>CM054058.1:301851074-304652330 GCA_028641055.1 Alopecurus myosuroides | reverse complement strand
GGGCCCGGTTGTTGATCCAAGCCAAACCATGCTTCTCCGCACAACGCATGCCCACCCATTTCCACCAGCGGGTTGAACCCCTGATTCCACCCCTCACGATGGATATCTAGGCCCCCTGGCAGACACTCATAGCCCCCAGAATCCGTGGGAATTAAGGGATCCCGCCCATGTGCATGTAGTCCCGCAAGACCTACAGCGTACGTGTCTGGCAGTCCGTTGACATGCGAACGAGAGAAGATCACCGCTGACTTACTCCCCTTATAGAAGACCCATGGTTAACGCGGTATTTACGGCGCAAGAATCCTGACGGCATTTTTTGTTAATTCCTAGGTAATACGTTTCCATGCAGATGGAACCTTCCTTTGACCTATTCATCTTACCATGGTCCCGTCTGCCCACCAAACAGAACACTACCACTCGGGTAGTCATTCAATTAGTCATATTATTATAAAAATAGGATCATGCATTCTTTTGAGAATATGTGGTACTACGATAGGGTTTTTGCAAATAGTTCGTTATGAAATACTACAAAGGATATAAGCAAGTGATGAACTTGCTTGAGATTGAAATAACAATAATAAACCATGTATTCGGGTTTGAGGGTCACGTAGAGAAATCCTGAGATATGGAAGATAGCAAAGTAGTTCCAGTAAGGACTACAGAAAACACTAGGAAGATGATACATGCATAGTAATGAGATGCATCGTGAAACACCCTGGAAAATACCCCAGCTTACAAGTGTAAGCTACGTTTGATACGATAACTTAATCACACAGGTTTTAGGTGAGTTGTTTCATCGCTTAGGTGAGCTGTTTCATCGCTTGTGGTGATGTTGTTATTTCTTTTAGTCTTATGTGGGTTTCACTTTTATATAACAAACACTTGTTATCATGTTTAACTTATAAGTATTTATCACATGGTTATAACACAAGGTAATATCATATCGAAAACAACTTTAAGCAAATAACAACATGTTGTTTTTCACTGTAGAAAAGTGTGGGGCTAAGACCAAAGAATTTAACTCAAGGTGAGTACATACTACCATCGTCTCTATCAAATTGTAATCCAATAGTGTTTGTCAAGAGGTTTAGGAAGCGAAAACTTACTTGGGTTCCATATTAAGGAAGATGGTTAATCCTCGTTATATTGGAATCCTATAGACTTCCCTCATACTTCTTAAAATGGAATTCATAAGTTAAACAAAATAAGTTGTTATAGACATAATGAGTTTGTAAATGTTGTTATCTTTCATTTGGTATATTATTTGAATGTTTTTTAAAAGATTTGAATAAGTTATTAATTTCTTAATTTTAAATTAATTAAATCGTTAGGAAAAATATTGTACACATGAAAACTTGGTCAAATGACTATGAAAACATCATATATGAGTTGCATTTGTCATTTGGAGCATTTTGGTATATAACTTGTATTTTTCTGACTTTATGAATTATTTATTATTTTTCTCAATTTTAAATGATTAATTTAATTAAGGAAAATGTCTAATTTTAAACTTTATGAAATATTTTTGAAAAGTTGATAAACTTTTAGATTATATTTTTCTAAACATTTCCATATTTTTTTATATTATTCTGATAATTATTTTAATAGTTATTGAATTAATTAGTTTTATTTCTTTTCTGCCAATATTTAAATTGACAGGTGGCTCCCAACTGTCATTCAAATTTTTAATCAAAAATTAAAATAAAAGAAAAACAAAAACTATATGACGTCATGATGATGTCACCTGTGACATCACATGAGCTCGAGTCCTCACAGATGGATCGAATTCGCGAGATAGATTCCAAATTGGCCGAATTAAATCATGTACGGGGCTAGACAAGAGCAAGGGGAGTCGAAGGAGCGGTGCTCGAGACCAAATGGTCACCGACGCTGCCGGCAGTGAGCTCAGGCGCGGCAGCGGGCAGTGATGCATGGCGCCGGCTCGATTTCGAGCGCAATAAAACGAATGAAGAGCACCCAGAGGTTCCCCTTCTCACCCTGAAACTCGTGGAGGCGTAGGTGAAGCTCGGCGAGGTCCCAAACACTGGCGGCGAGAAGTAATCGATGGCGGCCGGAGAGGAACAAGATGGTTCGATTCGTCCGATTTCGGGCTTCCCAGCAAACGAGACTTGGTGGAGATGTAGAGGATGGCAAGGCGGAGCTCGTGGTGGACTCAATTTCTCTGGGGACGACTGGAATCAATGGCAACGGACGACAACCGTGGAACTAGGGTTTCTGGTTTTGGGGTTCATACCGAGAGAGAGAGAGAGAGAGAGAGAGAGAGAGAGAGAGAGAGAGAGAGAAACTGGAGAGGAGAGGAGGCAGAGGGAAAGTAGTAGAAGCTCTCCTCCTTCTTATCCGTGCGGGGTCGCAAGCAAGAGGTGGCCTGGGCTTCGACACGACGGCAGTCGAGGCGGTTCCCTGCCTTCTGTCCAAAGGTTGAAGAAAGAAATAATTCTTTCTCGGAAAACCCTGGAAGTTTTTATAAATTACAACTAAGTCCTTTTGCTACTAAAACTGAGAAGAAACCTATGTTTTCAGGGCCTATTTGTAAACATAAATTTATTAAAAATTATATTTGGAAAGCTCATCAAATTTGCAACCTCACCATGTTTTGTTTTGGTGAATTTGAGAAATATTTGTATTTTTATTTAGGGTGCTAGATTAAGTGGTTTTTGTTATTTACACTCCATTTCAACTTCAATTGAATTTTAATCTTCTTTCATACATGCTATCATATGAATATGACATGAAAATCATAGTACTTCAATAATGGTGAATAATTTTAGTTATTAGTCTTTTGGAAAATCATTTGGTAAAACTACTTAGTAATGTTTCTATGCACTTTCATGAAAATCACTCAATAGGGTATTTTATCCCTTTTCAAACCAAATGATTTTAATAGGTGAAGGAACTTGTTTTTCTTTTATGCATCTTTGTTATTCTCACAAATTAAACTCTTACTAATTTTGGTTGACATTTTACTTGGGTGTGTGTAAGCCATGTTTGTTATTTTTAGTACCTGATTATGTGGAAAACATGAGTGGCTTAAACTCACATTGATTTCTAATATCCAGAGACTATATGTTTGTTTTCCAACCTTGTTTATAAGTATGGATATTATTCAGTGGTGTTTTCAGAACATGTAATCATTTACATGTTGGTGTATGGATGTATTCTTGTTATTAACCATTTGTTTTATGGATGAGAAGGATATGAAAAACAAGGTACTAATCTTGTTATCATTAACCTCCACATATCACCGACATGTGGATGCTAGGGCTTGTTATTATTTCATACAGGATACTTGTTTCCATTTAAGAGATTTATTATATGTTCCTCATCTCTAATGATCTTGAGCAAGACATAGAGGTTATAGATTCTCTAATGTCACCTAATGTTTCACTCGAGAATTTCTTATGCTCCCTTACTGAGACAGTGTTGCTTCTTGTTGACTTGTGTTGCTTGATGTTCTTGTCTCTAGTTGCCACTAGTCTTCTGTTATCACCTTAGTCCATTGCAAGTAGGTTCCTCTCTTGGTTTCCAACCTCAACTGTCTCACCATTGTGGTGAAGACATCCAATTACTCCAAGCAAGGATTTTACTTAGATGATTGTAAAAGAATGTGAGTTTATTTTATGACATCAAGTTGCCATGTGCACATGAGAAGAATTTGTTAACAAGTGGGCCAGACTTGCCTCCAAATTACTAATCATACAATAGGCTGAGATGTACTAGATTATCAAACCTTATGCTTGTCTGTGTATGACACTCAATTGTTTGAGTATACAAAAGTGGTATGTTAACAAGGTAATTAGTCTTGTTACCAAACTACTTCTATATAACACTAACATTGGAATATCACACTATTTCAAGAGGGTTAATAAGATCAGATCAAGATATAAGAGTTTCCAAATACTCTTATAATAGATTGGAATAGCACTTCTAAAACATTCTAAAGAATCTTCTGGTGGTAGTTCCTCTTTTCTTGTGGGTGCTTCTCTTGTAGAATGGCTTTGAGAAGATTGGGAACAAGATAGAATGGTCTAGACAACATAACAAGATCTAGATTAAGAGTTAGTTCATGCTTTTATTATCCTTCCATATACTTCCTATTTTGTTTCCCATAGGATAGGTACTTGTCTCATAAATGATTGGTTTTACTTAGCTTTCAATTCACTTCCTATAATAGAGGTTATAGCTTGTTATTATTCATTAGTTGTTTCCAGAGATACTTTCATTGTTGAATGTTGAATTTGAATAGAAGTGTGGTATGCTTATGGAATGATGACTTAATAGTAAATTGATCAAATGGTTCATTGATGTGTTGAGATTTCCTATACTCACTTGTATAAGATGATTGAGACAATGAGCATATGAAAGTTATTGGGTTTAATGACTTATGTCATAGTTGTTAGTTGTTTTCTCAGGTGTCATGATTTTAATTTATATTCTTCGTTTGTAGACATAATGCAGATATAGAGGTTTCGGAATATCATATGTAATGATCAAGGTTTAACAGTAGTTTAAGAAGATTTATCTCTTCTTTTAGATACTTCTTTTATGGTTGATGAGATATGTACATATTCGATAAATATGTTAATACAATTATTATGTCATTTCCGACATGTGGGTTTTGAGTTAACACTTGTTTGTATACGTTGTGTTGTATTGAACCTTTGTTATTTACATGTGAAGGTTAACTTAGTAGTTACTAATTAATTTGAAAGATGTGGTGTGAATGGTTGATAACTTAAAGAGTTATTGTTTGAGAGGACATAACACCTCTGTTAATGAGATGGTTCAATTGTGTATTACTCATTGGTGGAAGTATGATTATCAGTTGTGTGATTTGGGTACTCACCCCTCTTTGGGTTGTAGATACCTAATGAATTATCCGAAGTCACTTAAAGACTTGTGGTTAAGGTTGTTGAGAGTTTGTGTTGGTCAAAACCAATTTATGGTTTGTGTAACCAGATGATTTGGTTTCTTAAGATACTTGTTATAAAGATCATTCCAAATGTACTCTTGACTAGATGAACTAGACCTATTTCATCATGTCAAGTGAAACTTTGGTCACTTTGATTCGTTTAAACTTTCGCGCCAAAATTTCCCGTACTTTTAGATGCATGTTTTGCAAATGCACATATAATATTTAGATCCTTATAACTTCCCAAACACTAGGATGTTACAAGCTTAAAGGTATATATTAAATCCGAGTAATTGGGGGCTGCTTATGCTTATTGTTGAGCTGCCTATGCTCCAAGAGGAGTTTCTGATTCAGTTGGGTCCGGGTATTGGTGCAAAGCTGGAAAGAGGAAATATCAGTATTATTTGAGAAGATTCACGCCAAGTAATCTTTACTCGGCAGAGTACCAATTACTCAACCCGAATCTCAGGCACTGGGATGGTGTATATCTATTTTGAAAATGCGGTCCGAGTAAGAAATGTAAGCCGAGTAACCCTTACTCGACGTATCTTGCAGAAATTTGCAAAGGCTAAAAAAAGGGTCTTTGCCGCTGACATTTTGTCGGCTTCATTGACGGAGACCTTCAGTGCGTGCATCTTATGGGCGAGCACGCCGGGACCTGCTGAGTGCATGGTACTCACCTCGCTCGTATCAGCACTGTTCCAGTCCATGCTGTAGTGCTCAAGTGAGCCCAGGCTTCTCGTTCTCAGAGTTTGCAGCGTGGCCAATCCAGCGCTGGCTGTGGTGATCTGGATACCGGCTGAGGTTGTATCTTGGCCCCGGTGCACGGTCACTTACCTGTCAGGGTTTGGCTTCAAGCTGGTTGCTGGCATCTTATGGTGATGCTGGACCGGCTTCGGCCGCTGCCGTGTCGGCTTCTTTTGCGGTTGCTGGGCCAGCTTCGCCTGTTGCGGTGTCGATTTTGACTGCAGCGGTGGGCCCCCGTGTCGGTTCTGGTGGTGGTTGCGGCTGTGGCTGTTGTGGCGGTTGCTAGAGTGGTTGTTGCTATGGTGGCTGCGACTGTTGTTGTTGCTGCTGTTGCAGCTGATTCTGCTAAGGTTGCTCCTGTTTTCTGGAGTCTTGGTCTTCTCAACCCCGGTGCCCATGATATCGGCACCAAAGTCTTCATCTCGGTTGGGAATCGAAGTGTCGGCTCCGGCCCAATCCGTGACGTCGTCTTCTGGGGCGCTTTGTTCCCCTTCGATCTCAGCCTCGGATCCTGGCTGCGGTATGCAGGCATCTGATGGATTTGCATGGTGAGGGCTCATTCTTGCGGGGATGTGGCCTCCGATGTCGGCAGGTCGAGACGGCGAGGGTGTCGCTATTGGAGAGCGAACGGAGGATGCGCTTTGCACGACATCCAGGGCGCTCCTGCAGTGGAAAATGACAGTTTCTCATCTCGGTCAAAGGAAAGAAAGATAAGAAATGTATGTCGGAAAGAAATGTCTTACGCATTCAAAGTTGGTCTCGGGCGAGGATTGTGCACCTCCCCCTTTTTCTTCTTATTCGAGGGACCAGAGATCACAGACCCGGCGCGTTTCTTGGACCTAGCTCGACCCTCCCCCCAACGGCGATGGGTGTTACCTCTAGCACAGGGTCGTCCAGGATCAGCTGATGTCGAAGGCAGCGGAAATTTCAATGCGAGCGGATAGGGGTCAAGTACCTCTAAAATTTGGCAATCATCATCATCGTCAGACCAATCTCTTATGGAATCGCGAACGGGGGTCTTACCCGGAGCGAGAGCGTTGCCGGCATCGGGAATCGACATGTAGTCCTCGGAATCTGGATCTTCCATATCAGACCCTGCGCGGTCTTGGCCCCACTTGGAGGATGGGTCTGGTCCGTCCTCGGTCACTTGACGCCAAAATGTCTACACGACAAGAACTAGAAGTCAAGATTAGACTATGAGGATAAAATGTTACATCGGCGTAAAAAGTACGCCGGTATAAGAAGCTATGTCGGCATAGAGAGTACGTCGGTTGAGTTTTCAAGGTACTTACTGCAGGCACTCGACGCCTTCTGCCATGGGTTCCTTTGCCCCATTCCAGTCATCTGGAATGTTCGTCCGGGCTACGGCCTTGACGCGCCTTCAGATCTGGGCTTTGCTCAGCTCATAAGATGATGTCCGGGTGGGATCATGTCGGCCACTCATGTGGCATATCTTGTGAACCCGACGCTGGAGTGGGGATATGCGGCAGCTAATGAATGTAGCCAAGAGATCTTCGGCCAACATCTAGTCCTCCTTGAGCGCGACAACAATCCTATGAATCTCGTTAAATTCTACAACGAGATCCTTTGGGTCATACCCCTAGTTGAGTTTCTGCTCGGGCGGGCCGACAACGAATTTAGGTACGTAGGCCGATCAGGTCGATGTCGGTTGAGATCTTCTCATATAAGAACGACCGAAGTCATTTCCGACATGACTCCAGACCTCGGATCCGAGGAAAGATAGAGTTGCGTCGAGGTATGATGGTGGCTGCACCGCACTGGGTCATCTCTTTGGGAGCACGGGATTTTCTGGATCCGGGACAACTTGCTTCCAAAATAGGAAGTAGTTGCACCATAGATTGAAGGTTGAAGGCCGAGATATCCCTTCGTAAAAGAATTATAGGCCGGCAAAGTGGTGATGGCATTCTCCAAAAGATGATGAGGTTGGGGGTCAAACTTCTCGAAGAACCTCCTCATAAAATCGCTAACCGGGAGACTGAACATGCGCTCGGAGTGAACTACGAAGACTACGTACTCACAGGGTTAGACGTCCGGCGCGAGCTCTGGGCCGGGTAGCCTGCACTCCACTCCCTCTGGGATCTGCCGTGTCTGACGGAGCCAATTGATTTCGTCTTCGGTGGCGTCAGAGCCCTCCCAGGCGGCTCTGGTCGACCCCTACGCCACTTCCTCCTCGCCGTGCTCGACAACGACGACCTCATGGGAAGCCATTTGGGCAGCGTGCGTGGGCGGCGAGTGTGGTTTGTTCGTGGCTGCAACGACGGTGATAGGCACGGAGATTGGAGGCAGTGTTTGGTGCGCTTCAATGGCGAAGGAGAAAGGAAGAAGAGCTAGTGCAGCGTGCGGTGCTGCGGCGGTGTGCAGCGCGCGGTGCTTGATACGTCTCCAACATATCTATAATTCTGATGCTCCATGATGATATTATGCCAATCGCTACATATTTTCTCCCTTCTTTATGTCATTTTTACACGTTTTCCGGGACTAACCTATTAACAAGATGCCAAGTGCTAGTTCCCTGTTTTCTGCTATTTTTTATTTTGGAAAAGTTGTTCTAGAAATATTCTCGGAATTGGACCCCATAAATCCTGAAGTTCCTATTTTCCAAGGAAGCATCCAAAACACCGAAGAGGAGTCGAAGACGGGCACCAGGGGGTGGTGTGGGGCCCCCATGGCTCCACCGCCTTTGCCCTTTCGCCTATTTATTCCCCCGGATGGAAAACCGTAAACACCTGATCAAATATCCTCGAAAAGTTCCGCAGCCGCCGTCGTCATCGACCCTAGATCAGGGGGTTCTGAAGCTGTCTCCCGGCACCCTGTCGGAGAGGAGATCATCACCGGAGGCCTCTTCATCACCATGCTTGCCTCCGGGATGATGCGTGAGTAGTTCATCCTTGGACGGGTCCATAGCAGTAGCTAGATGGTTGTCTTCTCCTCCTATGCATCAATGATTAAATCTTGTGAGCTTCCTAACATGATCGAGATTGTTCTTATGTAACTCTATGTGTTGTGTTTGTTGGGATCCGATGAATATTGAACTTATGCCAAGTTGGTTATAGTCTTTATTGCATATGTTATTTGTGATCTTGCATGCTTTCCGTTGCTAGTGGTTGCTCTGGCCAAGTAGTTGCCAGTGACTCCAAGAGGTAGTATTTATGCTCGATAGTGGGTTCATGCCTCCTTTTCGCCTGTGCTCGAGTGACAGAAACGTGACTGGGGAGGATGTGTTGTTGCCACTAGGGAGAAAACAGCGGTATGAGTTCCCTCGTGTACAATCATTGCTTGCATTACACACATTGCTCAATACGATTATCTGTTGCTTGCAACTTAATACCAAAGGGGGTTCGGATGATAACCTAAGGGTGGATTATTAGTCATAGATGCAGTTGGATTATGGTCTATGTATACTGTTGTAATGCCCGCACTAAATATCATAGTAGTCATCATGTCTTGAATGTGCACTACGGTGCAACCTTTATTTGTCAATTGCCTAGCAGTAATTTGTTCACCCATCATGCTATCTTTTATGGAGAGACACCACTAGTGAACCTATGAACGCCGGTCCATTTTCCTACACTGTTAAACAAACCACTACAATTCCATGTTTTCTTTACTTACTGCAAGCATACATTATTTTCCACACTATACGTCTAATCTTTGTTTTCAACAAGACCGGTGAGATTGACAACCTCACTGTACCGTTGGGACAAAGTATTTTGGTTGTGTTGTGTGCAGGTTCCGTGTTGTTGCTGACACCGGTGAGGCGCCATCACCACCGTCAGTGGCATCAACCTTCCAAAGATCCTCTTTATCCTACTGGATTGATAACCTTGGTTCTTAACTGAGGGAAATTCTTACGGCTGCACCCATCACACCCTCCTCTTGGGGTTCCCAACGCACCATCCATAGTTTTTGTAGCAAGAATTTATGGCACCATTGCTAGGGATTTAAAGTCAACTCTGCAAGCGATCAAGAATTTCTGGCACTGTTGCCGGGGAGAAAGAAGTCTTCTGGCAAGGGGAGTATCTCACTCTCAACCTCTTTATTTTGTTTATTGTCTTGTTTTTATTTTTGTCTTGTTTGCTTCTTTATATCAAAAACACACAAAATTAGTTTACTTTATAGCTTTTATTTATTTGCTTGCTTTTATTTTGCTAAAATGAGTTCCTCTGAGAATACTAAGTTGTGTGACTTCACTAGCACAAACAACAATGATTTTATTTGCACACCTATTGCTCCACCTGCTCCTACTGTTGCTTTCAAATTAGACCTGCTTTATTATATCTTGTTATGAAAGAGCATTTTCTGGTGTTAGTACTAATGATGCTGCTGCTCACCTTAATAATTATGTTGAACTATGTGAGATGGAAAAATATAAAGAAGTGGATGGAGATATTATTAAACTGAAATTATTTCCTTTCTCTTTGAGAGGAAGAGCAAAAGAATGGTTGCTATCTTTGCCTAGAAATAGTATTGATTCATGGACTAAGTGTAAAGATGCTTTCATTGGAAAATATTATCCTCCTGCTAAGATTATATCCCTGAGAAGTGACATAATGAATTTAAAAAAATTGATAATGAACATGTTGCTAAAGCTTGGGAAAGAATGAGAACTATGGTGAAGAATTGTCCCACTCATGGACTGACTACTTGGATGATTATACAAACCTATTATGCAGGACTGAATTTCTCATCAAGAAACCTATTGGATTCAGTTGCTGGAGGTACCTTTATGTCCATCACTTTGGGCAATGCAACAAAGATTCTTGATGATATGATGATAAATTATTCAGCGTGGCACACTGAGAGAGATCCACAAGGTAAGAAGGTAAATTATGTCAAGGAAACCTCCTCTTTGAATGAAAGGCTTGATGCTACTATGTCTATGCTTGTTAATGGTAAAGATCAAGTTGATCCAAATAATGTTCCTTTAGCCTCTTTGGTTGCTCAAGAAGAGCATATTGATGTGAACTTTATTAGAAATAATAATTTTAATAACAATGCTTATAGAAATAATTTTGGTGGAAACAATTATAATCCCTATCCTCCTAATAATGGTTATGGTAATTACTATGGCAATTCCTACAATAATAATAAAAGATCTACCTCTGATCTTGAAAACATGCTTAGAGAATTTATTAGCACACAAACTGCTTTTAATAAATCTTTTGAGGAAAAGCTTGGTAAAATAGATGTTCTTGCCTCTAAAGTAGATAGCCTAGCTATTGATGTTGATTTTCTAAAACTGAAGGTTTTGCCACATGATGTTAAATAAAGTAAAACTTTGAATGCCATCCAAGTTTGAATTGATGAAAATGTTAGGTTGATGGCTGAATTACGTGCTAGGTGGGAAAGAGAAGATGAACTGCCTAGAAAGAATAATATTGCTAGAGTTTGCACTATCACCACCACTAGTAAAATTGAAGCTCCAAGTGCTAGTAAACCACCTACTATCAATGGTAAAGTAGTTGGTGTTAACAAAGTCTCCACCCCTTCGGTGAAACGTGCTAAATTGCCTCAAATAGCTGAAATTGCTTCTGATAAAAGTGCTGAAATTTTTAGAGATGTGGGAGATGATGGTCCCATTACTTTTGATGATAATAATTTTGATTTTGATGATTGCAATATCTCTGAAGTTATTATGTTCCTACAAAATCTTCCTAGAAGTCCCAATGCTAGTTCCATGAATATGGCCTTTACTAAACATATTACCAATGCTCTCATCAAAGTTAGAGAGGAAAAGCTGAAACTTGAAACATCTATCCCTAGGAAATTAGATGATGGTTGGGAGCCCATCATTAAGATAAAAGTAAATGATTTTGATTGCAATGCTTTGTGTGATCTTGGTTCTAGTATCTCTGTTATGCCTAAAAAGCTTTATGATATTCTTGATCTACCACCGTTGGAACACTGTTATTTGGATGTTCATCTTGCTGATAATGCTAAGAAGAAACCTTTAGGTAGAATTGATGATGTTCTTATTATGGTTAACAATAACCTTGTCCCTGTTGATTTTGTTGTTATGAACATTGAATGCAATGCTTCTTGTCCTATTATTTTGGGAAGACCTTTTCTTAGAAGTGTTGGTGTTGTTATCTTCTATATCTAAATAGGAGACCTCCACTACCTGATTTCTCTCAACATGCAAGCATGCCACCACATCAAACATCTCTAATCAATCATAGGTTGCCTCCGCACCCATTCCTCCACGTCACACTCACACTATTTAGCATTAGTTTTGATGCGTTCCAAAGGTTCAGTTTACCATCTCCGCCACTAACTGGTAACTACAGCGAATCAAAACGCTACAATCTCTTGGGTGGCAGCGTCTCCACGGCAACTCTTCGGTTACACTCCCACCTGTTTGTTCTACCATATATTTATTCGTCTTCTACATTACCCATTTCTCAATTGTCCACTAACTATGGCCAGCGATAAATTTCACGAGTAACTGATGTAGTTTCCCACCCATTTAAGAAGTAGAGCTGCTCTCATCCCGTTATATCCACAACTCATGACCGTGCCGCTGCTCGAGGGGCGGCGACTTTGAAGTCCCTGCCGTCGACACCCATGTCCGTCACACCGTGCGTGCTGACGCCCTCCATCACAGAGGCACGCCGGCAGGTCACCACTGCCGTGGACGGGTAGGAGACTACGGTGCGTGCTGAACGTATTTCGGCACGTTCTTCTTCATGGACTCCTTAAGCCAGTATCTGATGCTTATGGTGGTCGGTAGGAACCATCCCCCACCAGCCGGGCTGTGAGGTCTCTGCTGTAGCTTGGTGGCCATGTATAATCTCAAATGATGTCAGTAACGGGACTCGATATACCATCAAGAAATATTCAAGTGCAGCAGCAGCTACATCCATGTACACGGATTTGAGGTTCGTTGCCTCTTTGCTCTCCCTCATCACACGAAATGTCATTTTCCTCTCATCGGCTGTTGTAAAGCTATGATCGATCAGGTAGATGGGTCTACTCGGATGCATTCCGGGGCCCCTCATGTATTGAATTTATATTAGGCACAAGGCCTGGATACAGGAGGTGGACTACAAGTCCACTACATATATGAGTCCAATACATACACGAGTCCTATACGAACTATGCTATCGCTAACACCGGCATGTTGGGAATTGATAGGTTTGTCACCCCACTTGCTATTGTGAACTGTTTTCTTCTCTTAATTCCTGCAGCAGAGGTATACCTGGTGCACTAGCGAGTCGACTCGGATCTGCAGATAGGCTTTTAGATTTTCTTCTCTTCACATAAAGGCATTGTAACCATGTAGGTTTCTGCCTCCACCTCCGCTTGCCGTTTTAGCATATTGATGTTTACGGTTTGCACAATTCAAGTAGTTCTGCAAATTTTGTAACCCAATAAACTGATATCTCTAGGAATCAATAGGTATATTTTCTTGATTGTGTGTTACCTATTATAATGCACTGACAAATGTTTTACAAATTAAATTTAGGTAAGTTATAATTTCTCTTAAGATTCAGTTCCCTGTTGTACTTGGATATTTCTCATACAATATGTACATAGCTTTATGTTCATTGCCCTTTGTTTCGCTATTAATCTGTTCTTTCCGTGTTCTTATTCAACATATGTTGCACAAAAAATTGTTTCCTAAATTTTCCGCAGCAACGCGCGGGGTTTCATCTAGTTGATATGAAAGAGAGGAGTATTAAATATCAGTTCCCACTCAAGAAAGGTATGGAATACTTTACTAGGAAGAGGATGAAGCTAACTTTTGACTCTATTATTAGAGAAAGTTATGACGTTGATGCTTCTTCACTCGAAAATACTTGAGTTGCTTTCTATGTCCAGCTGAAAGGCGTTAAAGAAAAGCGCTACTGGGAGACAACCCGTTTTATTTCTCCGTTTTCAACCTATTTTCCTTCGTTTTTTTTTATTTGCACCTGGGTGTTTTCTATTTTCTTAGCAACCCCGTTGTATCTTTTCTTTTGTGTCTTTGTTTAGCCAAGTAAATCCTCTAGTGGAAAGTTGAGACTATATTTCGGATTTCTGCGCAGGAAACAGATTTCTGCTGTCCACTGTTAAATTCGTATAAAATCACAGAAAATTCAAAATGGCCTGAGTTTTTTTGTGTGTAATACTGGACTAGATACGCAACTTTTCTTAGTTGAACACTTTTTTATTTGAGCAACAGAAGATTTTCGAAAAAAATCATATTTACCTGTTGTCCTGTTTTGACAGATTTCTGCCAATAATTGCATTTGCATCTTAATCTCTTTCTTTTGGCGTTCTTTTGAGAAAAAGAGTTTTAAAAGAAGTTGTGACAGTAGCTAATGTGTTTATTAGTTTTACGCTTGTGTTGAAACTGAACTATGTTAATTTATTATTTCGATTGCACTAACGTTGCTAATGAAGATTGTGAGAACTTTGGTGCGAAGGAAGTTTTCAAGGGTCAAGAGAAGAGGATGATATGATGTGATCAAGAAGAGTGAAAAGCCTAAGCTTGGGGATGCCAGGGTGGTACAACCCAGCAAATTACAAGAAGACTCCAGCGTCTAAGCTTGGGGATGAACAAGGCATCCCCTTTTTCATCGACAAATTATCAGCTCACTTCTAGTGAAACTATATTTTTATTCGGTCACATCTTATGTGCTTTACTTGGAGCGTCTTTTATTTTTGCTTTCAGTTTGTTTTTATTTTTGCAATAAGCTTGGTTGGACCCCAGAATTCTTTTATTGGAGAGTGACACGCTCCGCTTTTTCATCGGAATACTTTGTATTCTTAATCTTTGTCAGGCTGTTGTATTTATTTAGCTCCTGTTTTGCATGCATCTCTTATCAGAGCTGTTAGTTTTAGTAGTGTTATGTGATTACTCTATTGTTTGCTTGTTGTAGCATTTGAAGAGTATTTTTGTTAAAACATATCTTGTATGGTGCTTGTTGGGAAAAGAAACTGCTGCTTGAAGTAGAATTTTTAATAGTGCAAGTAGAAGCTTGTATAGACTGTGGCTAGAACTTTTTCGTATCATGCTTGATGTTATTTTAGTTTTAAAGCCTTGTGGTTATTGAGTTGCATGATTAGCCTCAAATAGCTGAGATTGTTTAAGTTTCCATTGAAAGATTCATGAGTTGTTCTTGTCATATTAAAGCATAAATCTATGGTATTCTCCTTTGAATGTTTTATTTGGTTGACTTGGAACATTCTCACACAAGGTTTATGACTATGAACCAGTCACTAATAGCCTCTATGATCATTTAGTTTTTGAACTTGTGGTACCGCTCATGTGTTACCTTTAAAACGTTCAAAATTACTCCTGCTTTATGATTCCTGTTTTTGCTCATGGGGACGTAAATAGGGAATCTTTATCTCACTTGTTGATTGGATTTCACACCCTGGACTAGTGGCTTCATCCGCTTATCCAAATGATAGAAGAGCTGGCAGTGGGGTGCCCAGCCCCAAATTAATAGACACAAAATCTCTTCACTATTTTTGCCCATGATTTATCAGTCAAATCATAATTGTGTAAACAAAAAAGAAAGAGGGATGGCCTTCTATACCAGTTGCGTCCTTCATATGGGAGATGCTCTTGTGGAATCTAATTGGCTTGTGACGTACTGTATTTTCTGTTTACCATTCATTGACATTAGCATACATCTCCCAAAATATAGACACTCCTCCATGGTATGTGATTGTTGGCAGACACCCGAGGATTCGGTTAGCCATGGTTTGTAAAAGATGGATGGGAGGAGTGTCAAACTTTTAATACCTATGTTTAATAAAATAAAAAATTCTAGCACATGAGTGATCCCTGCTTCCCTCCGCGGAGGGCCTTTCTTTTACTTTTATGTCGAGTCTCCATCTTCTAACTTTATGCACAGTTGATAGAGCATTTTTGTCATTCTGAGTTTTATGTGCATTTGTCCCAGAAACATTATTAATCGATTCATGGTGTGTTATTGTTTGTTCTCAAATTATTTTCTCTAGTATTCCTCATGAACTTTGAAGGTTTCCTGGCATTTATGTTTTACCCCACTCTTAAGGACTAGCGAAATACCACTTTGCCATGCTTTCTCTATACTTGAAACAAACATATATCTTTCTTTGCATTGTTATTCATGATCTTTTATATGAGATACTTCTCATGATGCAAAGTGATTGCTATGCTTTATTATTAAAGTTCTATTTATCATGTTTGTGTTAAAAGTTCTATGATCTCAGCTTACATATGCTTTTACATTTTTATGATCAAGTTTATGTTAGTAGCATGTCACCTCAGAAATTATTGTGTTTTATCGTTTACCTACTCGAGGACGAGTAGGAACTAATCTTGGGGATGCTTGATACGTCTCCAACGTATCTATAATTTCTGATGCTCCATGATGATTATGCCAATTGCTACATGTTTTCTCCCTTCTTTATGTCATTTTTACACGTTTTCCGGGACTAACCTATTAACAAGATGCCAAGTGCCAGTTCCCTGTTTTCTTCTGTTTTTTATTTCAGAAAAGTTGTTCTGGAAATATTCTCGGAATTGGACCCCACAAATCCTGAAGTTCCTATTTCCCCCACAAGCATCCAGAAGACCAAAGAGGAGTCGAAGACGGGCACCAGGGGGGCCACGCCATGGGGTGGCGCCCCCCCCCCCCTTGGCCGCGCCAGGGGGTGGTGTTGGGCCCCATGGATCCAACGCCTTTGCTCTTTTGCCTACTTATTCCCCCTAGATGGAAAACCCTAAACACCAGATCAAATATCCCCGAAAAGTTCCGCAGCCGTCGTCGTCAACCCTAGATCAGGGGGGTTCTGAAGGTGTGTCCCGGCACCCTGCCGGAGAGGACATCATCACCGGAGGCCTCTTCATCACCATGCCTGCCTCCGGAGTGATGCGTGAGTAGTTCATCCTTGGACTATGGGTCCATAGCAGTAGCTAGATGGTTGTCTTCTCCTCCTATGCCTCAATGATTAGATCTCGTGAGCTGCCTAACATGATCGAGATTGTTCTTATGTAACTCTATGTGTTGTGTTTGCTGGGATCCGATGAATATCAAACTTATGCCAAGTTGATTATAATCTTTATTGCATATGTTATTTGTGATCTTGCATGCTTTCCGTTGCTAGTGGTTGCTCTGGCCAAGAAGTTGCTAGTGACTCCAAGAGGGAGTATTTATGCTCGATAGTGGGTTCATGCCTCCTTTTCGCCTGTGCTCGAGTGACAGAAACGTGACGGAGGAGGATGTGATGTTGCCACTGGGGAGAAACTAGCGGTGTGAGTGCCCGCGTGTACAATCATTGCTTATATTACACACATTGCTTAATGTGATTATCTGTTGCTTGCAACTTAATACCTAAGGGGGTTCATATGATAACCTGAGGGTGGATTATTAGTCATAGATGCAGTTGGATTACGGTCTATGTATATTGTTGTAATGGCCGCACTAAATATCATAGTAGTCATCATGTCATGAATGTGCACTATGGTGCAACCTTTATTTGTCAATTGACTAGCTGTAATTTGTTCACCCAACATGCTATCTTTTATGGAGATACACCACTAGTGAACCTATGAACCCCGGTCCATTTTCCTACATTGTTAAACAAACCACTACAATTCCTTGTTTTCTTTACTTACTGCAAGCATACATTATTTTCCACACTATACGTCTAATCTTTGTTTTCAGCAAGACCGGTGAGATTGACAACCTCACTGTACCATTGGGACAAAGTATTTTTGTTGTGTTGTGTGCAGGTTCCGCATTGTTGCTGACACTGGTGAGGCGCCATCACCACCGTCAGTGGCACCAACCTTCCGAAGATCCTCTTTCTCCTACTGGATTGATAACCTTGGTTCTTAACTGAGGCAAATTCTTACCGTTGCACTCATCACATCCTCCTCTTGGGGTTCCCAACGCACCACCCATAGTTTCTGTAGCACGAATTTCTGGCACCATTGCTAGGGATTTAAAGTCAACTCTGCAAGCGATCAGTGCTACGGCGGCGTGAGGTGTGCACCGGTGCAGCGACGTGTTGTGTGCTGTGACGGAAGCGCTGCGGAGGAGAAGACGATGGGCATGTGTCGGATATATGCCAAATGGGGATATATCCGTCATAGGCCAAAGGCCGGATTACCAGGGTGGCCCACGGGTAATGGAGCGAAGTCCATTGGGCGGCCCAGTAAGCTGACGCGCAGGAAGCCGGATTCTAGAAGAACCCGGATCACGGACCAATACGTGATCCAGCTTGGAGAAGAAGCCAGAGGCCTTACTTTCCAAGGATAGGAATACTTTCCGTAGTCTTCTAGGTTTCCTTCCTATAATCCCTAGTCCGACTATCTATATAAAGCCGGACGGGAGCAGCCTAAAGGCAGACAAGATAGATAGAATAAGCTAGAAGCTAGATCGCCGAGATCTCATCCTCGTCGAGATAGCGAAACCCTACTCATGTTGTACTTTGTATACTTCAGTTTTTAGCCCTGATTTAGTGAGATTGCACGAATAGGAACACCGCCTTAGTTGTGATGCACCGAACCTGGATAAATCGTGTCCTCGTTTCCAACTCTCCCACGTTTCCACCCATGACTCCAGCGGCAGGCTTATGGCACCCCTTGACATGAACCTAACTAAGAACACCCGATAGTTGGCGCCCACCGTGAGGCCAGCGGCTTCAGGGGTAACGTTCCAAGCAGGGATACTCTGCGGAATCGGCAGCACGATTACTGTCGGAAGTCTGGAATTCAACGGAAACATCGTGCCCTTCATCGACAACGGATCTTACATGCTGGCACGGAATCACCTCTTAAATGCTTGCGTCCTTCCTATAGGATCTGCTAACGTTTTCATAGGTTTAACGACGGAAGCAATGGGGTTCCGTGGTGGATTTAAATTATCCCACCCGCCCTATGCCTAGTAGAAGAGGGATTTGACGCCCAATTCGGATCGGAACTGCCTTATTCATACATTGGGGCAGACCAAAATTCATTAACTACATATCGCCAATGCATGACTGGATTTGCTGCCTCTCAGGAGATGCATGCACCCAAATCGCACTTTGTTGGCATGGTGCAATCAGAGATCGCCGAAAACACGGAAGGCGAAAATCCTATGGAAAAGGCAAAAAACATTGATCCCACAGAAAGGTGGATGACCCGGAATCCACCAATCAGGTGACAAGCTTTGAAGTCGGATCTATTTTAGCATCTATTGAGGCAAAGCTAGATTCGGAAACCGGATCTGCAGGTTGCAAGTCAGATTCCGATGATGATGAAGACACTTTCGGAAGAAAGATAAAATCAATGCAGGAAAGCTTTCACGAAGTACTCATGGCTAAACCAACCGCAAAGTCAGATGCCGAGGAAGAAGAGGAAGGAGATCCCAAAACACCTCCGCCAGCTGATGAGGAGAACGTAGAAGAAGATGGTGAGGACAGCCTGGCATATCGAAATGTTAAGGAATTGAAGGAATATGAACCTTAGAAAAAGCTGCCATCCTCCAAGAAAAAGAAGAAAACCGGCAAAAAGCTATTCACCAAGGCCCAGAAGAAAAATATGGACAAATTGGCCGACATAGCCAACAAAAACCTGGAAATTGGAGGAGGTTGCGGTGTAAATATGGTGGAGAAGAAAAAGAAGCAGATTAAAATAGTACTTGTTCCTCAAATGTCGGAACAGGACGAAATCGATCTAATTCAAACCTGGTTGCAAGAGACGAACCACCGGAAGTGCTGGAAGCCAGGAGGCAAGCCATAATGCGACAACAGCAACATATTTTCCGGACTCGGGAAAATCTCCTCAAAACTGAGGCTGCCGTCAAAGAACACCGGGAAGAAATTGAGGAATACGAACGTCGAAATATGTATGGAATAAAACCTACAAGGTTACCCCGAATCGCAAAGCCGAAAGAACTGCCAGCCAAAAAGCGGTTTGAAACCCCATCTTGGCAAAGGCATGTTAACAACACAAACGCTAAGGGCGAATGCATCTATAAGACTGCAACTAAGAACACATAAGCCGTGTTTGCCATCCTTAATGACGACCTTTACTCTAATGAGGAAAAGCTTCATGGAGTGTATGCTTTCTGAGGAAAAGCATTACAACAGCAGCAGCGAGGCCAAACATGTTCCGGTAAGTTACATGATGATTTTGCCTTATGTAAAACTGTCACGTGTGCCGCTGCAGCGCTCGATCCAAGCAAACTTGGATATTCAGGAAGTTCAAAGGGATAGAATGAATATACTAAGAAGGACGAGAAAATCTTGGATAATAAGGATGCAGCGTCCAGGACAGGGTCTCACCCGCCGAAAGGCGAGAACAATGCAAAGCCCGTTTCGATAAGAATCGGGAAGACAAAAACCGGAAAGACAAAAAATCAATGCCGCCTCCGAGAAACCCAACCAATAAAGCCGTAAGATACGAACACCCTCGCAGGCGTGAGAGATCCCGCACCCCACCAAGGAACAAGGAACGTGTGAGGAGCAGAACTCCGCCTTATTCCAAAGAACGGGATGCCAAAAGACATAGGGATGAACCAAGACGAGCGTATTCACGCAAGAATGGACCAGAGAGAAGTGGACCCCCCTCTGTTCATTCAGCCGGAAGGAATTCTACACACGCCGATAAGGCGGAAAGAGATGATTTGTATTTCGGTCCAAAGTGTTTCACAGATAGGATCTAGAACATCAATCTACATGATGGCTTTGCCAAAGTCGGGCCAACTTATCAAAAGTATACCGGAAGCACAAACCCGGATAGATGGATCTCAAATTACTATACTGCCATCCATATTAAGAAAGGGACGGGTTTGGAAGCTGTGAAGTTCCTGCCCCTGATGTTGCTGAATGGAGCGCGTGACTGGATTAATGGACTTCCATCAAGAACCGTGGATAGCTGGGAGGATATTGCTAGAGTTTTTGCTTAGCATTTTCCGTGGCACCTACAAACGCCCCAAAAGCATTAACTAGTTGAACCGCTGCGTCCAATATGAAGACGATTCATATGTCGACTTTATCTCAAGATGGACTCCGATGAAGAATAGTTGTTGTGGAGTAAGTGACATCCAAGCAATGCATGCTTTCGTCAATGGTCTAAAACCCGGCCTCGTACCATTCATGGTTGGATCAAAAACGCATAAGGACATAGGTTCCATGCCAACAACAGACAATGAGCACGCGGTGGCCGAAGATGACATCAGAGCAAGAGGCGGAAATATATACGCACTTGTGCAAGCTAAAAAGTCAGCTTGCTCTGAAAAGAAAACCACTCCAAAGGTGCATCAAAAGCCCAAAGAAGTAAATGCCTCCTTAGGAAAAGACAAATCTAGTAGATGGAAAGGCAAAAGCGCGAAGTGCAAGGAACCTATCTCCTAATCAAAGGAAGAGTGGGAAAAATTAAAGGGGAACAATGTGTTCATCACGCGCAGTTTGGAAAGCCAAACCACACAAACCAGCAATGTCGGCTTAACAAGCACATGAAGAGTAGTGCTGGAACCGGGAACAAAGGGAAGAATTCCAAGAGGAAGTTCAATAAAGAAAAGCCGAAAGCTGGAAAATACGAAAGTGAATGTGACACTGACAACAAAATCCAGGATTAGCAGCAGAAAGGCGAACCTAAGTTCCCAAGGGTCGAAGGAGAATGTAACCTAACTTTCCTTGCGACACCATCAGCCAAGAAAGTGAAGCCTCAATGGCGAGAAATTAATGTCGTCGTTCCACCAACTCCAAACTACCTCAAGTACGCAAAGACGCCAATTACCTCGGATCAGTCAGATCATCCCGTTAATATCTCGAACCCGGCACACATGCCATGATAGTAAACCCTATTGTGCAAAACACAAGGCTCGGGAGAGTGCTGATGGACCGAGATTGATGTCTACGCACGCTTCTATTCTTGTAGACAGTGTTGGGTCTGAAGTGCAGAGGTTTGTAGAACAGCAGCAAGTTTCCCTTAAGTGGGTCACCCAAGGTTTATTGAACTCGAGGAGGTAGAGGTCAAAGATATCCCTCTCAAGCAACCCTGCAATTAAGATACAAGAAGTTTCTTGTGTCCCCAACACAACTAATACAATTGTCAGTTGTATAGGTGCACTAGTTCGGCGAAGACATAGTGAAATACAAGTAATATGGATGATTATAAGTGGTAATTGCAATCTGAAATAAAAATGGCAGCAAGAAAACATGTAGCAGAACTGGTTGTAAACGGTGTTTCAATGCTTAGAAACAAAGTCTAGGGATAATACTTTCACTAGTGGACACTCTCAACAATGATAATGTAATTGAATAAATAAATATCTTCTCTTCACTATGCTACTCTGAACCACTCTCTGGTTGGATAACGAATACCAATCCATTGCGTAGGGCCACAAAAGCACACCTTAAAGTCGCATTCCCCATCTAGGTAAACCCACACTGTCACCTTGAGCACACTAGATGGTTCCAGAAAAACACCACAATTTCATAGAGACATCCAACACAAAATATATAAACTTTATCCTAAGAGTCACACACGGTGCACACATTGTCACCTTCACACCGTGGGACAACATCTACTTATTTAACTAGATTACAAAGTTAATGCTCACATAAAGATCACACCATGGGAGAGAGAGAGATGAACCACATAGCTACCGGTAGATCCCTCAACCTCGGGGGAGAACTACTCCCTCCTCATCATGGGAGTCAGCAACGGCGATGAATATGGCGGTGGAGTCGATGGAGATGGCTCCGGGGGCAATTCCCCGTCCCAGCAGGGTGCCGGAACAGAGATTTGTGTCCCCCAAAACTTGTCTTCAATGGCGGTGGAGCTACGGAACTATTGAACGGACAACGATGTCGCCTGGAGGGGGGTGAATAGGCGATTAAAACTTTTCCGGTTAAGGCTTGCTAAATGCGGAAATAAAATAGTGTTTAAATTAACAAGCACACAACCTAAATATTCTAGTGTCAACTTGGTGCACCAACAACTTATGTTAAGCAAGACAAGTAACAAGGTGATAGAACGATAAATAACTTCAAGCACAGCTATCACAATGTAAATTGCTTAAGTAAATAGCTCGGGTATAGAAATAACTGAGGCACACGGAGACGATGATGTATTCCCGAGTTCCTCCCACAAGGGAAGTACATCTCCTTGGAGGGGTGTGATCTCACCACAAAGGCCTACTCAATGCCACAAAGGCCTCACCCTATTCTCCGATGAACCTCGCCACAAAGGCCTAGTTCACCTTCCACTATTGGAACCTTCGATTGAGGCACGCATCCACAGCTTAATTGGAGGCTCTTGATGTCACCACAATCTTGGGGCACGCATCCACAACTCAATTAGAGGCTCCCAAGAACACCACAAGTCGTCTAGGGTCCAAGAGCCAAGAGTAACAAGCTCACAAACTTTCACTTCCACGAATCCTCGTGGAGAGAGCAAACCGATGCAAATGGCAAGAGCACAAGTGCTCAAATCATTCACTCTCAAATACAAAAAAACAACAAATGTGTATGGAGGAATAAGAGAGGAAGAAAAATGGATGAGAAACACCAAGAACTCCAAGATCTAGATTCACTAAGTTCTCCTCACAAAGAAGAGAGATGGATTTGTGGAAATGTGGACCTACATCTCCTCTATTTTCTCCCTCAAAGATATGAAAAAATCATAGGAGTGTTTGAGAGAGGAGCAAGCTTTTCCAGGTCAAAATTGGTGGAGGAAGAGGGGAAACGGGCTAGGAAAAACTTAGGGACTTTGGGGAAGAAAGCCCCTTAAATAGGTGCTAAAAAACTAGCCATTTTGCACTTTTTTCGTCGAATCATGACTGATCCAGAATGAATCTAGGTCCTAGAATGGCCCAGAATGAATCCTTGAGTAGGTAAAACAATAAAAACAAAATAATGTATGAGGTGACATGCTACCAACACAATCTTGATCAACATTATTGTAAAAGCATTGTAAGCTGAGATCATAGTACTCTAAACATAGGCATGATAGATATAATTCTAACAATGTAAATTAGCAACTATGTTGCAACATAAAAAGTAATAGCAAACAAAAGATCATGAATAATAATGCACTGAAGTTATACGTTTGTTTCGAGCATAAAGAAAACATAGCAAAGTGGTATTCCATTTGTCTTTAAAGGGATAGCAAAACATAAATGCCAGGACACCTTCAAAGTTCAAGTGGTGACTAGATACAAATAATTTGAGAACAAATAATTTGAGAACAAATAATAACATAATCATTAATCAATCAATAATAAATTTTGGGATTGATGCACATTATACTCAGAATAACAACTACGCTCTCTTAATTGGTGCATAAAATTAGAAGATGAAGACTCAGCATAAAAGTAAAAGGAAGGCCCTTCGCAGAGGGAAGCAGGGATTACTCATGTGCTAGAGCTTTTTATTTGATAAAACATAGGTATTGAAAACAATTTTGAGAGGTGTATGTTTATGTCAACGAATCAACAAATAGACAATGCATTAAGTCACAAGTTAACTAGACTTTACAAGAGTGGCTCCCATGAAGGACGTCCTTTCTACTGTGGTCAGTAGATCATCCCTCTTATCTTTTGTTTACACACCTGTGGACTTTTCTTAACTGATAAATCACGGGCAAAAAGAGTGAAGAGAATTATGAAGTAATCGAATTTGGGGTTGGGCACCCCGTTGCCAGCTCTTCTAGCCAATTGGATAAGCGGATGTATAATCAACAAGTTAAATAAGGATCGTCTACCTACGTCCTCATGAGCTAAAACAGAGCACAAAACAAGTATAGTTTTGAAGGTTTTAAAGGTAGCACACGAGAAATTTACTTGGAGTGGCGGTTAAATACCACATATAGGTAGATATGGTGGACACATTTGACAAACTTTGGTTTTTGGGAGTTGGATGCGCGAGTAGAGCTCATACTCAGTACAAGTGAAGGCTAGCAAGAGACTAGGAGCGACCAACTAAGAGAGCAATAATGGCCATAATCATGCATAGCGACAAAACATTATTAATCAAAGCATAAATGATATTACAAGTCAAAAACTAAATGATCATAGAGGATAAAGGTGCATGGTTTGTAGTCATAACATGGTGTAAGCATGCGCCAAGTCAACCAAATAAAGCATTCGAAGGAGAATACCACAATATTATGCTTCGAATGATAAAAACAACTCATGATTTCTTTCAGTGACACATTAAGCACTCTCGGATATTTGAGACAAGTCATGCTACATCAATAACTACTAAGCATAGAATTAAAATAATATATAACATGACATGATAAAGTCTAAGTCGCAGTCTAAACAAGCTTTCCATTGCACCACTATAAGCATGAAATATTTTACTCTTCTCCAACATCCATCAACTTGTTTGAAACAAATCTAATAGATAATAATCATCAAAGACCAGAGAGATAATCATATATAACTGAAGCAAACCAGCAAGATCTAAAAAAAATAGTGGAAAACAATAGCTAAACGCAGGTACTAACAAAAAGTGAACACTCACAGAACAATATGAGTGAAAACTAGAGTGTTCTAAGCAATGAAAACGGAGCGTGTCTCTCTCCAAACAAAATATGCTAGGATCCAAACATATACTACATAAAAGAAAAGAAAACAAACTGAAAGCAAAAATAATTTACGCTCCAAGAATAACATATCATATGAAGCAATAAAAATATAGTGTCTTGAAAGATGACCTGATATTTTTGTTGATGAAGAAGGTGATGCCCAAGGCATCCCCAAACTTTGACATTTGTACTTCTTGTATATATCTTGGGGTGACATGGGAATCCCCAAGCTTGAGCTTTTGTCCATCCTTCATGTCATCATATCATTCTTCTCTCCCTACACTTGAAAACTTCCTTCACACCAAACTCGAAGTAATTCTCATTAAATAGTTAGTGCATGATAAAAAAACTCACATGTTCTGCATGGACACAAGCATTACCAATACTTTCTAAACATTAGCTACAACCATTGATGTTTTTTCGAGCAAACAAATCCACTCAACACAGTAAAAGAGAGACTGCAAAGTAAAAGACAGAATCTGTCAAAACCAGAATAGTCCGTGAAGACAAAATTTTCGAGGCACCTACGTTGCTCAAATTAGAAAACTTCAAACTAAGAAAACTTGCGTACATATCTAAAGATCACACACGAAAATTTTCAGGATGTTTCGATTTTTATGGCATATTTGGCGAATTAAACGGTGAACAGAAAAAATCTATTCTTGTGCAGAAATTCAATCTAGCATCAACTTTCCACTAGAGACTTTACTTGGCACAAAAAAACGAAATAAAAAGGATAAGGAAAGGTTTCTACATAGATAAAAACTTCCAAGACTCAAAGAAACAGAAATAAACTTAAAGCAAAAATATAATGGGTTGTTTCCCAAAAGCGGTTTTCTTTAAAGCCTTTTAGCTAGGCATGATAATTTTTGAAGATGCTCACATAAGAATAAGAATTTAAGAAAAATAAGAGAGCATCAAGAAGCAAATACGAAACACTTTTAAGTCTAACCCACTTCCTATGAAAAAGAATCTTGTAAAGAACCAAGTCATAAAATCACAAAGCAACAAGCATAGGAAAGCAAAACAAGTGCAACTTCAAAAATTTCAACATAAAGAGGGGAAACTTAATATTGCTGAGATACATAAAACTATGTTTCCCTCTCTCACAATAACTTCATTGGCATCATGAATAAAATTAACAATATAAATATCACGTAAGACATTTGTATCATGAGCCACATGCATAAAAGAATTAATACTCTCCACATAAGCATGGTCATTCCTATAAATATTACTGGGAGTAGGATCATCATAAAGAACTCGAACATGATAGACAAGTTGTATATTAGAGAAATGGTTTTGGGTAATCCCTCCATAACCATGACAAGTTTCATGAGGATGATTGTGATTATAGCCTATGTCACAGTATTCTTTATAATAATTATCAAACACTGGAGGCATAGTATCATCATAAGCAATAAAATAGTTATCTTTCAAAGTGTATTCATTTATAAACATATCATCATTTTTAGTAGAAGGAGATGTATCAAACATATAATTATCAGTAGCAAAAGGATTTTCAAACACATCATCCACAAGCTTAGAGCTTTCTATATCATCATTGGAAGGAACATGGATAGTACTAATAGTACAACAATTATTAACATCATCATTTTCAGAACTGGTACCAAAGAGATTTTCAATATCAAAAGTAGTGTTCTTTTCCCAATCATGATCACTACTATAAGTAACGGGCATAGGATACTCATCGAGTTCAGACTCATCAGCAACAACTATAATAAAAGCAACATGCTTAGGGGAAGATATTGTTTCCTCTCTCCTTTTAGTCCTCTTCTTCTTCTTCTTCTTCTTCATCTCTTTAGGAGGGAGAGGATTGAAAGGAAGCTTCTCCACATACCCTGTTTTATTGCCAAAAAAAATAGAAGAAACTTTGGAGGATTCCTCCTCTTCATTAATAAGAGCAAAACACATATTAGGCATGTCATATTTTGGTAAAGTATCATCTTTAATAAATTTTGTTTGTAAGTATTTGCGCAGCAATTATCAACACAATAAAGATGTCATCCATGCAGGATACTATTCGTATCAAAAGCACTCATATCTACCAAAGAAGTTTTTCTTAATAACTCCCCACACCCCAAAAATAATGTAAGTTCATCATAATGATTAGGAGTGATCGTGCCATCACAATACAAACGTGCAGTACTCATTGGATTCAAAAGGCTATTATCATAGCCTGAGCATTGAAAATTGAAATGACCCACTTTATAGCAAATTTCACAAATAAAAGGATAGAGGGCACAAACTTTTTCACCAAGATCATTTAGAGCCCTTTCCCACGTTCTAGTTTTTTCATTCTTGTGATGGATACAATATTCTTCTTCGATTTGATCGTTTTCACAAGGTCTAAGTACTCCACAAAAATTAACATGCTTATAAGAAATAGTACTTTCAAAAGTTTGAGCATGTTTATTGCAATCATTAATAACAATTTCATTCTTCATGCAAGTGTTTTTAAAAGGTTCATGATACATGTCCCAATTTTATTTAGGAACATTAATATTAGAAGCAAAGTCTCTATGGTAATCAACAATAATTTGAGGATCAAGACCACATTTAGCACTAAGCTCTTGAAAATCAGAAGTTTCAGCGAAAGATTTAATGCAATCATACTCATAGTTTATACCTGATTCTTTACCTTTGTTGTTATCCCAATCTTCATTGTTGATTTGAATTATTTCAAGAAGATCCCACTTAGCTTCAACCTTCTTAATTTTGAAAGAACCCTCTGAACATGCATCTAGATAATCCTTCCAATGCCCTGAAAGCCTTGCATAAAAACTAGTAACAATTATTTCCTTAGGAAGCTAATGGTTAGGACATTTGAGTATTAATATTTTTAGTCTCCCCAAGCTTGAGCAATGCTTTCTCCAACACGAGGACGAAAATAATAAATGTAATTCCTATCTAAATGCATTTCATGTGGAGGATAAAATTTAGAGTAAAATAGAGATTCAAGCTACTTCCAGCCAATAGATCGGCTATTCTTTAGCATCTTATACCATTCCGTAGATCTACCCTTCAGTGATAAAGAGAAAAGCTTCCTCTTAAATTGGTCCATATCTGCACACTTGAACAACTCGCATAATTCATGTATAAAGAGTAAATGATCACCAGGATGAATAGTTCCATATCCACAATAGTAGTTATTCATAACACGTTCAACAATTTTCATAGGTATTTTAAAAGGAATATTTTCGGTAGGAGGATTTAGAATATCACAAGCGTCATTAGAATTATCACATATGGGAGATAAAGTATCATCTGAGCAAATTTCTCCTCTAAAGCCGGAGAACTAAAAAGATCATTTCATAAAAACTAGCTTCCCAAGCTTAGAATTTTCATAGTATTAGCAATAATGGTGTTCAAAGAATTCAAGCTAATAACATTGCTATCACTATTATACAAAGAAACTTCCATACTTTTTTTAAAAAATTCTCTTCGAAAGAATCATGTCCTAACTCGAGATAAATATTATAAAGCTCTCTCATATTTTTGTTGTTTTCCATCAAGCCTAACTAGTGAAAATAAAAACAAGAATCAAAAAGATATAATTGCATAATCTAAAGGAAATAACTTCGAGCACTCACACACCAGCAACAGTACTAGAATATTGCTTAGTAGCCTGAGGATGTGAGTACATTTTACCTTACCTCCCCGGCAACGGCGCCAGAAAAGAGCTTGATGTCTACGCACGCTTCTATTCTTGTAGACAATGTTGGGCCTCCAAGTATAGAGGTTTGTAGAACATCAGCAAGTTTCTCTTAAGTGGATCACCCAAGGTTTATCGAACTAAGGGAGGTAGAGGTCAAAGATATCTCTCTCAAGCAACCGTGCAATTAAGATACAAGAAGTCTCTTCTGTCCCTGACACACCTAATAAAATTGTCAGTTGTATACGTGCACTAGTTCGGTGAAGAGATAGTGAAATACAAGTAATATGTATGATCATAAGTGGTAATTGCAATCTGAAATAAAAATAACAGCAAGCAAACATGTAGCAGAACTGGTTTTAAAGGGTGTTTCAATGCTTAGAAACAAGGCCTATGGATCATACTTTCACTACTGGACACTCTCAACAATGATAATGTAATTGAATAAATAAATATCTTCTCTTCGCTATGCTACTCTGAACCACTCTCCGGTTGGATAACGAACACCAAACCATTGCGTAGGGCTACAAAAGCAAACCTTAAAGTCGCATGCCCCATCTATATAAACCCACACTGTCACCTTGAGCACACTAGATGGTTCCAGACAAACACCACAATTTCATAGAGACATCCAACACAAAATATATAAACTTTAGCCTAAGAGTCACACACGGTGCGCACACTGTCAGCTTCACACTATGGGACAAGGTGTCTCAGGAGGTCACAATAATAAAACCACTTGAGTAGCATAATAGATGAAAATTAACATCTACTTATTCAACTAGATTACAAAGCCCGTGATCATATAAATATCACACCATGGGAGAGAGAGATGAACCACATAGCTACCGATAGAGCCCTCAGCCTCGGGGGAGAACTACTCCCTCCTTATTACGGGATTCAGCAACGGCGATGAAGATGGCGGTGGATTCAATGGAGATGGCTCCAGGGGAAATTCCCCGTCCATGAAGGGTGTCGGAACAGAGACTTCTGTCCCCCGAAACTTGTCTTTGATGGCGGCGGAGCTACGAAACTTTTCGTGGATGGAGGCCGATTGATTTAGGCTTTTGCGTCGGGGGCAATATATAGGCGAAAGGGCGATGTATGTAGGCGCCCGAGGGGCCCACGCCATATGGTGGCGCGGTCAAGGGCGTGCCACCCCATGGTGTGGCCGCCTCGGTGCCCCCTTCGGGTCTCTTACGCACTCCATGTACGTGACAGAAAAATAGGAACCTGGGATTTTGTTTCGTCCAATTCCGAGAATATTTCCAGAACAACTTTTCTGAAACAAAAAACAACAGAAAATAGGAACTGGCGCTGTGGCATCTTGTCAATAGGTTAGTCCCAGGAAATCCATAAAAATGATATAAAGTGTATAGAAAACATGTAGCAATTGGCATAATAAAAACATGAAACATCAGAAATTATAGATACATTGGAGACGTATCAAGGATCGAGCATTAACATCATGTACTTGAGTACTCCGAAGAAACTGCAGCCGTCACAAACCCAGCTCAAGCATAGCAATGTACAATTTCACGACATTGTTCCTGGCAGACAAGCAACTTCCCTAGGAGAAATTTCCCTAGAAGTAACCTTCGGAAAGGCCGATCATTTCCGTCAGGAGATGATCTCGTTTGAGGTGGTACCGTTCAAAAGCGTATACCATTCGATACTCGGACGCCCGACTTTTACCAAATTCATGGCTAGGTCATGTTACATCTACGACAAGCTGAAAATGCCAGGGCCAAAAGGCGGAGTAATCACCATTGAAGGAGATTTCGCGCTTGCAAATGAGAAAGAGCTGGGAAACACCCTCTATGGTGAGCAGGTTATAGCAAAGGAGGAACTAAAAGAGCTGGCAAAGGAGGTATCTCCGACAGAAATGCCGGCAGAAAAAGAAATTCGGATGCCAGCTGACACTTCAAAGCATCCGAGAGTACAAATCAGGTTATCTTGGACCCTAAAGATCCGAAATACGCCGTGGTGGGAACCGGAATGACTGACAAATAGGAAAGCGAGCTCATCAAGTTCCTCCGTGAGAACGGGGATATTTTCGCCTGGTGTTCTGTTGATATGCCAGGTGTACCCCGGGAGCTTGCTGAGCACCAATTGAAGGTTATTCCAGGATCAAAACCCGTCAAACAAGGTCGCCGTTTTTTTGACGGAAGAAGACGGAAGGCTATTGGCAAGAAAATAATCCGGCTTTTAGCAGCTGATTTTATCCGGGAAGTTATTCATACCGATTGGTCTGCTAATCCGGTATTAATCCCGTAGAAAGATACTGTTATCCTTAGGATGTGTATAGATTATACTGGTTTGAACAAATTGTGCCCAAAATATGGGTTTGCCTTACCGCGAATCGATCAAATAATAGATGCCACTGCTGGCTCTGAGCTCTTATGCTTTTTGGACGCTTATTCCATATATCATCAAATACGCGTGAAAGAAGAAGACCAAATAAAAACCTCTTTCATAACGCCTTATGGAACGTTTTATTATATAACCATGCCTTTTGGCCTGAAGAACGCTGGGGCTACATACCAACATTCCATGCAAAGATGCTTGCAGTACCAAATAGGCAAAAACGCCCATGTTTATGTGGATGATGTTGCCATCGTTCTCAAGGAAAAGCACACGGTCCATGAAGATTTACGTAAAACTTTCGATAATTTGTGCACTTACAAAATAAAGTAAAATCCATTAAAGTGCGTATTTGGGGTTCCCTTAGGAAAACTTCTAGGTTTTATCATTTCCCCTAGAGGAATTGAAGTAAACTCGAAAAGATTAAAGCAATCCTGAACATCAAAAGGCCTACATGTCTGAAAGACGTCCAGAGATTGACGGGTTCCGCAGCCGCCGTAAGCAGGTTTATAAGCCGGCTTGGTGATAAAGCCCTTCCATTATACAAATTGTTGAAGAAATACGGAAAATTTGTGTGGACAGAAGAAGCAGACAAAGCGTTAGCCCAGCTAAAGGAAACTTTAATGAAATCTACGATCTTGGTATCTCCAAAGGAGGAAAGAACCAATGCCATTGTATCTAACATCAACAACCAGGGTTATCAACGTAGTGATAATTATGGAAAGACGAAAAAACGAACAAGGTATTTTAGACCAATATCCGGTATACTACATTAGTGAAGTATTCTCGGAATCAAAGCAAAGGTACTCACATTATCAAAAACTGGCATATGGCGTATATTTCGCATCACGAAAACTTCGTCATATTTGTAAGGACATTCCATAATAGTGGTAAGCAAAGCACCACTAGGGAATATCATAAACAATGCGGATGCAACAGGCAGAGTCGCCAAATGGGGCATTGAGCTTGTTGCGTTCGACATTAAGTACCAACCCCGGACGACAATCAAATCCCAGGTGTTGGCAGACTTTGTAGCTGATTAGACAAAAGCAATGGAAAACACGCCAATGCCAGAGTCGGAATATTGGATCATGCACTTTGACGGATCCAAAATGAAAGAAGGCGCCGGTGCAGGTGTGGTGCTAAAATCTCCAAAAGGCGACAAAATGGAGTATGAGCTGCAAATTCACTTCAATGCCAGTAACAATGTGGCAGAGTATGAGGCACTACTTCATGGCTTGCATATTGCAAAGGAAATTGGTGTCAAATTCATACTATACTATGGAGACTCAGATCTAGTACAATACCAGCTCAACCAAACATGGGATGCCAAAAGCCCCATAATGGCGGAATATCGGAGGACCGTCGATGAATTCGCCATATGCTTCTTAGGATTCGAGGTAAATCATGTAAAGCGAGAAGAAAACTGGAACGCGGATGCCTTAGCCTAAATGGGCTCCGAAAGGGTGAAAACATTACCACCTATTGTTTTCGTCCAGCATTTGTACGAATCATCAATAAAAGGCGGAGATGTAGATTATCTCTTAGTTTCTGAGTCAATTGAAGTCCTGCTCGTAATCCCTAACTGGACGGTACCATACCTGAATTTCTTAGTAGATCAGAAATTCCCGAATGAAGCAGATGAGGTCTTGCAAAGGCAGATAAAGCGCTGATGTAAAGGATACACGGTAATTAATGGTTACCTATATAAACGCAGTACATCAAGAATCTTACAGCGTTGCGTTTCATCGGAAGAAGGACGGCAAATCCTGCAAGAAATCCATGCCGGAGATTGCGGACATCACGATCAATAAAAAAACACAGTTAAGAAAGCATTCCGTGCAGGGGTTTTTCTGGCTTACAGCCAAGACAGATGCTGAGCACATACTTAATACATATGCCGGATGCCAATATTACGCCAAGCAGACCAATATGCCGGCTCAAGCACTCAAAAATATTCCCATAACATGGCCGTTTGCGGTTTGGGTGCTAGATATGATAGGGCCGTTCAAAACTGTAAGAGGCGGACTTACGCATCTACTCGTCGCAGTAGATAAGTATACCAAGTGGGTGGAGGCTAAACCCATCAAAAAGCTTTACGTGACTGCCAGAAATTTTATCATAGACATAGTCATGAGATACGGCATCACACATAGCATAATCACGGATAACGGGACAAACTTTACAATTGGAGAGCTAACAAAGTATTGCCGGCAAACGGGAATCCGTCTTGATCTAGCATCAGTGGCACACCCACAATCCAATGGCCAGATTGAACGATGAATAGTTCCATCTTGCAAGGTATACACCCAAGACTCGAATCTTCTCTTCACAGAGTAGCTGGATCATGGGTGAAAGAATTGTCTTCCATGCTTTGGAGCATACGCAGAACGCCGAATAGATAAACAGGGCAGATGCCTTTTTTTCCAAGTTTATGGTGCAGAAGCAGTGCTTCCAACGGACATGATCCATGATAGCCCCAGAGTGCAGGCATACGATGAGGCGGATGCCGAAGTCGCACGACAGGTTTCCGTTGATCTTTTAGAAGAAGAACGAGAACTTGTGTTGCAGAGATCCACCATTTATCAGCAAGGACTACGACGATATCACAGCCGGAAAATCAAGCATTGTTCTTTCAAAAAAGGTGACTTAGTGCTAAGACGGGTGCAGGAAAGAAAACACAATTTAGCCCCAGTCTGGGAGGGACCTTTTGTCATTATCAAAGCTATGAAAAATAAGATATATTACCTTGTAGATATTCGGGATACTGAGGATGGCCCGAAAAATTCAAATCACAAGAGGAAAAGAAACATAGATGTAGAGCTAGGAGAGACAAACAGACCTTGGAGCATCCAACAGTTACATCCTTTCTATACCTAGTCCAATTCTATGTAAACATTATTGAGATCATGAAAAAAAGTTTGCGGAAAAACATGCAAATGATTTTCTGTCTTCTACCATTTAAAGCATGTTCCATATTTTCTATTTCCCAACGATCTTTCAATTTGCTTCAATGTTAACCCGAATTTTGCCTGCGTGCTCGGAGTTAAGAAAACTGAATGCTTTAGGCCTAATAAGGCTACATAACAGTAGATTGCGCATGCGTGCATGGAGTTCACACTTTTAGCTCCTTATTTTCTTAAGTATTATCTGGTTGTTTGTTTGCTGGATCACTGGATTAGTAAGTTAAAGTGTCAAAGTATGACTCATGATTCCGAGTTTAGACTGTTTGGTTTCTTAACCCGGTTGCTCGGTGTGAAGATTTCATGCTTTTGGAATCACTCAAACACTAAGAAAGGTTAAAACATACAAACCAGAGAACTTAAAAGAAAGGGAGACAAAATTAACTTACAAAGATAGATTAAAATGCAAAATCATAACGTGTTCATATAAAATAGTCATTCAGAATGCATTACTTATATGTATTACATTGTTAAAATAAGTAATGCATTCTTTCGCCTTTCGCCATCCGCAGGGCATGGATCTAGACGGCATCAACGAAATCTTCGTTGTCGTCGTCATCGTTGTTGTTGCTCGGATTCTCCGGAGTCGAAGGAATTTCTTCCTCCGGGAAAAATGTGGTGTGGGAGACTATCCGAGCGATCTTGGAGGCGTATCCTTTGACATAGTCAAAGATCTCCATCTTTGGGCTTCAAAGTACCCTTGGGGAATGTCGGTCGCAACATGCAATGTTTTGGCGGCGGGGTAGTGCATCTTCAAGAGGCCTAGGGTCATGCGCACTCCACCATGCGCAACAGACTGCATCCATGATTCCCTTCAGGCGATGACCTCGGCAAACGCATCCGGAAGCTGTGCAATGTCAGCATACTCGTCCTTCTTATCCGGAAGGCACTTGCTGACAAGTTTCCTTCCGGATTTTTTCATGTCATTGATGAATATGCCGAACGCCCGGATGTGATCGATCCAAGAAGACGAGTCGCCACTATAATTTACAAAAAGACAAAAATCAGAAAAACTCAGAAGAAAAGTATGCACTTTCAAACTGAATGAAAAAACTGGTAAAAGTTAGAAACCTTACCAAGAATGTGTTTGCCAATCTTGGCAACCTCCTCAAGGCGGAGATGGAGAGCAGTTTCCAGATCCTTAATGGTGGCGATGTCTTTCTTGCCTTGGGCCTCAAGCCGAGACTCGGAAAGCATGGTGCTTAAGTTGATAGCTTGCTTAGTTTGTTGTCGTTAGCATGGTGCTTGGGTTAATAAACGTACCTAGTCGAGACTTAAGATTTATTCACTTGTGGACTAACCCTTTGAGTTTCCAAAAGAAACTAAAAATTAGAAAACTATAAAAGCCCAAAAATATTTGTTTTCTCTTTTATTTTTGTTTCTAGCATGTTCACGAGGAAGAAAACCACCGGACTACATCAAGGAAAAATTATGGAATCAAAGGTCCATGTCTACTAAAGGAGAGGTCACTTGTACCTCAATGGTAAAGGTGTTTCACCCTTGTTTTATCTAAGCATGGGGAGGTAACTAATATCCACACTCTCTTTTGATAATTGCATTTTCTCTTTTATTTTTGCGATCTGGTTGAGTTAAGTTCTTGCAAAGTTCTAAGCTTGGGGAGGTTTCTTTTTGCATTTAGCGAGTCTTGTGAAATATTATTTGTTGTATAAGTTTTGATGCAACTGTATTTCTCGCTGTTTTTGGCAGGATTGATAACTTTTGTATTTGCGTTTGGGAATCACTTGCTCATGTTAATCCCTATAAGGAACAAGTTAGAACTTTGATGTATCTATTTCAATTTTTCATATAGCTTGTGAATAACTTTGTGATTCTCTGGAATCATTTGCAATGATATCTTTATCCATCAAGAAAAGAAAAGTGCAATAGAAAATTCTTCTTACATGATTGTTTGATATTGTTTAAACTTGTGTGAAATAAATAGTTATGAAGTTTCTTAGCCCCATTGTGTTATAAATAATAGACTTGATTGTTGCTTATAGAGGAAGTTGACAAAAAAGAATTAATGTTTCAAAATTTTGATATTGCTTATGCCCAAAGTTTGCTTTGTGATGAAAAGGTAACAAATTGCTTTACTCGTCTCTTGCACCATTGTCGCACTCTATGGGAGGCTGAAAACTCCACTGGCCTACGAACGACCCATCTGAGAGAAATTTCAGATTTCGGTCACGAGTTGGTTAAACATCTCTAACATCAATGCTATGATTGTTAAAAATTTCAGCTTCTTAATAGCTACGCGTTGCTAAGATGAACGGAGAGTTACGACACCTAGAGGGGGCTGAATAGGTGCTACAACAATTTTAATTTTTCTTCGAGTTAAGGCTTGACACAAAGGTAAATTCTCTAGATAATGCAACTAAGGTGAATTTACCTATATGACAAGCACAACAATAAATGAAACAAGTACAAGTGAGTAAAGGATAAGGGAACGAGATAACCGGTAGGAAGCACGCGGAGACACGATGTATTCCCGAGTTCCTCCTTGTTAAGGGAGTACGTATTGTTGGAGGGGTGTGAGCTCGCCACGAAGGCCTACTCAACACCACAAAGGCCTCACCCTATTCTCCAATGAACCCCACCACAAAGGCCTAGTCCACCTTCCACTATTGATCCCCTTTGAGGCGGGAATCGAGTCCTTTACAAACAAGTTTGGGGCACACACCCACAGCCGAATTGGGGGCTCCCAACAATCACAAGAATCACCAAGAGAGATAAGATGTCTAGGTTCTCCACAAGAGAAAACCCTAGACTAGTTCCCCTCAAGTAAATGAGGGGGAAATGAAATCCGGTTGGTGAAGACGTAGATCGGGGCCTTCTACTTCAATCCTCCAAAGATCAAAGCTTTTGGGTGGAGGGATTTGGAGATCTAGCAAGGTGGGTGAGCTCTAGCAATGGTGAGATCTGTTCTGGTCGAGCTGACTGGAGGTAGGTGGAGGGGAGGGGGTATTTATACCCCTCATAAAGTCTTAGAGCCGTTGGAGGCATTTCTGCCAAACTCACACCGGAGACTCCAGTGTAAAGGCCAAAACTCCGGTCTGAGCTTTTTCACGGAGCAGCAGTCCGGAGACTCCGGACACAATTCGGTCTGTCTCTAGTGTCGATGCAGCGGGTGACACCACTTCCTCCAGCTTCATATTCTTCAGGAAATCACCAGTCCGGAGACTCCGGTGTGAGTGACCGGAGACTCCGGTCTTGACCAGCTTGTGCCCTGTCGCACGAGTCCAGAGTGTGTTTGTGGTCATACGACAGCAAAAGGTATCAGTCACACGAGTCTCCGGTAAGTCTCAGGTGACACCAGATTTCTAGAGAGCAATGACCCACGAATATCTTCACACCGGAGACTCCGGTCTGGTAGACCGGAGACTCCAGCCTGGAATAAATTCCAGCAGAATCAATTCCTGGAACTTTGCACCTTTTTGTAACTCACTACCACCATATAAAATATGTTGTTTAGGCCCTGAAAAACATCAACACGCTTAAGGATACATGTGTTGTTAACAAACACCAAAACAAGATGATTTAAGCGCGTTTGCACTTTCAATCTCCCCCTTTTTGGTGTTTGATGACAACATACATATTTGCAATAAAATCACAGCTAGGCTATGTTTGTAAAAGATAGACGGGCTTTCGAACACTCAAGTTGTGAGCTCCCCCTATGTTTTACAAACAAAGCCCTCTAGATCAACTACTAGTGAACAAAATACATACATGCATGGATACGATAGATAAAGCAATATTAAGCACAATATGATAGATAACTTTACCACGTAGTCTCACCACACACATAACATACAAATTTCACTAGGAAATGAAAGCAACTAAGATAAGGGTAACACAAGTCATAAAACCAAATCAAGTTCAAAGACTTGTGTTCTGAAGCAAATCAAATCAAAGCAACCCTTGCAAAGCCCAGAGAAGACTATAGCATCTTCTCCCCCTTTGGCATCGAGACACCAAAAGGGGGAAAATAGCACTACGCGGACCCAAGCAGGGGCGCACCCATGTAGACCTGAGTGAGGGAAGTGGCCCCCACTCGGTTTTTGAAATCTCGGTGTATTTTGTTTATATTTGAAGGAATTAGTGTAACATCCCAAGTCTGAAAAATAGCCTTTAGAATGTTTTGCTCTCTATTATTTTATGTTTTGCATCATGGCATCATGTTGATTGCATTTGTTTTGTTTGTTTTCCAACTGTTTTCAGTTGTTTTCCTTTGTTTTCTATTTGAATTTCAAACCAAAATTCAAACCTTTTGTTTCATCCTTGTGATGTTACGATTTCCAAAATGTTATTTCAAATAATAACAACCAATTTGTTCCATTTTATTCCATGTTGATCACTTATTAAAATATTGGTTTTAATCAATCAATTGTTTCCAAAATCACATTCAAAAATTCAATACATTGTATAAACAACACCCAATTGGAAAATTATGAAAATTACCAAAACAATCTAATCTATTGTTTCCATTTATTCCATGTTTGTTCAACTAATAAAATGGTGGTATTATTTCAATTAATTAAATCCAACTTGGTTTCAAATTCAAAGCAATTCTTCAAATCAGCACCCAACTTGAGCTTATAAAAATCTCCAAATCAAATCAACTAATTCAATCACATTAAACCATAGGGTTCACCCTAATAAAAACCTTGTTTTCAATAATGTTACTTAATATTCAAAAATCACTCAAATTTGGTTTATTTTCCAAACAGCAATTAATTTCAAACTTATTGAAAACCAAACTTGGCATTTGTTTTCTATTAACTTAATTGGCTTAACCTAATTTTTCTAAAAAAATTACTAACCTAAAAGCTACCTTTTTCTTCCAATTGGTTTTCTGCAAAAAAAAAATAAATAGACCAAAATAATTAAAGGATCCAGAGAGAGGGGAGAGGCCCAATTTAACCCCAGGCCCATTCTCCTCTTCTGACCCAGTACCCCTTCGAGGGGGCCCTTTCTTCCTCCCCCTGTCGTCATCTTCTGTACGACGCCATCCCCTCCATTCGATCACCCCCTCCTCCGTTCGATGACCGCCGTACCGAGCTCGAGTCCACGATAAAACCACCACCTACCTACCCTCTGCCCTAGCCTAGCCTAACCCTAGCCCCTCTCCTCTAACCTAGCGCCGCCGTCTCACCTCTCTTCCCCCCCCCCCGAGTTCATCTGTCTCTGAACCTCCACCCCAAACCGCCGTCAGACACCGCCACCATCACATCCCCACGGTCACCTCGAGGAGTTGCTGACCCCGGGAATGGAACCAGCATCCCTCCATCTCCAAGTTCGCTGAAGGCGTCACCGGCCGTGGCTGCCCGGAGCGCCGCCGCCGTCGCCTCCAATCGCCGGCCCGCCTCCCTGCGACCTGCACCCGTCCGCCACCCTCTGCCGCTTGAAGGTGAGCCTTCCCTCTCGGTTCCCTCCCTCACCTCGCTCTCCCCCCTCTCCTCTCACCGCACCCCCACACCGCCCGTCCGCGGACGGCGCCCCTCCGGCGATCACCCTGCCATCGCTGGCCGTGATCTCTGTCGCTGGTACAGGGGAGCACGAACAGGTTCAGTTAAGTTCAGAACAGCCCGACAGCCACCTTAACTTCCCCCCGTTCCCTTCTATCAACAAAACTGAATAGCCACCCCACTGGTTCCTCACCCCTTGGCGCAGCAGGAGGTGGGGGGATCGAATCCCCCCTCCCACATAAACCAAAAACTTTTATTTTTGCAATGATTTGATACAGCACATTCTCAGTAATCACACATAGGCCCTTCTAACTTATTTCTAGCCCCTGCAAAATTATTTCTAAGCCCCTGGTTCCCTAAAAATGGCAGAATTGCACCCAATTTTGTAAATTGCATAAGAAATTCATCCCAACTCCAATTTTAACCTTTTAAATATGTTTTCTGTCCCAAATTAAATGTTCTATCCAAATATAAAATTTGTTTACTGTTTTGAATATTTTAAATTGGTAAAACATTTGAATTCTTGCTTAAATCACTTAAACTTGCAAAAATCATAACTTGTTCATAAAAATTCCAAATTCCACAAACTAAATATGTTTTCCAATCAACTTTTCATGTACTTTCCAAATATAAATTTTGTTTGCTGTTTTGAATAATTTAAATTGCTGAAAACAACTGTTTCTTAATTATTGCATTTAAAATTGCCAAAATAATAACTTGCTCATTTTCAATCCAATTTCCACAAATAAAATATGTTTTCCATGCAAAATTAAACCACATTTTCAAATATAAAATTTGTTTCCTGTTTTGAATAATTAAAAGTGGTTAAATAATTTAAACCTTATTTAATTCATTTAATATTGTTAAATTCATAACTTGATCAAATCAAATTCTTTTGGGACATATAGAATGTGTTTTCAAGCCCTAAAAGTATAAACTTTTGAAATATGAATTTGGTTTAATGTTTTGAACAAATAAGAATTCAAATAAGTTCATGTTTGAATTAAATTCATTTAATTCTTGCTTAAACTTGTTTAATTCATAAATAATTTATTTGAAATCCTTTTTCAACAAGTGAAACATGTAATCCACCTAAAATTTGGTGTTCTTTTCAAATATAAACTTTGTTACCTAATTTGAACAATTTAACTTGATGAAAACAACAAATGCTTGTGTGACAACTTTAAGGAACCAAAATTTCCTAACTTAATGAATGAATTTCTAAACTTGGTAAACCTTATTTCTATTTGATTCTATTGTTGTTATTTTGTTGTTTTCCTCATCCATGCATCATGCTAATTCACTTACATAATTTGATTAGTTGTAAAACAATTAATTCAACCATAATTCATGGGCTTTTCAGGTGCAACTCAAATTGCATGTGGGTCCATTTAATCATGTTTCTATCTTGTCAACTAGTTTATTCTGATGCATCAATTAAATGGTCATGCATAATTCCATGTTTGTGCACTATGCCATGATATTGATTGTTTATCTTTCTGCATTGCTTGTTTGCTTCTTCTCGGATAAACGACGACGTTGAGACCGACGATACTTACGACACCCCTTCTAAGGAGTTAGCTCAGTACCAGGCTACTGGGTTTTGCAGGCAAGTTATCACTCACATGAACCATCGTGTTCCTTTCAACATTGGTTACCGATACTTTCCGTTGTCTATTCTGCTAGCCCTATGATTAGTTGCTTCTGTTACGAACCTATCACATGTATCCTTTAGCCCTAATATTGCCTCACCTCCATACCTATAACCATTGCTTGTTGCCCGTGTCTTACTAGCATGCTTAGGTTGTTTTGCTCGAGTCTGTTACCCGTTACTTTCTGTTACTATTTCATTATGTTCTGGGGGCTCGATGTTTAATCAATCAATCATGCTAATGTTATTATTAATAATAATTTGATGATAAGGCACCGGCAGGAGGCCCTTTGTGGTTTTGAGGCCTGCTAGTGTCGACCCTAATAGGAAAATGGTCTTGTCTACTGATCCATGATGAGCGCACTAACCGCATGTGGGAAGCGAGTATGGGCGCCCCCCTCAATTTGATTCGATTCGCATCTCATCCAAATCGCCTCATTTAGTTCGGGTTTTCCATTTGCTGCATGCATGTTCTTGTGAGCCCTTGGTACCCGGGTGGAACTTTCGTAGTCGGCATATAGGGGGACACGTTCTTAGAGTGCTATGAGGGTCCATTTTCTTCTGGGCTCGATTAGCCGTGCGCCCAAGGTGCTTTGGGCTTGATGCGAAGAAGAGTTGAGTTGTGTTGAGTGCCCCGCTTGGTGGAAGGGCCTTTCCATATGGCGGGTTATTCATACGTGTACGGCCAAATTGGTGCAACCCTGCAGGGATAATCTTCTCGAGAAGCCGTGTTTTCCGCGGTTATGGATTACTTGGTGAAAGTACTGGCTAACAAGTACTCAGGACAACTTAAACCTAATGATTAACAACCTTACACCCAATGATTAACAACTTGACTAGTAATAGGCTTATTGACACGATAATCTGAACCATCATTAATCCAACTGTGTGAGTTATCCTCGGATTGCTTTTTTGGATAAGGGGCGAGATCCAGGATGGGTTTGTTTGGTGGTTAGCTATAGTTGGTTACGATACACGATCTTATCTCCTTTTCTGATAGCCGGAAGTTGTAGTATGTTCTGTAGTTGGTTAGAGCAGCCAGTTGCAGCATCTTTTATATCCCCTTCCTTCCGTTGAACCCAAAGCATCTGTGCTTGGTGTTGACGGGCTACACTTTGGTGAACTGTGAGTCTTGCTTGCCAGTACGTTTATGTACTGACCCCTTTGGGGCTGTGGTTTCCGCAGACCTACGTTTTCGAAGATCTACATGGTGGCTACTACGTGGAGTTCGACGAGACTGCTGACGAGTAGATAGCGGACCCGGGCAGGATCCGAGACTTCGTGGATGGGCTCCGTCTTTTCGTTTCCGGCCTCTTAGGCCTATTTGGTTCTTGTCTGTACTCAGACATGTTGAATGCTTCCGCTGTGTTGTAATGATGTATTGTTGGGACATGTGTCCTCTGAATGATTGTATTTGCTATCTCTGCTCTAATGAGAGCCATTTGCACTTATTTCAATCTTTTGTGTCGTAGAGATCTGTTGTGATATCACTTGTTTCAATGCCGTTGACGTACCCTGTGTGTATGTTTTGAAGTACGTCAATGGAAGTGTCCTGATTTCTATGGGATAGTTTACGTCGACGCTGAACAGATAGGGGTTGGTTGTCACACATACGTGTGTTGGCCTACTCGTAAGAGGACGCGGGTGCCGGTAAGCCCCGTAATACAATCTACTACTGTTCAACGGAACGACGAGTATCCTTTAGAAGTCCGGGTGCGACAAATGGTATCAGAGCCTGTCTGCCTGTAGGATCCCTTTTAACTGGTCGCAGTTGAGTCTAGAAACTATTTTGTAGCTATATAGGAAAAATGAAACGTGAGAGTAGGAATTCTGTTCTTTTTCTTCTTTCCCCACCCACCCTCCCTTTTTCTGGTAAGGAAGTGCAACGTTGTTTTTCTATTCTCATCTAAACTTTCAAGTTAGGGTTTCACGTATTCTGGTTTCTCTAGGATGGTTATATCTACTAGACCATAGGAATGGAGGTGGTTGTGACATGATTTATCATGTTGCCTACTCACGATTGAGAACGGAGGCGTGTAAGCCCCGGAAGCAAATCCTCTATTCCTTAAGCAGTAGATATTGATCCTTTAGAAGCCCGGATGGGTTTTCCGTAGTACCTCAGGAGTGTTTTGATCTCGTTTTCCCGGTGTTGCTTCGTTATCCTGTTCTTCTCAACATCCTTTTCGTCCGTTGAAATCTTGTTGTTGTTTTCCATTTCAGTTCTTCTACCGGCGTCTAATCAAAACTTCCCAAATATCAAGTCTATCTGCCCAGAAAGGTTGTTGTTGTTTCGAAAACTTCCAGGCTATGAGAGCTGGCATTCCTATCACCTGGGGTTGTTTCGAGGAAGCATTCCTGAAGCACCACATTCCAGATACTCTATTCTCCAAATGAATCAAAGTCTATCCAGCTATACACCCTCAATACAAAACCTCTCCCTTTATTTGAAAATGTTCCGGTGGTTTGCAAATTCCCTGACGTCTATCCAATGTGCACGATGTGTTTCACGTGTCACAGCTCAAGAGGATCTTCCCAAGAAGTATCCGGACCTTTTCTTTTCTCAGTAGGAATCTCGGGGCGCGATTCCTTCAAGGGGGGGCGTTTTGTAACATCCCAAGTCTGAAAAATAGCCTTTAGAATGTTTTGCTCTCTGTTATTTTATGTTTTGCATCATGGCATCATGTTGATTGCATTTGTTTTGTTTGTTTTCCAACTGTTTTCAGTTGTTTTCCTTTGTTTTCTATTTGAATTTCAAACCAAAATTCAAACCTTTTGTTTCATCCTTGTGATGTTACAATTTCCAAAATGTTATTTCAAATAATAACAACCAATTTGTTCCATTTTATTCCATGTTGATCACTTATTAAAATATTGGTTTTAATCAATCAATTGTTTCCAAAATCACATTCAAAAATTCAATACATTGTATAAACAACACCCAATTGGAAAATTATGAAAATTACCAAAACAATCTAATCTATTGTTTCCATTTATTCCATGTTTGTTCAACTAATAAAATGGTGGTATTATTTGAATTAATTAAATCCAACTTTGTTTCAAATTCAAAGCAATTCTTCAAATCAGCACCCAACTTGAGCTTATAAAAATCTCCAAATCAAATCAACTAATTCAATCACATTAAACCATAGGGTTCACCCTAATAAAAACCTTGTTTTCAATAATGTTACTTAATATTCAAAAATCACTCAAATTTGGTTTATTTTCCAAACAGCAATTAATTTCAAACTTATTGAAAACCAAACTTGGCATTTGTTTTCTATTAACTTAATTGGCTTAACCTAATTTTTCTAAAAAAATTACTAACCTAAAAGCTACCTTTTTCTTCCAATTGGTTTTCTGCAAAAAAAAAATAGACCAAAATAATTAAAGGATCCAGAGAGAGGGGAGAGGCCCAATTTAACCCCAGGCCCATTCTCCTCTTCTGACCCAGTACCCCTTCGAGGGGGCCCTTTCTTCCTCCCCCTGTCGTCATCTTATGTACGACGCCATCCCCTCCATTCGATCACCCCCTCCTCCGTTCGATGACCGCCGTACCGAGCTCGAGTCCACGATAAAACCACCACCTACCTACCCTCTGCCCTAGCCTAGCCTAACCCTAGCCCCTCTCCTCTAACCTAGCGCTGCCGTCTCACCTCTCTTCCCCCCCCCCCCGAGTTCATCTGTCTCTGAACCTCCACCTCAAACCGCCGTCAGACACCGCCACCATCACATCCCCACGGTCACCTCGAGGAGTTGCTGACCCCGGGAATGGAACCAGCATCCCTCCATCTCCAAGTTCGCTGAAGGCGTCACCGGCCGTGGCTGCCCGGAGCGCCGCCGCCGTCGCCTCCAATCGCCGGCCCGCCTCCCTACGACATGCACCCGTCCGCCACCCTCTGCCGCTCGAAGGTGAGCCTTCCCTCTCGGTTCCCTCCCTCACCTCGCTCTCCCCCCTCTCCTCTCACCGCACCCCCACACCGCCCGTCCGTGGACGGCGCCCCTCCGGCGATCACCCTGCCATCGCTGGCCGTGATCTCTGTCGCTGGTACAGGGGAGCATGAACAGGTTCAGTTAAGTTCAGAACAGCCCGACAGCCACCTTAACTTCCCCCCGTGCCCTTCTATCAATAAAACTAAATAGCCACCCCACTGGTTCCTCACCCCTTGGCGCAGCAGGAGGTGGGAGGATCGAATCCCCCCTCCCACATAAACCAAAAACTTTTATTTTTGCAATGATTTGATACAGCACATTCTCAGTAATCACACATAGGCCCTTCTAACTTATTTCTAGCCCCTGCAAAATTATTTCTAAGCCCCTGGTTCCCTAAAAATGGCAGAATTGCACCCAATTTTGTAAATTGCATAAGAAATTCATCCCAACTCCAATTTTAACCTTTTAAATATGTTTTCTGTCCCAAATTAAATGTTCTATCCAAATATAAAATTTGTTTACTGTTTTGAATATTTTAAATTGGTAAAACATTTGAATTCTTGCTTAAATCACTTAAACTTGCAAAAATCATAACTTGTTCATAAAAATTCCAAATTCCACAAACTAAATATGTTTTCCAATCAACTTTTCATGTACTTTCCAAATATAAATTTTGTTTGCTGTTTTGAATAATTTAAATTGCTGAAAACAACTGTTTCTTAATTATTGCATTTAAAATTGCCAAAATAATAACTTGCTCATTTTAAATCCAATTTCCACAAATAAAATATGTTTTCCATGCAAAATTAAACCACATTTTCAAATATAAAATTTGTTTCCTGTTTTGAATAATTAAAAGTGGTTAAATAATTTAAACCTTATTTAATTCATTTAATATTGTTAAATTCATAACTTGATCAAATCAAATTCTTTTGGGACATATAGAATGTGTTTTCAAGCCCTAAAAGTATAAACTTTTGAAATATGAATTTGGTTTAATGTTTTGAACAAATAAGAATTCAAATAAGTTCATGTTTGAATTAAATTCATTTAATTCTTGCTTAAACTTATTTAATTCATAAATAATTTATTTGAAATCCTTTTTCAACAAGTGAAACATGTAATCCACCTAAAATTTGGTGTTCTTTTCAAATATAAACTTTGTTACCTAATTTGAACAATTTAACTTGATGAAAACAACAAATGCTTGTGTGACAACTTTAAGGAACCAAAATTTCCTAACTTAATGAATGAATTTCTAAACTTGGTAAACCTTATTTCTATTTGATTCTATTGTTGTTATTTTGTTGTTTTCCTCATCCATGCATCATGCTAATTCACTTACACAATTTGATTAGTTGTAAAACAATTAATTCAACCATAATTCATGGGCTTTTCAGGTGCAACTCAAATTGCATGTGGGTCCATTTAATCCTGTTTCTATCTTGTCAACTAGTTTATTCGGATGCATCAATTAAATGGTCATGCATCATTCCATGTTTGTGCACTATGCCATGATATTGATTGTTTATTTTTCTGCATTGTTTGCTTGCTTCTTCTCGGATAAACGACGACGTTGAGACCGACGATACTTACGACACCCCTTCTAAGGAGTTAGCTCAGTACCAGGCTACTGGGTTTTGCAGGCAAGTTATCACTCACATGAACCATCGTGTTCCTTTCAACATTGGTTACCGATACTTTCCGTTGTCTATTCTGCTAGCCCTATGATTAGTTGCTTCTGTTACGAACCTATCACATGTATCCTTTAGCCCTGATATTGCCTCACCTCCATACCTATAACCATTGCTTGTTGCCCGTGTCTTACTAGCATGCTTAGGTTGTTTTGCTCGAGTCTGTTACCCGTTACTTTCTGTTACTATTTCATTATGTTCTGGGGGCTCGATGTTTAATCAATCAATCATGCTAATGTTATTATTAATAATAATTTGATGATAAGGCACCGGCAGGAGGCCCTTTGTGGTTTTGAGGCCTGCTAGTGTCGACCCTAATAGGAAAAGGGTCTTTTCTACTGATCCATGATGAGCGCACTAACCGCATGTGGGAAGCGAGTATGGGCGCCCCCCTCAATTTGATTCGATTCGCATCTCGTCCAAATCGCCTCATTTAGTTCGGGTTTTCCATTTGCTGCATGCATGTTCTTGCGAGCCCTTGGTACCCGGGTGGAACTTTCGTAGTCGGCATATAGGGGGACACGTTCTTAGAGTGCTATGAGGGTCCATTTTCTTCTGGGCTCGATTAGCCGTGCGCCCAAGGTGCTTTGGGCTTGATGCGAAGAAGAGTTGAGTTGTGTTGAGTGCCCCGCTTGGTGGAAGGGCCTTTCCATCTGGCGGGTTATTCATACGTGTACGGCCAAATTGGTGCAACCCTGCAGGGATAATCTTCTCGAGAAGCCGTGTTTTCCGCGGTTATGGATTACTTGGTGAAAGTACTGGCTAACAAGTACTCAGGACAACTTAAACCTAATGATTAACAACCTTACACCCAATGATTAACAACTTGACTAGTAATAGGCTTATTGACACGATAATCTGAACCATCATTAATCCAACTGTGTGAGTTATCCTCGGATTGCTTTTTTGGATAAGGGGCGAGATCCAGGATGGGTTTGTTTGGTGGTTAGCTATAGTTGGTTACGATACACGATCTTATCTCCTTTTCTGATAGCCGGAAGTTGTAGTATGTTCTGTAGTTGGTTAGAGCAGCCAGTTGCAGCATCTTTTATATCCCCTTCCTTCCGTTGAACCCAAAGCATCTGTGCTTGGTGTTGACGGGCTACACTTTGGTGAACTGTGAGTCTTGCTTGCCAGTACGTTTATGTACTGACCCCTTTGGGGCTGTGGTTTCCGCAGACCTACGTTTTCGAGGATCTACATGGTGGCTACTACGTGGAGTTCGACGAGACTGCTGACGAGTAGATAGCGGACCCGAGCAGGATCCGAGACTTCGTGGATGGGCTCCGTCTTTTCGTTTCCGGCCTCTTAGGCCTATTTGGTTCTTGTCTGTACTCAGACATGTTGAATGCTTCCGCTGTGTTGTAATGATGTATTGTTGGGACATGTGTCCTCTGAATGATTGTATTTGCTATCTCTGCTCTAATGAGAGCCATTTGCACTTATTTCAATCTTTTGTGTCGTAGAGATCTGTTGTGATATCACTTGTTTCAATGCCGTTGACGTACCCTGTGTGTATGTTTTGAAGTACGTCAATGGAAGTGTCCTGATTTCTATGGGATAGTTTACGTCGACGCTGAACAGATAGGGGTTGGTTGTCACACATACGTGTGTTGGCCTACTCGTAAGAGGACGCGGGTGCCGGTAAGCCCCGTAATACAATCTACTACTGTTCAACGGAACGGCGAGTATCCTTTAGAAGTCCGGGTGCGACAAATGGTATCAGAGCCTGTCTGCCTGTAGGATCCCTTTTTACTGGTCGCAGTTGAGTCTAGAAACTATTTTGTAGCTATATAGGAAAAATGAAACGTGAGAGTAGGAATTCTGTTCTTTTTCTTCTTTCCCCACCCACCCTCCTTTTTTCTGGTAAGGAAGTGCAACGTTGTTTTTCTATTCTCATCTAAACTTTCAAGTTAGGATTTCACGTATTCTGGTTTCTCTAGGATGGTTATATCTACTAGACCATAGGAATGGAGGTGGTTGTGACATGATTTATCATGTTGCCTACTCACGATTGAGAACGGAGGCGTGTAAGCCCCGGAAGCAAATCCTCTATTCCTTAAGCAGTAGATATTGATCCTTTAGAAGCCCGGATGGGTTTTCCGTAGTACCTCAGGAGTGTTTTGATCTCGTTTTCCCCGGTGTTGCTTCGTTATCCTGTTCTTCTCAACATCCTTTTCGTCCGTTGAAATCTTGTTGTTGTTTTCCATTTCAGTTCTTCTACCGGCGTCTAATCAAAACTTCCCAAATATCAAGTCTATCTGCCCAGAAAGGTTGTTGTTGTTTCGAAAACTTCCAGGCTATGAGAGCTGGCATTCCTATCACCTGGGGTTGTTTCGAGGAAGCATTCCTGAAGCACCACATTCCAGATACTCTATTCTCCAAATGAATCAAAGTCTATCCAGCTATACACCCTCAATACAAAACCTCTCCCTTTATTTGAAAATGTTCCGGTGGTTTGCAAATTCCCTAACGTCTATCCAATGTGCACGATGTGTTTCACGTGTCACAGCTCAAGAGGATCTTCCCAAGAAGTATCCGGACCTTTTCTTTTCTCAGTAGGAATCTCGGGGCGCGATTCCTTCAAGGGGGGGGCGTTTTGTAACATCCCAAGTCTGAAAAATAGCCTTTAGAATGTTTTGCTCTCTGTTATTTTATGTTTTGCATCATGGCATCATGTTGATTGCATTTGTTTTGTTTGTTTTCCAACTGTTTCAGTTGTTTTCCTTTGTTTTCTATTTGAATTTCAAACCAAAATTCAAACCTTTTGTTTCATCCTTGTGATGTTACAATTTCCAAAATGTTATTTCAAATAATAACAACCAATTTGTTCCATTTTATTCCATGTTGATCACTTATTAAAATATTGGTTTTAATCAATCAATTGTTTCCAAAATCACATTCAAAAATTCAATACATTGTATAAACAACGCCCAATTGGAAAATTATGAAAATTACCAAAACAATCTAATCTATTGTTTCCATTTATTCCATGTTTGTTCAACTAATAAAATGGTGGTATTATTTCAATTAATTAAATCCAACTTGGTTTCAAATTCAAAGCAATTCTTCAAATCAGCACCCAACTTGAGCTTATAAAAATCTCCAAATCAAATCAACTAATTCAATCACATTAAACCATAGGGTTCACCCTAATAAAAACCTTGTTTTCAATAATGTTACTTAATATTCAAAAATCACTCAAATTTGGTTTATTTTCCAAACAGCAATTAATTTCAAACTTATTGAAAACCAAACTTGGCATTTGTTTTCTATTAACTTAATTGGCTTAACCTAATTTTTCTAAAAAAATTACTAACCTAAAAGCTACCTTTTTCTTCCAATTGGTTTTCTGCAAAAAAAAATAAATAGACCAAAATAATTAAAGGATCCAGAGAGAGGGGAGAGGCCCAATTTAACCCCAGGCCCATTCTCCTCTTCTGACCCAGTACCCCTTCGAGGGGGCCCTTTCTTCCTCCCCCTGTCGTCATCTTCTGTACGACGCCATCCCCTCCATTCGATCACCCCCTCCTCCGTTCGATGACCGCCGTACCGATCTCGAGTCCACGATAAAACCACCACCTACCTACCCTCTGCCCTAGCCTAGCCTAACCCTAGCCCCTCTCCTCTAACCTAGCGCCGCTGTCTCACCTCTCTTCCCCCCCCCCCCCGAGTTCATCTGTCTCTGAACCTCCACCCCAAACCGCCGTCAGACACCGCCACCATCACATCCCCACGGTCACCTCGAGGAGTTGCTGACCCCGGGAATGGAACCAGCATCCCTCCATCTCCAAGTTCGTTGAAGGCGTCACCGGCCGTGGCTGCCCGGAGCGCCGCCGCCGTCGCCTCCAATCGCCGGCCCGCCTCCCTGCGACCTGCACCCGTCCGCCACCCTCTGCCGCTCGAAGGTGAGCCTTCCCTCTCGGTTCCCTCCCTCACCTCGCTCTCCCCCTCTCCTCTCACCGCACCCCCACACCGCCCGTCCGTGGACGGCGCCCCTCCGGCGATCACCCTGCCATCGCTGGCCGTGATCTCTGTCGCTGGTACAGGGGAGCATGAACAGGTTCAGTTAAGTTCAGAACAGCCCGACAGCCACCGTAACTTCCCCCCGTGCCCTTCTATCAACAAAACTGAATAGCCACCCCACTGGTTCCTCACCCCTTGGCGCAGCAGGAGGTGGGGGGATCGAATCCCCCCTCCCACATAAACAAAAAACTTTTATTTTTGCAATGATTTGATACAGCACATTCTCAGTAATCACACATAGGCCCTTCTAACTTATTTCTAGCCCCTGCAAAATTATTTCTAAGCCCCTGGTTCCCTAAAAATGGCAGAACTGCACCCAATTTTGTAAATTGCATAAGAAATTCATACCAACTCCAATTTTAACCTTTTAAATATGTTTTCTGTCCCAAATTAAATGTTCTATCCAAATATAAAATTTGTTTACTGTTTTGAATATTTTAAATTGGTAAAACATTTGAATTCTTGCTTAAATCACTTAAACTTGCAAAAATCATAACTTGTTCATAAAAATTCCAAATTCCACAAACTAAATATGTTTTCCAATCAACTTTTCATGTACTTTCCAAATATAAATTTTGTTTGCTGTTTTGAATAATTTAAATTGCTGAAAACAACTGTTTCTTAATTATTGCATTTAAAATTGCCAAAATAATAACTTGCTCATTTTAAATCCAATTTCCACAAATAAAATATGTTTTCCATGCAAAATTAAACCACATTTTCAAATATAAAATTTGTTTCCTGTTTTGAATAATTAAAAGTGGTTAAATAATTTAAACCTTATTTAATTCATTTAATATTGTTAAATTCATAACTTTATCAAATCAAATTCTTTTGGGACATATAGAATGTGTTTTCAAGCCCTAAAAGTATAAACTTTTGAAATATGAATTTGGTTTAATGTTTTGAACAAATAAGAATTCAAATAAGTTCATGTTTGAATTAAATTCATTTAATTCTTGCTTAAACTTGTTTAATTCATAAATAATTTATTTGAAATCCTTTTTCAACAAGTGAAACATGTAACCCACCTAAAATTTGGTGTTCTTTTCAAATATAAAATTTGTTACCTAATTTGAACAATTTAACTTGATGAAAACAACAAATGCTTGTGTGACAACTTTAAGGAACCAAAATTTCCTAACTTAATGAATGAATTTCTAAACTTGGTAAACCTTATTTCTATTTGATTCTATTGTTGTTATTTTGTTGTTTTCCTCATCCATGCATCATGCTAATTCACTTACACAATTTGATTAGTTGTAAAACAATTAATTCAACCATAATTCATGGGCTTTTCAGGTGCAACTCAAATTGCATGTGGGTCCATTTAATCCTGTTTCTATCTTGTCAACTAGTTTATTCGGATGCATCAATTAAATGGTCATGCATCATTCCATGTTTGTGCACTATGCCATGATATTGATTGTTTATCTTTCTGCATTGTTTGTTTGCTTCTTCTCGGATAAACGACGACGTTGAGACCGACGATACTTACGACACCCCTTCTAAGGAGTTAGCTCAGTACCAGGCTACTGGGTTTTGCAGGCAAGTTATCACTCACATGAACCATCGTGTTCCTTTCAACATTGGTTACCGATACTTTCCGTTGTCTATTCTGCTAGCCCTATGATTAGTTGCTTCTGTTACGAACCTATCACATGTATCCTTTAGCCCTGATATTGCCTCACCTCCATACCTATAACCATTGCTTGTTGCCCGTGTCTTACTAGCATGCTTAGGTTGTTTTGCTCGAGTATGTTACCCGTTACTTTCTGTTACTATTTCATTATGTTCTGGGGGCTCGATGTTTAATCAATCAATCATGCTAATGTTATTATTAATAATAATTTGATGATAAGGCACCGGCAGGAGGCCCTTTGTGGTTTTGAGGCCTGCTAGTGTCGACCCTAATAGGAAAAGGGTCTTGTCTACTGATCCATGATGAGCGCACTAACCGCATGTGGGAAGCGAGTATGGGCGCCCCCCTCAATTTGATTCAATTCGCATCTCGTCCAAATCGCCTCATTTAGTTCGGGTTTTCCATTTGCTGCATGCATGTTCTTGCGAGCCCTTGGTACCCGGGTGGAACTTTCGTAGTCGGCATATAGGGGGACACGTTCTTATAGTGCTATGAGGGTCCATTTTCTTCTGGGCTCGATTAGCCGTGCGCCCAAGGTGCTTTGGGCTTGATGCGAAGAAGAGTTGAGTTGTGTTGAGTGCCCCGCTTGGTGGAAGGGCCTTTCCATCTGGCGGGTTATTCATACGTGTACGGCCAAATTGGTGCAACCCTGCAGGGATAATCTTCTCGAGAAGCCGTGTTTTCCGCGGTTATGGATTACTTGGTGAAAGTACTGGCTAACAAGTACTCAGGACAACTTAAACCTAATGATTAACAACCTTACACCCAATGATTAACAACTTGACTAGTAATAGGCTTATTGACACGATAATCCGAACCATCATTAATCCAACTATGTGAGTTATCCTCGGATTGCTTTTTTGGATAAGGGGCGAGATCCAGGATGGGTTTGTTTGGTGGTTAGCTATAGTTGGTTACGATACACGATCTTATCTCCTTTTCTGATAGCCGGAAGTTGTAGTATGTTCTGTAGTTGGTTAGAGCAGCCAGTTGCAGCATCTTTTATATCCCCTTCCTTCCGTTGAACCCAAAGCATCTGTGCTTGGTGTTGACGGGCTACACTTTGGTGAACTGTGAGTCTTGCTTGCCAGTACGTTTATGTACTGACCCCTTTGGGGTTGTGGTTTCCGCAGACCTACGTTTTCGAGGATCTACATGGTGGCTACTACGTGGAGTTCGACGAGACTGCTGACGAGTAGATAGCGGACCCGGGCAGGATCCGAGACTTCGTGGATGGGCTCCGTCTTTTCGTTTCCGGCCTCTTAGGCCTATTTGGTTCTTGTCTGTACTCAGACATGTTGAATGTTTCCGCTGTGTTGTAATGATGTATTGTTGGGACATGTGTCCTCTGAATGATTGTATTTGCTATCTCTGCTCTAATGAGAGCCATTTGCACTTATTTCAATCTTTTGTGTCGTAGAGATCTGTTGTGATATCACTTGTTTCAATGCCGTTGACGTACCCTGTGTGTATGTTTTGAAGTACGTCAATGGAAGTGTCCTGATTTCTATGGGATAGTTTACGTCGACGCTGAACAGATAGGGGTTGGTTGTCACACATACGTGTGTTGGCCTACTCGTAAGAGGACGCGGGTGCCGGTAAGCCCCGTAATCCAATCTACTACTGTTCAACGGAACGGAGAGTATCCTTTAGAAGTCCGGGTGCGACAATTAGTTTCAGAAAATTCAAATTTATACTAGAATTGCACCCACTCTCATTTGAATTGCCCTCACTGAAGTTTTTGTCTAGGTCCACCCCTAAACCCAAGGAATCATTCATCATCCTCATAGTCATCATCGTCGCCGTCATCAACGCGGTTCGTTACTTCTCCATCATCATCTTCATCTTCCTCTTCCTCCTCATCACCATCATTGAAGAACTCAAGATCCTCGTCCTCTTCTTCCTCAGTGTGCTCCTCCACATTCTCCTCTTCCTCAGTCATAGGGGCCTTGCCACGGTTGGTCGAGGAGGAAGGGGCTGAAGTGACCTCCTCAAAATCACCCCACGGAAAGAGATGGGTGTTCCAGTTCTCATAGCACTGGGTCACGGACTCAGTAGGAGGAGTACCAAGAGGAGGAGTAGCCCCAATACCAGCATGGTCCTGGAGCTTGGAGACCATCTTCTTCAGCTCACGCCTCTCCTTATAGGCCTCATGGTTCTCCTTGTGGACAGCTATTGTCATGCAAAGAATGTTGCGCTGAAACCATGCCAGCTTCTTCATCTCATCCTGAGTCTCATCTCTGAAAGTGCAAACGCGCTTAAATCACCTTGTTTTGGTGTTTGTTAACAACACATGTACTCTAATAAGTGTTGATGTATTTCAGGGGTTTACTTCAACTTATTTATCGATGGTGGTGCTGTGGTACAAAAAGGAGCTAGATATCCAAGTCTGTTCACTGGAGTTTTCTTCAGGCCGGAGTCTCCGGTCCACCAGACCGGAGTCTCCGGTGTGGAGATTTCTCCCTGGATTGTTCTGCTATGGACTTGTGGTGTCGCGTACTGTACCCACACCGGAGAGTGTCCGGAGACTGTCCGGAGTCTCCAGTGTGGGATTTTGCTCCAAGAATATCGCTAAGGAACTTTGGTGTCGCGTACTGTACCCACACCGGAGAGTGTCCGGAGACTGTCCGGAGTCTCCTGTGTGGGATATTCTTCAAGAATTTCGCTAAGGACTTGGTGGTGTCGCGCACTGTACCCACACCGGAGACTTGCCGGATACTTACCGGAGTCTCCGGTGTGAGTACATTTTTCCTTCAACCGCAAGACCACAGACTCCCTCTGTGCCTATTCGAAGCGCCAAGACCGGAGTCTCCGGTCCGCCAGACCGGAGTCTCCGGAGTGGATTTTCTCTGAAGAATTGGGACACCGGAAACTGTCCGGAGTCTCCGGCCCAGACCGGAGTCTGCGGCCTTTACACCGGAGTCTCCGGTGTGATTTCGACAGAAATGCTCCAACGGCTCTTTGCATTGATGAGGGGTATAAATACCCCCTCCCCTCCACCTACCTTCAGTCAGCTCGACCAGACTTAAAGACACCATTGTTGGAGCTCAACCACCTTGCTAGATCTCCCAATCCAACCACCCAAAAGCCTAGATCTTTGGAGGATTGAAGGAGAAGGCCCCGATCTACGTCTTCACCAACCGGATTTCATTTCCCCTCTCCTTTGCTTGAGGAATCTTGGCCTAGGGTTTCCTCATGTGGAGAACCTAGGCTTCTTGCTACTCTTGGTGATTTGTGAGTGTTGGGAGCCCCCAATTAAGTTGTGGGTGTGTGCCCCAAACTTGTTTGTAAAGGATTCGATCCCCGCCTCAAAGGGGTTCTATAGTGGAAGGTGAACTAGGCCTTTGTGGCGGAGTTCATCGGAGAATAGGGTGAGGCCTTCGTGGCGTTGAGTAGGCCTTCGTGGCGAGCTCACACCCCTCCAACGAGACGTACTCCCTTAACAAGGAGGAACTCGGGAATACATCGTGTCTCCATGTGCTTCCATCGGTTATCTCGTTCCTCCCTATTTACTTACTAGTACTTGTTACATTTATTGTTGTACTAGTTGTATTAAGTGTTGTTCTAGTTGCCTTAATTGCTTGCCTGGTCATATAGGTAAATTCACCCCTAGTTGCATAATCTAGAGAATTTACCTTCTTGTCAAGCCTAAATCTTAAGAAAAATTAAAATTGGTCGTAGCACCTATTCACCCCCCCCCCCTCTAGGTGCCTATACTTTACTTTCAATTGGTATCAGAGCCTCGGCTCTTCTATCGGGCTTAACCGCCTAAGAGTTTAAGTATGGGAGATGAGGTAGATGACGCTCCGTCCGAAGGAAATGTGTCCATGAATGATCTCAATGCTTTGAGAGAATCATTGACCTCATCCATAGACACTAAATTTGAGGAGTTGCGTCAACTCATGACAACACTCCTCAAAGCCAAAGAACCGGAGGTGGTCAACTCATCCCCTCCGGAAATGGAGGGTGCCAAGAAAGGGGTTGATGGTGAACCACTTAAAACTGCTTCCGCCGAACAATCCGCTAACAAGGGTGCGAGTGGAAAGGAAGGATATCATGCCGTTGAAGGCCAATATTCTCCCGATCCTCCCATCCCTTTTCCTCATATAATTCCTAGGGGAGATCCACCTAAAATTGATGCATATTCTTTTCGTGAATGGCAATACTACATGGAGACTCACTTGAACTCTTCTTGTATAGATCTTTGGAGAATCACTCGTGATGGATACAAGCCATATGATCCCAAGAATATCACAAGAAGAGAGGTTGTAGATTGCAAACTCAATTACACCGCTTTATCCATCCTTCATCAAGCCGTGGGCCCCAATCACATGCCGCATCTTCAACACTTCTCCACCGCCAAAGAAACATGGGATGCACTTGTCATCATGTTTGTTGGGAATGAGAGCATGCAAAGAAATCTCTATGACACCTTGACAAATGAGGCCGAAGGATTTTTCATGCGTGATGGAGAAGATCATGTTGACATGTATCGAAGACTCAAATCTCTTGCCACCGCTTTCTCTAATGCGGGTGCAACACATATTGATGATGCTTGGATCAAGAGGAAGTTCATAATTGCCGTGATGCCTTTTGAGGGCACGGATATGAAGAGCATTCAAGGGAGACATGATTTCTCCACCATGACCTCTACCCAAGTCATGCAAGAATTGAGCTCCTACAAAGTGCAAACCAAGAATGCTCTTGACAACCGTGCTAGGGCTATTGGAATGCATCAAGGAGCTTCCATTGCTTTGAAGGCCAAGGTGTTGTCAAGAGAAGTTGAGAATGATGAAGATGGTGAAGAAGCTTTGCCTCCATTGAAGGAACAAGAATATGATCCCGTTCTAAAGGATCTAATTGCTCTCACCGTGCAAAAGTTTTGGAACAATCCCCCTAAAGGCAAGAAATTTGTTGAGGAGAAGACCAAGTCTCGTTATGGTAATGATGGGGCTCAAAAAGTGAGATCTTGCTTCAATTGCCAAGACAAGTACCATTTCATTGCGGAGTGCCCCTACGAAAATAGAGAGAACCATAGCGGCAAGCTCATCCGCAAGGACAAGTCCAAGGTTGAATACAAGAAACCTCATTTCAAGAAGAAACCTTTCAACAAGAAAACCCCCACCAAGTTTGTGCTCTTGACTCAAGAGGAGTATGATTCCGGGAGTGATGAAGAAGAAGAAACAACAAGTGAAGTGGCCGCTCTAGCTATTGCCTCCACTCCATCTTCGTCATCTCTTTTTGAATCCCCCAATGAAAATCTTCCTCAACGCAATGCCAAGTGCTTCATGGCTAAGGCCACGGAGGACTATGCTTCCGGTGGGACTAAATGGATTCTTGATAGTGGATGCACTAATCATATGACCGGAAGCAAAGAACTTGTGACGGAGTTGCAACCAAATGACATCCAAGCAACCGTCACCTATGGGGACTCGTCCAAGTCTAAGGTATCCGGATTTGGCAAGGTTGTGGTGGCTCCCGATATCACTATCGTGAACGTCATGCTTGTCGAATCCCTTGGTTACAATTTACTTTCCGTCCGCTCTCTTAGTAAGATGGGTCTCTCCGTCTTCTTTGACGGTGATATTGTGGTCCTTTTGAGAAGCAAGACTCTTGACGTCGTTCACGTGGGACATGTTGAAAATGAGTTGTATGTGGTGGACTTTTCGAAGTCAACCAACACTCAAGCAATGTGTCTTTTCGGGAAGGCGGACTTGGGATGGTTATGGCATCGCCGCCTATCCCATGTCAACATGAGAACTTTGCAAAGTCTTCACAAAAGTGGCCTTATTGTTGGACTAAAAGAAAATATTTCCTTTGCAAAGGATCGTGTTTGTAGGTCGTGTGTTGAAGGGAAGATGCATGACATTGTGCACAAGGCCAAGACTATTATTTCATCAAAGAGGATCTTGGAGCTTCTCCATGTTGATCTCTTTGGTGCCGTGCCCGAGGCAAGTCTTGGCGGCGAGAAGTATTGCTTGGTGATTGTCGATGATTATTCAAGATACACTTGGGTTTATTTCTTCAAGTGCAAGAGTGAGACCCAACAACCATCATCGACTTCTCCAACAAAGTGCAACGTCAACACAATGTGCAAATCATGGCTATTAGGAGTGATAATGGATCGGAGTTCAAGAACTATACATTGAATGAATTTCTTAGTGAAGAAGGCATTCGCCACCAATACTCCGCCACTTACACTCCTCAACAAAATGGTGTTGCCGAAAGGAAGAATCGCACTCTCTTGGATATGGCAAGGACCATGTTGGCGGAGTACTCTTCTCCCCAATATTTATGGGCCGAGGCCATATCCACCGCATGCCACTCCTCCAACCTCCTCTACATCCGCAAAGGCTTGAGCAAGACCCCATATGAGATCCTCACCGGCAACAAGCCCAACGTATCCTACTTCCGTGTATTCGGTTGTAAGTGCTTTTATTTGATCAAGGGTATTAGGTTGTCGAAATTTCAATCCAAAACTATTGAGGGTATTTTTGTTGGTTACGGTGCCGAATCCCACACTTATAGAGTCTATGACAAAGCCTCACGGATTGTCATAGAATCTTGTAGTGTGGTTTTCGAGGAAAATGACGGCTCCCAAGTGGCGCAATTTCATGTTTCAAATGTAGATGTTGAAATGCCTCAAGAAGCCATAGGAAGGATGGGTGTGGGATTCTTCCGCCCCATCGAGGGACACCTTATGGCGACTCGAGAAGGACTATGCTCTACCCAAGTGGAGCCCTCCTCTACATTAGAAGATCAAGCCAAGGAGCCAACTACTGCACCTAACCAAGAACATATTCAAGACCCTCCTCTCGTTGATCAAGTGACTCCGCAAGTCGTACCCACTCCTCTCACTAATGCGAGTCAAGATCAAGGCCAAGATCAATCATCCTCTTCATCCTCTTCTCAAGTTGAAGCGAGTATTGAAGATATTGTTGATGACGATGTTGATGATCAAGGCCATCTTGGTCAAGATGGGGACCCGAATGATCAAGTGATTCCTCCTCGCAATAATGAGGAGATCGAAGCCCGTCGCATCAAAAGGATAAGAAGAGCTTTGAAGCAAATTGATGCCCAAGATGACAAGGTCTTGGAGGATGTTCAAACTAGAAGATCCACTAGAAGGCAATTGGCTCATTTTTGTGAGCATCAAGCTCATATCTCTATGGTGGAGCCTAAGAAAGTGTATGAAGCTCTTGAGGACTCCGATTGGGTTGAAGCTATGCATGATGAGCTCAATAACTTTGAGCGCAACAAAGTTTGGAGATTGGTTGAGAAACCAAGGATTGCCACAATGTTATTCGCACCAAGTGGATTTTCAAGAACAAGCAAGATGAGAATGGCATTGTCATTAGGAACAAGGCAAGATTGGTCGCTCAAGGTTACACCCAAGTTGAAGGCATTGACTTTGATGAAACCTACGCGCCCGTGGCTCGCCTTGAGTCCATCCGTATCCTCCTTGCTTATGCATCCTCACATAATTTCAAATTGCAACAAATGGATGTGAAAAGTGCTTTCTTGAATGGTCCACTAAAAGAGGAGGTATATGTCAAGCAACCTCCGGGGTTCGAGAATCTCAACTTTCCCAACCACGTTTACAAACTTGACAAGGCTCTCTATGGTCTCAAACAAGCACCTCGTGCTTGGTATGAGCACCTTAGGGAGTTGTTAGATGATCGTGGTTTCGAAGTTGGGAAGATTGACCCCACTCTCTTCACCAAGAGAGTAAAGGGAGAGCTTTTCATATGCCAACTCTATGTGGACGATATCATCTTTGGATCAACTAACCAAGCTTTCAATAATGAGTTCTCTAAGCTTATGACTGACAGGTTCGAGATGTCTATGATGGGTGAGCTTAAATTCTTCCTTGGCTTTGAGATCAAGCAATTGGCTCGTGGGACTTTCATTTCTCAAGCCAAGTACACCCAAGATATGATCAAGAGGTTTAACTTCTAAGATGCTAAGATAAAGACATCTCCTATGCAAGTCAAGTGTCATCTCTCTCGTAATCCAAAAGGGGGTAAGGATGTGGACCAAAAGCTTTATCGTTCTATGATTGGTTATTTTCTCTATCTTTGTGCATCTAGGCCTGATATCGTTTTGAGTGTAGGTGTGTGTGCAAGGTATCAAGCGGCTCCTAAGGATTGCCATCTAATGGCGGTTCATAGGATCTTTCGTTATTTGGTTCATACCTCAAGATTTGGTTTGTGGTACCCAAAGGGGGCACAATTTTCTCTCAATGGATATACGGATTCCGATTGGGCGGGTGATCAAGATGATAGGAAGTCAACTTCCGGGGCTTGCCAATTTCTTGGTAGGTCCCTTGTAAGTTGGTCCTCGAAGAAACAAAATTGCATTTCTCTCTCCACCGCCGAAGCCGAATATGTTGCCGCCGCAAGTGCATGCACTCAATTGCTATGGATGAGGCAAACTCTCAAGGAATATGGAGTTCATTTGGACAAAGTACCTCTTCTATGTGACAATGAAAGTGCTATCAAGATTGCATACAATCCGGTGCAACACACAAGGACGAAGCACATTGAGATTCGCCACCATTTCATCCGTGATCACGTGGCGAGAGGAGACATTGCACTAAGTTATGTGCCCACCAAGGACAATCTTGCGGATATTTTCACGAAGCCACTTGATGATGCAAGATTCTTGTTCTTGAGGAATGAGCTAAATGTGATTGATTCAAGGAGCTTGACTTGATTATCTTGCACACACCCCTATAGATGAAACGTTTTCGAGTCTAGGTGTAGGCATGGACATAGGGGGAGTGTTATCCTAACACATTGGGTTCTCCCTCCCCCCATTATGCCCAAAGCAAAAATTCATTGTGATCTCTCTTTTTCTAATGTTGAATTGTGAGCTTCAATGTTGAGTAATGGCAATGCCCCCAAGATATATCTTCGCGGTTGCATACCATGAACTCTTACATGGTGGCCTAGGCCACCAACCTCTTCCGTGAAGAATTGGTTCTTATTTGCGAGCTTTTGGCATTTTTGTTAAGGGATGTACTCACCATTTGATGTTCTTCGTTTTTCTCGTTGTTTTTTAGTACATTTTTCCCTCCTTGTGTTGCTTCTGTTTTTCCTGCCAAAATCTCATGTTTGTTGTTTTTTCGAGCATTACATGTACTTTTGGGTAGTGCTTCTGGCGAAAGACCGGAGACTCCGGTGTACCGTACCGGAGACTCCGGCCAGGCCGGAGACTCCGGTGTGCTGCGGGTGCTATTTAAGCTGGGGGCTGAGGGAAGTTAGGGTTTCATTCCCCACTTCCCCCCACGCCCCCCCCCCCAAAGCACTGCTGCGCCGCCGCAACCGCCAGGAGCCGTCCCGGGCGATTTCCTCCGCCCAAAGTCGTCCCCCAACCTCCCCCTTGCCTCTCCCATCCGTGGGAGGGACAATGGCAGGCCAAGGAAGCAAGGGTACAACATCTCCCCACGTTTTTTCTCTGTTTTGCATCTAGATCTGAAAAACTAGGTGATTTCTTTGGGGATGTTGCACTTTCTGTTGGTAGAACTTCCTCTGGCTAGTTTTTGTGTAAAGAACATGCTTAGATTCACCAGTAGTACCCCCTGTTAAGAACCCTGCACATTGCTGTTTATCAGACCGGAGACTCCGGTGTCTCAGACCGGAGACTCCGGTGTCTCGGACCGGAGACTCCGGTGTGGTTCTTTCAGCTGCGTCTTCTGGTGCATCTGTAGTGTTTCTGCACCTCGTTGGACATGTATGCTCATTTTTTTTGTTTTCTCTGTTGTTGTTTTGTTTGTGTTTGCTTTCAGGAACAAAGCAGGAGGCCGTGGTCAAGCGTAGTTCTCGTCCTCACTCCCGCAACTACATGGTTACTGATGAAGCCACCGGTCTTTATGGTCAGAGGGGTGCCTTTGAGAGTGAGAGGCGTCAGAAAAACAAGCACGAGCACAGAGTGAATGCTGAAATAGCAAAGAAGGCAAGATATGATTCTTTATCCTCAGTGGTATCCTTGAGCAAGAAGGAGTACAGGCTTATGAGGGGTCGTCCTTTCTTCGAGATGCCCCGCACTGCTCTTACAGCCCACTATTGGAGGAGGGAGTCCGAGTTGATCATGGATGAGATCTATACTCGGTTCAGGCAGCCCGTGTGTCCACAGAAAGTCCTTGACTTAGAGGCACTTGGCAGCTCTGAGTACTTTGAGGAGGCAGTCTGGATCACTAGGAAGCTGGGTCTCGAGCATCTTGTGGGCATTCAGCAGAACTACAACCCTCCTATAATTCAGCAGTTCTTTGCCACTGTCACTCTTGCTGAAGATGAGAAGGTCACTATGAAGTGGATGTCTGGGACAGTGGAGTGCGAGTCGTCCATGGAACGATTTGCTGAGCTTCTTGGTTACCCTTGGGGAGAAGGGAATGGTGAGCGTATGCACGTTCATGGAGTTGCTTATGATAAGAAGCGCATGGCTCCTATGTATGACAAGCTCTCCAGCTGCGGCACTGCCAAGAATTTGAAGAGGGTATACAACATTTGTCTTCGTCTCTTTCGCTGCAACATTGTTCCCAAGGTTGGGAATGTAGATGCTATTCGTGGTGGCCTAGTGACTCCTTTATCAGGCCTTCCAGTGTCACCTTGCTGGCCCTGATGGAGAGGGTTTTGAGATTGATGTGATGCACTTTATTAAGGAGGAGATTTACTGTGCTATGATCGAGATCAAGAAGGTGCCTGTCTATGCTCCATATGTGATGAGGCTCATTCTTGACCAGCTGCCTGGCTTAGCTCACGATACTGTGCACCCTGTTGGCTCTCTCCAGATTCTGACCGGCCGCTCTCGTGATGATGACACTCCCATGGGGGATGTTGAGGCACCTTCTCGCTCTAGGAGGAAGAATGCCGATCCTCCCTCTCGCCGCTCTAGCAGGGAGGAGACTCAGGATGAGATGAAGAAGCTCACGTGGTTCCAGCGTAACATTCTATGCATGACTGTGGCTGTGCACAAGGAAAACCATGCTGCTTATAAGGAGAGACGTGAGCTGAAGAAGATGATCACCAAGCTGCATGACCATGCGGGCCTTGGTGCTACACCTCCTATGGGTACTCCTCCCACTACTCCACCCACCCCTCCCACCGCTTCTGTGACTATGTCTTATGAGGGGTGGAACATTGATCAGTTTCCGTGGGGTGACTTTGAGGATGTCACCTGGGCTCCTTCTACCTCGACTCACCATGCTAGGACCCCGGAGATTGAGGAAGACTTTGTTGATGATCAGCCTGAGGATGATCCAGAGGATGAGGACCTTGGTGACTTCGCCTCCGGTGACGATGATGATGATGATGGGAGTGGAGCTGATGATGATGATGGTGACACGGAACCAGGGGAGGATGATGATGAGGACTACGAGGATGAGGACTGAGCCTTTGGACCGCGTTGTTCTCTTCGCCCCTTTTTGGTGTCTCGATGCCAAAGGGGGAGAAGTAGCTTTGTGTCTTCTCCACTTTGCTTTATTTGCTTCGGAACACAAGTCGTTGAACTTGATTTGCCTCTTATGACTTGTGTTCCCACTATCTTAGTTGATTTCGATTTGCGTGTTTAGTGAACAATGATTGTTATTTGTGAGAGACCTTGTGGTGAAGCTATCTTTTATTTATCATTACTCATTATGCCTTATCCTTGTCTCTCTATTTGTTATTGTTCAAATGCTTGCTCTAGTAGGGCTTGGTTTGTGAAAAATAGGGGGAGCTCACTTTGTGAGTGCTCTATCTTTTACAAACTTAGCCTAGCTATGCTCTAAATTGCTAAAATATGTGTGTTGTCATCAAACACCAAAAAGGGGGAGATTGAAAGTGCAAACGCGCTTAAATCACCTTGTTTTGGTGTTTGTTAACAACACATGTACTCTAATAAGTGTTGATGTATTTCAGGGGTTTACTTCAACTTATTTATCGATGGTGGTGCTGTGGTACAAAAAGGAGCTAGATATCCAAGTCTGTTCACTGGAGTTTTCTTCAGGCCGGAGTCTCCGGTCCACCAGACCGGAGTCTCCGGTGTGGAGATTTCTCCCTGGATTGTTCTGCTATGGACTTGTGGTGTCGCGTACTGTACCCACACCGGAGAGTGTCCGGAGACTGTCCGGAGTCTCCGGTGTGGGATTTTGCTCCAAGAATTTCGCTAAGGAACTTTGGTGTCGCGTACTGTACCCACACCGGAGAGTGTCCGGAGACTGTCCGGAGTCTCCGGTGTGGGATATTCTTCAAGAATTTCGCTAAGGACTTGGTGGTGTCGCGCACTGTACCCACACCGGATTCTTGCCGGATACTTACCGGAGTCTCCGGTGTGAGTACATTTTTCCTTCAACCGCAAGACCACAGACTCCCTCTGTGCCTATTCGAAGCGCCAAGACCGGAGTCTCCGGTCCGCCAGACCGGAGTCTCCGGAGTGGATTTTCTCTGAAGAATTGGGACACCGGAAACTGTCCGGAGTCTCCGGCCTAGACCGGAGTCTCCGGCCTTTACACCGGAGTCTCCGGTGTGATTTCAACAGAAATGCTCCAACGGCTCTTTGCATTGATGAGGGGTATAAATACCCCCTCCCCTCCACCTACCTTCAGTCAGCTCGACCAGACTTAAAGACACCATTGTTGGAGCTCAACCACCTTGCTAGATCTCCCAATCCAACCACCCAAAAGCCTAGATCTTTGGAGGATTGAAGGAGAAGGCCCCGATCTACGTCTTCACCAACCGGATTTCATTTCCCCTCTCCTTTGCTTGAGGAATCTTGGCCTAGGGTTTCCTCATGTGGAGAACCTAGGCTTCTTGCTACTCTTGGTGATTTGTGAGTGTTGGGAGCCCCCAATTAAGTTGTGGGTGTGTGCCCCAAACTTGTTTGTAAAGGATTCGATCCCCGCCTCAAATGGGTTCTATAGTGGAAGGTGAACTAGGCCTTTGTGGCGGAGTTCATCGGAGAATAGGGTGAGGCCTTCGTGGCGTTGAGTAGGCCTTCGTGGCGAGCTCACACCCCTCCAACGAGACGTACTCCCTTAACAAGGAGGAACTCGGGAATACATCGTGTCTCCGTGTGCTTCCATCGGTTATCTCGTTCCTCCCTATTTACTTACTAGTACTTGTTACATTTATTGTTGTACTAGTTGTATTAAGTGTTGTTCTAGTTGCCTTAATTGCTTGCCTTGTCATATAGGTAAATTCACCCCTAGTTGCATAATCTAGAGAATTTACCTTCTTGTCAAGCCTAAATCTTAAGAAAAATTAAAATTGGTCGTAGCACCTATTCACCCCCCCCCCTCTAGGTGCCTATACTTTACTTTTAATCTCTGCTAGAACGGTGAGAGGGAGGGTCAATATTCTTCCTCCTGGACCTAGGAGCATCCTCAGCATCACCCATGGGGGTGTCAGTGTCAGGACGGTGAGAAGTCAGAACCTGAAGAGTACCCACTGTGTGATCAACCTCACACACCATGTCCGGGAACTGATCGAGAATGAGCTTCATCACATAAGGAGCATACACGGGGACCTTCTTGATCTCAATCATAGCAGAATAGATATCCTCTTTGATGAAATGCATGACATCAATCTCATATCCCTCACCATCTGGACCACCTAAGTGACACTGGAAGGCCTGGTAGAGCAAGTTCACAAGACCACCACGGATAGCATCCACATTCCCGGCCTTGGGAGCAATGTTGTTGCGGAAGAGGCAGAGAACAATGTTGTAAACTCTCTTGAGGTCCTTAGCGGTGCCGGTTCTTGATAGCTTCTCATACATATAAGCCATCCTCTTCTTGTCGTAGGCCACACCATGAACATGCATACGATGACCATTGCTCTCACCCCAAGGGTAATCAAGAAGCTGAGCCAAACGTCTGATGGAAGACTCACACTGAACAGACCCTGTCATCCACATCAAGGTAACATCATCATCTTCACCAAAGGTGACAGTGGCGAAGAACTGCTCAACGGCTGAGATGTTATAATTTTGTTGAATTCCCACGAGATTCTCAAGTCCTAGCTTCTTTGTGATCCACACATCCTCCTCAAATTACTCAGAACTGCCCAGAGCCTCCAAGTCAAGAACCTTCTGAGGACAAATCGGCTGCCTAACTTGGAGTAGATCTCCCTCTGAATCAACTCAGACTCCCTCCTCCAGTAATGAGAAGTCTCAGCAGTGCGGGCCATGGTAAAGAATGACCTGGACCTCATGATCATGTACTCCTTCTTGCTCAAAGACACCATAAAAGTGATCCTATCAAACTTGGCCTTCTTCGCCAGTTCACTCCTTTACCCTACTTGAGCAGCTGCTTCTTGATGTTGTTCATCCTCAAACGTCCTCCTCTGACCAACCCTGCCAGTAGCCTCATCGATGACGAGATAGTTGCGATAATGAGTGCGGTATTTCCTTGACTTGATGTTGGGATTTGATGATGATGACTTAGTCCTTTTCCCTGAAAACACACGTAGCCAAACACAAAACCAGAGAGCAAACACAAACAGTGAGCATACATGTCCAAGAGTGAAAGAAGAAATCAAACAGAAAAGGACAGAACAAGTTCTGGAAGATTCACACCGGAGTCTCCGGTCTGGCAGACCGGAGTCTCTAGACAGACACCGGAATCTCCAGACTGGAGGACCTGAGTCTACGGACTGCTCGCATATCTGACATGTGAATCTACTACAATTTGATCTAAGTCATTTCTACAAGATTTCTACAGGGGGAAACATCCTAGGGTGGATCTAACAGTATGTAGATAGTGCCAACTCTCCTAAAAAGGCACCTAGAACAAGATCTAGATGAAAACAAGGAAAAAGATAGGGGAGAGAGGTACCCTTGCCACCCAAGTCTGCCATTGAGGCTCCCACAGAGGGGAGAAGCGAGGGGGAGTCGAGGGAGACGGAATCCGGCGATGGAAACCGGCCGGAGGCATCCTTGGCGGTAGCGGCGCAGCAACAGTTTTGGGGGCGGGGGGAGTGGGGATGAAAACCCTAACTTCCCTGAGCCCCCAATTTTTATACTGCCGCACCCCACACCGGAGTCTCCGGACTGGCCGGAGATTCCGATGTGGCAGACCAGAGTCTCCGGACCACACGCCAAAAACACACAAGGAAAGGACATGACATGTATTAGGCAAATAAAACTCGATTCTTTGTAAAGTTTTGGCTTGGGATTGAAAAACAACAGCCGGGAGGGAACTTCATACTCAAGGAATGCAATAAATCATTTGAAAACCAAATTTTTGAGTATGTTATTCCAAAAGGGGAAACAACTCTCAACAAGTCAAAATACGTCCAAATAAGAACCAACTCTTCAAAGGAAGAGGTTGGTGGCCTAGGCCACCATGTAAGAGAACATGGTATGTCACCGCGAAGATATATCTTGGGTACATTGCCAATTCTCGACATTGAAGCTCACAATTCAACATTAGAAAAAGAGATAACAATGAATTTTTTCTATGGGCATAATGGGGGGAGGGAGAACCCAATGTGTTAGGATAACACTCCCCTATGTCAATGCCTACACCTAAACCCAAACACGTCACAACTATAGGGGTGTGTGCAAGATCTTCAAGTCAAACTCCTAGAATCAATGATATTTAGCTCATTCCTCAAGAACATGAAATCTTGCATCATCGTGAGGCTTCGTGAAGATATCCGCGAGATTGTCCTTGGTGGGCACATAACCTAGTGCAATATCTCCTCTTGCCACATGGTCTCGGATGAAATGATGACGAATATCAATGTCCTTTGTCCTTGTGTGTTGCACTGGGTTGTAGGCGATCTTGATGGCACTTTCATTGTCACACATGAGGGGAACCTTCTCCAAGTGAACATCGTACTCTTTGAGGGTTTGCCTCATCCATAGAAATTGGGTGCAAGCACTTGCGGAGGCTACGTACTCGGCTTCGACGGTGGAAAGAGATATGCAATTTTGCTTCTTGGAAGACCAACTCACCAAGGACCTACCAAGGAATTGGCAAGCCCCGGAAGTGGACTTCCTATCATCTTGATCACCGGACCAATCGGAATCCGTGTAGCCCTTGAGAGAGAATTGTGCCCCCTTTGGGTACCACAAACCAAACCTTGAGGTATGAACCAAATACCGAAGAATCCTATGGACCGCCACTAAGTGACTTTCCTTAGGAGCCGCTTGATACCTTGCACACACACCTACACTCAAAACTATATCGGGCCTAGATGCACAAAGATAAAGCAAAGAACCAATCATAGAACGATACAACTTTTGGTCCACATCTTTACCATCCGGGTTGCGCTTGAGGTGGCACTTTACTTGCATAGGAGATGGCTTGATCTTTGCATTTTGGAAATTAAACCTCTTGAGCATGTCTTGGGTATACTTGGCTTGAGAAATGAAAGTCCCACGAGCCAATTGCTTGATCTCAAAGCCAAGGAAGAATTTAAGCTCTCCCATCATGGACATCTCAAACCTGTCAGTCATAAGCTTTGAGAACTCATTATTGAAAGCTTGGTTAGTTGAGCCAAAGATAATATCATCCACGTAGAGTTGGCATATGAAAATCTCTCCCTTTACCCTCTTTGTGAAGAGGGTGGGGTCGATCTTCCCAACTTCAAAACCACGGTCATCCAATAACTCTCTAAGGTGCTCATACCACACACGTGGTGCTTGTTTAAGACCATAGGGCGCCTTATCGAGTTTGTAGACATGGTTAGGAAAGTTGAGGTTCTCGAACCCCGGAAGGTTGCTTAACATATACCTCCTCTTTGAGTGGACCATTTAAGAAAGCACTTTTGACATCCATTTGTTGCAATTTGAAATTATGCGAAGATGCATATGCAAGAAGGATACGTATGGACTCAAGGCGATCCACATGAGCATAGGTTTCATCAAAGTCAATGCCTTCAACTTGAGTGTAACCTTGAGCCACCAATCTTGCCATGTTCCTTATAACAATGCCATGTTCATCTTGCTTGTTCTTGAATATCCACTTAGTGCCAATAACATTGTGGAAATCTTTGGGCTTCTCAACCAATCTCCAAACCTTGTTGCGTTCAAAGTTATTGAGCTCATCATGCATAGCTTCAACCCAATCGGAGTCCTCAAGAGCTTCAAAGACTTTCTTTGGTTCCACCATAGATATGTGAGCTTGATGCTCACTAAAATGTGCCAAATGACTTCTAGTGGATCTTTGAGCTTGAACATCTTCCAACACTTTGTTGTCTTGAGCATCAATTTTCTTCAAAGCTCTTCTTATCCTTCTAGCACGACAGGCTTCGATCTCCTCATTATTGCGAGGAGGAATCACTTGATAATCTTGATCATTTGGGTCCCCGTCTTAACCAACTTGTCCTTGATCATCATTATCATCATCATCATCAACAACAACAATTTCTTCAACACTATCTTCAACTTGAGGAGAGGAGGAGGAGGATGTTTGATCTTGGCCTTGACCTTGACTAGCATGAATGATAGGAGTGGTTGCATCTTGCGTAGTAACTTGGTCAATGAGAGGAGGGTCTTCAACATGTTCTTGGTTAGGTGCACCACTTGGCTCCTTGGCTTGTTCTTCTATTGTAGAGGAGGGCTGCACTTGAGTAGAGCATAGTTCTTCTCGAGTCGCCATAAGGCGTCCCTCAATGGGGCAGAAGAATCCCACACGCATCCTTCCTATGACTTCTTGAGGCATTTAAACATCTACATTAGAAACATGAAATTGCGCCACTTGGGAGCCATCATTTTCCTCGAAAACCACACTACAAGATTCTATGACAATCCGTGAGGCTTTGTGAAAGACTCTATAAGTGTGGGATTCGGCACCGTAACCAACAAATATACCCTCAATAGTTTTGGATTGAAATTTAGACAACCTAACACCCTTGATCAAATAGAAGCACTTACAACAGAATACACGGAAGTAGGAGACGTTGGGCTTGTTGCCGGTGAGGATCTCATATGGAGTCTTGTCCAAGCCCTTGCGGATGTAGAGGCGGTTGGAGGAGTGGCATGCGGTGGATATGGCCTCGTCCCATAAATATTGGGGAGAAGAATACTCCGCCAACATGGTCCTTGCCATATCCAAGAGAGTGTGATTATTCCTTTCGGCAACACCATTTTGTTGAGGAGTGTAAGTGGCGGAGTATTGATGACGAATACCCTCATCACTAAGGAATTCATTCAAAGTGTAGTTCTTGAACTCCAAACCATTATCACTCCTAATAGCCATGATTTGCACATTGTGTTGACGTTGCACTTGGTTGGAGAAGTCGATGATGGTTTGTTGAGTCTCACTCTTGCACTTGAAGAAATAAACCCAAGTGTATCTTGAATAATCATCGACAATCACCAAGCAATACTTCTTGCCACCAAGACTTGCCTTGGGCACGGCACCAAAGAGATCAACATGGATAAGCTCCAAGATCCTCTTTGATGAGATAATAGTCTTGGCCTTGTGTGGAATATCATGCATCTTCCCTTCGACACACGACCTACAAACGCGATCTTTGGAAAAGGAAACATTTTGTTTTAGTCCGAGAATAAGGCCACCTTTGTGAAGACTTTGCAAAGTTCTCATGTTGACATGGGATAAGCGGCGATGCCACAACCACCCCACGTCCGCCTTTCCGAAAAGATACATTGTTTGAGAGTTGGTAGACTTAGAAAAGTCCACCACGAACAACTCATTTTCAACATGTCCCACGTATGCGACGTCAAGAGTCTTGCTCCTCAAAAGGACCACAATATCTTCATCAAAGAAGACGGAGAAACCCATCTTCCCAAGAGAACGAACCGAAAGTAAATTGAAACCAAGGGATTCGACAAGCATGACGTTCACGATAGTTATATCGGGAGCAATCACAACCTTGCCGAACCCCGATACCTTGGACGAGGACGAGTCTCCATAAGTGACGGTTGCATGAATGTCATTTGGGCGCAACTCCGTCACAAGTTCTTTGTTTCCGGTCATATGAATAGTGCATCCACTATCAATTATCCATTTAGATCCACCGGAAGCATAGTCATGCAAGAGATCATTGACTAGTGTTAGGACCCGAGGAGGGTCCCTTCATGTTAGCAACAATAGTCTTTGGAACCCCAATGGTATAGTCAATGTAACCCTCAATAGGACTGATACGTCCATTTTGCATCACTATTTTATATCATAATTTTCTGTTATTCATCGATATATTTCATGTTATGATGCATCCCTTATGTTATTTTATCTTAATTTGCATGTTTTATATTTTTTGGAGAATAAACACCGGGGCCAGAAATCTGACGGAAAAAGCACCATCGAGATACCATATTTCAAAAGATCAGAAGAAGAACGGGGACATCCGGGGGTTCCAAAAAGTCCAGAGGAGGAACCCAACCAGAAGGAGAGCCGGAGGGGGGCCACCAGGGGCCCACACCTAGGGGTGGCGTGCCCCCTGGTCGCGCCACCTAGGGGTGTGGACACCCTGGCCCACCTCCGGGGGTCATCTTTGGCCCCCTGACCCCAAGGGGACCCTAAGCCACATTCCATCCCCGAAGAATTATTCCGCCGCTGCTGCGGGCTGGAAAACACCCGAGAGAGAAAAGCTCTCTGGCAGGGAGAAATCTGCCGGGGAAATTCCTCTCCGAAGAGGGGAAATCACTGCCATCATCACCGTCATCACTCCGGGCATCATCAAGATCGTCATCATCATCGTCATCACCACCAGCACCATCACCCTCATCATCCACCTTCATCCCGCTATAACAATTAGGGGCCTCTATCGTTGTTTTGCATTAGATCTCTCTCCCGGCGTGGATTACTTGTTAGTAGTTGATGCTTGTGAGATTTATCGGTGTTTGCACTTTATGACCAGATTGTTATCATCCATTATATCACCTCTGATTATGATCCATATGATGTGTTGTGAGTAGTTCGTGTTGTTCTTGAGGACATGGGAGAAGTCAAGTTGTTAGTAGTGAAGTAATGTTGAATAATATTTAATGTTTGATATTTAAGTTGTGGTGTTATTCTTCTAGTGGTGTCATGTGAACATCGACTACATGATACTTCACCATTTATGGTCCTAGGGGAATGCATCATGTATTTGGCTACTAATTGTGGGGTTGCCGGAGTGACAGAAACCTAAACCCTCGTTAGGAAACCATTACACGAGGGAGTGTAGGATCCCGGAGTTTAAAGTTGTGGTTAGATTTATTTCTTAATTACTTTCTTGTAGTTGCGGATGCTTGCAAGGGGTATAATCACAAGTATGTATTATTATTAGATGGGACGGTACATTAGCATAGGTTCACCCACACAACACTTATCAAAACACCAAAGTTATTCAGCTGCATGGAACAAAAGCATTGACAGAAACCTCCCGTGTGTCCTCGAGAAAGTTTGTTAATCATAAGTAAACTCACCGGCTTGTCCTTTGCTGAAGAAAGGATTGGGCCACTTTCTGCAATTATTACTACTGCATTTTATTTATTTGCACTTTATTTATCTGCAATATCAAAAACCCCTACAAATTTGTTTTCCAGTATTTACAGTTATTCCTTCATTGAAATTGCTTGTAAACACCTTTTGCTCCTCGTTGGGTTCGACACTCTTATTTATCGAAAGTACTACGATACACCCCCTATACTTGTGGGTCATCAAGACTATTTTATGGCGCCGTTGCCGGGGAGTGAAACGCTATTGGGAAGTGGATTTGATAAAGGAAGCTTCTGCTGTAAGTGTTGTTTTTATTTCTGTTTACTGCTTTATTACACTATGTTTGGAACTCCTTTTGAGTCCTTATTTGCGGGCACTGCTGCCACTGCTAGGGTAGTAAGTGACCCACTACATGATGATTTGGATCCTTATAAAATACCTATACAGATTTTAAACATGTTATGGATAACCGCTATTCAGGTGATGGAAATGTCCATACTGGTGATCATTTTCTCTTTTTACATGAATTATCCGAGTTGTTCAAGTGTGCATGTATTACAATGAGCCAAGTGAAGAGGAAATTATTCTCTATATCATTGACAAGCCGAGCCGCTGAATGGTTCAAACTGCTGAAAAATAGCCAGACTATTGAATGGGAGGAAATTGTACCTCTCTTTTATTCTAAATTCTATCCTACAAGTGAAATCCATAGAGATCGGAATTATATATATAATTTTTGGCCTCATGATAGAGAGAGTATTGCCAAAGAATGGGGGATATTGAAGTTACTAATGCTCAAATGCCCCATTCATGAGCTCCCCAGTAATATCGTTATAAAAAAATTCTATGCAAGGCTTCCTCTTCATGATAAGGATTTATTGGATGCTTCTTGTTCTGGATAATTTACACGTATGAAGGATGAAGATAAATGGGATCTTCTTGACCGTATTCAAGAAAACACTTAAGCATGGGAGAATGACAAAGGTAGAAAGTCAGGTATAATTTATGATTCTGAATGCATTAAAACTTTTATGTCATCCGATGATTTTCATAATGTTAGTACTGCTTATGGTATTGATTCTCAAGTTGTTGCAAGCTTATATAAGGATTTTGCTTCTTATTTTGATATTCCTAAAAAAGGAATGGGATAAGTACCAGGCACATTATAAAGATACTATTAATTGTGTTGCTGCTAGATATATAGAAGTTATACTGTTGATTCTATTGTGCCTGAACCTTATATTGAGAAAATGCCTTTCCCTGCTAAGGTAAAAGAACACTCTATGTTAGCTAGTGTGATTAATAAAAGTGCAAATAAACTTGTAGAACCTGAGGAACAAATAACTGTAGAACCTACAATAGCAATAGTAAAGGACCTTGTTTCTGAAAATGTAGAAGAGGGACACATTATATTTTGTGAAGATGCTTCCAATATTGTCTCTCATCCTAGTAAATCTAGGAAACCTAGTGTTCTTGTGCTATCTGTTAGGATAGGTGATCATTGTTATTATGGTTTATGTGATATTGGTGCTAGTTCTAGTGCTATTCCTTATGAGCTTTATAAAGAAATTATGCATGAAATTGGTTCTTGTGAACTTGAAGACATTGATGTGATTATTCAACTTTCTAATAGGGAAACTATTTCTCCAATTGGTATTGTTAGAGATGTGGAGGTCTTATGTGGTAAAACTAAATATCCCGCTGATTTTCTAGTACTAGGCACTTCTGCTAGTGATACTTGTTCTATCATATTCGGTAGACCTTTCTTAAATACTTGTGGTGGTGTTATTGATTGTAAAAAGGAGAAAATTCTTACAAAGTTTGATGGAGAGCCTTATGAATTTAGTTTCTCCAAATTTGCTAAAGCACCTTATGAAGTTGAATTGCCTAATGAGAATTGGAGAGTTGAGCAGTTGGCTGCTATTGCTTTTGCTCCTAACAATCCGTTGTAGCAATACATGGAAGACCACGAAAGTGATGTCTTTGTGGAAGAAAGGAATGAAATTGATGAGATTTTCCTACATCAGCCAGCAATGCTGAAACATAATTTACCTGTGGAAAGACTTGGGTACAAAAATTACCACCCAAAGAAGGATCCTGTTTTTGATTTAAAGCCTTTGCCTGATAATCTTAAATATGCTCATATTGATGATAAGAAATTATATCCTGTTATTATTAGTTCTCAACTTTCTGATAAAGAAGAGGAGAGATTATTGGGTATATTGAAGAAACATAGAGGTGCTATTGGTTATACTCTTGATGATTTGAAAGGGATTTCTCCTGCTATATGTCAGCATGCTATTAATATTGAGCCTGATGCAAAGCCAGTTGTTGAACATCAACGCCGTTTAAATCCTAAAATGAAGTATGTGGTAAGAAATGAGGTATTGAAACTCCTTTATGCTGGTATTATTTATCCTATTGCCGATAGTAGATGGGCTAGTCCTGTGCATTTTGTTCCTAAGAAAGGAGGGATGACTGTTGTGCCGAATGAAAATAATGAACTCATTCCTCAAAGAGTAGTAGTTGGTTATAGGATGTGCATTGATTTTAGGAAGGTTAACAAAGTCACTAAGAAAGATCATTATCCTTTGCCTTTTATTGATCAAATGTTAGAAAGGTTGTCTAAAAAAACTCATTTATGCTTTCTTGATGGTTATTCTGGGTTTTCTCAAATTGCTGTCAAAAAGCTTGATTAAGAGAAAACAACTTTCACTTGTCCTTATGGAACCTATGCTTATAGATGTATGCCTTTTGGTTTATGTAATGCTCCTACTACTTTTAAAAGATGCATGTCTGCTATCTTTCATGGTTTTTGTGAAGAAATTGTGGAAGTCTTCATGGACGATTTCTCTGTCTATGGAACTTCTTTTGATAATTGTTTGCAGAATCTTGATAAAGTTTTGCAGAGATGTGAGGAGACTAATCTTGTTCTTAACTGGGACAGGTGCCATTTTATGGTTAATGAAGGAATTGTTCTTGGACATAAAATTTCTGAAAGAGGTATTAAAGTTGATAGAGCTAAAGTTGAAGCTATTGAGAAAATGCCCTGTCCCAGGGATGTTAAAAGTATTCGTAGTATTCTTGGTCATGCTGGTTTCTATAGAAGGTTTATTAAAGATTTCTCTAAATTATCAAGACCTCTTACTGATCTTCTTCAAAAAGATGTACCATTTGTTTTTTATGAAGATTGTAAAGAAGCTTTTGAAATTTTAAAGTAGGCTTTAATATATGCCCATATTGTTCAACCACCTGATTGGAATTTACCATTTGAAATTATGTGTGATGCTAGTGATTATGTTGTAGGTGATGTTCTTGGACATCGGGTAGATAAGAAGTTAAATGTTATTCATTATGCTAGTAAAACTCTTGATGCTGCTCAAAACAATTATGCTACCACTGAGAAAGAGTTCCTAGCTGTAGTTTTTGCTTGTGATAAATTTAGGTAGTATATTGTTGATTCTAAAGTAACTATTCATACTGATCATGCTGCTATTAAGTACCTTATGGAAAAGAAAGATGCTAAGCCTAGGCTTATTAGATGGGTGCTTCTCTTACAAGAGTTTGATTTACATATTGTGGATAGGAAGGGTGCTGAAAATCTTGTTGCTGATAATCTGTCTAGATTAGAAAATATCCCTGATGAACCTATTCCTGTTAATGATAGTTTTCCTAATGAACAGTTGGTTGTAATAAAAGTGAGCTCTCAAGATATTCCATGGTATGTTTATTATGCTAACTTTATTGTTTCTAAGTATTTGCCTCCTACCTTTACAGCTCAGCAAGGAAGACAATTCTTCTATGATTTGAGGCATTATTTTTGGGATGACCCACACTTACATAAAGAAGTTGTTGATGGTATTATGAGAAGATGTGTTCCTGAAAATGAACAACAAGAGATATTGAGAAAATGTCATAGTAGTGCTTATGGAGGACATCACGCTGGAGATAGAACTGCACATAAGGTTCTACAATCAGGTTTTTATTGGCCTACTCTTTCTAAAGATGCTAGAAAATTTGTTTTATCTTTTGATCAATGTCAAAGGGTTGGAAATATTTCTAGACGTAATGAAATGCCTATGAATTATTCTCTTGTTATTGAACCGTTTGATTGTTGGGGTTTTGACTTTATGGGTCCTTTCCCTCCTTCAAAAGGCTATACGCATATTCTTGTTGTTGTTGATTGTGTTACTAAATGGGTAGAAGATATACCTACTAAAAGTGTTGATGGTGAAACCTCAATAAAAATGCTTAAAGACGTTTTTTTCCCTGGGTTTGGTGTACCTAGATATCTTATGACTGATGGGGGTTCTCATTTTATTCATGGTGGTTTAGAAAAACCCTTGCTAAATATGATGTTAATCATAGAATTGCTTCACCCTATCATCCTCAAGCTAGTGGGCAAGTAGAATTATCAAATAGAGAAATCAAATCTATATTGCAAAAGACTCTTAACAAATCTAGAAAAAATTGGGCTAAGAAATTAAATGATGCTCTGTGGGCTTATAGAACTGCTTAAAAAAATCCCATGGGCATGTCTCCTTATAAAATGGTTTATGGAAAAGCTTGTCACTTGCCCCTAGAATTAGAACACAAAGCTTATTGGGCCGTAAAAGACCTAAATAGAGATTTTAAACTTGCTGGTGAGAAAAGGTTGCTTGACTTAAGTTCTTTAGATGAATGGAGGAGTGAAGCATATGAAAATGCTAAGCTCTTTAAAGAGAAAGTTAAAAGGTGGCATGATAAGAGAATTATTAAAAGATAATTTCATGTTGGTGAGAAAGTGCTATTGTATAGGTCTTGTCTCAGATTTTTTGCAGGAAAATTACTCTCGAGATGGGAAGGACCTTTTGTTATCGAAGAGGTATATCGTTCGGGGGCAATTAAAATTGTTTCCCTTGAAGAGAACTCTTCACAAGTGGTGAATGGCCAAAGACTCAAGCATTATATCTCCGGAGATCCTTATAATGAAAATGTTGATTGTATTCAAGCCATGATCCCGGAGGAGTTTATTAAGAAGCATATTTCAGAAACTGCAGAGTCAGTTTTTGAATAGGTAACATTTTTTGTAAGAAAATGTTCGCGAAACATATTCCAACTTATATTTTTGTTGTTTTTAGAAAATATGAAAAATTATGAGCCGAAAACGAGAGAGAGACGGAGCCCATAGGCTCCACACCATAGGGTGGCGCGGGCCCACCTCTGGCCGCGCCAACCCATGGTGTGGGCGCCCCGGAGCCCCTCTCCGACTCGTTTTCGACCTGGACTTTCCTTTCGTTATGAACTTTTTGCTATATAATCCCCCAAACCCCCCCGAGGTCCGTCTATCGTTTTCTCGTCGTGTTTCTGTTTCGAGTTGTTTTTGCGAGGATCTGTTTTTGATTTTAGAAGCATCATGGTCTCCGCCAACGACAACAAGGGGAAGGGACCCAAGGAAGATGATGTCCAAGACCTGAAGTCGGAGGAGGAGATCGAGAGTGGAGCTGAAGGAGATGTAGAAGAAAACCCACGAGTGCATCCACGCGCCACCATCGCAAGCATTAAGGGGGTGGCTAACCCCTTGAAGCTCAAGATAAACGCGCGGATGAGAACCGGAGGGAAGGTTCCACGTTACTCCCTAGCTTCGAAGACACCTGCTGCGGGAGTCAAGAACTACTTCCACACATTAATTCATGATTACCAGAGCAAGAAGGTGCCCAATAGGGATTTTCCCTCTATGTGGGATATGAATCGTTCTAACCGTGCAGATGAAGGAAGCTCTCAACCTAAGGAAGAGTTGGGGAAAAATCTTGGTTGCTGGGATTCACCATATGACAGGCATGCAAACTGTATTGATCGCAATACGAAGGTGATGCGTATGCTTATGTTCGCGATTGAAGATCTGATGAAATCTATTGATAAGCTCATCGAGAAGGATTCACCACCACCACCGAAGAATTGATTCGTCATTGGTTTTGGCATCCCCTCGGCTTGTTCCAAGCTTGGGGGGAGTGCCGCGGTATCACATCACTATCTTTCATCTTTTTACCTTTTCACTAGAGTCATATCATGAGTAGAGAGGTTATCATATAGGATGGTTTGCAGTATGGAAGTATCTCTCCCTAGTTGGTTATCGTTGTATCCGTTGGTGTGAGTTGCCGTTTTGAAATATTAGTGAGAAGTTTCATCATTTACTTTCTATGCACATTATTTCAGTTTTCAACTTCTGTCATATGGTTGAGCTTGTTATTAGTACTTGGTATCACTTATACGTCTCCAACGTATCTATAATTTCTGATGCTCCATGATCATATTTTTCCAATTGCTACATGTTTTCTCCCTTATTTATAGCATTTTTATACGTTTTCCGGACTAACCTATTAACAAGATGCCACAGAGCCAGTTCCCTATTTTCTGTTGTTTTTTTAGTTTCAGAAAAGTTGTTCTGGAAATATTCTCAGAATTGGAAAATTCGAAGTCTGGAAGTCCTATTTTCCCCGGAAGCATCAAGAAGACCGAAGAGGAGCCGAAGAGGGGCAGCAGGGGGGCCACACCCTAGGATGGCGCGACCCTCCAGGCCGCGCCAGCTATAGGTGTGGCCCCCGTGGACCTCCACCGCCTTCGCCCTTTTGCCTATTTAAGCCCCCCGGATGGAAAACCCTAAAGACCTCATCAAAATCCCCGAAAAAGTTCCGCAGCCGCCGTCACCGTCAACCCCAGATCAGGGGGGTTCTGAAGCTGTTTTCGGCACCCTACCGGAGAGGAGATCATCACCGGAAGCCTCTTCATCACCATGCCTGCCTCCGGTGTGATGCGTGAGTAGTTCATCCTTGGACTACGGGTTCGTAGTTGTAGCTAGATTGTTGTCTTCTCCTTGTATGCCTACATGTTTAGATCTCGTGAGCTGCCTATCATGATCGAGATTGATCTTATGTAATTCTCTGTGCTGTGTTTGCTGGGATCCGATGAATATTGACCTTATGCCAAGTTGATTATAGTCTTTATTTGCATATGTTATTTGTGATCTTGCATGCTCTCCGTTGCTAGTGGTTATTCTGGCCAAGTAATTCCTAGTGACTCCAAGAGGGAGTATTTATGCTCGATAGTGGGTTCATGCCTCCTTGTTGCCTTGCTCGAGTGACAGAAACGTGAAGGGGGAGGATATGTTGTTGCCATTAGGGAGAAAACAGAGGTGAGAGTGCCTGCGTGCATAATCATTGCTTACATTACACACTTTGTTTAATGCAATTATCTGTTGCTTGCAACTTAATACCTGAGGGGGTTCGGATGATAACCTGAGGGTGGATTATTAGTCATAGATGCAGATGGATGTCGGCCTATGTATCTTGTTGTAATGCCCACACTAAATAGCATAGTTATACCTCATGTCATATTGTGCACTACGGTGCAACCTTTATTTGTCAATTGCCCAGCTGTAATTTGTTCACCCAACATGCTATATTTTATGGAGAGACGCCACTAGTGAAACTACGAACCCCGGTCCATTTTTCCACATTGTTAAACAACCCACAACAATTTACTGATTTCTTTACTTTCTGCAAGCATACACTGTTTTTCCACACTATACGTCTAATCTTTGTTTTCAGCAAGACCGGTGAGATTGACAACCTCACTGTACCGTTGGGGCAAAGTATTTTGATTGTGTTGTGTGCAGGTTCCACGTTGTTGCTGACACCGGTGAAGCGCCAGCACCACCGTCAGTGGCATCAACCTTCTGAAGATTCTCTTTCTCCTACTGGATTGATAACCCTGGTTCTTAACTAAGGGAAAAACTTCCTACCTCTGTGCTCATCACACCCTCCTCTTGGGTATCCCAACGAGTGCAAGATCTGCACCATCATCACTCTAGAGATCATCAAGTTAATCTAGTTGGTTTTGGCAAACTTAGCTTGGGTTAGCAGAAATAATAATTTGAGTCGCTAGTATTCACAAGTTAAGATCGTTTGTGCTTTCAATGAAGATTGCATGATTGGTTTCATCATATGTATATTTGTTTGTTTTCCTTCAACTCTTATGCTTGCTACCCAACCTTGCTAGCCAAAAACCCTGTACTGAGAGGGAATGCTTCTCGTGCATCCAAACCTAAAACCCAAAACCTTGCCATTCGTGTCCACCATACCTACCTACATGTGGTATTTCACCGCCACTCCAGGTAAATTGCTCATGTGCTACCTTTAAAACTTTCAAATTACTCATGTTTTGTGTTCCTGTTTTAGCTCATGAGGACGCAAATAGAGAATCTCTATCTCACTTGTTGATTGGACTCACACACCTGGACTAGTGGCTTATCCGCTTATCCAAATGCTAGAAGAGCTGGCAGCGTGGTTCCCAGCCCCAAATAATAATACAAATTCTCTTCACTCTTTTTGCCCCTTATTTATCAGTCAAAGCATAATTGTGTAAACAAAAGAGAAAGAGGGATGACCTTCTATACCAGTTGCGTCCTTCTATGGGAGCCGCTCTTGTGAGTCTAGTTGGCTTGTGACGTACTGTATTTTCTGTTTGCCATTCGTTGACATCAATATACACCTCTCAAAATTTAGACACTCCTCCATGGTTTGTGATTGTTGACAGGCACCCGAGGATTCGGTTAGCGATGGTTTGTGTAATATGGATGGTAGGAGTATCATGCATTTTATACCTCTGTTTATTAAAATAAAATCTCTAGCGCATGAGTGGTCAATGCTTCCCTCTGCGAGGGGCCTATCTTTTACATTTATGTTGAGTTAGTAAACCCATTTCCTTCGGTCTCCAGCAAGCATTTGAGTTGTTGTGATCCCATCATCTATATGTTGATTTATTCAATCATGTTTTCTTTTTTGTTTGTTTGTTTAGCACATGCTTTATTATCTGAATGAATATTACTTTGAAAGCTATGAATCATTGGAAAAGAGTTGTTATAATTAAACATGTTAAGCCCTACACTGTAAAACTTGTTATAAAGACTTCACCCAAGATAAGTATAATTTCATTAAATGTTCTCTGACCAAGAACGAAGTTTTCCATTACCAATTTTGATTCTCTCTTTTGTATCTTTGTTTGTGACTCCCTTTACTTGTTTCAAGTTAAGTTATATGAGAGGAAGTTAATGTCTGTAATGATTGGTGCATAGGTAAATGGGATGCTTCTTGTCCGTATTTTATTTATCGACTCTTCACTCCATAAACCTATGGTCATGTTTTCTGAGTTCAATTTCGCTTGGGGACAAGCGAGTTCTAAGCTTGGGAGGAGTTGATACGTCCATTTTGCATCACTATTTTATATCATAATGTTTTGTTAATCATCGATATATTTCATGTTATGATGCATCACTTATGTTATTTTGTCTTATTTTGCATGTTTTATAATTTCTGGAGAATAAACACCGGGAGCAGAAATCTGACGCAAAAAGCACTGTCGAGATACCATATTTCAGAAGATCATAAGAAGAAGGGGGACATCCGGGGGTTCCTAAAAGTCCAGAGGAGGAACTCAGCCAGAAGGAGAGCCGGAGGGGGGCACCAGGGGCCCACACCTAGGGGTGGCGCGCCCCCTGGCCGCGCCACCTAGGGGTGTGGCCACCCTGGCCCACCTCCGAGCGTCATCTTTGGCCCCCTAACCCCGAGGGAACCCTAAGCCTCATTCTATCCCCGAAGAATTATTCCGCCGCCGCTGCGGGGCGGAAAACACCCGAGAGAGAAAAGCTCTCTGGCAGGGAGAAATCTGCCGGGGAAATTCCTCTCCGGAGAGGGGAAATCACCGCCATCGTCACCGTCATCACTCTGGGCATCATCAAGATCGTCATCATCATCGTCATCACCACCAACACCATCACCCTCATCATCCACCTTCATCCCGCTGTAACAATTAGGGGCCTCTATCGTGGTTTTGCATTAGATCTCTCTCCCGGTGTGGATTACTTGTTAGTAGTTGATGCTTGTGAGATTTATCGGTGTTTGCACTTTATGACCAGATTGTTATCATCCATTGTATCACCTCTGATTATGATCCATATGATGTGTTGTGAGTAGTTCATGTTGTTCTTGAGGACATGGGAGAAGTCAAGTTGTTAGTAGCGAAGTAATGTTGAATAATATTTAATGTTTGATATTTAAGTTGTGGTGTTATTCTTCTAGTGGTGTCATGTGAACGTCGACTACATGATACTTCACCATTTATGGGCCTAGGGGAATGCATCATGTTTTTGGCTACTAATTTTGGGGTTACCGGAGTGACAGAAACCTAAACCCCCGTTAGGAAACCATTACACGAGGGAGTGTAGGATCCCGGAGTTTAAAGCTGTGGTTAGATTTATTTCTTAATTACTTTCTTGTAGTTGCGGATGCTTGCAAGGGGTATAATCACAAGTATGTATTATTCTTGGATGGGACGGTACATTATCATAGGTTCACCCACACAACACTTACCAAAACACCAAAGTTATTCAGCTGCATGGAACAAAAGCACTTGACAGAAACCTCCCGTGTGTCCTCGAGAACGTTTGTTAATCATAAGTAAACTCACCGGCTTGTCCTTTGTTGAAGAAAGGATTGGGCCACTTGCTGCAATTATTACTACTGCATTTTATTTACTCGCACTTTATTTATCTGCAATATCAAAAACCCCTACAATTTTGTTTTCCAGTATTTACAGTTATTCCTTCATCGAAACTGCTTGTCAACACCTTCTGCTCCTCGTTGGGTTCGACACTCTTATTTATCGAAAGTACTACGATACACCCCCGATACTTGTGGGTCATCAAGGACCAATATATTTAGCTTGCACAACACCATAATAATCAACATATAAGAAATGGTGTGGATTGTTAGTTCCCGCGGACATGCTACGAGTAGTGTTGTCCCTCATGACACCACTACTTGAGGCAACATTGTTAGCTTGTGCGGGTGTTCTTCGAGTAGTGTTGTCCCTAATGACAAAACCACCCGAAGCACCATTGTTGGCCTTCTTCTTGCTCTTCTTCTTGTTCTTATTCTTGGCAAGATAGCCAAGACCTTGCTTGCCCACTTGTTGCCTTGGAGCACTCATTTGCAGTCTAGCAACAACCACGTGAGGGCTAGGGGCAACCACTTGTGGGGTAGAGACCACAACCTTCTCAACTTGAGGGCCTTTGTCCTTGAGACTTGCTAGCTCTTCCTTCAACCTAGCATTTTCCTCAATAATATTTGCATGATCACAAGAAGATGTAGAGGTTCTAGGGTTGTTAAGTTGATTAAGTTGAGTTTGAAGTTGTTCATGCAACTCTTTGAAGGGAAGAGTGTTGACTCTCCAAATCTTTGTGAGCCTTGGTTAGCTTTTCAAGCTCCTCGGTTAGTTTACCATGACCAACACCAAACTCAACCTTATCCTTTTTAGCCTTTTTATATTTAGCAATTGCAAGGTCACGTTCCTTAGTGATATTAGAAACAAGTTCGTTATGTGACTCTTCAATAGATTCAAGTTCCTCCTGAAGAGAAACTCTACCATCATGCTCTTCCTCAAGAGTCATAGAGAGAGATGCTATCTCATCCGCATCCCTTCTTTCAATCTCACCTTTCTTCTCAATAGCTTCATGGGCCTCTCCTAGTTGGCTCATGAGATGATCAAAGTACTTCTTGGTCTCCCCTTGTATGTTAGACATAAAGCGTTCCAAAGAGAGAATTTCATCTTCTAATCTAAGACTAGCATGATTTTCAAGTTCACTTGGGGTCTTAGAGTTGGGAGAAGGTGATATCTCTGAGGCCTTAGCCATGAAGCACTTGGCATTTGGGTGAGGATGATTCTCATTGGGGGATACAAATAGAGATGAAGATGATGGAGTAGAAGCAATAGCAAGAGCGGCCACTTCACTTGTGGTTTCTTCTTCTTCATTACTTCCGGAATCATACTCCTCTTGAGTCACGAGCACAAACTTGGTGGGGGACTTCTTGTTGAAAGGTTTATTCTTGAAGTGAGGTTTCTTGTAACCAACCTTGGACTTGTCCTTGCGAATGATCTTGCCACCATGGAGTTCTCTATTTTCATATGGACACTCCGCAATGAAGTGGTGCTTATCTTGACAATTGAAGCAAGACCTCACACGTTGAGTCCCATCATTGCCATAACAAGACTTGGTCTTCTCCTCAACATATGCCTTGGCCTTGGGAGGATTCCTCCAAAACTTTTGCACGGTGAGAGCAATGATATCTTTGAGCACATGATCATATTCTTGATCCTTCAACGGAGCCAACTCCTCATGGCACTATTCTTCATACTCAACCTCCCTTGACACAACCTTGGCCTTCAAGGCAACCGATGCCCCTTTGTGCATTCCTATGGCCCTAGCACGGTTGTCAAGAGCATTCTTGGTTTGCACTTGATAGGAGCACATCTCTTGCATAACTTGGGTAGAGGTCAAAGAAGCAAAGTCATGTCTTCCTTGAATGCTCTTCAAATCCGCGGGCTCAAATGGCATGAGAGCAATTATGTACTTCCTTTTGATCCAATCATCATCAATGTACTTGGAACCAACATTGGAGAATGCGGTGGCAAGAGTCTTGAGCCTTCGGTACATGTCTTCATGGCTCTCTCCATCATGCATATAGAACCCTTCGGCCTCATTGCTCAAGGCATCATACTTATTCCTTCGCATGCTCTCATTGCCCACAAACATGACGACAAGAGCGCCCCATGTTTCCTTGGCGGTGGAATATTGTTGAAGATGAGACATGTGATTAGGACCCACGGCTTGTTGAAGAATCGACAAGGCGGTGTAGTTGAGTTGACAATCTACGACTTCTCTTCTTCTCAAGTTCTTGGGGTCATGAGGCTTGTATCCATCACGAGTGACCCTCCAAAGGTCTATACAAGAAGAGTTCAAGTGAGTTTCCATGTAATATTGCCATTCAATAAAAGAAAAACATCAATTTTAGGTGGATCTCCTCTAGAAATTATATGGGGATGTGGGACGGGTGGATCAGGAGATAGCGTCCTTCGACGGCATGAAACTCTCCTTTTCCTTCCGAACCCTTATCGGTGTAGTTCTTAGCGGAAGCATCTTTTAGTGTTTCACCATCTTCCCCGACCTCGGCATCCTCCGGTGGTTCAACCGTATGAGATGTAGTGGAGGTTGTCGGTTCCTTGGCTTTCATGAATTGCAACATGAGTGCCCGCAATTCATCGATTTTGCTATCCACAGATGAGGTTAATGAATTTTTAAACTCATTGAGATCATCCATCGAGACACTCGCCACGGAACCGGCGACATCCGGAACATCGGTCATAATAAACTCTTAGGCGGTTAAGCCCAAAACAAGAGCCGAGGCTCTGATACCAATTGGACGGAGAGTTACGACACCTAGAGGGGGGGGGGTTGAATAGGTGCTACGACCAATTTTAATTTTTCTTCGAGTTAAGGCTTTACACAAAGGTAAATTCTCTAGATAATGCAACTAAGGTGAATTTACCTATATGACAAGCACAACAATAAATGAAACTAGTACAACAATAAGTGCAACAAGTACAAGTGAGTAAAGGATAAGAGAACGAGATAACCGATAGGAAGCACGTGGAGACACGATGTATTCCCGAGTTCCTCCTTGTTAAGGGAGTACGTCTCGTTGGACGGGTGTGAGCTCACCACGAAGGCCTACTCAACGCCACAAAGGCCTCACCCTATTCTCCGATGAACCCCGACACAAAGGCCTAGTCCACCTTCCACTATTGATCCCCTTTGAGGCGGTAATCGAGTCCTGTACAAACAAGTTTGGGGCACACACCCACAACCGAATTGGGGGCTCCCAACAATCACAAGAACCACCAAGAGAGACAAGATGTCTAGGTTCTCCACAAGAGGAAACCCTAGACTAGTTCCCCTCAAGCAAATAAGGGGAGAAATGAAATCCGGTTGGTGAAGACGTAGATCGAGGCCTTCTCCTTCAATCCTCCAAAGATCAAGGCTTTTTGGGTGGAGGGATTTGGAGATCTAGCAAGGTGGGCGAGCTCTAGCAATGGTGAGATTTGTTCTGGTTGAGCTGACTAGAGGTAGGTGGAGGCGAGGGGGTATTTATACCCCTCATAAAGTCTTGGAGCCGTTGGAGACATTTCTGCCAAACTCACACCGAAGACTTTGGTGTAAAGGCTGGAGACTCCGGCCTGAGATTTTTTGCAGAGGAGACTACGGACACAATACGGTCTGTCTCCGGTGTCAATGCAGCGGGTGACACCACTTCCTCCAGCTTCATATTCTTCAGGAAATCACCAGTCGGAGACTCCGGTGCGAGTGACCGGAGACTCCGGTCTTGACCAGCTTGTGCCCTGTCACGAGTCCAGAGTGTGTCTATGGTCATACGACAACAAAAGGTATCAGCCACACCGGAAACTCCGGACAGTCTCTTGTCTGGGTACAGCAGGCGACACCAGATTTCTAGAGAGCATTGACCCACGAATATCTTCACACCGGAGACTCCGGTCTGGTAGACCGGAGACTCCGGCCTGGAATAAATTCCAGCATAAGCAATTCGTGGAACTTTGCACCTTTTTGTAACTCACTACCACCATATCAAATATGTTGTTTAGGCCCTAAAAAACATCAACACACTTAAGGATACATGTGTTGTTAACAAACACCAAAACAAGATGATTTAAACGCGTTTGCACTTTCATAAGCAAAGTTGGACACTCCTCTAACTACTGAGCGATCAAACTCAGAGGAAAAGCTTGGATATCATTCATGAGTGGGATCTTAGCTGTAGCATTAACCGTGCTACACTGGGTACTCCGACCTAGCTATACAATACCAATTTTCATATATCACTCTTTTTGGCATAGTCTCGCACACTAAGAAATAAACATTATATGAGTTCAAAAATTGAAGATTTGCACTTCAGAGTACTGACTAGATAACATAAGTGGACTGTATTGAGAAGTTTTATATCTATTTGTGTTTGACAACTAAGCATGTTCAACTTCCACGCTACTCGGTTCCACCCAAAAATCTGAAAAATATAATAAAGTGCAAATAGGAGGATCACAAGCTTGTTCTTTCAAACTAAATTTAGCTTTGACATTAGACATTTTTTTAAGCTGAAACTCTTGTGGTTTGGGCATCAAAATATTTATTTATAACTGATTTTGTGTTGTCTTGCATGAGTACATATTATCTTGCTTCGACCTTTTATAAACAAATGTTATTATGTTGTTAATGCGTGGAAACTTTTTAATGGCCACATTCTTATTTACCGACTAATACTTGCTCGGAACGAGCAAGAGTCTAAGCATGGGTAAGTTGATGCGCCCATTTTATACGCGACTTTGCCTATAATTTTTCATATGTTTACACCAGAATTTTAGCATTTCTCTATATTGGCTTCTACCTTTTATATTGATGTTCAACTCAATCTCATTTTTTCAATGGTCAATTCACACCTATAGGTTGTTATTAGTGTCGGATATATACCAATTAGGGGTATATCAGATGGTAGTCAAAGTGCCGGATTACCAGGGTGGCCCAAGTGGTAACGGGCTAAGGTTCATTGGGCGGCCCAGTAACTCGACGCACAGAAGCCGGATTCTAGAAGGACCCGGATCACGGCCCACGTGATCTGGCTTGGAGGAGAAGACGGATTCCTTACTTTCCAAGTTATAGTTACCGTAGTCTTCTAGGTTTCCTATTCTGTAAGCCCTAATCCGGATATTATATAAAGCCGGACGGGAGATAAGTTTGAAAATAACAGAGAAGCTGTAGGCCAACTCGCCGAGAAGTTGATCCTCTGCGAGTAGCTAGATCTAAAACCTCACATTGTAATCCTGTATCCAGGATTTAGTCCTGATTAGTGAGAAGTGCAGGAGTAGGCACGTCGTATTGTCGCGACGTACCGAACCTGGGTAAATCCTGTGTTCACTGTTCACCACGCGATCCCGTTACCCCACGTCTCTACCGTAGTCTCATGGCACCCCCGTCTATGAAAACTACTACGATGTCTCGACAGTTGGCGCCCACCGTGGGGCAAACAGCGTCAGGCGTGAAGTTCCGATCTGGGATACTTGGCGGAATCGGAAGATCAATCACTGTCGGAAGCCTGGAGTTCGACGACGATGTCGAACACTTCCTCGACAACGGATCCTACATACCGGCGCAAAACCACCTGGTAAGTGCCTGCGTGTTACCGATCGGATCTGTTAACATCTTTATCGGACTAACTGCAGAAGCAATGGGGTTTTGCGGTGGAAGCAAATATTTCCCACCCGCCCTATACCCAGTCGAGGATGACTATGATACCGGATTCTGCTCAGATCGCCGACAAAAAAGTGACACACACTTTATCGGCATGGTGCAGTCCGAAGTCGCCGAAAACACGGATGACGGAAATCCCGTGCAAGAGGCAGACAAAAACACACCCGTCACAGCAACGGAAGACCCGACACCCGTCATACAGGCGGAAGATCCGACATCTGTCAACATGACGATGAACTCGGAAGCTGACTCTGTACTAGCCGCCATTGAGGCGAGATTGGAATCAGAAACCGGATCAGATGATTTTGATTCCGAAGACGAAGACGCGGACGCCTTCGAAAGGAAAGTTAAATCTTTTCAAGAGGGATTCCATGAAGTGCTAATGGCGAAACCGGCTGATACCACGGACGCCGGCAGCCAGGAAAGCCCTAAAACCCCTCCGCCAGAGGAAGAGAGAGAAGACAGAGAAACTTCTCCGATATTTCCTAATGTAAAGGAATTGACAGAAGATGAGCCTGTCAAAAAGCCTCCCTCTTCCAAGAAAAAGTACCGTGCTGCTAAGAGACTCCAATACAAAATCCGGAAGAAAAAATCAGCTGATCTAGTTGATGAAAACCTGGAAGTAGGGGATGCTAGCGGAACAAAGCCAGCAGAGAAGAAAATCAAATAAATCCTTGCTCCGCCAATGACGGAACAGGAAGAACAGCAGCTGTTGCAAACACCAGTGGGAGTAAACGAACCCCCTAAGATGCTGGAAGCCAGGAGACAAGCCTTCCAACGGCAACAACAACATCTACTCAGAACTCGCGAACACTTCCAAAAAACCCAGGATGACATTGAGCTCATGAAGGAAGAAATTGAGGAGTACGAGAGAAAGAATACATCTTTCATTAAACCTACAAGGTTACCCGGAATCGTAAGACCGAAAGTACTGCCGCCAAAAGAAAGGTTTCACAACCCATCTTGGCAAAAGCAGGTAAATGGCAAAGATGCCAGAGGCGAACCAATATACAAAACCGCAGCAGAAAACGCGGAAGCAGCGCTTGCCATCCTCAACAATGATTTGTACTCTAATGGTGAAAAGCTCCAGGGGGTGTATGCTTTCCTAGGAAAAGCATTACAACACCAACAGCGGGCCCAGGAACGATCAGGAAGACTGCAGGATAACTCCGCCCTATGCAAAACAGCTACTTGCGCCGCTGGAGCACCTGGACCAGAGGAACCTGGAGATTCAGACAATTCAAAGGATAAAAAAGAGGATCCGAGAAAAGACAAAAAAAACCCCGACAATAGGGATGAAGTGTCCCGAACCGGATCCCATCCCCCGAAAGGTGGACTCAAACCCCACGATCGGGAAGAAAAATACCGGAATGACGGCAAAACAATGCCACCTCCGAGAAACCTAGCCGAGAAAGCCGGAAGATACGATATACCTCACAGACGTGAGAGATCCCGGACACCTCCTAAGGATAAAGAGAGGCACAGGAGCAGGACTCCGCCTAATCCAAAAGGGCGTGATCATGGAAGAGATAGATACAATCCCGGAAAAGCGCGTCCGCGCAACAATGGAAAAGAAAGGAGTAGATCCCCTTCTGTCCATTCAGCCGGAAGATATTCCGCACACATTGATAGAGCGGAAAAGGATGATCTATACTTTGGCCCTAAGTGTTTCACTGACAGGATCCGAAGGATAACCCTGCATTCTGGCTTCGCCAAAGTTGGTCCAACCTACCAAAAATATACCGGCAGCACAAACCCGGACACCTGGCTCTTAGACTACTATACAGCCGTCCAGATCAACAATGGAACAGACCTGGAAGCCGTCAAGTTTCTTCCCCTAATATTGCTAGACGGAGCCAGAGATTGGATCAATGGATTACCATCAAGAACTGTCGACAGCTGGGATGATATGGCTAGAGTATTTACTCAGCATTTCCGGGGAACGTACAAATGCCCGAACAGCATCAACCAGCTGAACCGTTGCACCCAATTCGAGGATGAACCATACGTGGATTTCATCTCCAGATGGACGGCAATGAAGAATAGTTGTTCTAGAGTAACTGACGTACAAGCAATGCATGCTTTCGTCAATGGCCTAAAACCCGGACTTGTACCGTTCATGGTTGGTTCCAAGCAGCACAAAGATCTCGGATCTATGCTTACAACCGCCAACGAGCACGCTGCAGCCGAAGACGACATCAGAGCAAGAGGAGGCAATATCGAATCACTGATACTTGCCAAGAAAACCCCTCGTTCTGACAAAAAAGGAACTCCAGAAACAACGACAAAACCCAAAGAGGTCAACATAGACTTTGGAAGTGAAAAAGGGAATAAGTGGAAAGGACGCAGTCCAGATCCAATCAACTACACTCCAGAGGAGTGGGAGAGGATTAAGTCGGAACCTTGTGTCCACCATTCACAATTTGGGAAACCCACCCATACAAACGCGGAATGCCGGCTGAATAAGCACATGAAAGGCAGTGCAGGATCCGGAAATAAGGGGAAGGGTTCCAAAAGGAAACCCACCAAACAAAAGCCGGAAGCTGAAAAAGAAGACAGTGAATCGGACACTGATGAAAAAATCCAGGAGCAACAGCGAAAGGGCGAACCCAAATTTCCGAGAGTTGACGAAGAAGCAATGCTAACATTCCTAGTGACTCCGTCAGCAAAGGTGGCCAAAAGAACACTCCGAGAAATAAACGCGGTTGTTCCGGCAACCCCGAAATTCTTGAAGTACTCAAACACACCAATAACCTCGGATCAGTCTGATCATCCCGGGAATATCCCTGAACCCGGCACACAAGCTCTTGTTGTAAGCCCTATTGTCCAGAACACTAGGCTAAGAAGAGTGCTGATGGATGGAGGATCCAGCATTAACATAATGTACTTGGATACACTAAAGCATCTGAAGATTTCCGAGTCCCAGCTCAATTACAGCAACATACGCTTCCATGGCATTGTTCCTGGCAGACAGGCACGATCCCTAGGAGAAATTTCCCTAGATGTCACCTTCGGAGATAAAGATCACTTCCGGCAGGAAAAAGTATCCTTAGAAGTAGTGCCGTTCGAAAGCGTGTATCACGCAATACTCGGACGTCCAGCTTTCGCCAAATTCATGGCAAGATCCTGTTATATTTATAACAAGCTGAAGATGCCAGGACCCAAAGGAGGGGTAATCACCATAGCTGGTGATTTTAAGCTAGCAAATGAGTTGGAGAAAGAAAACGCCCTATGCGCTCAGAGAGTCATAGCAAAGGAAGAACTGAAGGAATTAGCCAAGGAGGTATCGCCGACAGAAATGCCGGCAGGAAAAGAAACTCGGAAGCCAATAGACAGCTTCAAGGCGTCTGAGAATACAAGACAGGTAATCCTAGATCCCAAAGATCCGACAAAATTCGTCGTTGTAGGGACTGGGATGACCGACAAATAGGAAGGCGAGCTCATCAAGTTCCTCCGTGAGAACTGGGATATTTTTGCCTGGTGTCCAGCTGATATGCCAGGCGTACCCAGGGAACTTGCTGAGCACCAACTCAAAGTGATTCCAGGATCAAAACCCGTCAAACAAGGTCTCCGTCGATTTGACGGAAGAAGACGGAAGACTATTGGCAAGGAAATTATCCGGCTTTTAGCAGCAGATTTCATCCAGGAAGTAATCCACACTGAATGGTCTGCAAACCCGGTATTAGTACCGAAGAAAGACACTACTTCTCTTAGAATGTGTATAGATTACACAGGCTTGAACAAATTGTGTCCAAAAGATAGGTTTGCGTTACCGCGAATCGATCAAATAATAGATGCCACTACAGGCTCTGAGCTTTTATGCTTTTTGGATGCATACTCCGGGTACCACCAAATACGCATGAAAAAGGAAGATCAAATTAAGACTTCTTTCATAACCCCGTACGGGACGTACTATTACGTAACCATGCCATTTGGCCTGAAGAACGCAGGTGCAACCTACCAACGTTGGATGCAACGTTGGATGCATAGTCAGATTGGCAAAAACGTCCATGTTTACGTGGACGATATTGCTGTCGTAACCAAGGAAAAAGATACACTCCTTGAGGATCTGCGAGAAACTTTCGTAAACTTGCGCACTTACAAGATGAAGTTAAATCCATCTAAGTGTGTATTCGGGGTTCCCTCAGGAAAACTTCTGGGTTTCATCGTTTCTCACAGAGGAATAGAAGTTAACCCGGAAAAGATAAAAGCCATCTTGAACATCTCGAAGCCTACGTGCGTAAAAGATGTCCAAAGATTGACGGGTTCCACCGCTGCCGTCAGCAGATTTATTAGTCGGCTGGGGGCTAAAGCCTTACCACTCTACAAGTTGCTGAAGAAATCCGACAAAGTCAAGTGGATAGCGAAAGCATAGGAATATCTAGCAGTTATGTCTCTTCCGTACTTAGTTCAATTTCTATGTAAACATCTTTTGAGATCATGAAATAAAGTTGTCGGAACTCTGGTATCCATGTTTTTTCAGTACAAAGCATGATTCCACCTTATCTATTTCCCAATGATCTTACAAAATACTCAATGTTAACCCGAATTGTGCCTGCGTACTCGGCGTTAAGAAACTGAATGATTTTTCAGCCTGCTAACGGCTAAAGGAAACTTGAATTTCCTGCGTGCCCAAGTTTCATTTTAAAAATTCCTTGCTTCTCTAAGCATTTTCTGATTGCTTATATGTTGGGTCACTGGAGCTAGTTAGTAAAAATGCCTTTAGTATGATCCATGTTTCCGAGTTTCAACTGATTGGTTATACCCAGTTACTCGACATGACGATTCGTAATGCTATCGAGCCATTTCAAACACTAAGGACAGTTAAAACATATATGCCAGAGAACTTAGAAGACAAAGGAATAGTAAAATCCGAAAAACTTGCAAAGAATTTCATAATTAATACTGCAAAAGGCGAAGTTTTCATTCATACAAATAGAAACATTACATTTTGAATTACATTGAAAGAACAGTAATGCTCCTATTGTCTACTTTCACTATCCAGGTTCAAGGTAGCCCTTCAAGCATCCGACTCCTCCTCGCTGCTATCATCCTCGGGGATTGGAGGGATCTCCTCTTCTGGATAATTGACGGAGATATTCACCATGGAGGCAATCTGGGTGGCGTGGCCTTTGATTTCATCAAAGATGGTATTTCGCTGAGTATCCGTGTATCCTTGAGGGACACCAGACGCCACGCGCCAAGATTTAGCACCAGGGTAGTGCATACGCATAAGGCCGAGTGCCATGCGCGCACCACCCCGTGCAGCGGAACGTAGGGTGGACTCCCTGGACTCCGCCACCTCCATGATGGCACCCGGAAGTTTTTCAACCTCCGAGAACTCCCCAGTCCTTGCGGGAAGGAACTTATTGACCAGCTGCATTCCAGCAGCTCTGATCGAAGTCCATGTCTTCCCAAAGGCTCGGTTTCCTTCAATCCGAGTGCCATCTGGGGTGTCTCCTGTTTTTCCAACAAAACAACCAAAAGGGTTAGGTGAAAAACAGAGAAAGAAAGCAAGACATGGAAAAATGGTAAAAGTATCAGTAACTTACCGATAAGCTTGTCAATCTCGGAGATTTCCTCCAGGCGAAGGTTTAGGGCGTTTTCCAAATCCTGAATGGTGGATTTGTCCTTCTCCGCCTGTTTGGAAGCCTTGGAATTAGCAACTCCAAGGGCCAGATTGCTGGCTTCCAAATCTTTTCGAGTCTTCACAAGATCCTTGTGAAGATCCAAATTCTCCTTTCGGAGATTTTCGGCATTGCCGGCGTCTTCAGCTATTTGCTTGGCCTTAGCCAAAGCAGCTGGAAAGCAAGGAAAATTCCGAGTTTAGAAAGCTTCCGGAATAAGTACTTAGACAAAAAGTTGAATCGAAAACTTCAGAGGAAAAATGTTTACCTGCTGTTTCCGACAACGCGAGCTGAGACGATGCCAGCTCCGCCTCTCTCTCCTCAAGAATAGAAAGAAGATTTCTAACTTCTTTATTCTTGATGGAGAGTTTGTTGAAAACTTCCATGTTAATGGCTTCGGCGGTTTGCTGGAACATAGCAAGGAAAAGAATCATTACTAAAAGCATTAAGGCAAAAAATCATACATTTTGTTTAATGCTTGGGGGCTAGAGTTACATACCTGGCTCATTCGTTGCAAACCCGCCAAGTTTTCATTGAACCCTTTTGCGTATTCCGCAAAAAGGGTTCCGGCCGCGCTTAGGCCGTCATTGATAATCTTGAATTCCTTGTCAAAGGTGGGAATCTCCTCGTCGAATGTCTGAGAAGATTTTCCCACCTCTGGAGTCGCCCTTTCCCTCGTGTCCGTGTTGGACACAACGGGATGGCTGGGCTCTAGTGGCTTGGTGGTGGGGGCTGCAGCGTGCTCTTCCGCCATCGTGGACGGTGTGTCCGGGGCAATGACGGGAGAAGGTTGACCGCCTCGGCTGGAAACAACTTTGTGTTTCTTCAGCTTCTTCGGTTTTAGGTTGGAGGGAGGCAGGCTAAAAACAAAAAACCCGGAAAAGTTAAAACTCCGAAGATGGAAGAAAAATTTCCATGAAAGAAAAGAACCCGGAAGATCTAACCTGGAAGTGGCGACGGGAATTCCGTCAAGGTTGATAACTTCCTCAGAGGAAGAAATCTTCTTGCGCTTGCGCCCACCTGTAGTGGCAGTACGCAAGGCATCCAGCTCAGCTTCGGAGGCTAACTCCGAGTCTGGAAGTTCAGCGAACTGTTGAAAATGAAAATTAGAGTTAGAAGCAGGAAAATCCGAGAAAGAATGTTAAAACTCCACCCAAATGACGGAAAAAATACCTTGGGAGCCGGATTGTCGGCTGTATACATCGGCCGACTCGCTTCGTATTGGTCGCGAGATGCGACCAACTAGTTTGCGCGCCGTCGAAGATCCCTTGGGGACCAATCCTTGATGGATGTCCGCATTGGGTCGTTGGCACCCGTGTAGTCGCACAAGAGGCGGCCACCGTGATTGGCCAACGACTGGATCCGCCTATCTAACCAGCAAAGGACCATGTCCATGCCAGTTAGAGGTGGATTGGAGGAAGTGAGCTTGGCGATGCGCCGCTTGATCCTTAGAAGATCAGGCGGCAGAACCTGGACGGCTTCCGTTCCCCAATTGTCTTGGGGAACGGCAGCAGTGTTGGAAAAAGGTAGAACCCCGATGGCCTTTTTTGGGAAAGGCACATCGGGATGGTAGAAGAAGGAACCCGTCCAAAATTTGACGGATTCCGATGTTTTGATCTTGGGGAACCAATCTTCCCTAAATCTCCGAAGAGTAAAGGAGATGGTTCCGCAAGTCGGAAGTGCGCCCTCCGAGGAGTTCCGTTTAACCCTGAAACAATACATCCAAAAATCTAACCTAGGTTCTAAGCCTAAGTAACCCTCGAATAAGGCCTGAAACCCAGCCATATAGAGAATGGAGTTGGGTGGCAGGTTATGGGGTTGGATGTTGTAGTGGGAGAGGATTTGGAGGAAGAAAGCAGAAGGCGGAAGTCCCATACCTCTTAAGAGATGGGAGGAAAGAAGGAACCTTTTGCCGTCTTTCGGCATCGGCTCGTTCTCGTCCTCAGGGAGCCGCCATTTCCCTTTAAGAATCAGGCCCTCCTTTTCCAGGTTTGGAAGGAGGGCTGGCGGAATGCTGCAGGCAATCCAATTGCCTGCAGTTTCCACCTCTTCATCCGCTCCGGCGGCGGCGGACGCAGCGGCTTCCGCAGCGACGAGCTCGTCGCCGAGAAGCTGGATCTTCTCCTCCGCCGTCTCGGGAGCAAACGGTGGGGAAGGCGCGGAGCTCGAGCCCGTGACGTTCGCGACGGCGGAAAGATCCTCTCCGCCCGCCGCAGAGGCCGCGGTCTTTTCCGGCTCGCCGCCGGCGTGCTTTGGGGATCCAAGCTGCGGATCCAAGTCGTTGATGATGTCGTCGACGGTGAGCGCGGCGGAGCGAGTGGGGGACGACGGCGAGGATGCCATTTGGTGGCGGCGCGTTGCGTTTCCGGTGGTGCTCTGGGTGCGTTTCGTGCTCAAGGACTGTTCTTCGCTCGGGGGCTCGTGCGCGGCAATGGCGTGGAGAGTGAGAGTGCGGAAGGGTTTCAGCGAGGACGAAGACGGCTATTTATAGCCGGAAATCCGTCAAGATACGTGTCAACGGCTATTTTGACCGTTGGATGATCAACGCGTGTCACTCGCCGGAAAATCCGGGAAATGAAACGACAGGGTAATGATGGCTATCTCCTTGTTTCCCGTGAGAATCTGTCAGAGATACGTTACTGGGTTTCCCGCGTGAAACCCAAACGTCCCTTACGTCAGCATGATTTAGGGCGCTGACGTAGGAAGTTCCTTCTCCGCGAAGGATCGTGAGAGAAAAGCCGGATTTTCGGGATTCCGAGTTTCACGTTACCATCTCTTTCAAAAGAAGAAGAATAAGAAGAATCAAGACTGCTGATTGAGATTTCTCGGACAAAACATACTTGGCGAAAGACGGAGAATCAGAGTTTTAATCCTTCTTGGGGGCTACTGTCGGATATATACCAATTAGGGGTATATCAGATGGTAGTCAAAGTGCCGGATTACCAGGGTGGCCCAAGTGGTAATGGGCTAAGGTTCATTGGGCGGCCCAGTAACTCGACGCACAGAAGCCAGATTCTAGAAGGACCCGGATCACGACCCACATGATCTGGCTTGGAGGAGAAGACGGATTCCTTACTTTCCAAGTTATAGTTACCGTAGTCTTCTAGGTTTCCTATTCTGTAAGCAGTAATCCGGCTATTATATAAAGCCGGACGGGAGATAAGTTTGAAAATAACAGAGAAGCTTTAGGCCAACTTACCGAGAAGTTGATCCTCTATGAGTAGCTAGATCTAAAACCTCACATTGTAATCCTGTATCCAGGCTTTAGTCCTGATTAGTGAGAAGTGCAGGAGTAGGCACGTCGTATTGTCGCGACGTACCGAACCTGGGTAAATCCTGTGTTCACTGTTCACCACGCGATCCCGTTACCCCACGTCTCTACCGTAGTCTCATGGCACCCCCGTCTATGAAAACTACTACGATGTCTCGACAATTAGGGTTTTACTTGTTTCTCTTTTCTTCCGTGTGCTTTTATGTGTAGGTGGAATTTATAAACTACGATGAGGGGATATGAAGGGAGAAGAATGCAAAGAAGTTACAAACACCAGATGACAAGTTAAGTGGGTTGGAAAATGGTCATTTTTCCACCAAGGAAAAATCAAGATTGAAGGCCACTGGAGCGTGCATCTCATCTATACAAGCTCAACGAGCCGAAAAACACCTAAAACGGAGTTCGCTTGAGAAAATATCGGCAAAAACAAAATTAACAAAAGGTTTAACGACCAACGGTACGCCACAATCGACCGTACCAGCGACCATACCATACTCGCACGATGCGCGAAATTAGGCGAGTTTCCGCGATTCTTCACCGATTTCGACCCCGTTCGAGCCCTAACCTTCCTAAACTCATTATGTCAGTTTGCGTCGAAGCTTTTTATGAACCTTTATTTTGCTTTTGTCCATGCATTTGTGCTTTATGGATTTGAACATGATATTTGTAATTGTGGATGATGAGATAATTGATATTTGATTATGTGAATTTGTGTTGTGAGTTCAAGGAGCTATGAAAGATTATGTGCTGCAACTAATCTTATGTTGACATGCATATTTTGTTTTGAAAAGATTGTGTTTTTTATTATGTAGTTCATTTCAAGCTAAACTTGGTATTTTTCTGTGATTGCATCAAAATGGAAGCCAAACAACATTTGTAATTCATTTCAATTTAGAAATCTATGTGGCATCCAAGCATGAAATTTGTTATTGGAATCCGAGTTCAACCAAATAAAATCTCGTTGGAAGTTTCACTTCATTCCATTTTTTCCAAATGGAATAAGTGAAGAGAGCCAAACGAGTTATAAAAAGTTGGGTAGAGTCTTCCCTACAAACAGGAACACTCACAACATGTAAGGAGGCTAAAAACAAACATAAACACATAATTAACTACAAAGATAACCATCTGCATCATAACTCAAGTATAACCAAGCCATCATCTAAGCCACACTAAATATGACCGAATTTCCAAAAACGGACACTTAAAACATACTCCCTCCATTCGGAATTAGATGACTCGGATTATTTTTTAATTATAATAAATTTTGCACTCTGGTCCTATAAAATTTAATTCATTATGGAAATCCCCCACGCTAAATTCGATCGTCTCCTATCTCTCCCCTCTCCCGCCGTCTCCTACCTCCGTCCTCCATTCGTCCTCCCGTCATTCCCGTGCGTGTTTCTCCGCGCAGGTCCTCCCGCTCCAGCGACGGGTACCAGCTCGTCGTGCTGAATCTCGCGACGGGGGGCTCTCCTCCTTTAAGTCGCCGTTCGCAGCTCCCTCCCGACGTTCACAGCCCCTCCTTCTTGAGGCTAGCGACCGCGCGCCGAGTTCCTCAGTGAAGGCGTCCAAGCCTTCATCGCTAGTGCTAATCCTCTGCTCTGCCGCCGTCCGCACCTCCGCAGCCCCTCCTATTTGACGCTAACGACCTCGCGTAGCTGAAGCGACAGGGAATGACGGGGAAAGGGAGTACTGGAGCAAGGCGCTCAAGTTGTTCCTCGACCACATCCTCTCCTCCCCACGGAGGAGCACATCTGTATCTTGCTTCCGTCCATCGGCTCCATTGTCCTCAATTTTGAACTCGTTTGAAACTCTGAAAGTGGTAGGAACCATGTGAAAATGACATGAACTATTAATAGATTTTGCGGGAAATATAAAAACCTATAACCTCTAGGAGTAACCTGAATTTGCATCAAACTGAATTTGCGTCAAACTCGAGTAACTTTAACCTTGTGAAGCTCTCTAAATTCTGGTGAAATTATAGTACCACTGTATTGCATCCCACTTGTAGAAATTAAACCCTTGTGATGGAATTGTAAATATTTCTTATATTTTTCCTTGGGTAGCATAGAGGTTTAGGACATGAGTTGTGTCTATACAAATTTCCCTGAAATTCTACTCGGAATGCAGAAGACAACTCGAGAATCGAATAAGACAGACCATGCAAATAAACAATACAACCTTCTCCAGCTTGAAGTCACACCATCCAAATGTTACAGAGGAGAAGGGGATCCCGATTATATCTTGCTAGAGAACCCTATTGATTTTGATTTTGATGGTTTGTCACAAATGAATTGGAGGCTTACATGGAGGAGGAGCACCCGCTGAGCGGTGAGGTTGGAGAGCATCCCTCAGTGGCAGCCATGAGCTCACTGCGGTGTGTAGACTTTGTCTCCTTCCAGGAGCCCAAGAACCACTAGGGGAACCAACTCGCCACGCCAAGATTTCACAACCAATCGAGATACACCGCCGATGGGATCACCCAAGATCCGCGAGCAACACATGTAGGTCGATGAAGAGCTTCTCCTCGCCGCCGTCCGAGGGAAGAGCTGCTCACAGATCAAACCACGACCTTGGCACCAACGAGTCACCGCAGGTCAGGGGGTGAGGGGCAAAGCAAGGCACTGCAACGTGGGTCGGGCGGTGAGTAAGACAGAGTCGGAGGGCGAGGGCGGTGAGCAAGGACATATGCGTCGGAGAGGGAACATGGGAGACTAAGCAAGGACGAAGATGGAAGGGACTTCGGAATTGGTTGGGAAAAAAGGAGCAAATTTTCACAAACACACCCCCGAGTCATCCTTTTGGGAACGGAGGGAGTACTTTTTTGAATGAGCAATATATCTATCTATACTTCTTATAAAGCAAAACCCCACTAACATGCATTAATTATTTTTCTATCTCAACATGCAAGCTATCCACATCATCCATCCTCTTAGCCAATCAATTGTCCATGTCATCTCCACTAACATTTATTAATTATTACATGCAACCTCATATCATATATTTTATAAACCATCCACTTTTTAGTTTAATGATTTATGCGAGCTACATATGATACATTCCTTAAACCATCCATTTTGCAAACTAATAGTTTATAATACGCACCACATGTCTATAAATTTTAGTATCTCGAGTATGATCAACCAAAATTTTCATATTTCTTTAGACTATCTAATGTATCATGCTGGTAATTTTTTTCAAAAAGGAGGTTGAGACCCACACGTGCCATTTACTTTAAGGGATCCCCGCCGCAACGCGCGGGGTATCCTTCTAGTTATTTATAAATTCTGAATCTAACCGTTGTATAATTTCACAAATATTTCCTATGTAATGAACGTCTCTCTTGTCAAATAATCACCTTTTTTTGAAACAGTGACAAATAATCACCTTGCACGCTGTTGCACGCTGTTGCACGCAAAAGTAACCAGAAATAATTTGTTGACGATCAGTTTTAGAAAAGAGTCCCCTTTGTTTAGAATTATTCTTCTCCTTTTAATAACCGAGCAAATAATTTGACCCATCGCCATCTGCACTCGTCGCCAAAAGTAACAGCGCCCCTCAACTCCAATCCCCCATCTCCACACACCAAATCAAACCCAAGGAAAGCCCAAATAGAAAAGCGTGCTGTTTTTTCCTCCTCTCGTGCGCCTCCCACCCCCGCGATCCCAATTCGATCCGCTCGCCCCCCTCCCGATCCACCCTCCTTCCCCGGCCGCCCAATCCGGCGGCCGCCGCCCGGATTCGCGCGGAATCGGCCGCGGACTCGCGCTCCCAGGGCCCGGAAACCCTAGATCCACCACCGCCGCCACCATGTTCTGGCGTATGACCGGCCTCTCCGCGGCCTCGCCCGTGAGTCCCCTGCCCGTACCTCCTTCTCCCCTCTCCCCGTGCTCTCTCTCAGATTGGTTCGTTTGTCCCTGCGCCCGTCAGTGCGTCGTGGTTACGAACTGCAGGCTTGGTCGTGGACCCCCTTTTTTTTTTTGGATTGGCTCGGTGGCTTGGGTGCCGCGGCTGGGTTGTAGTGCTCGCTTTGGGCTAGTTTGCGTTGGAGGTATTTTTGTCGGTGCGCTGTGTCTGCGAGGTGTGTGATTTCGCATTGGCGAGCTCCTGCATCTGCTGTTCTCGTGATTTGGGGTGTGTTGCAGGAGAGGAAGTAGATGCGGTGGTTCAGATTTGGATATGTTTTGCATACAAGTTAGCCCTGGGAAGGACTGGGATCATTGCTTAATAGGGGCTGGTTATGGCAAAACTGCTGTGTTGTTAATACCGAATTCCTGATCTGTTATGTGATGCTATTTGATTAGCATTATGAACTGAAGATTCATATGTGTTGGGCACTTGAGCTGGAACAGCGCGCTAGTGCAATAAGCTGTTTCCTCCTTTGGCCATTCTCTTGAATTACTTGTCTCTACCTATTTTGTTGCGACATAATGATTGAGATAAACCCGGCGTACACTTTCCAATTCCATTCATTGTTGATATGTGCTTAGCTGCCTTAAAAATTGCCTTGTGTTTAATCCTCTAACTTAGCGGTATCCTGAATTGTCAGATAATTTTCCCGAGTGGCTCTCTCATGTCTCAAATCAGTCATCATAATTATTATTCCATAGTCACTCTAACTAACTTTCATGGGTCTTAATTTATTTTTCATAGTATTTTACAGAGTACAAACAAATGTTATGCATCATCGCTAACTCAATATATTGCTGTTTTTCAGGTGGATACGATCCTAGACAAGGAAAATTTTACACTGGAAGAACTTCTTGATGAGGATGAAATTATTCAGGAGTGCAAAGCACTGAATACCCGGCTCATAAATTTGTAATTTCCTTGCAAGCTTCTGTTGCATGGGGGGCATGTTTAGTCTATTGTTGCACCTTACTACTTTTTTATTACTCTGTATGAGAGTAGCAAATATGAATCGTGCACCTTTCTCTTATGGATTCACTTATGAGACATTTGCTGCAACAGTTATGAGGGAAACTGAGTTGCTTATTAGGTTAAGGAAATAACAAACAGGTGTACATACGAGATAATTACATTTGTTCTTGCACTTAGTAGTTGCTGCATCTGCACTTTTTAAATCCCATCAGAGGAACAAAATGTACAGAAAATGTAGTTTGTTTTCAGCATTAATGCTGGCTCTAGCCCATTCTTCTTTATAGATGCTTCACAAAGTTCTTCTGTTTAGAGGCGTGCTACTATTTTCTGAACATGCCATTGTTGATGGAAAACCATTTCTGTTCCCTTTTTCCTTTCCTTTTCCAACAGATGCTTGGTTTTATATGTATTAACCTGCAAAGAAGTGAACCCGATGCCTTCCGAGCAAATTACGAGTTGTTAATTCTTTTCGTACTGGTTGAAGGATCACCTGGTTGAATGAATGACTATTGACTAATATACTTTTATGTACTGGTTGAAGTATCACCTGGTTGAATAAATGACTAATATAGTGAAGATCTGCATTGGCCTTCATTTATTGACCACTCTGACATTAGGTGTTCTTTGAACTCAATAATATATCTCCTGGCTTATAATGCTTGAAATGTTTTTTTGTAGCTTGCGTGACAAGGCCCAGGTGGAGCAACTGCTTCGTTATGTTGTTGAAGAAGTTCCGGATGATGCTGAAAAGAAGCGCTCTTTCAAGTATGTCATTGGTTATTAACATTCATTATCTTTGTATGTAAGAAGGGCTTCATTTCATCCTTTTCGAAATTCACTCTATTCCTTTCAGGTTCCCTTTCATTGCTTGTGAGATATTTACTTGTGAAATCGATGTCATTTTGAGGACCCTAGTAGAGGATGAAGAGGTTAGTTTTCTTGTTGTTTCCATGTCTTCTGTCAGGCATATTTAATTAAAACCATAGCTAATGTTATTTCTCGATTTTTTTTTTGCGTTACAGTTAATGGATTTGCTTTTCTCGTTCGTGAAACCTGATCATCCACACAGCACATTATTATCTGGCTACTTCAGTAAGGTACTATATTTTACTTGGATCATCTATATCTGAACCATGACATAAATTTGTGTTTGATGTTCTCTGCAGTAGTTCAGTTTTCACATGAATTTCGTTATTCAGATGTTGAGACCTCATCCTGTAGTTGCTGTCATTTTCTTGCTAAGGCTAAAGTCAGTTTGATTACTTATTTGTTGTAGGTGGTAATTTGCTTGATGCTGCGGAAGACTGCCCCACTTATGAATTATGTTCAGGTATTTCTTGTCCACGTATAAACAAAAAAAATACTTTTATCAACTTGCATCTAAAATAATAAGGTATATGTTCAATCTTGTGTACTTTGATTTTTTTGGGGCTACTTAGATTAACCAAGGCAAGCTAATAGTTTTGGGGCAACCTGTCTTCTTCAATGCTCGCAAATTTCATGCTACAAACTTGGTTTGCTTAGTATTTCAGTGGATTACAACACCTCATTTTTGTATAGGAGCATCCAGAGATAGTTGTCCAACTTGTCGACCTGATTGGCATCACATCAATAATGGAGGTAAGGTGTCACTGATAACTTTTCTGGATTGATGTTTTGGCGGGTGCATTTGGTTGATGCTGCTGCCCGTGGAATTCTTCAGGTGCTAATACGTCTGATTGGTGCTGATGAGACCATATATTCAAACTATGCTGATACAATGCAGTGGTTAGAAAATACAGATGTCCTTGGAATGATTGCGGATAAGTTTAGCTCATCGGTGAGTTAGTACTTCTATCATTTTATTCGAGAAGCCTAGTATGTTTCTTGTCTACAGATATTTTACATATATAAACATAACCCATAAATAACTATATTCAGTTTCTTAGAGAAAGAACTTTAATTTATATGTTTCTAACAGAAATTTGGCATATTGTTTTATTGCCAAGCAGGACTCTCCTGAAGTGCATGCCAATGCTGCTGAAATTCTTTGTGCTGTGACTCGATGTGCACCTCCGTCTCTCGCTGCAAAGATTTGCAGCCCAAGGTTTCCATCTTAAAACTTTGTTATATGGTCACACTGCAACAGTTTTATCTTTGTTTGGCAATTTGGTAAAACCTTTTAGAAGTGAAGTGCATTGAATATTTGGGTAGTAGACAGAATCACTGAAACAATATCTGTGGATTTTTTTCCCCATTCCTTTGGTTTATTATAAAGAGGCTGAGTCTAATTTTATCTAAAGATGCTTTAAATTGATGGGGATAAAGCCCCTACCATGTACAAGTACGTTTTTCTTGTTTGACCTGGAAATCTTTATATCCCATTTTATGTAATTACAGTTTTGTTGGGAGGTTATTCTGTCATGCTCTTGAAGGATCAAGACCCAAATCTGTGCTGGTTCATTCATTGTCAGTGTGCATATCTTTACTGGACCCAAAGAGATTAGCATCAGCTTCCTATCAAGCATTCAGAAGCAATGTAAGTCATGGGGCATTGGTCACTGCCAGTCCTGAGACAGTCGATGGTATGCTTGAGAGTCTAGGTGAGTGTTGGATATTTTAAGCATTATTTTGCCAGGAAAATCTTTTCCCTTTATCAGTTCTAGACCTTGTATAAACCATGTATCATGTCATGCTAGTTTTTTGTAATGCTTTTAGTTTTTGGAGATTCATTGTTATAGCTGACATAATCTGTAGGCAATTTGCTGAACTTATTGGACACTTCTGACGCTGGAAATGTTTTGCCTACGACTTACGGATGTTTACGCCCACCTCTTGGAAAACACCGACTGAAGGTACTGGATGTCGCAAACCCCTTTTACAATTGACCACTTGTTCAATTCAAACTTGTAGTGCCTAACTGTTATCACTTGAGGCTTGAAGCTTTCATTTCCTGTCCAGATCTATTTATTTGTTTGAATTCAATAGAATTTTGTTGAGTAGGCTTATCTGGACAACTACTACTTTAATTTTTGTATGGTTACCTGGTGTTTAGACGTAGACATGAGATGCATGCATGTTCAGATCCTGGTGTCATAAGAATATAAGATGCCCCACATGTCTCACGTCTTTGTTGAGCGCCAAATAGAACACATTTGCAATATTTAAGATTTCATGCTCTTACATTTTGGTATTTTTTATGGTCTCTTAATAATATTCGTACGCACTTGTGTTAACCTGGATGTACTATCTCCTTTACAGATTGTGGAGTTTATCTCTGTTTTGCTGACAGTTGGCAGCGAAACTGCTGAAAAGGAGCTAATCAACCAATCAGCAATAAAACGCTCCATTGATTTATTCTTCGAGTAAGATGGTTATATTATGCTCTTTTGGTTCATCGGTTTAAAAAGGGCCAACCTCATATATGTTCCTCAAACCACAGGTATCCATATAACAACTTTTTGCACCATCATGTCGAGAACATAATTGTTTCTTGCCTGGAGGGTAAAAGAACGGAACTTGTCGAACATGTTCTTAATGAATGTGAGATTGTTGGTAAAATTCTTGCTGCCGACAAGCTTTCTTCTTTATCAACAGAGTCTAATGGGGTAAGCTGTGTTAGTATGTCCTACAATTTTTTACTTCATACTACCAAGAATTACCCTTCATGGTTTTCCTCTTTTGTGTACAGCCTACTGTACCGGCTGAAGGGAAAACCCCTGCAAAAATTGGCAATGTTGGCCACATGACAAGAATAGCCAATAAACTCATTCAGTTGGGAAACAGTAACAGCACAATCCAGGCTCACCTGCAGGTATCTTTTATTTTTGCATTGACTCAATCCTTTGTAGGTCTGAAATTTCTATACTCACCATTTTGACTGGAATTTTTTGTTTTGACTTTTGAGTAGGATAACAGTGAGTGGGTTGAATGGCAGACAGATGTTCTGGTCAGGCGCAATGAGGTGGAGAATGTTTATCATTGGGCTTGTGGGTAGGTTTCATTTCTTTAGTTTCCATGCTATCTCTTGCTATAATTTTTCTAAAGTATTGCTGGACTTGTTGCTGCAGGCGCCCAACCTCGCTACATGACCGTGGTAGGGATAGTGATGATGATGACTTCCGAGACAGGGATTATGATGTTGCTGCTCTTGCTAATAACTTGAGCCAGGCATTCCGTTATGGGATATACAGCAATGATGACATTGAAGAGGTGCGGATATGCGCTAGTCTTGTTAGATTTGATGGTTTAACTATCAAAATATTTATTCCCTTGCATCTTGCTATTGTTTTTGCTGTTGTATTGTATATGTAGACGTTATTTTCTTGAGAAAATATATGAACATATGGGGTACTATGTACATGTTAATGACACGGATCGGTCCTCTGAATGCAGGCACAAGGGTCACTTGAACGGGATGATGAGGTGTGTTGATGCTAATCTATTGGTTTTCTTGTTATTCTTGCATGATTCTAGCATTCAGTGCGATTAAATGTTTGTTGAGGTGTTTCATCATACAATAATGGTTGCTGCAGTGGAAAAACTGACTATGAACATTCAATGTAGTTTTTGTTCTTTGGAAACATATTGTAACATGATGCTTAGTTGTCCATGAATGCAATGTATATTTTTTTCTTGCGAGTCTAATAATCTTTCTTCTTCTATTTTCCTTATTAAAGGACGTCTATTTTGATGACGAATCAGCTGAGGTGGTTATATCTTCTCTGCGTCTGGGAGAGGATCAGGAAGGGTAATTTGTGATCTCAAATTGTACTCCAGCACCCTTGATTTATTTTCCTGTATGAGGTAACTGATTGATAATGCCTTGTGTGTTTAAAAGCAGCTCCCTCTTTACAAATTCAAATTGGTTCACATTTGATGGAGAGAGAGGTATCAATGACCGTTTAGCTGCCGTCCGTTCCTTCGTCATCCCCCAATTCCGAGGAGGCTTCCCCTGACACTGATGAAGCTGATGATGGTCAAGTAATTGGCACTGAGGAGCAAATGGAAACTTTGTCTCTTGAGAATGGCCCTTCTGGAGAGGCAGATGATGCAGCAGAATGTGCTAAACAGACAAATTTTAGCACCGAGGATGAGCAACTAGAAATTGCAGAAGGGATCGAGCGGCATCCGGATACTTCAGCTGGTAAAGCTGAAGTTAGCACAGATGAAGCAGCCTCTGCAGTAGCTGAATCTTCAGACCCAGCTACAGAGACGCAGGCAGAGGGGGCAGTAGATAAACCTACTGGCACATCTGATTTGGACAATCCTGTCCCTGAAGCTTCACCAGACACTGATGTTAATGGGAGTGATCTGACATCGGCATTATCTCCTGAGCAAGCTGTACCTAACAAAGACGTGGCACTACCAGTGAAAACTGATGCAGTCGTGGGTACTGAAACGGAAACTGCTGCAGTTGTTGCTGAGGAAACAGGAACTGATGCAGTTGTGGATGTTGGCGTGAAAGCTAATGCAGGTGTGGATGGTGGCGTGAAAGCTGATGCAGGTGTGGATGGTGGCGTGAAAGCTGATGCAGTCGCGGATCTACCAAGCAGGGAAGTTTGTGCCGTGGGTACTGAAGTGAAAACTGGCGCGGTAGAAGCAAATGAGTGAAGTGGGAGCAAAACTCATGGACTGAAATGGCATAGCTGACGAGCAATTGTAGTTGGACCCCTGAGAAGATAAGCAACCATCTTTGCTTCAAAGTGCTCTAGAGCCACAGGCAACTCGGAAGCAAACTGCTGTACAATAAGCAAGTGTACTATTTTGTGTTCCATTGTGGCCAATCGCTGTACAAATGAGCACCATTGTCTAACTGCACGCTCGACACTTCATCAGAAGCTGGTCAATTTGCTTGGAAATTTACCCTGGGCAACAAGTGGTTGGTGCCAAAATGTCATTTGGTGGTAGTCTCGTGTCTTACGATATGCGAAAGCACAATTCTTTTTTGGATGGCAACTGGTTTGTCTACTTAGTGTTTTGTTTCGTTAGGGTAACTTTGGAACTGTAATATGCGATATGGTATTATTTCTAGTTAGATATTGTAATTCTTTCTGACTCGATGTGTGTCGGTTCAAATAGGGCATGCTATTTTTTGTAAAACATCTCAGCTCGTTGCTTTCAATTGCTTCAAGACCCAGCTTGATGATCATGTCGCACGCTCGGTTTGCGGTTCCTTAAACGTGCTGTGCTGAAAAATACTGCATTCGTTGGTACTGACTGATAGTTTTCACAGAAGCAGCAAAACTACATACATTAGGCTGAAACAATGCTAGACAAATAATTCGCTTCGCCTACCGACGACAGCTATGGAGGCAGCCAACGCTGTTCCTCATCTTTTCCTCTCCCAGTCTGGTGAAGAATTTGCGGGCGTCCACCTCGCCGCACAGCCGGTGCAGCCTGTCCATGGGGTCCTCCTCATCTCTGCTTCTCTTTTTGGGTAGAAGAGTCCCCCGACGTCTTGGCCCTTAATCTGCTCCCTCGGAACGACGTGGCGCTTCAAGAGCTCGTCAAGGTTCTCCACATTCTTGAGAGCTTCCTTCCTTATGTTCTCCATGTGCTCTCTCGTGTTCTTCCCCACCTTACTCACCGCGTAGTGGAGCTTGTATCCCTGGTCCTCGTAGTAGTGCTCGTATCCATGGTGCGGTATGTCGTCGGGGAGCTCCTTCTCCTTGCCAACGGCCACCGCGGTCTCGTAGCACCAGCAGGAGGCGACGTGGTTGATGGTGTACCCGCCGCCGCCCAGGAGCAGCAGCGGCACGTTGAATCCCCGGAGGTACCTCACGCACTCCGCGTGGCCCCTCACGGACAGGTTCAACTCGCCGAGCCGGTCGCCCGACAGCGAGTCGGCGCCGCACTGCAGCACGACGGCATCCGGCTGGAAAACCCGCATCACCTCCCCCATGATCGGCACGAACATCTCCCTGTACCCGGCGTCGTCCATGCCGGCCTTCATCGGCACGTTCAGGGCGCGGTACTTCCCCGCGCCTTCGCCAACGTCCTTGGCGCTCCCTGTCCCCGGGAAGAAGAAGGTGTCGCCCCCCTTGCCGCCGCGGCCGTACTGGTGGAAGGAGACCGTCATGACGCTGCCGTCGCTCGCAAAGTGTTTCTCCACCCCGTCGCCGTGGTGCACGTCGATGTCCACGTACATCACGCGCGGGAAGGTGGCGCGGAGCTCCTTGATGGCGAGCACGATGTCGTTCACGTAGCAGAAGCCGCTGGCCTCGCCGCTGCACGCGTGGTGCATCCCGCCCGACCAGTTGATGGCGATGTCGGACCGTCCGCTCCCGAGCGCGCGCGCCGCGGCCAGCGACCCGCCGGCGTAGCGCGCGCAGTAGTCCCAGAGGCCGTCGATGACCGGATTGTCGTTGCGATCATCGCCGATCTTGTGCCGCCGCGCCAGCGCGGAGTCGGCTCGGTAGGTGGCCGGGGTGAGGTCGCGGAGGAGGCCGAAGTAGTCTTGGGTGAGGATACCGGCGAGCTCGTCCTCCGTGGCGGGTCTGGTGCGGAGGAGCTTCATGTCGCGGAGGAGGCCGTAGTTGGCGACGAGGCCGTGCGTCATGGCCACGCGGCGAGGCACCATCACGTGGTGCGCGCCGTAGTCCACGTTGGCGATGCCAGGGTCGTAGTAGTAGCACACGCGGCGCTTCCTGCCGTCGGGGCACGACGGCGACGGCAGCGAGTTCCCTTCCGTCTCCATCACCTCGCTTAATTCGCCGGATGATTGAGGACTGCCTACCAAGTGGAGGAATTGCACCAACGTACGTGTACAGGCCGCCTATAAAAAGGAGCCGATTCGCTGCGGCCAATTCGTGTCCGAGTTAGGCTCTGAATCCGGGTGGCAACATCACATCTCTGCCAGGTTCAGACACGACCGTGTTTTACACGGAGAGAGACTTCAGATTCGATGCGCGTCGTAACAAACACCAATTTGCTAACTTCGACTTTTGTTTTTGGGCGCACGCTAGGCGTAGGGCGCCCTACAGCGCCCCATTTTAGGTCCCCTCGCGGACCGTTGGATCATCATCACACGGCCACAAAATGCATTTTGTATTTTTGCATTTTAACCCTTCTACTTTTTGTATATAGAACCCGCACTTCACTCCAGACCCACTTAACCGAAAAGATATATTGTGTTGCCCCCGAACATCATGATAATTACAGTAAAAATGCCATTGCAACAAATTCACTCGTATCGCAACAAAATTTATTTTTCCGTGTAAAAAAAAGTATTGCAACAAATTATTCCACAAAAATTCGAAAGATAAGTAATGTTACAAATAATAGTTAAACAATATTAATAGTTAAACAATATGTTATTGCGTTGCAACAAAAAAAGTTACAACAATGCAACAAAAATCACAACCTATTACAACAAAAAATTATTTGCACCAAACAGAAAAGTTGGTAAGCAACAAAATAATTTGTCACTTTTTCGGTTGCAACAAAAATCATCACCTATTTCAACAAAAAGGTAAATCGATAGCAACACAAAAATTACGTATTTACAACATGTGAATAAGCGCATAAACATATCATTCCAAAATGAGTTCTAATAAACATATAAACATTTCCTAGAAATCATCCAGAAAAAATATTGCAACATCTCGTTTGTGGTTTCTCAACAAAATACGTGCGTAATTGTTACAAATTTTTAAGACGTACGCAACATTGATCGGAATGGCGAAAAACACTTGTGTTATATATGCTGTACGTACTATTTATATTGGGCTGCCAATATATACACTCAGGTGAAAACTGGAAAAAAAAAACTAAAACTGTGCTAAATGGGGCTGTATAACCGGCCAAGTGGGGGCAGCGCTCGCTGCGCTAGCGAAGCTCGCTAGGGGACCTACGATAGGGCGTTGTAGGTCGCCCTAGCCAAAACATTTTCCTTTTTGTTTTTGACAACTTACGGCTTTATTCATCAGATAACAGCCATGCCGTTTACAAGTAGGGATGAAGCCAGGGACATCTTCTTCCCAAACTGAAGAAGATCTAGAGCTGAATGCTAATTTGGCTGGACAATCTGCTACACCCCTCCAGTCACTTTTATATCCCATTTCGGTTTTGGTCACATATATTCTAAAATGAGTGAATCTAGACTCATTTTGTATATAGATTCACTCATTTTGCTATGTATGTGGTTAAAATTAAAATGATACTTAGTATGCCTTAGAGCATCTCTAGCCGAACCCCTAAAACGCGGAACTGAAAACGCGTTCTAAGTTTTCCCCCCCAGTTTTAGTGATTGGTCAGTAGCGGCGCCCGTAAACATAATCCGTATATTTAAATTATCTGATTTTGCCGTGAATTTAGTTACAAAAGATGCGGCAACGACCACCGATTACAACGATTATAGCCGCAGGTGATCACCGGGCTAGCCCTAGCCCTAGCCCTAACCTTAGCCTACCCGGGGGCGGCACCGCTCCCCAAAATGTCGCGGTGGCGTGGCTAAAGAACGGCGGCGCTGCTCACTCCTCGTCGGAAGAGCCGATGTAGAGCGGCTCCTCGAGCGAGGCAACCATGCCCTTCTCGAGGAGCACCGCGTTCACCTTGAGCTGCTGGCGGCGCTGCGCCTGGAGCTCTTCCTCAACTGCAGAGCGCTGGCAGAGGGTCGCCACGACAGCGTCCACCATATTGTCGGAGACGAAGTCGAGGTTGGAGAAGGAGGGGCCAAATGTCGCCGGGTTGTACTCCGGCGGCGATTCCACTTCCCGTGGCTCTATCCTCACGAGGGCGCGGGAGGAGCTACCTGCACCGGAGGAGCTCCCCACGCTGCTCGAGCTGCCCTCTCCGCGCCTAGCGGCTTCGCGGAGGCGGTCAAACTTCGGGAGGGCGCGGTACGCTAGGGTCGCCGAGATGGGGAGATGGTGGTTGCTGAAGGCGTGCGCCGCCCTCTTCCTCGCGGCGTCAGACCACACCACCTTCCTCCGCGCCTCGTCAGACATATCTGACGGGTCGAACGCGGGGCGTGAGGCGGGCTCGCGCTTCGAGGTCCTCAGTTTCGGCGGCATGACGGCATGGCCGAGCTGGATCTGGGTGAAGGCGTGATTAATTTCTCGTCAGAGGTGGGAGGCGGCGCGGATGGATTGCTCGTCGGTGGCGGCGGAGGGATGGGGGGCGTGACCTGAAAATGGCCGCGCGACCACTATTTGAAGGGATCAGTGCCTCGGATTGTCAGGAGACCGAAAACGGTTCACGGGCCGGCTGCGTTATACGGGCTCTGCTATGGACGAAAAAGCGCCCCTAGCCCGTAAATCCGCCGGCCTTTTCAGGTCCCGGCGTTATACAAGCTCTACTAAAGATGCTCCCCTTATCCCACGGACCCTTAAACGCGGATAAGGGGCGCAAAAAATGCGATTTTATGAGCCAAAAAATGCCATGTCGGAAATGACACCCTAAATCGGTGGGATTTCTGATTTACCGTTCTGGTTTGAGGAGTCTGTTCCGCCGCGGCAGAATATGAGCCCTCAGATCAACTGTTATGTCACAATTTCAGCACATATGTATCACATATCTATACAAAATTAATATCAAACCATGTCAAATAAAGTATAAATATATTGTATCTTGTACAGTCAAAGAATAGTCTATTGTTACAACACTTGAAAATCTAGCAATTCAAAAAAATAATCCAATACAAGAATTGTCTCAAACTCAAAGAATGGTTCAAATAATACAACAATATCCTGAAATGAAAGAATAGTTTATTACTTCCCATGCCTCTGCCACACATGCTCAATTAGATCATGTTGCAGTTGTGTGTGAGTGCCATGGTCCTCAATTTGCCGGTAGGTCTCAAGAAATGTCTTTATCTTGTCCGGGTTTCTTGCTGGCTTGACATGACTACCCACATTGTAATAGAAAAACTCCAAGCCCAAGCCTCTCTCATCCTCAATGGTCATGTTGTGAAGAATCACACAACATGTCATTATGTTCTTTAGTGTTTTCTTGTCCCAGTAACGAGCAGCCCCTCGCACAATGGCAAATCTTGCTTGCAAAACACCGAAGGATCTTTCAATATCCTTTCGGCATGCCTCTTGCTTGGCAAATTCATATTGTTTCCTACTAGTGGGATTTGAAATAGTCTTCACGAAGGTACACCATGGAGGGTAAATGCCATCCGCAAGGTAGTACCCCGTTGTGTACTGATTCACATTGACTAGTAAAGTTGCAAGCAGTGGCATCTCCAATTGAATGTCTACGAAAAAGATGGGACATGTCCAAGAAGTTGATGTCGTTGAGAGTTCCCGGCAAACCAAAGAAAAAATGCCATATCCACAAATCATGCGAGGCACACGCCTCTAAAATAATGGTTGCATCACGACTTTTGCCACAATATTGGCCATGCCATGCCTTCGGGAAATTCTTCCAAGTCCAATGCATGCAGTCAATATTACCTAGGCATCCCGATCATCCTCTTTTCGCATTTTCCGACATCAATTTCACCGTGTCTTCTTCGTTCGGTGCTCGAAGATATGTCGGACAAAAAACACGAATGACGACTTTGGCAAACCTACGCATGGACTCGAGTGTTGTATCTTCGCCAATGGGAAGGTACTCATCTGTGTAGTCCGTCAGAATACCATACGCAATCACTCTCATCGCGTCGGAGGTCTTTTGGAATGCGCTGAATCCAATTAATCCCGCGGCGTTCCTCCGCGAGTGAAGAAATGACAGTTTGCCTCACACGCTTTAACAATTTTAACAAACATTGAGCGGCGCATTTGGTACCTTCGTTGGAAGAGATGAGCCGGGTAGGTGGGATTATCGGCAAAGTAATCTTGCATGAGCATCTCATGACCGAGTTGCCGGTTGCGCGGGATGCAAAGGCGCTCGACCTCCGATCCCCCGCGACGCACCCTTCTACACTTGTTCTCGAATTCCTTCACCGCAAACACGACGACTATCATCTGCTGGTGGTGGTTCGCGAGCAAGGTTTCCACGTCCTACAATGGCGGCTGACAACAAATGGGGAGCGGGAGGGGAGCAGTGCTGAATTGTCCCTCTCGCCACGGGTTTTCATGAATTGGGGGGCATGCTTGGGGCGGAGGCAAAACCCTTTTGTTTGGCAGTCGGGGATGCCGTTTTTTGGTGCCCTTTAAAAATATTAACGGGCTGCCAGATTTGGTGCGTCTGCTATGGCCACTTTTTTCGCTCAAAACCGCAAAAAGGCGGATATTTTAAAGTTCCGCGCGAGATGAGAAGTTTGCTAGAGATGCTCTTATAAAGTGAACGGAGGGAGTACTACATTTTCTTCTCTATTACAGGACTGAAAAGTGACTCTTACTATTGCTAACTTCGACTTTCCCTGAGAATTGGCAATCCTTTGTCCTATCCGCGTTCTCTTATCCCTCCCTGATTGCAAACCCGCACCCACCGAAAATGTTTTTTCTGGCCGAGCCGTGACCGAAATGTGATTCATGGTAGAGGTCTCACCATATTTGATTTGTCGACATATATATTTAAAATATACTCCAAAACATATTTTCGGATCATAAATGAACCATTATAAAATATTGTTATTTTAAACATTTTTAATAGAGCCAACACATATATGGATCATTTCGGTTATTTTTTAATCACATTATAAGTAATCTCGGTTCATAAAAAAATTCTACATATAAAATTTCATCAAGTTTCATATAAAAAAATACCATTTTTTTAACACGGAGCGCTCCGAAGGGTTAGAAGCCTTATCTTAATTCATGAGGTGAGTGTAAAAAGAATTTACAAGGACCCTATAACAAGAACAAATAACACATGGGTCCCCAGAAAAAGCAGAAAGGACCTTACTAAAAGATGCTAAATTACAATCTAGTACTCCTCTCTTGCCCCCGCCGAGCAGATGGCCGGAGTTGCCGTCGCCGAGCACCTTCGCGGGGACTTTACCACTTGCATCGATGCTGACATCGCCCGTAGCAACCAGCAGCCATGAAAAGGGCCTCACATCGAAGGTTTAGAAGGGGCTGGAGCATACCAGCATCACCAGGTCACTAAGGACTAGAGAATATGCGCTCGGGCTGTAGATGTCTTCATCTCTCCAACGACGCGCAGCAACCCCTGTTGTACCACCGTAGTCTACTGTCGCCACCATGGAGACAAAACCGAGAGGCAGAACGGAGGGAGCCCGAAGCAACAAAGATTCATCGCCATCCACCGTTAGAAGTTGGCCCGCCATCAAACTACAGAGCCTGCCACAGACCGAAGGAGGCAGGGCAAGAAGATCGCGGCTGCTTCGAATCCAAGGACCGGTTTTATGCAGGGAGCCTCCCAGCATCTTCCCCATAACCGTATTCGGCCCCACCATGGGAGCACCACCACGAGCATAAGGACAACCAGACATGCAGAACAAGGCATGTCCAAGAGAGCCTCGTCCAAAAGCTCCAGTGCATACCTTATTTTGATGGATGCACGAGCTCCTCGATCACCCATGCGTCGCCGGTCGCCACCAGTGGAGCAAAGGAAACCCGCGACATAGCAGATCTGGTCGCAAAGACCTATCAACCTACCCCCACTCAACACGAAGCTACACATCAGACACATAACAATAGCCCGTGCTGCGCATCGTTTTCACCATCGGCGGGTCTGGAGAGAGGAGGGGAGCGAGCTAGGAGGGAAGATGAGAAATGTGAGACGGCTCTCAAAGCGGCAGAGGCCCGTAAAAAAACCATATTGATGCAAAACAAGTCAAATATGATGACAGACATAGCACAAATCACGAAGTACTGCTAACAATGGATTCATGGGGCTGCTACCGTTCGATTACGCGTTATAACGCGCGTAGAGGAAGGGAACACTGCCGCCGCACACCGGAAAGGAGGGAGAAGGAGAGCACATTCGAATCGCCATCGAACTCCACGACCAACACCTCCATCTCCCCTGCCACGGCCACTCTTGGCCAGAGGCGCTCCCATGCCTCTTTCCACCCCGTCCTACCCAAATGTCTCCTCCACCGGTCCTCCACTGCCCCATGCCTTCCCTCTAAACCGGCTACCTCGTACGGTACTTGGACTAAAAGAACATCTATTGATCCCTTGCGTTTTGTGTGTTACTTCCTCCGTTCCAAAATGTAAGCCTTTTTAGGTACCTAAAACAGTTTGCTAAAAAGGCTTACATTTTGGATCGGAGGGAGTAGATAACAACACTAGTGATGTTTTAACATTGTGTTTAAGTGGTGCAGGTTTTAGAGATGAAATTATACAAGCATTTTTCACTAAAAAGATCAGAGAAAAGTGTTGTGATGATCACGGTCAAAGCCAGAATATTTGGTTTAGGGCCGGATATTCCGGTGACAATCTTTCTGGCTAAAAATCAGCTAAGAATCAACCCGTGACACTCACTGGTCAAGCCGGAATAGTGGGGCAGAAATTTGTGTTGGACGGATATTCCGGGAAGTAGGAAAAGATCAAAATCGGCTAAGGACCAGAGTGTGACATCCCGTGGTTAGCCTGGAATATTGGCCCAATAGTTTTGCCTAGGACCGGATATTCCGGTGTGAATTTCTTCCTAGCAAAAATTCGGCTAAGGACTGGGTGGTTTGCTTGCAGATGCCACCGGGAAATTTAGGCCAAAATGTTTGGGGAAGACCGGATATTCCAGGGTGCAGAAAGGAAGCTCATAAAAATGGCTAAGGACTTTGTGGTTCACTCATAGATGCCAGCCGGAAATTTAGGCCGGAATATTTGGCACAGGGCCAGAAAATTTGGCACATGGCCGGATATTCCGGGGTGAAGATGGAATCATGGCTAAGGAGATGGTGGTTTGCTCTCAGAAGCCTCCCGAAAGTTTGGCAGGAATATTTGCTCTCTGGCCAGATATTCCGGGGGCCGGATATCCCGCCCCCAAAATTCCTGTAAATGGCTACATTTTGAGGAGGGCTATAAATAGCCCCCTCCTTCATTTAGCTCAAGTTAGTTCGTCCAGCATTGAAGTCCACCATTAATTGAGCTCACCTAATTAAGAGATCTCCCAATCACTCCACCCTAACTCATTGATCTTCGGAGGATTGAAGGAGAAGGCCCTGATCTGGATCTTCACCAAGCCGTTCTTCATTTTGCCCTTATTCACTTGAGGGATTTGTGTCTAGGATTTTCTTGTGAAAACCTAGACCTCTTGTTGCTTACTTGTCACTAGTAGGAAAAAGCCTATCTGCAGCGTGTGAAAATAGGGTCATCAGAAGCGTACCCTGCACACGCTGCCGGTATCGCGCTGCTGGTATTTGGACAGGAAGCGTGTAAAACTTACACGCTGTCAGTAACCACTTACCAAAAGCTTGTGGAATGCCTCACACGTTTATCGGCAAGTACCAGAAGCGTGCCCACTGCGCCGCTCGCTTCTAATTTAATTTTGCGAATTAAAAAAAGTAACGTTTTCCAGTCGATTTTGATCAGTAATACATCACAAAATAGAGTATATTAACAGAAACATGATAGCAGTCATACTAAATAGTAAGTAGCAGTCAACAGAAGTGAACTTGATCGATAGCTATCTCTAATATATGTAGTTATAGCTCATGCATCTTCACTCTCATTAGTTTTTTTTTGAAATGGGACCATAGCCCAACTTCTGCAACACGTTGGGGGGAGAATTTCACTTCCCCAGCCTCTGCACCAACTAGGAATGCACACAACCATCTCGTAGAATTCTTGAACTTGAAGTAGTTCTCATCCTGAAACTAGGGATTCACTCTCATTAGCTATAGCACTAGTCTAAGTAGTTCTCATCCTGAAACTCGGTTAGCCTCCGGTACAGAGGGTCCGGATTCTTGAACTTGAAGTATGAAGTCCTCGTCGTGATCAAGGTAGAATATGCCCTTCGTCCTGGGATCCATCTCGTAGAATTCCGTGAACTTCCTCCAACCAGGGCCATTGAAAAACGTCTGGTCCTCATTATTGGTGACTTTAACTACGTGGTTGAGGTGGGGCTTTCCGAGGTTGCACAAGTTCACCACAAACGACACGTAGTCAGTCATTGGAACCTTCACATACTTCATGAAGTCATGCCTAGCCCCGCATTGAATCACCTGAAAATAAGAACAATTAGATAACTATATAAACTAGTAGCACACAATTTAAAGATTGAGAATCGTAGCATGAAGAACTAAAAGATGCGTACCGTCTCAGGTCGATAATCCAGCAAGAGTATAATTTTAAACTTCTTGTCCATGCAGTCGAGGCAGCCACAAACATCACAATGGTCCATTTTCTGTAATTTAGTTCAACATATAAATGTATAATAAAAGCACAAAAGTATCTTCCTAGTACATCTAAATATACATAGAAACAACCACAACAACATCTTCCTACTACATCTAAATATACATAGAAACAACCACATAAGCATTGACGTGGGGATGACTCCCGAGTCCCTTAAGTAAGCCATCTGTTCTAAAGGCCCAACGCTAAATCCTAGTACGATGGACCGCCCTATCGTTCTAGAAGGCCCTGCTACGACCCACTCGCAAGACTTGCAGATCAAGATGGTGGAAACTTACCGACTAAGGCTAGGGTTCTGTAACCCACCCGAGTACGGGTTTGAGATCCAGCCTCCTATATAAAGTCTGGGAGAACCACCCGGGGGGATCATCCAATCTAGACTACACACCATAGGAGCCGCCCTCTCGAGATCCAATCTCTCGATCTGCGCGCCCTCCATTGTAATCATACTTCATAATATAGAGACAGACAAGCATGAGTAAGGGTATTACCTCTACGAGGGCCCCGAACCTGGGTAAATTGTGCCCCTGTTAGCCGTCGAATCCACCAACGCCTAAACAGTCCCTATACTCGAAACCCTACCGGATCATCCGAGGGATTTGTTGATATGAGTCATCAGCAAGCATCTTCCTACTACATCTAAATATAGCATCACGGTACATATGCGTAGTTCAACATACAATAGCCACACAAAAGCATCTACCTAGTACATCTAAATACAACAACCGTTGCGATTAATATCGCGACTAAGGTAACAATTGAACCAACTACATAATGAAACCAAGATTGCTTATCAATATCATATCTTCTCAATTTTCTCATCTTCACTCGGTTTGTTTCCATCTTGATCTTATGATCATGGTTGATATCGGCAATAAGTAACTTCAACACCATCTTGTCTTCTTCAAAATTCTTCACAAGTTCTTTCAATATCCGGTTTACTTTTCCAACTAGATCTATCTTCTCGACACATATTCCTAAATCAATTTTCACATACGGTTCACATATGGAATCCTAATAAGAGTATCTATGTCATATTGTGTCAAGATAATTTGCACTAAACATTATATTAATTAAAAGACAAGTATTTAAAGGTAATTTACCGAATCAGAATCATCTAATGTAGGGTTGCCCACTGATATCAAAACCATCATGTATAACACTACATATCCAAGAACACGAAATCAATATACGAGATCTATACTACTATTCCTATACCAAAATCAAAATAGTTCAAATGAAATGTAGTTTACCTCGGCTAGTATTCCTATACCAAGTTCTGTAAGTATTCCTACACCAAAACCAACCAAGTTCAGGACATGGGCGTGTAAAAGTTGAAGAGGGGGAAGAGGAGAGGGCATGCGTGTACCTTGTTTTGGGCCACAGGGGCGGCGACGACGCCAGCTATGGAGTGAGGAACTCGGGGACGGAGACAACAATGACGCTCGGAGAGGGCGGAGAAGGCGAAGTTGATCTAGGCGGCGGGGGCGGTGGCGGCGCTCGGGGTCTTCTGTCCAGAACTCGATCTGAAATAATAAGGGCTCGTGTCCTTACTGTGCCCTAAATAGCCCCAGAGACTACTGTAAGCATGTGTCCACGGAAAGCGCTCCTAATATGTAGAGTAGTGGAAGCGTGTATACGAGACCGCACACTTCTAATATAGTTTCCCTCACCAACATGGCTAGGCGAGTTGTACTAGAAGTGTATGTATGTCTGGACACGCTTCCGGTAAGATTTACTGGAAGCATACCAAAAGTGAACTCGCTACAAATAAACTGTAGAAGCGCGCACGCCAGATGAATCGCTGCTAGTGAATTTCCCCTATAAGCTTTTTCCTACTAGTGTGTGTTTCTTGTAGAAGATTCGTGGTGATTTTAGGAGCCTCCAATTCAGCTGTGGGTGTGTGCCCCAAGCTCATTGTAAAGGCACCGTATTCCACGTTGAAGGATTCCAATAGTGGAAGGTGAACTAGGCCTTCGTGGCGAGGTTCATCGGAGAATTGGGTGAGCCCTTTGTGGCGTTGAGTAGGACTTCATGGAAAAACTCACACCTCTCCACCGAGACGTACTCTCCTAACAAGGAGGAACTCGAGATTAAATCCTTGTCTCCATGTGCTTCCATTTAGATTCCTTCTATCCTTTAGCTTTACTTTGTGTTTGTTTCTTGCTTTAGTGTATCCCTTGTCAGATAGGTAAATTCATTTTATTTGCATATCTAGAGAATTTACCTTTGTGTCAAACCTAAATCGAAAAAGTAATAAAATTTGGAGGTAGCACCTATTCACCCCCCCTCTAGGTGCCCATACAATCCGTTCAATTGGTATCAGATCCTCGGCTCTTAATTCGGGCTTAACCGCCTAAGAGAAAAGTATGGGCGACGAGGAAGCTTCCGTACCCGGGGCTACGGCTACAATGGATGATCTCAAGTCGATGGAAACATAATTGAAATCCTCCATGGTAGCCCAAATGCAAGGGTTGCGTGAAATGATAACGCAACTCATGAAAGCCAAGGACACGACTCCTTCCGCCTCAGCGTCTCCGGAGAACACTGCTCCGGGTGACAAAAGGGAAGATGAAGGAGGTGGAGAATCTAACAATAAGGATTCCTCTAGAACTAAAAATGCGAAGGGGGAGACTTTATTTTCAAATTATATAACATGAGATGACATGCCCAGTGTGCAAAAATGAGTGCACAACTAGGAACTTTATTCCATCTAGTTTTAGTGTCTATCTACGAGAATATCAATATAAGTCACTAGTAAGAAAACAAATTTGTTTAGTGTATTTTATACGAAATATTGTGTTTACAATTTTGTTCTTTTTACTTGTTTTTCTGTTGCATACACAGTTTATACATGCAACATTCGTCATTCCTTCAACGAGGCAGTAGGCACGACTGTGTTGTTTCGTGCGCTCGGGAGCACGCACAACATTGCTGTGTCGAAAGGACGAAGGAGAACCCGGTTGCACGGTGAAGGATGGGAAGACTTCGTCATGAAGAACAATCTTAACATGAGATATCTTCTTGTTTTTACTATGTCAGGACCTTATCCTAGAATCTCTGTTGCTGTTATGAATTATGGCATCAGTGAAGAGAGAGTGAGGATGATTCCGGCTCTTCCGAGGCCTACGAACAAAACCCATGATCTCAAGCTATGAGTAGTATACCGTTTCTATTTTGTTTCTTAATAATTGGGAACATTTGATATGGTGAAAGTCAAATGTTATATTTGTGAGAACCGTGAACAATATTTAGTAGACGTATTACTTAATTATGTGCTCTGATTTGCATATTATTAATTATTATTTCAGTCGTATAATATGATCGGACCGTCCAGACAATATTCGGATGGTACGACGTCAGAAGCTATGAAAACGGGAGCCAGACGCGAACTACGAACAACTCTATTGCTGCATAACTAGAGACAATCAGTTTTTATGTCCTGCCTCTGAAAATAGAAAACTAGATTCGGTCCATTTTTATGTCCGTCTCGGAAATTTATTTTTCGAGACGGCTATAATTCTCAGCCGTCGGCGGGATTGGGTAATCACAGACATGTTTTTTAACCGGCTCCGCCATATGTACATTAGCAACCATCGCTTGGAGCCGGATAGTGAGAACCGACCGAGGCCTGTGTACCTGGGGAGTCTCTAAAGCACGGATTCTGTACTTGTGGCTGGAGCGCATACGAAGCTCACACCACCTATTCTTACAGTTAAATGTAACCGTAAGAATAAAGATGATGTTTTCAAGAAACCTCAAAGAAGTGCTAAATTAAGATTAAATAAGTTAAAAAAATGAGAGGAATGATATGGAATAGTGATGGGTTTGGGGACCGAGCAAAAATATAGCGGTTAATGAGTTTTTAAAAGAATTCAATTTAGACTTTATGGCGTTGTTGGAAGCTGGAAGAGCATCGTTTGCGACTCATTTTCTGCAGTTTCTTGCTGGGGGTAGAGAGTTTACGTGGTTTTGCCTACCACCACATGGCAAATCCGGTAGTATGCTAGTTGGATTTAATAATTATTCTCTATTGGTACAAACTGCTGTGTCAGGAGATTTTTGTGCTAAGGTTTCATATTAAGACAAAGGCTGATGGTTTGCTTTGGACCCTGGTGGTTGTTTACGGGGCTGCTCAGGATGCGAATAAACCACCCAAGTTCTTAGGGGAAGTTGCTGCATATTTGTGATAATGAAACTCTCCCTATGATGATTGGTGGATATTTCAACATTAGTTAGACGCCAGGAGGAGAAGAATAACGGTAACTTTAATGCTGCGGTGACCGTTTATTTTTAATACCATTATTGAATGTCTTGATTTGAAGGAATTAAGACTTTTAGGACGTCAGTATACCTGGACCAGTAGGAGAGATGTGTCAACTTATGAAATGTTGGACCGTTTTCTAGCTAGCATTGAATGGGAGCAGAAATATCAACTCGTTACAATTCATGCTCTTCCTCGTCTGGGATCTGATCACACGCCATTTTGTTAGACTCGGGAGCACATGCTCATCTTGGGAACAAGAATCACTACTCTTGGATGCGACAAATGGTTTTTATGAGATGGTTCGTAGGGAATGGATGTCGGTCCATTCAGGTAGTTCTTCAATTGAGCGGTGCGGAGAACAAAATCCGCCATTTAAGTCAATATTTGCGGGGCTGGGCAAAAAATATAAATGGTGCATATAGAGTTTTATAAGATAAGTTAACACTCTTGCTAGATCAATTGGACATAAGAGCAGAATCAACTCTTTTATTGGTAGCCGAGCGGGCTGGCAAAAAGGAGGCTGATGATTTCTTAGCAACGTTAAGAAGAGACGAGGAAGCGAAATGGGCTCAGAGAGCAAAAGTTAAGCATGTTCAAGAGGAAGAGAACACAACAAAATATTTCATGCTAATTGCAAATGGAAAGCGTACAAAGAAAATAATTTTTCAACTGGAGCAAGATGAGGGCACTATTGTTGGTGAAGTTAATCCCAGGACTTTCATTTCAGAGTATTATAAGACAATATTTGGAGCACCGGACTCTGAGTTATGTTTCTTTAGTAGAGGAGGAGAATTTCGATATGCCTCAAATCTCTCCTAGGAAAATGATATCCTTACTGCCTCTTTTTCGGAAGAGGAGGTTTTGGAAGCGATTAATAATATGGAACATAACAAAGCTCCAGGACCAGACGGGTTTCCAGTGGAGCTTTATCAATGTTTCTGGGAGGTAATAAAATCTGATTTGATGGCTATGTTTGTCCAGTTTCATGTTGGTGACCTGCCTTTGTTCAAGTTGAATTTTTGGGTTATCACTCTATTGCCTAAAAAGAAAGATGCAAGTCGTATTGAGCCATTTCGACCAATATGTCTTCTCAATGTGAGCTTCATTTTTTTTTACCAAAGTGGGTACAAACCGGTCACAAACAATGTGAGTCGTGTCATCCGGCCAAACCAGTCTCCTTTTATCCCAGGACGAAACATATTAGAGGGAGTGGTTGTTCTACACGAGACAATTCACGAACTTAAAAGGTAAAAAATAGACGGGGTGCTTTTTAAAATTGATTTTGAAAAGGCTTATGAAAATGTTAATTGGTCATTCTTGCAACAAGTCTTAAGAATGAAAGAGTTTTCACCAAAGTGGTGTGAATGGATAGCTAGATTTGTTCAAGGTGGTAGCGTAGGGATAAAAATGAATGATGACATGGTCATTATTTTCTCCGTTGTCTACTATTCTGTTTAATCTTGTTGCTGATATGTTGGTTGTTCTTATTGTGTGGGCAAAGGAGGACAGTCTAGTAGGAGGATTAATACCCCACCTTGTCGATGGTGGAGTATCAATCCTGCAATTTATGGATGACACAATTCTATTTATGGAACATGATAGAAATAAAGCCTTAAACATGAAACTTATTCTAGCTATGTTTGAACAACTTTCGGGGTTAAAGATTAACTTTCATAAGAGCGAAATATATTGCTTTGGTAAGGCGCATGAGGCCCTGGATGACCATCGTCTTATTTTTGGGTGTGAGGTGGGAAGTCTTCCGTTTAAATTTCTTGGTATCCCGATGCACTATAGGAAATTGCTTAATAAAGAGTGGAATATGGTGAGGATAGATTTGAGAAAAATCTATGATCGTGGGCTAGGAAGTTGTTATCTTATAGGGACCGCCTCATACTGATAAGTTCGTTTGTGTCTAGCTTACCAATATTCCTTCTTTTCTTTTTCAAAATTACGGTGGGAGTTAGGAAGAGATTGGACTTTATTCGATCAAGTTTCTTTTGGTAAAGTGACAACAATAACAAAGAAGTATCGGCTTACTAAGTGGAATATAGTGTGTCGTCCAAAGGACCAGGGAGGGCTAGGGATTGAAGTTTTGGAAATCAAGAACATGTGTCTCTTAAGAAAATGGTTTTATAAATTGATACATGAAGATGGGGTTTGGCATGAGCTTCTAATGAACAAATATTTGGGGGAAAAAATTATGTCAAGTATAGGCCAAACCTTTGGACTCACCGTTTTGGAAGGGTCTCATGAGGATTAAACATGAGTTCTTCTCCCGTGTCTCATTTGTCTTGGGTAACGGGAATCATATTCGTTTTTGGGAGGATACTTGGCTTGGTGATGAACCGTTATCACACCAATATCCAGCATTATATAATATATTGTCCACAAAAATGTTACAGTATCAAACGTGCTATCACATAACCCTCTCAATATACAATTTAGAAGAGTTATCATGGGAGATAGAAGAGACTTCTGACTGCATTTGATAGAGAGACTTATGGGAGATTCATTTTGTTGGAATTTGGCACTAGATGGAGTGTTCACCGTCAGGTCTTTTATGCGGATATGATCCATGTCCCAACAAGATATTTGCGTAAATACCCGTGGAAGTTAAAAGTACCACTTAAAATCAGAATATTCTTATGGTTTCTTAACCGAAAGTCGATCTTAACAAAGGATAACCTGATTAAAAGAAGGTGGATTGGGTGTAAACAATGCGTGTTTTGTGATAAGGATGAGTCCATAGAACATCTTTTTATTTCATGCCCTTTTGCTAGAGATATTTGATGGCTTATTCAATTTACTTTTAATATTTATCCACCTACTAGCATTGCCAACATGTTTGGTAGCTGCTTAAATGGGATAGACAAGAAGACCAAGGCGTGTATTCAAGTAGGCATGTCCGGTTTTCTTTGGGAAATATGGAATAGTCATAACGATGTGGTTTTAAACAAAAAAAGACGATGTTCATTTCATGTAGGTGGTCAACAAGGCGATGTATTCTACCCATACACTAGTGGAAAAAGGGGCACTAGTCCTGGTTCTAGAGGGCCTCCAGTCCCGGTTTGGCAACCGGGACTAGTCAATCGGGACTAGAGCCCCCCCTTTAGTCTCGGTTTCTCACGAACCAATAATAAAAAGCCTCCACGTGGCCTCGGAGGAGCCCGCGGGGCTGGACACCTTTATTCCCGGTTCTTAACTTGAACCAGTACTAAAGATAGGCCCCCCCTTTTTTTTTCTCTCTTTTTGATTTTTTTTCAGGGTTTAGGAGGGGTTTAGGGATATCCGATGGTTTCATCGTACGAGGATCACGTTGATGCGCCAAAAACGCGTTTTGGTAAAAATAAATTACTACATGAAGATCAAGTTGATGCATATATTTAACACATACAATTCGTAAGATCACAAATTAAGTAGTACATGAAGATCCCGTTTTGGAGCATACTATTACAAATTGCTTTGCAGCATAGTGGTACTCTTTGAGGCATACTATTACATGTAGATCGCTATTACATGGAGGCATACTATTGATTTGGATCATAGTGCTACTCTCCGAAATTAGGTATGACCTTCACAAGGAAAAATCCCGCCAATTTCTCGCAAATTTCTTTGAAGTGGTCTTTTATTGGGAGTGTGTTCCGCTTTCTTGGCAACTTTAAAAGAATGAGATCAAAATGAATACATGAGTTATGTCTATATATATATATCAAATGATAATAAAACAATTATGACTGAAAGTCAGCACAACTGATGGTAACAAAATAGATTTGTGAATAATATTTGCGTACATCTTGATTTGTTCGATTGTTTATTCTCTCGCTGACCCTAATATGAATATACTCGCAAACGTAGTATCCACATAGATCGCCCCCTCTCGCTATTTCTGGCAAGTCCATACAAGAATAGAATTCAATAAAACAATAATCAAGTATGATAATGGTGTGTGGACCTAGGTAGTACTACTTAATTTGTTCAAACGCCATGCCAGCTTTGGTTTTCATCAACCGGCCGGATCTTCCTCGATGAACGATTGGCAGACGCTACCCGACAAAGAAAATGAACAAAAGAGTTATTAATTAGTTGATATCAGGAAATGAATGAAAGAGGCGATAAGAATTGAAATTACTTTCTGAGGATAGAAAAATAGGACTTGTATTGTTTAGGATCTCTCCTTGATGAGTCAAGGACTTCAACTTCTCAATCATGAATTTTAGTGACGAGAAGAATAAAGTGTAACCTGCGCACATTTATATATGAAGTGTCATATATAAATCACCTGTTACAACTTTAACGTCTTGTGAGAAAAATAGAATGTATAAAAGATAGTAGCACTCACTTGAAGTTGTAAGGAAAAAGTATTTCATTTTTGTCACGTTGTCGCTTCAAAAATCTTAGCAAAGTCCCCAGTGTATCCTTGTTATGAATGAGATTTTCTATGGTGACTTCATGAATTTTATCCGGGTCTATGGACCCAAAGTCCGTGATTTCATCCCTTTTGCATCCGAGCATCTTCAATCTTCATAATATAGCGCACAAAAGATTGAATTGAGGATAATTGCAGACAGTGAACGAACTGAGCTAAAGATTTAAATTACAGAAATAAATCACTTACAGACAATAGCAACAACTGAGGATAGATTTGTCGAGAGCCATAATAGCACTACAAAATATATATCTTAACATGCTAATAACACTACAAAATTTACAATACCAAATTTCTAACAGGCTAGTAAGACTCCAAAATCAAAAGATTATACACGAGATCTATTCACACTTTGAATCATACAAACTTTTCTTTTTGAAAATCCTATGAATCAAAGGGGGTCTAAATCCATATGGTTGTCTCCTAAATCCATGTGGATGTGTCCTAATTCCTAAATCCATGTGCATAAATCCATGTGGAGATGCACAAATGGTGGATGATAGAGGAAGAAATACCTCACCGGATGGGGTGTAGATCGAAGATGTGAGACTTGGAGATGCAGGGCCGACGATGAACGGCCACCGACGGATAGGAGGACATTTGGCGAGGAAATAATGCGACAAAGGCGCGACACGACGTAGGTGACACCGACGGAAAATAGGAGGATCTGGCGTGGAAAGAAGGTGCGGCGGTGGCAGCGAGAGGCGAGTTTGTATGTAGGCGAGGTGGCGGGGGGCAGGAGCTAAGAGTGGGGATTTGTAGATAGGAAAATGGAAGTAAATCCCTGTCTCCGTTACAAAATTTTGAGCAACGAAAATTTTATTTTCCCGCCAAACAAAAACATATACGGACGGTCCGGATTTACTCAGAAACAAGTGCCCAGTAATAAACATAGAACACAATTGATCAATCCCTTCGGCCACAATTCACTGATGATAAAACATAATAGTAACTTGGGACCAAAAGCGAAGAAATTAGTAGATTATACACGTAGACAAATTTATATTGTTCAAACTCAGCAAAACATCCAATTCCAAGGTATATGTACATCCAAACAAGAATTTGAATTGATTGCTACCCTTATTTTATTGATGCTAGCATATTCTCTATGTCAAGAAAGAAACACATGAATATTATGAACGTTGTGATGGACAAGTGCGTTCTTTATTTCATAAATACTCCCTCCGTCTCAAATTAAGCGTCGTAAAATTGGACAAAAATTGATGTATCTGGACTAAAACATGTCTAGATACATCCATTTTTAGTCACTTTTACGACACTTAATATGAGACGGAGGGAGTACTACACTTGTTCTTAACACGAAATCCGATAGACGATACTCTATTGCGATTGGTAGTATACGGTCGGGCCCTTAGTGATCTTATTGTGCGCACAAGACTATATGAACTATATTATCATGTTAATCTTGTGGCAGTAGAGGGACAAGGAGGAGCTTCTCCTTGCGGTGCACCGTGACCCCAAACGATTCAGCCATATTTATGCCACCTTCCATGGATTCCGATGGTAGCTTCCAGTTGAAGTGGTACATGAGATTTGCCAGCATGATCTCAATGGCGACGATACCGAAGTTGATACCGGGGCATATCCTTCGCCCGGTCCCGAACGGAAGGTAGAGGAAGTCGTTCCCCTTATAGTCCACGGCTGCGGCGCTGCCACCTTCCATGAACCTCTCAGGCATGAACTCCTCCGCGCTCTCCCAGCCATTGGGGTCCCTCGCGAGAGCCCAGCTGTTGACAATGACGCGCGTCCCTGACGGTATCGTGTAGCCGTTTACGTCGCAGTCGGCCATGGAGAGGTGGGGCACGAGGAGCGGCGCAGGCGTGTGAAGCCGGAGCGTCTCCTTGATCACTGCCTTTAGGTAGGACAGAGCGTTGAGGTCATCTTCGGTGACGATGTCTTTCCCCTTGGGTATGGCGCTCCTCACCTCGGCTTGTAGCTTGGTCGTGATGTGGGGATTTTGCATGAGCCGCACCATGGCGTATTCCAGCACTATGAATGACGTGTCCGTGCCAGCACCAAACATGATCTACACTAGACGGATTAGCGCGCTTCGCCGCGCCGGCTACCTATCGTCCTTGCACGACGTGGCCAGCATGATTCATCTATTGGTGTTTCGGTTTGGTTATAACGTGTTGTCAGTAGTTTGCTTTGATGATAAAATCGGTGTGGCTGAATTAGTAAATGGAAGTAGACGGAATGCGGATGTCATGGGGGATATGGAAGATTCATCTATTGGTGTTTCGGTTTGGCTATAACGTGTTGTCAGTAGTTTGCTTTGATGGTAAAATCGGTGTGCCATGGTGAAAGGCTGAATTAGTAAATGCAAGTAGACGGAAACATGAACGCCATGGGGGACAGATACCTCCGTTAAGTCATGGATGAAATCTAGGTACGTAAACACATAGATATTTAGAGACGCACAAATCTGTATAAAGGGTGCACAACAAATTAATCGTTTCCGCGTTCAAGAAAAAGTAAAGGTTTTTTTCGCGTTCAAGAAGAAGTAAGGGTTTTTTTAGCGGGTAATACATGTAGGCAGTCGTCGCTATGGTTTTTTTGTTAGCTTGTAAATTTACTTCGTGTCGAGTGGAAGTGTCGAGTGGAAATAATTATTGTCTTTGTATCCGTACCAGATGTAAGCCGACATCAGGTTGAAATTCCTAAGAGCGTTGTGATTGAATAAGATATTTTAATTCCCTGAAAATCCCTAATGTCATCAAGAAGGCGCAGACGACAAAGCTGAATCCTGAAGCTTCTGCTGGTAGCACCGAGAACTCGCTATATTTGGCACACGCAGAGCGGATGGTTTCCGTCGGATTTTCATACCCCACGCAGCTTGCTGTCATATTCATTGGTTGCTTCTAAGAGCATCTCCAGCCGTTGCGTCCCCTCAGGGCCCAAAACGTCGCTGTTTTGGGACCGCCGCGGCGTCAAACGGCGCTAATCTGGAACCTGGTGGGCAGACTTCCCAGTCGCTCCCCGAGCCCAAGTTTCGGCTAAAAAAAACTCGATTTGAAACTCGGCGCATTTTATTGATTTCAGGCAAAGTTCGTACAATTTCGACGCAAATTTAAACTAAAACATCGAGAAATAAACTAAAACAGTGCGAAAATAAATCTACATCGGCGACTATTCTAGGCGGCGGCGTCTTCATCGTCGTCCTCCTCGCGGTCACCCTTCGCCACCATGGCGAGCCGGTTGGAGGGGCCAGCTTCGCCGTCATCCTTCGCCGTCATGGCGAGCCAGCGCCGCTCCGCCCGGCCTTGCACCCGCAGCCGGTGCAGCTGCGACTGCTCGGAGGGCTGGCGGTTGCGCCGCTCGCTCTGCAGCACCACCTGCCGCCGGTCGGCCTCGTACTGCGCGATGAGCGCTTGCTGCTCGGCCGACGCCGCGTTTTCGGCCAGCTGCCGGTTCACCTCGCGCGCTGCCTCTTCCCTCTGGTGCGTCTCCAGAGATGCCCAAACGGCGGCGGCCTCGGCCGCCGCCGCATCCTGCTCGAGGCCGCCGAGGACCTGGTGGAACGTCTCCTCATTCCGCGCGGTCTCGAAGGAGTGGATGGCCGCGTGCTGCTCCGGCCACACCGGATGCATCCTCCGTTCCCTCCTCCAGCGCCGGGCAGCCTGCGCCGGCTGCTGCTCGGGCGCCAGCTCTTCCTGGGCGGGCTGCTGCTCCGGCGCCACTTCCTGCGCCGGCGGCTGTTCCTCTTCGTCGCTGTCGGGCCACACATCCCAGAGGCGAGACATCGTTGCTAGGCGCGTGTAACATCCCAAGTATGAAAACTACCCTATAGAATGTTTGATTTCTTGTTTATCCAAGTATTGCATCATGTCATCATATTGTTGCATTTGTTTCTGTTGTTTTGCATCTGTTATTCTCTGTTTTCACAACTGAAAAATCAAACAATTTCAAATACCATGTTTTCATACTTGTGCTGTTACAACTTTTGGAATAAACATAACAAGTGAAAACAACCAAAATGTTCCATTTTATTCCATGTTGATCAACTAATAAAATGGTGCTTTTATTTCAATTAATTAATTCCAAATTGGCTTCCAAATTCAAAGCAAAACATCAACAGCACCTTCTTTGGAGATTATGAAAATCTCCAAACCAATCAACTCACTTTAATCACATTAATAATAGGGTTCACCCTACTAAATTGTTGTTTCTATATTAATTAACAAAATACTCCATTTCAAATCAAATATTTTCAAACAAAACCAATTTGAAATTATAAAAATAATAACCAAAAACTTTCTCTCATCCCTTGTTTTCCAATTAATTCTTTTGGGTCACTTTATTCAAAGGTGATTTCATTAATCATTTCAAATCTTCAAAATAATCTAATTTTGGTTTAATTAACAAACAACATTTTAATTTGAAAACTTTTGGAAAAACCAGTTAGCAATTAGTTGCTATGTTAAAAACTAAGCTAACCATAATTTTTCCAAATTTTTACTAACTTGGAAACCTACCTTTTCTTCCTATTTTGTTTCTGCAAAAAAAAATATATAAACAGAAAATAATAAAAGAGGAAGGAGCAGCAGCTAAACCCCAGCCCATTGTTTTTCCTAGCTACCGCTCAGCGCAAGGCCCGGCCCACCTTTTTCACTTACCCTTTCGCTGGCCGCCCCCGTCGTCTCTCCCTCGTACGGCGGCCATCCGCTGGCTCCACGGCGACAACCAGTGGCACTCGACGGTGATCAGCCACGCCTAGCTCCCTATATAGCACCTCGACCCCGCAACCCTAGCCTAGAACCCTAGTCACCTCTGTCCCCCCCCCCCGCGCCGCCAAGTTTCCTTTCTCTCCCGTCGCTCTCTCCCTCTCTGAATCTCATCGGAGAAGACCGCCGGAGCTCTACTCTGAAACCTTGACGCTCACCGCCGCCATGACCCACCACCACCCTCCTAGCCACCGGGGATTGAACCGCCTCGTTCCCCTCTTCCGGTTCGACACCACGGTGCATCCCGAGGAGGGCTAGTTCCACGCCGCCGTCCTCGCCAATTCCGGCAGCTGCACTGCCACCGGAGAGCCGCTTCTGAAGCTTCCACGGCCAGGTTGCTCTCCGTGCCTCATCTTCCGCACCAACTTCGGGGATCGAGCCGCCGCGTCGCCCCCGAACTTTTGGACACCACCGCGTGCACGGAGTTCGTCTGCAGCCGCGCCGCCGAGCCGTCTCTGTCACGACGTTGTCGAGCTCGTCAGCGTCAGTCCTCCCGGTGAGCACGCCGTTCCGCTCCTCCCTCCTCTCTTAGTCTCTGTACGCAGCACCATGCACACCCACGCACATCCAGCATCGCCGCAGCACACGGCATCGAGCACCGCAGCCACGATTATCTCACCGCCGGCGACGCGTCTCTGCCACGTTCAGTTCAGTCGCGCGCGTCAGTTTCAGAGACATCCAAAGTCTGAACCTTAACCTGTCGTGCACCGTATCTGAATCAACACATCAGCGTTAGCGCACTGGTTGCGTCCGTTGCTCGCAGCGCCAGCGTCCCGGGTTCGAGACCCCGCGGGCGCACCCCATTTTTGGGTTTTCTTCCTCAGCGCTGGCCCCACATGTCATCCCCCTTCGCTGCCACGCCAGCACCACAGCGCCACGCTGTCCCCATGGCCCACGGGGCAGTGGCTGGGGTGTAAATCCCGTGCGGTAACAAAAGGTTAAAGCAAATCTGTTAATTTCCAAATTTCTTTTAAATGGGCAGAATAAACATCTAATTTGGAAATGCAATAACTTTTATTATATGAATCCCCTAAATACAAACTTTATATGTTTTCTGATCCAAATTTTCTGAACTTTCCAAATAATCAATTTGTATTCTGTTTTGAGTTTTCAAAATACTTTTAAAATTCAAATTTGGATAATTCAAATGTAATTTGTAATAATTCATAAGTAATTCATCCTATTTCCAAATAATACAAATAAAATATGTTTTTCACACCAATTTGAATGCTCTATTCAAATATAAATTTTGTTTTCTGGTTTGAATAATTTAAATTGCCTAAACTATTTAAATCTTGTTTAATTCAATTAAAAATTGTTTAAAATTGTTTAATTCATAAATAATTAATCCAAAGTCCAATTTCAAATTGTGAAACATGTAATCCAACTAAAATTTGATAACCTTTCCAACTATAAAATTTGTAAATTGTTTTGCACCCTTTAAATTGGTGATAACAACATTTACTTGTGTGCCATGTTTAAGTAACCAAAAGCTTCCAAACCAATCAATGTTTTCCAAACTTGTTCTATTCCTTTTCAATTGATTCCACTCTTGTTATTTGTTGTTATTTTGTTGTTATCATCATGCATGCATCATGTTTAACTACTCACCCTTGTTAATCAAATGTAGATCATTGCTTCAACCTAAACAATTTGCATCCATATGCAATTCTCATTGCATCTGGATCCAATTAAATTGTGTTATCTTGTTAAGTAGTTTACTCTGATGCATCTATTAACATGACATGCATCATCCCATGTTTGCGCACCTATGCCATGATAATGATTGCTTATCTTTCTGCAATGTCTGTTTGCTTCTTCTCGGATACACGACGACGTTGAGACCGACGATACTTACGACATCCTTCCTAAGGATTTAGCTCAGTACCAGGCTACTGGGTTTTGCAGGCAAGTTATCACTCACATGAACCACCGTGTTCCTTTCAACATTGGTTACCGATACTTTCCGTTGTTCTTTTCTGCTAGCCTTAGTAGTAGTTGTTCTGTTACGAACCCATCACATGAATCCCTTAAACCTGATATTGCCTCATCTCCCTTCCTACAACCCATTGTTTGAGCCAGTGTCTTACTAGCATGCTTAGGTTGCTTTTGCTCGAGTCTGTTACCCGTTACTTACTGTTACTATATCTTTTACGTTTGGGGGCTCGATGTTTAATCAATCAATCATGCTAATGTTACTATTAATAATAAACTTGATGATAAGGCACCGGCAGGAGGCCCATGAGAGGTTTTGGAGCCTGCTAGTGTCGACCCTAATAGGAAAAGGGTCTTGTCTACTGATCCATGATGAGCGCACTAACCGCATGTGGGAAGCGAGTATGGGCGCCCCCCTCAACTTGACCTGATTCGCATCTCGTCCAAATCGCCTCATTTAGTTCGTGTTTTCCATTTGCCGCATCATGTTTTTGCGAGCCCAGGCCAGGGTGGAACTTTCGTAGTCGGCATATAGGGGGACACGTTCTTAGAGTGCTATGAGGGTCCATTTTCTTCTGGGCTCGATTAGCCGTGCGCCCAAGGTTCTTTGGGCTTGATGTGAAGAATGGTTGGTTGTGTAGAGTACCCCGCTTGGTGGGTTAGCTTCCCATCTGGCGGGTTATTCTTGCGTGTACGGCCAAATTGGTGCAACCCTGCAGGGATAATCTTCTCGAGAAGCCGTGTTTTCCGCGGTTATGGATTACTTGGTGAAAGTACTGGCTAACAAGTACTCAGGACAACTTAAACATAACGATCAAACATGCTACACCCCATGATTAATAACTTGACTAGTAATAGGCTTATTGACACAATAATTTGAACCATCATTAACTCAACGGTGTGAGTTATCCTCGGATTGCTTCTTTGGATAAGGGGCGAGATCCAGGATGGGTTTGTTTGAAGTTATCTTTCAGTTGGTTACAATCCTCGATCTTATCTCCTTTCTGTTAGCCGGAAGTGGTAGAAACTCTGTAGTTGTTTAGAGCAGCCAGTTGCAGCATCTTTTATATCCCCTTCCTTCCGTTGAACCCAAAGCATCTGTGCTTGGTGTTGACGGGTTATACTTTGGTGAACTGTGAGTCTTGCTTGCCAGTACGTTTATGTACTGACCCCTTTGGGGCTGTGGTTTCCGCAGACCTACGTTTCCGAGGATCTACATGGTGGCATCTACGTGGAGTATGACGAGACTGCCGACGAGTAGATAGCGGACCCGGGCAGGATCCGAGACTTCGTGGATGGGCTCCGTCTGTTTGTTTCCGGCCTCTTAGGCCTATTTGGTTCTTGTCTGTACCCAGACATGTTGAATGATTCCGCTGTATTGTACTGATGTATTGTTGGGGCATGTGCCCTCTGAATGATTGTATTTGCTATCTCTGCTCTAATGAGAGCCATTTGCAGCTTATTCCAATCTTTTGTGTCGTAGAGATCTGTTGTGATATCAGTTGTTCAACGCCGTTGACGTACCATGTGTGTATGGTTTGAAGTACGTCGACGGAAGTGCCTGCGATCTCTAGTGGATAGTTTACATCGACGATGGAATAGCAGAGCTTGTGTTGTCGCGCATAAGCGCAGGCCTACCAGGAAGCTGGGACGTGGGAGCAGTTATGCCCCATAATCCAAGCATCTGCTATCCAGTTCGTACGGTGAGTATCCCCTAGAAATCAGGGTGCGACAAATGGTATCAGAGCCTGTCTGCCTGTAGGATCCCTTTTTACTGGTCGCAGTTGAGTCTAGAAACTATTTTGTAGCTATATAGGGAAAATGAAACGTGAGAGTAGGAATTCTGTTCTTTTTCTTCTTTCCCCACCCACCCTCCCTTTTCTGGTAAGGAAGTGCAACGTTGATTTCTCCCTTCTCACCTAAACTTTCAAGTTAGGATTTCACGAGTTTTGGGTTTTCCATAGTACCTCAGGAGTTTTGATCTCGTTTTCCCGGAGTTGCTTCATTATCCTGTTCTTCTAAACATTTCCTTTCCGTCCGTTGAAATCTTGTTGTTGTTCCAGTTCAATTCTTCTACCGGCGTCTAATCAAAGTTTCCCCGTTCATCGGCTAAACTCTTTTCCAGCTAAAAGTGTTGTTTGATACCGGAGCATCATTTTCTTTTGTGTCAACAATCTTTTCAACAACATACAACCCAATTCTGGTTCCACTAAGCAATCAAAACTCTGTTCACTCCCCGAGATCTCAAATGTCGACTTCCAAATTCAGACACAGAAATCAAGTTCTAATGGGAGGCCACATATTCCTCGTTACTCTCATGTTGCTGATTCTGACATTGATCTCATTCTTGGTGTTGGATTGATGTCAATAACTCTGTTCCACCTTATTACAGATAGTCTATTCTCCAAATTAATCAAATTCTATCCAGCTATACACCCTCGATACAAAAACCTCTTCCTTCAATTGAAAATGTTCCGGTGGTTTCCAAACGTCTACCCAAGAAGTTTCCGGACCTTCTCTTTTCTCAGTAGGAATCTCGGGGCGCGATTCCTTCAAGGGGGGGCGTTTTGTAACATCCCAAGTATGAAAACTACCCTATAGAATGTTTGATTTCTTGTTTATTCAAGTATTGCATCATGTCATCATATTGTTGCATTTGTTTCTGTTGTTTTGCATCTGTTATTCTCTGTTTTCACAACTGAAAAATCAAACAATTTCAAATACCATGTTTTCATACTTGTGCTGTTACAACTTTTGGAATAAACATAACAAGTGAAAACAACCAAAATGTTCCATTTTATTCCATGTTGATCAACTAATAAAATGGTGCTTTTATTTCAATTAATTAATTCCAAATTGGCTTCCAAATTCAAAGCAAAACATCAACAGCACCTTCTTTGGAGATTATGAAAATCTCCAAACCAATCAACTCACTTTAATCACATTAATAATAGGGTTCACCCTACTAAATTGTTGTTTCTATATTAATTAACAAAATACTCCATTTCAAATCAAATATTTTCAAACAAAACCAATTTGAAATTATAAAAATAATAACCAAAAACTTTCTCTCATCCCTTGTTTTCCAATTAATTCTTTTGGGTCACTTTATTCAAAGGTGATTTCATTAATCATTTCAAATCTTCAAAATAATCTAATTTTGGTTTAATTAACAAACAACATTTTAATTTGAAAACTTTTGGAAAAACCAGTTAGCAATTAGTTGCTATGTTAAAAACTAAGCTAACCATAATTTTTCCAAATTTTTACTAACTTGGAAACCTACCTTTTCTTCCTATTTTGTTTCTGCAAAAAAAAAATATACAAACAGAAAATAATAAAAGAGGAAGGAGCAGCAGCTAAACCCCAGCCCATTGTTTTTCCTAGCTACCGCTCAGCGCAAGGCCCGGCCCACCTTTTTCACTTACCCTTTCGCTGGCCGCCCCCGTCGTCTCTCCCTCGTACGGCGGCCATCCGATGGCTCCACGGCGACAACCAGTGGCACTCGACGGTGATCAGCCACGCCTAGCTCCCTATATAGCACCTCGACCCCGCAACCCTAGCCTAGAACCCTAGTCACCTCTGTCCCCCCCCCCCCCCGCGCCGCCAAGTTTCCTTTCTCTCCCGTCGCTCTCTCCCTCTCTGAATCTCATCGGAGAAGACCGCCGGAGCTCTACTCTGAAACCTTGACGCTCACCGCCGCCATGACCCACCACCACCCTCCTAGCCACCGGGGATTGAACCGCCTCGTTCCCCTCTTCCGGTTCGACACCACGGTGCATCCCGAGGAGGGCTAGTTCCACGCCACCGTCCTCGCCAATTCCGGCAGCTGCACTGCCACCGGAGAGCCGCTTCTGAAGCTTCCACGGCCACGTTGCTCTCCGTGCCTCATCTTCCGCACCAACTTCGGGGATCGAGCCGCCGCGTCGCCCCCGAACTTTTGGACACCACCGCGTGCACGGAGTTCGTCTGCAGCCGCGCCGCCGAGCCGTCTCTGTCACGACGTTGTCGAGCTCGTCAGCGTCAGTCCTCCCGGTGAGCACGCCGTTCCGCTCCTCCCTCCTCTCTTAGTCTCTGTACGCAGCACCATGCACACCCACGCACATCCAGCATCGCCGCAGCACACGGCATCGAGCACCGCAGCCACGATTATCTCACCGCCGGCGACGCGTCTCTGCCACGTTCAGTTCAGTCGCGCGCGTCAGTTTCAGAGAACATCCAAAGTCTGAACCTTAACCTGTCGTGCACCGTATCTGAATCAACACATCAGCGTTAGCGCACTGGTTGCGTCCGTTGCTCGCAGCGCCAGCGTCCCGGGTTCGAGACCCCGCGGGCGCACCCCATTTTTGGGTTTTCTTCCTCAGCGCTGGCCCCACATGTCATCCCCCTTCGCTGCCACGCCAGCACCACAGCGCCACGCTGTCCCCATGGCCCACGGGGCAGTGGCTGGGGTGTAAATCCCGTGCGGTAACAAAAGGTTAAAGCAAATCTGTTAATTTCCAAATTTCTTTTAAATGGGCAGAATAAACATCTAATTTGGAAATGCAATAACTTTTATTATATGAATCCCCTAAATACAAACTTTATATGTTTTCTGATCCAAATTTTCTGAACTTTCCAAATAATCAATTTGTATTCTGTTTTGAGTTTTCAAAATACTTTTAAAATTCAAATTTGGATAATTCAAATGTAATTTGTAATAATTCATAAGTAATTCATCCTATTTCCAAATAATACAAATAAAATATGTTTTTCACACCAATTTGAATGCTCTATTCAAATATAAATTTTGTTTTCTGGTTTGAATAATTTAAATTGCCTAAACTATTTAAATCTTGTTTAATTCAATTAAAAATTGTTTAAAATTGTTTAATTCATAAATAATTAATCCAAAGTCCAATTTCAAATTGTGAAACATGTAATCCAACTAAAATTTGATAACCTTTCCAACTATAAAATTTGTAAATTGTTTTGCACCCTTTAAATTGGTGATAACAACATTTACTTGTGTGCCATGTTTAAGTAACCAAAAGCTTCCAAACCAATCAATGTTTTCCAAACTTGTTCTATTCCTTTTCAATTGATTCCACTCTTGTTATTTGTTGTTATTTTGTTGTTATCATCATGCATGCATCATGTTTAACTACTCACCCTTGTTAATCAAATGTAGATCATTGCTTCAACCTAAACAATTTGCATCCATATGCAATTCTCATTGCATCTGGATCCAATTAAATTGTGTTATCTTGTTAAGTAGTTTACTCTGATGCATCTATTAACATGACATGCATCATCCCATGTTTGCGCACCTATGCCATGATAATGATTGCTTATCTTTCTGCAATGTCTGTTTGCTTCTTCTCGGATACACGACGACGTTGAGACCGACGATACTTACGACATCCTTCCTAAGGATTTAGCTCAGTACCAGGCTACTGGGTTTTGCAGGCAAGTTATCACTCACATGAACCACCGTGTTCCTTTCAACATTGGTTACCGATACTTTCCGTTGTTCTTTTCTGCTAGCCTTAGTAGTAGTTGTTCTGTTACGAACCCATCACATGAATCCCTTAAACCTGATATTGCCTCATCTCCCTTCCTACAACCCATTGTTTGAGCCAGTGTCTTACTAGCATGCTTAGGTTGCTTTTGCTCGAGTCTGTTACCCGTTACTTACTGTTACTATATCTTTTACGTTTGGGGGCTCGATGTTTAATCAATCAATCATGCTAATGTTACTATTAATAATAAACTTGATGATAAGGCACCGGCAGGAGGCCCATGAGAGGTTTTGGAGCCTGCTAGTGTCGACCCTAATAGGAAAAGGGTCTTGTCTACTGATCCATGATGAGCGCACTAACCGCATGTGGGAAGCGAGTATGGGCGCCCCCCTCAACTTGACCTGATTCGCATCTCGTCCAAATCGCCTCATTTAGTTCGTGTTTTCCATTTGCCGCATCATGTTTTTGCGAGCCCAGGCCAGGGTGGAACTTTCGTAGTCGGCATATAGGGGGACACGTTCTTAGAGTGCTATGAGGGTCCATTTTCTTCTGGGCTCGATTAGCCGTGCGCCCAAGGTTCTTTGGGCTTGATGCGAAGAATGGTTGGTTGTGTAGAGTACCCCGCTTGGTGGGTTAGCTTCCCATCTGGCGGGTTATTCTTGCGTGTACGGCCAAATTGGTGCAACCCTGCAGGGATAATCTTCTCGAGAAGCCGTGTTTTCCGCGGTTATGGATTACTTGGTGAAAGTACTGGCTAACAAGTACTCAGGACAACTTAAACATAACGATCAAACATGCTACACCCCATGATTAATAACTTGACTAGTAATAGGCTTATTGACACAATAATTTGAACCATCATTAACTCAACGGTGTGAGTTATCCTCGGATTGCTTCTTTGGATAAGGGGCGAGATCCAGGATGGGTTTGTTTGAAGTTATCTTTCAGTTGGTTACAATCCTCGATCTTATCTCCTTTCTGTTAGCCGGAAGTGGTAGAAACTCTGTAGTTGGTTAGCGCAGCCAGTTGCAGCATCTTTTATATCCCCTCTCTTCCGTTGAACCCAAGCATCTGTGCTTGGTGTTGACGGGTTACACTTTGGTGAACTGTGAGTCTTGCTTGCCAGTACGTTTATGTACTGACCCCTTTGGGGCTGTGGTTTCCGCAGACCTACGTTTCCGAGGATCTACATGGTGGCATCTACGTGGAGTCATGACGAGACTGCTGACGAGTAGATAGCGGACCCGGGCAGGATCCGAGACTTCGTGGATGGGCTCCGTCTGTTTGTTTCCGGCCTCTTAGGCCTATTTGGTTCTTGTCTGTACCCAGACATGTTGAATGCTTCCGCTGTATTGTACTGATGTATTGTTGGGGCATGTGCCCTCTGAATGATTGTATTTGCTATCTCTGCTCTAATGAGAGCCATTTGCAGCTTATTCAATCTTTTGTGTCGTAGAGATCTGTTGTGATATCAGTTGTTAAACGCCGTTGACGTACCATGTGTGTATGGTTTGAAGTACGTCGACGGAAGTGCCGTGCGATCTCTAGTGGATAGTTTACATCGACGATGGAATAGCAGAGCTTGTGTTGTCGCGCATAAGCGCAGGCCTACCAGGAAGCTGGGACGTGGGAGCAGGTATGCCCCATAATCCAAGCATCTGCTATCCAGTTCGTACGGTGAGTATCCCCTAGAAATCAGGGTGCGACAGCGCGGCGAGAGTGGCGAGGAGGAGGAGGCGAGAATGGAAGAACGGCGAGGAGGAGGAGGCGAGAATGGGAGGATGGCGAGGGGCGAGCGCTCTTTTTATAGCCTGGCGGGCCAGTCCCTGCGCCGCGCGTGTCACCGCTGCCGCCCCCCGCCATGCACTGGCCGGCCGCCACGCCATTACGCCGGCAGCCTTTGACTGGGGCACATGCACTGGGCGGCCGCCACGCCATTACCCCGGCAGCCTTTGACGGCGCGGGCGCCGAGAAGAAGGTCACGGAAGGGGGTTTCTGTTCCCGCGCTTTTTCGTCGCGTCACTGACAGAGCTGGCCCGCGCGTGCTGCCGCGCAGTTTCGCCCCCCAGGCCGAACCCAGCGGGCTGGGTTTGCCCTGGGTGCCGAACGGCGCTATTTCGGATTCTGGGGGGGACGACTGGTGAGGAAACGGCGCTATTCGCCGCTTCCGGCGCTAAAAAGACCGCCTGGAGGGGCTGGGGGGGGGGGGAGGGGGCGACCGGAGATGCCCTAATGTGTCTTTATAAAGCTCCTGGTACGATTCTGACATGCTTTAATTATTATAGCTCAAACCATAACACCCAGGTTAAAATCTCTAACGCCCGATGATGCTCCGGTGGTAATTAAAGGCAAAAACAGAAAAAACATTCTGCCACGTTTTCGATCACACAGTAATCTGTCTGCCCAGTCTCGCTGCACAAAGTTCTGGCTCTAGATACCCGAAGATGTCTTCTGCGAGAACCACCATCTGATGCATCTACGGAACTGGCTAGGTCCTTCTTAACCGTGTACATCTAGTATATAGCTGTGCAAACCTGCTGAAGCATATTTTGCCTTGAAATGTGTACAAATTGCCAAGCCTACAAAGAAAATTTGCAAGTGGCATTGAGGTTAGAAAGTGAGCTGATCATGCTCTGCTTATTCGAAGGCTAAATTTCAGCAATCTGTTTACATATGAACTAAACAAAACGTGTTTTGAGATTTTTTTAGCCTTTTCCAACGTGACCCAAAAGTTTAGTTTTTCCCGTAGTCAAGTGCTGGTATATCCTTTTTGAAGGTCCGTCGGAGTAGACAATAGCAAATGATATGGACATTGTGTTATGGGCGCATAAAACAGAAAGAAAAGAGTGTCTGCTAGCTAGTTGGAGGCTTTTATAGCATATAGTTTTGTTTCCAGAGAGTCACAATAAAGTATTCTTTTGCTGAAGAAAAACTGGCATGAAAATGCAGAGACGGGATAGCAAGCTTATTTTTGTTTCCTACCAAATCTTATTTAGTCTATTCAGAGAAGGTCAAAATATTTCAGATCATCATCTTCTACTGATTACATAGTTTTCGAGTGTGTCACCCAAAGAAGAAAGTTGGGGATACAAGAGACACCAGGGCACAACAAGAAAGGGGACATAACCATCACCGATGAACTGAAGAAAGCTAACGACATCCAGCAGCTCTGCACCGCAACCTACATACAAAAAAGGCCGAAAAAACAGCAAGTAAGCATACTTCAGGAAAACAAACTACACTCCCAAAGATGTACTGCATTGTAACTACTTGTTTAATGTGTCAACAAAGGTGGCATTCCATGTAGCAAGAAATAATTGGTTACTTTATCAAAGCAACGACCTTTTTGGCTATAATAAACATTGACATTATATATTATCTGCATCTATATATAATGCCTTATGTAGGATTCAGTGTCTACAGTATTCCTAAATATATCGATCACATGTAATTCAGTTTATTTTTTAGCATATGAACAAAATTTGGAAATAACCTTGATCTTGTAGCAACAATTCTACCTCATCTACTATATTCAATTTCGCTATCGCCGTAATCGGCTCTGGATTTTGTACTACTTAGTTAATTGGTTAGTAGGGGATGTAGAAATGCCCTAAAAGGTAGATCATAGACTCAATTTCTATTCTAAAAACAACCTTATGTGTTTGTACATGCCCTCCACCAACTGAATTTTGGTGCCTAGAACATTAAATAAAACATCTAAAATGGTCAATCCAAATGCAAGCATACATCAGCACCAAACTGGCACGTACTGTAAATAACTATGTAAGAGGCAAAACAACCTGATGAGAAAACACCGGAGATAGATGACAAAGCTCCATCTACCTGTTTATATATTGGTAATCAAAATAGTAGAAAGATAGATTAGTAGGCATTGTCAAATTCTATTGCAGAATGCTGAATGACTGCCATGGGCCCGAGCAGCTAATTCTACCATGTCAATGTCAACTGGGGGACGGAGAATACGAAACTTCCACTTCGCCCCGCCTTCGCCGGCCCCTGATAATGTCGAGGGGAGAGGCAGTTTCACCAGCTGAGTACATTGCCACCTCCGAACAACATATAAGCAGAAACTATTAGGTACCCGATGGTAAAATTGACTGGAGTATATTCCAAAAGTCCTCATTTGTAAAAAATACTATTATCTGACATAAATTGTATAAGTGTAAGACCCAAGCAAGTATGAGGGTTACGCAGTCATGAAATGATAGCAAGTTTCACCAAAACTGTAGAACACAATCCTCCACAAACCTTATATGAATGAAATATATTCTATTGTACTTCATGGATTCTTTTTTTGTACATCCTACCAACAGGGCAACATATTGGTTGTGTTCAATTTTCTCTTTTGTAAGAGCACACCGCATAAAATATTAATTTATCTCATAAAGCAATTGTTATGTCATCCATATGATCATGAGCGACATATATGATTCTTGACATACCAGAAAGAAGACGAAATATAGCAATCAAGATAGAAACAGTCCACTAGTACAAATAAAAAGAATTTTGGTCATTTCATGTCAAGAGAAGTAACAAATAATAATTCAGAATGCAGAAAAAACATAACCTTAGGTCAGGCAAGAGATGCTTATGCAATATTTTCCATTGCATAAACATAAAGATTAAATATCTTATTGCAGCAAAAAAGTAAGGAGAGCAAACCTAAAGTATACAATGGACTGATTTAGACCAGAAGGCGCTTCAAAAGCATGTTATATATCAACAAAACAAACAACAAACATAACAGAAAAGAGATATTGCCATGAAGCCCATGCTCATGTATGTGGCAGCAGAGACTATCAAATACTAAGAAAAATCAGGCAAGGAGCTAGCATCTCTAAGTGAATGGTGTATTTACAGCAGAACCTATATATTTCAAGTGCTGGAGTTCAATCCCTGAAATTTAGCACAAACTCTGGAGTTGAAGGCGGGAAGTAATTCAGAGAATAGCAGTTTAGTCATTACTCCATATGAGCTCTTGTTTGTCCGTGTCTCTTTCTAGGAAGGTGAAGATTACCTTTGGTATTAATTAATTAAAACCAACAAAGGATTAGCAGAGGTGCATAGATCTACATGTCAGTGAGTGGCCCACTGACCCCTTCTTCTTCCATCCCATTCTAGAAAAGGCAGCATGAGTTATAGTTTCACAAAAATGAATCAACCAAAACTTAGCATAGTCCTAGAGATGTGAATGCCAATACCATAATTATTTAGTGCACGCTCTTCCATAAGTGTCATCTTTTGCTGTAAAAAAATGGACCATAGAGGAAGAGATGGATTAAAAACTCACATGTGACCATCCATGGACCGATGGACCCAACAGTGGATGGTGAAGACGCCAAAATTGCGCGGCATTCCAGCAAACATGCGGCGGGCAGGATACCTTTGTACACAAAGCTGACAAATGAAGCGAGGGCCTCTCGTAGGACGTCCAGACTCCTCCAGCATTGCGAGAGAAAGAATAAGAAGAGCAGGACTGCAGGAAGAAGATGTAGAGTGAGCTGAGGAAGGTGCAGTACCATCGGACGTGCCCGCAGCGCATGTTCCCGCCGCCGGTGCCGTCGATGACGCGGCGCCTAGGTGACGACGGCAGGTCATGCCTCCGGATTTGACCGCACCGCCGAGACGGGCGCGTGGGCGTGCCCCGTGGCCTCGAGGCCCCAGAGATACCTCAATGCACGGATCCAGGGCGAACGGCTCAGGATCTGATTCGTACTGTACCTCCTCCTCTTCTCGCGACGAGTGCAACAGCCACAGCATGAAGAGCAGAAACGGAATAAGAAACCTCCAGGTTGCCCGGCCGGGAAGAGCCAAACGAGCGCGTAGGCGCGTAGCCCCGTGCAAAAACGAATGAATCGTACGGAAAGGACGGGAAGAGCGCCGCCTCCGAAGAACAAACCAGAGACCACATCGGAAGAGGCTAGATCTAATCCAAACCCTACCAAGAGAGGCGCGGAGAAAATCAGAGAAAACACCCACCAGTCCACCACTCGCCGCACAACGATCTGAAAGCCCATTGATGACGCATGAGAAAGGCCGCTAAGACACCGCCAAGTGGGGTCACAACCCCTAAAGGGCCACCCAGCAGACTGTAAAAACAAGGGGACGCACCAAAAGGAAAAATAGATGGACCCGTGAACGGAACGGCAAGCCAGAGGTACAGGTGTACGACGCAAGGACCCACAAGGCAGTGTCATCAGGAACGGCAAATGGCCTGAGAAGCCTCCCTGGTCTCCCGGATTAAAGCTATAGATAATGGGTACATACATAAATACTGATCAGCAGCTAGTAGCTGGTAGGTAGATATTTATATATGAAGAATTAAAAATATCGACAGCATGCATGATGCATGTAAGCTAGACTAGCTTAGCTAGTATACGTTTGGAAGTGACGTTTTTATGTGGTCACATTTTACGTTACCTGGGGAGACAATCGGAAAACGCTTCGTGACCTAGCTGCCAGGAGCGGCGACTAGGGGCACGGCCGCCTATCACCGATCTTCACCGGTCGGCGCGCTGGTCCGCTCTCCCTCCGACTGCTGTCCCGGTGGCAGGAGTGAGCGGGACCCCGTTCCTCCGCTCTCTAGTTAGGTTTTGGTCTTGTAGATTGTGATGCGTCGTTGGGGTGGTGGGAGCGGCGTCGCGACGAATAAATCTGTCTCAACTCTACTCCCACATCGGCGTCGTCCTTCAGGCGACGTCTCGGAGTTGATGTCATCGTGTGTTTGCCGATCCTTCAGATCGGTGACGTTAGAGTTCATTGATGGTGTCGGCGAGGCGGTGGCGGCGATCCCATCAGGTGTGTTTCTCCTTCTGCTCTGTCCCCGTTGCTGCGGCGTTGTCTCCGACGTCATGGTGGAGCAGGGAGAATTGGTCGTCCGGGAGTACGCGCAGACGGTTGCCTGCGCAGTTGACAGCTGGAAGATGGTGCATCATGTGCTGGATTTGTGGTTGGAGTTTGACAGTTCTGGTATTCTTCTCCGATGTTGTAGTCGTGCGGGGATGTCAGGTCTGGAGTTCGATGGCGTGTCCGGGGACACGTTGCCCCGGTCTGATTCGTTCAACGACAATGATTTTGCTTTTGGCAAACTATTTTGGAGGTCCGTAAATCTGCAGATCAGCGATGGAGCCGCGTCGAGCTCGAGTGAAGAGGCGATATGTCTACTCTCTCTTGGTGGTCGCTTCGGTGGTGCCGAAGGAGAGGGACAGTCGATGGTTTTTTACATAGGATATTCCTATCCTTTCAGTATTGTAATGTCAGTGTTTACGTGTTTTGTAACCGGATCTTACGAATGAGAACGTATTACCTTGCAAAAAAACATTTTACGTTACCTCCAACCGAGCCTTGATATGGTCTCTACTGAGTTTGTACTCTTGCTGAATGGAAAGCAAGACGTCGATGAAGTCGCTGTTGTCGCCGCCGTGCTTCGGCGCCGGCTTGCTCGCGTGGTTGTCGATGAGGCTGTCGAGCAGGTCGTCCCACATCTTGTTCACTCTCCGAGCCTTGGCGCAGACCACCCACTTGATGACGTCCAGCTTCACCAGCGCTGGGAAGTAGTCCTCGAGGTTGAAGCCGCCGATGAGGAGGGAGTTGGCCTCCACCAGATCCCGGAAGAGCTTGTTGTGGCCTTGCTTCCTGAAGGGCTTGCCGGAGACGGCGTGGCACACGACATCCTGGGTGAAGATGTTGAGGAGCTCGCTCAGGTCGACGGCGGCGCCGACCGCATGGCGGATTTTGTCCACGACCAGACTCACCTCATGCTGGCGCGCGTGGCGGTAGGAGCGGACCTTTTTATTGGTGAGGAGGTGCTGGGTGGCGATCTTCTTGACCTGGCGCCAATGCTCTCCGTAGGGGCAGAATACGACGTCGGTGGAGCCGTAGAAGAGGATGTCGGTGACGGGGGAGTGGGCCCGGGACGCGAAGACGTGATCGTGGGTGCGAAGCACGGCCTCCGCGGCGGCCGGCGAGGAGACGACGAGCGTTGGGACGGCGCCGAGGCGGAGGAGCATGAGGCCGTCGCGGGCGTGCTCGGCGGCGAGGTCGCGGAGGGAGACGTGCGGGAGCGAGCCCACCAGGTGCAGGTGGCCGATGAGGGGGAGCCTGCCGCTGGGAGAGGGCAGCTTGCTCAGCGCCTTTTCTCTGGCTCTCGCGGTGGCTGTCCAACTTCCGGAGCGGCGCACCATCAGGATGACGACGGACGCCAAGAGGACAGTGACCAGGACTAGCTGGGCTGCCTGTGGAGTCCTTGCCTGCAGCAGCAGCTCATGGAGATGGAGAACAAGGCCATGCCTCTCGTGACCCATCGGCTGTTCAGTTCAGTGTGAGTGATGCTTTCTCGCTGGGTTTCCTTTTTTTCACACGCAGCAACCTGGTTTTATAACTAGGAGCGCCCACTTTGTTTTTCAGACCAAGACAAACTATTTCCAACAAAAATAAATAAACTAGCAAGGAGGTCAATTTTTTTTTGAAGTCAGGCAAACATTTTGCCTTTATATTTACTAGTAGGATTGCACTTGCACGCACGTGTGTACAAGATAAATATTACTGATTCAGCTTATCTATACCTACTAATAAAAGCATTAAGGTTTCTTGCGAAATTTTCGTCCAACACAAAAAGACAGTTTTACCCTCCCACCAAAACTCATAATACTCCACTTTTGCCACAAAACGGTTCATATATGTTACGGTGTAGAACCAAGGTCCTAGCTGGCACGCCTACCTATGCCAGCTGGGCTCCAGCTGTTCGTAGCGCCTGTCAGGACAATGACGGACGCCATGTACCAGTCTGGCCTTCGGTGCCGTCGCCGCAGTCCTGGTGCCGCGATTCAATTCCTCAAGCCACCGCAGATGGCTCGGCTACACTGGAGATCCGGTGTTGTTTGTCCTCGAGTGGATGAATTAACTAGCAAATTGATCTGACAAGCAGGGCACGAAGGCAACAAAGGAAGAACCTGCTGTATTAGCATGTATGTGTTGGTCTCTTCCGTTGATCTTTTTTTAGTTAATCTCCGGCTCCGGCCGTGATGTGTACCTAATGTCAACATACTGCATGTTGGGGACACAGAAGAACTTGTAGTGGAAGGCGCCTGAGAGTTGGTTCTTGCTGGCGCCGATCTCGTGGAGGAGATGGAGGGAGCAGAGGGAGTCGGGAAGTGCCCTGGTTCGCCGTGGTTGACAGGTTGAGGTCCATGGACGCCACGAGCTGGTTGTCGGGCTCCATTGCGCAGAATACGCCATATTAGTCCGGACCGCACCAGTTTCGCGTCGGGTTCTTGTGGTCGCTCGTGATGGCGCGCTTCAGTGCCACGTATACCTTTTCCAGCCGTGAAGCACGGGGCCACGAGGGTGCTGACCAAGGAGGACTGGCTATCCGTGACCACGTCGTGTAGCACACAAAAGCGCGTCTCCGATCACCCGCTTCAGCTGCTGAGCGATCCGCATTGGCATGAGCTGCCGGGTTGTCCTAGGCTGAAACTACCATCAGTCGATCACATGCAGACCTCCCACCAGATTAATTCTGTCCTTTTCCATTGTATTTCTTTCATTTATTGCATGGGTTTTCCAGGCTATGGTTTCAAAGTTTTTGACTTTTTCTTTCCTTTACTTGTTGCAAAATGCAAGCACATTAGATCATCTCTAGGAGACACCGTAAAACCGGTTAAAACTATAAAAAATAGTTGTTTACAGTTTCGCTCGAAAGGACGGCGCAAACATATCCCGTAAACTTTGGTCGACCCTCAAAAATTTTGCAGGGCATTGAGCGTCCATCACGAGACCCTCGTATGTGCGTTTGGGAGGCAATTTGCAGTCAAACTGTAAACCGATCAAACCACGTCGGAGCAGGCGCGCCGCCACAGAATTCGCCGGAAACGGTTGCTGCACAGCGAAATAGGCCGCCGCACGCTGGAATAGGCCACCACAAGTCAGTATTACGGCCAACTCGACCTCCGTTGCCGAGGCGCGGCCGGCCATGGACGGTGCGGACCAGGCGGGGCAAGGCAGCATCGGCAAAATGCCGAGTGGGGGCAGGGCATGCCGAATTAGGGCCGGCGGCGCCGGAGAAATACCGCATGGGCGCGGGGAGGCGGCGGGAAGCTTGCTGGGCGGTCCAGTGAGCGACCGCAGCCGCGCCAAGGGTGCGCACGGCCGCACCAGGTTGCGGGCGGAACGACGCAAGGAGCTCGCGCGCGTGCCGGGCGGGGCCGTGGAGCGGCCATTGCCGAAGATGGGCGGGATACGGTTGGCGACAGCCGGAGAAGATTAGGCGTCGTCTGTTTTACGCTATCTAGAGAAGGTTAACCGTCCGGCCGAGTTTGGCACTGCAAAATCGGTTTGAGGTGCACTGCAAACATGTCTTTGATGGGTGCGGTTCGAGGAGTCTCCTAGATGCTCTCACAAATTTGTATTTGTCCATCCGAAGGGGCAGGGTAGTCTTCTCTGAATCAATTCTTTTCTGATTTTGGAACATGATCTATAATGAAGGGCTCTGAAAATGGCTAACAAGTGGATTAGTACTAGACTGAAATGCCTTAAAAATTATGTTGGTTCCATTTCACGATTCACTTTGGATGAGATTAAAAGTAAGAGATGTTGAGGATTGTTATTTAGTGGAACAAGTGGATTAGTAGTGGATTCAAACGCAACATATTTTCAATTATCTGCCGTCAAAATAAGGATATGGTGTAAACTAATTTGTTAGAATTGGAATCATATAACAATTTTCATTATCCGTTGCAACGCACGGGCATTTTTGCTAGTATACTCAAATTTCATTACCGAACAAAATAGATATGGCAGTTGACTAACATAAATTCCGTAAAAGTACAGTACAATACAAGCAACATATCTCTTCCAAGAGCATCTCCACGGGCACCCCCAAACGGCCCCTAAAATCCCATTGAGGGTTAGGACAAGAAAAAAACCGCCCACAACGACACCCCTAAAAGCAGTACACTCATCATATTTATGTCCGACACCCCCAGCCCACCCACCAAACATGAGGACCTGTCTGGGGGCGCCGGACATTGTTCAGCCGGCCCACCCAACAGGAGGGGCCCGCTTGTCATAGAAACAGAAAAATATTTCGTTCACATATAACGGTAGAGAAATTCCTTGTACATGCCATTTTTGTACATATATAAGATGAAATTTGAAACACGACGCCTGCCCTAAGATTTAATCGTCGTTCTGGTCCGATGGGGACGGTGCCGGAGTTCCAGGCTTCTCCTGCTCTAGCACCGGCGGCGCTGGAGGTCCGGGTGGCGGCAGCGCAGGAGCCACGGGTTGTGCCCATGGCGGTGCAAACCACCGTGGGTCTGCACTGCGTATGGTGTCCTCCCATAAGGGCCAAGACTCCCACCGGTCTACAGCCGCGTATGGCGCCGACAACGGCTCCTGATGAGGCTCGTCCTCCGCCATGTCCTCCTCCTCCTCCATGCCCTCCTTTGGCAGCGGTTCCTCCGAACGCGGGTCCTCCTACTGCATTGGCTCCTCTGCGATCTTCTCCTCATCGACTGGCAACACGACATTCTTCTATGATAGCGCCATTGTGTGGATGATGGTGGGAAATTTGTGCCAGAGTTTGAGCTTGATGGCGCGCTTAAAAGGGCCCGACGAGACGGAATGCGCCGTCTCTCGAGGCGGCAGAAGGCGAGGCAATGGGAGGCACGTCTTCCCAATGCGTGTCGTTATGCGCCCCACCCTCCACTGCCGCCACTCCCCTTACTTCCGCGGTAACCGAGGAGCGTCCCAATCCCCACGACGCCCATGAGCCCTATAAAATCCCCTCTCCCGGGAGAGGGGTGTCATCTCTGTCCCTTCCTCCCACCCCTCATCATCCAACATGGCGGGAGATCGAAGAGGCGGGCACGATGGTCATGCAGGGCACATGGGCCGAGGAGGCCGTGGTGGTCACCACAGCCATGGTGGTCGCGGGGGCCGTGGCGGTCGTAGCTGACAACGAAGGACTTTCTCTCTTCCAACCATTGGGCAACCTCCTGAGGCTACCCGACAGAATCGTCGTCGTACTATTTCACACTGCAGCTGAAAGAGTGCCCCAACTGCGTGGACGCCATCGTGATCAGGAACGGCGACGAGCTGTTCCTCGGGAACGGCTGGACGGCGTTCACCCGCATGTACCAGCTGCAACATGGCTGGATGTTGAACTTTTGCTACGCCGGGGAAGGCAAGCTACACATTAAGATGTTCGACGCCACAATGCTCCAGCACGACTGCTGCCAGGACGGCGAGGCCAAGCATGGCGTGGCCGAGAGCAGTGGCGGCGAGGAGGAGTAGTCAGGGTGCTACAATGCAGGAAATTGTTAATTTTCTTACAAAAATTTCAACGGAAATTAAACCTTTTGCATACAAGATGTTCCAGTTCTACCTCGCTTCCCGGCATCGAGGGCGGCCTCGTTTGCATACAAGATGTTCCAATTCTTAAACCTTCGGCGTTCAGGACAGCCTTGCTTCCCGGCGTCGAGGGCGGCCTCGTTTGCCGGCGACTAGTCTAGCCCCGTGCGTGCGCCCAACAGGGGACATGCAGGACGGCCTCGCAACCCGGCGTGGAGGGCGGCATCGTTTGTCGGCGTCGAGGGCAGCATGGCCACCCCGTGCAGGTCCTGGCGGTCCTCGAGCGGTCCCGTGCTGGACAGCGCAGGGGACGTGCAGGATGGCGTCCTTGGCGTTCCTACATTCAGGTCGGCCTCGACCTCGATTCTCGGCCTAGATGGCAGCGCAGCCGTCGCGTGCTGGTCGTCGCGAGGGTCAACCAGATCAATTATGGTGGAAGGCTAGGAGGGTTGGACCTGGCACTGATTTGTCATCTTCGCTGGATCCTTGGAGGCAGAAGATTGTGCTAGACCGGTTGTGGAAACTGCGGCCTAGGCCGGTGCCGTCCTCCTCTCATGTTATAATGGGTGGTTTAGAGGCTCCGACGCTTGCACGTTCTTCACGGGAACCGCGCCACTGGCCAATGCTTCAATCGAAATCGAGGACGGGCATGTTCCAGTCTTTTTTAAGAAGACTCGGGAGATATGATATTCCGTGAACCGGTAAGTTGAACTCAACATCTGAGCGGCATTGACCGTTTGATTCTGCTGTTTGATGGCTGAGATTTAATGTATCCCGACATGTTTGTTCTTTTATAAGTAGTTTAGATAAAGGAGGAGCAAACATGGGTTGCCTGGGCCGAAAAGGAAAAAAAAATCCATAATCTGAAACTAAGAAACAATCTCCGCTAAATGTTTAGCGCCAGCGAGAATCCAGTTCTTACCCTCATCCGTAATTTTTTGAAATAGGACCAAAGGCGTGGTTGAGCTGTTATTGATGACATGTGCGTTCCTTTCCTTACAGATGTCCCAAGTAATCACGGCGATCAAAGTCGCTTGGAGTCAGTAGGAGTTTTGGTGATGGCATGGCAGTACTGGAGGATAGTAGGGCGATCAATCCAAAATCTTGTACCATGGATGGGCAGAGAAATGAGGCAACAAACTGCCAAATGCGCCTAGAGAAGCGGCATTCGAAAAGGATGTGCCTAGCAATTTCACCATGTCCATTGTAAAGACGGCATAACGGGCTGGAAGGCCAACCCCTAACAGCGAGGTGATACGTCTGCAACGTATCTATAATTTCTGATGTTCCATGTTGATATTATGCCAATTGCTACATGTTTTCCGTATGTTTTCCTACGTTTTCTTACATTTTCCGGGACTAACCTATTGACAAGATGCCAAGTGCCAGTTCCCTGTTTTCTGCTGTTTTTTTATTTTCAGAAAAGTTGTTCTGAAAATATTCTCGGAATTGGACCCCACGAATCCTGAAGTTCCTATTTTCCCCGGAGGCTTCCAGAAGTCCAAAGGAGTCGAAGACGGGTCCCGGAGGGCCCTCACCATGCCCAGGCGCGGGCCCACCCCTGGCCGCGCCTGGGGGTGGTGAGGAACCCCCGGTGCCCCCTGATGTCGCCCTTCCGCCTATTTATACTCCCCCGAGGGAAAACCCTAAAAGAATCGACGAAATTCCAAGAAACCTTCCGCAACCGCCGTCATCGTAAACCCAAGTTTCGGGGGACAGATCTCTGTTCTGCCACCCTGCCGGGACGGGGAAGTGCCCCCAGAAGCCATCTCCATCGATTCCCCCGAAATCTCCATCGCCGTTGCTGTCTCCTATGATGAGGAGGGAGTAGTTCTCCCCCGATGCTGAGGGCTCTACCGGTAGCTATGTGTTTCATCTCTCTCTCCGATGGTGTGATCTATATGTGATCGTGAGCTTTGTAATCTAATTGAATAAGTAGATGTTACTCTTCATCTATTGTGCTACTCAAGTGTTTTATTAATATGAACTTTGGAGTCACCTTGTCTCGCGGTGTGAAGGTGACAGTGTGCACATCGTGTGTGTCTCCTCTATGAATTGTGGTGTTTGTCTAGTACCTTCTAGGGCGCTCAAGTTGACAGTGTGGGGCTAACTAGACATGGGAATGCTTACTTTAAGGAATGCTTTTTGCAGCCCTACGCAATGATTAGTGTTCATTATCCAACCAGATAAGGTTAAGAGTAGCATAGTGAAGAGAAGATATTTAGTTATTCAATTATGTGATCATTGTTGAGAGTGTCCACTAGTGAAAGTAGGATCCCTAGGCTTTGTTTCCAAGCATTGAAACACCATTTTCCGCCTGTTCTGCTACATGTTTGCTTGCCCCCATATTTATTTCAGATTGCGATTATTACTTATAACCATCCATATTACTCGCATTTCACTATCTCTTCGCCGAACTAGTGCACCTATATATCTGAAAAGTATATTGAGTGTGTTGGGGACACAAGAGACTTCTTGTATCTTAATTACAGAGTTGCTTGAGAGGGATATCTTTGACCTCTACCTCCCTGAGTTCGATAAACCTTGGGTGATCCACTTAAGGGAAACTTGCTGCTGTTCTACAAAACTCTGCACTTGGAGGCCCAACACTGTCTACAAGAATAGAAGCGTTCGTAGACATCACGAGACGATCTGATGTTCAGAGCCTGTTTTGAACCACAAGCCAGGCGAAGAACCTGCATTTTGGTGGCGCCCAAGGCTTCCAGTCGAGGCGGACAAAGAGCAGGGGTGGATCCGAGAATCTAGGCTTTGTAGGCCTACTCGGCCTTGTACGCAGTGTCCGCTGGAAGTGAGAGTCCATGTGATAGAGTCGGTGATGTCTGGGACCAAAGCAAATTCCTGGAGAAGATCGCTGAGTTGTTGAAATAGGAAACTTGTGTGGCAGTGAAACCCTGAAAAGAGATGTCTATGACCCAGGTTTGATTTGCGAGGGCATTCTGGACGCATATGTTCTTCTTCTTGGAGGCCACAAAGATTTTTGGGGCGATCAATTTTGGCGATGTCCCATTTAGCTAAGAAGAGGACTAGAATCAACTAGCTGATACGTCTATATTTGCCACGATTTTGCCTATTGTTTTCATATATTTATATTACAATTTGGCATCGTTCTAAATTGGTTTCTACATTTTATGATTGATTTCAACAAAAACCCATTTTTCCAATGTGGTTTTCACAAGATTTGTTTTTATTATTATTTTACTTGTTTTTCCTTTATCTTTGTGTCTATGTATGTGCACATGGAAATTATGAATTATCAAGAGAAAGGGAGAGGAAGGGAGAAGAATCCGGAGAAGTTACAAGTACCATATGGCAATGAATTATCAAGAGAAAAGGAGAAGAAGGGAGAAGAATCCGGAGAAGTTACGAGTATCAAATGACAAGTTAAGAGGCTTGGAAAATTGTCATTTTTTTACAAAGAAATGTCACACTTTTAGACAAGTGGAGCATGCGCCTCGTCCATACGAGCTGAACGAGTCAAAGATCACCTAAAACTGAGTTCGTATGAGGAACTAGTAAAGGAGAAATATTCATGAGACTGAGATTTTACGGTTCAGTCGGCAATGACCATATTGGTGACCGTAACGTGATTGATTTTGCATACCGAAACATCAATACCTCTTTACAGACAAACAATATGGTCGGCAATGACTGTACCGGTGACCGTACCACAACCCAGGACGGCCGAAATTAAGCGGATTTTCGTGATTCTGCACCAAACCTAACATTTCTAAACACTTTAGGTTGGTTTGTGGGGGGTGGGGGGTCAAAGAGGGCTCATCTACAACCCTCGGATGAAGTGTAAGCCACCTATATAAGGAGGGGAGGTGCTTACCCCAAGAGACAACAAGATCCATACAAGAGACACCACACAATACGCAGCCGCCCCCGGAGGGCTGCCGCCGCCTCACCACATCCATTGGAGATCAAGGCAAGCCTTCGAGAGGAGGAGGCAAAGGCATCTACATGAACACCATCATCATCCACACCCCTGTAACAATAGAGTCATCCATCCATCTCGTTGTAATCTTAGATATTGTTGTAGATTGCTTCGTGTATCCATCTAAGCAATCATCCATGATTCATATATTGATGCCTATGATGTCTTGTACCTCCATTCTTGAGTAGTTCGGTTGGAGATAGGAATGAACCCTAGTTTCTATTATATGAGCGAAGTATCTGTTTGTCTTTAGCTGCAAGGTGTGTAGTAACAATCCTAATGCTATTGTGAGTTGTGCACCTCATAATATATTGTTTATGGGCCATAATGTGATTTTTTGTGTTGGTTTGAGGCAGACTGACGAGTGAGTATGACATGACAAAAAGTTGATCATCCTTTCTTGATGATCTGTGACATGGGAATAATGGATAACTCAACATACTAATAACGCATCCACGGGGAGACTCTTAATCACTAGTGCCAATATGGTGGTTGTGAGTAGTGTGTAGGTCAGATGCACTCGGGGCATATTAATACATGGATCTCCGCATGTACACAATATATGATCAAAGAAGAGCGATTTTTTTCCATTCCTTAGTATTAGTACTAGTGGTGATTTCAGACTCCTCTATAGCGTCCCATGTTGTTATTATCATTTTACTTTCAGTTCTAGTTTACTTTCGTTCTTTACTTGTTTATCTATGTTCTAATTACAAAACCCTATTTATTAAACTATTTTTCATAGCAACTTATAGAATAGGCTATTTTCATATATGTTTGGTTGTGAACATGAATGCTCTTGACGCCGTAGTTGCGGGATTGGCAGTGCCAACCAATAGTGCACTTCGTGGGAACAATATAAATCGGGAGATCATACTTCCATGAAATTGTTTTAACAAATCTGTGCACTTGCAGGCATTAGTAGTACTGCCATCTCCAATGGTAACCCTTGTCGCAACATTCAACAACTCCCTATCTGCACTGTCATTTGGGGTTTCGAGGCCAACTCAAGGCTTATCAGGGGATACCCATGCTAGCCAGAGCCATCAAACCCGCAAGGCATGGGTGACTTCTCCAAGTTGAGGATCCCGAGCCCTCCCAACTCTTTCGGACGACAAAATTTTGTCCAACACACTTTACATTTCCCGCCACTGACATGTAGATCGACAAACATAGCCCATTTTGACCATTTTTCAATATTGACCCCTTTCAATGGATAGTCATGCCTTCCATTTTGACAATTTAAAAAAAAAAACTCAAAGAAAGTGAAGTACTCAAATAATTTAAATTTGAACTATAAGTGTATGATATTTTGCTCTGATTTTTTTTCCAAAAATCATTTTAAGGTAGACAAGTATTGATTATATCAGAGAATCGCCGATAGTTTTGAAAAACAATTGAACCCTTTCAATGAATAACCATGCCGACCATTTGAACTTTAAAACAAATTCAATGAAGTTGTAGATTTTTTATTTTTAAAAGATCCAATTATACCTCATGGAGTCATTTTATGTGTACTAGTTGTAGAAAAAACGCTAAACTAAGAAGAACTTTTGGGAAAATATTCACAAAAAACACTATCATGTATGAATATTAATGAGGTTCAAGAAAAATGAGCATGATCACGACCATATGCATGACACACTTCATGATAATGACCCATATTTGACCACGTATGTGTATTTTGGAATGGAAAACATTACTACCGAATTGGATTTTCAAATCACTACGATGTTATGTTGTTTTAAATTCAAGTCAAATTTTGAACGAGAAAGAATATGGTCGTGATTTGAGTAATTTTACCGTTCATTTTACATGGGACATGCGATTGGTATGATCCCAAATTTAATATGTCCACTCTCAATTATTAAAATTCAATAAAAAGACAGATTTTAAACGAAGTCATGTGATATGAAATTTACCCCTATACACGAATATAGGTCAGCGTGTCTCCAGGCAACAGAATCACAGCAAGCCACCTGCCATGGATCGGACCTCTCCTGATCTCACCCACACACATCACCTCATGGTCTCCCGAGAAATCGGGGCAAGGCACATAGTCAACGCACACACACCCGCCAGTACTCATTTTCTGGCACGATCCCCTTCTCCCATCCATCCAGACGCACGCACGATTGGCCTCCCCTAGATTACCTTCTACGCTATTGGTCCTCGCGATATCTGATGAGAAGACGACGGTCAAGGCTGAGGGACCCTAAACTCACGCACTCCTCTCGCAAACCCTCGATTCCCAACTCTTAGGCTGGTCATAGTAGGGAGTAAACAAGATTAGTAACATCATTATGTTACTAATCTATGTTACTACCTACATATGGAGATAGCTAATCGAGTACCATGAGGTTCCAAAATTGTACTCACTCAATCTAGTACCATGAGGTTCCCAATTGGTACTCACTCAACCCTCCTATTCCACACCCTCATTTAAACAACAGAGGTGAGTACCATGAGTACCTAAAATTGTTGCACATTCTTTTTCTCAATGGAAATATTTGAACAACTGTTGCATCGAGCTACGGAGAATCATTGAAGATGGATACAAGCCCTTTGATCCAAAGAACTTGACAAGAAGAGAAGTGGTTGATTGTAAACTCAACTTAGTCATCGGAGAGAAGATCATGCCACACATTCAACAATTCTCCACCGCCAAAGAAACATGAGAAGATCTTATCTCCATGTTTGAAGGGAATGCAAGCATGAAGAGAAATGGATTTTATGCCTTGAGCAATGAGGTCGAAGGATTCTATATGCTTGATGGTGAAAGTCATGAGGCTATGTATCGGAGGCTCAAGACCCTTGCTACTTCCTTTAGTGTTCTCGGTGCCACCTATGTTGATGATGCATGGATCTAGAGGAAGTATGTGAGGGCCCTCATGCCATTTGATCTAGTTGAATTTAAGAGTATCCAAGGAAAACACGACTACCGTCTCATGAATTCCAATGAGGTTATGCAAGGTATGGCATCCTTTTAAGTGCAAACCAAGCTTGCCCAAAACTCTCGTGCTCGTGTTATTGGAATGCACAAAGGGACCTCCCTTGATTTGAAGGCCAAAGTTGTGACCAAGGTGGTGAACAAAGAAGATGAGGTTTAATTGGAAGAAGAGTTGGCTCCTCTAAAGCCCAAAGAGTATGATCCGGTTCATAAAGATTACATGGCTCTTGCATCCATGAAGTTTTGGAAAAACCCACCTAAGGAAAATACCTATGTTGAGGAAAAGACCAAGTCAAGGAAGGAACTCAAAGAGTGAGGGCTTGCTTCAATTGTCAAGACAAATATAACTTCATTGCCGAGTGCCCTTTCGAGAATAGAGAAACTCAAGGAGGAAAGCTTATCCTCAAGGACAAGTGAAAGTTCACTCGCAAGAAGCCCTTCTTCAAGAAGAACACCTCCAAAAGAATCCAACTTATAGTATTGTGTTGGTGACTCAAGAAGAGTATGCATCAGGTGATAGTGAAGAGGAAGAAGAAGAAACCACAAGTGAAGTGGCCGCCATTGCAATTGACTCATCATCATATCCATGTCTCTTTGAATCCACCAATGAGACCCTACCCACTCAATCTGAAAAGTTCTTCATGGACAAGGCCTCCGAGGTATCATCTTCTTCCCTCTCCAACTCTGAAAATGAAAATCATGATCTTGCTAGTCTTAGTGTAGAAGATAAAAATTGCCTATTTGGATCTCTTTATGGCTAACTTTCAAAGTGAAACCAAAAGCACTTTGAGATTCTCATGAGCAAATATGGAGAGGCTCAAGAGCTCTTTGAGAAGAAGTGTCGTGGGATAATCACGGCAGACGTTACCGGGGGTAACTTGTCTTGGGGCAAATCGACTCTGGTGTTTGGGAGAGGGTTTAGCTCAAGGGAAACCATGGTGATATGCGATCTGGTAGCCGGCAATCAAGCGCCAAGTCTCCGATCTGAATATATTATCTCAACTCTCGTGTTACAAGGGATACTCGATATCTCACAACCTCTAACTCGTGAGCTTGTGTATCCTAACCCTAGGGACCGGTTTATATAGTACCCGGATCCCCTGGCTTACTATCCAAGGCGTGTTCGGAGTCCTACCCGGACACTACTTACAAACCCTAAACTTCCTTATCAGAACCCACAATCCGGGTTACGAGGCCTATACTCCTGGGCCTTCTAGAAGCTCCTTTTCCCTAAGCCGGGTCTTGTGCAGTGTCGTTTGAGCCGAATTACACCTTGGTATTAGCATACCGGGTTATCGTCCCTCCATCAGTAGTCCCCAGAATAGCTTGGGCTTCACGGGACCCTCCTTGAAGCGCACGCTATTCCCTGCAAAAATAACAAACATACAAATTCATAGAGGCCGGGTTAGGTTTGCTTTAATAAACAGCCAGGCCTAACTCCATTGATGGTCCATATAATAACCCGGCTTTCTCTGAGTCTATCTTTACTTTTCCGGGTCAATGTTCCGAGGAAAATGCAGAAGATCCGGCTTATTTCACTCGTTAATTGATCCGGATATCACGGAAGAGATTTGCTTCCTATCCATTCCGGATATCTCGCCCCAACACTTAACGCGTATCCCAAAATATCAGGACGGGTATCCCTTATCCCGAAATCTTCGGTTCCCGCTCGCCGGCCTAGGTTTCCCCACCCGTACATATAAATAGGTGCCTAGGGGGTGACCTAAACCTAACGGCTCATTTCTTCCACCTTCTTCTTCCTCACCGGCGCCCTCTCACTCGAGCTTGCACAACACCGCCACGGAGACCTCGGGCACACCGCTGGAGCAGAGCCGCTGCCAGCTGCGCTCTTCCACGGTTCGCCCCGCGCCGCCGCCAGTCTCCGCCGCCGCGCCCTCGACCTGCCCGCCGGGAGTCGCAAGGGGACACCACGATTGCGCCATCTGCCGCCGTCGCGCCCTTCTCCAATCCACACCGGTAAGCTCCTTACTTCCATTAATTTAACTTCTAATTTCTCCGTTTGATCTAGATTGGATCTAGGTCCGCCCGCGGGCCATTTCTCGCCTCACGCCGAATTAGACCATTTAACCCCACTATAGTTCGTTCAATTGCTCAATAGTTGATCCCGCAGCACTCTCCTATGGCTCGTAATCGTTAATTTCTCCGCGAAATCATCCGTAAAATTTCCAATCTAGATGTAGTCCGCCCAAATTTCCGCGGCTGTTCTTCGACACCCGGATAGACCACCACTTCCGGTTCTTTTATTCATACTGTAGATAAACAGGCAATCAACCTCTTTTTAGAATTGCTCGCTGATACTTAGATGTCCCATAATTTCTGCGCTGCTCGTCAACACCTGGATAGTTTGTAATTTTCGTACTGTCTAGTGATACTCGGACAACTCATAGCTCTCATACTGCATATCGATACTCGGAAAACTCCTGGATTCCATACTGTTTACTGATACTCGGAAAACTCATAGCTTCTATGATTCTTACTGATACTACTCATGGATACTCGGATAACTCCTAATTCCCGAGTTTTAATGTTTCATACACTTTGCTTTGTATCTTGCAGGCCGAGCAAATGGCTCCAAAGCACAAGGGCAAACAGCCGGCCAAGGCAAAGTCAACCCAGTCCATTTCCGCCAACTGGGCGCGGTCCTCCGTGACCCTGGCCAAGCTAGAGGAGCTGGCCGAGTCAGGCGTCCTCCCTCCTCAGAAGGAGATTCATTGGAGGGTTCCGGGTGACGAGACCCGGCCTACCCCCAACCCCGACGAGGTAATATGCTTTGTTGAGCACGTGATCCGGGGGTTTCGCCCCCGGGTCACTCTTTCTTCCGTGAAGTCCTCAGCCATTATGGCCTCCGGGTGTTTGACATAGGGCCTAACTCTATGTTGAACATAACCCATTTCATAGTCCTTTGTGAGTCCTATTTGTGCATCCCACCAAATCTCGCCTTATTTATTGAACTTTTCCAATGCAAACCGTGCCGCGAAAGCGGTGACGGGGCCCTCTTGGCCTGCGGCGGGGTCTCTATCCAGCGCCGCAAGAATTCTCCTATGCCGACTCTCAGCCTTAACTCACATGTTAAGCATTGGCAGCTATCCTTCTTTTATTGTCGGGACACATCCCCACCCGGCGAGAGGAAATTGCCGGGTTACTCGGAGGGTCTCTTAGATCTTTCCGATAATTTCCATGCTTTCGCCCCTGAATCGGACAGGGAAGCGATCCAGCCTCTTCTAGCCAAAATAGCTATTCTTTCTGCCCAAGGCCTCCTTGGGATTAACTTGGTTAAGACATGGGTGGACTTCCGGATCCAGCCCAACTCCATTCGCGCAAAGCTGATGTGCGACTACTCGGGGCACGTCACGGACGCGCTCCGCTATTCCTCAAAGAATTACCCGGCCGGTGACACTAAAAAGACTATCAAGAGCTTCTTGACGGAAAAGTTGGACGTGATCCGGAACATAGCCGGATTAGATCCATATACACGCGAGAATCCGGCTCCCGCGGTAAGATCCGGCACTTATACTTTCACTTTCATTCTTGCACTTACACTTGATACAATCATTAACTCTTACTTTTACGCCTTTTTCTCAGGCTGATAGTGCTTTCTGGAACGCTGAGACCTCCCCTTCCTCCGGAGACCCAGAAGAAGATGAAGAGGCAGCTGACTCGGAGGAAGGTACATTCCGGGTTTTTACCCAACCCAATTTCTGCTAACTTGTTTCTCCACACTTCCTGTTTTTCCGACTGTATTCATTGGTGACTCTCAGGGCTGGAGGATAAGGAAGAGAAAGAAGACCCGGAAGACGGGGTAGAAACACAGAGTGACGAGAGCGAAGCTGAACCGGTCACCGAGGTCGGAGCTAAGAGAAAACCCCGAGGGGTTGTCTTTAAGGTCCCATATCATTCCCTTGCCTCCAAACCATACTCCTTCACTAATATGTGCGAGCTAAACCGTAAACTATCCGACTGGTCATACTTGAAGGAACCACCCCTGATCAAGCGCAGGGTGACCCGGAACGCTCCGGGTGACACCACGCTCAACCCGGGTATCCCACCATCTCCGGCTCAGCGCGCCGGTACTTCTCAACCTCATCCCGAGTATCAGAGATTTCCTTCTCCCAATCACCCCTTAGCGGGACGACTCCGCGTCTCACTTTCTCAATCTTTGTCAGCTTCTTCCGGGTCTAGCAGCGAATTCCCCTCAGACTTCATGATGAACTCCGGGTAAGGTTCTTCTCTTGCTGTTCTAATACTCATCCATAATTTTCTCTAGCTACGTACTAACTGCTTACTCGTACCATTCTCAGGGCCAAGGTCACTATCAGTGACCAGGATGACATGGAAACTGATGACCCGGGCAAAGAGAACCCGGTTGATGACACGATGGCTGCGGTTGGCGGCGAGGAGGAGCAAGTGCCACCGAAGAACCCGGCTGATCGAGAAGCTGAGTATACAATAGCCTCGCACACGCATGAGGACGAAGAGGTCACAATCCTGGGCACAGGGGGAGGCGAGCTAAACTCCGACACTCGAGCGACTCGGGTGCCTTCCCCTGCCAAGGCAAGAACTCGATCTCCGAGTAACCAGGATCCCGGGTCTTCCGACCCGGGTAATCATTCCTTCGACCAGATGATGAGCGCCCTCCTCGCCCTGAAGGCCACAGAGAACACTATGTTGGAGCGCATGGCTGCTGAACATCAGGTAATACTGACTGGTATTTCATAGTATCCATCTAGTCCCCAAGTTCCGAGTATAACTTGTCGAAGTTGTACTTGGTACTACCTCTTTAATACTTGCGTTATTATGATATCCGACTAAACTTTAACTTTCCGTCCCTTATAGGCACAAATGGCCCGGACCGAGGAAATTTTGGCCAAGACCAACCAACTCCTGGAGACTGAGGTAAAGCTGCGAGAGGTGCTTGAGGCTGAGGTGGAAGCGCTTAACAAGGATGTCGCGAAGTACAAGAAGAAGTACACCACTGTTCAGGCTGTGCTGAAGAAATTATCGGCCCAAGTTGCCAACACTTATTGTGTCCTACTTGGTGAGATATTGTTACTTGCTGGTTCGTGACCCGTTTTTTTGCTTGATCCGTGATACCCGGGATGTTTTTGATGTAACCTTTGTTGTTTACACTGCAGGCGCTAACCTTGCGCCCCCAGAAGAAGATGATGTCCAGAAGGTGAAAAATTTAAGGACTGTGCTCCGGAGATTCTGCGCCGGCACTAAATGGATCCTAGACACCATACAGTGGCCGACTGAGGGATATCCGGGTATGGAAACCCTGATCCATGCGTGCTCTACTGTCCCCGCATGGATTGAGCTCTGGAAACGCTCGGCATGCCGGGTTGGGATGACCCGGGGTCTTATGCTGGCTAAAGCTTACTTTCCAAAGCTTGAGCCGACAAAGCTGATGGCCGGGTTTCCAGAGTTCAAGGCCGATGGCTCCAGGTTCGCCGCCAAGGACTTCAAAGCTGTACAGACTGAGGCGCGTCACTCGGCGACTACTCTTGCCGATTCTCTGGACCTGAATAGATATGTAACTCCATACGACGCCGAGGATAAACCTGTGAAGGAAGATATGCCTTTACCCTTCGATATCTTGGAGAAGTGGAATGCTGACTCGGCCAGGAGGAGGGAGGAAGCCGCGAAGAGGGAAGCCGAGTTGAAGTCAGCGCCCTCCTCCTCTACGCCGGCTGGCCGCCCGCCTGTTCGTCCTGATACTGCCAATCCGGGTGACAATACTAGGAAGTCCTCCGAGGAGCAAACCCAAGACCAAGACCCGGAAGACAAGGGCAAGGCTGTAGACCCAACCCAGGAGGCCGAGTAAACTCTTGTCCGATGCCGTCTCAATACCTCATTCGGCCAATGATCCTGTAAAATAATTATTCTTTTGATAGCGCGCTTGTGCGCTTTGTGATACTGCTATCGTGGCTTGTAATACACTTTAATACCTTAATATATTTCGTGGCCCTTCTGGCCTTTTGCTTGAATTTGATATTCCTTGACTTTGAGCTTTTTCTTCCTTTGATTTTCTGACTTTCTACTATGGTTCCTATTGTGAGACTCGGTTTCCGGGTTTCGTGGGTTTTGACCAGTGGGCTTTTTTCTAAGTCCCCAAGTCCCCAAGACTCGGATTTTTGGGTTTTTGAGCTGAATAGCTGGATAATTTGTTTCTGTTTTCAAATTCCCGAGTCCCCAAGACCCGAAATTCCGAGTCTGGGTTGTTGGGTCTTTCAAAAGGAACAAATTGATACATGCTAAGCCCAAAACCTAGAGCCGTTTCACATAGGTTTTGAAGTTATGCTTAATAAACTTTGAGTTTCCAGTTATTAACCTTGTACTCTGCATAACTTGTGGTTTAGATGACCCTTTTGACTCTCTTGTACTGTAAGCCGGCTTTCGCGTGGATAATCATGTTGCTACAGCTGTATGAAGACAGGGTCAGGCAAGTCCCATTGGGCATCATGACTGATTGTAACCATACGCTAGCGAATCATGCCACTTTAGTGCAAGTCACATCGAGTTTAAGTTAGAAAAGTCAAGAAAGTTTGGCTCCTTTGTCCGGTTATAAGCTTGCAGCCGTACTTGTTTGCAAGTAATCGGCCCTTATAACTCATATGCATCGTGGCCGGGTCTTTGAGTTTGTAACTGTGCTATTCAAGCAATCAGCCCCCAAGACCTAAATATATGCAATTAAAGAAACTAATGTACTAAAAACAATAAATAATACTTACCTGGAAGGAAAAATAAAGACACAACAGAGATAAAAAACTTGATAAAAAACACATGAAAAGGAAACAATATATTGTTTAACCATCTCTTTATTGATATGAGAAAAGTTAGGTCAGCAAGCCGCCTCATTAAAAACCCTCCAGTCCCCTTAGGTACCCTGGATAGGAAAAGAGTGCGTCTGAAACCTGCTGCCTGTTACATCGTGTAATTCCACTTGTAAATCTAGTCTAAACTAGGTATAGTAGGGACGTAGTTGAGCTACGTTCCAAGGTCTTTCTCTCTCTTGCATAGATGAAGTGGTGTGAGCGGTGTCATTAACAGTAGCCGACTCTTCCCTTGCATCTACCAAGTAATATGATCCATTGTGCAGATTCTGGCTTATGATGAACGGTCCCTCCCATGGTGGGGATAACTTGTGTTTTCCTTCCTTTGACTGTACTAGGCGCAGAACCAGGTCTCCTTCCTGGAAGACCCGTGTTTTGACTCTCCGGCTATGATATCTCCTCAGATCCTGCTGGTATATGGCTGATCTCTCCAAAGCTTGTTCCCTGTGTTCTTCTAACATATCCACGACGTCCTGCCGGGTCTTCTCGTTCTCCACCTCGACGTAAGCCGATACTCGAGGCGAGTCATGGATGATATCACTCGGCAGCACCGCTTCTGCACCATAAATCATGAAAAACGGTGTCATCTGAGTAGATCTGTTGGGTGTAGTGTTGATACCCCAAACCACTGAGGGTAACTCTTCAACCCATGCTCCAGCAGCTCTGACACATGGGACTCGCAATCGTGGCTTTAATCCACGAAGTAACTCCTGATTCGCCCTCTCCACTTGTCCATTGGCTTGTGGATGAGCTACGGAAGCTATGTCGAGCCGGATTCCGTTGTTGCCACAAAATTTCTCCATCTCGCCAAGGGACATGTTGGTTCCATTGTCGGTAATTATACTGTGAGGGTACCCGAACCGGTAGATAATCCTTTTCAGGAACTTAACTGCCGTAATCGCTTCACAATTGGTAACTGGCATAACTTCAACCCACTTGGTAAATTTATCAATAGCCACCAGGAGATGTGTCTTTTTGCAAGGTGACATGTGAAAGGGGCCAACCATGTCCATACCCCAAACGGCGAAAGGCCAGGTCAAAGGAATTGTTTGCAACTCCATAGCCGTCACATGGATTTGGCGGGCGTACCTTTGGCATCCGTCGCACCTTGCCACCAAGCGTTCCGCATCTGCTAAAGCTGTGAGCCAGAAGAAACCGTGCCTATATGCCTTGGCCACAAGGGACCTTGTGGATGCGTGATGCCCACAGTCGCCTTCGTGGATCTCTTTCAGGATTTGCCGGCCTTCTTCTGGTGCTACACAGCGCAAAAATACTCCTGCAGCGCTCCTTTTATATAACTCCCCATTGATGATGGAATAACCTTTTGCTGCCTCAGAATTTGCCTTGCTAGTACCTCTTGCTGTGGTAACTCGCCCCGTGATAGGTAAGCCAGAAACGACTCTGTCCACTCGGGAACAGTGCGTATTGTGGCCACGAGCTCCAAATCCGGGTCTTTGTTAGCCAGTTCTTCCTCAGATTCGGTTTTAACTGACGGCCGCCATAGCTCATCGAGGAATACATTGGGTGGAACCGGCTCTCTGCGCGAGCCGAGTCCGGCGAGTGTATCTGCTGCCTCGTTTTTTCTTCTATCAACATGCTCCACCTCATACCCGGAAAAACACCCGGCAACCCGGTCCCCCTCTCTGCGGTATGCTGCCATAGTTGCATCTTTTCTATCCCAAGTTCCCGAGACCTGCTGTACCACGAGGTCCGAATCTCCATAGCACCGTATCCTCTTGATGTTCATCTCCTTGGCTATCCTCAATCCACGCAATAATGCCTCATACTCGGCCATGTTGTTGGAACAATCAAAGTGAATCTGCAATACGTAGCTCAATTTGTCTCCTTTAGGTGATGTGAGCACCACTCCGGCTCCTGATCCCTCGTATTGCTTGGAACCATCAAAGTGCATTATCCAAGACTCGGAACTTGGAGTCATTGTGGGCATGCCTGTGTGCGTCCAATCATTAATGAAATCAACCAGAGCTTGAGATTTGATTGCTGACCTAGGCTCGTAGTTGATGTGATAATCTCCCATCTCGATCGCCCACTTGGCTATTCTACCTGTTGCATCCGAGTTTCTGATGATATCCGACATTGGTATAGAGCTAACCACTGTTATGGGGTGTTCCTGAAAACACGGTTTCAATTTCCGGCTGGCCATGAAGACCCCGAAAACCAACTTCTGCCAATGTGGGTAGCGCTGCTTTGCTTCTGATAACACCTCACTGACGTAATAAACCGGCCTCTGGACCGGGTGATCTTTTCCATCCTCCTTGCGGTCAACGACAACCACTGCGCTAACCGCTCGGGGCCCCGCTGCAACGTATAGTAACATGGGCTCTTTAGGATCTGGGGCTGCTAGGACTGGTGCCTCAGATAGTTGCTTTTTTAGTGCCTCGAATGCCTCATCCGCCTCTTGGTCCCAAACGAATTTATCAGACTTCCTCAAGAGCCGGTACAAGGGTATTGCCTTCTCTCCGAGTCTTGATATGAACCGGCTCAGCGCTGCTACGCACCCCGTAAGCTTCTGAACATGCTTCAGGTTTTCCGGCTTTTTCAGACTCTGGATAGCTTTGATTTTATCCGGGTTTGCTTCAATCTCTCTCTCTGAAACAATGAAACCGAGTAACTTCCCTGCTGGGACTCCAAATACACACTTTGTCGGGTTAAGTTTCATTTGGTATCTTCTCAGGTTCTTGAATGTTTCCTTCAGATCATCAATAAATGTTTCTGCCTTTCTGGTCTTGATCACCACGTCATCCACGTAAGCATGAACGTTGCGTCCAATTTGGTCCTCAAAGCACTTCTGAATGCACCGCTGATAGGTTGCGCCGGCGTTCTTCAATCCAAAAGTCATGGTTTTGTAACAAAAGGCCCCAAAAGGGGTTATAAACGACGTTTTCTCCCAGTCTTCCTTCTTGAGCTTGATCTGATGATACCCGGAATATGCATCCAGGAAGCATAATAGGTCACTTCCAGCCACTGGGTCTATGATCTGATCTATCCTTGGAAGCGCAAACGGATCCTTTGGGCAATGCTTGTTGAGACTCGTATAATCAATGCACATCCTCCACTCATTGGTCTTTTTCATCACGAGAACCGGATTTGCTAGCCACTCCGGGTGAAATACTTCCATGATAAAGCCGGCTGTCAACAGCCGAGCGATTTCTTCGCCGATAGCCCTTCTTCTTTCCTCATTCATCTTTCTCAGTCCCTACTTCACAGGCCTGGACTTGGGATCAACGTGCAAACTGTGCTCTGCCAGCTCTGTAGGGATACCCGGCATATCGCTAGGCGTCCAGGCGAACACATCCTGATTTGAACGAATAAACTCCACAAGTGCTTTTTCCTGCTCATCGTCCAAATTAGATCCTATGGCAAATTGCTTGGAGGGATCACCTTCGACGAAGGCCACCATCTTGGAATCTTGCGCTGCTTTGAATTTTGCTCTCTCATCCTCGGTGTTTGGCCTCTTTAGCGTTGTCCTGTCATCCGGGTCTACTTGAGACCGGTAGTACTTAAGCTCCTCCTTTCTACAGGCTTGTTCTGCCATTGTCGCATCTCCTTCGTCACACTCAGCCGCTATATCCCGGCTCCCATGTATGGTGATGGTCTGTTTAGGACCCTGGATTTTTAGCTGTAGGTACACGTAACACGGCCTGGCCATGAACTTGGCGTAAGCCGGCCTCCCAAATAGCGCGTGATAAGGACTGCGCAACTTCACCACTTCGAACGTGAGCCACTCCACCCGGAAATTATCCTTTGATTCTCCAAAAGCAACCTCCAAGGTAATCTTTCCTTCAGGGCACGCTGAGTGACCCGGCACTATTCCGTGAAAAACTGTTGAACTTTTCTGTAGCTGAGACTCCTTGAGACCCATGCGTAAGAAAGTTTCCCAATATAGGATGTTGATGCTGCTTCCACCGTCCATTAAGACCTTTTTCAGCTCATAACCATTAACCTGTGGTGCGACCACCAATGCTAGGACTCCCGGGTGTTCTATTCTTTCCGGGTGATCTCTTCTGCTCCACGTTACATCCTGCTCGGACCACCTCAGGTATCTCGGGACAGCTGAGGAAACCGAGTTTACTGCCTTCTTTAGTATCTTTCTATCCTTGTTAGAAATTCCTGTGGTGTGAACATGGTATTGGCTCAATTGCTTGGGGTTGGCTTGGAAGCCTCCAGCTCCTCCCTGGTTATTACACGGATTCCCAACTCCCGGGTTGCCTACTGGGGGTGGGCCGTTGCCCGGGTTTCCACCCGGACCCGGTCCTCCTCCCCTGCCTGCACCTCGCATAGCCTTGTTCACTTCCTCGTTCTTCCATCTCTGCAAATCCGCACATTGCTCCAATGAGTGGTTAGCTGGCCTTCCGTTCCTGCTGTGTTTCGGGCACGCCATTCTGAAGATATCCCATTTGTTACCCGGCCTTGGTGGCCCTTGATAATTTCTTCCATTATGATTTCCTGCGTTGAAATTTCCTTCTGCCCTGGGCCTTGAAGACCCGGCTTCTGTGCTGGCGACAAACTCGGAATTCCCCTCGAACGGGCGTTTGTTCTGGTTGTTCCCATTGCTACCTCCATGGTTACCCGGTGTAGATCCGTTGCCGGTTCTTCCATTACTGCCTGTATTTGCTTTTGCTTTCTTGTCATCAACGTCCTCTTCCGTGGTATCCGTTGCAGCATGTTTGTTGCACGCATCCATTAGTTCTCCCATTGTAACCTCTGAAGCATTCCGACTGGATTTCATGCGAGTTAATTTCTGCACTAAAGGTGTATACTTGCATGTTTTGGCCATAGCCTGCAACGCATCCTTCGGCTGAATATCTGTAGATGAATGCAATATCTCCATAACCCGGCGCACCCAGCTGCGCGCCGACTCTCCCTTCTTTTGCACACACCGTTCTAGATCGTCGATAGTGAACAACTTCCTGCACGTTCCATGAAAGTGCTTGATAAACGCAGTTTTTAACTCACCCCATGACTTGATAGATCCTTCCGGTAAATTGTTGAACCACAACTTTGCTGCTCCTTCCGACATCATTAAATACATGAACTTGGCTTGAAGGTTTTCAGACGCGTTGCGAATCGACATAGCCATCTCATAACTGCTCAACCATGTTTCAGGATCCATAGTCGGCTCATAGTTCACTACTTTTCCCGGTTCCTTGAATTTATCCGGGTAAGGCTCAGCCCTGATGTTATCCGTCAGACACTTGGGCCCAGCGAGATTAGTCGGTACTGGCCTCACCCGTGAAACATGCGATCCTGCGGGGGGTACGGCTGGACGTGGCGCTGCCGCTGGTCCATGCACCGCAGACCCGACCGCGGCTCTCCTAGCTCTGGAACTATCCACAATAGCTTGTGTTGATGATACTGCTGGTGCTGCTTGCGCGCGGGGAGGAGGCGGCATTTGCTGCTGCTCTGCCCTCCGGCGCGCTGAACTTGTTTGCATATTGCCGGCATTGCCGTGTTGCTGGCTGATATAAGGTGTTCCATGCATTCCACTCCTATTATCCGGGTAATTAACCTGCTGAGCCACTGCCGTATGCAACAAATCGATCGCCCGTCGGGTCTGCTCCGCATGGGGTGACTCTCTTACGGGGATCTGATTCAATGCTAACGTTGCGGCATATACGTTATCCATGGGGTTATTGAAGTGACCTGGCGGCGTACGAAATCGTGATGGTGGTGGTGGTGGCGCTGTGTTGCCGACAGGGGCCCCAGTCTGCAGTGTGGGTAACCCGGCCTGCACGTTTGCCGGCTGTCCTGCTCCAGTTGCCGGTTGATGCACAGTTTCCTGATTCACAGCCGGAATCGGCTGATCCTGGGGTGTGATGAATAGTGCGTTAGGGTTTATGACTCCGCCCATCGCCGGTAATCTTGTCTGGTATCTCTGATGCACCCTGCTTGTCTCAGCTCGGAGCCGGTTCTCCAGCGCGTCCAGTTCGCGTTGGCGCGTGGCTACCCCTTGCTTTTCTGCTTCTACATCTCTTCTTTGTTGCTCTAGCGCGCGGCGTGCTACCTCCAAGTCCCTGGCACGTGCCGCGGCGTTTTCCGGGGTTATCACAGTAGCTAACACTGTTGGGTGCAAGACAATATTGTTACTGAACAGTGCCGGGTGTTGCGGATTCGAAGGACCCGCCCCTGGCGCCCTGTTAGCCAAGAACCCGAACATATTTGCCTGCAGCTCGCTATCCGCCGCTCGGCTGGTGACTGAAGCCGACTCTCCGTCAACCCGGGTCAGAACCGGATTTCCGTCAGCCGGATTTTGCTGCTGGGCCAATGCTTGCGCCGCTCCGACCGCGGCCGTAGTCACGTTCCCCTGGTTGAGATTGGTTGCAGGGGCCGTGTAGACCGCGACCTGGCGCGCAATGCTTGGCAAAGACTCATACTCCTCTTCATCGCAGCTATCTTCCTCGTACCGGTCCTCCAGCAGGTGCAAGATAGACTCGGTATCATCCTCTCTTATGACCCGGCCACGCGGGGTCCATGCCGGCTCCTCCGGCTGTTCCCTCTTCGTGGTGGGCTCCTCTGTCGGATCCACCGTCCCGACCGATTCTTCTCCGTCCGACTGAACGTGGGTGGCCTCTCCTGACACAGAATCAAATCCAAAATCGTCAGGGATTGAACCGAACGCACGTACCATGCCGACGAAGACATTGACCCGGCCGATCGTGATGACGGATCCGGATTCGAGCAGATCCGACTCTGGCCCCCAGCCAAAATCGTCCACCATCTTCTCTCCTTCAGGGTTGGTGTAGATCTCGCCGACGACGAGGTTCTTCATGTTCTCCCGAGCTTCTCCCGTGATGTAAACACCCTTGGACGTAGGCCCCACGGTGGGCGCCAACTGTCGTGGGATAATCACGGCAGACGTTACCGGGGGTAACTTGTCTTGGGGCAAATCGACTCTGGTGTTTGGGAGAGGGTTTAGCTCAAGGGAAACCATGGTGATATGCGATCTCGTAGCCGGCAATCAAGTCGCCGAGTCTCCGATCTGAATATATTATCTCAACTCTTGTGTTACAAGGGATACTCGATATCTCACAATCTCTAACTCGTGAGCTTGTGTATCCTAACCCTAGGGACCGGTTTATATAGTACCTGGATCCCCTGGCTTACTATCCAAGGCGTGTTCGGAGTCCTACCCGGACACTACTTACAAACCCTAAACTTCCTTATCAGAACCCACAATCCGGGTTACGAGGCCTATACTCCTGGGCCTTCTAGAAGCTCCTTTTCCCTAAGCCGGGTCTTGTGCAGTGTCCTTTGGGCCGAATTACACCTTGGTATTAGCATACCGGGTTATCATCCCTCCATCAAGAAGTGTGAAGGTGAGACGAAAAATGTTCTTGAAATAGCCTCTCTTACCGTTACTATTGAGGAAGATCATGAGCTTTGAGTCTCTCTTGAGGAGAAACTTGAGACTATTGAGGATTCACATAATGAAATCATGTCCAAACTCACTAAGCAACGTGACCATTCTATTGCTAAATATAAATTAGCTAAAAAGAAAAGGGTTGAGTTTGGTGTTGGTCATGATACACGAACCGAGGAGCTAGAGAAGCTCACGAAGGCTCACAAGTCTTTGGAGATTGAACACTCTACCCTCACCACGTCACATGAACAACTTCAAACTCAACTAGGTCAATTTAACGTGCCTAGTGTCTCTACTTCTTCTTTTGATGATGCAAATATTCTTGAGGAAAATGCTAGGTTGAAGGAAGATCTTGCAAGAATTAAGGGCAAGGGCCCTATTGATGATAGTGTGGTAGTGCAAAGGACACACAATGGAAAGTAAGGTCTTTCCTATGTTGTCAAGAACAAGAACACGAAGAAGAACAAGAAGAAGGCCAAGCCCGCACAAACAAGAATGTTGTTGCGAGTGATGTTGTCATTAGGGACGAAACCACTCGTAACAACTCCGTGGGAATTTGCAACCCTCATTACATTATTTTTTAGGATTATTATGGTATTGTGTATGCAACATATGTTGGTACTAATTTTAATGTCATTAACTATTCTATTTGGGTCCCCAAGACCCTCGTGGCTAACATGATAGGACCCAAGAGCGGTACTAACTCCAACCAATGATTTCTTGTAGGACTATGCTTCCGGTGGGTCAAAATGGATACTTGATAGTGGATGTAAAAATCATATGACCGGAAGCAAGGAGATCATGACGGAGTTGAGACCAAATATAAATTAAGCAACCATAACTTATAGAGATAAATCAAAATTTAAGGTATTGGGTCTTGGTAGGGTGGCAGTTGCTCCAAATATCACTCTTGTTAATGTCATGCTTGTTGAGACCCTCAGTTATAATCTACTTTCAGTTCGTGCTTTAGGGAAGATGTGTTTGTCTGTCTTGTTTGAACTTGGCCTCATGGTACTTTTGTGGAGCAAGACTCTTGATGTCACTTTTGTTGGGCATGTCTAAAATGAGTTGTGCGTGGTAGACTTTTAGGGGTCAACCAACACCCTAGCTATGTTTCCTTTTGGAAAGGCCTACGTGGGGTGGTTGTGGCATTGCCTGTTATCCCATGTCAACATGAGAACTTTGCAAAGTCTTCACAAGGGTGGCCACATCCTCGGACTAAAAGAGAATATTTCCTTTGCCAAAGATTGTGTTTGTAGGGATTGCATTGAAGAAAAGATGCATGATTCTTGATACGTTGCAAACGTATCTATAATTTTTGATGCTCCGTGCTTGTTTTCTACATGTTTTCCCTACGTTTTCCTTTGTTTTCTATCATTTGTTGGACTAGCGTTACCTGTCGGATATATACCGATTAGGGGTATATCAGATAGTGTCCTAAAGAGCCGGATTACCAGGGTGGCCTGAATGGTAATGGATTATGGTCCATTAGGCGGCCTAGTAAGCTGACGCACAGAAGCCGGATTCTAGAAGAACCCGGACCACGACCCACGTGGTGCCGCTTGGAGTAGAAGACGGATTATTGCCTTCCAAGTTAGAACTTACCGTAGTATTATAGGTTTCCTTTCTGTAAGCCCTAACCCAGCTATTTATATAAAGCCGGACGGGAGAGAAGAAGAGAGAGAGAACTAGCTAGAAGCCAACTCGCTGAGAAGTTGATCCTCGTCGAGTTAGCAACCCAAACTCAGATTGTACTTTGTACACTTCAGGCTTCAGCCCTGATTTAGTGAGATTGCAGGAGTAGGAACGCCGCCTAGTTGCGACGTACCAAACCTGGGTAAACTTTGGTGTCTCTAGTTGTCATACTACCACGTCCCCCTCACGTCTCTACCCGTAGGCCTCATGGCACCCCCGTCTATGAACCCTACTACGATGTCTCGACAGTTGGCGCCCACCGTGGAGCCAGCGACGTCAGGCGTTATGTTTCGTTCGGGGATACTCGGCGGAATTGGCAGTACCATAACTGTCGGAAGCCTGAAATTCGACAGCAACGTCGGGAACTTCCTCGACAACGGATCGTACATGCCAGCACGGAATCATCTGATAAGTGCCTGCGTTTTACTGATTGGATCTACAAATATCTTTATCGGATTAACTGCAGAGGCAATGGGATTCTGTGGTGGAAGTAGATTTATCCCACCCGCCCTATACCCAGTTGAAGAAAACTATGATGCCGGATTTTGCTCAGATCGCCAATATCCTGCTCAAATCGCTGCCTCTTCGGAGATGCCTGCAATGAGATCGCACTTTATTGGTATGGTGCAAACCGAGATCGCTGAAAACACGGATGAAAACAATCCCGTGGAAAAGGCAGAAGAAAACAATCCCACAATAGAGGTGGAAGATCCGACGTCCGTCAATTCGACGACAAACTCGGAAGCTGATTCCGTACTAGCGGCCATCGAGGCGAGATTGGAATCAGAACCCGGATCGGACCAGCTTGATTCCAAAGATGAAGATGAAGACGCTTTCGAAAGAAAGGACAAATCTTTTCAAGAGGGATTCCATGAAGTGCTTATGGCAAAACCGACTGATAACTCGGATGCCGAAAGTCAGGAAGACCCTCAAACACCTCCGCTATATGAGGAAAGAGAGGATGGTGAAACCAGTCCAATTTACCCTGATGTCAAGGAATTGACAGAAGATGAACCTGGTAAAAAACCTCCCTCTTACAAGAAAAGGAACAAGGCTGCCAAGAAACTCCAGTACAAACTCCGGAAGAAAAAACTGGTGGATACCACCAACGAAAACCCGGAAGCAGGAGGAGGAAGCGGAGTCAAGTCTGCGGAGAAGAAAACAAAGGTAATCTCTGTTCCACCAATGTCAGAACAGGACGAACAAGACTTACTTGAAACACCAGTGGGACCCCACGAACCCCCTGAAGTGCTAGAGGCCAGGAGACAAGCTCTTCAAAGGGAACAACAACATCTATTCAGAACCCGGGAAAGTCTCCTACAAACCCATGCTGACATTAAGTTGAAGCAGGAAGAAATTGAGGAGTATGAGAGAAACAATAGAGCCGGCATAAAACCTACAAGGTTACCCGGAATCGTAAGACCGAAAGTACTGCAGTCAAAGGATCGGGTCCAAGACCCCGCCTGGCAAAAGCAAGTAAACAGCATCAATGCCAGGGGCAAACCTATATACAAAACCGCAGCAGAAAATGCGGAAGCTGCGTTCGCCATCCTCAACGACGATCTGGATTCCAAGGATGAAAAACTCCAAGGGTGTATGCTTTCTTAGGAAAAGCATTGCAACAACAACAGCGAGGGCAGGCAAGATCAGGGAAGTTGCATGACGACTCAGCCCTATGCAAAACAGCCACATGCGCCACTGGAGCACCTGGACCTGGAGAACCTGGAGATTCAGGCAATTCCAAAGAGAAGAAAGGAGATCAGAAAAAGGACAAGAAAATTCCCGATAACAAGGATGCAGCGTCCAGAACAAGATCCCATCCGCCGAAAGGTGGAATCAACCCCCATGACCGGGAAGAACAAAACCGGAAGGACGAAAAAGCAATGCCGCCTCCAAGACGCCCTGCTGAAAAAGCCGGAAGACACGATATTCTTCACAGGCGTGAGAGATCCCGTAACCCTCCTAGGAATAAGGAAAGACCCAGGAGTAGAACTCCACCTTATTCCAAAGGACGTGATAACGGAGGAAACATGGATAATCCCGGAAGAGCGCACTCGCGCAACAATGGAAAAGAAAGGAGCAGACCCCCTTCTGTCCATTCAGCCGGTAGATATTCCGTACACGCTGACAAAGCGGAAAGAGATTATCTATACTTTGGACCTAAGTGTTTTACTGACAGGATCCGAAGGATAACTCTACATTCTGGCTTTGCCAAAGTTGGTCCAACATATCAAAAATATACCGGTAGTACAAACCCGGATACCTGGCTCTCCGACTATTATACAGTCGTCCAGATCAACAAAGGGGCAGATTTAGAGGCGGTAAAATTCCTCCCCCTAATGCTACTGGATGGAGCCAGAGATTGGATTAACGGGCTTCCGTCAAGAACCGTAGATAGCTGGGATGATATGGCTAGAGTATTTACTCAACATTTTAGGGGAACTTACAAACGCCCCAAAAGCATCAACCAACTCAACCGATGCACCCATTTTGAAGATGATCCATACGTGGATTTCATCTCAATATGGTTTGCAATGAAGAACAACTGCTCTGGAGTAAGTGACGTACAAGCAATGCATGCTTTCGTCAATGGCTTAAAACCCGGCCTCGTACCGTTCATGGTTGGTTCAAAGAAGCACAAAGATCTCGGATCTATGCTTACAACCGCAAATGAGCATGCAGCGGCCGAAGATGACATCAGAGCGAGAGGTGGAAATATCGACGCTTTGGCTCAGGCCAAAAAGATGCCTTGTTCTGAGAAAAAAGCTACTCCAGAAACACAATCAAATCCCAAAGAAGTTAACCTAGCCTTTGGAAAGGATAATGGAAGCAAATGGAAAGGAAGAAACACAGAACCTATCTCCTACACAAAGGAAGAGTGGGAAAAGATTAAGTCAGAGAACTGTATCCACCATTCGCAATTTGGGAAAACCACCCATACTAACACACAATGCCGACACAATAAGCATATGAAAGGCAGTGCAGGATCCGGGAACAAGGGGAAGAACTCCAAGAGGAAATTCTCCAAACAAATGCCAGAAGCTGAAAAAGAAGACAGTGAATCGGACACTGACGAAAAAATCCAGGAACAACAACAAAAAGGCGAACCAAAGTTCCCGAGAGTTGATGGAGAATGCAATTTAACTTTCCTCGCAACTCCCTCAGCAAAGGTGGCAAAAAGGACACTTCGAGAAATAAACGAGGTTGTTCCACCAACCCCCAAATTCTTGAAATACTCGAAACACCAATTACCTGGGATCAGTCTGATAATCCCGGAAATATCCCAGAACCCGGCACTCAAGCTCTAATTGTAAGTCCTATTGTTCAAAACACTAGGCTAAAAAGAGTGCTAATGGATGGAGGATCCAGCATTAACATAATGTACCTGGATACACTAAAGCATCTACGAATCTCCGAGACCCAGCTCAATCATAGCAACATACGTTTCCACGGCATCGTTCCTGGCAGACAAGCACAATCCCTAGGAGAAATTTCCATAGATGTAACCTTTGGAGAAAAAGAGCACTTCCGCCAGGAAAAAATCTCTTTCGAGGTCATGCCGTTCCAGAGTGTATACCACGCAATTCTCGGACATCCAGCTTTCGCCCAATTTATGGCAAGATCATGTTATATCTATAAAAAGCTGAAGATGCCAGGGCCAAAAGGAGGAGTGATCACCATATCAGGAGACTTCAAATTGGCAAATGAGTTAGAAAAAGGAAACACCCTTTGCGCAGAAAAAGTAATAGCAAAGGAGGAATTGAAAGAGTTGGCAAAAAAAGTATCACCGACAGAAATGCCGGCAGGAAAAGAAAGCCGGAAGCACGCAGATAGTTTAAAACCTTCCAAGAATACAATGCAGGTTATCCTAGACCCCAAAGATCTGACAAAAATTTTCGTAGTGGGGACAGGGATGACCGACAAATAGGAAAGCACGCTCATCGAGTTCCTCCGTGAGAACTGGGATATTTTTGCCTGGTGTCCTGCGGACATGCCGGGTGTACCCAGGGAACTTGGTGAGCATCAAATCAAGGCGATCCCAGGATCTAAACCCGTCAAACAAGGTCTCCGCCGATTTGACGAAAGAAGACGGAAGGCTATTGGCAAGGAAATTATCCGGCTATTAGCAGCTGATTTTATCCGGGAAGTTATACATACTGAATGGTCTGCGAACCCAGTGTTAGTCCCGAAGAAATATAGTAATGTTCTTAGGATGTGTATAGATTACACCGGCCTGAACAAATTGTGTCCAAAAGATAGATTTGCGTTACCGTGAATTGATCAAATAATAGATGCCACTGCTGGCTCCGAGCTTTTATGCTTTTTGGATGCTTATTCCGGGTACCATCAAATACGTATGAAGAAAGAAGACCAAATCAAAACCTCCTTCATAACCCCGTATTGAACATACTATTACATAACCATACCTTTTGGCTTGAAGAACGCAGGTGAAACTTACCAGCGTTGCATGCAACGATGTTTGCATAGTCCGATTGGCAAAAATGTTCACGTTTACATGGACGACATTGCCGTCGTTTTCAAGCAAAAAGACACACTCCTTGAAGATTTGCGAGAAACCTTCGAAAATTTACGCACTTACAAAATGAAGTTGAATCCATTAAAGTGCGTATTCGAGGTTACCTCAGGATTTTTTTGGGTTTTATCGTTTCTCACAGAGGAATAGAAGTAAACCCGGAAAAGATCAAGGCAATCCTAAACATCACAAAGCCTAAGTGCTTAAAAGATGTACAAAGATTGACGGGTTCTGCAGCTGCCGTCAGCAGGTTTATAAGCCGGCTAGGAGACAAAGCTCTGCCGTTATACAAATTGTTGAAGAAATCCGACAAATTTGAGTGGACAGAATAGGCGGACAAAGCATTAACCCAGTTAAAGGAAACCTTGATGAAACCTCCGATTTTGGCATCACCAAAAGACGAAGAACCCATGTTACTGTATCTCACAGCAACAAACAGGGTTATTAGTGTTGTGATAGTTGTGGAAAGAAGGAAAGAAGAGCAAAGCATACCAGATCAACATCCGGTATATTATATAAGCGAAGTTTTTTCCGAGTCCAAACAAAGTTACCCACACTATCAAGAGCTGGCATACGGCGTATTTTTCGCATCTCGAAAACTCCGCCATTATTTCCAAGGACATTCTATAATAGTGGTATGTAAAGCACCACTAGGGGATATAATTAACAATGCAGACGCAACAGGCCGAGTAGCCAAATGGGGCATCGAGCTGGCTGCGTTCGACATTAAGTACCAACCCCGGACGACAATTAAATCCCAGGCGTTGGTAGATTTCGTTGCTGATTGGACAGAAGCAATGGAAAACACACCAATGCCAGAGTCGGAATTCTGGGTTATGCACTTTGACGGATCCAAGATGAAGGAAGGCGCCGGAGCTGGTGTAGTGCTAAAATCCCCAAAGGGAGATATTATGGAGTATGTATTGCAAATACACTTCAACGCCAGCAATAACGTGGCAGAATCCGAAGCTTTGCTTCATGGCTTGCAAATTGTAAAAGAAATAGGCTTCAAAGCATATTATGCTATGGCGACTCAGATTTGGTACATCATCAGCTTAACCAAACATGGGACGCCAAAATCCCCATCATGGCCGAATATCGGAGAACGGTGGATGGGTTTGCTATTTGCTTCCTAGGATTTGAAGTACTTCACGTCAAAAGGGAGGAAAATTGGAACGCGGATGCATTAGCCCGCATGAGCTCGGAAAGAGTGAAAACCCTACCACCAGGTGTGTTTGTCCAATATTTGCATAAACCATTGATAAAAGGTAGATATGTTGATTATACTCTTGAGTCCGAGTCAATTGAAGTCCTGCTCGTAAACCCGGATTGGACAATTCCATATTTAAACTTCTTAGTAGATCAGAAGTACCCGGATGGAGCAGACGAGGTCTTGCAAAGACAAATACAACATCGATGCAAAGGATACACGGTAATCAATGGTTGCCTGTATAAACGCAGCACTACCGGAATCTTTCAGCGATGTATTTCGCCAGAAGAAGGCCGAGAAATACTGCAAGAAATCCATGCAGGAGATTGCGGACATCATGCTAAATCAAAAAGCATAGTTAAGAAAGTATTTCGTGCTGGGTTTTTCTGGCTAACAGCCAAGATAGACGCCAAACACATAGTAAACACATGTGCCGGATGTCAGTATTACGCCAAGCATACGAATATGCCAGCCCAAGCACTAAAAACTATCCCTATGACATGGCCATTTGCAGTCTGGGGGCTAGATATGATGGGACCATTCAAAACTACAAGAGGTGGACTCACACATCTACTCGTTGCAGTAGACAAATATACCAAGTGGGTGGAGGCAAAACCCATCAAAAAACTTGATGGTGTGACCGTCAGGAATTTCATCATTGACGTAGTCATGAGATACGGCGTTCCACACAGTATAATCACACACAACGGGACAAATTTTCTATTGGAGAGTTGGCAAAATATTGCCGACAAACGGGAATACGCCTAGACCTTGCGTCTGTGGCTCACCCACAATCCAATGGACATGTTGAAAGAATGAATAGCTCAATCCTGCAAGGAATACGCCCAAGACTCGAATCTTCTCTTCATAGTGCAGCTGGAGCATGGGTGGAAGAGTTACCTTCCGTCCTTTGGAGCGTTCGAACGACGCCAAACAGGTCAACAGGGCAAACCCCGTTTTTTTCTGGTTTATGGCGCAGAAGCAGTGCTTCCAACGGACATGATCCATGATAGCCCAAGAGTGCAAGCCTTCGATGACTCGGACGCCGAAAGTGCACGACAGGATGCCGTCGATCTCCTAGAAGAAGAACGAGAACTTGTGCTTCAAAGATCCGCCATTTATCAGCAGGGATTACGATGTTACCATAGTCGGAAAATCAGACATCGTTCCTTTAAAGAAGGTGACTTAGTGCTAAGATTGGTGCAAGAAAGAAAGCACAAGTTAGCTCCAGTTTGGGAAGGATCATTTGTCATAAGCAAAGCTATGAAAAATGGATCATACTATCTTGTAGATATTCGGGACACGGAAGATGATCCCAAAAGACCGAATCGCAAAAGAAAGAGAAAGATAGATGACGAACTAGGGGATACCAAAAGACCCTGGAGCATCCAGCAGTTATGTCCCTTCTACACTTAGTTCAATTTCTATGTAAACATCTTTGAGATCATGAAATAAACTTGTCAGAATTCATACATCTATATTTTTTACATGTTTATTATAGTACAAATCATAAGTCCGCCTTATCTATTTCCCAATGATCTTTCAAAATAGTCAATGTTAACCCGAATTGTGCCTGTGTGCTCGGTGTTAAAAAACTGAATGATTTTTAGCCTAAAATGTCTTAAGGAAACCCAGATTGTGCCTGCGTGCCTGGGTTTCATTAAAAAATTCCTTACTTTTTCTCTAAGTATTATCTGATTGTTTTTATGTTGGGTCACTGGAGCTAGTAAGTAAAAATGCCTTTAGTATGATCCATGTTTCCGAGTTTCGACTGATTGGTTATATCCAGTTACTTGGAATGAAGATTAAAGTACTATCGAGCCATTTCAAACACTAAGGACAGTTAAGACATATAAACAAGATAACTTAGAAGATAAAGGAATAAAAACCCGAAAAACTTGCAAAGACTTAATAATTAACTACAAAAGCGGAGTACTTTTTTATACAAAAGGATAGAAAGCATTACAATAAGTTTACATTGTAAGAACAATAATGCTTTTATTTCCCTAATTCTACCCAGGTCCAGGTAGCTTCTTCAGGCATCCGACTCTTCCTCGCTGTTGGATTCCTCTGGAGTTGCCGGGATGGCTTCTTCAGGGTAGAAGGTGGAGATGTTCACCATGGTGGCGATCATGGTAGCGTGACTTTGATTTCATCAAAGATGCTGGCCTGTTGAGCATCCGTGTATCCTTGAGGGATGCTGGACGCCACACGCCAAGATTTGGCAGTTGGTTAGTGCATGCGCATGAGCCCAAGAGCCATGCGTACACCACCACGAGATACGGAACGGAGAAGGGACTCCCTGGATTCCGCAGCCTCCACCATAGCTTCCGAAAGTTTTTCAACTTCCGAGAATTCTCCAGACCTGGCGGGAAGGAACTTGTTGACAAGAAACATTCCCGCAACTTTGATCGCGGTGAACACCTTCCCGAAAGACCGGATTTTTTCAATCCGGGTAAGGGGGTTATTTCCTGTTTCAGTAAAACACACAAGTGTTAGAAAAAACAGAAGGAGATGAAACATGGAAAATCCGGTAAATGACAAAGAACTTACCGAGAATCTAGTCCATCTCGGCGCCTTCTTCCAGGCGCTGGTTCAAGGTGTTCTCCAGATCCCGGATGGTGGCCTTATCCTTCTCGGCCTGGATGGAGGCCTTAGATTCGGCAATGCCAACGGCTAGTTGGCTGGCTTCCAGGTCCTGCTGCAGCTTCATATTGAGCTTGTGAAGATCCCGATTTTCGCGGCGGAGGTTTTCGGCATTGCCTGCATCTTCAGCAATTTGCTTGGCTTTCGCCAAAGAAGCTGAAAAGCAAGAGTTAAAACTCGGAAAACTACTTAGAAATAATTCACAACTGAAAGCTGAGAAATATTTTACCTGCTGAATCCTTCAGCTGTTGCTGAGTCGATGCCAGTTCTGCCTCCTTATCCTCAAGAATAGAAAGAAGGGTTTTCACCTCCTTGTTCTTGATGGTAAGTTTGTTGAAAATCTCCATGTTCATGTTTTCAGCAGTTTGCTGAAACATGGAAAACAAACAAAAAATGCTTAAGTTAACAACAAGCATAACAATGCAAAAAGTATTAAGAAGAAAGTATACATTCAACTTATTACTTGGGGGCTAGAGATGTTACCTTGCTCATCCGCTGCAAATCTGACAGGTTTTCGCTGAACTCTTTTGTATATTCTGCAAAAAGAGCCCCGACGTTATTAAGGCCATCCTGGATGACCTTGAAATCCTTGTCGAAAGTAGGAATGGGCTCCTCCTTAGTTGTGCGATAAGGACCACCCATTTCCGGGACCGCCCTTTCCCTCGCATCCGGCTCGGACGCAAAAGGCTGGCTGGACTGTAGGGGTTCTTCCTCCCTAGCAACAACATTTTCCTCCGCAGCTGCGACTGGAGTTTCAGGAGCAGTTGCAAAACAAGGCTATGACCCTCTTTGGGCAACAGACTTAAGTTTTCTCAGCCTTTTTGGCTTCAGTGTTGTTGGAGCCAGGATAGAAAGAAAAATCCCTAGAAATCAGAATTCCGAGACAAAGGAATAAATTGCCGAGAAAGCAAATAAAACCCAGATGTCTAACCTGGAGGTAGCGACGGGAATTCCGTCAAGGTCGATTACTTCCTGAGCGGCAGAAGGCTCCTTACGTTTCCTCCCACCTGCGAAGTTAGCACGCATGTCCTCTAACTCAGCGTCGGATGCAAGATCCTTCTCAGGAAGATCGAAAAGCTGTCAAAAAAGGACAACATTCGAGTTAAGAATCCGACAAGGGAGAAACATAAAATCAAAAGCCCAAAATGAATAAACCATACCTTTGGGGCGGGGTTTGTCGCCGTGTACATTGGCCGACTTTACACGTATTGGCCGCGAGTTGCGACCAATTGATTGACGCGCTTCCTCAAATCTTTTTCCGAGAAAGATTTACTTGTTGTCCGCATCGCGTCTCTGGTTCCCGTGTATTCACACATAAGACGAGGACCATGATTGGCCAGAGGTTGAATCCGCCTTTCTAACCAGCATAGAACTGTGTCCATGCCGGTAAGAGGCGGAGAGGCGGAAACAAGCTTGGCGATGCGCCGCTTGATCTTGAGAAGATCTGGTGGAAGAGTTTGAACTGCCTCCACAGCCCAGTTATCCTGGGGAGTGGCGGCAGCATTGACGAATGGTGGAACCCCATTTTCCTTTCCAGGAAACGGGATGTCTTGGTGATAGAAAAAGGAACCCGTCCAAAACTTGACGGATTCCGATGTTTTTATCTTGGGGAACCAATCTTCCCTGAATCTACGCAGGCTAAAAGATATGGTCCCGCAAGTTGGGAGAGCGCCCTCTGAGGGGTTTCGCTTAATCCCAAAGCAATACTGCCAAAAGTCTAGCCTAGGTGCTAATCCTAGATACCCTTCGAAGAGGTCCTGGAACCCGGCTAGATAAAGAATGGAATTTGGTGGCAGGTTGTGGGGTTGGATGTTATAGTGGCTAAGGACTTCGAGGAAGAAGATGGAAGGCGGAATTCCCATACCTCTAGAGATGTGCGAGGTCAGGAGGACCCGTTCCCCGGCTTTGGGCGAGGGCTCAGACTCGTCTTCCTCATGCCGCCATTTCCCTTTCACAATCAACCCCCTCTTTCTCCATTGTCGGAAGAAGGGAGGGGGTGATGTTGCACCGGCTCCAGTTGCCGGAGATTTCGCCCTCGTCTTCGGCTCCGGTGGCGGTGGCCGCGGCGGCGAGCTCCTCCCCGACGAGGAGGATTTTCTCCTCTGCCGTTTTAGGAGCAAACGGCAGAGGTGGCGCGGAGGAAGAGGTAGCCAAGGTCTCGGCCGCGAGAGACGTTTCCTCGCGGGCCTGGTCGCCGGAGTTCTTCTCCGGTGGGTTGGCGGAGGCGCGGCTCGGGGAATCGAGCTGTGGATCCATGGAGTTGATGATCTCGTCGATCTCAACAGAGACCGAGAGCTTTTCCGCCGCGCGTGGTGAATCGCTAGAGTCCATTCACGGGCGGTGCAGTGAGGTTCACGAACTCCCGACGGAGAAGTTCCGGGAACGGCACGGACGTGCGTGAGCTCTGCTCGCTCTAAGTGAACCTTGGCACGGGTGCAGTGGCGCGTGGGGGCTGGGAGGCGGAGTGAGAGCAGAAGGGTCGCCAGAGAGCTCGAGGTAAGATATTTATAGCCGAAAAATCTTTAAGATACGTTACAACGGCTCTTTGGACCGTTAGATCATCAACGCGTGTCACTTGCCTGAAAATCCGGGAAATGAGGTGGCAAGTGATTACTGCTATCTCCTCGTTTCCCGCGAGAATCTGTCAGATATACGTTTCATGGTTTCACACTCGAAAACCAAACCTCCCTGGCATCAGCATGATTTTATCGCTGACGTAGGAGGATTCTTCTCCGCGAAGGTTCATGGAAGAAAAAGCCGGATTTCCCAAAATCCGAGTTTCGCGTTAAAGCAAGATTTGAAGAAAAGAAGAATCAAGACATAGAGCCAGCATTTCTCGTAAAGGTTGTAAAATTGACGAAAGACGGCGAATTGGAGTCTCAATCCTTCTTGGGGGCTACTGTCGGATATATATATATCGATTAGGGGTATATCAGATAGTGTCCTAAAGAGCCGGATTACTAGGGTGGCCTAAATGGTAATGGATTATGGTCCATTAGGTGGCCCAGTAAGCTGACGCACAGAAGCCGGATTCTAGAAGAACCCAGACCACAACCCACATGGTGCGGCTTGGAGTAGAAGACGGATTCTTGCCTTCCAAGTTAGAACTTACCGTAGTCTTCTAGGTTTCCTTTCAGTAAGCCCTAACCCGGCTATTTATATAAATTCGTACGCGGGAGAAGAAGAGAGAGAGAGAACTAGCTAGAAGCCAACTCGCCGAGAAGTTGATCCTCGTCGAGTTAGCAACCCAAACTCACATTGTACTTTGTATACTTCAGGCTTCCGCCCTGATTTAGTGAGATTGCAGGAGTAGGAACGCCGCCTAGTTGCGACGTACCGAACCTGGGTAAAATTTGGTGTCTCTAGTTGTCATACTACCACGTCCCCCTCACGTCTCTACCCGTAGGCCTCATGGCACCCCCGTCTATGAACCCTACTACGATGTCTCGACATAACCTATTAACAAGATGCCCAGTGCCAGTTCCTATTTATTTGTCAGTGCATTGCAGAAATAGGTCAAAAATAAAAATGCTCGTAATGAGATGAATTTTTTGTGTATTTTTTACTCCCCGGGAAACTCTAGGAGCTAGAAGGGAAGCCCAAGATGGGGCCCACAGCCCCCAAGAGTGCACTGGATGCTGCTACCCCCTTGGCCATGCCAGGAGGGCACCTGGAGGCCCCAAGCACTGCCTAGCATCACCCCTTCGCTTATAAATTCACCCTTGACCTAAAAACAGAGGAAGAATCGACGATTTTTCCAGAAACGATCTGAGCTTCGCTCGCATCGAAAACCCTAATTCGGGGGATAGACGTTATTGTTCTGGCACCCTGCCGGGATGGGGAAGTGCCACCGGTGCCATCTCCATCGATCTTTCTTCCTCCATGATGCTTCATGAGCAGTTCCCGTGTGTACTATGGGTTCATAGCAGTATCTAGTTGGTACTCTCTCCTCCTTGATGTTCAACACCGCGATCTCTTGAGCTGCCTCACATGACAGAGATCCATTTGATATAATGCTATGTGTTGTGTTTGCTGGGAGCCAATGAACCATAGAATTATGATTATTTTGTTCATGTCATTATATGAGAATCTTCACTTATATCCTTAGAGTGTTTTAATGTGCTCTTGCATGCTCTCCGATGTGTATGATTATCTTAATCACATAGTTGTATGCATCTCCAAGAGGGAGTATTTATGCTAGATGGTGGGTTCATCCCTCCTTGTTGCCTATGCCCGAGTGACAGAAACATGAGGGGGAGGATGTGATGTTGCCACTAGGGAGAAAACGTCGGTGATCTTGTCTACGGACGAGAACCATTGCTTACATTACGTATTGTTCTTAATGCAATTGTCTGTTGCATACAAAGCAATCACTTTGTTGCTGCAACTTAATACCAGAGAGATTTGCTGGATAGCTTTCTTGAGGTGGAATATTATATATAGATGCATGCTGGATAGCGGTTTATATTCCTTAACTTAATGCCTACTATGTTAGAACCTGTGAACTATATCTCGTCATAATAGCATTGTTATGCCCCCACGATTTGTAACTTTCCTAGTTGTAATTTTTTTACCCAACACTTGATCTATTTTTGGAGAGTTACCACTAGTGAACCTATGAATCCCGGTCCATATTTTACTATTATTGCTACTGTTTTTACATGCTTTTATTACTTTTTTTCCTTGCTGGTACATTTATTACAGATTACACACATCACTTTTTTCACTCCCTATTTCACCAGTTTCACTATCTCTTCACTGAACAAGTGCATCTATACAATTTCTATTGTATTAGGTGTGTTGAGGACGCAAGAGAAACATCACAACACCACTCCATCCACTATTTTATTGCATCTTGTGTTACTAATATCATTTTCTAAGTGCTTCTCAGGTGTGGCTGAATTGACAACTCAGCCGCTAAGTGATGGTGCAGGAGTGCATTCGTTGGGAAACCCCAAGAGGAAGGTATGAAGAGCACAACAGCAAGTTTTCCCTCAGAAAAAAACTAAGGTTGAATCAAACAGTAGGAGAAAGAAATCACTTCTGAAGGTTGAAGACAACTGATGTTGGTAGGGAGCACTACCAAGCTCAGCAGCAACGTGGAATCTACACAACACAATCAAAATACTTTGCCCCAACGAAACAGTGAGGTTGTCAATCTCACCGGTTTTGCTAACATAAAGGATTAGATTTATAGTGTGGAAAATAATACTTGTTTGCAGTAAATGAAAAGAGAACAATGATGGCAGTAAATGAGAGGAAAACAATGATTGCAGTAGGAACAGTGGTTGTATTATCAGTATAAAGAAATGGACCGGGCTCCACAATTCACTAGTGGTGTCTCTCCAAAATAGATAGATAACATGCTGGGTAAACAAATTACAGCTTGGAAATTGACATATATAAAGGATGCACCGTAGTCCATATGCATCACATGATGATTACTATGTGATTCATGCGGGCATTAAAACATAATTCATAGACCGTTATCCAACTGCATCTATGACTAATAGTCCACCCTCAGAGCATCATCCAATCACACCTCGGGTATTAAGTTGCAAGAAATAGATAATTGCATTAAGCAAAGTGTGTAATGTAAACAATGTGAACATTGTTGTTTTCTCCCTAATGGCAACAACACATCCCCCACCATTACATTTCTGTCACTCGAGCGTGAGTGAAAGGGAGGCCTAAACCCACTATCGAGCTACTCCCCCTTGGAGTTAAAAGCATCAACTTGGCCAGAGCATTTGCTAGTAACGGAGAGCATTCAAGATCATAAATAACATAAACATGAAAGAACATGATAGATTGACAATCATTGGACATAGCATTCAATATTCATCGGATCCCAGCAAACACAACATGTAGCATTACAATAAGATGATCTTGATCATCTTAGGAAGTTCACAAGATCTAAACATGAGGCATAAAGAGGAGAGAACAACCATCTAGCTACTGCTATGGACCCGTAGTCTAAGGATGAACTACTCACACATCATTCCGGGGGCAGGAATGGTGATGAAGATCCCTCCGATGATGATTCCCCCTCCCGGCAGGTGCCGGGGAGAGCTTCAGAACCCTCCCGAACTAGGGTTGACGATGACGGCGGCTACAAAAATTTTGGTGGAAAAAATGCTCGGGTCTTTAGAGTTAACCCTTGGAGGAGCTTAAATAGGCGAAAGGTCAACGTCAGTAGGTGGCCAGGGGGCCACACCACCTGGTGGCGCTACCAGGGGCGCCGCCCTATGGTGTGGGTTCTCTAGGGCCCCCCTCCGGGTCCCTCCGGACTCTTTGTACGTGACAGATTTCTAAGACCCTGGGATTTTGTTTCGTCCAATTCCGAGAATATTTCCAGAACAACTTTTTTGAAACGAGAACTGACTATGTGGCATCTTGACAATAGGTTAGTCCCAGGAAATCCATAAAAATGACATAAAGTGCATAGGAAACATGTAGCAGATGGCATGAAAACAACATGGAACATCAGAAATTATGGATACGTTTGAGACGTATCAAGCATCTCCAATCTTAGTTCCTACTCGTCCTCGAGTAGGTAAAATGATAAAACAATTAATTTATGAGGTGACATTCTACCAACATAAACTTGATCATCTAAATTGTAAAAGCATATATAAGATGAGATCATAGTACTTTAAACACATGCATGGTAGATATAATTCTAACAATGAAACTTAGCAATCACTTTGGATCATGAAAAGTAACGCAAATAAAAGATCATGAATAATAATGCACTTGAAATTTATACGTTTGTTTCGAGCATAAAAAAACATAGAAAAGTGATATTTCGCTTGTCCTTAAGAGTGGGAAAATACATAAATGCCAGGACACCTTCAAAGTTCAAGTGGATGACTAAAACAAATAATTTGAGAGCAAGTAATAACACATCTTGAATCTATCAATAATAATCTTCGGGACTGATGCACATTAAACTCAGAATGGCAACTACACTCTCTTAATTTTGCATAGAGTTAGAAGATGGAGACTCAAGATAAAACTAAAATAAAGGCCCTTCACAGAGGGAAGCATGGATTAACTCATGTGATAGAGCTTTTTATTTTTATTAAATAGAGGTATTGATTTTTTTTTAGAGAGGTGTATGCTTATGACAACGAATGGTAAACAGAAAATACAGTACTTCACAAGCCAACTAGACTTCACAAGAGAGTCTCCCATTGAAGGACGCAACTGGGGTGAGAAGGTTATCCCTCTTCTCTTTTGTTTACACAATTATGCTTTGACCGATAAACCAAGGGCAAAAATAGTGAAGAAAATTTATAGTAACCAATTTTGGGGCTGGACACCCCACTGCCAGCTCTTCTATTAATTTGGATAAGCGGATGTGCCACTAGTCCAGGTGTGTAAGTCCCAATAAACAAGTGAGATAGAGATTCTCTATTTACGTCCTCGTGAGCTAAAACAGGGGCACAAAACAGGAGTAATTTTGGAAGTTTAATTGTAGCACATGAGAAATTTACTTGGAGTGACGGTTAAATACCACATGTAGGTACGTATGGTGGACACATTAGCAAACTTCGGTTTTTGGGAGTTGGATGCATGAGTAGAGCTCATACTCAGTACATGTGAAGGCTAGCAAGAGACCGAGAGCGACAAATTAAGAGAGCAATAATAGCCATAATCATGCATAGCGACAAAAACATTATTAATAAAAGAATAAATGGTATTACAAGTCAAAAACTAAATGTTCATGGAGGCTATAAGTGACTGGTTTGTAGTCATAAACATGGTGTAAGAAAGCGCCAAGTCAACCAAATAAAACATTCGAAGGAGAATACCACAATTTTATGCTTCACTATGATAAAAACAACTCATGATTCTTTCAATGGAACATTAAGCACTCTCATCTATTTGAGACAAGTCATAATACAATAATAACCACTAAGCATAGAATTAAAATATCATCCAACATGACATGAAAAAGTCTACCCAGAGTCTATGCGAGCTTCTTTTTGCACCGTTATAAGCACAAAATTTGTACTACTGCTTTCCAACACCAATCATTTTATACTAAACAAAAACTCTCCAAGGGATATAGCAATGAAACAAGAGAGTACTACTACTATTGTACTAGAACTAACAGCTCGGAATAAGACATGCATGAAAAAAGGAGCTAAAAGGATTTGCAGCAGCTAGAAGAAAAACTAAGAATACAAGCATGATGAAGAATACGAATATTCATATGAAAAAGCGGGGCGTGTCTCTATCCCACACAAGAATGCTGGGTTCCAACTATGTTTATTTCAGAAAGTAAAACAAAAGAAAACAAAAGAAAAACAAACATAATCTCCAAGTAAAGTGCATATGATGTGACCGAATAAAAATATAGTTTCCCTAGAAGTGACCTGATAAGTGGCTGGTGAAGAAGGGGATGCCTTGGGCATCCCCAAGCTTAGACGCTTGAGTCTTCTTAGAATTTTCTGGGATGAACCATGGGGGCATCCCCAAACTTTGGCTTTTCACTCTTCTTGATCACATTATATCACCCTCTTATCTTGACCCTTGAAAACTTCCTTCACACCAAACTCAAAGTAATTCTCATTAGAGGGTTAGTGCACAATCAAAAAATCACATGTTCTCCTTGGACACAAGCATTATTAATACTTTTTAAATATTATCTACAGCCACTGATGTTTTCTGGAGCAAAGAAATCCACTCGACATAGTAAAATAGAGAATGCAAGTAAAAAGGTAGAATCTGTCAAAACCAGACCAGTTTGTAAAGACGGATTTTTTCGGGGCACTTACGTTGCTCAAATCAAAAAATGTAAAAATAGAAAAAACTTTCGGAAATATCTGAGTATTAAGCATATTTTTTAGGTCATTTTGATCTTTTTGTGCTTTTATACGAATATAACAGTGGACAGCAAAAATCTGTTTCCTGCGCAAAAATCCAAATCTAACTTCAATTTCACTAGAGACTTTACTTGACACAACAAATGCGAGAAAATAAAGATATAAAGGATTTGCTACATAAGTAAACAACACCTTGACTCAAAGAAAATAGAATAAAACATTGCAAAAATAAAACCATGGGTTATCTCCCAAGAAGTCCTTTTCTTTAATGCCTTTTAGCTAGGCCCAGAAAACAAGAATCAAGTATTTTCAAGTGAAGAAGCATCCAAATCGTGACAAGAAACCTCCTCAACAATGCATTGTATTTTGTCTATAAAAGTTTCAGATGTCCCTTTCTCAACACTTTTAGGTTTACTACCTTCATCAAATGGGTTTTCAGGAACAATCCAATAAAAATTCTTCTCTAAAGCTTCATGCATTGCTACCTATTTAAAAGGTATTGGTATTATGATTTCCTCCTTAGGTTCAGTATTGTCTAGTTTCTCAAGAGCACCAATAACATCTGCACATGAGCCTAGCATCTTAAAACGATAAAAAAAACTTCCTAGCTTCTATAGCAACATCACCAAATTCTTCAATTAAAGTTTCTAGAATAAAATCTCTCTTCTCAGTGTCCTCAACATCATTTAGGTTAAGAAACATTTTCTGCATTATGGGGTTGAGGTTAACAAACCTAGCCTCTAACATGTGAACTAAAGAAGCTGCAGCAGTTTCATAATTGGGAGCTAGTTCTACTATGGGTCTATCTTCAGAATCTTTATTCTTGCTAACATGATTAAAGAATTCTGCAATATTATCCTTTCCAATTATAGAACCACTACCTATTGATAAGTATTTCAAGGTGAACTTAGAGAGCAACATGATGAAAATTAACAACAGGGTAACAAAAATAACAACTAGAATAAGAACTATTTTTGTGTGTGTTTTTTATATAGAGAAGCAAACAAGACAAAATAAAATAAACTAAGCAACAAAAAAAGTAAAGAGATTGGAGGTGAGAGAATCCCCTTGCAGAAATCCTCTTCCTCCCCGGCAACAGCGCCAGAAAAAGCTTGATGGTGCAGGAGTGCACTCGTTGAGAAACCCCAAGAGGAAGGTATGAAGAGCACATCGACAAGTTTTCCCTCAGAAAGAAACCAAGGTTGAATCGACCAGTAGGAGAAATAAATAACTTCTGAAGGTTGAAGAGAGCTTATGTTGGTAGGGCGCACTACCAGGCTCAGCAACAACGTGGAATCTACACAACACAATCAAAGTACTTTTCCCCAACGAAACAGTGAGGGTGTCAATGTCACCGGTTTTGCTACCACAAAGGATTAGATGTATAGTGTGGAAAATAATACTTGTTTGCAGTAAATGAAAAGAGAATAGTGATGGCAGTTAATGAGAGGAAAACAATAATTGCAGTAGAAAAACAGTGGTTGCACTGGTTGTATTATCAGTGTAAAGAAATGGACTGGTGTCCACAGTTCACTAGTGGTGTCTCTCAAAAACAGATAGATAACATGCTGGGTAAGCAAATTACAGTTGGACAATTGACAGATATAAAGGCCGCACCATATTGCATATGAATGACATGATGATTACTATGTGATTCATGCGGGCATTACAACATAATTCATAGAATGTTATCCAACTGCATCTATGACTAATAATCCACCCTTGGAGCGTCATCCAATCAAACCTCGAGTATTAAGTTGCAAGCAACAGATAATTGCATTAAGCAAAGTGTGTAATGTAAACAATGTAAACATCGTTGTTTTCTCCCTAATGGCAACAACACATCCCCCACCCGTTACGTTTCTGTCACTCGAGCGTGAGTGAAAGGGAGGCATGAACCCACTATCGAGCATAAATACCCCATCTTGGAGTTACAAGCATCAACTTCGCCAGAGAATTTACTAGTAACAGAGAGCATGCAAGATCATAAATAACATAAACATGAAAGAACATGGTAGATTGATAATCATTGGACATAGAATTCAACATTCATCGGATCCCAGCAAACACAACATGTAGCATTACAATAAGATGATCTTGATCATGTTAGGCAGCTCACAAGATCTAAACATGGGGCACAAAGAGGAGATAACAACCATCTAGCTACTGCTATGGAACCGTAGTCCAAGGATGAGCTACTCACGCATCACTCCGGAGGCAGGCATGGTGATGAAGAGCCCTCCGGTGATGAATCCCTCTCCCGGCAGGGTGCCGGGGAAAGCTTCAGAACCCTCTCAAACTAGGGTTGACGATGATGGCGGCTACATAACTTCTGGTGAAAAAAGGCTCGGGTCTTTAGGGTTAACCCGTGGAGGAGCTTTAATTGGCAAGAGGGAAACGTCGGTGGGTGGCCAGTGGGGCCACACCACCTGGTGGCGCGGCCAGGGGGTGGGGCGCCGCCCTATGGTGTAAGCCCTGCAGGGCTCCCTCCGGGTCCCCTCCGGACTCCGTGTAGGTGACAAATTTCTAAGACACTGGGATTTTGTTTCGTCGAATTCCGAGAATATTTCCAGAACAACCTTTTAAAACCAAAAGCAGCAGAAAAGAGGAACTGACTCTGTGGCATCTTGTCAATAGGTTAGTTTAAGGAAATCCATAAAAATGACATAAAGTATATACGAAACATGTAGCATATGGCATGAAAACAATACGGAACATCAGAAATTATGGATACGTTTGAGACGTATAACTAAGGCTTATATGTATTCTTTGGCTCCCTTGTGTCCAATCAATAAATTGGTTTACTTTTACCCTCGAAGACTGTTGCGATTCCCTACAATGTGTGTCATCAGTTCTCCCCACCCAAGCAAGACTATTATTTCAACAAAGAGGATATTGAACTTCTTCATGTGGATCTCTTTGGTGCTGTGCCCGAAGCTAGTCTTGGTGTGAAGCAGTATTTCTTGGTGATTGTTGATGAATATTCAAGATTTACTTGGGTTTATTTCTTCAAGTTGAAGAGTGAGACCCAACGAGCCATCATCGACTTCTACAATCAAGTTCAACGTCAACACAATGCTCCCATATTGGCCATTATGAGGGCAATGGCTCGGAGATCAAGAACAACACCCTAAATGAGTTTCTTAGTGAACAGGGAATTCATCATCAATATTCCGCTACATATACCCCTCAACAAAATGGTGTAGCCAAAAGGAAGAACCGTACTCTTATGAATATGGCTAGGTCCATGTTGGTGGAGTATAAATCTCTTCCCTATCTATGGGATGAAACCATTGATACGTCTCCAACGTATCTATAATTTCTGATGCTCCATGATCATATTATGTCAATTGCTACTTGTTTTCTCCCTTATTTATAGCATTTTTATACGTTTTCTGGGACTAACCTATTAACAAGATGCCAAGTGCCAGTTCCCTGTTTTCTGCTGTCTTTGGTTTCAGAAAAGTTGTTCTGGAAACATTCTCGGAATTGGACCCCACAAAGCCCGAAGTGCCTATTTTCCCCGGAAGCATCCAGAACACCGAAGAGGAGTCGAAGACGGGCATCAGGGGGGCCACACCATAGGGTGGCAGGGGTCCCCCTAGCCGCGTCACCTATGGGTGTGGGGCCCCTGGAGCTCCACCGCCTTTTCCCTTTCGCCTATTTAATCCCCCCGGATGGAAAACCCTAAACACCTGGTCAAAAATCCTCGAAAAGTTCCGCAGCCGCCGTCACCGTCAACCCTAGATCAGGGGGGTTCTGAAGCTGTTTCTGGCACCCTGCCGGTGAGGAGATCATCACCCGGAGACTTCTACATCACCATGCCTACCTCCGGAGGGATGCGTGAGTAGTTCATCCTTGGACCACGGGTTCGTAGCTGTAGCTAGATGGTTGTCTTCTCCTCATATGCCTCCATGTTTAGATCTTGTGAGCTGCCTATCATGATCGAGATTGATCTTATGTAATTCTATATGTTGTGTTTGGTGGAATCCGATGAATATTGACCTTATGCCAAGTTGATTATAGTCTTTATTTGCATATGCTATTTGTGATCTTGCATGCTTTCCGTTGATAGTGGTTGCTAGAGCCAAGTAGTTGCTAGTGACTCCAAGAGAGAGTATTTATGCTTGATAGTGGGTTCATGCCTCCTCACCACCTGGCTTGAGTGACAGAAACGTGAAGGGGGAGGATGTGCTGTTGCCATTAGGGAGAAAACATCGGTGAGAGTGCCCGCGTGCATAATCCTTGCTTACATTACACACTTTGTTTAATGCAGTTATCTCTTGCTTGCAACTTAATACCTAAGGGGGTTCGGATGATAACCTGAGGGTGGATTATTAGTCATAGATGCAGATGGATGTCGGTCTATGTATATTGTTGTAATGCCCGCACTAAATACCATAGTAATCATCATGTTATATTGTGCACTACGGTGCAACCTCTATTTGTCAATTGCCCAGTTGTAATTTGTTCACCCAACATGCTATCTTTTATGGAGAGACACCACTAGTGAACCTATGAAGCCCGATCCATTTTCACACTGTTAAACAAACCACAACAATTTCCTGCTTTCTTTACTTACTGAAAGCATACATAATTTTCCACACTATACGTCTAATCTTTGTTTTCAGCAAGACCAGTGAGATTAAAAACCTCACTGTACCGTTGGGTCAAAGTATTTTGGTTGTGTTGTGTGCAGGTTCCACGTTGTTGCTGACACCGGTGAAGCGCCAGCACCACCGTCAGTGGCATCAACCTTCCGAAGGTCCTCTTTCTCCTACTGGATTGATAACCTTGGTTCTTAACTAAGGGGAAAACTCCTACCGCTGTGCTCATCACACCCTCCTCTTGGGGTATCCCAACGAGTGCAAGATTTGCACCATCAACCATCTCTATGACATGTCATTCCTCAAACCGCCTCTACCTACACAAAGGCTTAATGAAGGTCCATATGAGATTCTGACCGGCAACAAACCAAATATCTCCTACCTCCCGGTATTCGGTTGTAAGTGTTTCTATTTGGTAAAAGGAGTTCATTTTTCTAAATTCCAATAAATCCATTGAGGGTACTTTTGTTGCTTACGGTGCTGAATCCCACACTTATAGAGTCTTTGACAAGTCCTCACGTACTATTATTGAATCTAGTAGTGTGATGTTCAAAGAAAATGATGGCTTCCAAGTGGCCCAATTTCATGTTTCTAATGTATTTGTTGAAATACCTCAAGATGCCATAAGAATAATGGGTGTGGGATTTATTCGTCCCATTGAGGGACACCTTTTGGCGGATCGATAAGAACTATGCTCTACTTAAGTGGAGCCCTCATCTACACAAGAAACTCTTTACAATGGAGAAAGTGGTGCACCAACCGAAGAACAAGTTCAATACCCTCCTACTATTGATCAAGTTTCTATGCAAGAACCGAGTTCTCCTATTATTCAAGCTATACAAGATCAAGGCCAAGATCAACCTTCTTCTTCTCATGATGAAGCAAGCCACAATGATGATCAAGGCCAACATTTCGGTCAATATGGGGACTCAAATGATCAAGATGATCAAGTGATCCCTCCTTGCAACAATGAGGTGATAGAAGACCGTTGTGCCACTAGAGTCTCTAGAGCTTTGAAGAAAATTGACTACTCTGATGATAAAGTGCTAGGTGATCTAAGGGGTAAAAGAACTACCCGAGCTCAATTGGCAATTTTTAGTGATCATCAAGCTCATATCTCAATGGTGGAACCAAAGAAAGTGGTTGAAACTCTTGAGGATCCAGATTGGTTGGAAGCAATGCTTGACGAACTCAATAACTTCAAGTGCAACAGAATATGGAAGGTAATTGAGAATCCAAAGATTGCCGCACTGTTATTGGCACCAAGTGAATATTCAAGAACAAGCAAGATGAACATGGCATTTTCATAAGGAACAAGGGAATATTGGTATCTCAAGGATACTCCCAAGTGGAATACATTGACTTTGATGAAACCTATGCTCACGTGGCTTTCCTTGAGTCCATCCATATCCTTCTTGCATATGCATATCATCACAACTTTAATTGCAACAAATGGATGTGAAGAGTGCATTTCTTAATGGTACTTTGAAAGAGTTGGTATATGTTAAGCAACCACCGGGTTTTGAGGACCCCAACTTCCCTAACCATGTCTAAAAGCTTGTTAAGGCACTCTATGGACTTAAAATAACACCACATGCGTGGTATGAGCACTTCAGGGAGTTTTTGAAAGAACATGGATTTGAAGTTGGGAAAATACATCCCACCCTTTTCAAAAAGAGGATTAAGGGGGAGATTTTCATATGCCAACTATATGTTGATGATATAATCTTTAGCTCAACTAATCAAGCTTTTAGTGATGAATTTTCAAAACTTATGACTCGCAGGTTTGAGATGTCCATGATGGGAGAGTTGAAATTCTTTCTTGGTTTTGAGATCAAGCAATTGAGTAGAGGAACCTTCATCTCTCAAGACAAGTATACCCAAGACATGCTCAATAGGTTCCATTTCTATGGTGCTAAAGAGAAGACCACTCCAATGCAAACCAAGTGTCCTCTCAACCGCAATCCGTATGGTAAAGATGTGGATCAAAAGTTATACCGTTCTATGATTGGTTCTTTTCTTTACCTTTGTGCATCTAGACCTGATATTGCGTTGAGTGAGGAGTGTGTGCAAGGTATAAAGCGGCTCCTAAGGAAAGCCATTTGACGGCAGTCCATAGGATCAGTCGGTATTTTGTTCATACCTCAAGATTTGGTTTGTGGTACCCAAAGGGGGCAACTTTCACTCTTTATGGGCACTGATATCCCACAAGTATAGGGGGTCGTGTGTAGCATTTTTCATAAGTAAGAGTGTCGAACCAAACGAGGAGCTAAAGGTAGGATAAATGTTCTCTCAAGTTCTATCAACCACTGATACAACTCTACGCACCCTAAACATTTAGTTTATCTAGGAAATAATACTAGAGCAATAATACGGGTATGAGAGATAGCTTTGCAAAATAATAAATACAAAAAGTAAATGTTAGTGCTGCAGCAATAAAATATAATAAATCACCATAAACTAATAGTACCATGAGTGTGGAAAAGTGGTGGTAATTGTGATGGATTTGTCCATGATCAAATAGTCAAATACAAGGTTGATATTCCTCTTTTATGTGGGAGAGGCAAAACTAACAAGCTCTCACTAACCAATGATTGCAAGTACTTATGATTGGAACTCTAGAAAACATCCGTAACTACTAGAAGATACATTAAGGTAAAAATACCCAACCATAGCATTAAGATCAAAAGGTCCTCTTTATCACATATGCTTTCATCACTAGATTGGGGCTCATGTTTCTATCACTCAAACAGCCCTCCCTCTAGTTTTCTCCACATACTACAAACCCTATGATGTGATACATGCACGCATAAACATATGATGGGAACCATACAATTGTAAAAATTCAATATAAATCTCAAACCATCCATAGAGATTCAACAATCAATCATACGACAAAAGAGAACTACACAAACATGACATAGATGCAATAGATCATCTGCAAATAATGTATAACGTCAAACACCATGTTTACATAGGGCGGTACAGAGGTGTGAGAGGATGAACCACTGTATACAAGGAGTAATTGGTGATGGAGATGGCGGTGAAGACGGTGGAGTGGACAGCGGGGGGCGCAGGGCGGCGTCGACGGTGGCGCAAGGACTCCTTCCCTGCGCTGCCGACATCATGGGGGAGCGCCCCCCTTAGCCCTCTTCCTTCATGGTATTGGGAGCCCTCCCCCATGGAGATGGGATCCATCGGGGAGGAAAAAACGTAGCTTTGGTGGCGGGAAATTCATGGTCTAGGGTGTCTCCCACGACCTAGGTTTTCTCCCTTTATATAGTCTCACCGATTTCCGTCATCCCATCTAGGGCTGCGGTAAATCGGGCTTTTCTCGTCCTTCCAAACTCGGATTGGGAAAAACTTTATGTCTACGATATTTGGTGCAAAATTACCCACAACTTTTACGGCCACACTTTTTCCATTTGACGTCGTCTTCGACCCGTAATGTGGCAATCTTTAAAAAGACTTTTCAGACAGATTTCAGGAAAGTCCCAATTCGACTCCATCAAAGTGTAAAACAAGATAATTGTGCACTTCTACAACTATTATTAGGTTAGTCCAAATAAATCATAAACTTATTTTTTTTATCAAAAGCATATAAGTAGTATGAAACCATAAAAAATTATAGATAAGTTTTGGACGTATCAGGTACACAATTCGGATTGGGCTGGTGATCAAGGTGATCAAGATGGTAGGTCCTTGATGACTTGGTCTTCTAAGAAGCAGAATTATATATCTCTCTCTACCGCTGAAGCCGAGTATGTCGCAGATGCTAGTGGATGCACTCAATTCTTATGGATGAGGCAAACTCTTAAAGAATATGATGTCCATTGTGACAAAGTGCCTATTTTGTGTGACAATGAAAGTGCGATCAATATTGCTTACAACCCGGAGCAACATACAAGAACAAAGCATATTGAGATTCGTCATCACTTCATTAGAGATCAAGTTGCCCGAGGAGATATTGAGCTAGCATATGTTCTCACCAAGGATCAACTTGCCGCTATATTCACGAAGCTCCTTGATGATACAAGATTCATGTTTTTTTGAGGAATGAGCTAAATATCGTAGATTCAAGGAGCTTGACTTGAGTATCTTGCATGCACACCTATAGTTGACTATCTATTGGGTTTAGATGTAGGCATGGACATAGGGGCATGTTGTCCTAACACATTGGACTCTCCCTCCCCACATTATTCCCAAAGTAAATTTCATTAATGTCTCTATTTTCAATTCATGAATTGTAAGCTAAAATGTTGAGAATTGTCCATGCACTCAAGATACATCTTTGCGGTGACATACCATATTGTCTTACATGGTGGCCTAGGCCACCAACCTCTTCCTTGTGAAGAGTTGGGTCTTGTTTTGATTTTATTTAGATTTATTGCATATGTTTTGCTTTTGTTGTCTTTATGGAAAACACACTCAATCTTGGCATTTATTTGATTGCATCTTGCAAGTGTTGGGTGTGAAGTACCATCATCAGGTTGGAAATATAATCCCAAGACATTCTTATCAAAAGGACATTTCTATCTATGCACACAAGCTGCCCATTTTTGATATTCCGGAGGTTTGTCTAGGAAGGCCGGAATTTCTGGAGGGCCAGAATTTCCGCCCCCTCCAGGACCGGAATTTTTCCCTAAGAAGTTTCTCCATATATAAGGAGGGCAGAGTGAGGAGTTCCATCACGAACTCCTTATACACCCCGACCTCCACTCCTCCAAACCTGCAACCTGTCGGGGGCTAAACCTAACCAGAGGTTATTCGACCACCGGGATCTTCTTCTCCATCTCTCCAGACATCTTCTCCTCCAAGCAGTTCCTCAATGGATGAGGGTAACTCCCGGACTTACAGATCTTGGGTGCTTGTAACACTAGTTTGTTTTGGAGTTATTTTTGCTAGTTCTTGGAGTAGATTTTGCCATTGGTACCTCCCGCATATTAGATACATTAGAGTAGATAAACATTTGGGCCGATCTACTTTTAGACCTAGTTTCGAATTAATTCTGAAAATTTTCGCAGGCCCGGAATTTCCGCCTCCACGATGACCGAAATTTCCGCCCCTAAAGGCCGGAATTTCCGCCCCCCCAGAAACTTCCAGAAATATTTTTTTTAGCTCTTATTTATCTAGGACTGAGTAGTTTCAACATTTGTGCATCTTCTCTACTGTATTTTTGCTTTCCTATCACTATCTTGTGTGTACTCGTCTTGTGATATTTTTACAAGATCCCTATCCACAGCAATTTTTACTTCTGGTTCTCGTGAACGAGTAATCATTAAGTCCTCCTCTTTCCGGACAAGACATACAAAGATACCCGCCAACTGTCTTTTTGGTGAATCTTTGAAAGATAGATTTTGAAAGTTAGATATTAAGATTAGTTATTTTCTTTACTATCTACCGTCCTTCTATTTTTTTTAGTTATTCACAGAAGCAATTATATATTGAAGTCAATCTGAGGCAAGTGTTCGGATCTATTATGACATAAAGGTTAGGTGCCTAATGGACATTGTTTATCGGGAAAAACAATTTTTTCCCGACGTAAGAAAAAAATATTTTTGAAATTTAAGAAACTGGTGTATTGTAGTTTTTTTTAAGATATAAGCTTCTATATAAATATACTTTCCTTGAGCATAATATAGGTTTTTTATTCTAAATTCTAAAATAACTCACTAGAGTTATTAATAAGACAATCCTGATATACTAGCAATATTTAGATAGCGCATTCGCAAATATGCTCTCCGTCCTAATGAGGACGGTGTTCTTGTTGATGAGCGTGTTACCTATCAGCAGAACAAGGAAGAAAAGAGGCAGACTGTTCGGAAGGTCAAGTATTTTTATGTGAAGCCGAAGAAAGGGAAGGCAAAGAGGATCAATTACACGGATATGGACAGTGTAGACTATTCTTCTCTAAGGCATAAGGATTGGTTTCTTGATGAGGACAAGGATAACGGGATCGAGGAAAGGAATTTCTATTACATAACACAGAAGCATATATATGATGATATCTATCAGACATTTGAGTTTCTTGTGCGTGCTATGCATCCTATTAATATGCAGCTTCTCGGCTCCAAGGCTGAGTTTGCTGAAGCTGCAGAGGTCACTAGGAAGATGGGGCTTCACCATATTATGCAGGTTCAGTGCAGTGATGACCCACAAGTGTAGGGATCGACCGTAGCTTTTTCGATAACTAAGAATATCGAACCCAACGAGTAGCAGAAGGTATTGATAACTAGTTTCGAGCAAGGTTTCACTGTAAACACTAGAGAACAATTGTTTAGGAATTTTTGTAATAGTAATAAAGCTATATCAAGTAAATAAAAAAGAAAGTAAATAGTTGTTGCAAGTATCCCAATCCTTTTTAGCACAAAGGACAAGTCGGTGGTGTTTCTTATAATGGATAAAACGTTCCTCAGGACACATGGGAGGTTTTGTCTAGTTATTGTCATCACACGCCGTTGATTAATCTTTATCGTTTTGGTAAGTGTTATGTGGGTAGACCCATGCTAGTGCACCGTCATATCCAATACTAATGCACACTTATGATTACACTACTTGCAAGCGTCCGCAAATACAAGAAATTAATTAAGAAATAAATCTAACCGTACCAATAAACTCGTGGTATCTACTACTCCCTTATGTGAAGTATTGCATACTAGGGTTTAGGTTTCTGTCACTCCGACAACCCATCATAAGCAATCCAACATAGAATGCATTTCTCTAGGTCCTTAAAAGGTGAAGTGCTATGTAGTCGACGTTCACACAACACCACTAGAGAAATAACAACATAACTTAAATTTTCAAACCGGTAAATATTACTCAATGGAACATGACTACTAATAGATAGACTTCTCCCATGTCCTCAAGAACTAAACAATCTACACACAACACATCATATGGTACATGATCATAGGTGATAAATGAATGAATAAAAATCTGGTCATAAAGTGCAAACACCAATAAATCTCATAAGCATCAACTACAAACGAGTAACTCACACTGGGAGAGAGATCTAGTGGAAAACAATGGTATAGAACCCTAATTGTTACATCGGAACGAAGGTGGATGGTCAGGATGATGGTGATGACAATGACGACGATGATGATGATCTTGATGATGCCCGGTGCGATGACGGTGATGGTGGTGACGATTCCCCCCTACGGGAGGGAATTTCCCCAGCGGAATCTCCCCGCTAGGAAGGTGTTTATTCTCGCTGTCGTTTCCGTCACAAAGAGGTGGCTGAAAAATTCTACGAAGTGCCTCCCCGATGTTTTTAGGTCACGGGAGGTAAGTACCCCGAAGGAGAGCTAGAGGGGAGGCTAGGGACCCCCAGGCGCGACCAAGGGGGTGCCTGCTTACCACTTGGCTGCCCCCTGGCTCCCCTCTGGTAGATCTTCGGGCTCCCCCGGTGATATATGACGAAACTTTGTTTTCTGATTTTTCCCGATTTTTCTGACGTCCGGAAAATATCCCTCCTGACATGTTCTTTTTCAAGCTGATTTATGACTCTAATAAATAATTCCAAAAAACTGTAAAACACGTAGAAAACAACAAAATAACATAAGTATAATGCTCTAATAAGGAAAATATCGATGAATAAGGGAAAATTAGCATATAAAATAGTGATGCAAAATGGACGTATCAACTCCACCAAGCTTAGACTCCGCTTGTCCCCAAGCAAAAACTGAACTCGGAAAACATGACCACATGTTTTATGATGCGAGGTGTCGATAATAAAGAATACAGACATGAAGCATCAACAATTTCTCAATAAACACTAACAATTCTATACGACAATCTTTCACATAATGCTTCTCAAGGAGAAGTAATGATTCAATCATGTCGAGGTAAAGTGAGTGCAAATTCATTGAGCTATGGCAAAATGTGTTCTTGGTCAGCGAACAACTATCATATCAATCTTATCTTTCCGGAAGAGTCTATGTCAAAGTTATTAAGCAAATAACACATACTTTAATTATCACAAAGTCTTTTCATGAATAGAAAACTTTCAGGGGTTATGTTCTTAATAAAGGAGGTGGACTTTCATAAGGGAAGATGCTAGTTAGCATAGCTAAACTTTCAACTTGTTTACCATGATGGTAATGTCAACTGTAATAAAACATGGTTAAATATCACCCTGGACATATAAAAGAATGCATCTCAGTTCAACATCACAAGTTTGCTAGTAGAGAATAGAGGGAATAGGTGAAACTGACTCAATCCTGTTAGTAAAGAAGGTCCCTTCGCAGAGGGAAGCATGGATTACTCATGTGCTAGAGCTTTTTATTTTAATAAAACAAAGGTATTGAAAATGTAATTTTGAGAGATATGTATGTCTATGTCAACGAATGGTAGCGAATAACTTATCGTAACCCATGTCAAGCAAAGTTTTTATACTTTTGAGAGCAGTTTCCATTTCTCCATTAAGGTTGGCACTTTCCCCCACCTTACCTTTCTCAAATCAGGGCTAGCCGTATCCACGGGTACCCACCAACTTTCATCAATCCATGGGGAAGTTCCTTTTATATTATATTATTTGGCACCAGATCTCTTGTAAGTTTAGATGAGCACCGATTCCATACTCATCGGGTGAAATAAGGAAGAAGAACCTTGCTTGACATAATAACTTTAAAATAATTCCTCATGAGCTAAAACAGGGACACAAAACAGGTTTGATATTTTGAAGGTTTTAAAGGTAGCACACGAGAAATTTACTTGGAGTGGCGGTGAAATACCACACATAGGAAGGTATGGTGGACACTTGTGGAAGGTTTTTGGTTCGGGTATTTGGATGCACGAGTAGTGATCATACTCAGTACAAGGTTTTTTGGATAGCAAAGGCTTTGTAGAAAACATACGATGTTGAGAGATGCAAACGAATATATAACACCATGAAATGATATAAACCATGAGTTATTGGATTTGTCTTCCTTGTCAGCATAACACATCAATCATAAGATCATAAACATAAAGAGTTTACAGGCATAAAAGATCTATGGGGTAATATATCTGCATGTGGAATCTCTCTTCTTTGTTCTAAGTCTCTATGTGTTGTTGTTATGACCAATGCTATGTTTTCCAATACTCAATAAATTTCTGCTACTATACCCAACATGAGATCACTACTAAACACAATACAAGCATGCGAGAATAAATTCCATGAATATAAATATAGTGCAACTAAGTAAGAAGAATACTTCACATCAATATTTCATCATAGGCAAACTCACAGCAACAGATACAAAGCTTCACTTATAAAGGAGTGATAGCCCAACTTGCGAAGAACCATACCATATGATAACCTCCATAACCATGATAAGACACACACCTCTAATAGTAAAAGTAAAGATAGTGATACCGGGGAAACTCCCCCAAGCTTGGAACAAGTCGAGGGAGTGCCTGTTACCCATGGTGATTAAGCTTGATTCTTTGATGATGCTTCTTCAAATTCTTCTTCCTCATCAAATTTCCAAGGTAATGGCTTCCCAACAATGAAAGATGAAATAGTTTCCAGGGTCCTGAAATTTTCACCAAAGCTCATACGCTTTAATCTCAACTCATACTCACAGTTTTGGTTTTGCAGATCATAAATCTGTTCTTTAAGATGTGATGTTTCTTTCTATAGTAGGTTGACTCTCTCCCAAAGAGACCATGTTTCTTTGTGGTGATCATCGACGAGATCTCAAAATATGTGATGATTCACTTCCACTCCATGTTCCACCATCTTCTTATACTTCTTCAAGCCTGGTCTTCTCATCTCCCCTTTCTTCGGTCCCTCTAGATTTTGCTTGTGGAGGACGCCATCCTTCAATTAGAGAGTTTGGGGATGCATCGTCACCTCATCTTGGTAGGGGTTGGAGAGCTTGGAGGAGTGATGGCAACTAGGGTTAAGTGGATTTCTTCATTGCAGAAACAACTCAAAAACAAAAATCGTCGAAAACACAAGATACGATCTCGGGACAATCCAGGGGATTATATAGCAAAAGGTTACAAAACGTAAGGAAGTTAAAAAGTTGAATTGGAGTCGGAGTCGAGCTCTGCGGCCTCCAAGGGCCCACCAGGCACGGCCAAGAAGGAGCTCACGCCTGGGCCCCACCTGGTGGCCTCCGGCCTCAGCTCCGACTCTTTTTCGTGCCCAAAATTTTCATATTTTCCTAAAATAAAGAATATAATTTTTTTTACGAAGTTTCGCAAATGTTTTCTTACCAAAACTGACACCTATTCCAATTCTGACTTTGGTCTGCTATGATATTTGGATCTAGTACGATCTTCCGGAGTGAGTATCCGAACAATATCAGCTTCCACATTGTAGGGATCACCAGATAAATAATGCTTGAGTCTTTGGCCATTCACAACTTTTGGATTGGTGCCTTGGAAATTATTAATCTTGATAGCACCAGACCGATAAGCCTCTTCCAGAACAAATGGTCCCTCCCATATAGAGAGTAATTTTCCTGCAGAAAATCTGAGACGAGACCTATACAATAATACTTTATCACCTATATTAAATTCTCTTTTGAGAATCCGTTTATCATGCCATCTTTTAACTTTTTCTTTAAACAACTTGGCATTTTCACAAGCTTCACTTCTCCATTCATCTAAAGAAGTCATATCTAACAATCTTTTCGCACCAACTAATTTGAAATCGCAATTAAGTTCCCTAACAGCCCAATAAGCTTTGTGTTCTAGCTCAAGTGGTAAATGACAAGCTTCTCCATAAACCATTTTATAAGGATACATGCCCATGGCATTTTTATAAGCAGTTCTGTGAGCCCACAAAGCATCACTAAGTTTCTTAGACCAATTATTTCTAGATTTGTTAACAGTCTTTTTGCAAATTAATTTGATCTCCCTATTTGATAGTTCTACTTGACCAGTAGTTTGAGGATGATAAGGTGAAGAAATTATATGATTAACATCATATTTATCAAGAGTTTTCTAAATGAACCATGAATGAAATGAGAACCCCATTATTCATAAGATATCTAGGCACACCAAACCTAGGGAAAATTATGTCTTTAAGCCTTTTTATAGAGGTTTTATGATCAACACTTTAGTTGGAATAGCTTCTACCCAATTAGTAACATAATCAACAACAACAACAAGAATATGAGTATAGCCATGTGAGGAGGGAGAAGGACTCATAAAGTCAAATCCCCAACAATCAAAAGGTTCAATAACTAGAGAATGGTTCATACACATTTCATTACGTCTACTAATATTACCAACTCTTTGACATTCATCACAAGTAGAAATAAATTTATTAGCATCATTAAATAGAGTAGGCCAGTAAAAACATGACTGTAAAACCTTGTGTGCGGTTCTTTCACCAGCATGATGCCCTCCATAAGGACTATTATGACATTTCCTCAGTATTTCTTCTTGCTCATGCTCTGGTATGCATCTTCTTAAAATTCCATATACACCTTCTTTATATAAATGTGGGTCATCCCAAAACTAATGACTCAAACCATAAAAGAATTTCTTCTTTTGTTGATAAGTAAAGCTTGGAGGAAAAACTTAGAAACAATAAAGTTAGCATAATCAGCATACAAAGGATTTTCACATGTGTTAACCTTAATAGCAGCAAGTTGTTCATCAGGAAAACTATCATTGACAGGAATAGGATCATCATGAATGTTTTCCATTCTAGATAAATTATCAACAACATGATTATGAGCTCCTTTCCTATCAACAATATGCAATTCAAACTCTTGTAGCAAGAGTACCCATCTTTAGAATCAAAAATAGATTGCCTAAATTTATAACATGCAAAACTTATAGCTAAAAACTCTTTCTCGGTGGTAGCATAATTTCTTTGGGCACTATCTAAGGTCTTACTAGCATAATGAATAACATTCAATTTCTTATCTACTCTTTCTCTTAAAACAGCTCCTACAACATAATCACTAGCACCACACATAATTTCAAAAGGAAAATTCCAATCAGGTGGTTGAACAACAAGTGTAGTTATTAAAGCTTTCTTAAGAATTTCGAAGACTTCTTTACAATCATCATAAAAAACAAAAGAAACATCTTTTTGAAGAAGAATCATAAGAGGTCTTGACGTATTAGAAAAGTCTTTAATAAATCTCCTATAGAAACCAGCATGACTAAGAAAATTACGTATATCTTTGATGTCCCTTGGACAGGGCATCTTTTCAATTGCGTCAACTTGGCCTTGTCAACTTCAATGCCTCTTTCTGAAATTTTATGACAAAGAACAATTCCTTCATTAACCATAAAGTGGCATTTCTTCCAATTCAAAACAAGATTAGTATCCTCACATCACTGCAAAACTTTGTTAATTATATAGAGGCAACTGTCAAAAGAAGTCCCATAGACAGAGAAGTCGCCCATGAATACCTCCACAACTTCCTTGCAAAAACCATGAAAGATAGCAAACATACATCTTTGAAAAGTAGCAGGTGCATTACATAAACCGAAAGGCATGCGTCTATAAGCATAAGTACCATAAGGACAAGTGAAAGTGTTTTTCTCTTGGTCTTTCTTTTTAACATGGATTTGAGAGAAACCTGAATAACCGTCCAAATAGAAAAAGTGAGTATTTTTAGACAACCTTTCTAGCATTTGATCAATAAAAGGCAAGGGATAATGATCCTTCTTAGTAGCTTTGTTTCATTTTCTAAAAACAATGCACATCCTATATCCTACTACAGTTCTTTGAGGAATAAGTTGATTTTTTATCACTAGCAATAACAGTCATACATCCTTTCTTGGGAACACAATGGACATGACAAACCCATCTACTATCAACAATAGGATAAATAATACATACTTCGAGAAGATTTAATATTTCACTTCTCACCACTTCTTTCATCTTTGGATTTAATCGGCGTTGATGATACCCAACATGCTTGGCATAAGGCTGAAGATTAATTGTATGCTGACATAGAACATGACTAATGCCTTTAAGATCATCCAAAGTATAACAAATAGATTTGCGGTGTTTCCGGAGTGTTTACAATAATCGTTCTTCTTCGTACTCTAAAAGGTTAGCATTGACAATAACATGATCTATTTTCTTTTCATCTAAATAAGAATATTTAAGTGTGTCAGGAAGAACTTTAAGATCAAACACGGGGTCTCCTTTAGGTGGTATAGGTGGCCCTAAATATTCAACATGCAAATTGTGTTTGATAATAGCAGGATGATCCAGGTAAATATCCTCCAATTCATTTCTTTCCTGCATATACATGTCATTCTCATGTTCTTCCATGAATTGCTGCAAAGGATCATTAGGTGGAATAGCAATAGAGGCAATTCTTTAAATATCTAGATCTTCATTAGGTAACTCTTTATCATGACATTGTCTAGCAATCTTACTAAAATTAAATTCATAGTGTTCATCACCAAATTTGACATACACTTTCTCTTTCTCACAATCAATAACAACACCGAAGGTATTAAGGAAAGGTCTGCCAAATATAATAGTACAAGATTTATCTTCAACTAAACCAAGTATTAACAAGTCAGCGAGGTATTTTACCTTACCACAAAGCACTTCAACATCTCTTACAATACCCACTAGTGAAATAGTCTTTCTGTTGGCAAGCTGAATAGTAACATCAATGTCTTCAATTTCACATGGAGCAATTTCATTCATTATTTCTTGATAGAGAGAAAAAGGCATGTAACTTGCACTTCAACCAAAATCGCAAAGCCCATAATAATTATGCTTACCTATTTTGACAGAAACAACAGGTGTGCCAACAACAGGTATATGATGCTTATTAGGTGCCACTAGGTTAGAGGGAGCCTCATCGAAATATATATCACAACCATCAACATTTTCAGCAACAAGATCTTTAACCATAGAAACCGTAAATTCCACAATTATTTGATCTTTAGGTTCAATAACTTATAACTTTTGTTCACAATATTATTGGAAAAATAATGTTCGTTTACTCTAACAGGAAATGTGGTGTCTCAAAGTGAACAACAGGTAAAACAGGATCAACAGTGTTGACAAGTATTTCACTACTAGAGAAATGTTTTTCTTTAATATTATCATTATAAGGTTCATGATACTTGTCCTGCTTCACTTTAGGAATACTAACATGAGAGGAAAAGGTTTTGCAAAGTTCAACAATTACTTGAGAATCGAACCCATATTTAGCAGTAAGCATATTAAAAAAAGAAGTTTCAGCAAAAGACATAATGCAATCGTATTCATAATTTATACCTCTCTCTTTACCTTTGCCATATACCAATCTTCATTATTGCGTTGAATTCTTTTAATAATATCACATTTAGCATCAATCTTCTTGTTCGTGAAAGAACCATTAAAAGAGGCATCAAGAAGGTCCTTGTCATGACGTGAAGACCTTGCATAAAAATTATTAATAATAATCTCCTAAAGCTTATGATTGGGGTATTTAAGCATTAATGTTTTCATCCTCCCCAAGCTTGATCAATACTTTATCCATCACGAGGCAAAAATTATAAAGAAAATTATGTTCTTGATGTATCTCATGAAGAGGATAAAATTTGAAATAAAACAGAGATGTAAGCTCCATCAAATCCAGTGAATGTGAATCATCCAATAACCTATACCATTCCCATGCTCATTCTTTCAGTGATATAAAAAATAATTTACTCATAATTAAATCTCTTGGCACACCTGCAATCTTAAACAACTCACACAATTCTTTAATATAAAGCAAGTGCTCACCGGGGTGGACAGTTCCATCGCCGGTATAATGGTTATCCATAACACGATCAACAATTCCAATAGGTATTTCAAAAGGGACAATTTCAGTAGGTGAGGAACTTCTCTCGACCACACGAGTGGTGGAGGAGTCATTCCCGAACATATAACCAACAGTAAAGGATTCCACGATTTAGCAAAATAAACAGACAGTAATAAAAACAACACTTACAGTAAAAGGTTTCCTTACCAATTCCACTTACCAATAGCACTACACTCCACGGAAACGGCGCCAAAAAATAGTCTTGATGACCTATAAGTGTAGAGGATGGATCGTAGCTTTTTCGATAAATAAGACTGTCGAACCCAATGAGGAGCACAAGGTATTAATAAATAGTTTCGAGCAAGGTTTCACTGTAAACACTAGAGAACAATTTTTAGTGATTTTTGCAATAGGAATAAAGAGATAACAAGTAAATAACAAAGAAAGTAAATTGTTGCTGCAAGTGGCCCAATCCTTTATAGCACAAAGGAAAAGCCAACAATGTTTCTTATAATGGCTAAAACATTACCGAGGACACACGGGAGGTTTCGTCTAGTTATTTTCATCACATGACACTGATTAATCTTTATCGTTTTGGTAAGTGTTATGTGGGTAGACCTATGCTAGTGCACCATCCTATCAAAGACTAATGCACACTTACGACTACATTACTTGCAAGCGTCCGCAAATATAAGAAAGTAATTAAGAAATAAATTTGACTGTAGCAATAAACTCTTAGTATCTACTACTCCCTTATGTAATTGCAAACTGACATTTAGGTTTATGTCACTCTGGCAACCCACCATAAGCAATCCAACACACAATGCATTCCTCTACGTCCTTAAAAGGTGAAATGCTATATAGTCGATGTTCACATAACACCACTAGAGAAATAACAACATAACTTAAATATCAAACCGTTAGATATTACTCAACGAAACATGAATACTAATAGCTATACTTCTGTCATGTCCTCAAGAACTAAACGATCTACTCACAACACATCATATGGTACATGATCGGAGGTGATAAATGGAGGAATAACAATCTGGTTATAAAGTGCAAACACCGATAAATCTCATAAGCATCACTTACAAACGAGTAATGCACACAGGGAGAGAGATCTAGTGGAAAACAATGGTATAGAACCCTAATTGTTACAGTGGGGCGAAGGTGGATGATGAGGATGATGGTGGTGATGGTGATGACGATGACGGTGATGATCTTGATGATGCCCGGTGCGATGACGGTGACGGTGGTGACGATTTCCACTCCGGGAGGGAATTTCCCCGGCGGAATCTCCCCACCGGGAAGGTTTTTTGTTCTCTCCGTCGTTTTTGTCATGAAGTGGCGGCGGAAAAATTCTATGAAGTGCATGCCCGATGTTTTTAGGTCACGGGGGTAAGTACCCTGAAGAAGATCCAGGGGCAGAGCCCCTAGGGGCCCACCAGCGCAGCCAGGCGGGCGCCTGGCAGCCACTTGGCTCCCCTCTGGCAGATCTTCGGGCTCCCCCGGTGATTTATGACGAAACTTTGTTTTCTGATTTTCCCGATTTTCTAACGTCCGGAAAATATCCCTCCCTACAGGTGCTTTTTCCAGCTGATTTCTGACTGTGATAAATAATTCTGTAGAACTATAAAACACAGAGAAAACAACGATATAACATAATCATAATGCTCTAATAAGGAAAATGTCAATGAATGAGGGGAAATTAACATACAAAATAGTGATGCAAAATGGACGTATCATGTAGCTACAACGTCCCCATTGTGAAGCAGTTTTATGTCAATGAAGTACTCATAACATGGCGACTGCCACCTCCCACCTCCACCCAGGCGACTTCCATGGAAACACCAACTAAATCTAGATCTAGGCCGAAACAACCACCTATCAATACTGGATTTGAAGATGGATCATCTCCACGATCCCTATGATGATCCCTCTTCCATCTCACATCAACTGGATTTCTCTCCTTGCCTGGATCTTGCCGATAAGGGATTTTTTTTACTTTTCTCCTCGCATGTCACATCTCCCTCCCCTGTGGGTTTTCATATGGTGGCCTCATTTGGTAGAGCTACATTTCGGCTCACTCTGGAAAATGTTGGATTGGCTCTCTCATCGTGTCTTGGAGCACATTACAAGCACTTCAATGTTGTTGATTTTTCGGATTATGTATTTAAGTTCATAGTATCATCTAAGGACGTGCTTTTTCATATTGTCAACTTGAGATCATTCTCATGCAAATTATTCAAATGCTATTTTCATCTCTTGGGTTTTGGAGGTCCTAATTGGCGCAGAGAATATGTATATTGTCTCGATGAGCAAGATTCAGAATGGACTGTTGTCAACAAGCGATCTAAGTCATATCATAGGGCATCACCGTCACATAGTCAGATTAGATCTTTATCTGTCCCCAATCTTGTTACATTGGACTCAAGATTATCTTCTCGACATCATTCTCATCATTGGGGATATTGGAAATCATCTTCAATCTAGTCCACCTTGTAATCCATCGGTTTTCGAATTTGGTAGCAACAACAATCAAGTTGCTCGTAATTCTTGGATCAACGCGGCAATCTCGGTGTTCAAATTCGTAAGCAGATATGGGTCCCCAAGTTCACCTCCGTACAAAAGAAGCCCATCTCACCCATGGGCCGCACACCACCTGGGCCCAATTTGGCAACTACACAAACAGACAAGAATCAATTACCATCAATTCAGATTATCTGCTCTAATTACTTGGCACCTGGACATCTAAAGAACTCATGCACTAATAAAATATGTTGCCGTGCCTGTTACAATTATGGACACATATCCAAGGATTGTCTAACAAAAAAACATAAAGAAGACGCGATATCGAAGGAAATTCTAGCAATCTATTTTACCTGCCCATTGAAGCCGAGGAGACCCAAAAGGTGACTATGTTTTCCCCAACATTGGGGCTTGTCTCGAGAGCTCCATGCCCATCCACTCCCCACCTCCTCCTAGGCCATCCATGGCGAACTATCCATGTGACTTCCTGCTGCACTTGCCGGCGGGTGCAGGATTCATCCGTCCCATTGGCTTAAGGCTGCAGTGGGGGTATGCAATTGTCGGAGTCACTTTGCCTGTCACCTGCATTGACTGGGCGATCGTCATCCTCGAGCCAAAACCTCATGCTGCTCTCTTCCAAGGTACCGCTAATCTGATTAGGCATCACATCGAACATGTTAGGCACTACTCTATTCGGGAGATCACACTATCTGCTATGGGTGCTGCCTTGGTACGCTTCAATGAAGCCATAGATCATGACAATGCCATCAACCATAGTCCCTATTTTATTGGAGACACCATCATGAGGTTCATTACACAAAAAAGAGGCGGTAATCATAGAGCTGCAACGTTTACGCATGATTGTTTGTTAATGCTTATGAATTATCCACCTGAATGCTGGGATGTAGACACTATCATTGTTACTATGGCTCGGTATGGTAGACTCTCGATTTGGAGCAGAGATAACTCTAACAGAGAAAGAATTTTAGTCAAGGTGAGGGTATATGACATTGATAGAATCCCATTAAGTATTGTTATCCAAAATACCTCTAAAGAAGGCAATGGTGGATCATGGTCTTGTCCCACTATTATTCTATCTGTACAGATTCTAGGAGTGATTGCTTAAGATGAGGACCCTCTCCCACCTGATGGTGCAAATCCCCACCCTGTTCCTATAGTAATTGATGACTTTGCTATGTGGCATGCTGAGCTTGAAGGGGAGATGAATAATAATGTTGCTGGTGTGGATAACAATGTTGCACATGTTCATGATGATGCTGCACCTGCTGCTGAGGTCCCACCTATTGCCACTCCTCCATAGAGCCCCAATGCACAAGTTACTTCTGAAGATTATATGGTGGACATTGCTTAAAATATCCCAGAACTCAATGTTGTTGTTGAAGGAGTTGTAGATCAAATAAATCCTCATGTGGCCCATGCCACTGATATTCAAGAACCTGGCAACACACAACAGAATTTAGCATCTACTGATAACACTGAAAATTCAGGAACTATGTCTATATCTATGAATCTTGATGAAGGGACCAACAATACTATTACTAGAAGCAATACTAAAGCAGCACATAGAAAGAAAGGCAAAGGACCTGCATCTGCTACACAAGTCAGAAGGAGCAACAGACTGGCCATACTTCATGGAGGATACAAGGATGGAAAGATACCTGAAGATGTTATTGAAGAAGGCAACAATGAAGCAACTTCTACCTATGAAGCCCATGTGATAAAAAAAAACCAGGAGACACCTCCTCCATTCCTACCCAATGACACAATGAGGGCACTTGGAGCTGGGACCTGCCAGATGGATCCTAAGGACCTATATGATGAATCACTCAACTATGACAGTACCAATGATAGTGTGGAGTAATGCTATTTACTGGTCTGTAGTAAATTGTGCCATAAACTCTTATATTGGCACTTCCATCTGGTTCTATTTGGTATATTTTGCTTATGAACATGTTTGGATCACTCATTTTGGTATCTGTAATAATGGAGACCCCTGCTGCAGTACTATGAAGATATTATTTATTACTTCTGGTTATCAGGATGCGAATTGTATCATATGCTATGTTATCCTTTTTTATTATGGTTGCTATTATCTGGAAGTGGAAGATATGTTGTTGTGTATCACTATATGATTTTCCTTCTGGCAATATTGCCTACTTTGTTCTCTACAAGGATATTACCATGCTAAACATTATCTCTCGACCAATTAACAGGATATCTATGATATTCCTGTCGCACATTGCAACTATGTTATTTAATGGATAGAAGCTAGAATATTTTAGATTAGAATTTGAGGGGGGTAAATTCACAAACCAGATGGGATGACATTAGGAAAAATATTGATGAATCCAGCTGCCACATTATGTGTTTCTAGGAAACAAAAACTGAACAATTTGATCTCCAATACATACGTAATTTTTGTCCCAAAATATTTAATAAATTTGCATACTCCCCATCCATTGCAAACTCTGGTGGCATCATCACTATTTGGAATGGCAATCTATTTGAGGGGAGAATGATAAGTTCTAATAAATATCATATTACAGTGGAATTTACATGCAAAATAAGCGCTCATATATGGTACTCCCTCCGTTCAACAATAGATGACTTGCATTTGTCTATATATGGATGTATCTAGACACTCAAACATGTCTAGATACATCCATATATAGATAAGTGGAAGTCATCTATTGTTGAACGGAGGGAGTATCTCACTAATATATATGCCCCCACTGACAATGAAGGAAGATCCCTATTCTGTGATTGGATATACTATATTGAAATTTCACTTATGAAAAATTGGATGATACTTGGAGATTTCAATCTTATCAGAAGCAATGAAAACTGAAATAGAGGAGAAAGTGATATCAATAATATGATACTATTCAATTCCATCATCACCCACTTATACCTTGAAGAAATCCCTATCAAAGGTAGAGCATACACATGGAGTAGTATGCAGGACAATCCATTACTAGAAAAATTGGACTGGATCTTCACAGATGGCAACTGGACACATATTTTCCCCAATACTATTGCACTTCCTCTAGCTAAACTCTGTTATGATCACATTCGTATCAAAGTCCAAATTGGCACTAGCATACAAAAAATATCTTCAGATTTGAGGAATACTGGCTTCAATTTGATGGTTTTATGATGAGGGGTATATGATGAGTGTGCATGTGTGAACTGGAAGGAAATATTGAGCCTCACTTATGTTCATTATAAGGTGAATTCTTTCCTAGTAATAAGTAATGTTTGTGTTTATAAGAATGTTATACTACCTAAGCCTAGGCATTTATGTATTAGCAGGATTATTGATAACACAAGCATTGGCGGAGCAATATGAGTTGGTTGAAGAGGATGGCAAGCACGAGGGAGGCGAGGGTGGAAGTGGATCCATTAAGGAAAAGATATCCGGTTTGGACTGGCAAAAGTCCCGAATTTGAAACGATCATGGACTCTTCATACGGACTCCAAATAACGCAAATAAGCACAATCTGAAAAGGAATTTTGAAGAGTTTTCCAATGGATCTGGACCCATGAAAATATTTGACTCGTACATGATGCGCCGAACAAAACAATTCTGAGAGTTGTTTCTGCTAGTTTCCAAATAGAGTCCTTTTAAACTAGGTAGTTAGAGATAAGTTTCTTTTCGGCCCCAACACTAGGTTGGACGCCCAGCATCCTTTATAAGACTTGTAATTCGCACTATTAGAGTATACTACGTTTAAACCAAAAACCCTAGAACCTCTAGATTGTATTGCTTGAAGCATTCATCTTGAAGTATACCTTTGCAAATTCTGCGTGTTATCTGTTGTTCCATTGGAAATAAGGGGATACAGAACCAGTTCGTAGTCAGTGGCTACTTTGTGCAAGAGTGTGTAGTTGAGAATATCCAAAGAGGTTGATTGTTGTTGCATTGGCAGCAAGGATTATCCAAGGAGAGTTTTCAGTGTAGCACTAGTTATCTTATCATACATCCACCAATTCGTGTTGCTCACAAAAGAAGATTGGGCCACCCCATATCATTTTATGGACACAATAAAGGAAAATTGGATGAACAAGGGGATCTATAATAATTCTTCTTAGGATATTACTGCTAGGTACAAATCTGTAAGACATGCACTCAAAATATGGAGTAGAAACATCTCAAAACTCAATAACATTATTGAGTCATGCAACTATATTTTAGCTATGTTGGATGGAATTGAGGACCAAAGACCCCTATCTATACAGTTTTTTTTTTTAGAAATCTCTCATAAAACACTTGACCAAACTGCTTGAGGCCAAAAGAATCTATTGGAGAAGCAGAACAAAGATTATATGGTCTAGCTAGGAGGAGAAAATACCAGATTTTTTAAAACTATGGCCACTAAAAGCTATATATGCAATTACATATCCACCCTCAGTCTTGAGCATGATAGCATTGTATGTGACCATGAAGATAAAGCAGCTACAATATGGATCAGTTTCAAAAGCAGAGTGGGTATGTCAGAGAATTGCTCTATGTTATTTAACTTGCACAATCTCATCCAAGTCAATCATTCCATTGATTTCTCCGCTGTGGAAGTGCCATTTGAAGCTAAAGAAATAAATGATATTATAAAATCCATGCCAAATGATAAATCTACTGGCCCCTGATGGATTTAAGAGCATTTATTAAAAAATGTTGGCATAACAATTCTATAATCTTTGCAATGATTTCCACTCTGGGAAATTAGATATCAAGAGAATCAATACTACCTATATTACTCTGTTCCCCAAATGTCACAATCCCGAGAGAGTGAATGACTACAAACCTGTTTCCCTTGTAAGTATCTCCCTCAAAATACTCACTAAAATACTGGCCAACAGACTCCAGGAAATTATCATTCCTATCATTCACAAAAACCAATATGGTTTCATCAAGAATAGAACTATTCATGATTGTCTAGCTTGGGCATCTGAATATATTCATCTCTGTCACAAATCCAAAAGAGAGATTATTATTGTCAAAATTGATTTTGAAAAGGAATTTGACAAAGTAGAATATAGTGCCATCTTGAAAATGCTTAAATGCATGGGATTTGGAGACAAGTGGCTTCGATGGATAAAAAGTATATTATTCTCAGCATCCACATCAATACTTCTTAATGGTGTCCCTAGCAAATCTATACAATGCAAAAGAGGAGTGAGGCATGGAGATCCCCTATCTCCTCTGATATTTGTTGCCGCATCAGAACTCTTGTAATATGCAGTTAACAATGACTGGAATAATGGTATTATTCAAGACCCTCATGACAACTCATACAACATGGATTATCCAATAATCCAGTATGCTGATGATACCCTGATCATTATGCCAGCTGATAATCTGCAATTACTGGCTCTCAAGGATATTCCGGATAATTTCTCAGCATCTACTGGCCTCAAAGTAAATTACAACAAAACATCTATTGCACCAATCAATATTTCTATTGACAGATGCAATGAACTTGCTAACCTTATTGGATGCAAAACAGAAACACTTCCTTTAACATATTTAGGAATCCCAATGGGCACCACCAAGCCAAGAATTGATGATTGTATTGGTATTATTGAGAGAATTGGCAGAAGGCTTACTGGCATTACTGATACACTTTCTTATGATGGTAGACTCATAGTGGTTAAATCCATCACCTCAGCTATCCCAAATTTTGCCATGTGCACTATAAAACTCCCTATTGAATTCATTGATCATGTGGAAAAATCTAATAGAGGCTCCCTATGGGCAGGAAAAGATATTGAAAAGAGAGGAAAATGCCTTATTAAATGGGAGAAAGTACGTAAACCCAAGAAAACAGGGGGGCTTGGTATACTTGATCTGAGGACACAAAATAATGCACTCATTATGAAATTCCTCTACAAATTCATGAATAAAAAGGATATTCCTTGGGTTAATCTTATTTGGCAAGCCCACTACCAGCAGGGTAAAATACCTCCGACTTCTTGTGGTTGTGGATCTTTCTAGCGGAGAGACTGTCTATCCGTTATGGACAACTTTCTATCACACATCCACATTTCAGCAGGACTTGGAGACACACTCAGAGTATGGCGAGATAACTGGACTGATCCCAAGCTTGTGCAAAAATTTCCCCAACTATGCTCATATGCAAAAGATCAGAATGCCACCTTGATGTCTATGACTGATCAACTTTCTCATGGTGACATATATGACATCTTCCACACACCCTTATCAGATATTGCCACTGCTCAATACAATGAGTTCACTCAACTTATTAACCAGAGATCTGTTACTACTGATCCTGATGATTGGTATCAACAAGCAAATAAGAAGCTATATTCTAGCTCGAAGATGTACAAAGTTATAAAGCCATCTTCTCCTTCCCCCAAGCCATTCATATGGAACTGGACATCATGTGCTCTACCCAAACATAAATTATTTTTCTGGCTTCTACTTCATGACAGATTAAATACCAGAGACCTTCTTACTAGGAAGAATTTTCATATTGAAAGTAAAAAATGTGTTCTATGTGAAGCTGACATTCATGAAGACCTCATGCACTTGTTTTTGACATGTCAATTCTCTGATCAATTCTAGAATCACCTGGGTATCCAATGGGAACATCAAGACAACCACATCAACATGATGATTAACGGCAGAGCAAGATATAGAAATATTTGTTTCAAAGAGATCCTAATAATTGGTGCATGGTCCATCTGGAATCAAAGGAATAAAATCATTTTTGATGATGCCCAACTATCTATGATAGGATGTATCACTTTTTTCAAAGATAATTTCTCACTATCTAGACAAAGAGCCAAGCCAAGTCTGAGAGAAGGCATGCCCCAATGGCTTGAAACCTTGTAAATTCCTACTGTAAAGACACCATTTGTAAATTTTCCATACATATAATGAAAATTTTGACACAGTAGGGATTCTTCCCTACTGTTAATGTGTAAAAAAAAGCAGTTTTATGCCACTCTTGTCATGAAGGATGATGATGCTCGTACCATGAAGTGGATGACATGGTCTATTCTGTGTGAGGCTACTTTCCATGACTTTGGGAGAGTGCTTGGTTACCCTTTGATAGGTGGTATTCGTCTTCATTCTGCTGACAGGCCCAACAAGAACTTGATGGGAGATCTGTATGGCTCTGAGGGTGTCCTTGGCTTGGTCAAGGGTCTCTTACCTCTCTATGACCTTCTTGTGCGGATTTTATGGGAGAGCATTGATCCTAGTGGTGGCAACAAGGATGCTCTCTGTGGGCCGCTTATTGATCTCCTCCTCCTGGCTCATGAGATTGTTGGCAATGAAGACCCAGCTAGGGATTTTACTGTGGATGTGATGGACTACATTTTCCATGATATGCATGATGCTATGGTGTCTTGGTACACTATCCCGTATGGTCCTTTCACCATGTTTCTCGTCAAGGATACCATGAAGGACTATGATCTGAGTGAGGGCTGTGTAGAGCACAAACCCAAGCCGTTCTATGTGAAGAGACAGTCCGCCTCTTCTGCTGCTCCTGGGTCCTCTATGGGAGATGCTCGGTCTAGTGGTGCTCGTACTAGTGGTCGGTGTCGGGTGCCTCCTTCCTCAGAATCCATTGGCACTGAGATCAAGAAGCTCGGCTGGTTTCAGAGGAACATCCTGTGCATGAAGGTGGATATTCATCGTGAGCAGTATAATGCCTATCACCGTGATCATAGCATGGCCCATACCCAGCAGCTCAGCTTACACCGCCTCAGTGGTTCCTCAGCTACTCCTCCTGCTGCTCCTGTTATCGCTCCGTACAAGCAATGGAGCACGTATCAGTACCCTTGGCTTGATGTTGAGAATGAGCTCTACCCTCCGGCTGCTTCTTCCTCTCGTGCCTCTGCTCGCCGTGATGATGTTGAAGATGATGAATAGGATGATGAAGATGATGGTGACTATGATGATTCTTCTTCTGAGGGTGACCAAGACGAGGAGGACGACGGCTCCAAATGACTCTATGGGATGTAGCATCGCTCTTTTCCCATTCTTGGTGTCTCGATGCCAAAGGGGGGGAAGTAATTCTATTAGGAGTTCTCGAGGAATTTGCATGGGTTGGGCACAAGCATATGCCTTTATCATTTATTGAGAGCCGTGTCCATTTTTATTTGTGATTTGAACTATTTGCTTCTGTTGAACTATTTTCTTTGGAACCTATTGCTATTATGTGTGTGAACCCTTGTTGTGCATTTATTCCACTTAATTTCAGCGTGCACATATTTAGGGGAAGCTAAGATGTTTTGTGGTTGATTTTATCGTAAATCTGTGTGTTGTCATCTAACACCAAAAAGTGGGAGATTGAAAGAACATTTATTGATCCCTTAGATTTTGTGTGTTAGATAAAAACACTAGTGGTATTTTAACATTGTGTTTAAGTGGTGCAGGTTTTAGAGATGAAATCATACAAGTATTTGTCACCAAAAAGACCAGAGAAAATAGTTGTGACGCTCACTATCAAAGCCGGAATACTGGGCCAGAATATTTGGCTTAAAGCCGGATATTCCGCAGCAATCTTTCTGGCTAAAAATCAGTTGAGGATCAACCTGTGACACTCCCTGGTCAAGCCAAAATATTGGGCCGAAAATTTGTGTCAGGCCGGATATTCCGGGGTGCAGGCAAAGATCAAAACCGGTCTGGAATTTTTCCCTAGGGCCGGATATTCCGGTGCGAATTTTTTCTTGGCGAAAATTCGGCTAAGAACTAGGTGGTTTGCTTGCAGATGCCACCCGGAAATTTAGGCCGGAATATTTGGGGAAGACCGTATATTCAGGGTGCAGAAAGGAAACTCTGAAAAACGGCTATGAACTTTGTGCTTCACTCGCAGATGCCAACCGGAAATTTAGGCCGGAATATTTGGCACAGGGCCGAATATTTTGGGGTGAAGATGGACTCATGGCTAAGGATATGGTGGTTTGCTCGCAGAAGCGTCCCGGAAGTTTGGCCGGAATATTTGCCCTCTAGGCCGGATATTTCGGGAAGGGGGGGGGCGGATATTCCGCCCCTAAAATTCCTGTAAACGGCTACATTTCGAGGAGGGCTATAAATACCCTCCTCCTTCTTCTATCTCAAGATAGCTCGTCCAATATTGAAGACCACCATTAATTGAGCTTACCTACTCAAGAGATCTTTCAATCCCTCCACCCAAACTCGTTGATCTTCGGAAGATTGAAGAAGAAGACCCTAATATACATCTTCACCAAGCCGTTCTTCATTCCCCCTCATTCACTTGAGTGATTTGTGTTTAGTGTTTCCTTGTGAAAAGACTAGATATCTTGTTCCTCACTTGTGTTTCTACTTGTGTTTCTTGTAGCAAATTCGTGGTGATTTTGGGAGCCCCCAATTCAGTTGTGGGTGTGTGCCCCAAGCTCATTGTAAAGGCACCGGATTCCGCGTTGAAGGATTCCAATAGTGGAGTGTGAACTAGGTCTTCGTGGCGAGGTTCATCGGAGAGTGGGGTGAGCCCTTGTAGGCCTTTGTGGCGAAACTCACGCCCCTCCAACGAGACGTATTCCCCTCAAAAGAAGGAATTCGGGATTACATCATTGTCTCCGCGTGTTTCCATTTCGGTTTCTTCTATCTTTTAGTTTTACTTTGTGTTTGCTTCTTTCTTAGTGTATCCCTTGTCACATAGGTAAATTCAACTTAGTTGTATATCTAGAGAATTTATCTTTGTGTCAAGACTAAATCGAAAAAGTATTAAAATTTGGAGGTATCACCTATTCACCCCTCCTCCACCCTCCTCCACGTGCCCATACGATCCGTCGAGGGCCCACCTCGAACCCTAAGTCTGGTGACCCCGCGTCCCCAACCTAAGTTTCTTTTGACCTTACGCCGACACCGCCACGGCTATCCACGTGCCCACCAATCTAAGTTTCTTCTGACCCTATGCCGGCACCACGACGGCAAGTCGTGTCTGCCTCATCTCCGGCCCGGTCACTGCTCACAGATACCTTCTCTGCCACAACCATACTACTCATAGTAGAGAACTTCTGGTCAGGCTCCACCATGTAGGGAGTAGAGAAGAAGGAAGAAGAGGAGGTCGGGTCAGGCGCAGGGAAGTGCTGAAATTTGAATGGGCTAGAAGGCCCATTAGGCAATTTCCATTTAATCCCTAAGGCCCATGCTGCCATAGCAAATGGTGGGAGTTTAGTCCCACATTGCTAGTTGGGAGAGTTTTGCACCAGTTTATAAGGTGATCTCTCTCCCCACTAGTGTGAGTTGGTATGAAGAGAGAGGAGTAGTGGAGGTGTTCCACACGCGCGCTCCTCCTCCTCCGCCGCCCGCCTCGCCACGCCTCGCCTCGTCACGACACGTCACGACACGTCACGACGCGCCGCGGGTTGCGGGAATGAGCCGAGCCGATGCCTTTATTTTGGCAGTCGGAAACGGGGAGTCAACAGACACGGCAATAATATGAGACGTCATAATTATTGTTGTCTAAATACGTCACATTTATATTGGTAACAGCCGTATTGATCGCGTGTGATAACTGCGCGCAGTAAAACGCCGCCTTTATCACGTGGTAACGGTTGTAGTAAACGCCAATTAAATTGACCGTTCTCCTACCCGGCCGTGCCTATATATTGGAGGCCCAGGCGGACGCAGTACACACATCTCACACACGCCGCCTCTTTGCGCCCACTGTCGTTCCACCTCCTGTTGCTGCCGCCGGTGATCCCATCCCGTCTACCGCGTACACGGCCGACGGGAGAGCAGGCCTTATGTCGCGGGATGCATAATCGCCAAGCTGCCTAATTCCTGGAGGAGCTTTGCCACTACTCTGAAACATCAGAGGCGTGAATTCTCTGTAGAGGATGTCATCGGCCATCTGAGTGTTGAGCAGAATTCGAGGGCAAAAGACTCGCATGGAAAAGGGAATGAAGGGACTTCTGCGGCCAATATGGTACAGAAGAACTACAACTCCCACAAGAACAAGGCGAGGACTGGTGTCCAGCAGAATACCGACTTCAAGAAGAAGGCTAAGAAGACCTTCAAGAAGGATAAGAAGAAAGATGGCTGCTTCACATGTGGTTCACTGGAACACTGGGCTGGGAAGTGCCCAAAGAAGTATGTGAAGCCAGGACAGGATTCCAAGGCTGTCAACATGATCGTGAGCAACAATGAGAATGGGGCATCTGGGTATGGTAATTTGTTTACTGTATTTTCAGTTTGTCAGTCTACTGATTGGTGGATTGACACAGGTGCAAACATTCATGTGTGTGCTGACATCTCATTGTTTTCTTCTTATCAGGTCACAAGGAACGGGTCCGTATTGATGGGGAACGGCGCAAGTGCTTCTGTACTTGGTGTTGGCACGGTCGATCTGAAGTTTACTTCGGGAAGGATCGTGCAGCTCAAGAACGTGCAGCATGTCCCCGCCATCAAGAAGAATCTCGTTAGTGGCTCCCTTCTATGTAGAGAAGGATTTAAGTTGGTTTTCGAGTCCAATAAAGTAGTTGTAACGAAATATGGACTGTTTGTTGGAAAAGGGTATGAGTGCGGAGGTCTGTTCCGCTTTTCCCTCGCTGATTTCTGTAATAAAGTCGTGAACAATATTCATTCGAGTGTTAATGAAACAGAAGTTTGGCATTCACGTCTTTGTCACGTTGGTTTCAGTTGCATGACGCGATTAGCAAAACTAAATTTAATTCCAAGTTTCACTTTAGCCAAAGGTTCTAAGTGCCATTCGTGTGTACAAGCAAAGCAACCTCGCAAGCCCCACAAGGCCGCGGAGGAGAGACACTTGGCGCCATTAGAACTCATACATTCTGATCTCTGTGAGATGAATGGTGTGTTGACTAAAGGTGGAAAGAGATACTTCATGACGTTAATAGATGATTCCACTAGGTTTTGCTATGTATATCTGTTAAACACTAAAGACGAGGCTCTACACTACTTTAAAATCTATAAGGCAGAAGTTGAGAATCAACTTGAAAAGAAAATTAAACGAATCCGGTCAGATCGTGGTGGAGAGTATTTCTCTAATGAGTTTGACTCTTTCTGTGCGGAACATGGCATTATTCACGAGAGGACGCCTCCCTATTCACCTCAGTCAAATGGGGTTGCCGAAAGGAAAAACCGTACTCTAACAGATTTGGTTAACGCCATGTTAGATACATCAGGTTTATCCAAGGCATGGTGGGGGGAGGCTATATTGACATCATGTCATGTCCTGAATAAAGTTCCGACGAAAGACAATGAGGTCACTCCCTATGAGCAATGGGAGAAGAGAAAAACAACACTCTCGTACTTACGTACTTGGGGCTGTTTGGCAAAAGTCAATGTGCCGATCCCCAAAAAGCGTAAACTTGGACCAAAGACCGTGGATTGCGTTAATTTGGGATACGCTAAGAATAGCGTTGGCTATAGATTTCTAGTAGTGAAATCTGAGGTACCTGACGTGAAGGTCGGTACGATTTTGGAGTCTAAAGATGCTACATTCTTTGAGGATATTTTTCCTATGAGAGATATGCAAAGCACTTCTAGACAAGAATCAGAGGAGACTCCTGAACCTGCCATTCCTATGGAATATTATGAACAAACACATGATGAGAATCCTGAGAAGGATGACGAGGAAACCCTTGGTAGGGGCAAGAGACAGAGGACTGCAAAGTCCTTTGGTGATGATTTCCTTGTGTACCTTGTGGATGATACTCCCACTTCTATTTCAGAAGCTTATGCATCTCCAGATGCTGACTACTGGAGAGAAGCGGTCCGTAGCGAGATGGATTCCATCATGGCTAATGGAACGTGGGAGATCACTGAACGTCCTTATGGCTGTAAACCATTAGGATGTAAGTGGGTGTTCAAAAAGAAGCTTAGGCCTGATGGTACGATTGAAAAGTACAAGGCTAGACTTGTGGCCAAGGGTTATTCCCAGAAAGAAGATGAAGATTTCTTTGATACTTATTCACCGGTGGCCAGACTGACCACCATTCGAGTATTACTCTCGTTGGCAGCCTCGCATGGTCTTCTCGTCCATCAGATGGATGTTAAGACAGCTTTCCTAAATGGAGAGTTAGACGAGGAAATCTATATGCAACAGCCAGATGGCTTTGTGTTAGATGGTCAAGAAGGAAAGGTGTGTAAATTACTGAAATCTTTATATGGGCTGAAACAAGCACCTAAGCAATGGCATGAGAAGTTCAATACAACTTTAACATCTGTTGGCTTTGTTGTTAATGAAGCTGACAAATGTGTATACTATCGCCATGGTGGGGGCGAAGGAGTTATTTTGTGTTTGTATGTTGATGACATACTGATATTTGGGACCAACCTCAAAGTAATCAATGAGGTTAAGTCATTTCTATCCCAGAACTTTGAGATGAAAGATCTTGGTGTGGCTGATGTTATCTTGAACATCAAGCTATTGAGAGACAATGAGGGTGGGATTACACTTCTGCAATCCCATTATGTTGAGAAGGTTTTGAGTCGTTTTGGATATTCGGACTGCAAAATTTCTCCAACACCATATGATCCTAGTGTGCGGATTCGAAAGTTCGAAGGCACAGCTAAGGATCAGCTGAGGTACTCTCAAGTAATTGGTTCACTCATGTATCTAGCGAGCGCTACGAGGCCTGACATCATGTTTGCTGTGTGCAAACTAAGCCGGTTTGTTTCCAATCCGGGTGATGTGCATTGGCATGCTGTAGAAAGAATTATGCGCTATCTGAAAGGTACCGTGAACCATGGACTTCACTACAGTGGATATCCTTCGGTACTTGAAGGGTATTGTGATGCGAATTGGATCTCTGATGCTGATGAGATGAAAGCCACAACGGGGTATGTGTTTACCCTTGGAGGTGGTGCTGTTTCCTGGAAGTCTTGCAAGCAAACGATCTTAACGAGATCGACAATGGAAGCAGAATTAACAGCATTAGACACGTCTAGTGTCGAAGCAGGATGGCTTCGAGATCTTTTGATGGACTTGCCTGTGGTTGAAAAGCCAGTACCGGCTATCCTTATGAACTGTGACAATCAAACAGTAATTGTCAAGGTGTAGAGTTCAAAGGACAATGCACAGTCCACAAAGCACATAAAAATGAGATTAAAAGCTGTCAGACATTTAAGAAACTCCGGAGTGATAGCGGTGGATTATATCCAGTCGGCTAAAAATCTGGCAGATCCCTTTACTAAAGGGCTATCACGTGTTGTGATAGAAAGTGCATCGAGGGAGATGGGTATGAGACCCACATGAGTTGCCATGGCAGTAACCCAACCTATGTGATCGGAGATCCCGTGAAGTGGGACCTGGGAAAACAAGCTAGTGGTTAACTGAGGAGAGTAATTTTTACTAATCCACTCCACTGGAGATGCAGTACTCTCAAAAACTGTATGGCAGATTGACTTTTGTCTTAATGTGTTCCAAGGCTTATATAAGCAAGATGCTATCCTACAGAGCGATCTTTGGAGGAACACACCTATATGATCCTGACTGCTGGTCACAGTCTATGAGATTGGGTGATCTCTAATAAGTTCATGAATAGGCCAGGAGTATGACTAATATGCTCCACCCGAGGGGTCAGCCTTCGGCAGCCTAGTACTGGCAAGACATTTAGTGAAACTATTTTACGCCAAACTGACAATTCAAGGCATAGTCCATTGTTCAGTTGTGATATAGTGTAGCTACTTGTTCTAGGTGGATGTTCAACCTTAACGGGTCTCCACTGAAAATGGCGGTATATAAAAACAGTGAATGGAACAGAGGACAACACCATGGGTCTTCGGGATCTGGTGGGGGATTGCTGAAATTTGAATGGGCTAGAAGGCCCATTAGGCAATTTCCATTTAATCCCTAAGGCCCATGCTGCCATAGCAAATGGTGGGAGTTTAGTCCCACATTGCTAGTTGGGAGAGTTTTGCACCAGTTTATAAGGTGAGCTCTCTCCCCACTAGTGTGAGTTGGTATGAAGAGAGAGGAGTAGTGGAGGTGTTCCACACGCGCGCTCCTCCTCCTCCGCCGCCCGCCTCGCCACGCCTCGCCTCGTCACGACACGTCACGACGCGCCGCGGGTTGCGGGAATGAGCCGAGCCGATGCCTTTATTTTGGCAGTCGGAAACGGGGAGTCAACAGACACGGCAATAATATGAGACGTCATAATTATTGTTGTCTAAATACGTCACATTTATATTGGTAACAGCCGTATTGATCGCGTGTGATAACTGCGCGCAGTAAAACGCCGCCTTTATCACGTGGTAACGGCTGTAGTAAACGCCAATTAAATTGACCGTTCTCCTACCCGGCCGTGCCTATATATTGGAGGCCCAGGCGGACGCAGTACACACATCTCACACACGCCGCCTCTTTGCGCCCACTGTCGTTCCACCTCCTGTTGCTGCCGCCGGTGATCCCATCCCGTCTACCGCGTACACGGCCGACGGGAGAGCAGGCCTCCGAAACCCCGCCTCTCCAGATCCTGTACGGGAGAGGGGCGATTAGGTTTTTGGGGAGCGTCTCCTACGCGACTGCTCGCTGCTGCTGTACGTCTACTTCGTCTACTACCGCGTCGCCCTCATCGTCAACATGGCCACCGATGCCGATCGAGCTGCTGCTGCCGCCGCTGCTGCACCGAGGCCGCTGCTGCTGAGGCCGCCAACGCCAATTGGCCAACTGCAGGGTATAACATGTTTATCCCTGCCCTTGTTATTTCCATGTGTGCGATACTAGTAGTTTGCGTAGATGTGTCTACTGTCAACCTAGTATGCATGAATATGGTTAATTATCAGTATGCTTACGTCATGATCGTGGTTTATACTTGGATTAATTTAATCTGTAAATTGCCTAAATTCTTAACAGGAAGTAGAGAAAAGAGAGGAAGAAGAGAGACAAAGGTGGGGCCATGTTCCCACATGCCAGGGATTTTGACGATTTGCCCTGTTTTATTTTGCAATTCGATCATTTGCCACACATTGTATCACTGGCAAGTGGTGGTCATATGGCAAATAATCAAATTTCAGTGAAAAAGTGTGGGAAATGATCAAACATCCCCCACAGGCCACACCCACCTCTACTGAAATCGTGAGTCACCGGAGCTGCCGGGCAAAGTTGGTGGCCATCGTTAAGATGAGACTACTTGAGGAGGATACAGAAGGTGAACTCTGACATGTTTTGGCACGTTAACGTTTTTACACATTACAGAACCGTCGCTGAAGTGTTTGCACCATGAAATCGTGCCAGCTCAGAAAAGGAAATGGTCAACTAAAGCACATTAAAAAGGGACACTGAGACTGTATTAACACCCCAACCTGAACGAACCAGCCCACCTACGAGACAACCTCACTAACCTTGCTTGTTATTTCGACACTCATGCTACTGGAGAGCTTAGCTGTTCTCCACGGATCCTGCAGCTCCTTTGTCCTCGAGCTTCTCCATCGCCGAAGCCAGATAACTGTCGCAGAAACCAGGGGGCTCATGGATGAAGCAAGAGATCACGTCTCGAAGTGTCACCACGCCAACAACCTCAAAGTCACCATCCACCACGTATATCCGGTGGGTTATCCTCGACCCAATGCTGTCAATCACACTGCCCATAGAAGCATCAGGTGCACAGGTGAGTGGCGGCTTTACCAGTCCATCTTCCCCTGAATCAGGAAGAGTAGAACCTAGAGCCTTCATGAACTCCAACACGGTAAGTTGCCTGTATGATTGAAGCATGTCATCAGACACATATAGTTGACAAAACAACACACACAGGGGAACATATTACTAGGTCGCTTGCTACCTGAAATTAGAAAACAAGTCGGGCCTAAGCAACAGGAAGCGAATGTCCCTTATGCTCACACTGCCAACTAGTTTCCTTTTGGGACCTTCTACCACAGGTACACCACCAATTTTGTTATCCTTCATGCACTTGAAAGCCTCTAAGATTAGATCATCACTGTTAACGGTAATAACCTGAAGAAGACACAAGCGCAATTTCCACATTTTAACAGTGAATAGCACGGCCAAAGCACAAAAGTACTCCCTCCGTTCCAAAATACATGACTTCCATTTGTCCAAATATGGATGAATGTAGACACTAAAACATGTCCACATTCATGCATCTTTGGATAAATAGAAGTCATGTATTGTGCAACGGAGGGAGTAGGTTGCAGCATGCAAATATAAATTTATGTCCATATCCTCAGGGTTTAGCTCTTAAATTGCAAAGACTGGAACTTAACAGAGAGGCAGAAAAGTGAGATAAATAACCTCATCAAGTGACATAAATGGAAGCCCCAAGTCTGAAAGAGGAAGTGCCGAAATATAGTCAAACCAATCCCTTCCTTTACACTGCTGAAGCCCTTTAACAACACTAGTCTGAGTAATGAAGTTCTTTATGACTGGCTTATCAGGTTCAATCACTGGGACATTCCTCAACCTGTACTTGGAGAGCAACAACAGTACAGTAAGCATTGAACTGTCCAGCGTAACAGGGACAAAAGGCGACCAGGGATAGGACTCCACAATTGATCGAACCTACAACAACAGAGAAATTAGTAGGATCTACAACAGAAGATAGCCATGCAACGCTAAGTTAAGGGTTTGACCGAGATAACCAAAGTAAATCTTAGCAACCATAATGCACCTGACACACCACAAAGTCATGCAAACAATGCCAGGTTGGTTGTTTTGAGCATGGGTTTTACCAGAACAATCAATTATTGGTAGCGACCGGCTAACTGGTCCAACCAGCCAGTTCTAACAGTCTGACGGAGGTCCGAGAACACCCGTATCTTTCAAATAACTTGCATCGCGTTTTAGATTTATGTCCCCTTATACACAGGTGATATAGCATTTAGTTCCCAACGAACTTAGCACACATATGTTGTGGCAAGGAGGATGAAACACGAGCTGGCATTCCAATAGAACGTTTTTTACATCCATTTTGCCAATGGTGTTTACAGATAGGATACAGTCCAGTTTTATTTTTTTGGTAGTAGTGGCAATCTAATTTGGTTCTGAAACCTGGGTTGTAACTCAAACTTAGCTAAACGACAGTTCAGCGAGTAAATTGCTAAAACCCACCACAACAGAGGCAAAGTTATCAATGCTTCAGGAAAAAACAACCAGAAAACATGCATTTTTGGTGGGTGCTTGATGACATCGCCCCAATTGTGGTGATTTTTTTGCAATTTACTACAGTTTAGCCAGACACCAGAACATCAGATCAAGTATGTTACTTTCAGTGGATGATTTAAAGTTTATCGATAAAATAACTATAGAAAAAGAGCACTTCCCAGTTTCATGTAAGGCATAAGAATTCAAAATGGAGTAAACTGTCATACTGTTGTTGATTTGAAAGGTTCTTGCTGAAGGAGGACTTTGTAGAAATCTTCCCCTAAATGATCGGCAGCAGTTACTCCATCCTTTGCAACACCCTTTTCGGCAGTCAAACCGCCAGCAACAGCAGCCCCTATCGCTGCAGCAGTCAAGCCAGCAACAGCTGCCGGGCCAGTTGCACCTAATGCTGCCACACCGACTGCACCAACAGCACCCATTCCAACTCCCGCAGCAGTTGCTGATCCAGCTGAGAGTGCTACGGCCGCAAGATCAGCATTATCTAGTACCCACAGGATGATGGCCTGAGTATTCGATGATGCCAAGATATCTCCCTTGCCAATCAGCGGGAGCCCCAGGTTCTGGATTCAGCACTGGCGCTGCCCTTATGTTGTGTTCAGATAAAATCCTCACAGCATCAAGAACAGAAGTTTCTCCCGGAATTTCAGTTACTGCAGAGAGCATATCGGGGATTACAAACACTACAGAATGCGATGAAGATGGATACGTCTGTTTTGCAGAAAGGCATACCTCGGCCACTAGGAACATCAGGAAATGATGCAACCGGAATCTGAGCAAAGGCGGCGGTCAGTGACTCCTGCAAAGCTAGCGGGAGCTTCTTCTTAGACTGAATAGTGTCAAAGTAGGCATCACAGCTAGGGAATTTCGCGTTTTCCTCGGGTAGAGCCATTTCTACAACAAACAGATGAACGATTTATCCACCAGGCAACATCCATCCAGCAAATCATCACCACATAACAAAGTACATTACACATAGAGATTAGAGCATCTAGAAAGGTTCCTGGCAAATAGTTATAATCGCACGAGAAAATATCAGTGACTCTTAACTGACAGAACTAGGCACGCACAGTTTAAGCTTCTGGATCAATGCCCCCCAAGTGAAAATACTGTTTATTGGGTGTTTTGCCGGGCGAAATCCCTTATTTGCATAACAACAAACAACCCATAGGCATAAACGCGCGTAGCTTGAGCTAGTTGAACGAGAAAAATCAGAGACTAATCGGGGCACACGACGAAATCTACCGAATCTCGAAACTACAGCATCAAACTCACACATCAGCATGGACGGCCGAACGGATTTACCAAAAAGAGCAGAGAGTTTATCACCTCCGTTGCTACTTGCGGGAGACCTCCACAAGAAACGCCGCCTCCAGGTTTTGGGGGTGGGGGAGGGAGCGGTTAACGGGGAATGGATTGGAGGCGCTAATTTCGGAGGATCTATGATCTTCGCTTCTCAGCCTGGCCTGGATTTCTTGGCTCCCAATCCACGTGGGGTGAAGGACGAACCGAATACGGCGAGAGATGGTGCGGTGTTCGCTTCCACGCGGCGCGCTGGCACGTGTACACGGTAGGAGGCCACGTCCCACCCCACCCCCACTCCCACGGCCCATCCCACCAGTTTACCGGAAGTGCTTCGTTGTGCCGGAGAATCTCAACACGAGGATCACTTTAATTTCTAAGAGCATGCTGTCTAATCTTAACTCCGTTATACGTGATATGGATATGATAAAAAAAATTATATAATAGGCTATTTTTTTAGTCCTATTACTAACGACCAGATATCCTAAATATGTGGTGGGACAATTATACGAAGAGGTGATCTCTTAGCTAAGAGAAGGCAAACGTCTTTTTTCTGTTTCTCTCTCCGCCAACTAAGCGATTATTCTATGTGTCATTGTTGAGAGAGAACCATTGCACATGCCCTAAGACCATTTTCAACCGTCAGAGCGTTTTTTTGTCAGAAAATAGCGTCGTTTTTTGGGCTAGTTGGCGCTATTGTTGTCATGGGGCGACGGTTCTCCCAGCCGCCAACCCAATGCAAACTGGCAAAAATCGATAAATTTTGCATAATTTGGATGAATACTTGCGATTCTACAATATTTGGTCTAATATAGGTGGATACATAGGCGACTTAAACACCGAAAAATACTAAACTAATTTATGTTGAGGAGGTGGTAGAAGTCGGTGTAATCGCCGTCGTCGTCATCGCTCAGTGGCCCGTCCTTCTTTGGGGCGGCATAGCTGCAGCTCGCCCCTCGGTCGCCGCCACCGGACTTCTTGGACGGCGCCAACACCTCCTCCTCGTTGTCCTCGATCAGGATGATGCCCCACTTCTCGGTTGTGGCAGCTCGACGGCGCTTGGCTATCTCCTCAAGGGCGTGTCTCGGCCGCTCCATCTCCTCTGTCATGAACTGCTCCTTGGCGATGCTCGCGGCGCTGCCCGAAGTAGGTTGTCCATATGGCCTGGTTGTTCGCCGCTCAGTGAGGGTCCAGCTGGGCCCCATCGGCATGACGACGCGTATGTCGGCGGTCTCCGTCATGCGCTCTACGCCGGTAGGCACGGGCGACAACGGAACATCTCCTGCGCTCAGACAACAATTGCCCCGCACGCGAAAGTCTGGTGGCGTTGGGTAGTCTGCGTGCTCAAGGAGGCGGGTTTCCCAGTCGTGCAAGTGATGGCGGCCGAAACCGTTAGCCTGCTAGGGTGTTACCCAACATTGGCCAAAAGCCCGCCTGCTAGGGTGACCCATTGGTGGTGAAGCAGTAGGCTTCTCCGGGTGGCCTTGCAGGCCGACGCGCAGAAAGCTGGATTCTAGAAAACCCGGACGAGTGGTCCCTTTTGGAGAAGAAGACGGATTTCTTGACTTCCAAGATTAGAGATAGAATCCTAATCTGAATAGATTTATTTTATATAAGCCCTAGTCCGGCTCTCTATATAAAGCCGGACGGGAGCCGCCCCGGAGGCACGACGAGACACATCCATACTCACGCACTGTATTTTGTATACTCTAGGTTTTAGCTTTGATTTAGTGAAATTGCAGGAGTAAGACGCCGCTTTAGCCGCGACATACCAAACCTGGGTAAACAAAGTCTTCCGCCACCGGCTAGTTCCCTACGTCATACCCCCGCGTTCTATCTCCGGCTTATGGCACCCCCTGCCATGAACCTTACTACGAACACTCGACAGTTGGCGCCCACCCTGGGGCCAGCGGCGTCCGGGGTTACGTTCTAAGCGGTAATACTCGGTGGAATCGGCGAAACGATCACGATGGAGAGTATCGACTTGAAAAAATATGGCACACGCATTGCCAACGACAGCTCCTATATGCCAGCAAAAAATAACCCAGTGAGTGCTTACGTTATTCCTATTTGTTCCGCTAACATATTCGTAGGTTTAACGGCGGAAGCACTAGGGTTTCGCAGTGGAAGCAAATTTATCCCACCCGTCCTATGCCCAGTCGAGGATGTCTTTGACGCCGGACTCGGAAACAATCTATCATGCTCTTACGTGGGGAAAGATCAGGAACTTTTAACCGCATATCGTCAAAGCATGATTGGATTCCTTCCTTCTCAGGAGATACCGACATCCAGATCGCACTTTATTGTCATGGTGCAAACCGACCCCGATGAGAAATCGGAAGAACTAGAACCCGCGGAAAAGGCGGAAGACCCGATACCTGTCAAGCAAACAAAAAACTCAAAACTAAATCTACTCTAGCAGCCATTGAAGCTAAACTAGATTTGGAAGCCGAATCTGACTCAGATTCCGATTATGATGGATCGGTATGTAAGGCCGCCTTCATGAATTCCTAATGGCTAAACCCACTCAAAAGGATGATACCGAGGAAAATCCGGAAGAAGAGCCAACGACCCCTCCAAAAAACCCTAATGGATTCTTGGAGGACGAAGAAGATCTCGAATTTCCAGAAGTAAAGGAACTAACGGAAGACGAGGTCCCTAAAAAGCCACCATCATTGAAGAAAAAGAAAACGTATGTAAAAAAGGCGTCCGCAAAAGCCCAGAAGCATAAGGAAGAGAGATTAACGGAAATAGCAAACCAAAGTCTCAAACCCGGTGACCGTAGTGGCGAAAAGACGGATGAGAAAAGGAAGCAGAAAATCAAGGAAGCTCCATCCCCAGAGCCATCAGAGCAATACGAAGTGGATCTGCTCCAAACCCCGGTCTCAAAGAACGAACCACCATAGATTTTGGAAGCCAGAAGGCAAGCACTTATATGCTAGCAGTAGCAGCAGCTACACCGATCTCAGAAAAATCTCATACAAGCTCAAGCAGCCATCCAGGCGCAACGAGAAGAAATTGAAGAGTACGAACACCGAAATCGGTCAGGGATAAAACCAACAAAATTACCTGGAGTAGAAATCCCGGAAAGAGATCCGCCAACCAGAAGGAGATTGGAAAACCCAACTTCGACGAGGTAGTAGGCATTCTTGTGGAGGACCTTTCTGATGACAAAGGGTCCCTCCCACAGAGAGGGCAGCTTGTGGATCCATTTGGTGTCCTGGATCAGCTAGAGGACGCGATCGTCTTTGTGGAATGCAAGCGGGCAAAATCGTCGGCTGTGGTAGTGGCGGAGACTCTGCTGGTATATGGCCGACCTGGTTCGCCTTCTGTGCCTCTTTTTCTGTGTAAAGGATGACTCGGGGAGAGTCAAACTCGATGTCAACCGGCAGGATCGCTTCCGCTCCATAAACAAGGAGGAATGGCGTGTAGCCGGTTGACCGGTTGGGGGTGGTGCGCAGGCTCCATAGGACGGAGGGTAGCTCCTCAAGCCATAAGATGGGCGCCCGCTCAAGCGGGTCAACCAGCCAGGGCTTGATGCCGGTTAGGATTAGGCCGTTTGCTCTTTCCGTCTCGCCATTCGACTGAGAATGTGCCACATAGTCAAGGTCCAGCCAGATGCCCTTTCTGCTACAGAACCTGGCAAAGTCTCCCTTGGAAAAGTTGGTCACATTATCGTTGATGATGCTGTGGGGGTAGCCGTATTGATATATGATGTCTTGGAAAAAACTGACCACCGTCTGGCCGTCCAGCCGCTTGATTGGCTTCGCCTCGATCCACTTCGTAAACTTGTCCATCGCCACCAGAAGGTGGGTCATGCCGCCGCGTGCCATTTTGAACGGGCTGACCATGTCAAGGCCTCAGATGGCGAATGGCCAAGTGATGGGGATGGTCTTCAAGCCTGAGGACGGCGTATGTTTTTGCGCTCAAAAGCGCTGGCAGCCGTTGCAAGCTCACACTAGGTCCTCGGAGTCGACCAGGACGGTTGGACAGAAGAACCCATACCGGTTGGCCTTGGAGGCTATGGCCCTTGACGGGGCGTGGTGGACGCGTTCCCTCCTATGGATGCTTCGGAGCAGGCGGACTCCTTCTTGGTCGACGCAGCGCTAGAAGATCACGCACACATTGCGCTTGTGCAGTTGGTTGTTGATGATGGTGTAGGCACGAGAGCGGCGTTCTATCTTCCGGCTGAGGGCCTCTTCTTGGGGAAAACGGTTGTGGACGAGGTAGTCGAAGATGGGCTGCCCCCATGAAGGCATGACGTGTATGACGAGCACCGCCTATGTGTCCGACTAGGCAGCCCCCAGGTTCATCGTTCCGGCTGAGGGGGATCCCATTGGGTCGGCTGTCTCCGTTCTTACTTTGTCGAACGGCGCCGGGACAGGCGGCTTGGCGGCGGCAGCCCCCGAGTTTCTTGGTTCGTCGACTGGGATATCCGAGGCGGCTGCTCCTGGTTCCGAGGTCCTAGGCAGAAGGTTAGGGTCAGTTGGTATGATGATGGAGTGAGAGCTCGACGATCGTGTGATGGATGGCTTGTGCAGATGCTCGAGGGACACGCTGAAGGGAATATGCCCGAGAGGTAATAATAAAGTGTTTATTATGTTATTGTTTGTTTATGATAGATGTTTATTTCTCATGCTAGAATTGTATTAACCGGAAACGTTGATACACGTGTGTTTAATAAACAAACAATCGTTCCTAGTAAAGGCTCTCTTTTAACTAGCTCGTTGATTAACCGATGATCAAGGTTTCCTGATCATGAACATTGAATGTTGTTAATAACGAGGTCATGTCATTAGGAGAATGATGTGATGACCATAAACCCAAACTAAGTATAACAATACGATTAAGTCATTTAGTTTATGTTGTTATGTCTTACATACAAAGTAACCTCATTCCTTAGACCATGAGATCATGTCAATCACTAATATCGGAAGGGTGCTTTGATATCATCAAATTTCACGCCGTAACAGGGTGACTAAAAAGGTGTCGTTGGGTATTCGGAAAGTGTTAGTTGAGGCTCGTGGATCAAGAGTGGGATTTTTCCATCCAAATGACGGAGAGATATACTCTGGCCCTCTCGGTGATATCACATCGACACCGCTTGCAAGCACGTGACTAGGTCACAAGGATGTCATATCACGGAACAAGTAAAAGAGTAATTGTCGGTAACGAGATCGAACTAGGTATGGTTGATACCAATGATCGGATCTCAGACAAGTAAAATATCGCGAGACAAAGGGAATAGTTACGACGTTGATGGTTCACACAATCACGAGAGTCATCGTTGAATATATAGGAGTCATCACGGATCTCCAGGTCCCGCTGTTGATTATTGATCGGAGAGGTGTCTTGATCATGCCTATGTTATTCGCGAACCATAGGCTGACACACTTAAGGTTCGGTGACGCATTTGAGAGGATACGGAATATCGAAGAATGTTTTGGACAACACCAAAATTGTTTCGGGGGAAATTTTCAAGGGGTTTTTGTCGAGTGGTTGTTAATAGAATTAACAAATGATTCAAGGTGCTATATGCAAATGTTTGTTAATGGAATTAAAAGATATTAAAATAAAGAAATATTTTTATTTATTTATTTATTAAAGAAAAAACTTTGGATTTTCTAAGTGGAGTTTTAAGGGAGCATGAGTGGGTGTGAGTGGAGCTTCCACTCACATGAAGAGGGAAGAGGTGGGGGCACCCCATGGCTGGCCGCACCCCCCTTTGGGCTGCCTCCCAATCCCCTATAAAAGGAGGGTGAGAGCTCCCCCTCCTCACACACTTGTCCCACCTCTTTTCCTCTCCACCCATTGCTCCATTCCATGGTCTCCCGCTTGGCAAAGCGATGACCGTGGGATTCTTCACAACACCACGCCATCGTGTTGCTGGAGTTCCGAGGGATCCTCTACTTCCGCTGCCCCACTGGATCGAGGGAACGGAGGTCTTCATCGAGCTGAACATGTGACCGATCACGGAGGCACCGCCGGATTGCGGTGCACATCTTCTCGCTCTCGGGATCGGCGTGAGTACGACTACGCCAACAACGAGATTGAATCTCGTAACGCTTAGAGTCTACGAGGGTATGTTTCCTCACTACCAAATTCCGTGCGATCAGGGACGTTTTGAGCGGAACGTTTTGATAACGTCGCGTGTTTCCGTCGCGGATGGCTGAAAAGTGGAGTATTCTCTCGACGTATTGGTTTGGTCCATCGTAGACTGGTTTTGCTACTTTTACATCGCGGATTTTTGTCTCCGGCCCAGTAGCCCACTAAGAGCCGAGTTGCCTTCGACGAAACTGGCTTGGTCACGTAGAACGCCATGAATTTTCATCGGACCACACATCCTGCCATGTTTGACTACTTTGACCGACAACGACCGCGCTCTCTCATGGTTGTTCCTAACGTTTTTTTGCACGGGCCCAGCTGTCAGTCTAGTCTGACCTTTTTGTTGGATAATATGCCATTTCCTCCAAATATAAGAATTCACATAATCTTCCAAATCATCACAAAAATAACAAGCCTATTTTTTGAAAAAAATCACAAGTCACCACAATCAATGATTAACAGTCGTACTTAGAAGAGAGACAACAAGGAGATTTATAATAACTAGAATTAACACCAGTTCACATCAGCATCACAAAGGTTGCCCGTCATCATCATAATAGGCTCACATCATAAACTAAATAGTTTCATGTCATCGATAGGGTTCACATCACAACAGGTGCACCTCAGCATCTAAACAGGTGCACATCATAAACTAAATAGTTTCTCATCGATACAGTTCACATCATTTTTCCTACTGATCCATCCATTTCAAAGGCACATCCATAGGTTTCACGTCACTTTTCCTAGTCACCAATCCATTCCAAAGGCACATTCACAGGTTCCACGTCACTTTTCCTAGTCATCAATCCATACCAAAGGCACATCCACAGGTTCCGCGCCACTTTTCCTATTGATCCATCCAATCCGAAGCCATAACCACATGTTCGCAAACCCTACAAAAAAGGCATCATACATGTTTAGCACATCATCAACTACAAGGTCAACCATTAGCACAGTCTAATCGTCGGCACATGAAACAAAACAGATAAACAGTAATAGTGAGCCTCATTGCCAACCATGGTACATACAAATGACACGCAATAATTCTAAGAGATGTGCCTACCATAGTAAAATGAGGCACAACTGAACTTGTTCTGCATGCTATTTTCTATAGTAGCCAAACTGCTAGACACATTGCTGCATATTAATCATCGGCAGGAACAGTTTAATTATTGGCACACGTATAAAGAACAGATGTTTAGGAGCGGAAAACAAGAAAAGTAGTCTCATACTAATAAGCACAAAACAAAATTAATGAGATCATCGAACATTTTACCAAGGCAGATGCAAAACCAATGTGGTTGTACACAACACTAGGTAAAATGCTCGATAATCTCAACCAGATCGAGTGTACAGTTTAATCATTGGCACACGTATAAAGCACAGATGTTTAGCAATAGAAAACAAGAAAAGTAGCCTCATACTAATAAGCACAAAACAAAATTAATGAGATCGTAGAACATTTTACCAAGGAAGATGCAGAACCAATGTGGTTGTACACAACACTAGGTAAAATGCTCGATGATCTCAACAAGATCGAGTGCACAGTTTAAACATTGGCACATGTATCAAGCACAAATGTTTAGCAATGAAAAAAAAAAGTAGCCTCGTACTAATAAACACAAAACAAAATTAATGAGATCATCGAACATTTTACCAAGGAAGATGCAGAACCAATGTGGTTGTACACAAGACTAGGTAAAGTGCTCGATGATCTCATCAAGATCGAGTGCTCAGTTTAATCATTGGCACATGTATTAAGCGCAGATGTTTAACAATGGAAAAAATAAAAGTATCCTCATAATAATAAGCACAAAACAAAATTAATGAGATCATTGAACATTTTACCAAGGAAGATGCAGAACCGATGTGGTTTTACACAACACTAGGTAAAATGCTCGATGATCTCAACAAGATCGAGTGCACAGTTTAATCATTGGCACATGTATCAAGCACAGATGTTTAGCAATGAAAAACAAGAAAAATAGCCTCATACTAATAAGAACAAAACAAAATTAATGAGATCGTTGAACATTTTACCAAGGAAGATGCAGAACCAATGTGATTGTACACAACACTAGGTAAAATGCTCGATGATCTCAACAAGATCGAGTACACAGTTTAATCATTGGCACATGTATCAAGTACAGATGTTTAGCAATGGAAAACAAGAAAAGTAGCCTCATACTAATAAGCACAAAATAAAATTAATGAGATCATTGAACACTTGCCAAAGAAGATGCAGAACCAATATGGTTGTACACAACACTAGGTAAATGCTCGATGATCTCATCAAGATTGAGTGCACAGTTTAATCATTGGCACATGTATCAAGCACAGATGTTTAGCAATGAAAAACAAGACAAGTAGCCTCATACTAAAATGCACAAAACAAAATAAACGAGATTATCGAACACTTACCAAGGAAGATGCAGAACCAATATTGTTGTACACAACACTAGGTAAATGTTAATAATCTCATCAAGATCGAGTGCACAGTTTAATCATTAGCACATGTATCAAGCACAGACAGATAAAACAATAGCAGTGAGCCTCATTGGCAAGCATAGCAGGTTGAAATCATCTAATTAAAGAGCAAAGTTATTTACCTCAGTTGAGGCAAACAACAGAAGAAATAAAGCCATCTCTTCCATTGTAGAAGGTGAATACACACATAGCACCCTCCTTGATTCCAGCTAAATTGACGACCTTTAACCAGGTTGTTGTCATCTCGGCAACGTCTGTCTTGCCCTTGATGAACATAACATCTTGAGCATCGGAATTGTTGGTGCATATGACAGGAAGTCGATCCATTGGCGTAAACTCGTTGAGGTAGGCCTGGCTGGACTTAATTGAGAAGTACTGGACAAGAAGTATATAGTTAGCTGTTGACTAAGATTAATATGCATAGGAAGAGTAAAAGAATACGATGTTTACCATCTTGGCCTTCCCAGGGAAGACATTAGACTTTGTCATCCTACAGACGTAGTGCGGTATAGATGGTTGTGGTCCAGCAACTTGGCTTCGGAGATGCGCGACTTGGTCTTCAGTCATTTCCGCCTCGTTTGCAAAAAACCAGTGCTCGTCATAGTCTTGAGTCCCTTGGATTTTGGGACCTATAATGCAAGAAATAAATTAATCCTGGATAATCTGTAGGTGCATAAGAGAGTAATAAAACATTTTGTTGGACATGTCACCTCTATGAGTGACCTTTCCTTCACCGACTAGATCCTCCCGAGTTGGACTTTTACCAACTCCATCAACCAGAATGCCACGAGACTTTAGAGACGATACTCTGGATCTATTTCAACTGGCGCCTCCATCCAGTTACGAGTTTCATAAGGAGACATGGTGCAGAAGCTACAGCCTCGACTAGAGTGCTACAGCCAAATATGAAAAGAAGAAAAATCAAACAAGTAGCTACGAAGGCGAAAGGAGATACTAATTTATATGCTAGTATTTACCTTGGTTCTCTGAAGAACAGGGGACCTTGCGAGCTCCGAGGCCTTGTTCAGGTGAATCTCCATCTGGGTGGGGGAAGTGATCTTCGAGATACCTGTGATGGTAGCGTGAGCTAAATCCATGGCTGGTGGTGACCTAAAACACGTCAACGATGGTGGCCGCCGGCATCTAACCTACATCCGCAGGCATCTAACCTAGATCAGCCGTCATCTAACCTAGGTCGAATCGTGTGGTTGAGGATGGGGAAGCGAGGCAACCAGCACTTACCAGTCATTGGTTGAGGACGTCGGTGAGGACGGGGAAGCTAGGGAGGGTGCCACCGTGATAGCCGCCGCCTAGTGGGCGAAGTGGAGGCAGTGGGTTTTTTTGGAGGGGGGGGCAGAGTGATCCCTTTCAGTGGGGAAGTAGCCGAATGGGCGAGGGAGCACGGCGGCCTGTGACGCTGACGAGTGGGACCCCGTGTGAGGCTGTTTCGGTGAAGATTTAGCGCGCGCGGCTATGACGCTGACGAGTGGGACCCGTGTGAGACTGTTTCGGTTTTTAGCACGCGCGCGGCTGTTAGCGGTCGTAATTTAGGCGCGCAGATGTTAGGTTTAGATGTGAATTTTTTAAAATTGAGGGTCTATGTGTTAATTAGGGTACAAAGGGCTATAGCTGCCAATTGTGGCATGTTGTCCCATAAATTGAAGGTTTTTCAAATGTAAATATTTGCTAATACGAAAAAGGTTGCATTCTTACCATTAGTTCTTTATTTTCTACTAATTAAATGAAGAATTAAAAACCATTAATCCATCAGATCAACGAGTTTTCGACAAGGATTGGCTTATTGGGCATGATCGAGTACTAAATGGACGTGACACATCCAATTATTACTAAGTTATACCAAATAAGTATTTAGGCATCCTAAAAACATGATCGACTGAAGCAACATAGTATAGAAGTACTACACATATAGTAATTAAATTCTTACACACACGAGGAATTCTTCCATAATACTAATAAAGTTATTACATATACTACTTGTCCAAACCAGAACATTAGCTAGTAGCACAACTATTCAAATTAAGTTTATCCGGACACCATTGCAGCATTCGGCACAAGCGACAGCATTACTGGCTCCTCCAAGGATTCATGTCCTGGTGATTGGGGTTCAGATGAGGATGCGTGAGCCCTAAGCGGATATTGCGCACGAGCAACTTTTTTAGGAACACACCGTAGGCAGCGTGCTTGGCCCTAACCGCGGGCCCACGGTTTTCCGAGCCACGTCTAACGCCGCTGGCATGCTGGATCAAGCTGACGATACTCGTATCAATGTTCCTGCAGCAGAAGGTGCAGAACAGCATGCCGGCGCGACGACGGTGCCTAATCTTCCCATTCTGCAGCTTCCTAAGAACATGTCTGCTCTTAGCATCGCGGGACTCCTTGTCAGATGATACGCCGTCATCGGATTGCTTCAAATTAGCAATGAAACAAAAGTTAGCACCACACTCTAGTTATATCTCATTTTTAAAATGCACGTACTAACACTAGTTTAAATCAAATAGCCATGCCATTGATAAACTAATGGCATCAATCTTTGCTTAAATAGCATACAAAAATTTAAGCAGAACATAAATGGTACCACATATATACAGTTAGTTAATGAACTTAATATGTAATAACAAGCCTAGAATTTAAGCCCACATTCGAATGGGACAATAGAACTTGCAGATAGACAAAATATCATAAAAATCATGTATAGCTAATTCCTAACTTGCATATACCAATCGCTCTATTCTACAAGCTCTAGAATCCAGGACCTAAAATCATTAGCGGACCCGGGAATAGATTAAAGCCCGGGCAAACAGTCAGTTACAAGGCTTAATGTGTATTTTTTCTATTAAATAAACTTCAACTACATTGTTCCGACCGCTGGGTAATAGGGGGCGCTGGGTTCGCAGTTGCATATGTAGAATCCCCGTCTACAGATCCAACTACAAATCCGAGAATCCCTAACTTGTTTGCATGTCTCTACAAACCATTGGATCTTCAATATTAAACTAGGGCTAGATATATCTATTTAGGGAAACACCTCAGAGTCCTCGTTGGAGACGACCTCCTCGAACGCCGGTACCTCCCCCATGGGGTCCCCCAGATCGGACATGAGAGGGAGTCCCGGCGCTTCCACCGCCGGAGCAGGCGATGACAGCGAACCACCATGGCCGGCCACACCTGCGGCAACGACAGCAGATGCCGCGCCGGCGTTATTCCTCTGCATCGTATCCATCCATGAGGTACAACCAACAAGGTGGGCCGCACCTTCAGCGCCGGCAGCAGATGATGCGACGGCGTCCTCCATTCCTCGCGGAACCGCCTCAAGGTTATGTGCTCGGCAAAGGGGAGAGAAGGAGGGAGGCGTTGGGGCCGGAGCAAAGTGGATTTTTTTTGCTAGATTTGGGGCCGGAATGGTGGGGAGGGAGGCGATGCAAGCAGGAGGGGCATTTATACTTACTGCCATTTCGAGGGCCGTTGGCCCTGCTGACGTGTGCGCATGCATGTCTCGGCATGGCTCTCCCGTGGGCTGACTTTGTCAAACACAGAGTGATGTGACATGTAGTCACTGTCAAACGGGGCCACAACGAGTCAGGGCCACTTATCAGTGGAACAAATTCAGCCAAACCAAGCCAACAAATTGCTCTCTTCACGTGTACGTGAGCGGTGTACGCAGCCATGGTGTGAGTGCAGTGTAATTACCTGTTTAATTACGGTCATTTGCGAGGGAGGTCAACCACTCTACCTCGTTTTCAGTTGCCATTTAGTTTCCCGCTTGTTCATCTATTCGCCTGGGTTCACACGCCTTCGTTCCAGACGCGTCTTTTCGATCCGTGTAAATTTAGGCAGTTACCATTTGCGCTCATTCCGTTCATCATCGTTCGCCCCTCTTATTCCAAACCCATCGAACCCATCAGCCCACGGCGGAGACTTTCCATGGACGATCACGTACCAACCATGGAGGTTCTCGACGTCTCTATCCATGGTGGCACCATGTTGCAGGTGATTTACACCAACGAGGAACGTGTCTTGGATACTACGCTCGCCAATTTCGAGCAGTGGCTTCAGTCTAAAAGGCACAAGTTCTTGGGCCTCGACCTTGAGTACACACGTAGCCATGCTTACAAACCCCATGCCGTCGCCGTCGTCCAAATCTCCATGCGCAAACACGTCCTCGTGTACCACTGGTGCAGGTCGCCGCAGAAAAATCGCGTTCGCAAGCTGCAGCAAGATTTCTTTTTAACAAAGAAGATCACGTTCGCAAGCGTGGACACGACGGGCGACAAGAAGGCTCTTGCCCAATCAGCCTTCTTTCTTCCACCATAGTACCAACATGACATCCAGATGGAATTCGGGGTACCCAGAATTGGAATGGATACTCTAGCAAGAAATATCATAGACAGTTCGTACCTCAAGATAAAGTCTAGATTCCCACCAGACCTGCACAAATATTGGGAATGGAAGATGGCTCCAACAAGCCTCAACTATGCAGCGGTGGACGGATATGTCATCTACGAGCTATACAGAATCCAAGACATGAAAAATAGTTTAGGTTCAACATGGCTGGATAAGATCCGCCCCTGGTGCAAGAGCGAAGATAGAGCTTCACGCCGCCGCCGCGGCAACGAGGGCACGAGCAAAAGGATACGCAGGAAGTAGTTGTTTAAGTGTTTTTAGTGCTTGATAATAAGTATTCTTATTTGTGTTCTGGTTTGTGTGCGCGAAAAATATGTTTGTTTTACATATTAATGTAATTTTGTGCAATATGTAGCACCTGGAATTTGTTTCCATGATTTATAGATGAAATACATTACTGCTGTTTTTTTTTTGGCATGAATTAACATTAATTGGTCAAACATTAGCAGCCTTAGATTCAACTCAAATTCAACAAGAGGCTCGAACATTTTCAAACTGACTAAAGATCAAACTGACATATTACAACAGATAATAGTCGCAACATAAGTCAAACATTTTCAAACTGACTAGAGATCAAACTGACATATTACAAAAGATAATAGTCGCAACATAAGTCAAACATTTTCAAACTGACTAGAGATGCACGATACAACACACAATTCAGACTCACAACAGATAGCAGCTGCAACATAAGCCAAATGATATCTTAAGATATTAGTTCAAACAGCAGCTCAATCTTCTTCAGTCAGCAGATCATTCTCCTCCGGCAGATCCGTTGCCGTTATGCCCACCGAAACAGTGGTCATCGTCCCTCACCTGAGAAGGGCCACTGCCATCCACACACCCACCGAAGAATGGGAACTGGTGCGTGTGTGTGGTGTCGACCTCGTCGTCGTCCCACAGTGGAGTGTCCGAGACGACTGGGCCATGGTCCACGACCTCTGAGACATGGATGAAGACAGTGTGCTCCAATGTCCTCATCGAGGTCGGGGTGCGCACTGTGGCCGGCATGTACGGCTCTGGCACCTCCACAATGTAGATCTTCGGGACTGCGCTCGGCTGCTTCATCTAGGCCTCCATCGACAGGAAATAACTGTCCACCGGGACATGCATCTGCACCAGATCTAAGCCAAGATGGTTGACGAACTGCCCCACTGCAACGGGCTCCCATGCCTCCCGCGGGAACCGCTCGAAGGTGAGCTTCGTCAGACACGGTAGCTCAGATCGCTCGTCGCCGCTACCACGGCACCAGCGAATAAATGTGAGCAGCGCTCCACCGGCGACAACGTGTTCGGAAAGATGTAACACGGCGGTGCAGTCCTCCTCGGAACGGAATCGAATGATAAAGTCCACCGGTGGCGCGCTAACATCCACCTTCACCTGCCTACGGGTGACTGCGCATTGCGCGACCAGCGCAGCCAGGACTTCCTCAAGCGACAAAGGAGGGCGACGCCCTCCCACGGTGACCTCGAGCATGCGACCGTGCCACTTCTCCTCGAGCTTCTCCATTGCACGCGAGCGGGCGAGCACGCAACGGACTTGAGTCAGCCGTAGTGCGGGCTCCCCAGTCCGGAACATATCCTCCGGGAACATGCGGCGGCAGCCATCAACGAAAGAGACGGCGAATAGCCGCGCCCGATCTATGGATTTGGTGGGGAAGAATGGGGAATTTGGGGTTTGATCCTGTTTCAGTCTGCGATCTGGGCAGATGAGCAAATGGGGAATTTGGGGTTCAATCCCGTTTTAGTCTCAGTTTGACCCTTTTCAACACAAAATCTGCACTAGGGGCTCCAATTCTTGTTACAACCTGTGCTAGATTTTGGTTTTCTATGTATGTACGGCATGCCCCAACAAAGTGAGGAAATAAATCCATTGGTCTACCCCCTTCCGATGCCGGTGGAAGGGGTAAACGAAAAAGTTTCGGTCAACACATGCGAGAGTTTCGTTGAAGAGGGGGCTCCGAAGTAGGAATCCTTCCTAAGCCTATATGGAGTAAAATCATGTCCATACAAGTGTGCTAGGAGTGAAAGGAGCCAAGATCCAAACCCCAGGTGTGACCGGTCTCACCCGCATCGCTTGCTATATATGCAGGAAGGATCTATACGTACACCTCAACCCCCTCCCCCTTCAGACGATCCCGAGGGAATACTATAACAACTCCGGACTGTCTGAATACAACCCAAAATAAGGGTTTGCCATACCATGTGTGTTAGAGTGTGGCATGAGCCTTGGATGCCCAATATTCCCTCACTCTTTGTGTTAGGGCTCACCGGCGTCGGATTCTCTCTAATGTGTTCCAGGACTACTCAGAGCCCTAAACTCCCGGTTCTGAAGGAACGGGGGAAATGTTGCTAATAGGTGGGCCCTACCATTATCTTGGGTGTTCCTTGGGCCTAATCGAACACAACTGAGCAATTATTTCCACTTTGCTACCACCTTTCCGGCTCATGTAGAGGGGCCAGAACGACAGTTCCGTCCTTTTCTCCAGCGGGCCTAGGGTTTCTCCGGAGAGAGGCTCCGGAGCGTGTGAATCCCACCCAAACCTGGGGTATGCCATATAATGTGTGTTAGAGTGTGGCATGGGTCTTTGATGCCCAATATTACCTCACTCTCTATGTTATGGCTTCACCGGCGTCGAATTCTCTCTCGCGGGTCCAGGGCTACTCAGAGCCCGAAACTCCAGGATCTGACGGAACGGGGGAATCTTGCCAAGAGGTGGGCCCCACCGTTGTCTTGGATGTTCCTTGGGCCTAAACTAACACAACCAAACAATTAGTTCCACTTTGGTACCCCCTTCCGGCTCACGTAGAGGGACCAGATCGGCAGTTCCATCCTTTTCTCCAACGGGCCTAGGGTTTTTCTCGAGAGGAGCTCCAGAGCGTCTTAATCCCACCCAAGCGTAGGGTATCACGTAACATTTTTGTTAGAGTGTGTGGCATGGGCATTGGAAGCCCAAGATTCCCTCACTCTTTGTGTTAGGGATTCACCGGCGTCAGATTCTCCCTAGTTGTTGCAGGACTACTCACAGACCAAAACTCCCGGATCTGACGGAGAACGGGGGGGGGGGATCTTGCCAAGAGGTGGGCCCTACCATTTTCTTGGGTGTTCCTTGGGCCTAACCTAAAACAACCAAGCAATTAGTTACACCTTGCTACCCCTTCCTGCTCACGTAAAGGGTCTAGAATGGCAGTTCCGTCCTTTTTTCAACGGGCCTAGGGTTTCTCCTGAGAGGAGCTCCAGAGCGTCTTAATCCCACCCAAGCCTAGGGTATGCCATACCATGTGTGTTAGAGTGTGGCATGGGTCCTGGATTCCCATTATTCCCTCACTCTATGTGTTATGGCTTCACCGGCATCGGATTCTCTCTCGTTGGTTCGAGGACGACAAACAGCCCGAAACTCCCGGATCTGACGAAACAGAGGGAATCTTTCCAAGAGGTGGGACCTACCATTGCCTTCGTTGTTCCTTGGGCCTAACCTAACACAACCGAGCAATTAGTTCCACTTTTCTACCCCCTTCCAGCTCACGTAGAGGGTCCAGAACAACAGTTCCGTCCTTTTTTTCTCCAACGGGCCTAGGGTTTCTCCGGAGAGGAGCTCTAGAACGTCTGAATCCCACCCAAGCCTAGGGTATGCCATACTATGTGTGTTAGAGTGTGGAATGGGTCTTTTATGCCTAATATTACCTCACTCTCTGTGTTATGGCTTCACCGGCGTCGGATTCTCTCTCGTGGGTTCCAGGACTACTCATAGCCCGAAACTCCCGGATCTGACGGGGAACGGGTGGAATCTTGCCAAGAGGTGGGCCCTACCATTGTCTTGGGTGTTCCTTGGTCCTAACCTAACACAACCAAGCAATTATTTCCACTTTCTTACCCCCTTCCGTCTCACGTAGAGGGTCCAGGACAGCAGTTTCGTCCTTTTTTTCTCCAACGGGCCTAGGGTTTCTCCGGAGAGGAGCTCTATAGCGTATAAATCCTCCCAAGCTTAGGGTATGTCATACCATGTGTGTTAGAGTGTTACATGGGTCTTGTATCCCAAGATTTCCTCAATCTCTGTGTTATGGCTTCACCGACGTCGGATTCTCTCTTGCGGGTTCCAGGATACTCGGAGCCCGAAACTCCCGGATCTGACTGGACGGGGGGGGGGGATATTGCCTAGATGTGGGCCCTAAGATTGTCTTGGGTGTTCTTCGGTCTTAAACTAACGCAACCAATCAATTAGTTCCACTTTTCTACCCCTTTCCGGCTCACGTAGAGGGTCCATAACGAAAGTTTCGTCCTTTTCTTTAGCGGGCCCAGGGTATCTCCGGAGAGGAGCTTCGGAGCATCTAAATCCCACCCAAGCCTAGGGTATTCCATACCATGTGTCTTATAGTGTGGCATGTTTCTTCGATGACCAAGATTTCCTCAATCTTTGTGTTATGGCTTCCCTGCGTCGGATTCTCTCTCGCGGGTTCCAGGGCTACTCATAGCCCGAAACTCCTCGATCTGACGGAACGGGGGGAATCTTGCCAAGAGGTGGGCCCTACATTGTATTGGGTGTTCCTTGGGCCTAAACTAACACAGTCAAGCAATTAGTTCCACTTTGCTACCCCTTCCGGCTTATACGTAGAGGGCCATATCAGCAGTTTCGTCCTTTTCTCCAACGGGCCTAGGGTTTCTCCGGAGAGGAGCTCTGATACGTCATAAACGTGTCCCTAATTTCTGACGCTCCATGATGATATTTGCCAATTGCTACATGTTTTCTCCCTTCTTTATGTCATTTTTATCGATTTTCCGGACTAACCTATTGACAGGATGCCACAGAGTCAGTTCCCTGTTTTCTACTGTTTGTAGTTTCAGAAAAGTTGTTCTGGAAATATTCTCAGAATTGGAAAGTTCGAAGCCCGGAAGTCCTATTTTCCCCGGAAGCATCCAGAAGACCGAAGAGGAGTCGAAGAGGAGCAACAGGGGGCCACACCATAGGGTGGCACGACCCCCCTTGGCCGCGCCAGCTATAGGTGTGGGGCCCCTGGAGCTCCACCGCCTTTTCCCTTTCGCCTATTTAAGCCCCCCCGGATGAAAAACCCTAAGAACCTGATCAAAATTCCTGAAAAACTTCCGGAGCCGCCATCACCGTCAACCCTAGATCAGGGGGGGGTTCTGAAGCTGTTTCCGGCACCCTGCCGGAGAGGAGATCATCATCGGAGGCTTCTACATCACCATGCCTACCTCCGGAGTGATGCGTGAGTAGTTCATCCTTGGACTACGGGTTCGTAGCAGTAGCTAGATGGTTGTCTTCTCCTCATATGCCTCCATGTTTAGATCTCGTGAGCTGCCTATCATGATCGAGATTGATCTTATCTAATTCTATATGCTGCGTTTGCTGGGATCTGATGAATATTGACCTTATGCCAAGTTGATTATAATCTTTATTGCATATGTTATTTGTGATCTTGCATGCTTTCCGTTGCTAGTGGTTACTCTATCCAAGTAGTTGCTAGTGACTTCAAGAGGGAGTATTTATGATCTATAGTGGGTTCATGCCTCCTTGTTGCCTTGCTCGAGTGACGGAAACATGAAGGGGGAGGATGTGTTGTTGCCATTAGGGAGAAAACAACGGTGCGAGTGCCCGCATGCATAATCATTGCTTACTTTACACACTTTGTTTAATGCAATTATCGGTTGCTTGCAACTTAATACCTAAGGGGGTTCAGATGATAACCCGAGGGTGGATTATTAGTCATAGATGCAGATGGATGTCGGTCTACGTACCTTGTTGTAATGCCCGCACTAAATACCATAGTAATATTCATGTCATATTGTGCACTACGGTGCAACCTCTATTTGTTAATTGCCCAGCTGTAATTTGTTCACCCTGCATGCTATCTTTTATGGAGAGACACCACTAGTGAACCTATGAAGCCCGGTCCATTTTTCCACACTGTTAAACAAACCACAACAATTTCCTGCTTTCTTTACTTACTGCAAGCATACACTGTTTTTCCACACTATACGTCTAATCTTTGTTTTCAGCAAGACCGGTGAGATTGACAACCGCACTGTACTGTTGGGGCAAAGTATTTTGGTTGTGTTGTGTGCAGGTTCCATGTTGTTGGTGACACCGGTGAAGCGCCAGCACCACCGTCAGTGGCATCAACCTTCCGAAGGCCCTCCTTCTCCTATTGGATTGATAACCTTGGTTCTTAACTAAGGGGAAAACTCCTACCGTTGTGCTCATCACGCCCTCCTCTTGGGGTATCCAAACGAGTGCAAGATCTACACCATCAAGAACTTTTTCTGGCACCGTTTCCGGGGAGAAGTAAGTCTTATGGCAAGGGGAGTCTCTCACTCTCAATCTCTTTATTTTGTTTATTGTCTTGTTTTTATTTTTGTCTTGTTTTGCTTCTCTTTATTGAAAACACAAAAAAATTAGTTTACTTCATAGTTGTTATTTTTGTCTCTACGTTGTTATTTCTCATCATGTTGTTCCCTAAGTTTAATTAGAAATATTTTCCGGTGGGAAGTGGTTCTATACTTGGAAAGGACACTACCAAAGAATACTTTGATCATGTTAGTAAGCATGATAACTTTGAGGAAAAAATCCATAATAGAACTTGCTCCCAATTACGAGACTGCTGAAACTTCTTTAGTTCACATGCTAGAAGTTAGGTTTGTCAACCTCCATCCCATAATGCAACATATGTTCCTCAACTTGAATAACATTGAAGATGTTGAGAAAAGAAACTTCATCTTAGAAACTATGCTTAAAGAATTTGGGGATGTTGCTATAGAAGCTAGAAAAGTTTTTGATCGTTTTAATATTCTTGGCTCATGTGTAGACATTGTTGGTCCTCTAGAAAAAACTGAATATAATAATGAAAACAAGGATAAAATACCAATCCCCTTTAAATTAGTAGCTCTGCACGAAGCCCAAGAAAAGAATTTTGATTGGATTGTTCCTGAGAATTTATTTGATGAAGGTAGTAAGCCTAAAAGTACTAAGAGAGGAGCCTCTAAACTCACTTATATAAAATACAATGCATTATTAAAGAATTGCAAAATATTAATTTGAATGCCTCACTTGAAAATACTTGAGTTGATCTTTTATGCCTAGGTGAAAGGCGTTAAAGAAAAGCGCTACCGGGAGACAACCCGTTTTATTTCGATGCTTTCAACCCATTTTCTTTTGTTTTTTGGTGTGCTTTGCACCTGGGCGTTGTATATTTCCTTAGCAACCCCGCTGTATCTTTTATTTTGTTTTTTTGTTGATCCAAGTAAAGCCTCTAGTGGAAAGTTGAGCCTATATTTCGGATTTCTGCGCAGGAAACAAATTTCTGCTGTCCACTGTTAATTCCGTTAAAAATCACAGAAAATGAAAAATGACCTGAGCTTTTTTGTGCTTAATTCTAAGTTATATACGCAACTTTTCTTAGAGGAACACATTTTTATTTGAGCAACATAAGATTTTTGAAAAAATTGATATTTACCTGTTGTTCTGTTTTGACAGATTTCTGCCATATAGCGCATTTGCATCTTAATCTCTTTCTTTTGGTGTTCTTTTGAGAAAAGGAGTTTTGAAAAAAGTTGTGACAGTAGATAATGTGTTTTTGAGTGTTAGACTTGTGTTGAAACTGAACCATGTTAATTTATTATTTCAATTGCACTAACGTTGCTAATGAAGATTGTGAGAATTTTGATGTGAAGGAAGTTTTCAAGGGTCAAGAGAAGAGGATGATATGATGTGATCAAGAAGAGTGAAAAGCCAAACTTGGGGATGCCCCGGTGGTACATCCAAGCAAATTCCAAGAAGACTCAAGCGTCTAAGATTGGGGATGCCCAAAGGCATCCTCTTCTTCATCAACAAATTATCAGGTCACTTCTAGTGAAACTATATTTTTATTCGGTCGCATCTTATGTGCTTTACTTGGAGCGTCTTTTATTTTTGTTTCCGGTTTGCTTTTGCTTTTGCTTTCAGATTGTTTTTAATTTTATAATAATCTTGGTTGGACCCCAGCATTCTTTTATTGGAGAGTGACACGCTCCGCTTTTTCATGAGAATACGTTGTATTCTTAGTTTCTGTTTGGTTGCTGCATTTATTCAGCTCCTGTTTTGTATGCATCCCTTATCAGAGCTGTTAGTTTTAGTAGTATTATTTGAGTGCTCGCATGTTTGATTGCTGTATCATAAAGAGTATTTTTGTTAAAGCATGTTTTGTATGGTGCTTGTTGGGAGAAAGAAAACTGCTGCTTGAAGTAGAATTTATAACAGTACTAGTAGAAGCTTGTACAGACTGTGGCTAGAACTTTTTCATGCCATGCTAAATGTTATTTTAGTTTTAAATCCTTGTGGTTATTGAGTAGAATGATTAGCCTCAAATAGCTGAGAGTGTTTAATATGTATTGAAAGATTCATGAGTTGTTCTTGTCATAGTAAAGCATCAATATATGGTATTCTCTTTCGAATGATTTATTTGGTTGACTTGGCGCATGCTCACACCATGTTTATGACTACAAACCAGTCACGAATAGCCTCCATGACCACTTAGTTTTTGAAGTTGTGATACTGATTATGTTTTAATTAATGATGCTTATGTCGCTATGCATGATTATGGCTCTTATGCTCTTTTGATTTGTCGCACCCAGTCTTTTGCTAGCCTCCACCTGTACTGAGTATGAGCTCTACTCGTGCATCCAAACTCCCTTAAACCAAAGTTTTTCCCATTTTGTACACCATACCTACCTACATGTGGTATTTAACTGCCATTCCAAGTAAATTGCTCATGTGTTACCTTTAAAACCTTCAAAATTACTCCTGCTTTATGTTCCTGTTTTTGCTCATGAGGACTTAAATAGAGAATGTTTATCTCACTTGTTGATTGGATTTCACACCCTGGACTAGTGGATTCATCCGCTTATCGAAATGATAGAAGAGCTGGCAGCGGGGTGCCCAACCCCAAATTAATACAAACAAATTCTCTTCACTATTTTTTCCCCCGATTTATCAGTCAAAGCATAATTGTGTAAACAAAAGAGAAAGAGGGATGACCTTCTACACAAGTTGCGTCCTTCACCATGGGAGCCGCTCTTGTGAATCCAGTTGGCTTGCGACGTACTGTATTTTCTGTTTACCATTCGTTGACATTAGCATACATCTCCCAAAAATATAGACACTCCTCCACGGTATTTGATTGTTGGCAGGCACCCGAGGATTCGGTTAGCCATGGTTTGTGAAAGATGAATCGGAGGAGTGTCAAAATTTTAATACCTCTGTTTAATTAAATAAAAGCTTTAGCACATGAGTGATCCCTGCTTCCCTCTGTGAAGGGCCTTTCTTTTACTTTTATGTTGAGTCTCCATATTCTTACTTTATGCACAGTTGAGAGAGCATTTTTGCCATTCTTAGTTCTATGTGCATTTATCCCATAAGCATCAATAATTACTTCATGATGTGTTATTATTTGTTCTTAAATTATTTGTTCCAGTCTTCCTCTTGAACTTTGAAGGTGTCCTGCCATTTATGTTTTTCCCCACTCTTAAGGATTATCGAAATATCAGTTTGCCATGCTTTCTCTATACCTGAAACAAACGTCTACCTTTCTTTGCATTATTATTCATGATCCTTTATTTGAGTTACTCTTCGTGATTCAAAGTAATTGCTATGCTTTATTATTAAAGTGTTATTTATCATGCTTGTGTTTAAAGTTTTATGATCTCAGCGTGCATATGCTTTTACATTAGATTGATGAAGTTTATGTTAGTAGCATGTCACCTCAGAAATTATTGTTTTCTTGTTTACCTACTCGAGGACGAGTAGGAACTAAGCTTGGGGATGCTTGATATGTCATAAACGTATCCCTAATTTTTGATGCTCCATGACGATATTATGCCAATTGCTACATGTTTTCTCCCTTCTTTATGTCATTTTTATCGATTTTCCGGACTAACCTATTGACAAGATGCCACAGAGCCAGTTCCCTGTTTTCTACTGTTTTTAGTTTCAGAAAAGTTGTTCGAGAAATATTCTCGGAATTGGAAAGTTCTAAGCCCGGAAGTCCTACTTTCCCCGGAAGCATCCAGAAGACCGAAGAGGAGTCGAAGAGGGGCAACAGAGGGGCCACACCATAGGGTGGCGCGGCCCCCCCTTGGCCGCGCCAACTATAGGTGTGGGCCCCCTGGAGCTCCACCGCCTTTTCCCTTTCGCCTATTTAAGCCCCCCGGATGGAAAACCCTAAGCACCCTATCAAAATCCCCGAAAAGGTTCCGCAGCCACCGTCACCGTCAACCCCTTCTCAGGGGGTTTTGAAGCTGTTTTCGGCACCCTGCCAGAGAGGAGATCATCACTGGAGGCTTCTAGATCACCATGCCTGCCTCCGGAGTGATGCGTGAGTAGTTCATCCTTGGACTACGGGTTTGTAGCTGTAGCTAGATGGTTGTCTTCTCCTCATATGCCTCCATGTTTAGATCTCGTGAGCTTCCTATCATGATCGAGATTGATCTTATGTAATTCTATATGCTGTGTTTGCTAGGTTCTGATGAATATTGACCTTATGCCAAGTTGATTATAGTCTTTATTGCATATGTTATTTGTGATCTTGCATGCTTTCTGTTGCTAGTGGTTACTCTGGCCAAGTAGTTTTTAGTGACTCCAAGAGGGAGTATTTATTCTCTATAGTGGGTTCATGCCTCCTTGTTGCCTTGCTCGAGTGACAGAAACGCGAAGGGGGAGGATGTGATTTTGCCATTAGGGAGAAAACAACGGTGAGAGTTCCCACGTGCATAATCATTGCTTACATTACACACTTTGTTTAATGCAATTATCTGTTGCTTGCAACTTAATACCTAAGGGGGTTCGGATGATAACCTGAGTGTGGATTATTAGTCATAGATGTAGATGGATTGTCGGTCTATGTATCTTGTTGTAATGCCCTCACTAAATACCATATTAATCTTCATATCATATTGTGCACTACGGTGCAACCTCTATTTTTCAATTGCCCAGCTGTAATTTGTTCACCCAGCATGCTATCTTTTATGGAGAGACACCACTAGTGAACCTATGAACCCCGGTCCATTTTTTCATACTGGTAAACAAACCACAACAATTTCTTGATTTCTTTACTTACTCCAAGCATACACAGTTTTTCCACACTATACGTCTAATCTTTGTTTTCAGCAACACCGGTGAGATTGACAACCTCACTGTACCGTTGGGGCAAAGTATTTTGGTTGTGTTGTTTGCAGGTTCCACGTTGTTGCTGACACCGGTGAAGCGCCAACACCACCGTCAGTGGAATCAACCTTCCGAAGGTCCTACTTCTCCTACTGGATAGATAACCTTGGTTCTTAACTAAGGGAAAACTCCTACCGATGTGCTCATCACACCCTCCTCTTGGGGTATCCCAACGAGTGCAAGATCTGCACCATCAAGCTCCAGTGCGTCTTAATCCTACCCAAGCCTAGGGTATCACATAACATGTTTGTTAGAGCGTGGCATGGCTCTTGGATGCCCAAGATTCCATCACTCTTTGTGTTAGCGCTTCACCGGAGTCGGATTCTCTCTCGCCGGTTCCAGGGCTACTCAGAGCCTGAAGCTCACAGATCTGACGGAACGAGGGGAATCTTGCCAAGAGGTAGGCCCTACCATAGTCTTGGGTGTTTCTTGGGCCTATCCTAACAGAACCAAGCAATTAGTTCCGCTTTGTTACCCCCTTTCGGCTCACGTAGAGGGGCCAGATCGGCAGTTCTGTCCTTTTCTCCAAGGGGCCTAGGGTTTCTCCGGAGAGGAGCTCCAGAGGGTCTTAATCTCAGCCAATCCTAGGGTATCACATAACATGTTTGTTAGAGTGTGGAATGGGTCTTGTATGCACAATATTCCCTCACTCTTTGTGTTTGGGCTTCACCGGCGTGAGATTCTCTCTAGTTGTTGCATGACTACTCAGGGAACAAAACTCTCGGATCTGACGGAACGGGGGGATCTTGCAAATAGGTGGTCTCTACCATTGTCTTGTTTATATCTTGGGCCTAAACCAACACAACCAAGAAATTATTTCCACTTTGCTACCCCCTTCTGGCTCACATAGAGGGTCCAGAACGGCAGTTCCGTCCTTTTTTCCAGCGGGCCTAGGGTTTCTCCGGAGAGGAGCTCCGGAGCATCTGAATCCCACCCACGCCTAGGGTATTCCATACCATGTGTGATAGAGTTTGGCATGGGTCCAGGATGCCCAATATCCCCGCACTCTCTGTGTTATGGCTTCACCGGCGTCGGATTCTCTCTCGTGGGTTCGAGGACTACAAACAACCGAAACTCCCGGATCTGACGAAACGGAGGGAATCTTTCCAAGAGGTAGGCATACCATTGTCTTGGTTGTTCCTTGGGCCTAACCTAACACAACCGGGCAATTAGTTCCAGTTTGCTACCCCCTTCCGGCTCACGTAGAGGGTCCAGAACAACACTTCCGTCCTTTTTTCTCCAACGGGCCTAGGGTTTCTCCGGAGAGGAGCTATGGAGAGTCTGAATCCCACCCAATAGTAGGGTATTCCATACCATATGTGTTGAAGTGTGGCATGGGTCTCGGATGCCCAATATTCCCTCACTCTCTGTGCTATGATTTCACCGGCGTCGGATTCTCTCTCGTGGGTTCTAGGACTATTCATAGCCCGAAACTCCTAGATCTGACGGAGAACGGGGCGGATCTTGCCAAGAGGTGGGACCTACCATTGTCTTGGGTGTTCCTTGGGCCTAACCTAAAACAACCAAGCAATTAGTTCCACTTTGCTACCCCCTTCCGGCTCACGTAGAGGGTCTAGAATATAAGTTCCATCCTTTTTTCTCCAACGGGCCTAGGGATTCTCCGGAGAGGAGCTCTAGAGCGTCTTAATCCCACCCAAGACTAGGTTATGTCATACCTTGTGTGTTAGAGTGTGACATGGGTCTTTGATTCCCAAGATTGCCTCAATCTCTGTGTTATGGCTTCACTGGTGTCGGATTCTCTCTTGCGGGTTCCAGGATACTCAGAGCCCGAAACTCCCGGATGTGACTGGACGGGGGGGGGGGAATCTTGCCAAGATGTGGGCCCTACCATTGTCTTGGGTGTTCTTTGGGCCTAACCTAATACAACCAAGAAATTAGTTCCACTTTGCTACCCTTTTCGGCTCACGTAGAGGGTCCATAACGATAGTTCCGTCCTTTTCTTTAGCGGGCCTAGGGTATCTCCGGAGAGGAGCTTCGGAGCGTCTGAATCCCACCCAAACCTACAGTATGCCATACCATGCATGATTCTTATAGTGTGACATGTTTCTTCGATGACCAAGATTGCCTCAATCTTTGTGTTATGGCTTCACCGGCGTCGGATTCTCTCTCGCGGGTTCCAGGGCTACTTAGAGCCCGAAACTCTTGGATCTGACGGAACGAGGGGAATATTGCCAAGAGGTGGGCCCTACATTGTATTGAGTGTTACTTTGGCCTAACCTAACACGGTCAAGCAATTAGTTCCACTTAGCTACCCCCTTCCGGCTCACGTAGAGGGGCCAAATCAGTAGTTTCGTCCTTTTCTCTAGGCCTAGGGTTTCTCCGGAGAGGAGCTTCAGTGAGATTTAATCCCACCCAAGCCTAGGTTATCACATAAAATGTTTTTCAGAGTATGGAATGGGTCTTGGATTCCCAAGATTCCGTCACTCTTGGTGTTAGGGCTTCACCGGCGTCAGATTCTCTTTTGTCGGGTCCAGGGCTACTCAAAGCCCGAAACTGCCGGATCTGACGGAACGGGGGGAGTCTTGCCAAGAGGTGGGACCTATCATAGTCTTGGGTGTTCCTTGGGCCTAACATAACAGAGCCAATAAATTAGTTCCGCTTTGCTACCCCTTCCGGCTCACGTAAAGGGGCCAGATCCACAGTTCTGTCCTTTTCTCCAACGAGCCTAGGGTATCTCCGGAGAGGAGCTCCAGAGCATCTTAATTCCACCGAAGCCTAGGGTATCACATAACATATTTGTTAGAGTGTGTAATGGGTCTTGGATGCATAATATTCCCTTACTCTTTGTGTTAGGGCTTCACCGGCGTGAGATTCGATCTCTCTAGTTGTTGCATGACTACTCAGTGACCGAAACTCCCGGATCTGATGGAACGGGGGGATCTTGCCAAGAGGTCGGCCTTACCATTGTCTTGGTTGTTCCTTGGGACTAAACAAAAAGAACCAAGCAATTAGTTCCACTTTGCTACCCCCTTCTGGCTCACGTAGAGGGTCCAGAACGACAGTTCCGTCCTTTTTTTCCAACGGGCCTAGGGTTTCTCCGGAGAGGAGCTCCGGAGCGTCTGAATCCCACCCAAGACTAGGGTATGCCATACCATGTGTGTTAGAGTGTGTCATGGCTCCTGGATGCCCAATATTCCCACACTCTTTGTGTTAGGGATTCACCAGCGTGAGATTCTCTCTAGTTGTTGCATGACTACTCAGGGCCCGAAACTCCCGAATCTGACGGAACGGGGGGATCTTGCCAAGAGGTGGTCCCTACCATTGTATTGGTTGTTCCTTGGGCCTAACCCAACACAACCAAGCAATTAGTTACACTTTTTCTACCCCCTTCCGGCTCACTTAGAGGGTCCAGAACGGCAGTTCCGTCCTTTTTCCAGCGGGCCTAGGGTTTCTCCGGAGAGGAGCTCCGGAGCGTCTGAATACCACCCAAGCCTATGGTATGCCATAACATGTGTGTTACAGTGTGGCATGGGTCCTGGATGCCCAATATTCCCTCACTCTCTGTGTTATGGCTTCACCCGCGTCGGATTCTATCTCGTGGGTTCCAGGACTACTCATAGCCCGAATCTCCCGGATCTGACTGAGAACGGGGGGGGGGGGATGTTGCCAATACGCTTGGGCCTAACCTAACACAACCAAGCAATCAGTTCCACTTTGCTACCCCCTTCCGGCTCACGTAGAGGGGCCAGATCGGCAGTTCCGTCCTTTTCTCCAACGGGCCTATGGTTTCTCTGGAGAGGGATTCCAAAGCGTCTGAATCCCACCCAAACCAAGGGTTTAACATACCATGTGTGTTAGAGTGTGGAATGCGCCTTGGATTCCCAAGATTCGGTCACTCTTTGTGTTAGGACTTCACCGACGTTAGATTCTCTCTAATGGGTTCCAGGATACTGAGAGCGCGAAACTCCCGGATCTGACTAGACGGGGGGAATATTGCCAAGATGTGGGCCCTACCATTGTATTGGGTGTTCTTTGGGCCTAACCTAACACAACCAAGAAATTATTTCCACTTTGCTACCCCTTTCCGTCTTACGTAGAGGGTCCATAACGACAATTCCCTCCTTTTCTTTAGCACGCCTAGGGTATCTCCGGAGAGGAGCTTCGGAGCGTCTGAATCCCACCCAAGCCTAGGGTATTCCATACCATGTGTCTTATAGTGTGACATGTGTCTTCGATGTCCAATATTGCATCAATCTTTGTGTTATGGCTTCACCAGCGTCGGATTCTCACTCGCGGGTTCTAGGGCTACTCAAAGCACGAAACTTCCGGATATGACGGAACGGGGGGAATCTTGCCAAGAGGTGGGACCTACATTGTCTTGGGTGTTCCTTGTGACTAACATAACACAACCAAACAATTGGTTCCACTTTGCTACTGACGTGGGGATGAATCCTGGACCTATCGGGTGAGTCTACCCGGCCCAAGGCCCAAGGCCTAGGCCCAAAGACAGGTGATATCCCGCGGTTCTAGAAGGCCCAACAGAAGCCCACCTGCAAGATTTGCGGGTCAAGACAAGAAATCCTATACGTAGTTTACTAGGACTCATGTAATCCCCTCCTGGCTGCATATATAAAGCCAGGAGGGAGGAGAGAAAAAGGGGGATCCAATCTAGAAAGAGGAAGATACAAGCCACAACTAGACTAGGCAATACACGGGATACCCCGTACGCCTCACCATGGCATCGCCATTGTAAACAGCTCGGTTATCTCGCCATAATACAGAGACACACAGGATTAATGGTTTTACCTCTACGAGGGCCCCGAACCTGGGTAAATCTTGCCTCCCTGTTAGCCGTCGAGATCACCAGCGCGTACATCGTTCCTCTACTCTAAACCCTACCGTATCATCCGAGTGATTTGTCGACACGACTCTTCGACAATTGGCGCCGTCTTTGGGAACGACACGCGTTGTATCTACGGTCTCGCCGGCCTTATCTACATCAAGCTTTGGGTCCTCGACCCATGGATTCGATTTACTTCGGCTCTTTCAACTTCATCGAGCACTCGCCGGCATCACGCACGGCCTTCATCGTCTACATCGACATCGTTCTTCACGCGCAGGTTACAGGACAATAGCAACGTACATATTGCGGACGTCATCAACGGCGGCTCGAAACTCATCTGGAAAATTCCTTCGGTGGAAAGATGCAAAATCAAATTATCTCTCGGCTCCAAAACAAATCGGCGAATTCCGACGGTTAGATCTCCGTGGATGACCCGAACACTGAAGTCTTGTAAGAATCTGACGGAACTCCGCGCGACTTTGGGAAAATAATTCTCACAGTCTACTCGGACATCAATTCAAAGATCACACCGTTGAACAGCTGTGGAATGCAATCATGCACCGCTCCGTCTTTTTTGAGCCAATTCCAACGGTTAGATCTCCGTCAGCGGCTTGCGCACTGTGACACGTTTTGGATCTCTACGAGTTCGCGAATTCAAATCGCGGATCCAGATTTTATTTCGGCAATTTGCGAGTCGACACAAAGACCAAGCAACGTCAGCGAAACATGGCGACTCACCATACTAGTGCACGGGGGCTCGACATGAACACTGCCCTTCGTGTACACACAACAAACATCGCGCCTCCGCCGCATCGACTTGGTCCGCCGCGTCGAGTCCTTCGGACAAACCTCGCGACTCCGCCGCGTCGACTCGGACCGCCACGTCGAATCCTTCGAGCAAATATCGCGACTCCGCCGCGTCGACTCGGTCTGCTGCGTCGAGTCCTTCGGGCAAACATCGCGACTCCGCCGCGTCGACTCGGACCGCCACGTCGACTCGGTCCGCCACGTCGAGTCCTTTGGACAAACATCGTGACTCCGCCGCGTCGACTCGGTCCGCCGCGTCGAGTCCTTCGGACAAACATCGCGACTCCGCCGCGTCAACTCGATCCTCCGCGTCGAGTCCTTCGAGAAGCATCGCGACTCCACTGAGTCGACTCGGTCCGCCGCGTCGAGTCCTTCGGTCGAACATCGCGACTACGCTGCGTCGACTCGGTCCGCCGCGTGGAGTCCTTCGTACAAGCATCGTGACTTCGCCGCGTCGACTCGGTCCGCCGCGTCGAGTCCTTCGGACAAAATCGCGACTCCGCCGCGTCAACTCGGACCGCTGCGTCGAGTCCTTCGGGAAGCATGGCGACTCCGCCGCGTCGACTTAGTCCGCCTCGTCGGGTCCTTCCGGAAAACATCGCGACTCCGCCGCACAACTCCGCTACATCGAATCCTCTCGACTAAGCGTCTCGGGACTGTCCTTCTCCGCAGCCACCCTTGTTGCTCGGGGGTTGTGCTGCAAAGTAGACGCACTTGAGAATTCGCTGCAGCCGCACTCGACACTCGAGGGTTGAGTCGCGAAACATCCTCACTCGACACACGAGTCCGGTTCATCGATTCCGTCACTCGGCACCGCCTCGTCGACTATGGCAGTGTCATACAAAGTGCAACGCAGGAACCACAACATCGGCTGCAACTTCGACAGTCGACACAATCCTACGCTCGTAGACACATATCCTCCGCTCGGAGTCGACAGTCGACACATATCCTCCTCCGGGAGTCGACGCATGTCCTCCTCCACGAGCCAACAGAAGACAAGCACAAGAGGTTAGCTTCAGAACAACTTGAGCCTATGCCCGACTCTGCGAGTCGAGCATAGCCTCGGGGGCTACTCCCATCGGGAGCACTGCCGTGCACCCGATAAATCGAAGAAGCAACGTTGGAAGTTCTTTGAGTCTATGCCCGATTACAAATAATCGCACATAGACTCGGGGGCTACTCCCATCGGGAACGCTGGCCGCGCACCCAATGAGCGCTGGTCGCGCAACCGACGAGCGCTACACGCGCACTCGACGTACTACCGCGTCGGAAGCATCTAACACACTTGCCGCGTATCTGAGGAGCTCTGTCAGATTTCTTTGTCTATGTCCTTATTGTGGTCGTACAAACCGCATATTAACTCGGATGAAGAAAAGCAAAATATCAAACTTGTCCATCTCGACGAGACGCATACGACAGCACGGGCCAATACGTGAAATCAGAACATCTTGAAGACTTTTCGGGTCCATCTTGTGTGGACCCGGTGGCTGGGCGTCCGCGTCAACTACACGACTTCCACGTCGTCGTGCGACTCCGCCACGTCCTCGTCGACTACACGACTTTCACGTCGACTCCGTCCACCATGTCGAGTACATCTCCACCGTATCGACTCCGTCCGCCGTGTCGAGTACATCTCCACCGCGTCGATGCCGTCCGCCTCGTCAACTACACGACTTCCGCGTCGACTCCATCCGCCGTGTCGAGTACACCTCCACCGCGTAGATTCCGACACCTCTCGCCACGTCCCATCGGGAGGCAGAACAAGTGCTCAGTGTACCACGACATCACGCGACTATCAGCCAGCAGGCTTATTTCTCTTCGGAATCTTCAAACAAAAAGGCACTTGCCACGCAGCGGGGAGAAGATTGTGAGTATGCGGCTCCCGCAAAAACCACAACTCCGCACTACGATGTACAGACACATCACTCGAAACAAAAGACAGCACTTGTTACGCGTCCAAAAGAAAATCGCGAGTCCCTAACACGAATTTACTTTTGTATGGGCCCCGCACGCTCTGCCCCACTTCGTCACGTCCCATCGGGAGCAGGCGAGTGCAGGCAAGTGCGCGGTGACGTCATTGAGTACCCCACGACACGAGAACTCTTTCGTATGAGCATCGAGACGCGAAATTTCTTCGCATGGACACCCTAAACACGAAATTACTTTCGTATGGGCATTCTAACACGAAATCTCTTTTGTATGAGCATCAAGATGCGGAATTTCTTTCGCATGGACACCGTAAAACAAAATCTCTTTCGTATGGGCATTCTAACACGAAATCAATTTCGTATGAGCATCAAAGACGCGAAACTTCTTTCGCATAAGCACCCTGACACGAAATCTCTTCCGTATGGGCACACCACGACGCGAAATTTCTTTCGCATAAGCACCCCGACACGAAATCTCTTTCGTATGGGCACATCAAAGACGTGAAATTTCTTTCACATAAGCACCCTGACACGAAATCTCTTTCGTATGGGCACATCAAAGACGCCAAAATTTCTTTCGCATAAGCACCCTAACACGAAATCTCTTTCGTATGGGCACATCAAGACGCAAAATTTCTTTCGCATAAGCACCCTGACACGAAATCTATTTTGTATGGGCACATCAAGACGCGAAATTTCTTTCGCATAGTCACCCTGACACGAAATCTCTTTCGTATGGGAACATCAAGATAAAATTTCTCTCGCGTAAACTTCATAACGTTAAATCTCTTTCGCACAAGATCAAGAAGGAAGATCTCTTCACCCGAAATATCGTAAGAACATGATTAAGGTAAAATCGCGAGTGTGCGGCTCCCGCAACTCTACCACACGATGTATTTACACATCCTTATCCTGGATCGTTCGGCCGACTAGGCACATCCGGATGCCGTATTCTTTCGAGTACGAAGGTAAGACCCAAGGATCTCTCTTTTGGGCCTGGAATCGCAGTCAAGTTGCGTCCTCCGGTAAATTTCCCGTGTCAACAACACGAAGAAAAATCCTAGCGGACGCGCCGGGTGCCCCTTTAGGTTAAGTTCGACTCGGTAAGACCACCACGGCCCAGTCGCAACGATCACCTCGCCGGATTCGAGTCGGAGGTCTCAAATTCGTGTAGGCCAGAACCGTTTTTGCCCTAGATGCAATTAATTGGCCCTGATCTTTCGGGAGAGTCAAGAGACTGAGCCACATCCTTCTGCGAAAACAGCCAACACAAGGCACATTTATCACTCGATGCTCGAGTACAGAAGCGCATCGCGCACAGGGTACGCACCCTCAAAACCAGACGATTGAATAACCAATCGAAGAAATCAAGAACGGACTTTGAGTGCCCACCCGACTGATTCTCAGTTGACTAAACACTCGGGGGCTACTAACGTGGGGATGAATCCTGGACCTATCGGGTGAGCCTATCCGGTCCAAGGCCCAAGAACTAGGCCCAAAGACAGGTGATATCCCGCGGTTCTAGAAGGCCCAACAGAAGCCCACCTGCAAGACTTGCGGGTCAAGACAAGAACTCCTATACGTAGCCTACTAGGACTCATGTAATCCCCTCCTGGCTGCATATATAAAGCCAGGAGGGAGGAGAGAAAAAGGGGGATCCAATCTAGAAAGAGGAAGATACAAGCCACAACTAGACTAGGCAATACACGGGATACCCCATACGCCTCACCATGGCATCGCCATTGTAAACAGCAGGATTATCTCGCCATAATACAGACCAGGCAAGCAGGAGTAAGGGTTTTACCTCCACGAGGGCCCCGAACCTGGGTAAATCTTGCCTCCTTGTTAGCCGTCGAGATCACCAGCGCGTACATCGTTCCTCTACTCGAAGTCCTACCGTATCATCCGAGGTATTTGTAGACACGACTCTTCGACAGCTACCCTCTTCCGGCTCACGTAGAGGGGGCCAGATCGGTAGTTCCATCCTTTTCTCCAACGGGCCTAGGGTTTCTCCGGAGAGGAGCTCCAGAGCGTCTTAATACCATCCAATCCTAGGGTATCACATGACATGATTTTTAGAGTGTGGCATGGGTCTTGGATGCCCAAGATCCCCTCACTCTTTGTGTTAGGGCTTCACCGGTGTTAGATTCTCTCTCGCGGGTTCCAGGGAAACTCATAGCCTGAAACTTTCAGATCTGACGGAATAGGGGGAATCTTGCCAAGAGGTGGGCCCTACCATTGTCTTGGGTGTTACTTGGGCCTAACCTAATAGAACCAAGCAATTAGTTCCGCTTTGCTACCCCCTTTCGGCTCACGTAGAGGGGCCAGGTTGGCAGTTCCGTGCTTTTCTCTAACGGGCCTAGGGTTTCTCCGAAGAGGAGCTCCGGAGTTTATTAATCCCACCCAAGCCTAGGGTATCACATAACATGTTTTTTAGAGTGTGGATTGGGTCTTGTATGCACAAGATTCCCTCACTCTTTGTTTTAGGGCTTCACCAGCGTCAGATTCTCTCTAGTTGTTGCAGGACTACTCAGGGACCGAAACTGCCAGATCTGACGGAACGGAGGGATCTTGCCAAGAGGTGGGACCTACCATTGTCTTGGTTGTTCCTTGGGCCTAACCCAACACAACCAAGCAATTAGTTCCACTTTGCTACCCCCTTTCGGCTCACGTAGAGGGTCCAGAACGATAGTTCCGTCCTCTTTTCCAGCGGGCCTAGCGTTTCTCCGGAGAGGAGCTCCGGAGCGTCTGAATCCCACCCAAGCCTAGAGTATTCCATACCATGTGTGTTAGAGTGTGGCATGGGTCCTGGATTCCCAATATTCCCTCACTCTCTGTGTTATGTCTTCATCGACGTCGGATTCTCTCTCGTGGGTTCCAGGACTACTCATATAGCCCGAAACTCCCGGATCTGACGAAGAACTGGGGGAATATTGACAAGAGGTGGGCCCTACCATTATCTTGGGTGTTCCTTGGGACTAACCTAATACAACCGAGCAATTATTTCCACTTTGCTACCCCCTTACGGCTCACATAGAGGGGCGGGAACGATAATTTCGTCTTTTTCTCCACCGGGCCAAGGGTTTTTCCGGAGAGGGGTTCCAGAGCGTCTGAATACCACCAAAACCAAGGTTTTGCCGTACCATGTGTGTTAGAGTGTGGCATATGCCTTGGATACCTAACATTCCCTCACTCTTTGTGTTCAGGCTTCACCGACGTCAGATTCTGTCTAATGGGTTCTAGGACTACTCAGAGCCTGAAACTCCCGGATCTGAAGGAATGGGGGGAATGTTGCCAAGAGGTGGGACCTACATTGTCTTGGGTGTTCCTTGGGCCTAACCTAACACAACCAAGCAATTAGTTCCACTTTGCTACCCCCTTCCGGCTCACGTAGAAGGGCCAGATCGGCAGTTCCATCCTTTTCTCCAACGGGCCTAGGGTTTCTCCGGAGAGGATCTCCAGAGCGTCTTAATCCCACCCAAGCCTAGGGTATCACATAACATGTTTTTTAGAGTGTGGAATGGGTCTTGGATGCGCAATATTCCCTCACTCTTTGTGTTAGGGCTTCACCGGTGTCAGATTCTCGATCTCTCGCGGGTTCTAGGGCTACTCATAGCCCGAAACTCCTGGATCTGATGGAGCGGGGGGAATCTTGCCAAGAGGTGGGCCCTACCATTGTATTGGGTGTTCCTTGGGACTAATTAACCTAACATACACAAACAATTAGTTCCGCTTTGCTACCCACATCCGGCTCACTTAGAGGGGCTAAATCGACAGTTTCGTCATTTTCTCCAACGGGCCTAGGGTTTCTCCGGAGAGGAGCTCCAGAGTGTCTTAATCCCACCCAAGCCTAGGGTACCACATAACATGTTTTTTAGAGTGTGTCATGGGTCTTGGATGCACAATATTCCCTCACTCTTTGTGCTAGGGCTTCACCGATGTCAGATTCTCTCTCTCAGGTTCTAGGACTACTCAGAGCCCAAAACTCCCGGATCCGATGGAACGGGGGAAATATTGCCAAGAGGTGGGCCCTAACATTTTATTGGGTGTTCCTTGGGCCTAACCTAACACAACCAAGCAATCAGTTCCACTTTGCTATCCCCTTCCGGCTCACGTAGAGGGGCCAGAACGGCAGATTCATCTTTTTCTCCAGCGGGCCTAGGGTTTTTCCGGATAGGGATTCCGGAGCGTCTGAATCCCACCCAAACCAAGGGTTTGGCATACCATGTGTGTAAGAGTATTGCATGGGCCTTGGATTCCCAAGTTTCCCTCACTCTTTGTGTTAGGGCTTCACCGGCGTCATATTCTCTATCGTAGGTTCCAGGACTACTTAGAGCTTGAAACTCCCCCTTCGGATGAACCCGAGGGAATACTATGAGAACATGTGGTAGATATTACTTTTCCATCTACCTATAGCCTACCATAACATTACCAAACAAAATATTCCATTAGGACACCCCCTTCCGACGCCGGTGGAAAGGGTAGACGAACAAGTTGACTTTTCGGTCAACATGCCAGAGTTTCGCTGAAGCGGGGGCTCCGGAGCATAGGAATACCTACAAAACCTAGATGGGGTCCAATCATGTCTATACAAGTGTCTTTGGAGGCGGAGAGAGATCTAAGATCCTAATAAGAGGTGTGACCGGTTTCACCGACATCACTTGTACAGAGGAAGGGTTCTTCCACTACATCTCGAAACTCCCTCTTCAGACGAACCTGAGCGAATGTCTTATTAGAACTAGTGGTAGATATTAGTTCTCCATGTACCCATGGCCTACCCTAACACAACCAAACAAAATATCCCATTGGGACATTCCCTTCCGACGCCGGTGGAAGGGGTAGATGAAAAGGTTGACTTTAAGCATGAGAAGCCCTACCACAGGCAAACTAAATATACCCTTCGGAGCTGAAATTTAGCGAGTTTCAATCAAACTTGAGTCAAAATAAAGATAATACATTCACACTGAAGGGAACTTAATTAAGATAATAATAATTACAGTCAATAAAATCCTAAACTAGGTGGTGGCACTCCTCGGACCCGCAGTTCGGGCAGGTTCCCGGCTGTGCAAGTGCCTAGCTGCAAATGGGGTAGTTACATGGGAGGAAGAAGACGTTTTCTGGCGGGGCGACAGGTTCCGGCGGTGCCAAGGGGCGCCACTCTGTCTCGGGCGATTCCTCTTCCTCCTCCTCCTCCTCGGAACACTCCGTGTTGCTGGAGTGCATGCTGCTGTCGATGCGGTAGGTGTGGAGCCTCCCTAAGTGCTCCAACTCCACTTGCTTGTCCCAGTACAACGAAGACATGGCGTCCTGGGGGTCATGATGCCTCGTCTGCCACAACATGTTATCGCAGCACTGGTTGATGTAGTCGACCCGTGCCTGGCCGGAGAGACGCGGCGCCACCGGGACGAAGATGGCGTTGGTCTTCCAACCTTCCGGGAGGCGTAAAGCAGACGACACGGGAGTGTTCGTGCGGATAAGTGCGCGCGCGTCCTCCTCCGCCAGCAGATTATCGTCAGATGGAGGCGCGTGGGAACACGCAGGGTTATGGGGAGCTCGTTGGCCAGCCATGTCGCGTCGGCGTTGGTGCATAGTGGAGGCCGAGAGAAGCTAATGGAGGAGTGGACTTTAGGAGTACATGAGTAGAGATGCTCGGCCCCTTAAAATTTAACTCTGGCCAAAATAGCTCTCCACGGTACGTGCATTAATGTCTCAGTGCATGGGTAAGACGGGACGTCGCCACAGTTCTGTCTACACGCGTGCTGAGCCTGCTTTGGGGCTAGCTAGCTGTTGCACGCCATGCCTGCAAACTTTGGGCGAGCTAGCTGAATGCCGCGCGAAACGTGCACTCTTTGCCTCTGTGCGCTGCGTGTTGTGCCTGCGTGACCCGTCGCATCTTGATCTTAATGCGTGCCTGCGCGCGTGCCCGGCCATGTGCATGCATGCCCATGCCTCGCTTCTGTTGTTGCATGCGTTGCCGGCTAGCTGTGGACTGCTGGGTCAAAGTCGGCGCCGGCCGTATGCGTACTAGCCCGTCCTGCATGCGTTTCTCCGCGCCTGCATGACCCGGCCGTTTGTGTGTGCTCGTTGTCATCGCTGCGCATGGATAGAAAATTCAATGGTAAAGGCCGGCCTCGGCACCAATTAATGGTGTTTGGTGATCCGCTGGCCGGCCTCTCCCCGCCGCTATATTACCCGATCGGTGCATTTAGAGGGCCTCTGCAAAACACACCCCCTTCATCAACACGTCTCGAATAGATAGCTTGTGCAAAAAACAAGAGCTAGGTCAGCTTTGTGCTCTCTGCGCGCGCCATGGCCTGGACGACCATCGAGCTGATCGAGGAGGAACTGCTCGAGGACGCACACCAAGTGGAGTACGTCCGCCCCGACGGCTATGACCTCTCCGACGTGGTGCAGTTCTTCACCACTGGTGGAAATATCTCTGCTTGGAACGCCGCGCACATCGTGCTTGGCGTAAAGTACGCCGATCGGCGGATGTTCATCATCGACCATGGCAAGGATGGCAGCGGGGTCGACGCCAGGCTTTGTGAGCATGGCTCGGCAGCAAATCTGCACAGCGGCCTCTACTGGCTGAACGACACCCTGTTGTTCTGCGTTCAGGTAAACCCTTTGCTCCTTTGGAACGAGTCCGTCGCACTGGTGCGTCCGGTTGTTCGTATCCTTCATCGCGGCAACTAGTGTGCTTATAGAGCATATATGTAACCTGCTACGTCGTCGACTCGTCGTGTTTTACTTGTCGACACGTCTGTGTGTGTGCTGTGATTGTGTTTTGCTACTCTATAATTAAGTTAATAATATGTGTTGTGTTGCAAGTACTCAGTTATCTATAGTTCTTTAGTTACTGTTGGTTTCACATAGAACCGTCCTGCATATTCTAACGCGTTTTATGCCCGACGGCCTCAACTCCAAAATTATTTCATAATACTTCTTTATTTACTCACAAGGTCCCTTTAGTAAATTATTGCATAAATGATCAATTTTTTTAAGCCACCCATCAGCATCCGACGGCTAGCTTAGTTTCCCGCACCGCACAAATTTCGCGTCCCTCCGAAAATTTGGCGCCAGGACAGCCCACTCAAATTTTTTCGCGCAAGAATATTACTTCTCAGCCCTCCCGCACACAACGGTCAAACTTTATCGTGGAGGGCATTTTTGTAATCATTTTGAAACCCTCCCTTATACCCTCGGCCCTCGCCCAAAGAATCGACTACTCCCTCTCCTCCCCTCCAGTCCCCGTCCTCCCAGACCAGATCCCACCCCTCTTACACATCGTCGTATAGCTCGCTTGCCACATCTCCGATGTCGCCGTCGAGATCCCCCACCCTGCCCAGGTCACCGTCCAGGACCACCACCTCGCCGCCGTGCTCACCGGTCTGCCACATCGTTACCAACCTCGCTGTCGTGTGCTCCCTGGTGTGCCCCCTCGCCGTCGTGCTCACCCGTCTGCCACATCGTCACCAACCTCGCCTTCGTGTGCTCACTGGTGTGACACCTCGCCATTAACCTCGCCGTACGTCCAGATCTGCCACCTCGTCTCCAACCTCGCCGCAACTTCACCATCAATGTCTGCAACCACGCCGAGACGGGTAAAGGTTGAAGGCGAGAAATGCAGTAAGATTGATGGTTCTTCATATGTTCGATGCAATTAATCTTTCTGAATTAGTTGTCTGTTTAATTGTATGCTTGATCCTTCTTATGTTCGATGCAATTAATATCTCTAAATTGTTTGATCGATGCTTCTTAATTATCCTGCTAATGTTTGATGTAATAAATCTCTCTAAATTGTTTCTCTGTTTAGTTGTATGATTGATGGTTCCTTATATCCGTCTTAGTTATTGGCTTTGCATTTATAACTTTGTATAGTGGTAAACAGAGGCTTGTCCATTTGTTAATTCTGACAAATCCGTAGCGGAAATGGGTGTGTTGCCCTCCCGATGCTCCTTTTTTTAACTATTTGCTTTCGTAGTAGAAAAGATTGCATGGTTTCTTTTAATGGAAATCGTTAGGGGGGCCTTCTTGCTAATCTTTCATAGAAATAAAAACAAAAGTATCCAGCTTTGTTTTCCTAGGGTAAATTTTTTTCTTATTTCCAGTCTGTATACTAGTAGGTTTAAGCTCACTTTGCTTATGATCCTATCAGTCTTAGTTACGAATCTACGATCAGAATTTATATTACTTACACTGGACTGTTCTTACAGGATATGTACCTTAATTTTTGATGATGTATTAGGTTTTTACCAAGTGTTTATATTTGGAGCTTACTTTGAGTTATTTATTCATGTTAGGATCACCACTACACCCCATGGAAGAAGAGCGTGCCAGAACTATCATGGCAAACAATGCAAGGATGCATCAACTGGGTGTGAAGTCTTTAGCCAGTATTCTTTCATGTCCTACTGTATTCACACCCAAAAATATCAAGAAGGAAGACTCTGGATCTGAGTACACTCCTGAGGATGATGTTGAAGAGTAATCAGATTCCAGTGAAGGAGACTGGTCATGTCAATCCCTATTCAGTGAGGACAATGAGTTGCAGGTTATTCCCTAATTCGGCAACTCAACATTCTTCCATGATATCACAACAACTAGGGTGTAATGCTTAAAACTCTTTAAGTAATAAAAACTCTCTTTAGTTAAAAAAAAACAACTAGGGCGCAACTTACTTATCTTGTATTGAACAGTTTGATTACCGCTGTGTCATATATTTTGTGCTACTTCATCTATTCCATACCATAAGACGTTTTGGAAAGCTAATTAAGGCTGTGGTTTTCATTTCAACATGGTTTCCATCTATACTCCTGACATGCTTGACATCTGCTAGGTCATTGGTCATTACAGACACGCTTGTTTGATTGACATCTGCTATTTTTCAAATATTTTCTGTACATTGCTGGCCATCTGTTAGTTTCATTTATTTTCTGTATATTGTTGGGCACCTGCTAGTTTCATCTGTTTTCTGTACATACTTACATCTATTTTCTTTGCATTTTTTATAGGAAAGCAAGAAAAGGATGATGTCGACATCAGCTTCAGAGGATGAGGATGATACTTTAGGTGTCATGCTGGATCGTGGAAAGCATACTTTGTCGAAGAAATCTCATGTGAAAACAAGTATTTCAAAGTCTGAACTTGAAGTGCAAACTGATGTTGAGAGAGGGGGCATGCCAATATGCGCAACACAATTGCTGATTTGAGGGCGGCGAATGCAGAATCTGAGCGAATGAGGCTCCGGTTTGCATTTGAAATGGAAGAAATGCGGAAAGAACAAGACGAGCTAAAAATGTGCCAACAAGAAGGAGTTGTCCTGCTTGAGCTGTTAGCTCAGCGCATATGTGGTAATTGAAACTATGGTCGTGTTGCTGAAAGCTGAATTTCTGTATGTTGGTTTGCTTTTCTGTAAAATAAACCACTAGTGTTTGAGTTTCTGTATTTGATGCCTGGTATGTGGTTTGCTTTTCTGCATATGGAACATGGAAAGGTCAATTCGAACGATTATTTAAGCACCCATCTGGCACGGAAAATAAAACGTCGTAGTATCTTAACGTAAAAAGAGACGTGAATTAGGACACATGGTGTTGTATGCCATGCCCACGTGTCGTTTTACGGTTGAACAGTTCCACAACAAAAATAAAAACGTCGCGGAAAGGTTGCCACGTGGCACCGTACACATGGTCCAGGTGTCGTTTTACGACTGGGCAGTTCCACAACGAAACAGAAAACGTCGCAGAAAAGGGCGCCACATGGCACCATGCACTTGGTCCACGTGGCGTCGCTTTGCATCGGAAAAAAATACGTCACCGGGTAGGCCATGACGAACGGAGATCGTTCCCAAAAAAAACCACGCGGCCACGTACGATTGTTCCATGTGGCGTCATCTTGTTGCGTCATCTTATACCACGACGCTAGCAAGTTCGTCGCAGATGGCGTCCACATGGTTTCACCTGATTCGTCGAGGCTGCGACAACAAAAACGTCGTGAACGGGATCGACGGTTATGACGTCATGAACAGATTGGTGATGTCATAAATGGGGCCTTAACAGAATCTACTCTTGATGAAAAAATCGTTGCGATCGTAGTGACGTAAGCTGCGTGTAGTGTGATGTCAGCTGATTACACTAACGACCGTCAGTTAATCCTTTGCCACATGTCAGCCGACAGCGACGAAAACAACGTTGCCGCTTAATAGGCCGGGACCGTACGACCCAGATGCTCGCGACGATTTTATGAACATTGCGGATAGCCTCAACGTTCTTCGTTCAAACTAACGTCGCAGAATTGTCCGTGACAGTCGACCAGGGACGTTCTCACTTCGTCGCGTAAACCGTCGCGGATTGCCCTTAGCGACGGTTTGGAGCTCATCCGCAACATTATTGAAATGTCCCAGACCGCACGGAATTTGGTAGTGCCTAAGACTCTTTCTCCCTGTTACACTTCATCTCCTAGATTAGATCTTGGCCCTTCGGGTTTATCTCGCGTAGGAATTTTTTTCTGTGCAACGTACCCTTCAGTGGTATCAGAGCCGTATCTATGCGTAGATGTTTTTTACGGGTAGTGTATGTGGGCGTTGATGATCATGTTATTGCCTCTTTGAGTATTTTATGATCTTAGTGTCATAGTAGGATGAAGAGGCCCGGACTAACCTTACATGTCCACGTACATGATACTTGTTCCACAACTGACATGCAACTTCGATTGCATAAGTGGCTTGCGGGTGTCTGTTTCTCCTACTATAGTTAAGATCTAATCTACGAAGAGTTGTAAAAAAAATATGTTTATCAACGTTGTAGTTCATGTTCGTAGGTATGAACGGTTCTATCCTCGTAAGCCCAAGCCACGGAAAATATGCAAAAATAAATTAGAGACGTCTAACTTGTTTTTGCAGGACATGTGATATGATATGGCAATTGTTACAAATTTGATGTATGAGATGATCTATTTTGTAAATTATTGACATACCGACAGGAGCCACATGGTTGCCTTATTATTTATGGCCTGCGTGATGTATATCATATCCATGTGATATGTTGTAATGGACAATCAAGATGGAGTCATTACGGACCTTGGTGCCACGCCGGTGGAATGATGGAGATCATACCATGATGCACAAGATGGAGATCAAGTGCAAGAAGGACCATATCATATCACATTATCCATGCATGTGATGTTAATCCTTTTATACATCTTATTTTGCTTAGATCGCGACGATAGCATTATAAGATGATCGCTCTCACTTAATATCAAGATAATAATGTGTTCTTCCTTAGTATGCACCGTTAAGAAAGTTTGTCGTTTCGAGACACCACGTGATGATCGGGTGTGACAGACTCAACGTTCGCATACAACGGGTGTTTTTAAGCCTAGCATGTACAAACATGGCCTTGAAACACACGCGATACAACGGTTCTACTTGACGAGCCTAGCATGTACAGACATGGCCTCGGAACACGTAACCGAAAGGTAAAGCATGAGTCATATGGATGATATGATCAACATGTCGATGTTCGCCTTTGCAACTACACCGTCTCACGTGATGATCGGTTTCGGTGTAGTGAATTTGGTTCGTGTAATCAATAAAAACGACTAAGAGGGATGTTGCTTTTGAGTGGGAGTTTATGAGATAATTTTATAATTAACTTGAACTTAATTTATCATAAACTTAGTCTAAATAGTCTTTGCAAATATGTTGTAAATCATGGCACCACCTACCTTCAATTTCAATATGTTCATGGAGAGAGAAAAACTAGCGAACAATGGAATCAACTTTACCAACTGGGCACTTAACCCGAGGATTCTCCTCGCCGCTCGCAAGAAGCTCTATGTGCTTGATGCACCGCTAGGTGACCAGCCCGCAGATCATGCTTCTGAGGAAGATAACAATGTTTATCTGACTCAACAAGAAGACCACAGTATAGTTCATTGTGGCATCCTCTATGGATTAGAGCCAGAGCTGCGAAAATGTTTCGAGAATAGCACTGCCTATGCTACAATGGGAGAATTGAAAATGATTTTCGATACCCATGCTTCAGTTGAGAGTTATGATGCTTCAGAAAAGTTCTTTAGCTGCATGATGGAAGAGAACAACTCCGTTAGTGAGGACGTACTCATAATGTCTGCGTACGCTGATAAGCTCATAGCCTTGGGAATAAAGATTCCCATTGATCTAGGGATACATCGTGTTCTCCAATCTCTGCCACCTAGTTACAAGAAATTTGTGATTAACTATAATATGCAAGGCATGAAGAAATCTCTTCGTGAGCTTCTCTCGATGCTTAAAACTGCTGAAGTGGAGATCAAGAAAGATCATCAAGTGTTGATTATCAATAAGACCACTAGTTTCAAGAAAGGAAAGAAAGGCAATCCAAAGGTCAACTTCAAGAAGAGGATGGAAAGTCTGTTGTTGCAACTAAGAAGAAAACCAAGTATGGCCCTAAGCCTGAGACTGAGTGCTTTTATTGCAAGGACACTGGCCACTGGAAGCGCAATTGCCCCAAGTATATGGCAGATAAGAAGGCCGACAAAGTGAACAAAGGTATATGTGATATACTTGTTATTGGTGTGTACCTTACTAGTAGTCGCAGTAGCGCCTGTGTATTTGATATTGGTTCGGTTGCTCATATATGTAACTCGAAACAGGAGTTGCAGAATAAGCGAGCACTAGCAAGGGATGAGGTGACGATGCGCGTCAACAATGGATCAAGAGTTGATGTGATCGCCGTCGGGATGCTACCTCTTCGTTTACCATCTGCATTAGTTATAAACCTGAATAATTGTTAATTGGTGCCTGCATTGAGCATGAATATCATTTCTGGATCGTGCTTAATGCAGAGTGGTTATTCCTTTAAGTCTGAGAACAATGGTTGTTCGATTTTATGAATAATATCTTTTATGGTCACGCACCTGAGAAGAATGGTTTATTTCTTTTGAATCTTGGTAATATTGATACACATATTCATAATGTGAATGCCAAAAGAATTAAGTTGAATGATGATATTGCTACTTACATGTGGCATTGTCGCTTAGGTCATATTGGTGTTAAACGCATGAAGAAGCTCTGTTCTGATGGACTCTTGAAATCACTTGATTATGAATCATTTGAAACATGTGAACCATGCCTCATGGGCAAGATGACTAGAACCCCGTTTTCCGGAACTATGGAACGGGCGACAGACTTACTGGAAATCATACATACTGATGTGTGTGGACCAATGAGTGTATTGGCGCGTGGTGGATATCGTTATTTCATCACTTTCACGGGATTTGAGTAGATATGGATATATTTACTTAATGAAACACAAATATGAGACATTTGAAAAGTTCAAAGAATTTCAGTGTGAAGTTGAAAATCATCGTAACAGAAATATTAAATTTCTACGATCTGATCATGGAGGTGAATATCTAAGTTACGAGTTTGGCATGCATATGAAACAATATGGAATAGTTTCACAACTCACACCTGCCGGAACACCACAACGTAATGGTGTTTCCGAATGTCGTAATCGTACTTTATTGGATATGGTTCAATATATGATGTCTCTTACAGATTTGCCACTATCATTTTGGGGTTATGCACTAGAAACCGAAGCATTCACTTTAAATATGGTACCATCTAAATCCGTTGAAACGACACCGTATGAATTATGGTTTGGAAAAAAACCTAAGCTGTCATTTCTAAAAGTTTGGGGATGCGAAGTTTATGTGAAGAAGCTTCAACCTGATAAACTCGAACCCAAAGCGGAAAATGCGTCTTCATAGAATACCCTAAAGAAACAATAGGGTACACCTTCTATAACAGATCCGAAGGCAATATTTTCGTTGCCAAGAATGGATCCTTTTTAGAGAAGGAGTTTCTCTCGAAAGGTGTGAATAGTAGGAAGATAGAACTCGACGAGGTTATTGAACCTTATCTTCTTGGAATGGCGAGTAGCACATCACCGGAAGTTGTTCTAGTGCCGACTCCGTCAGTTGAAGAGGGAGCTAATGATCAAGATCATGAAACTCCAGAAGAGGAAACTACCGCACCTCGCAGGTCAACTAGGGAACGTACAACTCCTGAACTGTTTGGGGATCCCGTATTAAACTTCATGGTAGATTGAGGTGATTACCCTGCGACGTATGATGAAGCGATGATGAGCCCAGATTCCAAAAAATGGCTTGAAGCCATGAAATCTGAAATAGGATCCATGTACGAAAAACAAGTTTGGACTTTGGTGGACTTACCCGATGACCGCAAGGCCGTTGAGAACAAATGGATATTTAAAAAGAAAACTGACGTTGATGGTAATGTGAACGTCTATAAAGCTCGACTTGTCGCAAAAGGTTTCCGAAAAATTCAAGGAGTTGACTACGATGAGACTTTCTCACCAGTAGCGATGCTAAAGCCAGTTAGGATTATGTTAGCAGTTGCTGCATTTTTCGATTATGAAATCTGGCAGATGGATGTCAAAATAGCGTTCCTTAATGGTGACATTGAGGAAGAGTTGTATATGATGCAACCCAAAGGGTTTGTTGATCCTAAGGATGCTGACAAGGTATGCAAGCTTCAACGTTCCATTTATGGACTGAAGCAAGCATCTTGGAGTTAGAACCTCCGTTTTGATAAGGTGATCAAAGGGTTTGGATTTGTCCAAACATACGGAGAAGGTTGTATTTACAAGAAAGTGAATGGGAGCTCTGTAGCATTTCTAGTACTATATGTGGATGACATATTGTTGATTGGAAATGATATAGAACTTTTAAAAAGCGTAAAAGGTTATTTGAATAGTAGTTTTTCGATGAAAGACCTCGGTGAAGCAGCTTATATGTTAGGCATCAAAATCTACAGGGATAGATCAAGACGCTTAATTGGACTTTTGCAAAGTACATACCTTGACAAGATTTTGAAGAAGTTCAGAATGGAAGAAAGTAAGAAGGGGTTCTTAACAATGTTGCAAGGAAAGACGTTGAGTAAGACTCAATGTCCGGCTACAGCAGAAGATAGAAAAAATATGAATAAGATTCCCTGTGCTTCAGCCATAGGTTCTATCATGTATGTTATGCTGTATACAAGACCAGATGTGGCACATGCTATTAGTTTTACTAGCAGGTACCAATCCGATCCAGGTTTGGACCACTGGACGGCGGTCAAAAATATCTTTAAGTACTTGAGAAGAACTAAGGATATGTTTCTCGTATATGGCGGTGAACAAGAGCTCGTCACAAGATGTTACGTCGATCCTAGTTTCGAAACTGATCCAGATGACTCTAAGTCACAATCCGGGTACGTATTTGTTATGAATGGAGGAGCAGTAAGCTGGAGGAGTTCCAAGAAATCCGTGGTAGCGGGATCATCAACAGAAGCGGAATATGTGGCTACCTCGGAGGCAACACAGGAAGCAGTTTGGATGAAGGAGTTCATATCCAAACTAGGTGTGGTTCCGAGTGTGTTGAATCCAATGGTTATCTATTGTGACAACAATGGTGCCATAGCCAATCCTAAGGAACCAAGGTCTCACAAGAATTCCAAGCATATCAAGCGTCGTTTCACTCCATCCGTGAACATGTCGCAGATGGGGATGTGAATATTTGCAAAGTACATACGTATCGGAATGTGGCAGACCTGTTGACTAAACCTCTCTCAAAGGCAAAACATGATAAACACCAGAAGTCCATGGGTGTTAGATTCATCACTATGTAATATAGATTATTGCCCCGAGTGCAAGTGGGAGACTCAAGCGAATATGCCCGAGAGGCAATAATAAAATGTTTATTATGTTATTACTTGTTTATGATAGATGTTTATTTCTCATGCTAGAATTGTATTAACCGGAAACGTTGATACATGTGTGTTTAATAAACAAACAATCGTTCCTAGTAAAGCCTCTCTTTTAACTAGCTCGTTGATTAACCGATGATCAAGCTTTCCTGATCATAAACATTGGGTGTTGTTAATAACGAGGTCATGTCATTAGGAGAATGATGTGATGAACATAAACCCAAATTAAGTATAACAATACGATCAAGTAATTTTGTTTATGTTGTTATGTCTTACATACGATGTAACCTCATTCCTTAGACCATGAGATCATGTCAATCACTAATACTGGAAGGGTGCTTTGATGTCATCGAACGTCACGCCATAACAGGGTGACTATAAAGGTGTCGTTGGGTATTCGGAAAGTGTTAGTTGAGGCTCATGGATCAAGAGTGGGTTTTTTCCATCCAAATAACGGAGAGATATACTATGGGCCCTCTCGGTGATATCAAATCAACACCGCTTGCAAGCACGTGACTAGGTCACAAGGATGTCATATCACAGAATGAGTAAAAGAGTACTTGTAGGTAATGAGATCGAACTAGGTATGGTTGATACCAATGATCGGATCTCGGACAAGTAAAATATCACGAGACAAAGGGAATAGTTACGACGTTGATGATTCACACGATCACGAGAGTCATCGTTGAATATATAGGAGTCATCATAGATCTCCAGATCCCGCTGTTGATTATTGATCGGAGAGGTGTCTCGATCATGTGTATGTTATTCACGAACCGTAGGGTGACACACTTAAGGTTCGATGAAGCATTTGAGAGGATACGGAATATCGAAGAATATTTTGGACAACACCAAAATTGTTTCAGGGAAAATTGAAATAGTTCAAGGGGTTTTTGTCGAATGGTTGTTAATAGAATTAACAAATGATTCAAGGTGCTATATGAAAATGTTTGTTAATGGAATTAACAAATGTTAAAATAAAGAAATAAAAATGTTTTATTTATTTATTAAAGAAAAACCTTTGGATTTTCTAAGTGGAGTTTTAAGGGAGCATGAGTGGGTGTGAGTGGAGCTTCCACTCACATGAAGAGGGAAGATGTGGGGGCACCCCATGGCTGGCCGCACCCCCCTTTGGGCTGCCTCCCCCTCCATGGCTGGCCGCACCCCCCTTTGGGCTGCCTCCCCCTCCCCAATAAAAGGAGGGTGAGATCTCCCCCTCCTCACTTGTCCCACCTCTTTTCCTCTCCACCCGCTGCTCCATTCCATGGTCTCCCGCTTGGCGAAGCGCTGACCGTGGGATTCTTCACCACACCACGCCGTCGTGCTGCTGGAGTTCCGGGGGATACTCTACTTCTACTTCCCCGCTGGATCGAGGGAATGGAGGTCTTCATCAAGCTGAACATGTGACGTATCACGGAGGCACCGCCGGATTGCGGTGCACATCTTCTCGCTCTCGGGGTCGGCGTGAGTACGACTACACCAACAACGAGATTGAATCTCATAACACTTAGAGTCTACGAGGGTATGTTTCCTAAGACTCTTTCTCCCCGTTATACTTCATCTCCTAGGTTAGATCTTGGCCCTTCGGGTTTATCTCGCGTAGGAATTTTTTTGTTTTTTATGCAATGTACCCTTCATACGCCAGGTGGGATAGCCTGTCGGGTGGAGCCGAGTTTTGGTAGCATGTCTACCATCTCATTGTGGGCTCAGGGCACGTGGTGGAATTCACACCCTTTGAAGCAGGTGCATAGCTGCTGGACGAAGAAGCGATAGGCGGTCATGTTAGCGTCCTTAGCATCCGAGTCTCGTGAGACCTGTTGTATCACTAGGTCCGAGTCGCCGAAGCAGAGGATGCGCTGTAACTCTATCTCTTCTGCTAGCTTGAAGCCCTGGACGAGAGCCACGTACTCGGCCACGTTATTGGAGGCTTTGAAGTGGATCTGCAGCGCGTACTCCATCCGGTCTCTTTTGGGCGAGGTGAGGACGATGCCGGCCCCCAGGCCCCCACGCATCTTTGAGCCGTCGAAGTGCATCTTCTAATGAGAGGAGTCGGGGACTTGCGGTTGGCTCTGGGTCTCAGCCCAGTCGACCAGAAAGTCGGCGAGGACTTGGGATTTGATGGTAGTGCACGGCTCGTAGACCATGTTATGCGCCGCTAGGTCGATTGCCCATTTGGTCACGCGGACAGTTGCATCCTTGTTGCAGATGATTTTCGAGAGCGGGGCCGTGCTCACCACGGTGATTGTGTGCTCTTGGAAGTAATGGCGGAGTTTCTTGGGAGCAAAATGCACACGGTAAACTAGCTTCTGGTAGTGGGGGTAGTTCTTCTTGGACTACGAGAGAACCTCACTGATGTAATACATCGTCTTTTGCACCGGCTGCTCCTTATCCTTCTGTGGCCGCTTAACCACTAACACGGCGTGGACGACCCGACTTGTCACCGCGAGGTATAGAAACATGGGCTCTTTTGGGGCCGGTGGCGTCAAACTGGGGCAGTGGAGAGTGTTCGCTTGAGGTCGCGGAAGGCCGCGTCTTCCTCGCAGGTCCAGGCAAACTTGTCCATCTTCTTTAGGATTTGGTAAAGGGGGGGGGCGCCTTTTCTCTCAGCCGACTGACAAACCGGCTAAGGGAGGCCAAGTAGCCGGCAAACTTCTGAATGTCCCTTAGGTGTGTCGGCTGATGCATGTTTTCGATGGCGGCGATCTTGTCCGGGTTGGCCTCAATTCCTCGTTCAGACACGAGGAACCCGAGAAGATGGCCGGCTGGCACCCCGAACACGCACTTGTCCGGGTTGAGCTTTATCTAAAAGTGGCGCAGGTTTGCGAATGTCTCTTCTAGGTCTTTGAGGAGGGTGCCCCGCTTCTTGGTCTTGACCACCATGTCGTCCACGTAGGCATGAACGTTTCGGCCGATTTGCTCGTGCAAGAACTTCTACATGCACCGCTTATAGGTAGCCCCCGTGTTCTTCAGGCCGAATGGCATGGTGACGTAGTAGTAGGCTCCATAGAGCGTGATGAACGCCGTCTTGATTTGATCAGCCGGGTTGAGCTTGATCTGGTGATAGCCACGATAGGAATTCAGAAATGTGAGGAGCTCACATTCGGCTCTGGAGTTGATGACTTGGTCGATTCAGGGCAGGGCCAAAGGATCCTTGGGGTAGGCTTTGTTCAAAGCGGTGTATTCGATGCACATGCTCCATGAGCCGTCCTTCTGGATGACAAGGACGGGGTTGGCCAGCCAGTCCGGGTGGAGGACCTCCATGATGAATCCGGCTGCCAGCATGCGGGCGATTTCTTCTCGGATGGCTTTTCTCCTTTCCCCCACGAAGCGGCGGAGGGCTTGCTTGATTGGTTTGGCATCCGGCTTGACATGGAGTGAGTTCTCGGCCAACTCCCCCGGGACACCCGACATGTCCTTGGGGGGCCATGCGAAGATATCCCGATTCTCACAGAGGAAGCTGGCAAGCGCGATTTCCTATTTGGGGTCGAGGCTTGCTCCGATGGTGATGAGCTTCTCGTTGGGCCGGCTAGCATCAAGGGGGATCTTATTACTTTCTTTTTCCGCCTGGAACTGGGATTCACCCGGCTATCCTCCTACAGCCGGCACTCCCAGGGGCACATTGCTGATTTCATGCTGGATTTGCTGGAGTTCTTCGGCATGCGCGACGGTCTCGGCTAGCTTCGAGCCATAGGAGGTGCAGGCGACGGACCGCCTGTAGTAACCGCAGACGGTAATGATCCCGTGTGGACCGGGCAGCTTCATCTTTAGGTAAGCATAGTGCGGGACCGCCATGAACTTGGTCAAGGTGGGCCGGCCAAGGATGGTGTGGTAGGCGCTCTCGTGGCTCACCACCTCGAACCAGACGGGCACGCGGCGGAAGTTCTCCTCCTTGCCGAATATAACATACAGCCGGACAGTCCCTATGAGGGTGCATAGTTTACCCGACACGATGCCGTGGAAGGTCATGTGGCTGGGATGCATCATTGCTTCGGTGTCTCCCAACTTGTCAGCGGTATTCTTGTCAATGTTCAAGATATCGTTTATCGTTTACATCTCGGCCGGCCTAAAATTTGAGATTAATCTCTTATCGTTCGATCAATCGATTTTATTGGTCGCCTATTTATCGGCTAGTTCTTTTGTAAATCCCAAGTTTCAGCACTAAAAGTTCTAAAACACACTATGAAAAAACAATATTAGAGTATTGGACAGTAGTGTTATGTTGATTCCTTGCCTTTGAGTAAGCATAAATGGTAAATTTCAAGCTAATTTATGGTTCTATAAGACTATCAACCGAAAATCGGGCTTGTCCTACCAAATAAGGGGCAAAATTCAAGTTAAATCAGCCGAAAAATCGTCCGTCATAGCAAAAATCATCTTGAGCGATAAATTGGACCGATATGCTGCAATCTTATCGGTCACCCCACGATTCACGATAAATCGGAAGATTAATAGGGCATATCGGCCGATTTTTTGAACAGTGATCCTTGTAGAGGATGTTGATGCTGCTTCCGTCGTCGATGAGCACCCGAGAGAAGGTACATGCGCGTTCTCCAGCTACGATGATGGGGTCCAATAGGAGCGAGTAGCTCCCTGGGCACGGCAAATCGTCCGGGTGGTCCTCCCGGCTCTAGGTGATGGCTGCTCTGACCAATCTAGGTACTGGGGTACATCGAGTGCGGTAGCATTCACCTCCGGCATGTGTGCTCAGGTGTTTCGCTTGTCGTTACGTTCGATGACGGAGATGACGTAGGTGCCGTCTCGGCAGGGATAGTTTTCGTGGGCCCCATCGGCAGGATCAGCCGAGCGGCTTCCTTATGGATCAGTGTGGTTGCCCCGCCGGATTCAGTGCTGGCGGAGCCGGTAGGCCCTCTCCCTTGGTCAGGCGGTCCAGCTGCATTACCGGGTGGTGTGTGTGGCCGGCTTTCCCGGTCCGCCGTGGTACTTGAAGGGGGAGTCTAGCATATGCTCAAAGGTGTATCTGGGCTTCAGCCACGAATGGTCGTCATCGCGCCGCTTGGGATAGGGGGTGCTGCCTGAGCCTCCCGCCTGGCTTCCTTTAGTGGTTGCGACGAGTCGGCTGTCGTATCGCTCATGATAGTTGGCCTCCTCCTCTCTTCTGGTAGTCCCGGTTGTAATCGCGGTCATTCGGGCTGGATTGGCCAATTGGATTTGTTTGGCCGGTTACGTCCTTCTGAGTCGATGAAGTGTTGATGAGCTGGCCGGATGGGTACAGCCGGATGGCTACCTTCATGGCTGCGTCCGCGGTGGCGTACTTCTCCGCGATGGTCAGGAATGTTGCCATGGTATCGGGGTTTGCTCTATAGAACTTGTGTTTCTGCATGGTGCCCTCCCGACATCCGGCTGCGAAATGCCTGATGGAGGTCTTTTCGTCATTTCCCTCGCAAGTGTTGTGGAGGTTGGTCCATCTTCTGAGGTACTCTCGGTCGTTCTACTTTTCCCCTGGATGCACTGGGTGAGCTGCTGCGACAGGCCCGGTCGCTGGTAGCTGCTGGCGAAGTTATAGACGAAGACTTCCTCGAAGTCTAGCCAGGATTTGACGCTGCCGGTTGGAAGAGCCAGGCCCGAGCCGGGCCCTAAAGCGTGAGGGACGCGTAGCGAACCACCACTCTCTTGTTTCCGCCTGCGATGGCGACAGCCGGGACGTAGTCGGTCAACCAATCTTCTGGCTTGGTAACACCACTTTGATTGGGGGTGTCTCGCGGGAGCGATAACCTTTTCGGGAAGGGCTCCTCCCTCATGCATGGTCCGAGGCACACGAGGCCTTCTGCTGGCTCGTCCTCAATGTTCTAGGAAATCTTGAGCCTATCCACACGGCCGTGGGTATCGAGGTTGACTGCGGGGCCGAGTGGTCCTAGGTGGCCTTGGATGCCGCCTCCGGGGTTTTCCGCCTCGCGGTCCCGGCGACGGTTCTCCCATTCTGGTGGTGGTGGTGGTGCGTTCATCTGGTTGGTGCGTGCTGCCGGCTGGTGTCTCCTTCCACCTTGGTCGTTGTTTCGATCGCCGCTGTAACATCCCAAGTATGAAAACTATCCCCTAGAATGTTTGATTTCCTGTTTAATTAAAGTATTGCATCATGTCATCATATTGTTGCATTTGTTTCTTTTGTTTTGCATCTGTTATTCCTTGTTTTCACAATGGAAATCAAACAATTTCAAATGCTTGTTTTCATACTTGTTCTGTTACAACTTTTTGAATAAGAATCACAACTAAAAACAACCAATTGTTTCCATTAAAGTGTGATTCCAAAACTATTGTTTTGTTCTATCAAAAATTCATTTAATATCAAACCCTTCTCAAATTCAATTATGTTTTCCTTCCAAAACAACAACCCTTTTGAAAGCTATGAAAATTGCAAAACAAATCAATCATTTGTTTCCATTAAATCGATAAGGTTCAACTATTTAAGATTGTGGTTTTTAATAATTCACTAAATCCAAATGTTATTCAATTCCAATAAAGTCCCAAACAACAAACCAGTTTTGAAATTATGAAAACTTACAAAAAACCAAACAATCATTTGGTATCAAATAAACATGAACTTTAAACAAGCTTTTGAATTGCTTAAGTTTCAACTAATCACTTAATTCAATTATTCCATTAAATTCATTTATTTTATCAAACAGCAAATAACTTGAAATAATTTTTTTTGGAAAACAAAGTCTTTGCAATGTTGCTGTTGCTATAAACAACTCACCCAAAATTTTCTACTAATTCTCTAATCCTAAAAAAAAACCTCCCTTTCTCTCTTGTTCCAATCTGCAAAAAAAATAAACAGAAACAAATAATAAAACAAACAGCACACAAAGAGAGAGAGAGGGGCAGCAGGCCCAGTCCAACTCCCCAGGCCCATACCCCCTCGCTCCTTCTTCCACCTCTCGTACGGCAGCCATCTGAAGCACACCACGTCGACAGAGAAGGCAGCGAACGGTTGATCATGCTCTTTCCCCTCCTTAAAACCCTAACCGAAGCCCTAGGCCTCTGCCCTCTCCATTTCTCTCTTTCCCTCTCCCCCCGCCTCCAATCTTCCTCCATCTCTTCCACCTCCATCTACTCTCTGTATCTTCTCTGTATCTGAACCTGTACATCCGCCACCGAAAACCCTCTCCTTACCTCGGTGATCGCCGGTGTTCCGGCCACTTTCCGGCCAGGGCGGGTGCGGGAATGGAATCCCCGCGCCGCCCTCTCCCTCCTCGACCTCTCGGCCGCCCTCGAGGAGCTCCGAGGCGCCGCCGCCATCCAAGTCCTCGCCGGCCCGCCTCCCTGCATCCGCCCCGACTCCCTCCTCCATCGAGCGCTCCAGGTGAGGCCTCCGCTCCCCTTCCTCCTCTCGCCCTCCTCCCTCCTCTCCTCTAGGGCCGCCCCCCACAGCTCCCCCCACGGCGCCTCCCTATTTTCCCTCCGGCGAGCAACCGTGCCTCGCTGCCATGGTTCGGTCGTGGTACCTGTTCGATTCAGTTGAGTTCAGAAATATCCGCAAGCCACACCATAACTCCACCGAGCCACCCTTTCCATCACCAACCGAAACCTAGCCCACTGGTTCCACCCCCCCTTGGCGCAGCAGGAGGGGAGGGGTTCGATTCCCCCCTCCCACAGTAAACCAAAAACATTTTTTTGCATTGTTTTGATACCTAAAACTTCCAGGAAATCTCAACTAGGTCCCTTCTATTTCTTTCTAGCCCCTGTAATAATTTTTCCAAGTCCCTAGTTACTTAAAAATGGCAGATTGCACCTCAAATTGGTAAAATGCATAATTAATTCATCCCACCTCCAAATTCAACATTTTTAATATGTTTTCTGTCCCAAATTAAATGATCTATCCAAATATAAAATTTGTTTACTGTTTTGAATATTTTAAATTGGTGCAAAATTTGAAAACTTGTCAAATTCACTTAAACTTGCAAAAATCATAACTTGGGCATAAAAATTCCAAATTCCACAAACCAAATATGTTTTCCAATCAACTTTTCATGTACTTTCCAAATATAAATTTTGTTTGATGTTTTGAATAATTTAAATTGCTGAAAACAACTGTTTCTTGTTTATTGCATTTAAAATTGCCAAAATAATAACTTGCTCATTTTAAATCCAATTTCAACAAATGAAATATGTTTTCCATGCAAAATTAAACCCTCTTTCCAAATATAAACTTTGTTTTCTGTTTTGAATAACTAAAATTGGTTAAATAATTTAAACCTTGTTTAATTCATTTAAAATTGGTAATTTCATAACTTGATCAAAACAAATTCTTTTGGGACATATAAAATATGTTTTCCAACCATAAAAGTATAAACTTTTGAAATATTAATTTGTTTTAATGCTTTGGACAAATAAAAATTCAAATAAGTTCATGTTTGAATTAAATTCATTTAATTCTTGCTTAAACTTGTTTAATTCATAAATAATTTATTTTAAATCCTTTTTCAACAAGTGAAACATGCAATCCACCTAAAATTGTGTGTTATTATCAAATATAAACTTTGTTATCTATTTTGAACAATTAAACTTGATGAAAACAACAAATGCTTGTGTGACACCTTTAAGTAACCAAAATTTCTTAACTTAATAAACCAATTTTCAAACTTGTTAAACCTTATTTCTATTTGATTCTATTGTTGTTATTTTGTTGTTTTCCTCATCCATGCATCATGCTAATTCACTTACACAATTTGATTAGTTGTAAAACAATTAATTCAACCATAATTCATGGGCTTTTCAGGTGCAACTCAAATTGCATGTGGGTCCATTTAATCCTGTTCCTATCTTGTCAACTAGTTTATTTCTATGCATCAATTAAATTGACATGCATCATCCCATTGTTTGTGCACTATGCCATGTTATTGATTGTTTATCTTTCTGCATTGTTTGTTTGCTTCTTCTCGGATAAACGACGACGTTGAGACCGACGATACTTACGACACCCCTTCTAAGGAGTTAGCTCAGTACCAGGCTACTGGGTTTGCAGGCAAGTTATCACTCACATCAACCATCGTGTTCCTTTCAACATTGATTACCGATACTTTCCGTTGTTCTTTTCTGCTAGCCTTAGTAGTAGTTGTTTCTGTTACGAACCCATCACATGAATCCCTTAACCTTGATATTGCCTCACCTCCACTCCTATCACCCCTTGGTTGAGCCAGAGTCTTACTAGCATGCTTAGGTTGTTTTGCTCGAGTCTGTTACCCGTTACTTTCTGTTACTACTCTTTTATGTTCTGGGGGCTCGATGTTTAATCAATCAATCATGCTAATGTTATTATTAATAATAAATTTGATGATAAGGCACCGGCAGGAGGCCCAGGGTGGTTTTGAGGCCTGCTAGTGTCGACCCCCTAATTAGGAAAAGGGTCTTGTCTACTGATCCATGATGAGCGCACTACCCGCATGTGGGAAGCGAGTATGGGCGCCCCCCTCAACTTGACCCGATTCGCATCTCGTCCAAATCGCCGTACTAGTTCGGGCATTCCATTTGCTGCATGCATGATCTTGCGAGCCCTTGGCGCCCGGGTGGAACTTTCGTAGTCGGCATTTAGGGCGGCGTGGTCTTCCAGTGCTATGAGGGTCCTCCTTTTCTTCGGGGGGCTCGATTAGCCGCGCACGCACAGCACGCGGTGCTTTGGGCTTGATGCGAAGAAGGGTTGGTTGTGTTGAGTACCTCGCTTGGTGGGGTGATTTCCCATCTGGCGGGTTATTCATGCGTGTACGGCCAAATTGGTGCAACCCTGCAGGGATAATCTTCTCGAGAAGCCGTGTTTTCCGCGGTTATGGACTACTTGGTGAAAGTACTGGCTAACAAGTACTCAGGACAACTTCAACATAATGATCAATCATGTTTCACCCAATGATTAATAACTTGACTAGTAATAGTTTATTCACACAATAACTTGACTCATCTTTAATCCAACTGTGTGAGTTATCCTCGGATTGCTTCTTTGGATAAGGGGCGAGATCCAGGATGGGTTTGTTTGAAGTTATCTTTCAGTTGGTTACAATCCTCGAACTTATCTCCTTTCTGTTAGCCGGAAGTGGTAGAATCTCTGTAGCTGGTTAGCGCAGCCAGTTGCAGCATCTTTTATATCCCCTCTCTTCCGTTGAACCCAAGGCGTCTGTGCTTGGTGTTGACGGGTTACACTTTGGTGAATTGTGAGTCTTGCTTGCCAGTACGTTTATGTACTGACCCCTTTGGGGCTGTGGTTTCCGCAGACCTACGTTTCCGAGGATCTACATGGTGGCAACTACGTGGAGTATGACGAGACTGCTGACGAGTAGATAGCGGACCCGGGCAGGATCCGAGACTTCGTGGATGGGCTCCGTCTGTTCGTTTCCGGCCTCTTAGGCCTATTTGGTTCTTGTCTGTACTCAGACATTTTGAATGCTTCCGCTGTGATGTAATGATGTATTGTTGGGGCATGTGCCCTCTGAATGATTGTATTTGCTATCTCTGCTCTAGTGAGAGCCATTTGCAACTTATTTTCGATCTTTCGTGTCGTAGAGATCTGTTGTGATATCACTTGTTCAAACGCCGTTGACGTACCATGTGTGTATGGTTGAAGTACGTCAATGGAAGTGTCCTGATTTCTACGGGATAGTTTACATCGACGGTGAACAGTAGCGATTGGTTGTCACACATAAGTGTTGGCCTACTCGTAAGAGGACGCGGGTGCCGGTAAGCCCCGTAATCCAATCAGAATACTGTTCAGTTCGTACGGTGAGTATCCTTTAGAAGTCCGGGTGCGACAGCCGCCGCCGCGCGGCTCGTCAAAGTGGACAGAGTCGACGCTACTCTCGTCGTGTCCTCTTGCGACCAACTGTCGGCGGTTTGGTGTGGAGGCCTGCTTGTCGTCGTATGATCCGTCGTCTCCCCCTTGGCCGCCTGCCGAGCGCGCCGTGGAAGCGTCATAGACCGACTGCTACTGGTTGGCGGCCCATACGAGGTCTTGGAGGCGCTGTTGCTGTAGGCGTAGTTCGTGCCTTTCCAAGCCAGCTAGTTCCTGTGCGCCGCCTGGGCCGCCCTCATGTTCTTGTCGGGGTGCTATAGACCGGCCGCCTAGGGGCAGCCGGAACCATAACGTCCCCTTGATTCATCTCGTTGTTGAGGTCTTTGCCGCGTCGGTGCACCGCGTCTCTTTGGTCGGCTGCATTCGGCACCGGTGTGTAGTCGTGGGCGACGTTGTATTCATGGATGTTTGCCTCCATCTGGCGATGCTGGGCTGCCACCTCCTCTGTCCTGCGGAGGAGCATGATGTGTGCCCTTTTTTTTTGAAGATTATGTGTGCCCTTTCCAACTCTTAGGCCTCCTTCGTCAGGTCGGCGTCGGGGGTGATGGGATGATGGAGCCTGGCGGTGATCCATCTTTGGTGGGTTTAGTCGGGTGATGTCGCCTCCTTACTAGCTGGGGTTGGGCCGATAATTACCATGGTCTCCGCAATGATGCGGGGCTCGGCGCTGCTTTCGCAGCCGGCCGCCTCCTCGAGGAGATGATCTGAGCAAGCGTGCACCTCGGCAAGGAACTCGGGGACGACGACGATGTAGACTCGGTGCTCCCCGAAGGACACGATGGAGCCGCCTGCAGGGATGGGATCCTCCTTCGTGAAGCATTGACGGAGTGTAGACACACGCTCATTGAGAGACCCCAAGCGCAAGGTGTGAAGAGTGCAGCGGCAAGTTTTCCCTTAGAAAAGAAACCAAGGTTGAATCGACCAGTAGGAGGAAGAAGCACTTCTGAAGGTTGATGCAGCTGAGGTGGAAGGGAGCAATACCGGTTCAGCAGCAACGTGGAACCAACACAACACAATCAAATTACTTTGCCCCAACGAAGTAGTAAGGTTGTCAATCTCACCGTTTTTGCTGAACACAAAGAGGTTAAATGTATGGTGTGGAAAACAGTAGGAACAACATGAAAGAAGTATGAAAGTAGTAGGTGTTTTATCATTATGAGGAAAATGGACTGGGGTGCATAGTTCACCAGTGGTGTCTCTCCGTGAAAGATAAATAACATGTGTGGTGAACAAATTACAGCTGGGCAATTGATAGAAATGAAGGCTGCACCGTAGTGCATATGCAAGACATAAAGATTACTATGTGATTCATGCGGGCATTACAACAAAATACATAGACCATCATCCAACTGCATCTATGTCTAATAATCCACCCTCCGAATATCATCCGAACAAACGTTGGGTATTAAGTTGCTAGCAACAGATTATCGCCGTAAGCAAAGTGTGTAATGTAAAAAAAAATGTAAACTAGGTAAACACCGTTGTTTTCTCCCTAATGGCAACAACACATCCTCCATCCGTCACATTTCTGTCACGCGAGCACAAATGCAAATGAGGCATGAACCCACTATCGAGCATAAATACTCCCTCTTGGAGTTACTAGCATCCACTTGGCCAGAGCATCTACTAATAACGGAGAGCATGCAAGAACATAAATAACATATGCATGAAGATAACATGATAGATTGATAATCAGAAGACATAGCATTCAACATTCATCAGATTCCAGCAAACACAACATCTAACATTACATAAAGATGATCTTGATCATGTTAGACAGCTCACAAGATCTAAGCATGAGGTACAAAGTGGAGAGAACAACCATCACGCATCACTTCGGAGGAAGGCATGGTGGTGTAGACCCCTCCGGTGATGAATTCCTCTGCCGGCAGGGTGCCGGGGAGAGCTCCAGAACCCTCCCGATCTCGGGATGACAATTACGGCGGCCTCGGGTGTTTTTCGGGACAAAGTGGGATATCTTTAGGGTTTACGTCTCGAGGGGGGTATAAATAGGCGAAAGGGCAAAGGCGGTGGAGGCCGGAGGGCCCACGCCACCCCATGTCGCGGCCATGGGGGGGCGCCGCCCTATGGTGTGGGCCCCCTGAGGCCCCCCTCCGGGTCTCTTCGGGACTCTGTAGCTTCCGGGCTTCGAATTTTCCAATTCCGAGAATATTTCCAAAACAACTTTTCTGAAACTAAAAACATCATAAAACAGGGAACTGACTCTGTGGCATCTTGTCAATAGGTTAGTCCGGAAAATCAATAAAAATGACATAAAGTGTATAGCAAACATGTGGGGAACAATAAGAAAACAACATGGAACATCCGAAAATAAGGATACGTTTATGACGTATCAACATCCCCAAGCTTAGCTCGTACTCGTCCTCGAGTAGGTAAACGATAAAAACACATAATTTCTGAGCTGACATGCTACCAACATTAACTTGATCATCACTAATGTAAAAGCATAAGTAAGTTGAGATCGTAGAACTTAAACACAAGCATGATAAATAGAATTTTAATAATAAAGCATAGCAATCACCTTGCATCATGAGAAGTAACACAAATAAAAGATCATGAATAACAATGCAACAAAAGATATACGTTTGTTTCAAGTATAGAGAAAACATGTCAAAGTGATATTTCGCTAGTCCTTAAGAGTGGGGCAAAACATAAATGCCAGGACACCTTCAAAGTTCATGAGGAAGACTAGAACAAATAATTAGAGAACAAGCAATAACACATCATAAATCAATCAATAATGTTTCTGAGACAAATGCACATAAAACTCAGAATGGCAACTATTCTCTCTCAACTGTGTATAAAGTTAGAAAATGGAGACTCAACATAAAAGTAAAAGAAAGGCCCTTCGCAGAGGGAAGCAGGGATCACTCATGTGCTAGAGCTTTTATTTTAATAAAAAGAGGTATAAAAAGCTTGACACTCCTGATATCCCACAAGTATAGGGGATCGTGTGTAGACTTTTCGATAAGTAAGAGTGTCGAACCTAACGAGGAGCTAAAGGTAGAATAAATTTTCTCTCAAGTTCTATCAACCACTGATACAACTCTACGCACACTAGACATTTACTTTATCTAGAAAATAATACTAGAGCAATAATACGGGTATAAGAGATAGCTTTGCAAGATAATAAATACAAGAAAGTAAATGTTACTGCTGCATCAATAAAGTATACTAAGTAACCATAAACTAACAGTACCATGAGTGTGGAAAAATGGTGGTAATTGTGATGGATTTGACCATGATCAAATAGTCAAATACATGGTTGATATTCCTCTTTTATGTGGGAGAGGCAAAGCTAACAAGCTCTCACTATCCAATGATTGCAAGTACTTATGATTGGAACTCTAGCAAACATCCGTAACTATTAGAAGATACATTAAGGTAAAAATACCCAACCATAGCATTTAGATCAAAAGGTCCTCTTTCTCCCATATGATTCAATCACTAGATTGGGGCTCATGTTTCTGTCACTCAAGCAACCCTCCCTCTAGCTTTCTACACATACTACAAACCCTATGATGTGATCCATGCACGCATAAACATATGATTACACCATAGGACTGTAAAAAATTCAATATATAGCACAAACGATCCATAGAGATTAAATAATCAATCATATGACAAAAGGATCTACACAAACATGACATAGATGCAATAGATCATGTGCAAATAATTTATAACGTCAAACACCATGTTTACATAGGGCGGTACAGAGGTGTGTGGGAGAATGAACCACTATAGACAAGGAGGAATTGACGATGGAGATGGTGGTGAAGACGGCGGAAAGGACAGCGCAGGGCGCATGGCAGCGGCGGCACCGGCGGTGGCGCAGGGACTCCTTCCCTGCGCCGCCGGCATCATAGGGGAGCGCCGCCCCTTAACCCTCTTCCTTCATGGACTTGGGAGCCCTCCCCCATGGAGATGGAATCCATGGGGGAGGCTAAAACGTGGCTTTGGTGGCTGGAAATTCGTGGTATGGGGTGTCTCTCACGACCTAGGTTTCCTCCTTTTATATAGTCTCACGGACTTCCATCATCCCATCTAGGGCTGCGGTAAATCGGGCGTATCTCGGTCGTCCTGACTTGGAATCAGACAAATTTTAACTCTAGAACATACGCCGCGAAATTCCCCACAACTTTTTCTTATGTGAGATTTCCGTTTGACGCTTTCTTTGACCCGTAACGCGGCAATCTTTAGTATTTTCAGACAGATTTTAGGAAAGTCCCAATTCGACTCCAACAAGGTTTTTTCTTCTATTTTTGGTAATTCCTACACATCAAAGTGTAAAACAAGAACATTGTGCACTTTTGCAACTATTAGTAGGTTATACCAAATAAATCATAAACTTAATATAAAAAAATTATGAAAAGCATTCAAGTAGCATGAAACCATCAAAAATTATAGATACGTTTTGGACGTATCAACATCCCCAAGCTTAGTTCCTACTCGTCCTCGAGTAGGTAAAACGATAAAAAAAATTGAGGTTACATGCTACCAACATAATATTGATCATCAATAATGTAAAAGCATATGTAAGCCAAGATCATAGAACTTAAGCACAAGCATGATAATTAAAACTTTTAATAATAAAGCACAGCAATCACCTTGCATCATGAGAAGTAACACACATAAAAGATCATGAATAACAATGCATCGAAAGTCATACGTTTCTTTCAAGTATAGGGAAAGCATGGCAAAGTGATATTTCGCTAGTCCTTAAGAGTAGGGAAAAATAAATGCCAGGACACCTTCAAATTTTATAAGGAAGACTAGAATAAATAATTTGAGAACAAGTAATAACACATCATGAATCAATTAATAATGCTTCTCGGACAAATGCGCATTAAACTCAGAATGGCAACTATGCTCTCTCAACTGTGCATAAAGTTAGAAGATGGAGACTCAACATAAAAATTAAATGAAAGGCCTTCACAGAGGGAAGCATGGATCACTCATGTGGTAGAGCTTTTATTTTATTAAACAGAGGTATTAAAAGTCTACACTCCTCTCATCCATCTTACACAAACCATGGCTAACCGAATCCTCGGGTGCCTGCCAAGAATCACATACCATGGAGTAGTGTCTATATTTTGGGAGATGTATGCTAATGTCAACGAATGTTAAACAGAAAATACAGTACGTCACAAGTCAACTAGATTTCACAAGAGCGGCTCCCATATGAAGGACGCAATTGGTGTAGAAGGTCATCCTTTTTCTCTTTTGTTTACACAATTATGCTTTGACTGATAAATTAGGGGCAAAAATAGTGAAGAAATTTTGTGTGTATTAATTTGGGGCTGGGCACCCCGCTGCCAGCTCTTCTATCAATTGGATAAGCGGATGAAGCCATTAGTCCAGGGTGTGAAATCCAATCAACAAGTGAGATAAAGATTCTCTCTTTACGTCCTCATGAGCAAAAACAGGAACACAAAGAAGGAGTGATTTTGAAGGTTTTAAAGGTAACACATGAGAAATTTACTTGGGGTGGCAGTTAAATACCACATGTAGGTAGGTATGGTGGACACAATGGGAAAACTTGGTTTTAGGGAGTTGGATGCACGAGTAGAATTCCATACTCAGTACAGGTGGAGGCTAGCAAAATACTGGGAGCGACAAATCAAGAGAGCATAAGATCCATAATCATGCATAGAGACATAAACATCATTAATCAAAGCATAAGTGGTACCACAAGTTCAAAAACTAAATGATCATGGAGGCTATTCGTGACTAGCTCATAGTCATAAACATGGTGTGAGCATGCGCCAAGTCAAGCAAATAAAACATTCAAAGGAGAACACCACAAATTTATGCTTCAATATGACAAGAACAACTCATGATTCTTTCAATGGCACATTAAACACCCTCAGCTATTTGAGGCTAATCACGCTAATCAATAACCACAAGGCTTTAAAACTAAAATAATGCCTATCATGATATGAAAAAGTTCTAGCCACAGTCTATACAAGCTTCTACTTGCACCATTAAAAATTCTACCTCAAGCAGCAGTTTCTTTTCCCAACAAGCACCATACAAGATATGTTTTAACAAAAATACTCTACATGATACAGAAAGCAAACATGAGAGTACTCACATAACACTACTAAAACTAACGGCTCTGAATAAGAGATGCATGAAAACAAAGGCTAAACGCGGTACTAGCAAAAAGTGAACACTCACAGAACAATAAGAATGAAAACTAGAGTGTTCGAAGCAATAAAAACGGAGTGTGTCTCTCTCCCACACAAGTATGATAAGATCCAACTATAAACTACAACAAAGAAAACTAAACAAACGGAAAGCAAAAATAAAAGACGCTCCAAGTAAAGAACATAAGATGTGACCGAATAAAAATATAGTTTCACTAGAAGTGACCTGATAAATTGTTGATGAAGAAGGGGATGCCTTGGGAATCCCCAAGCTTAGGTGCTTGAGTCTTCTTGGAATTTGCTGGGATGTACCACCGGGGCATCCCCAAGCTTAGACTTTTTACTCTTCTTGATCAAGTCATATCATCCTCTTCTCTTGACACTTGAAAACTTCCTTCACACCAAACTTATCACAATCTTCATTAGCATTGTTAGTGCAATCGAAATAATAAATTCACATGGTTCAGTTTCAACAGAAGCCTAAAACTCATAAACACATTAGCTACTATCACAACTTATTTTAAAACTCTTTTTCTCAAAAGAACACCAAAAGAAAGAGATTAAGATGCTTCACATGGTTCAGTTTCAACACAAGCCTAAAACTCATAAACACATTAGCTACTATCACAACTTATTTTAAAACTCTTTTTCTCAAAAGAACACCAAAATAAAGAGATTAAGATGCAAATGCAATTATTGGCAGAAATCTGTCAAAACAGAACATCAGGTAAAGATGATTTTTTTTCGAAAATCTTCTATTGCTCAAATCAAAAAGTGTTTAACTAATAAAGTTGTGTATATAGCCCAGGATTACACACAAATAAACTCAGGTCATTTTGAATTTTCTGTGATTTTATACGAATTTAACAGTGGACAGCAGAAATCTGTTTCCTGCGCAGAAATCCGAAATATAGTCTCAACCTTCCACTAGAGCCTTTACTTGGATCAACTAATACATGAGAATAAAGATATAAAGGAGTTTCTACAGAAGTATACAACCCCTTGACTCAAAGAAAGCAGAGAAAAACAATGCAAAAATAAAACATGGGTTATCTCCCAAGAATTGCTTTTCTTTAAAGCCTTTTAGCTAGGCATGATAATTTTCCCAAAGTGCTGCTATTGAACCAAATCAAATTTTGTTTTTGAATTAATAAAAGGTTGCTTAAATTTCCAACTTATAAATGAAATATAAGACCCAAAAAGAATCAAACAAAAATGCAAAGCGGCCAATCTTACAACAAAAGTCAGAATCTGTCCAGAAAAACAGCAGCTGGGAAACGTATTTATTAGGTGCACTTAAACATGTCATAAATTTTTCCCAATTTTTGTGCATGCAAAGGGTTAGATGATACATAATCAGATAAATTTTAGTGACTTTTATAGTTTTCAGTAAAATATGAAAAATCGTACAGTGAGCAGAAAATGCTGAAAACAGAAAAAACCCTTAAATATGCATCAACTAAAACTAAATGCGCAAAACTTGGTACTTTATTTTTTTAGAAACTAAAATAACAGAGGCTAAAAAAGAACTAAACTTCATAGTAACAGCAAAGAAACCCAAAAATAAATGCAAGCAAATTAAAATACATGTTAAGAACATACATATCATGTGAAAATGGTAATATATATCATGAACGAGACAACCTCAGTTTTGTTGATGGATAAGGGGATGATTCGGGCATCCCCAAGCTTAGATGATTGTATCTTCTTGAATATGTTCTTGGGATGCACCTAACCATCCCCAAGCTTGAGCTCTTCCGTCTTTTTGTTCATCTCATATCACCATATTGATTAGATATTATAAGCTATATCCACATAAAACTTCACAAAACTCATTAGTAAGGTTAGTACTCATTAAATAAAATTCACTCATGTTCAAGTATTGGAAAGTTTCATGATATTTATTAAACATTAGCCACTTTATATACCGAGGTTTCTTATAAAATTTCCGTTGTCCGTCGAAAAACTAAGGAAACTAAGAACACTAAGTACAATATTGAATAAAAAAAAGAAATCTGCGAAAACTGAACAACCTGTAAAGATGTCAATCAATGAGATAGTTATGTAGCTCAAATCAAAAAAAACATAAGACTAATGAAAGAAAGATCATAATCTCAGGTTTATGCAGAAAAAAATTCAGATCAAAATAATGTTCTGGTGATTTTAAACAGGTTATACGGTGAAACACAACAAATCTGTTTTTGCGCAGTAAACCAAACTTTTGCACTTTAAAGTAACTAGGGACTAATATTAGCACACTATTTTTTTATGTACGAAGGTATATACACAATATTTACAATATATACATGTTTTTATCTGAAAAACTTCCCTGGAAAGAATTTGTTTGGTTTCATAGGCACGAACACAAGTGTTCAAGGTCGACCCCCACTTAACCATTACTCATCTTTCCAATCACTTTTCTTTTTGAAAACATTTTTAGATAACAAGTACAACTAATTTTGTTTATAATTCGCATTCCCTATCCCTGAACGTAAAAACTATTTAAAGACAAAGCAAAAAAGTGCACACAAGAATATTCACCCACGCTATTGCTTCCCGGCAACGGCGCCAGAAAAGGTCTTGATATCCCACAAGTATATGGGATCGTGTGTAGCCTTTTCGATAAGTAAGAGTGTTGAACCCAACGATAAGCTAAAGGTAGAATAATGTTCTCTCAAGTTCTATCAACCATTGATACAACTCTACGCACACTAGACGTTTACTTTATCTAGGAAATAATATAGAGCAATAATACAGGTATAAGAGATAGCTTCGCAAGATAATAAATACAAGAAAGTAAATGTTAGTGCTGCAGCAATAACTATACTAAGTAACCATAAACTAACAGTACCATGAGTGTGGAAAAATGGCGGTAATTGTGGTGGATTTGTCCATGATCAAATAGTCAAATACATGGTTGATATTCCTCTTTTATGTAGGAGAGGCAAAGCTAGCAAGCTCTCACTATCCAATGATTGCAAGTACTTATGATTGCAACTCTAGCAAACATCTGTAACTACAAGAAGATACATTAAGGTAAAAATACCCAACCATAGTATTAAGATCAAAAGTTCCTCTTTATCCCATATGATTCAATCATTAGATTGGGGCTCATGTTTCTGTCACTCAAGCAACCATCCCTCTAGTTTTCTACACATACTACAAACCCTACGATATGATCCATGCGCGCATAAACATATGATGACACCATAGGACTGTAACAAATTCAATATATAGCTCAAACCATCCATAGAGATTCAACAATCAATCATATGACAAAAGGGTCTACACAAACATGACATAGATGCAATAGATCATCTGCAAATAATTTATAACGCCAAACACCATGTTTACATAGGACGGTACAAAGGTGTGTGGGAGAATGAACCACTGTATACAAGGAGGAATTGCCGATGGAGACGGCGGTGAAGACGGCGGAGAAGACAGCGCAGGGTGCAGGGCGGCGGCGGCGCTGGCGGTGGCGCAGGGACTCCTTCCCTGCGCCGCCGGCATCATAGGGGAGCGCCGCCCCTTAGCCCTCTTACTTCATGGACTTCGGAGCCCTCCCCCATGGAGATGGGATCCATGGGGGAGGCTAAAACGTGGCTTTGGTGGCTGGAAATTCGTGGTATGGGGTGTCTCTCACGACCTAGGTTTTCTCCCTTTATATAGTCTCACGGATTTCCGTCATCCCATCTAGGGCTGCGGTAAATCGGGCGTATCTCGGCCGTCCGGACTCTGAATCAGGCGAATTTTAAGTCTAGAATGTACGCCACGAAATTCCCCAAAACTTTTTCTTCTGTGAGATTTCGGTTTGACGTTGTCTTTGACCCGTAGCGTGACAATCTTTAAAAAGTGTGTTTAGACAGATTTCAGGAAAGTCCCAATTCGACTCCAACAAGGTTTCTTCTTCTATTCTTGGTAATTCCTACACATCAAAGTGTAAAACAAGAACATTGTCAAATTTTGCAACTATTAGTAGTTAGTCCAAATAAATCATAAAATTAATATAAAAACAATTATGAAAAGCATTAAAGTAGCATGAAACCATCAAAAATTATAGATACGTTTTGGACGTATTAACTCCTCCCAACCATCTTACACAAATCATGGCTAACCGAATCCTCGGTTGACTGCCAACAACCATATACCGTGGAGGAGTGTCTATATTTTAAGAGAGATGTATGCTTATGTCAACGAATGGTAAACAGAAAATACAGTACGTCACAAGCCAACTAGACTTCACAAGAGCGGCTCCCATAGAAGGAGGCATCTGGGTAGAAGGTCATCCATCTTTCTCTTTTGTTTACACAATTATGCTTTGACTGATAAATCAGGGGCAACAATAGTGAAGAGAGTTTGTGTTATTAATTTGGGGCTGGACACCCCGCTGCCAGCTCTTCTATCATTGGATAAGCAGATGAAGCCACTAGTCCAGGGTGTGAAAGTTCAATCAACAAGTGAGATAAATATTCTCTATTTACATCCTCATGAGCTAAAACGGGAGCACAAAACAGGAGTAATTTTGAAAGTTTTAAAGGTAACACATGAGCAATTTACTTTGGAGTGGCGGTTAATTACCACATGTAGGTAGGTATGGTGGACACAATGAGAAAACTTTGGTTTCTGGGAGTTGGATGCACGAGTAGAGCTCATACTCAGTACAGGTGGAGGCTTAGCAAAAGACTAGGAGCGACAAATAAAGAGATCATAAGAGCCATAATCATGCATAGTGACATAAACATCATTAATCAAAGCATAAGTGGTACCACAAGTTCAAAAACTAAATGATCATGGAGGCTATTCGTGACTAGCTCATAGTCATAAACATAGTGTGAGCATGCGCCAAGTCAAGCAAATAAAACATTCAAAGGAGAACACCACAAATTTATGCTTCAATATGACAAGAACAACTCATGATTCTTTCAATGGCACATTAAACACCCTCAGCTATTTGAGGCTAATCACGCTAATCAATAACCACAAGGCTTTAAAACTAAAATAATGCCTATCATGATATGAAAAAGTTCTAGCCACAGTCTATACAAGCTTCTACTTGCACCATTAAAAATTCTACCTCAAGCAGCAGTTTCTTTTCCCAACAAGCACCATACAAGATATGCTTTAACAAAAACTCTCTAAATGCTACAGAAAGCAAACATGAGAGGAATCACATAAAACTACTAAAACTAACGGCTCTGAACAAGAGATGCAATGAAAACAAGAGCTAAACATGAATTTTTGCAGCAGCTAGAAGAAAAACTAAGAATACTAGCAAAGCAAGTATTCAAATGAAAAAGCGGAGCGTGTATCTCTCCCAAACAAAGAATGATAGGTTACAACTATATTATTTCAGAAAGGAAAACAAAGGAAAATAAAAGAAAATAAAAGAAAAACAAATATACGCTCCAAGTAAACTTCATATGATGTGACCGAATAAAAATATAGTTTCACGAGAAGTGACCTGATAAATTGTTGATGAAGAAGGGGATGCCTTGGGAATCCCCAAGCTTAGATGCTTGTGTCTTCTAAAAATATGCTTGGATGAACCATGGGGGCATCCCCAAGATTTGACCTTGCACTCTTCTTGATCACATATATCACCTCTTCTCTTGACCCTTGAATACTTCCTTCACACCACACTCAAACAGTAATTCGCATTAGAGGGTTAGTGCAACAATTAAAAATCCATTGTTTCTGTATGTCACAAGTTCTATTGATACTTTTAAACATTAGCTACATCCACAGATGTTTCGTGAAGCAAAGAAATCCACTTGACATCGCATAAGAGAAAATGCAAGAAAAATGGCAGAATCTGTCAAAACCAGAACAGTCTGTAAAGACGAATTTTTTCGAGGCACTTACGTTGCTCAGATCGAAAAACTTAAAGAACGAAAAGTTGCAAAATTAGCGAAGGAATAAGCACAAGAAATTTCAGGTCATTCTGATGTTTCTATGATTTATACGATTGTTTACGGTGGACAGCAGAAATCTGTTTCCTGCGCAGAAATCCGAAAACCAACTCCAACTCTCGTCAGAACCCTTACTTGGCACTACTAAAAAATGAAAAGAAAGATACAAAGGAGTTGCTACAGAAGTATACAACCCCTTGACTCAAAGAAAACAGAGAAAACAAAGCAAAAAAATAAAACCATGGGTTATCTCCCAAGAAGTGCTTTTCTTTAACGCCTTTTAGCTAGGCCCAGAAAAGTGGAATCAAGTGTTTTCAAGTAAAGAAGATGCTCACACAAGAAATATGAATTAAGAAAAAGAGAGCATCAAGTATTAAACAAATTTGATCCTACCCCACTTCCTATGCATAGGAATCTGGTAAAGAGATAAATCAAAGAAGCTCAAACTAGAGATCACACGAAGGTAGAACAAAAGCCACTTCAAAACTTTCAAAAAAAAGAGGTGTTTTAATAACATGAATACTCCTACAACCATATTTTCCTCTCTCATAATAATTTTCAGTAGCATCATGAACAAACTCAACAACATAATTATCACATAAAGCATGTTTGTCATGGTCTAAAAGCACACAATTCATATCAAGCTTTAAAACAGTGGGATCAAAATTTAAAATCAGCTCCTCTTTCTTCCCACTTTTAGCAATAGCAAAAAAAGATGATTGATCACTCATAAAAAGGTATAGGACACATTATAGCAATCCTATTTTCAGTAGCATTATAATTTATAACATCAAGTAACATAGGACCATCATCAAGAGCATTATCATATAAATTTTCTAAACAAACTTCCTCATTATCATGCATATCAATAGTTGGAATAAATAGAGGATTATCATAGGATTTATCAAGGTAGCAAGGATTATCATAAATAACAGTAGAAATATCATTCTCACAAGTTTCATTCATAGTAGTATCAAGGTCACAAGTATAGCAAGTATCAACTTCATCAAAAATAGATATTTCAAAAGAATCAATAGGATCATCACTTTGATCAAATAACGTATGAGTTAAAGAGTTACTCTCATTTCGAGGTAGACATGGGTAGCTCCATTCTTCCTTCTCTTGATCATCACTCTCCTCCTCTTTTTCATCCAGTGAGCTTCTAGATTCAGAAATTTCTTCTTCCATAGGTTCCTGCAAGGCAGTAGTTGCTTCCTTAGGTTGAGTGCATTTATTAAGATATTCCATTATGTAGTAATTAAAATCCTTGTAATTATCAAAGCAATATTCAAGTATAGCATAAATATCGTATTTATAAGGTGAATCATCAATACTTTCAAGCAAATAGGCAATTTCGAATGCACCCTTCCAAGCAATAAATTCTTCAATTTGTTCCACATAATAAAATTCATAATTTCCCTTAACATATGAAGATATGGTAACATTATCATTATAATCACATTGAAAAGGGAGGTGTTTATACCTCCTACAACAACGAGATTTATCAAAGCAATAAGTAACATTGTAAGTACAGCACAAGTTTCTAGCATAGTCATGCAATTTATTAATTTGCTCCCATAAGTGTATCCCTTTTGTGACAAGCGGTGTTCCTTATAATATTTTTGTTGTTCATCCGTGAACCCACCTTGCCTAAAAGATCTAGTTTCAAAGACATCAAACATTGATAGCAAGCATGATAAAGCAAAAATAACAACTAGAATAAGAACTAATTTTTTGTGTTTTTGATAAAGAGAAGCAACCAAGGCAAAATAAAATAAACTAAGCAAAACAAAAACAAAGTAAAGTGATTGGAAGTGAGAGACTCCCCTTGCAAAAATTCTCTTCTTCCACGACAACGACGCCAGAAAGGCTTGATGGAGTGTAGAAACACGCTCGTTGGGAGACCCCAAGCGCAAGGTGTGAAGAGTGCAACAACAAGTTTTCCCTCAGAAAAGAAACCAAGATTGAATCGACCAGTAGGAGGAAGAAGCACTTCTAAAGGTTGATGCAGCTGAGGAGCAGGGCGCACTACCGGTTCAGCAAAAACGTGGAACCTACACAACACGATCAAATCACTTTTCCCCAACGAAGCAGTGAGGTTGTCAATCTCACCGATTTTGCTGAACACAAAGAGGTTAAACGTATGGTGTGGAAAACAGTAGGAACAGTATGAAAGCAGTATGTGTTTTATCAGTATGAGGAAAATGGACCGGGGTCCACAGTTCACTAGTGGTGTCTCTCCGTGAAAGATAAATAACATGTGTGGTGAACAAATTATAGCTGGGCAATTGACAAAAATGAAGGTTGCACCGTAGTGCATATGCAAGACATAAAGATTGCTATGTGATTCATGCGGGCATTACAACAAAATACATAGACCGTCATCCAACTGCATCTATGTCTAATAATCCACCCTCCGAATATAATCCGAACAAACGTTGGGTATTAAGTTGCTAGCAACAGATTATCGCCGTAAGCAAAGTGTTTAATGTAAACAATGTAAACTAGGTAAACACCGTTGTTTTCTCCCTAATGGAAACAACACACCTTCCACCCGTCACGTTTCTGTCACTCGATCATAGATGCAAAGGAGGCATGAACCCACTATCGAGCATAAATACTCCCTCTTGGAGTTACTAGCATCTACCTGGCCAGAGCATCTACTAATAGCAGAGAGCATGAAAGATCATAAATAACATATGCATGAAGATAACATGTTAGATTGATAATCAGAATACATAACATTCAACATTCATCAGATCCCAGCAAACACAACATGTAGCATTACATAAAGATGATCTTGATCATGTTAGGCAACTGACAAGATCTAAACATGAGGTACAAAGTGGAGAGAACAACCATCTAGCTACTGCTATGGACCCATAGTCCAGGGATGAACTACTCACGTATCACTTCGGAGGAGGGCATGGTGGTGTAGACCCCTCCGGTGATGAATTCCCCTCCCGACAAGGTGTCGGGGAGAGCTCCAGAATCCTCCCGATCTCGGGATGACGATGACGGCGGCCTCAGGTGTTTTTCGGGAAGAAGTGGGATATCTTTAGAGTTCATGTCTTGGGGGTACGGGGGGGTATAAATAGGCGAAATGGCAAAGGCGGTGGAGGCCGGGGGGCCCCACACCACCCCATGGCGCGGCCGAGGGGGAGGGGGCACGGCCCTATGGTGTGGGCCCCCTGAGGCCCCCTACGGGTCTCTTTGGGACTCCGTGGAACCTTCGGGAATTCTAAGACTTCCGGGCTTCAAATTTCCAATTCCAAAAATATTTCTAGAACAATTTTTCTGAAACTAAAAACAGGTAAATGGCTCTGTGGCATCTTGTCAATAGGTTAGTCAAGAAAATCGATAAAAGTTTACATAAAGTGTATAGCAAATATGTGGGAAACAATAAGAAAACAACATGGAACATCAGAAATTAAGGATACGTTTATGACGTATCAACATCCACAAGCTGACGAGTAGGTAAACGATAAAAACACATAATTTCTGAGGTGACATGCTACCAACATAAACTTGATCATCAATAATGTAAAAGCATAAGTAAGATACGATCATAGAACTTGCACGAAGCTGGCCGGAGGGCTTGCACGAAGAGAAACTCTGGCTGGGCGAGTCTCCGCGCGGAACAAGACTCCGGACGCCGCTCTAGACCCCACGATGGGCGCCAACTGTCGTGGTATTATGCACGTCAGCACCATTGCGCTAGAAATGGAGTTTACGGAGGGACACATGACACAAATGTCGGTGTCCGTGCGGGATGGGTCACAAGCATGCAAGAGAAACAATGTACCCAGGTTTGGGACCTCAGCCGGGTGTGTTCCTTACTCTTGCGGGGCCGGCTGTACGACTAGCCGGCTAGGGCCCACTCGGGGTCATAAACAGTGTACTTATTCCTAAGTATGGCTACATGGTACATGATGGGACTTGGTAAGGAAACTACGGATGATGATGCATGCGACCAAAATTTAAGGGTACGGCTGCCTACTCTTCCATTAGAAATACAATTGACATTGTGTGTGCCATCACATCTCTCTTTAGCCCATGCCCTCTTTTAGCCCACGCTTGTCCTTGCTTGTTAGAGCCGTCCGGCTGGGGCCTCTAGCTGGCCAGGACCAACCGGCCTAACTGTAGCCGTCTGGCAAGAGGCCAGACCAGCCGGCCATCTCCTTGGGCTTGCTTTGATCTTGTCAATCCCCCCGACACTAGTCGTATTTTTTTTTTTGAAATTCTGTTACGAAACCCTTCAGTGGTACCAGACCCGATCTATTTGTAGCACCGCTGGTACGGTTAGAACACATGTTGATTGTGTGGGCGTCGATCTTATAATTGTTACCCTCCCACGTGTACTTGTTCATCCAAATAGGTTCTACCTTATACCCACGAACAAGCATTGCGAATATCTTTGGCAATTGGTTGAATGGTGTGGATCATAGGTTTAAGAGACTTATTAGGGTGGGAGTGTTGACCGTTATATGGTTGCTATGGCTGTATAGAAATGACAAGGTTTCTAATTATAAAAATTTATCTCATGCATGTTATTTTCAAGAGCACAACTACGCTCCGTTCGTGATCTCCGTTGCAATGTGTGGAGCATCGCGACCTCTTTACGGAGGTGTGTACAAGACTGGAGGATACTTCGACAAACTTTTTTTATCCCAGCATGGATGGCAGCCTAATTTGCGTCTAGGCCCTCCATCTCCATAGGCATTTTTATTATTTCTCATCATGATATGTAATTAATAAACTCAGTCCTGACTAGTCTGCCAATGTTTCTTCTATCCTTCTTCTAAATCCCGAAAGGAGTTCGTAAGAGGTTGGATTTTTATCGTTCTAGATTTTTTTGGCAGAGTGATAGTACGAAGAGAAAGTATAGATTAACAAAGTGGAATACTGTATGTCGCCCAAATGACCAAGAGGGTATGGGTATTGAGGTATTAGAAGTTAAGAATAAATATTTGCTGAGTAAATATTTGTTTAAATTGCTTCATGAAGAGGGGGTTTGGAAGGAACTTCTCTCCAACAGATATTTAGGGGATAAAATGTTGTCCCAAGTAGAAGCAAAACCTTCAGATTCACCCTTTTGGAAAGGTTTAATGACGGTGAAGGAAGAATTTTTTGAGATGGGGGCTTTCGATTTGGGTAATGGGCATCAAGTCAGGTTTTGGGAAGATACGTGGTTAGGAGATGAAGCGTTATCTCAAACTTATCCTTCTCTTTTTGCGATTTCTCAACATAAAAATGTTACGATAGCAAGCGTACTATCTAATACTCCTCTTAATATTCGATTTAGGAGAGGTATTTTTGGGGAAAGAAGAGCCCAGTGGTTGCATTTAGTTGAGCGCCTCATGAGTGTGTCTGTTTCAGGGGAGAATGATACATTTAAATGGATATTAACACCCAACAGGGTGTTCTCCGTTAAGTCCTTTTATGCGGACTTAATGCATGGTTCTACAAGATTTTTACGAAAATATTTATGGAATCTAAAAGTTCCGCTAAAGAAAAAAAGAATCTATGGTTCGTCGATAGAAAGGTTATCTTAACAAAAGTCAATCTCAGCAAGAGAGGGCGGATAGGGAGTAAAAAATGTGTCTTCTGTGATGCGGAAGAGTCAGTTGACCATATTTTAATTTCAGTATCTCTCATTCGAATAGTATTTCGAACATGTTTAGTGCTTCGTTAAATGGTGTTGATAAAAAAACAAAAACGCGCATATGAATAGGCGTCGCTGCTGTCTTATGGGCTATTTGGAGATGCCGTAATGAAATTGTGTTTGACAAAAAACCGACTACTCACTTTTTGCAGATTATCAACAAGGTGATATATTCTATCTACACGTGGTCCTTCCTGCTGCCTGTTGATGAACGCGGACTTATAGATTCAGGCTGTGCAGGACTGATGACGGTTGTTCGGGCTATTTACAGCTGAGGTGGGTGGCTTAATGCTAGACGTATTGATGCATAAGACTGTAATATTTCTGTGGTTGATCTTTGTGGCCACCTTAAGTGACCCGTGATTTGTTTGGAGTCGTAAACTTTTGACTTTTATTTTATCAATATAAAACCGGCTGTAATCTTTCTGTGGTCGATCTTTGTGGCCACCTTAAGTGACCCGTGATTTGTTTGGAGTTGTAAACTTTTGACGTTTATTTTATCAATATAAATCGGTTGTGTGCATCAATTTGATGCAGAAACTGGGTCCTAAGGGTTTCCATTTCAAAAAAAAAAAATCATGATATGTAATTCGTCTTTTATTTTATTTTCGCTCTATTGGAGCGGGATTGGCTGTGTGCATCTTATCTATGCAGAGGCCGGGTGTAATGCTTAAAATTATTTAAGTATAAAATCTCCATTTATCGAAAAATACTATACCCATAATCTTGAATCAAGTCACGGCCGGTTGGTCCAGTGGTAAGTCCCCCATTAAACGATTATGGAACGTAAATTTTTTTAATGATACGTCTTGAAAAGACGCATCGGTTTCATAAGAAGAGGGGGGCCAAGCGGCCGGTACAACGCGTTTGGACACAGACGTCCAGCCGCTACCAGACAACACAACGGACTACTCGCGGCATGTTCACCTGTCTACTGATCTTAGGCTACCCCTGAACAACCCAGCAGCACACCACAAAGCCGCTTCTTCTTCCATCAAGCTAACCACACTCTCTACTGAAGGCCTAAGACCTTCAAAAACAACCTTGTTCCTATGCCTCCACAGACACCAGCAAATCAAGGTGATAGCCGTCTGGCTAATGTCCTCTCCCTGCTAGTCGCAAAAGGGGCAAGCTGCAAGGTGGGGGAGCCCTCTGGGGCCCAGCCTGTCGGCAGTCCAACATCTTCCCCTCAGTGCCAGCCACAAAAAGAACTTGCATTTGTTGGGAGCACGTGAACGCCAAATCTGTTCCGCTCCGGCCAGGCCTTCAGACCCCTCGAACATGGAATGATATGCGGAACAGGCTGAGAATTGCTTGTCCGTCTCCCAGATCCAGTGGAGCTCGTCATCCACACCCTCCAGGAGGGCAACTGCCGGCAGACGGTCAGCCAGGCTGAGCAGCTCACGCAGCTCTAGCTCTGCCAAATCGAGGGGGACGTCCAAAATCCACTCACCCCTGACGCCTTCTCTAACTTTGCGTACTCTCATCGCACCCTTAGGGATTCGTTTCCACGGGTTCGGAGCCAGGTGCCGCACCCTGCCTTCCGGAAGCCATCTGTCTATCCAAAAGAGGGTGTAGGCGCCGTCTCCGAACACAGAGGTTGTCCCTGCTTCAAAAAGATGGGACACGACCTTAGGTACCTGGATGTTGAACTCGCTCCACGGCTTCGAGGCATCCGTCCTACGAAGCCATAACCACCTAGCCCGCAGGGCCTGGTTCATTACTCGGAGGTTTGTGATGCCAAGGCCCCCAAGGGACTTGGGCATACAAACCCTCTCCCATGCCACTAGACAGTGGCCGCCGTGCACGTCTTTCCTGCCCTGCCACAAGAACCCTCTAAGGATCTTGTCTATATCTACGAAGGTCTTCGCTGGCAGGTCCAACGACATCATCGCGAAAATAGAGACCGCCGAGAGGGTGGTTTTGACGAGCTCAAACCTACCACCTTTGTTTAGTAGGTTAGCCCTCCATCCCGGGAGGTGGCCCGCGACACTGTCCACTATGTATTGCAACTGAGCTGCCGTGAGCTTCCTGAGGGAGAGTGGCAGTCCGAGGTCTCGCATCGGGAAGGGCAAGATCGGGCATTGAAGCTTTCGCTCTACCAACTCAGTCTCCCCTTCTCCACACCTGATCAAGTGAGTAGAGCACTTTTCCAGGTTAGCACGTAGACCTGAGGCCTCTCGAAAAATGTCGAGAATCTCCGTGAAGGCCTTGAAGTCCCTCTCAATCGGTCTCAGGAAAGTTAATTACCACATCGTCAAATCAACATAGAAGTCGATCGACAAAACAACCAATCATTAAAACAAAGCCTATTGTTCTATTAGGAAACAACCAATCATTAAAACAAAGCCTATTTGTTCTATTAAGAAAATAATATATGAGAAAAATGAATTTACTCATGAAGCCCATTGTTCTATTAGGAATACAATGTTTCACCCGATCGAGGAAACAATTTTTTTTTTAAGATATATATATTTCTCCAAGGTTTGCTAGCCCTGGTCTCTCTAGTCTCAAGTCACATCCTCATCCTTCTCAAGATCAATCGACCACGCATATCTACACCAAGCTAAAGAAGATCCAGCTAGTGCTCTTCTCCGCGGTAGAATTAGCTCCATCACTTGCTGATCCTCGGTCGCACGTCCACGGTGTCCATGTCGAAGTTGCAAGGCACTTCCCTGAGCCAAGCGTGCTGCCCATCTGATCCCACGGCACGGTAGTAGGAGCAGTCCCTTCCTTGGTCTCGGCAGTAAGGAGGACCCATGACGTCGAGCACCGCGCAGGGTGCCGTTGCGGTGAAACGGTGCAGGTTCCCTCCGTCTTCTGGGTACAGCACCACCGTCTCCGACGATGCGTCGAACACGGCGTTGGTCTTGAGCTTGGCCACCCGAGCACCTGCATGCTCATGTGTCGACACAAGACGAGATGATATCAGAAATGTACTGCGTGCTTACTCAATGTCGCGCGAGTCATCAACTTTTTGCGGAAACGCGACGTGAAATTGAACTGACCGTCTGGGGTTATAGTGGACCGGCGGCTACCACCGTCCTGGGGTTTAACCCAATCATAGGACTTGATGTGCATGGAGCCGAAGAGGATCTTGCTGAAGACGGTCATCCCAGGATGGTTGTGGAGCGGTATCACGGCTGACCTTGGTAGGCAGAACACCCCGAACTGCGAAATGATAAATGAGTCGTTTAATTATACGGACCAACTAGTGCAAACTTATTGCAAATGGATTTGAAATAGCTCGAAAAAGTTACCGTAAACTGGGGAGAATCGGCGAAGTGCAGGTAGGTCACTTTAGCGCGTCCATCAGGGCCACCTCCGAAGAACGGCATGCTTGCGTCAAGGCCAAAGTCTTGGGGCGTCAGGGCATCTGCATGCATGCACACGTGGTTAAGATCAATCACGGCGGCCGGTTTATTTGTTCCTATCAGTTCCTCGTAATTTATAATTTAACAGTTTTGCTAATTCTAGAGCGACCAAAAAAATTGTTAGTTCTCAGCCGACACACCCAGTACGATTTGATTAAAGATAGATATTTTTTTAACTATCACTGATGCCATAATATAGCATTTCTTAGGTTATATTTGTATTTGCTTTGTTCCATAATATAAGACTTTTAATGCTAAAAAGGGTTACATTGTGAAACAAATATTGAAGGAAACTTATTAAGCATCGTTAGATCTAATACTCCTAGGTCATTTATTCCACCTCCTTCCGCACCATACCCTTCTCACGGAGAAGGACTCGTCACATCTTTCTACAAAATGAAAGCAAGAGAATGGAAAAAATGAAATTTGTTACATGGAAAATATGAAAGTTGTGATTCGGTTTTAGCTTGAGAAGGAAAGAAGCAATTAAGAAAGTTTGGAAACACAAAAACAATCATAAAGAAAAGAACTATTCCATTTTCTAAAGCAAATGCTAATATATTTTTTAGCAACCACATGTCTATGTTTGTACCACTGAGCTAACTACCTAAGGGGTGAGCATCTGCCATCTGTTCCTATGTATATAAATGTTATTTATGAGACACATATTCGACTATATATGTCTCTTATAGTAACTGGATCCTACTACCCCGAGCATTAATCCCCAACTATACGTATTTACCACCGATATATGGCTACTCCAGGTGTTGACCCCTGCCAACTGGCGACATTGACCCCTACTCATTGGCTAGATAGACGTGGCTCACTGATCTCCGTTCGTTAGGCCCTCCTCTTCCACCAACCTCTTAATTCCTACCTTTGTCGCAACCCGGCCTTGTTCATCTTCTCTAGCGACCCTCTTGTCGTCACTCAGTGGCGGTGCTACAGACAAGCTATGGAGGTCATACATTGCTCGAAAGCCTATTTGGTTTTTAACATTTTATGTATTCGCCATAAAGTATTAAAGCAGTGACACTACATATCTTGGTTCCTAGTGTTGTCATTTTGGTCACTCTTTTTCTTCTTCCTAGCGGTCAGTAATGCGGCTTAAGCGATATCTTTAGCATATCATGATCATATAAGGAAATGAAGAGAGCCTTGGCATCAAGTTGAGGTGCGAAGATATCTCCGCATTAATATTTTTTTTTTCAAAATCAAGAAAATCTCGGCATTGATCAAGCGGCGGTGAATAAATTGATTGACGCCTAGCGAAATTTGAATTCTCCCACATTTGGTAATATCCCTTTTCTAAGACAAACAACTGTTAGGACCAAACCTCCACGGCAAATGATCCGGGTCATTATCATGGCATCTTTCTCATGTGATAGGGTGGCTTGACAATAGTAGGCATTGTTTGTGCAAAAGAAGGGCAGAAAAAGGGCAAGACCGGCCGGCAGAGTGTTCACGCAGGCTGCAAGCTAGGGCTCGAGATATCGCTACGAGTCTACGACATCCCAGATAGGCACTCCATAACCGTTAGCTAGTGCATGGCACAATGGTTGAGGAGTGCATGGCAGCCGTGCATAACGAAATGATAGTGTGCAAAAGGCATGAGACAAAAAACATGCTACCTGAACGCTAAAGATGCGCAACCGTTAAGAAAGGAAGACAAGCAGGGGGAGGATGATCACGTACTGAGGAACCGGGAGAGCTCTGCCACGGACGGCGGCGACGGCATGAAGCCCGGTCTGGCCGCGGCGAAGACGTTTCTGGACATGTCGTACAATGCCTGGATCCTGTTCGTGCCCGGGTCGGCGAGCGGCGTCATCACGGAGGCAGGTGATGAGGCGGACTGCTTCTGCCGGCGGCGGCTTTTCTTGGATGAGGACGCCGACGAGGAGGAGTCGACCACCTTATTCCCTCCTAGCGGCATCGCGGCAGCCAGCGGTGAACCTGACAAATCACAAGAAACATGCAAGAACCTCTAAGGTCGTGTAAAGAATCGCCACTAAAATTAACACAATCAGGGAAGATTGTTAGGAACTCTCACGTCTTGGGCCGCCGGGAGGATTGATCGATTGCCCAGTGCCGGGGATGGAGGCAGAGAGGCTATTGAGGTGGGTGCGGAGGCCTAGGATATAAGTGGGCTATATATACGCCCGAAAACCTCCGTGTGATGGTGAAAACCGGGGGCCAGAGGTGGTTGGCCACTGCACGGTAAGATTTCCTGTGGGCTCATAAAATCGTCGAGCACTGTACTGCTGGTTTTCTCGTCCATATATATCCTAATTAATGTTTAGACGCAGAGAGCATATATAAGAGCAAAGTATGGAAACAACTCAGCACACAAATGCGCCGCAACACAGAAGATCAACGTGTGAGACCCACTCCCCTCCACACGTCACTAGAGCTGCTTCTGGCCGAGGGCATATCCTCATTTTCGAAAAGAAGAAAAAATCTAAAGCCCCTTCGGCGTGCGAATATCTATACCACCACGATACTCCATCTCCAACGCGCCGACCCATTTCGGGTCTGGATTTTATCCGTTTGTGTTTCGGCGCGGACATGAAAAATCCTGTCCACGTCAGACGTGGAGCAGAGTGCACCCAACGCACTTGACCCATTTTGGGGCCATTTTTTCATCTGATGGGTTTTAAAGATGACTACAAGACGATTCTCTTACATAGATTAAAGTTATGCGTTAGAAGTGACCTGTTTACAATAAAAAAAAGTAACCGCGGATCTTCGGTGGCCGGAGGTGGTCGAGAGCGTTGCGTGGACCTCTAGTCTGAATCGTTGTCCTCGGAATACAACTTGCGGCACGAAGTGCTGAATCTGTTGGTCTCGTTGTACCTGAAATGCAGGACGTATCCAACCTCCAACTGGTACGTGGTGGCGAACTGCATCCACCGGTTCAGAAAGAATATTTGTACATGGTTGTCGAAGTAGACCTCTACGACCACGACGCCATTGGTAGTTCTTGATCTTGTTATAAACGATAGCACAAATAAGCGAAAAATAAAGCGATCTAGCGCGATAGGGGACACGAGATTTTTAACGTGGAAAACCCTTCCAACGAGGAAGAGAAAAAACCATGGGCGCCAGCCAGCAGAACTTCACTATTTTCGGGTGTGTTACAAACGCCAGGATTTACAACTTGCGACTTATCCCAAACGGCGGCTTACAGTAAGGTATATAAAGGGCAAACCCTAAACAAGGTAGAATCCGTATCCAACTCGTCAACAACTCGTACCGTACCACGGGGGGCTGGCGTCCCCCCGCACCCCCCTCTGTGCACGCCATGCTTCGGCCCTAAGCCTCCGGCGATGGGCCTCACTCCGCTCCGTCCGAACTTTCCTTTATCTTTGTATGAATGTGGATCACCATAAAATAACACTCCACCTTGAGCACAAATTCCTTCATGCAGCATAAACGAACCATCACCCTGAAACAACAAAGAAAAAACTTTCGGCGCCAAATAGCCTCTTGGGCTAAACAGTGATACCAACTAAGCTTGAGCAAACTCAACCTTAGTAACAGGAACTGGCTATGTCATCATATCAGCAGGATTATCATGAGTGCTTATCTTGCATACTTTCAGTTTACCTTGTGCAACAACATCACTCACATAATAGTACTTGACATCAACGTGCTTTGTTCTCTCATGGAACATCTGATCCTTAGTAAGGTAAATAGCACTTTGACTGTCAAAAACAAGTTAATGCAAGTATCATCTCTACAAAGCTTTGCAAATAAACCTTTTAACCAAACCAATTCCTTGCATGCTTCTGCAATAGCCATGTATTCTGCTTCAGTGGTAGACTGGGCAACAACTGACTATAACGTTGCCCTCCACCTCACTGCACAACCACCTAGCGTGAACATATAACCTGTGAGGGATCTCCTCTTATCCTAATCGGCAGCAAAATCTGAATCCACATAGCCTTTAAGTCCCTCATCAAGCTTGCCAAACTTCAAGCAAGCGTCCGATGTGCCACGAAGGTACCTGAAAATCCACTGAACAGTCTTCCAATGTTCTTTGCCAGGGTTAGACATATATCTACTCACCAAACTCATAGCCATATGATAAATCAGGACGAGAGCAAACCAACAACACTAGAATATGGAACTCTAGACATGTACTCATAATCCTCATCATTGCTAGGACATTGTAATGCTGATAATTTAAAGTGAGGAGCAGTGGGAGTACTAACAGATTTTGCATCATGCATATTAAAATGATGAAGAACTTTCATTATGTAACTCTGTTGACTAAGAAATAATAAACTAGAATTTCTGTCTCTAGTAATTTCCATACCGAGTATTTTCTTAGCAGCACCAAGATCCTTCATCTGAAACTCGACCCTAAGCCTCCGGCGATGGGCCTCCCTCCGCTCCGTCCGAACTTTCTTTATCTTTATATGAATTTGGATCACCACAAAATAATAGATCAGTTCGAACTCGCGGGGCTCTATGTCGTCAAGACGGCGCGCGAACGCCTCCGGGACCCTCAACATCGGTTGAATTCCAGTCATTGAGGATGACGACGACTCAGCACCAAAAAGCCTCCGCCAAGGAGCGATGGGATGGTCAACAGGTGTATCCCCCAAGGAGGATGAAGACGACGACGACGGCTCTGCGACTCCGTCGCCACCGCGCCCTCCCCGCGCCCGCGCCATCCGCAGGCTCCATGGCCACCGCGACCACGACCATCGCCACGAACTACGCCTCCACCGTGACTAGCTCTCGCCATGATCTATTGTAGTGGGATGTGGGGGCCTTTGGGGCCGGAACTGCCCTGAACGATTTTAATAATTAGTTTGGAGGGAGACGAGGGAGCATTGTGTCGCTGCCTAGCAGGCCTAGGAGGCGAGAGGGCGGGATTGACCAGACGTAGACGCGCAATCCGCATGCGTCCATGGCGACGCATTCCCGTCACAAATTTGGGACAGAAATGGGTGCACACGGAGCGAAACGGGCGCGAGACGCGTCCGTTTCCCAAATGGGTCGGCACGTTGGAGATTCTCTTAGGGTGCGAGCCCTCTCCACATAGCATGACATGTCACGCAACGTGTGCCGCTAGTGATAGGCATGTAGATGCATGCATGCCACGTGGAAGTGGATGCCATCACACGGATCACGTCGTAGGCCAGTCCTGTTTGCATCTTTTATACTAGTACTCCGCACTCCAATTGTCATATATAGTGTTTAAGTGACCACCTCACTCCCAAGTGGCACCGGGGCGACGCAACCCTAGCACCGCCAATGCCCCTTCCTATCTCCCCCCCCCCTCGTTGCCATCTGCACGTGTTGCGAGAAAAGCATGCGCGGGGTGCTGCCGGCCGGGCTTCTCTGTGTTGGAGCGGCAAGACGCCTGGATGGCGGTGCACGTGGTGCGCCCCTACGGTGGAGCGGCTCGGCGTCCCCCATTGCGACTCTAGCAGTGAGGTGGCGTTGCGACAATCCGTGGGTTGTGATCATCTAGTTAAAACGATGGGGCGGCATGCTATGTAACTCGACTGCTGGTTTTGCTTTGGCCACCATTGCCAGGCTACACGAAGGTGAGCTCCTTCCTCCTGTTGTCCTGGCTCCGGCCTAGCTGTAGGAAAGAGGCATCTCAGTGGTAGGCTCGAATGTGACCATATCTTGGAGTTTTTTCTCCCGATATGGTTTTTTGGGCCCTACCATCCTAGCCTATGCCAGGTATTTTCTGGTGTCAAGACTTCGAAGGTTGTTGGTTTGACTCGTAGGATGTAGGTCTGAGGGGTATGGTCCGGGTGAAAATTTGTCGTCAGCTAGTGGCCGGAGTCGGCGATGGCGGCGCCTTGGGAAGCGTCTCCTTATTGAAGGCGAAATCAATATGAAATATTCTCACTTCCTTCTGCCACCTTGTGGGAAACGTTAGCTTCATGCATTGGATGATGCCAACTTCGCCTTATAGGGCATCTTCTCCTTATGGGCATCATCCTTTGAGATATCCATCGGCTAGAGGAGCCAGTGGATGGCTTCAGTCGTGGGTGCACGGTTCCATGTACTGGCTAGCCAGCACGGCAAATGATGATGGTGATGAGTGCCGGTGTGGTTGCGATTAGTCCGTTCTTGTTCCTGTGTGTTCAACTCATCTTTCTTGTACTTACCTTGCTATGAAGTCGGAGTGGCTTCCTCTTCTGGTGAGCGGTGATGATGACCTGCGTGGGGTGGTCCGTTCGTGAAGATGTTCGTTGGCGCGGGTCTTGCACATCTCCTCTTTGAATCCTGTCATCGGAATTGGAAGTACCAGTTTTGCGCAAAGAGGTGACTATTTGGCATGGGCCAATGTGGGCTTCATGAGGCCATTGTGGTGAGGAGTTCTCAGGTGGTTGTTCTTCAGTGAAATCGAAGTCCCTAGCTCATGGACGAGTGACGATGATTATCTCGATGAGCAGCCTCCATGATGATCCTCGTTTTAGTGGTGCGTCTGTGGCTTGTGTAGGTAGCAAGTTCCTGGTGTACGTTGCTGATGACCCACAAGTACAGGGGATCGCAACAGTCTTCGAGGGAAGTAAAACCGAAATTTATTGATTCGACACAATGGGAGCCAAAGAATATTTATATGCCTTAACAACTGACTTGTCAATTCAGCTGCACCTGAAAGTAGACTTACTCGCAACAATTTATCAGTGGTAACAGTTTTATAGCAGCAGTAGAAATAAAATAACAGCAGTCGTAAAATAGTAACAGCAGTAGCAATCGCGGAAAACAGCACGATGGGAGTACCGTAGGCATAGAGTGAATGGATGGACGGGTGTTGCATGCATAACAAGGGTCATGTAATAATCTAACACGGGCATTGCAGATAATAATATAAAGCATAAAACATGTAGGCAAACCATAGGCATGTGTTCCAATATAGACATACATGCTCGCAATGAGAAACTTGCACATCATCTTTTGTCCTACCAGCCCGTGGCAGCGGGGCCTCTAGGGAAACTACTGGTAATTAAGGTGCTCCTTTTAATAAAGCACCGGAGCAAAGCATTAACACTCTGTGAACACATGTAGTCCTCATATCGCAGCCATCCTCTCTGGTTGTCCCAATTTCTGTCACTTTGGGGCATCGGGTTCCGGACAACAATGTGTGTAAAACAACTTGCAGGTATGATCAAGAAACAATATTATACTCATGAAACAATAACATGTTCAAATCTGAACTCATGGAACTCGGGCCCTAGTGACAAGCATTAAGCATAACAAGTTGCAACAACGGTAGAAAACACTAACAATGGATACAAGGCACTATGCCTTAACAATCTGGCATTATGACATGATCAATCTCATCCAATCCCTTCCATCCCTCTTAGCCTACATCGGTATTTACTCACACATGGACGGGGGAAACATGGATGGTTGATGGAGAAGGAGTTGTGGCGTCGATGGCGATGATCTCCTTCGAATCCACGTCCCGGCAGGTCGCCAGAACAAGAACTTCTGATCCCCGAATCGAGGTTCGGGGTGGCGACGGCGCTTTGTTGTGTTTCTGTGGAATATGACGAACCCCCTCGCGTTTTAGGGTTGAAGGCAATATGTAGTCGAAAGGGGAGTCCGAGGGGGTGTGGGAGTGGCCCACACCACCAGGTGGCGTGGCCTAGGGGGGCGCCAGGGGGTGGTGTGGCCCCTCTCCTAGCCCCCTTCTGGCTTCCGGGGTCTTCCCATGTTTTAAGACCAATGGGGTCTTTTTTGGGCAATTTCCCGAAAGTTGATTTTTTGCACAAAAACGAGCACCAAGGTAATTCTGCTAAAAACAGCGTTAGTCCGTGTTAGTGGTATCCAAATCTCACAAGTTTAGAGGAAAACAATAAGAAAAGTGTTCGGAAAAGGAGATACGTTTTTGACGTATCAACTCCCCCCAAGATTAGCTTATTGCTTGTTCTCAAGCAATTCAGTGACAACTGAGTGCGATAAAAGACGAACACATTTGTTTTAGATGATGTAAATATACTCACTATAAGATAAAGTGCTGAGGTAATTCATAATAAGATGTATGGAAAATAAAAGCTACCCAGCAGTTATGTAAACCATGAAAAGATGCCAACGAACTAATAATAGACAACATGGAGTACTTCAATCTACAAGATTGCAATGCTCATAATAGGGTATGATAAAGTGTACTCGTTTGCCCTTAATAGTGGAGCAAAACATAAATGCCAGGGCACCTCTGAAGTTCAAATGAATACTAGAAATGAAGATATCGAAGATACAAGCATCAACATTATACCACTATCAACCGTGTTTTCGGACAAGCACAATACACTAAGAATAACAGTCATGCTCTCAAGAAGGTGCATAAAGTGAGAAGGTGAAGACTCAACATAAAAGTAAAAGAAAGGCCCTTCGCAGAGGGAAGCAGGGATTAACCCATGTGCTAGAGCTTTTTATTTTATTAAACAAAGGTATTGAAAACATTTTTGAGAGAGGTGTATGCTTATGTCAACGAATAGTAAACAAGCAATACAGTACATCACAAGCCAACTAGACTTCACAAGAGCGGCTCCCATAGAAGGACGCATCTGGGTAGAAGTTCATCCCTCTTTCTCTTTTGTTTACACAATTATGCTTTGACTGATAAACCAGGGGCAAAAAGAGTGAAGAGAATTTGTTGTATTAATTTGTGGCTGGGCACCCCGCTGCCGGCTCTTCTATCATTGGATAAGCGAATGAAGCCACTAGTCCAGGGTGTGAAATCCAATCAACAAGTGAGATAAAGATTCTCTATTTACGTCCTCATGAGCTAAAATAGGGGCACAAAACAGGAATAATTTTTAGCAAGTTTTAAAGGTAGCACATGAGAAATTTACTTGGAGTGGTATATACCACATATATAAGTAGGTATGGTGGACACATTTGGAAAACTTTGGTCTTTGGGAGTTGGATGCACAAGTAGAGCTCATACTCAGTACAAGTGGAGGCTAGCAATAGACGGGGAGCGGCAACCATGCTTGCGACAAAACAAAATTAACAGGTGCATAAAAATGATACAAATACTCTGAGGCAAAATAAATCATCGAGGCTTAAGCGACTTTTTTTTTGCAGCCATAGCATGCGTGAGCATGTGCCAAGTCGATCCAAGCAAAACAATCAGAGGGAGATAGCACAATGTCATACCCTTCTATGAATAAAACAATGCAAGCAAACATTCATACGACATGCTATCTTATATTAATAGATTGGAATTAACACGTGAGAGCACAAACTACCAAGCATCAATTAAATAACATACACCTTACATGAACGGACTAAGCATGTTCACACAATGAGTATATGTACAAAAATAAACAAATAGAGTTCATACCCGCCTCTCACCACAACTCGGATTGTCGTAAATCATCATTACTGCTCTTCACTTGTGGATTGAATAATATAGAATGATAATCAAGCTCCAATGGAGACACGGATGTCCGGTGAACTCTGCAACAACTTTACAAAACCAAAGAAGAACAACAAATATTTTTGGGTTTTCGATTTAAAACAAGAACAGAAAGAAGCAAGCAAATAAAGCAAAATATTTTTGGATTTTTGAATACTAAATTGAAACGAGAAAAGAAAGCAAACCAAATAAAGAAACTAAAGAATCAAACAAAGAGAAACAACAGAAAAAAATTAGTATTTTTGTGTTTTGGAAAACGAGAACAAAATAATAAAACAAAGAGAAACAAAAGAAGAGAATGAAAACGAAAACAAACGAAAGAAGTGAAAACATGGATATACAAAGAACCGACCGAACATGATATATAAATGAGTGTGATGTCGGTATACCCCCCCCCCAAGCTTAGGCTTTTGGCCTCAGTGGAAATCAATCATGGCGCGGGAAATAACCCCACTGTGGTGGGTCGTCCCTTGCGTGGTCGTACTCGGGTGCCCAATAGGAAGATGAAGCAGCGGGCGCATAGTCATAACCGGGGTGCTGGTATGGGATCCCCGGGGCGTCATAGGGCTGGACGAAATCACCATCGTCCTCCTCTCCGGCATCCTCACCTTTCTGGGGGTGATGCTCAAGGTATGTTTCCAGATCACTCTCAGAAAGCATCCATCCTTGCCTGCTATTAAGATTAAACAAAAGAGGTGTTGGCAAAAGTACTTTCCTAACAGTTTTAATATCTATCCACCTGGATTGTTTGGAGAAAGTTAATTCAAAAGATAAATTATGTAAGTGAGCATGGGTAGAAAGAAACTTTTGTTGAACGATGGAAACAAGATCAAGCCTCTCTATAGGAAACTGCAGGTCTAAAGGATGTGGCTCCAAACCATGCAAAGCTAGCAAGCGCGAGGCAATAAGACCTCCACAAACTCCGCCCTTCTCATGGTTATGTGAAAGATGGTAAGCAATCAAAGCGCCAAAGATATAATACCTATCACATCTTAAGGCAGCTGCAATAAACGCCAAATCATAGATAGATAGCTTGTTGGCGGTTTTTCTAGCTAACACACATTTAGAAATAAAATAGGCAAAGTATCGAATGCTAGGGAGTTGAATTTATCGAATTTTACGACACTCCCTGTGAAGCTTCTGGCTTGGCAAATCTCCTCATACAATTCTAGCAGTGGTTTAGGCTGCCCTCTTATCTTCTCACAAGAACCCCATTCTGGTACATTGATAGCTGCACAAAAATCAGTGAAAGGCAAGTTTACAGCTTTATTGTAGATTTTGTAGTGGACCATTGGGTTAGTTGAGGACCATTTAAAACGAAAATCCTGCACCACAGACATAGTTAGTTTCACATGTTGGATAGGTTCATACTCAATGAAACGGTCCAAGCCTGCATTATGCACAAGAGTGTTGAAATCCTGCAAAATTCCCGTAACCCTCATGAATTCTTGACACGGATAGATTGATGGGAACACTCTCTCTTCGTGATGCACGGGCATGACCTCATGCAACTCTAGCTCATGTTGGTTTAGTTGATGAACATTGTGCTCCATCTCTGAAATTTTTCAACAATCATTATAAAAATTAATTTCAAGCAACTATAAGGTAGAAACTACCATAAGGACTTATACGAGAGCTAAACATACATCAAAACTACATTATTTCTACTCAAATAAAGCATACAAACTCACATAAGTTGTCGCCTACAGTACCTAAATACTCAAGAAATACTTCACCAAATAAAATTCTACTTGGATCATCGGAGGAGTCACATACCGGAGAGCAAATGCACTAGATTTCAGCACAAAAGATGGGCTGAGCAAAGAGATCAAAAAACTTTGAGGAAGAGCAGCAAGAACTTGGGTTCCAGGAAATGTGTTGAGGTTGGTGGGTGAGAGAGAAGACTTTGGCAGTGGAGAGAGTAGGTGGAGGGCCAGGGGCCCCACACCATGTGCTGGCGCCACCAGGGGTAGGCCGCGCCACCCCATGGTGTGCCTGACTGGTGGGTCCCCCTGGGGCCTCCCAGGTGGCTCGCTGCCTCATTTTTTACGAAAAAATTTATTATAATTTTTCTGGAATTTTTCGAGAAACTTTATTTTTGAGGTATTTCCAGAATTTTAATAATTAATAAAAACCAGGAAAACGAAAGTGAAAAGGTGGAAAACAAAACCAAAACCAGCACTACGGAGGTTCTATGACACTCTAATGGAAGAATGTCCAAAGAAAACAAAGGTGGTAGTGGTGAAAACAAAAGTATGGGTGGTGAAAACATGCATAACCTCAGTAATCAGGGTGAAAACATCAGGAAACATGCATAAGGATGGTGGAAAACATGATTGTACTCAAGTAACAATCGGATAACATAAGTAAACAAGGTGAAAACATAATGGGAAAGGTTAAAACATAGTGAAAACATCGTCCTCTTCATTCAAAATTATTTTGTTAACAAGGGTGATCAAGTCTTGTTACCAGAACAATTTTCATATGAAGCAAAACCTTGCTAATCACTAAATAATTATGTTACCTCAACCTTGATAGACATAGTACCAATCATAATGATTTCATATTCTTTTGGTGGTACTGGAATGGGACAATAAAATTCTCCAATCTTGATGGTCTCAATATTTTCAATTGAATTTAAACCATGTCTTCTATCAATCTTCTTGGGAAAATAAACAGTATGTTCTTTATCGTTAACATTAAAAGTTACTTTTCCTTGATTGCAATCAATAACAGACCCAGCAGTGTTAAGAAAAGGTCTCCCAAGAATAATAGACATATTATCATCTTCATACATTTCCAACACAACAAAGTCAGTTAATATCAAACAATTAGTACAAAACTTGCACAAGAACATTCTCACATATACCAACAGGAATAGCTGTGGACTTATCAGCCATTTGCAAAGATATATCAGTGTGTATCAATTTTTCAAGAGAGAGTCTCTTATAAAGAGATAAAGGCATAACACTAACTCCAGCTCCCAAGTCACATAAAGAAGTTCTAACATAATTATTTTTAATAGAACAAGGGATAGTAGGATCTCCAAGCTTCTTTGGAATCTTGCCATTGAAAGAGTAATTAGCAATGAAATTAGAAATTTCCTCGTTAGGAATTTTCCATTTGTTGGAGACAATATATTTCATATATTTAGAATAAGGAGGCAGTTTAATAGCATTAGTCAAAGGAATTTGCAAAACCAGAGGTTTCATCCACTCACAAAACTTGTTATAATGTTCTTCTTCCTTAGATTTGTGTTTCTTATTAGGAAAATGTTGTTTCTTATTAGGAAAATGCATTGCTTTTTGTACCCAAGGCTCTCTTTATTTACCATGTTTATTAGCAATGAAATCCTCCTTAGTATACTTTGAAGTTTTAGTGTGCTTTTCAGGTTCAGCTACAGGTTCTTCTTTATCAGAAGCATCACTTTTATCATTACCACTTTCAGTTTCAGCATCAGAAATAGATATACTATTAGGATCTTTAGCAAGTTCAGGAGATTCTACAACATTTTTATGTCTCTTCTTCTTTTTCTTAGAAGGAGAACCATTGTTTTTAGGTTTATTGAGAATCTTGTTCAATTCTTTTATGATGTCCTTCAGGATACAAGGGGTCCTGAGTAGAAACGCTTCTAGTAATTATTTCACAAACATGTTTATCTCTAGAAGCACTAGCTAGCATGTCTTTTTGCACTTTAGTAAGTTGGTCAATTTGAGTTTCAATCATTTGAAAATGTTTAACAAGCATTTTAACATCATTAGAGGTTCTTTCAATAATACCATGCAAATTATCAATAGCTCTAGAGTTTCCCATAAGGTGGTTTTGCACTCTCCTATTAAAATTATCTTGCTTAACAACATAATTATCAAATTCATCTAAGCATTGATCTCAACAGTTGATGGATGAGGAATATGCTTACATAATTCTTCTATAGGAGGTAAATTCTTCACATCTTCAGATTTAATACCCCTCTCTTTAAGAGATTTCTTGGCTTCCTTCATCACTTCATCATTTAATTCAATCATCCCTCTCTTCTTGGGTGTTGGTATTGGTGTTGGCTCTGGTGTAGGTGTAGGATCAGGTATATTCCAATCATCATTATTTTGGCTATTTTAGCCATTAATTCCTCGACTTCTTCTAGAGTTCTTTTCCTGAAAACACAACCAGCACAACTATCCAGGTATGTCCTAGATTCAACAGTTGGTCCATTATAAAATATATCTGAGAGCTCATTTTTAGGTAGAGGGTAATCAGGGCTAGCTCTTATCAAAGAACAAAACCTTGTCCAAGATTCACGCATTTTTTCTCCTTCAGTTTGCTTAAAGTTAAAGATGTCCTGCACAGCAGCATGTTGGGCACTAGTAGGAAAATATTTTTGAAATAAAGCATTAACCAAATCCATAGGATCAGTAATACACCCAGGTGACAGATTGTTAAACCAAATTTTAGCTTCATCTTTCAATAAGAAAGGGAAGATCTTGGTAACAAAATAAGTACGCGGTTTAGTATCATCAGAAAATAAACTACTCAAAGATGAAAGCTCATTCATGTGTTCCGTAGCACTTTTACTTTCAGGTCCACAAAAAGGTTCCTTCTCAACAATAGATATATAAGATAAATCTGAAGAGAAATCATAATCCTTGTCTATAATGTGTATGGGTGATGCTGCAAACTTAGCATCAAGAGAAGAGTTATATTTCACACCATGTCTTGCAAGAAGACTCTTAAGAGCACTTGCACCAGTAGTGGCACGAGCTTCTTCAATAAAATCATCACTCGGTTCAATATAGGTTTCATCAAGATCATCAATAAGCTCAGTTGAACTAACAGGTGTACCAATATTTTCAAATGAAATTTCAGCATTTTTCATTTGTTTGGATCTAGCAATAGTAGCATCTAGGAAAGGACCTAGAGAACCAGTATCATCAAGCACAGTAGAAGCATCATCAAAAGTATCAGAAACATTCTCAGACTCAGGCAGAAGTAACAGTACGTGTAGCATGTGGAGGAGTATGAAGCTTACTCATAACAGACGGTGAATCAAGAGCAACTAAGGTATTCATAGTTGTACCTCTTCTTGTAGTGGATGGTAATATAGGAAATTTTCCATCACGATTCTTGCCCATGATGAATGGCTTGCAGCAAACAATATCACGATCAAGTGAGCAAATAAATAAAGCTATGCTCCCCGGCAACGGCGCCAGAAAATAGTCTTGATGACCCACAACTATAGGGGGTCGCAACAGTCTTCGAGGGAAGTAAAACCCAAATTTATTGATTCGACACAAGAGGACCAAAGAATATTTATATGCCTTAACAACTGAGTTGTGTCGCACCCGGACTTCTAGAGGATACTCACCGTACGAACTGAACAGTATTTTGATTGGATTACGGGGCTTACCGGCACCCGCATCTCTTACGAGTAGGCCAACACTTATGTGTGACAACCAATCTTTACTATTCACCGTCGATGTAAACTATCCCATAGAAATCAGGACACTACCATTGACGTACTTCATACCATACACACATGGTACGTCAACGTCTTTGAACAAGATGATAACACAACAAATCTCTAAGACACAAAAGATTGAAATAAGTTGCAACTGGCCCTCACTAGGGCAGAGAATAGCAAATACAATCATCCAGAGGACACATGTCCCAACATAACATCATTACAACTCAGTGGAAGCATTCAAAGGGTCTGAGTACAGACAAATCCAAATAAGCTTAGAAGCCGGGAAGGAAAAGAAAACGGAGCCCATCCACAATGTCTCGGATCCTGCCCGGGTCCGCTACCTACTCGTCAGCAGCCTCGTCAAACTCCACGTAGTAGCCGTCACGGGGATCCTCGTAAGCGTAGTCTGCGGAAACCACAGCCCCAAAGGGGTCAGTACATAAACGTACTGGCAAGCAAGACTCACAGTTCACCAAAGTGTAGCCCGTCAACACCAAGCACAGATGCCTTGGGTTCAACGGAAGGAAGGGATATAAAAGATGCTGCAACTGGCTGCACTAACCAACTACAGAACAAACTATAATCTCCGGCTATCAGAAAAGGGATAAGATAGCGTATCGTAACCAACTATAACTAACCACCAAACAAACCCATCCTGGATCTCGCCCCTTATCCAAAGAAGCAACCCGAGGATAACTCACACAGTTGTATTAATGGTGGATCAAGTTGTTGTGTCAATAAGCCTATTACTAGTCAAGTTATCATTAGTTAGGTGTAAGTTGTTCTGAGTACTTGTTAGCCAGTACTTTCACCAAGTCAACCATAACCGCGGAAAACACGGCTTCTCGAGAAGATTTATCCCTGCAGGGGTGCACCAATTTGGCCGTACACGTAAGAATAACCCGCCATATGGGAAGGCCTTTCCCACCAAGCGGGGCACTCAACACAACTCAACTCTTCTTCGCATCAAGCCCAAAGCACCACGTGCTGTGCGTGCGCGGCTAATCGACCCCCACGAAGAAAAGGGGACCCTCATAGCACTGGAAGACCACGCCGCCCTAAATGCCGACTACAAAAATTCCACCCTGGCCTCGGGTTCGTACCTGCATATGCGTGCATCAAATGGAAAGCCCGAACTAAGTGTGGTGATTTGGACGAGATGTGAATCGAATCAAATTGAGGGGGGCGCCCATACACGCTTCCCACATGCGGATAGTGCGCTCATCATGGATCAGTAGACAAGACCCTTTTCCTATTAGGGTCGACACTAGCAGGCTTCAAAACCACGCCGGGCCTCCTGCCGGTGCCTTATCAGCAAATTATTATTACCTCAAGATTAACAGGTTGTTGTTTAACATCGAGCCCCAGAATATAACAAATATGATAACAGAAAGTAACTGATAACAGACTCGAGCAAAAACAACCCTAAGCATGCTAATAAGACACGGGCCCAAGCAACGGGGTTTTAGGACTGGAGGTGAGGCAATATCATGGTTCAGGGTATCATGTGATAGGTTCGTAACAGAAGCAACGATACATATGGCTAGCAGAAATAGACAACGGAAAGTATCGGTAACCAATGTTGAAAGGAACTCAGTGGTTCATGTGAGTGATAACTTGCCTGCAAACTCAGTAGCCTGGTACTGGGCTAGATCCTCAGAAGGGGTGTCGTAAAGATCGTCGGTCTCAACGTCATCGTCTATCCGAGAAGAAGCAAACAAACAATACAGGAAGATAAACAATCAATATCATGGCATAGTGCACAATCATGGGATGATGCATGTCAAGTTAATGGATGCACCAAAATAAACTAGTGGACTTGGTAACACAATTTAAATGGACACATATGCAATTTTGAGTTGCATATGAAAGGCCCATGAGTTATGGTTAGATTATTTGTGTTCCAACTAATCAACAGGTTAAGGTGGATTAGTATGATGCATGGATGAGGAAAACAACAAAATAACAACAATAGAATCAATTGGAAATAAGGTTTACTAAGTTAGAAATTTATTTATTAAATTAGGGAATTTTTGGTTCCTTAAAGGGCTTACACAAATAGTTGTTGTTTTCACCACTTTAAATTGTGCAAAATAAATAACAAAATTCATATTTGAAAAGAATACAAAATTTTAGTTGGATTACATGTTTCAAATATTGAAAAAGGAATTAGGATGAATTTATTATGACTTGAACAAAATTAAACAAGTTTTAAATGAATTTAAAACAAGCATGAATTTTATTTGAATTTTATTTGTTCAAAACATAAATTCAAATTCATATTGGAAAAGTTTATACTTTGATGGTTTGAAAACATATTTTGCATGTTCAAAAAATAATTTAAGTTGAGCAAGTTATGATTTTTGCAAATTTAAATGAATTAAACAAGGATTAAATTATTTAAGCAATTTAAATTATTCAAACCATGAAACAAAATTTATATTTGAAAAGGTTATTTGAAATAGCATGGAAAACATATTTTATTTTCATTATTTGGATTAAGTATGAATTAGTTATAAATTTTAGCAATTTGCAATTGAATTATTTGAATTCAAATTTGAATTGCATTTGGAAAATTCAAAACAGAGAACAAATGCTATAGATAGATAGATAATTTAATTTAGAGCAGTGCACATATTTTATTTTTATTAATTGGAGTTATAAAACTAAAGTTATTTGCATTTTGGTTCCAGGGGCCAATCTGTAAAAAGAAAGGACTTGTTTTTGAAACAGAAAAGTTTAAAATCAATTTGTTACCGCACAGGAGGCTACCCTGGCCACCGCCAGTGGGCCTAGGGCCAACGTGGCCCACGCAGCTGCACGCGTGGCAACAGAGTGGCTGACAGGGGGGGCCACCCTGTCAGCACTCGGTGCAAAAGTTTGGTTTTTAATCGCGGAGCCGAGGGATCGAACCCAGGCCCTCGCTGCGCGCTCGCTAGTCTCTGAACCAGTGCGCTGTGCGTGTGTTTCTGTCAGTTAACAGGGCGCGTTGAGGTTATTCTTCAGTACTGCGGTTAACTGAATTTTCAACGCGCGCGCGCTAAATGAACATCTGACAGAGATGACGCCGGCGGCGATCAACGGAGCGTTGATCGTGCTCGCGGTGCTTGCGCTGCTGCTGGTGCCTGCTGGATGCGTGCGCGTGCTTGCGGGCATGATACAGAGAGGAGGAGGAGGTCACGGTGGCGCTCACCGGCGGCTGGAGTCGCTGCAGAGGTTCGGGGGAGACGGGCTCGACGGCGACAGCTCCGTGGACGGCGGCGCGGCTACAGGGGATCTCCGGGCTCGTGCGGGTGTCCAGGAGGTAGAGGGGTAGGTGGTGGATCGATTTTGGGGTTTAGGAGGTGTGGTGGTGCACGGCAGTGGCGGTGCTCATCGGAAATCAGAGGTGGCGCGCTCCGGCGAGGTTCAGAAGGTGGAGGAAGAGGTGCAGAGATGGAGGAGATGGCGGCGATCCAGAGGGAGGAGGGAGCGGTAGGTGGCTAGGGCGGCGCCAGAGCGGCTAGGGCTGGCTTTATAGCCCTAGGGCTCGGTTCCTGGCCGTCGCTGTGGCACGGCGGCGTACGTGGCATGGGCGGATCCCTGCCGTACGTTTAGACGAAGGGGGGCAGCGCGAAGGGGTATGCAGGCCGCTGGGGTGGGCTGGGCCTGCGCTAGGTTAGCTGCCGCGCGCGCTGCTTTTTTTTATTTTTCTTATTTTTGTTTTTCTGTTTTTTTTTTTTTTGCAGCAAGGAAAAATGGAAGAAATTGGTAGGTTTTGAGTTGCAAAAAAATTTGGGAAAAATCATGGTTAGGTTAGTTTTTATAATATCAACTAATTGACAACTTTGTTTTTTCCAAATCTTTCAAATTTAAAGTGCTGTTTGGAATTAATTCATGTTTGGATGATTTGAGTATTAAAATGATTATTGAAACCAAAATTTTAAATAGGGTGACCCAAATAACTTTAATTGGAAACAAATGAGTATATTTGTTTTGGCAATTTTATAATTTCAACTTGGGGTGCTGTTTGGTGATTTGATTTGAATTTGAATGCAATTTGGAATTAATGGGTTGATTAAAAGCCCTTATTTTTAATAGTTGATCACTATGAGATAAATGGAAACAAAATGAGATTTGGTTTGAGCTTTTGATTTGAAAATATTGTAACATGACAAGTATGAAACACGTCATTTGAAATTGTTTGAATTTCCATTATGAAAACAAGGAATAACAGATGCAAAAAAAATACTAAACAACTGCAAACAAGGAAATAAATATGATGACATGATGCAATACTTTAATTAAACAAGGAATCAAACATTCTAAGGGATATTTTCATACTTGGGATGTTACAAAACGCCCCCCCCCCCTTGAAGGAATCGCGCCCCGAGATTCCTTACTGAGAAGTGAAAAGGTCCGGATACTTCTTACGAAGATCCTCTTCGGTCTCCCATGTTGCCTCTTTATCGGAATGATGCGACCTTTGCACTTTCAAGAACTTGGTGCTCTTGTTGCGAGTCTTACGCTCGGTCTCATCGAGAATACGAACAGGATGCTCCTCATAAGAGAGATCATCTTGCAGTTCAATGGAATCATGATCAACTGCACGATCTGGATCTTTGAAACACCTCTTGAGCTGTGACACATGAAACACATCGTGCACCTTGGATAGTTTTTCTGGAAGTTCAAGGCGATAGGCATTTTCTGCACGCCTTGAGAGAATGTTGAAAGGACCAATGTATCTTGGTGCAAGCTTTCCTTTCACACCGAAACGATGAGTGCCTCTGAGGGGAGTTACACGGAGATATGCCTTGTCACCAGGTGCATAGATCATATCCCTTTGCTTGCTGTCATAGTAGCTTTTCTGACGAGACTGAGCAATCTTGAGATTGTCACGAATAATACGAACTTTCTCCTCGGCTTCCTTAACAATGTCAGGGCCTAAGAGTGAACGTTCACCAGCTCCAGACCAATTGATTGGACTCCTGCATCTGCGGCCATAGAGTGCTTCAAATGGTGCCATGCCTAGGCTTGCCTGGTAGCTGTTGTTGTAGGAGAATTCAGCATATGGAAGGCAATCCTCCCATTTCATGCCAAAGGAGATACGACATGCTCTGAGCATATCCTCGAGAATCTGATTGACTCTTTCGACTTGCCCTTGAGACTGAGGGTGATAAGCTGTGCTGAACAGAAGTTTGGTGCCCAATGCTTCTTGAAAGCTTTTCCAGAAATGAGAAGTGAATATGCTTCCACGGTCTGAGCTTATTTCCAATGGAACACCATGAAGAGGAACAATCTTTGCTGTGTAGAGTTCTGCTAACTGGCTAGCTGAGATTGTTTCTTTGACAGCAAAGAAGTGAGCTACTTTAGTGAGACGATCAATAACAACGAAGATTGCATCGTTGCCCTTTTTGGACTTTGGAAAACCAGTGACGAAGTCCATTTCAATCATGTCCCACTTCCACTCAGGGATTTTCAGAGGTTGGAGTAGACCGGCTGTTTTCTGATGGACTGCCTTAACACGTTGACAAACGTCGTATTCAGAAACGTATTGAGCAATTTCACGTTTCATGCCAGGCCACCAATACAGTGACTTAAGATCCTGGTACATCTTTGTACTTCCAGGGTGAATGGAAAGAGGAGTTTCATGAGCCTCCTTGAGAATGATATCTTTGAGACTTTGAACTTGAGGAACTGCAATGCGTCCTTCGAAGAACACAGTTCCTTTGTCATCAATTGAGAAGGACTTAAATTTCTCCTTGCCTTCTTTGATGTGTTCTACCATCTTCTTGATTTCGGCATCACGAAGTTGTTCAGAACGAATCTTGTCCTCGAGAGTTGGACTCGCTGTCAAGCTAGCAAGATAGCCTTGAGGAACAAGACCAAGGTTCAGCTTCTGGAATTCTTCATGAAGTGGAGGTTGGCTTTCCATGATCATGAGATTATTGCAATAGGACTTGCGACTGAGAGCATCGGCCATAACATTAGCCTTGCCTGGAGTGGAAGAAATGGTGAGATCAAAGTCTTTAATCTTTTCAATCCATCTCCTTTGCCTGAGGTTTAGATCTGGTTGAGTGAAGATGTATTTCAGACTCTTATGATCAGAAAAGATTTCAGTGCGGTTACCCAACCAGTATTGCCTCCATTTCTTGAGGGCAAACACAACTGCTGTAAGTTCAAGATCATGTGTGGGATAGTTTTTCTCATGTGCATTCAACTGACGTGAAGCATAAGCCACAACTTGACGTTCTTGCATAAGAACTGCACCTAGACCTTGGAGAGATGCATCGCAGAATATCTGGAAAGGTTTGGTAGTATCTGGGCCAACCAGAACAGGGGTAGAAGTGAGTTTAGTCTTCAGGAGATTGAAACTCTCATCACATTGTGGAGACCAAACGAACTTCTTGTCCTTCTTTGTGAGATCAGTGAGAGGTTTGGCAATCTTGGAGAAGTTTTGGACGAAACGACGGCAATAGCTAGCCAAGCCAAGAAAACTTCTGACTTGCTTCACCGTCTTAGGAGGTTTCCAATCAACAATTGCCTTAACCTTTTCTGGGTCAATGTCTATGCCTTTGGCAGAGATGATATGACCAAGGTAAGCAACTTCTGGAATCCAGAACTCACATTTGGAGAATTTGGCATAAAGACGATGCTCGCGAAGTTTCATGAGAGTGAGACGAAGATGTTCTCCATGCTCTTCCTCAGATTTTGAGTAGACTAGAATGTCATCGAGATATACCACAACGAACTTGTCGAGGTATTCATGGAAGACAGAATTCATTAGTCTTGAGAATGTCGCCGGTGCATTGGTGAGACCAAAGGACATGACGGTGTATTCATATAGACCGTACCGAGTGGTGAAAGCTGTTTTTGGAATATCTTCCTTTCTGATATTTATTTGATGGTAACCCATCCTCAAGTCCAACTTTGAGAATATTGAGGCTCCAGCAAGTTGATCAAAAAGATCATCGATACGAGGAATTGGGTACTTGTTTTTGATGGTTTTCTCGTTGAGAGGACGATAGTCAACCACGAGTCTCTTTGTTTGATCCTTCTTAGCAACGAACAGAGTTGGGCAACCCCAAGCGGAGGAACTAGGTTGAATGTAACCTTTCTCCATGTACATATCGATTTGTTCCTTTAACAGTTTCAGTTCAGGAGGAGCTATCTTGTATGGATGCTTAGAGATTGGAGCAGTACCTGGTTCAAGCTCGATCACGAACTCAACTGCTCTGTCCGGGGGCATCCCTGGCAACTCTTCTGGAAAGACGTCAGGGAATTCACAAACCACCGGAACATTTTCAAGTAGAGGTAGAGGTTTAGCATCGAGGGTGTAAAGCTGAACAGAACTTGATTCATTTGGAGAATAGACTATCTGGCCAGAAGGGTGGAACTGAGTTATTGACTTCTGAGCACAATCAATCGTAGCTTTATTGGCCTTCAACCAATCCATGCCAAGAATGACGTCAATGTCAGAATTGCCAAGCAGAATGAGGGAAGCAAGGAATATGTGACCTCCAATTAGGATCTGGTTCTCATGACTGATCTTGGAAGTTTGCATAGTTGCTCCAGGGGAGTTTACTACTAGCGGGGAACCCAAACCAACAAAAGGGAGTTTAATTGCTGTCGCAAAGATCTTTGACACGAAAGAATGCGATGCTCCGGTATCAAACAACACTTTAGCTGGGTTAGAGTTAACGGGGAATGTACCGAGAACGACGTCAGCAGCTTCCTCAGCTTTGTCGACCTTGACATGATTCACCCTCGCGGTCCTCCCGACAGGCCTGTTGTTGGAGTTGAAGGCTTTAGCCGGGGTAGCTCGCACCATTGCCTGGTTGGTGTTGGGGCGAGGAGGTGGTGGAGGTAGCTGCCTCTGTGTGCACTTGTCAGCATAGTGCCCTGTCTGCTTGCATTTGTAGCAAGTGACGACACGAGGTGCATCTGTCCTTGGCTGCCCCATTGAAAACCTCTGAGCCTGCATCTGAGATGGGTTGGGTGGGCGGGAAGCGAAGCCTGAAGAAGCTTGGGCATATGGAGCCCTAGTGACAGCACCATTTGGCACCCAGATGCGGCGCTTCTGCGGAGGGGTGGTCATGTTGGAGGAGGAACCACCCTCACGCGAGTGCTTGCGGGACTCCTCGAACGCCTTGCGCCCATTTTCCTCATTGAGCGCGGTGTTCACGAGCTCCTCGAAGTCTTTGCACTTGATGTTGGTGAGGGCGTACTTGAGTTCCGGGTTAAAACCTCGGCGGAACCTTGCCATCTTCTTAGCCTCAGTGGACACCTCATCACCAGCGTAACGAGCGAGGCGATTGAACTCATTCTGATAGCCAATGACATCCAGCTTGCCTTGCTTAAGAGAGCAAAACTCCTCACGCATCATTTCCATGAGACCATCTGGAATGTGGTGCTTCAGGAAGGCATCCTTGAAACAACCCCAGGTGATTGGGTATCCAGCTCTCATGGTCTGGTAGTTCTCCCACCAAGTAGCTGCCTGACCCTTCAGTAGGTAGGTGGCATACTTGACTTTGTCTTCCTCGGCAACGTGAGCAATGTCCAGAGCCCTGGCCATCTCCCGGATCCAGTCATCAGCATCCAGAGGCTCGCGTGTTGCCACGAAAGCTCTCGGCCCCAAACTCAGAAACTCCTTGATGCTGACTCGTGGAGCATTCTGGTTGTTGTGCTGGTTAGCCTGGATCTGGTCCATCTGCGTCATGACCTGAGTCATCTGAGTCAACAGCTCCGTGATTGGCGGTGGCTCAGGCGGGTTGTTCCTTGTTGGCGGCATCCTGAATAGACATGCATTTTAGCACAACAACAGAAACAGATAGACTTGGAAACCAAAAGAGAGATTATTCCGACGCATGAATAGATAACCAACAGGTACATCATCACATGTTCAAATACATCAGAATATCCAACACCAATACATGGTTCGAAAGCCAAAGGATAACTAAACATAGCTATGAATGGATACATCGGTACTCCCATGCTCATCACGCAGGACGGCAGTGAGTAGTACGACGAGGGGTACGGTGAGGAGGAGGCCCACGAAAGTAGGTAGAACGACGATCCACATAGATCTGACGTGGCCTGAGAGCGACTCTAGGTGTGGTGAAGTACATAGCGTCAGCTCACTGTGCTCCAAAGCGTGGAATCCCGATGTAACCAGCACCGAGGTTGAGGAGTGGACCTCTGATCGGCTCGTAACCTCCAGCATCTGGCACACGACGACCAACTGGCTGATCGAAACGTGCAAAGAGCTCATCTCCAACAAAGTCTGTGGTGTACGTTGCCAGACGAGTCAAAGCAAGGTAGAGCTGCTCTCTGACGGAAGCCAACTCCTGAGACAGTGTGGTGGCAACTGCGTCAATGTGCCTCACAAACTGAGCGGTGGTGTGCAGCCTGGTGTTATCATGCTCGTAGACATCCAGGTTGTCGTAGAGAGTGAAGTGAGCTCCCTCCGAAGTGATGTAACCACGGGGGATGTGGCGATAGATAGAATCGTCAAATCCCCAGTAGTCAGCACGAAGGACGGTGAGACTCACATAAGCTGCCTGCTGCACGGCCATATCCACTGTGGAACCTACTGCCTCGTAGCGGTGGACGACGCTCATGCCATCATCTGACAGAATGTAGACGATAGCCTGGTAGTAGGTCTGGTCAAACTCTCGCTGCTGCTCGTAGACCTGGTACTCTGGTGCCCAACGGAACCCCAGATAAGTGACCATGTCTCTCAGCATCTCCGGATAACCGGTAGTGCTCTCGCAACGAGTCATCCGAACCACCTGCGGGTAGAACCTGAGATCCATCTGCAGATGATTGGGGAAGTTTTGATTAGACGCCGGTAGAGGAATTGAAGTGGAAAGCAACAACAAGGTTTCAACGGACGAAAATGATGTTCAGAAGAACAGGATATCGAAGCAACAACGGGAAACACGAGATCAAAACTCCTGAGGTACTACGGAAAACCCCATCCGGGCTTCTAAAGGATCAATATCTACTGCTTAAGGAATAGAGGATTTGCTTCCGGGGCTTACACGCCTCCGTTCTCAATCATGAGTAGGCAACATGATAAATCATGTCACAACCACATCCATTCCTATGGACTAGTAGATATAACTATCCCAGAGAAACCAGGATTCGTGAAAACCTAACTTGAAAGTTTAGGTGAGAAGGGAAAACAACGTTGCACTTCCTTACCAGAAAAGGGTGGGTGGGTGGGGAAAGAAGAAAAATGGCAGAATTCCTACTCTCACGTTTCATTTTTCCTATATAGCTACAAAATAGTTTCTAGACTCAACTGCGACCAGTAAAAGGGATCCTACAGGCAGACAGGCTCTGATACCATTTGTCGCACCCGGACTTCTAGAGGATACTCACCGTACGAACTGAACAGTATTTTGATTGGATTACGGGGCTTACCGGCACCCGCATCTCTTACGAGTAGGCCAACACTTATGTGTGACAACCAATCTTTACTATTCACTGTCGATGTAAACTATCCCATAGAAATCAGGACACTACCATTGACGTACTTCATACCATACACACATGGTACGTCAACGGCTTTGAACAAGATGATAACACAACAAATCTCTAAGACACAAAAGATTGAAATAAGTTGCAACTGTCCCTCACTAGGGCAGAGAATAGCAAATACAATCATCCAGAGGACACATGTCCCAACATAACATCATTACAACTCAGCGGAAGCATTCAAAGGGTCTGAGTACAGACAAATCCAAATAGGCTTAAGAAGCCGGGAAGGAAAAGAAAACGGAGCCCATCCACGATGTCTCGGATCATGCCCGGGTCCGCTACCTACTCGTCAGCAGCCTCGTCAAACTCCACGTAGTAGCCGTCACGGGGATCCTCATAAGCGTAGTCTGCGGAAACCACAGCCCCAAAGGGGTCAGTACATAAACGTACTGGCAAGCAACACTCACAGTTCACCAAAGTGTAGCCCGTCAACACCAAGCACAGATGCCTTGGGTTCAACGGAAGGAAGGGATATAGAAGATGCTGCAACTGGCTGCACTAACCAACTACAGAACAAACTATAATCTCCGGCTATCAGAAAAGGGATAAGATAGCGTATCGTAACCAACTATAACTAACCACCAAACAAACCCATCCTGGATCTCGCCCCTTATCCAAAGAAGCAACCCGAGGATAACTCACACAGTTGTATTAATGGTGGATCAAGTTGTTGTGTCAATAAGCCTATTACTAGTCAAGTTATCATTAGTTAGGTGTAAGTTGTTCTGAGTACTTGTTTGTGACGACCCGAGATCGGGCACTATGCAGATTTCAGCATTCCCGCCAAAATCCACATAATAACCGATTCCAGGTTGCCACTTGTGATAACATTACAATAGTTCACGAATATTCCACAATTACAACAGAAACAGATAGATACAAGGTGACTCAGACGAGCCAGGGATACAATTGATACATTACAAAGATTCAAATAACAGCGGAAGAAACAATACATCGTCCGTCTACGGACAAGATCCAAATTGGACTAAGAGTCCTGAAGATAACCGAGAGCGTCCAATCCCTGCCCAGGCCAAGCCGGAGGGATTCCCAAGCTAACGTCGTCAGACTTCAAACCTGTTGACTGCAAGTTGGAATTTGCAGCCACGAAAGAGATTCGTGGGTCAGTACGGTTAAGTACTGGCAAGTGGAATAAAACCCATACTCACAAGATACCGGCGTAGCCAGTCATCACAAGATACAAATACTTTGGGATCAACGGAAAGGAAGGAATTATTGCAAATAAGCGGCAGCGGGCTGCACTAACCAACTACAGAAACACTACAACTTCCGGCTAACAGAAAGAAGATAAGATCGAGTATCGTAACCAACTGAAAGTAACTCCAAACAAACCCATCCTGGATCTCGCCCCTTATCCAAAGAAGCAATCCGAGGATAACTCACACAGTTGGATTAATGATTAATGGATCAGGTTGTTGTGTCAATAAGACTATTACTAGTCAAGTTATTATCATTAGGTGTAAGTTGTCTGGGTACTTGTTAGCCAGTACTTTCACCAAGTCGTCACATAACCGCGGACAACACGGCTTCTCGAGAAGATTTATCCCTGCAGGGTGTGCTCCAGTACCCGTACACACTCAAGCCACCAACTAAAACTCAGGTTGGCTTGACACGACCCAAACCATCTCTACAACCCATCCTAGGAGCCACGGAGCTATAAGGTCCCAGCCACGCAGCCGAATACTCAGCGCAGGTGTGCAAAACTCCCGCAGGACACAACACCCCGGCACTACAGGCCTCGCCCTATATGCATCATCATCAACAATAACCAATGGGGGTACCTTCCATTATGCAAGGAGCAAATGGAACACCCGAACTAAGTGTGGCTCTTCGGACAAGCTGCAGATTAGGTCTAAGTCGAGGGGGGTCCCATACTACCACCCGGATGCGGTGAGCACGCTCATCATGGATCAGTAGACAAGACCCTTTTCCTATTAGGGTCGACACTAGCAGGCCTCAAAACCACTTAGGGCCTCCTGCCGGTGCCTTATCAGCATATTATTAATAACAGGTTGATTGACTAACATCGAGCCCCCAGAACAATAAAAGTAATCTAGTAACGGAAAGTAACGGGTAACAGACTCGAGCAAAACAACCTAAGCATGCTATTAAGACACTGGCTCAACCAAAGGGGGTGATAGGAGTGGAGGTGAGGCAATATCAGGGTTAAGGGATTCATGTGATGGGTTCGTAACAGAAACAACTACTACTAAGGCTAGCAGAAAAGAACAACGGCAAGAATCGGTAACAAGTGATGAAAGGCAGCCATATGGCAGCAAGTGAGTATACTTGCCTGAGATCCCGCAAGGTAGCAGAACTTGTCGTTGCTCACATCATCTCAACGTCCTATCCGGGAAGAAGCAACGAACCTCGAACAAACAACGGGATGCAACAATTACTACTACGGCAAAAGATCCAGCATGATCAAGATATGGATGCATGACAAGTTTAAAGATGCATCAAGGTAAACTAGTTGACAAGATAAACAAATTTAAATGGACCCATATGCAATTTGAGTTGCATATGAAAAGCCCATGAATTATGGTTAGATTATTTGTTTTCCAACTAATCAACAGATGAAGGTGGATTAGCATGATGCATGGATGGGGGAAACAACAAAATAACAACAATAGAACCAATTGAAATAAGGGTTAACAAGTTTGGAAATTATTGGTTAAGGGTGGAAAGTTTGGTTACTTAAACATGTCACACAAGCAATTGTTGTTTTCATCAACTTAAAGTGTTCAAAACAATTAACAAAATTTGTATTTGAAAAGAACATCAAATTTTAGTTGGATTACATGTCTCAATTATTGAAATAGGAGTTAGGATTAATTTATTATGAATTAAACGATATTAAACAAGTTTTAAATGAATTTAAAACAAGTTTGAATTTAATTGAATTTTTATTTGTTCAAAACATAATTTCAAACTCATATTTGAAAAGTTCACACTTTGATGGTTTGAAAACATATTTTGCATGTTCAAAATTATTTTATTTTGAGCAAGTTATGATTTTATCAAATTTAAATGAATTAAACAAGTATTAAATTATTTAGGCAATTTAAATTATTCAAACCATGAAACAAAATTTATATTTGAAAAGGGTATTCAAAATGGTATGGAAAACATATTTTATTTGCCTTATTTGGAAATAGTATGAATTATTTATGAATTGTTGCAAATTACAATTGAATTATTTGAATTCAAATTTGAATTGCATTTTGAAAGTTCAAAACAGAAAACAAATGTGATATTTGAAAAGTTCATGGAATTTTGGTTGGGATACATATAAAATTTGTATTATTTGGATTTGGGGTTTGAAAGTTGTGATCATTTGAAATTCTAGGTTTTATTTGCAAAAGATAGGGACTTGACTGTGAGAAAAACAGCAGAGAAGGGCTTCGGTGTAAAAAACGATAAAGCCAGGGGCCTGGACGCAAGATCCTAGATCCAGATCTGGATCGGGTTTTCTCACCGGGGCGGCAGCCAGCCACAGCGGCTGACGCGCGGGCCCGAGGGCCACGCAGCGGTGACGGGGCATGTGGCGCCGCTGACGGGCGGGGCCCGCCGCGCGGAGTGAAATTCGTGAAAAAAGGGGTTGCGGCCGCGGGGGATCGATCCCGCGAGCTCGCGGTGCGGGGCAGGGAACAGGACCAGTGCGTCTCGCTTGCGTTTCGTGACAGAACACGAGCAGGTTTGGCTATAGGCTTAACTCTGCGCGTAAACTGAACTTTTAACTGAATCTTCTCTTGCGTGCAGGTTCAGGTGTCGAACTACAGAGGCAGAACGGAGCGATGCACGCCGGCGATCGCTGCGGTGGTGCTCGCGGCGGCGCGAGTGGCGTGCGGGGCCGGTGTGCGGAGGCGGACAGAGAGCGAGGGGAGAGGGCAGGAGAGACGCGCACCTCGGTGGTCGTCGATGGCGCGCCTGCTGTCGACGCAGTCGCGGCGAGGTGGCGACAGGGACCTTGGCGGAGGAAAAGATGGATGGCGCCGCCGGCTCGGGCCTCCTCCCGCCTCCGCTCCTTCACGAAAGTCGACGAGGAACCCACCATGGTTCCATTCCCGGAGATAGCTTGGCTTGAGGAGGAGCGGGGCGACGGCGAGCGGCCGGTCCCTGACGGAGGTGGTTCTCTGACGACGAAGGAGGTACAGTGGTTTCGGCTGGGTTCAGAAACAGAGGAAGATCGGGGAGGGAGGAAGGAGAACTTGGCGGCGCGGCGGAAGGAACTAGCTAGGGTTAGGGGGTCTAGGGTAGAGGGTAGGTAGTTTTATCGTGGTGGGTGAGCTTGTACGGCGCACATCGGGTGGAGGTGGAGGTTGATCGATCGGTTCTGTAGGTGTTCGTACATTGCTGACGACAGGAAGAGGAGGAAGACGACAAGATTAGATGGGCTGGGGGAAAAGTAAAGGAGAGGGGTGGGCCGAGAGGAAGTGGGCTGAGGAAAAGAGCTGGGCTGTCTCCTGGCTCACCTCTCCCTTTCTATTCTTTTTTTTTTGTTTTTCTTCATGAACACATTTTTTTTTTGTAAAGGAATAGAAAGGAAAGGGAGATGGAAAGAAATAGGGGGGGTTTTAATTTTATAATTTAAATGTTGTTGATTTGCAAAACAGCACATAAAATTAATGTTAATATTAACTTCAAAATTTAGAATATTAATTTGAGTTTTAATGTGTTAGTTGAATTCCAATTAAGGTTTAATTTGGAGTTTTTTGGAAATAACAAATTATATTAAATAGGTTCAAGCAATTATGAAAACATTATTAGCTTTAATTTATTTGCAAGATTTTAATTTTAAAACTCCCATTTGAAATATTGCCAAGTAGGAGTTGATTTGATTTGAATGTGTTGTTTGCATTTTCCATTAGGGTTTTGAACAATTTAAATTGTTTTGAAGTTTTGAGGGGTTTGGAAAACATGATGCAATGCTTATGGGATGCAGATGATGCAAGCAAAAAGAAAACAAACAGGTAACACCCCAGGTGTTACAGACGACACCACTAACAAGGGATTGCGCCCTCGCAATCCACCTGCTAACCCGGGAGGGGAAAGAAGTTCGACTATCGATTCTTCGTGCTTCCAGTTGATTTCCTCGACACCACTAACAAGGGTTTCTCGACACCACTAACAAGGGATTCTTGCTGGGAGTGATGACGATATTCTTCCACCAGGAATCTTCCGATGATCGAACCTATTAGGTTAAAGGCTCAGAAAACGTCCACCCACGTAGGATCCTAACACTTTGAAAGATTGAGTACGAGAGTAGACTCCAAAACAAATAAGATGGGAGAGGAATAGAATAGAGATAAGGAGAAAACAAGAATCCTATTGAGATGTTTTTCCAAAATAGTTTAGCAGAAATAGTTTTTGACACTCTAGAAACAACGACCGTTAGCGAGGTTAACCTACAGGCTTTGCGGACCCGTTGCTTCGATAACCATTCGTATCGAAACAATATCGGGAATCGGAACCAAGGCTCTGATACCATTTGTGACGACCCGAGATCGGGCACTATGCAGATTTCAGCATTCCCGCCAAAATCCACATAATAACCGATTCCAGGTTGCCACTTGTGATAACATTACAATAGTTCACGAATATTCCACAATTACAACAGAAACAGATAGATACAAGGTGACTCAGACGAGCCAGGGATACAATTGATACATTACAAAGATTCAAATAACAGCGGAAGAAACAATACATCGTCCGTCTACGGACAAGATCCAAATTGGACTAAGAGTCCTGAAGATAACCGAGAGCGTCCAATCCCTGCCCAGGCCAAGCCGGAGGGATTCCCAAGCTAACGTCGTCAGACTTCAAACCTGTTGACTGCAAGTTGGAATTTGCAGCCACGAAAGAGATTCGTGGGTCAGTACGGTTAAGTACTGGCAAGTGGAATAAAACCCATACTCACAAGATACCGGCGTAGCCAGTCATCACAAGATACAAATACTTTGGGATCAACGGAAAGGAAGGAATTATTGCAAATAAGCGGCAGCGGGCTGCACTAACCAACTACAGAAACACTACAACTTCCGGCTAACAGAAAGAAGATAAGATCGAGTATCGTAACCAACTGAAAGTAACTCCAAACAAACCCATCCTGGATCTCGCCCCTTATCCAAAGAAGCAATCCGAGGATAACTCACACAGTTGGATTAATGATTAATGGATCAGGTTGTTGTGTCAATAAGACTATTACTAGTCAAGTTATTATCATTAGGTGTAAGTTGTCTGGGTACTTGTTAGCCAGTACTTTCACCAAGTCGTCACATAACCGCGGACAACACGGCTTCTCGAGAAGATTTATCCCTGCAGGGTGTGCTCCAGTACCCGTACACACTCAAGCCACCAACTAAAACTCAGGTTGGCTTGACACGACCCAAACCATCTCTACAACCCATCCTAGGAGCCACGGAGCTATAAGGTCCCAGCCACGCAGCCGAATACTCAGCGCAGGTGTGCAAAACTCCCGCAGGACACAACACCCCGGCACTACAGGCCTCGCCCTATATGCATCATCATCAACAGTAACCAATGGGGGTACCTTCCATTATGCAAGGAGCAAATGGAACACCCGAACTAAGTGTGGCTCTTCGGACAAGCTGCAGATTAGGTCTAAGTCGAGGGGGGTCCCATACTACCACCCGGATGCGGTGAGCACGCTCATCATGGATCAGTAGACAAGACCCTTTTCCTATTAGGGTCGACACTAGCAGGCCTCAAAACCACTTAGGGCCTCCTGCCGGTGCCTTATCAGCATATTATTAATAACAGGTTGATTGACTAACATCGAGCCCCCAGAACAATAGAAGTAATCTAGTAACGGAAAGTAACGGGTAACAGACTCGAGCAAAACAACCTAAGCATGCTATTAAGACACTGGCTCAACCAAAGGGGGTGATAGGAGTGGAGGTGAGCAATATCAGGGTTAAGGGATTCATGTGATGGGTTCGTAACAGAAACAACTACTACTAAGGCTAGCAGAAAAGAACAACGGCAAGAATCGGTAACAAGTGATGAAAGGCAGCCATATGGCAGCAAGTGAGTATACTTGCCTGAGATCCCGCAAGGTAGCAGAACTTGTCGTTGCTCACATCATCTCAACGTCCTATCCGGGAAGAAGCAACGAACCTCGAACAAACAACGGGATGCAACAATTACTACTACGGCAAAAGATCCAGCATGATCAAGATATGGATGCATGACAAGTTTAAAGATGCATCAAGGTAAACTAGTTGACAAGATAAACAAATTTAAATGGACCCATATGCAATTTGAGTTGCATATGAAAAGCCCATGAATTATGGTTAGATTATTTGTTTTCCAACTAATCAACAGATGAAGGTGGATTAGCATGATGCATGGATGGGGGAAACAACAAAATAACAACAATAGAACCAATTGAAATAAGGGTTAACAAGTTTGGAAATTATTGGTTAAGGGTGGAAAGTTTGGTTACTTAAACATGTCACACAAGCAATTGTTGTTTTCATCAACTTAAAGTGTTCAAAACAATTAACAAAATTTGTATTTGAAAAGAACATCAAATTTTAGTTGGATTACATGTCTCAATTATTGAAATAGGAGTTAGGATTAATTTATTATGAATTAAACAATAGTAAACAAGTTTTAAATGAATTTAAAACAAGTTTGAATTTAATTGAATTTTTATTTGTTCAAAACATAATTTCAAACTCATATTTGAAAAGTTCACACTTTGATGGTTTGAAAACATATTTTGCATGTTCAAAATTATTTTATTTTGAGCAAGTTATGATTTTATCAAATTTAAATGAATTAAACAAGTATTAAATTATTTAGGCAATTTAAATTATTCAAACCATGAAACAAATTTTATATTTGAAAAGGGTATTCAAAATGGTATGGAAAACATATTTTATTTGCCTTATTTGGAAACAGTATGAATTATTTATGAATTGTTGCAAATTACAATTGAATTATTTGAATTCAAATTTGAATTGCATTTTGAAAGTTCAAAACAGAAAACAAATGTGATATTTGAAAAGTTCATGGAATTTTGGTTGGGATACATATAAAATTTGTATTATTTGGATTTGGGGTTTGAAAGTTGTGATCATTTGAAATTCTAGGTTTTATTTGCAAAAGATAGGGACTTGACTATGAGAAAAACAGCAGAGAAGGGCTTCGGTGTAAAAAACGATAAAGCCAGGGGCCTGGACGCAAGATCCCAGATCCAGATCTGGATCGGGTTTTCTCACCGGGGCGGCAGCCAGCCACAGCGGCTGACGCACGGGCCCGAGGGCCACGCAGCGCTGACGGGGCATGTGGCGCCGCTGACGGGCGGGGCCCGCCGCGCGGAGTGAAATTCGTGAAAAAAGGGGTTGCGGCCGCGGGGGATCGATCCCGCGAGCTCGCGGTGCGGGGCAGGGAACAGGACCAGTGCGTCTCGCTTGCGTTTCGTGACAGAACACGAGCAGGTTTGGCTATAGGCTTAACTCTGCGCGTAAACTGAACTTTTAACTGAATCTTCTCTTGCGTGCAGGTTCAGGTGTCGAACTACAGAGGCAGAACGGAGCGATGCACGCCGGCGATCGCTGCGGTGGTGCTCGCGGCGGCGCGAGTGGCGTGCGGGGCCGGTGTGCGGAGGCGGACAGAGAGCGAGGGGAGAGGGCAGGGGAGACGCGCACCTCGGTGGTCGTCGATGGCGCGCCTGCTGTCGACGCAGTCGCGGCGAGGTGGCGACAGGGACCTTGGCGGAGGAAAAGATGGACGGCGCCGCCGGCTCGGGCCTCCTCCCGCCTCCGCTCCTTCACGAAAGTCGACGAGGAACCCACCATGGTTCCATTCCCGGAGATAGCTTGGCTTGAGGAGGAGCGGGGCGACGGCGAGCGGCCGGTCCCTGACGGAGGTGGTTCTCTGACGACGAAGGAGGTACAGTGGTTTCGGCTGGGTTCAGAAACAGAGGAAGATCGGGGAGGGAGGAAGGAGAACTTGGCGGCGCGGCGGAAGGAACTAGCTAGGGTTAGGGGGTCTAGGGTAGAGGGTAGGTAGTTTTATCGTGGTGGGTGAGCTTGTACGGCGCACATCGGGTGGAGGTGGAGGTTGATCGATCGGTTCTGTAGGTGTTCGTACATTGCTGACGACAGGAAGAGGAGGAAGACGACAAGATTAGATGGGCTGGGGGAAAAGTAAAGGAGAGGGGTGGGCCGAGAGGAAGTGGGCTGAGGAAAAGAGCTGGGCTGTCTCCTGGCTCACCTCTCCCTTTCTATTCTTTTTTTTTTCTTCATGAACACATTTTTTTTGTAAAGGAATAGAAAGGAAAGGGAGATGGAAAGAAATAGGGGGGGTTTTAATTTTATAATTTAAATGTTGTTGATTTGCAAAACAGCACATAAAATTAATGTTAATATTAACTTCAAAATTTAGAATATTAATTTGAGTTTTAATGTGTTAGTTGAATTCCAATTAAGGTTTAATTTGGAGTTTTTTGGTAATAACAAATTATATTAAATAGGTTCAAGCAATTATGAAAACATTATTAGCTTTAATTTATTTGCAAGATTTTAATTTTAAAACTCCCATTTGAAATATTGCCAAGTAGGAGTTGATTTGATTTGAATGTGTTGTTTGCATTTTCCATTAGGGTTTTGAACAATTTAAATTGTTTTGAAGTTTTGAGGGGTTTGGAAAACATGATGCAATGCTTATGGGATGCAGATGATGCAAGCAAAAAGAAAACAAACAGGTAACACCCCAGGTGTTACATTGTTAGCCAGTACTTTCACCAAGTCAACCATAACCGCGGAAAACACGGCTTCTCGAGAAGATTTATCCCTGCAGGGGTGCACCAATTTGGCCGTACACGTAAGAATAACCCGCCAGATGGGAAGGCCTTTCCTACCAAGCGGGGCACTCAACACAACTCAACTCTTCTTCGCATCAAGCCCAAAGCACCACGTGCTGTGCGTGCGCGGCTAATCGAGCCCCACGAAGAAAAGGGGACCCTCATAGCACTGGAAGACCACGCCGCCCTAAATGCCGACTACAAAAATTCCACTCTGGCCTCGGGTTCGTACCTGCATATGCGTGCATCAAATGGAAAGCCCGAACTAAGTGTGGTGATTTGGACGAGATGCGAATCGAATCAAATTGAGGGGGGCGCCCATACACGCTTCCCACATGCGGATAGTGCGCTCATCATGGATCAGTAGACAAGACCCTTTTCCTATTAGGGTCGACACTAGCAGGCTTCAAAACCACGCCGGGCCTCCTGCCGGTGCCTTATCAGCAAATTATTATTACCTCAAGATTAACAGGTTTTTGTTTAACATCGAGCCCCAGAATATAACAAATATGATAACAGAAAGTAACTGATAACAGACTCGAGCAAAAACAACCCTAAGCATGCTAATAAGACACGGGCCCAAGCAACGGGGTTTTAGGACTGGAGGTGAGGCAATATCATGGTTCAGGGTATCATGTGGTAGGTTCGTAACAGAAGCAACGATACATATGGCTAGCAGAAATAGACAACGGAAAGTATCGGTAACCAATGTTGAAAGGAACTCAGTGGTTCATGTGAGTGATAACTTGCCTGCAAACTCAGTAGCCTGGTACTGGGCTAGATCCTCAGAAGGGGTGTCGTAAAGATCGTCGGTCTCAACGTCGTCGTCTATCCGAGAAGAAGCAAACAAACAATACAGGAAGATAAACAATCAATATCATGGCATAGTGCACAATCATGGGATGATGCATGTCAAGTTAATGGATGCACCAAAATAAACTAGTGGACTTGGTAACACAATTTAAATGGACACATATGCAATTTTGAGTTGCATATGAAAGGCCCATGAGTTATGGTTAGATTATTTGTTTTCCAACTAATCAACAGGTGAAGGTGGATTAGTATGATGCATGGATGAGGAAAACAACAAAATAACAACAATAGAATCAATTGGAAATAAGGCTTACCAAGTTAGAAATTTATTTATTAAATTAGGGAATTTTTGGTTCCTTAAAGGGCTTACACAAATAGTTGTTGTTTTCACCACTTTAAATTATGCAAAATAAATAACAAAATTCATATTTGAAAAGAATACAAAATTTTAGTTGGATTACATGTTTCAAATATTGAAAAAGGAATTAGGATGAATTTATTATGACTTGAACAAAATTAAACAAGTTTTAAATGAATTTAAAACAAGCATGAATTTTATTTGAATTTTATTTGTTCAAAACATAAATTCAAATTCATATTGGAAAAGTTTATACTTTGATGGTTTGAAAACATATTTTGCATGTTCAAAAATAATTTAAGTTGAGCAAGTTATGATTTTTGCAAATTTAAATGAATTAAACAAGGATTAAATTATTTAAGCAATTTAAATTATTCAAACCATGAAACAAAATTTATATTTGAAAAGGTTATTTGAAATAGCATGGAAAACATATTTTATTTTCATTATTTGGATTAAGTATGAATTAGTTATAGATTTTAGCAATTTGCAATTGAATTATTTGAATTCAAATTTGAATTGCATTTGGAAAACTCAAAACAGAGAACAAATGCTATAGATAGATAGATAATTTAATTTAGAGCAGTGCACATATTTTATTTTTATTAATTGGAGTTATAAAACTAAAGTTATTTGCATTTTGGTTCCAGGGGCCAATCTGTAAAAAGAAAGGACTTGTTTTTGAAACAGAAAAGTTTAAAATCATTTTGTTACCGCACAGGAGGCTACCCTGGCCACTTCCAGTGGGCCTAGGGCCAACGTGGCCCACGCAGCTGCATGCGTGGCAACAGAGTGGCTGACAGGGGGGCCACCCTGTCAGCACTCGGTGCAAAAGTTTGGTTTTTAATCGCGGAGCCGAGGGATCAAACCCAGGCCCTCGCTGCGCGCTCGCTAGTCTCTGAACCAGTGCGTTGTGCGTGTGTTTCTGTCAGTTAACAGGGCGCGTTGAGGTTATTCTTCAGTACTGCGGTTAACTGAATTTTCAACGCGCGCGCGCTAACTGAACATCTGACAGAGATGACGCCGGCGGCGATCAACGGAGCGTTGATCTTGCTCGCGGTGCTTGCGCTGCTGCTGGTGCCTGCTGGATGCGTGCGCGTGCTTGCGGGCATGATACAGAGAGGAGGAGGAGGTCACGGTGGCGCTCACCGGCGGCTGGAGTCGCTGCAGAGGTTCGGGGGAGACGGGCTCGACGGCGACAGCTCCGTGGACGGCGGCGCGGCTACAGGGGATCTCCGGGCTCGTGCGGGTGTCCAGGAGGTAGAGGGGTAGGTGGTGGATCGATTTCGGGGTTTAGGAGGTGTGGTGGTGCACGGCAGTGGCGGTGCTCATCGGAAATCAGAGGTGGCGCGCTCCGGCGAGGTTCAGAAGGTGGAGGAAGAGGTGCAGAGATGGAGGAGATGGCGGCGATCCAGAGGGAGGAGGGAGCGGTAGGTGGCTAGGGCGGCGCCAGGGGGGCTAGGGCTGGCTTTATAGCCCTAGGGCTCGGTTCCTGGCCGTCGCTGCGGCACGGCGGCGTACGTGGCATGGGCGGATGCCCTGCCTTACGTTTAGACGAAGGGGGGCAGCGAGAAGGGGTATGCAGGCCGCTGGGGTGGGCTGGGCCTGCGCTAGGTTAGCTGCCGCGCGCGCTGCTTTTTTTATTTTTCTTATTTTTGTTTTTCTGGTTTTTTTTTGCAGCAAGGAAAAATGGAAGAAATTGGTAGGTTTTGAGTTGCAAAAAAAATTGGGAAAAATCATGGTTAGGTTAGTTTTTATAATATCAACTAATTGACAACTTTGTTTTTTCCAAATCTTTCAAATTTAAAGTGCTGTTTGGAATTAATTCATGTTTGGATGATTTGAGTATTAAAATGATTATTGAAACCAAAATTTTAAATAGGGTGACCCAAATAACTTTAATTGGAAACAAATGAGTATATTTGTTTTGGTAATTTTATAATTTCAACTTGGGGTGCTGTTTGGTGATTTGATTTGAATTTGAATGCAATTTGGAATTAATGGGTTGATTAAAAGCCCTCATTTTTAATAGTTGATCACTATGAGATAAATGGAAACAAAATGAGATTTGGTTTGAGCTTTTGATTTGAAAATATTGTAACATGACAAGTATGAAACACATCATTTGAAATTGTTTGAATTTCCATTATGAAAACAAGGAATAACAGATGCAAAACAAATAGTAAACAACTGCAAACAAGGAAATAAATATGATGACATGATGCAATACTTTAATTAAACAAGGAATCAAACATTCTAAGGGATATTTTCATACTTGGGATGTTACAAGTTGTCAATTCAGCTGCACCTGAAATTAGACTTGCTCGCAACAATTTATCAGTGGTAACAGTTTTATAGCAACAGTAGAAATAAAATAACAGCAGTAGTAAAATAGTAAAAGCAGTAGCAATCGCGGAAAACGGCAGGATGGGAGTACCGTAGGCATAGAGGGAATGGATGGACGGGCGTTGCATTGATAACAAGGGTCATGTAATAATCTAACAAAGGCATTGCGGATAATAATATAAAGCATCAAACATGTAGGCAAACCATAGGCATGTGTTCCAATATAGTCATACGTGCTCGCAATGAGAAACTTGCACAACATCTTTTGTCCTACCAGCCCGTGGCAGCGGGGCCTCTAGGGAAACTACTGGTAATTAAGGTTCTCCTTTTAATAAAGCAACGGAGCAAAGCATTAACACTCTGTGAACACATGTGATCCTCACATCGCAGCAATCCCCTCCGGTTGTCCCAATTTATTTCACTTTGGGGCCTCGGGTTCCGGACAACAATGTGTGTAAAACAACTTGCATGTATGATCAAGAAACAATATTATACCCATGAAACAATAACATGTTCAGATCTGAAATCATGGCACTCGGGCCCTAGTGACAAGCACTAAGCATAACAAGTTGCAACAATAGTAGAAAACACTAACAATGGATACTAGGCACTATGCCCTAACAATCTGGCATTATTAAATAATCAATCTCATCCAATCCCTTCCATCCCTCTTAGCCTACAGCGGTGTTTACTCACACATGGACGGGGAAACATGGATGGTTGATTGCGAAGGAGTGGCGGTGTCAATGGCGTTGATCTCCTTCGAATACCCGTCCCGGCAGGGCGCCAGAACAGGAACTTCTGATCCCCGAATCGAGGTTCGGGGTGGTCGCGACGTTCTTTGTGTTTTTGTGGAATATGACGAACCCCCTCGCGTTTTAGGGTTGAACGCAATATGTAGTCGAAAAGGTAGTCCGAGGGGGTGTGGGAGTGGCCCACAGCACCAGGTGGCGCGTCCTAGGGGGCGCGCCAGGGGGTGGTGTGGCCCCCCTCTGCCCCCTCTCCTGGCCCTCTCCTGGCCCCCTTCTGGCTACCGGGGTCTTCCGATGTTTTAAGACCAATGGGGTCTTTTCTGGGCAATTTCCTGAAAGTTGATTTTTCTACACAAAAACGAGACACCAAGGTAATTCTGCTGAAAACGGTGTTAGTTCGTGTTAGTGGTATCCAAAACTCACAAGTTTAGAGGAAAACAATAAGAGAAGTGTTCGAAAAAGGAGATACGTTTTCGACGTATCAGTTGCAGAAATTAAAAAATTTGTCCAACGTAACCGCCAATATCAGCTATGAAGATAATGACGCATGCCCATACATGCGATGATCTAGCACTTACGATTACGGATTCATCTCAGACGTATCTATAATTTTTTTATGCTCCATGCTTATTTCCTTCATGTTATTGCATGTTTTATTTATGTTTTTCTTTATTTTCCGGATGATTTCGAGGGCTAAACTATTAACAAGATGCCCGGAGCCAGTTTCTGTTTTCTGTTGTTATTGTATTTCAGAAAAGCTCTGAAGAAAATATTCCCCAAATGTCCTAAAAAATTACGGGATTTTATTTTGTTCCCGGAACAAAGACGGTGTCCAAAGGAGAGCTGGAGAGGAGTCAGAGGTGGCAAAAGAGTGTACTTTTACTCTAACAGGAAAAGGCGGTTTCTCAAAGTGCACAACATGTAAAACAGGATCAACAATGTTAACAAGTATTTCACTACTAGTGAATCATTTCTCTTTAATATTATCCTTATAAGGTTCATGATACGTGTCCTAGTTAACTTTAGGAATACCAACCTGAGAGGCAAAGGTTTTTCAAAGTTAAACAACTACTTGAGAATCGAGCCCATATTTAGCACTAAGCATATTAAAATTTCAGTTTCAGCAAAAGACTAAATGCAATCATATTCATAGTTTATACCTGACTATTTACCTTTGTCCATCTCCCAATATTCAGTATTATGTTGAATCCTTTCAATAAGATCCCATTTAGCATCGATCTTCTTGTTCATGAAGGAACCATTAGAAGAGGCATCAAGAAGGTCCTTGTCATGACGTGAAAGGCTTGCATAAAAATTATTAATAATAATCTCCTTGGGAAGCTTATTATTGGGGAATTTAAGCATTAATATTTTCATCCTCCCCCAAGCTTAGGCAATACTTTCTCCATCACGAGGCCAAAAATTATAAATAAAATTCTGATCTTGATGTATTTCATGAAGAGGATAAAATTTGAAATAAAATAGAGATGTAAGCTCCTTCAAATCCAGCAAATGTGAATCATCCGTTATAGAAAATAATTTCCTCATGATTAAATCTCTTGGCACACCTGCAATCTTAAACAACTCACACTATTCTTTAATATAAAGCAAGTGCTCACTGGGATGGACAGTTCCATCACCGGCATAGCGGTTATCCATAACACGATCAACAATTCTAATAGGTATTTTAAAAGGGACAATTTAAGTAGATGGAGAACTTCTCTCTACCACACGAGTGGTGGAGAGTCATTCCCGAGCATATAACCAGCAGTAAAGGATTCCATGTTTCAGTAAAATAAACAGACAGTAATAAAAAGAACACTTGTAGTAAAATGTTTTCTTGCCAATTCCACTTACCAATAGCGCTACATTCCCCGACAACAGCTCCAGAAAATAGTCTTGATGATCCATAACTGTAGCGGATCGATCGTAGCTTTTTTGATAAATAAGAGTGTCAAACCCAACAAGGAGCATAAGGTATTGACAAATAGTTGCAGGCAAGATTTCACTGTAAACACTAGAGAACCACTGTTTAGCGATTTTTGTAATAGTAACAAAGCGATAACAAGTAAATAGCTGCTGCAAGTGGACCAATCCTTTCTAGTGCAAAACACAAGTCGGTGGTCTTTCTTCTAAAGCCTAAAACGTTCCTGAGACACACGGGAGGTTTCGTCTCGTTATTTTCATCACACGTCGTTGATTAATCTTTATCGTTTTAGTAAGTGTTATGTGAGTAGACCTATGCTAGTGCACCATCCTATCCAAGACTAATGCAAACTTATGATTACACTACTTTTAAGCGTCAAAAAATACAAAAAAGTAATTAAGAAATAAATCTAACTATATCAATAAATTCGCGGTACCTACTACTCCCTTATGTGAAGTATTGCAAGTTGGGGTTTAGGTTACAATCACTCTAGCAACCCACCACAAGAAATCTGACACATAATGCATTCCTCTAGGCCTTTAAAAGGTGAAGTGCTATGTAGTCGACGTTCATATAACACCACTAGAGAAATAACAAGATAACTTAAATATCAAACCGGTAAATATTACTCAATGAAATATGATTAATAACAACTATATTTCTCTCATCTCCTCAAGAACTAAACGATCTACTCACAACACATCATAAAATACATGATCAGAGGTGATAAATGCATGAATAACAATCTGGTCATAAAGTGCAATCACCGAGAAATCTCATAAGCATCAACTACAAACGAGTACTTCACACCGAGAGAGATATCTAGTGGAAAACAACAATATAGAACCCTAATTGCTACAGCGGACGGAGGTTGGTGGTGAGGATTATTGTGTTGATGGTGATGACGATGACGATGATGATCTTGATGATGCCCGGTGCAGTGACAGTGACGGTGGTGACGATTTCCCCCTTCGGGAGGGAATTGCCCCGGCAGAATCTCCCCGCCAGGAAGGTGTTTTCTACTCTCTGTCGTTTCCGTCGCGATGATGCGGCGGAAAAATTCTACGAAGTGCCTCCTCGGGATTTTTAGGTCACAGGGGGTAAGTACCCTGAAGGACAAGCCGAAGGTGGGCTGGGGCCCCCAAGGGCCCACTAGGCGCGGCAAAGAGGGGGCCCGCGCCTGGCAGGTGGCTAGGTGCCCCTGGCTCCTATGGTGATTTCTGACAAAACCTTGTTTTCTGATATATTTTTCCCCGATTTTTCTGACATCCAGAAAATATCACTTCTGACAAGTGCTTTTTCTAGCTGTTTTCTGACTATGATAAATAACTCCGTAAAACTGTAAAACACAGAGAAAACAACAAAAATAACATAAGTGTAGTGCTCTAATAGGGAAAATATCAATGAATAAGGGCAAACTGTCATATAAAATAGTGATGCAAAATGGACGTATCATCTAGTCTGATCAAACTCTCTCATCATAGCACATATAAAACTTGTTACCAATATCGTCCTATTTTCTCATCCATATCACCGATGTCCTTGTGATAAATCACACTATGTCTAGACAAACGATTGATTGACATTGGTGATACTGAGAGGGCCCATAGTATGTATGTCTATATCGTCTAGATGATTTAAGTACAACTCTTACACAATCTCAGTTCCATTACACTTTCAAGATTATACCCAGACACCACCGTTATGATCCCTAGATACGGCAATACGGTTGACGACATCCAAAGTATAACTTTTGAGCGTGCGGTCACTAGATATTCTCATGGTATGAGAATCACAGTCAATGACAACTTCATATGTACTTTGCTAAATACATTACAATTGTTAAGTCTCTTTTAGCAAGATCATATACTTGGCTCGGTTCAGTACTATTGTTACCCTAACAATAAACTCTTATGCTTTGCTAGACTTTAACTAAGTCCATGATCAGAAAAACATGACCATCTCACAAATCATAAGTTAATCTTAGAGACAATATTAGGAATTCTTGTTTGTTTATTGGCTTCACACCTGCACAAAGATTTTTCCTTTAAAATTTACTTTTCAAGTGCTATAGCGGTTGTAGCATGATGACATAAACTTAATTCTGAACTTGGAGATAGAATAATAATTGTATTGTCTCTAGGGCATATCTCCAACAAATCCATAGTCATAGTTCACATGGTTGTAACTAGGAGATTCCATTTTAGTGATTCTGGATGTAGAAGAAGTACTTCTCTCCTTATTTCCACTAGGAAGCTCCATGGTCACAACCTTGGGAGTAAGAGCAATTTTGCTATCGCATCATTGAGCTCTTTGGATAAAACTCCACCGCGAGGCGCTAAGGTACCTGATGGCGTGTAGTTGACGCCCTCGTTGGTAAACCCCAAGAGAAAGGTTGTGAAGAGTGTAGCAGCAAGTTCTCAGAAAAGAAACCAAGGTTGAATCGACCAGTAGGAGGACAAGCAATCTCTGAAAGTTGATGGAGCTGAGGTGGCAGGGCGCACTATCGGTTCAGCATCAATGTGGAACCTACACAACACAATCAAATCACACTACCCCAACGAAGCAGTGAGGTTGTCAATCTCACTGGTTTTGCTGAACACAAAGAGGTTAAACGCATAGTGTGGAAAAACAGTATGAAAACAGTAGGAACAGTATGAGAGCAGTATGAAAGCAGTATGTGTTTTATCAGTATGAGGAAAAAGGACTAGGGTCCACAGTTCACTAGTGGTGTCTCTCCGTGAAATATAATAACATGTATGGTGAACAAATTACAGTTGGGCAATTGACAGAAATGAAGGTTGCGCCGTAGTGCATATGCAAGACATAAAGATTACTATGTGATTCATGCGGGCATTAAAACAAAATACATAGACCGTTATCCAACTGCATCTATGACTAAAATCCACCCTCTGAATATCATTCGAACAAACGTTGTGTATTAAGTTGCAAGCAACATATAATCGAAGTAAGAAAAGTGTGTAATGTAAACAATAACATCATCCTTAGACAAAGCATTTTTTTTCTCCCTAATGGCAACATCACATCCTCCATCAGTCACGTTTATGTCACTCGAGCACAGATGAAAAGGAGGCATGAACCCACTATCGAGCATAAATACTCCCTCTTGGAGTTACTAGCATCTACTTGGCTAGAGCATCTACTAATAACGGAGAGCATGCAAGATCATAAATAACATATGCATGAAGATAACATGATAGGTTGATAATCAGAAGACATAGCATTCAACATTCATCAGATTCCAGCAAACACAACATGTAGCATTGCATAAAGATGGTATTGATCATGATAGGCAACTCACAAGATCTAATCATGAGGTACAAAGTGGAGAGAACAACCATCTAGCTACTGATATGGACCCGTAGTCCAGGGACGAACTACTCACGCATCACTTCGGATGAGGGCATGGTGGTGTAGACCCCTACGGTGATGATTTCCCCCTCCGACAGGGTGCCGGGGAGAGCTCCAGAACCCTCCCGATCTCGGGATGACGGTGACGGCGGCCTCGGGTGTTTCTCGAGTAAAAGTGGGACATCTCTAGGGTTTATGTCTCGGGGGACTAAATAGGCAAAAGGGCAGAGGCGGTGGAGGCATGGGGGCCCCACACCACCCCTAGCGCGGCCAAGGGGGCGCGTCGCCCAATGGTGTGGGCCCCTGAGGCCCCCCTCGGGTCTCTTCGGGACTCCGTGGAACCTTCAGGAATTCTAAGACTTCCGGGCTTCGAATTTTCCAATTCCGAGAATATTTCCAGAACAACTTTTCTGAAACTAAAAATAGCACAAAACGAGGAACTGGATCTACGGCATCTTGTCAATAGGTTAGTCCGGAAAATCGATAAAAATGATGTAAAGTGTATAGCAAACATGTGGGAAACAATAAGAGAACAACATGGAACATCAGAAATTAAGGATACGTTTATGACGTATCAACATTCCCAAGCTTAGTTCCAACTCGTTCTCGAGTAGGTAAACGATAAAAACACATAATTTCTAAGGTGACATGCTACCAACATAAACTTGATCATCAATAATGTAAAAGCATAATTAAGTTCAGATCATAGAACTTAAACACAAGCATGATAAATAGAACTTTAATAATAAAGCATAGCAATCACTTTGCATCATGAGAAGTAACTCAAATAAAAGATCAAGAATAACAATGCAAAGAAAGATATACATTTGTTTCAAGTATAGAGAGAACATGTCAAAGTGATATTTCGCTAGTCCTTAAGATTGGGGCAAAACATAAATGACAGGACACCTTCAAAGTTCATGAGGAATACTAGAACAAATAATTGGAAACAAGCAATAACACATCATGAACCAATTAATATTGTTTCTGGCACAAATGCACATAAAACTCAGAATGGCAAAAATGCTCTCTCAACTGTGCATAAAGTTAGAAGATGGAGACTCAACATAAAAGTAAAAGAAAGGCCCTTTGCAGAGGGAAGCATGGATCACTCATGTGCTAGAGCTTTTATTTTATTAAACCGAGGTATTGAAAACTTGACACTCCTCCCAACCATCTTCACAAACCATGGATAACCGAATCCTCGGGTGCCTGCCAACAATCACATACCGTGGAGGAGTGTCTATATTTTAAGAGAGGTGTATGCTTATGTCAACGAATGGTAAACATAATAGGTTAGTCCGGAAAATCGATAAAAATGACATAAAGTGTATAATAAACATATGGGAAACAATAAGAAAACAACATGGAACATCAGAAAATAAGGATACGTTTATAACGTATCAACATCCCCAAGCTTAGTTCCTACTCATCCTCGAGTAGGTAAACGATAAAAACACAATTTCTAAGGTGACATGCTACCAACATAAACTTGATCATCAATAATGTAAATGCATAAGTAAGCTAAGACCATAGAACTTAAACACAAGCATGATAAATAGAACTTTAATAATAAAGCATAGCAATCACTTTGCATCATGAGAAGTAACTCAAATAAAAGATCATGAATAACAATGCAAAGAAAGATATACATTTGTTTAAAGTATAGAGAGAACATGTCAAAGTGATATTTCGCTAGTCCTTAAGAGTGGGGAAAAACATAAATGCCAGGACACCTTCAAAGTTCATGAGGAAGACTAGAACAAATAATTAGAGAACAACCAATAACACATCATGAATCAATTAATAATGTTTCTGGGACAAATGCACATAAAACTCAGAATGGCAAAAATGCTCTCTCAACTATGCATAAAGTTAGAAGATGGAGACTCAACATAAAAGTAATAGAACGGCCCTTCGCAGAGGGAAGCATGGATCACTCATGTGCTAGAGATTTTATTTTATTAAACAGGGTATTGAAACCTTGACACTCCTCCCAACCATCTTTCAAAAAGCATGGCTAACCGAATCCTCGGGTGCCTACCAACAATCACATACCGTGGAGGAGTGTCTATATTTTAAGAGAGGTGTATGCTTATGTCAATGAATGGTAAACAGAAAATACAGTACGTCACAAGCCAACTAGACTTCACAAGAGCGGCGCCCATAGAAGGACGCATCTGGGTAGAAGGTCATCCCTCTTTATCTTTTGTTTACACAATTATGCTTTGTCTGATAAATCAGGGGGGAAATAGTGAAGAGAATTTGTGTTATTAATTTGGGGCTGGGCACCCTGCTGCCAGCTCTTCTATCATTGGATAAGCGGATAAAGCCACTAGTCCAGGGTGTGAAAGTCCAATCAACAGGTGAGATAAAGATTCTCTATTTACATCCTCATGAGCTAAAACAGGAGCACAAAACAAGAGTAATTTTGAAAGTTTTAAAGATAACACATGAGCAATTTACTTTGGAGTGGCGGTTAAATACCACATGTAGGTATGTATGGTGGACACAATGGGAAAACTTTTGGTTTTAGGGAGTTGGATGCACGAGTAGAGCTCATACTCAGTACAGGTGGAGGCTAGCAAAAGACTGGGAGCAACAAATCAAGAGAGCATAAGAGCCATAATCATGCATAGAGAAATAAACATCATTAATCAAAGCATAAGTGGTACCACAAGTTCAAAAACTAAATGATCATGGAGGCTATTCGTGACTGGTTCATAGTCATAAACATGGTGTGAGAATGCTCCAAGTCAACCAAATAAAACATTCAAAGGAGAACACCACAATTTTATGCTTCAATATGACAAGAACAACTCATGATTCTTTCAATGGCACATTAAACACTCTAAGATATTTGAGGCTAATCATGATACTCAATAACCACAAGACTTTAAAACTAAAATAACATCTAGCATGATATGAAAAATTCTATCCACGGTGTATACAAGCTTCTACTTGCACTGTTAAAAATTCTACCTCAAGCAGCTGTTTTTTTCCCACAAGCACCATACAAAACATGCTTTAACAAAAAACTCTCTAAATTCTACAGCAAGAAAACATGAGAGGACTCACATAAAACTACTAAAAATAACAGCTCTGAATGAGAGATGCAATGAAAACAAGAGCTAAACAGGAATTTTTGCAGCAACTAGAAGAAAAACTAAGAATACTGGCATAGCAAGTATTCAAACAAAAAAGAGGAGTGTGTATCTCTCCCAAACAAAGAATTCTAGGATCCAAATCTATTATTTCAGCAAGTAAAATCAAAGAAAACAAAGGAAAACAAAAGAAAATAAAAGAAAAACAAACAGACGCTCCAAGTAAATTTCATATGATGTGACCGAATAAAAATATAGTTTCACGAGAAGTGACCTGATAGATAGTTGATGAAGAAGGGGATGACCTAGGAATCCCCAATCTTGGATGCTTGAGCCTTCTAAAAATATGCTTGTATGAACCACGGAGGCATCCCAAGGTTTTGACCTGGCACTCTTCATGATCACATATATCACCTCTTCTCTTGACCCATGAAAACTTCCTTCACACCCCACTCAAATAGTAATTCGCATTAGAGGGTTAGTGAAACCATTAAAAATCCATTGGTTTTGTATGTCACAAGTGATATTGATACGTTTAAACATTAGCTACAGCTATTGATGTCTCGTGAAGCAAAAAAATCCACTTAACATCGCAAAAGAGAAAATGTAAGAAAAATGGCGGAATCTGTCAAAACCAGAACTGTCTGTAAAGACGAATTTTTACAAGGCACTTACGTTGCTAATATCAAAAAACTTAAAGAATGAAAAATTTGCGTAATTATCTTAGGAATAACCACAAAAAAATTCAGATCATTCTGATCTTCCAGGATTTTATACGATTGTTTAGGTGGACAGCAGAAATCCGAAAACCAACTCCAACTCTTGTCAGAAACCTTACTTGGCACTACTAAAAGATGAAAAGAAAGATAAATAGGAGTTTCTATAGAAGTATAAAACCCCTTGACTCAAACAAAACAGATAAAAACAAAGCAAAAAATAAAACCATTGGTTATCTCCCAAGAAGTGCTTTTCTTTAACGCCTTTTAGCTAGGCCCAGAAAAGTGGAATCAAGTATTTTCAAGTGAAGAAGCATCCAAATTGTAACTTGTTTGAATAACGGAATCAAAAGGCAACTTCATTCTCTTTCTAGGAAAGTTTTCCATACCTTTCTTGAGTGGGAACTGAAATTTAGTATTCCCTGCTTTCATATCAATAACAGAACCAACAGTTCTAAGAAAAGGTCTTCCCAAAACAATTAGACAAGAAGCATTGCATTCAATATTCAAGACAACAAAATCAACGGGAACAAGAGTATTATTAACCATGATAAGAACATCATCAACTCTCCCCAAATGTTTCTTTCTAGCATTATCAATAAGACGAATATCCAAATAACAAGGTTCCAATGGTGGTAAATCAAGAATATCATAGAGTTTCTTGGGCATAACAGAGATACTAGCACCAAGATCACATAGAGCATTGAAATCAAAATCATTCACTTTTATTTTAATAATAGGCTCCCAACCATCATCTAGCTTCCTAGGGATAGAGGCTTCACATCTTAATTCATCTTCTCTAATTTGCATGAGAAAATTTGTAATATGTTTTGTGAAAGCCATATTCATAGCACTAGCATTAGGACAACTAGCAAGCTTTTGTAAGAACTTAATCACTTCAGTTATGTTGCAATCATCAAAGTCAATATCATTTTTATCAAATATAATGGGACCATTGTCTCCCATGTTTCTAAAAATTTCAGCACTTTTATCAGGAGCATTTTTAGCAGTTTCAGACAGTTTTACATTTTTACTAGCAGAAGTGGGAGTGCTTCCAACACCAATTACTTTACCATTGATAGTAGAAGGTTTTCTAGCATGAGAATCTTCAGTTTTACTAGTGGTGGTAATGGTGCAAACATTATCTATATTATTCTTTCTAGCTATTTCATCTTCTCTTTCCCATCTAGCATGCAATTCAGCTAACATTCTAACATTGTCATCAATTCGAATTTGGATAGCATTCAAAGTTTTACTTTCTTTAACATCATGATACATAACCTTTAGTTTCATAAAATCAACATCAAGAGCAAGACTATCAACTTTAGAAGCAAGAACATCAATTTTACCAAATTTCTCCTCAACAGATTTATTAAAAACAGCTTATGTACTAATAAAATTCTTAAGCATGTTTTCAAGATCAGAGGGTAAACTTTTATTGTTGTTGTAGGAATTACTATAAGAATTACCATAAGCATTGCTATTATTGGTAGGATATGGCCTATAATTGTTTCCACCAAAATTATTCCTATAAGCATTGGTGTTGAAATTATTATTTCTAATGAAGTTCACATCAACATGATCTTCTTGAGCAACCAAAGAGGCTAAGGGAACATTATTTGAATCAATAGGAGCATGGCCATTCACAAGCATAGACATAATAGCATCAAGTCTTTGATTCAAAGAGGAGGTTTCTTCAACAGAATTTACCTTCTTACCAGTTGTAGCTCTCTCAGTGTGCCACTCGGAATAATTTACCATCATATCATCAAGAAGCTTTGTTGCTAACCCCAAGGTCATGGACATAAAGGTTCCTCCAGTAGCTGAATCCAGAAGGTTTCTTGAAGAAAAGTCCATACCTGCATAAAATGTTTGGATGATCATCCAAGTAGTCAGTCCATGAGTGGGAGAATTCTTTACCAAAGATTTCATTCTTTCCCAAGATTTAGCAACATCCTCGTTATCAAGTTGCTTAAAATTCATGATGCTACTTCTTAAAGATATAATCTTAGCAGGAGGATAATATTTTCCAATGACAGCATCTTTACACTTAGTCCAAGAATCAATACTATTTCTAGGCAAAGATAGCAACCATTCTTTAGATCTTCCTCTCAAAGAGAAAGGAAACAATTTCAGTTTCATAATATCTCTATCTACGTCTTTATATTTTTGCATCTCACATAGTTTAACAAAATTATTAAGATGGGCAGCAGCATCATCTGTCACATAATAAGGTTTAACAGGGCAGGTTTTATCTCACAAAAATCAGAAGTAGGAGAAGGTGGAGCAATAGGTGTGCTAATGAAATCATTGTTGTTGGTGCTAGTAAAGTCACACAACTTAGTGTTCTCAGGAGTAGTCATTTTAACAAGACTAAAAACGGGATTAAAACTACAGCTAGTATAAGAAAAAAAATTGATAAGGAGAAGCAAACAAGACAAAATAAAATAAACTAAGTAAAACAAAAAAAAAGTAAAGATATTGGAAGTGAGAGACTCCCCTTGCAGAAATTCTCTTCCTCCCCGGCAACGGCGCCAGAAAACTTGTTGATGGCGTGTAGTTGACGCCCTCGTTGGTAAACCCCAAGAGAAAGGTTGTGAAGAGTGTAGCACAAAGTTTTCCCTCAGAAAAGAAACCAAGGTTGAATCGACCCGTAGGAGGACAAGTAATCTCTAAAGGTTGATGCAGCTGAGGTGGCAGGGCGCACTACCGGTTCAGTAGAATGTGGAACCTACATAACACAATCAAATCACTCTGTCCCAGCGAAGCAGTGAGGTTGTCAATCTCACCGGTTTTGCTGAACACAAAGAGGTTAAACATATAGTTTGGAAAATAGTAGGAAAACAGTAGAAACGGTATGAGAGCAGTATGAAAGTAGTATGAAAGCAGTAGGTGTTTTATCAGTATGAGGAAAAAGGACCGGGGTCCACAGTTCACTAGTGGTGTCTCTCCGTGAAAGGTAATAACATGTGTGGTGAACAAATTATAGCTGGGCAATTGACAGAAATGACGGCTGCACCGTAGTGCATATACAAGACATAAAGATTACTATGTGATTCATGCGGGCATTACAAAAAAATACATACACCGTTATCCAACTACCTCTATGACAAAAAAAATCCACCCTCCGAATATCATTCGAACAAACGTTGGGTATTAAGTTGCAAGCAACAGATAATCGTAGTAAGAAAAGTGTGTAATGTAAACAATAACATCATCCTTAGACAAAGCATTGTTGTTTTCTCCCTAATAGCAACAGTACATCCTCCATCTGTCACGGTTCTGTCACTCGAGCACATATGAAAAGGAGGCATGAACCCACTATCGAGCATAAATACTCCCTCTTGGAGTTACTAGCATCTACTAATAACGGAGAGCATGCAAGATCATAAATAACATATGCCTGAAGATAACATGATAGATTGATAATCAGAAGACATGGCATTCAACATTCATCAGATCCGAGCAAACACAACATGTAGCATTACATAAAGATGATCTTGATCATGATAGGAAGCTCAAAAGATCTAAACATGAGGTATAAAGTGGAGAGAACAACCATCTAACTACTGCTATGGACCCGTAGTCCAGGGATGAACTACTCACGCATCACTTCGGAGGAGGGCATGGTGGTGTAGACCCCTCTGGTGATGATTTCCCCCTCCGGCAGGGTGCCGGGGAGAGCTCTAGAACCCTCCGGATCTGGGGATGACGGTGACGGTGGCCTTTGGGTGTTTCTCGGGTAAAAGTGGGATATCTCTAGGGTTTATGTCTTGGGGGGATTAAATAGGCGAAAGGGCGGAGGCGATGGAGGCCTAGGGGCCCCATACCACACCACCACCACCACCCCCGGCGTGGCCAGGAGGGGGCGCGCCGCCCTATGGTGTGAGCCCCGTGAGTCCCCCCCCCCCCCCCCCTCCGGCTCTCTTCCGGACTCCGTGGAACCTACGGGAATTCTAAGACTTCCGGGCTTCGAATTTTCCAATTCCGATAATATTTCCAGAACAACTTTTCTGAAACTAAAAACAGCAGAAAACAGGGAACTCGCTCTGTGGCATCTTGTCAATAGGTTAGTTCGGAAAATCGATAAAAATGACATAAAGTGTATAGCAAACATGTGGGAAACAATAATAAAACAACATGGTACATCAGAAATTAAGGATACGTTTATGACGTATCAGTACCCAAATTGATTAGCCATCTCCTCGAGTTCCATATTTTATCTCTAGGAGGTAAAGCCTAATAGTGATATTTCCACACGCCGGTACCAATTGAATGATTAAATATGGCACCTAAAGGGGGTGAATTGGCGACTAAAAAACTTAACTATTTTTGTTGTTTTTAGGTATAATTGCAGATAAATAAGGTGACCCTAATATACAACTAGGTGAAAAATCCTATATGATGCAATACAAAATACAACTAAGTAAAATAAGGATTAAATAACCACAAGCGGAAGAAGACAAATACATGATGATGTATCCCAAGGTTCAAGTCCTTGGAGGACTCTGCAAACCAAGCCCACATGATCCCTTCCTAGATCTAGCCTTCTTATAAAATGATCTCTCTTCACAAAGTGAGAGCCCTTCCACTAAGCGGGATATTGAGGTGATCCTCACACATTTACAAACTCCTTGATGACCTCCACAAACCGAAAGATCACAAGGAAACAATAACCGTCTAGGGTTCCCCACAAACCCAAGAGTAACAGGACCAAGCTTATTAAAGATGAGGAAACAACTTTTGTTTGGATGATAAATGAAGATCTAGTGTTCCCCTTTATTTCCCCTTAAAGAAATCCAAGCTGGAGTGGAGGGAATAATAGGAATCAAAACTTTAAGATCAATAATGCATGAGGTCAATGGAAGTGATCGTCGGTGCCTCTTCAACAAAGAAGAAGAAGAAAATGAAGAAGAAGAAGAAGAAGAAGCTTATATATGACCCAAAAAATGGTTGTTGTGGGGGAAAATCCCATAGATGCAGCTGGTCCATATTATTCTGCGCAGCCGGACCATCCGACACTCTAGACCTTCCAGTTTATATTACAGGCTTTGGTCCAGGACTTCTAGACCATCCGGGTTATATTTCGGGGCTGGTCTGGGCACTAGACATAACCGAAGCAAGTTTGAGGATGCAATTCAGAACATGGTCGGACCTAGGTCCGGACGTTCCGGACGTGGAACATGAAAACTTCATGGAAATTTGTCGAAACGGGGTGGTTCGGGAGTTTATGGTGTTGGTAAAAGTGGGGAGGGGCCTGTTTAGGGAAGTTATTATCCAACTTTTGCAAATTTGATCCTATATTTATATTACAACTCCCTTGGACTCAAAAAGGCAAAATAAACGGTCAAAAGTAAAATATCATCTTTTCGAAATCCCCTTGATTATTCTTTTAAGCAGGGGTAACCATTCACCTCGCATTTCCCACGACTGTAACTAATACATGTGTATAAAACTTATAAACGCATTAATTTCCTTATTATATGGTCACTAATACCAAAGTCCACATAGGGTATGATTTGTCCCTTCGACATCGCAATACCACATACACCAACTCCGAGCATACATTAGAGAAGGAATACAAAGTCGCCCCCAAATAAGAGTAGGGTCTTCTCGGCGTGTATCCCGACTGACCCAAACATGTCTAAATATTTCGCTGTGTGCTAGCGTCCGGCGACCTACACCCCCACACCTCTAAGATTAGTTTTCGTCTCCGCCGTGGATATCCATGCCGTCGACGGCTCCGGCGAGATCTTGGGGAGGAGGAGAGAGGGGACCACGTCGACCATGGAAAATTGAAAGAGGGTGTCGACAAGAGGAAGAAATCGACGTGGCTTGACCGCAAGGTGGGGAGAGGATAATGTGGTGAGAGAGATAAGTGGTGTGGGGTCCACAACTGTCGTGGTGTGGAGAAGACAGATGCCATGGGATGGCTAAAGTTGGGGCCGATGGACGCTGGAGGTATCCGGGGAGGGATCGCACGGCGAGTAGCCGCGCGTAAGTAAAACTGCAAACAACAAGATCTACCCAGGTTCAGGGCCCTCGTGTGGAGGTAACACCCCTACTCCTGCCTACCTCTCTTTATGTATGTTTTCCGAGTAGCCATAGTACAATGTTTGCCTCTTGGCCGAGTAGCCACTCGGTTGTTCTCTCTAGCTCTAGTGTTGGCTCTTGCAATAAATGCGATCTGAGGCAACGTCCCTCGCGCAGGAGGGGGCAGGGCACATTATATACTGGTGCCCAACCGAATAAAAAAGACTATAAGGTACACTTGATGGGACACGCCTACTGCAGGACAGCGCACGCCTCCGGCTTCTCGCTGACGCGGGTGCGGGAAGTCGCCGCGCCGTTCGGCAGATGGGACCTGTCCACCCTGTCAGTGACATGGAGTAGGCCCCTAGGCATGTCCTGTCCCCTCTGTCAGTGATAGGACTTGACAGGTGCCTACCTCACTATAGCCACGCCGTAGCGCGGATAATCACGCGCTCCATAAGTTGAACCGCACGCCTGTACGGCTACAGGATACGCTGGATCCTGTCAGAACGGCTCCATTGACTTCTTGCCCGAGTAGGAACACAGCCCATCTACTCAGACACTTGACCGCTATCCGGACGAATACAAACTTTCTCCTTGTCGCCTTTTGGCCTTCAATACTTGTGACCGGATAGAGACTACCGGGTAGAGGTTACCCGGGTAGCCACCAATCCGGCCAACAGTACTCTGATCTTCGCCTTTATCACTTGCCTTACCCCTACTCGGGGGTAGCCCCCCGACATTAGTCCCCGAAGCTGGTAGAGTCCAGCGAACTTGTTCACAGGGCCCTGCCAGCTTAAACCAAATTGTCTTCTCGAAGCAGTAACGCCGAGTTGCACCTCCACTTGAACCTGTATCTCCTACTCGAATCTCTCCAACTGTGGTTATGAGATAACCTTCCTGGTAGCCGAGTAGAGCAAACTCTCTACTGAGCTGCCGAGTAAAATGACTTGGTGAGATTTCGAACACGATCCCGCTGGATCAAACCAAATCCACCTCTCTGTGTCGCTACTGGGCACGTGTCAAGCCCCCGTGCCCCCGACGCCTCGGTGCCAGGGACACAGCAGGCCACGCGCCAGTCTCTGCGCCTGGGGCCCACGGCCCGTTAGGTCACGTCAACCAGTACTCAAAAGCCCACGATCTGGACGTGGGATTAACTGCGCCCGCTACGCGTGTGTTTCGCGCTGTGTGCGTTTCTAACGGTCGATTAACCCACGCCGCACGATCAATGCCCACGATCAATCCACCAGTAACGGCAGTTCGCGGGGGAGAGATAAATACCCCCGCTCCGCCCACTTCTCCTTTTTCCCGTTCCTTTCCAATCTTGCTCTCGCCTCGCCTCTGTCGCCGCCGTCGAGCACAGCGCCACCGCGAGCACTCATCGCGCCACCGCGAGCACTCACTGCGCCACCGCTCCACGCATAGCGGGAGATAGAGAGAGAAGCGCATCTGCGCAACTCCGTCGAGCTTCAATCTCCACGAGCTCTTCCTCTCCGACAGCCATCTGCTTCCATGGCGCCTGGAGACGATGTGGTTCCCGCCCGAGCCGGCTGGGAGGGCTCGGAGGTGACCGCGGAGGACTGCCAATGGCTGGTCAACACGCGCCGCATCCCTCCCGGCGTCGTCTGTCGGCCTCCTGGCAAGGAGCTCATCCCGGAACCCGAAGAGGGTGAGTACGTGGTCTTCTTATCCCATTTCAAACGCGGCTTTGGCCTTCCCATCTCCCAATTCTTCTCTGATTTTCTCCGCCATTTTGGCGTTCAACCACACCATCTCCCACCAAACGCAATTGTGATGCTCTCCACACACGCCACCGTGTGGGTGTCTACCCAACCATCCACACCTGGGCAAGGTATTTCTTCCTCCGTAGACAAAAGATTCCAAATCCCGGCAACACTTCCGCCCCCCGCGTGATGACCCAGACGGGTAGCGCGATGATGCTGCAGCGCCGCACCGGACACCACCCGAGGATTCTTGGGCTGGATACCGTGCGCAAGTGGCAGCGCGGGTTCCTGTACGTGAAGAACGTACCCGCCGAGAAGGGGAAGCCCATAGAAGACCGGATAGGGCTCCCGAAGTTCATCAACGCGCTGCCCACCGGGCAGAACTGGGGCTACGACCCGAACAAGACTGTGCCAGACGTCCTCCAGGTCGAGAAGCGCCTGACCGAGCTGGTGACGGCGGGGCTCATCCAAGATGACCCCATTGCTTGTTGGATCTCGCACCGAGTACTCCCGCTCCAGCACCGAGTGCACAAGATGTGCTACATGGGAGGTGCTCGCGACTGTACCCGGACGACGACCTTCGAGCTTAGCACAGCGGAGGTGGCCATCTTGGCCAGGTCCATTATGTCGACCTCGCTCACCGAGAACTGGGCTTACGGCTTCATGCCGTATAGCCGCACCAAGAAGATCACTTAGGTTAGTGCTCTATGCTTTGTGTTTGCACTCTGATACCGAATAGGTAGTCTCTCAGCTTTGTATGCTTTTGTATTTGCATGTTGTACCGAGTAGGTCCTCATACCTATCTCTCTGGCTTCATATGCTTTGTGTTTGCACGTCGTGCCGGGTAGAATTACTTAACCTAATATGCTTTGTGTTTGCATGTTACTCCGAGTAGAAATTCTTACCTTAATATGCTTTGTGTTTGCATGCTATTCCGAGTAGAAACACTTAACTGAGAACTCAACTCCTTGTGCTTTATCTTTGCCTCAACAGCACATCAACCGCCAGCGAGAAGAGGACAACGAAATCTTCGAAGCCAACTGGTCCAAGGACCGAGAAGAAGATGACACGACCGCATATGATACTCAGGATACCTTGTGTATCCCCAAAGCTACTCATCCCGGTAAGTCCCGAGCAGATGCCTCTATTCGGGATTGGTCCGAAGATGATGAAGGTGATTGAGTTCACCTCTCTGTTTGCTAGCAGTACCCTTTGACTCTCTTTCCTGGCTTGTTTTAACTCCTTTCTTCTTCTACTCTGCAGAGGATCCTGAGTTAGACGACGAGGAGGAAGTCCTGGTCGTCGATCCGCTATTGGTGGCCGCTCCCAATACTCGGAAGAGGGTGGGCAGTGGTGCGCAGGCACCTCCCCCAAGAGATCCAAGAAGACAGCCGTGCCCAAGACCGGCGCTTACAAGAACAGGAAAGCCCCCACCCGCAAAGGGTAAGTGTTCCTCCGAGTACATCTTAACTTATTGCCGCTTCCTGTTGCACCTTTCCCTTGGTTCCCTTCTCTGCTTTCTGATCTTGCCCTTTTCTTCCTCTCAGCGAGGCTCTTGACGCCGAAGCCACCACCGCGTCAGCTTCTCAGACGCAGACAGCCCCGTCCCGAGAAGAGACTGTTGAGCTCTCGGATGACGATGAGAACCAAAAGCCACGGGGAAGGGCGCGTGCGTCCTCCCCAGTTGATGAAGAACAAGACGCTGGCGCCGAGAACGATGGCGCCAGGATAGAAGTAGATCTCACCTCTGAGCAGTCGCCGTCTGATGCGCAGCCAACTACTCGGGATGCTGCCAACAACGAGATGCCGCCAACTCCCCCAGCTGCCTCAGCTGGGGAAAACACTGAAGATGCTGCCGAGCAGCAAGACGATGCCGTCCTGGAGCGGCCAGACGCCACCCCCGAGCAGCACCAAGACACCCATGCTGCAGAACAAGATGATCCCGCGGCCGGGCCGCGAGTAGAAGACACTATTGACACAAGGCCAGATCCAGCTGCGGAGCAGCGGGTAGAAGATGACGTGGTGGAGCCAACCCGCCAGGACCAAGTGCAGCTAGACGCTGCACCGAGTAGCCGGCCTCCTGTGCCGCCAACTCCGCAGGTGACTCCACCCAGCGCACATGTTCCTCCACCAACTCAATCAGCACCAACACCTCCTCAACCTACTCTGCAAGTGCCACCACCTTCTCGGCCAGCCGCTACTCCAAGTACCAAGAAGATCACCAAGACAGGAGCCGAGGCAACCCGGATACAGCCGAAGTGCAGTGCTTCGCAGGCTGCGCAACAGATGCCACCTCCCAAGCCACGAGGTGAGTCGTCCGGGAAGCAGGTGAAGAGCACCCAGTTGACGATCACTTCGTCTGCCAATCCGGTTGCCTCCGGGGTCACCACTGGCCCCGTCGAGAAGCAGAGTGCTGATGCTAGCGGCAGCGCGTCGCGCACCTACCCCGAGTATATGATGACCCTGTCGCAGCGCCACCAGATCCCGCTATCCAAGGGAGAGAAGCGACTAGCCGCTCTCAAGGAAGGCCAAGCCGTGGGAACCTCCAAGTCCAAGGGAAAGAAGGCGACTCCCGAGCTCTTTTCTCGTGGCGAAGAAGATGAAGATATTGAAGAAGAAGGCCTTACTGCCATCTTGGACCGAGTAGGCTATGTTGATAAGGCCTGGAACAGCAAGGCGCACGGTAACCCCACTTGGAACGGTGCCGAGTTGGGTCAGCTCGATCACTACCGCATCGACTGGAATAAGGCTGACGTAGGCTCTGTCGCCATGACGGTTGCCAGCCCTTCCTGCACCTTGGCCGGAAAGGTGTTCGTCATCCGCAAGAACATCGAGCAGAGCTACGTGGTAAGTATTTCTTCTCCTTCTTGCATTTCCGAGTCGCGGGTTTCTTCTTTCTCTTCTCTTTTTCTCTTTTCCTCTTAGTCATTCCCCTAGTCCCCGAGATTCAGGCCGAGTGAGTGAAGAATCAAACGAGTTGACATTTACTCGGGCCAAATCTTCCAAACCACTTACACTTTCTCCTTTCTTCTCTACAGGATAGCGTCCAGAAGAGGACCAGGGTTTTCCGTCGGCTACTCTGGAACCACTGCATCGCCAAAGATCGTATCCAGGCTCTTGAAGCCGACAAGAAGGACAGCGAGGCGATGGAGCAGATGGCCCTGGACCGCACGCTTCAGATCTCTAAGGTTGAAGGTAAGCTTTTAGCATCTCGGTTTGTGCGTTTTGTGTTTACGCTTGTGTTTGCTTTTTGCTTTATTGTAATTTTCTCTGCAGGCAAGCTCAAGGACTTGGTGGAAAAGCACCGAGACTGCGAGGTTTTTGCCGCCTCCGCCCAGAGCAAGATCGCTACTCTGGAAGGTGAGCCTTCCTCTTTCTTCTCTGCAATTGTATCTTCCTACTTGGCTGTTTTGTTGACAATGTTGTTCTTCTCGCAGAAGAGTATAAAAAATTCCGGGAGCAACACTTGCAGTGCCTCACGCCTTGTGAGGTACAACAGCAGTTGCAAACCCGAGAAGCAGAGATAGAGCAAGAGCGCACCGTCGAGAGGACGGAATACGAGAAGCTCCAACTCGATCTCCAAGCCGCACTCCAGACTGCTATCAACCATGCCAGCGAGAAAAAGGAGCTCGAGGGGACATCCAAGGCCGAGAAGCAGGCACTTGAGCTGGAGATCCAGGTGCTGAAGGACCGGAACTCGGCTCTCGAAACCCAACTCTGGGAATCTTGCCGTATCCAGGATAAGCACATTTCAGACGAGACCGGCTGGCATAGGAAGCAATTGTCCTTGAGATGGAATGTAAGTTGTCATTATCCGCTATCCTGTTTGCCTTTTTTCTCTCTGCCTTCTTCTATTCTGTTTTTCTTCTTCTCGGTTTCTGTTTCTGACCTAACTTTAGGCCCTGCTGATTTAGATGTCTTCCCGGAGCTTCGTGCCGCTGGCACAACTGCTGCGAACAAAGCAAGGAAAGCCAGGGCAGCAGCCGGTCTTTTCCTTGATGATGGATCCACCATCTCGGACCTTCTCGCCAATTTGAAGACACGGGTGCATTCCCTCAAGGGCCTGGGCACCTCCATGGTGGCCACAGCAATCAATTTGCACACCCTGTTCTGGCCAGAAAAGGAGGTCCCAGAAACATTCCAAGGAATTTCCGATAACCTGCACGGAGTCAAGGCTGAACTCAAGAAGTGGCGTGCCTTCGCAGCTCGGACAGGAGCTGTCGAGTTGTTGCACTTCATCCTGAGCTGGTATGAGAACTTGGATCTCCAAAGGATCCGTGAGCGCCGCGAAGACTCCAAATGGACTAAAGAGCCTGATTGCGTCACTCTCCGAAAGGAGGTGGCCTACGAGATCGCCTCCTACGCCGAGACCAGTGTCTACAGCGACGGCCTCACCGAGCCGGACACTGACGTTGGAGAAGACGATGATGACGAGGACGATGACGAGGACGATGACGAGGACGAGGACTTGGCTACGTTCGAGGAGGGTGCCGGAGAGGAGGGAGCCGAGCAGGAGGAGACCAAGGGGGCTGAGGAATCCGAGCAGAAGGGCAGCACGGAGGAATCCTAGTTGGCCGCCAACGCAGATGCCGAGCAGCCGCAGCCTACCGCTCAGGAGGCCACCATCACCACCGAGATGGTGATCCAGGAGCCAGCTCCCGAGTTGGGCGTGAGTGCGGCTGCTACAGACGGTCTCTACCCGCTAGCCTCCGACTCTGCAACAGACCCCATCTCCGTGGCTACGGCAACTTCCGATCAGACCGCCTCTGCCAACACTGATGCTGACAACACGGGTTCTACTGTTGTGTAATCCCTGCAAATCTTTATCTCCAAACTTTTATCAGATCCCCGGGATGCCGGGTGCATATGTAATCAGTACAATTAAGTCCTTTGCTACTCGATTTTTAATTTAGTTAACAGTTTAGCAACTCTGGCTCAATGCCGGGTTGCGTTTCTATGCAAGTCCCAGAGTTGCATTTTTTATCCACTCATTCCCTTTGTCTCAGCTCTTACCTGCCACTTGTGGCTTTTTTGGTAGTCGAGTCACAAGATTTCAAAGTTTGAGTTTCAGATACTTGGCCACTTAGAAAAATGCATAGTAACACTGCCCACCACTTAGCCGAAAAGAGACAACGAAAACAGAAAAGAACACCCTACTCGGTTGCTACACCTCTCTTCTCCTTAGCAATTTTTCGTGTGCTCATTGACCTTTGGCTTGTTCTCTTGCTTGCCATGAAGCCGGGTTGCGGACAGCAGCAGAGTCGAAGAGTTGGCCCTTGGGTTTAAACACACTACTAGATATGCTTATGAAATTCTAAGTAAAGCAACCGAGTAGATAAAGTAAAACAGAGTAGAACAACACAGAACAAATTTGGACAAGGGCAGTCCCCGAGTTTGAATTCGGAGTGCCTACTAGAATTTTAACTCGGTTGAGGAGATACATACAACTTTCTGCTCATGAATGAAAACGGCGGAGTAGAGCTACATTCCAGGGGCGCTTAGATTCCTCTCCAGCTCTATCCGGCCTGTTCTTCTGGGGTGCCTGTGCGTCAACCAGATAGTAGGCATCATTTTGCAAAGCCTTGCTCACAATGAAAGGCCCTTCCCACGGAGGGGATAGCTTGTGCATCCTGGCCGTGCGCTGCACGAGCCTAAGGACCATGTCTCCTTCTCGGAAAACCCTTGGGTTTACTTTCCGGCTGTGATAACGCCTCAAGTTTTGCTGATAGACAGCTGAACGTGACAGAGTTAACTCTCTTGCTTCTTCTAGCAGGTCAACGTCATTTTCTCGAGCTTCTCTCGCCTCCGCCTCAGTGTAGAGGGTTACTCGGGGCGAGTCATGCTCTAGGTCAGTGGGCAACACGGCCTCAGCTCCATATACCAGGAAGAATGGTGTGTATCCGGTTGATCGGTTAGGGGTAGTCCTTAGACTCCACAACACCGCCGGCAACTCGTCCAGCCAACAACCAGGGGTTCGCTGTAATGGCTCCATCAGCCTTGGCTTTATGCCGGATAGCACCATGCCATTTGCTCTCTCAACTTGCCCATTGGAGGCCGGATGCGCAACATATGCAACATCTAGCCGGATCCGCTTCTCCTTGCAGAATCTTGCGAAAGCACCCTCAGCAAAGTTTGTGCCATTATCAGTGATGATGCTGTGCGGGTAGCCGTATCTCAGGATCACATCCTTCAGGAAGCTCACAGTTGTGACTCCATCTCACTTCCAAATAGGCTTGACCTCAATCCACTTGGTGAACTTGTCAACCATGACCAAGATGTGAGTCATGTTGCCTCTAGCCGGCTTGAAAGGCCCCACCATAAACAAACACCAAACTGTAAATGGCCAAGTAATGGGAATGGTCTTCAACTCGGAAGCTGGCATATGAATCTTACTTGCAAATCTTTGGCAGCCGTTGCACTTTCTCACTATATCTTCAGCTTGCTTCAAGGCAGTGAGCCAAAAGAAACCATGCCAGAAAGCCTTGTTGACCAGAGCCCGAGATGAGGCGTGATGCCCGCATTCCCCCTGGTGTATCTCCACCAGAATTTCTTCTCCTTCTTCCGGCTCGACGCAGCGTTGCAGCACACCAGTAGGACTCCTTCTGTGTAACACTTTGTTGAGGATAGTGTAGCCCTTGGATCTTCTCTGTATCTGCCTGGCCGTAACCTCGTCACTTGGCAAGGTGCCATCCGTTAGAAAGGATAATATGGGCAGAGCCCAACTCGGTGTCTCCCGTGTGGGAAACACTGGTTCGTCCACTTCCATTGGATCAGCCACCAAGACCTCTTCTGAGTTGGAGGCGAGTCCCCAAGTCCCCGAGTACTCGGAAAGGACCCCCTCGATGAATGCGAGAGTCCCCGGGTCGAATGGAGCAGTCCCCGGGTTGCAGGTGCCAGTCCCCGGGTTGGAGACGACAGTCCCCGGGTTCTCTTTTGAAGCCTCCCAGTCAATCTCCATTGGAACAGCTTCCTCTCCTGGCAGAGAAGGAACAAAGATAGACTCTGAGTTGGGGGATGGCTTGATAGATAGCTTTCTCAAATGCTCCAAGGTAATCCCAGCCGGGATGAACTGCCGAGAAGACCCCAACTTGGACAACTCATCAGCTGCATTATTTTCAGCTCGGTGTATATGCTGGAACTCACACCCTTCAAAGAAGCCAGTCATGGTTTGCACCAGAAACCGATAGGACGCCATGTTGGCATCCAGAGCATCCCAGGTGTCGGATACCTGCTGCACCACCAAATCCGAGTCGCCAAAGCAGATGATACGCTGCACACCAATCTCCTTGGCTACCTTCAAGCCGTGCACCACTGCCCCATAGTCGGCCGCATTGTTAGATGTCTTGAAATGAATCTGCAGCACGTACTTGAGTTGATCTCGCTTGGGTGACGTAAGCACTACGCCAGCACCAAGGCCTTCCTTCACTTTGGAGCCATCAAAATGCATCTTCCAGTAGTTGGTTTCCGGCAAGGGAGGCTCATACTCCACCTCAGCCCAATCCACTAGAAAATCTGCCAGAATCTGTGACTTGATGGCTTCTCTTCTCGCGTACAGAGGAGCGTACGCGGCTAGCTCGATTGCCCACTTGGCTACCCGGCCGCTTGCTTCCTTGTTGCCCATGATATCCGAGATGGGAGCAGAGCTCACCACTGTGATGGGATGCTCTTGGAAATAATGCTTGAGTTTCATGGCACCCAGGTACACGCTGTAAGTCATGTTCTGGTAGTGCGGGTAGTTCTTCTTGGAGCTGGATAGTACCTCACTGAGATAGTACACTGGCTGCTGCACAGTCTTGCCTTCCTCTTCTCTCTCCACCACTATCACCACACTGACTACCCGGTTGGTTGCTGCAATGTAGAGCAGCATTGGCTCTTTGGGTAGCGGACTAGCCAGGATGGGAGCGCTACCCAACATGGTTTTCAGCTCCCTGAATGCCACATCAGCTTGTGGTGTCCAGACAAACTTATCGCTCTTCCTCATGAGTTGGTAAAGAGGCAAGGCCTTCTCGCCCATTCTGCCCAGGAAGCGGCTCAGAGAAGCCAAGCACCCGGTGAATTTCTGCACATCCTTCAGTGATCTCAGCAAAGACATGCTCTCTATAGCTTTTATCTTTGAAGGATTGGCTTCAATGCCTCGACTGGATACCAAGAAGCCGAGTAGCTTGCCAGCCGGGACGCCAAAGGTGCATTTAGTCGGATTCAACTTCATCCTGTACTTGCGCAAGTTGGCAAAGGTTTCCTCAATATCACTAAGCAGAGTATGTGTTTTATTCGTTTTGATGACAATGTCATCTACGTACACCTGCACATTTTTGCCAATTTGATCATGCAAGCATTTCTGTATGCATCTCTGATAGGTAGCCCCAGCATTCCGCAATCCAAAGCACATCACACGATAGCAATAAGCCCCGTACGGGGTAATAAAGGCAGTTTTTATTTGATCATCCGGGTTGAGAGCTATCTGATGGAAACCAGAGTAGGCATCAATGAAAGACAAAAGTTCACACCCGGCAGTGGAATCGATCACCTGATCTATGCGGGGTAGCGGGAATGGATCCTTGGGTCAGGCCTTGTTCAGGTCGGTGTAGTCCACGCACATGCGCCATGCGGTATCGGCCTTGGGGTCCTCCTTCTTGTTCTCAACCATGACCGGATTGGCTAGCCAATCCGGATGCAGTACCTCCATGATAAATCCACTCATCAGCAACTTGGTGATCTGATCACCGATGGCTTTCCTCCTCTCATCACCAAAGCGGCGCATAGCCTGCTTAACCGGCTTGGCGTCATGCCGCACATGTAGCGAGTGCTCAACCAACTCCCTCGGGACGCCCGGCAGATCCTCATTGGACCATGCAAAGACATCCTGATTCTCACGGAGGAAGTGGATGAGCTCGCTTTCCTATTTCTCTCCCAACCCGGCGCCAATGATGGCAACAAGGTCTGGGAACTCAGGATCAACCTGGACCTTCTTTGTCTCCTGGGACGCCTGGAAAGCCGTTCCATACTGGGAACCCGGCATGCCAGGCGCACCACCTTGCGCTGCTTGAGCCATAGCAACCACCTCATGTATCTTCTTCTCGGCAGCAATGACCATGGACTCCGCCAGCTGAGAACTAGCAGACGCGCATTCTAGAGAATGCTTCTAATCACCCGAGATGGTGATGACACCATTGGGACCAGGTATCTTCATCTTCAGGTAGGCATCATGGGTAGAGGCCATGAACTTGCTGAGGGCAGGCCTACCGAGTAGAGCATGGTAAGGGCTCTGAAGATCAACTACTTCAAACTGCAGGCACTCGGTGCGGCAGTTCTCCCTGGTGCCGAATAGGACATCCACCCAGATGCGGCCGATTGGAGCACAAGATACTCCCGGCACGATGCCATGGAATGTGGTCCTGCTGGGTAGCAGCATGTTCTCGGCAAGGCCGAGCTTCTCCAGTGTATCCCGGTACATGATGTTGATGCTGCTGCCGTTATCGATCAGCACTTTGCTGAACCTGACATTCTTCTGGGTTCCCAAGAAAGTGGGATCCACCACCAGAGCATAGCTACCCGGATTGGGCACCACCTTGGGATGATCAGCCCTGGACCAAGTAACCTCTTGGTCGCACTAGTGCAGGTAGTGAGGCACAGCCAGGATCACTGCATTCACCTCCATCGCACGCCTGTGCAATGACTGCTTGTCGTCTGGCTCAGTGGTGAAGATCATGTAGCTCTCATGGTGTTCCTGGTACTGGATGCGGTCTCCACCACCATTGTTGCCGTTGTTGTTGTTTTTGTTCCTGTTGTTGTTGTTGTTGTAATTGCGGTTGTTGTTGTTGTTGAAGTTGCGGTTGCCGTTGTTGTAGTTGCGGTTGGCTCCCTGAGCCACTTGGTTCACATTCTCCCTTCTCGGATTCACTGCAGGCCTGGGAGCAGCTGTCCGAATAGGCTGCACATTGGCATTCGCTGGCGGCAGAGGAGGAGGAGGGGGAAGTTGGCCAGCGTCTTCATCCTTGATACGGTCCCACCAGCTGCACTGCCGGGTAGTGTGGTTGGCTGGCCTACTCGGATGCCGAGTATGGAAGCTGCATGGCCCAACCTTCATGTTCTCAAAGATAAAGCTCGGGGCTGGATCCGGGTTGCCGCTACCCTGCTGGGGAGCATTGTATGGCTTCTTGATGCCTTGGCCCTGATTCTGGTTCTGCCCGTATTGGGCACCAGTAGTTTTTTGCCTTTGGCTACTCCCAGCAGCCGCAGGGCCTTGGATCACAGCGTTCACCTCCTCGGGATCATACCGAGTATCAATGCGGTCACCTCTGCGCTTGTTGCGGAAGTCATTTCGTCTGCTGCTGTCATGGTGCTTCCTTCTCGGCTCAACATCGAGCAGAGGCTGAGTAGGGTCTCCGAGTGCATACATATCAGCAATCTTGATTGTCTCGGCGAGCGTACTCGGCATCTCTCTCTGCAGCTTCTGCCACAGCATGCTGCCATGCCTACAGCCTTGCGCAAACCAGGCGATTGCATGTGACTCATTCACACCTTCACAGGTGTTTCTCAGTGTGCTCCACCGAGTAAGGTACTCGCGGTCAATTTCCTCTTCTCGCTGCTTGCAAGCAGACAGTTGCTGCGGCCTATTCGGCCTCTTGTACGTGCTGGTGAAGTTGCTGACGAAGGCTTCCGAGAAGTCTAGCCAGCAGTTGATGCTATCTCTTGGCAGGTTGTTGAGCCAAATCCGAGCAGGGCCCTCCAACATCTGCGGAACATACCGCACAGCCCATCTCCGGTTGCCGCCTGCAATGTGCACAGCGGTAACGTAGTCACTCAGCCAGTCTTCCGGCTTGGTGCTGCCATCATAGCACTTGGTCCCCCTAGGCAACTGAAACTGTTTCACGGAAGGCTCCTCCATGATGCGGCGACCAAAGCAATCTGGGTCGGGCGGCCCCTTGTTCTCGAGCTGCGCAGACCGATTGATCCGTTCCAGCTTGTATCTTGCGTCACTACGCCCCAGCATGCGGTCACCCAAACGGTCAGTGACATCTCTTGGATCAGCATATCCGGCTAGCCCCATCGCCGAATACCCATCATCGTAGCGGTTTTCCTGCACAGCTGCGGGTTGAACCACCGGGTTGGCTGCAGCCTCAGCCACTTGCGGCTGCACGGCGGCTGGCTGGCGCACTCTTGGCTGAGCCGGGTTGGCAGCATGATGTCGCGATGGTCCTGCATGGTCTCCTCCTTGCCTCTTGCTGTGAGCTTTATTGGCTTGATAGCCTGCTCCTGCGGTGTTGTGTTTCTGACCAGACTGCCGGGGCACAGCGTGCTGTTTTGCGGCGACAGTCGGGTCGTACACCTGCATCTGTTTGTTCTTTCCAGAGTTCACACTCTGGTCCCTCTCGTTGCCAGGTAGCGGTGATGAGGCCTGATCCGTAGATCTGACCGCATGCGAATGCACCACCTGAGAAGCGCCAGCACCCGGATTGGCTTTCCGGAACTCCTCGTTCTGCCTGGCAGCCTCTAGCACTAGCTCGTTGAGTCTATCATCCTGCCTAGCGCGCGCGTCGCCAGCGAGATGCGGCAACTCAGCAGCCACTGCCTCTGCAGCCCTAAGAGTTTTGGCGGGGGTGCTGTATCTCGGCCTACCAACAGTGTTCAAACTAGCAGATTGGCTAGCAGCCCTACCATCTCTAGCCAGCTCAGCGCCTAAGTTGCGACGAGTGGTGCCTAGCTTGCTAGGCAGCCTAGAAACAGGAGTAAAGCCATGCGCTATGTTATACTCGTTTTGAGCTAGGTTAAGCTCAAGCCTAACCTTCTCCAGCTCCTGGGCTCCGCGAGTAGCGCTTGACGCTGCTGCTCGAGTTGCGCCTTCATGGCGGCGAGTTCCGCCTCGTTAACTCGTGGCATGCCCAGCTGCACGGTAGCATCACCGCGGGCAGCTGGTATCGCCGTAGACGTGGAAGGATCCACGTAACCCGGAATGTTATGGGGCGCGTCATAGGGCTTGTGAACCCTGGCGCCAGCAGGTTCCTCGATGACTCCCACGGTAGCGGCCGCGCCTTTCCCGGCATTGATAGCCGGGCCTGTCATCATCACCTCCACGCTGTCCGCAGAGCAGCCACAAGGCTTCCCGCGGGCAGCGAGTACAGCAGGAGGATCTTCCGCGACGAGCACCTCCTCCGGGAACTCGCGGATGACGGTGGTGGCGACGTAGACCAGATGCGTGCCGAAGGAGAGCACCGAGCCGCCTGCCGGCACAGGCCTGCCGCCGAAATCTCCGGCGTTGTCGGTGACGAAGTCGAAGGAGCCGAATCTGTGGACAAGGCCACAGACCACGCGCTCCCCCGAAGCAGAAACGGGTCCCGTCCGAATATGAACTCCAGCCAGCGCCGCTGCTGGCCCCACGGTGGGCGCCAACTGTCGTGGTGTGGAGAAGACAGATGCCATGGGATGGCTAAAGTTGGGGCCGATGGACGCTGGAGGTATCCGGGGAGGAATCGCACGGCGAGTAGCCGCGCGTAAGTAACACTGCAAACAACAAGATCTACCCAGGTTCAGGGCCCTCGTGTGGAGGTAACACCCCTACTCCTGCCTACCTCTCTGTATGTATGTTTTCCGAGTAGCCACAGTACAATGTTTGCCTCTTGGCCGAGTAGCCACTCGGCTGTTCTCTCTAGCTCTAGTGTTAGCTCTTGCAATAAATGCGATCTGAGGCAACGTCCCTCGCGCAGGAGGGGGCAGGGCACCTTATATACTGGTGCCCAGCCGAATAAAGAAAGACTATAAGGTACACTTGATGGGACACGCCTACTGCAGGACAGCGCACGCCTCCGGCTTCTCGCTGACGCGGGTGCGGGAAGTCGCCGCGCCGTTCGGCAGATGGGACCTGTCCACCCTGTCAGTGACATAGAGTAGGCCCCTAGGCATGTCCTGTCCCCTCTGTCAGTGACAGGACTTGACAGGCGCCTACCTCACTGTAGCCACGCCGTAGCGCGGATAATCACGCGCTCCGTAAGTTGAACCGCACGCCTGTACGGCTACAGGATACACGGGATCCTGTCAGAATGGCTCCATTGACTTCTTGCCCGAGTAGGAACACAGCCCATCTACTCGGACACTTGACCGCTATCCGGACGAATACAAACTTTCTCCTTATCGCCTTTTGGACTTCAATACTTGTGACCGGATAGAGACTACCGGGTAGAGGGTACCCGGGTAGCCACCGACCCGGCCAACAGTACTCTGATCTTCGTCTTTATCACTTGCCTTACCCCTACTCGGGGGTAGCCCCCCGACAACAAGTGATGCACATTGGGCATAGCTAGGATGACGTCATCTCACTCAAAGCTTTTCCTTTTTCCACTTTTTATTTTCTTTGCAAATATATGTAGCTACTGGCCTTCAGGCCCGGTAATAACGCATAAGGTAGAGGACCATCTCTTCGGGAGTGGTGTTTTGGCTCCTGGGTGCATATGCACCCTTTGTTTAAAATGCGTTTTGAACATATTTTAAAATGTAAAAGAAATTTGTTTGCATATAGAGTTTAACATACATGTGTTCACGATGTCTTTTCATGAAAAATCGATAGTTTTGTGCCTTGTGTCAAAAAGACAAAAATTAATGCTAAAATAAGTCTTTTCACGAGAATTTTTTTTTGTCTTTTTTACACTAACCATAAAAAATATCGGTTTTTCACGAAACCACTTTGTGGCCACATAGAATGTGAATATATATCCACGAAATTTTATTTCAGATGTTTTTACTTTTTAAAATATACTCCCTCCGTATCAAAATTTAATATGTTTTAGTTTTTTCTAAACAAAATGTATCTAGACATGTTTTAGTGTGTAGATTCATATGAATCTACACACTAAAACATGTCTAGATACATTTTGTTTAGGAAAAGCTAAAACATCTTGCATTTTGATACGGAGGGAGTAATTTTTTAGTACCGGGTGCCAAAGCAAATTTCACAATTCGATAGGTGTTTTGACGGATTGAATATGAGAGCTGCCTCTCATACTATGCGGATTAAATTGCGGGCAATGTTGCATGCACAATCAAGCAATTACGACTTTTCCATCTCTCCGTCTCAAAATTTTAAGTGCTAGATACATCAATTTTAACCCCTTTATATGACATTTCTTTTTACCGGTCTATGACACTTATTTTGAAACAGAGGGAGTACGTTGTTTCTATTTTTTTATAGCACACGATGCATCTATGTATAATAAAACAGGTTCGCTTTTCCTTCCGCGATTCTCAGCAAGGAGATGCATTTCACTTGTAATACAGAACTGCAGTCTGCAGGGAGAAGGTCACTGAGGCTTTGGAAAGTACAGAATAGATAACGACGCTGTCACTGTGCTTCATAACTTTGCACAAAAAAGTACTCACTCCATTCCATAAATGTAAGCCTTTTTAGCAAGCTAGATTAACTTGCCAGAAAGTCTTATATTATGGGAGGGAGTAGAACTAACAGAACGTAATACACCAAAAAGGTTGAAACTAGGATCTTGCGTACAAACCATTTGATGATATCTTGATGTACATTGCCAACAAACTGCACAAATAGTGCTACCCGCTGCTAAAATAGACGAGATTTATTTTTAGTTTACTGGACAATCGCTCGTTTATTTTACTATAAAGAAACAAATAATGATACATAGCTCCAGGTCTAGCTTTTCAGCCGCGTAGAAATAGGAACGAGGGAATAACAAACCCTGAGTTTGTAACAAGTGCAATCGATTGTGCCATTATCAAAGCAGGCCTTCTGTACAACCATATGCACAGTAGCAGAGGGAAATCAAAAGATGAACACGACGCTGTCGTGGACCCTGTTCTTCTGGTTCTGGGCCACACATTCTGAGATCCACATCAGGTTTCTTATCTCCTGCTCTCGCAGCCTCATGTATGCGAAGAAAACAGCATAGTGGAACTGCAAAAACAAGGAAACATCAGAGGTTCCACCTTCGATTCTACGAGTCGGGTCTGAAAACATTAGACATAAAGTTTCTCGAACAAAAATGTCGACCAATAGGCACTGGCACCTGTGGCATTTTTATTTAGCAGAACTACCAAGTACCACAGGTGGTCCAGGACTCAACCTGGGTGGACTGAGCATAGCGCTCACAAGTTGTTCAAACATATGTATGGAGTTGCGACGAATCAAATAGAATCGAGGGCAAAGTTGTGTCTTGTTAGTGCATATTTATAAGCATGTATGCCTGCATCAGTATCGCGGGTGGCTGGGTGCATTAGATAACTAAATAAGTCTACCAGTAGTTCTTGTTTACAATTAATCTTTATTGAGCATATTAATCATTAACCTTGTAGCAAACTAGTTTATATCCAACATACATGATTGGATCTCTTACATTTTGACCATCTGTCATTATTCCAATCAGATAGTAGTTTATATACAGAAATAGCTTGTGTAAACCTACATAAAAGATAAACCTAAAAAACTGTACCTGCTGTTCAAATGACAGGCACAGCCTCCGCACTTCCTCCTCGTAGAAGGCCTTATCCAACATCTGGCTTTCGCCATATGATATCTTGGCAAAAATAGACTGGTAAGGAGGATACTTTTCCATTACACCACGCACCTGCAGGATGAGTGCGGAAAAAGTGTTAATGGCAGTCAGATTAACTAATGCATCGGCACAGATTTCACTTTTAGGAAGAGGGAACTTTCAAGTGAGAATTTCGAAAATGTAGTATCACATACAAAACTACAATGCATACTAGAGAGCATAAATCAGAACAGGAAACAGATAGTTATCCTAGCAAGAGACCAAGGGGGGTAATTATGTGTCCATTAAACCAACAAAATATGATCATAAATAAATGTGTGTTAATGTTGGCTAAAATGTTGGCTCTCCAAGCATTGATGATACACAAAAAGATAAATAGATAGGCCCCACAGGCAAATTCCATAAGAACCATGTGACAATGTTTTTTGTGCGAGAAAAAAACCATATGATATTAGAATGAGACAATGGCTGCATAATGTCTTGGTCAAACCAAACATTCATACTACAACTGATATAGAAGAGCAGCCAGTAAGCCAAGTTTCATGTATGCCCAATCACACAAAATGTATGCCACACAAGCCTCTCTGTGGAATGACATGCTTTCAGGATAAGCCCGGAACACTGGACTGTGTCCCCTCACCCAGGATTGATCCGTCTTAATGGAAGATTAGGAGCACGAAACTTGCAGGCAAATTCAAGGAGGCTTACCTGGACATCCGCATCATCAACAAGAGGTAACCCAGACGACTTTCCCTAACAACTATCAACGCATAAAATATGTAACTGAAGTGAAGTAGCAGTCCACACAAAAGGAGAGGCGGCTTGAGGAATAGGCAGAGACAACAGAAACTCCAACAAAGAAGCAGAGAAGGAATAGAGATGAAAGGCGGTGGCTTGAGCAGCACAGAGCCCACAGCAGTCTTGCAAGCACAGACAGGGGTGCGAAAATGAGGGCTTTTGGGATCGAGTAGTCTGCAAAGAAGTCCGTATCTAGGGCTGGGTTAGCCAGGCTACCCATTTTCCACCCTTTGCTCTCTGTCTTTACATACATGGTTAGACTAACATAATACACTCTGTGACTGGGTATCGACCCAAATTCACTGGCATGGGATCCCACATTCTAACCGTCATTTTAAGTCACCAGCAAATGGCGACCACATACCCGTTGACCCAACCAAGGACCTGGTAAAATTATGAAGCTTCTCCATTCTCAAGGAGGAAGCGCTCATCTGGGCACATGGTATGTTTAAAAGGCCTCACAAGGAGTTACTTATTATCAATGGTCCTATCACAAACACTTGGAAGAGAGATCTTATAATGAAATATGACTGAAATACTGAGCAATAAACACGAAGACAGGTGACGAAATGAACCAGTTCACGGCATTATAACTTGCGTCTAAACAACTGAAATATATATGTAGCAGAATGACTGACACTGAGAGCAAAAGCATAATTAGAGATAAACCTGGTCAACATCTTCACAGACAGCCAACTCTTCATGACCATATGGAAACCTGAAAAAATCAAAATATTATAACCCACATGCAAAATAAACATGTTTTAACTAAAAGTATTGCTAGTGCTCTTTGCATCGAAACCTACAATAAACCGAAGTTGGAGAATAGCTTCCGGCGGTCATCTCTAGTCAACTCAGTCCCAATACTGAAAAATATATCAGGGAAATTAAGAAAGTCAGTCATTCATGGAAAACATGGACATATGTCGCACAGAAAAACTGAAATATGTCAACTCGAAAGTGGAAGGTTTACTGCTTTACCTGTTTATTGTAATGTTAACAGCTCTTCTGTCAGCTTCAAATGAAAGGAGATTACACATAATTTCAGCTGTCGCACCACCTAGTTTCTGTTGCGAAGAAGTTATTTATAAACCAAACAAAATAAGAACAAAAGAAACATCCAGTCAGAAAAGACTATAGAAGCCATTATTGAGTAGTACATACCGCGCAAAATTTGTAAAAATCCTCGAGATAAGCTTTGTAGAGTGTGTTCCTCATGATTTCAATATTCATGTCATCCAAATCCTGCACAATACAGGTAAAGATCTCATACCAGGGTATACATAACTGTTTACACATTAATGGACAGCACAAATGACCGCAAAGTTTTTACCTCAGATGTAATGCACTCTGAGAAGTATGGTGCTAAGGGTGTATCAACTAGAACCAATCTGTAAAGCTCGCGCATATTTTGGGCGACTGCAAGTGATGCAATGCTGTTGATTGACGAAAAAAGATGAACATTCAGTATTTTAATAGATCTCCCATTTAACAGAAACGGGAGAGGAACCACAAGAATACCTGTCAAACATGCCCAGTGGATGGCATTTCTCCAACAGTTCATTAACATCTCTTTCATGCAACGTCCCAGTAACAATAAGGACAACATTATCAATCATGTGCCCGTACCTGTGGGAAACATTATCCAATTACGAACAAGCTAAACTCTGCCATGCACTACATTTTGATATGTTGACATGCACAAAAGAAACAGAAACAAAAGGTATAATAGCAACACTTACGTTATGTACTGTAGGAATGTAGATAGAGGTTCATTGGCCTGGCACAACATGTGTTTGTATTCATCAACCAGCTTAAGAGTGCACTTCTCCACAATTGTTGTTGTGTGCAATGGAGAAGGCTCTGCAATTGATCAGAAATAAGATCAGAGTATCGTACTATCAGAACAAGCATACACAGCAACTATATCATATCATAGGAGAACCGCGTATCCACAAGAGCCATTAACACTACATGGAGTGAGTAATAGATGAGAAAAGACATTTCATGATCTTCTTCGGTAACATTTATGCTGTAATAAATTGGGTGAATTCGTCCTGGAACACATCACAGATGGCTGAAAATGAAAGGCGACAGTGTATGGATGAGGATTATAGGGAACTTATTGCAAGGCAGCAGCAAAATTCACCAAGGGGCAAAGATGCTCGTGCTGACGCTACAGAGTCACGATGAGAAGCGGGTTCTGGGAAATATAAGTCTTTTGAAGACAACAAAAGATCTTTCGAGTGGTTTACGAGAATAAGATCAGTCCTAGAGCTAAGTAGCTAACTTGCAGGAACGGCGTAGGTTCACACTGCCCATTTGGTTGCTCATATTAAGTATGAAACCCATCACGCCTATTTCCTACAGTTCCGAGAAACTTTCGAGAAGCTAGCCTAGATTACGAGCTATCATGCCCAAATCCTAGAGAAAAGCGAAAAATAATAACAACGCATTGCACGGGTATTCTACATTGAGAAAGACATCAGGGCACGGGTGAGTCGCATAATCCCCAAATCTCCGAATGGGCGATCGAGGTCGCAATTCGCAGGGACAGGATCAGGATTCAGGAATCGGGAATCCCTATCAAGGTAGGCCGAGCATCCCACAGCACCAAAGAGGAGGAGGAGGAGGAGGAGGAGGAGATCCGCGCTAGGTGGTAGAAATCCGTACCGTTCTGGAGGTATGGCCCGTACTCGGTGGCTGAGAGGTGCATCTTGATGTCGTCGAGGGTCTCGCACTGGCAGAGGTTGTTGTAATCGGCGGCGGTGAGGAGTCCCGAGCGGTTCCCCCGCACGATCGCCTCCAGGAAGCCGTCGTGGATGTTGAACGAGAGCATCTCCCACGAATACATCTTGGCTCTCGCCGATCGAAGGATCTCGGCGGTGGTGGCAGCGGGTCGCCGGCCGCGGCGAGAGGGATCGGGAGGCGGGTAGTTGCAGATCCGGGAGAGAGTTCGCGCCTGAGGATGTGGTGGGGATTTTATCAGACGGAACTCGTCAGAGGAAGGTCGTGGGGGCCTCAGCTGGCTTGTGAGATCCGGGCTAGGCACGTCGCCCCTCACCGGTGCCTTCGCGGGGGTGGAGGGGCGCACGAGACGAGGCCTGCCAGGAGACAAAATTTTAAACCGTTTACCTTGTTTACCTTTATTTTTATCTATGCGTTAACGATTCAGATTACGAAATAACTTCGCCTATTATTTGTTTTCTGAACTCAATCTTTCCTCAAATTTTTTTAAACGGGACCCAGCCTCTGCATCGAAATGATACGTAGGCTTTTATCTCTACGTTGCTGTCGTGAGCTACCACAGCATATCTCATGTTTAACTAGTTAGAGTTTCGTGAGGGAGATGAGCGATGGTGGACTACTCGGTTTACAAAAAACATGGACACGATTTACTTAGGTTCAGTGCTCTTGTGAAGGTAAACCCCCTATTCTCGCGTGTCTCATATTATTTCGGCGAGTTCGTCAATGTTACAATAAAGATGCGGCCTAGAGATTCGATCTGGCGCAGGTGATGTATGCGGTATGAGTCTAGGGTTTGTTACGTTCTCTCCCGGCCTTTATATAAGAGGTTGGGTCTCATGAATTGTACAATAGTCGAACACAGCAACAGTCGGTTTTCTTCATCTATCCTTGCTTTGTAGAGCACTCCTTGCTCCGAGTTGAGCTTAAACCCACACCCGTAATGGGTTTGGCTCCTTGTATCCTGATAGGCCATCCGAGGGACCCGTAGTTGGCCTGAACCCCGTATACTAACACCCATTTGTTATACCCATCTCAGCAGCCCCCGAGTGTCTAATTGAGTGATAAGTCTAAAACGTATCTCCTTTTCCAAACATTTTTTTTATGTTTTGCCTCTAAACTTGTGAGTTTTGGATACCACTAACACGGACTAACGTTGTTTTCAGCAGAATTACCTTGGTGTCTCGTTTTTGTGCAGAAAAATCAACTTTCAGGAAAAAGCCCAAAAAAGATCTCGAAGACCTTAAAACACCCGAAGACTCTCGGAGCCAGAAGGAGCCCCGGAGAGGGGCCAGGAGGAGGCCACACCACCCCTGGGCGCCCCCCCTTGGTCGCGCCGCGTGGTGGTGTGGGGCCCCCAGGCACCCCCTCGGGCTCCCTCCGACTACATATGCCCCGTAAACCTAAAACGCGTGGGGAGGGGTCGTCATATTCCAAAGAAACACAACAGAGCACCGCCGCCACCTCGAAACTCAATTCGGGGATTAGAAGTTCATGTTCTGGCGCCCTGCCGGGACGGGGATTCGGAGGAGAGTAAACACCGCCACCTCTTCTCCATCAACCATCCATGATTCCCCCGTCCATAAGTGAGTAAACACCGTTGTATGCTGAGAGGGGTGGAAGGGATTGGATGAGATCGATCATAAAATAGTGTCAGATTGTTAGGGCATAGTGCCTAGTATCCATTGTTAGTGTTTTCTACCGTTGTTGCAACTTGTTATGCTTAATGCTTGTCACTAGGCCCGAGTGCCATGATCTCAGATATGAACATGTTATTGTTTCATGAGTATAATTATGTTTCTTAATCATATATGCAAGTTGTTTACACATGTCATTGTCCGGAACCCGAGGCCCCAAAGTGACAGAAATTGGGACAACCGGAGGGGATGGTTTTGATGTGAGGATCACGTGTGTTCACAGAGTGTTAATGCTTTGCTCCGGTGTTTTATTAAAAGGAGCACCTTAATTACCAGTAGTTTCCCTTGAAGCCCCGCTGCAACAGGCTGGTAGGACAAAAGATTTTGTGCAAGTTTCTCATTGCGAGCACGTATGACTATATTGGAACACGTGCCTAACTTGGATGTTTTATTATTATTATGTGCAACGCCCATGTTTAGATTATTACATGACATATCTTATCCATGCAACGCCCGTTCATCCATTCCCTAAGCCCTACGGTATTTTCATCCTGATGTTTCCCGCAATTGCTACCGCTGTTACTATTTTATTCCTGCTGCTATTTTACTACTACTGCTGCTATAAAACTGTTACCACTGATAAACTGTTGCGAGCAAAGTATACTTTCAGGTGCAGCTGAACTGACAACTCATTTGTTAAGTCTTATCAATATTCTTTGGCTCCCCTTGTGTCGAATCAATAAATTTGGGTTTTACTTCCCTCGAAGACTGTTGCGATCCCCTATACTTGTGGGTCATCAAGACTATTTTCTGGCGCCGTTGCCAGAAATCATAGCTTTATTTATTTGCTCACTTGAACGTGATATTGTTTGCTGCAAGCCTTTCATCATGGGCAAGACTCGTGATGGAAAAGTTCCTATATTACCATCCACTACAAGGAGAGGTACAACTCTGAACACCTCTGTTGCTCTTGATTCACCATCTGTGATGAGTAAGTTTCTTACACCACCACATGCTACACACACTGTTACTTCTGTTGAGTCTGAAAATGCTTTTGATACTTTTGATGATGCTTCTACTGTGATTGATGATACTGGTTCACTAGGTTCTTTCCTAGATGCTACAATTGCTAAATCCAAACAAATTGAAAGTGCTGAAATTCTTGTTGAAAATATTGGTACACCTGTTAATTCAGCTGAGTCTATTGATGATCTTGATGAAACCTATATTGAACTTAATTATGACTTTATTAAAGAAGCTCAAGCTACTACTGGTGCAAGTGCTCTTAAGAGTCTTCTTGCAAGACATGTTGTTAAATATAAATCTTCTCTTGATGCTAAGTTTGCCACATCTCCCATACACATTAGAGATAAGGATTATGATTTCTTTCTAGATTTATCTTATGTATCTATTGTTGAGAAGGAACATTTTGTGGAACTGAAAGTAAAAGTGCTATGGAACACATGAATGAGATTTTATCTTTGAGTAGTTTATTTTCTGATGATACCAAGTTGTGTACTTATTTTGTTACCAAGATCTTCCCTTTCTCATTGAAAGATGAAGCTAAAATTTGGTTTAACAATCTATCACCTGGATCTATTGCTATCTATGTGGATTTGGTTAATGCTTTCTTTCAAAAATATTTTCCTGTTAGTTCCCAACATGCTGCTGTGCAGGATATCTTTAACTTTGAGCAAATTGAAGGAGAGAAATTGCCTGAATCTTGGACAAGGTTTTGTTCTTTGATAAGAGCTAGCCCTGGCTATCCATTACCTAAAAATGAGCTCCTAGATATATTTTATAATGGACTAACTGTTAAATCTAGGACATACCTGGACAGTTATGTTGGTTGTGTTTTCACGAAAAGAACTCCAGAAGAAGCTGAGGAATTAATGGCTAAAATAGCCAAAAATAATGATGATTGGAATATACCTGAGCCTACACCTACACCAGAGCCAAAACCAATATCAACACCCAATAAGAGAGGGATGATTGAATTAAATGATGAAGTGATGAGGGAAGCCAAGAAATCTCTTAAAGAGGGGGGTATTAAATATGAAGATGTGAAGAATTTACCTCCTATAGAAGAATTGTGTAAGCCAACTCCGCATCCATAAACATTTGAGGTACACTCTCTACAATAATTTGATAATAGAGATATTCGCTACTCTAAACCACCTGATCAATGCTTAAATGAATTTGATAATTATGTTCTTAAGCAAGACAACTTTAACATGAGAGTGGAAAATCATCTTATGGAAAACTTTAGAGCTATTGATAATTTGCATGGTATTATTTAGAGAGCCTCTAATGATGTTAAAATGCTTGTTAATCATTTTCATATGGTTCAAACTTAATTTGATCAACTCACTAAAGTGAAAAAGATATGCTAGCTAATGCTTCCAGAGAGAAACATGTTTCTGAAATAATTATTAGAAGTGGTGTTTCTACTCAGGACCCCTTGTATCCCGAAGGACATCCTAAAAGAATTGAACAAGATTCTCAACAACCTAAAAACAATAGTTATCCTTCTAAGAAAAAAAAAGAGACATAAAACTGTTGTAGAATCTCCTGAACCTGCTAAAGATCCTAATAGTATATCTATTTCTGATGCTGAAACTGAAAGTGGTAATAATAAAAGTGATGCTTCTGATAAAGAAGAAACTGTAGCTGAACCTGAAAAGCAAACTAAAACTATGAAGTATACTAAGGAGGATTTCATTGCTAATAAACATGGTAATGAAAGAGAGCCTTGGGTGCAAAGAGCAATGCCTTTTCCTAATAAGAAACACAAATCAAAGGAAGAAGAACATTATAATAAGTTTTGTGAGTGGATGAAACCTCTGTTTTTGCAAATCCCTTTGACTGATGCCATTAAACTGCCTCCTTATTCCAAATACATGAAAGATAATGTCTCTAACAAAAGGAAGATTCCTAATGAGAAAATTTCCACTATGATTGCTAATTACTCTTTCAATGGCAAGATTCCAAAGAAGCTTGGAGATCCTACTATCCCTTGTTCTATTAAAAATAATTATGTTAGAACTGCTTTATGTGACTTGGGAGCTAGAGTTAGTGTTATGCCTTTTTCTCTCTATAAGAGCCTCTCTCTTGAAAAATTGATACACACTTATATATCTTTGCAAATGGCTGATAAATCTACTGCTATTCCTATTGGTATATGTGAGAATGTTCCTGTTCAAGTTTCTACTAGTTGTTTGATATTAACTAACTTTGTTGTGTTGGAAATGCCTAAAGATGATAATATGTCTATTATTCTTGGGAGACCTTTCCTTATAACTGCAGGGCCTGTTATTGATTGCAATCAAGGAAAAGTAACTTTTAATGTTAATGATAAAGAGCATACTGTTTATTTTCCCAAGAAGATTGATAGAAGATATGGTTTAAATTCAATTAAAAATACTGAGACCATAAAGATTGGAGAATTTTATTGTCCCGTTCCAATGCCACCAAAATAATATGAAATTATTATGATTGGGACTATGTCTATCAAGGTTGAGGTAACATAATTATTTAGTGATATGCAAAGTTTTGCTTCATATAAAAATTTGAAGGGAATATGCCCGAGAGGCAAGTAGTTATTATCTTATTCCTTGTTTATGATAAATGTTTATTTCTCATGCTAGAATTGTATTAACCGGAAACGTTGATATATGTGTGTTTAATAAATAAACAATCGTTCCTAGTAAAGCCTCTCTTTTAACTAGCTCGTTGATTAACCAATGATCAAGGTTTCCAGATCATGAACATTGGATGTTGTTAATAACGAGGTCGTGTCATTAGGAGAATGATGTGATGAACATAAACCCAAACTAAGTATAACAATACAATCAAGTCATTTAGTTTATATTGTTATATCTTGCATACGAAGTAACTTATTCCTTAGACCATGAGATCATGTCAATCACTAATACCGGAAGGGTGCTTTGATGTCATCAAACGTCATGCCGTAACAGGGTGACTATAAAGGTGATGTTGGGTATTCGGAAAGTATAAGTTGAGGCTCATGGATCAAGAGTGGGATTTGTCCATCCAAATGAAGGAGAGATATACTATGGGCCCTCTTGGTGATATCACATCGACACCGCTTGCAAGCACGTGACTAGGTCACAAGGATGTCATATCACGGAACGAGTAAAAGAGTACTTGTCGGTAACGAGATCGAACTAGGTACGGTTGATACCAATGATCGGATCTCAGACAAGTAAAATATCGCGAGACAAAGGGAATAGTTACGACGTTGATGGTTCACACGATCACGAGATTCATCGTTGAATATATAGGAGTCATCACGGATCTCCAGATCTCGCTGTTGATTATTGATCGGAGAGGTGTCTCGATCATGCCTATGTTATTCGCGGACCATAGGGTGACACACTTAAGGTTCGATGACGCATTTGAGAGGGTACGGAATATCGGAGAAAAGTTTGGACAACACCGAAATTGTTTCGGGTAATTTTCAAATAGTTCAAGGGGATTCTTATCAAATGTTTGTTAATAGATTTAACGACTAACTCAAGGGGTTATATGTTAATGGAATTAACCAATATTAAAATAAAGAAATAAAACTGTTTTATTTATTTATTAAAGAAAACCTTGGGATTTTGAGTGGGAATTAATGGAAGAGTTAGTGGGTTGAGTGGAGACTCCACTCACATGATGAGGGAGAGGTGGAGATACGCAAAAATTCGTGGCTACCATCCCCTCCTATATAAGGAGGGGTGGAAGCTCCCTCTCCCCCCCCACATACACACACTTGTGTCATCTCTTCCTCCCTCCTCCCGCTGCTCCACCTCATGTTCATGCGCTTGGCGAAGCCCTGGACGAAGTTTTCTCCACCACACCACGCCGTCGTGTTGCTGGAGTTCCGAGGGATCCTCTACTTCCGCTGCCCCGCTGGATCGAGGGAACAGAGGTCGTCATCAAGCCGTACGTGTGACCGATCACGGAGGCACCGCCAGATTGCGGTGCACATCTTCTCGCTCTCGGGATCGGTGTGAGTACGACTACGCCAACAATGAGATTCAATCTCGTAACGCTTAGAGTCTTCGAGGGTATGTTTTCTTAAGTCTCTCTATGCCCGTTTCTTTCATCTCCTAGATTAGATCTTGGCCTTTCGGGTATCTCTCGCATAGGAAATTTTTTGTTTTATATGCAACGAACCCTTCAGTGGTATCAGAGCCGGATCTATGCGTAGATGATTTATACGGGTAGAACACATAGGTGTATGTGGGTGTTGATGATCATGTTATTGCCTCCTTGAGTATTTTATGATCTTAGTGGCATAGTAGGATGAAGTTTCCCTAGACAAACTTTACGTGTACTTCATACGCGAGACCTGTCTCACTTGTCGCTGAGGGGGTGTCCGTTTCTCCTACTATAGTTAAGATCTAATCTACGAAGGATTGTTAAAAATATGTTTATCAACGTTGTGGTTGATGTTTGTATGTATGAAAGGTTCTATCCTCGAAATCCCTAAGCCACGTAAAATATGCAAAAATAAATTAGAGACGTCTAACTAGTTTTAGCAGGGCATGTGATGTGATATGGTCAATGTTACAAATTTGATTATGAGATAATCTCTTTTGTAAATTATTGATATACCGGTAGGAGCCATATGGTTGTCTTATTATTTATGGCCCTCGTGCTATATATCATATCAATGTGATATGTTGTAATGGACAATCAAGATGGAGGTGCCATGTACCTTGGTGCCACGTCGGTGGAATGATAGAGATCATACCATGATGCACAAGATGGAGATCAAGTGCAAGAAGGACCATATCATATCACATTATGCATGCATGTGATGTTAATCCTTTTATGCATCTTATTTTGCTTAGATCACAACGGTAGCATTATAAGATGATCCCTTTTACTTAATATCAAGATAATAATGTGTTCTTCCTTAGTATGCACCGTTAAGAAAGTTCGTCGTTTCGAGACACCACGTGATGATCGGGTGTGACAGACTCAATGTTCGCATACAACGGGTGCTGACGAGACTAGCATGTACAGACATAGCCTCGGAACACACGCAATACTATGGTTCTACTTGGTGAGCCTAGCATGTACAGACATGGCCTCAGAACACGTAACCGAAAGGTAAAGCATGAGTCATATGGATGATATGATAAACATGTCGATGTTCGCCTTTGCAGCTACATCATCTCATGTGATGATCAGTTTTGGTGTAGTGAATTTGGTTTGTGTAATCACTAAAATGACTAGAGGAATGTTGTTTTTGAGTGGGAGTTCATGTAGTAAATTTGAATTAACTTGAACTTATTTTATCACGAACAACAGATCAAAGTGAATTTTCATAAATTTTAGTATTCATTGGCATCCACAAACTACCTTATATTTAGATTGTTAATTGAGATATAAATGTTATGATCTGGTAAAATCATTTAAGATTGGTACCGTATTAGCGAAATTTAAAATTGAGTCCTATTGTAGATTTTTGGTATTTCCTACCTAGCTCCATATGGTTAATGATTGATTGATTTAGAGAGCAAATAATTCCTACTTAGAATCCTATCCAGTGTCATGCTTGCTTCCATAATACTTTATCTTCAAAAGAATGTTTTGTTGATCAAGGTGATTTAGGAACTGAAAAGAATTGTGTTTAGAAACAATCAAGTGAAAGATATATTGATATCTAGAAACTTATTTGTGGCAACATGACTGAGTATAATTTAGCGTGACAATGTATGGTTATATTATTTGAATATATGCAATGATTGAAGATGTTAGGCGTTTGAATCTTCCAAAGGTCGGGCGCTAAAAATTATCCTCTAAATTCCTTTCTTCCAGCTATAGTAGCTTAATCACAAATTTTTTATGATAGGATAGATTAAAAGTATGGGTAAAAACGTTTACCTTGCTTGAGGATTGCTAAGAGTGGAATCTGGAAGAATGCTATTAATATGGTGATATTAGTAGAATTGTCAAACTCAAAGTATGACTCAATGGGTGATAGTATATGACTAACACGCCAAGGAAAATGTGCTAGTACGACTAGAATTGTTTGATGTTGAATGATTCTTCTGTAAAGAAAAGGGAATATTGAAAATAGAATTACAAAAAGATATATGGTAGAAAATAAGATAACTAGAAAAGTCCAGCTCAGGTGTATATGCTTGATCTACAAGTTATAGATGTATTACTAGTTAACAAAGTATTTTTTGGGTATTTTGATACCAGATTGGTTGATATGAGTTGTAATACAAAGCAACACAATGCAAGAAATACAAGGGCCTAAAAGGAACTAGTAGTAGATGTGGAATCGATCATGACAAGAACAGAAATAAAGTGTTATTGTGTTCATCGTCGTATCGAACCAAACATTCAATATTTATTTTAAGAACTTAATAAGTTGTTATTTTGTTCCGGTCTTTTGTGAGAACAAATGTGATTGTTCAAACTATGACCATATTCCATAATTGATGGATGCGTTAATATAACTCATGTTGGTAAAGTAAACATCTATAAGATTAAATGCTAAACATTGCAAGGCATAAAATAATTTCACTTAAATTTGTGATACCACTATTTTAGTTCATATCGGAAAGGAAAACATAAAGGAAATCCATGTTAATGGACTTCCGAAGTCATTTTGTTTTGAATAAATTGACGCTTGTGAGACCTCTTCCAAAAGATGACTAGAATTCCGTTCATAGGCCAAAGTAGAATTGATGACTAATTTAATGGAGATTGTAGATATTGATGTATATAGTCCATCATGTATAGTCATGTGTGGTGGATTAATTTTTCCTTCATAAAATTCCGTCGATGATTTGAGTAGATATATGAGTATATCTATTTAAAGAGAACGTAGTTTTACATTTTTGAATTGGTTCAAATTATTGTTAGTATGAAGTAAAAATCATTGTAACAAGATAATCAAGTATTTATGATTGGATCATAAAGGATAAAGTTTGAGTTACAAGTTTAGCAAAACATCTGAGGAGTTGCATAATTGTTCTACAACTTATATTTCTCGAATACCCCCACATTAGTTTAGAGTATTGAAGAGACAAAATCAAACCTTGTTGGACATGGTAAGATTAATAAAATTGCCATTATAATTTTGTAGTTTATACATTAGAGACAACCGCTTTTACACTAAAAAGAGCGCCATCATGATCCGTTGAAATTGACACCATATAAGTTATGGTTTGGGTAGTGACCCGAAATTGTCTTTTTCTTAAGTTTTGGTATGCACAGCATTTGTAAAATGTTTACAACCAAAATAGGATACATAAATGTTTATAAGGTTATCCCAACGAATCCATTGGGTATTTCTCCTATCACCGAACCAAAAGACAAATGTTCTTTATCAGAAAAGGTTGATTTCTCGAGAAAGTAGTTCTTGCGAAACAAGTGGGTGGGAGGACAGTACAAACTCGACGAGATTGGAGAACCTTTGTTATCATGTCAAGAGTAGCGCGGCACTGGAAGTTGTTCCGGGGTTTCCTATTTTGACCAAGTAGAAGACGGTACATGCGTTGTAGATACTTCGAATGAGTTTGCAAACTGAACCACAAAATTCCTAAAACTTTGTACTTAGACCAACTTGTGGTTTAAGAGTAAAGTGTTATTTTGACAACAAAGGACCTGGAACTTATAAACGAAGCAAATGATGGGCCCTGACTTCGTAAAATTGGCTATGAGTCATTATATCTGCGATAGTATTCCTGTATGAATATCAAGTATGTGACTTGGTAGTCTTTTCGAAAGGCATGATGCCTAACGATAGCAAACGGGTCTATATAGCGACAAAGACATGGATTTTTACATCCTTTGAAAGTTGTTCTTGTCGAAAAGATGTTTTCGACGAAGTTCAAAGAGTTGGCTACTACAAGATTTTGATCTTCCGTAGTGATGCTTTAGTCTTTGCGGATAGTTCTAGAAAAAGTTACATATTATGATATGGCAGTTGAATAAAAAAACAACTTTCCTCTCAAGGAAGTTTGATCAAGGATGTGTACTTGACACAGTCTGAGAGTTTTGTAAAATTCAAAAGGTTGCTGGAAAGGTATACACACTTCAATGATTGACGTGAGCATAACGAAGTTGAAATCTTTACCTTAATGAAGTTATCAAAAGAGTTTGATTCCATCATGAACGATAAAGATGCTTGTAGAGTTACAAGAAATTAAGTGGGAGCGCTAAGACATATTTCCAATTCTTTATGTAGATGACATATGGTTGATTGGAAAATATGTATTTTAAATTAACACGGTTAAGATTTTCATATTGATGAAAGGCTTAGGAGATATTGGGCATCAAAATCTATAAGAGATTGATTGAAGCGCCTGATATGGTTGAGCCAAATTACATAGATGAAATATTGAATTAAGTCAATATCGAAATGACAAGAAGGAGTTCTTGTCGCATGGAAAAGAATTGAGCAATATTCAAGTGTTTTGACACATTATGAGCATAGTGAAATTGAGATTTCTAAGTCATGTGTTCCATGCTATGTACACAACCAGATGAGTCCTATGCTATAAAATGTTATAGCAGGATAATTCATATGATGATTAGACAACAGTGGGAGAGATCCTTATGTCATTTTAGAAATGCTAAGGATATGTTTTCCTATGTAGTAATGACAAAACATTCGTTGTAATATGTTACACTAATAGTCTTGTCATCTATTCAAATAATTTTATCTCCATTAAAACATGTGATGAAAGGTAGCACAATAGGCTGGAAGAAAGTTCCATGCTGGATTTGAATGAGTTTCAAAATTAAAGTATTGTGACGGATACTAAAACAAAGGCTAAGTATATCGTTGTGTTGACAACAAATAATAGGAGTATTTTGTGTCAAGGAGTTCTTTATTGAACTTGGTGAATTTCCAAGAATGCTGACACTATGGAACTACATTTTCACAATGTTAGTAACATTGGTTTAAGCTGAGGAATTAAGGTCTCACCGGTTGACCAAATATATACAAAGCCATCTCATTAGAGAATGAATGATGCGTGTAGACGCAAAGACATGCAAATACAATAGGACCTGAACAGTTCAGATCTTTTGATGAAGCTTACCACATGCGAAGCATGGTAATAACACTGGAACGCCATATGTGTTAAGTGCTTACAGAATAGATTATTGACTCTAGTGCAAGTGGGAGACTGAAGGGAATATGCCCGAGAGGCAATAATAAAGTGGTTATTATCTTATTCCTTGTTTATGATGAATGTTTATTTCTCATGTTAGAATTGTATTAATCGGAAACGTTGGTACATGTGTGTTTAATAAACAAACAATCGTTCCTAGTAAAGCCTCTCTTTTAATTAGCTCGTTGATTAACCGATGATCAAGGTTTCCTGATCATGAACATTGGATGTTGTCAATAACGAGGTCATGTCATTAGGACAATGATGTGATGAACATAAACCCAAACTAAGTATAACAATACGATCAAGTCATTTAGTTTATATTGTTATATCTTGCATACTAAGTAACTTATTCCTTAGACCATGAGATCATGTCAATCACTAATACCGAAGGGTGCTTTGATGTCATCAAACGTCACTCCGTAAAAGGGTGACTATAAAGGTGTTGTTGGGTATTCGGAAAGTGTTAGTTGAGGCTCATGGATCAAGAGTGGGATTTGTCCATCCAAATGACGGAGAGATATACTCTGGGCCCTCTCGGTGATATCACATCGACACCGCCTGCAAGCACGTGACTAGGTCACAAGGATGTCATATCACGATTCGAGTAAAAGAGTACTTGTCGGTAACGAGATCGAACTAGGTATGGTTGATACCAATGATCGGATCTCAGGACAAGTAAAATATCGCAAGACAAAGGGAATAGTTACGACGTTGATGGTTCACACGATCACGAGAGTCATCATTGAATATATAGGAGTCATTGCGGATCTCCAGATCCCGCTGTTGATTATTGATCGGAGAGGTGTCTCGATCATTTCTATGTTACTAGGAGGATACCCCGCGTGTTGCTGCGGAATCACTTTAAAAACTATATTGTAAACAAAAGTTTATAAAAGATGTGATACATTATGTTTTTTTAAGGGAATATACAAAATTTAATTTATCATAGTACATAATTTAAATTATTAATATGAATAATTAGATGATTTAAGAAATGGATAATGTGTAAATTGCATGTAGTGATTAATAATTATTAGTGGAGATGACATGGACAATTGATTGGCTAGGAGAATGGATGATGTGGATAGTTTGCATGTTGGGATAGAAAAATCATTAATGCCTGTTAGTGGGGTTTTGATTTATAAGAAGTATAGATTTGCGAACTGTAGGGTGACACACTTAAGGTTCGATGACGCATTTGAGAGGATATGGAATATCGGAGAAAAGTTTGGACAACGCCGAAATTGTTTCGGGTAATTTTGAAATAGTTCAAGGGGATTCTTATCAAATGGTTGTTAATAGATTTAACGACTAACTCAAGGGGTTATATGTTAATGTTTGTTCATGGAATTAACAAATATTAAAATAAATAAATAAAATTGTTTTATTTATTAAAGAAAACCCTTGGGATTTTGAGTGGGAATTAATGGAAGAATGAGTGGGTTGAGTGGAGACTCCACTCACATGATGAGGGAGAGATGGAGACACCCAAAAATTCGTGGGTGCCATCCCCTCCTATATAAGGAGGGGTGAAAGCGCCCTCTCCCACACACACACACACACACACTTGTGTCATCTCTTCCTCCCTCCTCCCGCTGCTTCACCTCATGTTCATGCGCTTGGCGAAGCCCTGAACGAAGTTTTATCCACCACACCATGCCATCGTGTTGCTGGAGTTCCGAGGGATCCTCTACTTCCGCTTCCCCGCTGGATCGAGGGAAAGGAGATCGTCATCAAGACGTACGTGTGACTATCACGGAGGCACCGCCGAATTGCGGTGCACATCTTCTCGCTCTCGGGATCGGTGTGAGTACGACTAAGCCAACAATGAGATTCGATCTCGTAATGCTTAGAGTCTTCGAGGGTATGTTTTCTTAAGTCTCTTTATGCCCGTTGCTTTCATCTCCTAGATTAGATCTTGGCCTTTCGGGTATCTCTCGCGTAGGAAATTTTTTGTTTTCTATGCAGCGTACCCTTCAAAATTGTTCTGGTAACAAGACTTGATCACCCTTGTTAACAAAATGATTTTGAATGAAGAGGACAATGTTTTCACCTTACCCATTATGTTTTCACCATGTTTACTTCTGTTATCACCTTGCTACCTTAGTGTAGTTATGTTTTCCATCATCCATAGTCATGTTTTCCTCATGTTTTCATCTTGATTACTGTGGTTATGAATGTTTTCACCATCCATACTTTTGTTTTCACCACTTCCACCTTTGTTTTATTTGGTTATTTTTTCATTGGAGTGTCTTAGAACCTCTGTAGTTTTGGTTTTGGTTTTGTTTTCCACCTTTCCACATTTGTTTTTCTGGGTTTTAATTCATTAATAATTTCTAAAAATACCTCGAAAATAAAGTTTCTCGAAAAATTCCAGAAAAATTATAATAAACTTTTACGTAAAAAATGAGGTAGAGAGCCACCTGGGAGACCCCAGGGGGACCCACTAGTCAGGCTCACCATAGGGGGTGCAGCCTGCCCCTAGTGGCGCCTGGGCATGGTGTGGGGCCCCCTGGCCCTCCACTAACTCTCTCCACTGCCAAAGATTCCTCTCTCATCCCACAAACTCAAAACATTTCCTGGAACCCATGTTCTTGCTGTTCTTCCTCGGGATTTTTCGATATCTTTGCTCAGCCCACCATTGTTGCTGAAATTTGGTGCATTTGCTCTCCGGTATGTGACTCCTCTGATTATACAAGTAGATTTTTGTTTTGTTTGAGTATTTTGGTACTGTAGGTGACAGCTTATGTGAGTTTGCATGCTTGATTTAAGTGGAAATAATTTAGTTTTGATGCATGGTTAGCTCTCCTATAAGTCTCTATGGTAGTTTCCACCTTATAGCTGCTTGAAATCAAATTTTGTGATGATTGTTGAAAAATTTCAGAGATGGAGCACAATGTGTATCAACTAAACCAGCATGAGTTGGAGTTGCATGAGGTCATGCTTGTGCACCGTGAAGAAAGAGTGTTTCCATCAATCTATCCATGCCAGGATTCATGCGTGTTACGGGAATTCTGCAGGATTTCTATACTCTTGTGCAAAATGCAGGATTGGACCGCTTCATTGAGGATGAACCTACCCAACATATTAAACTAACTATGTCTGTGGTGCAGGACTTTCGCTTTAACTGGTCTTCGTCTAACCCTATGGTCCATCACAAAATTTATAATAAAGCTGTAGACTTGCCTTTCAGTGATTTTTGTGCACCTATCAAGGTGCCACAATGGGGTTTATGTGAGAAAATAAGAGGGAAACCCAAACCACTGTTTGATTTATATGAGTATATTTGCCAAGGCAGAAGCTTCACTGGGGAGAGTGGTAAAATACGAGAAATCCAACTCCCATCAATTCAATACTTTGCTTATTTTATTTCTAAATGTGTGTTAGCTAGAAAAACTGCGAGCAAGCTATCTGTTTATGATCTGGCATTTATCTCAGCCACTTTAAGACATGATAGGTCTTATAACTTTGTTGCTTTAATTTCTTACCGTCTCTCACTTAACCATGAGAAGGACGAATTTTGTGGAGGTCTTATTGCCCCTCGTTTGCTAGCTTTGCATGGTGTGGAGGCCACACCCTCTAGACCTGCAATTTCCTTTAGAGAGGTTGGACCTTGTTTCCATGATTCAGCATAAGTTTATCTCTACTCATGCTCACCTGAACAATTTATCTTATGGAATAACTTCCTCCAAACAATCCATGCAGAGAGTGATTAAAGCTATTAGAGTAGTACTTCTGCCTGAACCACTTTTGTTTAACCTTTATGGCAGGCAAGGATGGTCACTTTATGACGGTGATCTGGACACACACATTGAGCAGCACCCCCATCATGGGGAAGGCGCTGGAGAGGGGGACGATAGTGATTTCGTCTAGCCCTCCGACACTGCGGGGTTTCCTTATCAGCACCCCGATCATGACTATGTGCCTGCTGCTTCATCCTCTTCTTGGGCGCCCGAGTACGACCATGAGAGGGACGACCCACCACAGTGGGGATACTTCTCGCGCCGTGATTGATATCCACTTAGGCCAAAAGGCTATGCTTGGGGGTGATACGTCTCCAACGTATCTATAATTTCTGATGTTCCATGTTGATATTATGCCAATTGCTACATGTTTTCTCCCTTCTTTATTGCATTTTTACACATTTTCCAGGACTAACCTATTAACAAGATGCCAAGTGCTAGTTCTGTGTTTTCTGCTGTTTTTTATTTCAAAAAAGTTGTTCTCGAAATATTCTCAGAATTGGACCCCACGAATCCCGAAGTTCCTATTTTCCCCGGAAGCATCCAGAAGTCCGAAGAGGAGTCGAAGACGGGCACCAGGGGGCCTCACCATAGCCAGGCGCAGGCCCCCCTTGGCCGCGCCTAGGGGTGGTGAGGCCACCCTAGTGGCCCACCGATGTCGCCCTTTCGCCTATTTATTCCCCTCCGAAGGAAAACCCTAGGTACCTGATCCAAAATCCCCGAAAAGTTCCGCAGCCGCCGTCGTCGTTAACCCTAGATCAGGGGGTTCTGAAGCTGTCTCCCGGCACCCTTCCGGAGAGGAGATCATCACCGGAGGCCTCTTCATCACCATGCTTGCCTCCGGAGTGATGCGTGAGTAGTTCATCCTTGGACTACAGGTCCATAGCAGTAGCTAGATGGTTGTCTTCTCCTCCTATGCCTCAATGTTTAGATCTCGTGAGCTGCCTAACATGATCGAGATTGTTCTTATGTGATTCTATGTGTTGTGTTTGCTGGGATCTGATGAATATTGAACTTATGCCAAGTTATTATAGTATTTATTGCATCTGTTATTTGTGATCTTACATGCTTTCCGTTGCTAGTGGTTGCTCTGGCCAAGTAGTTGCTAGTGACTCCAAGAGGGAGTATTTATGCTCGATAGTTGGGTTCATGCCTCCTTTTCGCCTATGCTCGAGTGACAGAAACGTGACGGGGGAGGATGTGCTTTTACCACTAGGGAGAAAACAACGGTGTGAGTGCCCGCGTGCACAATAATTGCTTACATTACACACATTGCTTAATGCGATTATCTGTTGCTTGCAACTTAATACCTAAGGGGGTTCGGATGATAACCTAAGGGTGGATTATTAGTCATAGATGCAGTTGGATTACAGTCTATGTATATTGTTGTAATGCCCGCACTAAATATCATAGTAGTCATCATGTCATGAATGTACACTACGGTGCAACCTCTATTTGTCAATTGCCCAGCTGTAATTTGTTCCCCCAGCATGCTATCTTTTATGGAGAGACGCCACTAGTGAACCTATAAACCCCGGTCCATTTTTCCTACACTGTTAAACAAACCACTACAATTCCCTGCTTTCTTTACTTACTGCAAGCATACACCATTTTCCACACTATACGTCTAATCTTTGTTTTCAGCAAGAACGATGAGATTGACAACCTCACTGTACCATTGGGACAAAGTATTTTGTGTGTGTTATGTGCAGGTTCCACGTTGTTGCTGACACCAGTGAGGCGCCATCACCACCGTCAGTGGCATCAACCTTTCGAAGATCCTCTTTCTCCTACTGGATTGATAACCTTGGTTCTTAACTGAGGGAAATTCTTACCGTTGTACTCATCACACCCTCCTCTTGGGGTTCCCAACAAGCCATCACAAGCATCAAGAATTTTTGGCGCCGTTGCCGGACACTTAAAATTCATCATCATCAAGAAGTCTCCCCGTCAAGGCACCATCAAGGCGTAGCAAAGAATTTTTGGCGCCGTTGCCAGGCAGAAAGAAGTCTTCTGGCAAGGGAGTCTCTCACTCTCAACCTCTATATTTTGTTTATTGTATTGTTTTTATTTTTGTCTTGTTTTGCTTCTTTATATCAAAAACACAAAAAATTAGTTTACTTCATAGCTGTTATTTTTGCTTTTCTGCTCTTAGTTTAATCTCTAATCATGATTCTACCCAAGTTTACCTTGAAAGATGTACCAATAGGTAGTGGTGATATAATTGGAAAGATAATATTGGAGAGTTCTTTAATTATGTTAGTAAGAACAAAGAATTTGAGGATAGATCCTTAGCTGAACTTGCTCCAGATTATGAAACCGTTGGAGCATCTCTAGTTCGTATGCTGGAAGCTAGATTTGTTAACCTTAATCCCATAATACAACAAATGTTCCTCAACCTTGATAACATTAAGGATAGCGAAAAAAGTAAGTTTATTATAGAAATTTTGTTTAAAGAATTTGGTGATGTTCCCACTGAGGCTAGAAAAGTTTTTAACCGATTTGAGATGTCAGGCTCATGTGTAGATGTTAATAGCGCACCGGGTAAAGCCAATCATAAGCAAATTAAAATACGAAGACCCTTTAAATTGGTAGCAATGCATGAAGCTCTAGAAAAGAATTTTGATTGCATTGTTTCTGCAAACCCATTTGATGAAAGTGTTGTGCCTAAAAGTGTTGATAAAGGGACATCTAAAACTTCTATAGATGAAATAAAATTCAATGTTTAGGAGATTTCTAAGCTTAATTTTGATGCTTCTTCACTTGAAAATACTTGAGTTGCTTTCTATGCCTAGTTGAAAGGCGTTAAAGAAAAGCGCTACCGGAGACAACCCGTTTTATTTCTCCGTTTTCAACCCGTTTTCCGTCGTTTCTTTCTGTGTGCTTTGCACCTGGGTGTTGTCTATTTACTTAGAAACCCCTCTGTATCTTTTCTTTTGTGTCTTTTTTGAGCCAAGTAAAGCCTCTAGTGGGAAGTTGAGACTATATTTTGGATTTTTGCGCAGGAAACATATTTCTGCTGTCCACTGTTAAATTCGTATAAGATCACAGTAAATTCAAAATGACCTGAGTTTTTTTGTGCGTAATCCTGGGATATATACGCAACTTTTCTTAGTTGAACACTTTTTGATTTGAGCAACAGAAGATTTTTGAAAAAAAAATCATCTTTACCTGATGTCCTGTTTTGACAGATCCAATAATTGCATTTGCATCTTAATCTCTTTCTTTTGGTGTTCTTTTGAGAAAAAGAGTTTTAAAAGAAGTTGTGACAGTAGCTAATGTGTTTATGAGTGTTAGGCTTGTGTTGAAACTGAACCATGTGAATTTATTATTTCGATTGCACTAACGTTGCTAATGAAGATTGTGAGAAGTTTGGTGTGAAGGAAGTTTTCAAGGGTGAAGAGAAGAGGATGATATGACGTGATCAAGAGAGTGAAGAGCCTAAGCTTGGGGATGCGCCGGAGGTACATCCCAGCAAATTCCAAGAAGACTCAAGCGTCTAAGCTTGGAGATGCCCAAGGCATCCCCTTCTTCATCGACAAATTATCAGGTCACTTCTAGTGAAACTATATTTTTATTCGGTCACATCTTATGTGCTTTAGTTGGAGCGTCTTTTATTTTTTCTTTCAGTTTGTTTTATTTTTGCAGTAATCTTGGTTGGACCCCAGCATTCTTTTATTGGAGAGTGACACGCTCCGCTTTTTCATGGGAATACTTTGTATTCTTAATCTTTGTCTGGTTGCTGCATTTATTTAGCTCCTCTTTTGCATTCATCTCTTATTCAGATATGTTAGTACTCTCTAGTTTTCATTTATATATGCTTAGAGAGAGTTTTTGTTGTCATATATATTTGCTTGGTTGAGAATAGAAATGCTTATGTGGTAGTTGGTATAGTGGAAAAATTCGCATGGTCTTGTAGATCACTAAACTGCTTCACTTGAATCACTGCTGTTGTTTTGAGATATTAGTTTGCTTAATGGATAAACTGGAAGGACTAGTAAGTATAAACTTTTCATGGTTGGTCTAAGAAACTTGAAACTATGCCATGATACGTCCATTTTGCATCACTATTTTATATCATAATTTTCTGTTATTCATCAATATATTTCATGTTATGATGCATCCCTTATGTTATTTTATCTTATTTTGCATGTTTTATACTTTTTGGAGAATAAACACCGGGACCGGAAATCTGATGGAAAAAGCACCGCCGAGATACCATATCTCAGAAGATCATAAGAAGAAGGGGGACATCCGGGGGTTCCTAAAAGTTCAGAGGAGGAACTTAGCCAGAAGGAGAGCCGGAGGGGGGCCACCAGGGGGCCCCACCTAGGAGTGGCGCCCCCTGGCCGCGCCACCTAGGGGTATGGCCACCCTGGGCCATCATTGGCGTTTCTGGCCCCGAGGGAACCCTAAGCCTCATTCCATCCTCGAAGAATTATTCCGCCGCCGCCTCGGGGCGGAAAACACCCGAGAGAGAAAAGCTCTCTGGCAGGGAGAAATCTGCCGGGGAAATTCCTCTCCGGAGAGGGGAAATCACCGCCATCGTCACCGTCATCGCTCCGGGCATCATCAAGATCGTCATCATCATCGTCATCACCACCAGCACCATCACCCTCATCATCCACCTTCATCCCGCTGTAACAATTAGGGGCCTCTATCGTTGTTTTGCATTAGATCTCTCTCCCGGTGTGGATTACTTGTTAGTAGTTGATGCTTGTGAGATTTATCGGTGTTTGCACTTTATGACCAGATTGTTATCATCCATTATATCACCTCTGATCATGATCTATATGATGTGTTGTGAGTAGTTCGTGTTGTTCTTGAGGACATGGGAGAAGTCAAGTTGTTAGTAGTGAAGTAATGTTGAATAATATTTAATGTTTGATATTTAAGTTGTGGTGTTATTCTTCTAGTGGTGTCATGTGAACGTCGACTACATGATACTTCACCATTTATGGGCCTAGGGGAATGCATCGTGTATTTGGCTACTAATTGTGGGGTTGCCGGAGTGACAGAAACCTAAACCCCCGTTAGGAAACCATTACACGAGGGAGCGTAGGATCCCGGAGTTTAAAGTTGTGGTTAGATTTATTTCTTAATTACTTTCTTGTAGTTGCGGATGCTTGCAAGGGGTATAATCACAAGTATGTATTAGTCTTGGATGGGACGGTACATTAGCATAGGTTCACCCACACAACACTTATCAAAACACCTAACATTATTCAGCTGCATGGAACAAAAGCACTTGACAGAAACCTCCCGTGTGTCCTCGAGAACGTTTGTTAATCATAAGTAAACTCACCGGCTTGTCCTTTGCTGAAGAAAGGATTGGGCCACTTGCTGCAATTATTATTACTGCATTTTATTTACTCGCACTTTATTTATCTGCAATATCAAAAACCCCTACAAATCTATTTTCCAGTATTTACAGTTATTCCTTCATCGAAACTGCTTGTCAACACCTTCTGCTCCTCGTTGGGTTCGACACTCTTATTTATCGAAAGTACTACGATACACCCCCTATACTTGTGGGTCATCAAGACTATTTTCTGGCGCCGTTGCCGGGGAGTGAAGCGCTATTGGGAAGTGGAATTGATAAAGGAAGCTTCTGTTGTAAGTGCTGTTTTTATTTCTGTCTACTGCTTTATTACACTATGTTTGGAACTCCTTTTGAGTCCTTATTTGCGGGCACTGCTGCCACTGCTAGGGTAGTAAGTGACCCACCGCATGATGATTTGGATCCTTATAAAATACCTATAAAGATTGTTAAACATGTTATGGATAACTGCTATTCAGGTGATGGAAATGTCCATCCTGGTGATCATTTGCTCTTTTTACATGAATTATGCGAGTTGTTCAAGTGTGCAGGTATTACAATGAGCCAAGTGAAGAGGAAATTATTCTCTATATCATTGACAGGCCGAGCCGCTGAATGGTTCAAACTGCTGAAAAATAGCCAGACTATTGAATGGGAGGAAATTGTACCTCTCTTTTATTCTAAATTCTATCCTCCAAGTGAAATCCATAGAGATCGGAATTATATATATAATTTTTGGCCTCATGACGGAGAGAGTATTGCCCAAGCATGGGGGAGATTGAAGTTACTAATGCTCAAATGCCCCATTCATGAGCTCCCCAGTAATATCGTTATTAATAATTTCTATGCAAGGCTTCCTCTTCATGATAAGGATTTATTGGATGCTTCTTGTTCTGGATCATTTACACGTATGAAGGATGAAGCTAAATGGGATCTTCTTGACCGTATTCAAGAAAACACTGAAGCATGGGAGAATGACAAAGGTAGAAAGTCAGGTATAAATTATGACTATGAATGCATTAAAACCTTTATGTCATCTGAGGATTTTCATAATGTTAGTGTTGTTTATGGTCTTGATTCTCAAGTTGCTGCAAACTTATATAAGGCTTTTGCTTCTTACATTGATATTCCTAAAAAGGAATGGGATAAGTACCATGCACCTTATAAAGATACTATTAATTGTGTTCCTGCTAGAGATATAGAAGTTCATACTGTTGATTCTATTGTGCCTGAACCTTATATTGAGAAAATGCCTTTCCCTGCTAAGGTAAAAGAACACTCTATGTTAGCTAGTGTGATTAATAAAAGTGCAAAGAAACTTGTAGAACCTGAGGAACAAATAACTGTAGAACCTACAGTAGCAATAGTAAAGGACCTTGTTTCTGAAAATGTAGAAGAGGGACACATTATATTTTGTGAAGATGCTTCTAATATTGTCTCTCATCCTAGTAAATCTAGGAAACCTAGTGTTCCTGTGCTATCTGTTAGGATAGGTGATCATTGTTATTATGGTTTATGTGATATTGGTGCTAGTTCTAGTGCTATTCCTTATGAGCTTTATAAAGAAATTATGCATGAAATTGGTTCTTGTGAACTTGAAGACATTGATGTGATTATTCAACTTGCTAATAGGGAAACTATTTCTCCAATTGGTATTGTTAGAGATGTGGAGGTCTTATGTGGTAAAACTAAATATCCTGCTGATTTTCTAGTACTAGGCACTTCTGCTAGTGATACTTGTCCTATTATATTTGGTAGACCTTTCTTAAACACTTGTGGTGCTGTTATTGATTGTAAAAAGGAGAAAATTCTTACAAAGTTTGATGGAGAGTCTTATGAATTTAATTTCTCCAAATTTGCTAAAGCACCTTATGAAGCTGAATTGCCTAATGAGAATTATAAAGTTGAACAATTGGCTGCTATTGCTCTTGCTCCTAACAATCCTTTGCAGCAATACATGGAAGACCACGAAAGTGATGTCTTTATGGAAGAAAGGAATGAAATTGATGAGATTTTCCTACATCAGCCAGCAATGCTGAAACATAATTTACCTGTGGAAGACTTGGGTACAACATTACCACCCAAGGAAGATCCTGTTTTTGATTTAAAGCCTTTGCCTGATAATCTTAAATATGCTCATATTGATGATAAGAAATTATATCCTGTTATTATTAGTTCTCAACTTTCTGATAAAGAAGAGGAGAGATTATTGGGGATATTGAAGAAACATAGAGGTGCTATTGGTTATACTCTTGATGATTTGAAAGGGATTTCCCCTACTATTTGTCAGCATGCTATTAATATTGAGCCTGATGCAAAGCCAGTTGTTGAACATCAACGCCGTTTAAATCCTAAAATGAAGGATGTGGTAAGAAATGAGGTATTGAAACTCCTTGATGCTGGCATTATTTATCCTATTGCTGATAGTAGATGGGTTAGTCCTGTGCATTGTGTCCCTAAGAAAGGAGGGATGACTGTTGTGCCAAATGAAAATAATGAACTCATTCCTCAAAGAGTAGTAGTTGGTTATAGGATGTGCATTGATTTTAGGAAGGTTAACAAAGTCACTAAGAAAGATCATTATCCTTTGCCTTTTATTGATCAAATGTTAGAAAGGTTGTCTAAGAAAACTCATTTCTGCTTTCTTGATGGTTATTCTGGGTTTTCTCAAATTGCTGTTAAAAAGCTTGATCAAGAGAAAACAACTTTCACTTGTCCTTATGGAACCTATGCTTATAGACGTATGCCTTTTGGTTTATGTAATGCTCCTGCTACCTTTCAAAGATGCATGTCTGCTATCTTTCATGGTTTTTGTGAAGAAATTGTGGAAGTTTTCATGGATGATTTCTCCGTCTATGGAACTTCTTTTGATAATTGTTTGCAGAATCTTGATAAAGTTTTGCAGAGATGTGAGGAGACTAATCTTGTTCTTAACTGGGAGAAATGCCATTTTATGGTTAATGAAGGAATTGTTCTTGGACATAAAATCTCTGAAAGAGGTATTGAAGTTGATAGAGCTAAAGTTGAAGCTATTGAGAAAATGCCCTGTCCCAGGGATGTTAAAGGTATTCGTAGTATTCTTGGTCATGCTGGTTTCTATAGAAGGTTTATTAAAGATTTCTCTAAAATATCAAAACCTCTTACTAATCTTCTTCAAAAAGATGTACCATTTGTTTTTGATGAAGATTGTAAAGAAGCTTTTGAAATTTTAAAGAAGGCTTTAATATCTGCCCCTATTGTTCAACCACCTGATTGGAATTTACCATTTGAAATTATGTGTGATGCTAGTGATTATGCTGTAGGTGTTGTTCTTGGACAGGGGTAGATAAGAAGTTAAATGTTATTCATTATGCTAGTAAAACTCTTGATGCTGCTCAAAAGAATTATGCTACCACTGAGAAAGAATTCCTAGCTGTAGTTTTTGCTTGTGATAAATTTAGGCAGTATATTGTTGATTCTAAAGTTACTATTCATACTGATCATGCTGCTATTAAGTACCTTATGGAAAAGAAAGATGCTAAGCCTAGGCTTATTAGATGGGTGCTTCTCTTACAAGAGTTTGATTTACATATTGTGGATAGGAAGGGTGCTGAAAATCCTGTTGCTGATAATTTGTCTAGATTAGAAAATATCTCCTGATGACCCTATTCCTGTTAATGATAGTTTTCCTAATGAACAGTTAGCTGCAATAAAAGTGAGCTCTCAAGAGAGTCCATGGTATGCTGATTATGCTAACTTTATTGTTTCGAAGTATTTGCCTCCTACCTTTACAGCTCAGCAAAGAAGAAAATTCTTCTATGATTTGAGGCATTATTTTTGGGATGACCCACACTTATATAAAGAAGGTGTTGATGGTATTATGAGAAGATGTGTTCCTGAAAATGAACAACAAGAGATATTGAGAAAATGTCATAGTAGTGCTTATGGAGGACATCACGCTGGAGATAGAACTGCACATAAGTTCTACAATCAGGTTTTTATTGGCCTACTCTCTTTAAAGATGCTAGAAAATTTGTTTTATCTTGTGATCAATGTCAAAGGGTTGGAAATATTTCTAGACGTAATGAAATGCCTATGAATTATTCTCTTGTTATTGAACCGTTTGATTGTTGGGGTTTTGACTTTATGGGTCCTTTCCCTCCTTCACAAGGCTACACTCATATTCTTGTTGCTGTTGATTATGTTACTAAATGGGTAGAAGCTATACCTACTAAAAGTGCTGATGGTGAAACCTCTTTAAAAATGCTTAAAGACATTATTTTCCCTAGGTTTGGTGTTCCTAGATATCTTATGACTGATGGGGGTTCTCATTTTATTCATGGTGGTTTTAGAAAAACCCTTGCTAAATATGATGTTAATCATAGAATTGCTTCACCCTATCATCCTCAAACTAGTGGGCAAGTAGAATTATCAAATAGAGAGATCAAATCTATCTTGCAAAAGACTGTTAACAAATCTAGAAAAAATTGGGCTAAGAAATTAAATGATGCTCTGTGGGCTTATAGAACTGCTTACAAAAATCCCATGGGCATGTCTCCTTATAAAATGGTTTATGGAAAAGCTTGTCACTTGCCCCTAGAATTAGAACACAAAGCTTATTGGGCAGTGAAAGACCTAAATAGAGATTTTAAACTTGCTGGTGAGAAAAGGCTGCTTGACTTAAGTTCTTTAGATGAATGGAGGAGTGAAGCATATGAAAATGCTAAGCTCTTTAAAGAGAAAGTTAAAAGGTGGCATGATAAGAGAATTATTAAAAGAGAATTTCATGTTGGTGAGAAAGTGCTATTGTATAGGTCTCGTCTCAGATTTTTTGCAGGAAAATTACTCTCGAGATGGGAAGGACCTTTTGTTATCGAAGAGGTATATCGTTCGGGGGCAATTAAAATTGTTTCCCTTGAAGACAACTCTTCACAAGTGGTGAATGGCCAAAGACTCAAGCATTATATTTCTGGAGATCCTTATAATGAAAATGTTGATTGTATTCAAGCCATGATCCCGGAGGAGTTTATTAAGAAGCATATTTCAGAAACTGCAGAGTCAGTTTTCGAATAGGTAACAGTTTTGGTAAGAAAATGTTCGCGAAACATCTTCCAACTTATATTTTTACTGTTTTTAGAAAATATGAAAAATTATGAGCCAGAAACGAGAGGGAGACGGAGCCCGGAGGCTCCACACCATAGGGTGGCGCGGGCCCACCTCTGGCCGCGCCAGCCCATGGTGTGGGCGCCCCGGAGCCCCTCTCCGACTCGTTTTCGACCTGGACTTTCCTTTCGTTATGAAACTTTTTGCTATATAATCCCCCGGACCCCCCGCGGTCCGTATATCGTTTTCTCGTCGTGTTTCTGTTTCGAGTTGTTTCTGCCAGATTACATCTTCAGATCTAGAGCAACAATGGCTTCTCCTGGATCTCCCAAAGACAGTTTCTTTGAGAACGTCGTCAACCCGTACTTGAACGAGTTGAAGATGCATCCCAAGGAATTGCTGCTCAAGGACGGGAAGGTGCAGATTGAAGATGTTCGGGGCCCTAGAGGAGAAGGCAGTCTGGAAGCTAGGATGGAAGAACTGGAGCAAGAAGTTTTCAGGTACAAGAAGATGGCGGAGCGTGAAGTTGAGATCATCGACAGGATAAAGACAGAACAGATCGCTGAATACAAGAGGGAGAATTTGAAGCTTTGGGAGGAGATTCTCTCACTCACCAAGGCCACCAATGATCTGCAAGCACAACTCTATGACGTACAGAACCAGAACTGTGAGTATGAGAACATGTTTAAACGTATAAGCTCTGCTGCTAGTTTCAGGATGATGGAGACCAGGACGTCATTTGTGGATGGAGAGCCTTTACCTTGGAAGACCGAGGATGAGAAGGATCCACCACCACCGAAGAATTGATTCGTCATTGGTTTTGGCATCCCCTCAGCTTGTTCCAAGCTTGGGGGAGTGCCGCGGTATCACATCACTATCTTTCATCTTTTTACTTTTTCAGTAGAGTCATATCATGAGTAGAGAGGTTATCATATAGGATGGTTTGCAGTATGGAAGTGTCTCTCCCTAGTTGGTTATCGTTGTATCCGTTGGTGTGAGTTGCCGGTTTGAAATATTAATGAGAAGTTTCATCATTTACTTTCTATGCACATTATTTCAGTTTTCAACTTCTGTCATATGGTTGAGCTTGCTATTAGTACTTGGTATCACTCTAGAGATCATCAAGTTAATCTAGTTGGTTTTGGCAAACTTAGCTTGGGTCAGCAGAAATAATAATTTGAGTTGCTAGTATAAGAAAGAGGAATTTGCCTATTAGCTCATAAACTTAGTATTCACAAGTTAAGATCGCTTGTGCTTTCAATGAAGATTGCATGATTGGTTTCATCATATGTATATTTGTTTGTTTTCCTTCAACTCTTATGCTTGCTACCCAGCCTTGCTAGCCAAAAACCCTGTACTGAGAGGGAATGCTTCTCGTGCATCCAAACCTTAAACCCAAAACCTTGCCATTCGTGTCCACCATACCTACCTACATGTGGTATTTCACCGCCACTCCAAGTAAATTGCTCATGTGCTACCTTTAAAACTTTCAAATTACTCTTGTTTTGTGTTCCTGTTTTAGCTCATGAGGACGCAAATAGAGAATCTTTATCTCACTTGTTGATTGGACTCACACACCTGGACTAGTGGCTTCATCCGCTTATCCAAATGCTAGAAGAGCTGGCAGCGGGGTTCCCAGCCCCAAATAATAATACAAATTCTCTTCACTCTTTTTGCCCCTGATTTATCAGTCAAAGCATAATTGTGTAAACAAAAGAGAAAGAGGGATGACCTTCTATACCAGTTGCGTCCTTCTATGGGAGCCGCTCTTGTGAGTCTAGTTGGCTTGTGACGTACTGTATTTTCTGTTTGCCATTCGTTGACATAAATATACACCTCTCAAAATTTAGACACTCCTCCACGGTTTGTGATTGTTGGCAGGCACCCGAGGATTCGGTTAGCCATGGTTTGTGTAAGATGGATGGGAGGAGTGTCATGCATTTTATACCTCTGTTTATTAAAATAAAAGCTCTAGCACATGAGTAGTCAATGCTTCCCTCTGCGAAGGGCCTATCTTTTACTTTTATGTTGAGTCAGTAAACCCATTTCCTTCTGTCTCCAGCAAGCATTTGAGTTGTTGTGATCTCATCATCTATATGTTGATTTATTCAATCATGTTTTCTATCCTTCTTTGTTTAGCACATGCTTTATTATCTGAATGAATATTACTTTGAAAGCTATGAATCACTGTAAAAGAGTTGTTATAATTAAACATGTTAAGCTCTACAATATAAACCTTGTTATAAAGACTTCACCTAAGATAAGTATAATTTCATTAAATGTTCTCTGACCAAGAACGAAGTTTGCCATTACCAATTTTGATTCTCTCTTTTGCATCTTTGTTTGTGACTCCCTTTACTTGTTTCAAGTTAAGTTATATGAGAGGAAGTTGATGTCTGTAATGATTGGTGCATAGGTAAATGTGATGCTTCTTGTCCGTATTTTATTTATCGACTCTTCACTCCATAAACCTGTGGTCATGTTTTCTGAGTTCAGTTTCGCTTGGGGACAAGCGAGGTCTAAGCTTGGGGGGAGTTGATACGTCCATTTTGCATCACTATTTTATATCATAATTTTCTGTTATTCATCGATATATTTCATGTTATGATGCATCTCTTATGTTATTTTATCTTATTTTGCATGTTTTATAATTTTTGGAGAATAAACACCGGGACCAGAAATCTGATGGAAAAAGCACCGTCGAGATACCATATTTCAGAAGATCAGAAGAAGAAGGGGGACATCCGGGGGTTCCTAAAAGTTCAGAGGAGGAACTCAGCCAGAAGGAGAGCGGAGGGGGGCCACCAGGGGCCCACACCTAGGGGTGGCGCGCCCCCTGGCCGCGCCACCTAGGGGTGTGGCCACCCTGGCCCACCTACGGGGGTCATCTTTGGCGTGCCTGGCCCCGAGGGAACCCTAAGCCTCATTCCATCCTCGAAGAATTATTCCGCCGCCGCCTCGGGGCGGAAAACACCCGAGAGAGAAAAGCTCTCTGGCAGGGAGAAATCTGCCGGGGAAATTCCTCTCCGGAGAGGGGAAATCACCGCCATCGTCACCGTCATCGCTCCGGGCATCATCAAGATCGTCATCATCATCATCATCACCACCAGCACCATCACCCTCATCATCCACCTTCATCCCGCTGTAACAATTAGGGGCCTCTATCGTTGTTTTGCATTAGATCTCTCCCCGGTGTGGATTACTTGTTAGTAGTTGATGCTTGTGAGATTTATCGGTGTTTGCACTTTATGACCAGATTGTTATCATCCATTATATCACCTCTGATCATGATCCATATGATGTGTTGTGAGTAGTTCGTGTTGTTCTTGAGGACATGGGAGAAGTCAAGTTGTTAGTAGTGAAGTAATGTTGAATAATATTTAATGTTTGATATTTAAGTTGTGGTGTTATTCTTCTAGTGGTGTCATGTGAACGTCGACTACATGATACTTCACCATTTATGGGCCTAGGGGAATGCATCGTGTATTTGGCTACTAATTGTGGGGTTGCCGGAGTGACAGAAACCTAAACCCCCGTTAGGAAACCATTACACGAGGGAGCGTAGGATCCCGGAGTTTAAAGCTGTGGTTAGATTTATTTCTTAATTACTTTCTTGTAGTTGCGGATGCTTGCAAGGGGTATAATCACAAGTATGTATTAGTCTTGGATGGGACGGTACATTAGCATAGGTTCACCCACACAACACTTATCAAAACACCTAACATTATTCAGCTGCATGGAACAAAAGCACTTGACAGAAACCTCCCGTGTGTCCTCGAGAACGTTTGTTAATCATAAGTAAACTCACCGGCTTGTCCTTTGCTGAAGAAAGGATTGGGCCACTTGCTGCAATTATTATTACTGCATTTTATTTACTCGCACTTTATTTATCTGCAATATCAAAAACCCCTACAAATCTGTTTTCCAGTATTTACAGTTATTCCTTCATCGAAACTGCTTGTCAACACCTTCTGCTCCTCGTTGGGTTCGACACTCTTATTTATCGAAAGTACTACGATACACCCCCTATACTTGTGGGTCATCATGCCACACTTAAAATTACCAGCTGATAGAAACAATGGTATATGATTGCTACGAGTGATACATTTCTGATCGGCCTTTTGTTACGCGCTACGGTCGGGGTAGCTAACAGTGACTTGTCACTGCCACGGACCCTCTTGGAGTGATTTGCATTGTGCCTTGTAAAGATGATTTGCTTTCTGCAACCTTTTAACTCGTGAGTCTATGTTGCGGTTCCTGGCACTTCCACCATCCATATTTGCTAGCCTCTTAGGTACTGTGCATTGCCCTTTCTCACATTGAGAGTTGGTGCCAACTTCGCCAGTGCATCCAAATCCCGTGGGAGTACTTTATTCTCCTACACATAAGCCCATATATTCTTCCTCAAAACAACCACCATACCTACCTATCATGGCATTTCCATAGCCATTCCAAGATATATTGCTGCACAACATCCACCTCCATTATGTTACTCGATGATGAGCTTCATGGTTATTTATGCACACTGCTACACTGGCAGGAGTAATGTTGCCCCTACCGGTGAGGATATATAAAATAAAAAAATAAAAAAATGAAAAAGCCCCAAAAAAAGGGCCAAAGAGAGAATAAAGAGAGAGGGGGCGCATCACTATCCTTTATACCACACTTGTGCTTCATGTTTAGCACCAATGCTTCAGTTTGGAGAAAGTTTTCATATTATCATTCATTCATAACTATGTGGGGAACTTTACATTATAGAACTTGGATTGTATATTCCAATGATGATCCTCCTCAAATGATCTCTAGGTCTTCGTGAGAAAGCAAGTTGGATGCACCCCCACTAGTTCCATTGGAGACCTTTCATACACTTATAGCTCTATGTGCATCCGTTGTGTGGCAATCTCTACTCCTTGCATAGCTTCGGTTGTAAGACTTTCTCTTGTCTAATGACCACTTTCAGTTTTGTGAGGCTTTCTTCCATTGACCTTCCAAACCCCCCATAATGCTCTTTTCCATAACATCTCGGTGCCAGGGACCAACGCAAAACACTTGCTTGTTTTTAGTGCGCAAATAGTTTAAGATTCAAGCATTGCATCGTGTGGAAAGCTTGACTTGATCCTAACAAGGGTTGTGAAGATCGTTTTACGTGCATGATATTGTTGTTCTTGAAAGGTTAAATCATCTCTAATAAACTTTGCATGGTTGATAGTCTTTTAGTATTGATTCATTAAAAGTTTTGCTTATTTCTTCTTATTTGTTTATGCATTACTTGTCGATATCAAATATAGATCACATCTTTAGTTCATTTGATCCTAGTTTACATGCTCTGCTTTACATATTATGATCAAGATTGTGTGGTAGCATGTCACCTCAGAAATTATTTTGTTTTATCGTTTACCTACTTGAGGACGAGTAGGAACTAATCTTGGGGATGCTTGATACGTCTCCAACGTATCTATGATTTCTGATGTTCCATGTTGATATTATGCCAATTGCTACATGTTTTCTCCCTTCTTTATAGCATTTTTACACGTTTTTTGGGACTAACCTATTAACAAGATGCCAAGTGCCAGTTCCCTGTTTTCTGCGGTTTTTTATTTCACAAAAGTTGTTCTGGAAATATTCTCGAAATTGGACCCCACGAATCCCGAAGTTCCTATTTCCCCCGGAAGCATCCAGAAGTCCAAAGAGGAGTCGAAGACGGGCACCGGGGGCCCTCACAATAGCTAGGCGCGAGCCCCCCTTGGCCGCGCCTGGGGGTGGTGAGGCCACCCTGGTGGACCACCGACATCGCCCTTTCACCTATTTATTCCCCTCCGAAGGAAAACCCTAGGTACCTGATCAAAAATCCCCAAAAAGTTCCGCAGCCGCCGTCGTCATCAACCCTAGATCAGGGGGCTCTGAAGCTGTCTCCCGGCACCCTGACGGAGAGGAAATCATCACCGGAGGCCTCTTTATCACCATGCCTGCCTCCGGAGTGATGCGTGAGTAGTTCATCCTTGGACTACGGGTCCATAGAAGTAGCTAGATGGTTGTCTTCTCCTCCTATGCCTCAATATTTAGATCTCGTGAGCTGCCTAACATGATCGAGATTGTTCTTATGTAATTCTATGTGATGTGTTTGTTGGGATCTGATTAATATTGAACTCATGGCAAGTTGATTATAGTCTTTATTGCATATGTTATTTGTGATCTTGCATGCTTTCCGTTGCTAGTGGTTGCTATGGCCAAGTAGTTGCTAGTGACTCCAAGAGGGAGTATTTATGCTCGATAGTTGGGTTCATGCCTCCTTTTCGCCTGTGCTCAAGTGACATACATGTGATGGGGGAGGATGTATTGTTGCCACTAGGGAGAAAACAACGGTGTGAGTGCCCGCGTGCACAATCATTGCTTACATTACACACATTGCTTAATGCGGTTATCTGTTGCTTGCAACTTAATACCTAAGGGGGTTCGAATGATAACCTGAGGGTGGATTGTTAGTCATAGATGCAGTTGGATTACGGTCTATGTATATTGCTGTAATGCCCGCACTAAATATCATAGTAGTCATCATGTCATGAATGTGCACTATGGTGCAACCTCTATTTGCCAATTGCCTAGCTGTAATTTGTTCCCCCTAGCATGCTATGTTTTATGGAGAGACTCCACTAGTGAACCTATGAACCCCGGTCCATTTTCCCTACAGTGTTAAACAAACCACTACAATTCCCTGCTTTCTTTACTTACTGCAAGCATACACCATTTTCCACACTATACGTCTAATCTTTGTTTTCAGCAAGACCGGTGAGATTGACAACCTCACTGTACCGTTGGGACAAAGTATTTTGGTTGTGTTGTGTGCAGGTTCCGCGTTGTTGCTGACACCGGTGAGGCGCCATCACCACCGTCAGTGGCATCAACCTTCCGAAGATCCTCTTTCTCCTACTGGATTAATAACCTTGGTTCTTAATCGAAGGAAATTCTTACCGCTGTACTCATCACACCCTCCTCTTGGGGTTCCCAACACGCCATCACAAGCATCAAGAATTTCTGGTGCATTTGCCGGGGACTTAAAATTCATCATCATTAAGAAGTCTCCCCGTCAAGGCACCATCAAGGCGTAGCAGGGGGGAAGTATACCGACATCACACTCATTTATATATCATGTTTTAGTCGGTTTTTGTATATCCATGTTTTCGTTTCCTTCGTTTTTTTTTGTTTCTTTCGCTTCTTTTGTTTCTTTTTGTTTTTATTTTTTTGTTCTTCCTTTCCAAAACACAAAAAGACCAAAAATATTTCTATTGTTTCTCTTTATTTGCTCCTTTAGTTTCTTTTGTTGGTTTTCTTTCTTTTCTCGTTTCGGTTTAATATTCAAAAATCCAAAAATATTTTGCTTTGTTTGCTTGTTTCTTTATGTTCTTGTTTTAATTCAAAAACACATAAATATTTGTTGTTCTTCTTTGGTTTTGTAAAGTTTATTGCATAGTTCATCGGTCTTCCGTGTCTCCATTGAAGCTTGGTTATCATTCTATATTATTCAATCCACAAGTGAAGAGCAATAATGACGATTTACGACAATTCAAGTTGTGATGAGAGGCTGGTATGAACTCTATTTGTTTTATTTTTGTACATATACTCATCCATGTGAACATGCTTAGTTTGTTAGTGTAAGGTGTATGTTATTTAATTGATACTTAGTAGTTCGTGCTCTCGCGTGTTTACTTCCAACTTATTAATATAAGATAGCATGTCGTCTGAATGTTTGCTTGCATTGTTTTATTCATAGAAGTGTATGATATTGCGGTATCTCCCTCTGATTGTTTTGCTTGAATCGACTTGGCACATGCTCACGCATGCACATGACTGAAAAAAAAGTCAATTAAGTCGCGATGATTTATTTTGCCTCAGAGTATTTGTATCACCTTTATGCTCTAGTTAATTTTGTTTTGTCGCAAGCATGATTATGACAGTTGTTGCTCTTTTGGTTGTCGCTCTCCGTCTATTGCTAGCCTTCACATGTACTGAGTATGAGCTCTACTCGTGCATCCAACTCCCAAAAAACCAAAGTTTGCCAAATGTTTCCATCATACCTACCTATATATGGGGTATTTAACCGCCACTCCAAGTAAATTTCTCATGTGCTACCTTTAAAACCTTCAAAAAATTATTCCTGTTTTGTGCCCCTGTTTTAACTCATGAGGATGTAAATAAAGAATCTTTATCTCACTTGTTTATTGGATTTCACACCCTGGACTAGTGGCTTCATCCGCTTATCCAAATGATAGAAGAGTCGGTAGCGGGGTGCCCAGCCCCAAATCAATACAGGAAATTCTCTTCACTATTTTCCCCCCTGATTTATCAGTCAAAGCATAATTATGTAAACAAAAGAGAAAGAGGGATGACCTTCTACCCAGATGCGTCCTTCTATGGGAGCCGCTCTTGTGAAGTCTAGTTTGCTTGTGACGTAATGTATTGTCTGTTTATCATTCGTTGACATAAGCATGCATCTCTCTAAAAATGTTTTCAATACCTCTAGTTAATAAAATGAAAATCTCTAGCACATGAGTTAATCCCTGCTTCCCTCTACGAAAGACCTTTCTTTTATTTTTATGTTGAGTCTTCACCTTCTCACTTTATGCAGTTTCTTGAGAGCATGGTTGTCATTCTTAGTATAATGTGCTTGTCCCAAAACATGGATAATTGTGCTATAACTTTGATGCTTATATCTTTGATATCTTTATTTCTAGTCTCATTTGAACTTCAGAGGTGCCCTAGCATTTATTTTATGTTTTGCTCCATTATTAAGGGCAAGCGAGTACACTTTATCATACCCTATTATGAGCATTGCAATCCTGCAAATTGATATAGTTCATGTTGTTTATTATTAGTTTGTTGGCATCTCTGCATGGTTTGCATAACTGCTAGGTGAGTTTTATCTTGCATACATCTTATTATGAATTGCTTAGCACTTGATCAGAGGGGATCTAACTAGAATTTCTAATTAGACCCTCTAATTCTACTAGAGAGAGTATTGAGAGCCAATTGTGTGTTTTGCTTTGAGTCTTGGGGTTCTTTATATAGTGGGAGGAAGAGGGGTACTTGCCAAAGGGGAAGAGGATTCCTAGTTGAGCTAGGGAGGCTTGGCCGCACCACATGTGGTGGACTGCACCTTTCCTCCTATCCGAACTCGGATTGGGCAAGGTGGAGTCAAACTCCACTTCCCTCTTTTATTTTCCCTTTTTCTCTATCCTCTCCCTCCGCCGCGACTCTTCTTGCCGTTCGATGGTATAGAACTTTGTTCAGGACCGCCTCGCATGCAAGGTGTTCAACGCTTGTGAGTTTTTTTCACCTTGCGTCTCTGCCAAACAACAATCGTCGTTGTTTAATTTTCGCTGTTCATTGTAGCAGGATATGGACAACGACGGAGATCTAATGAGGGCCGACACAATGCTCCAAGAACATGCCAACGCAACTACCATAGTAGACGAGCACTTGGCGATATTGACGTGCTTTGTTGGTTTACTCGCCGAAGAGACCAATGCCACTCCACGAATTGGAGGTTCGAGACCAGGATGGAGGAAGTGTTAGATGTATGCCCAAAAGGTAATACTATTTATACGTCTGTTTCATAATTATGATTCATATTACTATGCTATAACTGAGGTCGTTCCTGAATATGAGATTCAGAGGAAAAATCACGCTCATGTGTAGTGACATGAACATAGAAACAAACCCTAGTCTTGCCTTTTACAACTAATTAATTGGATGTTTGATAACTATGTTTTCCTGGTCATGGACATTTTTTATGTCAACGTCAATGAATAGCATATTGTTTGAAGGGAGCAATATGGCCGGGTATTCCCTAAGTAGATTGATATGCTAAGAGATTCCACTAAGATATATTAAATAGTTTTATGACAAAATCAAGAGTTGACTGCTAAAGATCTGGTGATATATATCGAAGCTTTATCGATCTGTATAATGAGTTTGTATGAGAAATTAACAAAAACAAGCTTCTTTAAAGGAAATATGATCGAGTTTGTGTACTAAGTACAACTCGAGGGTTTTTGTTAACAATACAGAAATGATTATACAAGGGCCAAAATTCGTTTATACGAATAAAACAGTTGGTATATTTTTTTTGGAGTGGAAATATTATTTATGAATTAAAACAAAAGTTGTTTTGACTTCATGGAAAATTATACAAGTCTTGTTTTCTTTAAAGTCAGTGGGAGTTATTTTGATGATATCTAAGTTATTAGAAATCATTAAAAGATTTGTTCGACAGAAAACACATATCTTTCTGAGATACATGTGATAGCAAGATTATTAATTCATAGAGGGTTAAAATCCTGAGTGAAAATTAATATAGTGCTATCAGATATATATATAAATGCATGAAGTTTTAAATGAAATTTTGAAACTTCAGAGAACTGAATTCTGAAGGGAATTTGGAATTTCGAGTGCAAGATCTAATGATGAAAAACATTGGTGAGCAATGATCAAATGATTTATCATTAATTATCACAATAGAAATTCCTCAAACAATGCATTTTGTCAGAACATACAAAAATAATAATGATAAAAAATTGAATTTGGTGAACATTTTAATTAGCTCCAAATTATTGTGAGTATTCTTCTCAAAGATATTTTGAAGATGTTTCTTCAAAGGGACGGAGAATAGGCTTATAATATAAGAGTTACATTATAAAGAAATAACTTATGAGCTAAGTACATAAGATGAAAGGGTACTTATCTGATAAGTATTGACCAATGATTAAGATATAGTCTTGTGATTATATGAATAACAAGGGTTTAGAGTTGCTTAATTTATTTAAACATAAATTGACGAACACTACAACAATAGTAGTAAAGGGTAGAAGTTTAAGTACCTTTAATAGTTTGGCTATCTGTTCATTATATGAACTAGGTGTGGTATTTCACAAAAGATGCAGAATGATCTGTGTTAAACGACACAACTGTATTCTTAGTTGAACTATCAGGGTTTCACGTAGAATAGTCTAGACTGCAGTTGATCATATGATCAAGGGGTATTATTAAAGAAAAGAGTTTCTTCATAATACATATGGTTCATACAACCTCACAAAAGGTTGATAACAAACGTCTCTAACACAATGTTTACATGAGTGTTCACTTACATCTCCTAGATGTTTGATGGATTTATGCAAACGGATTATTGCCAGTTGTGCAAGTGGGAGACTGTTGGATGTATGCCCAAATGGCAATAATATTTATACACATGTTTCATAATTATGATTCATATTACTATGCTATAACTGACATGGTTCCTGAATATGAGATTCAGAGGAAAGCTCACGCTCACGTGTAGTGACATGAACACACAAACAAACCCTAGTCTTGCCTTTTACGACTAATTCATTGGATGTTTGATGACTATGATTTTATGGTCATGGACATTGTTTATGTCAACATAAATGAATACCATATTGTTGGAAGGGAACAATATGGTTGGGTATTCCCTAAGTAGATTGATATGGTAAGAAATTCCACCAAGACATCTTTGTCCTTAGAATCGTATCACAACACAGTTATATTACAATGCATCCTTGACCATGAGGTTATGGTATAACATATTCTGGAGGTTTTACTTAGGTTCTATCAAGATTCACACCATAAACTGGGTGAACATAAAGGTAGCTACTGGGTAACTCTAAAAGAGTATATTACCTCGATGTTCTGAGAAGGGAATTACCCCTCCGAAAAAATAGAGATACATACCTGGGCCTACTCGGTATTCTTGATATCCATAAGTTGTGCAGACAATGCATGATGATGATACATCAAGTGGGATATCATAATACAGTAACGAGAAAGAGAAAACTTACCGGATAACGAGACGAGACAAAGGTATAAGTGAACCAGAGACTGTTTCACGGCAATACTGGAATCAATAGTCTCGGGTAAGTTCGGTATCGTGAGTAACGAGAGATTTATATAATATCCAACATGTTCAACAATTTATTCTTTAGTATGTGGGAGTCAATATGGATTTCCACGACCCCGCTATTTATTATTTAAAAGTAAAGAGTTTCCATTTTGATGTCCACACACTATCGAACCTGTATGGGAAACACACTTAAGTTTGGGCTTATTTTTGTGTATATCTGTAGGTTCATATCAACTAGGAGTATCATCGGAATGGTGTTTCTGAGTCATAGATATATTTTATATACCAGAGAGAATTTATAACGAGTGCATTGGATGTCCCGGAGTGATAGAAACAATTTTTATTATTGCCGGAATTTATTCCAGAGTTGTTATGAAAGAGAAATTGAGGCTGCACGCTTTACAGAGAAAATGCAAGGGGGCATGAGAGGTACCAGAATGTTGGAAATATATTTCTGACATTGTTAGAAAATATCGATGATTTTATCTATAGGGGTTAAGTGGTCCTGGAGAAGTTTCGGGGACTTTCCATATAAGGGGGAGTACCGAGAGGGGGCAGCTTTCCCCCTCATGGCTTGCCCTAATTTTGGGGGCTGCCAGGTGGGCCCCAGTGGCTCCACAAAATGGTACTCATTGTCTCGGTACTTTCTCCAATTTTATTGGAGATAAAAGGAGAAAAATAAAAAAGGAGGAAAAGGAACAGGGAAGGAGTACGGGCCATACCTCCAGAACGGTACAGATTTCTACTATAAAGCACCCCAAGGCTCTAAGCAAAACACAATTGACGCTTAAGCCTCCCTCTCTTTCTCTAGAAGAATTAGATGACTAATTAGACCTTCTAGTTAGAGCCCCTCTAATTGAATTATAACTTTCTCTAATAATTAGAAGACTAATATGAGCTTCTAATTTGAGCCCTTCTAATCGAATTAGAACTACTTCTAATTAGGTTTGAGGTGTCCCTCTCCTGATAAGACCTAGCTTATAATTACCCTCTCTCTCTCATGGGTTGAGAACTCCACCTTCATATACACCTGCGACGTCAAACCCTGGACGGCGAAACGCTGCAAAATTTGTCCCGGTGTATGTGTGCATACTCTCAGAGGGGTAACACGTGAGACCCTCATTCTGCTGTATCACCGTGCTGGTTACGGGGAGTCGACAATATCCTCACCCACATGCTTGTGCGTGATGATCTTCCACATGATTCATCGACATCGTCATCGACACCTCTTCCGCTACTAGGGTGTCTGGTACACGATTTCGGGAACCGGATCTTGGAATTTATATTCACTTGTATCTTCATAGCAAGGTCTTGGCTTTTGCGTAGCAAGTTTGGCAAAAAAAAAATTGGTTGCGCAATCCAGCAGGAAGAACAAAGATCGCCAACGGATGGAAGGTCATGTGATGCTAATGGACGATTACTTGAATGGCGTTCAAACACATAGACCGAAGGAATTTCGACGAAACTTTCAGATGAACAAGGACATGTCTGCATATTGCGATGGCCGTGCGGGAGTACGATGACTACTTCAAGTGCAAGGTAGACTTTGTCGGTTTTGTTGGTTTCTCATCCATTCAGAAGATTGCTGTTGTGAGATGTTTGGCATATGGAGCTCCTGTAGATACATTGGACGATTATCTACGTACGTGTGAGTCTACATGCATCAAGACCATGTACCGGTTTTACACGGCGGTGGTGGCAGTGTTTGGACGAAACAATACGAGACAACCAAATAAAACAGACACAACTCTGGTCCTAGCACAAAATGAAGTTAGAGGACGGCCTAGGATGGTAGGAAGCATAGATTGCATGCATTTACGACGGAAGAGATGTCTTTTTAGCTTGACAAGGAATTTACAAAGGTCATGCTGGAACTTGTAATGTCGTATTAGAAGTTGTGGCACATAAGTATTTGTGGATATTGAACACTTTTTTTTGGGTACGGAGGGATCTCACAATGGCATTAGCGTGCTGCAATGCTCTCCCGTGATTGCAAGATTTGTTGAAGGTCATACTCAATCATGCAACTTTGAGATCAATGGCAACCTGTATAACAAGGGGTACTGCCTATTAAATGGCATCTATTCAAGATGGTACACATTTGTGAAGACAATGTCGGACTCTCAAGGTTAGAACCAATCTTATTGGCAGGAGAACAGGAGGGTGCAAGGAAAGATTTCTAGCGGGTATTTGGTGTGCTCTAAGCTCGCTTTGCTATTGTGAAATACCCTGCTCAAACCTGGTCTAAAGAGTAGCTCTGGGAGGTGATGATGCTTATGTTATTCCATGCATCATGGTCATTCAGAGTGAGCGCGCTGAACCTTGCGAGGTTGATGATCATCCGTATCATCAGGGCTCTCTTGCACAGCTTGTTGATCTAGAGTTTGACGCTTTTCTGCATATGCATACCAAAATTCGGGATCAAGACACAACCAACTGCAAAATGATCTAATTGCGCATCCATGGCATGCAAAGGACAAGCAGCAGCAGGCACTCCCCTTTGAGTTTTAATCAAATTTAATTTAAGTTGTATTAGACTATTTGATTTCTTGTGATGAAACTATTTTATGTGTTTAAAACTATGTAATATAAATTTATTCAGGACATTTTAAGATAGTAATAAGCAAAAGAAAGATTAAAATGTTTGCTTGCGTCTACTGGGACGCATTGTGGAAGCGATTCGTCCAATAAGACGACTGTATGTACCGATGCTTCCAATAGCATACACTCGCAATACATACTGGACGCTTTATTGGGGACGCCGATGGAGATGATCTGGACGAGGATGAAGTTGCTCTCCACTAGTAATCTGGATTAGGACCTGGTTAGCTGACCACTCGGTGACCAAAGGCCAAACCAAAGGGGTCTGAGTGGGTGACCGATATGTACACGCGAAAGATTGACATGCTATGTCTAAACTCTGAAGCTAAAATGCAGCCTGGCTGTCATATCACTTATCGGTGCCAGCGATTTCCGTGCGTGTGTTTGTCCTCTGGGGGTAAAATGAACTGTTTGTATTCATGGTCTGTCCAAGTCCAAGCATGTCGGCCAGTTCCATTTTGGAGCCGAATCAATTGGTTCCACTTGCTAAATTTCTTAGCTCCATGCATGTTGATGCAGCTTGATTATAATATCAAGTACTATACTACTACTGATGACGATGAAACAGTGTTAAGGCTTGTGACATTCCAAGTTTTAAGCTTGCAACAATCATACTCTAGCTCCGATATTCCTATTACACAATTGTTGGAGTACTTTTTTTTACATTGTGTTGTGTCTTCTATATATGCTTATGAATACAATCATTCTGTTATTCCTATCCTCTCCTCCGGTATTCCTATTGCACACTCGTTATTACGGCAACAGAAAAGAAAAATGCACCCATGTGCTTCCAGCCAATCTCAGAGCATCCTGTCCGAGAGGCTCGGCAGCCGGCGGAAGAAATTGACGGCCGCCGCAGGCATTGGGTCCCGGAACATGGGGTGGCGGAGGTAGTAGAACCCGCTCGCCACGGCCACCATCTTGGGCGGCATCGCGTACAGCGCCACGGCGACGGCGAGGCAGACGCCAACGAAGATCCGGCTTGCCCGCGGGTCCCTCCAGCTCACCAGCGCCTGGAGCCGCTCGCCCTGCGCCGCGACGTCGCCCATGACGCGCTGCACCCTGCCGGCCAGCGTACGTAGCCTCTCGTACCGTAGCCGGAGGACGTCGGGCGCCGGCACGGCGTCGAACTCCTCCTCCAGCTCGTCGCCGTCCACCGTGTCGGCCTGCGACAGCCGAGCGTCCATGCCGGCCGGCGCCCGTGGCCGAAATCGGTAGTACCACACTCCGATTAGGAAGACGTAGAGCGACGCAGTGGGCACCACCAGCTCTGGGTACCAGACAAGGACGAGGTAGAGTACGTGGACGAGGACGGTGGTGGAAGGGTTGCGCCATCGCCGCACGGCGTCCAGCCACCGCTCCAGCCCGACCGCCCAGGCGAGCACCCCCATGATGCGGAACCAGTTGGCCTTGGCGCGCCGCACGCTCCACGTGTGCGCGTCCGCGTCCAGCATGTACCGCACCACCTCCGGCCCGAGCGGCGGCTCGGAGCGGGCTAGCCACGCCGCCACGGTGCGCACGGCCGCGCCCCGCAGCGCCTCCTGCTGCGCGACGCCGATCGGGCGGAGGTAGTGCATTCGCGGCAGGAGCGGCGACGTGTACGTGGCCCAGGTGTCCGGAAGATGCGCCGGTGACGAGAAGCGCACGGCGAGCTGCACGTCGCCCATCTTCTTCAGCCCCGAGCGCAGCAGCACGAGCAGCGGGTAGGACGCGGTGTACGCCCGGTTGCTCTCGAGCGTGGACACGCGCACCCGCACCTTGCCGATGCGGTAGTCCTGCCTGTCGTCCCCGGCGCCGGCAAACATGCGCCAGTTGTCGAACACGGCCACCGTGAGAACTGTGCACGGGTCGTACACCTGCCACGTGTACTGCTCGTTCCACCGTGGGTTGAAGCTGTCCGTGACGGTGCGCGTGCGCACCCACTTCTTGCCGTACTTGGCCACGCAGTAGGCGTCCGTCGAGCCCTTGGATCCTCCCTTGGTCTTCATGGGAAGCAAGCCGCACGCTCCGACAATGCCGAGCTCCAGCACACCCACCGGTGGCTTCCACAGCTGTTTCGCCGTTGGCCGGTAATCGCTGCAAACGTGCGCCGCCTCGTCGAGCACATGGTACCCTCCTTCCAGTGAAAGCCGAAGATGCAGCCTGCCGGAGTAGAACCCTGCAGGCTGATCCCCGCCGCCGGCATCTCCGTGACCCATACCGCCCTCGAGATTGAACCATCTTGACGCGACGATCTGCCGCTCGTCGAGGCGCTGCTCGACGGAGCTCACTGGGATGGTGGCGTGGCCGAGAAGAGCAGGCTCCTTGATCATGGATCGGTCCTCCACGAGCAGGACAAGGGTGTCGTCGAGCGGCTCGGACGCGACGAACATGAGGTCTTCGGCCCATGCGAACGCCGAGCCGCTGCTGCTGGCCACCGACCGGCGGGTGCGCGCCGACTGGAATCCGAGCTGAACCTTGACGCGGACGTCGAAGGGAAGTCCCGATGGCGGCGAAGGCACGCGCAGGTCCTGCGCCTCGATGACCGACGCGCGCAGGTACCAGAGCTTGGGCGACTGGTACACCTTGGCGCGCGTGTACGCGGCGTAGGGCGCGTCGGTGTTCCACGCCTCCGGGAACACGTCGTCCGCCTGCGTGCCGATCCACACCGACACCATGATGTCCCCTGTAACCATGCCCGGCTCGCCGCCCTCGAGCCGGTACCACTGCGCCGCCAGTGGGCCGTCTGGCTGGTCGCGGACCGGCACGTCGGAGAGGTCGAAGCAGACGCCGCCGAGGAAGGCGTCGGCAGGAGAGGGCGCCCCGCCGTCCCAGACGGATATCTCGAGCGTCGGCTCCGGCTTGGCGTGGCTGACGGCAAAGACTTGGTTCCACTCGGGATTGCCGGTGCCGGACACGTCGCGGCCGGGGCGGGAGCGGAGGCACTGCGGCCCCGCCTGGATCTTCACGTATGGGCCTTGGCAGGCGCGGATGCCGCGCACCCTGACGATGCGCACGAAGAGGTAGCGCATCGGCTCCACCAGGTCGTAAGTTGACTGCACCGGCTCGACGGATTCGCCGGTGGACACGAACCGCCCGGAAATGACGCGGGGCGAGGCGGTGTAGTAGTCAGGCCCGTAGCCGCCGCTGGGGTGTCTTGGGATGCGGACACGCTCCGTGGTCGACGCCATCCGCGTCTTGCGGAGCTCAGGCGGGTACGGCTCTGCCCCATCCGGCCCTGGAGGTTGCTCCGGCTGTGGCTCCGGCTCCGGTTGTGGTGGCATCATTCGAGCGTGCATCATCTGCGGCATCATCGGGCCGTGAGGACCGTGCATCATCGGTCCGTGCATCATCGGGCCGTGTGGTCCTTGCATCGGTGGCATCATCTGGCCGTACATGGGCGGCATCATTGAGCCGTGTGGCCCGTGCATCGGAGCTTCCTCCACGATGATGACCGGAGGCTGCATATGTGGCTGCTGCACCTCGACCGCGGCCTCGGTCGGCTCGGGGACCTCCGGGAGGTCCTTGGGCTCTTCCGGCGGGACCTCAGGCGGAGGCGCGTTGTCAGCTCCCTCGGGCGGCCTGTCGTCAGGCGGCGGCGGCACGGCCGGTTCATCGTAGTAGTAAATCTTGAGGCCGACCTCGCCGCGGATCCAGCTGAGCAGGCTTCGCTTCTCGAGCGGGAAGTAGACGATGCCCTCCTCCCCGCGGCGCGAGAACTGGGAGCCGTAGATGCGGACGCGGCCGAGGAAGTTGTTCTTGCCGCCGCCTCCGCCGCCGCCGGAGGGGTTGAAGCGGCGGTCGTGGTAGAGCGAGACGTCGAGCGACTCGGCGTGCATGGTGGAAGGGTCGGGGACGGCGAACTCGAGGCGCTCGTGCCACTGCGGGTTGAGGTCCCGCGGCACGGTGCGCGTGCGCTTCCGCTGGCCGTCGAAGTCGGCGACGGCGTAGGCGCTGGACGTGCCGAGGCCGTCCTTGGGCACGAGGTCCCGCGCGTCCACCACCTCGACGGCTAGCTTGCGCAGCATCTGCGGCGGCATGTCCGTCGGCGGCGGCCCCCCGGACGCCATGGAAGCAGGAGAGGGGAGGTGGTGGTGGTGATGATGGGAAAGCGATCGGGAGGTGGCGACGGAATGGAATAGGGTTCCTTATGATGTGGAGGGGAGTGGTTTCGAAATGCTTTTGCTTTTGGAGGGATCGAGCACGTAGGTACCTAGCGCTGCGGTGTGGTGGTGTGCTTTCTTTCCGAGGTGAAGGCGCGCCATAGAGAAGAGAATCTGAGCTAGAGTGAGGCAATGGAGGAAGAGAGGGAGATTATTCGGAGGTTGGTGGCTTTCTTGACATGGAAGCTCTCGCTTTGCTCCCGTAGAATCTCATCTGTCTGTTGCTTGCTTTTCTGCGCGCGCGCGCGGTGATGCGTTCTGTTGTTGCCGCCGCTGCTTCCCTTGTCGCACTCTATGCCGTTTGGTGGTTCAGAGTTTCACACCGGCAGCGTTGACTTTGGTTCGTATGGGGTGACAGTGGCCAAGCTAGTTTGCTTTGATGCGCCTCCTCCAAACATATGGGGTTACAGTGCCCAAACTTGCGATTCGTTTCAATACTTGGGCGAGCCGGCAATTCTGTACGTATGCAAGGATCGGGTAAACGAGACGCACTTCGTGAGCTAGAGTTAGATTTTTGAGAGCCTCACAAAATTTCATGGCCTTCGTTGGCCCTCTGGTGCGCGGTGTAGGAACTAGGACGGTGGAACCTATTCTGCTGTCACTCGCTCACATCAGTGGACGAATCGCAAATTTGCTGCCTATGTACGTGGCCATGCTATTAAATCTCTCTTCACAAAGATTTGCTGCATACGTCTTAGTAAATCTGGGTTCAGAAACATCTGGGAATGCAACAGTGCGCAAGTAGCAAACTCTGGCTACAAATAGGTGCCACCTGATCGCTCTCAACCAACTATGGATGACGTCAAAACGCCCTGATGGCTATGTCGACGAGCCGTGACTTCTGGATGTAGCTCGCACGTGGCAGGCTGGTTTGCCAAATGCATAATTCCTTCCTGGAAACATGCTTTCGCCGCACTTTTTAAATAAATCAACACCGGGAGTGACATAACTATCGAAGACCTAGACGCCCCGACGATCTAGGGTTTCTTTCCTCCGTTGTCGGGCCTGTACCGGCGAGGAGTCCTATTCTGTTCCTGTCTCTCACTAGGTTGGTGTGCGGGGCCTGTACTTCCATCCTGGACGTTTCTCACGAAGCATATCTGTTTCCTCCGCCAAGTAGCGAGCTCTCGAGGACCTAAACCCTAAATCGGTGAGACGACGACATATTGGGTTTTCTTGATATCCTGGGCTAGCGTTGATCTAGCACACGAGCATGTCAGCGGCAAGTACCTCAAGCAAAACTGGGACACCGGTGGATAGAGGACCTAAACACATTGGCGATATGCTTCTCCGTTTGGGAATTGAAGAAGATGAGATTGATGATCTCCTGCTGGAGGAAGAACTAGAGAATGCGATCAAGGAGATGAAGTGGATGGCCCTCGCTCGTGTCCACACAGAAAACGCCTTCAGCCCTCAAACCTTTGAACAACATATGAGGAATTGAGGATAGCCTGGAGTCCGACAATGGAGGTGATCTTTACACCTCTAGAACCAAATATTTTTACGATACAATGTTTTTGCTTGGGGGGTTGGATCAAGATGAAAGACGGAGGCCCGTGGCACTTTCGGCAAAATGCAGTAATCATAGAAGAGCATGGCGGATTATCTCCTATTGAATCAGTAGACTTAAATTATATTGAAGTGTGGCTGCAAATTCACAAACTACCCGTGGGATGTCGTGATCAAACCCTAATCAAGAACCTTGTGGAGAAAAAATTCGGAAAGGTGTTGAAGGTGGAAACAACAGTAGAAGGGGTTGGAAACTTCGTTCAGTGTAAGGGTCAAGCTCGATGTCCGAAAGGTCCTAGATAGGATTGTGACACTTTCTCGAGGAGGAAAGAGAAGCTTTTCAGATTAAAAACGAAAAATACCGAAGTTTTGCGGAGCTTGTGGTAGATTTGGCCACACCCACCTCGAGTGTGACACAGTCGAACATGATGCAACAATGTTAAGATGGGGCGATTTTCTGGAAGCGGAATGGGATACATGGTACGGAGAAGACAAGCAGGAAATTGGAGTGGTCTTCGTGGAAGGGATGGCACTCCCACGGGTGGAAGGGATCCATCTGGCAGAGGGAGGGTCCACCGAACACTGCATGAGAGCATACGAGTTGGAGGCACAATGCTTTGGCACCATATACAGAACAAAAACAACCAATGGAAGATGACCTGAGAGACACGGCACAAGCCCCCTACAACCTCGTGAGATTGAGATGTTAGATAAAGATCCTGAGGTGAATGTGAGGAAACGCCTTGCTTTTTACAAAGGCACAAATGGTATTGCAACTGACCCCCCCCCTAAGCACTGCAATGGTTACGGAACAAGAGGAGCCAACGATTGACAACTCGACCTTGGATGGTTCTACTAGATCGAAAAAATCAAAGACGGATGGAGCTGTCTCCCCGTCACTCAGATCGGTGGGCTCTCGAGAGATGTCTGTCAAGGAACAATAAAGCTTTGTGGTGCCAACTGTTGTGGGTTGCAGAAATCTACGGTAGTAAGATCGCTTCTGGGTGTACAGGAGCGTATTAAGGCGGATGTTCTTTTTTTATCTGAAACTCATCTAACGAGAGCAAAAGCAGAAAACCTCAGGAGAAGATTACAGTTTGATCACATGATTCTTTCTGAGAGTAATGGTCGAAGTGGAGGCCTAATTCTTCTATGAAAAAACAATTTGCGAGTTACATCATTTACTGAGCACACTAACTATCTCGATATTCGGATTGATGAGGGTATTGAAGATAATGGAGATTTACTGGTATTTATGGAGATCCTAGCAGAGAGAGAAAGCACCTCACTTGGGAATACATGCGTACTTTGCATAATATGATGAGTTTACCATGAGTAATGCTAGGCGATTTCAACGAAATCTTAAGCAATAATGTGAAAGAGGGGGTAATGTGCGACCCCAGCGGTGTATGCGGTTTTAGAGATGCTTTATCGAACTATAACTTGTTTGATTTAGACTTAAACATGGATATTTACACTTGGAGAAGAGGTCGCATTCGAGAAAGACTCAACAAAGCGGTTGCAAACCAGCGATGGATGGACAGATTCCAATACACATGAGTGAGCAACGAGGATTTTTTTAAATAGGATCATCGTCCTCTCACGGTCGATACCCAATTTCTTGAGAATATTCAAGCATCCAGAACGACTCGACGTAGAACTTTTGAAGCCAAATGGTTACTGGAGGAGGAAGTTAACGAGATAGTGGGCTCGGCTTGGCTCGCGGCCCAATAGTCCAACCCAACAGCCTTGGCACAAAATCTGGCCCAGGTCCATTCAGCCCTACATGCATGGGACATGCATGAGCTGAAGAAGCCACGTCGATCATTACAACAGCCCCAACGTGAATTGAACGACGTTCTCTCCGGTCCCCTATCCGACGAGGCAACGGCGAAACAACAACAATTGCAGATCCAAATAGAGCAATCACATGAGAAGGAAGAGATTAAATAGATTCAAAGGAGTAGAGTTAGTTGGATGCAAAATGGAGACCGTAATTCAAACTTTTTTCATAGGTACGCTTCCGAAAGAAAAAAGAGGAATTTAATAAAATCACTGAAGAACGATAACGGTAATGTGATTGAGGGAGTAGAAGAGCTCTCAAAACACATTAAAGATGATTTTAGAGGGCTTTTCACATCCGATGTGGATGATCCTAGTCAGGAGATCATTGCAAAGGTAAAACCAAAAGTAACAAGGGCTATGAACACCACTCTTACAGGTCCATATTCCCGAGAGGAGGTAAAAAGACTCTTTTTAATATTGGGGATCTTAAGGCCCCGGGTCCAGATGGGCTCCATGCCATTTTCTCCAACAAATATTGGGAGCTCATAGGCGATGAAGTTATTGATGAAGTTCTAATAGCAATCAACACAACGAAAATTCTAGAAGGGTGGAATAACACTACCATTGTTTTAATCCCAAAAGTCAATAGCCTAGAGAAGGTAACACAATTCAGACCCATTAGTCTTTGTAATGTTACTTACAAAATTATTTCAAAAGTCATTGCAGCTAGGTTGAAAGGTATTATACCATATATTATTTCACCAACCCAAAGTGCTTTTGTTCCGGGGAGGTTGATTACTGATAATGTTCTTGTGGTCTATGAATCTTTCCACGCAGTAGAGAAAAAAAGACAAGAAAATGGGGGTGGTGTGCCATTAAACTTGATATGCATAAAGCCTATGATCGTGTTGAATGGACCTTTTTTGGAAAAAGTGCTTGTGAGGATGGGCTTTGATCTTGGATGGATAAAACTTCTTATGGCGTGTGTAAAATCAGTCAAATATCAAGTAAGGTTCAAGGGCCAGGAGACAGAGGAGTTCTTCCCATGAAGGGGGCTTCGGCAAGGGGGTCCCCTATCCCAATATCTCTTTTTTACTATGTGTAGAAGGCCTAACAAATTTGTTACAAGATGCTGAGGACAAGGGTGATATAGTAAGGGTGAAAGTTTGCCATAATGCGCCTGTTGTGTCACATTTATCATTCGCCGATGACTCACTTATCCTTATGTAGGATGATATATCCAATGCTACAACTCTGAGGAATATTATATAGGGTTACTGTGAGGCATCAGGCCAGCTGGTGAGTGAAGCAAAATCTAGCATATAGTTTTAGTCCATGCACCCAGGTGGAGATGAGGGAATCCATTTGTGTACAACTAAATATTCTTACGGAGGCCATTATTGATTCTTATCTTGGCCTACCTACCCAAGTGGGAGTGGATCGGTCAGATTGTTTTGCACACATCATTGTCAGGATAGTACAAAGACTGAAAGGATATAAAGAAAATCTACTATCATATGGAGGCAAAGAGGTGCTGTTGAAAGCGGTGGCCCAAGCCATCCCAATATATGCAATGTCAGTTTTCAGACTGCTCAAACTCGTAATTAAAGGGATCACAGATGCTATGACCCGTTACTGGTGGGGGGATGACGATGGATAGAAACATAGGCAATGGTTTTCTTGGTGGAAACTATGTGTCCCAAAAAAGAGAGGAGGGATGGGCTTTCGAGATCTACACTGCTTTAACTTAGCTATGCTTGCTAGACAAGCTTGGAGACTGTTATGTGAGCCCGAATCACTGTGTGCCAGGGTTTTACAATCTAAATATTTCCTCTCGGTGGATCTTCTAAACGCAAGACTGAAAAAGGGATCCTCTTTTACTCGGCAGAGTATATGGGCAAGAATACAAACTTTTAGAAAAGGATGCATTTGGCGGGTATGAAGTGGTGAAAACATAAACATTTGGGAGGACCCATGGGTGCCTTCGAGCCCATCTATAAAGGTTGTTTCCAAAAGGGGTGGGGATGAATTTTCTACTGTGTCGGAGTTAATAGACACACACAGGCGATGTTGGGATGAGCAAATACTTCGAAACAACTTCCTATCAGTTGATGTTAATAGGGTTTGAGGATTCCACTCAATTTTGGTTTGATGGAAGACTTTGTCTCTTGGAACCATACAAAGAACGACATATTTACGGTACGATTAGCTTACCATACTGAGTGGGACTTTCAACATGGAAGAAAGTTGATCTGTACCGGTGGACCAGGAACATCGGACATAAATCCTATTTGGGAGAGGCTTTGGAGATTGAGAGTTCCAGCCAAAGTCAATTTTTTTTGCTTGGATACTTCTACACGGCACAATACCTTGTAGGAATGTGCTTGCCAATATACACATCATCACGGTGGAAACAACACATCCATAATCTTAGAAGTTATTGTCACTCTCCCAGATTGCTGGAGGCATGAACCCACTATCGAGTATAAATACTCCCTCTTGGAGTTATAAACATCAACTTGGCCAGAGCATCTACTAGTAACAGAGAGCATGCAAGATCACAAATAACATAAATATGATAGATCTATAATCAACTCGACATAGCATTCAATATTCATCGGATACCAGCAAACACAACATGTTTAGATTTATGCTCGATAGTGGGTTCATGCCTCCAGTAATCTGGGAGAGTGACAATAACTTCTAAGATTGTGGATGTGTTGTTCCCACTAGGGATAAAACAACAATGCTTTGTCTAAGAATAATTCTATTGTTTACATTACGCACTTTACTTAATGCAATAATCTGTTGATTGTAACTTAATACCTAAAGTTTGCTCGGATGACGTCCTGAGGGTGGATTATTAGTCATAGATGTAGTTGGATTATGGTCTATGTATCATGTTGTAATCCCCAAATAAATCTTATAGTAATCATCATGTCATGCATATGCACTACGGTGTAGCCTCTATTTCTGTCAATTACCCAGCTGTAATTTGTTCACCCAACATGTTATTTATCTATTTTGGAGAGACACCACTAGTGCACTGTGGACCTCGGTCCATTCTTTTATATTTATAATACAACCTACTGCAAGCACTGTTCTCTTTTACTGCAAACATTGTTCTCATTTCATTCAATGCAAACAAACATCATTTTTCCACATTATACGTCTAATCCTTTGTGTTCAGCAAAACCGGTGAAATTGACAACCTCACCGTTTCGTTGGGGCAAAGTATCTTGATTGTGTTGTGTGCAGAATTCACGTTATTGCTGAGTCTGGTAGTGCGCCCTGCCAACATCAGTTGTCATCAACCTTCAGAAGTGATTTCTTTCTCCTACTGGTCCGATTAAACCTTTGTTTCTTTCTAAGGGAAAACTCACTGCTGTACTCTTCATACCTTCCTCTTGGGGTGTCCGAACGAACGCGTGTTCACACACCATCACTGGTTTGGTTATTTATTGTGGTATGCTTGCAATGTGTAGCTTGCGAGAGTTGCGGTTTCTGTTCGAGTGAGGACTGTGGGTGTTACGGTTGCGACTGAGACGAGTGCTTGAACGACTCTAATTTCTGCCAAGGAAAGTGGCACACAAGATCATACTATTTTAATATATGCATTAGAGTTTTATTATAGCTATGCATGAGTAGGAGTTGTGTTTTATCGCTATTCTAGATTGCTTCACTAAAACACAAATGGAGCGAACATATGTTTTCCCTAGACAATAGCAATCCATATGCTAGGCAAAGATTGTACTGGTAGATTGCTTAGACCTTCTTGTAGTAAATCGTGGTTGCGAATATTATCATGTTATTATGAATCTTTTTATTTTAATTTCTTATGAAAAAAACAACATGATAATTAATTAACCACTAGGCGGATTGCTAGTGATACGTGATGTCTACGCACGCTTCTATTCTTGTAGACAGTGTTGGGCCTCAAAGTGCAGGGTTTGTAGAACAGCAGCAAGTTTCCCTTAAGTGGATCACCCAAGGTTTATCGAACTTAGGGAGGTAGAGGTCAAAGATATCCCTCTCAAGCAACCCTGCAATTAAGATACAAGAAGTCTATTGTGTCCCCAAGATACCCAATATACTTGCCAGGTGTATAGGTGCACTAGTTTGGCGAAGAGATAGTGAGATGCGAGTAATATGGATGGTTATAAGTAATAATAGCAATCTGAAATAAATATGGCAGCAAGCAAACACGTAGCAGAACAGGCGGAAAACGGTGTTTCAATGCTTGGAAACAAGGCCTAGGGATCCTACTTTCACTATGGGACACTCTCAACAATGATCACATAATTGAATAACTAAATATCTTCTCTCACTATGCTACTCTTAACCAGTCTCCGGTCAAATAACAACACCAATCCTGCGTAGGGCTTTAACATCAGTACTCAGAGTAAGCACTTTCCCAACTAAGTAACCCCCATGCTATCACCATGGGACCCAGATGGTTCCACGCAAACACCACAATTTCATAGGGTTATCCAACACAAAATATAATATAATGCTAAGCCACATGATGCACACACTATCACCTTTACGCCGTGATCAACGCGTTTACGGAGATCTCATAACAAATACTGAAGACTAATAATTGCGTAGGGCTGCAAAAAGCGTTCCTTAAAGTAAGCATTCCCATGTCTATTTAACCCCACGCTGTCACTATGAGCGCCTTAGAAGGTACTAGACAAACACCACAATTCATAGAGGAGACACACACGATGTGCACACTGTCACCTTCACACCGCAGGACAAGGTGACTCCAAAGTTCCTATTAATAAAGCACTTGAGTAGCAAAAGATGAAGAGTAACATATACGAATTCAAATAGATTACAAAGCTCATGATCACATATAGGTCACACCATGGGAGAGAGAGAGAGATGAACCACATAGCTACCGGTAGAACCCTCAGCCTCGGGGGAGAACTACTCCCTCCTCATCATAGGAGATAGCAATAGCGATGGAGATGGCGGTGTAGTCGATGGAGATGGGTTCCGGGGGCACTTCCCCGTCATGGCAGGGTGCCAGAACAGCGATCTGTCACCCAAAACTTGTCGACAGCGGCAACCGAGCTACGGATATATTTTGTGGAAAAGGTCGATTCTTTTAGGGTTTATGCATCAGGGAGTATATATAGGCGAAAGGGCGATGCCAGGGGGTGGCCACGGGCTCACACCACCTGGTGGCACGACCAGGGGGTGGTGGCGCCACCCTATGGTGTGGCCACCCTGTGGCCCCCCTCCGAGCCTGACTTCTGGATGCTTCCGGGACTTCTAAGACTTCTGGTTTTCGAATCATCCAATTCGGAGAATATTTCCGGAACAAATTTTCTGAAACTAAAAATAGGAGAAAACAGGGTAGTGGCACTTGGCATCTTGTTAATAGGTTAGTTCCGGAAAATCGATAAAAATGACATAAAGAAGGGAGAAAACATGTAGCAATTGGCATAATATTATCATGGAACATCAGAAATTATCAAGCATCCCCAAGCTTAGGTCCTACTCGTCCTCGAGTAGGTAGACTGTAAAACAATAATTTCTGAGGTGACATGCTACTAACATAATCTCGATCATAAAAATGTAAAGGCATATGCAAGCTGAGATCATATAACTTCAAACACAAACATGATAAATAGAGCTTTAATAATAAAGCAAAGCAATCACTTTTCATCATGAAGAGTATCTCAAATAAAGGATCATGAATAATAATGCAAAGAAAGATAAACGTTTGTTTCAGGTATAGATAAAGAATGGAAAAATGATATTTCGCGGAGTCCTTAAGAGTGGGGCAAAACATAAATGACAGGACACCTTCAAAGTTCATGAGGAAGACTAGAGCAAATAATTTTAGAACAAATAATACCACATCATGAAGTAATTATTGCTGTTTATGGGACAATGCACATAGAACTAAGAATGGCAAAAATGCTCTCTCAACTGTGCATAAAGTTAGAAGATGGAGACTCAACATAAAAGTTAAAGAAAGGCCCTTCACGGAGGGAAGCAGGGATCACTCATGTGCTAGAGCTTTTTATTTTATTAAATAGAGGTATTAAAAGTTTGACACTCCTCTCATCCATATTTCACAAACCATGGCTAACCGAATACTCGGGTGCCTACCAACAATCACATACCGTGGAGGAGTGTCTATATTTTGGATATGTATGCTAATGTCAACGAATGGTAAATAGAAAATACAGTACGTCACAAGCCAACTGGATTTACAAGAGCGGCTCCCATGTGAAGGACGCATCTGGGTAGAAGGTCATCCCTCTTTCTCTTTTGTTTACACAATTATGCTTTAAGTGATAAATCAGGGGCAAAAATAGTGAAGAGATTTTGTGTGTATTAATTTGGGGCTGGGCACCCCGCTGCCAGCTCTTCTATCATTTGGATAAGCGGATGAAGCCACTAGTCCAGGGTGTGAAGTCCAATCAACAAGTGAGATAAAGATTCTCTATTTACGTCCTCATGAGCAAAAACAGGAACACAAAGCAGGAGTAATTTTTGAAGGTTTTAAAGGTAACACATGAGCAGTTTACTTTGGAGTGGCAGTTAAATACCACATGTAGGTAGGTATGATGTACACAATGGGAAAAACTTTGGTTTAAGGGAGTTGGATGCACGAGTAGAGCTCATACTCAGTACAGGTGGATGCTAGCAAAAGGCTGGGAGCGACAAATCAAGAGAGCATAAGAGCCTTAATCATGCATAGCGACATAAAAATCATTAATTAAAGCATAAGTTGTATCATAGTTAAAAAACTAAGTGGTCATGGAGGCTATTCATGACTGGTTCATAGTCATAAACATAGTGTGAGCAAAGTCAACCAAATAAAACATTCGAAAGATAATACCATAAATTTATGCTTCCTTATGACAAGAACAACTCATGAATCTTTCAATGACATATTAACACTCTCAGCTATTTGAGGCTATTCATGCTACTCAACATCACAAGGCTTTATAACTAAAATAACATTTAGCATGACATGAAAAAGTTCTAGCAACAGTCTATACAAGGTTCTACTTGCACCATTACAAATTCTACTTTAAACAACAGTTTCTTCTCCCAACAAGCATCATACAAGATATGTTTTAACAAAAATACTCTTTATGATAAAGCAAGAAAACATGAGAGTATTCACATAAAACTACTAAAACTAACACCTCTGAATAAGAGATACATGAAAACAAAGGCTAAACGCAGTACTAGCAAAAAGTGAACACTCACAGAACAATAAGAATGAAAACTAGAGTGTTCTGAGCAATGAAAACGGAGCGTGTCTCTCTCCCACAAAATTATGATAAGATCCAACCATAAACTACAGCAAATAACGCTCCATGTAAAGCACATAAGATGTGAGTGAATAAAAATATAGTTTCACTAGAAGTGACCTGACAATTTGTCGATGAAGAAGGGGATGCCCAAGGCATCCCCAAGCTTAGACGCTTGATTCTTCTTGGAATTTTCTGGGATATACCACCGGGGCATCCCCAAGCTTAGGATATTCACTCTTCTTGATCACATCATATCATCCTCTTCTCTTGAACCTTGAAAACTTCCTTCACACCAAACTTTAACACTCAAAAAACACATTAGCTACTATCACACCTTCTTTTAAAACTCTTTTTTCTCAAAAGAACACCAAAACAAAGCGATTAAGATGCAAATGCAATTATTGGCAGAAATTTGTCAGAACAGGACAACCGGTAAAGATGATTTTTTTCGAAAATCTTTTATTGCTCAAATAAAAAAGTGGTCAACTAAGAAAAGTTGCGTATACATCCCAGAATTACGCACAAAAAAACTCAGATCAATTTGATTTTTCTGTGATTTTATACGGAATAAACAGTGGACAGCAGAAATCTGTTTCCTGCGTAGAAATCCGAAATATAGCCTCAACTTTCCACTAGAGGCTTTACTTGGCTCAACAAAAACACAAAAGAAAAGATACAGAGGGGTTGCTAAGGAAATAGAAAACACCCAGGTGCAAAGCACACAAAATAAAACAGGTTGAAAACAAAGAAATAAAACGGGTTGTCCCTCGGTAGCGCTTTTCTTTAACGCCTTTCAGCTAGGCATAGTGATTTTTAAAAGATGCTCACATGAGAAATATGAATTGAAGAAAAGAGAGCATCAATAAGAAAATGTAAAACAAATTTAAGTTTAACCCACCTCCTATGAAAAATAATCTTGTAAAATAACAAGTCAATAAAGCACAAAGTGGCTAGCATAGGAAAGCAAAACAAGTGCAACTTCAAAATTTCCAACATAAAGAGGGGAAACTTAATATTATTGAGATACATAAAACCATGTTTCCCTCTCTCATAATAACTTGGAGTAGTATCATGAATAAAATTAACAATATAAATATCACAAGAAACATTCTTATCATGAGCCACATGCATAAAAGAATTAATACTCTCCACATAAGCATATTCATTCTTATTAATAGTAGTGGGGGCAAATTCAACAAAATAGCTATCATTATTATTCTCATCTCCATAATAATCAAATATAGGAGGCATATTGCAATCATAATTAATTTTCTCCTCAATAGTAGTTGGACTAAAAATATCATAATCATTATAATCATCATAAATAACTCCAACACGATAGACAAGTTGTATATTAGGGAGATGGTTTTGGGTAATCCCTCCATAACTATGACAAGTTTCATAAGGATAATTGTAATCATAGCCTATGTTATAGCATCTTTTATAATAGTTATGAAAGACTTGAGGCATAGTATCATCATAGGCAATAGAATAGTTATCTTTCAAAGTGCATTCCTTTGTAAAAGTATCATCATTTTTACTAGAAAGATATGTATCAAGCATATAATCATCAGTAGCAAAGGATTTTCAAACACATCATCCACAAGATTAGAGCTTTCTATATCATCATTTTCAATATCAAAAGTAGTGTGCTTTTCCCAATCATGATCACTACTATATGTAACAGGCATAGGCTCATCATCAAAGCAAATTTTCTCCTTTGTGCTTGGGGAACTAAAAAGATCATTTTCATACAAACTAGCTTCCCCCATGCTTAGACTTTTCCATAGCATTATCAATAATGGTGTTCAAAGAACTCATACTAATAACATTGCTATTAGCATGCAAATAAAGCTCCATAGGTTTTTTAATTTTCTGTTCAAACACTTCATGTCCTAACTCAAGATAAATATTATAAAGCTCTCTCATTTTTGTTGTTGTTTTCCATTAAGCCTAACTAGTGAAAATAAAAACAAGAAAAAAAAGATATAATTGCAGAATATAAAGGAAATAACTTCGAGCACTCACACCCGAGGATGTGAGTACCTTTTACCTTACCTCCCCGGCAGCGGCGCCAGAAAAGAGCTTGATGTCTACGCACGCTTATATTCTTGTAGAGAGTGTTGGGCCTCCAAGTGCAGAGGTTTGTAGAACAGCATCAAGTTTCCCTTAAGTGGATCACCCAAGGTTTATCGAACTCAGGGAGGTAGAGGTCAAAGATATCGCTATCAAGCAACCCTGCAATTAAGATACAAGAAGTCTCTTGTGTCCCCAACACAGCCAATATACTTGTCAGGTATATAGGTGCACTAGTTCGGCGAAGAGATATTGAAATGCGAGTAATATGGATGGTTACAAGTAATAATAGCAATCTGAAATAAATATGGCAACAAGCAAACATGTAGCAGAACAGAGGGAAAACGGTGTTTCAATGCTTGGAAACAAGGCCTAGGGATCCTACTTTCACTATGGGACACTCTCAACAATGATCACATAATTGAATAACTAAATATGTTCTCCCACTATGCTACTCTTAACCACTCTCCGGTCGAATAACAACACCAATCCATGCGTAGGGCTTTAACAACACTCCTCAGAGTAAGCACTTTCCCAACTAAGTAACCCCCATTCTATCACCATGGGACCCAGATGGTTCCACGCAAACACCACAATTTCATAGGGTTATCCAACACAAAATATAAATATAATGCTAAACCACATGGTGCACACACTGTCACCTTTACACCGTGATCAGAGCATTTACGGAGATCTCATAACAAATAATGAACACTAATCATTGCGTAGGGCTACAAAAAGCATTCCTTAAAGTAAGCATTCCCATATCTAGTTAACCCCACGCTGTCACTATGAGCGCCCTAGAAGGTACTAGACAAACACCACAATTCATAGAGGAGACGCACATGATGTGCACACTGTCACCTTCACACCGCGGGACAAGGTGACTCCAAAGTTCATATTATAAAGCACTTGAGTAGAAAAACATGAAGAGTAACATCTACGAATTCAAATAGATTACAAATCTCATCATCACATATAGATCACACCATGGGAGAGAGAGATGAACCACATAGCTACCGGTAGAGCCCTCAGCCTCGGGGGAGAACTACTCCCTCCTCATCATAGGAGATAGCAACAGCGATGGAGATGGCGGTGGAGTCGATGGAGATGAGTTCCGGAAGCACTTCCCCATCCTGGCAGGGTGCCAGAACAGAGATATGTCCCCCGAAACTTGTCGTCGTCGGCGGCGGATCTACGGATGTATTTTGTGGAAAAGGTCGATTCTTTTAGGGTTTATGCATCGGGGAGTATATATAGGCGAAAGGGCGGTGCCGGGGGATGGCCAGGGGGCCCACACCACCTGGTGGCGCGGCCAGGGGGTGGTGGCGCCACCCTATGGTGTGGCCACCCTGTGGCCCCCCTCCGGGGCTCTTCAGGACTTCTGGATGCTTCCGGGACTTCTAAGACTTCTGGTTTTCGAATCGTCCAATTTAGAACAACTTTTCTGAAACTAAAAATAACCGAAAACAGGGAACTGGCACTTGGCATCTTGTTAATAGGTTAGTCCCGGAAAATCGATAAAAATGACATAAAGAAGGGAGAAAACATGTAGCAATTGGCATAATATTATCATGGAGGATCATAAATTATAGATACGTTGGAGACGTATCAATACGTCTCAAAAGTATCTATATTTTTTGATGATCCATGCTGTTATTATATCAATTGCCACATATTTTGTTTACACTTCATAGCATTTTTATGCATTTTCTGGGACTAACCTATGAACAAGATGCCACAGTGTGAGTTCCTGTTTTCTGCTGTTTTTCTCTTTCAGAAAAGCTAGAAGCAAAATATTCTCGGAATTAGCCGAAAATTGGCGTACACATAATACACCAGAAGACTCCAAAAGCCCGAAGGGGAGGAGCAGCCGACCCAGGAGGCGTCCACGCCACACCAGGGCGCGTCCCACCCCTAGACGGCAGCCTCCTGTAGCCTGGGCCCCTCGGGTGGCCACCGACGCCGCCCTTTCGCCTATATATATTCCTTATGCCCCGAAAAACCTAAATACCTGATCGATATTTCACGAAACATCCAGACGCCACTACCATCGTCAACCCTAGTTCGAGAGGGTTCTGAAGCTCTTCCCGGCACCCTGTCGGAGAGGGGAATCATCACCGAAGGGCTCTACACAACCATGCCTGCCTCCGGGGTGATGCGTGAGTAGTTCATCTCTAAACTGCGGGTCCATGGAAGTAGCTAGATGGTAGTCTCTCCACTTTGTGCTATCATGTTTAGATCTTGTGAGCTGCCCTACATGATCAACATCATCATTATGTAATGCTACATGTTGTGTTTGCTGGGATCCGATGAATATTGATACTATGAGCAAGTTGTTTATTTATCCACACGTCTATGTTGTTTATATCTTGCATGCTCTCCGTTGCTAGTAGATGCTTTGGCCAAGTAGATGCTTGTGACTCGAAGAGGGAGTATTTATGCTCGATAGTGGGTTCATGCCTCCATAAATCAGCATTCGAGTGACTGAAACGTGCATGGTTGTGGATGTGTTGTCGTCACTAGGGATAAAATAATGATGCTTAGTCTACATGTCTTTTGAATTGTTGATATTACACACAATACTTCATGCAATAATCTGTTGTTTGCAACTTAATACTCTAAGTGATGCAGATGCTAACCCGAAGGTGGATTATTTAGGCATAGATGCGTTGGATAGCAAGTCTATGTACTTTGTTGTAATGCCCTCTTAAATCTCGTAGTGAACATCTTGTCATATTTTGCATTGTCATGCCCTCATTATTTGTCAATTTCTCAGCTGTAATTTGTTTACCCAACATGCTAGAAATATTTATGGAGAGACAACACTAGTGAAGTGTAGACTCAACCCATTTTGCTCATACTGTTAAACCACCCACTGCAATCATACTGTTCTCTACTTTTTCCTGCAATCATCATTGTTTTCTGCACCATACGTTTAATCCATTTGTTTTTAGCAAGACATGAGAGATTGAAAACCTCTCTGTTTCATTGTGGCAAATTAGCGTGTTTGTTTGTGTGTAGATTCCACGTCAGTTGCGCAGCTGACAACCTTCTGAAGAACCTCCGTGTCCTCCTGATTTCGATAACCTTGGTTAATTTCAAGGGAAAGCTTGCCGCTGTTCTACATCAAACTCTGCGCTTGGAGTAACCTAACAAACAACACGCCCCCCAAGGCAACAGCTAGCTGTCATCAGAGTTCAAATTATATGTGGGGATCACCGCCCAGTATCATGAGATTATGTTTGGTTTCATTGTGTAGATGCTACTTGCGTGCATCCGTGTTTCATATTAGTATTGGATAGATAGAGTTTGTAAATTTTGGTTACTCGAACCCATCATGGCCAGAGATGTAGAATAGTAGTAGTAGGTTGGTACGGTTCGTGGGGGTTTGGGAATCTTCTTCTTATGAATTCCGGCTTGATCTTCTATCCTTCCATGTTACTAATGGTGTAGCATGGTTTTTGTGGTTGATAAATAAATATTGGTAAAGGCCACGAACCTCGCGAGGATTCAAAACTAAGATCTTAGCCGTGTTCCATTGGTTAGGAACAAACGAGTAAACTAGATGGTAAACTATGACATATCTCACTCATCTTGATTTCTCAATTACTAAATTTTACTATGGGTAATATTGGTGAAGTGCCTGATGGTTTTTCAGTGTGCTAATCCAATGGGTAGGAGCACTTTGCTTCCAACCAAAGTGTCCAATGATATGTGTAAAAATTACTTTCTATTAAATGATAGGAAAATTTTCTTTTATGCAAATAGCCTTCAAACTCCACTTAGCCAAATAAGCATGTGGAAGATAGCATTTTCCATATCCACCGTAGTGTCACTTGCCAGTACAATAAATTGTACTGGCCCCTTGTGTCTGCATATTCCAACGTGCAGGTTGTTCGTACCTGGAGTGATCGACTTAGGTCTCGTGACTCCACTCAACATGTTTCTTCTCCTGTGGCACAAATTGAAGACTGGAGCCCTTATATTCGTTTTGTGATGCTTGAATATTTTTTTTCTAGCTTCCGCTATGAAAGTTGTAATAAAGTTTGTACTCTGGATATTCATTAAATAAGAGATGCATTTGCTTAGTTTTCGATATCTATCTTGTGTGTACTGGAGAACAGATCCAGGGGCCAGTACTACACATAACAGTATAGTCTGTGCTGGGCTGTACTACGACAGATGGTATCAGAGCAATGTGATGACTCTAGGGACGAGACCTTAGAAAATGGATTAGGAAAAGCCATATGATGAAAACTTATTTTCCACATCCTTTATACATTCTTCCTTTGAATCTATTCTTGTAATGTTCTCATCTTTATCTCCTACTTCCATCTCTTCCTTTTCTAATCATAGTGGAGATTCCCATAGAGAAGAAGATTCAATTCAACATAAAGGAGATTCACTTCAAGATAGAGAAGAAGGCTTACTACAAGAAGGAAACACGATGCATGCTATTGGAGCTATCTGAAGACACTAGCTTGCCCACCATATAGTGTTCCCTAGTTTTTGTTACCGTGTTAGGTGTTGACCATAGTATTATATGACAATGATAGTCCGAGTATTTTCAAATGTTTTGTTTCAAAAAATTTATTGGTATATTCGCAGGAAATTATACCCTATTTTTAAAAACTATTTTAAAGTGTTTGATTTGGTTATATGTTGATTGCTAAGTGTTGCTTTGTTCATATATAGTATGGGTAGCTATTCCTTAGTTCTATCTATCTAAACTCATCTATTCTAAACTCAGTATATGCCTTTCCACAATACTCATTATATCAACCACCCCGAGATGCCACTTCGAATGTAGCAACTATTAGATGCTCCGACTCAGTTTACTCAACCTATGACCTAGAACCTAGTAAAAAAGGAAGACAAGGAACTCATATATTTTGTACGAAAGAGTCAGCATGGTATAACAACACCGATCCAAAAGATAGAATAAATGAAGGACACCAAAATTGATGCTAATGTGATGGTTTGTTATTCCACACAACCTATAGGTGGAGATGTTCCATATTGGTGAAGGATGCACAACACAATTGACAACAGAAGGAGAGAAGATCAACACATATAGATCTACACATGGCTCTAGTGATACCAAGATAAATTATCTTAAGGGGGTTAGCCTACAGATTTAGAAAACCATCCACACCTAAATTTGTAATGTTTTGCATTTAGAGAGTATGCATAGCATGACATCATTTCAAAACTTGCATTTGAGTGTTGCATTTTAAAAACCAAAACAAAATCATGTTTTTAAAAGGAAAAAAAATCACCTATAAGGCGTTTATAAGGCAAAAGATATTTGTATATTTTGTTTTGCCCAAAATTACTCCCTTATAGTCAATATGATAGAGTATTAAATTTCAAATTTTTAGAAATTTGAATCACCAAATTCCGAGTTGTATTTTAAAAGTTATCAAAGTTTTAAGAAGAAAGATAAACGAAAAAAAAACGTCTCACTAGTGGGCTGGCCCAGCCAGCACAACAGGCCATATGCGCACGAACATGCACGCTCCCACCGAGGATCCTTCTTTATGTACAAATCCCCTTTTTTATGACCTATCTCCATTCAAAATCGAATATCTCTTCATTGGAGAGTCTAAATTCGAATCCTTTTCTTTTTCCTTATTCTTTACTTCAAGGAGCAACTTTCCACCGACCTCCGCACCCATAAATAGACTAGCACCAGCCGTGAGGTAGTCCCAAAGTCAAAACTTCAGTTACAGATCCGTTTCTTAGTTTTTTGGTCGCCACGGTCCATGAGTTACTCGGTTGATGTTCAAGTATTTGCAAGAGCTTTCGATATCGTCGATACCGACCCATACCAAGAAATATCATCTCTTTTTATCCACCACAGCCAGATAATTTCACGCTCTACTCTCTCAGATCTGAAGCAACAAAGTTCAATTACTCTTCAACCGTTTTTCCGTTTTAGCTCAAATTTTTAATGTAGTTGCATCTCATCACTATCTACAACTTTTGTTCTTCGAGTTTTTTATTTTACCTACGGATATTTTTATATAATTCTGATCTACTTTTGCCCAACGGAGGAAGTCAAAATTTCAAGTCTACACTTCGTTCTTATTCATCGAAAAAAATCTCATTGAGTGTTTTAATTGTTTTTGGATCTTATTAGTATGTTAGGTTTATATACACCTTTTTATAAACTTTATTTCCATCAGATCTTGTAGATTGTTAATTAACCCGATTTAATTTTGTTAAGCTGTTTTTTGTCTTTTGTTGCATTACAAACCTTTTCATGCATCATATATTATTTAAGCGACCAGAAAACTAGTAAATTAGTTGTCTTGCATTATTAAATCATCATGCATTCATATTTTGCATTGTTGTTTTACCTGGTTTGGTTATTTATTGTGGTATGCTTGCAATGTGTAGACTGTGAGGGTTGCGGTTGCTGTTCAGGTGAGTAGGAGTTGTGTTAGAGTTTTATTGTAGCTATGCATGAGTAGGAGTTGTGTGTTATCGCTATGCTAGATTGCTTCACTAAAATCAAAATGGAGCGAACATATGTTTTTCCTAGAAGCAATCCATATGCTAGTCAAACATCGTATTGGTAGATTGATTAGACTTGCTTGTAGTAAATCGTGGTTGGGAATATTATCATGTTAATATGAATCTTGTTATTTTAATTTTTTATGAAAAAACATGATAACTAATTAACCACTGGGAGGATTGCTAGCTGTCATCAGAGTTCATTATATGTGGGGAACGCTGCCCAATATCATGACATTATGTTTGGTTTCGTTGTGTAGATGCTACTTGTGTGCAGCTGTGTTTCATATTAGTATGGGTTAGACAGAGTTTGTAAGTTGCGGTGACTCGAACCCATCGTGGCCAGAGATGTAGAATAGTAGTAGGTTGGTACGGTTCGTGGGGGTTTAGGAATCTACTTCTTAAGAATTCTGGCTTGATCTTCTATCCTTCCATGTTACTAATGGTTTATCATGGTGTTTGGGGTTGATTAGGCAATACGGGTAAAGGGCACAATCCTCATGAGAGTTCAAAACTAAGATCTTAGACGTGTTCCTTTGGTTAGGAACAAACTAGCAAACTAGATGGGAAACTATGACATATCTCACTCAACTTGATTTCTCAATTACTAAATTTTACTATGGGTAATATTAGTGAAGTGCCTCATGGTTTTTCAGTGTGCTAATCCAATGGGTAGGAGCACTTTGCTTTCAACCAAAGTATCCAATGATATGTGTGAAAATTACCTTCTATTAAATGATAGGAAACATTTCTTTTATGCAAATAGCTTTCAAACTCCACTTAGCCAAATAAGCATGTAGAATATAGCATTTTCGATATATCCACCATAGTTTCATTTGCCAGTACAATAAATTGTACTGACCCATTGTGGCTGCATATTCCAACAGGCAGGTTGTTCGTATCGAGAGTGATCGACGTAGGTCTCGTGACTCCACTCAACATGTTTGTTCGCATGTGGCACAAATTGAAGACTAGAGCCCTTATATTCGCTTTGTGATACTTGAATAAATTTTGTGCTAGCTTCCGCTATGCAAGTTGTAATAAAGTTTATACTCTCGATATTCTTTAAATAAGAGATGCATTTGCTTGTTTTTGATATCTATCATGTTTGTACTGCAGAACAGATCCAGGGGCCAGTACTACACATAATGGTATAGCCTGTGTTGGGTTGTACTACGACACTTTCAACGTAATGAAAAATTCTCGTAGCGCATCTCTCCTAGCAGGATCATTGAGCCCCTAGCATTAAGGTTTAGAATTTCTTTGTTGTCATCCATGAGGAAAGAGAAATACCACACCCACACCGCATCGGCCAGTACACTTACTGGACCACAATGCAACCCCATCAGGTTCTTTGGCACGATCTTGCCAAATATAGCAGCCATTTCCCGGTGATGAGGTTCGGACACTGGGGAGTCGAATAAGACATGATACTCATTAAGCGTCTGCTCGTCTACTTCTAAGTTAGGTGGCGAAATCCCCATCGTCTTCAGTAAGACAATATCCGTGACTGATGTATTTATGCTCTGTGAAGCGTAGCCATAGGCCTAGACCCATGATACGTCATAAACGTATCCTTAATTTCTGATGTTCCATGTTGTTTTCATGTTGTTTCCCACATGTTTGCTATACACTTTATGTCATTTTTATTGATTTCCCGGGACTAACCTATTGACAAGATTCCATAGAGCCAGTTCCTGTTTTCTGCTGTTTTTAGTTTCAGAAAAGTTGTTCTGGAAATACTCTTGGAATTGGAAAATTCAAAATCCCGTAGTCTTAGAAGTTCCGGAGGGTCCATGGAGTCCTGAAGAGACCAGGAGGGGTGCTAGGGAGCAACCACACCATAGGGGGGCGCGGTTCCCCCTCTAGCCGTGCCAAGGGGTGGTGTGGGCCCCCTTGCCACCCCTGGCATCGCCCTTAAGCCTATATATACCCCCGATGCATAAACCCTAAATAAATTGTCCTTTTCCACCAAAAACATCCGTAGCTCCGCCGTCGCCGCTGACAAGTTTCGAGGGACAGAAATCTCTGTTCCGGCACCCTGCCGGGACGGGTAAGTGCCCCCAGATCCATCTCCATCGACTCCACCGCCATCTTCATCGCTGTTGTTATCTCCTATGATGAGGAGGGAGTAGTTCTCCCCGGGGCTGAGGGCTCTACCGGTAGCTATGTGTCTCATCTCTCTCTCCCATGGTGTGATCTTTATGTGATCGTGAGATTTGTAATAAGTTCCTTGAAATAATTCGTCTTTACAGATTGTTCTGGTTTTGACAGATTCTGCCATTTTTCTTGCATTTTCTCTTTTGCGATGTCAAGAGGATTTCTTTGCTTCACGAAACATCAGTGGATGTAGCTAATGTTTAAAAGTATCAATAGAACTTGTTTCATACATAACCAATGGATTTTAATTGTTGCACTAACCCTCTAATGCGAATTGTTGTTTGAGTGTGTTATTAAGGAAGTTTCCAAGGGTCAAGAGAAGAGGTGATATATGTGATCAAGAAGAGTGCAAGGTCAAAGCTTGGGGATGCCCCCATGTTTCATCCAAGCATATTTTTAGAAGACTCAATCATCTAAGCTTGGGGATGCCCAAGGAATCCCCTTCTTCATCAACTATCTATCAGGTCACTTCTCGTGAAACTATATTTTTATTCGGTCACATCATATGAAGTTTACTTCGAGCGTCTATTTGTTTTTCTTTTGTTTTCCTTTGTTTTCTTTTGTTTTTCTTGCTGCAATAATATAGTTGTATCCTAGAATTCCTTGTTTGGGAGAGAGACACGCTCCGCTTTTTCGTTTGAATACTTGTTGTGCTAGTATTCTTAGTTTTTCTTCTAGTTGCTACAAAATTTCCTATTTAGCTCTTGTTTTCAATTCATATCTTGTTCAGAGCTGTTAGTTTTAGTAGTGTTATGTGAGTACTCTGATGTTTTCTTTCTGTATCATGTATAGAGTTTTTGTTAAAGCATGTTTTGTATGGTGCTTGTTGGGAAAAGAAACTACTACTTGAGGTAGAATTTATAATGGTGCAAGTAGAAGCTTGTATAGACTGTGGCTAGACTTTTTCATATCATGCTAGATGTTATTCTAATTATAAATCGTAGTGGTTATTTAGTATCATGATTAGCCTCAAATAGCTGAGAGTGTTTAATGTGCCATTGAAAGAATCATGAGTTGTTCTTGTCATATAGAAGCATAAATTTGTGGTGTTCTCCTTTGAATGTTTTATTTTGTTGACTTGGCGCATGCTCACACCATGTTTATGACCATGAACTAGTCACTTATAGCCTCCATGATCATTTAGTTTTTGAACTTGTGGTACCACTTATGCTTTTATTAATGATGTTTATGTCACTATGCATGATTATGGCTCTTATGCTCTCTTGATTTGTCGCTCCCAGTCTTTTGCTAGCCTCCACCTGTACTGAGTATGATCTCTACTCGTGCATCCAACTCCAAAAAACCAAAGTTTTCCCATTGTGTCCACCATACCTACCTACATGTGGTATTTAACCTCCACTCGAAAGTAAATTGCTCATGTGTTACCTTTAAAACTTTCAAAATTACTCATATTTTGTGCTCCTATTTTAGCTCATGAGGACGTAAATAGAGAATCTTTAACTCACTTGTTGATTGGACTTTCACACCCTAGACTAGTGGCTTCATCCGCTAAGCCAATGATAGAAGAGCTGGCAGCGGGGTGCCCAACCCCAATCTAATAACAACAAATTATCTTCACTATTTTTGCCCCTGATTTATCGGTCAAAGCATAATTGTGTAAACAAAAGAGAAAGAGGGATGACCTTCTACCTAGACGCGTCCTTCTATGGGAGCCTCTCTTGTGAAGTCTAGTTGGCTTGTGACGCACTGTATTTTTTGTTTACCATTCGTTGACATAAGCATACACCTCTCTTAAAAATGTTTTCAATACCCCTGTTTAATAAAATAAAAGCTCTAGCACATGAGTTGATCCCTGCTTCCCTCTACGAAGGGCCTTTCTTTTACTTTTATGTTGAGTCTCCATATTCTAACTTTATGCACAGTTCAGAGAGCATAGTTGCCATTCTGAGTTTTATGTGCATTTGTCCCAGAAACATTATCAATTGATTCATGATGTGTTATTGCTCGTTCTCTAATTATTTGTTCTAGTCTTCCTCATGAACTTTGAAGGTGTCATGGCATTTATGTTTTTCCCCACACTTAAGGACTAGCGAAATATCACTTTGCCATCTTTTCTCTATACTTGAAACAAACGTATATTTTCGTTGTGTTGTTATTCATGATCTTTTATTTGTGTTACTTCTCAAGATGCAAAGTGATTTCTATTCTTTATTATTAAAATTCTATTTATCATGCTTGTGTTTAAGTTCTATGATCTCAACTTACTTATGCTTTTACATTATTGATGATCAAGTTTATGTTGGTAGCATGTCACCTCAGAAATTATGTGTTTTTATCGTTTACCTCCTCGAGGACGAGTAGGAACTAAGCTTGGTGATGTTGATACGTCATAAACATATCCTTAATTTATGATGTTCCATGTTGTTTTGATGTTGTTTCCCACATGTTTTCTATACACTTTATGTCATTTTATCAATTTCCCGAGACTAACCTATTGACAAGATGCCATAGAGCCAGTTCCTGTTTTCTGTTGTTTTTAGTTTTAGAAAAGTTGTTCTGGAAATACTATCGGAATTGGAAAATTCAGAAGCCAGAAGTCTTAGAAGTTCCAGAGGGTCCACGAAGTCCCGAAGAGACCCGGAGGGGTGCCAGGGAGCCACCACACCATAGGGGGGGCACGGTTCCCCCTCTCGCCGCGCGAAGGGGTGGTGTGGCCCCCCTGGCCACCCCCCGGCATCGCGCTTTCGCCTATATATGCCCCTCGATGCATAAACCCTAAATAAATCGTCCTTTTCCACCAAAAACATCCGTAGCTCCGCCGCCGCCGACAACTTTTGGGGGACAAAAATCTTTGTTCTGGCACCCTGCCGGGACCAAGAAGTGCCCTTGGATCCATCTCCATCGACTCCACCGCCATCTTCATCGTCGTTGCTGTCTCCTATGATGAGGAGGGAGTAGTTCTCCCCTGGGGCTGAGGGCTCTACTGGTAGCTATGTGTCTCATCTCTCTCTCCCATGGTGTGATTTTTATGTGATCGTGAGCTTTGTAATCTAGTTGAATTAGTAGATGTTACTCTTCATCTGTTATGCTACTCAAGTGGTTTTGTTATGAGATCTTTGTAAACACTTTGGTCACGGTGTAAAGGTGACAATGTGTGCATCGTGTGGTTTAGCATGACATTTATATCTTGTGTTGGATGACCCTATGAAATTGTGGCGTTTGTATAGTACCTTCTAGGGCCCTCATAGTGACAGCATGGGGTTAATTAGACATGGGAATACAAACTTGAGGAGTGTTGTTACAGCCCTACGCAACGAATTGGTGTTTGTTATTCAACCGGAGAGTGGTTCAGAGTAGCATAGTGAAGAGTGATATTTATGAATTCAATTATGTTATCATTGTTGAGAGTGTCCTGTAAGGTCCCCCAGAACCACTGTTCAAGGACACCTCTGATATGCATACATTCACGATCCCAGATCACACCAGTCGTGAACAACATATAAAGTTGGTACATAGATACAATATCCAATACACGATTACACAAATACTCACAAAAGGGGCATGGTCACATGACCAAGTCTAACACAAATGCCACGCAGGGCAAACACACAACACACACAGCGGAAGACTGAATACACACAAATCTAGTAGATCCCAAGTCACGCCTTAACCTACGGGCTGCTGACCGGGAGACGATCCTAGTTCGCAAATCCATCAGCTCCATACTTCTCTTCATAGATCTCCTTCTGAGACTCCTTCTCGATGTCTGGCAAGTAAATACCAGGGACGAAACCAATATGAGTACATTTGAATGTACTCAGCAAGACATGATGTAGCCCACCCAACTCCACCGAGTGCACCGATGACAAGATCACGCGCAAAGGCCATCAAAGATAAGGTGAACTCGCTCCTCTCATCCTATGCTTTCGGTCATGTGGAGAATGGTGCGCTACCTCATGGCGCAACACTGTGTGTGCTCAGGTTCAAGTCCACCAAGGGTGCCCAAGAAGACGCGGAAGGCGAACGAGCAAGACCAGCACAAGGAGACGAAGCCGGAAAGCTCCAGGCAGCGGAACCTCCGGTGGTCCCACCGGAGCCTCCGCTCCCCGCTCACCACCGGAGCCTCCGGTGTGGCCTCCGCCCAAAAGCCCTTCGGGTGGAAAGTGGCGGAGCTACCACCGGAGCCACCACCGGAGCCGCCACCGGAACCCGGGCGGAGCCTCCGGTAATCCCACCGGAGCCTCCGCTCCACTACTCGCCACCGGAGCCTCCGGTGCTTCCTTCGCGCGGAACCCCGTCGGGTGGGTGACCACGGAGCCACCACCGGACCCCACCGGAGCCTCCGCTCCATCCACCGGAACCTCCGGTGGAAACCACCGGAGCCTCCGCTGCTGTGCGGACCGCGTGACACTTGCGGGCCTTGGGCCTTGTTTCTTATCCTCCCACCTACCCCCTTTGGCACTAGACTATATATAGTCACCCCCTTTCTCAGATCTAGGGTTAGAGTTGAATTTAGAACATTTGGAGCTCAGCTCTCTTGTATCCCTCTTTGAGGAACCATCCCTCCGACATCGTCGAGGATTGTATCAAGGCACATCCAAATACTTGATCTCTCCCTTTGGGTTTCTATCAAGTACTTGACCAATCTTCCTCTCGATTATCTTGAGGTTCTATTGGCGTAGTGGACCGGCTACGGGTGTAAAGCGGTTTCAATCAAGGTGAGCTCAGTTGAATCGATCGTTCCGTAGGCGGCCCTCGGGGTTAGTTGACGGAAGATTTGGGGTTCTTCGGTTCTTACTAGTTATCCTTGTGTTTGTTTGCCTTGCCCTCGATTTCCCCCTCGTTTCCCCCTCGTGTGTTCATCGAGTTCTTCGTGTTCTTCGTGTTCTCCGTCGATTCGTGAAGATCGGGCCAATCTAGGAGTAACCCTCCGCATCATCTGGTATCCAGAGCTAGATTGACACGAATCCGACACCCATACCCCTCCCCATCCACCAATTTTTCTTTTTCCACCAAGAATTTCGAAAATCCTCAAAAAATAGCCAAAAGGGAATTTGACCGATCTGTTGACTCGTTGCGTTTTTCGTGGTTTTTCTTCAGAGATTAGTTGCCAAACACCTTTCCACATCTTTCCATTCAGCCAATTTTTCCAATTTCGCCCAAAATTTTTCTTGATTTTGTGGGAATTTCGAATTTGAGCCAAAAACTCAGAAAATTTCAGCTCTTCGATTCTCCGGCAGATTTTGGAACTTGTTTTTCTTTGTCGTTTGTGATCCAAATTGAGTGCAACGAGTTGCTACGCGACGCCCACGACATCACCTACGCTTCCACATCATCGGATCGCCACGACATCGACTTCCCCACGGCCGCAAGTCCGTGATCATCAAAATAAGAGAGGTATAACTTGCTTCCGCTTGCACCACCCCATCCCATTGTGTTACTTACCTATCGGACTAGTTCTTTTTACACCGCTTGGCATCGCATTTGTGGCATCGAGAGTGCGAAGTTAGCGCTTGTGAGAGATTAGCTACCGAGTAGGCATTGGCACTTTGGAATCCATCAAAAAGAGAAAATCAAAAAAAAAAAAAGAGAAAAAGAGAAAATAGAAAAAGAAGCAAAAGGATCGGTGCCAATTGCTTTCCATTGTAGGAACGTGTAGCATTGCGTCGCAAAAGAGAAAGAGTGACCGATTGCCACGGTGCGAATCTTGTTGCCTTTTCAACTTTGCGGTTTGAGCTAGCGTCCTCCTTGTGTTAGTGTGGCATTGAGCATTAGTCTACGTTAGGGCCATTTCGTTCTTCGCTCGTCCATTGGTCGCACTAACCCCATTTTTCCCTTGCGTGTGTGTGTTCCACCATATTTCCATCCTATAGGTTTGGTTTTTGTGCTAACTTTTTCTTTGAATTTTCTCCACGATTGACAACAAACTTTTCTTCGGTTTTGGTCGATTTTGCCTCGCCACTTTCCTAACCTATTTGCCTTCCATATAAAGTGTGTGTGTTGCCGTTTGCGGTTTCTTTCGATCTTTTGGTTTCGCTCTTGACATACCGCCCTACACCTAGGCTCGTCCACTAGCCTCAATACGACCAAGAAAGGTAACGTTGGGTAAGTGAGGCGTCCATTTCTTCAATATCACCCTTGTGTGTGTTTTTGAGATGGCTAGGGAAGGAGTATTCACAAGTCCGAGCTCGGAAGACGAAGGCAACCCATTCTACAACGACAATGATTACGCCAACTTCGTCACCCACAATGACCACTTTCAACTCCGCGAACTCGTCAAGGACGGGTTGCAACGCTATGAGCGTCGACTCCAAGAGCAAGAGGCTCGAATGAATGATCAAATGACGCGCATCAACATCAACTTGGCCAATCTTGCCAATCGCCGTCATTCATCATCATCCTCAAGGTCTCGCCGCTCAAGCCACCGCAATCAAGATCCTCACCAACCTCGTCGCCATGATCGCCATGATCGCCACAACGTGGAGGAGGGTGGACAACCTCAACAAGCACCACCACCTCCTCCACAACATCAACAACCTCCGCGACGCAATCGGTATGAGGATAGCTCGCCATCACCACCACCTCGACATCGCCAAGGCCGTGGTGACCCTCTTCAACAACCGCAACGCCCGGACCTTCGACAACACCATCATCCTCCACCTCCACAAGGCCACGCTCAAGACTATGGCCACAACGATTTCGTGGAAGATGCTCGTCAACATCGAAGGCCACCAAGGCGCCATGCGCGTCCCAACAACAATGACCGCCAAGAACATGATCATCCTCAACAACCTCTCCAAGAACAAGAACGTCCTCAACAACATCACAATGGCCATGATGATAGTGAACGTCGTGAAGCTAGGCTCCGTCACCACCAACCACCACCACCTAATGACCACCGGCGTCATCCTCCCCATCATGATCGCCACCGCCAAGACAATGAGGATGATCCCTATGATGATTCACCTCCCATGTATGATGAAGACCCCCATGAGCGCCAACATGCGCGCCTCCATCGTCCGCAAGAGGACAACAACATGAGTGCTCTTCGTTTCAATGTCCCCAAGTTCAATGGTGAGAATGATCCCGAAGACTATCTTGCTTGGGCTCTCAAGGTTGACAAGATATTCGGCATTCACAACTTCACCGACAAGAAAATGGTTGCTCTAGCATCTTTGGAATTCGAAGGCTATGCACTCTTATGGTGGGATCGTCTACAAGCCGAACGAGTCCGCAATCGCGTTGCTCCTATTGCCACTTGGAATGAGATGAAGCAATTCATGCATGCTCGATTCGTTCCTCCTCACTACAAGCGTGACCTCTTCAAGAAGCTTCAAGAACTTCGTCAAGGTGTGAAGTCCGTTGATGAGTACTACAAGGAAATGGAGACATCTTTGATCCGCGCTCATGTGATAGAATCTCAAGAGCAAACAATGGCCCGCTTCCTCAATGGCCTCAACTATCCTATAAGGAAGATCGTCGAGTATCAACCGTATGACAACATTGTGGCCCTTGTCCACCAAGCTCTTAAGGCGGAACGTCAAATTGCGGAAGATCTCAAATATAGCAAGCAAAAGGCTTTCTTCAACTCAAGACCATCATCCTCTACTCCCATGACACAAGCTCCTCCTCCAACTACCACCAAGAGCAACCCGCGAGCCTCTAGTGCTCCCAACAAGTCTTCCCAACCATTCAAGAAGCAAGCTACTCCAACCTCATACTCAAGTGCTCCTCAAGTCAAGTCAAGCACTATTACTTGCTTCAAGTGTGGTGGTAGTGGACACAAGTCCTTTGAATGTTCCAACAAGATGATCATGATTGTCAACCAAGATGGTGAACGTGATTCTATGAGCGAGGGCGAATACTATGCCTTGCATCAAGTTGCTCTCAACCCTTTGGACGTCTCCAACGATGATGAAGAAAGTGTATATTGCGATGAGGACAAGAACCCATCCCTAGTGGTCACAAGAGTCCTCACTTCTTCTCCTCAAGATGAGCAAGATCAACGGTGCAATCTCTTTCAAACAAGAGCCGGTATTGATGGCAAGTCAATCAAGGTCATCATCGACGGTGGAAGTTGTCACAACTTAGCTAGCAAAGAACTTTGCGACAAGCTCAAATTGCCTTACAAGCAACACCCTCACCCATACCATGTCCAATGGCTTAGTGACTCCGGCACCTTCAAGATTCAACACATGGTCTCCGTGACTTTCAAGATTGGTCCTTATGAAGACACGGTAGAGTGTGACGTTGTTCCTATGACCGTGTGTCATCTTCTTCTTGGCCGACCGTGGCAATACGACAAGAGTGCTATCCATGATGGGCGTACCAATCACTATAGCTTCAAGTGGAACAACAAGACATTTGTTCTTCGTCCCATGTCTCCTAGCCAAGTGATCGCCGACAACGCCAAGACTCTTGCACGTCGACAAGAAGAGCTCAAATCTCGTGAGATGAGTGGTGAGAGAGTGATCCACCAAAAAGCGAGTGAGAGCCACAAGCCAAATATGAGTGGAAAAATTACGAGTGATGCCAAAGGCTTTGCCTTACTTGCCACCAAAAGAGAGATGCGAGCGCTAAGAGAGGACCCAACCATACTTCACTTTGTCCTATTGTGCAAAGGGGAAGCACTTGAAACTAACGACATGACAAATCTACCTCCCTCTTTGTTGCCTTTGTTGCAGGAATTTGAAGACGTCTTTCCCGATGAGCTCCCTCCGGGCCTTCCTCCCCTTCGAGGAATCGAGCACCGTATTGACCTCATTCCGGGCGCGCCCCTTCCAAACCGCGCTCCTTACCGCACCAATCCCGAGGAGACTAAGGAGATTGAGCGCCAAATCCAAGAGCTACTCGAAAAAGGTTTTATTCGCGAATCCCTTAGCCCTTGTGCCGTGCCGGTTATCCTTGTTCCAAAGCAAGATTCTACTTCCCGCATGTGTATGGATTGTCGCCCTATCAATGCTATCACCGTTAGATATAGACATCCTATTCCTAGGCTCGATGACATGCTTGATGAATTGAGTGGTGCTACTATCTTTTCAAAAATTGATCTTAAAAGTGGTTACCATCAAATTCGTATGAGTATAGGTGATGAATGGAAAACGGCTTTCAAAACAAAACTTGGTTTGTATGAATGGCTTGTTATGCCCTTTGGTCTTTCAAATGCCCCATCTACCTTCATGCGTCTCATGAATGAAGTTCTACGTCCTTTCATTGGCAAATTTGTTGTGGTTTACTTCGACGATATTCTCATTTATAGCAAATCTTTGGACGATCACCTTGATCATGTTTCACAAGTATTGTTGGCTCTTCGCAATGCAAAACTTTTTGCCAATCTTTCCAAATGCAATTTTTGCACCAACAAGCTTGTTTTCTTGGGTTTTGTGATCTCGTCCAATGGTATTGAAGTAGATAACAAGAAGATTGAGGCAATTAGGAATTGGCCCAACCCTACTTCCGTGGGTGAGATAAGGCGCTTTCATGGCCTTGCCGGTTTCTATCGCCGCTTTGTCAAAGATTTTTCAACTATTGCTTGCCCTTTGAATGAACTTACCAAAAAGAATGTACCTTTTGTTTGGGGCAATGCGCAACAAAAAGCTTTCGATACACTTAAGAAATGCCTAACCGAAGCTCCTTTGCTTGTCTTACCGGATTTCGAGAAAACTTTTGAGATTGAATGTGATGCTAGTGGTATAGGAATTGGTGGCGTTCTCATGCAAAACGGACGCCCCGTTGCTTACCATAGTGAAAAACTTGATGGTGCTAAACTCAATTACCCCATCTATGATAAGGAACTCTTTGCTTTGGTTAGAGTGCTAGAAGTTTGGCAACACTACCTTTGGCCAAAAGAATTTGTCATTCATTCCGATCACGAATCATTGAAATACTTGAAAAGCCAAACCAATTTGAACAAAAGGCATGCTAAGTGGGTTGAATTCATTGAATCTTTTCCTTATGTCATTAAGTACAAGAAAGGTAAAGAGAATGTGGTAGCCGATGCCTTGTCTAGGAAAGAATGCCTTCTTACACGTCTTGACATCAATGTGATTGGTTTGGATGAAATCAAAGACTTATATGCTTCCGATGCTTTCTTTGGTCCTATATTTGAGAAGTGCTTGCCTAACCGAGGTTTCGATGATTACTATCTTCACCAAGGTTTCTTGTTTAAGGCTAACAAATTGTGTATCCCCGAGTCTTCTCTTCGTTTGTTGTTATTGAAGGAATCACATGAAGGAGGCCTCATGGGACACTTTGGACGCGACAAGACCTATGCCATGCTCTCCACCAACTACTATTGGCCCAAGATGAAGCATCATGTTGAGAGACACGTCAAAAGATGTTCCACATGCCTCCGAGCTAAGTCCACTTCCAACCCTCATGGTCTTTACATGCCATTACCTATCCCACATGCACCCTGGAGTGCTATTAGCATGGACTTTGTGTTAGGCCTTCCACGAACTAAAACCAACATGGATTCAATCTTTGTAGTTGTGGATCGTTTCTCTAAGATGGCACATTTCATTCCTTGTAACCGAACCGACGATGCTTCACATGTTGCTACTTTGTTTTTCAGGGAAATTGTGCGTTTACATGGTGTACCTACTTCAATTGTCTCGGACCGCGACGTCAAGTTCACCTCCTACTTTTGGAAGACATTGATGGCCAAGCTCGGCGTCAAGCTACTATTCTCCACCGCCTATCACCCACAAACGGATGGACAAACCGAGGTCGTCAACCGCACACTCTCTTCACTACTTCGAGCATTGATCAAGCCCAACTTGAAGAATTGGGAGGAATGCATCCCACACGCCGAGTTCGCCTACAACCGTGCTCTCCATCAAGCTACCAAGAAGAGTCCCTTCGAGATCGTCTACGGCTTCAACCCCAACACCGCCCTCGACATACTCCCGTTGCCTCTACGCGAGCGAGCAAACATGGACATCGACAAGCGCACCGACTACATCAAGAAGCTCCACGACTCCACAAGGGCTACGCTTGAGAAGCATTCCGAGCACCGAGCCTCTATCATGAACAAGAACAAGAAACCCATGGTGTTCCAAGAAGGTGACCTCGTGTGGCTACACTTGCGCAAGGACCGGTTCCCCGAAGAGCGCAACTCCAAGCTCAAGCCAAGAGGTGACGGTCCCTTCAAGGTCATCAAGCGCATCAACAACAACGCCTACAAGCTCGACTTACCGCAATCCAAGTACCTCGTCCACAACTCCTTCAATGTCAAGGACCTCTCTCCCTTCCATGGATACCCAAGTGATGAAGACGACGCCGAGTCGAGGTCGACTCTTTTTCAAGGGGGGGGAGATGATGTAGCCCACCCAACTCCACCGAGTGCACCGATGACAAGATCACGCGCAAAGGCCATCAAAGATAAGGTGAACTCGCTCCTCTCATCCTATGCTTTCGGTCATGTGGAGAATGGTGCGCTACCTCATGGCGCAACACTGTGTGTGCTCAGGTTCAAGTCCACCAAGGGTGCCCAAGAAGACGCGGAAGGCGAACGAGCAAGACCAGCACAAGGAGACGAAGCCGGAAAGCTCCAGGCAGCGGAACCTCCGGTGGTCCCACCGGAGCCTCCGCTCCCCGCTCACCACCGGAGCCTCCGGTGTGGCCTCCGCCCAAAAGCCCTTCGGGTGGAAAGTGGCGGAGCTACCACCGGAGCCACCACCGGAGCCGCCACCGGAACCCGGGCGGAGCCTCCGGTAATCCCACCGGAGCCTCCGCTCCACTACTCGCCACCGGAGCCTCCGGTGCTTCCTTCGCGCGGAACCCCGTCGGGTGGGTGACCACGGAGCCACCACCGGACCCCACCGGAGCCTCCGCTCCATCCACCGGAACCTCCGGTGGAAACCACCGGAGCCTCCGCTGCTGTGCGGACCGCGTGACACTTGCGGGCCTTGGGCCTTGTTTCTTATCCTCCCACCTACCCCCTTTGGCACTAGACTATATATAGTCACCCCCTTTCTCAGATCTAGGGTTAGAGTTGAATTTAGAACATTTGGAGCTCAGCTCTCTTGTATCCCTCTTTGAGGAACCATCCCTCCGACATCGTCGAGGATTGTATCAAGGCACATCCAAATACTTGATCTCTCCCTTTGGGTTTCTATCAAGTACTTGACCAATCTTCCTCTCGATTATCTTGAGGTTCTATTGGCGTAGTGGACCGGCTACGGGTGTAAAGCGGTTTCAATCAAGGTGAGCTCAGTTGAATCGATCGTTCCGTAGGCGGCCCTCGGGGTTAGTTGACGGAAGATTTGGGGTTCTTCGGTTCTTACTAGTTATCCTTGTGTTTGTTTGCCTTGCCCTCGATTTCCCCCTCGTTTCCCCCTCGTGTGTTCATCGAGTTCTTCGTGTTCTTCGTGTTCTCCGTCGATTCGTGAAGATCGGGCCAATCTAGGAGTAACCCTCCGCATCAAGACACCCATCATGTAGCTTACCAAAAATGCCAGTATGCTTATATGGTGTAATAGGTAGGCTATAAATAGAGTTCACTAGCAATGATATATGTAAGACATATCATAGTTGATTTTGAAAATCTTTGTATCTTCGTTGAAGAAGATACTTCAAAGGAAAATAATATAGTTTTCTTTCTCTTGTAGATATCACATGTACAAGAGGTTTTGTAAAAAATTGTTAAAAGCAAGTTTTCTCTTTGCAAAATTCTTGGAATCAACTACCAGTTTTTGTTTAGAAAAGAAAGATTTTCTTTGCAAAACTTTTTGTAAAACAACTTCTGGCTTTTCATCGACGGTACCTCCATGGTACAAGATTTCCTCCTTTAAGTACTTCATAAGTCCAACACCTTTTTGAAAACTCCTTTTTGAAAACATTGACACAATGCTAGCTACATGGCCATTCAACTGTCCATATCCGAGGACGCGGCTATTCCGAATAGTTCTACTCTGTAGAGGTGTACACAATCCACCAGATCCAGTACATCCGCTGTGAACAACCACGAACATCAGATAACTGATCCTAACCATCCACTATGTTCAAGCTAGAATATGTCTATCTCTTCAGTCGAGTTTTCCCACATCCCCGGCACCGGGCTAATCCCCGCCAAGACAGGAGCCCCAACTGCTGCAACCGGAGGAGAAATTAATCCCACACTTTTTATGTTGCCTGTGTCAATGATTTGGTGACATTCGGTTCGAGGGAGTACGTCCCCTTATAGAAAATTGAGATAGACCACACACTAACAAGAACAAACTTCAAGTTAAGCCCCGTGCCCATGTTGAGGTAGGGTGGCAGTACGATAAAGGTTGTCCGGCGAAGACTAGGTTATGTGTCATTTTTTAAAACATGTTTTTCCCAAAAATGACCACTTCCACATTCCTCCGGTGCATAAGGCTTCGCCTTTCCACCGGGTTTTCCATAAAGCCTTTGTTTTGCAAAAACATATTTTTAGGGTGTCCACTTAGGGATAATTGTTGTGATGGTAATAAATACCATATGTTTGCTATGGTCTTGGTAACACCAAGTACCAATTACTGGCATAGTAATGATATATAATATTAATAGTAGTAGTAGTCACTCAAAAATAGTTTTTTGGGAAATCAAAGTTTTCGTAAAACTTTCAGAGGTAAAACATGCATGATAGATAATGATAAGTGTAGTAACAACAAGCATCAGGATGGATTGCCGTAAAATTCTTAGTGTCCCTGGCTTTGAAGTAGCTTGAAGTTGACGCACAACTCCACAACTGCTGCTTCTTCTCCTTCGTTTTCTAACGTCGTAAAAGAATAAAATACACACACTCAGAACTAAAGGACAAACAACTAAACCAAGCAACACATACAACAAGCAAACTTATACTAGCGCAATCACTCAAACGTTATCGAGAAAACTATCTCACAAACTCTTAGGGTACAAAACTGTCGTAAAACAAACATATGGTTGAGAAACCATATCCATACCATATATGGAGTGGGTGTTCCACTCTCATAATAAGATATTCAAAAAGCTAAAAATATAGCTTGTGGGCACAAGGGTGATATTATTAAAATAATAACAACCAATCAAAGCAATACCTATGGAAGTGGGTATTAACCACACACAAGCAATCATCACCAAACCAGTTCACTACCAAACCAATGATTAGATAACAAGCTACGACTAAGCACCACAACAACACTAGCACAAAATATAACATGAGTACAATACTCATCCTAAGGCAATCACTCAGACAATTTCCAAACAGCAAGCAAACACATCACAAATAAATAAGCTAGTTATAGACTATGCTTATGTCTACTCAAGGTTATGGAATACATCAATCATGAAAATAAACAAACACACCAGTAGCTCAATCAATGGTATTAAGTCATAAAACATAATCTAAAACACAATCATCACAAAATATAATGCTCCTAACAAAAAGCATAAGCACAGGAGTGCACTAATAGCATTCTAGTATGGAAATTCTACACAAGCATGCTATAAGAAATAATTGTATTCTACACTATTGCAACAAGCAACCCAAGAAGTCATGGCATAATAACAGAAGTAATAGCATCCTAAACATGCTAGTATAAAACATACACTCATAAAATAAAAGATAACAATACTAGAGCAACTCAATACATCTAGTGGTGACACTAATTCATCATTAGAGAAACAAACATCACTACAAGGATGCATGATTCTAAACAAGCAACTCATGAATGTAAATACCTACTAACATCACATACACCTTACACATGCCAGTAAGCAAATACACAAAAATAATTCTATGAAAACATCTACTCAGCAAACATCAAACTATCCTAGTAATACATGCTTTTCTAATCAATTAAACAGGAAGCAATCAAAGTATGAACTACATAACCAGTATCTATGCACTAAACACAAGACCAACTAAACACTTACAAAAATCCAAACACTCAATGAAAATCAATCCACACATAGATTATCAATCACAAGGAAATATTCTATTAGCAAACAATTCAATTTCAACAAACAATAGTGAAGCATTTCTTAACATGATACTCCCAAGGAATATTATGCTAACAAATGAATAACACCCAAACATACTAGTATTCACAAAGAATAACTAAACTCTTCACTCACATAAGTGAAACAAACAATCTATTTTCCTTGGTGGAAAATAATAACCAATCATATAGTAATGCATGCTATTTTCACCCAAATGTATAGTTGGGGATTTTAATCCTTAACCAAGATGCAATGGGACCAGTGGGTTATGGGACACTAATACCAAGGAATTTAGAGGTAACAAGGCCTCTGGTCACACATGACAAAATTAAAATAACAAGGCAAACCATACAAGGCTACTCATACTAGTGAAAAATAATACTAGTGAAAACAAAACCATACTATGATTTGTTAGATCTAGTCATAAGAAAACTCATACAATTGGATTCACCTCAAAAAACATTTTTAAACTCCTTCTAAAAATCTTTCAAAAATCTACAGGCCATTTACCAAAATGGATGGCATTTCCATTTGGTAACTCACCTTGATATGAGGCAAAGTCCTAGTGATAGATCTAGTCCTAAGTTATCCAAAAAAAATTAGTTTGACCACTTTGGATACAGATCCAAAAAGTTATGCCACAAACATCTTTACAGACACCCTGTGGCAAAACAGATCTTGAGACAAAATACAAGTCAAAACTTAGATCTACAAATTTTAGATGGTTAGGAAAACATATTGCTAGAGCCAATATTTTTGGTTGATTTTATTTGGCATTCTAGGTAATTTTCCCAAGCTCAAAGCAAACAGCACAAATCTGCACAGATTTAAAAAGAAAAAGAAACAAAGGACGGGCTGGCATTTCTCACGGGCGCGGCCCAACAAGTCAGCGGCGCGGCCAGCGCGGGAACGGCGCGGATTCAAGCGTGGCCATAGACCTCTAGATCTACGGTTCGCTGCGTTCTTCCTCCTCCCTCTCTTCTCTCTCTCACCGACGCGACGGAGAAATGAGGATGATGGTGATAGCTCACTGTGGGGCCCGTGGATTGTTGACACGGGCTCGGGGGAGGTAGCTGGGCTCGGGCTGTTGAGGGACGTGGGAAACAGCACCTGGCTTGGCGTCAAACGGCAGCGAGCGGCAGAGTGACCGCGGCGGCGATCTCAACGGTGGCGGCGGTTCCTGCGGGAAGAGGCCAAGGGGAGTGGTCAGGCGGTGTCAGGGGAGTACGGGAAGTCCATCCAGGGCGGTGGAAGGGAATGGGAAGGAACGGGGGAGACAAGTACTACCTCGAGCTCCCGGCGGTGATCGTCGGGATCAAGAGCTCGGGCACGCTCCTAGGGGCCAGGACAAGGCTTCCTTTCGGCTTGGGGGAGGTGTGCGGATGTGGAGGAGGTCAGTGGCGGAATGGGCAGACGAGTGGAGGCATATAGCCACGGGATTAACGGCAATGGGCAAGGGGTGGCTCGGGTTGATGCCAAGTAATGGCATAGGAGGTGCTCTAGGGTTTTTTGGTCACATCACAACCAAGCAAGAATGGCCAAGGGGTAAGACCACCAAGGGGCGGTCAAGATCTGGCTTTTGGAGGCAAGATGATCCAAGGCCAAGTCAAAAGAGTCAAAAGTATGGATTCCCATACCATGCCACATCACCATGCCTCCCCTCTCTTCTCTCACAAGATTCCTTGTCACATAAGGCTTCTAGAAGGTTAGCCAGACATCCAAAGTGGAGTGCAAACAACAGGGATTCGAAATGGCAAAGGGGTGTTTTAACTTTTGAACAAAAACTCAAAGAAAACAACTGACCAAAATGGTATTTAGCGCTGTTCAAAAAAATTCAGAAAATTTAGTTAAGGACTTAGAGAATTTTTTCTAAGTGTTAGAATCTGTTAAAAACATCAGAAAGTTCACACTGTTTTCAAGGGTCAAATAAGTTCCAATTTTTGTTTTCAAAGTGGAAACTTGTTAACCATGTTTTAAACTTTCAGAAACATCTTTTGAAAACAAATTTGAAATAGTTTAAGGTTGTGAAAACAATGTGGGAAAAGGTATACTTTTTGTTTTTCTCTGTTTCCCCAAAATGCCTTTTTCTTCCTTAGTTTTATACCACAAAGACAACAAGCAAAAGATCATTTTTATTACTCCAAAAATAAAACCAAGCTTATGGATTTGTAGTCCATATATCAAGGAACAAATAAAAGTCAAGAAAACATAAAATAACGTTTTATAGCTTAGTGAAAACAAAGGTGGAAAACGGGTACGTGGCTATATTTTTAGGAAATATTTTCTGTAGAAAACTTCCATAAATCATTTTGAAATTTTGTTTTCTTGGATCCAACAAGGTTAAAAGTTTATTTTAAGATCCAAACAAGAATGATCCAAGTCTTAGAATAAAATTCACTCAAGTAATCAATAGAGAAAACAACAGGGGAAAATTATAAAGTGTTTTCAGAACAATTTGATAATGGTTTCATCAAGAAACAAAACTTGTATTGGAAATATGATTAAGATAATAAACACATGTTAGTTCAAACAATCATGTTGTTAGAAAAAAATTGTTGGCCTTAATTTGTTCTTCTTGAACACAGTACAAGATTCCAAAAAGTGGGGTGTGACAGACCTTCCCCCTTTAAAAGAATCTCGTCCCGAGATTCGCAGGCAAGTGAAAAGAGGGTGTGGTCAAAATGACAGTGTTGGATCATTTGTTTACCAAAACATATGCTGGTGGTTGGTAACATTAAACACAGATGCTTCCCCCCCCTTTGTTTAATCTTACCAAAATCCACCGGCAAGTTAGTTTTCCAAAAGTTTGGGTGCCATGTTCTAAACCTCGAACTTAATGTTGCTCAAAACCATAATATAAAATCCATGGCTTATCCTTCAGACATAGGTCTACTAGTTTCCACTCTCATAAGATTATTATACCACTATATCTCCTTTGGGGCATAAACTCTCTCATCACTATATAAATCTATCAATGGGACATCCACCAAATCTCTATTAAGCATGAGCGTTCCATTGCTCATTTTCTAACAATCCAGGAAAATCCACTATCTTCCTCTTAATCTAATATGCTCCTAGAAATTGAGTCTCAAATCATTTGTCCCCCTCAAAGATATTTCATCAAGATCATATTGCTAAAGCTAAACCATCAAATCCAACAAGCGTGTTCCAACTCTGTACTACTTCTATAAATCCTTTCAAATTATCCAAACTCCTATCTCATGATCAATGATAAATCATTTTCCCCAAACAATCTCAATAGAGCGTGACAATCTCCAAGAATATATCATCAAGAATAATCATCTACTAAATCCATGTCATATTGATGTTTCCTACAATCCAAAATCATCTTTTTATATCCACCAATCTCTTACTATATCAAATCCATTATTCCTCCCATACACCTTTAATCAAAGTCGAATACATATCCCAATCCAACATGATCTTCTTACTACAATCAACCGATGTGCTAAAATCCAATATAAGAATCACCTAAGCAATATATTATCACCATCATTCCCATATCACAAATTATTCTCAAATTACCACCTCTAATCAATCCAATCTCCTTATATATCAAGTGCTTACTAAAATCCAAGAGTTTCCACCAATCTTTCTAAACCTCAAATCATTGCTTCTAGGCTACAAATCTTAGTTACCGATAACTTCTAAATTGTTTTTGGGTCCCTGATGCATGTAAAATGCATACATGAACTTTGCATGTTATTACTTGTTTTTCCTACATATTAGCAACTTATATTCATGTTTTATAATGATTTGGGAGATTTTCTAAACAATCCCCCTTCTTTTGGTTCTAACCCTGTTTTTCCAGAAAACGTACTTTTTAGTGTTTCATACTTTTCGGGAGCTTCGGGACTCCAAAAAGGGCAAGGCCAAAGAGCACGGTTCAGAATTTTCGAGATGAAGACCATGGGCCAAAGTAGAGGGCCAAAAGGCCAACCAGGTGGAAAAGAGGACCCTCCACGCGGCCAGATTCCTTGGCCGCGTGCGGGGCCCCCTTTTTGCCCCCGTGGCTCCGATGCCGTCGATCTTTCTTCTCCCGAGTGTCTCGTGACCTAAAATCGACTATATAAAGGGTCCCCTGACCTTTTTGAGGAGGAGGCGGCGCCAAGAGACGAAACCACGAAACATAGAGACAGAAGGCTGCCGCCGGAGAAGATCAGAGGGGGGAAACGCCGCCGGGATCACCCCCGGAGGGCTCCACCCCCCTCCGGCGTGTTCATCATCAACATCTACAGCAAGATCAGCTCCATCTCTCCACTGTAATCTCTTGGCAAACACGATGTATGATGCAATACTATATTCCCTTGATGTATTGTGTCTCCCCGTCTATGTTTGAGTAGTGAATTGTTCTTGGCAATGGTGAAATAGTTCGTTGATTGGTTGCATACAAGTTTGTTATCTTCTATGATTGTCTTTATGTACAATATATGAGTGCACACATATGTTGGGGAATGCATGTAAGGTGATCACCGGTAGCATAATGGAGTGGTGGTGACTTGGGAGTGACAGTAACCTGAGATCGAGCCACAAAGTTAAGTTATTGGGGGATATATATAGGGGACCTTAGAACGTAAGGCTATGGTGGGACTTTATGTCTTAATCAATCTTGTGCAGTCATTTACTTGGCCACATGATCCATCATAAGGGGTTGTAGATCATTTACTTGACTATACCTATTCATGGCTCCTTCCTAGAAGAAACAACTAAGACTAAAACATGTGCTTCACTAATTGTGACAACCACACGAACGAAACACCTATTGATAGAACACTTGCTCCCTTGAGATACTTGAGATATTTGCTGCTTCCTACTTGTGAAACTTGCTTAGAAACTTGCTTTAGAAACTTGCTTTAGGATTACTTGCATTTTAAACTTGCTTCACTAGTTACTAGACAAACAACACTCCACGTCACTTCCTTTTAATTAGTTAGTTCCTTTTAGTCAAACTTATTGCTTTGCATAAACAGGCATATGAGAGGGTTATAGGGCTTTAGAGAATAGATAGCTTACCTTCAGCTCCTCGTGGGTTCGACACTCAAATACTTATCGAAAGGTACTACAATTGATCTCCTGCACTTGGGAGTCATCAAGCACTTTTCTGGCGCCGTTGCCGGGGAGCGTTGTGCTAAGCTATTATTCTTGTTTGCATTGCATACTAACATATAAACCTAAAACACAAAAAAAAAATTATAAAATGGAAAACAACCAAACAATTTTAGAACTGTATAATATCTACCTTGAATTAGGACATGAAGTGTTTGAGGAGAAATTGAAAAATTATTTGCACAACAATCATATTTGTGGTATTACTAATTCTTTGAGCACCTTTATTGCTAAGGAAAACCTTGAGCTTGGGGAAGTTTGTCTTGATGAATATGATATTTATAGTCCCCCTACTATTGAGGATAAAAATGATATACTTGCTGATTGTATGGAAAGTTTTAAGCTTGGGGAAGTTGGTTTTGATGAGCATGATATTTCTAGTTCCCCAAGCTTGGACGAGAAAATTCACTTTGATGATACTATGCCTCCTATATATGATGATTGCAATGAAAAATATGAATGTTTAACTCCCACTATCACTAATGAGGATTTTACTTATGTGGAGAGTAGTGATTCTTTTATGCATGTGGCTCATGATAAGAATGTTTTATGTGATATTCATATTGTTGAATCTATTCATGATGCTACTGAAAATTATTATGAGAGAGGGAAACATGGTTACACATATTTCAACAATATTAAGTTTCCCCTCTTTATGCTGAAAGTATTGAAGTTGCACTTGATCTACCTTTCTATGCTTGCTATTATGTGCTTCTTTTATTTGTTTCATTACAAAATGCCAATGCATAGGAAATGGGTTAGACTTAAAAATAAATTGTTTAATATTTTTTGGTGTTTTCCTTATGCTTTAATTTCCTATTCGGTTTGAGCACACATTTATGTCTTTACAACATGTAAAATGCCTTTACCTACTGTTACGTATCATTTAGTTTAAGATTTTCATTTTATAAACAATTTGGGAAAGTAAATGAGAAGGATGAGTAATGGAGAAGTTGGGGTCGACCTTGAACATATGTTGTTCATGCCAATGAAACCATTGCAAAGTCTCTATCATTAAAACTTTTTCCAAAGCTAAAAACAATAAAAATATTAGTTCACTACTGTAACATCACATTTCTGTCTTATTTCTCATCATAAATGGTAAGAATAATCTTATATGAGAGATAGGATTAAACAATAGTAATTAGCTGTCCAGAAAACAGATTCCTGAACTTCACTGCGAAAAATGTTTAAAATCACAGAAGTGGAATTTTGACCTGGTAATTTACGACATAAATATTTAGTTATCACTACATATTTCATTAGTTTTAAGTTTTCTGATTTGAGCAACTTAAGTGCCTCTAAAAATTCACTCTTTACGGGCTGTTCAGTTTTTGGCAGATTATGTCTTTATTTTGCATTGCTCTCATTACTTGTGTTTTGTGTGGTTCTTTTGATCAAGGAGCAATGCACAACTGTAGTAAAAGTAGTTAATATTTAGAATCAACTCATGATGTGTCTTTTCTGTACCTATGTGGATTTTATTTATGGAGGCACTAACCCCTCCAATCAAGTTTTATGTTGAGATTTGTGTAAAAAGAATTTTTCAGGAGGAGTAGTTGAGTGAGATGAACAAAGATCAAGAGGGACAACCAATCAAGCTTGGGGATGTAACCCTGGGCTCACCCTACATGTATCAAATAAGTACAAGAATCCAAGCTTGGGGATGCCGAGCCACCTCACTCCAACCATCATGATGTTAAGTAAGTAAAGCCTAGCTATATGGCTATAAAGAAAGCGCTTTACGGGAGGCAACCCGGTTGTTTTTGTTTGGATTTTCCTAGTGTCCTCTTTCTGTCTCAAGAGATTAGTTTTTTTGTTTTAATTCTGGAGTTTTCAATAAAGAGTCAAGTCAAACCCATTTGGACTTATAAGTTTCTATCCTAGTGCATGAAATTTCTGTTTCAGCACGAGTCTGCTCACCGTATGATTTTATGTTTTTTATTGGTATGTCGGATTGAGCTAATTTTTTTAGTATGTTCTGCAACTTTTCGTCCTATGTAAGCAAAAAAATTGGCTTAATTTTTTGACGAGTCTAGCTTACGGAAAAACGTTCGTTTTTCTGCTGTTGCTTTTCTGGACAGATTCTGCCTTCTTTTGTTTTATACACTCTTTGGGCTTGGGAATCGAATTTCCATGATTCTTTCAAGCAAGAGAGTGAACATACAACATAATGAACCTTATTGTCTATCTACTGGAGAATTTTATTTGGAATTTTGCACAGAAATCATGTGATTTGTTTGTCCTTGCTAATCTCACCCCACAGAAAAAGAATGGGAGAAACATGTTTTGTGAAGTTTTTTTCACAGGGAATAGAGGAGCTGCGCCTCAAGACATCCAAGAATGGTGAAAGCCATAAGCTTGGGGATGTTATGAACACCCCACTGGAGCTACACTCTTTTGGTTAGCACACGTCTACTTTCTGTTTTTCTAAGCAAAGCATTTACCGTAGAGACTTGAAGCGTCTAGTTTTTGTTTTTATTTTTGTTTTGATAAGACCACCACCATCATTTTATATGAGATTGAGCTACTGAAGTTTGGAGTTGGAATGTATTGGATGCTAGTATTATGATTTGGAATAGGGATGCCATGGTTGATTTGAAGAGCTACATATGTTTGCATGATTTATAGGCTTTTTATGTGTAGAAATTTGCAATAATGTTGTCTTGAGCTATCTCTTATTCATGTCCTTGATGTTAATTGCTGGTTTATTTAGTTTGTCATGAAATGAGTAGTTCTATGGACATATGCATGCATAGTAGCTGGTCAACTATCTCCCTCTTGCTAGCCCAAAAATTTAAAAATTCCAACAAGTAAAAACTTGTTTCCAACACTCCTTAGCCAAGTATTTTCAGTGAGTCCACCATATCTTCCCATTAGCTTCATTGCTATTCCGAGTATGTTCACCATGCTATTGTGTTATTTATGTTATAAATTAAGATATTCACTTTATTAATTGTCATGGGTTGAACTTGGGATAGGACTCTCACGAACTTTTGAAGGCACACTTTACTTTTTATGCATCTAATAAACATGACCCAATAATGGGAGCCACAAGTTTTGAGTTTGACAAGTGTGTGGTTGGGAGCTAGCTATAAACGTGTATCACCGGAAAGCTTTCAACATTGCACAAAAAATTTATATTTGGTTGATATCATGTACTTTTGTTTTTGGACTTCTACCATGCCGAAATGAAATAGAGGAATAGTAAGTTTTGATGAGTAAGTATCTATATGACTAGAGAAACGCATTGGGCCACTAACCCAAGCCATGCTTTATCATGGTGGAAATTTACTTACAGCTTGAGTGACTCTACAACACATCCTATAATAAAGTAAGAAGCTATGCATAATAGTGAATGAAAATACAAAGGATGATGAGTCTACTCCGTTTGTTCATCTTGTCATTGTAACATGGGCTTGTTTCCATGTCATGGGGCAAGAGGTACCTCTTTGCGGTTCCTATGATGTCATTAATACTTATTATGATTGTACAAAGCTTATTAGGAATCTTAAGTTGAGTAATCATGGAGTAGGTTTTCACACTCACGGGGCATGAGGCTTTCAACCACCTTGTCATTCTCATTACTTCAATTCTCACAATTTTAAGATGCTAGTGATAAAGGGGCAATGAGAGTCCTAGATCAATGGATACCACATTTCAATTAGTAATTTTAGTTTAATAATTTAGAGGCTAAATAAGACTTGATCATGTTTTACCTCTACTCAATTTTCTCCAAAGTGTCCACCATATTTTCTATTTTCCATTATGCTATTCTTTGACCAATATAGGATTTTATTTTTCATTTTGTGTATGCATTTGGTCCATAGTGCTTTTATTTCATTATACCCTTTGTGAACTTTCATGAAGCATCTTTGCTTGCATATTTGATATTTCTTACAACATGAATTGTATATTGCTACTCATTTCTAGTATTAATCATTTGATTATATGTAGCATGAATAATCCTCCTTGATATCCCATGATTGTTTCAAGATAAAAAGTCCATGTTAGTTTTATCACCTTCATACTCGAGGACGAGCATGGGTTAAGCTTGGGGATGTTGATGCATGTAAAATGCATACATGAACTTTGCATGTTATTACTTGTTTTTCCTACATATTAGCAACTTATATTCATGTTTTATAATGATTTGGGGGATTTTCTAAACAATCCCTCTTCTTTTGGTTCTAACCCTGTTTTTCCAGAAAACGTACTTTTTAGTGTTCCAGACTTTCCGGGAGCTTCGGGACTCCAAAAAGGGCAAGGCCAAAGAGCACGGTTCAGAATTTTCGAGACGAAGACCATGGGCCAAAGTAGAGGGCCAAAAGGCCAACCAGGTGGAAAAGAGGACCCTCCACGCGGACAGATTCCTTGGCCGCGTGTGGGGCCCCCTTTTTGCCCCCGTGGCTCCGATGCCGTCGATATTTCTTCTCCCGAGTGTCTCGTGACCTAAAAAAACTATATAAAGGGCCCCCTGGCCTTTTCGAGGAGGAGGCGGCGCCGAGAGACGAAACCACAAAACAGAGAGACAGAAGGCTGCCGCCGGGATCACCCCCGGAGGGCTCCACCCCCCATCCGGCGTGTTCATCATCAACATCTACAGCAAGATCAGCTCCATCTCTCCACTGTAATCTCTTGGCAAACACGATGTATGATTCAATACTATATTCCCTTGATGTATTGTGTCTCCCCGTCTATGTTTGAGTAGTGAATTGTTCTTGGCAATGGTGAAATAGTTCGTTGATTGGTTGCATACAAGTTTGTTATCTTCTATGATTGTCTTTATGTACAATATGTGAGTGCACGCATATGTTGGGGAATGCATGTAAGGTGATCACCGGTAGCATAATGGAGTGGTGGTGACTTGGAAGTGAAAGTAACCTGAGACCGAGCCACAAAGTTAAGTTATTGGGGGATATATATAGGGGACCTTAGAACGTAAGGCTATGGTGGGACTTTATGTCATAATCAATCTTGTGCAGTCATTTACTTGGCCACATGATCCATCATAAGGGGTTGTAGATCATTTACTTGACTATACCTATTCATGGCTCCTTCCTAGAAGAAACAACTAAGACTAAAACATGTGCTTCACTAATTGTGACAACCACACGAACGAAACACCTATTGCTAGAACACTTGCTCCCTTGAGATACTTGAGATATTTGCTGCTTGCTACTTGTGAAACTTGCTTAGAAACTTGCTTTAGAAACTTGCTTTAGGATTACTTGCATTTTAAACTTGCTTCACTAGTTACTAGACAAACCACACTCCACGTCACTTGCTTTTAATTAGTTAGTTCCTTTTAGTCAAACTTATTGCTTTGCATAAACAACCATATAAGAGGGTTATAGGGCTTTAGAGAATAGATAGCTTACCTTCAGCTCCTCGTGGGTTCGACACTCAAATACTTATCGAAAGGTACTACAATTGATCTCCTGCACTTGGGAGTCATCAGTCCCCAACTGGTTAGCCCTAGATATTATACCATAATTCATCTCAACTAAAAATCATGTGATCCTAAATCTTTCACTCCTAAGATAAACCTCAAATGAGTCTCCACAATCTCATTTCCTAAAATCCGTTTCCTCCAAAAGATACACGAAAGACCTTATTGCCTAGTAACAATCATAGTTTACCAATCCAATATTTGTTTCCAACCATTCATCTTTCTTTCGAACAGCTATAGAACATCCTAAGGAATTTTTATCTTTGGTTTTGGAAAAGTTGGTTAGAAATTTTTAAAACTAGTGTTAGGTGTTAAGCTAAAGTTAGATGAAGTTACGTTAGTATTTTAATTTTTAAGATACTTTTTCTAGTCCGACGTGACACTACTAGTGTTCCATTTACGTCGGATTTCTCATTGTATGAAGTCAAACACAACTATGGGTCACATGTTTGGTTTGAAAATGTACCATTAGCTATGGCATGAGTCGCATGGGCTTCTGCAACGTCATCGGGGTCTCGAGGTCCACTCATCAAAATCTTGCGTTTCTTCTGGGTTGGACCCTGGTTCTCTGGAGTTTCGTCAGGACAAGCTAGATCATAATTCCTCTGGGAACAATCACGAGCAAAATGTCTGTCCACTCCACAAATATAAATCTGTGGTTTTGGGCCTGACATTCACACACTTCCTTGGAGGTTGAGGCCTCACAGGAAAAATACTGCGAGTCACATATGAACTAGGTTCTCCTTGCGTCACTACCTTCCTTTTGCGACTCTCAACTTGCAAACAGGTGTGGGTGCTCTCTCACAAGGACAACATTATTCTCAACATTGACAATGCCAAGCTGAGTCAAGTACTGTAGGGCAACAAGGGTGACATAAGGCGAGAGTAGACCAAAAAGGTAGTTTTTGTTTTTAAAAGCTTGTGGAACAAACCGACTCATATCAGAGATAAGAACGGTAGGTATCACCACAACAAACAAGCATCTAAGAATCAATCACAATCGCAAACAAAGACTAGCACACACATGAGACATAGTCTCAACAAGCATAATACAAACCTAGGTTTCACAAAGCAAAAGCATAAGGCTTACAACCCATCTAGCACACACATAGATCTAACAGAGTTCACACAACACAAACTCAAACAAGCGTCTTGGGGAGGAAGCAACATAACTCCTAATATCCTGCAGCAATCCTAAGTGCTCGAGGAAGCGCGTAGCTGTTCCTCCATGTGCTGGAAATGACGAGCAAAGGCAAAGTCTCCAGTGACTTCTAACAGCTTGTCATCCTCATCACGCCTCCCATAGTATCTATAGAGGGTGCCTTCAAACTTGCCGCGAAAGAAGTTCGCGAGCTTGGCAATGGTCAGCTGCATCACTCTAAGGATACCATCTTCCCAACTGTTCTCCTTCACTTCATAAGTGATCTCTGTGGTCGACGGTGCTAGGAAAGGTGCACGAATGGTACATAACACCAACTAGGACAATTCTTGTCCGTTATGGTGAGTCTGAGCTCCCTTCAACTCAGGTAATGGGCGACCGATAAGACGAGTCTTCTTGATCAAATCCTCCTCAAAGCGGCGGTAGCAAGGTGCATGCGTACCTAACCGGAAGGATTCGGTGGAGACAACTGCCATCTATACCAAATGTTTAGGTATAGTTTAAGTTGGGTAACAGTGTGCAAAGTTTTAAGATGATCAAAGGTAACTTAGTATAAGTAGAGTTTTTCAATAACACAGAGGGGATGGGACATATAGAATATTTTGGTAACTAGTCATCTTAGTGACCTGGTTTTATTAACTTTATTTTCAGAGTACTAGCTAACGTCCATGCTAACTAAGGTCTCCTAAGGTCAGGATAGCTCTGATACCAACTCTGTAAGGTCCCCCAGAACCACTATTCAAGGACACCTCCGATATGCATACATTCACGATCCCAGATCACACCAGTCGTGAACAACATATCAAGTTGGTACACAGATACAATATCCAATACACGATTACACAAATACTCACAAAAGGGGCATGGTCACATGACCAAGTCTAAAACAAATGCCACGCAGGACAAACACACAACACACACAGCGGAAGACTAAACACACACAAACGTAGTAGAGCCCAAGTCACGCCTTAACCTACAGGCTGCTGACCGGGAGACGATCCTAGTTCACAAAGCCATCAGCTCCATACTCCTCTTCGTAGATCTCCTTCTGAGACTCCTTCTCGATGTATGGCAAGTAAATACCAGGGACGAAACCAATATGAGTACATTTGAATGTACTTAGTAATACACCCATCATATAGCTTACCAAAATGCAAGTATGCTTATATGGTGTAATAGGTAGGTTATACATAAGGTTCACTAGCAATGATATATGTAAGACATATGATAGTTGATTTTGAAAATCTCTGTATCTTTGTTGAAGACGATACTTCAATGAAAAATAATATAGTTTTCTTTCTCTTGTAGATATCACATGTACAAGAGGTTTTGTAAAAAATTGTTAAAAGCAAGTTTTATCTTTGCAAAACTTCTTGGAATCAACTACCAGTTTTTGTTTAGAAAAGAAAGATTTTCTTTGCAAAACTTTTTGTAAAACAACTTCTGGCTTTTCATCGACGGTACCTCCACGGTACAAGATTTTCCTCCTTTAAGTACTTCATAAGTCCAACACCTTTTTGAAAACTCCTTTTTGAAAATATTGACACAATGCTAGCTACATGGCCATTCAACTGTCCATATCCGAGGACGCGGCTATTCCGAATAGTTCTACTCTGTAGAGGTGTACACAATCCACGAGATCCAGTACATTCGCCGTGAACAACCACGGACTGTAACAACAGTATGTGAACATCAGATAACTGATCCTAACCATACACTATGTTAAAGCTAGAATATGTCTATCTTTCAGTCGAGTTTTCCCACATCCCCGGCACCGGGCTAATCCCCGCCAAGACAGGAGCCCCAACTGCTGCAACCGGAGGAGAAATTAATCCCGTACTTTTTATGTCGCCTGTGTCAAAGATTTGGCGACATTCGGTTCGAGGGAGTACGTCCCCTTATAGAAAATTGAGATAGAACACACACTAACAAGAACAAACTTCAAGTTAAGCCCCGTGCCCATGTTGAGTTAGGGTGGCAGTACGGTAAAGGTTGTCCGACGAAGCCTAGGTTATGTGTCATTTTTGAAAACATGTTTTCCCCAAAAATGACCACTTCCACATTCCTTCGGTGCATAAGGCTTCGCCTTTCCACCGGGTTTTCCATAAAGCCTTTGTTTTGCAAAAACATATTTTTAGGGTGTCCACTTAGGGACTAATTCTTGTGATAGTAATAAATACCATATGGTGGCTATGGGCTTGGTAACACCAAGTATCAACTACTGACATAGTAATGATATATAATATTAATAGTAGTAGTAGTCACTCAAAAATAATTTTTTGGGAAATCAAAGTTTTTGTAAAACTTCCAGAGGTAAAACATGCATGATAGATAATGATAAGTGTAGTAACAGCAAGCATCAGGATGGCTTGCCTTAAAGCTCTTAGTGTCCCTGGCCTTGAAGTAGCTTGAACTTGACGCATAGCTCCACAACTGCTGCTTCTTCTCCTTCGTTTTCTAACGTCGTAAAAGAATAAAATACACACACTCAGAACTAAAGGACAAACAACTAAACCAAGCAACACATACAGCAAGAAAACTTATACTAGCGCAATCACTCAAACGTTATCGAGAAAACTATCTCACAAACTCTTAGGGTACAAAACTGTCGTAAAACAAACATATGGTTGAGAAACCATATCCATACCATATATGGAGTGGGTGTTCCACTCTCATAATAAGATATTCAAAAAGCTAAAAATATAGCTTGTGGGCACAAGGGTGATATTATTAAAATAATAACAACCAATCAAAGCAATACCTATGGAAGTGGGTATTAACCACACACAAGCAATCATCACCAAACCAGTTCACTACCAAACCAATGATTAGATAACAAGCTACGACTAAGCACCACAACAACACTAGCACAAAATATAACATGAGTACAATACTCATCCTAAGGCAATCACTCAGACAATTTCCAAACAGCAAGCAAACACATCACAAATAAATAAGCTAGTTATAGACTATGCTTATGTCTACTCAAGGTTATGGAATACATCAATCATGAAAATAAACAAACACACCAGTAGCTCAATCAATGGTAGAAAGTCATAAAACATAATCTAAAACACAATCATCACAAAATATAATGCTCCTAACAAAAAGCATAAACACATGAGTGCACTAATAGCATTCTAGTATGGAAATTCTACACAAGCATGCTATAAGAAATAATTGTATTCTACACTATAGAAACAAGCAACCCAAGAATTCATGGCATAATAACAGAAGGAATAGCATCCTAAACATGCTAGTATAAAACATACACTCATAAAATAAAAGACAACAATACTAGAACAACTGAATACATCTAGTGGTGACACTAATTCATCATTAGAGAAGCAAACATCACTACAAGGATGCATGATTCTAAACAAGCAACTCATGAATGTAAATACCTACTAACAGCACATACACCTTACAAATGCTAGTAAGCAAATACACAAAAATAATTCTATGTAAACATCTACTCAACAAACATCAAACCATCGTAGTAATATATGCTTTTCTAATCAATTAAACAGCAAGCAATCAAAGTATGAACTACATAACCAGTAGCTATGCACTCAACACAACACCAACTAAACACTTAAAAAATCCAAACACTCAATGAGAATCAATCCACACATAAATTATCAATCACAAGGAAATATTCTATTAGCAAACAATTCAATTTAAACAAACAATAGTGAAGCATTTCTTAACATGATACTCCTAAGGAATATTATGATAAAAAATGAATCACACCCAAACATACTAGTATTCACAAATAAGAACTAAAATCTTCACTCACATAAGTGAAACAAACAATCTATTTTCCTTGGTGGAAAATAATAATCATTCATATAGTAATGCATGCTATTTTCACCCAAATGTATAGTTGGGGATTTTAATCCTTAACCAAGATGCAATGGGACCAGTGGGTTACAGGCCCACTAATACCAAGGAATTTAGAGGTAACAAGGTGTCTGTTCACACATGAAAAAATTAAAATAACAAGGCAAACCATACAAGGCTACTCATACTAGTGAAAAATAATACTAGTGAAAACAAATAACAAATGTTACACATGCATTTCTTATGAAATAAGTTTCAAGCTAAACAGGGATAATAACATAAAAATAACAGTACCAAAATGGTAATGGACTCACCACAATCATATCACAAACTTAAGTAAAAACAAATCTAACAAGATTGGTTCACACAATAATCAAATGATAATACTAGGAAAATAACAAATACTATTTCTATTGTTATTTGAGTTTCCAAACATGCACACACTTTCTAAGGTAGATGTACTGCAAGAAAACAACCTAATAACATGTGGTAACACCTCTACACATGCTAGGAAACAAGATCCAAACAGTCACACACTTGTTTACAAACAAACACACAAGTAACAATGAAAACATAAAAGGTGTCGTTTCTAGTTTTGCTCACTAAAAATAATCTAGGGCTCCAAAAATTAATCCAAGCTAGGATATGGTATATATAGTAATAAGAAAACTCATCCAATTGGATTCACCTCAAAAAAACATTTTTAAACTCCTTCTAAAAATCTTAGAAAAGTCTACTGGCCATTTATCAAAATGGATCGCATTTCCATTTGGTAACTCACCTTGATGTGAGGAAAAGTCCTAGTGATATATCTAGTCCTAAGCTATCCAAAACAATTTAGTTTGACCACTTTGGATACAGATCCAAAAAGTTATGCCACAAACATCTTTACAGACACCCTGTGGCAAAACAGATCTTGAGACAAAAATACAAGTCAAAACTTAGATCTACAAATTTTAGATGGTTAGGAAAACATATTGCTAGAGCCAAGATTTTTGGTTGATTTTATTTTTCAATCTAGGTATTTTTCCCCAGCTCAAAGAAAACATCACAAATCTGCACAGATTTAAAAAGAAATAGAAACAAAGGACGTGCTGGGATTTCTCACGGGCGCGGCCCAACTAGTCAGCGGCGCGGCCCAAACGTGCAGTGCGCACGCGGCCAGCGCGGGAACGGTGCGGGTTCAAGCGTGGCCGTAGACCTCTAGATCTACGGTTCGCTGCGTTCTTCCTCCTCCCTCTCTTCTCTCTCTCACCGACGCGACGGAGAAACTAGGACGACGGCAATAGCTCACCGTGGGGATCGAGGATTGCTGGCGCGGGCTCGGGGGAGGTAGCTGGGGCTTGGGCTGTCGAGGGGCACGGTAAACGGCGCCTGGCTTGGCGTCAAACAGCGGCGAGCGGCAGAGTGACCGCGGCGCGATCTCGACGGCGGTGGCGGTTCCTGCGGGCAGAGGCCAAGGGGAGTGGTCAGGCGGTGTCAGGGGAGTACGGGAAGTCCATCCAGGGCGGTGGAAGGGAATGGGAAGGCACGGGGGAGGGGAGTACTACCTCGAGCTCCCGGCGGTGATCGTCGGGATCAAGAGCTTGGGCACGCTCCTAGGGGCCAGGGCAGGGTTTACTTTCGGCTTGGGGGAGGTGTGTGGATGTGGAGGAGGTCAGTGGCGCAATGGGCAGGCGAGTGGAGGCGTATAGCCACGGGATTAAGGGCAATGGGAAAGGGGTGGCTCGGGTTGATGCCAAGTAATGGCATAGGAGGTGCTCTAGGGGTTTTTTGGTCACATCACAACCAGGCAAGAATGGCCAAGGGGCAAGACCACCAAGGGGCAGTCAAGAGCTGGCTTTTGGAGGCAAGATGAGGCAAGGCCAAGTCAAAAGAGTCAAAAGTATGGAGTCCCATACCATGCCACATCACCATTCCTCCCCTCTCTTCTCTCACAAGATTCCTTCTCACACAAGGCTTCTAGAAGGTCAGTCAAGCATCCAAAGTGGAGTGCAAACAACAGGGATTCGAAATGGCAAAGTGGTGTTTTCACTTTTGAAAGAAAAACTCAAAAAAAACAACTGACAAAATTGGTATTTAGCATTGTTCAAAAAAATTCAGAAAATTCAGTAAGGACTTAGAGATTTTTTTCTAAGTGTTGGAATCTGTTAAAAACATCAGAAAGTTCACACTGTTTTCAAGGGTCAAATAAATTCCAATTTTTGTTTTCAAAGTGGGAACTTGTTAACCATTTTTTAAACTTTCAGAAACATATTTTGAAAACAAATTTGAAATAGTTTAAGGCTGTGAAAACAATGTGGTAAAAGGCATACTTTCTGTTTTTCTCTGTTTCCCCAAAATGCCTTTTTCTGCCTTATTTTTATACCACAAAGACAACAAGCAAAAGATCATTTTTATTACTCCAAAAATAAAAACAAGCTTATGGATTTGTAGTCCATATATCAAGGAACAAATAAAAGTCAAGAAAACATAAAATAACGTTTTATAGCTTAGTGAAAACAAAGGTGGAAAACGGGTACATGGCTATATTTTTAGGAAATATTTTCTGTAGAAAACTTAAAAGAAAACTTCCATAAATCATTTTGAAATTTTGTTTTCTTGGATCCAAGAAGGTTAAAAGTTTATTTTAAGATCCAAACAAGAATGATCCAAGTCTTGGAATAAAATTCACTCAAGTAATCAATAGAGAAAACAATAGGGAAAAAAATTATAAAAGTGTTTTCAGAACAATTTGATAATGGTTTCATCAAGAAACAAAACTTGTATTGCAAATATGATTAAGATAATAAACACATGTTAGTTCAAACAATCATGTTGTTAGAAAAAAATTGTTGTCCCTAATTTTTGTCTTCTTGAACACAGTACAAGATTCCAAAAAGTGGGGTGTGACATGTCCACTAGTGAAATTAGGATCCATTGGCCTTGTTTCTAAGCATTGAAACACTATTTACAACCTGTTCTGCTACATGTTTGGTTGCTGCCATTTTTATTTCAGATTGCTATTATCACCTATAACCATCCATAGTACTTGTATTTCACTATCTCTTTGCCGAACTAGCGCACCTATACAACTGACAATTGTATTGGGTGTGTTGGGGACACAAGAGACTTCTTGTATCATAATTGCAGGGTTGCTTGAGAGGGACACCTTTGACTTCTTCCTCCCTGAGTTCGAGAAACCTTGGGTAATCCCCTTAAGGGAAACTTGATGTTGTTCTATAAACCTCTGCACCTGGAGGCCCAACACTGTCTACAAAAATAGAAGTGTGTGTAGACATCAACCCACTCGCACGTGTGACATGCCGTGGGGTGCAGACCCCCGAAACTTACGCCACCGTGCTCGGCTCGATCTCTCAGAGCAGCGGCGGAGTCAACTTCTTCAACAAACCTGCACATAACCGCCTCATCTTTCCTAGTGTTGCCGCTTTTTACCGACGACCACTTCCCTTTGATCCACGTCCAAGGCGACCCCTTGCACGTGATCATTGGGCCCATAGAAGGATGATACGCCGCAAACATATCTACTTTTCCATCCAGTTTTCTTATTGTTTTCCCGCATATTTGCATGATTTGGATCAAACTAACTTGGACTAACGCTGTTTTCAGCAGAATTACCTTTGGTGTTTGGTTTTGTGGAGAAACTGAACTTCCTCAGAAAATTCCAGAAAAATACGAAAAATTATTTCTCCACATTTTTATGGACTTTTTATGGATTGGAGGGAGCAGCAATTTTTCACCACATGTGGTACCCCTAGAACCAGAAATTTTACAGCTCGGGCACCTCTCTTCCCTCTCTCCAGCTCTGTACCTCCGCCACTCCTCCCAAGCATGGGGCGGGATGCCTTCTAGTGCCAGCTGCACCTTCGACCTCATGACCCACCTGCTCGCCTGCCCTTGATGATTCCACTACCGGAAGTACAGGGTGAACAACCTGTCTGCCAAGGATGGCCGAGCCGCCAAACTGTTCCGATGCTCCAGCGACCTGAAAACCACCAGGAAGTCCTCCGGCTTGAACACATGCACCGAGAACGCGCCATGAGAATGGCGTTTTCACCAACACAATGTCCCTCCAGAATCTAGTGCACTGATCATCTAAAATGTGATCGTCGTTGTTGAGTATCATGATTATATTAAGAAACATAGATAGCATAGAACTCTATTCTACCTTGCCTTGTACTCCAAGTAGACCATTATACTCCATATATATGCCCATGACGCTCAAGCAATACAACAACGATTTCACCAATCCCTCTCTATCCTTCAACATGGTATCAGAGCGGGGAGATCCTTGACCTAGCCGCCACACACGCTTCCACTTCGCGCGGCCCCCGGGGAGGTCGATCTACATGATCTCCGCCAGGGGCAGTGCCGCCTCTACCTAGGGTTTGTCCGCCGGTCATGTTGATCGGCTGCCCTAGAGAGTCTTTTTCTCCGCCGGTCGCTTGACCGGCGTTTTTCTTTTTTTGGTTTTCCGATCTAAGATTGGTTTGCGTCGCCCGCCGCCACCGTCGATCCTCGCGTGCCTCTACTCCGACACCTTCACCGACACGACAGACTCACGCGCCATGCAACGGCCCGTAACGGCCATTGTCCACATGGCCTCTTTGCCGCCTCGGCGGCTTCGCGCGATGCGGCGGCCCATAACGGCCGCCTTCCGCGCGTGTGCCCGCCCGTCGCCGTGTGCCAGTCGTCGTCGCCCCTACTTCAATCAGGACTCCTCCACCACCCCGCCTTCACCGTGGCTGCCTCACGCATGGAGCTTCCTTGGCCGCTCAGGCACGGCGATGCGTTCGCCACTCGGCCTCCACCACCCAGCCTCACGTCATCATCTTCACGCTGACGGGCGCATCCTCACCTTGCGAGCCAGTGGATTGGTCACCCGCCCGCCCGCGATCCGTTCCATCCAGGCTACGTGGCTGATCCGTACAGTCGTCAGCGTGCGCTTCCGCAGGTTCCCATGAAGACCGTCCCCGAGTTTGTGTCTATCACCGATCGAGCAAACAAGCTGCCGCTGCGTCGCCCCGTCAGGCTGCAAAGCTGCCGCCCCGTGGTTCTCACCGCGGCTGGATCAACCCGCACGTCCGGCCGCGTCGCCCCTTCGGGCCGTAGCGCCATGGCACGCGATCCACACCGTCGCCCCGAGGTTGTCCCCGCGACTGCCCTAACGGCGCGCTACCGCTGGGTCGCTGATGACTCCCAAGTACAGGAGATCAATTGAAGTACCTTTCCATAAGTATTTGAGTGTCGAACCCAGGAGGAGCTGAAGGTAAGCTATCTATTCTCTAAAGCCCTATAACCCTCTTATATGGCTGTTTATGCAAAGCAATAAGTTTGACTAAAAGGAACTAACTAATTAAAAGCAAGTGACGTGGAGTGTGGTTTGTCTAGTAACTTGTGAAGCAAGTTTAAAATGCAAGTAATCCTAGAGCAAGTTTCTAAAGTAAGTTTCTAAGCAAGTTTCACAAGTAGCAAGCAACAAATATCTCAAGTATCTCAAGGGAGCAAGTGTTCTAGCAATAGGTGTTTCGTTCGTGTGGTTGTCACAATTAGTGAAGCACATGTTTTAGTCTTAGTTGTTTCTTCTAGGAAGGAGCCATGAATAGGTATAGTCAAGTAAATGATCTACAACCCCTTATGATGGATCATGTGGCCAAGTAAATGACTGCACAAGATTGATTAAGACATAAAGTCCCACCATAGCCATACGTTCTAAGGTCCCCTATATATATCCCCCAATAACTTAACTTTGTGGCTCGGTCTCAGGTTACTGTCACTCCCAAGTCACCACCACTCCATTATGCTACCGGTGATCACCTTACATGCATTCCCCAACATATGCGTGCACTCATATATTGTACATAAAGACAATCATAGAAGATAACAAACTTGTATGCAACCAATCAACGAACTATTTCACCATTGCCAAGAACAATTCACTACTCAAACATAGACGGGGAGACACAATACATCAAGGGAATATAGTATTGCATCATACATCGTGTTTGCCAAGAGATTACAGTGGAGAGATGGAGCTTATCTTGCTGTAGATGTTGATGATGAACACACCGGAGGGGGGTGGAGCCCTCCGGGGGTGATCCCGGCGGCGTTTCCCCCCTCCGATCTTCTCCGGCGGCAGCCTTCTCCCTCTTTGTTTCGTGGTTTCGTCTCTCGGTGCCGCCTCCTCCTCGAAAAGGCCAGGGGACCCTTTATATAGTCGTTTTTAGGTCACGAGACACTCGGGAGAAGAAAGATCGATGGCATCGGAGCCACGGGGGTAAAAAGGGTCCTCTCACGCGGCCAAGAAATCTGGCCGCGTGGAGGGTCCTCTTTGCCACCTGGTTGGCCTTTTGGCCCTCTACTTTGGCCCATGGTCTTTGTCTCGAAAATTCTGAACCGTGCTCTTTGGCCTTGCCCTTTTTTGAGTCCCGAAGCTCCCGGAAAGTCTGAAACACTAAAAAGTACGTTTTCTGGAAAAACAGGGTTAGAACCAAAAGAAGGGGGATTGTTTAGAAAATCCCCCAAATCATTATAAAACATGAATATAAGTTGCTAATATGTAGGAAAAACAAGTAATAACATGCAAAGTTCATGTATGCATTTTACATGCATCAACATCCCCAAGCTTAACCCATGCTCGTCCTCGAGTATGAAGGTGATAAAACTAACATGGACTTTGCATATTGAAACAATCATGGGATATCAAGGAGGATTATTCATTCTACATATAATCAAATGATTAATACTAGAAATGAGTAGCAATATACAATTCATGTTGTAAGAAATATCAAATATGCAAGCAAAGATGCTTCATGAAAGTTCACAAAGTGTATAATGAAATAAAAGCACTATGGACCAAATGCATACACAAAATGAAAAATAAAATCCTATATTGGTCAAAGAATAGCATAATGGAAAATAGAAAATATGGTGGACACTTTGGAGAAAATTGAGTAGAGGTAAAACATGATCAAGTCTTATTTAGCCTCTAAATTATTCAACTAAAATTAGTAATTGAAATGTGGTATCAATTGATCTAGGACTCTCATTGCCCCTTTATCACTAGCATCTTAAATGGTGAATGTTGAAGTAATGTGAATGACAAGGTGGTTGAAAGCCTCATGCCCCGTGAGTGTGAAAACCTACTCCATGATTACTCAACTTAAGATTACTAATAAGATTTGTACAATCATAATAAGTATTAATGACATCATAGAGAACCGCAAAGAGGTACCTATTGCCCCATGACATGGAAACAAGCCCATGTCACAATGACAAGACAAACAAACGGAGTAGACTCATCATCCTTTTTATTTTCATTCACTATTATGCATAGCTTCTTATTTTATTGTAGGATGTGTTGTAGAGTCACTCAAGCTCTAAGTAAATTTGCACCATGATAAAGCATGGCTTGGGTTAGCGGCCCAATGCGTTTCTCTAGTCATATAGATACTTACTCATCAAAACTTACTACTTCTCTATTTCATTTCGGCATGGTAGAAGTCCAAAAACAAAAGTACATGATATCAACCAAATGTAAATTTTTGTGCAATGTTGAAAGCTTTCCGGTGATACATGTTTATACCTAGCTCCCAACCACACACTTGTCAAACGCAAAACTTGTGGATCCCATTATTGGGTCATGTTTATTAGATGCATAAAAAGTAAAATGCGCCTTCAAAAGTTCGTGAGAGTCCTATCCCAAGTTCAACCCATGACAATTAATAAAGTGAATATCTTAATTTAGAACATAAATAACACAATAACATGGTGAACATACTTGGAATAGCAATGAAGCTAATGGGAAGATATGGTGGACTCACTGGAAATACTTGGCTAAGGAGTGTTGGAAACAAGTTTTTACTCGTTGGAATTTTTAAATTTTTGGCTAGCAAGAGGGAGATAGTTGACCAGCTACTATGCATGCATATGTCCATAGAACTACTCATTTCATGAGAAACTAAATAAACCAGCAATTAACATCAAGGACATGAATAAGAGATAGCTCAAGACAACATTATTGCAAATTTCTACACATAAAAAGCCTATAAATCATGCAAACATATGTAGCTCTTCAAATCAACCATGTCATCCCTATTCCAAGTCATAATACTAGCATCCAATACATTCGAACCCCAAACTCTAGTAGCTCAATCTCATATAAAATGATGGGTGTGGTCTTATCAAAACAAAAATAAAAACAAAAACTAGACGCTTCAAGTCTCTACGATAAATGCTTTGCTTAGAAAAACAGAAATTAGACGTGTGCTAACCAAAAGAGTGTAGCTCCAGTGGGGTGTTCATCACATCCCCAAGCTTATGGCTTTCACCATTCTTGGATGTATTGAGGCGCAGCTCCTCTATTCCCTGTGAAAAAAACTTCAGAAAACATGTTTCTCCCATTCTTTTTCCGTGGGGTGAGATTAGCAAGGACAAATAAATCACATGCTTGCTGTGCAAAATTCCAAATCAAATGCTCCAGTAGATAGACAATAAGGTTCATTATGTTGTATGTTCACTCTCTTGCTTGAAAGAATCATGGAAATTCGATTCCCAAGCCGAAAGAGTGCATAAAACAAAAGAAGGCAGAATATGTCCAGAAAAGCAACATCAACAAAATGAACGTTTTTCCCTAAGCTAGACTCGTGAAAAAAGTAAGCCAATTTTTGTGCTTACAGAGGACGAAAATCTGCAGACATACTAAAAAATTAGCTCAATCCGACATACCAATAAAAAACGTAAAATCATACGGTGAGCAGACTCGTGCTGAAACAGAAATTTCATGCACTAGGATAGCAACTTATAAGTCCAAATGGGTTTGACTTGACTCTTTATTGAAAACTCCAGAATTAAAACAAAAAAAAATAATCGTTTGAGACAGAAAGAGGACACTAGGAAAATACAAACAAAAACAACCGGGTTGCCTCCCGTAAAGCGCTTTATTGATAGCCGTATAGCTAGGCTTTTCTTACTTAACATCATGATGGTTGGAGTGAGGTGGCTCGGCATCCCCAAGCTTGGATTCTTGTACTTATTTGATACATGTAGGGTGAGCCCAGGGGTAAATCCCCAAGCTTGATTGGTTGTCCCTCTTGATCTTTGTTCATCTCACTCAACTCTTCCTCCTGAAAAATTCTTCTTACGCAAATCTCAACATAAAACTTGATTAGAGGGGTTAGTGCCTCCATAAATAAAATCCACATAGGTACAGCAAAGACACATCATGAGTTGATTCTAAATATTAACTACTGTTACTACAGTTGTGCATTTCTCCTTGATCAAAAGAACCACACAAAACACAACTAATGAGAGCAATGCAAAATAAAGACATAATCTGCCAAAAACTGAACAACCCGTAAAGAGTGAATTTTTTAGAGGCACTTAAGTTGCTCAAATCAGAAAACTTAAAACTAATGAAGTATGTAGTGATAACTAAATATTTCTTTCGTAAATTACCAGGTCAAAATTCCACTTCTGTGATTTTAAACATTTTTCGCAGTGAAGTTCAGGAATCTGTTTTCTTGACAGCTAATTACTATTGTTTAATCCTATGTCTCATATAAGATTATTCTTGCCATTTAAGATGAGAAATAAGACAGAATTGTGATGTTACAGTAGTGAACTAATATTTTTATTATTTTAGCTTTGGAAAAAGTTTTAATGATAGAGACTTTGCAATGGTTTCATTGGCATGAACAACACATGTTCAAGGTCGACCCCAACTTCTCCATTACTCATCCTTCTCATTTACTTTCCCAAATTTTTTATAAAATGAAAATCTTAAACTAAATGATACATAACAGTAGGTAAAGGCATTTTACATGTTGTAAAGACATAAATGTGTGCTCAAACCGAATAGGAAATTAAAGCATAAAGAACACACCAAAAAATATTAAACAATTTATTTTTAAGTCTAACCCATTTCCTATGCATTGGCATTTTGTAATGAAACAAATAAAAGAAGCACATAATAGCAAGCATAGAAAGGTAGACCAAGTGCAAGTGCAACTTCAATACTTTCAGCATAAAGAGGGGAAACTTAATATTGTTGAAATATGTGTAACCATGTTTCCCTCTCTCATAATAATTTTCAGTAGCATCATGAATAGATTCAAAAATATGAATATCACATAAAACATTCTTATCATGAGCCACATGCATAAAAGAATCACTACTCTCCACATAAGTAAAATCCTCATTAGTGATAGTGGGAGTTAAGCATTCATAATTTTCATTGCAATCATCATATATAGGAGGCATAGTATCATCAAAGTGAATTTTCTCCTCCAAGCTTGGGGAACTAGAAATATCATGCTCATCAAAACCAACTTCCCCAAGCTTAAAACTTTCCATAGAATCAAGTATATCATTTTTATCCTCAATAGTAGGGGGACTAAAAATATCATATTCATCAAGACAAACTTCCCCAAGCTCAAGGTTTTCCTTAGCAATAAAGGTGTTCAAAGAATTAGTACTACCACACATATGGTTGTTGTGCAAATAATTTTTCAATTTCTCCTCAAACACTTCATGTCCTAATTCAAGGTAGATATTATACAGTTCTAAAATTCTTTGGTTGTTTTCCATTTTATAATTTTTTTTTGTGTTTTAGGTTTATATGTTAGTATGCAATGCAAACAAGAATAAAAGCTTAGCACAACGCTCCCCGGAAGCGGCGCCAGAAAAGTGCTTGATGACTCCCAAGTGCATTAATCAATTGTAGTACCTTTCGATAAGTATTTGAGTGTCGAACCCACGAGGAGCTGAAGGTAAGCTATCTATTCTCTAAAACCCTATAACCCTCTTATATGGCTGTTTATGCAAATCAATAAGTTTGACTAAAAGGAACTAACTAATTAAAAGCAAGTGACGTGGAGTGTGGTTTGTCTAGTAACTAGTGAAGCAAGTTTAAAATGCAAGTAATCCTAGAGCAAGTTTCTAAAGCAAGTTTCTAAGTAAGTTTCACAAGTAGCAAGCAGCAAATATCTCAAGTATCTCAAGGGAGAAAGTGTTCTAGCAATAGGTGTTTCGTTCGTGTGGTTGTCACAATTAGTGAAGCACATGTTTTAGTCTTAGTTGTTTCTTCTAGGAAGGAGCCATGAATAGGTATAGTCAAGTAAATGATCTACAACCCCTTATGATGGATCATGTGGCCAAGTAAATGACTGCACAAGATTGATTAAGACATAAAATCCCACCATAGCCTTACGTTCTAAGGTCCCCTATATATATCCCCCAATAACTTAACTTTGTGGCTCGGTCTCAGGTTACTGTCACTCCCAAGTCACCACCACTCCATTATGCTACCGGTGATCACCTTACATGCATTCCCCAACATATGCGTGCACTCATATATTGTACATAAAGACAATCATAGAAGATAACAAACTTGTATGCAACCAATCAACGAACTATTTCACCATTGCCAAGAACAATTCACTACTCAAACATAGACGGGGAGACACAATACATCAAGGGAATATAGTATTGCATCATACATCGTGTTTGCCAAGAGATTACAGTGGAGAGATGGAGCTGATCTTGCTGTAGATGTTGATGATGAACACGCCGGAGGGGGGGTGGAGCCCTCCGGGGGTGATCCCGGCGGTGTTTCCCCCCTCCGATCTTCTCCGGCGGCAGCCTTCTGTCTCTCTGTTTCGTGGTTTTGTCTCTCGGTGCCGCCTCCTCCTCGAAAAGGCCAGGGGACCCTTTATATAGTTGTTTTTAGGTCACGAGACACTCGGGAGAAGAAAAATCGACGGCATCGGAGCCACGGGGGCAAAAAGGGGGCCTCTCACGCGGCCAAGGAATCTGGCCGCGTGGAGGGTCCTCTTTGCCACCTGGTTGGCCTTTTGGCCCTCTACTTTGGCCCATGGTCTTCGTCTCGAAAATTCTGAACCGTGCTCTTTGGCCTTGCCCTTTTTGGAGTCCCGAAGCTCCCGGAAAGTCTGAAACACTAAAAAGTACGTTTTCTGAAAAAACAGGGTTAGAACCAAAAGAAGGGGGATTGTTTAGAAAATCCCCCAAATCATTATAAAACATGAATATAAGTTGCTAATATGTAGGAAAAACAAGTAATAACATGCAAAGTTTATGTATGCATTTTACATGCATCAGTCGCCCCTTCGGGCCGTAGCGCCGCGGCACGCGGTCCACGAAGCCGCCCCGAGGTCTTCCTCGCCGTCGCCATTGCGTCACTCTTTCGAGCCGTAGCGCCATGGCACACGGTCCATTCCGCCGTCCCCACGCATTGACCTCTTCGTTGTATGCGCCATGCCGCCACCCTAGGCGCAGAAATGCCACCGTCTGCGTATGGTTTTCGTCACATTGTTGGGTTCTTCTTCGCCTACTTCGAGCACTGCCGCCGCCGCGCCACCCGCGTCGCGGCCGCTCATCCGAGCCGCGCCGCCTCTGCCGGGGACCGACGTGGCCCTCCATGGGCTATCTATGGTTTCACCGACTACATCGTCGTCCACCTCTTCATCTTTGTCCAGGACCAGCTAATCGCCAGCGTCGCGTCATCTTCCCCGGCCACTTCATCTACTCCGACAACCGCGAGCAACATCAGCGCTACGACGATTGGTGCCGCAACCGTCGTCGGGTCCTTCTCTGCTAGCCCCCTCGACCTGGCGTACAGCTCGTACTGGTCCCCGTCTACGCATGTCCGATGCTGGCAACACCGATGCGTGCCTTCATCTACGACGTGTCCCCGGGTCTGGCAAACTCGGTGCGGTGCTTCGTTAACATCGTCTTCGTCTGTCTACACATGCCCGGTGCTGGCAACACTGGCGCGTGCCTTCATTCACGATATGTTCCCAGGTTTGGCACCGGCGTGACGCCTCGTCAACATTGTATTCTACCCGACGTCACCACCGTCTTCTTCTCGACGTCTCATGCTTCGACTGACGACCACCCACCAGTGCCGCTCAATCTGAGCCGCGCTACGCTCCTGATTACGCGGCTACCCTGACTCGACGTCGACCATGGCATTTTGCACGGATACCTCGACTACGGCTTCACCACTCTACGCTCTCGGCTACCTCGACATCGGCACAAAGGGCTACCGTCTTGCTTGAGCAACCTCGTCGGCTTGCACTCCAGCCACAACATCCGCGATGCGTCGACCATTACGACTGTGGTGGGGATGTCCATCGGCTCCGCCTTCGGATTCTTCTCCAGTCTCATCGTCTGTGTCGCTACGTTGTGACTGTGGGGGATATTGAGTATTATGATTATATTAAGAAACATAGATAGCGTAGAACTCTATTCTGCCCGAAGGCCGAAAGAGGTCCATGCCGGTCTTGTTGCAGGGGAGCATGTAAATATGCACCTATATCATTTAGCCGCCTTTAATTACACTAGCTACCGTTACACTTGCACAGTTGCACATATATAGACGCACGCACGATGGCACCAGGCTAGCTAGGCTTCAACTGTTCCATGATCTGACATGATCGATGTGTTTAGACGGAGTACTTTGCCAACATGAACTTGTGAGTGACGACGACGCCGAGCGCAAAGGCGGCGGCGGCAGCCGCGATCACCTGCCCCCGGTCCCATTCAGATCGTTTCTTCTTTGCCTCCGTCTCCCACGCGGCCACCTCTTCCGCTTCGTCCATTCTCGCCAACGCCATGTCGGCCGCACCGACCGGCACCTTGGGCACGGTGAGGCAGAGCACGCTGCCGTCGAAGCGGGCGGCGATCCTGTCGACGTCGGCCGTAGGAGGCAGCTGGAGCGCCTCGTGAACCCGCACATGTCCAGAGGGGCGCTGGCCGCGGAGGGTCAGCCTGCCACCGGCGTCCACGAGCACCTTGAACTCGTCCTTCTTGAACCCTTCAGCCCAAGAAAACTTATCCAGGTTGAGGCGTGTACGTAATACGGAGTAGTAGTAATTAACAGTTTAATCTCGCCGGGTTTACTAGACTTACAGATTACCTGGGAGGTCGAAGCGAATAAGATAGGTCGTGGCCCCATCGTCCCAACGGGGTTTGCGTTCCAAGTCGAAGTCGCACCGGTGCCCGTCCGCCGCGTCTTTCGCTGAAAACTGCCGGCCAGCTCGCCATGGTCTGCTCAGCTGATCGATCGAGTTGCTGAAGCTGGGATTCGCGTGATACTACGCCTACGCGCGCATGGGTTTCCTTGCTTGCTGCATGAATGCCTAGCTTAAATACACACGTAACAACGGTGCTTTAGGGTGTTGTGCTTCCCTGGTTATTCCAAGCTTGTCATGTGTGGGGCTGCACAACTTTAGCTGGGGCCAAGGCTAGGGATCTCTTCTCTGAAAAATAGCATCTCTCGTCTCTTCGGTCGCTACCTTTCTGCATGCGTGCAAGTCTTCTCATTTCAGGAATTTATCGGCGGGAATAATCCAATGTTGTAGTACTCGATGAACCCAGCTAAAAAAAAAGTACTCGATGAATCCCAGGAACGAGCCCATTTTTTCTTTCATTCCGAGTATAATCCTAGTATTTTTTTTTTTGGATTTATCCTATTTACTATAGATTGACCAACTTAGGCAATCGCACGCGTGATGTTATTGTGTACATTGTTAAGAATTTAGGCAATTTACAGATTAAATTAATCCAAGGATAAATCATGAACACGACGTAAACATACTGATAATTAACCATGTTCCTGCATACTAGATTTCATAGTAGATACATCTACGCAAACTAGTAGTATTGCACACATGAAAATAATAAGGAGAGGGATAAACGTGTTATACCCTGCCGTCGGCTAATTGGCAGTAGCCGTAGCAGAAGCGGCAGCAGCGGTGGCGGCAGCTGCAGCAGTGGCGGCCTCGGCGGCAGCAACAACGCGTTCAGCTTCGGTGGACATGTTGACGATGATGGCGATGCAGTAGCAGTCGAATTAGAAGTACGGCAGCGAGCAGTCGCGTAGGAAACGTTCTCCAAAAACCTAATCGCCCCTCTCCCGTACAGGATCTGGAGAGGCGGGGTTTCGGAGGGCTGCTCTCCCGTCGGTCGTGCACGCGGTAGACCGGATGAGATCACCGGCGGCAGCAACAGAGAAAGGAATGACAATGGGCGCAAAGAGTATGAGGTGTGTATCTCTGTGTCCGCCTGAGCCCTCAATATGTAGGCATGGCCGGGTAGGAGAACGCTCAGCTCACAAATTAAATTGACATTTACTACAGCCGTTACCACGTAATCAATGCGGCGTTTTACTGCGCGCGGTTACCACGTGATCAATGCGGCGTTTTACTTCGCGCGGCTGTTACTAAAATAGACATCTCATATTATTGGCGTGTTTGTTGACTATCCGTTTCTGACTGCCAAAATAAAGGCATCGGCTCGACTCATTCCCGCAACCCGCGGCGCGCCGCGTCGTGACGATGCGAGCGACGGAGGAGGAGCGCGTGTGGAACACCTCCACAACTCCTCTCTGTTTATACCAACTCACACTAGGGGGGAGAGAGCTCACCTTATGAACCGGTGCAAAACTCTCACAACTAGCAATATAAGACTAAACTCCCACCATTTGTTATGATAGCATGGGCCTTAGCGATTAAATGGAAATTGTCTAATGGGCCTGAAGCCCACCTTAAATTTCAGCATACATGAGGTCATCCAACGGAAGAGAAATCTGCCTATTTCTGGTCACAGTCTGTTGAGATCTTCTGAAAGTAAGGTTATACCTCCCGCCAAGTGCAATGTTCATCTGAGGTTGCACAAAACCATAAGTTTACGAAAGTTGGTTTTTCTTTTTCTTTTTGAAAAAGGAGCTCTGCCCCGGCCTCTACATCAAAATAATGCATGCATACACTTTTTTATTGCTAAGTACAAAAAAAAATCAAAACACGGGGCAACTAAAGTGAAAATAAAAATCAGCCAACAAAAGAAAGAGATTCTCAATATCTAGTATTTTAAAATATCGTCACGCTGGAGATAGGCCGAACGAACGGCATCCAGAATCCATAAGATCATGTTTGTCTATAGGGAGGAGGGAATGGTAACATATGTGGCTTTGTTGATAACCTGCAAAAAAGAGAGCAAATTCTACCTTATTAAAAACAACAACATTACGATAACTCTAAATTGCCCAAAGAAAAGGAGAAGCAAACTACATGATATGTGCCTTAATGGTTTATCAATCAAATTTAACTGGTTCCCAAATATATTGAAACACTGTTAGCATGAAAGGAGAACCAACTATATGTATATGCACAAATGGTCACCACTAGTGCTGGTCGAGGCTCTCGATGTTGGAGTACCCCTCTTAAGAGCGTAAAAGCGTTAATATTCAGCCCTGTAAATCCCAAGTACGTCGGGAACCTTTCTGTCATGTGTGATGCTAATCTTTTTCATGCCCATTCTCTTTACACCGGGTTATTTCATTCCTTTGAACTTAGTTTTTCAGTTTTCATTGGTATCTTATTTATCCCCGGCTAATCCATTGTTATTTCATTCCTTTAAACTCTTTACATCCGGTTATTTCATTCATTTGAACTCATTTTTCACTTTTCATGCGTCCGTTTATAATTTAGAAATAACCATACTAAACATGTCGGTTTATGAATTAGAAACGCCCGTACTAAACACGTCCGTTAATGAATTATAAACATCCACAATAAACGTGTTTGTTAATGATTCAGAAATGTCCGTAATAACCGCATATGTTAATGAATTAATCAACGACTCGTTAATTTTCCCAATTAAAAAATCTAATAATGCGCCAATAAGAATTTCTAAATTTATGTTGCAAACATTCCCCCAAGTCTCATAGGCACATCTCATGATTTTAAAGTTCCAAAATTTTGTATCATATACCGATGCTTAGTCGAGACTGTTAAGGTGAACTTCCACTTAGAACATTATGCTAAATTAGTTTACAACTTAGATAGTGGATTATGCCTTGAACTATAATTTTTCTTTCATACCATTTTCACACAAAGTTTTGGTCGATACGAAGTTGCCGCAAGGATTCCCCACGAATGGAGTTTACGCGTCATATTCCAAAGGCCTTCCATGAGTTTATTAGAGAGCACTCAAATCACACAGACTACGACGTTTGACGGTTAGACTCATGCATATAGGTGAGTTTCTCAAGAGATGTTGTGCAGGACACCTATTTGCATATATAAATAAGAAGAACATAGTAAGACAAATGTCAACCTGCCATGGAGGTTAGGAGAGTATTACATCTTCATGGAGTGGGATAAAACACAAAAGAATACTCTCCTCCTGGCTTACCAACGATTTGTCTCCCACTTCTACTTCATGGGATTTATGATAACATAGAGTAGGTTACCATTGTGGAAAACTCATACCATGTGTTTCAAACCCATCCCCCTCGATGCATTGAATATCATATTACGTGATAGACCATGTCGACACCTGCGGTAACTCCGTGCACCACTGCATGTGGAGTGCACAATCCGTTGACATAAAACTTATGGATGTCCTTCTCCATAAATATTACGTCCCTCAGAGTAGTATAATAAAAACATTCCGGGTCCACTAGTTCACACTACTTATTATTACAAGCCAAAAATGAATAAAGTTTTCTAACTCTTCCTCGGTCATCTGGGGCTGATTAAAATATTCAAACTCAACTTGAGACAGTTAAAGAAATGCTTGAAAACAACAAGAGAACCATGATAGCTCAACAACTTATATTCTAGAGCTGCTCGACTAGGTTCCCTTCTAATACTAGACTAGGCGCGCCTAACTACTCATTTGATGCTTCTTCTTCATTATCGTCAGCTCCATAAGTAATGATATAGTCGACTCCTTTGCTGCCTTCGAATAGATCTGGGGCTTCATAGTAGAACTCTGGGCCTTTGGTGTTCTGATCGTTGACGTCATGGCTGACCTACTCAAAGTCAAAGAAAAGTGTCAACGGAAGGGTTGAGTAACGAGTGTTACTTAGCAAGCTCGGGTAAGAAAATGTTTTGAGTTTTCATGCACTAGCTAGCGTCACGACCATAGGTCAAGACATGATGCAAGTGTTTTTGAAAAGGTTTCTTGAAAAGGTTGGTTTTAGCTCAAAAAAACTATGTTCCCCAGCCCTCACGAGTTTAAGAATCATTTAAGATTCGTTTCCTGCCGCGAGCGTAGTTCCTTACGGGAAGACTGAAGTAACTATAAAAAATTATACACTTTGCATAGGTGCGTTACTTTTCCCAAAAGTAGACTTAGCCTTGATACAAGTTTCACACTTGGGTGTGTGGTTTGTCCAGCATAAGGTTCTTGAATTCATTCTGAGCCTTCTTCAACCTTAGACATTCACCATTGTCATGACAGACCAAATCCTTGGCACAACGAGGGCCCCAATCCTATGCGTCACCCCACCCGAGACACAACTACCTTCACCTGACCCGCTAAGGGAAGTTTACACGGCGCTCCCACACACATTGGTCGCATCCACGACCCAAGCAGGTAGCGCATCTGAGAATATGTGATAAGGAAAAAGGTACTTATGACCCCTCCGACCCATACCATAACCTTTGCTCGACGCGTAATTACGGCGTTGGACAAGCTAGAGAACAATTGTTATTAATCCTAGCTTTCATGTATGATGGAACCTCCACCAGAACATATAGTCCATGGTTCCGTCACCAACCAATCATTCTTAAGTGCATTTTATTTTAATGCATCAGATACGAATAATTTTTTTGTGAAACTTTGGGAAAGTAGTCTGTTGGATATGCAAGAATGAACTTCTGTTGAGACTCACGTAAAGTGTATCCTAAAGCTTCGAGTGATTTGCGAACTTCGACTTCTGAAAAACAACATCATTGTCTGGTAAGACAATGTTTAAAACCAACAACATGTTATTATACAAAAGTGATATGCCCTTGGAAAATCCTTCAATTTATTTTTAAACCATTTTGATCAATTTTCCCAAATTAATGGGCAATAAATATTTTATAAAGATTTATAATGAGGAATGAATTTATAATAATTTGAAATTCAATTAGTTCATATATATAACTTTATAACTATTTTCTCATTTCAAGTTATTAAGAAAATAAGTTTCATTTCAAATCATATCCACTTAAGGGTCTTCGAAATTTTATTTAAAATCTTCCAAATCATTTCTACTTAAGGATATTTCAAAATTTTCACTAAGAGAAAATATTTTCTAAAATCAAATAAAATTCATAATTAAATTCCTCATATTTTAGGAGTGTGTAGAATTTTTTATTTTGATTCTTGGGTGTCTAGGACTCTCTGAACAAATGTTTTAAGTTTAGGTTTTAATGGATTTAATTTAATAATAAGAAAATTACCAAATTACCCTTCTAACAGGTGGGTCAACCCACTTAAGTGGAATACACGGGTCAAATGACCCGGTCCCACTTGTCTTCCTCTCACTCTCTTATCTCCCCTCTCATTCACGCGCATGGCCCCGATCCTCACTCGCCCCCGCGACAGAAATCGCTGGCGCACTTGTCACCGTTCTCCGGTGTGCTCCGGATGTATCGGCCACCGCCGTAGAACACAAACACTTCCCCTACCTCTTCTCCACCTTCTCATCCAAGTCAGTTTTGGATTCTTCCCGATCTAGGGTTTTAGTTCTTGGTGTCGTGCAGGGCACTGCCGTCTCTGGCTCGCCTCCGGGTTAGCTCCGGTACTAGTGCTGGTACCATGGTTGCGTTGGGCGCTACTGTGTGGTGCTGCGACGTCCTCTATGGCTAGTGTCATCTGCTCTTGCAGCAGATGGTGCCTCCATGGATGGTACGGTGCGATGCTACGACATGGTCTATGCATCAAGCTCCAGGTACGTCCCCTCATCGCCGTCTCTCTCTCTTTCTGCAACTTAGGGTTTTCCACTCTTTCTCTGCACTTAGGATTCTAGCTCTATTTCTTAATTTTGTAGACTCAAACCATGTGTAGAACACTAGCTGAGAACTTGTGTTTGATCGTATCAATTCTTCTAAGAACCCGTTTCTAAATTTTCTGAATTTTCAAGTGTATGTCGCTGTAATGGTAGTACTAGTGTTCTCAGTGGATAACTCGTATTAGGTAGTGTAGGACTTGTACTTACAGTAGAACTCCAAATATTGGCTTCCTAGCGTGCTCCTATTACTCTGAACTTTAGTAAAATCTTAGTGTAATCTAGTATACTGGCCTTATAGGTTACTCCAATGCTCTAATAAATAAAAGGTTGGCCTTTTCCTTTGAACTCGTTTTCTATTCAGGTGATTCATTCACCTCTTTAGTCAACCTGTGCAGGTGAATGGTGTAGATATTGTGATGTGCATTATTTTGTGATCATCTCGGTTGTCTTGTTGTTGAAGTACTTAGCATTGGAAATCATGAATGATTTCTTTTGCTTTCCACTTCTCTGTCCTCTCCTTTGTGCTCTAAAATCATTTAAACCGCTTCCTTGTGAATCTTTGCCATAAATCTCTCTCTCTCTCTCTTGTGTCCTCTGTCCCTTGTGAATTTTATTGGTGAGTATAGGGAACAATGATTTAGGGAATTGTGCATGATGAGGCCTCCATTGGAGTGTACACATGCAAAATTTCTTTTTCAATGCTTTCCTTGTTTTCGTAATAATTTTCAATGCTTTCATGTGCTCCTAGAATCCTATCTAAGCATAGATATGACCAACCTATTTCATGGTAGCTAGCTTAGTTCAAAACTGATAAGAATAGATTCTAATGTCCCCTTATAACCTAATGGAAAGTGATGAACACTCCAGGCTTGGCTGGTTAGCATATACTTTTAATTCCGATGCGAATCTTTTCCCTACAACTCACTTCTCTGTATGCCCTTGTCAAGTATGACTGGTATTAGCAGTAACCTGACAAATACATTCTCTGCTCTCTCTTAAACGGTCTGGAGGTAACCTGAAGTATGAACTTTTGGATTCTGAACCAAACCTCCTTCTTGTAGATAGCCTGCTCCTCCTAGTTGCTTGACACAATAATTATAGCATAAAAACATAATACATTAATCATGAAACTGATCTATTTTATTGTCTCTTGGGCATACATTCAACATTTCCCACTTGCACGGGAAACAATAATTATAGCATCATTAATGGGTATTGGTTAATATCTACGTTATTATGTTTCATTAATGAAATTGTTCAGGTGTCTTAAAAAATGGCTTTAATCGTAGAACACAAAATAATGCATCATGTAGATAGAGAAACATCTTTGAGATAGAATATCAAGAATGACTCACACATATCTTGGAGATAGGATTACAATCATATCTTTGACAATTATTTTTCTTCGTTTTGCGTCATCCATGGCTATAAGAGATGCGATACCCATTTGTATGTCCATATCTTGTGTTATCCCTTGTTTGCCTTCTTGTATAGTACTTCACATATGGGTGTGCTCAATGTGCCAAGCATGCTATGCTTGCTACTGATCGTGCTGCTGCAGTTTTCTCCTGGTAAATATTTTCTCAGAACCAACCCAAAGTATAGTGCACTGCTGAATGCATGGCCTATATATACATATCTAGTCATGTGTATAATTATACTCCATTACTTACCTTCCTTTCTTTGTTTCACTTGATAACATTTTAGGATCAATTTGTGAACTAAATCATATATTGGTTGTTCTTTTTGTAGGTTCGGAAGCTAAGACTTGCATACAGCTCAGTATGGAATATACCAGTTTCCAATGCCATTTTGATAAATGTGTTGAGGCCTGCCACAAGGAGGGATTTACAGAAGGGTATTGTAAAGCTCTAATGTACAGACCCGTTCCTCTGATATTTTGTTTCTGTAAGAAAGAGTGTTGAAGAAAATTTTGTTGCAGCTCTTATAGAATGATATGTAATAAGTAACAAGAGCGTGTAACAAGGAGATTTAATAAATCCAGACTCTTCGAAATGTACTGAAGTTTGTATCAACGTAAGAAAAAAATCTGAATCTTGTCACCATGGCAAGTTACATGCTACGAGTACTAGATTAACGGATCGATGAATCCTAATTTTTCAGCAAAAAGTGGTGGGCTGTGACGCCCCGAGATCGGGCAATATGCATATTTCAGCATTCCCGCCAAAATCCACATAATAACCGATTCCAGGTTGCCACTTGTGATAACATTACAACAGTTCACGAATAATCCACAACAACAACAACAAAAGATATATACAAGATGACTCAAACGAGTCAGGGATACAACTGATACAATACAAAGATCCAAATAACAGCGGAAGAAACAACATAGCGTCCGACTACGGACAAGATACAAATTGGACTAAGAGTCATGAAGATAACCGAGAGCGTCCAATCACTGCCCAGGCCAAGCCGGAGGGATTCCCAAGCTAACGTCGTCAGACTTCAAACCTGTTGACTGCAATGTTGAATATGCAGCCACAAAAAAGATTCGTGGGTCAGTACTATTAAGTACTGGCAAGTGGATAAACCATACTCACAAGATACCAGCGTATCCAATCATCACAAGATACAAATACTTTGGGTTCAACGGAAAGGAAGGGATTATTGCAAATAAGCGGCAGCGGGCTGCACTAACCATCTACAGAGACTCACTACAACATCCGGCTAAAAGAGGGGGATAAGATAGCCTATCGTAACCAACTAGTACTAACCACCCAAACAAACCCATCCAATGTTACCCCTACTAAGGAAGCAACCCAAGGATAAACTCACACTGTTGGATTAATGATGGTTCAAGTTATTGTGTCAATAAGACTATTACTAGTCAAATTATCATTAGTTAGGTGTAAGTTATTCTGAGTACTTGTTAGCCAGTACTTTCACCAAGTCATCCATAACCGCGGAAAACACGGCTTCTCGAGAAGATTTAACCCTGCAGGGGTGCACCAATTTGGCCATACACGTAAGAATATCCCGCCATACGGGAATCAAACCCACCAAGCGAGGCACTCTACACAACTCAACTCTTCTTCGCATCAAGCCCAAAGAACCACGTGCTGTGCGTGCACGGCTAATCGAGCCCCCACGAAGAAAAGGGGGACCCTCATAGCACTGGAAGACCACGCCGCCCTAAATGCCGACTACAAAAGTTCCACCCCGGCCTCGGGTTCGTACCTGCATATGCATGCATCAAATGGAAAGGCCGAACTAAGTGTGGCGATTTGGACGAGATGCGAATCGAATCAAATTGAGGGGGGCGCCCATACACGCTTCCCACATGCGGTTAGTGCGCTCATCATGGATCAGTAGACAAGACCCTTTTCCTAATTAGGGTCGACACTAGCAGGCCTCAAAACCATGCCGGGCCTCCTGCCGGTGCCTTATCATCAAATTATTATTACCCAAAACATTAACATGTTGTTGATTGAATTGATACCCAACTATCAAACTAAACAGGTGATAAGACGGACAACAAGACTTGAGCGCAAACAACACTAAGCATGCAACTACGACACGAGGGCCAACAAGGTAAACAAACAACAGTTAATAGGAAGTGGAAGGAAGGCTATATCATGGTTGCAAGGTAAACATATGATAGGATCCAGACACAAGCATCGAATCAACAGGCTAGAATAAGAACAACGGAAAGAATCGGTAACAAGTGATGAAAGGCAGCCATTTGGCAGCAAGTGAGTATACTTGCCTGGAATCCAGCAAGTAGAGGTACATCCGAAGAACTTGTCGTTGCTCACATCATCTCAACGTCCTATCCGGGAAGAAGCAACGAACCTCGAACAAACACCGGATGCAACAATTACTACTACAGCAAAAGATCCAGCATGATCAAGATATGGATGCATGACAATTTTAAAGATGCATCAAGATAAACTAGTTGACATGATAAATATATTTAAATGGGCCCATATGCAATTTGGATTGCATATGGAGAAGTCCTTGAATTAATGTTGAATTAAATGATCTACAAATAACCATCATGTGAAAGTTGATTAGAATGATGCATGGATGATGAAAACAATAAGGAAACAACAATAGATTCAATTTGATATAAAGTTTACCAAGTTTGGAATTTTATTTATTAAGTGTTGGAATTTTGGTTTATTAAAGGTGTTACACAAGCATTTGTTTTTTTCACCAATTTAAATTGTTCAAAATAGATAACAAAGTTCATATTTGAAAAGAGCACAACATTTTGGGTGGAAAACATGTTTCATTTGTTGAAAAAGGAATTAAGATGAATTACTTATGATTTAAACAAGTTTACACAAGATTTAATTGAATTTAATTCAAGTATGAATTTATTTGAATTTTTATTTGTTAAAAACATTAAATAAAATTTATATTTGGAAAGTTTATACTTTTCTGGTTTGAAAACATATTTTAGATGTCCAAAAAGAATTTAATTTGACCAAGTTATGAATTTAGCAATTTTAAATGATTTAAACAAGGTTTAAATTATTTAACCAATTTTAATTATTCAAAACATGAAACAAAGTTTATATTTGAAAATGTGGTTCAATTTAGCATGGAAAACATATTTCATTTTTCAAATTTGGAGTTAAAATGAATTAGTTATGATTTATGCAATTTTAGATGAATTAAATAGAGTACAGAAAATTGCGCAAATTTTAATTGGTCAAAACAGTTAACAAATGGCATATTTGAAAAGTTTAGGAAATTTTGATTGGGATACATATTTTATTTTCCCAAAAGGGAGTTGGATTGACAAAGTTATTGCATTTACAAAATTGGGGTTTATTCTGCCATTTTTCTGGAAAAAGAAAATAGGTGCAGCAACTTTTTCACACCGGGGGAAAGGAACCCACGCCGGCTGACAAGTGGGTCCAGCGCCACTGTGGCGCTGACTGTGCGTGGGTGGAGGTGACTGTGCCTCCATCGAGCATGACATGTGGGCCCTGTGGTGGAGTGGAGGAAAATGGGGCAAAAAGCCCCATTGCTTGCAGCGCCTGGGGATCGAACCCAGGTTTCTACCGTGCGCGCGGGGGAGCAGAGCCACTGGGCTAGGAAGCGTTTGGTGATACACTGGGGGTCTGACAGAAGAAGAGGTGTGCGTCGAGTTTTAACTGAATTTTGCAGGCAAAGTTCAGTCACCGAAACTGGAAGGAAACGGAGGGGGTGACCGGCGGCGATCGCACACGGCTCGACGGCCGGTTCACAGAGCATGACGGGAGGAGGAGGAAGGAGCTGTCTGGAGGTGTGGCTCACCTCGAGGGGGACTTGGCGGCGCGGAGGCTCGAGGCCGGAGCCGCTGCCACGGCAGTGGACGCCGGTGTGCAGGAGGCGACGGTGGCGTGGCCCTGGCGCCTCTCCGGGTTCGTCGAGGCAGTGTGGAGGAAGCTGGAGGCGCCAAGTGTCCATTCCCGCCTCTGCCGTGCCCCGAAAAGTGTGTAATCGGCGGCGCCATGGCTCTGAACTCGCGGCCGCTGTTGATGTTCGTGGGGGGGTCCTCAGAGGCAGAAAGAATCGAGCAGAAGGAGGGAGATCGGAGGGCGGCGGCGCAGGAGGAAGGAGAGGGAGATGGTAGGTGGCTAGTGTTTGGGGGAAAGGATTGGAGGAGGGGATGATAAGGAGGGCAGGTGCACATGGGGGGGAGGTGGTGGTGCGTGGTGCTGCTGTTGCTTTTCTGCAGAGAAAACGACAGGGGGGTTTCGTACGGAGGTGGGGGAAGGAGGGAGTGCGGGCTGGCTACGGTGGGCTTCCTTCGGGGTTGTAGGTGGGCCAGAAATGGCCTGCCTCCCCCTGGTTTTGTTATTTTCCCTTTTTTTTTTGTAGAAGAGAGAGAGAGAGAGAAAAGAATAAGTGTTAGGGTTTTATTTTATGAAATATTTTTATTAATTTTCAAAACAGAAATGTCAAAGCAATGTTAGCATTGATTTCAAAAATTTGAAATATTAGTTTGATTTTAATTTGTTAGTTGAATTTCAATTATGGTTTCAATTGGATTTTTGAAATAAACAAGTTTTATTTAATAAGATCAAACACTATGAAAACTTAGTGAGTTTAAATATGTTTGGAAGATTTTAATGTTTAAACCACAATTGGATCATGTCAATTATGAATGGATTTGATTTGAATTTTGAAATTACCATTTGGGTGTTAATAGAAAGGAATTTTATTAACAAGCAATTTAAATAAACTCAACTTCAAACTATTGAAAAACAATTTGAGTTGTTTAGTTTGCAACTTTCAATTGGAAATTTTAGACATGTTTTGAAAGTTTAAATTGGTTTGGATTTTTGAGTGGTTTTGAGAACAGGAATCAATGCATATGATGCATGTGATGCAAAGCAAAAAGAAAACAACCAATTTTCTAACTTAGGGGGAACACCCCAGGTGTTACAGACGACACCACTAACAAGGGATTGCGCCCTCGCAATCCACCTGCTAACCCGGGAGGGGAAAGAAGTTCGACTATCGATTCTTCATGTTTCCAGCTGATCTCCTCGACACCGCTAACAAGGGTTTCTCGACACCACTAACAAGAGATTCTTGCTCGGAGTGACGACGATGTTCTTCCACCAGGAATCTTCCGATGATCGAACCTATTGGGTTAAAGGCTCAGAAAACGTCCACCCACGTAGGATCCTAACACTTGAAAATAGACAAGAGGGGAGACTCCAAAACAAATAAGATGGGAGGGGAAATAGAATAGAGATAAGGAGAAAACAAGAATCCTATTGAGATGTCTCCAAAATAGTTTAGCAGAAATAGTTTTTGACACTCTAGAAACAACGACCGTTAGCGAGGTTATCCTACAGGCTTTGCGGACCCGTTGCTTCGATAACCATTCGTATCGAAACAATATCGGGAATCGGAACCAAGGCTCTGATACCATATGTGACGCCCCGAGATCGGGCACTATGCAGATTTCAGCATTCCCGCCAAAATCCACATAATAACCGATTCCAGGTTGCCACTTGTGATAACATTACAACAGTTCACGAATAATCCACAACAACAACAGCAAAAGATATATACAAGATGACTCAAACGAGTCAGGGATACAACTGATACAATACAAAGATCCAAATAACAGCGGAAGAAACAACATAGCGTCCGACTACGGACAAGATACAAATTGGACTAAGAGTCCTGAAGATAACCGAGAGCGTCCAATCCCTGCCCAGGCCAAGCCGAGGGATTCCCAAGCTAACGTCGTCAGACTTCAAACCTGTTGACTGCAATGTTGAATATGCAGCCACGAAAAAGATTCGTGGGTCAGTACTGTTAAGTACTGGCAAGTGGATAAACCATACTCACAAGATACCAGCGTATCCAATCATCACAAGATACAAAAACTTTGGGTTCAACGGAAAGGAAGGGATTATTGCAAATAAGCGGCAGCGGGCTGCACTAACCATCTACAGAGACTCACTACAACATCCGGCTAAAAGAGGGGGATAAGATAGCGTATCGTAACCAACTAGTACTAACCACCCAAACAAACCCATCCAATGTTACCCCCTACTAAGGAAGCAACCCAAGGATAAACTCACACTGTTGGATTAATGATGGTTGAAGTTATTGTGTCAATAAGACTATTACTAGTCAAATTATCATTAGTTAGGTGTAAGTTATTCTGAGTACTTGTTAGCCAGTACTTTCACCAAGTCATCCATAACCGCGTAAAACACGGCTTCTCGAGAAGATTTAACCCTGCAGGGGTGCACCAATTTTGTCGTACACGTAAGAATATCCCGCCAGACGGGAATCAAACCCACCAAGCGAGGCACTCTACACAACTCAACTCTTCTTCGCATCAAGCCCAAAGAACCACGTGCTGTGCGTGCGCGGCTAATCGAGCCCCCACGAAGAAAAGGGGGACCCTCATAGCACTGGAAGACCACGCCGCCCTAAATGCCGACTACAAAAGTTCCACCCTGGCCTCGGGTTCGTACCTGCATATGCATGCATCAAATGGAAAGGCCGAACTAAGTGTGGCGATTTGTACGAGATGCGAATCGAATCAAATTGAGGGGGGCGCCCATACACGCTTCCCACATGCGGTTAGTGCGCTCATCATGGATCAGTAGACAAGACCCTTTTCCTAATTAGGGTCGACACTAGCAGGCCTCAAAACCACGCCGGGCCTCCTGCCGGTGCCTTATCATCAAATTATTATTACCCAAAGCATTAACATGTTGTTGATTGAATTGATACCCAACTATCAAACTAAACAGGTGATAAGACGGACAACAAGACTTGAGCGCAAACAACACTAAGCATGCAACTACGACACGAGGGCCAACAAGGTAAACAAACAACAGTTAATAGGAAGTGGAAGGAAGACTATATCATGGCTTCAAGGTAAACATATGATAGGATCGAGACACAAGCATCGAATCAACAGGCTAGAATAAGAACAACGGAAAGAATCGGTAACAAGTGATGAAAGGCAGCCATTTGGCAGCAAGTGAGTATACTTGCCTGGAATCCAGCAAGTAGAGGTACATCCGAAGAACTTGTCGTTGCTCACATCATCTCAACGTCCTATCCGGGAAGAAGCAACGAACCTCGAACAAACACCGGATGCAACAATTACTACTACGGCAAAAGATCCAGCATGATCAAGATATGGATGCATGACAAGTTTAAAGATGCATCAAGATAAACTAGTTGACATGATAAACATATTTAAATGGGCCCATATGCAATTTGGATTGCATATGGAGAAGTCCTTGAATTAATGTTGAATTAAATGATCTACAAATAACCATCATGTGAAAGTTGATTAGAATGATGCATGGATGATGAAAACAATAAGGAAACAACAATAGATTCAATTTGATATAAAGTTTACCAAGTTTGGAATTTTATTTATTAAGTGTTGGAATTTTGGTTTATTAAAGGTGTTACACAAGCATTTGTTGTTTTCACCAATTTAAATTGTTCAAAATAGATAACAAAGTTCATATTTGAAAAGAGCACAACATTTTGGGTGGAAAACATGTTTCATTTGTTGAAAAAGGAATTAAGATGAATTACTTATGATTTAAACAAGTTTACACAAGATTTAATTGAATTTAATTCAAGTATGAATTTACTTGAATTTTTATTTGTTCAAAACATTAAATAAAATTCATATTTGGAAAGTTTATACTTTTCTGGTTTGAAAACATATTTTAGATGTCCAAAAAGAATTTAATTTGACCAAGTTATGAATTTAGAAATTTTAAATGATTTAAACAAGGTTTAAATTATTTAACCAATTTTAATTATTCAAAACATGAAACAAAGTTTATATTTGAAAATGTGGTTCAATTTAGCATGGAAAACATATTTCAGTTTTCAAATTTGGAGTTAAAATGAATTAGTTATGATTTATGCAATTTTAGATGAATTAAATAGAGTACAGAAAATTGCGCAAATTTTAATTGGTCAAAACAGTTAACAAATGGCATATTTGAAAAGTTTAGGAAATTTTGATTGGGATACATATTTTATTTGCCCAAAAGAGAGTTGGATTGACAAAGTTATTGCATTTACAAAATTGGGGTTTATTCTGCCATTTTTCTGGAAAAAGAAAATAGGTGCAGCAACTTTTTCACACCGGGGGAAAGGAACCCACGCCGGCTGACAAGTGGGTCCAGCGCTAGTGTGGCGCTGACTGTGCGTGGGTGGAGGTGACTGGGCCTCCAGCGAGCATGACATGTGGGCCCTGTGGTGGAGTGGAGGAAAATGGGGCAAAAAGCCCCATTGCTTGCAGCGCCTGGGGATCGAACCCAGGTTTCTACCGTGCGCGCGGGGGAGCAGAGCCACTGGGCTAGGAAGCGTTTGGTGATACACTGGGGGTCTGACAGAAGAAGAGGTGTGCGTCGAGTTTTAACTGAATTTTGCAGGCAAAGTTCAGTCACCGAAACTCGAAGGAAACGGAGGGGGTGACCGGCGGCGATCGCACACGGCTCGACGGCCGGTTCACAGAGCATGACGGTAGGAGGAGGAAGGAGCTGTCTGGAGGTGTGGCTCACCTCGAGGGGGACTTGGCGGCGCGGAGGCTCAAGGCCGGAGCCGCTGCCACGGCAGTGGACGCCGGTGTGCAGGAGGCGACGGTGGCGTGGCCCTGGCGCCTCTCCGGGTTCGTCGAGGCAGCGTGGAGGAAGCTGGAGGCGCCAAGTGTCCATTCCCGCCTCGGCCGTGCCCCGACAAGTGTGTAATCGGCGGCGCCATGGCTCTGAACTCGCGGCCGCTGTTGATGTTCGTGGGGGGGGGGGTCCTCAGAGGCAGAATGAATCGAGCAGAAGGAGGGAGATCGGAGGGCGGCGGCGCAGGAGGAAGGAGAGGGAGATGGTAGGTGGCTAGGGTTTGGGGGAAAGGATTGGAGGAGGGGATGATAAGGAGGGCAGGTGCACATGGGGGGGAGGTGGTGGTGTGTGGTGCTGCTGTTGCTTTTCTGCAGAGAAAACGACAGGGGGGGTTTCGTACGGAGGTGGGGGAAGGAGGGAGTGCGGGCTGGCTACGGTGGGCTTCCTTCGGGGTTGTAGGTGGGCCAGAAATGGCCTGCCTCCCCCTGGTTTTGTTATTTTCCCTTTTTTTTGTAGAAGAGAGAGAGAGAAAAGAATAAGTGTTAGGGTTTTATTTTATGAAATATTTTTATTAATTTTCAAAACAGAAATGTCAAAGCAATGTTAGCATTGATTTCAAAAATTTGAAATATAAGTTTGATTTTAATTTGTTAGTTGAATTTCAATTAGGGTTTCAATTGGATTTTTGAAATAAACAAGTTTTATTTAATAAGATCAAACACTATGAAAACTTAGTGAGTTTAAAAATGTTTGGAAGATTTTAATCTTTAAACCACAATTGGATCATGTCAATTATGAATGGATTTGATTTGAATTTTGAAATTACCATTTGGGTGTTAATATAAAGGAATTTTATTAACAAGCAATTTAAATAAACTCAACTTCAAACTATTAAAAACAATTTGAGTTGTTTAGTTTGCAACTTTCAATTGGAAATTTTAGACATGTTTTGAAAGTTTAAATTGGTTTGGATTTTTGAGTGGTTTTGAGAACAGGAGGCAATGCATATGATGCATGTGATGCAAAGCAAAACGAAAACAACCAATTTTCTAACTTAGGGAGAACACCCCAGGTGTTACATGGGCGCTGCAAACCAGATGTGTTTTATCATGGTCTTCATATATATACATATCTTTATTTCTAGAATTATTTTATGTTGAATTATCTCTCTCTGGTGCCTTAAATCACATAATCGTCGTGGATTGATGGCATGCTATCTTTTACTATAATCAAATTATGTTGCCAACAAATGTACTAAATCCTATATCTCTGTACAATAGTACGCCTTAATGACGTACATACGTCGTCTTTTTAGCTTTGATGGAGTTCTTCCTGGTTGTAAGGAGTTGGAGGTTGTAAACTTTTGACACGCTGGAACTCAATAAGCAATAAAAGCTGTGTGCATCACTCGATGCAGAGGCTGTGGTATACCCCCTTTTCTAAAAAAACACACGTCGTCTTTCTAGCCCCTCAGATTCTATAAAATCAACCCGTAGTCCCTCCCTGATCCTTCGTAGCGACATTTACAATTAGCCCCTCAGATATCTTGAAATTGACACGAAGTCCTTCTCTTGTTTCTATTCGTACGGTGGTCCACCGGAGGCGAGTCCGCGTTACACTTGCACATAGACGCACGCACGATGGCACCATCCTAGCTAGGCTTCAATTGTTCCATGATCTGACATTTTTTCAAGGATACGTCATGGAAAGATGTATCGGATTCATAGAAGGAGGGCCAAGAGGCCGGATTACAAGGCGGTCGACACAGACGTCTAGGACGCACTCCACCCAGGGTTACACAGCTGATTACTATCCAAACCTCCACCGATCTACGTGGGCTAGGTCTCTTCTCAGCAGCTTGGCCGCCCTCCACCTCTCGGCTTCCACCCTAACGTTACTAATCACCGCCACCGAATTGGTCTCTCACCCTCGAAGACAATATCATTCCGGTGCTTCCAGATGCACCAGAGAATGAGTACCAACGCGGTCCAGGCCTCACGCGCCGAACCCTGCCCCGATTTGGCAGGTAGCCACTCCACTAGATGGTCATCATGAAGGGGGATCCAGTCATCACGGCCCCAATGCGCGAGGAAAGCTGTCCACACCTCCCGTGCTAAGACACACCCCAGGAGAAGGTGGTCGATGTCTTCCTCGTGCTGATCGCAGAAGGAGCAGGCTGACGGCCCCGGCAGTCCTCGCCTCCCTAGTCGGTCCGCCGTCCAGCAACGGGTCCGCAGAGCCAACCAAAGGAAGAACTTACATTTTGCGGGGACACGGGAACTCCATACCTGGTCTGCACCACCGAACTCGGTGGAGCCAGCAAACAATGCCAGATAGGCAGAGCGTGCGAAAAAGTCGTGATCCACCTCCCAATTCCACCGAAAGGAGTCGTCTGTCCCCTCTACAAGGTTGAACTCGGCCAGGCGCCCAGCCATCTGAAGGAGCTCATAGAGCGCCGCATCACCGAGGTCTGATGAAATGCCACGTAGCCATCCGCCTAAGATGCTGATGGCTAGGTTGAGACTCCACGTGCAGAGTGTGTAGCTAGTGGCAAGCCTTCTTCCCCACGAGGGTGACTCGAGGGTTTAGATCAAACTCTTGGGGAGCCAGTATTTCAGCAGTTGTCTTCCAAGCTTCCTCCAGGATCCTGCAAACAAGTAGAGAATTTTGTGCCCTCAACCTCACCAAGTGGTTGTCAAGCACAAGGTGTGAGACTTCTAAATTGCAATGCAAAACTGAAAGTAAATGTGCAATAATTAAATCTACTACTAAATGCAAATGAGAAAATAAATATGCAATGGATTGTTTTTGCATTTTTGTGATGCTAGTGGTGATGGAGATAATGTAAATTCGAATTGGAGATGCAAGTAAAGTAAAGTGCAAGTAAAGTAAATTGCAGCAAAGTAACTAGAGTGTTTTCTTATAATTAAAATAGGACCGGGGTTCATGGTTTCACACTTGCATTCTCTCAAATAAAGTAGTAGACTGTGGACATAAAGAATTACATGTGAGATTACAATAACATGTTTAACATTGAGTACTTTCATATGGGCATCACGTCCTAGCATAGAGATCTCTACGGTCATATTGATCCCTCTTATACTCCACCAAGATGCGAAATAAATCATAACACCTCGATAATTAAGGAAAAACCAGAGTATAGCTTTAAGCAATGTGACATGAAGTTGAAGTAAGAACATGCTAGATCTAGTCATGAGATTGATTAGTGTCACTTCAAATCCCCGGTAACAAGGTACTCCTTTTTATCCCTAGTGAGGTAACTAAGAAAGGTTTAACAAAACCTAAGTGGATCGCTGAACTTCTGTCACTTTCACAGCACTAGCCACCCCCCGTTACTCCAACTAATGCACCCATCACCCCACACACGCTCTCAAGAACTAGATTGATCAAAGCTAGCAAATAAGAACGGGGTACATAAGATACATGTACTCAAATAACTCAAGAGAAACAATTGCAATCTCAGATTCAATAACTCATAGAAAAGATCCACCACATAGGAATTACAACGGTGCCCGTAATCATGTGAGGCAGCTCATACGGATCTAATTAGTGAAGCACATAGAGAGAGAGATACAAGTGCTACTTCCACAAACCCATAGCCCTGAGGTGGACTACTCCCTCTTCATGGAGATGTCGATGGAGATGACGTTGGAGGGGTAGGAGATCACACCGGTGGCGCCCCGCCGGAGTTTTCCCCCTCCAATCTGGAACTTCTGGTCTTTGTTTCGGTGTTTCGGTGTTTCGGCGGCGCTCCTCTCCGTAAGGGTACGGGGGACCCTTTTTATAGTCGGTTTTAGGTTAAGACGGAGTCGGTAAGTCGAAGATGGAAGGAATTGGGGCCACAGGGGCCAAAAGGGGCCTCTCACGCGGCCAAGGAATCTGGCCGCGTGGAGGGTCCTCTTTTGGGACTCCTTGCCCAATTCTCGTGGATCCTTTGCCCGCAAGTCTTCTCCTTCCAAGAAAATGACCCCCGCAAATTTTCAGGTGATTTCGTGGAAGTTTGCCCCCTGAAACGTCAAAAATATAGAAAACAGGGTTTCTGACAGGTAGGGTTAATTCCATAAAAGTTGGGTGACTTTGTAATTTAACCCCAAAATACTATAAAACATTGAATTATACCCTTATATGATGCAATATGTAATAGAAAACCATGTGAAAATATGCAAAATTCATCTATGCATTTTACATGCATCAGATGCCCTCGCGAACCCTTAGGGATCTCCTGGCCCGCTTAGACACTTTGGCGAAAAGGTGCGGTGCCAAATCCTTTATGCGTCCCTCCTAGAGCCATCTGTCCGTCCAGAAGAACGTGTCCCTGCCGTGTCCCACCACTGACGAGGTGGCGGCCTCGAAGAGCTTCCTGACCTCAAGAGGAAGCTGAAGGTTGAAATCCCTCCAAGGCTTCTCTGAGTCCACCCTCTCTAGCCACAGCCACCGGGTCCTCAGGGCCATGTTTAGCAGCCTGAGATTCGGGATGCCTAGGCCACCCAAAGATTTGGGCATGCAAACCCTCTCCCTTGCCACGAGGCAGTGTCCCCCTCGGGCCTCCTTCCTGCCTCTCCAAAGAAACCCCCTAAGAATCTTCGCTAGCGCTTTGATAGTCTTCACGGGAATATCCAGGGACATCATCGCGAATACCGAGATGGAAGAGAGTGTAGTTTTGACTAGTTCCAGCCTGCCCCCTTTGTTCATCAGGTTGGCACCCCATCCCGGAAGTCTGCCTGCCACATTGTCCACGAGGTAGTGTAGCTGTGCCGCTGTCGGCTTCCTTAATGACAGTGGCAACCCCAAATAACGAAACGGGAGCGGGTGTATAGGGCATCCCAATCCCTGGGCTACCAAGTACGCCATCGATGGGTCACATCTAATCAGATGCGCCGAGCACTTTGCCAAATTTGCGCGAAGCCCCGACGCCATCCCAAAATCCTCGATGAGAGAAGCGAAGGTTCGCAGATCAAGAGCCGTGGGCTTGAGGAAGGAAACCACGTCATCCACGTAAATCGAGGTCCGATTCCTCAAACCTTTGTGCTCTAGGGGGGAGAGGAAGCCCCTCCTAGAGGCCAACTCCACTAGGTGATAAAACACTTCCATGACTAAAATGAAAAGCTGAGGCGGGAGGGGGTCTTCTTGCCTAAGACCGCGCCTATTAAGGATGCGGAAACCGGGCGTCCCGTTCAGGAGGATACGCGTGGAAGCCGAAGACAACAACGCGCAGGTCCACGAAATAATAAGATTGCCAAAGCCGAGCTTTTTTAGGGCTTCAATCAAGACAGCCCAATCCACCGTGTCGAAGGCTTTCGTGCTATCCAACATTAGCAGAACTGCCGGAGTCAGCGAGCTGTGCAGTTTGTGGGCCGTACCCTGCACCGTCATAAAGTTGTCATGGATACACCACTTTCGCGCGAAGGCACTTTGGTGATCGCCTACTAGCGCTGGGAGCGAAGGGGCCAATCTCCTCGCAAGCACTTTCGCCACCAGTTTTGCAAAGCTGTGAATGAGACTGATAGGCCTGAAGTCTTTAAGCCCCCTGTCGTTTGGGTAGCAACGAGACAAGGGCCTGGTTAACCGCCCCAAATCCACGCACATCAAGTCTCACAAGCGAGTCGAAGGCCGCCATGACGTCCTCCTTCACCACACACGCTAGCACGAGGTGAAGAACCTGATCGTGAACCCATCCGGCCCAGGACATTTATCCTGCGGCATATCCTTAACAACATCCCAGACCTCCTCTATTGAGAAACCGACATCAAGATAACTCCTCATAGAAGGTATCCACCGCCTCATATTTACTCTCGTGGTCAGTCACTCTAACCCCTTCCACTAGCAGGTGATCCACGAAATTCTTCCGGCGGTGATGACTCGCATGCAGGTGGAAGAACCGAGTGCAGGCGTCACCCTCCTGTAGCCACAACTGCCGCAACTGCTTGCGCATAATCGTCCTCTCCAACAAGGCCAGACCCAACAACTTCTTCTTCAAAAGCCTCCTAAGTCCACACTCCTCAAGTGAGAGATTCCTTGAGTCCATAGCCATATCCAAGCGTAGGATAACCTTGTTGGCCAATAGGATCTGCATATTCACATTCCCGATGAATCTCGAGCTCCAGCTGGAAAGTGCCTTGGCCGTAGCCCTGAGCTTGCGATCGAGGCGCTTGAAGGGGTTTGGATCATGCTCCACCGAGTTCCACACATCGGCAACCACCTGGTGGAAGCCATCGACCTTCGTCCAGAAGGACTAGAAGTGAAATCTACGCCCCCACTGCAGATTAGGAGCCAACCGCAGGACTAGGGGGCAGTGGTCAGAAGGCCCCGAGGAGAGGGCGGACATGAAGGCGTCCGGGAAAAGCTCTTCCCAATCAACTATAGTGACCACCCTATCCAGCTTCTCTAAGGTGGGGTTTTGACGCTCGTTCGACCATGTGAAGCGGCATACATTGAGGTAAAGGTCCTTGAGTTCAAGACGGGCAAGAGAGCGCTTGAAACGACCCATCATCCCCCGGTGGAGGGCACCTTGGTTCTTATCTGCCGCTTCAGCAATGAGGATGAAATCTCCGGCCACCAACCAAGGGCCAGCGTGGAGATCACGGATGTCATGCAACTCCTGAAGAAAGGCCCTTTTGTTAGCATCCCCTTGGGAGGGGCCGTAGACTCCCGTAAACCACCAGCCATGGTCTCCGTCCACCGAGATGCGAGCCGTTATAGCGTTGGCTGTCAAGTGGGGGTGGGTGACCGAAACCAACACGGATTGCCAAGCCAAGAGGATTCCACCGCGGGTGCCGTCAGCAGGGAGGTAAAGAAACCCATCAAAAGTCGAGCCTAGGCAATCCCGCACCACACGGTCGCAAATGACCGCCATCTTAGTCTCCTGAATGCAAACCACTGCGGAGTTCACACGATCCAACACCTGGTAAATGGCCGCCCTACGCACCCCGGAGTTAAGTCCACGACCATTCCAGATCTCAATGGAAATATCAGGGTTCATGTTGTCCACCAAAACACGAGTTCTGAACTCAAAAATAGTAAGAAGGCTTACAACAAGGAACACTAGAACACATGATAGGACTAAACTACGCACTCCTCCTGTGTCTCATCCACCAAGGGGAGGGCCTCTGGCTGTCACCCGAACAGACCCACAATCACGTCAATCTGATCCTACCGGAGGGGCTGTGAAAACAACTCGAGGTAGGCTGCCATTGCTTCATCACCAATCACCTCAATCTGCCGCACAATCCCCAGCTTGAGGATCAAGTCCCGCTGCTGTCGTCGAACAGGGGTACCTGCTGAGAACTTTCCACGCAGCCGAGAATTCCGCCGCACTGAACCACCACTCAGGCCACGTATGCGTGTCTTCTTTGCATGACTTCCTGTGGTAGCGGCACATTAGCGAGACGTCCTGCTGAAGGTCCCCTGTCGGAACAGGGGATAGAAGCGCCTTCCACATCCCGCTGGCTGCCCACTGCTGGGGTGACCACCTCATCCACGGCCCGAGGCCTAGAAAGCGTGTGAGAGTGCGCGGCGGTTGCACCAACCCAAGATCCCTCCTTCGAACCAGACAGAGAAACAGAGAACATTTCCAATACCAAAACGGGCAAACTGAGGGGAGAATCAGCATCGGATGCCGGGTCGATGTCCTCAAAAGCGGAGAAGGAGTCGGTCCGCACTGGGGACAGCAGACCGGGGGAAAGCAAAAGCTGATTCTCCACAGGCGAGGCCCCACCTCCGGTGTCAGCGCAGGTTCCATCCTTGACCACGTCCAGCCCGCGCGCGGCGAATTCAAAAATTGGGGGAGCAAAAGTAGCAGCGGCAACAGACGCCACCTGACTCCCCTGCAGCTCCTGCACAACGACCGGATCTTCCCCACTAATAGCCAAAACCATCTTTACACATGGCGCATGCGAAGAGGCTAGGGAGGCTTCCAGGAGCATGGGGTCTTGTGCGTAGACCCCACTCGCCTGCCAAGCCCCAGCCCCCATGTCGCCCACGTTTCCACGCGCCGCAGCGCTGACCGGGTCCTCGCCTAACTGCCCGCGACGAACGGACGCCCGTAACCACCCGGGACCTCGCCGGCAGGCCGCCGCCGCTTGCCGGCCGAATTCCGCACCCATGCGGACCAGCGCCTCTGATGCGGGCGGTCACCATCCTCGCCACGATCCCGACCAGCATGATCACCGTTAGTGACGCCATGCCCGTCCTGGTGGTCGCTCCTGTCAGACCCCGGACCCAGAGATATACAAACTGTCATGTGCTCCTAGCAATGGACTCACAAGGGCTTCAGGTTTACCAGCCCCGGCCGCAACAAACAACGACAGGCAGACCGGATTCATCGGCACGTAGTCCGGATCCCCGGTCTACTACTCCTTGTGTCCATGCTAGTCATAACTAGATATGTATACCCAAGCGTCCACGAGTCGGATGAAACTGAAGGAACGGGACCAAAGTTATACAGAGCTGCTATGTGTCCAGAAAGTGCAACAACAATCGAGGGTTACTGGGGTTACCTCGCCCCAGGCCAAATCACATCGGCAGGCGGGCTCGGACATGGATCATCGGCTCCACAACCCCTCGACTGCGACAACTATGCAGGCATAGCCAAAACTGTATAACAACGGGCTCGAAACCAACAACCAATCAAAGCAGTACTCTAAACATGAAGCTTTATTAAGCAAGTAATACTAGAGTATAGCTTACAAACAGAGGTCACATGACCCAACATTACATCAGACAACGGAAAGCAAATTATGTTGCTATTCAACAAGAACCAAAAAGGCCTAAGAGGCCGCAACATAAGGCGACGTCCCAGACCAGAGATTCCAGGCTGCTACCTGGGAAACCCCAAACTATCCGTCGATGTCCACGTTGAAACACCACCGAAGGTATGGAACTCCACCTGAACCAAATTGAAGCAAACATGAGTACGGGAGGTACTCAAAAAGGCTTAACTAACCTATTATATATCTGCTTGTTCAAAAAGGGTTTATGAAGGTTGTTCTGCGTAAAGCCAACTTTGTTTCGAATAGAGGGAGACTGAGAAGCTTTTCACAAATCTTTTAAAAGAACACCCTTTCACAGGTATTGTCTTCAGAACCTTCGAAGCATCATCTTCAGCACCGATAACTGGAACCACCTCTTAAAACTAAACATTCATTTCCAACATCTTTTACGTCATGTTCAAGTTATCTATGATCTCAGGATCCGTCACCAAGTTGTCCTTAACCGCGGACACGACTTTTCGAAAAGATTAAACCCTGCAGGGGTGTACAACTTTACCCACACGTATCAACCGACTCTTAATGCCAAGCTATTAGCACAATTCCGACGATGTGCCTGCAGAGGGTGGCTGACCACGATCTTTCCCTTGCTTCGCCTATTCCATGAGTCGCTCCGAGTAGAGATGGACCGCCAATAGGGAGTGGCCATCTCCTGCCAGGTCTCTATCGTTGTGCGCAATGCTCGACGGTTACCTACCCGCAGAGCGCCGATACACCACCATGTCCTAGTTTTGAAAACATTTTAATATCCCCAGCAAATCCAAATGGAACGCCCAAACTAGGCAACTCATGGAACAAACTAGACAAGTTGAAACCGAGGGGAATCCAATCCCCGTGTGGTTGCACGATCAGTCTTGGCTTCAAAGGCGAGAACTCGCTCCTAGGGGCATGAACGAGGCAAATCACCACATTCCATGTGGCAACTCGTCCAAGCCTTTAATCATATTAAACACACATCTCAAACCTTACCACGTTATCCTGTCATACTAGATTTATTTCGTAACTCTGATTCATCAACCGGATGGAGCAGAGATCAACAGGCATGTATGACTAAGCATGGCATATTTGAGGCTTTGGCGATACACACAAAAAAAATCCTATGTTTGCTAGGAGCATTGAATCATGATATCTGGTTTATGCAAATAAATAGGACAACTCTATCTACTGACTCAAGATACCTTGTAAAAGCATGCATCGTACGAGAAGGAAAACATTTCAAAAACATATATGGGCAGATAAGAGGTTATGCTTGCCTTGCTTCAAGAAAACCAGATAAAGCTTCAGGGATAAGTGCTTGACTTGGTTGTTTAGACCAAGTATTCGGCAACAGGGGTGTCGAACTTCTCTCCGGATTCGAGGTCTACCGATGAGAGCAAACACTAGAAAGGAAGAGAACAACACTCAACACAGACATCGATGCAGTGCTCAATATGTATGCATGAACATTTTAATGCATTAAAGATAAGCCCTAAACATGGTTCATGGGTTTCTAGGGTTCATATGTTAAGTAAACAGTTTTAGTGAAATTAGTCCCGAAGTGGACTTCGGAGGCCGATTCGGGCAAAACCTAGAGGTGCGACAAGTTAAAGTGCTCAAATAGGGTTGAGAACACCATAACTAGGTTTCACTTGTCATTCTAAGCATTTTGACATATAACTTGCAATTTTCTAATTTTCTTGAATAAAAACTTATTTTCTTTATTTTAAATGATTTAAATAATGCTCAAAATTCAACTTTGTCAAAAACGTGTGCAAATGATATGAACATGTAGATTACATTTTTCTGAACAAAATGGTATATTGAACACATTTTTATGGTTAGCCAAATAGAAGATATTGCATTTACAAAATTAACTCTTTTCTGAAATTTAAAGTGCGGTGGGGTCCACCTGTCAGAACATTTTCGTTTAAATGAAATTAAACAGAAAAACCAGGCAGTGACGCGTGCATGACGTCGTGATGACCTCATCCCAGCCCAAATCCTCACAGCCTGGATGAAATCGACGAATCCGCGCGAAATTCTTCGAATCAAACTATACCACAGGACGGAGGGGGTTGCGCTGAGTGTGAGGGTGGCCGCGGCTGGCCGGGAGATCGCCGGAGCTCGCGCCGGCGAGCTCGGGCACGGCGGCTGTTGGTGGCCACCGGCGGCAGCGAGAACCAGAGGGGGAGGGGAGAAGGGAGAAGCACCAGGGTGCTCGGGTGCTCACTGTGGACGCGATGAAGGGGTCGGAGACTCGAGGAGAGGCCTAGAACGCCGGCGGCGAGCGAAATCCGGCGGCGGCCATGGTGCTCCTCCGGCGCAAAATTGGGGCCGCACGGGGCTCCTTGGGGGCTGCAAGAGCTCGAGGAGGGGGAGGCGGAGGTGCCGGTGATGGGGAGATGCTCGGCAGGGCGCGGGGGCAGCCGTGCTGCCGGCGAAGGGCGGCGGAAGCCGGCGGTAGGGTTCGAGTTTTCCCGCGGCCGAGAGACAGGGAGAGAGGAGACCGAGGTGAGGAGAGGATAGAGGGGAACCGGGGCACTTCTCCTGGCCCTCATCCTCACAGAGGGGAAGCAGGAGGTGGCGGGGAAGGCGACGTAGGGAGCTTGCTCGTCTACTGGCTCAAGGAAGAAGACAAGGCGCCATTTTCCGATAACCCCCCTGGAAACTCTAGAACTGCAAAAGGTCCCTATCCTTTTTAAAACAGCAACTTAAAACAGATTTGAGGGCCTTTCTGAAAAAGGTAAAATTTGACAAAAATTATTTTTGAGATCCTTATTACATGGGCAAACTCAACATATTTTTGTTGGACAAAAATTGCACCATTTTAAACCATCATTTTAATGTGGCACTTTTAAGTGATTTCAATAAACTTCGTTATTAAATTTTAGTGCACTGATTTTAAATACAAACTTGGGTTCAAAATGCATGCATGACATGACATGATCACAAGCACAAACACACAAAATTTTTATTACAAAAAGGTGGATGTTACAAGTCTACCCCCCTTACAAGAATCTCGTCCCGAGATTCCTAGGTTTTAGCAAAGAAGGACGGGTACTCAGATCGTACACGATCTTCTCGTTCCTAGGTTGCTTCAGCTTCAGAATGATGAGACCACTGAACCTTGAGGAACTTGATGCTTCGGCATCGAATCTTTCATTCAGCTGCCTCGGGGGTACGGACATGACATTCTCGGTAGGTCAGATCATCCTTAAGATCAATGGTTTCATGATCAACACCACGGTTGGAATCTTTGAAGCAACGATGGAGTTGTGAGACGTGGAATGTAGCATGAACCCGTGGGAACATTGAAGGTAGGTGGAGACGATAAGCAAAATTCCCACTTTTTGCAAGAACATGGAAAGGACCAACATAGCGAGGCGGTAATTTTCCCTTCAGGACATCACGATGAACACCCTTCAAAGGTGTGACTCGAAGATAGGCTTGTCCACCAACATCATAACGAATATTTTGTTGACGGTCACCATAACTCTTCTGACGAGACTGAGCCGCTTTCAGATGTTCACAGATGATACGAACTGTTTCTTCAGTCTCATTGATCAGATTCTTCGGTCCAAAGAACTGTCTTTCACCGGTTTCTGACCAATTTAACGGAATTGAACATCTTCTGTTGTAGAGAACTTCAAACGGAGCTTTGGCTAAGATAACTTGGAAGCAGTTGTTATAAACGAACTCGGCAGATGAAAGACACTTCTCCCAATCGTTACCGAAGGATACAACACAAGCTCGAAGCATGTCTTCAAGAGTTTGATTCAGACTCCCGAGGTGATCTTTACGGGATGATTGATACATTCTGGTGGAGTGTATACGACTTCCCATAGCTTGCTTGAAACTTGCCCAGCCCTTGGAAGTAAACAGATTTCCATGATCGAAAAGGATTTTCTTAGGAACACCATGAAGAGGTATTATCTGAGAGACATATAACTCTGCCAGTTGTTTAGCATTGATGCCCTGATGGATAGGAATGAAATGAGCAACCTTTGACAGACGATCAATCACTACCCAGATAGCGGTGTGTCCCTGATCATTTCTTGGAAGACCAACAATGAAAGTCATCTCCACTTCATCCCACTTCCAAACAGGAATAGGTGTAGGGTAGAGAGTAGCAACTGGTCTTTGATGTTCAGCTTTAGCACGACAACAAACGTCGCATTCAGCCACAAATTGAGCGATATCTCGCTTCATCTTAGTCCACCAGAACCTTTGACGTAGATCACGGTACATTTTGGTGCTACCAGGATGAACAGAGAGAAGTGACTCATGAGCTTCACGGAGGATAAGTTGTTTCAAACTCCTTTTCTTCGGCACACCAAGACGTTCACCAAAATAAACAGTACCTTGATCATCAACAGAAAAACATGTAGGAATTCCACGAGAAATCTTTCTCTTGACCAAGGTAATGCTTAGATCCCGCTTTTGGGCATCTTGGATTTGATGTTCAAAGGATGGTTTCACTTCCGGATTAACCAGATAACCAGAGGGAACAACCTCAAGATTGAGCTTGGAGAACTCTTTGTGGAGAGAAGGTTGATCTTGCTGTATCATCAAGCTGTTATAGTAAGACTTCTGAATTGTCGTGTCAGCCACGACTTTACCTTTATCAGATTGAAAAATGACCTCCACATTGGGTTCTTTGACTAGTTCCAACCATCTCTTTTGTCTGAGACTCAGATCTGGTTGGGTGAAAAGATATCTGAAGCTCTGCTGGTGGAAGTAGAACTCACAATGATTTCCTAGCAGATGATGACGCCATTGTTTCAAGGCATACATAACAGCTGCTAATTCAAGAGCATGAGTTGGATATTTGAGCTCATGTGGTTTCAGTTGTCGAGAAGCATAAGAAACCACACGACCATCTTGCAATAGACCGCAGTCGATACCTTGACGAGAGGCATCACAGAAGATGACGAAGTCCTTGCACGTGTCCGGAAGGACAAGTATAGGAGCATTAGCCAGCTTGGTTTTCAAAAACCGGAAACTCTCTTCTGCCATTCTTGACCATACAAACTGTTTAAATTTCTTAAGAAGATCAGTCATTGGCTTGGCAGCTTTGGAGAAACCTTCAATAGAGCGGTGATAACAACCGATAATTTCGAGGAAGTTTCGAACCTCTTCGATAGATTTAGGTGACTCCCAGTCCAATATGGCTTGAACTTTGTTAGGGAGAACTGCAACTCCGTCAGCAGATAGGACATAGCCTAGAAATATGAGCTCTTTCAACCAGAACTCACATATGGAGAATTTGGCATAGAGACGATGCTCACGAAGCTTTGTCAAAGCTAGACGAAGATGTTCAGCATGTTCTTCTTCGGACTTGGAGTAGATTATAACATCGTTGAGGTAAACCACAACGAACTTGTCAAGATACTCCATGAAAATGGATTTCATAAGCCCCATCAACATGGTTGGAGCGTCGGAGTGTTCGGGAAACATAACAGTGTACTCGTAAATACCATAACGAGTTTTGACAACCATTTTAGGGACATTCCCGGACCTGGTCTGAAGTTGATGATAACCCAGACTTAAGTGCATCTTGGAGAAAACAGTGGCACCAATCAGACGGTCAAACAAATCATCTGTCCGAGGAAGAGAAAACTTGTGCTTTATTGCCACATCATTGAACGGACAATATTCACTGACCAGTTGGGGAACTGTGGTATCCTTCTTCATTACGAAGAGTGTAGGACATCCAGAAGATGTATTGGCATGAGGGAAGACTTTCCCTTCTAACTCCTCTATTTTCTTCTTCAACTCAACCAACTCTTCTAAAGACATACGGTGTGGTCTTTCAGAAGTAGGAGCCACTCCAGGAATTAGTTCAACAACAAACTCCACTAAATAATCATGATGCATACCAGGAAGCTCTTCCGGGAAGACACCCGGAAACTTACACACCACTGGTACCTCATGAATCTCGGGAGATGGTCGAACTTCGATTGCATTAAGCTGTGGACATGGCTGTTGCTGATCTGTCCCACAAGGAAACAACAACCGAGTGGTCTGACCATATGGATGAACCAGGGTAACAGACTTGGCTGCACAGTCAATCGTAGCATGATGTGTTGACAACCAGTCCATGCCCAGTATGACGTTGATGTCATTTGAGTCCATGATGGCAAGTGTACTGAGAAACACCAAACCTCCAATTTCAATTGGGACACCAGGGCAACACTGATTGGTATAACATAAGGACCCTGGGGTGGAAATTATCAACGGAGGAACCATACTCACAAGAGGTATGTCATGCAACACCACAAAAGCTCTTGATACACATGAGTGTGACGCTCCGGAATCAAACAGAACGGAGGCTGGAGCTAGGTTAACACGAAGCATTTCCAACACGACATCAGGTGCTTTCTGAGCTTCTTCAATCAGAACATGGTTCAAACGACCACGGTTAACAACCCGTGTAGGAACAAGATGAGGTGCAGGAGATATCCTCTGAGGACATTTGTCGGAGTAATGGCCAAGTTCGTCACATACATGACATGTCACCAGCCGTTTCTTACCACCAACAACTCTGGATTGCCCACCAAGGTGACCTTGTTGAACAACTGATGGATATGGAATGGCACTGTACGGAACAAACACACGACGCTTCTTGGAACCAGAAGAAGACGCATGTGACTCTCCAAAAATCTGCTTCAAAGAAATTTCCATTTCCTTTTTGCCACGCTCCAAGGTAAGAGCATGATTATAAAGGTCCTGGAAGGTTGGAAACTGGAAAGATAGTAGCTCATAGCGAACTCCGGAATCCAGACCTTTGCGGAACAACTCTTGTTTATCCGCATCATCTGCAACATCTCGGGGTGCATAACGAGCCAAACGGGTGAATTCACGCCCGTAAGTTTCAACATCCATCTGTCCCTGGGTCAGATCCAGGACCTCTTTTCTTTTGGAGTCCATAACTGCCTCAGGAACATGGGCAGCACGGAACTCTTTACGGAACTCCTCCCAAGTAACCTTATGTTCCGGCGATTGCAACGCCAAGAAACCTTCCCACCATGAACCAGCTTCACCCTCTAGCTGATAGGCGGCGAAGTTCACACGGTCACTTTCTGGAACATGGAGAGCGTTAAATTTGCGCTCGATAGTACGAAGCCAATCATCAGCATCAATGGGTTCGTTGAGACTGTTGAAAGATGGAAGCTTAGCATGAACTAAATCCCCAAATGTGACACATTCGTCATGACGATATTCAGTGTTTTGCGCCACACGCTCAAGGAGATGTTCATTTCTCAGGCGGTTGGTCTTGATATCCTGGAGAACTTGCGTCATTAAGGAAGATGAAGACTCTCCCTCGATATGACCACTTTCAACCGAATCTCGAGTACTCCCGGACATCCTGAGTACAAAGAAACGGAACCATGAGAAACACTCCCATGGAAAGAATGCAACAGGAAGATTCATGGCTTGATATGGACCAATTGAAGTCAAAGGGAAACAACGATTTAGACCAAAGGAGGTAACTTGGAAAACTCTGAGAACATTAGCAACCTGACACGGAGTACTAGGGAAAACACCCAACGATTTTGCTCCTAACTTTGAAGTTAACAGGTGAGAGGTAAAACATTTGAAATCAAATGAGATAAGGTGACTCAGAGTTAGAGCGATACCAGGTAAGGAGTAAAAAGAATCCTAAGAAGGTTTTCACAACTCATTTTTCATTTCGAAAATAGTTTTTCACAAACTCTAGACTCAACATCGACCAATAGCAAGGGTTTTCCTACAGGCAGTCCTGCTCTGATACCATGACCTGTCAGACCCTGGACCCAGAGATATACAAACTGTCATGTGCTCCTAGCAATGGACTCACAAGGGCTTCAGGGTTACCAGCCCCGGCCGCAACAAACAACGGCAGGCAGACCGGATTCATCGGCACGTAGTCCGGATCCCCGGTCTACTACTCCTTGTGTCCATGCTAGTCATAACCAGATATGTATACCCAAGCGTCCACGAGTCGGATGAAATTGAAGGAACGGGACCAAAGTTATACAGAGCTGCTATGTGTCCAGAAAGTGCAACAACAATCGAGGGTTACTGGGGTTACCTCGCCCCAGGCCGAATCACATCGGCAAGCGGGCTCGGACATGGATCATCGGCTCCACAACCCCTCGACTGCGACAACTATGCAGGCATAGCCAAAACTGTATAACAACGGGCTCGAAACCAACAACCGATCAAAGCAGTACTCTAAACATGAAGCTTTATTAAGCAAGTAATACTAGAGTATAGCTTACAAACAGAGGTCACATGACCCAACATTACATCATACAACGAAAAGCAAATTATGTTGCTATTCAACAAGAACCAAAAAGGCCTAAGAGGCCGCAACATAAGGCGACGTCCCAGCCCAGAGATTCCAGGCTGCTACCTGGGAAACCCCAAACTATCCGTCGATGTCCATGTTGAAACACCACCGAAGGTATGGAACTCCACCTGAACCAAATTGAAGCAAACATGAGTACGGGAGGTACTCAACAAGACTTAACTAACCTATTATATATCTGCTTGTTCAAAAAGGGTTTATGAAGGTTGTTTTGCGTAAAGCCAACTTTGTTTCGAATAGAAGGAGACTGAGAAGCTTTTCACAAATCGTTTAAAAGAACACCCTTTCACGGGCATTGTCTTCAGAACCTTTGAAGCATCATCTTCAGCACCGATAACTGGAACCACCTCTTAAAACTAAACATTCATTGCCAACATCTTTTACGTCATGTTCAAGTTATCTATGATCTCAGGATCCGTCACCAAGTTGTCCTTAACCGCGGACATGGCTTTTCGAAAAGATTAAACCCTGCAGGGGTGTACAACTTTACCCACACGTATCAACCAACTCTTAATGCCAAGCTATTGGCACAATTCCGACGATGTGCCAACAGAGGGTGGTTGACCACGATCTTTCCCTTGCTTCTCCTATTCCATGAGTCGCTCCGAGTAGAGATGGACCGCCAATAGGGAGTGGCCATCTCCTGCCGGGTCTCTATCGTTGTGCGCAATGCTCGACGGTTACCTACCCGCAGAGCGCCGATACACCACCACGTCCTAGTTTGAAAACATTTTAATATCCCTAGCAAATCCAAATGGAACGCCCGAACTAGGCAACTCATGGAACAAACTAGACAAGTTGAAACCGAGGGCAATCCAATCCCCGTGTGGTTGCACGATCAGTCTTGGATTCAAAGGAGAGAACTCGCTCCTAGGGGCATGAACGAGGCAAATCACCACATTCCATGTGGCAACTCGTCCAAGCCTTTAATCATATTAAACACACATCTCAAACCTTACCACGTTCTCCTGTCATACTAGATTTATTTCGTAACTCTGATTCATCAACCGGATGGAGCAGAGATCAACAGGCATGTATGACTAAGCATGGCATATTTGAGGCTTTGGCGATACACACAAAAAAATCCTATGCCTGCTAGGAGCATTGAATCATGATATCTGGTTTATGCAAATAAATAGGACAACTCTATCTACTGACTCAAGATACCTTGTAAAAGCATGCATCGTACGCGAAGGAAAACATTTCAAAAACATATATGGGCAGATAAGAGGTTATGCTTGCCTTGCTTCAAGAAAACCAGATAAAGCTTCAGGGATAAGTGCTTGACTTGGTTGTTTAGACCAAGTATTCGGCAACATGGGTGTCGAACTTCTCTCCGGATTCGAGGTCTACCGATGGGAGCAAACACCGGAAAGGAAGAGAACAACACTCAACACAGACATCGATGCAATGCTCAGTATGTATGCATGAACATTTGAATGCATTAAAGATAAGCCCTAAACATGGTTCATGGGTTTCTAGGGTTCATATGTTAAGTAAACAGTTTTAGTGAAATTAGTCCCGAAGTGGACCTCGGAGGCCGATTCGGGCAAAACCTAGAGGTGCGACAAGTTAAAGTGCTCAAATAGGGTTGAGAACACCATAACTAGGTTGCACTTGTCATTCTAAGCATTTTGACATATAACTTGCAATTTTCTAATTTTCTTGAATAAAAACTTATTTTCTTTATTTTAAATGATTTAAATAATGCTCAAAATTCAACTTTGTCAAAAATATGTGCAAATGATATGAACATGTAGATTACATTTTTCTGAACAAAATGGTATATTGAACACATTTTTCTGGTTAGCCAAACAGAAGATATTGCATTTACAAAATTAACTCTTTTTGTGAAATTTAAAGTGCGGTGGGGTCCACCGGTTAGAACATTTTCATTTAAATGAAATTAAACAGAAAAACCAGGCAGTGACGCGTGCATGACGTCGTGATGACCTCATCCCAGCCCAAATCCTCACGGCCAGGATGAAATCGACGAATCCGCGCGAAATTCTTTGAATCAAACTATACCACAGGACGGAGGGGGTTGCGCTGAGTGTGAGGGTGGCCGCGGCTGGCCGGGAGATCGCCGGAGCTCGCGCCGGTGAGCTCGGGCGCGGCGGCGGTTGGTGGCCACCGGCGGCAGCGAGAACCAGAGGGGGAGGGGAGAAGGGAGAAGCACCAGGGTGCTCGGGTGCTCACCGTGGACGCGATGAAGGGGTCGGAGACTCGAGGGGAGGCCTAGAACGCCGGCAGCGAGCGGAATCCGGCGGTGTTCATGGAGCTCCTCCGGCGCAAAATTGGGGCCGCACGGGGCTCCTTGGGGGCTGCAAGAGCTCGAGGAGGGGGATGCGGAGGTGGCGGTGATGGGGAGATGCTCGGCAGGGCGCGGGGGCAGCCGTGCTGCCGGCGAAGGGCGGCGGAAGCCGGCGGTAGGGTTCGAGTTTTCCCGCGGCCGAGAGACAGAGAGAGAGAGGAGACCGAGGTGAGGAGAGGATAGAGGGGAACCGGGGCACTTCTCCTGGCCCTTATCCTCGCAGAGGGGAAGCAGGAGGTGGCGGGGAAGGCGACGTAGGGAGCTTGCTCGTCTACTGGCTCAAGGAAGAAGAGAAGACGCCATTTTCCGATAACTCCCCCTGGAAACTCTAGAACTGCAAAAAGGTCCCTGTCCTTTTTAAAACAGCAACTTAAAACAGATTTGAGGGCCTTTCTGAAAAAGGTAAAATTTGACAAAAAATATTTTTGAGATCCTTATTACATGGGCAAACTCAACATATTTTTGTTGGACAAAAATTGCACCATTTTAAACCATCATTTTATTGTGGCACTTTTAAGTGATTTTAATAAACTCCGTTATTAAATTTTAGTGCACTGGTTTTAAATACAAACTTGGGTTCAAAATGCATGCATGACATGACATGATCACAAGCACAAACACACAAACTTTTTATTACAAAAAGGTGGATGTTACAGCTCCCCTCGCCTCTGCAGCCGCCGTCTCTACGACCGCCACCATTGCCGCCGCCATCACCAGACCTTGGGGAGCCTCCATGTCCACCGAGCGCGCGACGTGCACTGTTATGAGATAATGCAGCATGTTCTTTTCCAGGGGGATAAGCGCATCGCCGAGGAGCACGAGCCCGTCGTCGTCTTCCATCCGGTCACCGGGCTCCTCGATGAGGAGAGCTTTGCGTTTGGGGATCAGCGTCAGGTCGTCAGTCCACACCGTATCCTTAAACGTGTGAAGGTATTCTCGGCTTGCCATGGCCGCGTCGAGGCGCTCCACCGACGCCGCCGAGCCCATCACTGCGGTGGCCGTGGTCAAGTTCCAGGCATGCGCGGGCACACCAGTAAGCTCCACCGCCACCCTGAAGCGCATGGGCCTCCGCGTCGCCTGCAATTGCCTGTTCCACGGTGTCGAATCTGCATCTCAACAAGTCCCTCGGGTGAACCCATAGGGTTTCGATTAGGAGAACATGTGGGCGCTGGTGACAATCGTCAGCTAGACAAGGGGCATAATTTACCCAGGTTCGGGCCCTCGTAGAGGTAAAACCCTTACTCATGCCTCTGTCGATCTATATTCACGAGTAGATCGGTTACAATGGGGGGTTGCTCAAGTCAAGAGTATGATCTCGATCTCAAGGCTTGATGGTGCGGTATTACTTTTCCTCATTCTGGTGGTTCTCCTGGCCTTATATAGGTGGCCAGGTCTCAAATCACACCCGGGGAGGACTCAAACTCTAACCCTAAGTCGGTTACAAGTTTCCTATCTTGACCCGCAAGGCTTTGCGGGTGGGCTTCAACTGGGCCTTCTAGAATAGTATAAGGCATCTCATCTTGGGCTTCAGTCCTAGGCCTAGGACCGGGTATCCTTACTCGACATGTCCAGGGTCCATCCCTTCGTCAGTAGCCCCCGAGAGTTTGCTCGATTGGGATTTCCCTGTCGGGTAGATGCTCAATTTTTTTCCGCTTTCCTTCGGATGATCGTTTTAGTTGTTTTCCGATTGGAGGGCGTATACCCCGTGTGATGAGTTTTTTATGCCCGAGTATCGAGCAATGAAAGTGCTAGTGTTTTTTGGCTGTTTTTGCAGAAGGATATGGCTCAGTTGCTTGGCTCTCCCGAAAGCTCAGGGCCAATCAATTGCTTCTAGGGCAAAAAAAGTTCTGGCCTACACAGATTCGAGACCTCCGACTCGAACCCGATGAGGTGATCATTGCGACTGGGCCGTAGAGGTCTTATCGAGTCGAATTTAACCTATAGGGGTACCCGGCGCATCCGCTAGGATTTTTCTTCGTGTTGTTGACACGGAAATTTACCGGAGGACGCAGCTTGAGTGTGATTCCAGGCCCTCAAGAGAGATCTTTTGGGACTTACCTTTATATCCGAAAGAATATGGCATCCGGATGTGCCTAGTCGGCCGAACGATCCAGGTTTGTGATGTGCATACATCGTATGATAGAGTGGCAGGAGCTGCACACTCGCGGATTTTGTCTAGAGATTTTCCGAGTAAGAAAAAAAATCCATCTTGTTTTGTGCACAAAGGTTTTTGTGTTTGTAGCTGTCTGTCCATACGAAAGAGTTTTCATGTCTGGAAAATTGTTGTGCCCGTACGAAAGAAATTTCGTGTCTGGGGGTTTTTATGCGAAAGCTTTTTCGCGTTTCGGTTTGCCCATACGAAGTTTATTCGTGTTTGGGATCTTATCCAAAAGAATTTCGGGCATGATGATGTTTACAATGATGTCATAGCGCACTTTGTTTGCTCTGAATCCTCCCGATGGGACGTGACGAAGTGAAAACAAGATTCGCTGGCCCACCTTTTCAGCTTTTGACCAGAAACGAGACGTCGTTTCCGGTTTTCCCACGAGCCGTGCGCAGTAAATGCGCACGATCTGCTGTTAAGATCGTGGCACGAAACATCTTTCACCGCCTCTTCGCTTCAGCTTCACGCGTGGCAGCCACGATGGGTGCCACGTTGCTCGACGAACGGCCAGGATCGAGTGGCCCCGTGTATATATACGGTCCTTAGGTGGAAAGTGAAAACTTCCTGGTCATTCGCTTCCCAGCCTTCTTCTTCCTCGCACTCATCTCCTTCTCTGCGAGCTCGCACCAGCATCCATGGCGGGAGGAAAGAAACGCAGCGCAGCTGCTTCATCTTCAAGGGCGCTGGAAGACGTTCCAGCGCCACCTGCTCCGCGTTCGAGCCACTTGCGCTCCGCCAACATGACGAACAAAAGCATCAAAGAGATGCAGAGGGAGGGGCTGCTGCCCCCCGAAGCCGAGAAGCGAGTCTGCCTCGGCAAAAAAGAAGAGGTGCCAAATCCCCACGCAAACGAGCGCGTGATCTTTGCGGATCACGTCTCGCGTGGGCTCTCACTCCCCCCTCCATCCTTTCTTCATCGCGTTGTTGTATGTCTATGGCATACAGCTTCACGATCTGCCTCCAAACGCGGTGCAGCACATCTCGTGCTTCATCGTGCTTTGCGAGTGCTTCCTGGGTATCCGCCCCTTTGGAAAGCCCTGTTCAAGGTGCGGTCCTTCCGCGAGAAATCGCAGGTAGATACCGAGCTTGGAGAGACGCTGCGCACCGGCGGCTTTGGAATCCAGGCGAAGTCGGATACCCTGTACTTCGACATGCACCTCATCGACTCCGCGCAAGGGTGGAGGAAGAAGTGGTTCTACGTCATCGATGACAGCACGGGTGGAGCTCACGAATTCACCCGTTCGCTGTCTTGAAGCGGCGGAAGTCCTGGGCGCACAGGCTCTCAGTCGAAAAGAGTCGAATCGTCGCTCCGCTACTCGCCAAGGTGGCAGCACTCCACGACCAAACCGCAGGGGTCGCGCTGAACAGCTTGCATCTGGCAAGTGTCTTCCTCAAGCGCACGATTCAACCTCTGCAGGCGAGGCCTTCCACCATGTGGGAGTACCAGGGCGTCGAAGAACCCAGTCGAGTGAGCCGAGAAGAACTCTCGAATGCAGAATTTGAGAAGAAAATCGCGGCCATCACCAAGCTGAAAGTGGGCGAGTCCTTCACTGACTGCCCTATCGCAGCATTTGAAGCTTCGAATCCTCCTCCATCCGAAGTAAGTTCAATTCTTTTTCTTGTCCTAACTTTTTTCTTTGTTCGAGTGTTTGTCGATTGAGTTTCTTCTTCTTTCCTTCTTCTTGCTTTCTTTCTGTAGAGTCTAGAGGTAGCAACCTGCTACCCGCCAGTTTCTGGTGAAGAAGCCTCGGATTTGTTGGCAAGCAACCTGGAGGTTCCTGTCGACACCAGTGTTGCCGATGCCGACTCGAGTTCCGAGCACGGCTCTTCGGATGACGTGGAGGAATCGGGCAGCGAACTCCACCACCGCAAACGCCGCAAGGCGGGAGACAATGAAGCCACTTCCAAGCATAATTCCTTGGGTGAAGGATCTGATAAAGAACCTCTCATCGCGACCCCGCTGAGTGTGCGTGCTCCTCTCGCTCCCAAGTCGAAGATCCAAACCGCCTGGAATGCGGATATGCTGGATGACGACGATGATGATGAGTAAGTTTTTTCTTTCCTTCTACGCTTTAGTCGAAAGTTTTCTTCTCGCTTTTCCTTATGCTGTCGCTTTTTTCATGACAGGCTTCAGTCCATCAGTCCCGGCCGGTTTGCTTCTTCCCTTCCTTCCGAGAAGAGGAAAGATGTTGCTGTGGGTGAGACCCCAACTGCTAGGACTGTCCAGAACTCACCGAGCCCAGCTCCAACAGCTGTGGCTACGGAGTATGTAAGGCCTAGCTTTGCGGGTGGAGCCTCGGCTTCGAAAGAAGTGTCGGGAAGCTCGGTTGATCCTCTGTGCATCGCCCAGGGCCAGGTAAGCTTTACCCTTTTCCTTGCATTCTGCACTTCGTTCATTTAGGATTTTTATCGGGTGCACGGCAGTACTCCCGATGGGAGTAGCCCCCGAGGCTGTGGTCAATCGCTTGCGATTGGCTACAGGCTCAAGAACCTAAGCTTTTTTTCTTTTCTTCATTTTATCGGGTGCACGGCAGTGCTCCCGATGGGAGTAGCCCCCGAGAATATACTCGACTATTTACAGTCGTGAATAGGCTCAATCTCTTCCACCTTCTCTGAATTCTTCATTTTCGTATTTTGCAGTCTCTGCTCGACTCTCTCGCAGCCATTGGTCGCCACGTAATTTCGGCTGAGGCAGATTGCGTAACCCTTCGGGCGGATCGTGATCGACTCATCACGGATGGCCAAGTTCTCCAAGGTAAATTGATCCGTTCCTTTTATTTATTCTTTTGGTCGTGCAAATTCCTTTAGGCTGACGTTTTGTTGCTGTGTAGCCCAAGTCGACCTTCTGAAGGCGCAGAAAGCTGACGCTGACACTCGGGTGAAGGCCCTTGAGGCCGAGCTGGAGACCACTCGAAAGATCTTGAATCCTCTCGTAAGCGGTCGACTGACTCTGAGTGGAAGCTCGCCGAGGTCCAGGATGCGTTGAAGCAACTAGAGGAGGCTGGTGCCAAACAAGACAATGATCTTGTTGATTTCCTTCGCCCTCTGGCCCAGAACTTCGCAAGTAAGTTGCATTTGACCTCTCAAGTTTTTCGACTAGCTTGGTATGTCTTTGGAATTAATGTTGTCTCCTTGCAGCCGTCCTTGGCGTTGCGCTGGAGCTGCCCGGGGTTCAGCGAGTGGACGCACTGACGGACTCTTGCGCTCAGCTTTGGAAGCACGCGAGTGGGATCTGCTCCCTCGTTGGCGATGCCATTTGAGTGCTGACGCAATTCCACGAGCGTCTTCTGGTGGATGCCGCGGTTCCGCCCACGCTGGATGGTCTCCTGAAGGTTTTTCTGGAGGGTGATCTCCTTCAGGCCTACTCGGTTGCCCAATCTGAGTGCGGAGCAAAGACTGCCATCCAGTTCGCATTGGCGCATGGAGTCGAAGGCTTGGACGAAGCGTACTCGAACCTTCCCGTCGATGCTTCCACGGGCAGAAAGGTAGCGCTTCGTCCTTTCGGCGATCCAGCTGAAGTCCTTGCTCAGAAGCTGTCCAACTTGCTTGCTCGTGCTAGTCGCAAGGGGCAGCCTGTTGCTAGTGGCAGCACTTCTACAGTTCCATAGAATAGATTTAGTTTAGCTTGCTCTTCTGATGTAATGAACCTTAGGATGTATTCCCGTATTTCTGCCTTTAATCGAAATGTCCTTTTGATATCCAAGTTGTGATTTCTTGCGATTGATTGTTATGAGTTCCTCCTGATGGGAGTAGCCCCCGAGCACCTGTCGAATAGGCGCGTTATTTTTTGAGTGGGGTGGCTTTGAAGTTTTCCTTAACTTGTCTTATCTCCCTCCAGGTAATAGGTGATGCCGCGAAGTCTTCGAGTGGATCTGCTATACGATTGGATCCGCTTGTTGCCATTGTTAGTACCTTTGCTTCTCTTCATGATCGTGTCGCGGATGGCGAAATGCAATTTTAAAGCTTTGCGTAGGGTGGCTGATGTGGCCAAGTCTAAGCAAAAACTTACGGCTGAGCGTGAACAGTTTGTGATGGAAGAACAGGCGGCTGTTGCCAAGGATATGCTTTGTAAGCACGTGAGCCCCCTAGCGTTTGGTTTGACTACCCCTCTTTCCTTCTTTGACTCTCTGTAGCTTTCTTTGCAGTTGTTGAGCCTGATGGTCAATGTGAAGAGCATTGGGTGGAGAACCATATTGCTCATGAAACTGGTAGCTCCAAACCACATGCAAACAATTTCTGGTCCGAGGATTTGTTCTGGCTACGTTGAAGTATCGAGTGGTCCACGCGAAGATACTCGTGAATTCCTGTCATGAGGCTCTGATAGCTTTGAACTCTGCTTTCTGTCCGTTGGAGAGGGGTCCAGAAGACTTGAGCCATCTCCTCAGAACTTTTGGCCGAGAAGGTGAAATTCGCGAGTGCGTCCGCAATCAACTGATTTGCGGGTCCGTAGTAGCACTCTCCTTTGTCCGATTATGGCATCCTGAGGTAAATTTCAACTCTGTAGCTAGGATCCCAAGTGCTCCAGTCGATATGACCCCTCATTATACAGTCGTTCGTCCTGCAGCAGAGGAGATTATTCGACTGACTTCTGAAGAGGTTAATCGAGTGTTAGCCGAGGAAAATGCTCGTCGCCATATGTAATTGTAGGATGTATGTATCATGTTGCTTTGTATAGTTGTCCCGAAACTTTGTAAGGTGTCAACCTTGTTTATAACTTTGTATCTGGAAATTTTTCTTATGATGCTAAGTTAGGCGTAGCCCCCGTGTGTTGGGGTGTATACCTGTCATTCAGCGTGTAAAGATAAAGAACATGAGTATCTATGGTTGAAAAACCATGAGTATAAGGCATCTCATCTTGGGCTTCAGTCCTGCACCTAGGACCGGGTATCCTTACTGAACGGACAACGACGTCGCCTAGAGGGGGGGTGGGATGAATAGGCGATTAAAACCTTTTCGGTTAAAGCTTGCTAAATGCGGAAATAAACTAGGTGTTTAAATTAACAAGCATACAACCTAAATATTCTAGGGTCAACTAGATGCACCAACAACTTCTGCTAAGCAAGACAAGTAACAAGGTGATAGAAAGATATATAACTTCAAGCTCGAAGGCTATCACAATGTAAATTGCATAAGTAAAAAGATCGGGTATAGAAATAACCGAGTCACACGTAGACGATGATGTATTCCCGAGTTCCTCCCACAAAGGGGAGTACGTCTCGTTGGAGGGGTGTGAGCTCGCCACAAGAGGCCTACTCAACACCACAAAGGCCTCATCCTATTCTCCGATGAACCCCGCCACAAAGGCCTAGTTCACCTTCCACTATTGGCAACCTTCAAACCCGAGGCACGCATCCACAACTCATTTGGAGGCTCTCGGTGTCACCACAATCTTGGGGCACACATCCACGACTCAATTGGAGGCTCCCAAGAACACCACAAGTCGTCTAGGGTCCAAGACCCAAGAGTAACAAGCTCACAAACTTTCAACTTGCACGAATCCTCGTGGAGAGAGCAAACCGATGCAACCGATGCAAATGGCAAGAGCACAAGTGCTCAAATCCTCCACTCTCAAATTCCAACAAAGCAAAAAATGCTTATGGAGGAATAAGAGAGGAAGAACAAAGGAGGAGAAACACCAAGAACTCCAAGATTGTGTTCTTTGCGGGAGAAGGTAGAGGAGATCTACATCTACATTTCCACCAATCCATCTTCCTTCTTAGTGAGGGAAACTTAGTAGATCTTGCCCCTCTCCCAATCCGGTTCACTTCTGTCAGTTTTGACTCCGGTCCTTAGCCGTTTTCGAGCAAAAACTCCACAACAGGAATATCTGGTTTGAGATGAATAATCCGGTTCCAAAAAATCCGGCTCATCTCTATCCCGAATATGGACCAAAACTACCTTAACCGGAATATCCGGTTGCCCGGAATAATCCGGTTAGAATAATCCGGTTGAGTTCTGAAACAGAGAGGCTAAAGTAGAAACTTCATAACTTTTGTAAATAAACTCCGAACGAGGTAAATCCAATTGCATTGGAAAGATAACAGCAAGGAGTATCCAAATATGATACCTCAAAGTATGGAGAAGTTACCACACATGGAAGGTGTGTGAACATTCTCAAAGACGAACGAAATATTTTCACCACCGAAAACGCAACAAGTTTTTCTTACGAAATCCGTTTTTGAGAAACCAAGCCTTGTCATGAAGATCACGACAAGCACTAAAACCCAAAGGAGACAAAAGCCAAATAAGAACCAAGAAAGATGATATGCAAAGTATGCAAAGGTTTGAGCTCTCCATAACGATTTGATCAAGTTACTCACTTGAGAGCCCCTCTTAATAGTACGACTATCTATCCTATAACCCGGTCTCCCAAAGACACGAGACCGGTAAAATAGAGAACCTATCAAGATTATACCTTTGCCTTGAGCATTCCACTTGAGATAGATGATGATGATCTTGACTCTCTCAAGTTGGATCTTCTTTCTTGATTGCGCTTGCTAGCACAAGCTCCGCTTCATGAAGACTTGCAAGTTGCTCCCCCATACATCATTATGGGAGAGACCATTCTCGGCAAATCTTCACAAGGCCACAATCTCCAAAGGGTGGCAAGCATCAAGCATAAGATATCTTCTAGATGCTTCACTTGAGCTTCCACGTCAAGCAAGATGACGAACACCGCTTGACGACGACATAGACCATGGGCTATATGAAATCTTCCTTTTGGTTCATGCCCATGGAAAGATACCTAACCACACATAGAGATTCCACACACACATATCATGGGTTAGTTCACTAAGCTATATTGACAATTGCTTACCATATCGTGAGATACACAATCCCACTTGGTACAACTTGTAGCTTTGTGTGTTGATCACTAGCTTGATCAACCTTGTATCTTTGCTTCTCACTTCAAATGATGATGTCTTGAAGATGATAATGAAAGATCACCTAATCCTTTTCTTCAAGACATACTAGCAATAAGATCAACTCAAACCATGATCATTCTTCATATAAATCCTTGCATATAACAATGGCCATCAAGGAAGCTAATAGAATACAACTTGTGAACTCCATTATTTCCTATGGGCAAGATCTATAAGGATAACTCAATGCAAACATTAGTCCATAAGGATTGTCATTAATTACCAAAACCACATATGGGGGAACCATGCGCTTTCACTTACTCGACATGTCCAAGGTCCATCCCTTCGTCACACGGCGAGAAGTGCAGGGCGAAGTCCTGCGCATCGACGACTCCGACGTTGAACACCTCGTCACGGATCCGTCGTCTTCCGAACACGAAGACGAAGTCGGATGGCCAGTGGCGGTGCACTGTGAAGTTGTCGGCGACGAGCGGTAGTTGGGCCGATAGAGTTGCGGCCGCTTCCCTCGGAGAGACGTGGCGACGGGCGCCCGAGACGTAAGCCACCATCCCCTAGCGCAGCGCAGCCTCCGCGGCGTCAAGCTCCGCCGAGCTCGGGAGATACACCCTCTCGAGCCGCGACGCCAGTGGCAGAGATGCTTCCTCGGCGCGCTCCTTTCCACGGTCAGCCACATCGCCAAGCCCCCGCGGCGAGGATGGCGGCGGCGGCAGCGACCTCTCCACGCGACGCTCGCCACGCTGACGACGCGCCGCAGAACCACCTTGTTGACGGGAGGAGGAGCCTTCCTCCCACCGAGCACTGCCAGGGCGAACCACAGCTTGCTCTCCACGCACAGCGAGACGGCCTTCCGGTCCCGTCGCGAGCACCACTGCTTGCTCTCCACGCAGAGCGACACGGCCTTCCGGCCCCGTCGCGCGCACCACCGCCTGCCTGTCAGGAGCACCGCCATGCGGCGCGCGGCCCACGCCACCAGCCACCAGCTGGGCGCCACCGGCCTCACCAGGACGCGGCGCACGTCCACCGCGGGCCCCCGTGGCGAGACGGGCTGGCAGCGTCTCCGGGCGCGGCGCGCGGGATGCCACCGACTCCACTTGCGGCGAGGTTGCATGCGCAGCAGGCTCTACGCGCGCCCCGATTCTCTCATGGACAGGGACCCCCACGCGGTGACCGATTCGCTGGTGCACGTCGCTTGGAGGCATCGCGCGTGGAGGCTGGATGCAGTCCCGCGCATGGTGGCCTTCCTCCCGGCACCTCAGGCACACCATAGGGAACGTGCAGTCCCGGGAAATGTGGCAGTGGTGTAGGCAGTTGAAGCAACCCAGCGAGGTTAGGCGGGAGATCGTCGCGGATGACGAGAGCCGGCAGGGCGGCGCGGTGCTGCTGGCGTGTAGCCACGGCCGTGGGCCATCCTCCACCCTCGCCGGCGACCGAGCCCGAGGCGCAAGAGGCGGGAACTCCACGCGAGACGCCAGGTTGTGCGCCGGCCGCGCCGTCTCGCCACTAGGAGCGTGGGGTCGAGCACCCCTCCTCATCGTCGGAGAAGTCGGTCCAGCGGCGGCGCTCAGCAGAGGAGGAGGACGGGGAAGCCATGGCGAGCAGGGGAGGAGACGAGGGGGGGGGGGGGGGGGGGGGGGGAGGGGGCGAGCGGCGGTGGGTTGGTGGGAGGGCCTTGCTAGCTCTCAGCACGGTGGGTTGGCGTTCCCATGATCTGACATGATCGATGTGTTTAGACGGAGTACTTTGCCAACATGAATTTGTGAGTGACGACGACGCGGAGCGCAAATGCGGCGGCGGCAGCCGCGATCACCTGCCCCCGGTCCCATTCAGATCGTTTTTTTGCCTCCGTCTCCCACGCGGCCACCTCTTTCGCTTCGTCCATTCTCGCCAACGCCATGTCGGCCGCCCCGACCGGCACCTTGGGTACGGTGAGGCAGAGCACGCTGCCGTCGAAGCGGGCGGCGATCCTGTCGACGTCGGCGGTAGGCGGCAGCTGGAGCGCCTCGTGGACCCGCACATGTCCGGAGGGGCGCTGGCTGCGGAGGGTCAGCCTGCCACCGGCGTCCACGAGGACCTTGAAGTCGTCCTTCTTGAACCCTTCAACGCAAGAAAACTTATCCAGGCTGAGGCGTGTACGTGATAGTTAATTGACAGTTCCATCTCGCCGGGTTTAGTAGGCTTATAGATTACCTGAGAGGTCGAAGCGAATGAGATAGGTCGTGGCGCCATCGTCCCAACGGGGTTTGCGTTCCAAATCGACGTCGCACCGGTGCCCGTCCGCCGCATCTTTCGCTGAAAACTGCCGCCAGTTCGCCATGGTCTGCTCAGCTGATCGACCGGCCGAGATCTACGATCGAGTTGCTGAAGCTGGCGTTTGCGTGATACTACGCGCGCGTGGGTTTCCTTGCTTGCTGCATGAATGCCTAGCTTAAATACACACGTAACAACGGCGCTTTAGGTGTTGTGCTTCCCTGGTTATTCCAAGCTTGTCAGTGTGGGGCTGCACAACTTTAGCTGGGGCCAAGGCTAGGGAAGGGATCTCTTCTCTGGAAAATAACATCTCTCGTCTCTTCGGTCGGTACCTTTCCGCATGCGTGCAAGTCTTCTCATTTTAGGAATTTATCTGCGGGCATAATCCAATGTTGTAGTACTGAAAAGCTTTGTACGTGCATTGACATGCATGGTTCAGGGATGGGGGACAACACGCGCAGGAGCGCGGGCGACCAGGGCGGCCCCGCGCCGTGCGCCGCTCCGGCGTGCGTCGCCCACCAACTAGCCCCCCCCCCCCCCTAGCCTAAGACTCTGGTGCTCTGGACGCTGCCGCCCTGCACGGAAGCCGGCCGCCGCCCTCGACGCGGATCCAGGACAGGACATTGTCTCCACGGGACCCAGGTGAACAATTTCAGACCCACATCCTCTCCCAGTTCCAGTCGCTAGTCTCCTTCTACATCTCCGATCCGCTGTGTGCGTCTTCCCCCGGCGACCTCTGGGCCACCCCGCCTTTCACTAGTAGAAAACAGGGCATTGAACCAAGCACATTGGAACCGGATTGGATATAAACCGGTTCTAAAGGGTCTGTCCACTGGGCCCCTCCCTGCAGCAAATGGCAAACCGGTACTAAAGGCCTTGCGGCCATTTGCTGCAGGGAGGGGGACAGACCTTTTAGAACCGGTTTGTATTACAGACCGGTTCTAAAGGTTTTCTCATTTTTTGCAGCAACTGCGGGGCCCGCTGTCAGACCCTTTAGCACCGGTTTGTAACACAAACCGGTCCTAAAGCCCTCCCCTAAACCCTATATTCGACCCCGAGCTCAGCTCCATTTTTTCCAGCTCGAGCTCAACTCTATTTTTGCTCTCTCCTTCCTTCTGTGAGCTCTAATCCATCCCCATTTTTCTCCACCATTTGTCAAGATTGTTGGTACCCATCGGTTCTACGGTTAGCATCAACATTCCCTCTTCCGGCATTGCAAGTTTTGCTCGTTTTCTTGCTCATTTCATTTTTGTTGTGCTAGCTAGGTGTTTGATGAAATGGCTAAGCTAGAGAGAGTTCATCATTTGTTATGTATACATATGCAATTTGAGCTCAAATTTAATTATGATTTGTGGTTTTTTTTAGTGTCGCGCGCCTTGTCCCCTTCCTCACCGCCGTCGATCGCCCCGTCACTGACACAACCTTGGTGAGCCTATTGTTTTTATTTACCAAAACAAATTTTGATTTATATGATTTACATATTTACTTGTATATAATTTTTTTATTGCGTAAGATTTTTTTATATATATAGCGCCATGGTTTTGATATCCGTCCCCGTTGGCCCTCGTCCAGTCTATGATTCAGATGTGGTATATTATATTTTATAACTACATATTTTCATTTCCTAATTATATGACAATTAATTACGCCGACCAACTTGACATAGATATTTTTATCTAGGAGGTAGTGGAATCGGAAATGCCAATCGACCATATTGTTGAGAAGTTACACTTAGTTGAACAAGAAAATGTTGGCTTGAAAGAAAGATTGAAAAAAACTGAAGAAAGGTTGGAAAAAACTGAAACAGAGAAGATGACCTTGGAAAAGGTTCTTGCCGGTGTCGTCGATGGTCACAAGAGCGAGATGGACGCAATGCGCCTGAAGATTAGAAAGATTAGAAAATATGCAATTAGTAAAGAGGCTTGGTATCATTATGCCGTCGGGTCAATTGTTACCTTTGTTGCGATTTTGATCGCATTTATTGTTATTTTTAAATGCATTAATTAGAGAGAGTTTTTATGTATGGTCACTACACTACTTTGGTTTTAACGTGTGAGGAACTTTTTGTATTAATTAATTAATTTAGTCATGATGATTTAGCATAATGGTTGTTGATAAATTTATATAATGCAGATGAACCGGCAATGGATGTACAGTGATCGACGTCGTCCCGAATTCCTTAATGGCATGCATATTTTTCTCAATGTGGCTGAGAAAAACAGGCAGAATGGATTTATTTTTTGTCCATGTAAAAAATGCCAGAATGAGAGGAATTTCCCTAACTCAAGAACCATACATACCCACCTGTTGCAAGAAGGCTTCATGCCCAGTTATTTTTGTTGGACCAAGCACGGAGAAAGAGGGGTTGTAATGGAAGACAATGAAGAAGAAGAGGATAATGATAATTATCCTATGTTCGGTGAACACGGTGATACTGAAATGGGGGGAGACGAGCCTGAACTTGAGGACATTGTTGATGAGTCTGATGATGATCTTCGTCAGGTCATTCGTGAAGAACAGATAAACTGCGCAAGTGAAAACGAGAGGTTGAAGTTGGAGCGCATGTTAGAAGACCATAAAAAATTGTGATACCCAAATTGCGAAGATGGCCAGAAAAACCTGGGCACCACCCTGAAATTGCTGCAATGGAAGACAGAGAATGGAGTATCTGACAAGGGATTTGAAAAGCTGCTGAAAATAATGAAGAAGATGCTTCCAAGAGATAACGTGCTGCCCTGCAGTACATACGAAGCAAAGAAGGTTGTCTTCTCTCTAGGATTGGAAGTGCATAAGATACATGCATGCATCAATGACTGCATCCTCTACCGCGGTCAGCACGAGAATTTAAATGTCTGCCCGGTATGCGGTGCATTTCGGTATAAGATCAGGCGAGATGACCCTGGTGATGTTGAGGGCGACGATCGCCCCAGGAAGAGGGTTCCTGCCAAGGTGATGTGGCATGCTCCTATAATACCACGGTTGAAACGTTTGTTCCGAAACAAAGAGCATGCCAAGTTGCTGCGATGGCACAAAGAAGACCGTAAGGAAGACGATATGCTGAGACACCCCGCTGATGGGTCGCAGTGGAGAAACATCGACGATAAGTACGAGGACTTTGCACGTGACGCAAGAAACTTAAGGTTTGGTCTGAGTACAGATGGCCTGAATCCATTTGGGGAGCAGAGTAGCAGTCATAGCACCTGGCTTGTGACTCTATGTATCTATGACCTTCCTCCTTGGTTATGCATGAAGCGTAAGTTCATTATGATGCCAGTGTTTATCCCAGGCCCGTCGCAACCTGGCAACAACATTGATGTGTACCTGAGGCCACTGGTTGATGAACTTTTAGAGTTGTGGGCTGACGAAGGTGTACGTGTGTGGGACGAGTACAAACAAGAGGAATTTGACCTACGAGGGTTGCTGTTTATAACCATCAATGATTGGCCCGCTCTTAGTAACATCTCAGGACAATCAAACAAGGATACATCGCATGCACACACTGTTTAGGCGAGACTGAAAGTATACATATAGGCAAGAATGTGTACCCGGGGCATCGTCGATTTCTTGCAGACAGGCATCCCGTAAGAAAGAAAGGAAAGCATTTCAAAGGCGAGGCAGATACACAGAGGACCACGTAGGTACTGATATATATGACATGGTCAAAGATAAAAAAAAAGTAATCTTTGGTAAGGGTCCTGGCGCACAATCTGTTCCGAATGACGCCGACAACCACGTAGCCATGTGGAAGAAGAAATCTATATTCTGGGAACTACCCTATTGGAAATTCATAGAGGTTCGCTCTGCGATCGACGTGATGCACGTGACGAAAAATATTTGCGTGAACCTGCTAAACTTATTGGGCGTGCATGGGAAGAAGTCGAGAGATACACCAAAAGCACGGCTGCACCACCAACGTATGCACGAACGAGACGACCTGATGAAACTAGAGAATTTCAAAGGTCCTGCCAGCTACGCTCTTACCAAGAAAGACAAGGAGATGTTTTTCCAAGTCCTGAGCAGTATCAAGGTCCCGTCTGGCTACTCGTCGAATATAAAAGGAATACTAAATCTGGAAGAAGAAAAGTTCCAAAACCTAAAGTCTCATGACTGCCACGTGATCATGACCCAGTTACTTCCGATTGCATTGAGGGGGCTTCTGCCAGAAAACGTGCGAGTACCCATTGTGAAGCTATGTGCATTCCTCAACGCAATTTCTCATAAGGCAATCGATCCAGCAACTCTACCAAGTTTACAGAAGGACGTGGTCCAATGTCTTGTGAGCTTCGAGTTGGTGTTCCTACCAACCTTCTTCAATATTATGACGCACCGCATAGTTCACCTAGTTCAAGAGATTTCCGTTCTCGGTCCTGTATTCTTACACAATATGTTACCCTTTGAGAGGTTCATGGGAGTCTTGAAGAATTATGTTAAAAACCGTGCTAGGCCAGAAGGAAGCATCGTCAAGGGCTATGGAACAGAGGAGGTCATTGAGTTTTGTGTTGACTTTATTCCTGACCTGAACCCGATCGGTGTTCCTCAGTCGCGCCATGAGGGAAGACTGCGTGGAAAAGGCACGCTAGGAAAGAAAATCAACAACATGTATGGACGAGCAATCTTTCACTCAAGCACACTACACAGTTCTAGTTAATTCCATCTTGGCGGCTCCATATATCCAGGAACACAAGGATATTTTACGCTCGGAATACCCGGAGCAACCTGAAGATTTCCTGAAGACTTTCGGCGGTTGGTTGCAAAGACGTCTCATTAATGACAACATTGTTGAAGATGAGATATACTTGTTGGCCAAGCAACCATCTTCGACTGTATTGACCTTTAAAGGGTACGAGATAAATGGTAACATATTTTACACGGCAGACCAAGATAAAAAGAGCACCAACCAAAACAGTGGCGTCCGGTTTGATGCAAAAGACGACAACGGGCAAAGGGTCACATACTATGGTTACATAGAGCAGATATGGGAACTTGACTACGGACCTTCCTTTAAGGTCCCTTTGTTCTGGTGCAAATGGTTCAACCTGTCAGGCGTGAAGGTAGACCCGAAGTACGGAATGACAACAGTGGATCAGAAGAATCTTGGGTACGGCAATGATCAATTCGTCCTAGCCAATGATGTGGCTCAGGTTTTCTATGTGAAGGACATGTCTAGCACACCGATAAAAAGAAAAGATAAGGAAGCGAATACATCAGACGATGAGCCAAGGCGCCACATAGTTCTTTCAGGGAAAAGAAACATCGTGGGAGTCGAGGACAAGACAGACATGTCAGAAGATTACAATAAATTTGATGAAATTCCTCCCTTCAAAGTCAAAGATGATCCAAGCATTTAGTTAAATGATGAATATGTTTCATGGTTACGGCGCAATCAGAAGAAAGGCAAAAAGAAAAATAGAAACGGATCATCCCTTTAGTCCCGGTTGGAGACACCAACCGGGACTAAATGGGTTAGGGTTTCGTTTGGACCAATCAGATAGAATCACACGGATCGTGTGTTTCTTTCAAGCGCTTGTGAGTTGTTGGATCCGGGGTGTGTTTCTTTCGATCTGTTGTGAGCCGTTCGATCATGGCTACGGTGTGTTTCTTTCGAGCTGTTGTGAGCCGTTGGATGAGGGTGTTTCTTAACCGTTGGATCAAAACCCTAGCTCAACACTTTGTGAGCCAGAGGACCCTATATATAGCCCACCTTCATACACCGGTCAGTTCATCGAGTAAATACAAAACATCCGGATTCGCCATCATACGTCCTGCCGTGCATTTGGTATGCATATATGCACCCAGTAGACACGGTGGGGCTGTATGATGGCGATACCGTTTGTTTTGTTCTACACCCCCCTTTAAGGTTTGATACATCATATATTCAGTTCATCGAGCAAATACAAAACATCCGGATTCACCATCGTACGTCTTGCCGTGCATTTGGTATGCATATATGCACCCAGTAGCCACGGTAGGGCTGTACGATGGCGATACCGATTGTTTTGTTCTACACCCCCCATTTAAGGTTTGATACATCATATATTTAGTTCATCGAGCAAATACAAAACATCCGGATTCGCCATCGTACGTCTTGCCGTGCATTTGGTATGCATATATGCACCCAGTAGCCACGGTAGGGCTGTACGATGGCGATAACGATTGTTTTGTTCTACACCCCCTTTAAGGTTTGATACATCATATATTCAGTTCATCGAGCAAATACAAAACATCCGGATTCGCCATCATACGTCTTGCCGTGCATTTGGTATGCATATATGCACCTAGTAGCTACGGTTGGGCTGTATGATGGTGATACCGATTGTTTTGTTCTATACCCCCCCTTTAAGGTTTGATACATCATATATTCAGTTCATCGAGAAAATACAAAACATCCGGATTCGCCATCATTCGTCATCATACGTTTGTTTTGTTCTACACCCCCCTTTAAGGTTTGCCCCAAAACACATCAGAGATAATACAATTCACATGATCCATTCAACAAAGTTTGGTACAATAAATTATTACACATCAATTCTTCCCTTGTGTCCCCGCTTTTTTACGATTTGGCCGTATCCATGGAGCATCCTCATTATTTAACTTAATGCTTTATTGTTTTAAATGACATTTAGACAATTTTCACAAAACATGAGAAAATATAAATATGTTGTTATAATATTTGATTTTACAGTTTTTTAAGTCTACTTTGATTTTATAAATCAATGTAAAAGAAAACTGAAAAGGGAAACAAAAAAGAAAAATAAAAGAAGAAAAATAAAAGAAGAAACAGGAAAAAGAAAAAGGAAACAAAAAAAAATTCTTTATATTTTTAAATTAGTTTGATAAATACCTTATTTTTTTTATTGTTTTAAAAGACATTTAGACAATTTTTACACAAAATATGAGAAATATAAATATGTTTTTATAAATATTTGATTTTACAATTTTTTGAGTCTACTTTGATTTTATAAATAAATATAAAAGAAAACAGAAAAGGGAAACAAAAAAGAAAAATAAAAGAAGAAACAGGAAAAAGAAAAAGGAAACAGATAAAAGAAAAAAAAGAAAAAGTGGCCCCTGTACAGGACCTTTAGCACCGGTTTGTGTTAACAACCGGTGCGCCTGTATAGGGGACGCGCAGTCTGAAAGTGGCCCCTGTACAGACCCTTTAGCGCCGGTTTGTCTTAACAACCGGTGCGAAAGGGTCTTTAGCACCGGTTGTTAACACAAACCGGTGCTAAAGGGTTTGTACAGGGGAAGTTATCCAGGATTTAGCGGAATTCTTTCACTTCATTCGTTCGCGCGCGTCCTCTCTGCTTCTACTACGGCGAAGCCCTGCTCCGGCGAAGACCTGCTCATCTTCTCGCCGCCCTCGCCGTCAGCTCCTCGTCGCCGTCCGCCTCGCCGCCCCCGGCCGCGCCCCGACGCCGCGCCGCCTCCCTCTGCCTCCCACCGCCGACCCGACGCCGCGCGCGCCTCCCTTTGGCCTCCCCACCGCGGCCCCGCCTCCGTCGCCGTCCACCTCCGCCGCCCCGCCTCCGCCCCGTCGCCGCCCCGTCGCCGCCCAGACGCGGCCCCGACGCCGCTCGCGGCCTCTGCCTCCCCACCGCGCGCCTCCCTCTACCTCCCACCGCACGCCGCCCCGCCTCCGGCCGCCCCAGGTGACATACACGTGACGTACACGTGACGTCACCCCCCAACAGTGAGTTTTTTTTTCTGTTGTAGTTCTAATTAGTTAAATTAGATTTAAAATATAAATTAGTTAAATTAGATTTTTTTTCTGTTGTAGTTCTAAATTAGTTAAATTAGATTTAAAATATAAATTAGTTATTTTTTTCTGTTGTAGTTCTAATTAGTTAAATTAGATTATTTGAACATATAAATTTAAAATATATTAGTTAGAATTAGAATTACATTTAGAATTAGAATTAGAATTAGATTTAGAATTAGAATTAGAAAAATATTTGGACATATAAATTTAAAATATATTAGCTAGAATTAGAATTTTTAGTAATTATAATTAGCTAGACTTAGAAAAACTTTTCTGTTTAAATTTAAAATATACCACATTCTCTATATAAATAACCGATGAAATAATTTCGCTAAGGGTCCGATGAAATAATTTCGCTAAGGGTCCGATGAAATAATTTTGCTAAGTGTCCGATGAAATAATTTCGCTAAGTGTCCGATGAAATAATTTCGCTAAGTGTCCGATGAAATAATTTCGCTAAGTGTCCGATGAAATAATTTCGCTAAGTGTCCGATGAAATAATTTCGCTAAGTGTCCGATGAAATAATTTCGCTAAGTGTCCGATGAAATAATTTCACTAAGTGTCCGAAGAAATAATTTCGCTAAGTGTCCGATGAAATAATTTCGCTAAGTGTTCTTCATTTTATAAATTTTACTAGCAGGTGTTGAGCTATGGATCCCCAAGAACCTGCACATGATCCTCACGCCGATAAGCTCGCGGGAATGGGTGAGGCGGAGAAGGAAAGATACATGTGCCAGATGATTTTTGAAGATGCAACGGCCATATATCATGATCACGACGGTGGACAGGCGTTTAGCAATCAATTTTTGAACGACTCCGGTGACGGAGCTGAGAATATAGAAGATGTAGTAGATGATGACGACGACAACGTCGAGGATGTAGAAGTGCCCTCCAGAACAAACTCTGCCAATGTATATCTCAAGTCACTATTGACGCAACAATTAATTTGTATTGCACTTACTAACGAATCATTATTTTCCCGTTTAGGCGCCCTCCGGAACAGCTAGCGCAAGTACTGAGACAAAGTCGAAACGAGGCCCGGCCGCAAGGTTGAAAGATACCGCAAGGTTCTCGACCGATACAGTTGTTGTTGATGGCAAACCACTGGAGCCCCCAGAAACTTATCGCAAATTCGTAAATCAGTGCGGAGTTGTTATAAGAGACCTGGTCCCGATCAACTTAATAGAATTGAATAAGCCGAAGACCGGCGCCAACGTTGGAGCTACTTATGTCGATGAGAGATTGAAAAAAGTGCTTTGCGACATGGTCTGGCTAAATTTCAGCGTAGCGGAAGATAAGAAGAAGAAAGTCGAGGAGTAGGCTTTGAAAAAGATGGCCACACAATTTCAGAGGTGGAAGAAAGACCTGTGGAAGAAATATAAGGACGAAGATCCAGTTTTCACTGGGCACCTAGTGAAGATAAGAGACGCTTGGCCTGATTTTAAGGCGTACAAGAAATCGGGTGTCTTTACATCCCGATCAGCCACAAATAAGGAGAATGCGAAGAAGAAGAAATATCACCATATTTTGGGGTCAGGTGGCTACATGAATGCCCTGCCTAGGTGGCGACGCTATGAAGATGCGCTTCTGAAAAGAGGTATCATTCCACAGACACATGACTGGCCCGATAGGTCCAAGTTCTAGTTGTTCGCGCATGGGGCGTTGGACGCTGAGACTGGGATGATTGTTGCGGAGGGACCATGGTCGGAAAAAATAACAAAAGTCGTATCAAAAATAGAGAAGGCAATAGAAGCTGTTCGAAAAGAAACTTTTGTTCCCGATAGAGAGAACGACGAGCTGACGAAGGCACTCGGGAACCCCGAAAAGTGGGGACGAACACGAGGCTTTGGAGCCACTACCCCGTGGAGCCAAGGGTTTCCAGCGGACCTTGGAACTTACAGAAGCCGTGGTAGAAGCAAGAAGAAGGCGCTGGAACGGATATCGACATTAGAAGAAAAGGTGGCGTTTCTCTTGAAGAAAGGGGGACACCATGTACCTGACACTGAAGAGGAGGTAGAACATCGTCCTACACCTGATCAGCTGCAAATAGAAGACGATCCTGTAGCAGATGCCGTCCCATCTCAGGATAGAAGCAGCGTGGGTTCCACGCAGCTGCAGCTAGAAGACGGTCATGCAGTCGAACCGTCGGCGCGTCACTACCCCGTGGATGATATCACGGAGAAGACAAACTGTGAGATACATATGCCAATGGGGAACATATCCTTCAGGGTGGCGTCAGGCTATGCTTTACCGAATCAACCTGGAGAAACCTACCATGGTGGTCAGATTCCAGCATCCCATGCTTGTGTCGGGTTGTCAACAATTACGCCGGGATGCCATTCCATTGAGCTCCATATTCCTGGAGGTGAAGGCGAGAAGAGACTGGGAGAAATGGAGCTTGGTATCATCTTGTGGAATAAGAAACACATCGTGTTTCCTAACGCGGCGCCAAGGCCACCGAATCCTCCAGGTACAAATGCACCACCTCCAACAATTACTGAATGTTGCACCACATGTTAGCATATTTTTAATAGTTTTTTCACTTTCGTACAGAGAATGCACGACCTCCAAGTCCACCCCCCAACGCACCTCCAAGTCCACCCCACAACAAAGATTGGGAGCCCGAGGCCAAGGGTCCATCGCCCGTGCACTCCCGTGAGCCGACGGATGCGCCCACTACGGGTACGGCAAAGCGGAAGCTGCAGTTCAGAAGAAACGGGACTCCTCCCAAGAAGATAAAAAGTAAACCCAAGAAAGTCAAGACTCCCCCGAAGTTACCAGGCCTGATGACTCCGGAGGAACTAGACGAGGTCGTTAAAGCCAAAAACAAAGCATGGTTCGCACAGTTTCCCCTGAAGCCCCCTCCAGACGTCTGGAAGGAAACTCTGAAGAACATACCAAAGTGGCAAATTGAGCGCACCATCGACAACTTATATTATCCTGCACCGCCGCCACCGCCGCCCCTTTCAGACTATGAACGGTACATTGAAAAGATGCACACCGCACAGATGAAGCAGGTGGAGCAGATGAAGCAGGCGGAGCAGACGAAATGCGGGAAACAAGTTCCCCAGCTCGGACAACAAGAAGCACGGTCAATTGCCCCGCTCAAGGTGTTATCTGACCAGGCTTCAGTGTCCGGTCCACGCATGGGCGACTCCGGTTACGCTATTGCTGATGTGGTATATAAATATAAGCCCGAGCACCCTCTGGTCGAAATCCTACTGCTCTAACAACCCAACTATGGAATTTACATGTTTGGTACTTGGAGGCCGCAAGGCAAAAGAGAGACTGTATCATGGCGGCAGTTCAGGATCAACACTACTTCAGAGAGTACGGTGTGGAGCTTGGGTTCGATGACTTTTTCTAGATGTACAATCAACATGCCCTCGACAAGTTTATCCTCAGCTGCTACTGTTTGTAAGTGATTTATTTGTGTAATTTAATTATTTAGTTAAGCTCGCGTTCATTTCCCGTATAATTATCACTCACGACATTCTTTTTGTACGCTACTAGGCAGAATGAAGATTCGTGAATGCAGGCTGGCAGGAATCTGGGACTTTGGGTTCATTGACCAGTATTCGTTTCATCAAGACACAATAGAAAAGTTCAACAAGGATACACCGGATGATTTGCTAAGGTTTTTGAAGCGACAAAGTACCAAAAAAGAAATACTTTGGCCCTACGGATTCAAGTGAGTGTTACTGTCTTGTAGACATTCCATTTTGCTTACCTGATGTTCAGTGTAATTGATGAGTATGCATGACTGTGTGTGTACACGTGCGCAGGTCCCACTTCATATTGTTCATCATTAGAATCGATCAAGGACAAGTTGAAGTCTGGGACTCGTTAACCTGGGACGCTGACACATGGAAGAGCGCGCGTCAGATGCTTCAAAGGTATATATATATATCAGCCTCTTTCGTTCATCGGCCTCTTTTTCGTTCATTTCCTGATATCAAGTAAGTAATAATTAACTCTTGTATTCATTTTTCTTTTGTCGGCCAGGGTTTGGCAAATGTTCATCAAGGAAGAACCCGGTACATGGGCAGACAAGCTCCACTTTCAGATTAACAAAGTAAGTAGTACTACGTACCCTGGTTTCAATACCATTACCATTCTCTTGATTATTATTAATTTGACTGAATTATGTTCTCGTATATAGAGCGTCCCGCAACAACCACAGGGAACTGATTATTGTGGATACTACGTTTGCGAGTTCATTCACAGGATTATCAATGAGAAATCCCGTACTTCCAGAAATCTAGAGGTACGTAACCGGATCTTCACAACTTTATTTATGTTGCCATCAATTATGTTTAGTTTTGTTCATAACTTAATTGTTTTCATCTACTTCTTTTAAAGATGCAACGAAAGCGGTCGATGCTCAAACCAATCCAACGTTGCAACAGTTGCAGAGGAATTGGCAGGATTTCTCCTCACGCAAGTCATAGATGAAGGCGGAGAATTTTTCCATCCTATGAACCAATGTTGATGCTCCCTTCTCTATGCAAGTATACAGCTATTGGAAACGAACTTCAGATTATGTAATGCTCGGTCGAGTACTTCGTGTTACATGTATATATATATATGTACTTTTATTTGGTGCATCAACATTTAACCGCAAACACGGAATCGGAAACACTTAACCGCAAACACGGAATCGGTGTTTCCGGATACGTATTTCCGATTACGTGTTTCTGATTTCGTGTTCGTAAAAAACGAAACACGGACACACGGAATCGGAGAGACGTAAACGGAAACACGTAAACGGAAACCCTGAAAATACGGAACACGCCCTAAACCCTAAACCCTAAATACGGAATCGGAAACCCTGAAAAGAAAAAGGAAACAAAAAAAGAATTAGGACCGGTTGGTGTTACCAACCGGTTCTAAAGGTCCTCCGCCTGCACGCACTCTTCGGCGCCCACGTGGAGGCCTTTAGCACCGGTTTGTGACAGACCGGTTCTAAAGAGGGGCCTTTAGTCCCGGATACGTAGCACCGGATGTGTATCCGGGTCCAAAGGCCCTTACAAACCGGTGCTAATGCCCTGTTCTCCACCAGTGGTTCCTCTCTTCCTGCTTCTCCCTCCCCGTTGTGAGTCACTCTCGCAGCCCCGAACGTCTTCCATCTTCTTCTTGCCAGCCAGGATGTCGCCCGCTATGTCATGGTTTGGGGTCATTGACAGATGAGGGAGTTCGAGTTCAGATTCCATGTCACTGTGTCGGCCTCCATGGATGCTGCGGCGAAGAATCAACTCAGGGCCCCATTGCGAGTCCGGCCACCACAGCGGCAGTTACTACAGCGTAAGAAAAGTACTGGAGGTAGACGGATCCCCCCAGCCATTACTACGGCTGGTGCCAGTGCGGTCGGGAGGGGGGCGGTATTGGCTGCGACGGGGCGAGAGCGGGACGGGAGAGCGGCGAGAGGCCAGCGGCGGGCGGTGGCCGCGTCGCCCGGCGGTAGCGCCCGCTACCGCCCGCACTGGCGGGGCGAGAGGCGGGGCGGTGCGCTGGCGATGCGGGGCGATAGGGGGAGGCGATAGGGGGGGGGCGGGGCCGGGAATAACGGCTAGCTGGCGTGGTGCCTGCTGATTGGTCACGTCAGCTAGCCGTTGGGGGTTACCGTTGCTGCCCAAAAAAATACGAAAAAAATGGAAAAAATCGAAATTTTCATCTCCTCCCCCTATAAATACCCCCCATATCCCTTCACTCACTCCACACCTCATTTCAGCTCCTCCACTCTCCATTTCCACTCCTCTCGACGCCATGTCTTCGTCCAACAGCATCGATTCGAGCGACGGAGAGGAGGGTGAGATGATCGCTGCAATGCAGGCGGAGTACGAGGCGGCGATGCTCAACCTCGAAGCGGAGCCAAGACGGCCGCGACGCCGTCGAGAGTTCATCAGGCGTGATCGTCTGGGCGCCACGATCGGCTCTACGACGACTACTTCGCCGACAACTGTGCTTATCCTCCGAGCTTCTTCCGGCGAAGGTATCGGATGAGGCGATCCCTTTTTCTAAGCATTGTGGATAGATTGGGTGAATACTCTCCGTATTACACCCAAAGAGCTGATGCTCTCAACCGTCCTGGGTTTTCTCCCCTACAAAAGTGTACTGCGGCGTTGCGTTTATTAGCTTATGGAGCCGCTGCAGATACGATAGATGAGTGGCTTAAGTTAGCTAGACAAACTTCGTCAGAGTGTCTAGAGGAATTCTGTGAGGGCATCATCAACTGTTACGGGGAAGAGTTGTGCCGTCGACCTACTGTCGCGGATACTCAGTGTCTGTTAGCAAAAGCTGAGGAGCGCGGCTTTCCGGGCATGCTAGGGAGCATCGATTGCATGCATTGGCAGTGGAGGAACTGCCCAGTTGCGCATGCCGGTCAATTCACAAGGGGAGAGATCAAACACCCTACCATAATCTTAGAAGCCGTTGCATCGTATGATCGTTGGATCTGGCATGCCTTTTTTGGAGTCGCCGGGTCCAACAACGACATCAATGTGCTCAATCAGTCGCCATTGTTCACGGATGTGCTTAGAGGAGAAGCACCCATAGTGAACTTCACGGTGAATGGACACCAGTACAACAGGGGTTACTACCTTGCCGACGGCATCTACCCCTCCTGGCCGGTGTTCATGAAGGGTGTTACTCTTCCACAAAGTGAAAACCATCGGCTGTTCACTACTGCTCAATCAGCTTGGCGCAAAGATGTCGAGTGTACATTTGGAGTGCTGAAGGCTAGGTTCAACATTATAGCAGTTCCGGGACGCTCCTACTCCAGGTGTACTCTTGTGTTGATCATGCGTGCATGTGTCATTCTGCACAACATGATCATCGACGATGAGCGTGGTACCAATTTGGAGAAAATCTATGAGACAGTTGATTCCAATGCCGGCCCTGCAATACATACCAATGCACCACCAAGCCTAGCAGCCAGGATTCAGATGGACAACGAAATGAGCGCCTCGCCGATGTATACCCAGCTCCAGCATGATTTGATTGAGCATGTGTGGGCTCATGCCTAGATTATGTAATTTTTTCAATTTTTATGCAATTTTTATTAATTATTATGTAATCGGTACAATTTTAGTTGAATAAAATAATTTCCTTCCATTATTTGTAATGTTTTTAATCTTAAAAATAAATGTTGACGTGGAGGAGAGAGAAATGCTGATGTGGAGGAGAGAGGAGTGATAGTGGGGACTATAGCCCGTGCACTGGCACCATGCTGTGAGAGTCGGGTGAGAGTGAGAGGAAAAGCTGATGTGGCGGGGCTATAGCCCGTGATAACCGGTGATGCACTAGCACCAGCCTACCGCACCCGGTATCCTCCCCCTCTCCCCCGTCGTGTCAAACGTCCCATCGCCACTGATGACACTGGGCGCTCCGGCTGCAGAGAATTCAAGCCTCCCTGCGGACGTCGACCATGCCGCTGGCGCGGGCGCGGGGCGCCGCCCAGCTCCTCCCCGTCCACCCCATTCAATCAAACCACTACTGCACCCACCCACCCACCGTACCTCGCCGCGCTCCTCACACCCGCACCCCACCTCCCCCCTCCCCAGCAAAGTCCCCTGCAACGCGCTCCTCAACTGGCAAGTGCTTTCGCTGCCTCGCATCTCTTAGGCACCACCGCGTCGCCGACTGCCGTGACCCCATCTACTGCAAGGCCTGCGGCCGCTCAGGGCACCATTTTGCCGACTGCACCATGCCAAAGCCCTTCCCCACCATCCGCCCCCACCCCGCCACCGCACCTCCCAACCCCAAGCCCCACGTTTCCCCGCTCCACCACACCCTTCCCCTCGGCCATCGGCTCGCCCAGCCTCCGCCCTGCTCGCCTTGAGCCCGCGTCCCTGCACATGCAAAACCTCTCGCCGCTGATCATCCGAAGGGGGTCCTGCTCCTCGCGTGTCACCGAGGGGCGCGGTGAGGACTCCCCTCCCTCCCCCCCGTCCCGCTGCCTGTGCATGCGCACGCCACCACCCGCCCCCGGCTCGCCGCCTCAAATTCGCGACATCCCGGTTGCTCAGGACACCGGGGTCAGGCTCGCCCCACCAGCCTCGCCAGCCCCCTCCTCGGACGGTGCTCCCCCACGGGCTCCCTCCCCGCTGCGCATGGTGGCGCATCCAGCTCGGTATGCCTCCTCAGATGATCCCACGGCCTCCCCGGGCGCTCTCTCCCCCGCGGCCTCGATCCTGGAAGGCACTGAAGTGAGCTCGGAGCGCAGCGCCCCCCTCCACCCCTGCATCTGACGCCAGGCCGGACTTCATGGAAATCTACATGCCCCAGGAGGACCTGGACGCCGCGCGCCGCCTCGCGGTGGTCTGGCTGGAACCAGCCACAGGATTCCTCAACAATGGAAAAGCTATCACTAAAGCCCTGTTCCGGGCCATCCCCCACGTGCAGTTCGAGCTAGTTGCCTCTGGGGTTGGGGCCTCGTACGTGCGCTTCCCAACGCACGCTGCGTGGGAAGTTGCGCTGCTCTCGTCACCCTTCATGCACGACGACGTCCGCATCTCTCTGGAACGCGAGGAAGAAGCCCAAAGAGTCCCGATCGCTGACAACGTCTATGCTCTGCTGTGGGCCTCTCCGCTGGCATCTGAACACTGCAACCCCGCGGGGACCGTGGCCCTTTTTTCTAGATTCGGGAGGGTGTTGGAGATTGACCCAGTCTGTCTCCTTGGCCACGACATGTCCTCTGTCAAGGCCGTGGTCCAATGCACCCATGCCAGTCTGGTGCCCTGTGATGTCTGGCCAAAAAGAGGGCCATGGGGAGTCCAGGTCGTCCGCGTGGAGGTCGCGCAGGTGTGGCCGCTCGAGCACTCCTTCATCGACGGAGAGTATCACCGCTTCTTCCGGGGGCCTCCCCCGCCGCCTTTCCGCCACTCGTCACCCGCTCTCCTCGGGCGCCCAGTGATGCGCGAGGCTGGAGTGGGCTCCTCCCGTTCGGTGCAAGGCCCGGGTGGGTTGGGCGGTGGTTTTGGGCGCGGGAACCAGCTGCTCCTGACTCCACCCCCCGGAACGCTCGAGCTGATCGCCACCGAGCCATCCCCCACCGGGACTCCACCCCTCAGCGACGGATCACCGCAGTCTTCCCTCTGTGGGTCCTCTGCCTCCAGCTCGCTGACCTCGCTCGGGGCGCCTAGTGGCACGAAGATCACGGAGGAGGAGAGCGGCGCTGCCGCTGACCAAGCCGCGGGAGGTCCTTGGACTGTGGTGGCTAGCCCCACGCGCCACCGTCCCAAGGGAGCAGAGAAGAAGACTGTGGCGTCTGACCCAGCCCGCCGCAGCGCCCGCATTGCAAGCATGGAACCTGAAAACCGCGAGGACATGGTCACCAAGGCAGTGAAAATTCGCGAGCTGCACGACTCACTCAGGAGCTGCTCTGTGGACCTGCAGAACAAAGTCGAGAAGAGCAACCTGCTAGGAAAAATTCCTCCACCACTGGGAATGAAGACTGTGTCCGAACTCAAGCGTGCTGCTTTCGGGCGCGGTGAGAAGAAGAACTCGGTGCCATCTGGTTTGGATGATTAGATGGGATCCTAAGATAAACCCGGACCGTGGCAATGCGTGCCCCCTTCCCCTTCCTCCTACCGTCCCCCTTCCTCGCTGTTAACGAAATGGCGCGGAGTTGTTCGCCGTTCCTCCCCAGTCCCGCTCCTTGTCTGTATCCTCTTGTTTCTTCTCCTGTTAATGGATAGATCAAGTCTCAAAAATTTCCTTTTCGCCTCCTGGAATGTTCGGGGGCTTGGCGACGACGACAAGTGTTGCGTCGTTGCAGATAACCTCTCCACTACCCTCTCTACCGTTGTTTGCTTACAGGAAACCAAACTCCCCACTGTCGACGCGGCGAAAGCTCGCTCCTTTCTTCCCAGGAACCTCATGGGTTTTGATCATGTGGATGCTGATGGCAGCCGCGAGGGCATGCTGACTGCTTGGGATCCCCGCCACCTTTCCCTCTCCTCGTCTCTGAAAAACCAATTCAGCTTAACCACGAGGTTTGCCTCGACTACCTCTGATACCTGTTTCACGGTTACTAATGTCTACGCGCCGTCAGACCACTCTGATGAGTTCGTTAGTGAAATGATGGACCTCGCTCCTCATATCTCTGTCCCTTCTCTATCCGCACGAGAAGAACAACTCCAATTTCAACTGTGGGCTTGCTAACAAACTTAACTCGCTGATTAACTCGCTCCACTGGTTCGAGCTGCGTCTCATCGATCGCCTCTTCACCTGGACGAACGGACAGTCCGATCCAGTGCTGGCCAAATTGGACCGCGCCTTCTTCAACACCTCTTGGAACTCGACCTTCCCAACTCATCGCTCTCGTCGCTTCCCCGCCCCACGTCGGACCACCAACCGCTTCTTGTCACCGCCACCACAACCATTCCCAACCCCTCCCACTTCCGCTTCGAGAACGCCTGGCTTCTCGATCCGTCCTTCCTCCCCACCACCATTGCATCCTGGTCACCTCGGGTTCCCGTCCGGGACGCTGTCCTGGAGCTCGCCGGTAGTGTGAAACGGTACCGGTCCGAGTGCAAGCGGTGGAAGAAAGAGCATCGGTACGTCCCTCTCCTAGCCAATAACTGTCGGTTCGTGATTAACCTTCTCGATTTCGTGGAGGAGTCCCGTGTGCTTTCAGGTGATGAACTTCAGCTCAGGAGCGAGGCGCGGGTGGAGCTCTCCCGCGCGGTGAGCTGCGTCGCCGCTCGCTGGAAACAGTGGGGGAAATTCCGTGCCATCAAAGAAGGGACGAGAACACAACGTTCTTTCACGCCCGGGCGTCGCAGCGGTACCGCGGGAACCAAATCCGCGCCCTTGCCGTGGACGGGGGCGAAATCGCCGCGCACGCCGCCAAGGCCGAGGCTCTTCGTGCCTTCTACGTCAACCTGCTAGGCCGGGCCAGATAGCCACGTTGGGCATTCGATCTGGAGGGGCTCTACCGCAACGCCCCGCGTGCCGATGCCCTGGCCCTCGTTGCCCCGTTCGAGCTGGCGGAAATTAAGGCGGCGGTGGAGGGGATGGATAGGTCCAGCGTGCCCGGGACGGATGGGCTAGGCCCCAGCTTCTATCGGGCCGCCTGGCCCAGTGTGCAGAACAGCCTGCTGCGTGCTTTCGCCGCGGTCCACGCCAAGAAGGCCGACCTGGGAGCTGTGAATCGGGCCCATATCGTCCTCCTTCCGAAAGGAGAAGGAATTTTGCTGCTAGGTTCTTACAGACCAGTCTCCCTGTAGAACAGCTCCATGAAAATTCTCTGCAAAGCCCTCCCAACCCGTCTCCAGAATCAGATCAACGGCCTCGTGGATGAAAACCAATCTGGCTTCCTCTCCTGGAGGAGTATCTCAGAGAACTTTTTATATGCAACGGAATTGGTTCAGTGTTGCTTCAAGCGTAGAGCTCCAGCGCTGGTTCTTAAGCTGGATTTTGCGAAAGCATTTGATTCTATCAACTGGGATAGTCTGCGGCGGATTCTGCTTGCTAGAGGGTTCCTAACAGTTTGGTGTGATTGGATGGACATGATCCTATTCTCCTCCCGGTCTTCTGTCCTGCTCAATGGCATTCCCGGGGCGTGGATCGACTGCAAGCGTGGGTTCAGTCAGGGAGACCCTTTGTCGCCATACCTCTTTCTGCTTGTGGCTGATGTTCTTCGGCAGCTCATCCGGCAGGACCCCCTGCTCTGCCACCCCCTCGTTGAGAATGAGCCTTGCCTGGTACTCCAATATGCGGACGATACTCTAATCATCATGAAAGCTGGGGTGGGTGCGGCGGGGCGGCTCCGTGTCATATTGGATCAATTTGCTGATGCCACGGGCCTGGAGATCAATTTCCACAAGAGCACACTCGTCCCGCTCCACGTCCGCGACGATGACCTCCACGCCATCCAGGGCGTGCTTGGGTGCAGGTTGGAGGGGTTCCCCCAGACCTATCTTGGTCTCCCGCTGTCCAGCAACCAGCTTTGTCTTGCTGATTTTGCCCCTCTGATCGCGAAGGCGGACCGGTACCTGTCTGTAACACCTGGGGTGTTCCCCCTTAGTAGAGTTGTTTGTTTTCTTTTGCTTGCATCACATGCATCATAAGCATTGCATCATGTTTTCAAAACAACTGGAAAGTTCAAACCAATTTAAACTTTCAAACATTGTCCAAAAATTTCAATTGAAAGTTGCAACTCAAATTGTTTTCACTAAGTTGAAGTTGAATCTATTTAAATTGCCTGCTAAATAAAAAAAAATCCCTTTTGTTAAAAACCCTAATGGCAAATTCAAATTCAAATCAAATCAATCCTACTTGGCTTATTTCAAATGTGGGTTTAAAAATTAAAATCTTGCAAACAAATTAAATTCAATAATGTTTGCATAATTGCTTGAACTTATTAAATAAAATTTGTTTATTTCCAAAATTCCAAACCAAACCCTATTTGAAAGTCACCTAACAATTTAATATCAAATTAATAATTCAAATTGTTGGAAATAATTTAAACTACCTTGTTGTTGCTGTTTTGCAATCAGATAAAAGTAGTTATAAAAAAAAACCCCACAACCCCAACCTTTTCTTTCTCTCTTCCCTTTTCTTTTCTTACCAGCAAAAAAAAAAGGAAAAGGAAAAAAAATCCAAAAGAAGGGAGGCAGCCAGCCCATCTTTTTTTCCCCTCAGCCCACTACCTAGAGCCCACAGCAACCAGCCCAGGAGAGGGGGTTGTCGTCTTCCTCCTCGCTGTCGTCAGCGACAGTACGACCCCCTCCTCACCGCTCGATCATCTCCCCCCTCCTCTGATGCCTGCCGTACTAGGCTAGCCTTCCCATAAAACCTACACCCCCCCTCCTACTCGCTAGCCCTCCTCTCTGCCGCGCCGCCATCTCCCTTTTCCTTCCCCCCCGAATCATTCTGTCTCTGAACCTCGACCACCACTGCCTCCCGTCGCCGTCAGAAGTTGGTCGCTGCTGGCTCGCCACGGCCACCTCGAGGATCCTCTGTTCCCGGGAATGGAACCACCACCCCTCCAGCTCCAAGATCGACGAAGGAATCATCGCCATGGTACCGCTCCAGCTCGCCGATCATCCTCTGTCGCCGTTACGTTTTCAGTTTCCAGGTGTGCTGTTCGTCAGAATCCCAACGCGCAAGAGATGGTAGTGCTTTTGTTCTGGCCCGTGGTGCAACACCGAGCTGGTGGTGGCGTAGTGGTAGCCCTCTCGCGCGCAGGCCGTGGAGACCTAGGATCGATCCCTTCCTGGCGCGAAGTTTTTCTTCTTCTGTTCTGTCGCGAACTGACGAAGAAAGTCTCCATCTTGTTTCTGTCCAAAATTCAGTAAACACTCGATGTTTACCTCTTCCTCAGACAGCCTCGTAGGGTATCACAAACACCGCTCCACCCCACTGGCCTGGTTCCTTCCGCATAGAGGCTCGCACGCGGGTTTGATCCCCCGAGGGCGCAAAAGCCCACCTTTTTGTCAATTACGCGCGCAGGGGCAGGGCCCACTGGTCATAGACCGTGCCTGCCACCTCACTTCCACCCGCGCCCCGTGGCACCCGCGTGGCCCCCTGGCCCGCCTGTCATCGACTGGGGGCGGCTGTGGAGCTGTGCCAGATCCAGATCTGGTGGCAGACTCGCAGAAGGGCCCCTGGTTTTTCCAGTTTTGCACCGAAGCCCTCCCTTTTTCTGATTTCATCACAGTCAAGTCCCTGTCTTGTGCAAATAAAACCTAAAACTTCAAATGATCACAACTTTCAAACCACAAATCCAAATGACACAAATTTTGTATGCATCCCAATCAAAATTTCATGAACTTTTCAAATATGTATTCTGTTTGCTGTTCTGAACATTCCAAATATTTTCAAATTTCAAATTCAAATAACTCTTAGGAATTTGACTAAATCCATAACAAATTCAAATATATTTCAAATGGCCCATATAAAAATATGTTTTCCAACCAAAATTTCATACTCTTTCCAAATATGCCATTTGTTTTCTGTTTTGGATATATAAAATTAATGCAATTACTTAATGCTTTAATTAAATCATTTAAATGGTGAAATTCATAACTTGCTCAATTAAATTCCAATTTCAACAAACAAAATATGTTTTCCACTCAAAATGAAACCACCTTTCTGTTTATCAACCTTGTTTTGCAATTTGGGCAATTAAAATTAATGTCATTTAAAAATGCCTTATTTAATCAATTAACAAGTCCTAATTAATAACTTTCAAATGATTGCTCCAAATTAAATACTCAAAACATGAAATCCATCCAAAATCAAATGCCACACTTGGATATCAACTTTGTTTTCTGGTTTGCAACATCTAAATTGAATACTTGTTTCACCTCTTATTTAATGCATTTAAATTTGGTAATGTGCTCAACTAATTGTTTCCCAACCAATAAAGTATGTTTTCCAATCAGTTTCATGTCATTAACATGTTCATGCCATCCATATCTCTGTTTGCATCTTATCTTGTGCATTTTAGATCTTGTTATGCATGTTCATCTAGATGACAACATATGGAATGAGTGGGCTAATTAATTCCAACTGTTGCCCCATTCCATTTAAATTGCCTAACTCATCTACTTTATTGTTTGCCATGCTAAACAACAATTAAATTGATGGCTAGCTAAACAACTTGAACCAATTCCTATTTCTCCGGACTCCGGTTCCGATTAAATTGCTTAATTTGTTTCCCCTGTTGCATCTTGCCATGCCATGCATATAAAATAGGATCATGCTGGATATCTTTGCCGTAGTAGTAATTGTTGCATCCGGTGTTTGTTCGAGGTTCATTGCTTCTTCCTGGATAGGACGTTGAGATGATGTGAGCAACGACAAGTTCTGTGGATGTACATCTACTTGCTGGATCTCAGGCAAGTATACTCACTTGCTGCCAAATGGCTGCCTTTCATCACTTGTTACCGATTCTTTCCGTTGTTCTTATTCTAGCCTGTTGATACGATGCTTGTGTCTCGATCCTATTATATGTTTACCTTGCAGCCATGATATAGCCTTTTCCTTCCACTTCCTATTAACTGTTGTTTGTTTACCCTGTTGGCCCTCGTGTCGTAGTTGCATGCTTAGTGTTGTTTGCGCTCAAGTTCTGTTGTCCGTCTTATCACCTGTTTAGTTTGATAGTTGGGTTTCATTTCAATCAACAACCTGTTAATGTTTTGGGTAATAATAATTTGATGATAAGGCACCGGCAGGAGGCCCGGCGTGGTTTTGAGGCCTGCTAGTGTCGACCCTAATAGGAAAAGGGTCTTGTCTACTGATCCATGATGAGCGCACTAACCGCATGTGGGAAGCGAGTATGGGCGCCCCCCTCAATTTGATTCGATTCGCATCTCGTCCAAATCGCCTCATTTAGTTCGGGTTTTCCATTTGCCGCATGCATGTTCTTGCGAACCCTTGGTACCCGGGTGGAACTTTTGTAGTCGGCATTTAGGGAGACACGTTCTTAGAGTGCTATGAGGGTCCCCTTTTCTTCGTGGGGCTTGATTAGCCGTGCGCTCACTGCACGGGGTTCTTTGGGCTTGATGCGAAGAAGAGTTGAGTTGTGTCGAGTGCCTCGCTTGGTGGAAGTGCATTTCCTATCTGGCGGGGTATTCTTACGTGTACGGCCAAATTGGTGCACCCCTGCAGGGTAAATCTTCTCGAGAAGCCGTGTTTTCCGCGGTTATGGTTAACTTGGTGAAAGTACTGGCTAACAAGTACTCAGAACAACTTACACCTAACTAATGATACTTGACTAGTAATAGTCTTATTGACACAAGAACTTGATCCATCCTTAATCCAACAGTGTGAGTTATCCTTGGGTTGCTTCCTTTGTAGGGGGTAACATTGGATGGGTTTGTTTGGTGAGTAGTTGTAGTTGGTTACGATACGCTATATTATTCCCCTATTTTAGCCGGATGTTGTAGTGAGTCTCTGTAGTTGTTAGTGCAGCCCGCTGCCGCTTATTTGCCATAACCCCTTCCTTTCCGTTGATCCTAAAAGTGTTTGTATCTTGTGATGACTGTCTACGCCGGTATCTTGTGAGTATGGTTTATCCACTTGCCAGTACTTAACCGTACTGACCCACGAATCTCTTTCGTGGCTTCATATTCAACATTGCAGTCAATAGGTTTGAAGTCTGACGACGTTAGCTTGGGAATCCCTCCGGCTTGGCCTGGGCAGGGATTGGACGCTCTCGGTTATCTTCAGGACTCTTAGTCCAATTTGTATCTTGTCCGTAGCCGGACGCTATGTTGTTTCTTCCGCTGTTATTTGGATCTTTGTATCGTATCAGTTGTATCTCTGACTCGTTTGAGTCATCTTGTATATATCTTTTCTGTTGTTGTTGTGGATTATTCGTGAACTGTTGTAGTGTTATCACAAGTGGCAACCTGGAATCGGTTATTATGTGGATTTTGGCGGGAATGCTGAAATCTGCATAGTGCCCGATCTCGGGGCGTCACAAATGGTATCAGAGCCTGGTTCCGATTCCCGATATTGTTTCGATACGAATGGTTATCGAAGCAACGGGTCCGCAAAGCCTGTAGGTTAACCTCGCTAACGGTCGTGTTTCTAGAGTGTCAAAAATTATTTCTGCTAAACTATTTTGGAAACATCTCAATAGGATTCTTGTTTTCTCCTTATCTCTATTCTATTTCCCCTCCCATCTTATTTGTTTTGGAGTCTCCCCTCTTGTCTATCTTTCAAAGTGTTAGGACCCTACGTGGGTGGACGTTTTCTGAGCCTTTAACCTAATAGGTTCGATCATCGGAAGATTCCTGGTGGGAGAACATCGTCGTCACTCCGAGCAAGAATCCCTTGTTAGTGGTGTCGAGGAGATCAACTGGAAGCACGAAGAATCGATAGTCGAACTTCTTTCCCCTCCCGGGTTAGCAGGTGGATTGCGAGGGCGCAATCCCTTGTTAGTGGTGTCGTCTGTAACACCTGGGGTGTTCCCCCTTAGTAGAGTTGTTTGTTTTCTTTTGCTTGCATCACATGCATCATAAGCATTGCATCATGTTTTCAAAACAACTGGAAAGTTCAAACCAATTTAAACTTTCAAACATTGTCCAAAAATTTCAATTGAAAGTTGCAAATCAAATTGTTTTCACTAAGTTGAAGTTGAATCTATTTAAATTGCCTGCTAAATAAAAAAATTTCCCTTTTGTTAAAAACCCTAATGGAAAATTCAAATTCAAATCAAATCAATCCTACTTGGCATATTTCAAATGTGGGTTTAAAAAATTAAAATCTTGCAAACAAATTAAATTCAATAATGTTTGCATAATTGCTTGAACTTATTAAATAAAATTTGTTTATTTCCAAAATTCGAAACCAAACCCTATTTGAAAGTCACCTAACAATTTAATATCAAATTAATAATTCAAATTGTTGAAAATAATTTAAACTACCTTGTTGTTGCTGTTTTGCAAATCAGATAAAAATAGTTATAAAAAATAAAAACCCCACAACCCCAACCTTTTCTTTCTCTCTTCCCTTTTCTTTTCTTACAAGCCAAAAAAAAAGAGAGGAAAAGGAAAAAAAAAATCCAAAAGAAGGGCGGCAGCCAGCCCATCTTTTTTCCCCTCAGCCCACTACCTAGAGCCCACAGCAACCAGCCCAGGAGAGGGGGTTGTCGTCTTCCTCCTCGCTGTCGTCAGTGACAGTACGACCCCCTCCTCACCGCTCGATCATCTCCCCCCTCCTCTGATGCCTGCCGTACTAGGCTAGCCTCCCCATAAAACCTACACCCCCTCCTACTCGCTAGCCCTAGCCCTCCTCTCTGCCGCGCCGCCATCTCCCTTTCCTTCCCCCCCCCGAATCATTCTGTCTCTGAACCTCGACCACCACTGCCTCCCGTCGCCGTCAGAAGCTGGTCGCTGCTGGCTCGCCACGGCCACCTCGAGGATCCTCTGTTCCCGGGAATGGAACCACCACCCCTCCAGCTCCAAGATCGACGAAGGCATCATCGCCAGGTACCGCTCCAGCTCGCCGATCCATCCTCTGTCGCCGTACGTTTTCAGTTTCCGGGTGTGCTGTTCGTCAGAATCCCAACGCGCAAGAGATGGTAGTGCTTTTGTTCTGGCCCATGGTGCAACACCGAGCTGGTGGTGGCGTAGTGGTAGCCCTCTCGCGCGCAGGCCGTGGAGACCTGGGATCGATCCCTCCCTGGCGCGAAGATTTTCTTCTTCTGTTCTGTTGCGAACTGACGAAGGAAGACTGCATCTTGTTTCTGTCCAAAATTCAGTAAACACTCGATGTTTACCTCTTCCTCAGACAGCCTCGTAGGGTATCACAAACACCGCTCCACCCCACTGGCCTGGTTCCTTCCGCGTAGAGGCTCGCACGCGGGTTCGATCCCCCGCGGGCGCAAAAGCCCACCTTTTTTGTCAATTACGCGCGTAGGGGCAGGGCCCACTGGTCATAGACCGTGCCTGCCACCTCACTTCCACCCGCGCCCCGTGGCACCCGCGTGGCCCCCTGGCCCGCCTGTCATCGACTGGGGGCGGCTGTGGAGCTCTGCCAGATCCAGATCTGGTGGCAGACTCGCAGAAGGGCCCCTGGTTTTTCCAGTTTTGCACCGAAGCCCTCCCTTTCTCTGATTTCATCACAGTCAAGTCCCTGTCTTGTGCAAATAAAACCTAAAACTTCAAATGATCACAACTTTCAAACCACAAATCCAAATGACACAAATTTTGTATGCATCCCAATCAAAATTTCATGAACTTTTCAAATATGTATTCTGTTTGCTGTTCTGAACATTCCAAATATTTTCAAATTTCAAATCAAATAACTCTTAGGAATTTGACTAAATCCATAACAAATTCAAATATATTTCAAATGGCCCATATAAAAATATGTTTTCCAACCAAAATTTCATACTCTTTCCAAATATGCCATTTGTTTTTTGTTTTGGATAAATAAAATTAATGCAATTACTTAATGCTTTAATTAAATCATTTAAATGGTGAAATTCATAACTTGCTCAATTAAATTCCAATTTCAACAAACAAAATATGTTTTCCACTCAAAATGAAACCACCTTTCTGTTTATCAACTTTGTTTTGCAATTTGGGTAATTAAAATTAATTTCATTTAAAAATGCCTTATTTAATCAATTAACAAGTCTTAATTAATAACTTTCAAATGATTGCTCCAAATTAAATACTCAAAACATGAACTGCATCCAAAATCAAATGCCACACTTGGATATCAACTTTGTTTTCTGGTTTGCAACATCTAAATTGAATACTTGTTTCACCTCTTATTTAATGCATTTAAATTTGGTAATGTGCTCAACTAATTTATTTAAAATTGTTTCCCAACCAATAAAGTATGTTTTCCAATCAGTTTCATGTCATTAACATGTTCATGCCATCCATATCTCTGTTTGCATCTTATCTTGTGCATTTTAGATCTTGTTATGCATGTTCATCTAGATGACAACATATGGAATGAGTGGGCTAATTAATTCCAACTGTTGCCCCATTCCATTTAAATTGCCTAACTCATCTACTTTATTGTTTGCCATGCTAAACAACAATTAAATTGATGGTTAGCTAAACAACTTGAACCAATTCCTATTTCTCCGGACTCCGGTTCTGATTAAATTGCTTAAGTTGTTTCCCCTGTTGCATCTTGCCATGCCATGCATATAAAATAGGATCATGCTGGATCTCTTTGCCGTAGTAGTAATTGTTGCATCCGGTGTTTGTTCGAGGTTCATTGCTTCTTCCCGGATAGGACGTTGAGATGATGTGAGCAACGACAAGTTCTGTGGATGTACCTCTACTTGCTGGATCTCAGGCAAGTATACTCACTTGCTGCCCAATGGCTGCCTTTCATCACTTGTTACCGATTCTTTCCGTTGTTCTTATTCTAGCCTGTTGATACGATGCTTGTGTCTCGATCCTATTATATGTTTACCTTGCAGCCATGATATAACCTTTTCCTTCCACTTCCTATTAACTGTTGTTTGTTTACCCTGTTGTCCCTCGTGTCGTAGTTGCATGCTTAGTGTTGTTTGCGCTCAAGTTCTGTTGTCCGTCTTATCACCTGTTTAGTTTGATAGTTAGGTTTCATTTCAATCAACAACCTATTAATGTTTTGGGTAATAATAATTTGATGATAAGGCACCGGCAGGAGGCCCGGCGTGGTTTTGAGGCCTCTAGTGTCGACCCTATTAGGAAAAGGGTCTTGTCTACTGATCCATGATGAGCGCACTAACCACATGTGGGAAGCGAGTATGGGCGCCCCCCTCAATTTGATTCGATTCGCATCTCGTCCAAATCGCCTCATTTAGTTCGGGTTTTCCATTTGCCGCATGCATGTTCTTGCGAACCCTTGGTACCCGGGTGGAACTTTTGTAGTCGGCATTTAGGGAGACACGTTCTTAGAGTGCTATGAGGGTCCCCTTTTCTTCGTGGGGCTTGATTAGCCGTGCGCTCACTGCACGGGGTTCTTTGGGCTTGATGCGAAGAAGAGTTGAGTTGTGTCGAGTGCCTCGCTTGGTGGAAGTGCATTTCCTATCTGGCGGGGTATTCTTACGTATACGGCCAAATTGGTGCACCCCTGCAGGGTAAATCTTCTCGAGAAGCCGTGTTTTCCGCGGTTATGGTTAACTTGGTGAAAGTACTGGCTAACAAGTACTCAGAACAACTTACACCTAACTAATGATACTTGACTAGTAATAGTCTTATTGACACAAGAACTTGATCCATCCTTAATCCAACAGTGTGAGTTATCCTTGGGTTGCTTCCTTTGTAGGGGGTAACATTGGATGGGTTTGTTTGGTGAGTAGTTGTAGTTGGTTACGATACTCTATATTATTCCCCTCTTTTAGCCGGATGTTGTAGTGAGTCTCTGTAGTTGTTAGTGCAGCCCGCTGCCGCTTATTTGCCATAACCCCTTCCTTTCCGTTGATCCTAAAAGTGTTTGTATCTTGTGATGACTGGCTACGCCGGTATCTTGTGAGTATGGTTTATCCACTTGCCAGTACTTAACCGTACTGACCCACGAATCTCTTTCGTGGCTGCATATTCAACATTGCAGTCAACAGGTTTGAAGTCTGACGACGTTAGCTTGGGAATCCCTCCGGCTTGGCCTGGGCAGGGATTGGACGCTCTCGGTTATCTTCAGGACTCTTAGTCCAATTTGTATCTTGTCCGTAGCCGGACGCTATGTTGTTTCTTCCGCTGTTATTTGGATCTTTGTATCGTATCAGTTGTATCTCTGACTCGTTTGAGTCATCTTGTATATATATTTTCTGTTGTTGTTGTGGATTATTCGTGAACTGTTGTAATGTTATCACAAGTGGCAACCTGGAATCGGTTATTATGTGGATTTTGGCGGGAATGCTGAAATCTGTATAGTGCCCGATCTCGGGGCGTCACACTGTCTGGCTGGAGCGCCCTCCTTCTCCTTGTCGGTGGGCGGTTGGTGTTGCTGAACTCCGTACTGGACGCCCTCCCCACTTTCGCCATGGGCACGGTCGCCCTCCCCCCGTCCTGCTGCGCGCCATTGACGGCCTCCGCCGCGCCTTCCTCTGGAACATCGAGGGACGTGCGTCCGGGGCCAAGTGCCTGGTCGCCTGGGCTGCGGTCTGCCGTCCGAAGAGCGTGGGGGGGGCTCAGGATAAAGAACCTGGCCAGTAAGAACATGTGCCTGCAGTTGAAGCTGGTCCACCGCCTGCACGCCGCAGCGGACGCACCCTAGCCGCGATGGGCGTGGCGATCTGCTGCTGGGAAACCGCCGGCAGGGCACCACTGGAGCCGCCTCGCCGCCCTCATGCCGCTGTATCGGGGGCTCACCTCTGTGCACGTGAAGGATGGGAGCCACTCGGCGTTCTGGCTAGACTCCTGGCTAGAGACTGGTGCCTGGCCGGCGCTCTTCTCGCATGCCATTGACAGCAATGCCACAGTGGGCGCGGTGATGGCAAAAGGGGTCTGGGGCTCGCTGGTGCCCCGCCTGACATCCACGGCGGAAAGACAGCTGCATGAGCTTCTTCTTGCTGTCCGGGGTGTGGCGCTTGGCCCGGGTGCCGATGTGCGCACTCTCCTGCGCTGCCAGAAGAAAAATGGCGCCCTCGACGCCGGTGCCCTCTACAAGCTTCTTACCGGCGGGGGTGCGAAAGATCCTGCTGCTTCGTTCGTTTGGGGAGAACCACGATCCCTCAAAAGTACAATTCTTCGCCTGGCTCCTGGTTAAGAGTCGGGTCCTGTCTCGACACTCCCTGCTCCAGAAGGCGATCCTGACAGCTGAGGAGGCAAACTGCTCCATATGCGACGATCCACTTGAGACGGCCAATCACATCTTCTTCGGGTGTGCCTTTGCTCGCCGCTCTGGTCGCATACCGGCTACAGCTTCCCCTCGGCCCCAGACGTCAAGATGATCTCCTCGTACAGTGCCCCCGTGGAGATCCCTTCTGCCACTTCATCCACCTTCTTCTTGCTATGCTTGTGGAACCCATGTAAACATAGGAATGCGGTCGTTTTCCAGGGGCTTGAACCGTGCCTACCTCGCCTCATTCGGGCGTGCTGTGATGATGCTCACCTTTGGCGCTGCCGTCTGCCGCAGGCGATGAAACATGCCGCTGATGTTTGGCTCCACTGCCTTAGACGTGCGTTGTAGTACAGTGCTCCCCCTCTCTCCCTCCCCTCTTTGTAAATTCAGGTGGGGCTTTCTGCCCTCCCCCCCCCCCCCCCGGTGATACTTCAAAAAAAAATGTTGTAGTACTCGATGAACCCCAGGAACAGCCCATTTTATTTTTCACTCCGAGTATAATCCTAGTATTTTTGGATTTATCCTATTTACTATAGATTGACCAACTTAGCAATCGCACGCGTGATGTAGCCTTGAAAGGACTTGATGCTAGGCTCAGGGAGATCCGGGGCTATCTTGATCTTGTAATTGATGGGAAGCTCCCGCTGAACCATGAGATTTTGTACCACTTGCAGGTTCACCTCTCTTTTGATTTCTTATGTTTTATGTTATTTTCTTATTCTGAGCTCCTGTATTTGGTAAATTATCTTGCTATCTGAGTTATCCCGTATTTATTCTCTGTCAACCTTGTCATGAGATGTTGTCGTTCAGTTTTATGAAATGTTAGACATACACCTCCATTCTTATCTCTACCTGGATCAAACTCCCAAAGAAAATATAAATGATGAGGTCATCCAACGGAAGAGGGTACTAAATGAGGCTCGTAGAGAAACCCCAAGCTTCCGTGCCCGGCTCCTTCGTCCCCCTCCTCCGGCGGTGTAGCCGTCGCTTGTGAGCATGGGAGAGGTGGTCAGGTCTCCTGTACAACAGTAGAGCTAGTCTTAGTTGTGATTTCTGTCCCGTAGTGGCGTCTGGGAGTAGGTGGCCGGATCTTGCTGGTCAGATCTGGCTCGTCCTCTGCTTTGGCTTCGTTCCTGTGCAACTCCGGCAGGGTTTGTTGCAGACGGCGGAGTTGGAACGCGGCATCGCCGTCAATAAGGCCAGGATCTCGAGCTCGTATGTCTTAGCGCTGTGGCGCGGCGGTGCACGGTGGTGGCTGGTTGCCTCCGATGTGCTTCCAAGGAGGAAGACGTTTGGGAGGTGCTCAGGTGCGGCTCGTTTCAATAAGCGCTGTTTGGGCTTCCTCTGCATCTGGAAAGCTACGGTGTGGTTTCTCCTGCTGGCCTGCCGTGGAGGCGAGGGGATGGAGCGGTCTACCGCGGTGGCCTGTGGCTTAGGAGGAGGCCGGGAAAGGTTTGATTCTGGGCCAATTTGGAGATCCTTCTCGGCAGCCCTTCTCTGGATGTCGACTCTATGTGCAGGTGGACATCAGCTCCATGTGCTGGGCTGTTGCAGTTCGAGTGCATGCTTTCTCCTTGTGGGTTTGGAGGAAGATGATGCAAGTATGGAGATGTCCAAATCCAGGATCCGTGCGGTGCAGCAACTCTCTCTGCTAGTTGCATTCAACTTCTATACAGGAGGCAATTTTTACAGCATGAAGAACATCTCGAGAGGTTCTTATTGGATGCATATGCTTCTTCAAAATTCTTGTTTGTGGCGTCCAAATTCATCCTGCAAGCTACAACTTCATATGCCTACATTCCATGCATCAAATTTCTTGTCAACTATTGGGCGTGCCAATTATGCCTCCTTGTTGTTCGGGACATGCCGAAGACGGGTGAGAAGGTCTCTTCCGCGGTTTCTCAGATTCAACGCCGAGGACCCTCCTAATATGAGCTCGGTGACGCACCCTCGAGATTTACAGCTCAGTTCCATACCTCATATTCCCCTACCAATGCGATTGTTGGTTGAGCCGCTGGTTCTTCGGTTGGTGAGGGAGAAAGAGGCCCTTGAAGAGTACAATGGCAGGTTTGTTGTGTCCGAGTTCTCGGCGGACCACCTGGCAGGCTCCTGTTGTGCTTTTCAGCGTAGTTGTCATGCTTCTCCAATAGTTCATCTGAGATGTATCAGTCTACACAAACTAGAATCTCAGGATGACATTTGTACTCACAATGTTGTAATCTGCTCTTATATATTGAAGTGATTGCGGCCCCTTTGGGGGCACCCTTTGTTCAAAAAAAAATCCAACGGAAGAGAAATCTGCCTATTTCTGGACGGACATAGTCTGTTGAGATCTTTCTGAAAAGTAAGGTTATACCTCCCGCCCAGTGCAATGTTCATCTGAGGATGCACAAAACCTTTTCTCGCCACGACCGCCCGTCCATTGGGTGAACTCGTGCTGCCATCCGTGGGGCCCGCTGGGACAGCGGCTGCTCCCACCTCTTTCCGTGCAGCGTTGGCCCGGTCAATGGGAGAACGGAACCTGGTCCGCGCCTCGAGGCCCGTCCTCTGGACGGTAGCACCCTCCAACGGCTGCACCGCGGGCCCGCCTTGCTTTCCGACCTCGGCGATAGGATCGAACGACCCAAAAGCGATACCCTGCCCCACCATCTGCTGCAGAACCGGATCACCTCAGGATTCCTCTCCGCGCAGAGATGCCTTTTCGGGAGAGGTGGCTTTTCCGGGCGCGGATCGAAATTTTGAACCCACCGCGCGCCCCTCACGTCTCCCGAGCGGGAACTCCCTTGTGCCACGCGGCCACCAACAAGAGGTGGTAGCCTCCAACTGCGTGGCGGGGCCACCACCAACCTGGCCATCGTCTCCCCCGCGGCGGTCAAGGACTCTGCGCCGCCAAGGAAGCCTGCAAAAAACTTTGCCCGATCTTCCTCCTCCTCCGAACTCCGGCGATCCGCCATTGTTGCCCACGCCCAGTACCAACAGAGCGCCGCCCGTGGGGCAGTCCTCCTCAACACCAACGACATTTATGATGACCTTGTACCGCAACGTATCCACCTCTCCCATGTCCACTTCCAGAGTCGGGCTCCTTCCGCGCCCCGGCGAGCGAACAACAGGCCTCTCAGGGGACATCGTGCGATCCTCGTGGCTAGCCGGCTCCGGAACGACAAGTGTGCGAGCCCGCGGTATCATCCTCCAATTGTCTGTCCAAGCTTGCAGGTGGAACAAGGACAAATCGCCGCGGGTGTTGGTCTCTAACGCAAATTGGCCAACCACACATGAAGTACCCAGGAGGTCCTCTACTGCCTCAATTCCCCAAGCATGGGGCGGGATTCCCTCCATCACAATCTCTACTTTCTCCTTCATCGGAACCTTCATTGCTTGCGCCTGCCGGTTCCAAGGCCGCGCGTAGAGGGTGAATCCATCACAGGCTAGCGATGGCAGAGACGCCAGCCTATTCTTGCATTCCTCGTTGGCAAAGACGAGGAGGAAATCCTTTGGTGCATAGCTAGGAAGCTTCTGCACATCTTCGGGGAAGCCTTAGAGAGGGATCTTGCTGCGGCTAGGCAGCTTCTGCACATCTTCGGGGAAGCCTCGGGTTTGCAAGTCAAATATGCCAAGACCTCAGCCAAGCTCATTAGAGGAGAGGAGGCTGATGAGACTTTGGTAGCACAGGTGCTGAACTGTAGCATTGTGGGGTTCCCAATAAAATGCCTCGGACTCCAGTTAGCATTGCGGCCATTGTCAAAAGGTGAATGGCAGCCATTGCTCGACCAGGCCCCGAGGTGTGTGCCACCTTGGCAAAGTGGGATGATTGCCAAGGCAGGCCGATTAACATTGGTCAAAGCAGTGGTCGCGGCGAGGCCAGTTCACCAGTTGTTAGTGGCCGAGGCCCCTTGTTGGCTGTTGGAAGAGATTGACAAATGGATGAGGGGACTTTTTTGGTCCGGCTCGGAACATGCTCTCGGAGGTCAATGCCTGGTGGCACAAGAGAACGTTTGCAAACCAACAATTTTTAGAGGTCTGGGCGTGAAGAACCTTGACCTTCATGGTTTAGCGCTCCGTGTCAGATGGGAGTGGCTGAGGCGAACAGATGGGTCCCGACCTTGGCAAGGGCCCAGTCCTGAGGGATACCATGGCGGCATCTGCACATCTTCGGGGAAGCCTCGGGTTTGCAATTCAACTATGCCAAGACCTCAGCAAAGCTCATTAGAGGAGAGGAGGCTGATGAGACTTTGGTAGCATAGGTGTTGAACTGTAGCATTGTGGGGTTCCCAATAAAATACTTCGTACTCCAGTTAGCATTGCGGCCTTTGTCAAAAGGTGAATGGCAGCCATTGCTCGACCAGGTCCTGAGGTGCGTGCCATCTTGGCAAAGTGGGATGATTGCCAGGGCGGGCCGATTAACATTGGTCAAAGTAGTGCTCGCGGCGAGGCCGGTTCACCAGTTGTTAGTGGCCGAGGCCCCTTGTTGGCTGTTGGAAGAGATTGACAAATGGACGAGGGGACATTTTTGGTCCGGCTCGGAACATGCTCTCGGAGGTCAATGCCTAGTGGCATGGGAGAACGTTTGCAAACCAACGGTTTTTGGAGGTCTGGGCGTGAAGAACCTTGAGCTGCATGGTTTAGCGCTCCGTGTCAGATGGGAGTGGCTGAGGCGAACAGATGGGTCCCGACCTTGGCAAGGGCTGCCAGTCCTGAGGGATACCATGGCGGCACAAGTCTTCAACATCCTGGTGAAGATTAGAGTGGGGGATGGGAGGAAAACTCTTTCTGGAAGGACAGGTGGTTAGATGGGCTTGCAGTTGGAGACCTTGCACCACTCTTGAGGGAGGCGGTCAACTCTAGAACGGCCAATAAAAGGATCGTCTATGACGCTTTGAGAGAGAACACATGGTTGTCTGACATGAAGCCCCGCTTGATTTGCGAATGGCAGCCCAATGCATCAATCTGTGGTTGCTCATCCAGTGGATATACAGGGAGGAGACGAGGGAGGACGAGTTCAGATGGCCAGCTTCAACTTCTGGGGTCTACTCAGCCAGCTTCACGTACAAAATGCTTATGCAAGGTCTCATCAGATTTCCACTCGCCAATGGGGTCTGGAAGTGTTGGCCCCCAGCAAAGTGCAAGATATTTATGTGGTTGGCGCTTCAATATAGGATTTGGACATTGATGGTGCAGATCTTGCACTCGTTGGGATACCCCAAGAGGAGAGTGTAAAGAGCACAGCGGTAGGAAGTATTCCCCTTAGTTAAGAACCAGGGTTATCAATCCAGTAGGAGAAGGAGGACCTTCGGAAGGTTGATACCACTGGCGGTGGTGCTGGCGCTTCACCGGTGCCAGCAACAACATAGAACCTGCACACAACACAATCAAAATACTTTGCCCCAACGATACAGTGAGGTTGTCAATCTCACCGGTCTTGTTGAAAATAAAGATTAGACGTATAGTGTGGAAAAACAGTGTATGCTTGCAGAAAGTAAAGAAAGCAGGAAAATTGTTGTGGGTTGTTTAACAGTGTGGAAAAATGGACCGGAGTTCGTAGTTTCACTAGTGGTGTCTCTCAATAGAAGTTAGCATGCTGGGTGAACAAATTACAGCTGGGCAATTGACAAATAAAGATTGCACCATAGTGCACAATATGACATGAAGATTACTATGTTATTTAGTGCAGGCATTACAACAAGATACATAGATCGACATCCATCTGCATCTATGACTAATAATCCACCCTCAGGTTATCATCCGTACCCCCTCATGTATTATGTTGCATGTAACAAATAATTGCATTAAACAAAGTGTGTAATGTAAGCAATGATTATGCCCGCGGGCACTCTCACCGATGTTTTCTCCCTAATGGCAACAGCACATCCCCCCTTCATGTTTCTGTCACTCGAGCAAGGCAACAAGGAGGCATGAACCCACTATCGAGCATAAATACTCCCTCTTGGAGTCACTAACAATTAATTGGCCAGAATAACCACTAGCAACGGAGAGCATGCAAGATCACAAATAACACATGAAAATAAAGACTATAATCAACTTGGCATAACGTCAATATTCATCGGATCCCAGCAAACACAGCACAAAGAATTTCTTTTTCAATGCTTTCCTTATTTTTATCATAATTTTCAATGCTTTCATGTGCTCCTAGAATCCTATCTAAGCATAGATATGACCAAACTCTTTTCTGGTAACTAGCTTAGTTCAAAACTGATAAGAATAGATGCTAATGTCCCCTTAAAACCTAATGACAAGAGATGAACACTCCAGGCTTGGATGGGTAGCATAGACTTTTAATTGCGATGCCAATCTTTTCCCTACAACTCACTTCTTTGTATGCCCTTGTCAAGGATGACTGCTATTAGCAGTAACCTGACAAATACATGCTCTCCTCTCTCTTAAATGGTCTAGAGGTAACCTGCTATATGAAGAGAAGCTTGGTGTTTTGGATTCTGAACCAAACCTCCTTCTTGTGGATAGCCTGCTCCTCCTAGCTTCTTGACACAATAATTATAGCATAAAAAACACAATACATTAATCATGAAATTGATCTATTTTATTGTCTCTTGGGCATACATCCAACAGTCTCCCACTTGCACAAGAAACAATAATTTAGTCCCTTAGCTTAGCACCCAATGGCATTGCAGTGTTGATTGTGGTGTAGACTCTGTCCTTGGATCTGAAAATTTAGGTCCATCTGTATCTTCATATCTTGGTGAATACTTCTCCCCTTGATCTCAAATGATCTTTGCGGTTCAAATGTTTAGTGCTTTAACCAAGATGATTGCATGTTATGTAAAGTACTCTATCAAGTCTTGTGAAGAACTTAGATCAAAACATTTAATCTTCACACTTTCAAAGTGTATCCCATCTTACCGCTACTGTTATAGATTCTATCATAGTGTTAAACTTCAGAATTTTCCTCCAAGTTTAACTTGGAATTTCTTCCATCCCACTATGCCACCTTATTATTACTAAGTTGATTCTCTTTGTGATTATGCAACAAACTCTTCATTGATGCAATAATTTACACTTAGTTGTTTCTACATTTATCACAACTATGAATTTTACCTTATATTCCTCATAAAGTTATCTTCTCCTTGATCAACATGATCATCTTGGTTTGTGTTCATAACACTTAGCACATAAGTCATATCTTGTTTATGTGCATATTATGGCGTACATGGCGGATCTATTCATTCACACGTATCGCCCATCATATGTCTCTTTTCTATTCATTCATAATGATGTAGATATGCTTTGTATAAGTGTTTTTATTTCTACAGATTTTTTCCCTTGGTTTGCACCAAGATGCTAATTGCTGTGTCCAACAATTCTTTTCACGGTTTTAACATGTTTTATCCAACACAGACAAGTAATGGAAAACGAGAACCATACTATGTTCTATACAGGCAAGTTCTATCATGAACTTTCCATCCAAACGTTTATCACTGACCCACTTTCAAAGTGGAAATACTTATATTGCATTGTGCTTAGTCATTTCATTGAAATAGTATTTCAATGAAACATTTTACTATGTCACCAATATTTTCAATTAATGATACGTTGTTCACATAAATTATTAGAAATATTCTTTAGCGCTCCCACATATTTTCTTCAGTCCTCAAGTAGCTTCACTATCCTTGATGATGTCAAACACTTTGATCATTTCATCTAGGCGAAGATCCCAACTCTTGAGTGCTTTATTTAGTTCCATGAATGTAGAACTAAAGTTCACATTCCATTCTAGCAGATTCTCTATTGAATATTCTCACTTGCAATATCTTGAAGACAATTTATGCAGCACCTGTGTAAACATAAAACCCATGATATAGGATATTAAATCTCATCGTATTCATTTTCTTGAACTTGTAAAACAAGTCAAGCCTTCATGGATGTTTCCATCCATTTTTGTTTACAGATCCATTTATGAATGTTACGCTTAATTCCCTTTCAAAGAGTATACAAAACTCGATGCCAAGTTCCAAACTTGATTTTCGTTTATGGACTCTATCTCGGATTTTATCCATCACTGCTTCCCTTAGATAAATTCCCATCATTGTGAAACAATGGTATTATTATCTACTTGGTTCGGTCAATAAGCTCGATCAAAGTTTTACATCACATGTAAACACTTCGGTACCATTCATGATGGAACTCACCAAAATTACTTTAGGTCTGTGCTACTCTGACATGATTACGAAGATCTAATCTCGTCAAACTGTGCTATCCTCCCACTGACTTTCTGAAGAAGTAATTTCTACAGAACACCCCTGTCAAAATATTTGTCCTTGGTGATGGCAAGAATTCCCTATACTTGTGACAACTATTACATAAGCAAACATTCATTTTGTAGATTCTTGAGAACACTTCACATCACAAAAGAAATTTAGATGGCTATATTTTCAGTGTAAATCATTAGTCTCTAATGCATAACTATGAAATATATAATTGCATTTTAACATCCTTAACCCATCCTATCGAACTAGGTTGGATGATGTCACTTGCAAACTCCGTAAAATCATGATGTTACTCGTGACCAAAGTTGTAGAATAATTCCGCAACTTTCTGGATGCTCGCTAGACCTTGTAACTAAATTCCATGGAAAAGCCAGGAATATATCTTGTTACAAAATGATTGTTACTTCATGCCGACAGCCTTAGACAACTCAATTTTTTTCCAGTTTTATGTCTCTTTCACTATAGATATATATATTTCCACTCAAACTATCCAATGAGGATATGAAGTAAAATAATCCACCAGTGTATGATTGCAATAAGTTAGTTTCCCATTCATCATGCTTGTGAACGGAGTTTCATTCGTTTTCCATTGGACATGTTTTGCATGTTTCATGAGACTCGTGATCAATTAACAATAATCCACTGAAGTGGATTGTCTTGCATCATTTTCCAATATAACTTAACTGGTAGTGCCACAACTCTTGGAATTCCAACCATTTATATTTTAGCACTAAATATTAGTGATGTGTACTTGCAGGATTCATTGTATTCTATCCATAGGGTCATAAGTCAAACTTATGTCCCCGGTGAGGCAACAAGTGTCAATGCTCACAATAAATCCGTAAGAAAAATATGTTGAATGTAGTAATCTTACTCCATCACCCATTATTCTGTTTTATTTTGCTAGTCCATTTAGGCCATAGTAAATCTTGAATCATGTTGCACATAAGAGCAACTGATCTGGTATTCATTTGATTTCCTCTCTTAGAGAAGAAACATTCACCATCAATAATGACACTAGTTGTAGTGGGATACTTTATCAGTGTGTCAATCATGACACTCTTGTCTTCTTAAGTTTAATCCTTTACTCATCATTAACTTATGATAAGTTTTCTTCCAGATTCCATTTTAAAGTGCAATAAATAAATTCATTCATGATCCTTATTTTCCCGTAGTCATTAATAATGAGAAAGCTCCTAGATCCTTTACCGGAAAAGAAAACAAAAGCAAGATTGGTGCCTAATTTCTTGGGAGACTGGGACATCCAATAGCTCTAACCTTTGTATGTACCAACCTTAGTACACATACCTTGTTTCACCAAATTTAATCTTTGTTTTTCTTGCATACAAACTCCAGACATCTCATATCTTGTTTGTATCTGAAATTACTTTTTCAACTCTTTGTCTATCCAATAGACATATATCTTTCAATTTCCTGCATGTGTGTATAATACTATACACACCTGTCTTTATTTCAACAAGTGTATGTCACACTTCAAGATGTTCACATCTTTACATTGCTTCAATTTGGATATTCTAACAGAGACAAGTTTAATAGGAATCAATTCTCTTTAGATTATATCCATGCATGTCATGAATTTCATTCATTGAGAAACGTTGAGCAAGTCTACTGAAATATTGCACTAAGACTTTTCTTTGACATTTTATGGGCAGTCCTCAAATTACAAAACAAGTCCTCGTAAAGTTTTCTTTACCGGATATCTATTTAGTTCAACCAACAAACTAAATGTGTGCTCACATTGAAATCGATATTTCTCAAAATCAATATTCAGTTACTTGAGATCCACATCGGAATTATGACCAGAAGGATGGATACATCTTGGCAACTAATCATAATCCCAAAGGGTAGGTAAGCTAGACAATCACATCTCATGTGACTCTCATTCATGTTTTCATGTATGTGCTCCGAGCTCGTGACTATCATGCCATAATGTCAAGACAACCAACTATTCATCCTGCCTGTATGAGATTGGCCCTTGGATATAATTGATCAATCCATACCTGCCTATAAGGTTCTAAGAACACGTTGACCCTTGGATACAAGAGATGAACGCGAACCTGAACCAATTTGACGGTGCACAGTTTGGAAGAGCACGATCACCTTGATATTTTTAAATAAGGAATCACCCTAATAATCAAGACTACTGCGCAACCAAAAGAGTGCATTAAAGTGATTAACAGTCACCGGTGTTTAATAGTGATGCAGTATAGTTCTCTTCGTCTTCTAGGCCAGAACTCTTTCTTTGCTCCATGAATCATTGTAGAGGTCTAAACCATTTCACCATATCCATGTCCTTCCCCTATCTCTAAGATACTTAATGAAAGCATGAGACACGCAGGCCAAAGATAGGAATCACATGGCTTCCAAGCATCATGCTTTAAATTGAACGCAATGTCAAAATAAATACAATGGATAGCATTTCATACAATACTTGAATGATAATGTACTATGCCACATCACATGGTCTGCAAAAAAAGGTTAGACGGTATCAAACGCTTGAGTTTGCAAATTATGTGGTTGTAGGTTCTATGGAGTGAACCGTCACTACCTGCCAACAACATCAGGCATGATTGTTCATGTTACTAGATTGACATTGTTGGGTGATTGAAACACAGACATTATGAAAATGTTTAGAACCTCAATCTAAACTTATTCCTAACCATGACCCTATTGTGGGTACAATCCACATGTCCTGTCCATTATGCCGTCCATGAATCCAACTATAGCAAGACCCAAAGCTACTGAAGCACTTCTTTGGATTAGACGAGATATGCCAAGGGAAACTCAAACATCCTAGGATTGCCAGAATTTTGTAGAAAAATCTCACTATGTCGTTGAAAACAAAACGACACAACTTATTGGAAGAAATCGTAAACAATCTGAATATAAGAAAATTTTCTAATATACTTTCGCAAACGTATGCAACGCCTGCACACACTAGTGCTCTAGATTGTACATGTACACGTAAAGACTACTCTGGTACCACTATTAGGTCGCGTGCAGAAATTTAAAATTTTCTTCTTACACACACATGATCTACTATGAAGGTAGAAGTGAGGATAGATCTGATCCTTACCGATACGAAGCGAGGAATGAGTGTCGATGACGATGTCGGCGATGACTAATAAAGAGTCACATGGCTAAGACTAACGGTAGGATTGTTGACGTAACCCCGTATCCAACCTTCCGGGTCCAATCTTCCGGATCCACCCTTCTGGATCCAGCGGAGTGAGGGTCTCACGTGATACCCCTATGAGATTTTGTACACATATGTTCGTCAAATTCCTGTAGTGCTTCGCCATCCAGAACTAGGAACCGCACGTGCACATTAAGGTGGAGAGATACCAACGCATGGGAGAGAGAGAGAGAGAGAGAGAGAGAGAGAGGGAGAAATTAGAGCTAGATCTAATCAGGAGAGGACACCTCAAAATTCAAGTAGAAGAAGCTCTAATTAGAAGGTCTAATTAGACCCTCTAATCAACTAGAGAGAGGCACGAGGACAATCGAAGTGATTTATCTCAATTCCTTGGGGTCCTTTTTATAGTTGGAGGAGGGAGAGACTTTTCTTGGGGGGGATCCCTCCCCAATTCGCACCCACCAAGGAGATGGCCGCACTAGGGCTCCTCCCCAACTAGGATTGGACTCCTAGTCCTCTATTTTATTTCCTCCCCTCTTTGAACCCAACAAGGAAATGTAGGGGGAGTGGTGTGGCTAAGATGAGTCCCTAGGGCCCACCTGTTAGCCACTCCATGAAGGGTGCGGGAATGGGGGCAGATCTGCCCCCCTATGGCACCCGCTTCTCGGTTTTTGCCTGAAACTCTTCCGGAACCCTTTGACCCCTATAGATAAAATCATCAGCATTATCTAAGAATGTCAGAAACATATTCTTGACATCTCCGGACATCTCATGTCCCCCGTACTCTCTTAGAATATTAATTCTATCACGTCGGAACCATCAGACGATGCCTGCTCTCTTCTTGAGACCATCCAATGTGAACAACTGACTTTGACACCTTAAGTGTGTGACCCCTACAGGTTCGATAACAAGTAGACATGATCGGGCAACCATTTTCCTAATCAATAATCAACATCGAAACCATGGACGTTCATATTGATTCCTACAAGTTATACGAAGAAATTCTGCTAAACCTGCTGGTTACTAAGTAAATTCCCATTACTTTGCGATACCAATCAATGCCTCAAGACGAGATGAATAATAAGACCATGATTTAACTCTTTAATCACCTTGCCATATTATTCTCGATGTCCGGAATGATTCTTTTTACTCGTTACTGTGTTATAGTATCACCATGACCAACGGTGTAGCCAGGAATTGCTCATGCCCCGGGCCAAAAAACTAAGGGCAAAAAAATTACCCAGTTTTTAGGCATAACAGAACATCACTTAGGATAAATGATGAGAACTGGAGCACGATATTCAATGGTGGTCTTGACTATAAGATAATATATAACAAGAAAATAGATACCATAAATGATACAAATGTCACTTTCCTGTTGTTTTGTTTTTCATCTTATCTTCCTCTAAACTGAAATCGAAGGAAACATTCACTAAATATCTAAATCGGCTCCTACATGCTATATAAACATAACAAATGAAGTCTAAACTAGTCAATCTAAGAGAAAATGATATTTCAGCGGGAGAGGGCAGATCATTAGATCAACAAAAGGAGAGGACTACCTCAAGCGGGGTCGTCGGGATGCACGGACGCGGGGTCGCTGGGCGGAGGGGATGGAGGCTAGAGCTCAAGGAACATGCAGCCAAAGACCTCCTCGACGAGTGGGCGGCGCCGCGGCGACGTTGCTGGACGGCCGGGTGGCGGGTTTCTATCGCTGACCTGCAGTCTGGGTCTCCAGCACGAGCAGGTTCCTTAGGTCTGATGTAGGCCTTCGTGATGGTCTGATGTAGGCCTTCGTGCATGGGCTGGGCTGTGCCCCAGGTCCTAGGACAATTTGTAAAATACAGCCTGCCAAAATTTCCACACCCTAGGTCATGGCCTGTGTAGCCCTGGGCCTAGCTACCCCTTTGACCATGACTAATGTCATTCCTTTGTCTGCGCGGACTTACTAACCGATACTATTCCACTGAGTGCATCCTGAATGTATCTCTCTATTGACTAGAGGAGTAATTCTTAGTCTTAAACTATCACGATGAAATGAATACCTTCGAGAATACCCAGTAATAGCCTTTTTGGGCACCTAGTTTACGGTGGGATACTTGACTACACCAAAATAAAATTTTCAGTGAACATTGCCGTATATTCTCATGGTCAAAGGAAGCAAACAAAATAATCATCTTGTGATGATACTATTTATAATAATGCTAAAACAAATCTTGTAGCATCTCAACTACTTGGGTCTACCCAGACACAATGTTGAAAAAATAATGTGCTCCCATTGATATTGACATAACAAATATCCATGATCAGAAAAACGTGGTCATCTAATATTAACGAGTTTGTCTATGAGACATGAAAAGGGTTATAACGGTATGTTTATGTCTCTACACGTGCTTATGGGTTTTCCTCTGGATTTCATATTCAGTGACCATAATAGTTATATCATAAAAACATAATAAATTAACATGAAACGGATATATTTTATTGTCTCTTCGGCATACATCCAACAAAAATTTCCATCTACTTCTTGTTTCATCCAATGCTTATTTAAACAAAGAAAAATACGATCTACTTCAAGTTTTATATAGTGATTATTCATATCCTAATAATTCCATCTACTTCATGTTACATCTAGTTCTTAATTAAGAGAAATAAAATTCCATTTACTTCATGTTATATCCTAGTAATTGTTCATGTCCTAATAAAATCCATCTACTTCAAGTTTCATCTAGTTCTTAATTAAGAGAATAAAATTTCATCCACTGCATGTTATATCTAGTGATTGTTCATGTCCTATGATCCTACCTAACTCATGTTGATCCTACCTAATTCATGTTCCATGTAGTACTTAATTAAGAGAAGTGCCATCTACCGAAGACACTTACGCATGTACTTGAAAAACACTAAAAGCAATCTACTGAAGTACCATAAAATTGAAGACACTTAAGCATCTACTTATAAATAAACTTACACATCTAATGAAGTACCATCTACTAAAGTTCCATCACAAGAAGTGTAATCTAGTACCCTCTATTACCTAAAAATGTTGGCACCGTACCATCAACTGAAAAAAAAAACACTTAAGCATCTACTTCAGAAACACTTATGCATTCTGAGTACCATCTACTAAAGTACCATTAAAAACTAATAACCATCTAGTATCATCTATTGCCTAATGTGGGAGATGTACCATCTAGTACCATCGAAGGAGATTGTCGAATCTCTGACTCTACAAATCCCTTATGTGACCCTATCGGGTTTCGACTAGGAGAAGTCATGAGCGCTGGTGGAATCGTCGGCTAGACAGGGGCGAGATTTACCCAGGTTCGGGGCCCTCGTAGAGGTAAAACCCTTACTCCTGCCTCTTGATGGAAAGATCGGTTACAATGATGGTGCTCGAATCGAGAGTAAGATCTCGAGTTCAAGGTTTTGATGGTGCTATATTGCTTGGTCCTCTCCCGGGGGGGCTCTCCTGGCCTTATATAGATGGCCAGGTCTCGAATCCTACCCGGAGAGGACTCGAACTCTAACTAAGTCGGTTACATGTTTCCTATCTTAACCCGCAAGTTAGTGCGGGTGGGCTTCACGTGGGCCTTCTGGAGTATTCCAAGGGCTCCTCTTCTTGGGCCTTCAACCTTGGGCCTGAGAGGGGGTGTCCTTATTCGCAGAGTCCAGGATCCATGTATTCGTCAGTAGCCCCCGAGCGTTTGCTCGAGTGGGATTTTTCCAGTCGAGTAGACGGTCAAACCTTTCTTGGTCGCCTTTCTTATGGATAACCAACTTGGTCGTTTTCCGTTTTAAAGGGTGTGTTCCCTGTGCAACGAGTCTTCATGCTCGAGTGTCGAGCAGCATATGTGCCTGTTTTTGCGGCTTTTATCGCAGAAGGATGCGGCTCAGTAGCTTGGCTCTCCCGAGAGATCAGGGCCAATTAATTGCGACTAGGGCAAAAACATTCCTGGCCTACACAGATTCGAGACCTCCGACTCGAACCCGATAAGGTGATTGTTGCGACTGAGCCGTTGTGGACTTATCGAGTCGAACTTAACCTATGGGGGTACCCGGCGCGTCCGCTAGGATTTTTCTTCGTGTTGTTGACACGGAATCATACCGGAGGACGCAGCTTTCGAGTGCGATTACAGGCCCTTAAGAAAGATCTTTTTGGGTCTTACCTTCATATTCGAAGAATATGGCATCCGGATGTGCCTAGTCGGCTGAACGATCCAGGCTTTTATGATGTAAAAATATCATGTGTGAATGGAGGTAGGTTTTTCCTACCCGAGTGATTGTTTGAGCTTCAATCGAAAGAATTTTCGTACTGAGGAAAGTCATGCCCATATGAAAGAGTTTTCATGTTTGGACTGTTATGCCCGTACGAAAGAGTTTTCGTGTATAGGGTAGTTCTCTCTTGTTTTAAAGAGGTCTTGCTCCATGATTTGTTCACGAAAGAATTGCCTTTAATCGAAGGAGTTTCATACGAAGCTGTTTTCGTATTTGAATTTTCCATTCGAAGGTTTTTGAGTTTGATGATGCGTGCCATGACGTCATGGCGCACTTTTCTCCTCCCGATGGGACGTGACGGAGTGGTAGCAGATGGGTTGGCCCACCCAGTCAGCTTTTTGACCGGGAAACGAGACGCCGCTCCCGGTTTTTACGCGAACGGTGCAACGATCTTCGTTTCATGTTCACACGTGGTGGCTGCGATAAGCGCCACGTAGCGCATAGAATGGCTGGGGCTGATCCGCTCCGTGTATAAATACGGGACTTAGCGCTGCGGTAAAACCTTCCCAGCCTTCGTCTTCAATCCATCTCCTTCCTCGCGCCCATCTTCTTCCTCGTGCTCAAGCTCGCGCTGTCAACCATGGCTGGAGGCAAAAGACGTGGCGCTGCCACTTCCGCAACCGGAGAAGTCTCCGCGCAACCTGCGCCCCGAGCTGGCGACTGGCGTTCGCCCAACACCACCGCGAAGAGCGTCAAAGAGATGCAGCGGGAGGGGCTGCTGCCGGCGGAAGCTGAGAAGCGGGTGCGTCTTGGGAAGAAAGAAGAGGTACCAAACCCGCAGTCGAACGAGCGCGTGGTCTTCGTGGACCACGTGTCTCGGGGTCTCTCCTTCCCTCTCCATCCTTTCCTTCCCGGGTTGCTGTATGTCTACGGCATACAGCTTCACGATCTTCCTCCGAACGCGGTGCAGCACATATCGTGCTTCATCGTGTTCTGCGAATGCTTCCTTGGCATTCGCCCACATTGGGCGCTTTGGAAGGCCCTCTTCAAGGTTCGGATATTCCGCGAGAAATCGCGGGTAGACTCCGAGCCTGGCGAGCCGCTACGTACAGGTGGCTTCGGGATCCAAGCGCGACTGGAGAGAAGCTACTTTAGTATGCACTTCATCGACTCCGCCCAAGGCTGGCGGAAAAAGTGGTTTTACGTCATCGACAACAGCTCGGGTGGGATCGTAGAATTCCACCCGTTCGCTGTTTTGAAGAGGCGGAAGTCCTGGGCACACAAGCTGTCAGCCGAAGAAACTCAGGTCGTTACGCCCCTACTCGCAAGGGTGTCCGCTCTCCGGGATCAAACTGCTGGAGTTGTGCTCAATGGGCTGCACCTGGCGAGTATTTTTCTGAAGCGCAGGATCCAACCTCTGCAGCAAAGGCCTTCCACCATGTGGTAATACCAAGGCTCTGAGGATCCTAGCCGAGTGAGCCGCGAGGAGCTTTCGAACGTTGAGTTCGAGAAGAAAATCGCGGCTATCACTAGCTTGAAGGTGGGGGTGAAGTTCCCCGACTGCACAGTCGAAGCCTTCGACGCTTCGAAACCTCCACCAGCTGCGGTTAGTTTACCCTTCCTGTCTTCTATTATTTTCTTCTTTGCTTTGAGCTTTAGTCGATTGAATTTTTTCTTGCCTTCTTCTGCCTTCTTTGTAGAGCCTAGTAGTGGCGAACTGCTACCCGCCATTTGCGGGAGAGGACGCCTCGGAGTTATTGGCGAGTCACCTGGACGGCTTAGCTGATACCAGTGTAGCCGATGCTTCTTCGAGCTCCGAGGACGATTCTTCGGATGGTGCGGAGGGATCGAATGGCGGCCTTCATCACCACAAGCGTCGTCGGGTGGATGATAACGAGGCTACTTCCAAGGATAACTCCTTGGAAGAATCGCCTGGGAAGGCTCCTATCTCCGCGACTCCACTTCGCTCACTCGCCCCTTTCCCTTCATTCCCAGTAATTGCGCCCGCTTGTAACGCGGATTTGCTAGATGAAGATGAAGATGATGAGTAAGTTCTTCTCCTTGTCCTTTAGTCGAACTTTTTTCTTTGCACCTATGTTGATGTTTATTTGTTGCAGTTTGCAAACCATCAGTCCTCGCTGGTATGCTTCTTCCGTTCCTCCCGAAAAGAGGAATAGAGCAGGAGCTGCGGGTGAGACTCCCACTGCTGGCACTGTCCAGAATTCTCCCAGCGCAGCCCCCCATGCGGCGACTGTGGAACGTGAGGCTCTTAGCTTTGCCGCCAGGACTTCAGCTTCGAAAGAAGTGACGGACAGCTCCGTAGATCCCCTCTCCCGCGCCACGGGCCAGGTAAACTTTGCCATTCGTCATGATATTTTTATCGGGTGCACGATAGTGCTCCCGATGGGAGTAGCCCCCGAGGCTGTAGTCGATCGCGTGCGATCGGCTATAGGCTCAAAGTCTATTTCGTCTTCTTGATTTTATCGGGTGCACGGCAGTGCTCCCGATGGGAGTAGCCGCCGAGGCTGTAGTCGATTGAATTCAATCGGGTACAGGCTCCAGTTTATATCTTCTAATTCTTCTCTCTTTACTTTGTAGTCGCTTGTTGACTCTCTTGCGGCGATCGGCCGCCGAGTAGTTCTTGCCGAGTCGGAATGTGAGTCGCTTCGATCAGATCGCAGTCGACTCTGCACCGAGAACGAGCTTCTTAAGAGTAAGTCTTATCATCTTCTCTTGTTCCTATTCTTTCTCCAATTCTTGATTTCTGACGAGTGTCACTATGCAGCTCGACTCGAATTTTCGGAGTCAGAGAAGGGCAGTCTCTCTGAGCGGGTAACCACTCAGGAGGCTGATCTGGCGGCCATCCGACAAGAACTGGAGACCTCCCGCATGCGATCGGAGGATCTTGAAAGGCAACTTGCGGATGCGCGCAAAGCTCTAAAGGATCAAGAGGATGCTGGCAATAAGGCTGATGCTGACCTTGTCACGTTCCTCCGTCCCCTTGCTGAGCGTCTCGCGGGTAAGTGATTTAAGCTCTCGCAATTTCATCTTTTATCCCGTTGAACTTGCCAAGTCTTGACATTCTTTTCTTTTGCAGGTCTTCTGGATGTTCCTCTGGAGATCCCTGGGATCCAACGGGTAGACGTGCTAACCGACACTCTTGCTCAACTCAAGAGGCACGCCGAAGGAGTTTGCTCCTTGATTGGCGATGCCACTCACGTGTTGACGCAACTGCACGGTCGCTTCCTCGCCAACGCTGCACCTCCATCTGCGCTAGACGACTTGCTGAAGATATTTTCGAAGAGCAATCTCTTGGATGCCTACGCGGTCGCCCAATCGGAGTCTGGCGCAAAGACTGCGATCCAGTTCGCGCTGGCGCATGGAATCACCTGTTTGGAGGAAGCCTACTCGGCTCTTCCAGTCGACCCCTCCACGGGCAAAAAGGTACGGCTCTCTCGTTTTGACGAGCAAGCCGCCATCCTTGCTCGGAAGCTGTCTGAGCTATTTGCTCGACTCACAGGAGGGGCGACTGCCGCTAGCGGGAGTACCACTGTAGCTTCGTAGTTTTGTATTTCTTTTTCCGTCTTGAATGTAATGAACCTTGGGATGTATTCCCGTATTATCTTTAATCGAAATGTTTGCCTGGAAATTACTTTTGGTAGTTTGTGTATTCTCTCCCGATGGGAGTAGCCCCCGAGCATTCGTCAAATGTGCGACTAGAGATACTTCGAATAGGGCGTCTTACTTCTTTCCTTGTACTCTTCCAGGCTACTGGACTTGTCGCAGAATCCTCAGGTGGGCCTGCTGCCCGAGTTGATCCACTTCTTGCAGCTGTTGGGACTTTGGCGGGTCTCCGTGATCGTGTAGCCGATGGCGAGCGCAAGCTGAAAGTGTTGCGTGGGGTAGCCGATGTGGCGAAGTCCAAGCAAAAACTGGCGACTGAACGCGAACAGTTTGTTATGGACGAGCTGGCTTCCCTTGCTAGGGAACTGTTGTGTAAGTAATACAGCTCCCAAGTCTTCTTTGCCTTGTTTCCTTATCTGATCGCGCATATTTTTCTTCAGTTGTCAAGCCGGATGATAGGGAGGAAAAACAGTGGGTGGAAAACCACATTCTTCAAGAAGCTGGCAGCTCAAGGCCTCATGCGACTAATTTTTGGTCTGATCGCAGCCGAGGTTTTGTGTTAGCTACTTTGAAGTTCCGTGTCTCCCAGGTAAAAGTTCTCGTGAATTCTTTTCACGAGGTCTTGATCGCGATAAACGCTGCATTCTACCCGCTTGAAAGGGGTCCTGAAGATTGGAGGTATCTCCTTGGGCTCTTCGGGCAAGAGGGAGAAATTCGCGAGTGCGTGCGCAACCAGATGATTTGCAGCGCGGTGGTGGCTCTCTCCTTTGTTCGAATATGCCATCTTGAAGTAAATTTTAACTCCGTGGCTAGGCTCCCAGATGGGCCAATCGATGATATTTCTCCATATTACGATGCTGTTCCTCCTGCAGCGGAGAAAATTATTCGACTGACATCTGAGGAAGTAGAATGTTTATCGCCATGACTGATTGTTGAATGTGTACATTCTGTCATGCTGTATAGCTTGTAAAAACTGTTTATAAGGTGTGTAACCTTGTGTGTATGAATTTTCTTGTGATGCTTAGTTGTAGGCTTAGCCCCCGTGTGTTTATGGGGTGTGTACCTGTAACTATTTAGCATGTAAGAAGAGATAATCTTCGAGTAAATATGGTTGAGAAACCATGTATTTTATTGCTATGACTGAGAAGTCATGTATTCGGGCTACAAGAGTGGCCAGTATAGCCTTATTTGTTGTGATAGGAAGTAAACCTAGGGATAAAATTTGCGGAGGTGTGCGATATTCCAAGGATTGGAATATATTCCTCCAGTCGACGGATTCTTCAGCCTGTAGGCTTCGCCTGGGATGACTTCGTGTATGATGAAGGGTCCTTCCCAGGGTGGCGCGAGCTTGTGTCCTTCCTTCTGCTTGAGCCGCAGCACTAGATCTCCAACCGCGAATGCTCTGTGGCGTATGCGGCGATTGTGATAATTTTGCAATGATTGCTGATATACGGCTGATCTTGCGAGCGCGATGTCACGCATCTCGTCGAGTGCATCCATATCTTCCGCGAGTGCCTTGTTGGAGGTTTCTTCGCTGTAAGCCACAACTCGTGGGGCGCTGAATCTAACATCCTCGGGAAGGACTGCTTCTGCCCCGTATACCATGAAAAATGGTGTGTATTTTGTGGATCGGTTTGGAGTTGTGCGGAGGCTTCATAGTACGGAGGGTAGCTCTTCTGCCCAATGTCCTGTGGCGGGGTGTAGACGATCGAGTAGGCGTTTCTTGATGCCGGCCGAAACTAAGCCGTTTGATCTTTCGACTTGACCGTTCGTTTGCGGGTGGGCAACTGAAGCAAACTTGAAGTTGATGCCCTTTTCCTCGCAGAACTGTTGCGTTTCCTTTGCTGTGAAGTTTGTACCATTGTCTGTAATGATGTCGTGTGGCACACCAAATCTGCATACGATGGAGTCGAGGAACTTCACGGCGCACTGGGCGCTAGCCGAAGTTACTGCATGGCCTCGATCCATTTGGTGAACTTGTCGACTGCGACCAGCAAGTGTGTATACCCACCCGGCGTAGACTTGCGTAGTGGTCCAACCATGTCCAGCCCCCATTGTGCGAAGGGCCAGGCAATGGGTATCATGTGCAATTCCGTAGCAGGTGCATGTGGTCTTGGTGCGAATCGCTGACAAGCATCGCATCGTTCGACCAGGTCCTTTGCGTCGGTAGCTGCTGTTAGCCAGTAGAATCCCGCTCGGAAAGCCTTTCCCATGATTGTTTTCCAGCTAGCGTGATGTCCGCAGTCTCCTTGGTGGATGTCCTGGAGTAATTCTTTGCCATCTTCGGGTGCGATGCAACGCTGAAGTATACCCGAGATGCTTTGCTTATATAATTCTCCGTTGACTACCCGAAAGGATTTGCTACGTCTCATTATTTGTCGAGCCTCGCGTGGATCAGCCGGGAGCTGTTTGTTGATCAGGTAGTCGAGATATTTCTGCGTCCAGACTGGCTCGACCAGAAAAACCTGTCGTGATATATTATGGGTAAGCTCGATAATGGCGACTTGCGGGCTGACCTCTGTTTCTGGCGCTGCGGGTGTTCCTGCAGCTTTCTTGACTTTGACCGATCGCTTGATCATCCGTTCGAAATATATTCCTGGTGGTATGGGTGTATTTGTGGAACCCATGTTTGCCAGCCTATCTGCTTCTTCATTGCTTGATCTTGCAATGTGCTTCATCTCGCACCCTTTGAAACTTCCTTCGAGTAGATTGTACATGTCGCGGTACGCGACCATGTTTTCAGCAATTGCATCACATTCTTTCATTGTCTGCTGCACAATGAGATTGGAGTCGCCGTAAATCATTAATCGAGTAGCTCCACAGGCGACTGCCATCTTCATCCCATGCAGCAGGGCTTCAAATTCTGCGTTGTTGTTCGATGCTGGATCATCTGGTGGAAAGTCCAATCGCAGGACGTATTGCAGCTTGTCTCCCTGAGGCGATATGAGGACAATTCCAGCTCCTGCTCCTTCGTTTCTTTTGGACCCGTCAAAGTACATTATCTAATTGCTCGTGTACTCAGGTGGTCCGGGCGTTTGTAGTTCTGTCCATTCGCTTAGGAATTCCACGAGTACCTGAGATTTGACTGCGTTGCGCCCTGCATAAGTGATGTCCCAGGCGCCCAACTCGATGCTCCATTTGGTTATTCTTCCGGATGCCATGGGGTTGTTCATGATTGTCCCGAGTGACGCATCATTAACCACTGTGATGGCGTGCTCCTGGAAGTAGTGCTTGAGCTTTCGGGCTGTAAGAACAACTCCGTATGCGAGCTTCTGGTAATGAGGATATCGTTGCTTGCATGGCGAGAGTACTTCGCTAATGTAATAGATTGGTCGCTGAACTCCGTACGCTTTGCCTTCCTCAGGTCGTTCGACTACGATTGCTGTGCTGATGACCTGGTTTGTGGCGGCTAGGTACAAGTAGAGTGGCTCCCTTTCTTGCGGCGTTGAAAGAACTCGCCTACTTTGCAACGATCGCTTTAAGTCTGCGAATGCTTGCTTAGCTTCTGGTGTCCACTCGAATTTGTCTGTCTTCTTCAGCAGCTTGTAGAAGGGTAACGCTTGCTCTCCCAATCGTGCGATGAACCTGCTCAGGGCGGCCAATCGCCCTACAAGCTGTTGGACTCCGCGTAGATTGGTTGGCTCCTTCATTGTCAAGATTGCTTGTATTTTCTCTGGGTTGGCTTCGATGCCTCTCGCGGATACCAGGTACCCAAGAAGTTTCCCTGCTGGAACGCCGAAGACGCATTTTGTTGGATTGAGCTTGATCCTGTATGCGTTGAGGGCATCGAATGTTTCTCTAATATCCTCGAGGAGTGTGCTTTCAACTCGAGTCTTGATGACTATGTTGTCAACGTACACTTGTACGTTGCCAATGAGCTTGGCGAGGCATTTTTGCATGCAGCGCTGATATGTTGCGCCTGCGTTCTTGAGCCCGAAGGGCATTGTCGTGTAGCAGTAGACACCGTGAGGTGTGATGAATGTTGTCTTTTCTTCGTCTTCTTTTTTCATCCGGATCTGATTATATCCCGAATAGGCGTCCAGGAAAGAGAGGCGTTGGCAGCCTGCCGTAGAGTCCACGATCTGGTCGATTCGCGGGAGGGGAAAGTTGTCCTTGGGGCAGTGTTTGTTTAACGACGTGTAATCGATGCATACCCAAAGGATGTCCGTGTTCCTTTTGGGGACCAGCACCGGGTTTGCTAACCAAGTGGATATCTTGATCTCCCGCTGCTAGCAATCTGTTTACCTCTTCTCCAAGTGCCTTCTGTTTGGGTTCTGAAAATCGTCGAGTAGTTTGTTTGATGGGTTTGGCATCTGGAAAGACTTCGAGTGAGTGCTCGGCAAACTCCCTGGTATTCCTGGCATATCTGATGGCTGCCAGGCGAAAATTTCCCGGTACTCACGGAGGAGTTCGACGAGCGCGCTTTCCTATGCTTGCGGAAGGGTGGTGGAAACCAGCGCTGTCTTCGCAGAATCTGTCAGGTGCACTTGATGCTTTCGAGTGTCGCTGTTAGCGCTGAACTCCAGTTCAGGCGCGTTTTTCTTCGTGAGGGGCATCACGGAGTGATCCGTGGTTTTTGCCAGCTCTTGAAGTTCTTCTTGCATCCCAAAAGATTTTGCGATCTCATTGAATTCAATGTCACATTTGTTGGATTTCTGAAAGTCTCCGTCGATGGTGATTACGCCATGTTCTCCAGGTAATTTGAGCTTCAGGTAGGCGTAATGCAGTACTGCCATGAATCTGGCGAACGCTGTTTGACCAAGAATGGCGTGGTACTGCGAAGGCCAGTCGACAACTTCGAAGTCGAGGAATTCTCTTATGTAGTTGCTCTTGGTGCCCAGCACAACTTCTAGGTTGATTGTTCCGAGTGGACGGATTGCTTTTCCTGGAACTATCCCGTGGAAGGATGTTTCTGATTCCTGGAGGCCGTCCAAGTTCCTGTTCATCCGACGGAGTGTATCCGCGTAGATAATGTTGATGCCACTGCCACCATCCATGAATACGCGGGCCAAGTCGTAGTTGCCAATTTGTGCTTGGATGACAAGGACGGCGTGTCCTGGTCGATAGACTCGTGGCGGGTGGTCCTTCATCGATAATGTTATTGGCTGGTCCGCCATCTTCAAGTATTCTGTTTTTGTTGGCGGTGTCTGCACGGCCATGCATAATTGCCTTGTGTTAGTCTTTTGAGCTCTGCGGGATGGACATACCTTCTGGATCATCGCGAGTTGCCCTGCTGGATTCGGGTACGCGTTGGCCCCGGAGTTTTGAGCTGGCGGTGCAGGTAGCGCGGCTAATGCCATGTTTGGATTTGCTGGTGGAGGTGGGGGTTGTGGCGGCTGAAATCCTTGGTGGCCTCCTCCTGGAAGCGGTGGGTAATTTTGCGTGTGTGCAGCTCTTTTCCTGGCGAGTGCTTCTGAGATATCAATAAACTTTCGGCAATCCTTAAGAAGGTGCGTTGCCTTAGTTTTGCCCGTGCGTTTATCTGTAGATAGATGTAGCGAGCAGTATCCATCGAGGTCTTCCTCGGGTGATTTTTCTTCAGCTTTTGGTCTCCACTCGCGATTCCCACGGCGACCGGAGTCGCGGCCTCGCGTGAATTCCGCTGCGACCAACTCCTCTCTATCTTCGTGATCGTAATATTTTTCTCCTCTTCCTCCGACTATGACGGTCTTCATCATGCGCAGGTGATGATGCCCTCTCATTGCGCACCGCATCTTCTCCGTTAGCCCATTTTTCGGCTATGTTCATTAGCCCCCAATAGTCTTGGGTGCGGGTCTGCCCAGTTCTTCTCTGAAAGCCGTTCTTCGGGCGCCTTTTGTGAAGGCTTCAATCGCTACTTCTTCTGAAATGGTTCCTGTGGTATTCCTGAGCGTAGTCCATCGCTGGATGTACTCGCGGGTGGATTCGCCACTTTTCTGCTTGCATGCTCGCAGTTCTTCAATGGTTGTTGGCCTCTTGTAAGTCGACTGGAAATTTTTGCAGAAATCGCGGTGCAAATCATCCCACGATGCGTAGCAAGATTTTGGTCGTCTCTCCAGCCAACTGCGAGCCGCGCCGGCGAGATGCAAATTGAGGTATTGCATAGCCGTGTTTTTATTCCCACGTTGGCATTTTACTGCCGTGAGGTAATCGCTTAGCCATTGAGAGGGCTCGAGTGAGCCGTCGTACTTCGTTACTTCCGTGCTAAGCTTGAATCTTTTGGGTAGGGGCGCCTCGCGGATACTGCGGGCAAAGCAGAGAGCGCCGCAGGTTTCGTCATCCGAGGAGCCAGACGAGGAGCGCTCGCGATATCGCGAAGCCCTCGCCTTATCCACCCTTTTTTGCGCGAGATCTGATCGCGCGTCGTACTCTGGCCGGTCGCGGTCAGTATCCTTCCTTGGCTCCTTGCTTCGCTTTCGCGAGCGGCTGCTGTGATGCCGCGAGCTCTTGTCTCTCGGACTGCCTTCGCTGCTACTTCGACTGTCATCACGGCGCCGTGCTTCTTTTCCTCGACCACGACGTGGTGACCTTTCCCTTCTTGGCAAAGAACTCCTACGTTTGCGGGATGCTTCCCTATCCTTGTCCTTCTCCTTCTCATGTTCCTTCTCCAGCTGCTCTGCGGCCTTCTTTCGATCATAAGCGGCAAGCCTTGCGGCCGCCAGCCCTAATCCCTTGCGCACTTGTTTATATTGTTCCGCCCGAGGATCAGTTTCCGTCGGTTGGTTCATCTGCATGTAAGTTGCTGCGGCCAGAACCGCGGCGGCAGGAGTTTGCGGGTAGACATTGCCATCGTCGTCGACTCGCATGAGAGAAGGAGTGACTGATCTGCTGGTTCCGGCTAGGGACTCATTGTTCCTGGATGTAGATGTGTGTCCTTTCCTCGCGGGTCGGGTTCCAACCGAGGGTGTTATGGACAGTCCGGCTCGCCTTTGGCTCGACTCATCCGCCGCTCTTCTTCGGCGAGCCAGATCTATCCGAGCGTCCTTGATAGTCGTGGCTGCTCTCACTAGGTGATAGTGGTAGGCAACCATGTCTTCGTGTGAAGCCCCGGATGCGGGTGGCTTGCTCGTTCGCATAGCCTCCTTTGCTCGGTTCCAGGATTCCCGTGAGACGCCGATTATGTTGCGCTCTGCCGCGCTATGTTCTGTTTCCGAGGCTTGTTCCGATCCTGCCATGCAGACTTGAGCCAGTCGAGGCTTGTGCGTCCTAGGCGTAGGTCGGAAGTTTCTTCGAATTCTTGATGGTTCCTCTGTCGAGAGGGTATGGTAATCGTTGGCGTTGAAGCGGATGGACTCGCCGCTTTTTTCCAGATGACGGCGTGAGTCGACAGCTCCAGATCCAGTTTCCGATTCATCCGAGAAGTGGAGGATTCCGTCCTTGTTGGTCACGAATTTTAGGCTCCCGAACGTCAAGGTGACGCTTTTCTCCAGATCCTCGAATACCGGGCGCGATTCCGGCGAGTGAGGTGTGACCACGACAGATCCGATCCGTATAGGATCGTTCGGAGCCGTAGTCGATGGTTTCCAACGAGAGTGCGTTGTCGATGAAGCCGAAGATGCCGGTGATCCAGCGCCCGTCTTCCCCACGGTCGGCGCCAATTGTCGAATCTCTGACTCTACAAATCCCTTAGGTGACCCTATCGGGTTTCGACTAGGAGAAGTCATGAGCGCTGGTGGAATCGTCGGCTAGACAGGGGGCGAGATTTATCCAGGTTCGGGGCCCTCGTAGAGGTAAAACCCTTACTCCTGCCTCTTGTCGATCTGTATTGATGGAAAGATCGGTTACAATGATGGTGCTCGAATCGAGAGTAAGATCTCGAGTTCAAGGTTTTGATGGTGCTGTATTGCTTGGTCCTCTCCCGAGGGGGCTCTCCTGGCCTTATATAGATGGCCAGGTCTCGAATCCTACCCGGAGAGGACTCGAACTCTAACTAAGTCGGTTACATGTTTCCTATCTTAACCCGCAAGTTAGTGCGGGTGGGCTTCACGTGGGCTTTCTGGAGTATTCCAAGGGCTCCTCTTCTTGGGCCTTCAACCTTGGGCCTGAGAGGGGGTGTCCTTATTCGCAGAGTCCAGGATCCATGTATTCGTCAGAGATGACCATCTAGTGGGGCCAGACACAAGAGGACGCATCTTGCCCATCTAGCCTCGAAGTATTATCACATCAACATGCATACTATCCATCTAATCTCCGTTACAAAATCGGGAAACTACATCTAAAACACATAGAAGTACCTAAATGTAACTTAGTTATAGAAGACACATCAAGCCCAAAACAAATCAACAATAAACTCTAAGCAGCGGCAATTGACCTACCGATATGTGGAACATATGAATATCTTTCTTACAAACGGAGACGTCGTTGAATCCACCAAAACAACGCTTGCCAGAGAACCAGCACAGCGGAAAGAAGTCAGTGGGGGATGAACTTCCTGACATGCACACACAAATCACACAGAAAAGAGGGAGGAGGAGGCAGATCAAACCGACCAAAAACAAAAGAACAACGAATAAATCTACCAAACACTGGAGGATTACCTTCGAAATCGCCACCGACGCAACCGGAGAAACACCGCGCGGATGGATAAGACTCGAGAAAAGCACCAGCAGTGGGCAACAGGGGGAGTGCGCAGCGGCCGAGGGGGTCGCCGACTTTCTCGCCGTTCGCCTCTGGCGAACTCACCCCGTTCGCCTCCGACGATTCGAGAGGGGAAGAGAATGAGGAGGGGAACAGGTGAGACGAGAGAGAGGGTAAGGCAAAATGGAACGGCACCGACGCAGCGTATTTCTTAAATTTGAAACCCGACACGGAACCGCTACATGCTCCCCGGCGTGCTACGCGGAAAAAACAGCCGATCGATGCGAGCCGTCAGATCGCGATCGCGCGGCACGGAGGCCTGACGTCACGTTACGCCACATCGGGGTTGGTCTATAGATACAGATTGCGAATTTTAAATTGTGCATAAGTCCTAGGAAAGTTTTGCTTACCTCCACTCCTCGAAGGCCAACCCTCGATCGGACCAACAGATTGAAAGGAAATTTTCTTCCTAGGGGATTTACGAGGTTGTCGAGAGTGACTAAGGATCATTGATGGCTCCTGTACCAAATATCTTGACCTAACTTTACCGGATTGATAGATTTGTATATAGTTTTCTCAGCACCAAGCCGACGATCAATGGAATCAATAATAGATTTTTATATAGTTCATGGAAGAGGGAGAAGAGAATTAGCCCCACTTGTGCAAACACACGGTAAAGTTTTGGTACGACGCTGTGTGTTTTGCTTTGCCGTGTGTGGCACACGGTAAAGTTTTTTTTTTTTTGAGAACCCGCAGGAGATCTGCACGTTTCTATATTAAGCTGAAATAGGGGGAACAAAAGAGCGAGTTACAACAGACACACCAGCGGCGAAAGCCGCCGCGTCGGCACACCACACACCAACGACCGCTTTGGACCTTGGCCGCTACAGAAGAAAAAAAAACTACTCCCAGCGATTGTACACCTACAGGCTGCCCAGAGCCGCCACTCGTCAGTGATGGCATCCACCAGTCTACCCACAGGGAGTTGCTTTCCTTCGAACACCCGCTCGTTGCGCTCAAGCCACAAGGCCGTGATCACCAACATGATGAGGGAGTTAGCTGTCTTCCGATCCCGTTTCCCCAAACGCTGCACCACCCTTGGCCACCAATCAGCCAGGTAACAGTCGGCGTCCGACATTGGCAACGCGAGGTCGAGCTTCTGAATCAGCCCCACCCACACCGCGGCTGAGTATGAACATTGCAAGGTCAGGTGGTCCATTGTTTCCTCACCAGACGAGCACAATTGGCACAGGGCGCTCGTCCTGAGCCCGTGCCGCCGCCGCCGAACCGCTGTCTAGCAGCGATCACGCAAGGCGAGCCAAGCATGCGGGCGCACCTTCTGCGGCGCAAACGAGTGCCAGACCTCCCGCGCTCCCGGCATAACAGTGGATCCTTCAAAGAACGCCATGTATGCCGATCGGGCCGAGAACTTCCCACCAGACGTCCACATCCATTTGAACTCGTCCACCATGCCCCTTCGCTGCACACCTGTGATCGCCGTCCACAAGGAAAGTAATTGGACGACTGCGACGACGGAGAGTTCGCCAGCGATGTCCGTTGTCCAAGCGTTCCCGGCCAGGCCTTCACGCACCAGACGGCGCCGCCTAATCCCAGGCTTCACCATGTCGTGCACAGCCGGTGCCAGCGCTGCCACTGTCTGGCCATCGACCCACGGGTCCCCACAAAAAATAATCTGAGCCCGTCACCGACAGTTATGCGAACCGAGACGTTGAACATGGCTTGCGCCTCGGACTTGACCCCAAAACGGAGCCCAGCCCACGACCTCTGCGGGTCCGTCCTCTGCAGCCAGATCCAGCGAGTGCGCAGCGCGGCGTTCTACCACCGGAGGTTATGAAAACCCAAACCACCCAGGCTTTTCGGTTGACACACCGCCGCCCACGCAACCAAGCAGTTGCCACCTCTCGCATCATCACGCCCAACCCACAGGAAGTTGCGCCTCAGCTTATCCACCGCCTTGAAGAACCAAGGCTCCAAATCCAGCGCCATCAGCTGGTACACCACTGACGCCGTCATAACCGTCTGCACAAACGTCATCCTCCCATCCTTCGATAGAAGCCGCGCCCTCCATTGTGGAAGCTTGTTCGCGAGCCTATCGAGCACGGGCTGCAGGTCCAACCGACTGAGCTTCTTGGTCGATAGCGGCAGTCCTAAATATGGGCAGGGCAACTCCTTCACCGGGCAGGCCAGCGCCATCGACACGCTGTCAAGCGCCACAGCCGGGCACCTGATCGGGATGGCCACACTCTTAGCAAAGTTCGCCAGAAGCCCTGACGCTGCACCGAAGCAGTCCAATATTACGCGGATTGAAGCCAACTCGCGATCCTCCGGCTTAGCAAAGATGACAACGTCATCCGCGTACAAAGACACACGGCGGTTCAGCGCCTCCACTCCCAAAGCCTGCAGCACCCCTCTTCTCTCCACTTCCGTGAACATGGCACCAAGGACGTCCATTACAATGACGAACATCATAGGGGACAAAGGGTCGCCCTGCCTTAGCCCGCGACCATGGTAGAAACGGGCTCTCGCGGTCCCGTTGATGAGGACCTGCGTGGTCGCCGAGCGGAGCAATAGAGAAATCCACTTGATCCATCGCGGCCCGAACCCGCGTTGCCGCAGCACGCTGATGAGGAAAGGCCAGACAACATTGTCGAACGCGCGTGCAATGTCCAACTTCAGCAATACTACCGGCACCTTCCTCCGATGAAACGCGACGGCCAACTGTTGCACTAACAGGAAATTATCCTGTATACACCGACCACGTATGAATGCGCTTTGGTTGCAGCTCACTAGCTCTTGCATTCTAGGCGCCAACCGGATCGCGAGGATTTTGGTCAACAGCTTCGCGAAGCTATGAACAAGGCTAATCGGCCGAAACTCCCGCACGTCCACCGCACTTTCCTTCTTAGCCAACAGAGTAATCAAGGCCCCGTTCAGGTTACCGAAGTGCTGATCCTTCCCCAAGAAGATAGATCTCAGCGCCGCAATCACATCCATCTTAATCACCGGCCAGCAAGCACGGTAGAATTCCCACGAAAATCCACTGGCCCCGGCGATTTGTTGCTAGGCATGGCTTTGATCGCCGCTTCCACCTCTTCGTCAGAGAACTGAGCCTCCAGCTCTGACAGATCGAGAGCCTCCAAACCTAACTCGGTGAGCGACAGATCATGCTCTCGAGCAAACGCAGACCCAAGCAGACCCAAGCAGGTTGGCGAAAAAATTGGTAGCAATGTCCTCCTTCCCATCCTGCTCAGTATCCACCAAATCCCCATCTTTGAGACAGACTATTTGGTTGCGACTACGACGCTGGGCAGCGTGAGCGCGGAAGAACTGGGCCGTGGCGTCCGATTCGCGCAACCCCACCACCTTGGCCCTTTGTATGGCGATGGTTCGTTCCAAGGATGCGAGGCCCAAAACCCTCCTCTTGAGCCCACGCAGCATGTCGATCTCCCGCAACTCTAGGGGCCTGCGTTCCTGAGCAACCTCTAACTGTGAGATCAATTCGTTGGCCATCAACATCTGATCGCGAATATTCCCCACAAACTTTTGGCTCCAACTCTGGAGCTTATGAGCGAGCCTCCTCAACTTGACATCCACCCTACAAAGCGGATCGGATGGCGCCGACCCTTCCCAGCTGTCCCGCACGACTTCCATGAACCCTTCAGTCTTGACCCAGAAGCTTTCGAAACGGAATCGTTTCTTTCCCATGAACCGCGTGGCGGTAGGCAGCACGATAGGGCAATGATCGGACAAGGCTAAAGAGGCCGCAGTGAGAAGCGAATCCGGGTGCAGGCTGTCACCTTCCACAGAGCAAAACCACCAATCCAGCTTGGCAAGTGTGGGCTGCGCACGAGCGTTCGACCACGTGTATCGTCTGCCAATCAAAGGAGCCTCCATCAGCTCGAGCTCGTTGATGCATCTCCGGAATCGCCCCATGGAACGGCGATTGATGTTGGAGTTGTTCTTGTCCCGTGCTTCTTGTATAAGGTTGAAGTCACCAGCAACGACCCACGGCCCAACGAGCACAATCCTGAGCGAGCGAAGTTCATCCAGGAAGTCAACCTTGAGCGCGTCAACTGTAGGTCCATAGACCGTCGTTAGCCACCACGGCTCGCCCCCTGCGATCGTACCGTTGATCGAGACAGAGAACCGGTCCGCTCTACTCGCGATGACCGTAACCTCCTCGCTCGCCCAAGCCAAAATAGTACCCCCACACATACCGACCGCGGGCAAATACGCAAATACTCAGCAATGTCACACTGTGTTACAGCCTGGAGTTTAGACTCCGACACGCATACCACCGAGGCCATAACATCCGCGATCGCCGCCTAGCAGGATTGTTAAGCCACCTGGGGTTCCACACGGCTACGTTCACACTTTGTACTACCATTAGAAATACCCATAGGTACGATCCACTACTGTGTGGCGAGCTACGAGCTGTCGGGGCCGTCCACCACTGCCTCATCGGATGGAGCGCTCAGCCCAAACAGCGCCGCGATGGCAGCAACCTTCTCAGGGCCAAGCGGTGATGCAAAGATTGCCGCATACGCCGCAAGCTGGTCTGCCGTGAGTCTTTCCTCCTCCTTGCACGTGCCAAGCTTCCGCATCAACAGCTTTTGGGCACGCTTGATCGCTGAAGAGAAGCCCACACCTTGCGCCGCAACACGACGGCTCCGGCGTGCAGAAGGCCGGTCCACCACAAAAAGTCGTTGTCGAACCACCTTGGGTTCAGGCAGAGCCACCAACGGGTCGTCTAGACGCAGCTTGAATTGTTGTAGGAGTGCGTATAGATCCACATCCCGCCCAGCCGCACATGCACCGCTCCCCAGCCCGCCATGCACCACGGGTTCGGGCTCGTGTGCACCAAGCACCATCGCGCGCCCGCTATCCATCAGGGGTAGGCCCACACCTGCCAGGCATGCACTCGGGGTCACGTAGCTCCCCACTCGCGTACCAGCGATATCCGTCACTTCGCCGTTTTCCTCATCTGGCACGCGTGCCTGCGAGGATGCAAAGTGATCCACGGTCCCCACAGCATCGTCCAGCAGCGCACCACCCAACGAGGATTCGCAACGGGCAGGTCCGGCCCCATCCTCTGGCCAACTGTCCCTCCTACCCGCAGACAACAGGACAGGGGTAACAGGAGTCGAGACAGAGCGCAGATTGGCACTGTCCCCTGCGCCCACCACGGGACTACGTTGAAGCTCGTCCCCCTGCCCCCCCCCACCGGCCCCACACCGCCCGAAAGCATGCTGCGGGCCTTGGCAGCGAGTGGGAGAGCCCCACCACCAGGACAAGTGTCGCACGGCCCATGGCCAGCTTGAACTGGCACCTGCTGCAACTGTTGCAAGGAATCTCTGTCGCCTCCACTACCGCAGCCCCACACCAGACAAACAGGCTACCGCTGACCAAAGTCTCTCTTTCCTGGCCCACCGAACTAGTGCGGGCCCCTAGGGAGACACGGCTGGGAAGAGGTACCGAACGCTGCATAGAGCCTGCGCCGTCGACCACCGCAACCTGCAGGCCCGCTGCGGCGAACACCCCGGCGCCATTGCCAGCACCATTACCACGATGTCGGCGACCACCACGATGGCACCGCCTCCCCAGCGCCCGCCTCCGCATCCATCTCCTCTCACGGGGCAGAGGGTGAGCTAGGTGGTGGCGGCGGCGGAGACGTCGACCCCTCCCGGCAAATCTCGGTGATCCAGAAACGGATACGGTACCACAACACCTTGGGCGAGGTCGATTTCGGCTTGAGGCGTGCCAAGGAAATCTGCAACCTATCTCCGACTTCCGGCTCCGGCACCGCGAACCACCTCGTCGCCGGAATGGCGTCCACATCGTGCGTCCATAGGGAGAGGCGGAAGCAGGACATGTCATTCCTACAAACGGTGGGCTCATCCACAGAGTCAGTGAGACCGCACCCCTCTAGGAGGAACTCGGCCGACCTCTGTTCCCACGCGTGCTCGGGTATGCCATGGATCTCAAGCTCCACCCGAAGCGGGACGTCGACGTGCTCCGCGTTCGCCCTGCGCGGCCACGGCGCCAGAAGCAACGTGCACACCGGCGTTGCGACCCGCCGCCTACCCACCAACCTGTCCCGAACCACAGAGGAGGGGGCAAGGATGAGAAAGTCGGCAGGCTCTACCGCGCGGAATGGAGAAGTCCAGCGGCGTAAGGTCAAGCTCGGCGTGCAGCACACCCGCCACCACATCCAGCGACAACTCCGGCCGTGTGCCACCAACTGTCACCACCACCGCACGCTGGAGGAGCTCAGACTCAAGCACCAGCATCTCCTCCGAGGGCGGGAGGTAGCAAACATCCGTGAGGGGGCGGCACCGAGGCGAGTCATCCGTAGGTGAGGGCGACTGGATCACACGGGCGAACGGCACGGAGAAGGATGCGTCGCCCGACCCAGCGTCAGAGTCACCCCGCCCACACAGTACCTCCCTCCAGGAGTGCCCATCCTCCGGCGAGGCAGCACACTGCTGAGGCAGGGCGTCCACCGGGGCCGACACCTCCACGGTCACCATCCCATCACGCAGCCTGGGCGCGACGCAGACCGGAGATGCGGACGCCGAGGAGCTCCGCGGCCTCTTGCTACAGCTAGTGGAGATGTGCCCTGAGTCACCACAACGGACACACAACGGCTCATTGTCGCAGTGGGCGGAGATGTGCCCCTCCTCCCCACAGTTGTACCAGCAGCCATGCAGCACAGCCGGCACCCGGCTAGCAGCACCGCCAGGCGGAGGACGTGCCGCAGGCCTTGGTGCATTGGCTAGAGGGCGACGACTGGCGGGGCGGCGCGTGCCAGCATGGCACCGCCGCACCTGCGCCACCTGCCAGGGCGCGTCCTCAGCCGGGGCGGCCACATGTGCGAGGCTGGAGCCAGCACCGTTCGCTCGACCATCGGCGCCTAGCTGGCGGGAGCCGGGAGCAACAACAGCGGAGCGGAGCATCAGGGGAGGGGGACGCGAGATGATGGAGGGCACTCTAGCGTCGGAGTCAGAGAGGGCAACCCTTCTCATGGCTGTGTGGCGGTGTCCGTCGGTGCCGGAGTGGCAACCGATGCGGAGCGCGCGCGAGAGTGTACGGAGCGAGGGGCTAATAGCTCCCATGCGACGTGTTTCCGTCGAATTGGAAGGAGCGCGACATTTTTCGACGAAATAGCCTAGGCGCGACGGATCGAAGGTAGAAAATAGCCCACGGTCGCACATGCGTTAAAACCTTAGTCAACTAGTTCAATTTGCGTTAAGACATGTCCTAACTAATTTGCCCCCAAATTAATTAGCACCGCATCCCCTCAAACTGCCCGCTCTCCACCCAACCGACCTGAACTGTCCCGCCCGCGCTCCATTCTTCAGCTCTGGCAGCGGCGGCGGACCCCCTTTCTCGGCGGCGGCGGAGCCCCCTTTCGGCGGCGGCGGCCATGGTGGTGAGTGAATCCGATAGGCAATCCTCTAGTCCCAATCCCTGCGCATGTTTGTAGATATGAGCTCTCTGTTTTTCTTGTTGAAATCGATAGAAGGCAAGAGGTGGCGGTACGGTGAGAGTAGCCCATGTTCAGGTCGAGAAGGAGCCGCCAGATTCAGCTTCGAACAGGTAATGCGCTCCCCTCCCGCCCATTTGTCAATGCGGCTCTTTGCTCTGTCTCACACTGTCGCTTATAATAGAGGGGATGCTGCTGAAACCTTCAAATTTGCAATCAATTTCTTTTCATCGACGGCAAAATTAGTTGATGGTAGCATTCAGAATATCGAGAGGGACACAATTGTAAAATGGGAGGTTGATTGTGCAGAGATTGATCCCAATGAGCTACAGTCGATGAAAGAGAAGTCAGTGAGGAAATTGGTGGGGGAAAATGGGGAAACTGTGCTTTGGGGTCTAGAGCAAGAGGTTTCACTATTGCGGTATGATGATTTCAAAGGAGAGTATGTCAGAATTGAAGATGGTGAAGATATTGTTGATGAAATTGATAGGCAAGAGGGTTGGGCAAGCCTCGGGGCTGAATTTTTTGCTGAGCTCGTTGATCTGAATGTTGACTCGAAGGTGGGTTATGTGCCATCACACTTGGCTATGCAGAACGCAAAAGATGATTGGGCTTCACAGAGGCATATCGTTCCCATTTTTACTGATCTGACAGTAATAGCCGATGGGGCTAATGTAGATGCAGAAGAGGGAAATGTTGTTGTTGTTGATTGGAATGCAGTTGAGCTGGAGGAGCCTATTGATTTGGTCATTGCACCAATTGCTGACACTGAGATGGCCAAACTATTTGGCATTCCAGTCGATGACAGAGATGAGGAGGAGAGGGATGAAGCTAATACAAGTGATAATGATGACAGAGAATTGAGTGAAGATGTAGATGAACAGTTGATGGAAGATGTTGCAGATGATGTAGATGATGCACATGATGAAGAGTTGGTGCATGTATATGACAAGGAAAACCCTGTCATTCAAGTGGGGAAGTTGTGGCCAAACATGGAAGAGTTCAGGTTGCCTTTCAATACTTATGCAGTCAGACATCAGTTTGATGCCAAGACATTTTGAACTGATAGAAAGAAGTTTTATGCTATGTGCAGAGGTTTTGATGGTAGCGGTAAGAGGGCTTGCAAGTGGTACATATCTCCTAGACTGCAGCCTGATGGAAGTACTGGTAGGGTTAACCAAATCCCTCATAAACATACTTGTTTGACAAGTTCATAGAAAAAATCAAGCATGACATCACAGATTTGGTTCAAGAAAAGATAGCTTCAATTTTGGCCAGAACGCCCAACACTACTGCCAAAAGACTCCAAGTAGACTTGGAAAATTTGTACCCCATTAAACTGGCTTATACCACAGTGTGGAAGGCTAAACAAAGGGCAATGAAACATTTGTATGGTGATTGGGAAAACACATTTAGGCAGCTTTTCAATTTCAAAGCAGAGGTGGAGAAAAGGTCACTTGGCAGTGCTGTCGAGATAGATACTAAGGTATCAGAGGATGGCAAGGTTTATTTCTCCAAATTCTTTATGGCTTCAAAGCCTTGCATCGATGGCTTCAAAGAAGGATGTCGTCCATATTTGAGCATAGACTCATCATTTTTTACAGGAAAGTGGAATGGTCAGTTGGCAGCATGTAATGCTCTAGATGGACATAACTGGATGTTTCCAGTTGCTGTTGGCTTGTTTCAGTCAGAGACAGAGGCTTCATGGACATGTTTCATGATGCAGTTGAAAAGATGCTTAGGGCCAGTGTCACCTTTGGCAGTACACACAGATGCATGCAAAGGTCTAGAAAATGCAGTTAAAAATGTGTTCCCACATGCTGAGAAAAGGGAGTGCTTCGGCCATTTGTGGATGAATTTGGGAGAATGTGGCCAGCAGCAAGATCTTACACTAAGCAGACACATTCATATCATCTTAGTAAGGTAATGTCAACATGTGAGGAGTTTGGTACATGGTTGAACACCTACCATTCTTTATTATGGTACAGGTCAGGATTCAACACTGCCATCAAGTGTGATCATATCAACAACAATTTGGCAGAAAGTTTCAACAACAAGGTGAAGTAACTAAAAGATTTTCCTGTGCATGACATGGTTGATCAAATCAGGATCATGCTCATGCGGCTGTGGGGATTGAGAAAAAAGATTGGTGATTGTATGCAAGGTGATAAACTTCCAGCAGTGGTGCAACATGTGGTCAACAAAAGCAGAGGTCTTACACATTTGTCTGTTGAAAAACCATCACTGTGGGGTGCTGAAGTTAGAGATAACAAGACTGGAAGAAGTCATGTTGTTAACACTGAATTACATGATTGCAGTTGCCTCGAGTAGCAGGCCAATGGTAAACCATGTGATCATGCAATTCTATTCTTAGCTGGTCAGCAAAAGATAAATATGCATCCATATCTGTATGAGTATTATTCGGTAGCAAAATTGAAAGTTGCATATGCAACTCCAATTCCACCTCTTACATATCAGAAGCAGTGGCCAGAAGTGCCTCTTGAATTTTTCATGTGTCCTCCTCTGACAAAAAGAAAGGCAGGCGGACCTAAACAGAGTAGATTCAAAGCATGGTTCAAAAAAGGTGGGAGTAGTAAGAAGGGCAAGAAGGACAAGAAAGATGCAAAGCCAAAAAGGGCTCAAAAGGGTAACAAAACAGATGCAAGAGGTGCCAAACACTTGGGTACAGAGAGGGATCTAGACTATGCATTTTCTCTCCTCCTAATCCCAGAAAGTATGTGCTTGTTTATTTATGTTTGTTCATATTCTGGTTTTGTTTCAATTATAAATATGTGGCATGCTTTGTTGTTTTCAGGAGGAAGTTTCCAAGTGAGCTTGTTGTTGTTGAACAGTGTTGGCCAACAAAAAGAGCAAGAGTCAGTGGCAACAGAAGGAAAACAGGTCAGTGGCTGGAATAGTTTGGTGGTGAAACTGAATCTGAAACTGCTGGTGTCACTGGAATGAAGAAATTGCAGTCGAGGCGCACACTGCCGAAACTGTCGAAACTGAAACTGAAGCTGTTGTCACCGTCGAAACTGAAACTGAAGCTGTGCACACTGTCGAAACTGAAGTTGTGCACACTGAAGAAACTGAATCCGTTATCGAGTTTCATGAGGTGGTAGCATCGAGTCCAGTGAAAAAAAATCAAGATGATCAGTGAACTTGTGTGTGCAGTACAACAAAAAACAAGAAATGCTAAGGTGAATAAGGGTACAAGTCGTGGTCGGAAGAGATAGAACTGTTCATTTGAAATTTATGGCATGTAATAACATTTGTTGGGCACTATGTACCCACATGTTTCCATCAGCACTTATTTGGTTATTGTTTGGCATGTACCGGGAACTTATTTGGCATGTAATAACATTTGATGACAAATTCAAATTTTGGTTCAAATTCAAATTTCGACTCAAGTTGAACTTTTGACTCGGGTATAATGTTTCAATGCTACCTCAACTCAAATGTGGTTGTTATCTGATCATTCTGAGCTCTTTTATTAAGTTAGACTCATAGTCAAGAAAAATGTGTTTCAAACGACCTCATAAGGTAGGGTACACGCCTCCCTTTCTAAGAGGGTTGTTTTTTTGCATCTTCTCTAAATCATCCAAATAAAATTCCTACACCTCTCTCCTACCTATATAGTGTAAATATGTAGTCTCATTATTTTTTAAATTCATCTTCTATTATATTCTTTTATTTTGTCCGAAATCATTATTTAATAGAAATACATATATATAACAAGTTTTTGAGTCTTACTTTTTTTTTTGGTTGCTATACAACATAATAAGACTATGTGCTCAAGTTTCCTTGAAATCCATAATAAAACATATACATATTTACTTACGATCTAGAACACACAACCTTTGTTCTTTGAAATTCATAGTACTGTGTACAAGAATCCCATATTCTTGAAGGCATTTTCATGTAATTGTTTATAAACCATGTTTATATATTTTTTTTTGGTTGGTATGCAACATAATACGACTATGGGAGAAAGTTTTATTTTTAATTAGTTATGATCTAGAACACACAACCTTTGTTCTTTGAAATCCATACTACACTGTACAAGAATCCCATATTCTTGAAGACATTTTCATGCAATTGTATATAAACCATGTTTATATTTTTTTTTTGGTTGTTATGCAATATAATACGACTATGGGCCACAAGGGTTTTCTTTTTTGATTTTTTTTGAATTATTTGTGTGCCACAATCATTTAAAAAAGTCAACTTTTTCACAAAAACGTTGACCGACTCAAAATCAAAGTTTATATTTTTTTTGTTTGATAAGTATGTCATGTAAAATGACAATGTGTGCTGGTTTTATATGTTTTTGACCTTTTTTGAATTACTTATGTTCAACCCTAACTCATTTTATCGATATCGTGAACGTGTGAATTTTGGTTTTAACATTTGGATATAACAAATTTGCATTTTTTTATAGCAACTTAGTTGCATAAGTAGACCATGTCCGCTGGATGTACATTGTTTTGATTCTTTGAATTACTTATGCTCAACCCTAGCTCATTCCATCAATACCGTGAATTGTGTGTATATTTTTCATTGAAACGTGGATATAACCGGAATCAATTTTTTTATAGCAATGCAGTTGCTTAAGTAGACAGTGAGCGAAAGCTTTATATTTTTTTTATTCTTTTTCAATTACTTATGCTAAACTCTAGCTCACTAAAACCCTAAACCCCGAAAACCCCAAAACCCCGGAAACCCCAGCTTGAGCCGTTGGATCTGACGCCTCCGCGTGTGCACGTGGTGCGCCGATCCGCGTGTGCGCTCGTTCTACAAGATGATTGGCTCGCGGTGCGTGGAGGGATTCATGTGCGATGAGTGGCTAGGGAGCTGGGGTTTGGATCGGCCCGTCTGTTCGATCTACAACGTTCAACCAGATCCGACAATTGACAATGATGCGGTGCATGGAACTGGCATACGCGCGTCTGACTTTGTGTGCTTCTCTGTTGCGTGTCTGTTCACCGAGCCCAGACGATATTGCCCGCCCTTTTGCATGCATGCATGCACGCGTCGCATCTAAGCCATTAGCAGCGCATCGACGCAGTCAGAACGGAGGGGCATCGACGCAGACTGATCGGTGCTTGAGGCAGTCTGGCCGGCGTGCGCCAGTGATCGACGACGCAGCTCTTGATCCACTAGGCAAACACGGGCACGCAAACGAAGCGACGTAGCAATTAAAGCCTTAGCCCCTATTTAACCCCTCCTCTAACCTTCATCTTCCTCACGAGCACCAAAAACGCCATTCTCCCCACTCGCATCACATCCAAGCAACCAAGCGCAACCATGCAGTTCAACGGCCCGACGTTCCTCGCGCCCAGGACCGTGCCGGAAACGTAGTACCCCGCCGGGGTCGTCGGGGACAACCAGCTCCGGGTCTGGGCCATGTCTCGCTGGCGGGGCGCACGGGAGTTCACGACGCTCTTCCTTTGCGCCCTCTATCGCCACCTACCTGTGGGCACTCCGCCGATGTTCACCATCGATGAATCCCTCCCGGGAGGAACGGGCATCTTTGTCCGCTTCCGAAACCCGTACGATGCGTACCACCTCCTTGGCCATGTCTGGTATGGTGGGTGCGAGTTCATCTGCTTCACGATGTACAACTTCTACACCGACCTCGACATCATCTGGCCCAACGGCAACGCCATGCACACCCTCCCTTACAACTTGCCGACCGCCGACGACGATGAGGAGTGAAGACGGGGCTCTCCATGTCGAAGGTGCCCCCATGTCGGTGATGTTCCAAATCTAAGTGGGTTGTTCGTGTCGTTCGAGTTATGCCCGGGTTCGATGCCCGTCGTTCTATCGTTTCTTTCTTCTCAGTCTTTATTTTAATTTATTTTTAGTTTTAAGCCAGTTGTAAGCATGATGGTGTGCTACTACTGCTATATCTATCTATGTGGTGTTCGTGTGTCGTAATATTGTTTGCTACTAAATGTCTCCATCTAGTTGTTTCATCTTTTTGAGTGTGTTACTTCGGGTGTGTTACTTCATGAAACAAAATATTTGACACAAATATTTCGGTGAACAATGCATGCAACTCGTAACAAAACCTTAATGAAGTAAATAATATAAACATGAAAACGAATCCAATTATTTAGGACCCAAGACATGTAAAACAAGTAAAACCATTTTTTTACAAATTAAAACACGTCAAATCTAGGCAGGTGGATTTGTTTTCTCTTTGGGCCTAGTTTTTCGGTCCAACTACACTCTTTCGGCCTTTCTTCAACTACACTCTTGCGGCATGAAAACGAATAAATTTTTTTGTACTGAAACTGAACTTTGGTCACTTCACTGAAAATCAACTTTGGTCTTTTGAAACTGAACTTGGGCAACTGAACTTTGGTCACTTCACAGAAGAACTTAAGAACTCGAAATGCATATTCAAATGTCAAATTAACCACTTCACTGAATAACTTAAGAACTCGAAGTACATGAAACTAGCATGGCGCACAGATTGCTTCCTCTGCCATTCTAACGATGGATGAACAAGAGGTAAAGAAAAAAAAGAGCAATGATACAAGAATAGAATGCTCCTGCCATGAGATTTGCTTGCTTCTGCAAATCCACCATTTGTCTTAAAAGCTTCTTTACCTTCTTTAATTCCTCGTTTACTTCGGCCTCCACGGGCAGTTCAGCAAAGGCAGCCCGTCCAGCAATGGGGCGCGTAATCCTCGTCGGCGGCATGGGTCTCTCCGCCGGCGCTCCTATGCCCGAGCTGACATTGGGTCTCTCCACAGCAAACGACGGCAAAATTAGATCCCGGGTTGCGGCGTCGCTCATATCAATGTGGCCCTCAAATTCTAGCCTATCAACGTACTGATCTATCCACTCAAAGTGGGAACATTTCTTCAGCATCTGTAAACAGTAACATGAATCTAGATCTCAAATTTTAGGAGAAAAAAAGGCAATTTGGATATATCTGAACACAAGATAACGACATCGCGGGGAAGGAACTGAGATCTTACCTTGCCATCCCGTCCCATCATGGGAATGCTCAAGCATGACACAAAATGTCGCCCGAGGTTGCCATTCTCGTCAGTTTTACTGACCTTCCACTTCAGAGCCTCTGGCCGTGGGCAGTCCGGGCACATCGAAACTGCACCATACTCTGGCCATCTTGACTGCGTGGCGGAGGAGCTGGACATCCCGTGCGCCGTCGCCGGAGAAGAGAAAGAATGGGAAAAGGGGAAGAAATGGCACGGGCACCAGCTCGGGCACGGGCGCAACTCTGTTTTAGATTCATTTCGGTAAACAATGCATGCAACTCGTAACAAAACCTTTATGAAGTAAATAATACAAACATGAAAAATAATCCAATTATTTAGGATCCAAGACATGTAAAACAAGTAAAACCATTTTTTTTACAAATTAAAACACGTCAAATCTAGGCAGGTGGGTTTGTTTTCTCTTTGGGACTAGTTTGTCGGCCCAACTACACTCTTTCGGCCTTTCTTCAACTACACTCTTGCGGCATGAAAACAAATAATTTTTTTTGTACTGAAACTGGACTTTGGTCACTACACTGAAAATGAACTTTGATCTACTGAAACTGAACTTGGGCAACTGAACTTTGGTCACTTCACAGAAGAACTTAAGAACTCGAAATGCATATTCAAATGTCAAATTAGCCACTTCACTGAATAACTTAACAACTCGAAGTACATGAAACTAGCATGGCGCACAGATTGCTTCCTCCATTCTAACGACGGATGAACAAGAGGTAAAGAAAAAACTGAGCAATGATACAAGAATAGAATGCTCCTGCCATGAGATTTGCTTGCTTCTGCAAATCCACCATTTGTCTTAAAAGCTTCTTTACCTTCTTTAATTCCTCGTTTACTTCGGCCTCCACGGGCAGTTCAGCAAAGGCAGCCCGTCCAACAATGGGGCGCGTAATCCTCGTCGTCGGCGTCTCTCCGTCGGCGCTCCTATGCCCGAGCTGACATTGGGTCTCTCCACAGCAAACGACGGCAAAATTAGATCCCGGGTTGCGGCGTCGCTCATATCAATGTGGCCCTCAAATTTAAGCCTATCAATGTACTGATCTATCCACTCAAAGTGGGAACATTTCTTCAGCATCTGTAAACAGTAATATGAATCAAGATCTCAAATTTGAGGAGAAAAAAGGCAATTTGGATATATCTGAACAAAAGATAACGACATCGCGGGGAAGGAACTGAGATCTTACCTTGCCATCCCGTCCCATCATAGGAATGCTCAAGCATGACACAAAATGTCGCCCGAGGTTGCCATTCTCGTCAGTTTTACTGACCTTCCGCTTCAGAGCCTCTGGCCGTGGGCAGTCCAGGTACATCGGAACTGCACCATACTCTGGCCATCTTGACTGCGTGGCGGAGGATCTGGACATCCCGTGCGCTGTCGCCGGAGAAGAGAAAGAATGGGGAAAGGGGAAGAAATGGCACGGGCACCAGCTCGGGCACGGGCGCAACTCTGTTTTAGATTCCGTGAGGTGGGTCCTGCGCTGCTGAGTGGATAAGTTGTGGGGCCACAGGCGCAACTCTGTTTTAGATTCCGTGAGGTGGGTCTCGCGCTGCTGAGGTGGATAAGTTGTGGGTCCAAGCGTCACATAACCCTAACAGCTAACGATCAATTCTGCTTAAGGGTCATGTTGGCCGTGAGCTATTTTCTGCCTTCGATCCGTCGCGCCTGGGCTATTTCGTCGAAAAACGTCGCACTGCTTCCGATTCGACGGAAACACGTCGCATGGGAGCTATTGGCCCCGGAGCGAGAGCTGTACGGTAAAGATTCATATCGCCGTGTGCATGATATCCAGTACACGGCAAAAGCGCGAGTCACACGCGAGGCGCTCTCCCTAGCGCACCCTTCATGGTTTAGATTACAATCACGCGAACCCTTCCATTATACGCACGCCATTCCATTATCACTCTACTGTTGCAGCTCGCATAGCACGGGCCTGCCGGAATAACTAGCTCATATGATGTGCTTGCCAATTGGGTCTCCCTCTCCGCGTTCATCAGTTCTCCTCCTTCCCCTTCAGAGCTTCGGGCAGGTAGCAGGTCGTGACATTTTGTTCTATCAGTAACTACTAACTACCACACATCGTATATATATACACGAGTATACAATTGAAGCATTAGGTTTGTATCCTGCCATCTACGTACGTCCTTGCATCCGTGTACTTTGTACAGGCACGGCGGCACGCGCATTCATGTGAGATGGTTATTTAGCTCCTGGAGAAGAGCCTGTGGGAGACGAAGACGCCCAACGTGAAGGCCGCCACGGCGGTGGCGATCACCTCCTTGTTGTTGCCAATGGCCTCCGCCCACTTGAACCCCTCGGCCGCCGCCCTGTCCTTCCAGCAGCCCGTATTCTGCCTCTCCCTCTCTGCAGCCTCTCTCTCCGCCGCATGTAGCCTCGCCCTGGCCGCCTCGATTCTCCGCTCCGCCTCACGCTCCAGCTTCTCCTTGTGAGCAGAGGCCTTGGCCTTCTCGTCGTGATCATCTTCTCGTTTCACCACCTTCTCGGCCTCCGGTTTGGGCTCCTCTTTCCTTCCGTCCACTTTCGTAGCAGGAGACTTGTTGCCACTCCCTCTAGTTTGTTCCTTGACCGCCTCCTCTTTCGGCCTCCCCTGCAGCCTCGCCCTCGCCGCCTCGATCAGCCGCTCCGCTTCCCGCCCAACCCTGGACTTTTTATCGTTTGGCTTATCTACCACGTCGGCCGCGGCCTCCTTGTCCTGCTCCTTGGGCATCTGCGGCGGCGGTACCGCGCTGGATGGCAGCTTGGGTACGGTCAGCGTCAGAACGGTGCCGTCGTATCGGCCGGTGATCCCGTCGAGGTCGGACGTGGACGGCAGCTGGAACACCTGGTGCAGCCGCACGCTCCCGGCTCCGCCATCATTGGGGCGGTGGCCGATGATGGTCAGCCGGCCGGCGGGGTCGACGTGCACACGGAAATCCTCCTTCTTGAACCCTGCAACACAATTAATTTCAGCCAAGAGATGGGTTTATCCTCCCCATTTCATCCATCTCACTTGGTCCACTGTCGTTTACACGAAGGGCTACATACCCGGGAGGGTGAGGCGGAGCAGATAGCTGCCGTCGTCGCCCTCGACCCACTCGTACACGGGATGGCCGCCATCTGCCACCGCAGCTTTGTTGGCGGCCGACGATCCTTGCTTGCTGGCCATGTCTCGCACTTGGCTTCCTGCCGGAAATCAAATGGTATCTAGGTTTCTTAGCTAGACGGCGGTGGTACTGATCGATCAGGGTGAGGGTGCCACCTAGTTATATATGCTCTGCTCCATGTGTGGTAAGGGCTTAAACTATCCCAAGCTTTTCTTGAGAGGCACAAAGAAATTTTATCGTGGAGGAGAGGGTAAAGGCTAGGGATCTCCTATCATCTCATCCTCCTCTATATGTAACGTGTCTTCGATTCAGTTAACTTTCGGCGTGCGCCACGGTATCGAGTTACCTACCACCCATGTCTTCGTCTCCGTCTCACCAAAGCAAACTAGCTGCCTCCAAGGTAATAATACTCACATTATTTAGTTGCACGGTTTTGCTATTGCACACTTGTCTGAAATCCACAACTTTCAGTCAACTCGGTGGCCACGAATCAGTCTCGAGATGATCGATCGGTTCTTCAAAGAAATCTGGAAGATATCAGGTACCACCCACAAAGCACCCGACTGTAAAGGAGCTAAAGAAACTGAGATACAAACATCTATATAAACTAAATAGGTCATCCTCACTAACCATTTCTCTTGACATGCAGCTATGCCACCTCAGCAATCAGCAGTTTCTTTTTTTTTAAGAAAATGCAATCTCTGTTCCGTTACTGCATGCATTTGGTTGACGTTCCATTTTTTTAAGGCTTGTACGTACATTCTGGCTAGAGAAAACCAACAATTCACCCCGCGTCATCTCAAGAAAACTGATAAGCCCAAATCCAGCCCAATACTCTTCCTCACTGAAGGAACATCACAGCTTTTTTTTCTCCGTACAAATCTGCAGTGATCGAACAGTCATCTGCGTGTCATCCACCGACAGCAATGACGGTCTCTCTCCGCACTCAATTTCCGTCATAACGCTCTCCCTTCCTTTCCCTGCGGAAACTGATGCAGGAATATGAGAAGTCGCAAGATTTTCCCCTTTAAACACCGTGCTCCACCTCGATCAATTTTCTTCACATCCTTCATGTACGCCTACGACGGCGCTTATACGGGTGCCGCTGGTGGGCTACTCGGCTACTAGCTCCTTTCTTCTCCACCTCCTGTGTCACAAATTTGGACTTCCCTTGGTTCTGGCCTTGTGGGCGACATGGGTTCGTCTTGGATACCCTTTACCTGCAGGCCTATCAGTATGTACCTCTTCCATCTATTGCTTATTTTGGATTTTTTTTTTGTTTCCTTACTTCAAATCTGAAATACATCACATATATAGACATACTCAGGTTTTGTACATGGACTCTCGCTTTGGTTAGTCCGTCTTAGTTTCACATTCTTCCTGCTGGTACGTACTGTTCTATCTATTGCTAATTTTGGATTTTTTTTTTGCTTTGTCCAATTATGGACTAAATTTTCATTTATTGGACAAATAGTCTTTCATTTGTTTTGCTGGATTAAACACACCTGCCTTGCAATTCATCCCCTGCATGCTAGATCAGTATGTACATATACTGTTATACTATTTCATAATAGTAATACAGATTACTGGTAAATGCAGACCTTCGTTTGTTTTGATCCGCCTGCTTTTTTAAAATCAAAATTATTGTGCATACGACATCTCCTGTTCGATATGCATACGAAGGTTGTTCTGGGCCGTGAGATGGGATATCACTAACAAGTCCGACAGATTGATTTATACATTGTACAAGTATTGGACAGAACACAGAAGACGTCGGACGGGTAGCAGCTTTCTTTTTGAGCTGTAACGGCAGGAGCTCTGCCTTTGCTTTATAGATAGGAGAGAAAAAAATACAGTGTTTCCTTCAGCCCACAGGCTGGGCTGAAGGTGAACTCCGGCTCCCCAGGAGCCAAAACCCACTCAAGTTACAATTCTATTAGCTATTCTGAAGTTAGCTATGTCTTGCCTCGCGAGATCGCCAATCGCACCTTCAGAGGTATGTACATTTTTGAAGATGCGCCTATTTCGCTCGTTCCAGATGTGCCAGATGATGTATCCTGTCACCGTGAGTCGCTCCTCTGTCTCCCGGCGCCGCCCGGTAAGTAGCAGCTTCCACCAAGTCTCGAGGTCCGTGGTAATGCATACGACATCTCCTGTTCGATATGCATACGAAGGTTGTTCTGGGCCGTGAGATGGGATATCACTAACAAGTCCGACAGATTGATTTATACATTGTACAAGTATTGGACAGAACACAGAAGACGTCGGACGGGTAGCAGCTTTCTTTTTAGATTTGCCGGCATGGATAACGAAGAAAGTTCTTCCCGCAATAAGAAGTTACTTTGCAAAAGTTCAAAATTATACTCTGAAGGTATCACATCCATAATCTTCCTATCGTTCAACACACATTATATTAGTGATATGTTGGCATGGAAAGATCTCAGAATAGCAGCAGTATCTTGCTGTTCGCAGGTTGCTTCATCTTGATTCTGAAGTTGCATTTCGATGTTTTTCATTTGTACCATCCCACCTACCGATTTATGTATTGTGGTCATGGGTAATTTCATCTGATAATTGTGCAGAATAAAAAAATTCTGAACATTCATTATTTACTTAGGACGTCAACATAAAACAATTTTAGCTTGAGAATTGCCCACTCAAGTACGATGATGTGGATGGAAAGGGTACATATAGAAAATTCAGAACATTATATTCAAATATTAACCCTTTCTTACTATACTACGGAATACTTCATTTCTTTTTTTCTTTAGCACTTTCTCTAAGATACATATCTCCTGCAGTTTTTTCTGCAATCAATGTGGTGGAGGCGTGGAGCTACCTCCTGAGTTCATTACTAGGACAGTACCCGATTTTTTGCTTATTTTAAGCAACACGGTGGATGACTGCATGAGAGTTCGGCTGATGTTTTTGTTTTCACAAGCTTGGCACAAGCTCAATAATGATATTTTTGGTGAAGGCAACGCACTGGCCAGGTGTTGATTCTTTCATTTTTGCAGAATTATGTTATGAAAGCTTCAAGAGGGAGCTTTCAGATGAGACGAGAAACATTTCATGACTAATATCATTTGCTTACCTCCTGCTGTACAAAGGAGTTCCGATGGAGATTGCACACATTAAAAAACGTGGGAAATCAATGTGGTGTTGCTTTAGTTGTAGTTGGAAATTTCATTCCCTTACAGAAGCGACGTTAGCCTAAATAGAGCTTTAAACCTATTGGTTTCGTGGGTAAAATGACTAGTCATCTGATTTCAATTGTCCAACTGTTCTGTAAACCGTAAATGATATGTCGGAGGAATGGAGGATCGGTCTTATCTCAGATATATTATAGCTGTGTGCCGTTCTAAATAATTTGTGTCAAAGTGAAATCATTTATAGATATTTTTCTGATGTCCTTATTTAAATGTCAGTTTGCTGAATAATACACAAATTTGAGGCAATATTTTCCGCAGCAACGCGAAGGGAATTATCTAGTTTTTTAAATTACCACAATCACAGAAACGTTCTCATACTTCAGGCAAAACATTAATCAAAATTTGCACACTCCTGTTCCAGGTTTTTATTTTTGCTACTTAAATCACATGCATATTTCATATCCTGTGGTGTGCAAATGCATGAAAAGAAACAAGGACATCAAGGAATGAACAGTGAGGCTAACACAACTGTAGCCACCAATCTATCACATTTGATAAGATTCACAATAGGTCTTGATCACCAGAAATTATTGACAAGCGCTGATGATCGAAATAATGAGGTCAATCTTAACATTTGCCTAGAAAACAGATTATGCTGACAAACGACGAATCAAGATCAAAATGATGCCACAAGGATGACCTGTAGCCATGTTCTCCCCCCAATGTTATATTCCGATCCACCGGAAACGAATTTATAATATCTGAACGACCCAAATTATGTAACTCAAGGCTTGAGCACCAATGACAAACCAACTTTCGTGCTCTTCTCAATTGCCTTGGTGTCAACCTCGCCAGAGATGGTGATGAGTGACTTGGGGCGCCATTCATGCTGGACAAGGGCGCTGGCCATGCCATAGTTGTTGAAGCGTGCCTTCACAGTGGTATGGGGATCCAACGAGTGCTGAGATCCAAATATCAGTGTGCTCTCGTTCCTTGAGAAGCTGTGGGACAGCTCACCTCCAACAGCAGTGGCAGAATGTTGCTTTACCAAGTGGTAGTAAGATGCAATCAAGGTGTCACCCTGGTTGTTCCTGCACAAGATTCAAAAGGTCACTACCACAGTAAATGCTATTATAAGAACACCGAAGCAGCGCCATAGGCACCTTACTATGAAACTACCCTGTTGGTTGGCATTACCAATCGATGCTAATAGAATTCCATATTAACATATGGTAGGTGCGTATAGAAAAGATACTTACAGATGGAGGGATGCAATAAGATCTGGATTTGTGAGGCTTAATGCAGCATTGTACTTGGTGAAATTGCTAGTTTCTGTGTCAAATGAAACATCAACACCAACTGACAGTTCTTTGCTTCCAAAGACTCCAGAAAGGTTAACCATAGGGTTGGGGTTCAGCCCAATACTTGCATTGACACCGGCGAACTCATGTAGGTACTGGAGTTCTAGCTATTAAGGCAGGATACGACACATTAAGTGTTTAATCGCAGCGATCCCATGTTGGGTATTGAAAAGATAGAAAATGGAGGGATTCCAAATATATACCTTCCCTGACCTCTGGTCTGGAACAACCAAGCTGAGAATTGATTTCAGCCCTGGAGTTCCGAACCCATCAACTGTAACTGTTGTCAGAAGCTGGAAGATGTGAAATATTCATCAGCAAATCATAAGTCTAAAGAACTGTAAGTTGTAGTAAATTTATTCCGACTATGGTGCATAAAAGAACACTCGAATATACGAATCAAAGGAGAACAATGTCAGGCAAAGATAGCAATGAAATTCTCAGAGAGAGAGAGAGAGAGACAATAGCAAAGGCGGCTTACATCTGACTCTGAGTTTGCTTTGACATCTACTGTCAAGTTCTTGTTCTTAATCTGGGTTTGAAGCTCGCTAAAGATGGACTCACTTTTCCTTGTTCCTGCAGCTGTGATCGCCTGTAGGTAAACCAAAATCATCAATATGGAGAGCTCAAATGCTGCACAGAGCTACGGTTACCGAAACTGTATACTGATCATCTGCCTATCTACTTCATAAACAGTGCGCAGCTAGCCAGCACGGAGTTGTGGTTCGGAACCAGAAGACCCGCAATACAGGTACAGGGAAAGGAACGTTTTGACGGCTCATCGCGACAGTAAAAAGATGATCCCTAGACAAAGATGTAGAGTAATATCCTAGTAACGCAAGAGGGGAGTGGAGACCAGTGATCTCTCTGTTTGAAAAAAATCAAATTCAATTATTTTTTTAATCCTACAAAAATCATGGTTGTTCTGAATGATGTTTTCCACGAACGTGTAAAATTTCAATTCGAAATACTTTGTATTTTGATCTACACAAAAAAGACAAATGTACAGATCTGAGAATAGTGAGCAGTGCACATTTTCAAATGTTCAGATTTTGTCATTTCTATGCAGTTCATAAAAAAATTAATTTCACGTTGTAATTTTGCATGAGCATACAACATCCATATTTTTTTTCATAATTTTTTGAAACACCCGACATAGGTCAGGACAGTGGCACAAGACGGCGATCTGTGACAAGAGAGAGATCGATCGGCGAGATGCTAACATCGATTTGTACTGTAACTAGTCGTTTAATGTGGAGAAATGCGACGCAGACAGTAACTGGGATACTACTGCTATGGTCCCAATGCTAACACGAAATGGTGAAATCGCAATGGAAATGTGAGTCACCGAGGGAGGGGATACTCACGACGCCCTCGGCGGTGCATGTGGTGAGGGTGAACTTCTGGTGCGTGCAGTAGTCCCTGTACAGCAGATCTGCGCGCGACAATCACGGCATCATCAAGATCGGCCGGTTCTCGGCATCGAAGAAACGATCAGGGGAGAGAAGGAGGAGGGAGGATTCGCTGTACCCCTAGTCTTCTTGCCGATGTCGGTGTAGAGTCCAGGAGCCATGGCGGCCGGCGGCGGAGTCGGGAGAGACCGACTCGGTGGTGGGGGAAGCGAAAGCGGGACTGCGGGAGGGAGATCGCAACGGCAGCGGCAGCGTCGGATGGCGGAGGGCGGAGGCCGCGGCGACCAGTTAAAATGGAGTCGTGCAGATCTTGTCCCTATCTTTTTCGTTTTTAAAAAGTTGTTATTTTCCTCTGATCTGGATGATTCCTACGCGCGTGTCGCGTCGTGCATTCCCCGCGCGGACGGAGCCCGCGTCCTCGACGTGGAGCCGAGCCGAGGGACCTCGTTTTCCTTCCACACGGCGCATTTTTTTTTTGGAGAGAGAAGTCCCTGCTTTTATTCATTCAGTCAGTAACAGCTAATTTTTTAAAAAATAATAAGAAAAATAATGTGCTTTTGATAAATCCTCTTCTTTCCTAATTGGGGAGGAATTGGCGAGCCCTGGTGCGTCCTCCGTTGGGGCCCGTGTGTCAGCCGGTGTCTTTTTTTTCGTGCGCTTTGTTGCGTGCCAAGCCCTCCTTCGCCTAGATGCTTGCAGAGACTCGTCCCTACGGAGACATTCCCGACCCGAACTCCTCCCATGAGCACCTCCATTGGATCAAGCTAGGGTTACCGTCTCCACCTGCTCTCCACCGTTTTCGGCCCCGGATCTGACCGGGAAGCTCGGTACACCATTTCCCCAACCGCCCCAGCCTCTCCACCCTGCAGCCGACCTTCTCTCCACCCGCCGGCCCCATCCGCCGCCACCTGTCCCGCCCCCCGCGCCCTCGCCTGCCGCTGCAGGCTGTCAGCTGCCACCTGCATCTCCACCCCCAACAACGGAGGTGGAGGAAGACGTATTTAATTAGCGGCCGATTCCCTGCAGCGCGGCCGGTTGTCGTCGCCCAGCAGTTCATTCCGATGACGGCGCAGCAGGCGGTGGAGCGGTGCGTCCTGGCTGGCGCCGCTGCGGCTGCGGGAAGGGCTGGGCGGTGGGCTCGGTCAGAGTCGAGGGCGAAGAACCGGCGCAGCGGCGGTCCAGGAACTCCCAATATTGTGGCCTCTCCTTTACTACCGCACCGGCCGTTAGGAGTCTCGCATTTGGTTTTCGGCCTTTCCTTTCTTTTGATCACTGATGAACTCAAGCGTCCATGATCAGTTTCGCCATGCAAATAATAATTTTGTCCGTGCTTTCGATCTTCAGGGACTGTGTGAAGCAGGTGAGTTCTTTATTCAATTGTGCATAATTTCTTCCAGGCTGATCTACTCAGTGTTGATTGGTTCATGACTTTGTTCTTGTTTATTCCTATTTTTTGTATAGCTGGATTCGACACGGCACGTGCTGCTGCAAGGTTAATCGATAGTACAAGCAATATTGCACACTGTTTTCTTTTCTTGCAAAATAGCAAAGAACGTCATGTCATTCACAGAGACTCGGAAGAAAATAAATGAACTCCCTTCTTGTCTGATTTCGGGACCTAGGACCAGGCTGCAATCAAGCACCGCGGCGTCGACGCGGACATTAACTTCAGTCTGGATGACACCAACTTCAGTCTGGATGCCATTAACTTCGATATGGATTATAAGGAGGACACCAAGAAGGTGACCAAATCAAGAACATGAGCTCTTCGTTCAGGGAAAAGTAAATATCGTTTGTTCTTGGCAAATTATGCCTTTTTGATGATTTGATTGATTGATGATCCGGGCTTGTGACAAGGCCATGATGGACAGCTGCGGGGAGGAGTTGATGGCTAGCTTTGAGGGGGATCCAGAGGCGGGGGCGTGTGACGGCCTGCAATGTGAGTGAGCTCCTTTATCGATGACAGATAACATCTCATTTTTTTTGTTGCAGTGATCACAGATTGACATGCTCTGAAACTGAGAATATATTGTTAATGGCATTGTTGTAGCTTAGGGCAGTGAGTCTGATCTTATAGCAATGTGATGCCTAAAATCTTTTGCCTTGTGAATATTGCTTTGTATGTCATCATGTTAGCACTTAAACTGGTTATCTGAATTCTGAAGGTACGATCCCTTCCTCTAAAATTTAACAGATAATGTTTTTTCTGATTCTTTTATGGGACATATCCATCTAATTCATGAGTTTCTTAACTATTATTTGATTCATATCTTCTTTCCTAATTGGGGAGGAATTGGCGAGCCCTGGTGCGTCCTCCGTTGGGGCCCGTGTGTCAGCCGGTGTCTTTTTTTTCGTGCGCTTTGTTGCGTGCCAAGCCCTCCTTCGCCTAGATGCTTGCAGAGACTCGTCCCTACGGAGACATTCCCGACCCGAACTCCTCCCATGAGCACCTCCATTGGATCAAGCTAGGGTTACCGTCTCCACCTGCTCTCCACCGTTTTCGGCCCCGGATCTGACCGGGAAGCTCGGTACACCATTTCCCCAACCGCCCCAGCCTCTCCACCCTGCAGCCGACCTTCTCTCCACCCGCCGGCCCCATCCGCCGCCACCTGTCCCGCCCCCCGCGCCCTCGCCTGCCGCTGCAGGCTGTCAGCTGCCACCTGCATCTCCACCCCCAACAACGGAGGTGGAGGAAGACGTATTTAATTAGCGGCCGATTCCCTGCAGCGCGGCCGGTTGTCGTCGCCCAGCAGTTCATTCCGATGACGGCGCAGCAGGCGGTGGAGCGGTGCGTCCTGGCTGGCGCCGCTGCGGCTGCGGGAAGGGCTGGGCGGTGGGCTCGGTCAGAGTCGAGGGCGAAGAACCGGCGCAGCGGCGGTCCAGGAACTCCCAATATTGTGGCCTCTCCTTTACTACCGCACCGGCCGTTAGGAGTCTCGCATTTGGTTTTCGGCCTTTCCTTTCTTTTGATCACTGATGAACTCAAGCGTCCATGATCAGTTTCGCCATGCAAATAATAATTTTGTCCGTGCTTTCGATCTTCAGGGACTGTGTGAAGCAGGTGAGTTCTTTATTCAATTGTGCATAATTTCTTCCAGGCTGATCTACTCAGTGTTGATTGGTTCATGACTTTGTTCTTGTTTATTCCTATTTTTTGTATAGCTGGATTCGACACGGCACGTGCTGCTGCAAGGTTAATCGATAGTACAAGCAATATTGCACACTGTTTTCTTTTCTTGCAAAATAGCAAAGACCGTCATGTCATTCACAGAGACTCGGAAGAAAATAAATGAACTCCCTTCTTGTCTGATTTCGGGACCTAGGACCAGGCTGCAATCAAGCACCGCGGCGTCGACGCGGACATTAACTTCAGTCTGGATGACACCAACTTCAGTCTGGATGCCATTAACTTCGATATGGATTATAAGGAGGACACCAAGAAGGTGACCAAATCAAGAACATGAGCTCTTCGTTCAGGGAAAAGTAAATATCGTTTGTTCTTGGCAAATTAGCCTTTTTGATGATTTGATTGATTGATGATCCCGGGCTTGTGACAAGGCCATGATGGACAGCTGCGGGGAGGAGTTGATGGCTAGCTTTGAGGGGGATCCAGAGGCGGGGGCGTGTGACGGCCTGCAATGTGAGTGAGCTCCTTTATCGATGACAGATAACATCTCATTTTTTTTGTTGCAGTGATCACAGATTGACATGCTCTGAAACTGAGAATATATTGTTAATGGCATTGTTGTAGCTTAGGGCAGTGAGTCTGATCTTATAGCAATGTGATGCCTAAAATCTTTTGCCTTGTGAATATTGCTTTGTATGTCATCATGTTAGCACTTAAACTGGTTATCTGAATTCTGAAGGTACGATCCCTTCCTCTAAAATTTAACAGATAATGTTTTTTCTGATTCTTTTATGGGACATATCCATCTAATTCATGAGTTTCTTAACTATTATTTGATTCATAGGACGTAAAGCCACACGAGGTATTAATTTCTGGAGTTTATTGAAACTCTAAATATTTTTATCACCCATGCATGCCTCTTAATCTTTAAAGAATCATGCACTGTAACGAAGGTTTATCTAAAGCGCCATTTGTTGATTCCTTAGTATTAATAAATAAATTCAAAATGCTTAGTATTTCAAGTTTCTTCATCTGCATGACAGAATTACGTAAGGGTGACCCTTTATGTTGTTGAATTGTTTTTGCTCATTGGATTGTTCATCCATTCAAATAAGTAGTCAACCTATATTCAAATGATATTGGCTGATACTATTACACATCAACATTTTACATGATGACATGACCAGTGCCATCAAGATATGATGTTGCAGACCTTGTTATGTGGCGGAAAAGTGGGACGTGAACGCAACAGGCACGAGAGGTTAGCTTCTCTAACACCAACAAATGATTTGTGGTAAGGTTTGTACTAAAACTTCGTATTCTGTATGTTCTAGGACAACCTCATGTGAGACCGGTTCCTTTAATTCTAAACGTTTTTTTAAATAAAGGGTCTTTGTTGCTGGTTCTTGAAGTTTCAGTATAAAGGAAATTAGTGTTTCTTGGGGTACAAATCCCCAATGGATGTGACTACTTGGTTCCTTTTTTGTTATAATCTTATTGTTTTACTGTACAGATGGATGAGAATGTCTAGCGCGAACTGTTATTTGTCTTACAGGAATAAAGCCACATGAGGCATCGAGGAGGAGTTGATTGAAACGGTAATTTTTTTTCACACCCATGCATGGTTCTCAATCTTAAAAAAATCATGTACTATAGTGACGGTTCATCTAGAGCACCATTTTTTGATTCCTTTGTATTAATAAATAAATTCAAAATGTTTAGTATTTCAAGTTCTTTATCCACATTAGCGAATTGCATACAAAATAACTCTTTATGCTGATGAATTATTTTTGTTAATTGAGTGTTCATCCATTATGTTAAGCAGTCAACCTAGATTCCAATGATATCGGTTTAAATTATACCTATCAACATTTTAGATGGTGACATGATAAGCGCCCTTAGTACCTTATGTTGGATAGCTTTTTATGGCAAAGGAGGGGGGACATGACTGCAAGGGGCGCAAGAGGTTAGATGCCATACAGCAACGACATACTAACAATAAGGTACATGCAGAAAATTCTTACATCTGATGTGTTTTGGGACTAGCTCATGTGAATTCTCTTTTTTTAAATCTTTTTCCATTTTCATTAAAAAATTCAGTGATGCATTACAGATTAAAAAAGAGATTCTAGTCAGATGTGTGTTTGAAGGTGCCCGTGAAGTTTGAATACACGAGTTAATTATGGAAATGGTTTTATTGCTATTGGTTTGACAGGTGTTCGTTAAATAGAGTTGACTATCTGATACAAGATTGCTTGTTATCTATTTGTAAACTAATTTACGCTTTTACATTAGCTGGTTGTCCCTTCAGTATTGGTTCTCTTGTTCAAAGCCTATACATGATGATATGGTTTCAGTATCTTTTACATATAAAGCATTCACAATTCCTAGCAAATTGATCTTTGGGATGTGACATGGCCCAATGTGGCTTTGTCCCTATCACTATGGTTTTATGATGACTAGAGGCTGGGGCGCCCCTTGGGGCGCCTCCTCGCTGGTCAGGTGCGTGCCAATCAGAACCAAAATATGATAACAGGCTATGAGTCCATATTTAGAAACTAAGCATTATTTTAGGGACATACGGTTCCGAATGAAAGTAACAAAGTGGGCTTTTCGCGGATGACTTTAAATGTTGCCATTGTTGCGTAAAGCAATCCTATCTTTGGATCGCATTATCTACTAAAAAACATCGAATCATCACTTGGAACACAAATCATGGAGACATAACACAATCTCAGCTCATAACACAATTGCATGGAGACATAATACACTCTCGGCTCACAACATAACTGCACTTGTTCATGTGTACTTCTGTAGAAGTATTACCATTTCAAATTACATAATTAAGTATTGGAGTACAACCATACTGACACCACTCGTTAAGCAATGAGCTGTTGAGGCATTCACAACATCATCGTAAGTAGGTGAACTGTTAGATCACTCAAACAAAATTAAGCTTTTTTGTTGCTTTCAGGTGGATGCCAAACAAAATATAGTAGTAACCATTCAGAACTTACCCTCAAGTAAAAATTGTACGATCAGGTAAAATTCTACCAACATTCTAGTAACATGGATATTTAGCCGCTTGACTCCCATTGGCTGAGACAATCTGCTGCCCAAAACAAACTACTTCCTGCCAAAAGTTTCAATAAACATTACCTCCTCCAGGTGATATTAATTTAACAGGCGCAATTGCAAACTAAAGGCCTTACCTTCATCATTTGGTTGTCAGAAATTGCTTTTGCAGCTGCATGGATCTTGTGAAAACATAAATACAAAAAAGTTGTCCTTCCACCACTACACACAACACCATCAGAGGTAATCCATGTGAACACCACAATTCGGTTGTTTGATTTATCATACGTCGTGTTAAAATACTAAGCATTCAACAAATGATATATCCAAAGTGGAAATGGTCAGAACTACTTGTGCACTGACCGGATTCATCTAGTGAATATTAACCCTATTTGAGAAAGCCTTGTAGTTGATAGGAATTTGAGAAACAATGAATTTTATTTGAAAGATGTTGTACCAAAAAACTGTATGCACCAGACATATTTAATTTTTAGTAAACATGGTAGTAGATAAATAATTTTGTGGCAATCTCTTGATCATATAAAGTAAATTCTTTCAGGGGGCAAGTTAGAGCTAACCGTCTTGTCCTTTATTTCTCTAGTTTGGAACCACGTGTTCATATAATTTTTGTAGCAGTTTAGCTTCTTGATCTTCCGGTTGGGCTCCTCAACGTCGTAATTCTGCAGAAAAGTCACGGGAGAAACCACATAAAAATCAAGTGAAGAAGAACTGGAATAACTCATGCACAATTGCGACCTAATCACATCTTGTTTTCGAGCACGAGATGCCCTAAGCCCACTCGAATGCAACATCCCCACATCCCCACCGGCGCCTAAATTTCCCTGCTGAGGCGCCTCGCCATGCTGCCCATATTTTCACAGCGAGACCTTTATATCTATATCCAATGGATAGAAAATTTGTTCAAAATGGCTATGTGAATCCATTTCCGATCTCTTATATATTTATTGGACCACATATGACAGAATAACCAGAGTTTGTTTACAAGTTAAATAAAAATATATCCAACCACAGATAATAATAGTACTGAACTGGTAATAAAGATTATATGTTCCAGCAAGAAGCTAGTTCGTAGTTCTCTTACCCTCTCAGGACCAAATATACTACAGTTTAGGGACATGGAAAAATCATGGAATTAAAGAAACTACGGGCTATTCCACCCTATTGGACGATCATGCACTCAGATTTAGATTATACTCCTTTAAATATTCACGTCTATGATTTATATGGAAAAATTCAAAGTCCATCTATGATTTATATGAAAAAATTCAAAGTCTCTTAGGACAGATATTCATTTTTTTTCATCAGAATTTAAGTTCTGAATCATCCTCTAAATATAGAATCCTTACAATAGGTTCTAACTAAACACATAAGTGCAGCTACAGAATTTCACTAACAACATTGTGTTTTCACCTACCCCTTTATCCACTAAAATGGAACAAAAATCTGACATTATTTAATTTCGTTCGACTATATAAGACAATCTTTAAAGTATTACATGACTATAACACAAACAGAAAACAGAGCAGGGCAAATACCATTGTGCTAGATAAAATAAAACAGAAAACAGTCCGAAGAAATTTAAAATGCATAATGGTCTCATAGCTGTTTCATCTTCATACAAGTATATACTCAAAAAATCAAATTACAAACTGCTACCAGGAACCTAACTTGTAAAGCAACAAAGGTTATTAGTAGACAGAATTTACTCTGTATTCTCTCCATGGAAACACGACCAAGTACAAAAATATGCTAACTTCCCTCCCAAGAGACTCGTGATAATTGCACGCATGCGAAGGAACATTGGAATATTCATACAATGTATGCAACATACGAGCATAGGCAGCATCGGGTGAAAGAAAATAATTGCTTGAGGAAGGCCCCGATTTATTTTCAGTGAATCCATCTAAAGTGTTTCATGCAAATTTTGGATCTATTTTGACACAATTACAAAATCGAAAGACGGATATTATGAAGATGGCTATTATGGCGAGAGGACACTACTGTGCTACTGGGAGATATATTAAAGGAAGCAAATAAACAGATTTTTTCACAGTAAGATAAAACTGAAAATTTCAAAAAAAGCCTATGTTTGTACCTTTGTGCTGATTCTGGGAATGAGGCCTATGGCCTCCAGCCAAGTGTAACATCAAGATAAAAATAATGTGAGCATATATACCCGTGCCAACTTCCTACGGATCTCTTGCAACATGCAGCCAAGACCGTTTATAAGCTTCTATGTGGAGTCCACTGCATCTCCCTGGAAATCACAGACTGAGAGAAACTTTATGTCTGAAAAATCATGTCATGAACCGAGTGCGTGGACATATCTGAACCGTCCGCCGTTAGATCGAGCTCGCCACGGATGGATAACAACTGTAGTAATCAAAACAAAATGTAGTAATCAATGCATAAACGTAATTGGACAAATCGAATCAAAACAACGGTAGGAACAATGCATTACTAACATCCTGTACTAATCAAAACAAATGAAAATACACACACATGAAAAAAAAACAGCAGGACCCATAAAGGCATAAACATAATTGAACAAATTGACTTATGCAGAGAACAAAAGTAAACTGACGTCAAGAACAAACATGAAACATGGTCTCCAGCCCACAAATGTTCTCTAGAGCACGAGGATGCAAGCCCAAACCAGAGAAAACAACCTGTGAAGAAGGTGAAATGGTTACTATTTTTTATAGTTCACAGTGGTATGACCTACTTATATACTGCAACTCATATCATACTGGAGCTGCAGGCTCGTCGTATTTTGTAGAAAAATAAACATGAATCGCATACTTTACATTCCATTGATATTTATTTTTTGTACGCAAAGTTAAAATCAATTCAGAATGAGCATTCATAGCTAGACATTAATAGTTTAGAATAAGAACAGCACAAATGGATCATGAAAGGTGATTTAGACATGATAAATAGTAGAGGTCAAAGCAGGAGAAGTGTTGAGCACTTGGCTTGGAAGTCCACACCGTGTAATCTGGGTGCAGGGAGCTCGACCGTGTGAGGCAGCTCGGGTTTGCAGGCAGCATAGAACGAACCAGGAGCATATAAAACCTTGAGGAGGCTGTTGCGGGCAAATAATCAAAACTTATCTCATTTCATATCTGCAACATCGAACATGGGAATTAACTAAATACCATGATCCATGGCACATCAATAAGGTAAATGCTCAACCCTTCCTACTGGTGTTTAAGAAAATAAAAAGAAGTACAAAGAGGAGACTGGAACACTATGATAGACAGCGAAAAATATCTCACAACCATACTCGTCCAGTCTCCTACATATGTAAGCCAGACTCTATATAAAAAAGGTATTTGTGCTATCCTTTCTATGGGTATGCAGAAGATTGCTTCTTTCATAAAATGTAGGCTTGACAGGAGCATTGTCACTGATCTGTTGTTGGATTAACAATAGTTGTATCTGAGCGCATCATGGATGCAGCTCTGAATCCCCCTACCCTTATTTACACCTGGTGATTGCAACAAACCCTCCAATCTGTCCTTCAAATTAATCTGTTGCCTCGCCAGCATTTGGTGCCCATCTTAGCAATAGCTGCAGCTGCACACAACCATGATGGCACAAAACTGCACAAAAAAAGCAAGCGAACGAATCACAATAAGAACAGTTAAGTTCCGCAGAACATGTCTTTATTGCACTATTGGTTACATAATGGTAGGAATCATCAAGACTCAAAGCATTTCAAGAACAGAGTGTGCAAATCTAGGTTCGTCAAAACGAAAATCTCTGTCTGACTGGTGGCACCAGAGAGCCAGAAAAATAGATGTGCAACCTATATTAGACAAAAGAGGCAGAGGGAGAAGACAATTGGGCTAGGGATGTCAACACTTACCACTCCGGGTCATAGATTGTGCTGCGTGTGGATGTGGGGTGGCGCTTGAGGGCAAAGACTACCTCGGCAGAGGAAAGATCTCCCAGCCTGAAAAGCTTGGCCTCACAATACCTATTGGAACAACAAATCAAACCAATCTATACTTAGCATGTACAAAACTGAAAGGTAAATAACGGGGAGGGGCATCATCGATCTGGGCGAGATGTAGCCACACCGGGTCATCGCCGATCTGGGAGATATGCAGCCGGTGTTGACACAGCCGGTAGCCCTCACCCTCCGACGGCCTCCTCTAGGACACGAGACAAAGGGGACAGTTGAGAGTGAGGCCAGAGAGAGAGGGATGAGAAACACAGAGAGGAGGGAGAGACAAACCTGGACGAATCCAGCGCATTCGGCTGCCGATTGAGGCCTCGTGCATGTTTTCTATCATGATGTCCATGACCTGCAGCACGGCGGTGCGGTGCTTGCCGACAGAGACCAGTGGTGCGAGGGAGGCGGAGGCGGAGAGGAGGACCTGGAGCAGCCGCCCCTAGGGTTTCGCGTGCGCAAGGAAGAGAAGAGGAGACGGCGGCGGCGGCGTGAGGCTCGAGGTGGGCTAGGTTATACTGCCACTTTCCTCCTAGCGCAACGAGCCAAAACGCAGCGCGATAGCGCGGGAGACAAAAATATCCTTGCCTCGCCCCACCAATTACCGCCACGTGGATAGCGCGGGATGGCGCCCAAGTCCTCCGCGGTTACACGTTTTAGATTCTCTTTGGACCTAGCGCAAGTTTTCCTTTGTCTTAAACGATAACACTGGGCTATGGTAATGCAAAGCAATTATTCTATATTGGTATTTTCCCATTGTTTTGTTCAAATATATTTTGTTACAATGGAGGTGAAATCGCCTAGCTATACGATGTTTTTTAAGAGGAAAGTGTACTCATTCTTTAACTTCTTACATCTATTTTCTACATGCCAAGACGAACCTCATAAGTTTATAATGAATTGGCCAATGGTTATATATACTGAGATGACATTTTATTGGGATATGTCTAACTGAGAAATTGTAATTCTAAATGAGGGAAGGTGTTTGTTAAATTAGATTGATTACCTTTGTTATTTCTTAGGCTGAATATGAGAATGGAAGGAGCAAGCTCATCCCATATTTTGACCTGACATAAGAAAACCAAAGGAGAAATGTGCTTGCCCGCTTCCACACACTACAAAAAAGAATGAAAAAAACATGTATCTAACAATTGTAAAAAAATAAAATGGGCGCGGCAACGCGCGCCTTTTCCTTCTAGTACTATCCATTCATCCTGGGCGAAGCTGAACGGAACTAATCGTTCTACGCAAAGACGATCAGATTGTCGTGGCCGACTGGGTAGTCAACATGAAAATCATGCCTCATTATGCAGGCGAAACTAACTGGGCTAGTAACCTTCGCCGAGAACGGTAGGTTTTTTCAATCCGCTCTGCTTTTTAAAAGAAATAGTACGTTTAATTTAAAAATTTATTATGTGGTTGGGTGTGTAGGGTGCATAGTTAGCTTCTAGGTTGCATTAGAGCGATGTTTGATAGTTTGAGTCGTGGTTTCGACCATATCGCTCCTGGTGTATTCTATATCATAACGCAAATGAGGATGCGGATAATAGGAGGGAGGGTAGGGTTCGAATATGTTTTGGGGAACTAATTAGTACGTGAAGCAACATCGCTGATTGGAAAAAAAATTAGCCAAGTACAACCTTACTACTAAGAAGGCCCCCGAAGAAATCCGCAAAGAACTTATGAGGTGGCGTGGGAAGTGGAAGAGAGTGCATGAGTTAAAACAAATTGAGGCGGGGCTTCGGGACATGCCTATGGCACCCGAGTGAAAGAAGATCTATCTTTCGCCCGAGGCGTATGCATTTCATGTTGGGGTAACTGAATTCAGAAATTATATTGTGTTAGAATGTAGTGTCATCATTCTAATTTTAGTTTCTCTTCTATTTTAAATGTGCATCATTATCCGGCCGATGCAGAGTTCGTAAACAAAGAGATCGCCCACTTTAAATGGATGTGCATACTGTTCGGCCCGTGTCCTAATGGGCGTCCACATTATACGCGCTACTTTGATTCTGTTAAGAGGGCTACATCATAGGCGAAGAGTGGTGGATCATCAAAGGTTGTTGCTGAAAAGAACAGTGATGATGACTTCATGCCTCCTAAACGAGCTAATGTCAGGCACAAGTGTAACAGTGTTGGCGCATCGAAGGATGTAGCTGATGAGAACAATGAGATGACTTCACCTCCTAAATGAGGTAATGTCAGGACCAAGTGTAAAGTGTTTGTGCATCGAAGGATTTGCCGATGATATAGTGATGACGACTTTATGCCCCCATCACGTACATTTTCCAGACCCAAGGAAAGTGGTTGATTAGAAAAAGTGGTTGATTAATGTGATATACTATTTAGCGGAGGATGTATCTTAATGTTCTACTAAGTGTTTGGTGTAGTTATTTTCAGAATGCAGATGTATTTTATTCAAAGTCGTCGTTGTTCTTATTGAACCAAATGTTCTTGTTTAATTTGAATTGTTTGTTTGTTGTTAATGCAAAATAAAAGGAATGTGTTTGTCACAAACATAAAATAGGCTTATATCTTATACAACGATACTAATATGTCTGACACAAATATAGAATAGTCATATGTATCATAGATAAGTGGATAGTTGAAAGAACATGGTGCCCCTTGTTGATGGGAGCCTTCTATCTCGTGATGATTTTGAAATCCCCGGCAACAGCGCCAGAAAAGAGCTTGATGGCGTGAGAGCACACATTCATTGGGAGACCCCAACAGGAAGGTATAATGAGTACAGCAGCAAGATTTTCCCTCAAAAAGAAATCAAGGTTTAATTGGACCGGTAGGAGAAAGAAATCACTTCAGAAGGTTGTTGACAGCTGATATTGGCAGGACGCACTACCAGGCTCAGCAGCAACGTGGAATATGCACACAACACAACCAAGATACTTTGCCCCAACGAAACAGTGAGGTTGTCAATCTCGTGGATCTTGCTGAAAACAAAGGATTAGACGTATAGTATGAAAAATGATATTTGTTTGCAGTGAATAAAATGAGAACAGTGTTTGCAGTAGGTTGTATTATCAATGTAAAAGAATGGACCGGGTCCACAATTCACTAGCGGTGTCTCTCCATAACAGATAAATATAATGTTTTGTGAACAAATTACAGTTGGGCAATTGACAGAAATAAAGGCTGCACCGTAGTGCATATACATGACATGATGATTACTATCAGATTCATTTGGGAATTACAACATGATACATAGACCGTCATCCAACTGCATCTATGACTATTAATCCACCCTCAGGGCGTCATCCAAGCAAACTTTGGGTATTAAGTTACAAGCAACAGATTATTGCATTAAGTAAAGTGCGTAATGTAAATAATAGAATTATCCTTAGACAAAGCATTGATGTTTTATCCCTAGTGGCAACAGCACATCCACGATCTTAGAAGTTACTGTCACTCTCCCAGATTACTGGAGGCATAAACCTACTATCTAGCATAAATACCCCCTCTTGGAGTTACAAGCATCAACTTGGCAGAGCATCTACTAGTAATGGAGAGCATGCAAGATCACAAATAACATATATATATATATATGATAAATCTATAATCAACTTGCCATAGCATTCAATATTCATCGGATCCCAGCAAACACAACATGTAGCATTACAAATAGATGATCTCGATCATGTCGGGCAGCTCACAAAATCTAAAAATGATGGCATAAAGAGGAGAAGACAACCATCTAGTTACTGATATGAACCTGTAGTCCAAGAATGAACTACTCACGCATCACTTCGGAGGCAGGCATGGTGATGAAGATCCCTCCGGTGATGATTTCCCCTCCCGACAGGGTGTCGGGGAGAGCTTTCGAACCCTCCCGAACTAGGGTTGACGATGACGGCGGTTACGAAACTTTTCATGGATGGAGGCTCGGTCCTTAGGGTTTTCCCGAGGAAGGCAATTTATAGGCAAAAGAGCGATGTCGGTGGGTGGACAGGGGGCCCACACCACGTGGTTGCGCGGCCAAGGGGGGGCGCGCCGCCATATGGTGTGGTTTCCTCCATGCCCCCCTTCGTGTCTTCTCCGGACTCCGTGTAGACAGAAAAATATGACCCTGGGCTTTTATTTTGTCGAATTCCGAGAATATTTCCAGAACAACTTTTCTCAAACCAAAAACAGCAGAAAACAAGAACTGGCACTGTGGCATCTTGTCAATAGGTTAGTCCCAGGAAATGCATAAAAAATCTATGAAGTGTATCGAAAACATGTAGCGATTGGCATAATATCAACATGGAACATAAAAAATTATAGATACGTTGGAGACGTATCAAGCATCCCCAAGCTTAGTTCTACTTGTCCTCGAGTAGGTCAAACGATAACAACAAAATAATTTCTGATTTGACATGCTACCAACACAATCTTGATCATCATTATTTGTAAAAGTATTGCAAGCTAAGATCAAAGTACTCTAATAATAGGCATGGTAGATATAATTCAACAAAACTTAGCAAATATGTTGCAACATAAAAAGTAACACAAACAAAAGATCATGAATAATAATGCATTGAAAGGTATACGTTTGTTTTGAGCATACAAAAGATAGCAAAGTGGTATTCCGCTTGTTCTTAAAAGGATTACAAAACATAAATGTCAGGATAGCTTCAAAATTCAAGTGGTGACTAGATACAAATAATTTGAGAACAAGTAATAACATAATCATGAATCAATCAATAATAAATTTTGGGACTGATGCACATTATACTCACAATGACAACTATGCTCTGTTAATTGGTGCATAAAGTTAGAAGATGAAGACTCAGCATAAAAGTAAAAGAAAGGCCCTTCGCAGAGGGAAGCGGAGATTAACTCGTGTACTAGAGCTTTTTATTTGATAAACATAGGTATTGAAAACAATTTAGAGAGAGGTGTATGTCTATGTTAACGAATGGTAATGAAAAACTTATCATGACTCATGCCAAGCAAAGTGTTCAGACTATTGAGAGCGGTTTCCGTTGTTTATTTAGTTTGGCACTTCCCCCCACCTTTCTTTCACAAACCAGGGCTAGCCGTGTTCATAGTTACCCACCAGCTTTCACCAAACCATGGGAAAGTGACTTTTTGGTTATATTAATTGGCACCACCTCTCTGCAAATCCATTCAACTTAAAAACATTATCCATGAAAGCATGAGAGACTGATTGTACTGTATAAGGGTGAGCAAGGGGAATGAAATGAGAATATTTAGTGAACCTTTCCACCACCAACAATATGACTTCTTTGCCCAATGATTTGGGAAGACCCTCAAACAAATCCATGGAGATATCAGTCCAAGCAGAAGTAGGTAATGGCAGTGGATCTAGGAGACCAGGGTAGTGGCAATGCTCTCCCTTGACTCTTTGGCAAACTGCACACTCATGTCGAAAAGTTTCAATCGGTTGAGTGGCATGTACTTTCATGGTGCTCGTTTTTCCAATTATGAAGCATGGCTAAGTGATCCTACTCACATTGGACCAGGTGCTCAGGTAGTTTGGCCTATAGTAGGGCAAGAAATATTGAATGGTGATGTAGGCAGGGGTTTCCGAGGAATCCAAATAACCTCTGGGTTTTTCAGCTTTGGCGAGCATCGGGGATAACTAATGAATTACAACTCTATTGTACTGCATTAGATGAGCACATATTCCATACTCATTGGGTGAAACAAGGAAGAACATCTTTGCTTGACATAAGACCCAGTAAACTTTAAATTATTTCCTCATGAGCTAAAACAGTGGCACAAAACAGGTATAGTTTTGAAGGTTTAAAAGGTAGCACACGAGAAATTTAGTTGGAGTGGCGGTTATGTACCACATATAGGTAGGTATGGTGGACACATTTGGCAAAATTTGGTTTTTGGGAGTTGGATGCACGAGTAGAGCTCATACTCGGTACAGGTGAAGGCTAGCAAGAGACTGAAAGAGACAAACTAAGAGAACAATAATGGCCATAATCATGCATAGTGTCGAGCATGTGAACTCAACAATCCCCATGGTTAGGGACCCGAGGTTTCGTAAAGGAAGAGGGGGCTGGTGGACTACTCGATTTGGCGAGTTACTGCCAGCCCGGAATTATTTCGATGAGGTAAAAAGGTGTCGATTACAGGGGTGCTCTCCGGAGATTGGATCTCGGCTAGCTCTGAATCTAAGGTTGTCTGCCCCGTTTGTGACCCCCTCCCCTTCTTTATATAGGTTGCAGGGGTCTCAAGGGTCGTACATGTATTAGAATTCGACTCCAGGTCGGTAGCTAATCTTTCCTAATCTTGTCGATGTAGACTTTCCTTCTGTTGTAGCTTGGATTTCTGTGGGATTCTGTATACATCTCTTGAGGAGTCTTGCAGTACCCCTTAACGGGCTGCACCGGGTACCCTCCTAAGGGAGGGCCTCTCGGGTATCCCCACAACAGTAGCCCCCGAATGCCTGATGGAGTTGAAGACTCGATCTAAGGACTCAATCTTCGCGAGCAGTATATTCTAAATATTTTTCTGCAAATAATCTTTCTAGGAGTAAAATGATCATGCGGGTTTGAGCTACTCGACGGATCGAGGTCAATTAATCTCACTCGGGAGAATACACCGAATAATCTACTCAGGGTTTGAGTCCTCTGGCTTGATCCTGGAAAATCCTGGGGTAAACCGACTCGAGCTGTTGAAGTCTTACCGAGTCGAATTCCAGTTATTAGCTAGTTTTACCCGATGCGTCCATCAGGATTTTCATCATACCTGCTGGTATGGGAAATACTAGGTAGTGCAGCGATGGTGCAACTCCCAGGTGAAAGACCGTCTTCCGGTTTGATAATTGATGACAAGGTAACTAACGGACTAATCTCTATTTAGAGCATTTGCAGGATTTATTTGATACCTATGAAAATACCAAAGTACTCCAAATAAACATTCTCAAAGGCCTACAATGTGTATCCTAGAGGAAAGAGCTCAAAAAGACAAAGTTGGGGAGCAGTTTCTACAGGCAGCGGAGGCTCCAGTGAAATCACTTGAACCTCTGCCCCCTTGTTGTTTCTCAGCATATCCCAGGCGCGGGGCTTCATTGGAGGGTATGGTGTTGCCTGCGCCAAAATCATCTTCGGGTGGCTCACGGTGGAGGCTAGGGCGGAACCCACTGGAACCTCCGGTGGGTAGAACCTCCGCCCAAACCACCGGTACCTCCGCCAGTTCCATAGAGCTACATGTGGGACTGGGTACCGGTGGAACCTCCGGTGCAGGCTCCGCCAAAAACACCTTCGGGTGCATACGAGCGGAGGCTGGGGCGGAGCCAACCCAGAACCTCCGGTGGGTGGAACCTCCGCCAGCTCCACCAGAGCCTCCGCCACTGAAGTATCCACAGAGAGGAAAAGGAGCCGCGCGAGCCAGTGCGTATGAAGACCGCCGGAGCTTCCGGTGGAAACAATGGAACCTCCGGTGCTGCGTGGGAGAGGGCAACGGTTCGATTGGGGAAGGGGTATTTAAAGCCCTTCCCCTACCTCTTAAATGCTAAGCTTTGCCCACTCTCTCTCCTAGCCATTAATGAAAGCTTCAACCTCCTAGATCTCCCTCTCCAACCACCCAATCACTCCATAACTTTGTGGAGAGCTAGATGAGACATAGATCCGTGATTCCACCAAAGGAATTGCAAATCCATCCACCACATCCTAGTAGATCTAGAATCCTACTTGAGGCCTAGAAACCTTAGTAGATCTTGTGCTTGTAGCTTCCACCTTGTTGCAAAGAATCTTTGGATTGGTTGAGATCATCCATCCATCTTGTGGAGTGTCCTCAACCTCGTGTAAAGGTTTGGTCAACGCCTTCAAGTCGACCTCATAGTGGAAACGAGGAGCTCCCTCACCGGAGAAGCTCAAGGAGAATAAGGTGTGCACAATCGTGCTATTGAGGAGCGCCTAGGTGGCTCCCCATCTATCCAACGTAGACGTACTTCTCTTGAGAAAGAACTACGGGAAACATATCCTTGTCTCCTTGTTTACACTTGTGGTTTATCTTGTTAGCTTTCGTTTTACTTCCGTTGCGTATCTTATCTTGTATCACATAGGTTGCTCACCTAGTTGCACATCTAGAGAACCTTGTTTTATCTTGTTTAGCCAAAACTAAAAGGAAAAGAATAAAAATTGGTAGTCAACCTATTCACCCCCCTCTAGTTGACCATAGTGCACTTTCAATTGGTATCGGAGCCTCGGCTCTTGCTAAGGGCTTAACCGCCTAAGATTATAATGGTCAATGAAAGTGAGCCCGACGATTCTAATGCGAAAATCGCCAAAATGGCCAACACTATAACTAACCTACAAGAAACGGTTGGAACTATCCAAACCGAATTGTCCAAGGTTAACTCTAGTGTTGGTTCGGAGGTTTCTAGCATAAAGAAGATGTTGGAGGCCATGATGGGGAAAACCAAGGAGCTCGAGGAACCACCCCCACCGCCGAAGATGTTAGCTTGGATGATGATTCCATTCCGGGCATCATCGAAATGGAAGCTAACATTGCTTTTGCCAAGGCAAAAGCCGATAAAAAAAGCTAAGAGCGGTGGGAGTTCCGAAGGCTCCAAGTCTCAAACGTCTAACGGTTCGGGGTCTAACTCAAGAGTTCCACCACCTGCCAATTATGACTCTATTCATCCCTTTGCTACGATGCCGCGCATTCTAAATGTTGGAATTCCTACCATGCTTAACACTAACGAGTTCTCTTCTTGGAAGTTTGATATGGAGTCTCATATTTCAGGATCTTGGACCGCCTTGTGGAGAAGTGTTATCCATGGATTCCACCCTCATGATGCAAGCAACTTGACTCCAAGAGAGGACATTAAATTTCAACTCAATGATGTCTACGCACGCTTCTATTCTTGTAGACAGTGTTGGGCCTTCAAGTGCAGAGGTTTGTAGAACAACAGCAAGTTTCCCTTAAGTGGATCACCCAAGATTTATCGAACTCGGGGAGGTAGAGGTCAAAGATATCCCTCTCAAGCAACCCTACAATCAAGATACAAGAAGTCTCTTGTGTCCCCAACACACCCAATATACTTGTCAGGTATATAGGTGCACTAGTTCGGTGAAGAGAGAGTAAACTGCAAGTAATATGGATGATTATAAGTGATAATAACAATCTAAAATAAAAATGGCAGCAAGCAAACATGTAGTAGAACAGGCGAAAAACGGTGTTTCAATGCTTGGAAATAAGTCCTAGGGCTCCTAATTTCACTAGAGGACACTCTCAACAATGCTCACATAATTGAATGCATAAATATAATTTCTTCACTATGCTACTCCGAACCACTCTCCGGTCGAATAACGAACACTAATCATTGTGTAGGGCTGTAACAGCACTCCTCAAGTCTATATTCCCTCTCTAGGGCACCCCAATGTCACTACGAGCGCCATAAATTAGTAAACAAACTCCACAATTTCATAGGTTCACCTTCCAACACAAGATATAAATATCATGCTAAACCACACGGTGCACACACTGTCACCTTTACCCCGTGATCAAAGTGTTTACGGAGATAACAAAACCAATTGAGTAGCATAACAGATGAAGATCAATCTACTTATTCAACTAGATTACAAAGCTCATGATCACATAAAGATCACACCATGAGAGAGATGGAGAGATGAACCACATAGCTACCGGTAGAGCCCTCAGCCCCGGGGGAGAACTACTCTCTCCTCATCATAGGAGACAGCAACGGCGATGGAGATGGCGGTGGAGTCGATGGAGATGGCTTCCGGCGGCACTTCCCCGTCCCGGCAGGGTGCCAGAACAGAGATATGTCCCCTGAAACTTGTCAGCGGCGGCGGCGGAGCTACGGATGTATTTTGCGGAAAAGGTCGATTGTTTTAGGGTTTATGCCTCGGGTAGTATATATGGGAGAAAGGGTGATGCCGGGAGGTGGCCAGGGGGCCCACACCCCTAGGTGGCGCGGCCAGGGGGTGGTGGCGCCACCCTATGGTGTGGCCACCCTGTGGCCCTCCTTCGGAGTTCTTCGGGACTTCTGGATGCTTCCGGGACTTTTAGGACTTCTGGCTTTCGAATTTTCCAATTCCGAGAATATTTCCAGAACAACTTTTCTAAAACTAAAAACAGCTGAAAACAGGGAACTGGCTCTGTGGCATCTTGTTAAATGTTAGTCCCGGAAAACATAAGAAAACATACAGAAAACATGTACCAATTGGCATAATATCAACATGGAACATCAGAAATTATAGATACGTTTGAGACGTATCAAGCATCCCCAAGCTTAGTTCCTACTCGTCCTCGAGTAGGTAAACGATAAAACAAAATAATTTCTGAGGTGACATGCTACCACACAATCTTTATCATAATATGTAAAGTAGAGCATGTAAACTAGGATCAAATGAACTAAAGCTGTGATCTATATTTGATATCAACAAGTAATGCATAAACAAAGAAGAAAGAAGCAAACCTTTTAATGAATCAATACTAAAAGACTATCAACCATGCAAAGTTTATTAGAGATGATTTAAGCTTTCAAGAACAACAATATCATGCACGTCAAACGATCTTCACAACCCCTGTTAGGATCAAGTCAAGCTTTCCACACGATGCAATGCTTGAATCTTAAACTATTTGCACACTAAAAACAAGCAAGTGTTCTGCGTTGGTCCCTGGCACCGGGATGTTATGGCTAAGAGAACATTATGGGGGGTTTGGAAGGTCAATGGAAGAAAGGCTCACAAAGCTGAAAGTGGTCATTAGACAAGACAAAGTCTTACAACCGAAGCTATGCAAGGAGTAGGGATTGCCACACAACGGATGCACATAGAGCTATAAGTGTATGAAAGCTCTCCAATGGAACTAGTGGGGGTGCATCCAACTTGCTTGCTCACGAAGACCTAGAGCTCATTTGAGGAGGCTCATCATTGGAATATACAAGCCAAGTTCTATAATGTAAAATTCCCCACATAGTTATGAATGAATGATAATATGAAAACTCTCTCCAAACTGAAGTATTGGTGCTAAACAGGAAGCACAAGTGTGGTATAAAGGATAGTGATGCGCCCGTCTCTCTTTATTCTCTCTTTGGCCCTTTTTTTTTGGGCTTTTTCATTTTTTTTATTTTTTTATTTTATATATCCTCACTGGTAGGAGCAACATCCTATATTACAATGAATCATCACACTTTTAGTACTCATAACTCAAAAAGAAATATCTCTGATGTCTCTAACTGCATGCTCCTGCCAGTGTAGCAGTATGCATAAATAACCATGAAGCTCATCATCATGTCAGAACAACTTTTGTGAAACTAAAAACAGCAGAAAACATGGAACTGGCTCTGTGGCATCTTGTTAAATGTTAGTCCCGGAAAACATAAGAAAACGTAGGAAAACATACGGAAAACATGTACCAATTGGCATAATATCAACATGGAACATCAGAAATTATAGATACGTTTGAGACGTATCAAGCATCCCCAAGCTTAGTTCCTACTCGTCCTCGAGTAGGTAAACGATAAAACAAAATAATTTCTGAGGTGACATGCTACCACACAATATTTATCATAATATGTAAAGTAGAGCATGTAAACTAGGATCAAATGAACTAAAGATGTGATCTATATTTGATATCAACAAGTAATGCATAAACAAAGAAGAAAGAAGCAAACCTTTTAATGAATCAATAGTAAAAGACTATCAACCATGCAAAGTTTATTAGAGATGATTTAAGCTTTCAAGAACAACAATATCATGCACGTCAAACGATCTTCACAACCCCTGTTAGGATCAAGTCAAGCTTTCCACACGACGCAATGCTTGAATCTTAAACTATTTGCGCACTAAAAACAAGCAAGTGTTCTGCATTGGTCCCTGGCACCGGGATGTTATGGCTAAGAGAACATTATGGGGGGTTTGGAAGGTCAATGGAAGAAAGGCTCAGAAAGCTGAAAGTGGTCATTAGACAAGAGAAAGTCTTACAACCGAAGCTATGCAAGGAGTAGGGATTGCCACACAACGGATGCACATAGAGCTATAAGTGTATGAAAGCTCTCCAATGGAACTAGTGGGGGTGCATCCAACTTGCTTGCTCACGAAGACCTAGAGCTCATTTGAGGAGGCTTATCATTGGAATATACAAGCCAAGTTCTATAATGTAAAATTCCCCACATAGTTATGAATGAATGATAATATGAAAACTCTCTCCAAACTGAAGTATTGGTGCTAAACATGAAGCACAAGTGTGGTATAAAGGATAGTGATGCGCCCGTCTCTCTTTATTCTCTCTTTGGCCCTTTTTTTTGGGCTTTTTCATTTTTTTTATTTTATATATCCTCACTGGTAGGGGCAACATCCTATATTACAATGAATCATCACACTTTTAGTACTCATAACTCAAAAAGAAATATCTCTGATGTCTCTAACTGCATGCTCCTGCCAGTGTAGCAGTATGCATAAATAACCATGAAGCTCATCATCATGTCAGAACAACTTTTGTGAAACTAAAAACAGCAGAAATCAGGGAACTGGCTCTGTGGCATCTTGTTAAATGTTAGTCCCGGAAAACATAAGAAAACGTAGGAAAACATACGGAAAACATGTACCAATTGGCATAATATCAACATGGAACATCAGAAATTATAGATACGTTTGAGACGTATCAAGCATCCCCAAGCTTAGTTCCTACTCGTCCTCGAGTAGGTAAAAGATAAAACAAAATAATTTCTGAGGTGACAAGCTACCACACAATCTTGATCATAATATGTAAATTAGAGCATGTAAACTAGGATCAAATGAACTAAAGTTGTGATCTATATTTGATATCAACAAGTAATGCATAAACAAAGAAGCAAAACTTTTAATGAATCAATACTAAAAGACTATCAACCATGCAAAGTTTATTAGAGATGATTTAAGCTTTCAAGAATAACAATATCATGCACGTCAAACGATCTTCACAACCCCTGTTAGGATCAAGTCAAGCTTTCCACACGATGCAATGCTTGAATCTTAAACTATTTGCGCACTAAAAACAAGCAAGTGTTATGTGTTGGTCCCTGGCACCGGGATGTTATGGCTAAGAGAACATTATGGGGGGTTTGGAAGGTCAATGGAAGAAAGGCTCACAAAGCTGAAAGTGGTCATTAGACAAGAGAAAGTCTTACAACCGAAGCTATGCAAGGAGTAGGGATTGCCACACAACGGATGCACACAGAGCTATAAGTGTATGAAAGCTCTCCAATGGAACTAGTGGGGGTGCATCCAACTTGCTTGCTCACGAAGACCTAGAGCTCATTTGAGGAGGCTCATCATTGGAATATACAAGCCAAGTTCTATAATGTAAAATTCCCCACATAGTTATGAATGAATGATAATATGAAAACTCTCTCCAAAGTGAAGTATTGGTGCTAAACATGAAGCTCAAGTGTGGTATAAAGGATAGTGATGCACTCGTCTCTCTTTATTCTCTCTTTGGCCCTTTTTTTGGGCTTTTTCATTTTTTTTTATTTTAAATATCCTCACTGGTAGGGGAAACATCCTATATTACAATGAATCATCACACTTTTAGTACTCATAAATCAAAATTAAATATCTCTGATGTCTCTAACTACATGCTCCTGCCAGTGTAGCAGTATGCATAAATAACCATGAAGCTCATCATCATGTAACATAATGGAGGTGGATGTTGTGCAGCAATATATCTCAGAATGGCTATGGAAATGCCATGATAGGTAGGTATGGTGGCTGTTTTGAGGAAGAATATATGGGCTTATGTGTAGGAGAACAAACTTCTCCCACGGGATTTGGATGCACTAGCGAAGTTTGCACCAACTCTCAATGTGAGAAAGGGCAATGCACAGTACCGAAGAGGCTAGCAAATATGGATGGTGGAAGTGTCGAGAACCACAACATAGACTCACAAGTTAAAAGATTGCAACAAGCAAATCATCTTACAAGGCACAATGCAAATCACTCCAAGAGGGTCTGTGGCAGTGACAAGTCACTGTTAGCTAACTCGACCGTAGCGCGTAACAAAAGGTCGATCAGAAATGTATCGCTGGTAGCAATCATATACCATTGTTTCTATAAGCTGGTAATTTAAGTGTGGCACAGTTTCAAGTTTCTGAGAACAACCATTAAAATTTTATACTTACTAGTCCTTCCCGTTTATCCATTAAGCAAATTAATATCTCAAAACAACAACAGTGATTCAAGTGAAGCAGTTTAGTGATCTACAAGACCATGCGAATTTTTCCACTATACCAACTACCACATAAGCATTTTTATTTCCAAGAAAACACACATATGAGAACCACCTAACTACAAAATCTAACAGCTCTGAATAAGAGATGCATGAAAACGAAGGCTAAACGCAGTACTAGCAAAAAGTGAACACTCACAGAACAATAAGAATGAAAACTAGAATGTTCTAAGCAATGAAAAAGGGGCGTGTCTCTCTCACACACAATTATGATAAGATCAAACCATAAACTACAGTAAGTAAAACTAAACAAACTGAAACAAAAAAATAAAATACGCTCCAAGTAAAGCACATAAGATGTGACCGAATAAAAATATAGTTTCACTAGAAGTGACCTGATAATTTGTTGATGAAGAAGGGGATGCCTTGGGAATCCCCAAGATTAGATGCTTGAGTCTTCTTGAAATTTGCTGGGATGTACCACCGGGGCATCCCCAAGCTTATCATCCTCTTCTCTTGACCCTTGAAAACTTCCTTCACATCAAAATTCTCACAATCTTCATTAGCAACGTTGTACAATTGCAATAATAAATTCACATGGTTCAGTTTCAACACAAGTCTAACACTCAAAAACACATTAGCTACTGTCACAACTTCTTTCAAAACTCTTTTTCTTAAAATAACACCAAAAGAAAGAGATTAAGATGCAAATGCGATGAATGGCAGAAATCTGTCAAAACTGAACAGCAGGTAAAGATCGATTTTTCTAAAAACTTTCTGTTGCTCAAATAAAAAAGTGGTATTCTAAGAAAAGTTGCGCATATAACTCAGGATTAAGCACAAAAAAACTCAGGTCATTTTTAATTTTCTGTGATTTTTAACAGAATTAACAGTGGACATCAGAAATCTGTTTCCTGCGAAGAAATCCGAAGTATAGGCTCAACTTCCACTAGAGGCTTTACTTGGCTCAACAAAAACTCAAAATGAAATATACAGCGGGGTTTCTAAGGAAGTATACAACACCCATGTGCAAAGCACACAAAATAAAACAAAGGAAAACAGGTTGAAAACAGCGAAATAAAACAGTTTGTCTCCCGGTAGCGCTTTGCTTTAACTCCTTTCACCTAGGCATAGAAGGGTGGGAGGAGAGACACATCCAGAAGAAATGACTGAGGCGGTCTCGGAGGAAAATCTGGGGGCGATCCCCGGGGAGCCCTCACCGAGCATCACGGTCGCCGACGAGAATGGCATCATGGAGGTAGAGGAAGGAGAGATCGTGATTTCCCCCTCGCTCTCCGGATCAAAGTGGCGATCCCCTGCGGGATCTAGCCTGGCGGGAGGGCGCTTCTGGGCATTGGCTGATCGGGATGAATCATCATCTGATGATGAAGATACCGACAATACGGATCAGGTATGTTATCTCATGCAATGTAGAACACCTGATCCGGTGGATGTATCCATTTTGGAGTCTGGCAGGAGCAGATTGGAGAAGAGGTTACAGAAACGCAAGATTCAGAGGCAGTGCACGCTGGACTGTGCATCGCCAATCTCGCCTTCATCGGAGCCTTCGGGGAGGTGCATGCCCACTAAGAAGGTACTGAAATTACCACCGTTTCTTCCAACTACCTTTTCGCTCGAGGACAACTCCTTCCCATGGGTGGAAGTTCGCCGGCGGCGGTGCCCGTCGATGAGTTTGATTTTGAAAATGAGGATGTTGAGGCATGCTAGTGTTTGGAGCCAGTGTGGGCATAACACGTTCCGTGGCCCAATCCAGATGAAACATGGCCGTATGGGCCATGTAGGGGGTGGAAGAGTTTGCTCTCGTGCTAAGATCCCGTACGAACACCAACTCAGAAATCTACTAGGGTTTTCCTGGCAGTGTTCGGCCGTCATCGCTGGAACCTCGTCTCTCGTCCAGATGGCGAATAGAGGTGGAGGTCGTTCGGGTGCTGGAAACGATGCTGCAGGTCGAGGAGGGTTTCAGCAGAGCACGTTCGAGGTTGGTGATTCTAGCAGGGCTGCGGGGGTGCCCGGGCATCTCCCGGTCGTGGCCAACAACGGGACAGTGGTGGGAGTCGGAACAGATCAAGGTCAGACTGTGTTCGCCTTCAATGCGGGGCGTGGACTGAATCAATACAGTGGCAATCATCATCATGGCGGATATCGTGGGAGGCAACGGTATGAAAACCAAGGGCGTGGTCCACTCGGCCATGGTCGCGGTAGTTTCCAAGGATACCGAGCCAACTCTAGGCAAGGCGTGGTTGGGGCTCGATATGTTCAGGTTCCAACACCCGTGGCTAGGGGAGGTGAAGTGATGGGTGTGCAACAACAACAGAGGACAGTGTCGGGGACAATGGCTCAACCAGTGGGTGGAGTGGTCTCATCTAATGTGCAACAGGTGGTTGCGAGTTCTAGTAGTGCAGCCATAGGAGTGGCTGTGGGGACATTGCCGCAACAAGCATCACAATTGATTACCGCTGAACAGGTGGCCGCGGCAGTAGCAGGGGCAGTTCAAAAGAAGAAAAAGGCTGACAAAATGAAGTGCTTCAGATGTGGTGTCACTGGGCATCTTCTAAATGATTGTCCGGCCCCGATTTGCGATATTTGTCAGTCAGTTGATCATGTATAAAATAATTGCCCTCTTCTTAGTGCACCGAAGCCCCATCTCATTATGTATGCGCATGCTCATGACGAATTGACCTTCTTTGGGATGCCGTTGTCAGCGCATTATAAGCCAAAGGTAGTCAATGTTAAGATGGCTTCTATTGTAGTTTCAAAAGGGGAGATGTCGATTCTGTATATAGTTTCCCAGCTACATAGGTTGGTTCCGACAGAGAATTTTATGTGGCGTGTGTCTCGGGAGGGACATAATGTTTATAAGGTTCAATTTCCGTCCAAGTTGGAGCTAGATCGTCTAAAAGTGTTCGGAGCATATCGGGTTCCTAGGAGCACTTGTGAGATGTTATTTGATTCATGGACACAGAAGATTGAACCCCTCGAGACTTTACCGGAGTTTTGGGTATGGGTCTCTGGTATTCCTGAGGATCGCATGGGAGATTTCTTAGCTCTTTGTTCAGTTGGTTTTCTGCTAGGGAAGACGTCGAAGATTGATATGGTGTATACTCGGAGACATGGAGTGCTCCGTATTAGAGTGGGTTGTCTAGATTACACCAAGATCCCACAAAATTACCCTCTATTTATTAAAGATGGGATATATGATCTCACTTTTGAGGTTGAGGGGGAGGACAAATCAGTGGATGGCGATGTTCTGATGGCTGATCCAAATGTCGAAGATGAGGATGATGATGACATATTGGATGATTCTCAGTCGCCCTTGCTAATACCTCACTTAATGCATCCAATGAGAACACCATTGCTGGCAGTAACAAGGCTGATGAGCCTATGTTGGATACACATAACACTTCTTCTAATGGTCCTAGTGGAGCTGCTGCAAAGAGGACTGGCGTCATTTTTTCTCCTTTAGTTTTGAGCTCGATGGAATGAACGAGGGAGGAGCTGAAGATTTTATTTACGCCTTCTATTGATTCGGAGCAAGAAGTGGTACAACATTCAGTTATCAATAAGGTGCAGTCACCTTTGGGTACTGAGTTCATGCGTGTAGCTACCGTGTCAACGCCAACGTCTGTCGGGCAACAAAACAACACAGTTTTCCTGCCGGGGGTTACTGCTGGGAGGTCGCTGCAGAGACACGCAGGGAAGTCTCTGCCGGATGTGGATGTTGCGCGGGTTTTGGCTGCCGGGCAGCAAAAAACGCCTAAATCGCTGCCGGGGTCGCTGCCGGGAGCCCACGGCAGAGAGACGTTGCCAGGTCTCTACCACGAGTGGATGTTGCGCGGGTTTTGGCTGCCGGGCAGCAAAACACGCCTAAATTGCTGCCGGGGGTCGTTGCCAGGAGCCCACGGTAGAGAGACACTGCCAGGTCTCTGCCGCGAGTGGATGCTGAGAGGGCTTTTGCTGCTGGGCAGCAAAAATTGCCTAACTCGCTGCCGAGGGTTGCTGCCAGGGAGGAAGTGCGTGCAGTTTTGCTGCAGGAGGTCGCTGCCAGGGAGGAGACGCGTGTTGTTTCACTGCCGGTTGTGTTACACGGATCAAATGCTGTTGATAACATGAGACCCGAGCACACGCTTGAGAATGGTGCTCTGCTGAAATCTTCAGGGCTGTCTCCAAGGACAGAGGTGATGTCGAAGATGGTGAACAAGTCCTCGAACACGTCTGGTGATGTTGGGACTATGGGAGTACGAACGCCACCAACATGTTCAGATACAGCTAATCGAGAGGTACTGTGTGTTTCACCGCCTGTTATACCAGTGGGTAATACGGAGGCTAGTGGGGGCTGTGGCGATGTGGTGGTCACGCCGTGTGGACGACCTACCAAGGACGAGGTGGTGGCATTTGGAGGCATTCCAGAACCTGAGAGTGCCGGGCTTCGCTCAACTGCACGACTGTGTGCGCTTCCTGATGCGGATACGCCCATCTCGGAGAGGTCGTCGAGACTTGCGGCTCGGCGGGACATTGATTTCTCAGGTACGAAAGCACGCTCCTTTACTAATATGTCTAATAATTATATTGTTGATTTTAGATCTCGGTTAGGAGTTTCTTTTGGTAATAGTAAGTCCGAGATTAATGTTGCAGTTACTTCACTTAAGCATCTAGAAGCAGGGAGGCAGCTAATGTTTTTAGACAATGATCTTAAAAAGAATACATCCAGAGACTCAAATGGTTTGGTTCAATATATAGACGAAGAGGGCGTGGGGGATTCGGTGAATCAGCCTCAAGGCGTGAATGTCACGCGTTCCCACAAAGTTAAGACAAGGGGTTCTTCTAGACCTAAGAGAAGAAGTGATAGATTAAAATCATTAGTTAGAAATAATTAAATACAATGAAAGGAGTTTTTTTGGAATACGGATGGTTTTGGTGACCCGGCTAAGAACTTGGCGGTTAACGAGATTGTGAAAGATTTGAACTTAGATTTTGTTGCTATTTTGGAAACTGGTAGGTCTAGTTTCGAGCAACGTCTATTATCTCATCTTGCAGGGGGTCGGGATTTTAGTTGGTACTGTTTACCACCTCATGGGAGGTCCGGTGGTATTTTGGTTGGTTTTAATAATGCTATGATGACTGTTCAGAAGGTTATAGCAGGAGAGTTTTCTGCGAAGTTTCATTTACGAACAAAGGACGATGGTTTCCTTTGGGCGTTGGTTGTGGTTTATGGGGCTGCCCAAGATGACAAAAACCTGAGTTTCTGTCGGAATTAGTACGTATCTGTGAAAATGAAACTCGGCCTATTTTGGTAGGTGGAGATTTCAATATTATGAGAGACCGAATGAGAAGAGTACTGATAACTTTAACACGCGTTGGCCGTCGATCTTTAACGCCATTATTGAGAGTCTGGATCTCAAGGACTTAGAGATGTCGGGGAGATAGTGCACTTGGGTTGGTAGACGAGATGTAACTACTTTTGAGAAGTTAGATCGGATACTAGCAAGTGTAGAGTGGGAACAGAAATATCCACTTGTCACTGTACAGGCTCTAGCTAGAACATGATCACATCATGTGCCCCTATTTCTTGATTCTGGGGGTTCAGCTCATAGTGGGAATCGATCTGCTTTCGTGTTCGAATTATCTTGGTTATGCCAGGAGGTTTTTTTTAGATGGTTAGGGCGGAATGGGTATCCACACAAGTGGGAACATCGCCTATTGAGGTGTGGCAAAACAAGATTAGACACCTACGTAGCTTTTTACGTGGTTGGGCTAAGAATATGAGTGGTGAATATAAAGTTTTGAGACAAAAACTAATTTTGCTTATTGACGAGTTAGACCGAAAAGCGGAAACTGTTCCCCTTTCGGAGGCCGAAAGAAAGGCAAAAAGGGAGGCTGATATGTATTTGGCTAAACTTAGACGTGATGAGGAGTCTAAGTGGGCTCAACGTGCTAAAATGAGGCACGTTCAAGAAGGAGGGGACAACACAAGATATTTTCATTTAATGGCTAATGGTAAGAATAGAAAGAAAAAGATATTTCAGTTAGAGCAGGATGAGGGGACTATAGTAGGCTAACAAAATCTTATGGATTTTATTTCTGAATACTACAAAAATCTTTTTGGGCCGCCAGGAAACACAACTATCTCACTTTATGAAGGTAGAGTATATGATCTACCGCAAGTTTCTCAGGAGGAAAATGATCTTTTAACTGCTCCTTTTACTGAAGAGGAGATTCTAGATGCTATAACTCAAATGGAGCTCAATAAAGCACCGGGTCCAGATGGGTTCCCGGCTGAGTTCTATAAGAGATTTTGGGAGGTTATCAAAGGAGATATGATGGCCTTGTTTGCACAACTTCCTTCTGGGGAATTGCAGTTGTTCAAGCTTAACTTTGGGGTGATTACCCAGTTTCCTAAAAAGGAAGATGCGTCTAGAATTGAACAATATAGGCCAATTTGTCTTTTGAATGTTATTTTTATTTTTTTTACTAAAGTTGGGACCAACCGAGTGACTGCTATTGCGCAGCGGATCATCAGACCCACCCAATCTGCGTTTCTACCTGGTAGGAACATTTTGGAGGGTGTTGTTGTTCTCCACGAAACGATTGATGAGCTCAAAACTAAAAAAATGGATGGAGTGTTATTTAAGATTGATTTTGAGAAGGCTTATGATAAGGTTAGTTGGTTCTTTCTACAGCAGACGCTTAGAATGAAAGGGTTCTCACCACAGTGGTGTGATTGGGTCGCGAGATTTGTTCAGGGAGGGAGCATTGGTATCAGGGTCAATGATGACATTGGTCATTATTTCCAAACGTTAAAAGGATTAAGACAGGGTGATCCGTTATCACCTATTCTTTTTAACCTAGTTACGTATATGTTAGCGGTCCTCATTGCTAGGGCAAAGGAAGATGATCATGTTGGGGGTTTAGTGCCTCATTTAGTTGATGGTGGGGTTTCTATCCTTCAATATGCTGACGATACTATTCTGTTTCTAGAACATGATTTATATAAAGCGGTAAATATGAAACTCATCTTATCAATTTTCGAACAACTATCTGGTTTGAAAATTAATTTTCATAAGAGTGAGATATTTTGTTTCGGGACTGCAGTAGAGTTGCAGGATGAATTTCGTCACATTTTTTGTTGTGAGGTTGGACATCTACCCTTCAAGTATTTGGGTATTCCGATTCATTATAGAAAACTTCTAAATAAAGAGTGGAAACCAATTGAAGATCGTTTTGAGCAGAAGCTTAGTGCTTGTATTGGTAAATTGCTTTCCTATGGTGATGGGTTGGTGCTTATTAATTCGGTTCTATCCAGCTTGCCAATGTTTTTCCTGTCTTTTTTTGAGATACCCATTGGGGTACGAAAAAAATTGGATTATTTTAGGTCCCGCTTTTTTTGGCAGAGTGATCAGAAGAAGAAAAAGTATCACTTAACTAAATGGAATATTATTTGCCGACCAAAGGATCGGGGTGATCTGGGGATCGACGTACTTGAGATTAAAAATAAATGTTTACTTAGCAAATGGCTATTTAAATTACTAACAGAACAAGGGGTCTGGCAGGAGTCGCTACATAATAAGTATGTTAGGGATGTACCATTATGACAAGTGGAGGCTAAACCCATGGACTCTCCTTTTTGGAAAGGGATTATGCGGGTAAAAGCAGATTTTTTTTCAACATTTACAGTATACAATGGGAGATGGTCAATCTGTGCGTTTTTGGGAAGATAATTGGTTAGGTGATACTACTTTAGCTTCCCAATATCCCTCTCTTTATAATATTGTGCGACATAAACATGTTCTTGTTTCACACGTACTGTTGGATGATCACCCGAATCTTGCATTTCGGAGGGCGTTAACAGGTGGTAAATAGGAGGATTGGTTGCATTTAGTCGAACGCCTGATGTCTGTATCATTGTCTAATGATTCGGATACTTTTAAGTGGAAATTGACTACACCTGGTTCTTTCTCGGTTAAATCCTACTATGAGGATTTAATGAATGGAAATACTCGATTTCTACGTAAATATTTATGGAGGATAAAAGTACCGCTAAAAATCAAAATCTTCATGTGGTTCCTTTATCGTAAGGAATTGTTGAAAAAAGATAATTTAGCTAAAGTGCATTGGACGGGGTGTATGAAGTGTGTTTTTTGTGGTGATAATGAAACAATTGAACATTTGTTTAGAACTTGCTCCTTTGCAAAAAAAGATTTGGCGCTTAATTCACTTTACTTTTAGTATTTCTCCTCCATTATCGATTACTGACACCTTTCTTTGGGCAATTTGGAATTGCAGGAATGATTTTATTTTTAACAAGATGGAATCTGGTCATTTTTTGCAGGTCATACACAGGGCTACCCACTGGATCCATATATGGTCATTCCTCTCCCCAGAAGGTATGCGTGGTCATTTGGATAAATGATGTGCACGGTTGATGGCGGTCATGCGTGCTATCTTCAGCTAGAGTGGGTGGCTGCACTAGGAGATTGCGAGATGTGTAAACTCCTTATTTTGAGTGGTTTTTGGTGGCTAGTTTTTGTAGCCACGCTGCAGTTTCGTTGACATGTAATAAGAATATTTTCTCGGTGATACCGAGCACTCTTTTTATAAATTAAGCTGTGTGCATCCACTGGATGCAGAGGCTGGGCTTTCCATTTCAAAAAAAAGGCATAGAAGGGTGGAATCAAGTAGATGCTCACACAAGACATACGAATTAAGTAAAAGTGAGCATCAATAAGCAAGTATAAAACAAGTTTAAGTCTAACCCACTTCCTATGAAAAAGAATCTTGTAGAAAAATAAGTCAACGAAGCACAAAGTGACGAGCATAGGAAAGCAAAACAAGTGCAACTTCATAAATTTCAACATAAAGAGGGGAAACTTAATATTGTTGAGATGCATAAAACCATGTTTCCCTCTCTCATAATAACTTTCAGTAGCATCGTGAATAAAATTAACAATATAACTATCACATTAAATATTCTTATCATGAGCCACATGCATAAAAGAATTAATACTCTCCACATAAGCATAGTCATTCTTATTAATAGTAGTGGGAGCAAATTCAACAAAATAGCTATCATTATTATTCTCATCACCATAATAATTAAATATAGGAGGCATATTGTAATCATAATTAATTTTTTCCTCAATAGTAGGTGGACTGAAAATATCATATTCATCATTGTAAACAGGTGGAACTAGAATACCACAATCATTATAATCATCATATATTGGAGGCAAGGTATCATCAAAGAAAATTTCCTCCTCAAAACTTGGGGGACTAAAAAGATCATTTTCATATAAACTAGCTTCCCCAAGCTTAGACTTTTCCATAGCATTACCAATAATGATGTTCAAAGAATTCATACTAATAACATTGCTATTAGCATGCAAATAAAGCTCCATAGGTTTTTTAATTTTCTCTTCAAACACTTCATGTCCTAACTCAAGATAAAGATTATAAAGCTCTCTCATATTTTTGTTGTTTTCCATTTAAGTATAAAGATAAAAACAAGTAACAAGTAAAAATAAGCCTGACTAGTGAAAACAAGAAACAAAAAGATATAATTGCAGAATCTAAAGGAAATAACTTCGAGCACTCACATCTGACGATGTGAGAACCTTTTACCTTACCTCCCCAGCAACGGCGCCAGAAAATAGCTTGATGTCTACGCACGCTTCTATTCTTGTAGACATCGTTGGGCTTCCAAGTGCAGAGGTTTGTAGAACAGCAGCAAGTTTCCCTTAAGTGGATCACCCAAGGTTTATCGAACTCAGGGAGGTATAGGTCAAAGATATCCCTCTCAAGCAACCCTGTAATCAAGATACAAGAAGTCTCTTGTGTCCCCAACACACCCAATATACTTGTCAGGTATATAGGTGCACTAGTTCGGCGAAGAGAGATTAAAATGCAAGTAATATGGATGATTATAAGTGATAATAACAATCTGAAATAAAAATGGCAGCAAGCAAACATGTAGTAGAACAGGCAGAAAACGGTGTTTCAATGCTTGGAAATAAGGCCTAGGGCTCCTACTTTCACTAGAGGACACTCTCAACAGTGCTCACATAATGGAATGCATAAATATCATTTCTTCACTATGCTACTCCGAACCACTCTCCGGTCGAATAACAAACACTAATCATTGTGTAGGGCTGTAACAACACTCCTCAAGTCTATATTCCCTCTCTAGGGCACCCCAGTGTCACTACGAGTGCCATAAATTAGTAAACAAATGCCACAATTTCATAGGTTCACCTTCCAACACAAGATATAAATATCATGCTAAACCACAAGGTGCACACACTGTCACCTTTACCCCATGATCAAAGTGTTTACGGAGATAACAAAACCACTTGAGTATCATAACAGATGAAGATCAATCTACTTATTCAACTAGATTACAAAGCACATGATCACACCATGAGAGAGAGATGAACCACATAGATACCGCAGAGCCCTCATCCCCGGGGGATAACTACTCCCTCCTCATCATAGGAGACAGCAACAACGATGGAGATGGTGGTGGAGTCGATGGAGATGGCTTCCGGGGGCACTTCAACGTCCCGGCAGGATGCCAGAACAGAGATCTATCCCCCGAAACTTGTCGTCGTCGGCGGCAGAGCTATAGATGTATTTTGCAGAAAAGGTCGATTGTTTTAGGGTTTATGCCTCAGGGAGTATATATGGGCGAAAGTGCGATGTCGGGAGGTGGCCAGGGGGCCCACACCCCTAGGTGGCGCGGCCAGGGGGTGGCGCCACCCTATGGTGTGGCCACCCTGTGCCCCCTTTTTCGGGGCTCTTCGGGACTTCTGGATACTTCCGGGACTTTTAGGACTTCTGGCTTTCGAATTTTCCAATTCCGAGAATATTTCCAAAACAACGTTTCTGAAACTAAAAACAGCAGAAAACAGGGAACTCGCTCTGTGGCATCTTGTTAAATGTTAGTCCCGGAAAACATAAGAAAACGTAAGAAAACATAGAGAAAACATGTAGCAATTGGCATAATATCCACATGGAACATCAGAAATTATAAATACGTTTGAGACGTATCACTCAACAAGACCGCTCTTGTTACTGTCCAAAAGGCTCTCCCAAGAGAACATCTTGAACACATCCGCGGTATCAAGACCACCAAGGAGGATTGGGATAAAATTGACACCTTGTTTCAAGGAAATTCTAGCATCCAATCCTCCAAGTATGATGTGGCTCTTGAGAAGTCCGAGAACTTCGTCATGCTTGAAGATGAAAGTCCCGAGGAGCTATATATAAGAGTTGTCACCCTTGGCAACCAATTGAGGGACTTTGGAAAAGAGGAAATCTCCGATGAGTGGATCAAGAGGAAGTTTGTCAAGGCCATAACTCCTTTCGAGAAGAACCTCTCCACTAGCATCCGAACAAGATCGGACTACAACTCTCTCAACTCCATTGGTGTTCTTAGCGAGTTTATAGCTATATCCCTATCTCACAAGAGTGCAGATGATGATCTCGCTCGCTCAAGAGGACTTGGGAAGTCACCCAACCTCGCCTTGAAGTCTAAGGCGATTGCTCGGATAGAAGAAGTTGATGAGGATGATGAGGATGAAGAGGACTATGAACATACATACAAGGGTGCTCATGAGTGTATTTCTCTTTCCATGCACGGCTATTGGAAGAGATGGGAGGCTCATAAGTCCGGTGCTCCTAGACCTTCAAGAAACAAGGTCTATAAGAAGAAGGGGAGCGACCAAGGACGTGCTACAATTGTGTAAGTGCAAAACACTTCGTCAAAGAATGTCCTTTTGAGCAAAGAGAAGAGAATGAAGGCAAGCTTGTTCGCAAGGACAAGAACAAAGCTCCACAAAACAAGAATCTTGCTAGAAGAGTCCCAAGGGCTCTATATGTTCAAGAAGGGCCCACATTGGAAACATACTACTCCGGAGATGAAGGAGAAGATGAAATCGTAGGTGTGGCCCACGTCGCCATAGCTACGACTTCCTCTTCATCGATCTCTATATTTGAATCCCGCAATGAGAAGACTTTGATCCGACCTACATGTCTCATGGCAAAAGCCACCGCGGTAATATCTTCCACCTCCAAGCCTATTGCTACTAATTCCCCCTCATTATTGGATTGTGTTGAAAACATTGTTGATGATGATGAGGAGGCCAAGAATCTAGGCTCTTGGTTATGTAGTATTGAAGGTGAAACCGAAGAAAATGTAAAGGCCCTTTTGAGGCAACTTGATGATGCTAACTCTCTCATAGATGAGAAGGAAGAGATCATCATGACCTTGGAGATTTATGGTGGTGGCCATGAGAACAATGACAAGGAGCTTGTAGAAGCTCTTGAAAAATAAAGATCCATGAGAGCATCTCTTGAAGAGAGACTATCTAGTCTATAGGAGACATATGCCATTAGTGTTTCCAAACTTAGGAAGGATAATGAAAAATCTCTTGCTTTACTTAAAATCTTTGACGAAGAAGAGTTGAAGCTAGGAATGGCTCATGAGAAACTTGTTGAGCGTCATGAAAACTAGAAAAGTAGTTCATGTCTCTTAAAGAAATTCATGACAAACTCACCACGTCTCATAATAAGCTTCTAGATCAACAATCTAATAAGAAAGTGACATCTTCCTCTAATAGCATTGTTATCATGCCTACCTCTTGTACTAGTACTAACATTGTAGGAAGATAGAAAATTCTCAATGATGCCATAAGCTCTGAAGGAGCTAAGAAAGGGAAGGAAGGCCTTGGCTTTATTGCCAAGTCAAAGAAGAAAACCAAGAATGTCACCTCTTCCTCTCGTAATGTTGTCTTTGTGAAAGAAGGAAAGGTGACCAAGGAGAAGGAGACCAACACCGTGGTGGTTGGTGATACCTCTAGGGGGAGCATCACTCACAATGACTTTGCTGGAAAATATAACCCCTCTTATGTTCTCATGAAATCTAGAGATGGTCATGTTTATGCTAAATACGTTGGTACTTCTTATAGTGACGATTATCATTGAACTATTTGGGTTCCTAAGACCCTTGTTACTAACAAAGGAGGACCCATTGAAAGATGGGTACCTAAATCAAGAAATTGATCTCTTGTGGGGAAGTGCTTCCGGGTCGGGTAGATGGACGGTGGATAGTGGTGCATCCCAACATATGACCAGAAGCATTGACGCAGTGAGTAATCTTGAACCTCCATTACATCATCTCAATTGCGTCACTATTGGTGACAATTTCGAACTTAAGGTATTGGGACGAGGCAAGGTGGGTATCTCACATGATTTATCAATTGAGAATGTTCTCCTTGTTGAGTCCCTTGTTTATAGCTTGATGTCCCTTATTCAACTTGCAAATTATGGTTTTACCTCTTTCTTTAATAAAGAGAATGTGATTGTCACTTGGGAAACAACTCTTAAAGTAGGCTTTGTTGGGTTTGTCGAAAACGGCATGTATGTAGTGGACTTCTCTAAATGAGACATGTGTGTCGCGACATGCCTAATGGCTAAAGTTGATGTGGGTTCGCTTTGGCATCACCGGTTAGCCCACACCAATATGAGAATGTTGCATGACCTTCAAAGTGGCAATCATGTTCTAGGACTAACCAAGGCTAAGTTTGCTAAAGATCGTGTGTGTAGCTCTTGTGCCTTTGGGAAGCAACATGGAGAACGTCACCCAACCAAGACCAATATCTCCACCACAAGAATTCTCGAGCTCATTCACTTAGATCTCTTTGGTCCACTGTCTTATGATAGTCTCGAAGGATTACCTGGGATCAGTATGATCATCCCGATAACATCCCTGTCGTGGGATAATCACGGCAGATGTTACCGGGGGTAACTGATCTAGGGGCAAGTCGACACAGGTATTTGGGAGAGGGTTTAGCTTGAAGGAAGACATGGCGAAAAGCAATCTAAGAGCCGGAACACAACTCGCCGGATCTCGATATGATTATACTGGATACTCGATAATAGGTGTTACAGTTATGACTTGAATCTCTCTCAGGCGAAGCCTAGGGGTTGGTTTATATAGTACTCATACCCCCTTTGGCTTGCCATACAAAGCGCTCCTTGAGTCCTACTCGAACTCTATATACAAACCTAACTTTCCTTACCATAACCCACAATCCGGGTTACGATCCTTACAAGCCCTGGGCCTTTCTGAAGCTTCTTTGTTCTTAGCCGGATTTGGTCCATCCGCCGTTTGGGCCGGATTACACCTGGGAGTTGGCATACCGGGTTACTATCCCCTCATCAGTAGTCCCCAGGATAGCGCGGGCTTCATGGATTCATTCTTGAGGCGCTCGCTATCCCGATAGCTCGATCCTTCCTCGAACGCCTAATGGGCCTTTCCATATTTGAACCCTTGCTCCGAACGCCCACAACGCCAAATCCGCGCGGATAATTACTGTTCCGCAATTTCCGGCTTTCTGGCCGCGGGTGAGCTCACCACCTCCCTTATAAATATCAGCAGAGGGTAACCCTAAACCATTCACCTCGTTTCGTCATTTCTTTCTCCTCGCTCCCTCACAGTTCCGGCCGCCGGGCTCACGCGCGCTTCCAGAGATAAGGCCACCTCCGGCCGCACCCGACCTCGAGCTCTCCAGCGCCGCCATCGAGCCCCGCCGCCACGCTCTTGTTTCTTTCATCAAGGACTGTGGTGAGACACTCAAGCCGCGCCGCGCACCGGCCTCAGTTCGGACCTCAACTCCTTCGGTAAGCCCCTCTCAACCATCCAACTGAAACCGGCAATTTCATCAATTTGACCAAGATTGGATCTGAGTCAACCCGCAAATCAATTTTAGGGAACCATCAAATTAGTCCGCTTCGATAGTCCTTAGCTTCTTCAAGCACCTGATACGCAATCACCACCCATTTCCGCGCCCTTATTAACCATTAAACTTCATATAAGATTACTTGCAAGTCCTTCGATTCTAGATCCGTTCCGCCTTGTTTTCTCCGCCTGCCGCATTAACACCCGGATAATCCTTCTTTTCCAGTTAATCCCTCCTCAGTAAGGTATGGGCAACCATCCATGTTCACCCAACCCACCTCAATACGTAAGTAATTAACAATTTACTCAACTTCATCCGACACCCGGAAAATCTTCAGCACTTAGCTTCGTAGCGCATTACCCGGGTCTTGTTTTAGCCTTCAGCGTCTTAATGTCTCCAGATTCAAATGAGTTGATGTTCCGAATCTTACCCCACACATTTCTTGTCCCTTGCAGGTCAGCTCCATGGCTCCTAAAAGACAGGGAAAACACCCGGCTCCTGCAAAGACCTCCCAAACCGCTTCTGCCGACTGGGGCCGGTCTTCAACAACGAAGGCCAAACTGGATGGGATGGCCGAGCTAGGAATCCTTCCTTCCCAAAAGGAAATACACTGGAGGGCTCCTGGCGATGAGACCCGTCCCACTCCTACCGGAAATGAGGTAATCTGCTTTACCGAGCACGTGATCCGGGGGTTCCGTCCTCCGGGTCACCCCTTCTTCCGAGAAATCCTAAGCCACTACGGCCTCCGGGTGTTCGACATAGGGCCTAACTCTATGCTGAACATCACCCACTTCATAGTCTTGTCCGAGTCTTACCTGTGCATTCAACCAAGCCTAGCTCTTTTTACCGAGTTATTTTACTGTGAACCGTGCCGCGAGAGCGATGACGGAGCAATCCTTACTTGCGGCGGGGTATCTATCCAACGCCGCAAGCACTCGCTGATGCCAGCCCTTAATCTGAACTCCCACGCCAAAAATTGGCAGCTATCCTTCTTCTATTGCCATGATACCTCTCCGGATGGCGAGAGGAAATTGCCGGGTTACTCGGAGACCCCCCTCGAACCCTCCGCGTCTTTCAATGCTTTTGCGCCTGATCCTGATAGGGAAGCGATTCAGCCCCTTCTGGCCAAATTAGCAGCTTTCTCAGCCCATGGCCTTCTCGGGCTCAACTTAGTAAAGACCTGGGTGGAGTTCCGGGTTCAACCCAACTCCATTCGTTCAAAACTGCTGCACGAATACTCGGGCCATATCACAGACTCCCTCCGCTACTCCACCAAAAACTTCCCTGCCGGTAACACCATCAAGACCATCAAGGGCTTCTTGGTGGAGAGATTGGACGTCATAAAGAACACCGCCGGGTTACCCCCGTTTACTCGGGAGAATCCCGCCCCAGCGGTGAGTCCTGCCCCCTTTTTCTTATTTCAGTACTTTCGTCCGCTACAGCCTTTAACCATCATTTGTATTTACCTGTTTACAGGCTGACGATCCCTTCTGGAAAGTCGAAAACTCTCCTCCTTCTCAAGACCCCGAAGAAGAGGTCGAGTCTGTGGATGATGATGAGGGTATTCCTCCATAACCTTTATACCTGCCTTTTATCTGTGCTGTTTCCCTTATCTGATACTTACTCGGCTTTCAGGGTCGGGGGATGACGAGGAGGAAGAAGAAAATGACCCGGAAGCCACCGAGTCTGACCGGGAGCCTCCAGTTGGAAACAAAAGGAAGGCTAGAGGGGTAGTTGAAAAGGTTCCCTTCTCTTCTGTGTCTCGTGCGCCTTACTCCTTTGCTGCTATGCATGAACTTAACGAGCGATTATCACATTCACCCTTCTTGAAGGATCCTCTTCCGACTAAACGTAGGGTGACCCGGAATTCTCCGGGGGATGATCCCCTTAACCCGGGTATTCCCACTTCACCTACTCATCGAGGCAGTACCCCTCCAGCTCAACCTTCCCAATCTCCTCAGCGTCACCCGTCTCCTACTCATCCACTTGCCGGGCAATTTCGCGTCCCGCAGCCAGTGCTCTTGCCAACGTCATCCGCTTCCAGTGGCGAACTTCCTCCGGACTACGCCGTAAATACCGGGTAACTACCTTTATTTGCATTTTCTCGTACTTGTTACCTTTCCTTTTTCGGTACCTTCCACCGATCCATGTCCTCCTTCTTGTCTTCAGCGCCACAGTTACGCTGAGCGACCAGGATATTCCTGAACCGGAAGGACAGGAAGAGGAGAAGCCGAGTGATGACATGGACGTTGAGATTGAAGACGAGGCCGAGGACGGAAAAGAAGAAGACCCTTTCAAGGACCCAATTCCACCGAAAACTGCATCACCCCAGCCCTCTGAAGAAGTGGACGAAGACATCATCTTGGAGACCAAGCCGGGCTCTCCTAACCCGGACGTTCAAACGACCCGGGTTTCGACCCCCAGACCCGGAACAGCTCCTCCACAAGAGGGCCAATCCTGCGGCCCTTCTCAACTTCGTCCTGAAGACATGACCTTTGCTCAGATGCTAGATGCCCTTCATACCTTGAAGGGTGACGAAGAAAACTTACTAGATGCCTTAATACTCAAGCACGAGGTAATCCCGACTAACACCAATTGATTCCATATATAGTCCCCAAGTTCCGAGTAAATTACTAGGTAGCTTGCTTGGAACTTTGCATAATGTTTCTGGCTGACCCTTCTTCATGCTTCCCTACAGGACTATGTTTCACAGTTGGAGAAGAAACTGGCCAAATCCACCAAGCTTGCTGAAAAAGAAGCGGCCCTTCGTGAAGCTGCTGAGACTGAGGCTCACAGGTGCCAGAAGATGACGAAAAAGTACAAGAAGAGAGCTCGTAAGGCAAAAGGCAAACTGACAACTCTTTCTGCTCAAATTGATGGTGTTTATCGTACCGCCACTGGTAAGATTTTTGAATTTCACCTTTTGTGACTCGGATTACTTTGATTTGAACAACTGCACTTGTTTGCCTACTATCTTTGCTTCTTTTGCCTTTTTTAGCAGGGCCACATGACGCTGCCCCCGAAGGAGATGATGCTGCCAAGCTTAAAACCATCAAGAATACTCTTCGCCAACTTTGCAGCGGAGTCAGTTGGATACTTGACGAGTTACGTCTGCCGGGTATCAGGCCAGATAACATGAAGAAGTTACTAGAAAGCTGCTCTACCATCCCCGAATGGATTTGGCATTGGAAACGGTCCTCCTGCCGCTTTGGGGTAACCCGGGGACTCGCGTTAGCTAAGGCCTACGCTCCCAAGCTAGAGCTGTCCAAGCTTATGAGCGGATTCCCAGAGTTCAACTTGGATGGGTCCAAGTTTTTGCCAAAGGACTTCAAGGCTATTCAGAAAGAAGTCCGTCATCCGGCTAGTGTTATCGCTGATGCCTTAGAAATTGATGTGATTCTTCCGGCTTATGATGCTAATGACAAGGTTGTCAAGGCTGACCGCCCCCAGCCGTTCGATATGCTTGTCCGTTGGAGGGAGGAAGCGATCAAGTTAAAGGAAGAAGCCGCCAAGAAGGCCGAGGTCGACTCTGCTCCTGCAACTTCTGCTGCGCAGCCCGAGACTACTACTGATCCAAGTGGCACCAAGGGCAAGGCCAAGGTGGATCCTGCAGCTTGAAGTAACGCTTATCATTCCACATGCGTCAATCGGCGAAGCGTCGTTTACAACAGCTTTACTATTCGTTTAAGCAGAGCGCCTGTGCTCTTTTGATACTTTTATGATATTGTAATACTTTGAGTTAAACTCCCGATGCACTTTGCGCCCCTTTGGGCTTTTGATGAATGTATCTTTGCGTTTTCTTATTCTTGATATCCACTTGCTTTATTCTCGATAACTTATACTTCTTTTTTCTTAGCAAAGCCCGTCCTCCGGGTTTCGTCTGAGACCCGGATGCGTGGCTCGTTGTAATTTAATCGGCTGGATGATGTTGTTTCCTCATTAGAGCTCATAAGTCCCCAGCCCGGGTTTCCGCGTCTAGGACACATGATTGTTTCTTTTCAAGGAAACGAATCGCCCATCGCTGGATGCCCAAAACTTCAGGACAGCTTTTATGAGGTTTGAAGTTATGCTTGATAATCGTTGAGTTTCCGGCTGTAAGCCTTATACTCTGCATAACCTGTGGTTTAGATGACCCTTTCGACTATCTTGTACTATAAGCCGGCTTTCGCGTGGATACCATGTTGTTACATCAATACGAAAACTGGGTCAAACAAGTCCCTTTTGGGTCTCATGACTGATAGTAATCGTAGGCGAACAGATCATGCCACTTTGTTGCGAGTCACATCGAGCTTAAGTAAGAATAGACGAGAATTTTGGACTTCTTTGTCCGGTTATAAGATTGTAGCCGCACTCGTTTTTTCGAGTTGCCGGCCCCTATAACTCATTGGCATCAAGGCCGGGTCTTTTTTGAGTTTGCAGCTGTGCTTGTAGGAGCAACTAGCCCTCAAGACCTAAATATTTTACGCCGTATAAATGACAATTGTCTCTTTTCTCGATAATCCCCTTTTTATTTGATATGAGAAAATTAGGCCAGCAAGCCGCCTCATTAAAAACCCATCCAGTCCCCAAGGGTGCCCTGGATAGGAAAAGAGTGCGTCTGAAACCTGCTGCCTGTTACATCATTTTCTGCTAAGTATAGTATGGACGTAGCTGAGCCACGTTCCATGGTCTATCTCTTTCTTGCATAGGTGCAGTAGTATGAGCAGTGTCGTTGACTGTGGCCGATTCTTCTCTTGCATCTACCAAGTAATATGACCCATTATGTAGACTCCGGCTTATGATGAAAGGTCCTTCCCATGGCGGCGATAGCTTGTGTTTTCCCTCGTTTGTTTGAACCAAGCGCAGGACCAAGTCTCCCTCCTGGAAGACCCGGCTTTTTACCCGCCGGCTATGATATCTTCGCAAATCCTGCTGATATATGGCTGACCTTTCTAAGGCTTGCTCCCTTTGTTCTTCTAACATGTCCACGGCGTCTTGCCGGTTCTTCTCGTTCTCCACTTCGACGTAGGCTGTCACTCTTGGTGAATCATGAATGATGTCGCTTGGTAATACTGCTTCTGCGCCGTAAACCATGAAGAAAGGCGTCATCTGGGTGGACCGGTTAGGTGTAGTATTGATACCCCAGACCACGGAAGGGAGTTCTTCAACCCACGCTCCAGCGGCCCTGATACAAGGGACCCTTAGCCGCGGTTTCAATCCTCGAAGTAGCTCTTGGTTCGCCCTCTCCACTTGCCCGTTGGCTTGCGGATGTGCCACTGATGCCACATCAAGCCTGATTCCATTGTTGCCACAAAATTTTTCCATCTCTCCAAGGGACATGTTGGTTCCGTTGTCAGTGATTATACTGTGGGGATATCCAAACCGGTATATGATTCTTTTCAGGAATTTGACTGCTGTGGCCGCTTCACAATTGGTAACCGGCATAACCTCCACCCACTTGGTAAACTTATCGACAGCCACTAAAAGATGTGTCTTCTTGCATGGTGACATATGGAAAGGGCCAACCATGTCCATACCCCAAACAGCGAATGGCCAGGTTAGTGGTATTGTCCGTAACTCCATAGCCGGCACATGAGTTTGGCGAGCGTACCTTTGACATCCATCGCATCTTGCCACTATCCGCTCCGCGTCTGTTAAGGCCGTGAGCCAGAAGAACCCATGCCGATAGGCCTTAGCCACAAGGGATCTTGTGGACGCATGATGCCCACAATCACCTTCGTGGATCTCCTTAAGGATTTGTCGGCCTTCTTCCGGTGTCACGCAGCGCAGAAAGACTCCTGTCGCGCTTCTCTTGTACAGCTCCCCATTGATAATAGTATATCCTTTTGCCCGCCTCAAGATTTGTCTTGCTAATACTTCCTGCTCTGGCAATTCGCCCCGTGATAGATAGGCCAGATATGGCTCTGTCCACTCGGGAACAGTACGTATTGTAGCCACAAACTCCTCATCCGGGTCTCGATTTGCTAGTTCTTCCTCAGACTCGGATTTAACTGACGGTCGCCATAGCTCATCCAGGAAAACATTAGGTGGAACCGGCTCTCTACGCGAGCCGAGTCTGGCGAGTGCATCCGCTGCCTCATTTTTTCTTCTGTCTATGTGCTCTACTTCATACCCGGAGAAACACCCGGCAACCCTATCAACCTCTCTGCGATACGCTGCCATAGTGGCGTCCTTCCTATCCCAGGTTCCTGATACCTGCTGCACCACAAGATCCGAATCCCCAAAGCATCGTATCCTTCTGATGTTCATCTCCTTGGCTATCTTCAAGCCGTGCAGTAGGGCCTCATACTCGGCCACGTTATTTGAACAATCGAAGTGAATCTGTAGCACGTAACTTAGTTTGTCCCTTTGGCGACGTCAGCACCACTCCAGCTCCTGACCCTTCGTACTGCTTTGATCCATCGAAGTGCATGGTCCATGACTCGGAATTTGGGACTATAGTAGCCATTCCAGTGTGTGTCCAGTCGTTAACAAAATCGACCAAAGCCTGTGACTTGATTGCTGATCTGGGCTCGTAGCTGATATGATAATCTCCCATCTCTATTGCCCATTTGGCTATTCTTCCCGTTGCATCCGAGTTTCTGATGATATCCGACATTGGTATTGAACTAACCACTGTTATGGGATGTTCTTGGAAATATGGCTTCAACTTCCGGCTGGCCATAAAGACCCCAAACACCAACTTTTGCCAATGTGGATAACGCTGCTTTGCTTCCGATAACACCTCGCTGACATAATAAACCGGCCTTTGGACCGGGTATCCCTTCCCATCCTCCTTGCGTTCTACGACAACTACCGCGCTGACGGCCCGGGGACCGGCGGCCACGTATAATAACATAGGTTCTTTAGGACCCGGGGCTGCTAGTACTGGTGCTTCCGACAATTGCTTTTTTAGCGCTTCAAACGCCTCATCTGCCTCCTGATCCCACACGAACTTATCTGACTTCCGCAAAAGCCGATACAAGGGTATTGCCTTTTCTCCAAGCCTGGATATGAACCGGCTCAAGGCTGCTACGCAGCCCGTGAGCTTTTGAACATGCTTCAAATTTTCCGGTTTCTTCAAACTTTGGATGGCCTTGATTTTGTCCGGGTTTGCCTCGATTCCTCTCTCGGAGACTATAAAGCCGAGTAACTTCCCAGCCGGGACTCCAAATACGCACTTCGTTGGGTTAAGCTTCATCTGGTACCTTCTCAAGTTTTTAAATGTCTCCTTCAAATCATCAATGAACGTTTCTGCCTTCCGGGTCTTAATAACCACGTCATCCACATACGCGTGCACGTTGCGCCCAATTTGGTCCTCGAAGCACTTCTGAATACATCGTTGGTAAGTTGCGCCCGCATTTTTCAATCCAAACGTCATGGTTTTGTAGCAGAAGGCCCCAAAAGGGGTTATGAATGACGTTTTCTCCCAATCCTCCCTTTTGAGTTTAATCTGGTGGTACCCCGAATATGCGTCCAGGAAACACAGCAAGTCGCTTCCGGCTACCGCGTCTATGATTTGGTCTATCCTTGGTAGTGCGAACGGATCCTTTGGGCAATGCTTGTTGAGGCTCGTGAAATCGATACACATCCTCCATTCATTTGTCTTTTTCATCACAAGAACCGGGTTTGCTAACCAGTCGGGGTGAAATACTTCCATGATAAAGCCTGCGGTTAATAGTCGCGCGATTTCCTCACCTATAGCTCTTCTCCTTTCCTCATTCATCTTTCTCATACCTTGCTTCACAGGCCTGGCCTTGGGATCCACGTGCAAACTGTGCTCTGCCAACTCAGTGGGAATACCCGGCATGTCGCTGGGTGTCCAAGCAAACACATCCGCATTTGAACGGATGAATTCCACCAGAGCCTTTTCTTGCGCATCATCTAGATTGGACCCTATAGTGAATTGCTTGGTGGGATCTCCCTCCACAAAATCTACTTTCTTGGTATCTTGAGCTGCCTTGAACTTCACTCTTTCGTCTTCAGCATCTGGCCTTCTCAACGCTGTACCATCATCCGGATCCACCTGCGACCGGTAATACTGAAGCTCTTCCTTCCTGCAGGCTTGTTCGGCCATTACTGAATCTCCCTCATCGCACTCGGCTGCTATATCCCGGTTTCCATGGATAGTGATGGTCTGCTTGGGGCCCGGAATCTTTAATTGCAGATACACGTAGCACGGCCTAGCCATGAACTTAGCATAAGCCGGCCTTCCGAACAGAGCGTGGTAGGGGCTGTGCAGCTTGACTACCTCGAACGTGAGCCACTCCACCCGATAGTTATCTACCGATTCTCCAAAGGCTACTTCCAACGCAATTTTTCCTTCGGGGCGTGCCGAATGACCCGGCACGATTCCATGGAACACCGTCGAACTTTTTTGTAGCTGGGACTCCTTGAGGTTCATGCGCAAGAAGGTTTCCCAATATAGGATGTTGATACTACTCCCTCCATCCATCAAGACTTTCTTCAGCTCGTAACCATTGACCTGGGGTGCCACCACTAATGCCAAGGTTCCGGGGTGCTTTATTCCTTCCGGGTGATCCCTTCTGCTCCATGTTACCTCTTGCTCCGCCCATCTCAAGGATCCCGAAGTGGCCGAGGAGGCTGGATCCACTGTTTGCTTCAACGCCCCTTTGTCCCTGCTGGAAGTCCCTGTAACATGCACATGATATTGTCCTTTCAAATTGAGCGTACGTACCATGCCGATGAAGATATTGATTTGGCCGATTGACACCATGGATCCGGATTCGAAGTGATCCGGCTCCAACTCCCACCCGGAATTGTCCACTATCTGCTCTCCTTCGTCATTGGAGTAGATCTCGCCGACGACAAAGTTCTCCATACTCTTCCGAGCTTCTCCCGTGATGTAAACACCTTTGGACGCAGGCCCCACGGTGGGCGCCAACTGTCGTGGGATAATCACGGCAGATGTTACCGGGGGTAACTGATCTAGGGGCAAGTCGACACAGGTATTTGGGAGAGGGTTTAGCTTGAAGGAAGACATGGCGAAAAGCAATCTAAGAGCCGGAACACAACTCGCCGGATCTCGATATGATTATACTGGATACTCGATAATAGGTGTTACAGTTATGACTTGAATCTCTCTCAGGCGAAGCCTAGGGGTTGGTTTATATAGTACTCATACCCCCTTTGGCTTGCCATACAAAGCGCTCCTTGAGTCCTACTCGAACTCTATATACAAACCTAACTTTCCTTACCATAACCCACAATCCGGGTTACGATCCTTACAAGCCCTGGGCCTTTCTGAAGCTTCTTTGTTCTTAGCCGGATTTGGTCCATCCGCCGTTTGGGCCGGATTACACCTGGGAGTTGGCATACCGGGTTACTATCCCCTCATCAATCCCTGAACCCGGAACGCATGCTTTGGTCGTAAGCCCTATTGTTAAAAACACTAGGCTCAAAAGAGTGCTGATGGATGGAGGATCTAGTATCAATATCATGTACTTAAGTACATTGAAGAAGCTACACATCTCCGAGACCCAACTCAATCACAGTAACATACGTTTTCATGGTATTGTTCCTAGCAGACAAGCACAATCCCTAGGAGAAATTTCCCTAGACGTAACCTTTGGAAAAAGAGAACACTTCCGCCAGGAAAGGATCTCATTCAAGGTGGTGCCGTTCGAGAGTGTTTATCACGCAATACTCAGATGTCCGCCTTTCACCAAATTCATGGAAAGATCATGTTATATCTATAACAAGCTGAAGATGCCAGGGCCAAAAGGAGGAGTAATCACTATATCTAGAGACTTCAAATTGGCGAACGAGCTGGAGAAAGGAAACGCCCTTTATGCCGAACAGGTGATTCAGAAGGAAGAATTGAAGGAGCTGGCTAAAGAAGTATCGTCGACAGAAATGCCGGCAGGAAAAGAAAGCCGGAAGCCGACAGATAGTTTCAAAGCCTCGGAGAATACAAGATAGGTTATCCTAGATCCAAGGATCCGACAAAGTTTTTCGTAGCGGAAACTAGGATGATTGACAAATAGGAAAGCGCGCTCATCAAGTTCCTACGTGAGAACTGGGACATTTTCGCCTGGTGTCCTGCTGATATGACAGGTGTGCCCAGGGAACTTGTTGAGCACCTACTCAAAGTAATCCCAGGATAAAAACCCGTCAAACAAGGTCTCCGTAGTTTTGATGGAAGAAGACGGAAGCCTATAGGCAAGGAAATTATCCGGCTTTTAGCAGCTGATTTTATCCGGGAAGTTATACATACTGATTGGTCTGTGAACCCAGTATTAGTCCCGAAGAAAGATAGTATTGTTCTTAGGATGTGTACAGATTACACCGGCTTGAACAAATTGTGTCCAAAGGATAGGTTCACGTTACCATGAATCGATCGAATAATAGATGCCACAGCTGGCTCTGAGCTTTTATGCTTTTTGGATGCTTATTCCGGGTACCATCAAATACGTATGAAGGAGGAGGACCAAATAAAAACTTCCTTCATAACCTCATATGGAACATACTATTACATAACCATGCCTTTTGGATTGAAGAACTCCGGTGCAACATACCAGCGTTACATGCAAAGATGCTTGCATAGTCAAATCGGCAAAAACATCCATGTTTACGTGGATGATATTGCCGTAGTTTCCAAGGAAAAGGATACACTCCTTGAAGATCTACGAGAAACCTTCGAAAATTTGCGCACTTATAAAATGAAGTTGAATCCATTAAAGTGCACATTCGGGGTCCCCTCAGGATAGCTTCTGGGTTTTATTGTTTCTCACAGAGGAATAGAAGTTAACCCGGAAAAGATCAAGGCAATATTGAACATCACAAGGCCCACGTGCCTAAAAGATGTCCAAAGACTAACGGGTTTTGCAGCCGCCGTTAGCAGGTTTATAAGCCAGCTAGGTGACAAAGCTCTGCCATTATACAAATATTGAAGAAATTCGACAAATTTGAATGGACAGAAGAGGCGGACAAAACATTAACCCAGTTAAAGGAAACCTTGATGAAAGCTCCAATTTTGGCATCACAAAAAGACGAGCAACCCATGTTACTATATCTTACAGTAACCAATAGGGTTATCTGCACAGTGATAATTGTGGAAACCGGAAAGACGAACAAAGTATCCCAAATCAGCATCCGGTGTATTACGACAGTGAGGTATTTTCCGAGTCAAAAGAAAGGTACCCACATTATCAAAAGCTGGCGTATGGCATATTTTTCGCATATCGAAAACTCTGTCATTACTTCCAAGGACATTCCATAACAGTGGTAAGCAAAGCACCACTAGGGGATATTATAAACAATACGGACACAACAGGCTGAGTCGCCAAATGGGGCATTGAGCTCGCTACGTTCGACATTAAGTACCAACCCGGACGACAATTAAATCCTAGGTGTTGGCAGATTTCGTGGCTGATGGACAGAAGCAATGGAAAACACACCAATGCCAGGGTCGGAATATTGGATCATGCATTTTGACGGATCCAAAATGAAAGAAAACGCCGGAGCTGGTGTAGTGCTTAAATCTCCAAAGGGCGACATAATGGAATATGTATTGCAAATACACTTCAACGCCAGCAACAATGTGGCAGAATATGAAGCTGTGCTTCATGGCTTGCATATTGCAAAGGAAATAGGAGTTAAGCGTATACTTTGTTATGGTGACTCGGATTTAGTACACCATCAGCTAAACCAAACATGGGATGCCAAAAGCCCCATTATGGCCGAATATCGGAGAACAGTGGACGAGTTTGCCATTTGCTTCCTAGGATTTGAAGTACTTCATATCAAAAGGGAAGATAATTAGAACGCGGATGCCTTAGCCCACATGGGCTCGGAAAGAGTGAAAACCCCACCACCTGGTGTGTTTGTACAACATTTGCATGAACCATCAATAAAAAGCGGAGATGTTGATTATCCTCTAGTTTCCGAGTCAATCGAAGTTCTGCTTGTTAACCCGGATTAGACAATTCCATAATTAAACTTTTTAGTCGATCATAAGTTCCCTGATGGAGCAGACGAAGTCTTGCAAAGGCAGTTACAACACTGATGCAAAGGATACACGATAATAAATGATTGCCTGTATAAATGCAGTACTATCGGGATTTTTCAGCGATGTATTTCGCCAGAAGAAGGACAAGAAATTCTGCAGGAAATCCATGCAGGAGATTGCGGACATCATGATCAGTCAAAAAGCATAGTTAAAAAAGCGTTCCGTGCAGGGTTTTTCTGACTTACAGCCAAGGCAGACGCGGAGCACGTAGTGAATACATGTGCCGGATGTCAGTATTACGCCAAGAAGACGAATATGCCAGCTCAAGCACTCAAAACTATCCCCATAACATGACCATTTGCGGTCTGGGGGCTAGATATGATGGGACCGTTCAAAACTGCAAGAGGAGGACTTACACATCTACTCGTTGCAGTAGATAAGTATACCAAGTGGGTGTAAGCAAAACCCATCAAAAAACTTGACGGTATGACGGCCAGAAATTTCTTCATTGACGTAGTCATGCGATACGGCATTCCACACAGCATAATCACGGATAACGGGACAAATTTCTCTCTTAGGGAGTTGGCAAAATATTGCCGACAAACAGGAATTCGCCTAGATCTTGCATCTCTGGCACACTCACAATCCAATGGATAGGTTGAACGGATGAATAGTTCAATCCTGCAAGGAATACGCCCAAGACTCGAATCTGCTCTTCATAGAGCAGCTGGAGCATGGGTAGAAGAATTACCTTCTGTGCTTTGGAGTATTCGAACAACGCCAAATATATCAATAAGGAAAATGCCGTTTTTCTTGGTTTATGGTGCAGAAGCAGTGCTCCCCACGGACATGATCCATGATAGCCCAAGAGTGATGGCATACGATGACTCAGATGCCGAAAACGCACGACAGGATGCCATTGATCTCTTAGAAGAAGATCGAGAGCTTGTGCTACAAAGATCCGCCATTTATCAGCAAGGATTGCGACGTTATCATAGTCGAAAAATCAAACATTGTTCTTTCAAAGAGGGTGATTTGGTGCTAACATTGGTACAGGAAAGGAAGCACAAATTAGCCCCAGTTTGGGAGGGACCATTTGTCATCAGCAAGACTATGAAAAATGGATCATATTACCTTGTAGATATTCGAGATACGGAAGACGATCCTAAAAATTTGAATCGCAAGAGAAAGAGAAATATGGATGTAGAACTGGGAGAGACAAAGATACCCTGGAGCATCCAGCAGTTACGTCCCTTTTACACTTAGTTCAAATTCTATGTAAACAACTTTGAGATGATGAAATAAATTTGTCGGAACTCATACATTTTTTGTCTGTCTTGTTATTATTGTTCAAATCATAAGACCGCCTTATCTATTTTCCAATGATTTGTCAAATTTCTTCAATGTTAACCCAAATTTTGCCTGTGTGCTCGGAGTTATAAAACTGAATTCTTTTGTAGCCTAAGGAGGCTCAAGGAAACCCAGATTGTGCCTGCGTGCCTGAGTTTCATACTTTTTCAAAATTCCTTAATTTTTCCTAAGTATTATTTGATTGTTTGTGTGTTGGTCACTGGAATTAGTAAGTAAAAGTGCCTAAGTACAATCCATGATTCCGAGTTTCGGCTGATAGGTCTGAACCCAGTCATTTGGCATGAAGATTAAGTACTATTGAGCCACTTCAGCACTAAGGACAGTTAAAGCATACAAACCAGAGAACTTAGCAGGAAAAGGAAGTAAAACCCATAAAAACTTGCAGATATTCAAACCTTACTACAAAAGGACGAATACTTGTTTATACAAAAGATTGATAGCATTACAATTGATATTACATTTGAAGAATCGTAATGCTTTCTATTGTCTCGGCCAACTACGCAGGAATTAGGCGGTGTCCTCGTACTCCGAGTCCTCCTTGTCGCTGTCGTTGGGGTTCTCCAGAGTCTTGGAAATCTATTCCTCCGGGTAGAACGTGGAGGTAGAAACCATGCAAGCAATTTTGGAGGCGTGCGCCTTCACTGACTTGAAGATTTCATCCCTCTGTGCTTCCGTGTAGACTTGAGGAATACCGGTAGCCACGCGCCACGACTTCGAGGTGGTGCATGCGCATCAGTCCAAGGACCATGCGTGCACCACCTCGGGCGGCGGATTGGAGCCAAGACTCCCTTTGGTTTGCCACCTCTTCAATGGCTTCCGGGAGTTTTCTAACTTCCGAGTAATCTTCAGCTTTGTCGGGAATGCACTTGTTCACAAGAAGCATCCCTGCAGTCTTGAGGTCGGTGAAGATTTTCCCGAAAGCCCGGATTCTGTCAATCCGGGTAAGCAAAGGATTCCCTTCTGTTCAAAACAACAAGGAAAAGTTAAAAAAAATCACCGAAGGAGAAAAGTAAGGCGTGGTGTAAAAGTACAAGAAAAACCTTGGTAAAAGAGCAAAAAAATTACCCAGGATTTTATCATCTCAACCCCTTCCTCAAGGCATTGGTTGAGGGCATTTTCCAAATCCCGGATGGTCGCCTTATCCTTCTCAGATTGAGAGGAAGCTTGGGACTCTACAATACAATAGCCAGTTGGCTAACCTCCAGGTCTTTCTAAAGCTTTACCGTCATCTTGTAAAGCTCCAAATTTTCCTTGCGGAGGTTTTCGGTATTGCCAGCATCTTCATCAATTTGTTTGGATTTAGCCAAAGAAGATGAAAAGAGTGAAAAGTGAAGAGTTCAAAACTCGGAAAAAAACTTAGAAAAATTTCATAAAACAGCAGTACGAATAAATAAGACATTTACCTTCTGAATCATTCAGCTCTTGCTGAACTGAGACCAACTCCGAGTCCTTGTCACCAAGAATACCAAGGAGAGATTTAACCTCCTTGTTCTTAGTGGTGAGCTTGTTGATAAATTCCATATTTATGGTCTCGACAGTTTATTGAGACATAGATAAAGGAAAAGTTGCTTAGTCAAAAAATAAGCAGGCAAAAGGGAAAAGCATTAAGCCAAAAAACAAAAAGAATACTTTTGTCTTAACGCTTGGGGGCGAGAGGTATTTACCTGGCTCATCCTTTGCAAGCTCACGATATTGTCGGAAAATTCCTTAGCATATTCTGCAAAGGTAATTCCTACATGGTGGAGGCCGTCTTGTATGACCCGACGAGGCGAGAATGCGTAATTATTCCTAACAATAAGTCCGCCTTGTGGACAAGGACGGATTAAGGGAGCACGGGCAAAGTGTTTTTTCACCCACGAATGAATATACCCGTGGTCGTCAAAACAATTTTTTTCTTTACCTTGAACTTGTCGTCAAAAGTGGGGATGGGCTCTTCCTTGGGAAGATTTGAAGGCCCGACCTCTTCTGGCACTGCCCTTTCCCTCGCATCCGAGTCGGGTGCAATGGGCTGGCTGGACTGCAGGGGATATTCTCCTTCCCGTGCAGCCGAGTTCTCCCCCCCAGCCGTTGTTGGAGTATCTGACGCAGCGGCGGGAGAAGGCTTTACTCCTCTTTGCGCATCAACCTTGTGCTTCTTCCGGCCTTTACCCTTCAAGGTAGTAAGGGCAAGGCTAGAAAAGAAAAAGGAGGAAAATCCGAGATGTGAGATTCCGAGAAACAATAAACATGCAACAAAAAGCATACAAATGAAAAACCCGGGTTTTTACCTGGAAGTAGCGATGGCCACGCCGTCAAGATCAATGACCTCCTGTGTGGTGGATGGCTTCTTGCGCTTCCGCCCTCCAGACTGGAAGTTGGTGCGAAGTGCAGCCAACTCGTCATCGGTAGCGAGTTCTGCTTCAGGAAGATCAAGAATCTGAAAAAAGAAGCAAAGTCCGGGTTAGAATCAAAAGCATCCGAGAAAAAGAAGACAAGGATTCAAGAAATTTCCCAAAGGATGGAAGTATACCTTTGGAGCAGGGTTCCGGCGTGATACATTTGTCGGCTCTCTTCGTATACATCACGATTAGAAACCAGCCGGTTCACGCGTTTCTTGAAATCTTTCTTCGACAACGCGCTCTTCGTCGACCTCATCGCGTCGTCTAGGCCCGTGTACTCACACATAAGTCGTTTTCCGCGATAATAAAGGGGCTGGATCCGCCTTCCGAACCGGCAAAGGATTGTGTCCATGCCGGTTAGCAGAGGAGTGGAAGAGACGAGTTTTGCGATTCGCCTCTTGATCCTCATCAGGTCTGGAGGCAGAACCAGGACCGCGTCCAACGGCCAATTGTTTTGGGGCATGGCCGCGGAACTGAGAAAAGGCGGAATGCCCATTTCCTTTCCAGGAAACGGAACATCCGCGTGATAAAAGAATGAGCCCGTCCAGAATTTGACGGACTGAGATGTTTTGATCTTGGGGAACCAATTCTCCCTAAACCTACAGAGTGTAAAAGAGATTATCCCGCAAGTCAGAAGTGCACCCTCTGAGGGGTTGCGTTAAACGCTAAAGCAGTATTGGAAGAAATCCAGGCGAGGTTCTATCCCTAGATAACCCTCGAAAAGGGCCGGGAATCTGGCTAAGTATAGGATGGAGTTAGGTGGTAGATTGTGTGGCTGGATCTTGTAATAATCTAGAACCTGGCAGAAGAACACGGAAGGTGGAAATCCCATACCTTTGTTGATATGGGAAGCCAAGAGAACGCGCTCGCCGGGTTGCGGAGATGGCTCGGAGTCGTCCTCGTTCACCCTCCATTTGCCCTTGATCATGAAGCCTTCCTTCAACAATGCCGGGAGAAGAGATGCAACCACGTTGCAGTGGCTCCAATTGCCGGTGTTTTCTTCTCCTTCGACCTCGCCTCCGGCGGTGGAAGAAGCGACGACATCCTCATAGCCACGAGTATTATCCTCCTCCATAGGCTCGAAGAAGGAAGGAGGAGGAGGAGCAGTAGCTGATGGCGGCGGCGTATTTCTGGCCACGGGAGGAAGATCCCCGCTCACCGGCTCGCTGGTGGCCCCCTCCGGTGCATTTGCAACGGTGCAAGGCAGAGAGTCGAGGAGGGGGTCCAGGTCGTTGATGATGTCTTCAATCTCCACGGCGGCGCCCGCCGAGTCAGAGGCATGGGGGGAATCTTTGGTGACCATTTTCTAGCGGCGCGGTCGTGAGCTAGATCCTCCAATGGTATTTTCGGAGAAGAGATCGGGGGATGGGTCTCTGTGTTCTCTCGAAGCTTGGGTTCTGGTCGCTAAGGACTGGTGATCTATGTGCTCGAGGAAGAAGAAGAAGAAGCGGAAGAAGATACGGAGGCCCCGAGACGGCTATTTATAGCCGGGACACGCGGAGATTAGCTCCAACGGCTATTTTAGCAGTTGGATGTGCGACGCGTGTAACGCCCGAAATTTCCGGGAAATGGGGGGACGAGGTGATTATTGCTATCTCCTCGTTTCCCACGAGAGAATATGTCAGAGGATATGGTTTCATATTTTGACTGAACCCAAACGTCCTTGACATCAGCAGGATTTCATCGCCGATGTCACGAAGTTCCTTATTTGTGAAGGCTCATGGAAGAAAAGCCGGACTTTGGTAAAATTCGAATTTTGGGTTAAGAGATTTTTTGGTGAAAGAAGAATCAAGACAAAACGCCGACATTTCTGAAAAAGAACGCCAATGAACGAAGAGCGACAAAATGAAGTCTTAATCCTTCTTGGGGCTACTATCGGATATATGCCGATTAGGGGTATGTCCGGCATTGGCCTGAAAAATGGATTATCAGGGTGGCCCATAGGTAATGGATCGTAGTCCATTGGGCGGCCCAGTAAGCTGATGCGCAGGAAACCGGATTCTAGAAGGATCCGGACCACGGCCCAAAGTGGTGCAGCTTGGAGGAGAAGACGGATTCCTTACTTTCCAAGTTAGAAGCTTTCCGTAGTCTTCTAGGTTTCCTTTCTGTAAGCCTTAATCTGGCTATCTATATAAAGCCAGACGGGAGCAAAGAACATATAGAAAATTAGCTAGAAGCCAACTGGCCGAGAAGTTGATCCTCATCGAGTTAGCAAAACCATACTCACATTGTACTTTGTATACTTCAGGCTTCATCCCTGATTTAGTGAGATTGCAGGACTAGGAACGCCGCCTAGTTGCGACGTACCGAACCTGGGTAAAACTCGGTGTTCTTATTTGTCGTATCATCACGTCCCCCCGTGGTTCTACTAGTAGGCTCATAGCACCCCCTTCTATGAACTCTACTACGATGTCTCGACAAGAAGTATTGCTTGGTGATAGTGGATGATTATTCAAGATATTGTTGGGTGTATTTCTTCAAGAGGAAGAGTGAGACTCAAAAAAGAGTCATCGAGTTCATCACTCTAGTGGAGTGCCAACACAATGCTTCCATATTGGCCATCCGGGGTGATAATGGCTCAGAGTTCAAGAACTATACAATTGAGGGTTTTCTTAGTGAAGAGGGCATTGCTCATCAGTATTCCACTCCCTATAACCCTCAACAAAATGGTGTTGCTGAAAGAAAGAACCGGACTTTGATGGATGCGGCTAGGACAATGATTGTGGAGTTCTCTTCTCCGTATGACTTTTTGGCCGAAGCCGTCTCCACCGCATGTCATGCTACCAACTGGTTATATCTCCGCAAGATATTGAACAAGACTCCTTATGAGATCCTCACGGGTAAGAAACCAGACGTATCTTACTTCAAGGTCTTCGGTTGCAAGTGCTTCATTCGCAAGAAAGGTAAACATTTGTCAAAGTTTGAGACCAAATCTTATGAGGGTATCTTTGTTGGCTATGCTACAAATGCTCATGCCTATAGTCTACAACAAGTCCATCGGACAAGTTGAAGAAGCTATAGACGTGGTTTTTTATGAGGATAACGGCTCCTAAGGGGGCCGTATAGATCATGGTGTTGTAGGAGATGCAATTCCTCCCATCGTCATAAGAAGAATGGGGATTGGTGAAATAATTCCCATTGAGGGTTACCGGATGACGGAGGGAGAAGGACTATGCCCCACTCAAGTGGAGCCATTTACTACACCCATTGATACACAAGCTACCCAACAAGATACACCAAACCCTCAAGCTAATGATCAAGGTCAAGCAAGTAATCAAGGCCAAGCTAATGATCAAGGTCAAACAAGTGATCAAGGCCAAGCTACTCATCAAAGTCATGATCAAAGTCCCATCATTATTGAGAGAGCTCAACCTAGTGGTGATCCTTCACCCATTAATGATCAATGCCAATATGAAGATGGACATGTCTCCGATGAACAAGGTGATTCTCAAGCAATAGCCAAGGAATCTTTATAGGAGATACTAGCTTGTAGAGCAAAGAGAAGGCTAGAGAATCTTGAACGAGCGGGTCACACGGAGGACAAGATACTTGGGCAAGTTCATGGAAGGGTTGTCACTAGGAAGAAATTGGCGGGTTTTAGTAAGGATCATACTTTTGTCTCTTTCATTGAGCCCAGGAAGGTCTATGAAGCTCTCGAAGATCAAGATTGGCTTGAAGCCATGCATGATGAACTCAACAACTTTGAGCGCAACAAGGTTTGGAAGTTAGTGCCTAGACCCAAGGATTGCAAGAATGTTATTGGCACCAAATGGGTGTTCAAGAACAAGCAAAACAAATATGGTATCGTCATCCGCAACAAGGCAAGATTGGTGGCCCAAGGTTTTTCTCAAGTCGAAGGTGTTGACTTTGGTTAAACCTTTGCCCCCGTACCTCATCTTGAATCCATTCGCATCTTACTTGCTTATGCATCTCATCATAATTTCAAGTTACAACAAATGGATGTTAAGAGTGCTTTCCTAAATGGTCCCATTAATGAGTTAGTATATGTTAAGCAACCTCCGGGCTTAGAGGATCCCAACCACCCCGATTATGCCTACAAACTCGATAAGGCGCTCTATGGACTTAAACAAGCTCCACGTGCGTGGTACGAGCACCTTAAAGAGTTTATAGTATATCGTGGGTTTAATGTTGGCCTAATCGATCCCACCCTCTTTACCAAGACGGTTGGAGGTGACGTGTTGATACATCTCCAACATATCTCTAATTTCTGATGTTCCATGTTGATATTATGCCAATTGCTACATGTTTTCTCCCTTCTTTATGTCAGTTTTATCGATTTTCTCGGACTAACCTATTAACAACATGCCAAGTGTCAGTTTCCTGTTTTCTGCTGTTTTTAGTTTCAGAAAAGTTGTTCTGGAAATATTCTCGGAATTGGACGATTCGAAAACCAGAAGTCTTAGAAGGCCCGGAAGCATCCAGAAGTCCCGAAAAGCCCCGGAGGGGGGCCACAGGGTGGCCACACCATGGGGTGTCACGGGTCGCCCTGGCCGCGCCACCTAGGTATGTGGGCCCCTGGTCACCTCCCGGCATAGTCCTTTCGCCCATATATACTCCCTGAGGCATAAACCCTAGAGGAATCGACCTTTTCCACAAAATACATCCGTAGCTCCGCCGCCGCCGCCGCCGACAAGTTTTGGGGGACAGATCTCTATTCCGGCACCCTGCCGGGACGGGGAAGTGCCCCTGGAACCCATCTCCATCGACTCCACCACCAGCTCCATCGCCGTTGGTGTCTCCTATGATGAGGAGGGAGTAGTTCTCCCCCGAGGCTGATGGCTCTACCGGTAGCTACGTGGTTCATCTCTATCCCATGGTGTGATCTTTATGTGATCATGATCTTTGTATCTAGTTGAATTAGTAGATGTTTCTCCTCACGTATTATGCTACTCAAGTGGTTTTGTTATGAGATCTTCGTAAACACTTTGATCACGGTGTAGAGGTGACAGTGTGTGCACCGTGTGGTTTAGCATGATATTTATATCTTGTGTTGGATGACCCTGTGAAATTGTGGAGTTTGCTTAGTACCTTCTAGGGCGCTCATAGTGACAGTGTGGGGTTAACTAGACATGGGAATACAAACTTGAGGAGTGTTGTTACAGCCCTACACAATGAAGTGGTGTTTGTTATTCGACCGGAGAGTGGTTCGGAGTAGCATAGTGAAGGGAGATATTTATGCATTCAATTATGTGATCATTGTTGAGAGTGTCCACTAGTGAAAGTAGGATCCCTAGGCCTTGTTTCCAAGCATTGAAACACCGTTTTCCGCCTGTTCTGCTACATGTTTGCTTGCTGCCATATTTATTTCAGATTGCTATTATTACTTATAACCATCCATATTACTCGCATTTCACTATCTCTTCGCCGAACTAGTGCACCTATATACATGATAGGAATATTGGGTGTGTTGGGGACACAAGAGACTTCTTGTATATTAATTGGAGGATTGCTTGAGAGGGATATATTTGACCTCTACCTCCCTAAGTTCGATAAACCTTGGGTGATCCACTTAAGGGAAACTTGTTGCTATTCTACAAACCTCTGCACTTGGAGGCCCAACACTGTCTACAAGAATAGAAGCATGCGTAGACATCAAGCTCTTTTCTGGCGCCGTTGCCGGGGAGGTAAGGTAAAAAGTTCTCACATCCTCGGGTGTGAGTGCTCAAAGTTATTTCCTTTAGATTGTGCAATTATATCTTTTTGTTTCTTGTTTTCACTAGTTAGGCTTTTTTTTTACTTGTTGCTTGTTTTTATTTTTACTAGTTAGTCTTAATGGAAAACAACAAAAATATGAGAGAGATTTATTTGCATTCTAGTAGCAATGTTATTAGCATTAATTATTTGGATACCATTATTTCTAGTACTATGGAAAAGTCTAAGCTTGGGGAAGACTGTTTCTATAAACTTTTTATTTCCCCAGCTTTAGAGGAGAAAATTTGCTTTGACGATACTTTATCTTCAATATGTGATAAATCTAATGATTCTTGTGATATTTTAAATCCTTCTACTAAAAGCATTCCTTTTAAAATACCCAAGAAAATTGTTGAACTTGTCATGGATAACCGCTATCTTGGAGATGGAATTGTCCATCCTCGTGATCATTTACTCTTTATACATGAATTATGCGGGTTGTTCAAGTGTGCAGGTATTTCAATGGACCAAGTTAAGAGGAGTTTATTCTCTTTGTCTCTTAAGGACAAAGCAAGGGAGTGGTATGAGCTGCTAGATGATCCTCATCATTTGGAGTGGAAGGAGCTTGAATCTCTATTTTACTCTAAATTTTATTCCTCTCATCAACTGTATTTAGATAGGAATTACATTTATAATTTTTGGCCTCGTGATGGAGAAAGCATTGCTCAAGCTTGGGGAAGATTGAAAACATTAATACTTAAATGTCCTAACCATGATCTTCCTAAGGAAATAATTGTTACTAATTTTTATGCAAGGCTTTCAGGACATTACAGGGATTATCTAGATGCATGTTAAGAGGGTTCTTTCTCAAGTAAGAAGGTTGAAGCTAAGTGGGATCTTCTTGAGAGAATTCTAATCAATAGTGAAGATTGGAATAACAACAAAGTTAAAGAATCAGGTATAAACTATGAGTATGATTGCATTAAGACTTTTGCCGAAACTGCTGATTTTCATGAGCTTAATGCTAAATATGGTCTTGATCCTCAAATAGCTGTCGGTTGGTATAGATCCTTTGCTTCTTATATTAATCTTCCTAAAAATGGGGACATAAATCATGAATCTTTTAAAGACACTTGCATGAAACATGAAACTGTTATTAATGATTACAATGAACATGCTCAAACTTCTGAAAGTACTATTTCTTATAAGCATGTTAATTCTTGTGGAGCACTTAGACCTTGTGAAAAGAATCAAACCGAAGAAGATTATTGCATCCATCATAGGAATGAAAAAACTAGAAAGTGGTACATGGCTTTAGATGATCTTGGTAAAAAAGTGTGTGCCCTCTATCCTTTTATTTGTGAACTTTGCTGTAAAGTGGGTCATTTTAATTTTCAATGCTCAAGCCATGATAGTAGCCTCTCGAATCCTATGAGTACTGCAAGTTTGTATTGTGATGACATGATCACCCCTAATGAGCATGATGAACTTACATTATTTTTGGGGTGTGAAGAGTTATTAAGAAAAACTTCTTTGGTAGATATGAGTGCTCTTGATATGAATAGTGTTCTGCATGGTTGTCATCTTTATTGTGTTAATAATTGCCACACAAATAATTACATACAAAATATTATAAAAAAGGAGAATTTACCAAAATATGACAGGGATAATATTTGTTTTCATCTTATTAATGAAGAGGAGGAATCCTCCAAAGTTCTTTCTATTGTTTCTGACAATAAACCAGGGTATGTGGAGAAGCTTCCTTTCAAGCCTCTCCCTCCTATAGAGAGGAAGAAGAAGAAGAAGAAGAAGAGGAGTAAAAGGATAGAGGTAACGGTATCTCCTCCTAAGAATGTAGCTCCTATTATAGTTTTTGATGAGTCTGAACTCGATGATCTTCCTATGCCTTTTATTTATGAAATTGATACTGATTGGGAGAAACACACTACTTTGATATTGAAAATCTCTTTGGTACCAATTCTGAAAATGATGATAATTGTTGTACTATTAGTACCATCCATGTCCCTTACAATGATGATATAGAAAGCTCTGATCTTGTGGATGATGTGTTTGAAAATCCTTTTGCTATTGATGATATGCTTGATACATCCCTTTCTAGTAAAAATGATGATATGTTTATAAATGAATGCACTTTCAAAGATAACTAGTCTATTGCCTATGATGATACTATGCCTCAAGTCTTTGATAACTATTATAAAAGATGCTATAACATAGGCTATGATTACAATTATCCTTATGAAACTTGTCATAGTTATGGAGGGATTACCCAAAACCATCTCCCTAATATACACCTTGTCTATCATGTTGGAGTTCTTTATGATGATTATAATGATTATGATATTTTCAGTCCACCTACTATTGAGGAGAAAATTAATTATGATTGCAATATGCCTCCTATATTTGATGATTACGGTGATGAGAATAATAATGATAGCTATTTTGTTGAATTTGCTCCCACTACTATTAATAAGAATGGCTATGCTTATGTGGAGAGTATTAATTCTTTTATGCATGTGGCTCATGATAAGAATGTTTTATGTGATAGTTATATTGTTAATTTTATTCATGATGCTAATGAAAGTTATTATGAGAAATGGAAACATGGTTTTATGCATCTCAACAATATTAAGTTTCCCCTCTTTATGTTGAAATTTTTGATGTTGCACTTATTGTGTCTTCCTATGCTAGTCACTTTGTGCTTCGTGCACTTGTTTTTCTACAAGATTTTTTTCATAGGAAGTGGGTTAGACTTAAATGTGTTTTATATTTTCTTCTTGATGCTCTCTTATTGTGCTTCAACTCTTATTATTATGTGAGCATCTTCTCAAATTATCATGCCTAGCTAAAAGACTTTAAAGAAAAGCACTTCTTGGGAGATAACCCATGGTTTTGTTTTATGCATTGTTTTTCTCTGTTTTCTTTGAGTAAAGGGGTTATATACTTCTGTAGAAACTCCTTTGTATCTTTATTTTCATGTATTAGTTGAGCCAAGTAAAGTCTCTAGTGGAAAGTTGGGACTATATTTCGGATTTCTGCGCAGGAAACAGATTTCTGCTGTCCACTGTTAAATTCGTATAAAATCACAGAAAAGTCAAAACGACCTGATTTTTTTTGTGCGTAAGACTGGGATGTATATGCAAATTTTCTTAGTTGACCACTTTTTTATTTGAGAAACAGAAGATTTTCTAAAAAAATCATCTTTACCTGTTGTCCTGTTTTGACAGATTTCTGCCAATAATTGCATTTGCATCTTAATCTCTTTCTTTTGGTGTTCTTTTGAGAAAAAAAGTTTTAAAAGAAGTTGTGACCGTAGCTAATGTGTTTATGAGTGTTAGGATTGTGTTTAAACTGAACCATGTGAATTTATTATTTCGATTTGCACTAACATTGCTAATGAAGATTGTGAGAAGTTTGGTGTGAAGGAAGTTTTCAAGGGTCAAGAGAAGAGGATGATATGATGTGATCAAGAAGAGTCAAGAGCCAAAGCTTGGGGATGCCCCGGTGGTACATCCTAGAAAATTCCAAGAATACTCAAGCATCTAAGCTTGGGGATGCCCAAGGCATCCCCTTCTTCATTGACAAATTATCAGGTCACTTCTAGTGAAATTATATTTTTATTCGGTCACATCTTATGTGCTTTACTTGGAGCGTCTTTTATTTTGCTTTCAGTTTGTTTAGTTTTCTTTTCTATATTTTATGGTTGGATCTTATCATACATGTGTGGGAGAGAGACACGCTCCGTTTTCATTGCTTAGAACACTCTAGTTTTCATTCTTATTGTTCTGCCAGTGGTCATTTTTTGCTAGTACTGCGTTTAGCCTTTGTTTTCATGCATCTCTTATTCAGAGCTGTTAGTTTTAGTAGTGTTATATGGGTACTCTCATGTTTTCTTGTTGTATCATGTATATTATTTTTGTTAAAACATATCTTGTATTGTGCTTGGTTGGGAACAGAAATGCTTATGTGATAGTTGGTATAGTGGAAAAATTTGCATGGTCTTGTAGATCACTAAACTGCTTCACTTGAATCATTGCTGTTGTTTTGAGATATTAATTTTCTTAATGGATAAACGGGAATGACTAGTAAGTATAAACTTTTAATGGTTGGTCTAATAAACTTGAAATTGTGCCACACTTAAATTACCAGCTGATGGAAACAATGGTATATGATTGCTACGAGTGATACATTTCCGATCGGCCTTTTGTTACGCGCTACGGTCGGGGTAGCTAATAGTGACTTGTCACTTCCACGGACCCTCTTGGAGTGATTTGCACTTTTCCTTGTAAGATGATTTGCTTGCCACAATCTTTTAACTCGTGAGTCTATGTTGTGGTTCCTGGCACTTCCACCATCCATATTTGCTAGCCTCTTCGGTACTGTGCATTGCCCTTTCTCACATTGAGAGTTGGTGCAAACTCCGCTAGTGCATCCAAATCCTGTGGGACGACTTTGTTCTCCTACACATAATCCCATATATTCTTCCTCAAAACAGCCACCATACCTACCTATCATGGCATTTCCATAGCCATTCCGAGATATATTGCTGCACAACATCCACCTCCATTATGTTACTTGATGATGAGCTTCATGGTTATTTATGCATACTACTACTCTGGTAGGAGCATGGAGTTTGATACATCAGAGATATTCCATTATGAGTTATGAGTACTAAAAGTGTGATGATTCATTGTAATATAGGATGTTGCCCCTACCGATGAGTATAAAAAAAATGAAAAGGCCCAAAAAGAAAAAACAAGAAAGGGCCAAAGAGAGAATAAAGAGAGAGGAGGCACATCACTATCCTTTATACCACACTTGTGCTTCATGTTTAGCACTAATACTTCAGTTTAGAGAGAGTTTTCATATTATTATCATTCATAACTATGTGGGGAACTTTACATTATAGAACTTGGCTTGTATATTCCAATGATGAGCCTCCTCAAATGATCTCTAGGTCTTCGTGATCTAGCAAGTTGGATGCACCCCTGCTAGTTCCATTGGAGAGCTTTCATACACTTATAACTCTATGTGCATCCGTTGTGTGGCAATCCCTACTCCTTGCATAACTTCGGTTGTAAGAATTTCTCTTGTCTAATGACCACTTTTAGCTTTGTAAGCCTTTCTTCAATTGACCTTCCAAACCCCCCATAATGTTCTCTTTGCCATAACATCCCTGTGCCAGGGACCAACGCAGAACACTTTCTTGTTTTTAGTGCGCAAATAGTTTAAGATTCAAGCATTCGCATCGTGTGGAAAGCTTGACTTGATCCTAACAGGGGTTGTGAAGATCGTTTGACGTGCATGATATTGTTGTTCTTGAAAGCTTAAATCATCTCTAATAAACTTTTCACGGTTGATAGTCTTTTAGTATTGATTCATTAAAAGTTTTGCTTCTTTCTTCTTATTTGTTTATGCATTACTTGTTGATATCAAATATAGATCACAGCTTTAGTTCATTTGATCCTAGTTTACATACTCTACTTTACATATTATGATCAAGATTGTGTGGTAGCATGTCACCTCAGAAATTATTTTGTTTATCGTTTATCTACTCGAGGAAGAGTAGGAACTAAGCTTGGGGATGCTTGATACGTCTCCAACGTATCTATAATTTCTGATGTTCCATGTTCATATTATGCCAATTGCTACATATTTTCTCCCTTCTTTACGTCATGTTTATCGATTTTCCGGGACTAACCTATTAACAAGATGCCAAGTGCCATTTCCCTGTTTTCTGCTGTTTTTAGTTTCAGAAAAGTTGTTCTGGAAATATTCCCGGAACTGGAAGATCCGAAAACCAGAAGTCTTAGAAGTCCCGGAAGCATTCAGAAGTCCCGAAGAGCCCCGGAGGGGGGCCACACCATGGGGTGGCGCGGGTCCCCCTGGCCACCTCCCGGCATCGCCATTTCACCCATATATACTCCCCGAGGCATAAACCCTAGAGGAATCGACCTTTTCCACAAAATACATCCGTAGCTCCGCCGCCGCTGCTGACATGTTTCGGGGGACAAATCTCTGTTCTGGCACCCTGCTGGGACGGGGAAGTGCCCGCGGAACCCATCTCCATTGACTCCACCGCCATCTCCATCCCTGTTGTTGTCTCCTATGATGAGGAGGGAGTAGTTTCCCCCCCCCCAGGATAAGTGCTCTACCGGTAGCTATGTGGTTCATCTCTCTCTCCCATGGTGTGATCTTAATGTGATCATGAGATTTGTATCTCGTTGAATTAGTAGATGTTTCTCCTCATGTATTATGCTACTCAAGTGGTTTGGTTTTCTCCGTAAACACTTTGATCACGAGGTAAAGGTGACAGTGTGTGCACCGTGTGGTTTAGCATGATATTTATATCTTGTGTTGGATGACCCTATGAAATTGTGAAGTTTGCTTAGTACCTTCTAGGGCGCTCATAGTGACAGCGTGGGGTTAACTAGACATGGGAATACAAACTTGAGGAGTGTTGTTACAGCCCTACGCAATGAAGTGGTGTTTGTTATTCGACCAGAGAGTGGTTCGGAGTAGCATAGTGAAGGGAGATATTTATGCATTCAATTATGTGATCATTGTTGAGAGTGTCCACTAGTGAAAGTAGGATCCCTAGACCTTGTTTCCAAGCATTGAAACACCGTTTTCCGCCTGTTCTGCTACATGTTTGCTTGCTGCCATATTTATTTCAGATTGCTATTATTACTTATAAACATCCATATTACTCGCATTTCACTATCTCTTCGCCGAACTAGTGCACCTATATACCAGACAAGTATATTGGGTGTGTTGGGGACACAAGATACTTCTTGTATATTAATTGCAGGATTGCTTGAGAGGGATATCTTTGACCTCTACCTCCCTGAGTTCGATAAACCTTGGGTGATCCACTTAAGGGAAACTTGCTGTTGTTCTACAAACCTCTGCACTTGGAGGCCCAACACTGTCTACAAGAATAAAAACGTGCGTAGACATCACTTGTTCATATGCCAACTCTACGTGGATGATATCATTTTTGGGTCCACTAACAGTTTGTTCAATGAAGATTTTTGCAAGCTTATGACCGATAGGTTTCAGATGTCTATGATGGGAGAATTTGAGTATTTCCTTGGCTTTGAAGTGAATCAATATCATGAAGGAACCTTCATCAAACAAGCCAAGTACACTCAAGACATGCTCAAGAGATTCAATATGAATGATGCCAAGCCTATGAAGTCTCCCATGTCCACAACCCTTGACTTGAAACCCAACCCAAATGGTAAAGAGGTAGATCAAAAGGTATACTTCTCCATGATTGGCTCTTTGATTTACCTTTGTGCATCTAGACCGGATATCATGTATAGCGTATGTAAATATGCAAGGTTTCAAGACTCTCCGAGGAAAAGTCATTTGGAAGCGGTCAAATGAATCTTCTGATATTTAGTTCATACCCCAAATTTTGGTCTTTGGTATCCCAAGGGTTCATGTTTTCAGATCATTGGGTATTCGGATCCGGATTATGCGGGAGAGAAGATGGATAGGAACTCCACATCCGGGGGTTGCCAATTCCTTGGTTGCTCCTTAGTGTGTTGGTCTTCAAAGAAGCAAAACTGCATTTCTCTCTCCACCACCGAGGCCGAGTACATTTCTGCAGCAAGTTGTTGTGCCCAGTTGCTTTGGATGAGGCAAACTTGAAGGATTATGGTATTCATTTTGACAAGGTGCCTCTTCTTTGTGACAATGAGAGTGCTATCAAGATCGCCTACAACCCTATTCTTCACTCCAAGACGAAGCACATTGAGATCCGTCATCATTTTATTCGGGATCATGTTGAGAAGGGTGATATTGATATCTCATATGTATCAACCAAGGATCAACTTGCCGATAATTCACGAAGGCCCTTGGTGAACCAAGATTTTGAGCTTTGAGGAATGAACTAAATGTCATAGATCATCCAACTTCACTTGAAACCTTGCATAAGTACCTTCACTATGTGTGTTATTAGGTTTGGATGTAGGCATGGACATAGGGAGAGCGTCACTCAACTCATGAGTGTATCCTCCTCGTATTATGCGGAAATCAATTCTTCATTGCATATCTAGTCATTTTGTGTTTTATTGTGCTTAATTGTGAGTAGTACTCTTGGACCCAAGATACATCTTCATGGTGCCAAAGTACTCCCTCCGTCCCAAATTAATTGTCTTAAAGTTGGACAAAAGTAGATGTATCTAACACTAAAACATGTCTAGATACACCCACTTTTTCCAACTTTGAGACAATTAATTTGGGATGGATGGAGTACACACTCAAACATGGTGGACATGGCCACCAACCTCCTACTCAAGGAGTTGGTTTTATTTTGGCTCTTTCGCGCACATACTATCCCCCTATTGGCAAGTTGTTTGAGTTTGGATTTGTCTCCTTTGCATCTTGCAAACTCGTATCAAGTAATGTCTCTCATACGACAGTTACTATCCAACCCAAGCTTCCTTTTCCCAAAAGCTCTCTTCCATCACGATGCTCTCATTTTTCTATTCTTGGCGAGCTGAGACTGGGTCGAGCAGAACCTCCGGTGACTCCACCGGAGCCTCCGCCGCGCCTGACCACCGGTACCCACCGGTAGGGGTGGGCATAAAAAACCGAGAAATCGAACCCGAACCGATACCGAACCGAATAAACTGAAATATAAGGTTAATTCGGTTTTTGGTTCATATATCGGTTCCCAACTTTAGAAAACCGAAATTATATCGGTTTGTTCAATTTTTAGTCCATGTTAACCGAACTGACCGATTCATCTTGCAATCAAATATTTCAAGACCATGCGACAATCTATATCTAGGGTAATAAATCAGTTATCCCATTAAAAATATCTATCATTGCCAACACAATCTCCACCTAAATCATATTTATTACTTTCTATTATGCAACTACAATTAAAGTTCACAACAAAGACATACCCATACACATGTCGTGTAATATTAGCTGCCACGACACTAGGTTCACACGTCTAGGGAATACACACGTTCATGTCGTCCTGGCGAGGCTCCGCAACTCCATTCTCGCGGGCTGAGCTTGACTACTCCATCCTAGCGGGCTAGTAACGAAGGTGAGGCCATCTTAGGTGCGCTAGTGCAACACTCTGCCAAGGATTTTCACAACAGCCCCATGCAACCACACCCTATGCACTCATTTTTGCTATTTGATTCTTGATTTGAATTTTTTTTACATGTTACAATCTCGGTTAATTCGGTTTAAACCAAAAACCGAACCGAATTTTTGAAGAACCAAAATGTCGGTTCCTGAAAAATGATAGGTTAATTCGGGTGTCACTTTTTAAAAACCGAATTATTAAAAAACCCGAAAAACCGAACCGAAAAGGCTGAAAGAACCGAACGCCCGCCCCTACCCACCGGTACCTCCGCTGGTGCAAAAATCTCGCCCATCGGGTCTGTACCGCACCGTGTGGGCGGGGGGAGGAACCTCCGGTGAAAGCACCGGAGCCTCCACCCGCTGCGGTTCTGCGAGGATAAGGCTAGGGCAAGCGGGGGAAGAGATCTTTAGATCTCACTTTCCCCCACTCGCCCCCACTCCTCCTCCAAACCGCCACCGCCCCCTTCTTCTCCGCTGCCGGTACGAGCCCTCCACCACCGGGAGGCCTTCTCCTTGCCTTGGATGGCTCCGGGATCTTCCTCATCCTTCACCCTTCACAATGGATGCGAGTATGTGGCTCCCTCTCTCTCCCACCTCGTTGATGGATGGAGAAGCACTAGGAGCAACTTTTTTCTTCGCATTTAGATGTATGGATTCGGGTTTTGGAGTAGGAAATCGCGAGTACAAACCCTAGAAACCTCGATTGTGAGTATTAGGCATGAATTACTTTGATTCCTAGGGTGGATTGTGTTCATATGCCCTATCTCGTTGTTATTCTTCTCTAATATTCCCCAAATCTTGATTTCCTTGATTTGCGCATTGGTTAAACTTGAGCATTATCTCTTCATCGTGCTTTCTCTCTATATCTCTTTCATAGATGCATTCGGTTCCAAGGGGGTTCGCACCAAGAGGATGGGCGGTCGCAAGGCACCATGAGTGGACAAGATTGAAGAAACGTTGGCTCCTCCTCAACCCAAGCGCTAGCCAAGGTTCCCGGCCCCTGAGAAGACATTGCCCTGGAAGGAGAAATCCGCCTCTCAAGTATCCGAGAGTGTGTTCTTGGAAACTCGCCGCGAGAACCCGTACATCATTGACCGAGACCGCTTGATACCACAGTTTCGGGGATGGGACACAAGATTCCATACCGTGTTCCAAGCTCAGATCTACGATGAGATTCTTATGAGGAAGACGAAGGAAAATGTTGCTCCTGAACATGCTATCAATCTTGGTCATATGGAGAGGAAGCCCAACTACGTTGTAGAAGCCCTGGAAATTGTTGATGACTTCGGTCTTCGTCCCATTATGCAAGTGCGACAAGACTATGATGAGGGGCTTGTCTGTGAGTTCTTGGCCACCGAGCATCTTGCAATTGAAACTGAGTGTCACCTCATTTGGATGACAAAGTGACATGGGGATGGATCCTGGACCTGTCGGGTGAGCCTACCTGGTCCAAGGCCTAAGACCAAGCCCCAAAGCAAGGTGCAATCCCGATGTTCTAGAAGGCCTAGTATAATCCCACCCGCAGGACTTGCGGGTCAAGAAGGAAAGCTCTTACCAACCTAGAACTAGGGTTTGTAACCGCCTGGACACGGTTTGATATCTAGCCACATATAAAAGGCTAGGAGAACCACCAAGGAGGGGATCCAATCTAATTTTTGACCACCATAGCCATAAGCTCAAGATCAATCTCTCGTCTTGCGCACCCACATTTGTAATTGATCTACTGATAATACATATCTCAAGAGCAGGAGTAAGGTTTTTAACTCAACGAGGGCCTCGAACCTGGGTAAATTTGTGCCCCTGTTAGCCGACGATTGTCGCCAACGCCTATTCGTTCTCTTAATCGAAACCCCACTGGATCATCCGAGGGACCTGTTGAGATGACTAATCGACAATTGGCGCCATCTGTGGGAACGGCAGGCGCTGGATCCACGACATCTTCGGCCTCGTCTTCACCAAGCTTCAACTGGAGCCCAGGATCATCGACTCCAACGGAGCCGATCCACTTCGGATCGCTCATCTACGTGCCCCACTCGCCGAAATCGCGCCCGGTGTTCAGCGGGCTCGAGAAGAGCGTCAGCTTGACATTCAGTAGTTTCCACTTCCACGCCACCAAGGCAGGAATCCTGCACTTCCCCGACCACATCGGGCTCGGCGAGTCAGACTCTGAATCCGTCTCCAGCCCGGCGACCCTCGAGTCGCCATCTGATGATGTTGGTCGCGACTTAGCGCCCATCAGTGGCTCCATCTGCCATAACACGCGGGACTTCCACACCATCGCAACTGAGGAACCCTCCAAATTCGGTGAAATCCATCGACCCACGCCTAGGAATCACGAGCCATATCTGGCCCAAGTCTGCATGGCAGGATCAACTGAACAACCCGAAGAAACAGAGGCAAGTCGAGAGGAGCGGGAGCGCACCAAAGTCTCGCGAGCCTCTTGGCTCAAAGCAAAAGAGGCAATACAATCTGGCCAGCCGATAGAAGGTGGAGCCTCCCGAGAAGATCTGACCGCGTATCACTACCACCTGCTGTGGACATGCCGACTGATCGCAGAAACCCGCAAGGACCTGGACACATGGAAGGAAGCGGTGGAAGCTTCGAGTGCGCGCTGCACAGCGCTCTCAAGGACTCACTCGATAGGGAATCAACCTCCAAAGAAAAAGTACGTCTCGAAAACCGCCCGCTTGGACCAAGGGTCCCTCAGCAAAGTCAGCAAATCACTCGAAACTTCCCTCATGCACGTCGATGAGGAAGGCAATGTATGCCCGACTACTCCAGCTGCCGCGATCCTGGCCGCCGCTACGTACTTGCAGGCGAACCAGCCACCTGAAAACGACCCCCGTGCAGAACAACATCGACAAGTCCAGAAGGGGCTTGGCATGGCCGGAGCAGCAATCGCCGCCCAGAATCGCAAGCAAGCGACGACCCCAGAAGCCGACAAAACCCCTCGGGTGGACAAAACACCTCGCAGATGCAAGAGTACGCCACCGAATAGAGGAGACAAGGGATCGCCTCGCCTCTCCAGAGGAAAAGAAGCCAGGCGCTGTGACGACAGCCCACGCAGCGATGACGACAGCCCGTGAAACCATGAAAACAGAGCCGCTCGTGACATCGCAGCAGGGAGCCACGGCTAGAGGATGATTGCGATCGAACTCAATATGACGCACGTTGACACATCACGCAGAACAAGGTTGACAGAGCTCGAACCTGCAGAAACCGCGCCCGATCACTATCACCCTCCTCTGACGAGGAACCTTGCGGCGCGATGTGCTTCAGTCGCAGCATCCGCGAGGCACCCATGCTCAAAATATTCAAGCTCACAATGGAGGTCCCAAAGTAGGACGGCTCACAAGAGCCCAAGTCGTGGCTCTCAGACTATCTTACTACGGTGAAGTGCCAGCGCGGGAACAAGACAACATCCATGCAGTACCTAAACCTGCACCTCGTAGGCGCTAAGGAAGGCCGTGCGCGCATTGCAGATCCTGGGACGATCTCACCCGCGACTTCGAGAAGAACTTCCAGGCGACGTACACACGACCAACAACTATCAAAGAACTGCAAGCATGCAGGCAGAAGAGCGGCGAGTCTACCCGCGAGTATATCCAGAAATGGACCACACTCAAGAACACGGCGGGAAACATATCGGAAGAAGTCGTGGTCGAGGCTTTCACCAAGGGCGCTCGGCTCGCCGCCTTCCGAGATGAACTGGGATGATCTGCGCCCAAAACGATCGGAGGATTAATGGCGATTGCAGAAACGTGGGCTAATGGCGAAGAGTCCGTGCACAACGAAAAAACTTCCTCACCCGCGCCTGAGGAGGACCGCAACGAAGATTGTCGGAGAAGGAAGAGAAAACACTACGACCAGGATGACCAATCGGAACTGGCGGCAGCGGAGTTCACGAGAAATCGCGACAGCGGATCCCGCGGGAATCGCGACTGGAAACCAAAGCCAGACGACAAAACTCCCGAGGAAGACCTTGACGGATACTGCTCGTATCGGATATATACTGAATAGGGGTATATCAGATGGTAGTCAAAAGTGCCGGATTACCAGGGTGGCCCAACTGGTAGTGGGCTATGGTCCATTGGGCGGCCCAGTAAGCTGACGCGCAGAAGCCGGATTCTAGAAGGACCCGGATCATGGCCCACGTGATCTGGCTTGGAGGAGAAGACAGATGCCTTACTTTCCAAGTTACTAGCTATCGTAGTCTTCTAGGTTTCCTATTCTGTATGCCCTAATCCAGCTATTATATAAAGCCGGACGAGAGATGAGATAACAAGAGACGAAGCCACAGGCCAACTCGCCGAGAAGTTGATCCTCCGCGAATAGCTAAACCTAACCTCATATTGTAATTGTTTACACAGGCTTTAGTCCTGATTAGTGAGATTGCAGGAGTAGGAACGCCGTATTATTACGACGTACCGAACCTGGGTAAATCCTGTGTCTTTGTCACCAACGCGATCCCGTTTCCCCACGTCTCTACCCGTAGTCTCATGGCACCCCCGTCTATGAAAACTACTACGATGTCTCGACAGTTGGCGCCCACCGTGGGGCTGACGACGTGAGACGTTAAGTTCCGATCTGGGATACTCGGCGGAATCGGCAGTTCCATAACTGTCGGAAGCCTGGAGTTCGATAATGACGTCGGACGCTTCCTCGACAATGGATCCTACATACCGGCGCAAAATCATCTGGTAAGTGCCTGCGTGTTACCGATTGGATCTGCTAATATCTTTATCGGACTAACTGCAGAGGCCATGGGGTTTTGCGGTGGAAGCAAATTTATCCCACCCGCCCTGTACCCAGTCGAAGATGACTATGATACCGGATTTTGCTCAGATCGCCGACATGAAAGTGATACACACTTTATCGGTATGGTGCAATCCGAGGTCGCCGAAAACACGGACGACGGAAATCCCGTGCAGAAGGCAGACAACAACACACCCACTACAGAGGTGGAAGATCTGACATTCGCCGAAAACACGGATGAAAGTAATCCCGTGCAAGAGGCAGAAAACAGCAAACCCACTACAGAAGTGGAAGATCCGACATTCGCCAATCCAGCGATGAATTCGGAAGCTGACTCTGTGCTAGCCGCCATTGAGGCGAGATTAGAGTCAGAAACCGGATCAGATGACTTTGATTCCGAAGACGAAGACGTGGACGCCTTCGAAAGAAAAGTTAAATCTTTTCAAGAGGGATTCCATGAAGTACTAATGGCGAAACCGGCTGAAAACACGGACGCCGGAAGTCAGGAAAGCCCTAAAACCCCTCCGCCAGAGGAAGAGAGAGAAGATGGAGAAACTTCTCCGATATTTCCCAACGTCAAGGAATTGACAGAGGATGAACCTGTTAAAAAACCTCCCTCTTCCAAGAAAAAGAACAAGGCCGCTAAAAAACTCCAATACAAGCTCCGGAAGAAGAAATTGGCTGATCCAGCTGATGAAAGCCCGGAAGTAGGAGATGCAAGCGGAACAAAACCTGCGGAGAAGAAAACAAAAGAAATCCTTGTTCCGCCAATGACAGAGCAAGAAGAACAGGAATTGTTACAAACGCCAGTGGGATTACATGAACCCCCTGAAGTGCTAGAAGCCAGGAGACAAGCTCTCCAAAGGCAACAGCAACATCTATTCAGAACTCGTGAACACCTCCAAAAAACCCAGGATGACATCAAGCTCATGAAGGTAGAAATCGAGGAGTACGAGAAAAAGAATAGATCTGCCATAAAACCTACAAGGTTACCCGGAATCGTAAGACCGGAAGTACTGCCGCCAAAAGAAAGGTTTCACAACCCATCTTGGCAAATGCAGGTAAACGGCAAAGATGCCAGAGGCGAACCAATATACAAAACCGCAGCAGAAAATGCGGAAGCAGCGTTTGCCATCCTCAACAATGACTTGTACTCCAATGGTGAAAAACTCCAAGGGGTGTATGCTTTCCTAGGAAAAGCATTGCAACAACAACAGCGAGCCCAAGAGCGATCAGGGAAGTTGCACGATAACTCCGCCCTATGCAAAACAGCTACTTGCGCCGCTGGAGCACCTGGACCGGAAGAACCTGGAGATTCCGGCAATTCAAAGGATAAGAAAGCGGATCCGAGAAAAGATAAGAAAAATCCCGACAATAGGGATGAAGCGTCTAGAACCGGATCTCATCTACCGAAAGGTGGAGGCAAACCCCATGATCGGGAAGAAAAATACCGGAAAGATGGCAAAGCAATGCCACCTCCGAGACACCCTGCTGAAAAGGCCGGAAGACATGACATACCTCACAGGCGTGAGAGATCTCGGACACCTCCTAAAGATAAAGAAAGGCACAGGAGTAGAACTCCGCCTCATCCAAAAGGGCGTGATCTTGAAAGAAATAGAAACGATCCCGGAAAAGCGCGTCCGCGCAACAATGGAAAAGAAAGGAGTAGATCCCCTTCTGTCCATTCAGCCGGCAGGTACTCCGCACACATGGATAGAGCGGAAAAGGATGATCTATACTTTGGACCTAAGTGTTTCACTGATAGGATCCGAAGGATAACCCTGCATTCTGGCTTTGCCAAAGTCGGTCCAACGTACCAGAAATACACCGGTAGTACAAACCCGGATACCTGGCTCTCAGACTATCATACAGCCGTCCAGATTAACAATGGGACAGACCTGGAAGCTGTAAAGTTTCTTCCCCTAATGTTACTGGATGGAGCCAGAGATTGGATCAATGGATTGCCATCAAGAACTGTCGACAGCTGGGATGATATGGCTCGAGTATTTACTCAGCACTTCCGGGGAACGTACAAACGCCCGAACAGCATCAACCAGCTGAACCGTTGCACCCAATTCGAGGATGAACCATACGTGGATTTCATCTCCAGATGGACTGCAATGAAGAATAGTTGTTCTGGAGTAACTGACGTACAAGCAATGCATGCTTTCGTCAATGGCCTAAAACCCGGACTAGTACCGTTCATGGTTGGTTCCAAACAGCACAAAGATCTCGGATCTATGCTTACAACCGCCAATGAACACGCTGCAGCCGAAGACGATATCAGAGCAAGAGGCGGCAATATCGATGCACTGATACTGGCCAAGAAAAATACTCGCTCTGAGAAAAAAGGAACTTCAGATGCAACACCAAAACCCAAAGAGGTTAACATAGCCTTTGGAAGTGAAAAAGGGAACAGATGGAAAGGACGCAGTTCAGAACCAATCAACTACACTAAAGAAGAGTGGGAGAAGATTAAGTCGGAACCCTGCGTCCACCATTCGCAATTCGGGAAACCCACCCATACGAACGCACAATGCCGGCTGAATAAGCACATGAAAGGCAGTGCAGGATCCGGAAACAAGGGGAAGAGTTCCAAAAGGAAATTCTCTAAACAAAAGCCAGAAGCTGAGAAAGAAGACAGTGAATCGGACACTGACGAAAAAATCCAGGAACAACAGCGGAAAGGCGAACCCAAGTTTCCGAGAGTTGATGGAGAATGCGCCCTAACTTTCCTAGCAACTCCATCAGCAAAGGTGGCGAAAAGAACACTTCGAGAAATAAATGCGGTTGTTCCGGCAACCCCAAAATTCTTGAAGTATTCGAACACACCAATAACCTGGGATCAGTCTGATCATCCCGGAAATATCCCTGAACCCGGCACACAAGCTCTTATTGTAAGCCCTATTGTCCAGAACACTAGGCTAAAAAGAGTGCTGATGGACGGAGGATCCAGCATCAACATAATGTACCTGGATACGTTGAGACATCTGAAAATCTCCGAGACCCAGCTCAATCACAGCAACATACGCTTCCATGGCATTGTTCCCGGCAGGCAAGCACGATCCCTAGGAGAAATTTCCCTAGATGTCACTTTCGGAGAAAAAGATCACTTCCGTCAGGAAAAAGTATCCTTCGAGGTGGTGCCGTTCGAAAGCGTGTATCACGCGATACTCGGACGTCCAGCTTTCGCCAAATTTATGGCAAGATCATGTTATATCTATAACAAGCTGAAGATGCCAGGGCCGAAAGGAGGGGTAATCACCATAACTGGAGACTTCAAGCTGGCGAACAAGCTGGAAAAAGAAAACGCCCTTTGTGCTGAGAAAATCATAGCAAAGGAAGAGCTGAAGGAGCTGGCTAAGGAGGTATCGCCGACAGAAATGCCGGCAGGAAAAGAAACTCGGAAACCAGCAGATAGCTTCAAGGCATCCGAGAATACAAGACAGGTAATCCTAGATCCTAAAGATCCGACAAAATTTGTCGTAGTAGGAACTGGGATGACCGACAAATAGGAAGGCGAGCTCATCAAGTTCCTCCGTGAGAACTGGGATATTTTCGCCTGGTGTCCAGCTGACATGCCAGGCGTACCCAGGGAACTTGCTGAGCATCAACTAAAGGTGATTCCAGGCTCCAAACCCGTCAAACAAGGTCTCCGTCGATTTGACGGAAGAAGACGGAAGGCTATTGGCAAGGAAATTATCCGGCTTTTAGCAGCAGATTTCATTCAGGAAGTAATCCACACTGATTGGTCTGCAAACCCGGTATTAGTACCGAAGAAAGACACTACTGCTCTTAGAATGTGTATAGATTACACCGGCTTGAACAAGTTGTGTCCAAAAGATAGGTTCGCGTTACCGCGAATCGATCAAATAATAGATGCCACTGCAGGCTCTGAGCTTTTATGCTTTTTGGATGCTTATTCCGGGTATCACCAAATACGCATGAAAAAGGAAGATCAAATTAAGACTTCTTTTATAACCCCGTACGGGACGTATTATTACGTAACCATGCCATTTGGCCTGAAGAACGCAGGTGCAACTTACCAGCGTTGCATGCAACGTTGCTTGCATAGTCAGATTGGCAAAAACGTCCACGTTTACGTGGACGATATTGCTGTCGTAACCAAGGAAAAAGACACACTCCTTGAGGATTTGCGAGAAACCTTCAAAAACTTGCGCACTTACAAGATGAAGTTAAATCCATCAAAGTGTGTATTCGGGGTTCCCTCAGGAAAAATTCTGGGTTTCATCATTTCTCACAGAGGAATAGAAGTTAACCCAGAAAAGATCAAAGCCATCTTGAACATCTCCAAACCTACGTGTGTGAAAGATGTCCAAAGATTGACGGGTTTCGCTGCTGCCGTCAGCAGGTTTATTAGTCGGCTGGGGGATAAAGCCTTACCACTCTACAAGTTGCTGAAAAAATCCGACAAATTCGAGTGGACAAAAGAGGCCGATGCAGCGCTAACCCACTTGAAGGAAACTTTGATGAAAGCTCCAATTTTGGCATCCCCAAAAGACGAAGAACCTATGTTATTGTACCTCACGGCTACAAACAGGGTTATTAGTGCAGTAATTGTTGTGGAACGGAAGAAAGACGAACAAAGTATACCAGACCAGCATCCGGTATATTACATAAGTGAAGTTTTCTCCGAGTCCAAGCAAAGGTACCCACACTACCAAAAACTGGCATATGGCGTATTTTTCGCATCTAGAAAGTTACGTCATTACTTCCAAGGACATTCCATAACAGTGGTATGTAAATCACCACTAGGGGATATAATAAACAATGCGGAGGCAACTGGCCGAGTAGCCAAATGGGGCATCGAGCTAGCAGCCTTCGACATTAAGTATCAGCCAAGGACGGCAATAAAATCCCAGGTTCTGGCAGATTTTGTCGCCGACTGGACGGAAGCAATGGAGAAAACACCAATGCCGGAGTCCGAGTACTGGATCATGCATTTTGACGGATCCAAGATGAAGGAGGGCGCTGGAGCTGGTGTAGTCTTAAAATCCCCTAAAGGAGACACAATGGAGTATGTATTACAAATACACTTCAACGCCAGCAATAATGTGGCAGAATACGAAGCTCTGCTTCATGGCTTGCACATTGCAAAAGAAATAGGGGTCAAACGCATCCTGTGCTACGGCGACTCGGATTTGGTACAGCATCAGCTCAACCAAACCTGGGACGCAAAGAGCCCTATAATGGCCGAATATCGGAGAACGGTGGACGAGTTCGCCATTTGTTTCTTCGGATTCGAAGTACTCCACGTTAAAAGGGAGGAGAATTGGAACGCGGATGCGTTAGCCCGCATGGGGTCAGAAAGGGTAAAAATCCTACCACCAGGTGTGTTTGTCCAGCATTTGTACGAGCCATCCATAAAAGGTGGAGATATCGATTACCCTCTGGCTTCCGAGTCAATTGAAGTTATGCTCGTTAACCCGGACTGGACAATTCCATATTTAAACTTCTTAGTCAACCAGAAGTACCCGGAAGGAGCAGACGAAGTCTTGCAGAGGCAAATTCAGCGTCGATGCAAAGGATACACGGTAATTGATAATTGCCTGTATAAACGCAGTACTTCCGGAATTTTTCTGCGGTGTATTTCACCAGAAGAAGGACGAGAAATCCTGCAAGAAATCCATGCCGGAGATTGCGGACACCATGCTCAATCAAAAAGCATAGTTAAAAAAGCATTCCGTGCCGGGTTTTTCTGGCTAACAGCCAAGACAGATGCTGAGCACATAGTTAACACATGTGAAGGGTGTCAATATTACGCCAAGCAGACTAATATGCCGGCCCAAGCACTCAAAACTATCCCAATTACATGGCCGTTTGCGGTCTGGGGGCTAGATATGATGGGACCGTTCAAAACTGCGCGAGGCGGACTTACACATCTACTCGTAGCTGTGGATAAGTATACCAAATGGGTGGAGGCTAAACCCATCAAAAAGCTTGACGGTGTAACTGCCAGAAATTTCATCATTGACATAGTCATGAGATATGGCGTTCCACACAGCATAATAACCGATAACGGGACAAATTTCTCCATTGGAGAGTTGGCAAAATATTGCCGACAAACGGGAATTCGCCTAGATCTCGCATCTGTGGCACACCCGCAATCCAATGGACAGGTTGAGAGAATGAATAGCTCAATCCTGCAAGGAATACGCCCAAGACTCGAATCTCCTCTTCATAGAGCAGCTGGAGCATGGGTAGAGGAGCTACCTTCCGTGCTTTGGAGCATTCGAACGACGCCAAACAGGTCAACTGGGCAAACCCCGTTTTTCCTAGTTTACGGTGCGGAAGCTATTCTTCCAACGGACATGATCCATGATAGCCCAAGAGTGCGGGATTTCGATGACTCGGATGCCGAAGAAGCACGACAGGATGCCGTCGATCTCTTAGAAGAGGAACGAGAGCTTGTGCTTCAAAGATCCGCCATTTACCAGCAAGGTTTACGACGTTATCATAGTCGGAAAATCAGGCATCGTTCTTTTAAAGAAGGTGACTTAGTGCTGAGATTGGTGCAGCAAAGAAAGCACAAATTGGCCCCAGTATGGGAAGGACCATTTGTAATCAGCAAAGCTATGAAAAATGGGTCATATTATCTTGTAGATATTCGGGACACGGAAGATGATCCCGAGAAGCCGAATCGCAAAAGAAAGAGAAAGATAGATGATGAACTAGGAGAGACAAAGAGGCCTTGGAGCATCCAGCAGTTACGTCCCTTCTATACTTAGTTCAATTTCTATGTAAACATCTTTGAGATCATGAAATAAAGTTGTCGGAATTCTTATATCCATGTTTTTACAAGTTTATTATAGTACAAAGCATGATTCCACCTTATCTATTTCCCAATGATCTTACAAAATACTCAATGTTAACCCGAATTGTGCCTGCGTGCTCGGTGTTTAAAAACTGAATGATTTTCAGCCTGCTAACGGCTAAAGGAAACTCGGATTGTGCCTGCGTGCCCAAGTTTCAAAAAATTCCTTACTTTTCTCTAAGTATTATCTGATTGTTTATGTGTTGGGTCACTGGAGCTAGTTAGTAAAAATGCCTTTAGTATGATCCATGTTTCCAAGTTTAAACTGATCGGTTATACCCAGTTACTCGGCATGATGATTCATAATACTATCGAGCCATTTCAAACACTAAGGACAGTTAAAACATATAAGCCAGAGAACTTAGAAGACAAAGGAATATTAAAACCCGGAAACCTTGCAAAGAATTTCATAATTAAAACTGCAAAAGGCGGAGTTCTTGTTCATACAAAAGGAATAGAAGCATTACAATATAAATTACATTGTAAAAGTGCAGTAATGCTCCTATTGTCTACTTCCACCATCACGGATCATGACAGCCCTTTAAGCATCCGAGTCTTCGTCGCTGCTGTCATTCTCGGGGGCTTCGGGGATCTCCTCTTCCGGATAGGTGATGGATATGTTCACCATGGAGGCAATCTTGGTGGCATGGCCTTTGATTTCATCAAAGATGCTGGTTCGCTGGTTTTTCGTATATCCTTGAGGGATACCGGACGCCACGCGCCAAGATTTGGCACCAGGGTAGTGCATACGCCGAGAGCCATGCGTGCACCACCCCGTGCAGCGGAGCGTAAGATGGACTCCCTGGACTCCGCCACCTCCAGGATAGCACCCGGAAGTTTATAAATTTTCGAGAATTCCATGGTACTTGTAGGGAAGAACTTGCTGATCAGTTGCATCCCAGCATTTCTGATCGCATTCCATACCTTCCCAAAGGCTCGGATTTTTTCAATACGAGAAAGACCTGGATAATTTCCTGTTTCATCGGAACAAGCCTCCAAAAAGGTTAGGCGACAAAACAGAGAAAGAAAGCAAGACATGGATGAATCGGTAAATGAAATAAAAGTTCGAGAACCTTGTCAATTTCGGAACATTCCTTTAGGCGAAGGATTAACATACTTTCCAAGTCGTGGATAGTAGACTTATCTTTTTGCCTGATCGGAAGCCTTGGATTGAGCAATTCCAAGGGCCAGATTACTGGCTTCCAGATCTTGTCGAACCTTCATAAGCTCCTTATGAAGGTCCAAATTCTCCTTGCGAAGACGTTCGGCATTGCCAGCATCTTCAGCTACTTCCTTGGCCTTAGCCAAAGCAGCTAGAAAGCAAGGAAAAAATTCCGAGTTTAGAAATATCTCGAGAAAATACTTATTGATAATCCGGATAAAACAGAGTAAAGCATACCTGTTGTCTTCGATAGCTGTAGCTGAGATGATGCCAGCTCATTATCCTTCGACTTAATAATAGATTGAAGGGTTTTCACCTCTTCATTCTTGATATTAAGTTTATTAAAAAAGTTCCAAGTTTATTACATCAGCATTATGCTGAAACGCGGAAATAAAAGCCAAACGCTTAAGTTAGATCAAGCGTAATAAAAAAGCATTAAGGGGAAAGTACGTTTCCAACTTATTGCTTGGGGCTAGAGGTATTACCTGGCTCATTTCCCGCAAGTTTGACAAAGTCTCGTTGAATTCGTTGGCATATTCAGAAAAAAGAATACCAACATGATGAAGGCCATCTTGTATGACCTGGCGAGGTGAAAATACGAAATCGTTTCGGATAATCAGCCCGCCCTGCGGCCAAGGACGAATTAGAGGAGCAGGAGCGAAGAATTTTTTAGCTTCTGGACGGATATATCCGAGTTCATCAAATGGTTCTTCCTTTATCCGGATATTCCTGTCCAAAGTGGGGATAGGTTCGCCCCCCCCCCAGACATAGCAGAAGAAGGTTCTTTTTTCTTAGCAGCAGCTTTATGTTTCTTCAACTTCTTTGTCTTCAAAGGAGTTGGAGCAAGGCTGAAAAGAGAACATCCGAGAAATAAATATCTCGAAGAACTGGAGGGGAATAACGATCAAAAAAGTTCCAGCAGAATACCTGGATGTGGCGACGGGAATTCCGTCAACAGTTATCGTTTCCTCAAAAGTCACCTGCCTTTTACGTTTCCGGTCGCTGTAGAAGCTGGCATGTATTTCGTTAAGCTTGGCGTCGGAAGCAAGATCATCTCCTTCAAGTTCGTTGAACTAGGAAAGTAGCAATGATGCGTTAAAAATCAGACAAGGAGGATAATCCGAGAAAAACCCAAAGGTAAAGAAAATATAAATACCTTGGGGGCTGGATTCTCCACGTGATATATTGCCAGACTTTCGGCGTATTGATCGCTGCAGCGACCACGTGGTTGAGTCGCTTTATGAAATCCCTTTTGGTATAGGACTTGTCCGTCCCCCTCATGCTATCTTCTGGCCCTTCGTATTCGCAAAGGAGCCGGGAACGAAAGGAAAGAGGTTGAACACGGCGTCCAAACCAACATAAAACAGTATCCTTCCCGGTTAAGGGAGGCTGGGAAGAAGTGAGCTTGGCAATGCGCCGTTTTATCTTCATCAAGTTTTCCGGCAGTGTCTGCACTGCTTCAACTGCCCAACTCTCTTGGGGAGAGGCGGCGGAATTAACAAATGGAGGAATCCCGTTTTCTTTACCGGGGAATGAGATGTCCTGATGGTAGAAGAAGGAACCCATCCAAGATTTGACGGGTTCCGATGTTTTTATCTTTGGATACCAATCTTCCCTAAGCCTCCGAAGAGTGAAAGAAATAGTTCCGCAGATGGGAGAAACACCTTCTGTGAGGTTATGCTTCACTTCAAAGCAATATTGCCAAAATTCTAGACTAGGAGCTATTCCTAAATACCCTTCAAAAGGGCTTGGAAACTAGCTAGATAGAGGATGGAGTTTGGAGAGATGTTGTGTGGTTGGATGCCGTAATAGTTAAGGACCTCTGAGAAAAAGGCGGAAGGCGGTAAACCCATACCTCTCGCGATGTGAGAAGTAAGGAGGACGCGTTCTCCGTCTTTGGGTGCGGGCTCGAGATCACCTTCCGAGTTCCGCCATTTGCCTTTGACTATTAGCCCTTCCTTTTCCATTTGTGGAAGAAGGAAAGGAGGAATATTACTCGGACTCCAGTTGCCGACAAATTCCGTCTCCTCGTTCGCTCCGGCGGCGGCGGACGCGGCGGCCTCTGCAGCGGCGAGCTCGTCGCCAAGGAGCGTGATCTTCTCCTCCGCCGTCTCGGGAGCAAACGGCGGAGAGGGCGCGGCGCTTGAGCCCGCAAGATCCGCGGTGGCGGAAGGATTTCCTCCGTCCGCCGCGGAATCCGCAGTCTTCACCGGCTCGCCGCCGGCGCGCGTCGGGGAATCCAACTGTGGATCCATGGTGTTGATTATGTCTTCGATGTCCTGCGAAACGTTGCGTGCCGGCGAGGACGGCGAGGATGCCATTGGGTGGCGGCGCGGCTCGTCTCCGGTGACGTTCTGGGCGCAGTGTGCGTTTCAGTGCTCTCTCTCTGCTCGGGAGCTTGGGCGCTGTAATGGCGTTCGAGTGGTTGCGGAAGGTTTTCCGGGAGGACGACGAAGGCTATTTATAGCCGGAAATCCGTCACGATGCGTGCTAACGGCTCTTTTGACCGTTGGATGATCAACGCGTGTCACTCGCCGGAAAATCCGGGAAATGAATCGACAGGGTGATTATGGTTATCTCCTCGTTTCCCGCGAGAATCTGTCAGAGATATGTTTCTGGGTTTCTACCGAAAACCCAAACGTCCCTTACGTCAGCAGGATTAAAGTGCTGACGTAGGAGATTCCTTCTCCGCGAAGGATCGTGTGAGAAAAGCCGGATTTTCAGGATTCCGAGTTTTACGTTACCATCTCTTTTCAAAAGAAGAATAAGAAGAATCAAGACTGCTGGCCGATATTTCTCGGACAATGTACATTTGGCGAAAGACGGCAAATCAGAGTTTTAATCCTTCTTGGGGGCTACTGTCGGATATATACTGAATAGGGGTATATCAGATGGTAGTCAAAAGTGCCGGATTACCAGGGTGGCCCAACTGGTAGTGGGCTATGGTCCATTGGGCGGCCCAGTAAGCTGACGCGCAGAAGCCGGATTCTAGAAGGACCCGGATCACGGCCCACGTGATCTGGCTTGGAGGAGAAGACGGATTCCTTACTTTCCAAGTTACTAGCTATCGTAGTCTTCTAGGTTTCCTATTCTGTATGCCCTAATCCGGCTATTATATAAAGCCGGACGGGAGATGAGATAACAAGAGACGAAGCCACAGGCCAACTCGCCGAGAAGTTGATCCTCCGCGAATAGCTAAACCTAACCTCACATTGTAATTGTTTACACAGGCTTTAGTCCTGATTAGTGAGATTGCAGGAGTAGGAACGCCGTATTATTACGACGTACCGAACCTGGGTAAATCCTGTGTCTTTGTCACCAACGCGATCCCGTTTCCCCACGTCTCTACCCGTAGTCTCATGGCACCCCCGTCTATGAAAACTACTACGATGTCTCGACAGCTCGCTACATCTATTTACAGATAAGCGCTCGGGAAATACCAAGGCCACTCACCTCCTGAAGCATTGCCGATAGTTCCAGGACATCCACGAGGCAAACACGAAGAAGCACAAGGCCTCCATTAACCAGGTATACCCGCAATTGCCAGGAGGATACCAACCACCACCCCTGCCTCCACCCGCAGTACACCAGAACGCAGGGCTCGCCGCGCTACCAGCGCCACCCGCCGCAAACCAAGGAGTTAACGGATACCCGAACCCACAAGGGCTCCTCGGAATGATACAGAAGGTTTCCGATCCCGTAGAGTCCAGAAGACGAACATACGCCAAGTCAAGATGGCAGTACATGCCCCACCGTCCAAGACTGAATACCTGAAGATGTCAGAGCAGTCGATAACTTTCTCCAGAGAGGACCACCCTCCACGAGTGTATCGACCAGGGCACGCCGCGCTTGTCATCCAGACGCAAATAGGCAACTAGGACCTCGCTCGGGTGTTCATGGACGGTGGCAGTGGAATCAACATCATATACGCGGACACACTCCGCAAGATGAACAAGAACCTGGATGGACTCGTAGAAACAGAAACATCCTTCCACGGGATGGTACCAGGAAAAGCCGTCCGACCACTCGGAACAATCAACCTGGAAGTGATACTTGGAGACCCGAAGAATTACAGGAGAGAGTTCCTCGACTTTGAGGTGGTCGACTGGCCATCGCAGTACCACGCCATTCTCGGCTGAACGACGTTCACGAGATTCATGGTTGTACCCCACTATGCCTACCTCAAGCTCAAACTTCCAGAAGAATACGGCACAATCACCATAAACGGCGACTTTCATAAGTCAGACAAATGCGACAGTGAGTTCAACGAAATCGTGAAATATTTTGGGATGCAAGAGGAGCTGGAAGAGCTGGCAAAAACCACGGATCACCCCGTGATGCCGCTCACCAAAAAATAACGCCCCAGACCTCGAGTTCAGGCCAAACAACGACACTCGAAAACATCAAGTGCACCCGACAGAATCCGCGAAGACGGCGATGGTGTCCACCATCCTATCACCCGCATAGGAAAGCGTGCTCGTCGAACTCCTCCATGAGTACTGGGAAATTTTCGCCAGGCAGCCCTCAGATATGCCAGGAATACCCAGGGAGTTCGCCGAGCACTCACTTGAAGTGTTTAAAGACGCAAAGTCAGTCAAGCAGACCACCTGACGTTTTTCCGAGCCGAAACAGAGAGCACTCGGAGAAGAAGTGCACAGATTGTTAGCCGCCAAGTTCATCAGAGAAATTAAGATTTACACATGGTTAGAAAACCCGGTGTTAGTTCTGAAGAAAAATACGGACATCCTTCGCGTGTGCACCGACTATACGTCATTGAACAAACACTACCCCAAGGATAACTTCCCATTACCATGAATCGACCAGATCATGGATTCTACAGCAGGCTGTCAGCGCCTCTCCTTCCTGAACGCCTACTCGGGCTATAATCAAATCAGGATGAAGCAAGAGGACAAGGAGAAGACAGCATTCATCACACCACATGGTGTATAATGCTACATGACAATGCCCTTCAGGCTAAAAACGCAGGCGCAACATATCTGCGCTGCATGCAAAAATGCCTCGCCAAGCTCATTGGCAAGAACGTACAAGTTTACGTTGACGACATCGTCATCAAGACTCGAGTGGAGGACACACTCCTCGAGGATATCAGGGAGACATTCGACGCCCTCAACGCGTACAGAATAAAACCCAACCCGACAAAGTGCGTCTTCGGAGTTCCTGCAGGACAACTCCTCGGCTATCTGGTCTCCGCCCGAGAAATTGAGGCCAACCCTGAGAAAATACAGGCGATCTTGACGATAAAAGAACCGACAAATCTTCACGGCGTGCAGCAGCTCGCAGGGCGACTGACAGCCCTAAGCAGGTTCATCGCAAGGTTAGGCGAGCAAGCGCTCCCTTTATACAAATTGCTGAAGAAAACGGATAAGTTCGAGTAGACGCCAGAAGCAAAAAAGGCGTTCATCAATCTGAAAAGAGTGTTTCAGAGCAGACGCATATTGGCAACACCGCACCAAAGGGAACCCCTCTACCTTTACCTAGGTGCAACAAATCAAGTGGTTAGCACGGTAATCGTCGTCGAGCGGCCGGAGGATGGAAAGACATATGGCGTTCAGAGACCCATATACTACATCAGCGAGGTACTTTCGCCGTGCAAACAGCGATACCCCCACTACCAGAAACTCGCGCATGGAGTGGTCCTTACAGCCCGCAAACTCAAACACCACTTCCAGGAGCATACCGTCACGGTGCTAAACGATGCATCACTCGGTATTATCATGAACAATCACATGGCATACGGAAGAACCGCAAAATGGAGCATCGAGCTAGGCGCCTGGGTTATAATATACACAGGACGTAACGCTGTAAAATCCCAGGTGGTCGTGGAGTTCCTGAGCGAGTGGAGGGACTTGCAAACCTCAGGGCCCCCAGAATACACGAGCAACTGGATCATGTACTTCGACGGATCAAAAAGAAACGAGGGAGCCGGAGCCGGAGTAATCCTCATATCGCCAAGGGGCGACAAGCTCCAGTTGTACTGCGACTCGACTTCCCCCCTGACGATCCAGCGTCCAACAACGATGCAGAATACGAGGCCCTCCTACACGGCATGAAGATGGTTATTGCCTGCGAAGCCACTCGATTGATGATATACGGAGACTCAAATCTTATCGTGCAACAGACGATGAAGGAGTGTGACGCTGTCGCAGATAACATGATCGCCTATCACGAGATCTATAACCTACTTGAAGGAAGTTTCAAAGGGTGCGAGATGAAGCACATCGCACGATCAAGCAACGAGGAAGCAGACAGACTAGCAAACATAGGGTCGACAAACACCCCTGTTCCACCAGGAATCAACTTTGAGAGAATAAACAAACGATCATTCAAGGTCAAAAAGCAAGCAGCACACCCGCAGTAACAGAAACGGAGGCCAGCCAGCAAATCACCCTCATCGAGCTCACCCATAAAATCTCAAGGCAGGTCTTTCTGGTCGAGCCAGCCTGGACACAGAAATATCTCGATTACCTGACAAACAGGCAGCTCCCAGCAGACATTTGCAAGGCTAGACAGATAGTACAACGCAGCAAATCTTTTCGGGTGATCAAGGGAGACCTATACAAGCAAAGCATATCAGGAGTACTTCAGAGGTGCATCGCACCTGAGAATGGCAAGGAACTGCTCCGCGAAATACACCAAGGCGACTGCGGGCTTTACGCAAGCTGGAGAGAAATCTCGGGGAAAGTTTTTCGAGCAGGATTTTACTGGCTCACGGCAGCCAGAGACGCCAAAGATCTTTCGTGGTAGGCGACCTGGTGCTGCGTCTCAAGAAGAAAGAAGGACACAAGCTAGAGCCACCATGGCAAGGGCCCTTCACCATACATGAAGTTATCCCAGGAGGCGCCTACCGCTCGAAAAACCCAAAGACAGGCGGCATCTACTCCAACCCGTGGAACGTGGCGCACCTACGCAAGTTCTACCCTTAGGATTCAATCCCCTACTCGCAAGAAATAAGGCTGTACCAGCCACATTGTAGCTCGAGCAAATACATGGCTTTTCAGCCATCGCAATAAAAACATGATTTCTCAACCATAGCTACAAAGATTATACAGTCGCAATTTTTATTTGTTTATTTTTTCTTTACATGCTAAAGGTCACAACCCAACACATGGGGGCTACACCAAACTAGCATCAAAAAAATCTTCGAGTGCTCACACTCAATATAAATTTTTACAAGGTAACAAGGTACACACCTTATAAACACCTTAACCGATTAAAACATACAAGATCGCAAGGTACACACCTTAACACACCTTGATACAAAAACATACAAGATACATACACCTTAAAGATCTACAACTATCGCTGGGCAGCCGCTTCTTGAAGCAATCGCTTGGTCTCCCTCGCAGTCAGTCGAATAATCCGCTCCGCGGCAGGACGCACAACCTCATAATGAGAGACAAAATCTACAGGTGGTCCCCGGGTGTCAGGGAGTCGCGCCACAGAATTGAAGTTAACCTCAGGGTACCACAAACACACGAAGGCAAGCGCCACCTGAGCACCACAAATGAGCTGGTGACGCATGCACTCGCGAACATCCCCCACTCGACGGAATAGTCTCAGCAATCCACTCAAGCTAGCCATAACAACTCCGAAGGGGTAAAATGCCCGATGGACAGAAGCGAGGGCCTCCCGGGAGGATTCCACAAAAAGTTGCGGCTGACTCACCCGGTACTGCAGAGTAGCCAAGACAAAACCTCGGCTGCGGTCAGCCCAGAAATTGCTCGCGTGAGGGTTGGAGCTGCTTGACTCATGAACAATACGATTGTCCACCCAGTGACCCTCACACGCCCCATCAGGATCAACAACTGCATGGACAGCAAAAGTGTCAAAACACAAGCAACAATATACAAAAAGCACTCGGGGGCTCGCGGGACTTATAGAGCATGCCCTTCGCAACGCTTGCCGGCTCTTCCATCACAAATTGTTCGCGATCTGCAGAAAGTTTCTGGTTTGACTTGGCAACATCTTCCACGCCTCGCGGAACCTTGAGGTTAAGCTCGCCATCCGCGACACGGTCACGGAGTGAAGCAAACAAACTGGCAGCCGCAACCAACGGCTCAGTCGAAGAAGCAGCTCCACTCGACGAACCTCCGCTGGAGTCCACAACCTGGAAAAAACAACAAAGTTTTAGAGATCATATCATACCCCACGCGACGATGTACCACATGAACTCTTCGACTGCTCGGGGGCTACTCCCATCGGGTGAATACAAAGTAAGGCGTGATAACAAAACGCTGACAGTTTCAAAGCATCTCGATTGATAAAACAAAGTACAGGAATTCATCCCAAGGCTCATTACACACAAAAGCATACATAAATAGCGATCAATCTAACGAACTACGGAGGTAGCTCCACTCGTAGCAGGCTTTCCACTATGGACGCGGGAAACTACCTCAGAGAGCGCCTTCGCAAGACTTTCCGCACGGTCGCCAAAATGATGAAGCGCTACCTTTTTGCCCAACGAGTCTCGCGGAAACTCCGATTACACCTTCTCCAGGTCACCCGAGACGTCGTGCGCCAGGGAAAACTAGATAGCCGTCTTGGCCCCGCACTCGGTCTGCGCGAGGGAGTATTCCTGAAGGGGATCATCCTCGCCTAGAAAAACTTGCAGGAGGCCACCAAGGGTCGGAGGAACTGGCACGTCCACGAGCAGGCGTTGGTGCAGTTGCGTTAGCGCACGGGCGACATCGCGAATGAGGAAGCAAGCTTTGTTCCCATGCTCCTGCAGCTGAGTGCACGCATCCATGAGAGTGTCGAGCCGAACCGATCCAGGCAGCTCCAGCCCAACTCCAATAGCACCTAAACAAAGACGGAGTAGGTAAACATCAGAAAGCGAAAGGAACGAGCTTAGTCGAAAGAAATTCGAGCGTGACTCACCAGCCAAAGTCTGGGCCAAGGGACGGAGGACGCCGACTAGATCACTGTCGTGCTTCACACTCGCCTCCTCTAGCTGCTTCAAGGCGTCCTGGGCCCCCGCGAGACTGTCAACTGAGTGCTTGCGCGTGGACTCCAACTCCTTCCGAGTAGACTCCAGCTCCTTCTCAAGGTCTTTTATCCGAGAGGAAGCCTCTGCTTTCTCGGATTTCAAGCGATTGACCTCATCTGCAGTATAAAGGGCGCAATCAAAATAACAGTCCCGATCAGGAAGAAAAGGAACTAAGGCAAAAGACGTGTGTCAACTTACTTTGGAGGGTGAGGCCGTCCTGGACAAGCTGGTCGCATTCTCCCCGAAGAGAAACACAATCCGCCTCGGCCGAAAGAAGCTGGGGCCCAAAAGCAGCAAGGGAATCAAGGACGGCCTGCAAAAATTCCGAGCAGAATTAGAGGGATGTCACTTGAGCCTATACACAGTCAAGTATAGCCTCGAGGGCTACTCCCATCGGAAGCACTGCCGTGCACTCGATGAAAACCAAAACCAAGAAACGGACTAGAAAAGAAAGTCTCGACTTGAGTCCATAGCCAACTGCGAGCAATTGACTAGAGACTCGGGGGCTACTCCCATCGGGAGCACTGTCGTGCACCCGATGAAAGAAAAAGAGCAAGACAAGACGCAAGAAAAATGAGAACACTTTACCTTGCCCTGAGCGGTGGACAGGGGATCAGCGGAGCTACCTGAGATCTCTCTGCTCCCTGATGCCCCGACGTCTCCAAGCCGTACACCCGTGAAGCTAGGCATCCCGTACTCGGGGACGTCGACTTCCTTTGCTGGGCTCGGAGGTCTTCGAGTGGTATCGGCAGTTGGAGCAGGATCTGCAGTAGCCTCCTTTCTCTTCACGGACGAAGTCGAAGAAACAAACTGATCCGCGCTGATGGTCGCGAGACTACTGCAAAAGTTAGAATCAGAAAAAAGGCAAATTCATGACAAAGGAGAGAACACACAAAGCTCACTCATCTCGTCATCATCGTCGAGGATATCAGGATTCCAGGCGGTGGAGATCTTTGACTGACGGGTGGGAGGAGGAAGCATGTTGAGTAGAGTTACTCGGAGAGGCTCGACCTCCGCGACAGGGTCATCACTCAAGGAGTTATCCTTGGAAGTGACTTCAGTCTCCTCAGGCTTGCGGCGCTTGCGACGATGAAGCTGCTCATTGTCCGACTCTTCCTCCTCCTCCACCTCCTCCGGTTCGTAGCTCGACTCGGCGTCCGCGACGCTAACCTCGAGAGGGGCTTCAACGTTGCCCGCTAGAAGATCCGAGATACCTTCATCCGCAGAAACTGGCGGGTAGCACGTGACGACGTCCTGATTCTACAAAGGCAAAGAGAAGAAAAGGAAGGGTTTTCAATCGACGAAAACCTAAGCATGAAGAAACAAGAAGCAAAGGAGAAGGTTAGGGAACTCATCTCAGTCGGGGGGTTCTCCGCTTCGAATGGGTTGAGAGGGCACGTCGTGTAGCCCTCTCCCTTCTTCAAGTTGGTGATAGCCGTGATCTTCTTGTCGAATTAAGCATTCGAGAGGATATCGTCGATGCCCGTGTACTTCCACAGGGTAGTTGGTATCGCTTGAAGAGGCTAGACCCTCCGGCGCAGAAATACGCTCGACAGATGAATCCCGTTCAGCGGGGTCCCCCGTTCCTTGTCGCATAAGCGCGCCACCTTTGCGAGTAGAGGGGTGACGACCTTAACCTCTTCGGCTGAGAGAGAGTGTGTCCAGGATTTTCGCCGCTTCAAAACGGTGTATGGCTGGAATTCTGGGACGCCACCCGCGGTGTAATCCACGATATAGAACCACTTTCGGCGTCACCCCTGGGCCGAGTCGAGGAAGTTCATCTCCTGGTAGGGAATATCTTTGTTCGCCTGGATCCTGAAGCCTCCCGTCCTCATCGGCTCCCCAGCTTTCTCGCCTGGCTGGGGCTTCTCCTGAAAGATCCGGACCTTGAAGATCGCCTTTCAAAACTCCCAGTGCGGGCGAATGCCGAGGAAGCATTCGCGGAGCATGATAAAACGTGAGATGTGCTGTATCGCGTTAGGGGGGATATCGTGCAGCTGTATGCCATAGACATACAGCAAGCCGACGAGAAAAGGGTGGAGGGGAAAGACAAACCTCATGAAATGTGCTCCGAGAAGGCGACGCACTCGGTGGATATGGGGTTGGGCATCTCCTCCTTCTTCGCGGACATGCGCACGCGCTTGGAGCTCTCTGGGGGAAGCAGCCCCTCCCTCTACATCTCGACGATGTCTTCTTCGCGGCGTTCGACGGACGCCAATCGCCCGTCTTCTTCGCCGGGGCCGCCACAGAGGCGCTCGCCACATCTTTGCCGGACGCCGGAGCGGCTCCGCGTTTCTTCGCTCCCGCCATTGGAGAGTGCTTCATGCTCACAGAGGAGAAGGTGTGCGTGAAAGAGGAGGAAAACAAATGAGAGCCGGGAAAATTACTTTTTCCCTAAGGCCCAGTACTTATACCCGCGCCAGGCCGATCAGAGCCGTCGATCTATGAACATGTCGCCCATCGCAACCGCCACGTGTGAAGCGGAAACGAAGAGACAGGGGCGGTTACCCCCGGACGATCTTTACGAAAAGATCGTGCGTATTTACAGCGCGCGGCCAGCGGAAAAACCGGGACACGACCGCTCGTTTCCGGTCAAAAATTGACAAGATGGGCCCGCACGCTCTGCCCCACTTTGTCACGTCCCATCGGGAGCAGTCGGAGCAGTAGAGTGCGCGGTGACGTCATTGCGTACCTCATGACACGAAATCTCTTTCGTATGAGCATCAGGACGCGAAATTTCTTTCGCATGGGCACTCTGACACGAAACTCTTTCGTATGGGCATTTCAACATGAAATCTCTTTCGTATAAATACATTGACCCGAAATTTCTTTTTATGAACTTCATAACGTGAAATCTCTTTCGCACAAGATTAGGAAAAAGAAGATTACCTCACGATTAAGGTAAAATCGTGAGTATGCGGCTCCCGCAACTCTACCTCACGATGTAATTACACATCATTTCAATCCTGGATCATTCGACCGACTAGGCACATCTGGATGTCGTATTCTTTCGAGTACGAAGGTAAGACCCAAGGATCTCTCCTGTGGGCCTGGAATCGCACTCGAGCTGCGTCCTCCAGTAAACTTTCCGTGTCAACAACACGAAGAAAAATCCTAGCGGATGCGCCGGGTACCCCTTTTAAAGGTTAAGTTCGACTCGATAAGACCTCCATGGCCCAGTCGCAACGATCACCTCGCCGGATTCGAGTCGGAGGTCTCGAATCCGTGTAGGCCAGAACTGTTTTGGCCCTAGATCCAATTAATTGGCCCTGATCTTTCGGGAGAGCCAAGCGACTGAGACGTACCCTTCTGCGAAAATAGCCAACACAAAGTGCATTTACCACTCGATGCTCGAGTACGCAAGCATCTCGTATGTAGGGTATACACTCTTGAAGACAGGAGATTAAATAACCGGTCGCAAGAATCTAAGAACGAACTTTGAGTGCTTACCCGACTATTCTCAGTCGAATAAAAACTCGGGGGCTACTGACATGGGGATGGCTCCTGGACCTATCGGGTGAGCCTACCCGGTCCAAGTCCCAAGACCAAGGCCCAAAGCAAGGTGCAATCCTGATGTTCTAGAAGGCCCAGTATAAGCCCACCCGCAAGACTTGCGGGTCAAGAAGAAAAGCTCTTACCGACCTAGAACTAGGGTTTGTAACCCCCTGGACACGGTTTGAGACCTAGCCACATATAAAAGGCTAGGAGAACCACCAAGGAGGGGATCCAATCTACATTTTGACCACCATAGACATAAGCTGTAGATCAATCTCTTGGCTTGTGCAGCCACCTTTGTAATCAATCTACTGATAATACAGATCTAAAGAGCAGGAGTAAGGGTTTTACCTCAACGAGGGCCCCAAACGTGGGTAAAATTGTTCCCCTGTTAGCCGACGATTGTCGCCAGCGCCTATTCGTTCTCTTAATCGAAACCCTACCGGATCATCCAAGGGACTTGTTGAGATGACTAATCGACACAAAGGGAAAGAAGTTCACCATCAAGTGGTCCGAGGTTGGTGTTCTTCTTGGTGGCTATACGGATCATGGCCCTTTTGGTGGTGGCCCCGAGTATGATAGTGAGTGGTTTCGTGTTCACGAGACCAATGCCTCATCCATCAACAAGGATCAACTTAATCCTCTCTATCATTGGAAGAAGTTTGCAGTTGGGTTCGTTAAGGGCCTCTACCCCACCTGTGACATTATGCTTCGCATCTATCGAGAGACTATCAACCCCAAGGAGGGTAGCATTGATGAGATCCAAGGTTTCCTCAAGAACCTCATGCTCCTTGTTCATGAGATGCGGCTCTCCGGTATGAACCAAAAACTTGATGTGCTTGACTATCTCTGGAATGAACTGTGGCATGTCATAATGCAAAGGAAGAATGCTTGCTTTGGGCCATTCATCATGAAGATCATCTTACATGTGTGGGAGGACAAGTCCCCGGAGGATCCCCTTGATGACACCCATTGGATATCACACATGGAGAAAAGGCTCCTTATCAAGGACCATACTGAGCCGGTTGTGCATCCCACCCCTTCTCCTCGCAAGGGCAAGGCCAAGCCACGGGTCATTGTTGATGAAGAAGACGAAGAAGAAGTCGGGCCCTCTCGCCCTCCTCCTTCTGACAATGCCTTCAAATGGATGGCTAGGGCTCTCAAGAAGGTGTTCCGTATGAACAAAAAGATCGAGTAGCATCAGTGGGAATGTCACTATGACAAGGAACTCAAGCACCGCAAGGCAACACAGGCAGAGAGGCAGCTTTGTCGTGATGCGGGGGAGACCGTGGATTCTCCGGTTCAAGATAGCACCATAGACTGGGACAAGTGGCAGGCCAAGGAATCCAAGGGGAAAATCATTGAGTGGTCTGATGAGGAACCTGGAGAAGAAGTGACTAGCTCTCGTTGTCATGCCCGTCCTCCTAGCATGGACAACTCCTCCGAGTGAACCTTGGGGCGTTAGCATCGGTCTTTTCCCTCTTTTGGTATCTTGATGCCAAAGGGGGAGAGATATCTATTTAGGAGCGTTGGGCATTTGCATGGGTTCTCTCTCAAGCCGTGTTTTCGCTTTGATTATTTCATCTTGCTTGAGAGAGTTTATTATTTGAAGACTTTGTATGTTTATTATTTGTTCTATGTGAGCCTCGTTATGCATGGTGTCAGACGTGTGAACCTAGTTCCTTAATTCTATCTTTTTATGGGTTCCTTAATATGTGTGTTTAGCTAGTTTGCTAGTTATTATCATATCTCTCTTGTTTAATTCTCTCAACATGAAGGGAGCATATCTATAGAGGGAGCTCCGTCCATGTTGTTTGTGATCTAGTTATGCAAATGGTTGTGTTGTCATCAATTACCAAAAAGGGGGAGAATGAAAGATCATCTTCCGTTTTGATAATTGATGACAACATAAATAACGGACTAATCTCTATTTAGAGCATTTGCAGGATTTATTTGATACCTATGCAAATACCAAAGTACTCCAAATAAACATTCTCAAAGGCCTACAATGTTTATCCTAGAGGAAAGAGCTCAAAAAGACAAAGTTGGGGAGTAGTTTCTATAGGCAGCGGAGGCTAGCTCCGGTGAAACCACCGGAACCTCCACCCCCTTGTTGTTTCTCAACATATCCCAGGCGCGGGGCTCCGGTGGAGGGTCCGGTGCTGCCTCCGCCAAAATCATTTTTGGGTGGCTCACGGCTGTCGCACCCTGGTTTCTAGGGGATACTCATCGGGCCGAACTGGATAGCAGATGCTTGGATTATGGGGCATAACTGCTCCCACGTCCCAGCTTCCTGGTAGGCCTGCGCTTATGCGCGACAACACAAGCCCTGCTATTCCACCGTCGATGTAAACTATCCACTAGAGACCATAGGCACTACTGTCGACGTACTTCATACCAATCACGCAGGGTACGTCACCAGCGTTAAACAGAATGATACCACAACACATCTCTAGGACACAAAAGATTGAAATAAAGTTGCAAATAGCCTTCACTAAGGCAGAGAATAGCAAATACAATCATCCAGAGGACACATGTCCCAACATAACATTCATTACACCAGCGGAAGCAATCAAGGGGTCTGAGTACAGACAAATCCAAATAGGCTTATGAAGCCGGCAATGAAAAAGGAAGACGGAGCCCATCCACGAAGTCTCGGATCCTGCCCGGGGCCGCTATCTAATCGTCAACAGCGTCGTCGTACTCCACGTAGTAGCCTCCATGGGGATCCTCGGAATCGTCGTCTGCGTAAACCACAGCCCCAAAGGGGTCAGTACACCAACGTACTGGCAAGCAAGACTCACAGTTCACCAAAGTGTAACCCGTCAACACCAAGCACAGATGCTTTGGGTTCAACGGAGGAAAGGGGGATATAAAAGATGCGGCAACTGGCTGCTCTAACCAACTACAGAGTTACTACCACTTCCGGCTAACAGAAAGAAGATAAGATAGAGTATCGTATCCAACTACCAGCTAACCTCCAAACAAACCCATCCTGGATCTCGCCCCTTATCCAAAGAAGCAATCCGAGGATAACTCACACAGTTGGATTAATGATGGATCAGGTTGTTGTGTCAATAAATCTATTACTAGTCAAGTTATTATAGTTAGGTGTAAGTTGTCTGAGTACTTGTTAGCCAGTACTTTCACCAAGTCGTCACATAACCGCGGACAACACGGCTTCTCGAGAAGATTCATCCCTGCAGGGTGTGCTCCAGTACCCGTACACACTCAAGCCACCAACTAAAACTCAGGTGGACTCGACACGACTCGAACCATCACTACAGCCTGTCCTAGGAGCCACGGAGCTATAAGGTCCCAGCCACCCAGCCGAATACTCAGCGCAGGTGTGCAAAACTCCCGCAGGACACAACACCCCGGCACTACAGGCCTCGCCCTATATGTGTGCGTCATCATCATCATCAGTAACCATGGGAGCGACCCATTTATGCGTATGAGCCAAATGGAACACCCGAACTAAGTGTGGCTCTTCGGACAAACTGCGGATCAGATCAAAGCCGAGGGGGGTTCCATACCACCACCCGGATGCGGTGAGCACGCTCATCATGGATCAGTAGACAAGACCCTTTTCCTAATTAGGGTCGACACTAGCAGGCCTCAAAACCACGACGGGCCTCCTGCCGGTGCCTTAACATCAAATTATTATTACCCAAGCATTAACAGGTTGTTGTTTACACATCGAGCCCATAGAACCTAATAGAAATATGATAACAGAAAGTAACGGGTAACAGACTCGAGCAGAAACAACCCTAAGCATGCTAGTAAGACACGGGCTCAAACAACGGGGTTATAGGACTGGAGGTGAGGCAATATCAAGGTTAAGGGATTCATGTGATAGGTTCGTAACAGAAACAACTACCACTATGGCTAGCAGAAAAGAATCAACGGAAAGTATCGGTAACCAATGTTGAGAGGAACACAGTGGTTCATGTGAGTGATAACTTGCCTGCAAACCCAGTAGCCTGGTACTGAGCTAAAACCTCTGAAGGGGTGTCGTAAGGATCGTCGGTCTCAACGTCGTCGTCTAACCGAGAAGAAGCAAACAGACAAAGCAGAAAGGGTAGACAATCAATATCATGGCATAGTGCACAATCATGGGGATGATGCATGACAGGTTAATAGATGCATCAAAATAAACTAACTAACATGGTAACACAAATTAAATGGACACATATGCAATTTTGAGTTGCATATGAAAGCCCATGCATTTTGGGTTAGATTATTTGTTTTCCAACTAATCAACAGATGAGGGTGAATTAGTATGATGCATGGATGAGGAAAACATCAAAATAACAACAATAGAACCAATTTAAAATAGGGTTTACCAATTTAGAAATTTATTTAGCAAGTTATGGAATTTTGGTTCCTTAAGGTTGTCACACAAGTATTTGTTGTTTTCACCAAGTTAAATTGTTCAAAACAGATAACAAAATTCATATTTGAAAAGTTTATACTTTTCTAGGTTGAAAACATATTTTGCATGTTCAAAAATAATTTATTTTGAGCAAGTTATGATTTTATCAAATTTAAATGAATTAAACAGGTATTAAATTATTTAGGCAATTTAAATTATTCAAATCATGAAACAAAATTTATATTTGAATTGGTGGTTTAATTTGACATGGAAAACATATTTTATTTGGGTTATTTGGATTAATTATGAATTAGTTATGGATTTTATCAAATTGCAATTGAATTATTTGAATTCAAATTTGAATTGCATTTTGAAATTTCAAAACAGAAAACAAATGCTATAGATAGATAGAGAATTTAATTTGGTGCGGTGTACATATTTTATTTATTTTTGTTGGAGTTAGGAATTAAAAGTTATTAGGGGTTTAATTCTAGGGACTATTCTGAAAAAAATGGACTGATATTGAAAATAAGAAAGGCAGAAAAAATAAAGGCACCGAGCAGTGACCTACACAGGCCACTGCCAGTGGGCCATCTCCTGCGTGGCGCCTAGGTGGCATCCAGGGTCCCTGACGCGTGGGCCCAGCGCGGGGCGCGCCTAAGGAAAAAATTGGGGGAGGCATTTGCCTCCCCTGGGATTCGAACCAGGGACCTTCCCTTGGGCGCACGGAACAGATGCCAGTCGGGCTGAAACGGTTTCTTGTCAGATACGGGTAGCAACGCAAGTTAAGGTGCTTTTTCCGTCAGGTAAGTTTTAACTGAACTTTTCAGTTCGTGCAGGTACCGAAGCGAGCGACAGGGAGCAGGCAGCGTTCGCTGCGAGCGGACAGAGCGGGGGCGGCCGGCGATGGGCGGCCTGCTCGCGCTGCCCGCGGCGGATCGCTGCCGTGCGCGGCTGCCGGCGTGCGCCGCTGCGGTGGCCGGGCCCGTGCGAGGCGGAGAGGGAGGAAGGAGCGGAGGCGGGCTCACCTGCGAGGGGCGGAGAGGAGCGCTCGGTCAGCGCACGGTGGTGGGCGACGGTGCCGAAACCGGAGACGGCGGCGGAGCTCCGGGAGCCCTCGGGAGAAACCGAGGGGACGGCGGGGTAGAGGGCAGTGGGGCGGTCCCGTTCCCGGCCCTAGCGCGGCCGGGCGGGCACCGGTGGCGCGGCGATCGCCGGAGAGGGGCGGCGGTGGAGGAGCTTCGGTGGTGGTTACAGAAACGAGAGAGAGCAGCGAGAGAGGAGGAGAAAGGAGGCTGCGGCGCGAGGGAGGAAGAGGAGGAGGGAGAATTAGGGTTAGGAGCGAGGGGAGCTCGAGGAGCTTAAGAGGAGGAGGTGGACGTGCGGATCGACCGTTCCCTCCATGATCATGTCGACGTGGGCACTGGAGATGACTCCGTACAGAGGTAGGAGAAGGACCGTGAGGGGGTACGGGCTTTAGGCCAAAACGGGCTGGCCCCAACGTGGGCTGCCTCCTTTTTCCCCCTCTCCCTTTTTTTTTGTCTATTCTTTTGTTTATTACCTTTTTTTTTTGTGCAGATTTGGAATAGAGAGAGAAAACAAAGGTCCTAGGGTTTTTAAACTTTGGAAAAGATTTGTATTATTCTGTTTTTGTAACAAACACCTTAAAACAAACATTGTTCTCCAAAAATAAATAAATTTAATTTATGTTATTGTTCTGGAAATTAAAATAATTGAGCAATGTTGGTATCAACACAAACAAGTGAACCTAAGCCAAAAAATTAAGTTTTTTGATTCCAATTTTTGGTGGAACAAATATTTTTTTGTTTGTAGTTTTTATTTGACACAAAGTAACATAACAAGTATGACAATTACTTTTAATGTTTTGTTTGGAATTCAAAATAGAAAACAGATGGAAACAAAATCAATTCAAATGCAAAACAAATGCAACAAAAGGCAATTATGATGACATGATGCAAAGCAATAATAAAACAAGAAACAAAACATTCTAGGGGGAGATTTCATACTTGGGATGTTACAAAACGCCCCCCCTTGAAGGAATCGCGCCCCGAGATTCCTACTGAGAAAGGAAAAGGTCCGGATACTTCTTGCGAAGATCCTCTTCGGTCTCCCACGTTGCCTCTTTATCGGAATGATGCGACCATTGCACTTTCAAGAACTTGGTGCTCTTGTTGCGAGTCTTACGCTCGGTCTCATCGAGAATACGAACAGGGTGCTCCTCATAAGATAGATCATCGTGCAGTTCAATTGAATCATGATCAACTGCACGATCTGGATCTTTGAAACACCTCTTGAGCTGTGACACGTGAAACACATCGTGCACCTTGGATAGTTTTTCTGGAAGTTCAAGACGATAGGCATTTTCCGCACGCCTTGAGAGAATGTTGAACGGACCAATGTATCTCGGTGCTAGCTTTCCTTTCACACCAAAACGATGAGTGCCTCTGAGGGGAGTTACACGGAGGTATGCCTTGTCACCAGGTGCATAAATCATATCCCTGTGCTTGCTGTCATAGTAGCTTTTCTGACGAGACTGAGCAATCTTGAGATTGTCACGAATGATGCGAACTTTCTCCTCGGCTTCCCTAACAATGTCAGGGCCTAAGAGTGAACGTTCACCAGCTCCAGACCAATTGATTGGACTCCTGCATCTGCGGCCATAGAGTGCTTCAAACGGTGCCATGCCTAGGCTTGCCTGGAAGCTGTTGTTGTAGGAGAATTCAGCATATGGAAGGCATTCCTCCCATTTCATGCCAAAGGAGAGACCACATGCTCTGAGCATATCCTCGAGAATCTGATTGACTCTTTCGACTTGCCCTTGAGACTGAGGATGATAAGCTGTGCTGAACAGAAGTTTGGTGCCCAATGCTTCTTGAAAACTCTTCCAGAAATGAGAAGTGAATATGCTTCCACGGTCTGAGCTTATTTCCAATGGAACACCATGAAGGGGAACAACCTTTGCTGTGTAGAGCTCTGCTAACTGGCTAGCTGAGATAGTTTCCTTTACAGCATAGAAGTGAGCAACCTTAGTGAGACGATCAATAACAACGAAGATTGCATCGTTGCCCTTTTTGGACTTTGGAAACCCAGTAACGAAGTCCATTTCAATCATGTCCCACTTCCACTCAGGAATTTTCAGAGGTTGGAGAAGACCGGCTGTTTTCTGATGAACTGCCTTAACACGTTGACAAACGTCGCATTCAGAAACGTATTTAGCAATTTCACGTTTCATGCCAGACCACCAATACAGCGTCTTGAGATCCTGGTACATCTTTGTACTTCCAGGGTGGATGGAGAGAGGAGTTTCATGAGCCTCCTTGAGAATAACATCTTTGAGACTTTGAACTTGAGGAACCGCAATGCGTCCTTCGAAGAACACGGTTCCCTTGTCATCAATTGAGAAGCATTGATACTTCACATTGCCTGCTTTGATGTTATTTGCGATCTTCTTGATCTCAGCGTCACGAAGTTGTTCAGAACGAATCTTATCCTCGAGAGTTGGACTAGCTGTCAAGTTCGCAGATAACCTTCTGAACAAGACCAAGGTTCAGCTTCTGGAATTCTTCATGAAGTTGGAGGTTGCTTTCCATGGATCATGAGATTATTGCAATACGACTTGCGACTGAGAGCATCGGCCATAACATTAGCCTTGCCTGGAGTGTAATAAATGGTAAGATCGAAGTCTTTGATCTTTCAATCCATCTCCTTGCCTGAGGTTTAGATCTGGTTGAGTGAAGATGTATTTCAGTCTCTTATGATCGGAAAAGATTCAGTGCGATTACCCAACAAGTATTGCCTCCATTTCTTGAGGCAAACACAACTGCAGCAAGTTCTAGATCATGAGTGGGATAATTGAGCTCATGTGCGTTCAACTGTCGTGAAGCATAAGCCCACAACTTGACGATCTTGCATAAGAACGGCAGCCTAGACCTTGGAGAGAAGCATCACAGAATATCTGGAAGGGTTTGGTAGTATCTGGGCCAACCAGAACTGGTGTAGAAGTGAGTTTAGTCTTCAGGAGATTGAAACTTTCATCACATTGTGGAGACCAAACAAACTTCTTGTCCTTCTTTGTGAGATCAGTGAGAGGTTTGGCAATCTTGGAGAAATTTTGGACGAAACGACGGCAATAGCTAGCCAAACCAAGAAAACTTCTGACTTGCTTCACCGTCTTAGGAGGTTTCCAATCAACAATTGCCTTAACCTTTTCTGGATCAATGGCTATGCCCTTGGCAGAGATGACATGACCAAGATAAGCAACTTCTGGAATCCAGAACTCACATTTGGAGAATTTGGCATACAGACGATGCTCGCGAAGTTTCATGAGAGTGAGACGAAGATGTTCTCCATGTTCTTCCTCAGATTTTGAGTAGACAAGAATGTCATCAAGATATACCACAACGAACTTGTCGAGGTATTCATGGAAGACAGAATTCATTAGTCGAGAGAATGTCGCCGGTGCATTGGTGAGACCAAAAGACATGACGGTGTATTCATATAAACCGTAGCGAGTGGTGAAAGCTGTCTTTGGAATATCTTCCTTTCTGATCTTTATTTGATGGTAACCCATCCTCAAATCCAACTTGGAGAATATTGAAGCTCCAGCAAGTTGATCAAAAAGATCATCGATACGAGGAATTGGATACTTGTTTTTGATGGTTTTCTCGTTGAGAGGACGATAGTCAACCACGAGTCTCTTTGTTTGATCCTTCTTGGCAACAAACAGAGTTGGGCATCCCCAAGCCGAGGAGCTAGGTTGAATGTAACCTTTCTCCATGTACATATCGATTTGCTCCTTCAACAACTTCAGTTCAGGAGGAGCTATCTTGTATGGATGTTTGGAGATTGGAGCAGTGCCTGGTTCAAGTTCGATCACGAACTCAACTGCTCTGTCAGGAGGCATTCCTGGCAATTCTTCTGGAAAGACATCGGGGAAATCACAAACCACCGGAATAGTTTCAATAGATGGTAGAGGATTTGCATTGAGAGTGTAGAGTTGAGCAACTGGATTTTCAGCATGGAAGTAGACTATCTGGCCAGAAGGGTGTGTGATTTTGACAGACCTAGCAGGACAATCAATGACTGCTTTGTTGGCTACCAGCCAATCCATCCCCAGAATGACATCAATATCTGAAGAGTGGAGAGCTATCAGAGATGCCTGGAATGGAAGGTTTCCAATTGTGATCTCGATGTTCTGGCTAACTTTATTGCTTTGCCAGCTAGATCCCGGTGATTTCACTAGGAAAGGGATAGACAACTGTTCGAAGTTGATTCCACTGTTGTTTGCAAAGCATTGAGAGATGAAAGAGTGTGAAGCACCAGAATCGAACAAGACTTTAGCACGAAACGAGTTCACAAGAAGTGTGCCCATTACAACCTCTGGAGATTCTTCTGCTCCCTGGGCCTTGACATGGTTCACCTTCACAGTTCTCAAGACAGACTTGTTCTTGTTGCGGGGCCTAGGCGAAGGAGTGGGTACCACCACATGATTGACCTTAGAGGTAGGTAGTGATGGTAGCTTGTTCTGCGGGCACTTGTAAGAGTAGTGTCCTGATAGACCGCACTTGAAGCATGTACTAGCAGAACGAGGATCTGTTGGACTTGGCTGAGATGGAGCACCTCCTGAAGATACCACTGGGGTGGGAGGGAGGGCAAGAAATCCTGCCGGGCTTGGCAAGCAGATGGGCGATGTTGTAGTGGTATATGGAACCCAAACTCTTCGTTTTTGTGGAGGCATGATAGCTTTCGAGAGATTAGCCTGTTCACGAGAGTGCTTACGAGATTCCTCAACCAATTTTCGCCCATGCTCTTCCTTTAGGGCGATGTTGATGAGGTCCTCAAAATTCTTGGCCTTGACGTTGGTGAGAGCATACTTGAGTTCCGGGTTGAGACCCCTGCGGAACTTTGCCATCTTTCTCGCTTCCGTGGAGATTTCATCTCCGGCGTAGCGAGCCAGACGATTGAACTCTCTTTGGTATTCGAGAACGTCCAGACTGCCTTGTGTGAAACAATAGAATTCCTCACGCATTTTCTCCATGAGCCCATCGGGAATGTGATGGCGCATGAAGGCTTGCTTGAAATCCTCCCATGTGATTGTCACACTAGGACCTCTCATTTCTTGGAAATTCTCCCACCAAGACATGGATTGTCCACGGAGAAGGTAGGTCACGTAAGGAACACGGTCCTCGTCAGCCACATGAGCTACCACAAGAGTACGGTCCATTTCACGGAGCCAGTCATCAGCATCCAATGGCTCGGAGGCGGTATCAAACGTGCGCGGATTGAGCTCAAGGAACTCCCTAATAGACACACGGGTGTTGCCATTACTCCCAAGGTCTTGGTTCTGCTGCATCTGCTTTATAACTTGTGTCATCTGAGACAGCACTTTCCCCATCTCAGGTGGCAGTGTGGGTTCTTCGTCACCACTTTCCATCCTGAAGAGGATACCAAGATTAACACAGTAACCGGATAACAAAATCCAATATGAGTGCTTAAAAGGATTACTTCAGACGGTAAGAAGGTAGAATGGATCAAACATATACTACCCTCAACGTTCACCATAATTGGTTCGAGTACGAAAGGATAACTAAACATAGCTAGGAATGGATACATCAATGGACGAAAGGTTCTTGAGAGAAACATGATATTGAAGCAACATCGGGAAACTCGCGACCAAAACTCCTAAGGTACTACAGAAGAACCCAGAACACGTGAAATCCTAACTTGAAAGTTTAGGTGAGAAGAGAAAAACAACGTTGCACTTCCTTACCAGAAAAGGGAGGGTGGGTGGGGAAAGAAATAAAATGGCAGAATTCCTACTCTCACGTTTCATTTTTCCTATATAGCTACAAAATAGTTTCTAGACTCAAACTGCGACCAGTAAAAGGGATCCTACAGGCAGACAGGCTCTGATACCATTTGTCGCACCCTGGTTTCTAGGGGATACTCATCGGGCCGAACTGGATAGCAGATGCTTGGATTATGGGGCATAACTGCTCCCACGTCCCAGCTTCCTGGTAGGCCTGCGCTTATGCGCGACAACACAAGCCCTGCTATTCCACCGTCGATGTAAACTATCCACTAGAGACCATAGGCACTACTGTCGACGTACTTCATACCAATCACGCAGGGTACGTCACCAGCGTTAAACAGAATGATACCACAACACATCTCTAGGACACAAAAGATTGAAATAAAGTTGCAAATAGCCTTCACTAAGGCAGAGAATAGCAAATACAATCATCCAGAGGACACATGTCCCAACATAACATTCATTACACCAGCGGAAGCAATCAAGGGGTCTGAGTACAGACAAATCCAAATAGGCTTAAGAAGCCGGCAATGAAAAAGGAAGACGGAGCCCATCCACGAAGTCTCGGATCCTGCCCGGGGCCGCTATCTACTCGTCAACAGCGTCGTCGTACTCCACGTAGTAGCCTCCATGGGGATCCTCGGAATCGTCGTCTGCGTAAACCACAGCCCCAAAGGGGTCAGTACACCAACGTACTGGCAAGCAAGACTCACAGTTCACCAAAGTGTAACCCGTCAACACCAAGCACAGATGCTTTGGGTTCAACGGAGGAAAGGGGGATATAAAAGATGCGGCAACTGGCTGCTCTAACCAACTACAGAGTTACTACCACTTCCGGCTAACAGAAAGAAGATAAGATAGAGTATCGTATCCAACTACCAGCTAACCTCCAAACAAACCCATCCTGGATCTCGCCCCTTATCCAAAGAAGCAATCCGAGGATAACTCACACAGTTGGATTAATGATGGATCAGGTTGTTGTGTCAATAAATCTATTACTAGTCAAGTTATTATAGTTAGGTGTAAGTTGTCTGAGTACTTGTTAGCCAGTACTTTCACCAAGTCGTCACATAACCGCGGACAACACGGCTTCTCGAGAAGATTCATCCCTGCAGGGTGTGCTCCAGTACCCGTACACACTCAAGCCACCAACTAAAACTCAGGTGGACTCGACACGACTCGAACCATCACTACAGCCTGTCCTAGGAGCCATGGAGCTATAAGGTCCTAGCCACGCAGCCGAATACTCAGCGCAGGTGTGCAAAACTCCCGCAGGACACAACACCCCGGCACTACAGGCCTCGCCCTATATGTGTGCGTCATCATCATCATCAGTAACCATGGGAGCGACCCATTTATGCGTATGAGCCAAATGGAACACCCGAACTAAGTGTGGCTCTTCGGACAAACTGCGGATCAGATCAAAGCCGAGGGGGGTTCCATACCACCACCCGGATGCGGTGAGCACGCTCATCATGGATCAGTAGACAAGACCCTTTTCCTAATTAGGGTCGACACTAGCAGGCCTCAAAACCACGACGGGCCTCCTGCCGGTGCCTTAACATCAAATTATTATTACCCAAGCATTAACAGGTTGTTGTTTACACATCGAGCCCATAGAACCTAATAGAAATATGATAACAGAAAGTAACGGGTAACAGACTCGAGCAGAAACAACCCTAAGCATGCTAGTAAGACACGGGCTCAAACAACGGGGTTATAGGACTGGAGGTGAGGCAATATCAAGGTTAAGGGATTCATGTGATAGGTTCGTAACAGAAACAACTACCACTATGGCTAGCAGAAAAGAATCAACGGAAAGTATCGGTAACCAATGTTGAGAGGAACACAGTGGTTCATGTGAGTGATAACTTGCCTGCAAACCCAGTAGCCTGGTACTGAGCTAAAACCTCTGAAGGGGTGTCGTAAGGATCGTCGGTCTCAACGTCGTCGTCTAACCGAGAAGAAGCAAACAGACAAAGCAGAAAGGGTAGACAATCAATATCATGGCATAGTGCACAATCATGGGGATGATGCATGACAGGTTAATAGATGCATCAAAATAAACTAACTAACATGGTGACACAAATTAAATGGACACATATGCAATTTTGAGTTGCATATGAAAGCCCATGCATTTTGGGTTAGATTATTTGTTTTCCAACTAATCAACAGATGAGGGTGAATTAGTATGATGCATGGATGAGGAAAACATCAAAATAACAACAATAGAACCAATTTAAAATAGGGTTTACCAATTTAGAAATTTATTTAGCAAGTTATGGAATTTTGGTTCCTTAAGGTTGTCACACAAGTATTTGTTGTTTTCACCAAGTTAAATTGTTCAAAACAGATAACAAAATTCATATTTGAAAAGTTTATACTTTTCTAGGTTGAAAACATATTTTGCATGTTCAAAAATAATTTATTTTGAGCAAGTTATGATTTTATCAAATTTAAATGAATTAAACAGGTATTAAATTATTTAGGCAATTTAAATTATTCAAATCATGAAACAAAATTTATATTTGAATTGGTGGTTTAATTTGACATGGAAAACATATTTTATTTGGGTTATTTGGATTAATTATGAATTAGTTATGGATTTTATCAAATTGCAATTGAATTATTTGAATTCAAATTTGAATTGCATTTTGAAATTTCAAAACAGAAAACAAATGCTATAGATAGATAGAGAATTTAATTTTGTGCGGTGTACATATTTTATTTATTTTTGTTGGAGTTAGGAATTAAAAGTTATTAGGGGTTTAATTCTAGGGACTATTCTGAAAAAAATGGACTGATATTGAAAATAAGAAAGGCAGAAAAAATAAAGGCACCGAGCAGTGACCTACACAGGCCACTGCCAGTGGGCCATCTCCTGCGTGGCGCCTAGGTGGCATCCAGGGTCCCTGACGCGTGGGCCCAGCGCGGGGCGCGCGGAAGGAAAAAATTGGGGGAGGCATTTGCCTCCCCTGGGATTCGAACCAGGGACCTTCCCTTGGGCGCACGGAACAGATGCCAGTCGGGCTGAAACGGTTTCTTGTCAGATACGGGTAGCAACGCAAGTTAAGGTGCTTTTTCCGTCAGGTAAGTTTTAACTGAACTTTTCAGTTCGTGCAGGTACCGAAGCGAGCGACAGGGAGCAGGCAGCGTTCGCTGCGAGCGGACAGAGCGGGGGCGGCCGGCGATGGGCGGCCTGCTCGCGCTGCCCGCGGCGGATCGCTGCCGTGCGCGGCTGCCGGCGTGCGCCGCTGCGGTGGCCGGGCCCGTGCGAGGCGGAGAGGGAGGAAGGAGCGGAGGCGGGCTCACCTGCGAGGGGCGGAGAGGAGCGCTCGGTCAGCGCACGGTGGTGGGCGACGGTGCCGAAACCGGAGACGGCGGCGGAGCTCCGGGAGCCCTCGGGAGAAACCGAGGGGACGGCGGGGTAGAGGGAAGTGGGGCGGTCCCGTTCACGGCCCTAGCGCGGCCGGGCGGGCACCGGTGGCGCGGCGATCGCCGGAGAGGGGTGGCGGTGGAGGAGCTTCGGTGGTGGTTACAGAAACGAGAGAGAGCAGCGAGAGAGGAGGAGAAAGGAGGCTGCGGCGCGAGGGAGGAAGAGGAGGAGGGAGAATTAGGGTTAGGAGCGAGGGGAGCTCGAGGAGCTTAAGAGGAGGAGGTGGACGTGCGGATCGACCGTTCCCTCCATGATCATGTCGACGTGGGCACTGGAGATGACTCCGTACAGAGGTAGGAGAAGGACCGTGAGGGGGTACGGGCTTTAGGCCAAAACGGGCTGGCCCCAACGTGGGCTGCCTCCTTTTTCCCCCTCTCCCTTTTTTTTGTCTATTCTTTTGTTTATTACCTTTTTTTTGTGCAGATTTGGAATAGAGAGAGAAAACAAAGGTCCTAGGGTTTTTAAACTTTGGAAAAGATTTGTATTATTCTGTTTTTGTAACAAACACCTTAAAACAAACATTGTTCTCCAAAAATAAATAAATTTAATTTATGTTATTGTTCTGGAAATTAAAATAATTGAGCAATGTTGGTATCAACACAAACAAGTGAACCTAAGCCAAAAAATTAAGTTTTTTTATTCCAATTTTTGGTGGAACAAATATTTTTTTTGTTTGTAGTTTTTATTTGACACAAAGTAACATAACAAGTATGACAATTACTTTTAATGTTTTGTTTGGAATTCAAAATAGAAAACAGATGGAAACAAAATCAATTCAAATGCAAAACAAATGCAACAAAAGGCAATTATGATGACATGATGCAAAGCAATAATAAAACAAGAAACAAAACATTCTAGGGGGAGATTTCATACTTGGGATGTTACAACGGCGGAGGCTAGGGCGGAACCCACCGGAACCTTCGCCCAAACCACCGGTACCTCCGCTAGTTCCATTGAGCTACAGGTGGGACTGGGTACCGGTGGAACCTCCGATGCAGGCTCCGCCAAAAACACATTCGGGTGCATACGAGCGGAGGCTAGGGAGGAACCCACCGGAACCTACGGTGGGCGGAATCTCCGCCACTAAAGTATCCACAGAGAGGAAAAGGAGCCGCGCGAGCCAGTGTGTATGAAGACCACCGGAGCTTCCGGTGGAAACACCGGAACCTCCGGTGCTTCATGGGAGAGGGCAACGGTTCGATTGGGGAAGGGGTATTTAGAGCCCTTCCCCTACCTCTTAAATGCTAAGCTTTGCCCACTCTCTCTCCTAGCCATTAATGAAAGCTTCAACCTCCTAGATCTCCCTCTCCAACCACCCAATCACTCCATAACTTTGTGGAGAGATAGAGGAGACCTAGATCCATGATTCCACCAAAGGAATTGCAAATCCATCCACCACATCCTAGTAGATCTAGAATCCTACTTGAGGCCTAGAAACATTAGTAGATCTTATGCTTGTAGCTTCCACCTTGTTGCAAAGAAGCTTCGGATTGGTTGAGAGCATCCATCCATCTTGTGGAGTGTCCTCAACCTCGTGTAAAGGTTTGGTCAACGCCTTCAAGTCGACCTCATGGTGGAAACAAGAATCTCCCTCACCGGAGAAGCTCAAGGAGAATAAGGTGTGCACAACCGTGCTATTGAGGAGTGCCTAGGTGGCTCCCCACCTATCCAACATAGACGTACTTCTCTTGAGAAGGAACTACGGGAAACATATCCTTGTCTCCTTGTTTACATGTGTGGTTTATCTTGTTACCTTTCGTTTTACTTCCGTTGCGTATCTTATCTTGTATCACATAGGTTGCTCACCTAGTTGCACATCTAGAGAACCATGTTGTAACTTGTTTAGCCAAAACTAAAAGGAAAAGAAAAAAAATCGGTAGTCAGCCTATTCACCCCACAGCCTCTAGTTGACCATAGTGCACTTTCAACAGGCCGTTGGAAATGTTTCACGGGTCTTACCTTTATTCTTATGTGCACGACTTCAAGAATTTTGGCATAGCTGTATGCCTCTGAGGTATTCAAGGCTCGGTTTATTCAAGACATTTGAACGAGCGATGAAGGAGGAAACCTCAACTTACATGCTTGCTCGAGTAAATTTTCCCTTCATGGAAGGCTATTTATGCCTCGAGTAAATTTCCTAATTACTCGAGGGCTTTATTATTCGAGTAATAATCGTCAGCAGTGACGTAATACCATGTTTTCTGTCAGGGGATGAGATATTTGTTGTGAAGTGGACTTATCCTGTCAGGCGGTGGCTTGCTCGAGTGGATATTGACCACTTTTTGACCGTTCAATGCACGATAATCTAGGAGTAGCCAGTAAATGCCTAGATTACCGTGCGTAGTGGGCGGTGTGGAGGTAGAGCGGTTGGCCTCCTCGCGCCAGGTGTAGTGATGATCTAATCCGAAAAGGATCCAACGGTGCGGGGGAATTTTTTTCCTTTTTATAAATACCGCGAGGGAGGAGGGTAAATTTTCCCCCCTTCTTATTCCTCGCGCCCGAATCCGCTCAATCTTCCTGCTCGTAGCCATAAGCGCAATCCTCGAGCTTTCCCAAATCCACACCATGGTGCACACCCGAAAGAATGACGGTTCCTCAGCGGCCGCTAGAGCAGAGGGCCGGCAGCGAAAGGGAGGGAAATGGACTAAGTCCATCAGGACGGACAAATTCCTCACCGCCGCTGAACGCGGGGGGCTTCTCCAAACCGGATCATGGCGGCACCCGGGCTCATAGGTACGCCCACTCCTGGAGGCCAACAAACGAGTGGCCTTTTTGGACCACATCTCCAGGGGCGTATCTTTCCCCCTCCACCCTTTTCTTCTTGCGCTCATGGTGGCGTACGGCGTGCAATTGCACGACGTCCTGTCGAACTCGGTGCAGCACCTCGCGTGCTTCATCGTTTTGTGCGAGTGCTACCTCGGGGTAGCACTGCACTGGGCTATCTTCAAGTACCTTTTCAATGTCAAGGCGCAGCCCATCAGCAGTGACCCGCATGAAGTTGGGGTTGCAACATACAAGTCAACCTGAAATTGGGGTACTTCATCATGGGCTTTGTTGACTCCGTCACCGGTTGGAGGAGTTGATGGTTCTACGCAAAGGACTCCCCCAACCCTGGTGGTTCTCTCCTCACGGATTTGGACAAGCCAGTAGTTCCAAGGCACTCATGGAAGAATCAATTTTTAGTCAAAGAAGCTGCTCGGACTGAAGACCTGGTGGCTCAAGTTGCCACTCTGAAAGCTGAGGGGCTTATTGGAACCCACGTAGTTGTCGTGTTCCTCAGGCATCAAGTGCAGCCTCTGCAGGCTCGAGTAGTTCCCATGTGGGATTATTCGAGTACTGATTCGACCCATCGGCTGCACCGCGAGGACTTCTCAAGTAATGAACTCGAGCACTGTCTGCACCAGATCACGCGAGTGAAAGAGAAAGAAGTAGTCGACCTGGCTCCTACTTTGCTCTTCCATCGAGCGCACTAAGGTAAACTTTTTACTCCATTCTTCTGACCTCTGCTATTTTCTTCTTCCACTGATTTCTTCGAGTGATCTTCCCCTTTATTGATTGACTTCTTTTCTTTTCTCTTTAGAATCTTGATGTTCTTCCTAGAAATCGTCCTAAGGTGGGTACCATCCCCTTCCTGGAAGGTTTAGCCGAGGCTGCTGGAGCGGATTTGGATTCCATTCCCTCAGTCGCGACAACAAACTCTTCTCGAGAGGCCGATGATCTCGACGACTTCCAAGAGGAGGCTGCTAACGAGTCTCGAGCGGTCCCCAAGCGCACTCGAGTAGAAAGAGGTGTTGGATAAGCTACTTCTAGAGACTCGAGCTCTTCGAGTGCGGCTCGAGGAGACGAATTGAAGGACCCAATTCATGTTGTTCCTCTCTCTTTGATGCCTCCACGCGCAGCTCCAGAATCAGCAGTTCCTCCAGCCAAGAAGGTTCGGTGAGTATACGGTCTAGGCTCCTTGAGCAGGTAATTTTACCCCTTATCTCTTCTGTTGTTTATTCAAAATTGTAGATCTTAACGTCTGTTTATTTCAGGGCTCCCGCTACCCAAGGCCCCCCCCACTCCTCCACCTGTAGTGGACTCTCCTCTTGCCTCTTCAACTGTTGCACCTACTCCACTAGCTCGAGGGAACAACGGTTCGGGTGCAGCTCCCAAGGCCAACGCTCCTGCACCTTCGGGTTCCTTGCAAAGGACTCGAGACAAGGGAGTTGTAGAAGAGGGAGCTCACATGCACTTAGTATCGAGACATCATAGTAGAGTTCATAGACGGGGGTTCCATGAGCCTACTGGTAGAACCGTGGGGGGACGTGATAATATGACAAACGCGAACACCGAATTTTACCTAGGTTTGGTACGACACAACTAGGTGGTGTTCCTACTCCTGCAATCTCACTAAATTAGTGCTGAAGCCTGAACTATACAAAGTACAATGTGAGTATGGTTTCGCTAACTCGGCGAGGATCAACTTCTCGGCGAGTTGGCTTCTAGCTAATTGTCTGTTTGTTCTTGCTCCCGTACGACTTTATATAGATAGCCGGATTAGGGCTTACAGAAAGGAAACCTAGAAGACTACGAAAAGTACCTAACTTGGAAAGAAATGAATCTAAGCCGCACCACTTTGGGTCATGGTCCGGATTCTTCTAGAATTCGGCTTCCCGTGTGTCAGCTTACTGTGCCGCCCAATGGACTATGATCCATTACCTATGGGCCACCCTGGTAATCCGGCTTTTAGGCCAATGTCGGGCATACCCCTGATCGGCATATATCTGACAGTAGCCCCCAAGAAGGATTAAGACTTCATTCTGCCGCCCTTTGTTCATGGGTATTCTTCTTTCAAAAATATCGGCGTTTTGTCTTGATTCTTCTCACCAAAAAATCTCTTAACCCAAAACTCGAATTTTACCAAAGTTCGTCTTTTCTTCCATGAGCCTTCGTGGAGAAGGAACTTCGTGGCGCCAGTGATGAAATCCTGCTGATGTCACGGACGTTTGAGTTCAGTCAAAACCTGGAACCATATCCTCTGACAGATTCTCTCGCGGGAAACGAGGAGATAGCAATAATCACCCCGTCCCCTCATTTCCCGGAAATTCCGGGAGTTATACGCGTCATGCATCCAACAGCTAAAAGAGCCGTTGGAGCTAATCGCCATGTGTTTCTGGCTATAAATAGCTGTCTCGAGGGCTCCGTCTCCTCTTCCGCACCTCCTTGCGCCTTGATCACCCAAAGCATCAGAGCCCTAGCGCCCTTACGCCCCGAGCTCAAGTTCCAGAAAAGCACGGAGACCCAAGCCCCCGAGCTCCTCTCCGGAGAACCATCGGAGGATCCAACTCACGGCCCAAAGATGGTCACCGGAGAATCTCCCCGGGCTTCCGACTCCACGATCGCCTCCCTCGAAATCGAGGATATCATAAACTATCTCGACCCCGTCTTCGACTCTCCACTGCGCACCACCGCGAGCGCGCCGGAGTGTGCCACCAGCGAGCTGGCGGGCGGGGATCCGCCTCCTGCAACTGGTGAAATGCCGGTGTCGTCGACCACTCCTCCTCCTGCTTCGTTTCCCGAGTCTACGAAGGAGGGAACCACTTCTCTCGGCGGTGAGCACGCCGCCACCTCCGCCGCTGCTGGAGGCGAGGAAGATCGAAGAGAACACCGACAATGGGAGCCACTACAATGTGGTTCCAACCCTTCTCCTAGGAATGGAGAAGGATGGCTTTGTGCTAAAGGATAAATGGCGGATGAATGAAGACGACGTCGAGCCGTCTCCGCAACCCGGCGAACGCGTCCTCCTGGCATCTCACATCAATAGAAGTATGGGCTTTCCGCCTTCCGCCTTTTTGTGCCAGGTTTTAGATCACTACAAAATCCAACCACACAACCTTCCACCAAACTCTATCCTTTATTGAGTCGGATTCTAGGACCTTTTTGAGGGTTATCTAGGGATACAACCCCGCCTGTACTTCTTCCAGTATTGCTTTAATGTTAAACGTAATACTTCTGAAGGCATACTTCCGACTTGCGGAACCATATCGTTCAATCTCTGTAGGAATAGGGAGGACTGGTTCCCCAAGACAAAACCTCTGAGTCTGTCAAATTCTGGACGGGCTCGTTCTTTTATCACGCGTATGTTCTGTTTCCTGGAAAGGAAACCGGCATTCCGCCTTTCGACAATTCCGCGGACATACCCCAAGATAATTGGGCGTTGGACGCGGTCTGGGTTCTGCCTCCAGACCTGAGGAGGATCAAGAGGCGAATTGCAAAACTCGTCTCTTCCACCCCTCTGCTAACCGACATGGATACAATCATCTGCTGGTTCGGAAGGCGAATTCAGCCCCTCGCTTATCGCCAAAAACAGCTCATGTGTGAATACACGGGCCCGGACGATGCGATGAGGGCGACAAAAGGCGCTTTGAACAAGAAGGAGTTCAAAAAGCACGTGAACCAACTCGTCTCCACTCGTGACCAGTTCGAAGAGAGCCGAGAAATGTATCACGCGAAGAACCCCGCTCCCAAGGTATGCTTTTATCATTCGGGGAATTTCTTGAGTTTCATCTTTTCTCGGATGTTTGCACTAATCCGGATTTTGGATTATTTCTTTTTCAGCTCCTCGAACTTGCTGAAAGCGAGCTTGCCACCGATGAAGAGTTGGCTACGCTTCGAGCCAACTTCCACTCTGGAGGGCGGAAGCGCAAGAAGCCACCCGCCACTCAGGAAGTCATCGATCTTGACGGTGTCTTCGTCGCCACTTCCAGTAAAAACCCGGGTTTTTTCATTCGTATGCTTTTTGTTGCATGTTCTTGTTCCTCGCAATCTCAAATCTCGGATTTTCTTTCCTTATTTCTTTTCTAGCCTTGCCCCTACTACCTTGAAGGGAAAAGGCTGGAAGAAACAGAAAGCTGCTGCCCACAGGGGAATAAAGTCGTCCCCCGCCGTGCACCAGACACCCCAACAGCGGCTGGAGAGGAAAACTCGGCTGCACGGGAGGAAGAATATCCCTTGCAGTCTAGCCATCCCATTGCACTTGACACACATGCGAGGGAAAGGGCGGCGCCTGATGAGGATGGGCCTTCAAATCTTCCCAAGGAAGAGCCCATCCCCACTTTTGACGACAAATTCAAGGTAAAGCAAGAAGCCTGTTTTGACGAACACGGGTATATTCATCCATGGGCGAAAAAACACTTTGCCCGCGCTCCCTTAATCCGTCCTTGGCCACAAGGCGGACTTATTGTTAGGAATAATTACGTATACTCGCCTCGCCAGGTCATGCAAGACGACCTCCATCATATGGAGTTACCTTCATAGAATACGCTAAGGAATTCTCCAAGAATATCGCGGGCTTGCAAACGATGAGCCAGGTAAATACCTCTAGCCCCCAAGCATTAAGACAAAAGTATTTTTTTTCTATTTTTGCCTTAATGCTTTTCTCTTTTGCCTGCTTATTTTTTGACTAAGAGACTTTTCCTTTGTCTATTTCTCAGCAAACTGCCGAGACCATAAATGTGGAAGTTTTCAACAAGCTCACCATTAAGAACCAAGAGGTTAGATATCTCCTTGGTATTCTTAATGACAAAGACACGGAGTTGTCCTCAGTTCAGCAACAACTGAAGGATTCGGCAGGTAAATGTCTTATTACTTTGTAGTGTTGTTTTCCGAATTTTTTCTAAGTCTTTTCCCGGGTTTTTGAACCTTTCAATTTTCATTCTTTTCAGCTTCTTTGGCTAAAGCCAAACAAATTGCTGAAGATGCTGGGAAGGCCGAAACCCTCCGTAAGGAAAATTCGGAGTTTTACAAGATGACAGTAAAACTTCAAAAATACCTGGAGGCGAGCCAATAGGCTGTTGGTCTGGCCGAGTCCCGAGCTTCCTCTCAAACTGAGAAGGATAAGGCGACAATCCGGGATTCAGAAAATGCCCTCAACCAACGCATTGAAGAAGGCGTTGAGATGGATAAAATCCTGGGTAAGTTTTTTGCTTCTTTACCAATGTTTTTCTTGTACTTTTGCAGCACGCCTTCCATTTCCTCCTTTTGTGATTTTTTTACCTTTCTTGGCTGTTTTGAACAGAAGGGAATTCTTTGCTCACCCGGATTGACAGAATCCGGGCTTTTGGGAAAATCCTGTCCAAACTGAAGGCTGCTGGGATGCTACTTATTTCTAAGTGCATTCTAGACAAAGTTGGCGATTACTCAGAAGTCAGCAAACTTCCGGAAGCCATTGGAGAGGTTGCAAACTAGAGGGAGTCCTGGCTCCAATCTACCGCCCGAGGTGGTGCACGCATGGTCCTTGGACTGATGCGCATGCATTACGCCACCTCGAAGTCTTGGCGCGTGGCTACCGGTATCCCTCAAGGATATACAGAAGCACAGAGGGCGGAAATCTTCGAGTCGGTGAAGGGGCACGCCTCCAAAATTGCTCGGATGGTTTCTACCTCCACATTCTACCTGGAGGAAGAGATTCCCATGACTCCAGGAACCCCAGCGACAGCGACGAGGAGGACGACGAGGAGTACTAGGATGCCGCCTAATTCCTGCGTAGCTAGCCGGGAAAATAGAAGCATTACTATTCTCACAATGTAATATCAATTGTAATGCATTCTATCTTTTGTATGAACAAGTACTTATCATTTTGCAGTATTTTTTTTAAGTCTTTGCAAAGTTTGTTAGAGTTTTAATTCCTCTCCTTCTAAGTTTTCTGGTTTGTATGCTTTAGCATTCCTTACTGTTGAAGTGGCTCGAAAGTATGTAATCTTCATGCCAAGTGACTGGGTTCAAACCTATCAGCCAAAACTCAGAGTCATGGATTATACTTAGGAACTTTTACTTACTAATTCCGGTGAGCCAACACACAAACAATCAGATAATACTTAGGAAAAAGTAAGGAATTTTGAAAAGTACGAACCTCAGGCACACAGGCACAATCTGGGGTTCCTAAGCCTTCTTAGGCCAAAAAGCATCCAGTTTTATAACTCCAAGCATGCAGCCACAATTCGGGTTAACATTGAAGCTAACTTGAAAGATCATTGGGAAATAGATAAGACGGAAATATGCTTATAACAGTGAGACAGACAAAACAAAATTGCATGGATTTCCGACAACTTTATTTTATGATCTCAATGGTGTTTACATAGAATTTGAACTAAGTGTAGAAGGGACATAACTGCTGGATGCTCCAGGGTCTCTTTGTCTCTCCTAGTTCTACATCTATCTTTCTTTTTCTCTTGCGATTCGGGTTTTTCAGTCATCTTCCGCGTCTCGAATATCTACAAGGTAATATGACCCATTTTTCATAGCCCTGCTAATGACAAATGGTCCCTCCCAAACTGGGGCTAATTTGTGCTTCCTTTCCTGTACCAATCTTAGCACCAAATCAACTTCTTTGAAAGAACGGTGTTTGATTTTCCGAATATGATAACACCGCAGTCCTTGCTGATAAATGGCGGATCTTTGTAGCACAAGCTCTCATTCTTCTTATAAGAAATCAATGGCATCCTTTCGTGTGTTTTCGGCATCCGAGTCATCGTACGACAGCACTCTTGGGCTATCATGGATCATGTCTATAGGAAGAACTGCTTCTGCACCATAAAAAAAGGAAAAGGGGTGTTTGCCCTGTTGATCTATTCAGCGTCGTTCGAATACTCCAAAACATAGATGGTAATTCTTCTACCCATGCTTCAACTGCTCTATGGAGAGGAGATTCGAGTCTTGGGCGGATTCCTTGCAGTATCAAACTATTCATTTGTCCGACCTTGCCATTGGATTGTGGGTGTGCCACATATGCAAGATCTAGGCGAATTCCCGTTTGCCGGCAATACTTTGCCAACTCTCCAATTGAGAATTTTGTCCCGTTATCCGTGATTATGATATGTGGCACGCTGTATCGCATGACTACGTCAATGACGAAATTTCTAGCAGTTGCACCATCAAGTTTTTTGATGACTTTTGCTTCTACCCACTTGGTATACTTATCCACTGCAACAAGTAGATGTGTGAGTCTGCCTCTTTTGATAATGTGGGTACCTTTGTTTTGATTCGGAGAATACCTCACTGACGTAATACACCGGATGTTGATCTGGAATGCTTTGCTCGTCTTTCCACGATTATCACTGCCCTAACAACCCTGTTAGTTGATGTACGATACAGTGATGTAACATCCAAGTATGAAAACATCCCTTAGTGGTTCAATTTCTTGTTTACTTTCAAGCAATGCATCATGTCATCATCTCATTGCAATTGTTTTACTTATGTTTGCATTGTTTTCATAATGAATCAAACCTTGTTTTCCCACTTGTCTGTTACAATCTTTCAAACAAAGAATTGCAAAACAAAACCTCCCTTGTTTTCCAAATAATTCATTAATGATTCAACTATTAAATTGTTGCCTCAAATCTTTCACTTAATTCCACCAACTAAATTCAAATCATTTCCAATTCTCAAATCAGTACCTATTTGAAACCATAAAACTCACCCAACTTTTCCCTCTCTAAAATCATTCTAAAACCCTAGGGGTAACCCTATTCTTATGCATGTTTTTAATAAGGCTTTATTAAACTCAAATCCCTCTATTTTGGTTTCAAACACAAACTACTATTTTAAAATTTAATTTTTGAAATCCAAGCTTGCAATGTGGTTTCTAATCACCTAAAAAGCTTAACTAAATTTTTCTGTAATTTTCCTTGATTAAAACCTTAACAGTTTTCTCCAAAAGCAAACTACAAAAAAAAAAAAAAAACAGGAGAAATAAAAAGTGGGCAGCACCTAGCGCGCGCGCAGCAGCTAAGCAAGCCCAAGCCCACCTAAGCCTACGCGCGCGCGACCCAACCCAGCTAAGCGCAACTTAACGCTTCGCCGCGCGCCAAGATTCGTGCGGGGTCTTCGTTCAGGAGTACGGCAGCGCATCGCGCCGCGCCACCGCACCCCCTGACGACTCCGGCGGCCACCACTGCGCCTCCACCCTATATAAGCATGCCTAGGGCACCCCCGTACCACCCTATCGCCCTAGGGTTCCTCTCCGCCGCCAATTCGCCTCCTTTCCCTCGAGCTGTCCACCTCTCTGTTTCCTCCCGCCGGCGAGCCTCTGAAGAATTCGATGGCGCCGCCGCAGAGATCACCCACCTAGCCACCCACCTACTGCAACCTCGTCGCCTCGCTACCCTCTCTCTGCTGGGCACCAAAAACCCCACTGGTAAGCCCCAGATCGACGTCGCGTTTCTCTCCTCCCTCCGGCCACCGTGCCGCGTTTTCTGAACCCGACCACCTCGTCGCCGTTGCAGGCCATCTCTGCACCCCCCGTTTCCTGGAACAGCATCGCCTCGCTGTCCTCTACACGTTGAACATCTCCGGGAGCCCGTAGCGCCACTGCTTCCTCTCCGTCGTCTTCGACACCTCCGCGGCCGCCGTCGTCACCCTCCGTCAGCACGCGTCGCCGTCGACCAATCTCGGTGAGCTCCACCGATTCCTGCCCTCCCTCTGCTGCTCTGCTACTGCACAGCGCGCACACCCACGTCCATCATGCGCACACAGCTCAACCACGGCGAGCACGGCCGTGTTTTCACGCCGGCGAGCATCTCTGTTACTCGGTCAGTCGAGCATCGCACGTTCGTCAGTTTCGTCAGAAAAATTCAGACTTTTGCTCGCACCGTAACCATATCCTCACTGCACTGCGTCTACTGATAACAAACGCGACTGCAACGCAGTGGTTCAGTGCTTGCGCTTGCACAGCGAGCTCGCGGGTTCGATCCCCGCGGCCGCAAATCTTTTTTTGGTATTTCTCCTCGCACGCGCGGCCCACCTGGCAGTGGCCCTCCTTGCCACGCTGGCCACGGGACCCACTGGAAGCGTGTGGGTACGCTCCCAGTGCGGTAACAAAGTTTAAAAATCAATTTCGTTAATTTTCTATTTTCTTTTAAAATGGCAGAATAAACCACAAACTTTAAAATTCAATATCTTCTATTTTATAAATCCAACAAATGCAAACTTTATATGTGTTACTATCCAAATTTCATAATCTTTCCAAATATCCAACTTGTGTTCTGTTTTGAATTTTCAAAATACTTTTAAATTTTAAATTTGAATAATTCAAATGCAAATTGAAATAATTCATAACTAATTCATACTGTTTTCAAATAATTCAAATAAGATATGTTTTTCACACCTTTTTGAATACTCTATTCAAATATAAATTTTGTTTTCTGGTTTGAACAATTTAAATGGCCTAAACAATTTAAACCTTGTTTAATTCAATTAAATTTGATAAAAATCATAACTTGATTAATATAAAATATTTTTGAACATGCAAATTATGTTTCCAAACCACCAAAGTGTGAACCTTTCAAATGTGGATTTGAATTTATGGGTTGAACAAATAAAATTCAATTAATATTTAAGCTTGTTTTAAATTCAATTAAAACTTGTTTAATATTGTTTAATTCATAATTAAATAATCCTAAGTCCAATTTCAAATTGTGAAACATGTAATCCAACTAAAATTTGCTAACCTTTTCAAATATCAACTTTGTAATCTGTTTTAAACAATTTAACTTGATGAAAACAATAATTGTTTGTGTACCATGTTTAAGTAACAAAATTCCAAATTTAATAAATGCCTTTCTAAATTGTTAACTATCATTCCAATTGCATTTAAATTGTTATGTTATTGTTATTCATCATGCATGCATCATGATAACAACCAACACCTAATAAATAGTTGTAAATCATTTGTTCCAATTGTTTCAACGGATCCTTTTCCATATGCAACCCTTGCATATGGGTCCATTTAATTTGTGCTATCATGTTAGTCAGTTTATCTAGATGCACCTATTAAATTGTCATGCATCATATTGACTGTGCACAATGCCATGAACATGATTGTTTACATTCCTGTTTTGTCTGCTTGCTTCTTCTCGGTTAAACGACGACTACGTTGAGACCGACGATCCTTACGACACCACTACTCAGGACCTAGCCCAGTACCCGGCTACTGAGCTGCCAGGCAAGTTATCACTCACATGAATCATCGAGTTCCTTTCCACACTTGTTGTCGATACTATCCTTTTGTCTACTATTGCTAGCCCTATGTATCGTTGCCTGTTCTCCGAACCTATCACATGATACCCTGAACCAATGATATTGCCTCACCTCCATACCTACAGCCTTTGTTTGTGCCTTAGTATTATCTAGCATGCTTAGGGTTGCTTTTACTCGAGTCTGTTGTCGGTCACTACTTTTACTATCTTATTACTTGTACCGGGGGCTCGATGTTAATCAATCAATCCTGTTAATTGCTAATGGTACTAATAATTTGATGATAAGGCACCGGCAGGAGGCCCATGAGAGGTTTTGGAGCCTGCTAGTGTCGACCCTAATAGGAAAAGGGTCTTGTCTACTGATCCATGATGAGCGCACTACCCGCATGTGGGAAGCGAGTATGGGCGCCCCCCTCAACTTGACCTGATTCGCATCTCGTCCAAATCATCTCATTTAGTTCGTGCTTTCTATCTGCCGCATGCATGTTTTTGCGAGCCCAGCGCAGGGTGGAACTTTTGTAGTCGGCATATAGGGGGACACGTTCTTAGAGTGCTATGAGGGTCCATTTTCTTCTGGGCTCGATTAGCCGTGCGCCCAAGGTGCTTTGGGCTTGATGCGGAGAATGGTTGGTTGTGTAGAGTACCCCGCTTGGTGGGAGGCATCCCATCTGGCGGGTTATTCTTGCGTGTACGGCCAAATTGGTGCAACCCTGCAGGGATAATCTTCTCGAGAAGCCGTGTTTTCCGCGGTTATGGATTACTTGGTGAAAGTACTGGCTAACAAGTACTCAGGACAACTTCAACATAATGATCAACCATGTTTCACCCAATGATTAATAACTTGACTAGTAATAGCTTATTCACACCAATAACTTGATTCATCTTAATCCAACTGTGTGAGTTATCCTCGGATTGCTTCTTTGGATAAGGGGCGAGATCCAGGATTTGTTTGGTTGAAGTTATCTTTCAGTTGGTTACAATCCTCGATCTTGTCTTATTCTGTTAGCCGGAACTGGTAGTTATTTTCTGTAGTTGGTTAGAGCAGCCAGCAGCAACTTTCATATCACCCCTTTCTTCCGTTGATCCCAAGCATCAATGCTTGTGTTGACGGGTAACTCTTTGATGAAGTGTGAGTCTTGCTTGCCAGTACTTGGATGTACTGACCCCGTTGGGGCTGTGGTTTACGCAGAGTACGACTACGACTACGATGCTTCCCAGGATGGCTACTTTGTGGAGTTCGACGAGACTGCAGACGAGTAGTTAGCTGGACCAGGGCTGGATCCAGGACCTACGTGGATGGGCTTCGTCTTATTTATTTTCTCTGGCTTCTTACGCCTGTTGGATTGTCTGTACCCAGACACCTTTGATTGCTTCCGCTGTTGTAGTGGATGATATGTTGGGACATGTGTCCTTTGGATGATTGTATTCGCTATTTCTGCCTTAGTGAAGGCCAGCTGCAACTTTATTTCTATCTTTTGTGTCGTAGAGATAAGTTGTGATAATCATTCGTTCAAAGCTGTCGACGTACAGTGCGTGCTTGTTATGAAGTACGTCGACAGTAGTGCCTGTGACTCCTAATGGATAGTTTACATCGACGGTGGAATAGTAGGGCTTGTGTTGTCGCGCATAAGCGCAGGCCTACCAGGAAGCTGGGACGTGGGAGCAGTTATGCCCCATAATCCAAGCACCTACTATCCAGTTCGTACGATGAGTATCCCTTAGAAGCCAGGGTGCGACAAATGGTATCAGAGCCTGTCTGCCTGTAGGATTCCTTTTTACTGGTCGCAGTTGAGTCTAGAAACTATTTTGTAGCTATATAGGAAAAATGAAACGTGAGAGTAGGAATTCTGCCATTTTTCTTCTTTCCCCACCAACCCACCCTTTTCTGGTAAGGAAGTGCAACGTTGTTTTTCTTTTCTCACCTAAACTTTCAAGTTAGGATTTCACGTGTTTTGGGTTCTCTGTAGTACCTCAGGACTTTTGGTCTCGTTTTCCCGATGTTGCTTCGATATCATGTTCTTTTCAACATCCTTTTCGTCCGTTGAACCTTGTTGTTGTTTTCCACATCCTTTTTCATCTACCGGAGTCTAATCAAAACCTTCCAAATCATCTGCAGATGGGTCTCAGCTACTACCCGCAGGTGGTTCGCATGACTCGCTGTGAGAGCACCGCCGGTTTTCCGGAGTTGCTGAGAGACATGGTTACCTATCTGGGGTTCCGTTGGGCACCAGAGTACCAGGTCTACGAGCACCAGCGAGAGTTTGACCAGACTTGCTACCGGGCTATCGTCTACATTCTGTCGGATGATGGCAGGAGCATTGTCCACCAGTACGAGGCAGTAGGGTCCACAGTGGATATGGCAGTGCAGCAGGCAGCGTACGTGAGTCTCACCGTCCTCCGTGCTGACTACTGGGGGTTTGATAAGTCCAGTTTCCGTCACATCCCCCGTGGTTACATCACGGCAGCGGGAGTTCACTTCACTGTCCACCGCGACCTGGATACCTACGAGACTGATAGCTCCAGGCTGCAGACCACTGCCCAGTTCGTGTGGCACAGTGACGCCGTTGCTTCCGCACTTTCTCAGGAGTTAGCCTCAGTCAGGGAGCAGCTCCACCTTGCTCTCACTCGTCTGGCGACGTACACCACAGACTTTGTTGGAGACGAGCGCTTTGCACGTGTCGTTCAGCCAGCTGGTCTTCCGTTGCCAGATGCTGGAGGTTACGAGCCGATCAGAGGCCCACTTCTCGACCTCGGAGCTGGTTACACAGGGATTCCCCGCTATGGAGCACAGGGACACGACGCTTTCTACTTCACCACACCGAGAGTTGCTCTCAGAGCAGTTCCTATCTACATGGATCGTCGTGATACCTACTTCCGTGGGGTTCCTCCTCACCGTATCTCTCGTCGTACTACTCACCGCCGTCCTGCGTGATGAGCATGGGAGTACCGTTGTATCCATTACTAGCTGTGTCTAGTTTATCCTTTCGTTTTCGAACCATGTATTGGTCTGTTGGATATTCTGATGTATTTGAACATGTGATGATGTACCTGTTGGTTATCTATTCATGCGTCGGAATAATCTATCTTTCGGTTACCAAGTCTATCCTTTTCTGTTGTTGTGCTAAAATGAATTTCTGTTCAGGATGCCTCCAACCAGGAACAACCCACCTCCGCCACCACCAATGGGGGAACTGTTGGCTCAGATGACCCAAGTGGTGACACAGATGGCCCAGATCCAGGCTAACCAGCAACACAACCAGAATGCTCCAAGGGTCACCATCAAGGACTTCCTCAGCTTGGGCCCAAAATCTTTCGTGGCAACACGTGAGCCCCTGGATGCTGATGACTGGATCCGTGACGTAGCAAGAGCTCTGGAGATTGCTCATGTTGCAGAAGAGGATAAGGTCAAGTACGCCACCTACCTACTGAAGGGTCAGGCAGCTACTTGGTGGGAGAACTACCAGACCATGAGAGCTGGCTATCCTATCACCTGGGGATGTTTCAGGGAGGCCTTCCTGAAGCACCACATCCCGGATGGTCTCATGGAAAGGATGCGTGAGGAATTCTGCTCTCTCAGACAGGGCAAGCTGGACGTTCTCGGCTACCAGAACGAGTTCAATCGTCTCGCTCGGTACGCTGGTGACGAAGTGTCCACCGAAGCCAAGAAGATGGCAAGGTTCCGCCGAGGTTTTAACCCGGAACTGAAGTACGCTCTCACCAACATCAAGTGCAAGGATACTGGACACTATGCTGATAAGTGCACGCAGAAGCAGCTACCCCTACCTCCTCGCCCCAACACCAACCAGGCTATGGTTCGTGCCCCCCCGGCTAAAGCCTTCAACTCCAACAACAGGCCTGTCGGGAGGAACGCGAGGGTGAACCATATCAAGGCCGACAAAGCTGAGGAGGCTGCTGACGTCGTTCTCGGTATATTACCCGTAAACTCTATTCCAGCTAAAGTGTTGTTTGATACTGGAGCATCGCATTCATTTGTGTCAAAGATTTTTGCAAAAGCATACAACCTAGTTCTGGTTCCGCTAAGCAATCAAATGACTGTTCACTCTCCGGGACCGCAAATGTTGACTTCCAAGATAAGCATGGACAATGAGATCCTAATTGGAGGTCGCATATTCCTTGCTTCACTCATGTTGCTGGGAAATTCTGACATTGATGTCATTCTGGGTATGGATTGGTTGAAGACCCACAAAGCTAAAATTGACTGTGCTCAAAAGTCAATAACTCTCTCCCACACTTCAGGCCAGATAGTCTATTCTCCATATGGATCAAGTTCTGTTCAGCTGTTCAACCTCGATGCCAAACCCCTTCCTGCAATTGAAAATGTTCCGGTGGTTTGTGAATTCCCTGACGTCTTTCCAGAAGAGCTGCCAGGGATGCCCCCGGACAGAGCAGTTGAGTTCGTGATCGAGCTTGAGCCAGGTACTGCTCCAATCTCTAAGCATCCATATAAGATAGCTCCTCCTGAACTGAAATTGTTGAAGGAGCAAATCGATATGTACATGGACAAAGGTTTCATTCAGCCTAGTTCCTCCGCTTGGGGTTGCCCAACTCTGTTTGTTGCCAAGAAGGATCAAACAAAAAGACTCGTGGTTGACTATCGTCCTCTCAACGAGAAAACAATCAAGAACAAGTATCCACTCCCTCGTATCGATGATCTTTTTGATCAACTTGCTGGAGCTTCAATATTCTCAAAGTTGGACTTGAGGATGGGGTACCATCAGATAAAGATCAGAAAGGAAGATATTCCTAAAACAGCTTTCACCACTCGTTACGGTCTATATGAATACACCGTCATGTCCTTTGGTCTCACGAATGCACCGGCAACGTTCTCAAGACTCATGAATTCTGTCTTCCATGAATACCTCGACAAGTTCGTTGTGGTATATCTTGATGATATTCTAGTCTATTCCAAATCCGAGGAAGAGCATGGAGAACACCTTCGTCTCACTCTCATGAAACTTCGCGAGCATCGTCTATATGCCAAGTTTTCCAAATGTGAGTTCTGGATTCCAGAAGTTGCATATCTTGGTCATATCATCTCTGCCAAAGGCATTGCCATTGATCCTGAAAAGGTTAAGGCAATTGTTGACTGGAAACCCCCTAAGACGGTGAAGCAAGTCAGAAGTTTTCTTGGCTTGGCTAGCTATTGCCGTCGTTTCGTCCAAAACTTTTCCAAGATTGCTAAACCCCTCACTGATCTCACAAAGAAGGACAAAAAGTTCGTTTGGACTCCACAATGTGATGAGAGTTTCAACCTCCTGAAGACTAAACTCACTTCCACACCTGTTCTGGTTGGCCCCGACACTACCAAACCTTTCCAGATATTCTGTGATGCATCTCTCCAAGGCCTAGGAGCAGTTCTTATGCAAGAACGTCAAGTTGTGGCTTATGCTTCACGTCAGTTGAACCCACATGAGCAAAACTATCCCACTCATGATCTTGAACTTGCAGCAGTTGTGTTTGCCCTCAAGAAATGGAGACAATACTTGTTGGGTAACAAAACTGAAATCTTTTCCGATCATAAGAGTCTGAAATACATCTTCACTCAGCCAGATCTGAACCTCAGGCAAAGGAGATGGATTGAGAAGATTAAAGACTTTGATCTCACCATTTCTTACACTCCAGGCAAGGCTAATGTTATGGCCGATGCTCTCAGTCGCAAATCCTATTGCAATAATCTCATGATCATGGAAAGCCAACCTCCACTTCATGAAGAATTCCAGAAGCTGAACCTTGGTCTTGTTCCTGAAGGATACCTTGCTAGCTTGACAGCCAGCCCAACTCTCGAGGACAAGATTCGTTCTGAACAACTTCGTGATAATGAAATCAAGAAGATTGTGGATCACATCAAGGAGGGCAGTGATAAGTTCAAGTCCTTCTCAATTGATGACAAGGGAACTGTGTTCTTCGAAGGACGCATTGCAGTCCCTCAGATTCAAAGTCTCAAGGATATCATTCTCAAGGAGGCTCATGAAACTCCTCTATCCATTCACCCTGGAAGTACAAAGATGTACCAGGATCTCAAGACTCTGTATTGGTGGCCTGGCATGAAACGTGAAATTGCTCAATACGTTTCTGAATGCGACGTTTGTCAACGTGTTAAGGCAGTCCATCAGAAGACAGCAGGTCTACTCCAACCTCTGAAAATTCCTGAGTGGAAGTGGGACATGATTGAAATGGACTTCGTTACTGGGTTTCCAAAGTCCAAAAAGGGCAACGATGCAATCTTCGTTGTTATTGATCGTCTCACTAAGGTTGCTCACTTCTATGCTGTAAAGGAAACTATCTCAGCTAGCCAGTTAGCAGAGCTCTACACAGCAAAGGTTGTTCCCCTTCATGGTGTTCCATTGGAAATAAGCTCAGATCGTGGAAGTATTTTCACTTCTCATTTCTGGAAAAGCTTTCAAGAAGCATTGGGCACTAAACTTCTGTTCAGCACAGCTTATCACCCTCAGTCTCAGGGGCAAGTCGAAAGAGTCAATCAGATTCTCGAGGATATGCTCAGGGCATGTGGTCTCTCCTTTGGCATGAAATGGGAGGATTGCCTTCCATATGCTGAATTCTCCTACAACAACAGCTACCAGGCAAGCCTAGGCATGGCACCATTTGAGGCATTGTATGGTCGCAGATGCAGGAGTCCAATCAATTGGTCTGGAGCTGGTGAACGTTCACTTTTAGGCCCTGACATTGTTAAGGAAGCCGAGGAGAAAGTTCGTATCATTCGTGACAATCTCAGGATTGCTCAGTCTCGTCAGAAGAGCTATTATGATAGCAAGCACAGGGATATGGTCTATGCACCTGGTGATAAGGCATATCTCCGTGTAACTCCCCTCAGAGGCACTCATCGTTTTGGTGTGAAAGGAAAGCTTGCACCAAGATACATTGGCCCTTTCAACATCCTCTCAAGACGTGCAGAGAATGCTTATCGTCTTGAACTTCCAGAAAAACTATCCAAAGTGCACGATGTGTTCCACGTGTCACAACTCAAGAAGTGTTTCAAAGATCCAGATCGTGCAGTTGATCATGATTCCATTGAGCTGCAAGATGATCTATCTTATGAGGAGCACCCTATTCGTATTCTCGATGAGACCGAGCGTAAGACTCGCAACAAGAGCACCAAGTTCTTGAAAGTCCAATGGTCGCATCATTCCGATAAAGAGGCAACGTGGGAGACCGAAGAGGATCTTCGCAAGAAGTATCCGGACCTGTTCATTTCTCAGTAGGGAATCTCGGGGCGCGATTCCTTCAAGGGGGGGCGTTTTGTAACATCCAAGTATGAAAACATCCCTTAGTGGTTCAATTTCTTGTTTACTTTCAAGCAATGCATCATGTCATCATCTCATTGCAATTGTTTTACTTATGTTTGCATTGTTTTCATAATGAATCAAACCTTGTTTTCCCACTTGTCTGTTACAATCTTTCAAACAAAGAATTGCAAAACAAAACCTCCCTTGTTTTCCAAATAATTCATTAATGATTCAACTATTAAATTGTTGCCTCAAATCTTTCACTTAATTCCACCAACTAAATTCAAATCATTTCCAATTCTCAAATCAGTACCTATTTGAAACCATAAAACTCACCCAACTTTTCCCTCTCTAAAATCATTCTAAAACCCTAGGGGTAACCCTATTCTTATGCATGTTTTTAATAAGGCTTTATTAAACTCAAATCCCTCTATTTTGGTTTCAAACACAAACTACTATTTTAAAATTTAATTTTTGAAATCCAAGCTTGCAATGTGGTTTCTAATCACCTAAAAAGCTTAACTAAATTTTTCTGTAATTTTCCTTGATTAAAACCTTAACAGTTTTCTCCAAAAGCAAACTACAAAAAAAAATAATAAAACAGGAGAAATAAAAAGTGGGCAGCACCTAGCGCGCGCGCAGCAGCTAAGCAAGCCCAAGCCCACCTAAGCCTACGCGCGCGCGACCCAACCCAGCTAAGCGCAACTTAACGCTTCGCCGCGCGCCAAGATTCGTGCGGGGTCTTCGTTCAGGAGTACGGCAGCGCATCGCGCCGCGCCACCGCACCCCCTGACGACTCCGGCGGCCACCACTGCGCCTCCACCCTATATAAGCATGCCTAGGGCACCCCCGTACCACCCTATCGCCCTAGGGTTCCTCTCCGCCGCCAATTCGCCTCCTTTCCCTCGAGCTGTCCACCTCTCTGTTTCCTCCCGCCGGCGAGCCTCTGAAGAATTCGATGGCGCCGCCGCAGAGATCACCCACCTAGCCACCCACCTACTGCAACCTCGTCGCCTCGCTACCCTCTCTCTGCTGGGCACCAAAAACCCCACTGGTAAGCCCCAGATCGACGTCGCGTTTCTCTCCTCCCTCCGGCCACCGTGCCGCGTTTTCTGAACCCGACCACCTCGTCGCCGTTGCAGGCCATCTCTGCGCCCCCCGTTTCCTGGAACAGCATCGCCTCGCTGTCCTCTACACGTTGAACATCTCCGGGAGCCCGTAGCGCCACTGCTTCCTCTCCGTAGTCTTCGACACCTCCGCGGCCGCCGTCGTCACCCTCCGTCAGCACGCGTCGCCGTCGACCAATCTCGGTGAGCTCCACCGATTCCTGCCCTCCCTCTGCTGCTCTGCTACTGCACAGCGCGCACACCCACGTCCATCATGCGCACACAGCTCAACCACGGCGAGCACGGCCGTGTTTTCACGCCGGCGAGCATCTCTGTTACTCGGTCAGTCGAGCATCGCACGTTCGTCAGTTTCATCAGAAAAATTCAGACTTTTTCTCGCACCGTAACCATATCCTCACTGCACTGCGTCTACTGATAACAAACGCGACTGCAACGCAGTGGTTCAGTGCTTGCGCTTGCACAGCGAGCTCGCGGGTTCGATCCCCGCGGCCGCAAATCTTTTTTTGGTATTTCTCCTCGCACGCGCGGCCCACCTGGCAGTGGCCCTCCTTGCCACGCTGGCCACGGGACCCACTGGAAGCGTGTGGGTACGCTCCCAGTGCGGTAACAAAGTTTAAAAATCAATTTCGTTAATTTTCTATTTTCTTTTAAAATGGCAGAATAAACCACAAACTTTAAAATTCAATATCTTCTGTTTTATAAATCCAACAAATGCAAACTTTATATGTGTTACTATCCAAATTTCATAATCTTTCCAAATATCCAACTTGTGTTCTGTTTTGAATTTTAAAAATACTTTTAAATTTCAAATTTGAATAATTCAAATGCAAATTGAAATAATTCATAACTAATTCATACTGTTTTCAAATAATTCAAATAAGATATGTTTTTCACACCTTTTTGAATACTCTATTCAAATATAAATTTTGTTTTCTGGTTTGAACAATTTAAATGGCCTAAACAATTTAAACCTTGTTTAATTCAATTAAATTTGATAAAAATCATAACTTGATTAATATAAAATATTTTTGAACATGCAAATTATGTTTCCAAACCACCAAAGTGTGAACCTTTCAAATGTGGATTTGAATTTATGGGTTGAACAAATAAAATTCAATTAATATTTAAGCTTGTTTTAAATTCAATTAAAACTTGTTTAATATTGTTTAATTCATAATTAAATAATCCTAAGTCCAATTTCAAATTGTGAAACATGTAATCCAACTAAAATTTGCTAACCTTTTCAAATATCAACTTTGTAATCTGTTTTAAACAATTTAACTTGATGAAAACAATAATTGTTTGTGTACCATGTTTAAGTAACAAAATTCCAAATTTAATAAATGCCTTTCTAAATTGTTAACTATCATTCCAATTGCATTTAAATTGTTATGTTATTGTTATTCATCATGCATGCATCATGATAACAACCAACACCTAATAAATAGTTGTAAATCATTTGTTCCAATTGTTTCAATGGATCCTTTTCCATATGCAACCCTTGCATATGGGTCCATTTAATTTGTGCTATCATGTTAGTCAGTTTATCTAGATGCACCTATTAAATTGTCATGCATCATATTGACTGTGCACAATGCCATGAACATGATTGTTTACATTCCTGTTTTGTCTGCTTGCTTCTTCTCGGTTAGACGACGACTACGTTGAGACCGACGATCCTTACGACACCACTACTCAGGTTCTAGCCCAGTACCCGGCTACTGAGCTGCCAGGCAAGTTATCACTCACATGAATCATCGAGTTCCTTTCCACACTTGTTGTCGATACTATCCTTTTGTCTACTATTGCTAGCCCTATGTATCGTTGCTTGTTCTCCGAACCTATCACATGATACCCTGAACCAATGATATTGCCTCACCTCCGTACCTACAACCTTTGTTTGTGCCTTAGTATTATCTAGCATGCTTAGGGTTGCTTTTACTCGAGTCTGTTGTCGGTCACTACTTTTACTATCTTATTACTTGTACCGGGGGCTCGATGTTAATCAATCAATCCTGTTAATTGCTAATGGTACTAATAATTTGATGATAAGGCACCGGCAGGAGGCCCATGAGAGGTTTTGGAGCCTGCTAGTGTCGACCCTAATAGGAAAAGGGTCTTGTCTACTGATCCATGATGAGCGCACTACCCGCATGTGGGAAGCGAGTATGGGCGCCCCCCTCAACTTGACCTGATTCGCATCTCGTCCAAATCATCTCATTTAGTTCGTGCTTTCTATCTGCCGCATGCATGTTTTTGCGAGCCCAGCGCAGGGTGGAACTTTTGTAGTCGGCATATAGGGGGACACGTTCTTAGAGTGCTATGAGGGTCCATTTTCTTCTGGGCTCGATTAGCCGTGCGCCCAAGGTGCTTTGGGCTTGATGCGGAGAATGGTTGGTTGTGTAGAGTACCCCGCTTGGTGGGAGGCATCCCATCTGGCGGGTTATTCTTGCGTGTACGGCCAAATTGGTGCAACCCTGCAGGGATAATCTTCTCGAGAAGCCGTGTTTTCCGCGGTTATGGATTACTTGGTGAAAGTACTGGCTAACAAGTACTCAGGACAACTTCAACATAATGATCAATCATGTTTCACCCAATGATTAATAACTTGACTAGTAATAGCTTATTCACACCAATAACTTGATTCATCTTAATCCAACTGTGTGAGTTATCCTCGGATTGCTTCTTTGGATAAGGGGCGAGATCCAGGATGGGTTTGGTTGAAGTTATCTTTCAGTTGGTTACAATCCTCGATCTTGTCTTATTCTGTTAGCCGGAACTGGTAGTTATTTTCTGTAGTTGGTTAGAGCAGCCAGCAGCAACTTTCATATCACCCCTTTCTTCCGTTGATCCCAAGCATCAATGCTTGTGTTGACGGGTAACTCTTTGATGAAGTGTGAGTCTTGCTTGCCAGTACTTGGATGTACTGACCCCGTTGGGGCTGTGGTTTACGCAGAGTACGACTACGACTACGATGCTTCCCAGGATGGCTACTTTGTGGAGTTCGATGAGACTGCAGACGAGTAGTTAGCTGGACCAGGGCTGGATCCAGGACCTACGTGGATGGGCTTCGTCTTATTTATTTTCTCCGGCTTCTTACGCCTGTTGGATTGTCTGTACCCAGACACCTTTGATTGCTTCCGCTGTTGTAGTGGATGATATGTTGGGACATGTGTCCTCTGGATGATTGTATTCGCTATTTCTGCCTTAGTGAAGGCCAGCTGCAACTTTATTTCTATCTTTTGTGTCGTAGAGATAAGTTGTGATAATCATTCGTTCAAAGCTGTCGACGTACAGTGCGTGCTTGTTATGAAGTACGTCGACAGTAGTGCCTGTGACTCCTAATGGATAGTTTACATCGACGGTGGAATAGTAGGGCTTGTGTTGTCGCGCATAAGCGCAGGCCTACCAGGAAGCTGGGACGTGGGAGCAGTTATGCCCCATAATCCAAGCACCTACTATCCAGTTCGTACGATGAGTATCCCTTAGAAGCCAGGGTGCGACAAGTGACATGGGTTCTTCGTCTTTTGGGGATGCCAAAATCGGAGCTTTCATCAAGGTTTCTTCTAGCTGGGTTAATGTTTTGTCCGCCTCTTCTGCCCATTCAAATTTGTCAGATTTCTTCAGCAGTTTGTATAATGGCAAAGCTTTGTCACCTAGCCGGCTTATAAACCTGCTAACGGCGGCTGCAAAACCCATCAGTCTTTGGACATCTTTTAGGCACGTAGGCCTTGTGATTTTTAAGATTGCCTTGATCTTTTCCGGGTTTACTTCTATTCCTCTGTGAGAAACGATAAAACCTAGAAGCTTTCCTAAGGGAATCCCGAATACACACTTTAATGGATTCAACTTCATTTTATAAGTGCGCAAGTTTTCGAAGGTTTCTTGTAGATCTTCAAGGAGTGTCTCCTTTTCCTTGGAAACGACGGCAATATCATCCACATAAACATGGACGTTTTGGCCAATCTGAGTATGCAAGCATCTTTGCATGCAACGCTGATATGTTGCACCGGCGTTCTTCAAGCCAAAAGGCATGGTTATGTAATAGTATGTTCCATATGGGGTTATGAAGGAAGTTTTTATTTGGTCTTCGTCCTTCATACATATTTGATGGTACCCAGAATAAGCATCCAAAAAGCATAAAATCTCAGAGCCAGCAGTGGCATCTATTATTTGATCGATTCACGGTAACACAAACCTATCTTTTGAACACAATTTGTTCAAGCTGGTGTAATCTATACACATCCTAAGAACAATACTATCCTTCTTCGGGACTAATACTGGGTTTGCGGACCAATCAGTATGTATAACTTCCCGTATAAAATCAGCTGCTAAAAGCCGGATAATTTCCTTGCCTATAGCCTTTCGTCTTCTTCCATCGAAACGACGGCGACCTTGTTTGACGGGTTTTGATCCTGAGATTACTTTGAGTTGGTGCTCAGCAAGTTCCCTCGGCACACCTGGCATATCAGCAGGACACCAGGCAAAAATGTCCCAGTTCTCACGTAGAAACTTGATGAGCGTGCTTTCCTATTTGTCAGTCATTCTTGTCCCCACTAGGACAAATTTTGTTGGATCTTTAGGGTCTAGGATGACATGTCTTGTATTCTCCGAGGCTTTGAAACTATCTGCCGTCTTCTGGCTCTTATTTCCTGCCGACATTTCTGTCGGCGACACTTCTTTAGCTAGCTCCTTCAATTCTTCCTTTCGAATCACTTGTTCGGCACAAAGGGCATTTCCTTTCTCCAGCTTGTTCGCCAATTTAAAGTCTCCAGATATGGTGATTACTCCTCCTTTTGGCCCTGGCATCTTCAGCTTGTTATAAAATATAACATGATCTTGCCATGAATTTGGAGAATCCGGACGTCCGAGTATTGCGTGATAAACATTTTAGAACGGCACCACCTCGAATGAGATCCTTTCCTGACGGAAGTGTTCTCTATTTCCAAAGGTTACGTCTAGGGAAATTTCTCCTAGGGATTGTGCTTGTCTGCCAGGAACAATACCATGAAAGTGTATGTTACTGTGATTGAGATGGGTCTCAGAGATGTGTAGCTGCTTCCATGTACTTAAGTACATGATACTGATACTAGATCCTCCATCCATCAACACTATTTTGAGCCTAGTGTTTTGAACAATAGGGCTTACGACCAAAGCATGCGTGCCGGGTTCTGGGATGTTACCGGGATGATCAGACTAATCCGAGGTAATTGGCATATTTTAATACTTCAAGTACTTTGGAGTTGGAGGAACAACCGCGTTGATTTCTCGAAGTGTTCTTTTCGCCTGTTTTGCTGAGGAAGTTGCCAGGAAAGTTAGGTTATATTCTCCTTCAACTCTCAGGAGTTTTGGCTCGCCTTTCCGCTGTTGTTCCTGGATTTTATCATCAGTGTCTGACTCACTTTCTTCTTTTTCAGCTTCCGGCTTTTGCTTGTTGAACTTCCGTTTGGAGTTCTTTCCTTTGTTCCTGGATCCTGCAGTGCCTTTCATGTGTTTGTTGAGGCGGCACTGCACATTGGTATGGGTAGGATTCCCAAATTGTGAATAGTGGACACAGTTTTCCGACTTTATCTTCTCCCATTCTTCTTTAGAATAGGAGATTGGCTCTGTGTTTCTTCCTTTCAATTTTCTTCCATTGTCTTTTCCAAAGATTAAGTTTACTTCTTTGGGTTTTGGCTGTGCTTCTGGAGTAGCCTTCTTTTCAGAATGAGATGCCTTTTTGGCCTGAACCAAAGCATCAATATTGCCACCTCTCGCTCTGATATCATCTTCAGCCGCTGCATGTTCATTGGCCGTGGTAAGCATAGATCCGAGATCTTTGTGCTCCTTCGAACCAACCATGAATGGTACGAGGCCGGGTTTCAGGCCGTTGATGAAAGCATCATTGCTTGTACATCACCTACTCAAGAGCAACTATTCTTCATTGCTTTCCATCTTGAGATAAAGTCGACATATGACTCATCCTCATATTGCACGCAACGGTTCAGGTGGTTTATACTCTTAGGACGTTTGTACGTGCCCCGAAAGTGCTGAGCAAATACTCTCGCCATATCTTCCCAGCAGTTCACTGTCCTTGACGGTAGCCCATTGATCCAATCTCTGGCTCCATCTAATAACATTAGGGGAAGAAACTTTACATCCTCTAACTCCGTCCCTTTGTTAATCTGGACGGCAGTATAGTAATCTGAAATCCATGTATCCGGGTTAGTGCTTCCGGTATACTTTTGATAAGTTGGACCAACTTTGGCAAAACCAGAATGTAGGATCCTGTCAGTGAAGCACTTAGGTCCAAAGTATAGATCGTCTCTTTCCGCCTTATCGACATGAGCGGAATACCTTCCAGCTGAATGGATAGAAGGGGATCTGCTCCTTTCTGGCGCATTGTTGCGCGAGTGTGCTCTTCCGGGATTATCCCTACTTCTTCCGTTGTCGTGTCCTTTAGAATGAGGTGGAGTTCTACTCCTAGGCTTGTCTTTGTTCCTAGGAGGAGTACGAATCTCTCACTCATGTGAGGATTGTCATATCTTCCCGCTTTATCAAATGGGTGTCTCGGAGGCGGCATTACTTTTCCGTCTTTCCGGTTTTGTTCCTCCCGTTCTTTGTAATCACGGAGATTATTTCCGCCTTTTGGCAGATGGGATAATGTTCTTGACGCTGCATCCTTGTTATCCGGGATTTTCTTGCCCTTCCTAGGATCTCCTTTCTTTTCTTAGAATCGCCCGAATATCCAGGTTCACCAGGTTCAGGTGCTCCAGCGACGCATGTGGCGGTTTTGCATAGGGCAGAGTCATCATGTAACTTCCATGATCGTGTCTGTCCTTGATGTTTCTGTTGTAATGCCTTTCCTAGGAAAGCATACACTCCCTGAAGTTTTTTATCATTGGAGTACAGATCTTCATTAAGGATGGCGAACGTGGCTTCCGCGTTTTCGGCTGCGGTTTTGTATATGCGTTCGCACATGGCGTTAGTGCCGTTAACCTGGCTTTGCCAAGAAGGGTTTTCAAACCTCTTTCTTGCTGGCAGTTCATCCGATTTTGAAATTTCGGGTAACTGCGTAGGTATCCCAGATCTATTCCTTCTCTCGTATTTCTCTATTTCTTCCTACTGCAATTTAATGTCAGTCTGGGTTTTGATGAGGTTTTCCTGATCACGGAATAGATGTTGCTGATGTCGCTGTAGAGCTTGTCTCCTCGCTTCCAGCACTTCCGGGGGCTCGTCTCGTGCCACCGGGGTTTGAATCAAATCAATTTCATCATGTTCCGACATTTGGGGAACGGGGATTTCATTCTGTTTCTTCTCTGCAGGTTTGACTCTGCTGCCTCCTCCTACTTCCAGGTTTTGGTTGGCAATATCTGCCAACTTTTCCATGTTCTTCTTCTGGAGTTTATATTGGAGTTTATTAGCAGTTTTATTTTTCTTTTTGGAAGAATGAGGCTTCTTGCCAGGTTCTTCCTCCGACTATTCTATGACATCATGGTAAGTTGGACTAGCTTCACCATCCTCTTTTTCCTCATCCGGCGGAGGTGTTTTGGGGTTTTCATCGTCTTCGGCATTCGAGTTTTCAGTCGGTTTTGCCATAAGTACTTCATGGAAGCTCCCTTTCATAGATTTGACATTTCTCTCGAAAGCGTCCTCATCTTCGTCTTCAGAATCTATGTCTTAAGATCCGGGTTCCGACTCCAACCTTGCTTCAATAGCAGCTAATACAGAGTCGGCTTCCGAGTTCGTCGCCTCGTTGACGGATGTTCGATCTTCCCCTTTTTCTGTGGAATGATGTTTTTCTGCTTCTTCCACGGGATTAGTTTCTTCTGTGTTGTCCGCGATCTCGGACTTCACCATGCCAATGAAGTGAGACCTGGTTGCAGGCATCTCCGAAGAGGCGGCAAATTCGGCACTTTGGCGATTCGAGCAGAATCCGGTATCATAGTTTTCCTCAATTGGGTATAGGGAGGGTGGGATAAGTTTACTTCCACCATAGAATCCCATCGCTTCTGTTGTTAATCCGATAAAAATATTTGCAGATCCAATCGGTAAAACGCCGGCACTTGCCAGGTGATTCCGTGCCGGCATGTACGATCCGTTGTCGAGAAAGCGCTAGACGTCGCCTTCAAATTTCAGGCTTCAGACAGTTATTGTACTGCCGATTCCGCCGATTATTCCCGATCAAAACGTAACTCCTAACGCCGCTAGCCCCACGGTGGGCGCCAACTGTCGAGACATCATAGTATAGTTCATAGACGGGGGTGCCATGAGCCTACTGGTAGAACCGTGGGGGATGTGATAATACGACAAACGAGAACACCGAATTTTACCCAGGTTCAGTACGATGCAACTAGGCGGCGTTCCTACTCCTGCAATCTCACTAAATTAGGGATAAAGCCTGAAGTATACAAAGTACAATGTGAGTATGGTTTCGCTAACTCGGCGACGATCAACTTCTCGGCGAGTTGGCTTGTAGCTAATTGTCTATCTGTTCTTTCTCCCATCCGGCTTTATATAGATAGCCGGATTAGGGCTTACAGAAAGGAAACTTAGAAGACTACTGATAGTATCTAACTTGGAAAGTAAGGAATCTGTCTTCTCCTTCAAGCCGCACCACATTGGGCCGTGGTCCGGATCCTTCTAGAATCCGGCTTCCCCCGTGTCAGCTTATTGGGCCGCCCAATAGACTATGATCCATTAACTATGGGCCACACTGGTAATCCGGCTTTTAGGCCAATGCCGGACATACCCCTGATTGGCATATATCCGACACTCGGGTTCTCCTGAGGTATAAGAGAGACCCACGGGCCTGGAGCCTGGATGGCGGATTTGACGGAAGCCGATGTTTTGGCTCCTGAATTCTAGGTTAGGAACCTTCCTTTTTTTATTTTCTCTTTTACTTATTCTATCGGGTGCGCGAACAACGCTCCCGATAGGAATAGCCCCCAAGTCTGGGTTTGGCTGCTTGCAGGCGAGTACAGACTCAAGATCTGACTCAATTGTTGTTTTTTGCGTTACCCCAACCTTTTGTGGCGAGTATGAAGGATCTGAGCACCCACTTCATTTGCATCGGAAGGCAAAGGGATTTTGCCTTAGCTAACTTTGCCAAAGTAAAAAGTAAGAGTTTACTTCTATGAATTTCGGTCATCCTTTTTCTTACTAGCATACCTAGTTAACTCGTTTTGGCTTATCTTTAGAACTCTTGGCTTCAACCACTGCTAAGAAGAAGTCTGCCATGGCTCGAGTGAAAGAACTCGAAGCTCGGAATGTTGCTCTAAAGCTGGAAGTCACCTCTGCTCAAAAGGAGGTAGAAGCTGCCCTTAAGAAAGCCGAGGAGTCGAAGGAGAAAGAGATAGAGGCTAACAAGAAATTTTCTAACTTATAAGAAGCTCTTGTTACTCGATTACACTCTCTGACTGATAACTTGGCAGGTGATTAACCTTTCCTTCGTCCTTTTTCGAGTATCTTGTAATACCCTCATGTTTTTGGCTAATAGTTCCTTCATGTTGTTACAGCCGCTGTCGGGAGTCCTCCTTCCCTATCTCGTCGACCGCGAGAGGGTTCATTGCTAGATACGGTGACTTCCTCCGAGGAGCAAGTGAAAAAGGTCACGAGTGTGCTGGGGAAGCTCAGGGGAGTACTCGTGTCTTTTCACGAGTGCTTATTCCCGAAGGAGAAAGTTCCCGCCACCCTGGATGGTTTACTAGATGTATTCCACAACACCAGTGTTCTGACTAATTTTAGTCGGGAGCAGACTCTGTCAGGTCCAGAAACGTTGTTGACACTCGCCCGTGCCCATAGTATTCAAGGGAATTTTGAAGCTGCACTAAGCGGGCCTCCACTGAATGCGGACGGGCAAGAGGTAGACCTCAACCCTTTTGCCTCAGAGTCTGTTAGGTTAGCTGATATTCTCCCAAAAATGCTCGAAGCACGAGTAAAAGCTGTTGAAGCCGCTAAGGGTGCTGAGGGAGCATCCACCTAGTTTTTTAGTGTTGTTTGTAATGAACTTTAGCAACAGCATCAATTGTTTTAATGCAGTAAATCTGCCCGGTTGCTTGTAATGAACCTTGTTCAGCTTTTCCGCTTCTTTTGAAATCCATCTGAAGTGTTTCCTTGATCTGTCGCTAGTATTGAATTTCCCCCTTTTATATTCGTGCTTTCTCCCAATGGGAGTAGATCTCAAGTGTGAGGTGGGATGCCTCTACTAGGTACTCCGAGTAAAATAGTAATCGAGTATATCTTTCTTATTCCTGTAGGCGCCTGAGATTTCTGGTTCTCCACACCCTTCGACTTCCACTCCTTCAACTTCTTACCCCTCCAATTTAGTGCAATTGCTGAGCGCCAAGCTTTTGAGTAAGGAGGAGGAAGTAAAACATTTGAAGACTCAGTTGCATACTGCAAAGGAAAAGGAGCAAACTGCAGCTCATCGTGAAGACTTCCTCTTGGTTGAATTAGCGGCGATAATGACTGATTTAGCATTTAAGTTTTAGAGTGCCCATTTTTCTGTTTTGTCCCATTTTAGCTATTGCTGAGCTAGTGAAAATGACTATGTAGGTGTCCAAGAAAATACTGTTGAAGAGACTCGATATATCGAAGAAGAGTGGTCGTAACTTTCTGCATATAGTTCATCCTCTTTCTGGGTTGATGCTAAGAAATCTCGAGTGTTTTTGACTCTGAGAACTCGAGCTCAACAAGTTGGCCGAGTGATTGGGTCTTTCCATGCAGCTTTCTGTAATATTTATGGGGCCATATTTCCGCTTAACAGGCTACCCGAAAGATTGTTCAATCTGATGAAGAAATTCAGTAGTTTCGATCATGCGAAAGCATTTGTTTGCCGCCAGTTAGTCGGTGCAGAAAAATTTGTTTTAGCTATCCCCAAGACCCACTACCTGCACATGAATCTGATGAAGATTGATAGGGGTCCTCATGCACCATGTAGTAGCCAGCGTGTAAATATGACTACGAGATATGAGGCAGCGACTCCTGCAGCAGTTGCACCGATGCGTATGGCTGAGGAGGAGACTGGTATTCAACTGCAAGGTGGTTTTGCTCCAGATTTGTAGATGTAATATTTGTATCATGGCTACAAATCACTCTGTAATTGTGTACTTCAATAAGGGACTCAATGTTTTTGATTGAGTAAGCTGGTTCATATTTCTTTGTACTTATGATTATTACTCCGAATTTTCTGTTCGGGTTCCTTGGTCCACGATACATAAATATTTCAGCAGCGACTACTATTATAACTTTAGACCAATTTTTCATGCATGGACCGTCGGGTGCGCGAACAGCGCTCCTGATGGGAGTAGCCCCCAAGTCTGGGTTCGGTTGTTTACAGCGAGCGCAGACTCAAGTATTTGCTATACTGTTTGGCTGCGTAGCCAAGTGTATCGAATGCGACTATGCCTGGTAGTTACCCCAAGATTTTATGTCTTAAACGTTTTGCTGCACGGCCCCCTAGTGTATCGAGTTTGACTACGACTGTGAGTTACCCCAAGATTTTCTGTCTTAAACGTTTTGCTGCGCAGCCTCCGAATATATCGAGTGCGACTACGGCTGGGAGTTACCCCAAGATTTTCTGTCTTAAACGTTTTGTTGCGCAGTCCCCGAGTGTATCGAGTGCGACTACGGTTGGGAGTTACCCCAAGATATTCTGTCTTAAATGTTTTGCTGCGCATCTCCTGAGTGTATCGAGTGCGACTACGACTGGGAGTTACCCCAAGATTTTTTGTCTTAAACGTTTTGTTGCGCAGCTCCCTAGTGTATCGAGTGCGACTACGGCTGGAAGTTAGCCTAAGATTGTCTGTCTTAAATGTTTTGCTGCGCATCCCTTGAGCCTAGCTGTAACTTTGCAGGGTGAGGCTGCGACTAACTTCATAATTATAACCGTAAAATAGACAGACGAAAATTCTTTGTTGCAGAGAGGTAATATTTGATTTGTTTAATGAAGATACATAAATGGCTAAGATTTCCTTATTCTAAATTGCACCAGATAATAAACTTTTATGCATAAAAAAGATGTAGTTGTGATACGTTTCACGGGTTCTTGTAGAAATTCCCTGTCTTCAGTGTCCTTAGGTGTGCGTCATTCTCGAGTACTTCTTCTATGACGTATGGTTCTTCACATAAGGTTCCTGATGTGCTCCAAATGACTATGAAATTTTGTTGAACTCGATGTCACAGCTGTCTGACTTTTTGTTATTTACTCGTATTGTAATAACTCCCTTAGGGCATCTCCAGTCGACCCCCCCCCCCAGATCCACCAAGCGGCCTTTTTAGCGGCGAAAGCGCTGAAAAGCGCCGTTTCTGCACCAACCGGCCCCCAGAAGCCCAAATAGCGCCGTTTCGATGCTATTTCGCGCCGCGGCACTCAGGCGAAACCCAGCCCACTGGGTTCGGCTTGTGGGGGCGAAATGGCGGGGCAGCCCACGCGGGCCAGCGCTGTCAGCGACGCATGGGAAAATCGCGCGAACAAAAACCCCCGCCCATGAGCTTCTTCTCGGCTCGCGCGTCGGTGAAAGGCTGCTGGCGTTTATGGCGTGGCGGGCGGCCAGTGCATGCGCCCGTTCAAAGGCTGCCGGAGTAATGGCGTGGCGGGCGGCAGCGACGACACGCGGCGCAGTAAATGCCCCGGCAGGGCTACAAAAGGCCGCCCCGCTCGCTGCTCTCGCCATTCTTCCTCCTCGCCGCTCTCCCCATTCTTCCTCCTTGCCGCTTTGCTCATTCTTCCCTCCTCGCCGGAGATGTCGAGCTACGATGAAGCCGCCGCGGCCAACGGCTAGCGCCGCCGCCACCTCCGCAAGCACGAGGCGTGGGCGTTGTATCGGGCGGGCTATCCGTGCCCGCCCGATATGCGCGACCCAAGCTCTGTCGCCGGACAACCACGGTGGGAACTCAGCGTCGGCGGGGTCCCCGTGCCCCCCATCCCCTCCACCGACGTGGAGTTCAGGCAAACCATCGACGAGGTTCGTCGAGGGCTGACGCCGGACGAGGCCGCGCAGCTGCGCTGGAGGCCCCATGGAAACGACGCCTTCTGGTGGCAGGAGCTTCAACGCCGCCATGACGCGGACGTCGCCGCCGAGGGCAACAACGGCCCTGTCGAGGGCCGCGCCAACGGCATCGGCCGCAAGCGGTGGTGGGGAGGCCAGCACCGCACGCTCGAGTGGGTGCTGGACTACATCGACGCCGGCAACGAGCCAGGGCTACCCTCGTGGGAAGCGCGGCGGATGGGCGGATCCTCGTCGGTGTCGCACCCGGACTTCTAGGGGATACTCACAGTCCGTTAAACAGTAGATAAATGGCTTACGGGGCATACCGGCACCCGCATCTCAATATGAGCAGGCCAACACGTAAACGTGTGACAACCATTCTCTACTATTCATCGTCTGCGCAAACCATCCCATAGAAATCCAGATACTTCCGTTGACGTACTTCAAAACATACACACAGGGTACGTCAACGGCATTTGAACAAGTGATATCACAACAGATCTGTACGACACAAAAGATTGAAATAAGGTGCAAATAGCTCTCACTAGAGCAGAGATAGCAAATATAATCATCCAGAGGACACATGTCCCAACATATCATCATTACATCACAGCGGAAGCATTCAACAGGTCTGAGTACAGACAAGATCCAAATAGGCCTAAGAGGCCGGAAACGAAAAGACGGAGCCCATCCACGAAGTCTCGGATCCTGCCCGGGTCCGCTATCTACTCGTCAGCAGTCTCGTCAAACTCCACGTAGTAGCCACCATGGGGATCCTCAGAAACGTAGTCTGCGGAAACCACAGCCCCAAAGGGGTCAGTACATAAACGTACTGGCAAGCAAGACTCACAATTCACCAAAGTGTAACCCGTCAACACCAAGCACAGATGCTTTGGGTTCAACGGAAGAAAGGGGATATAAAAGATGCTGCAACTGGCTGCTCTAACCAACTACAGAAACATGCTACAACCTCCGGCTATCAGAAAAGGGATAAGGTAGCTTATCGTAACCAACTAATAACTAACTCCAAACAAACCCATCCTGGATCTCGCCCCTTATCCAAAGAAGCAATCCGAGGATAACTCACACAGTTGGATTAATGATGGTTCAAGTTATTGTGTCAATCAGACTATTACTAATCAAGTTATCATTAATTAGGTGTAGATTGTTCTGAGTACTTGTTAGCCAGTACTTTCACCAAGTAATCCATAACCGCGGAAAACACGGCTTCTCGAGAAGATTTAACCCTGCAGGGATGCACCAATTTGGCCGTACACGTAAGAATACCCTGCCAGATGGAATGCCTCCCACCAAGCGGGGCACTCTACACAACTCAACTCTTCTTCGCATCAAGCCCAAAGAACCACATGCTGTGCGTGCGCGGCTAATCGAGCCCCACGAAGAAAAGGGGACCCTCATAGCACTCTAAGACCACGCTGCCCTAAATGCCGACTACAAAAGTTCCACCCTGGCGCCAAGGGTTCGCACCTGCACATGCATGCATCAAATGGAAAGCCCGAACTAAGTGTGGCGATTTGGACGAGATGTGAATCGAATCAAATTGAGGGGGACGCCCATACTCGCTTCCCACATGCGGTTAGTGCGCTCATCATGGATCAGTAGACAAGACCCTTTTCCTAATTAGGGTCGACACTAGCAGGCTTCAAAACCACGCCGGGCCTCCTGCCGGTGCCTTATCATCAAATTATTATTACCTCAAAATTAACAGGTTGTTGTTTAACATCGAGCCCCAGAACATAATAGAGATATGATAACAGAAAGTAACTGATAGTAGACTCGAGCAAAACAACCCTAAGCAGGCTAGTAAGACACGGGCAACAAACAAAGGGGTGATAGGTGTGGAGGTGAGGCAATATCATGGTTAAGGGATAACATGTGATAGGTTCGTAACAGAAGCAACGATACATATGGCTAGCAGAAATAGACAACGGAAAGTATCGGCAACCAATGTTGAAAGGAACACAGTGGTTCATGTGAGTGATAACTTGCCTGCAAGCTCAGCAGGCTGGTACTGAGCTAGATCCTTAGAAGGGGTGTCGTAAGTATCGTCGGTCTCAACGTCGTCGTGTATCCGAGAAGAAGCAAACAAACAACGCAAGGAGACAAACAATCAATAACATGGCATAGTGCACAAACATGGGATGATGCATGACCATTTAATTGATGCATAGGAATAAACTAGTTGACAAGATAACATGTTTAAATGGACCCATATGCAATTGGATTGCATATGGAAAGCCCATGAATTATGGTTGAAATAATTGTTTTACAACTAACCAATAGATGAAAGTGGATTAGCATGATGCGTGGATGAGGAAAACAGCAAAATAACAACAATAGAATCAATTAGAAATAAGGTTTACCAATTTTGGAATTTTATTTATTAAGTTATGGAATTTTGGTTCCTTAAAGGTGTTACACAAGCATTTGTTGTTTTCACCACTTTAAATTGTTCAAAATAGATAACAAAGTTCATATTTGGAAATAACACAAAATTTTAGGTGGATTACATGTCTCACTTATTGAAAAAGGATTTAGAATAAATTACTTATGAATTAAGCAAGTTTAAACAAGAATTAAATGAATTTAATTCAAACATGAACTTATTTGAATTTTTATTTGTTCAAAGTATTAAACCAAATTCATATTTGAAAAGCTTACACTTTTATGGTTTGAGAACATATTTTATAGTTTCAAAAATAATTTAATTTGATCAAGTTATGAATTTAACAATATTAAATGATTTAAACAAGGTTTAAACCATTTAACCAATTTTAATTATTTAAAACATGAAACAAATTTTATATTTGAAAAGGTGGTTTAATTTTGCATGGAAAACATATTTCATTTGTTGAAATTGGATTTAAAATGAGCAAGTTATTAATTTGGCAATTTTAAATGCAATAAAAAAGAAACAGTTGTTTTCAGCAATTTAAATTATTCAAAACAGCAAACAAAGTTGATATTTGGAAAGTACATGAAAAATGGGATGGAAAACATATTTAGTTTGTTGAATTTGGAATTTTTATGCCCAAGTTATGATTTTTGCAAAATTAAGTGAATTAAACAAGTTTTCAAATATTTCACCAATTTAAAATATTCAAAACAGTAAACAAATTTATATTTGGAAAGATGGTTCAAAATGGCATGGAAAACATATTTTATTTATGTTATTTGGATTAAGTATGAATTATTTATGCAATTATACAAATTTCAAATGAAGTGTTTGAATTTGAAATTTGAATGCATTTCAAGTATTCAAAACAGAAAACAAATGGTTTGAATAGATAGACAATTAAATTTGGTGCAGTGTACATATTTTATTTTTATTATTTGGGTTTATAAAATAAAATTTATTAGCACTTTCATTTTAGGGACCAAACTGTAATTGTAAAAGGATTTAATTTAAATAGAAAAGGGCAGAAAACATTTGTTACCCTGCAGTGGCTAGCCCAAGCCACTGACAGGGGGCCCTGGGTGTAACATCCCAAGTATGAAAAATAGTCATTATAATGTTTGCTCTCTGTTATTTTATGTTTTGCATCATGACATCATGTTCATTGCATTTGTTTTGCTTGTTTTCCATTTGTTTTCCTCTGTTTTGCTTTGTTTTCCAACTGTTTTCCTTGTTTTCCTTTGTTTTCTATTTGAATTTCAAACCTTTTGTTTCATACTTGTGATGTTACAATTTCCAAAATGATATTTCAAATCAAAACAATCAATTGTTTCCATTAAACTATAAATTTCAAACCATCAAATTGTTTAAGTTGCCACAATTCATTTAATAGCAAATTCACTTAATTCAAATGCCTTTCAAATTCAATTACATCTTCCAAACAACAACCCCTTTTGAACTTTATGAAAATTATCAAAACAAAGCCATCTTTTGTTTCAAATAAACTTGAACTTAAAACCTCTAAGTTTCTTAATTCAAATTACTCAATTAATAATTAATTTCACTCCAATTTCAAACAAATTTCAAACAACACCCTAATTCAAACTTTTTGAACACAAAAGTTTACAAGTTGTTGCTGTGGCTATAAATAGCTCCTCCAAAAATTTTCTCCTAATTTTATAACCTAAACCCTAGCCTTTTTCTTCCTTTACCAATCAGCAAAAAAAAGGTAATAGAACAAAAAAAATAAAAAAAAAATAAAAAACAAACCAGCAAGGGAGAGAGGGGCAACCAGGCCCAGCCCATTCCCCCTCAGGCCCATACCCCTTCCCTCTGTCTTCCTCCTCTATACGGCTCACCATCCAGGGTGCACACGTAGCAGAGGGGAGCAGCAGACGGTCAGCATCACCTCCCCCTCTCCTATAAACCCTAGACCTCGAGGCCCCTCCTGCCCTAACCCTCCCTTCTTCCTCTCCTCTCTCTCCCCCGCCTCCATTCTTCCCCTCTCCCACCTCCACCTTCTCTCTGTCGCTCTGTTCAGTTCTCTGAACCTCCACCCGAAACCTCCTACTCCCTCCGGTGATTGCCGCCGTTGGAGGCTCCCTCCGGCCAGGTTGGGCGCGGGAATGGAGCCCCCACGGCGCCCTCTTCCTCCTCCACCCCTCGGCACGGGCCGGGAGGGGCTGTGCCGCTGCCGCCGTCAAGGACAAGTCGCCGGCGACCACCCCCTGCCCGAGCGCTGCCCTCTGCTCTTCTCCCTCGAGGTGATCTCCTCTCCCCTCGTCTTTCCTCCCCTCACCTCCTCCCTCTCGCATGGCCACCGCACAACACACGCAGCACCCCACGACCCGCATCCCTGCCTCCTCTCCGGCGAGCACCGCAGCGGCAGCAGCGATCTGTCCGCCCGCTGCAGTTAACTGCAGATGTGCAGTTTCAGAAATAGCCACGCGACCTGAAGCATATACCCCCGAGTCCCCCGTTTCTGTCACGAACTTGCAGCAGCCGCATTGGTAGCAACCCTTGTGTGCACGCCCAGGTGCTGGGTTCGATCCCCCAAAGCCACACCCTTTTTATTTCTGTTTTGTTCTTTTCTGCCCGAATTTCAGAAACTCAGATCTGAGCAATTAATTCTAAAATCCATAACAAATCCAATTTTGCTCCAAATTGAATTATTAAAATTCCTGTGGATTCAAAATCTTGTGCACTTTCCATTAGTAACAAAATTGCAACATGTTTATGTGATACTTTTTGCACTAAATAATTAATTACTGAAAATGCCATAAAAATTGGAAACTTTGGATTTTCATAACTTGAGTTTGGTTCATCCAATTTAAGCAAACTTGGGCTCTAAAAATTTGTCTTAACAAACTCTACACATTGGTATTTTATTTGGTCATAATTGAATTAATTTTGAGCATGTTTCCCTCTGTTTACTAAAAATGGCAGAATAAGAATGATTATGGAAAATTGCATAATAAATTCAATAATAACCCAAAAATTATGGTTAATAGCTCAAAATGTTCAGTGAAACATTTGCCACATGTTTTCAACCTTTTCAATGCATTTTGTTTACTGTTTTGAATATTTTAAATTGGTGAAATATTAAAAACTTGTTTAATTCATTTAATTTTGCAAAAATCATAACTTGGGCATAAAATTCCAAATTCAACAAACTAAATATGTTTTCCATTCAAATTTTCATGAAATTTCCAAATATCAACTTTGTTTGCTGTTTTGAATAATTTCAATTGCGGAAAACAACTGTTTCTTAATTATTGCATTTAAAATTGCCAAATTAATGACTTGCTCATTTTAAATTCATTTTCAACAAATGAAATATGTTTTCCATGCAAAATTAAACCACCTTTCCAAATATAAATTTTGTTTCATGTTTTGAATACTTAAAATTGGTTAAATAATTTAAACATTGTTTAAATCATTTAAAATTGCTAAATTCATAACTTGCTCAAATTAAATTATTTTTGAAACTATAAAATATGTTTTCAAACCATAAAAGCATAAACTTTTAAAATATGAATTTGATTCAATGTTTTGAACAAATAAAAATCCAATTAAATTCAAACTTGAATTAAATTCATTTAAATATTGTTTAAACATGTTTAATTCATAACTAATTCATCTTAACTCCTTTTTCAACAAGTGAAACATGTATTCCAACTCAAATCTTGTGTTCTTTTCAAATATGAACTTTGTTATCTAATTTGAACAATTTAAAGTGGTGAAAACAACAAATGCTTGTGTAACACCTTTAAGGGACCAAAATTTCATAACTTAATAAATAAAATTCCAAACTTGGTAACCCTTATTTCAAATTGTTTCCATTGTTGTTTTCTTTCTGTTTTCCTCATCCATGCATCATGCTAATTCACTTACACATGATGATTAGTTGTAAAACAATTATTTCAACCATAATTCATGGGCTTTCCATATGCAATCTAAATTGCATATGGGTCCATTTAATCATGTTACCATGTCAACTAGTTTATTTCTATGCATAAATTAAATGGTCATGCATCATCCCATGTTTGTGCACTATGCCATGATATTGATGGTTTGTTCTCTGCGTTGTTTGTTTGCTTCTTCTCGGATATACGACGACGTTGAGACCGACGATACTTACGACACCCCTTCTAAGGATCTAGCTCAGTACCAGGCTGCTGAGTTTGCAGGCAAGTATTCACTCACATGAACCATTGTGTTCCTTTCAACATTGGATACCGATACTTTCCGTTGTCTATTCTGCTAGCCCTATGTATCGTTTCTTGTTCTCCGAACCTATCACATGATATCCTGAACCCTGATATTGCCTCACCTCCACTCCTATAACCCCTTTGCTTGTGCCCGTGTCTTACTAGCATGCTTAGGGTTGTTTTGCTCGAGTCTGTTGTCCGTTACTTTCTGTTACTATATTCTATTATGTTCTGGGGCTCGATGTTTAAACAATCAACCTGTTAATGTTTGAGGTAATAATAATTTGATGATAAGGCACCGGCAGGAGGCCCGGCGTGGTTTTGAGGCCTGCTAGTGTCGACCCTAATTAGGAAAAGGGTCTTGTCTACTGATCCATGATGAGCGCACTAACCGCATGTGGGAAGCGTGTATGGGCGCCCCCCTCAATTTGATTCGATTCGCATCTCGTCCAAATCGCCACACTTAGTTCGGGCTTTCCATTTGATGCATGCATGTGCAGGTGCGAACCCTTGGCGCCAGGGTGGAACTTTTGTAGTCGGCATTTAGGGCGGCGTGGTCTTAGAGTGCTATGAGGGTCCCCTTTTCTTCGTGGGGCTCGATTAGCCGCGCACGCACAACATGTGGTTCTTTGGGCTTGATGCGAAGAAGAGTTGAGTTGTGTTGAGTGCCCCGCTTGGTGGAAAGGCCATTCCATCTGGCGGGTTATTCTTATGTGTACGGCCAAATTGGTGCACCCCTGCAGGGATAAATTTTCTCGAGAAGCCGTGTTTTCCGCGGTTATGGGCTACTTGGTGAAAGTACTGGCTAACAAGTACTCAGAACAACTTACACCTAACTAATGATAACTTGACTAGTAATAGTCTTATTGACACAATAACTTGAAGCATCATTAATCCAACGGTGTGAGTTATCCTCGGATTGCTTCTTTGGATAAGGGGCGAAATCGAGGATGGGTTTGTTTGGTGGTTAGTTATAGTTGGTTACGATACGCTTTCTTATCTTCTTTCTGTTAGCCGGAAGTGGTAGTAACTCTGTAGTTGGTTAGAGAAGCCAGTTGCAGCATCTTTTATATCCCCTTTCTTCCGTTGAACCCAAAGCATCTGTGCTTGGTGTTGACGGGTTACACTTTGGTGAACTGTGAGTCTTGCTTGCCAGTACGTTTATGTACTAACCCCTTTGGGGTTGTGGTTTCCGCAGACTACGATTCCGAGGATCACCATGGTGGCTACTACGTGGAGTATGACGAGACTGCTGACGAGTAGATAGCGGACCCGGGTAGGATCCGAGACTTCGTGGATGGGCTCCGTCTTTTCATTTCCGGCCTCTTAGGCCTTTTTGGATCTTGTCTGTACTCAGACACTTTGAATGCTTCCGCTGTGATGTAATGAGGATATGTTGGGACATGTGTCCTCTGGATGATTGTATTTGCTATCTCTGCTCTAATGAGAGCTATTTGCAACTTATTTCAATCTTTTGTGTCGTACAGATCCGTTGTGATATCACTTGTTCCGATGTCGTTGACGTACCATGTGTGTATGTTTTGAAGTACGTCAATGGAAGTATCTGGATTTCTATGGGATGGTTTGCGCAGACGATGAATAGTAAGATAATGGTTGTCACACGTTTACGTGTTGGCCTGCTCATATTGAGATGCAGGTGCCGGTATGCCCCGTAAGCCATTTATCTACTGTTTAACGGACTGTGAGTATTCCCTAGAAGTCCGGGTGCAACAAATGGTATCAGAGCCTGTCTGCCTGTAGGATCCCTTTTTACTGGTCGCAGTTGAGTCTAGAAACTATTTTGTAGCTATATAGGAAAAATGAAACGTGAGAGTAGGAATTCTGTTCTTTTTCTTCTTTCCCCACCCACCCTCCCTTTTTCTGGTAAGGAAGTGCAACGTTGTTTTCTCTTCTCATCTAAACTTTCAAGTTAGGTTTTCACGAATTCTGGTTTCTCTAGGATGGTTATATCTACTTGACCATAGGAATGGAGGTGGTTGTGACATGATTTATCATGTTGCCTACTCACGATTGAGAACGGAGGCGTGTAAGCCCCGGAAGCAAATCCTCTATTCCTTAAGCATTAGATATTGATCCTTTAGAAGCCTGGATTGGTTTTCCGTAGTACCTCAGGAGTGTTTTGTTCTCGTGTTTTTCCCGTTGTTGCTTCGTTATCCTGTTCTTCTCAACATCCTTTTTGTCCGTTGAAACCTTGTTGTTGCTTTCCACTTCAGTTCTGCTACCGGCGTCTAATCAATAACTCTGTTCCACCCTTCTGGCCAGATAGTCTATTCTCCAAATGAATCAAGTTCTATTCAGCTATACACCCTTGGTACAAAACCTCTAACTCTACTAAAAAAATTTCCGGTGGTTTCCAAATTCCCTGAAATCTTTCCAGAAGAGTTGCCAGGAATGCCTATCGTTTTGAACTTCCAGAAAAACATATCCAAGGTGCACGATGTGTTTCACGTGTCACAGCTCAAGAGGATCTTCGCAAGAAGTATCCGGACCTTTTCTCTTCTCAGTAGGAATCTCGGGGCGCGATTCCTTCAAGGGGGGCGTTTTGTAACATCCCAAGTATGAAAAATAGCCATTAGAATGTTTGCTCTCTGTTATTTTATGTTTTGCATCATGACATCATGTTCATTGCATTTGTTTTGCTTGTTTTCCATTTGTTTTCCTCTGTTTTGCTTTGTTTTCCAACTGTTTTCCTTGTTTTCCTTTGTTTTCTATTTGAATTTCAAACCAAATTTCAAACCTTTTGTTTCATACTTGTGATGTTACAATTTCCAAAATGATATTTCAAATCAAAACAATCAATTGTTTCCATTAAACTATAAATTTCAAACCATCAAATTGTTTAAGTTGCCACAATTCATTTAATAGAAAATTCACTTAATTCAAATGCCTTTCAAATTCAATTACATCTTCCAAACAACAACCCCTTTTGAACTTTATGAAAATTATCAAAACAAAGCCATCTTTTGTTTCAAATAAACTTGAACTTAAAACCTCTAAGTTGCTTAATTCAAATTACTCAATTAATAATTAATTTCACTCCAATTTCAAACAAATTTCAAACAACACCCTAATTCAAACTTTTTGAACACAAAAGTTTACAAGTTGTTGCTGTGGCTATAAATAGCTCCTCCAAAATTTTTCTCCTAATTTTATAACCTAAACCCTAGCCTTTTTCTTCCTTTACCAATCAGCAAAAAAAAAGGTAATAGAACAAAAAAAATAAAAAATAATAAAAAACAAACCAGCAAGGGAGAGAGGGGCAACCAGGCCCAGCCCATTCCCCCTCAGGCCCATACCCCTTCCCTCTGTCTTCCTCCTCTATACGGCTCACCATCCAGGGTGCACACGTAGCAGAGGGGAGCAGCAGACGGTCAGCAGCACCTCCCCCTCTCCTATAAACCCTAGACCTCGAGGCCCCTCCTGCCCTAACCCTCCCTTCTTCCTCTCCTCTCTCTCCCCCGCCTCCATTCTTCCCCTCTCCCACCTCCACCTTCTCTCTGTCGCTCTGTTCAGTTCTCTGAACCTCCACCCGAAACCTCCTACTCCCTCCGGTGATCGCCGCCGTTGGAGGCTCCCTCCGGCCAGGTTGGGCGCGGGAATGGAGCCCCCACGGCGCCCTCTTCCTCCTCCACCCCTCGGCACGGGCCGGGAGGGGCTGTGCCGCTGCCGCCGTCAAGGACAAGTCGCCGGCGACCACCCCCCTGCCCGAGCGCTGCCCTCTGCTCTTCTCCCTCGAGGTGATCTCCTCTCCCCTCGTCTTTCCTCCCCTCACCTCCTCCCTCTCGCATGGCCACCGCACATCACACGCAGCACCCCACGACCCGCATCCCTGCCTCCTCTCCGGCGAGCACCGCAGCGGCAGCAGCGATCTGTCCGCCCGCTGCAGTTAACTGCAGATGTGTAGTTTCAGAAATAGCCACGCGACCTGAAGCATATACCCCCGAGTCCCCCGTTTCTGTCACGAACTTGCAGCAGCCGCATTGGTAGCAACCCTTGTGTGCACGCCCAGGTGTTGGGTTCGATCCCCCAAAGCCACACCCTTTTTATTTCTGTTTTGTTCTTTTCTGCCCGAATTTCAGAAACTCAGATCTGAACAATTAATTCTAAAATCCATAACAAATCCAATTTTGCTCCAAATTGAATGATTCAAATTCCTGTGGATTCAAAATCTTGTGCTCTTTCCATTAGTAACAAAATTGCAACATGTTTATGTGATACTTTTTGCACTAAATAATTAATTACTGAAAATGCCATAAAAATTGGAAACTTTGGATTTTCATAACTTGAGTTTGGTTCATCCAATTTAAGCAAACTTGGGCTCTAAAAATTTGTCTTAACAAACTCTACACATTGGTATTTTATTTGGTCACAATTGAATTAATTTTGAGCATGTTTCCCTCTGTTTACTAAAAATGGCAGAATAAGAATGATTATGGAAAATTGCATAATAAATTCAATAATAACCCAAAAAATTATGGTTAATAGCTCAAAATGTTCAGTGAAACATTTGCCACATGTTTTCAACCTTTTCAATGCATTTTGTTTACTGTTTTGAATATTTTAAATTGGTGAAATATTTAAAAACTTGTTTAATTCATTTAATTTTGCAAAAATCATAACTTGGGCATAAAAATTCCAAATTCAACAAACTAAATATGTTTTCCATTCAATTTTTCATGAACTTTCCAAATATCAACTTTGTTTGCTGTTTTGAATAATTTCAATTGCGGAAAACAACTGTTTCTTAATTATTGCATTTAAAATTGCCAAATTAATGACTTGCTCATTTTAAATTCATTTTCAACAAATGAAATATGTTTTCCATGCAAAATTAAACCACCTTTCCAAATATAAATTTTGTTTCATGTTTTGAATACTTAAAATTGGTTAAATAATTTAAACATTGTTTAAATCATTTAAAATTGCTAAATTCATAACTTGCTCAAATTAAATTATTTTTGAAACTATAAAATATGTTTTCAAACCATAAAAGCATAAACTTTTAAAATATGAATTTGATTCAATGTTTTGAACAAATAAAAATCCAATTAAATTCAAACTTGAATTAAATTCATTTAAATCTTGTTTAAACATGTTTAATTCATAACTAATTCATCTTAACTCCTTTTTCAACAAGTGAAACATGTATTCCAACTCAAATCTTGTGTTCTTTTCAAATATGAACTTTGTTATCTAATTTGAACAATTTAAAGTGGTGAAAACAACAAATGCTTGTGTAACACCTTTAAGGGACCAAAATTTCATAACTTAATAAATAAAATTCCAAACTTGGTAACCCTTATTTCAAATTGTTTCCATTGTTGTTTTCTTTCTGTTTTCCTCATCCATGCATCATGCTAATTCACTTACACATGATGATTAGTTATAAAACAATTATTTCAACCATAATTCATGGGCTTTCCATATGCAATCTAAATTGCATATGGGTCCATTTAATCATGTTACCATGTCAACTAGTTTATTTCTATGCATCAATTAAATGGTCATGCATCATCCCATGTTTGTGCACTATGCCATGATATTGATGGTTTGTTCTCTGCGTTGTTTGTTTGCTTCTTCTCGGATATACGATGACGTTGAGACCGACGATACTTACGACACCCCTTCTAAGGATCTAGCTCAGTACCAGGCTGCTGAGTTTGCAGGCAAGTATTCACTCACATGAACCATTGTGTTCCTTTCAACATTGGATACCGATACTTTCCGTTGTCTATTCTGCTAGCCCTATGTATCGTTGCTTGTTCTCCGAACCTATCACATGATATCCTGAACCCTGATATTGCCTCACCTCCACTCCTATAACCCCTTTGCTTGTGCCCGTGTCTTACTAGCATGCTTAGGGTTGTTTTGCTCGAGTCTGTTGTCCGTTACTTTCTGTTACTATATTCTATTATGTTCTGGGGCTCGATGTTTAAACAATCAACCTGTTAATGTTTGAGGTAATAATAATTTGATGATAAGGCACCGGCAGGAGGCCCGACGTGGTTTTGAGGCCTGCTAGTGTCGACCCTAAATAGGAAAAGGGTCTTGTCTACTGATCCATGATGAGCGCACTAACCGCATGTGGGAAGCGTGTATGGGCGCCCCCCTCAATTTGATTCGATTCACATCTCGTCCAAATTGCCACACTTAGTTCGGGCTTTCCATTTGATGCATGCATGTGCAGGTGCGAACCCTTGGCGCCAGGGTGGAACTTTTTTGTAGTCGGCATTTAGGGCGGCGTGGTCTTAGAGTGCTATGAGGGTCCCCTTTTCTTCGTGGGGCTCGATTAGCCGCGCACGCACAGCATGTGGTTCTTTGGGCTTGATGCGAAGAAGAGTTGAGTTGTGTTGAGTGCCCCGCTTGGTGGAAAGGCCATTCCATCTGGCGGGTTATTCTTACGTGTACGGCCAAATTGGTGCACCCCTGCAGGGATAAATCTTCTCGAGAAGCCGTGTTTTCCGCGGTTATGGACTACTTGGTGAAAGTACTGGCTAACAAGTACTCAGAACAACTTACACCTAACTAATGATAACTTGACTAGTAATAGTCTTATTGACACAATAACTTGAACCATCATTAATCCAACGGTGTGAGTTATCCTCGGATTGCTTCTTTGGATAAGGGGCGAGATCCAGGATGGGTTTGTTTGGTGGTTAGTTATAGTTGGTTACGATACGCTTTCTTATCTTCTTTCTGTTAGCCGGAAGTGGTAATAACTCTGTAGTTGGTTAGAGCAGCCAGTTGCAGCATCTTTTATATCCCCTTTCTTCCGTTGAACCCAAAGCATCTGTGCCTGGTGTTGACGGGTTACACTTTGGTGAACTGTGAGTCTTGCTTGCCAGTACGTTTATGTACTGACCCCTTTGGGGCTGTGGTTTCCGCAGACTACGATTCCGAGGATCACCATGGTGGCTACTACGTGGAGTATGACGAGACTGCTGACGAGTAGATAGTGGACCCGTGTAGGATCCGAGACTTCGTGGATGGGCTCCGTCTTTTCGTTTCCGGCCTCTTAGGCCTTTTTGGATCTTGTCTGTACTCAGACACTTTGAATGCTTCCGCTGTGATGTAATGAGGATATGTTGGGACATGTGTCCTCTGGATGATTGTATTTGCTATCTCTGCTCTAATGAGAGCTATTTGCAACTTATTTCAATCTTTTGTGTCGTAGAGATCCGTTGTGATATCACTTGTTCCGATGCCGTTGACGTACCATGTGTGTATGTTTTGAAGTACGTCAATGGAAGTATCTGGATTTCTATGGGATGGTTTGCGCAGACGATGAATAGTAAGATAATGGTTGTCACACGTTTACGTGTTGGCCTGCTCATATTGAGATGCGGGTGCCGGTATGCCCCGTAAGCCATTTATCTACTGTTTAACGGACTGTGAGTATCCCCAAGAAATCCGGGTGCGACACTGGGCCAGCGTGGCCCGCGTGGAGCTCACGTGGCAGCAGCGGTGGCTGACAGGGGGGCCGGCCTGTCAGCAACGGTGCGAAAAAGTGGGCGGATTAAATCCGCCCGAGGGGATCGAACCCTCGACCGGACCTTGCGCGCGTGCAGTCGCTGCCACTGCGCTGCGAATCGGTTTTTGTCAGGTAAGGGGACGCAGCTAGGATTAGTTTCAGATTCGGGCACGTTTTTTACTGAACCTGAAACTCAGATACTGAATCTACTGACAGAGTGCGTGGTCGCCGGTGGCGCTCGTCGTGGCTGTGTGCTAGCTCGCGATGCGGTGGATGTGCTGTGGTGCTTGCGGGAGTGGTGGGCATTGCGCAGTGCAGAGAGGAGGGAAAGAGGGGGATGGCCGTGTGCTCACCGTGGGGCAAACGGAAGGCGACGGCGTCGGGGATGGCCGGCGGCAGCGATGTGGTCGATGGCGTGGCTACCGGCCCTCCCGTGCCATGGCGATGACACGAGGATGATGGCGACAGTACGGGGACCCAATTCCCGTACCTAGCCATCGAGGAGGGAGGTCCATACTGCGGCGATCACCGGAATAACAACGTGGGGGCTCGGTATGGAGAGGTTCAGAACAGAGAGGGTGGGCCGTGGCAGAGAGGGAAAATGGCGCCGCGGCGGTGATAGGGAAGGAGGTGGAGGTGAAGCTAGGGTTAGGGATCGGGGACTTGAGGGAGTAGGTTTAAGTAGAAGGGTAGGGGCGCGGATGGCCGTCTGCTCGTCGCCGTCGCAGACGTGGAGGCGCTCGATGCGCGCCGTACAGCTTGAGGACGACCCCGAAGGGGTACGGGCCGAGGAGAGGAGAAATTGGGCTGGGCCTGCGAGCTGCTCCCCCCCTACTGTGAGCGTTTCCTTTTTTCCTTTTTCCTTTGTTAGTTTTTTTTTGCTGATTAGAATTAGGAAGAAAAGAAGGGTTTTGGAGTTAGGAAAAAAATTAGGGATAAATTTTTATTGATTGATTATTGCCACAGCAACAATGTGCAAGTTTTTGTTTTCAAAATTATTTCAATTTGTTTGTTGTTTGGTATTTGATTTGAATTTGAATGAAAGTTGAGGTTAATTGATTTATTAAAACAAGAATTCAATAGGGTGAACTTTAATGTTTAATTTGAAACAAATGATTAGAATTGTTGTGTAATTTTCATAAGTTCAACATGGTGGTTGTTTTGGACAATGTGATTTGAATTTTTTTGAATGCAAATTTAATTAAGTGAACTATTGAAAACAACATTTAAATAGGGTGAACCCTAAAGTTTAATTGAAACAAAAGTATTAGCATTGTGTTGTAATTCTCATAAGTTCAATTGGGTGCTGTTTGTAAAAAGTGATTTGAATTTTGAATGCAATTTGAATAAATTTTGACTATTAAGTGCAATATTGAAAGCAATAATTTAATTAGTTTGAACCTTAGTTTAATGGAAACAAAAGATGGAAGTGTTTTGGTCATTTTCATAATTTTCAAAAGAGTTGATGTTTTGGAAATTAATTGAATTTGAAAAGGGTTTGGTATTAAATGAATTTTGATAGAAACAAAACAATAGTTTTGGAATCACAACTTTAATGGAAACAAATGATTATTTTGATTTGAAATATCATTTGGAAATTGTAACATCACAAGTATGAAACAAGAGGTTTGAAATTCAAATAGAAAACAAAGGAAAACAAAGGAAAAACAATTGGAAAACAAATGAAAACAAAGGAAAACAAATGGAAAACAAGCAAAACAAATGCAAGGAACATGATGTCATGATGCAAAACATGAAATAACAGAGAGCAAACATTCTAATGGCTATTTTTCATACTTGAGATGTTACAGTCGGCTACCTCCTCCTCGTCCGGCGCGACGTCTCTCTCCCTTACCCCTCCCCTCCTCAACTCCGGGCGCCCTGCCCCCAGGCGCAACGGCGGCTCCCTGCGCATCAGCGAGCCGCGCCAGCGACCCGCCGCAGGATTCGAGCGCGTCGTGCGCCTGAAGACGGAGGCGGCGGAGGGCGACGAGGACGAGTGGCCGGACATGAAGGTCGCGGAGGAGCTCTCGCTCAACAGCCTCCAGCCCGTCCCCGACGACGTCGCCGTCGACTGGAGCCTGCGCGACAGCACCACGGAGGAGCTGGAGCTCCAGCGCCGGCTCCTCGCCGAGGCGGAGCAGTGGAAGGCGCAGCGCGAGCAGGAAGCCGCTGCCAATGCGGCCCGCCGCCGCGTCCCTCCCCCTCCGCAGCCGAAGGAGGTCCCCTACGTCGTCCTCGACCCCGACAGCGAGGACGAAGCGGAGTTCCACCGTGCCCTGGCGGTGAGCAGGTGGGGTGACGACAGCGCAGGCCCGAGTAACCCGCATTGCCGCGACCCGGCGCAGGCACGAGCAGGTGGGACGCCGACGGCTCGGACGATGACGACGACGGCGGGGACAACTATGACTACAGCCAGGAGATCGCGGCGAGCCTCGGCCTACAGTAGACATAGTTAGGGCTTTTTATGTTTTTAGTTAAATTTCTATCAAAATGTCGTCGAATCTATGAATTGATGTCGAATCTATGAATTTGAATTAGAGACTTGGGCTAGAGTGCGACTGGGAACCGTGCCCCCCAGGTTCTAGATTAGCACCGTTTGGCGCCATGGTGCCACCAAAACAACGGCGTTTTGGGCCCTGGGGGGCGACACGGCTGGAGTTGCCCTTAGGTCCTGGCATATTAATCAGTAGGTACACATAGTGGGGTACTACCATGAACCTCACAAACGATGTCCACCCAAGTATTGTGTTGTACTATGATGGCCAGTCGACTACTTCAAAGTCGAGCTTCTCTTTCCTGTAGTTGATCCGTACCCAAAAATTGGCTCGAGTATTACTGTACCCAAGGGTTTGACTGCTTTTCCTGGTACGATCCCGTGGAACATGTTTTCTGAGTGCTTTAGATTGCTTATTGGTATGTTCATCTCCTTCAGAGTTTCTGCATAGACGATGTTAATTCCACTTCCTGCGTCCATGAATACTCGACTCAGATCATAGCCTCTGATTTGTGCTTCGAGTACTAAAGTTTCCTTTCCTAGGAAGGGGACTCGAAGCGGATGATCTGCTCTAGAAAAGGTGATGTTCTCGTCGGACCAATCTAAGAACTCGGGTGTCGCAGGGGGTGAAATTTCTACTAGATTCACCTGCGTGGTTATAAGTTTTTGGCTTCGTTTGGACGGAGCGCCTTTCTGAATCATGTAGATTTTCCCTTTAGGTTCTGGGTACATGTCTTCCTCTAGGTAACCCACTCTATATTGCTGATGTATTGATGCAGCTTGTTGTGCTCTTGGTACTCCTTGCACTGGAGGTTGTGGCTAAGGTTGGACGACTGCTGGTCCTGGAGGAGGTGGTGGCGCCCCGAAAGCTATCGCTCCTGGGACTGCTGGGAATCCTTCTTGTTGTGCTTCCCTTTGATTCCTATAGGATGCCTCCATGAGAAAGTTTAATCGACGACAGTCCTTCAACTTGTGGTTGGATCTAGGTATTCCATTGTCATCTGTATAGAGGTGGTTTGGTTATGGTCCCTAGAGTTGCTGCTCGATTGACATGGGAGGTAGCCCAATCCGCACTGATCTTCCATGGTTGCCACTCGCATTTCTATGCTTTCTATGGTCGCGTTCTTGCTCATGCGGCTGGTCGCTTCCTTGCCGGCGTAGTCGTTTCCACGGGGAGGTGGGCGACCTTATCCTGAGAAGAATCCTCTCCAGAGAAGGCTTTTGCAATCTCTCTCATGTGGAAGGGACCGTACCGGGTGGCGCACATCGCATGCCCTGGAGTGGCACGCCTGGAGGCAGAAGACGGCACACCTGTGCCCAACCCGTGGAACATCCAACACCTACGGAAGTTCTACCCGTGACGCCATGTTAAAAACGACGTCTGGACCTCTCTCCTTGAGGGTCCCATGGGGCTCTCACCGTGCGTGCCCACACAGTCACGAGATCCTCTACCCACACAAGTGGAAGCCCCGTTCTGGCAGGGCAAGCTTTTGTTTCTCGAGGGCGCTACAAGGCCACTACATCCTCGAGCTATGCACCCGAACTCGCGCGAGTATCAGCCCCATGACGATGAGAGTCCCGTGTCCGCACGGTGAAGTCAAGTGCCTCTTGGAGGACCACAAGGTCACGATATCCCCAAGCGTCGTAATGGAAATTCTCACCCTAACAATGAAACCCGAGCCATTCTCTCTACCAACGCTTGTCACCTCGACAAGCATTTTTTCCTTCGGAGTGTGCATATGTTATTTCTTCTTGAGGACACCTCGCGAGCGGGGTTGGGATCGGTACCCGTGCACGGGTGAGACCCAATCAGACTAAACCCAAGTGGCAAAGCTCTGTCTAAACGGTTCGCTACCATGCACGACACCTCACCAAAGTCCTTGATGCTGACTTCCTTGCGAGGCAACCACAAAGGAAACAACAAACACACATCTCTGCTTGCTGCAGGGAAAAACTGCCTCAAGAGGCAGAAACCGGAGTCCTCCACGAGGAATTCAAAATACCTCCGCAAGGGATCAACATGAGACACCTCAAGAGGCCAGCTACAGAAGCACGCCTCTCCTTGCCAAGGGCCGCAAGGCCACAACCAACAGCTAAGTCCCACACCTTCTCTTCCTCACCTCTCTAGAGGTCTACTATGAAGTCACCTAGAGGATTCCACTAACACACACAGTGATCACAAAGGAGAAAAAACATGTCTTTTTTTCAATATTCCATTCGTAGGATCCATTTCAGCACACAAACATGTTTCACATCCAATACAGAGGCAAAAAAGGACGCAAAAGTTCGGAAACGGCTACTCCCTCTCCGTGCCTACAAAGGTGGAAGGTGTGGTGGTAGGCCGTGGAAACCTGCCTCACCACAGCTACCAGATATGGGCGACCGAGGAGGAGACTTCCGAGGAGAAGGCCAAGCGCCCAGAAGAGGAGGGTAAACTCTTGGCCAGGATGATAAAGCTTTCCCTCTGGACGAAGGCACTCAAGCCCCCGCAGAGTCAGACTCGCCGTCCTCCACGCGGATGCCCGAGGAGTCTTCCTCGTCATCCTCGTCGCCGCGCCACCGTCTCTATTCCCGCTTTCGACACGGCAATCCTCGCGCTCACCACGACACCCGAAGGCCTTCACGGAGAGCTTGTCCACTCCAACAAACCGGATGTGGAGGACCTGGCTCTTCTCCAACCTCTGAGCGCGAGCGAAGGTCTTCCACCCGTGCGCCAACGAGACATGACCATTGGGGAAGAACTCCACGGACACCCACCAGAGGGCATTGATGCAACCCACCACCTGGAGCCAGAGACCCCTAGGTGGGTTGCGGTCAATGGTCCTAGAAAAGGTGCCCGGGAGCTTCAGTCGACTGCGAAGACGCCTGCAGAGTCCCACCAGCTCACGGGTGTCCCCCGCCAACCGGGGGATGGGATTCGCCGTAGTGCCGCACTGCCACGACAGCGGGACTCCCATGCTCCACGACCACGACGACCTCGGGGGATCGCCTCAGAATGAGCCCAAGATCCCTCTGGCTCATCGGCAGCCGTCAGTGCCTTCTGCACGCTGCGTCTAAGGGCCGAGACCAAGTCCGACGGCGAGCCGCGGCCTCGTCCACCATGGGCCATGCATGCACAGCTTCTCGCATGGAGGAGAAGACGGAAGAGGAAGAAGCAAGGGCGAAGTGGTGCTCATAAAGGCATGGACCGCCCTCTATTTACTCCCGGGCTAGGCACTCTCCGGTCCGCCTTCTCTCAAGCCCGGGTACCAAAGAGAAGAAGACACGCCTCAATGATGGATGGGACCCGACGCCAAGGATGCGACTGCTCAGTGGCGCAGCGCTAGAGAAGTTATTGCCACGGGACGTTTCCGCCACGTCCAAGGAGATCGTGGGTGTCGATAAGTCATCTCGACAAGTATCTCGGATGACCCGATAGGGTTTCAATTAAGAGAACGAATAAGGCACTGGCGAGAATCGTCGGCTAATAGGGGCAAAATTTACCCAGGTTTGGGGCCCTCGTAGAGGTAAAACCCTTACTCCTGCTCTTCTGATCTATATTACGAGTAGATTGATTACAATGGTGGGTGCGCAAGCTAAGAGATAGATCTCGATCTCTGGCTATGGTGGTGAAAAGTAGATTGGATCCCCTCCCTCGGTGGTTCTCCCAGCCTTTTTATAGGTGGACAGGTCTCAAACCGTGCCCGATGGGGTTACAAACCCTAGCTCTAAGGCGGTGGAATCTTTCCATCTTGACCCGCAAGTTTTGCGGTTGGGCTTCCACTGGGCTTTCTAGAACTGCGGGGTGGCGCCCTGCATTGGGCTTTAGTCTTGGGCCGTGGACCAGGTAGGCCAATCCGATAGGTCCTGGAGTCATCCCCACGTCAGTAGCCCCTGAGTGTTTGGTCGACTGGTTTTAGTCGAGTAAGCACTCAAAGTTCATCTCTGGATTCTGCAACCGAATAGTCAAATTCCTGACTTCAAGGGTGTGTACCCGGTATGGGATGTGCTCGAGTGTCGAGTAATAAATGTTCCTTGTGTTTGGCTTTTTTCGCAGAAGGGTACAATGTCACGACCCCGGACCCAGAGATATACATACTGTTATGTGCTCCTAGACATGGACCCACAAGGGCTTCAGGGTTACCAGCCCCGGCCGCAACAAACAACGGCAGGCAGACTGGATTCATCGGCACGTAGTCCGGATCCCCAGTCTACGACTCCTTGTAACCATGCTAGTCATAACCAACTATGCATATCAAAGCGTCCACGAATCGAATGAAACTGAAGGAAACGGGACCAAAGCTATACAGAGATGCTATGTGTCCAGAAAGTGCAACAACAATCGAGGGTTACTGGGGTTACCTCGCCCAGGCCGATCACATCGACAGGCGGGCTCGGACATGGATCATCGGCTCCACAACCCCTCCACTGCGACAACTATGCAGGCATAGCCAAAACTGTATAACAATGAGCTCGAAACCAACAACCGATCAAAGCAACACTCTAGACAGAGAAACTTTATTAGCAGGTGATAGTAGAGCATATCTTACAAGCAGAGGTCACACGACCCAACATTACATCAGACAACAGAAGGCAAATTATGTTGCTAATCAACAAGAACCAAAAAGGCCTAAGAGGCCGCAACATAAGGAGACGTCCCAGCCCATAGATTCCAGGCTGCTACCTGGGAACCCCGTACTACTCGTCGATGTCCACGTCGAAACACCACCGAACTGGGGAACTCCACCTGAACCAAATTGAAGCAAACATGAGTACGGGAGGTACTCAACAAGACTTAGTTAACCTATTATATATCTGCTTCTTCTAGAAAGAGTTATGAAGGTTATTTGCGTAAAGCCATCTTTGTTTTTCTAAATTGAGGAAGGAATAGCACGTCTCATGGAGTATTTTGAAAACAGATAAGAAAGCTACTCAACTACTGAGATCATCATCTTTTTAAACCACCCAAAACATTCCAGCACCTCGTGCTTCAAAGATCACCACCTCAAGTTGTTCCGGTAACTCATGCTACAAGGTAACCCCTCTCGGCATCTCCGAGGAGGCATCCTTCATTTGTTATCAGCATGTTTTAATCATTCCGTTCAAGTTATCTATGATCACAGAATCCGTCACCAAGTCGCCCTTAACCGCGGACACGGCTTTTCGAAAAGATTTAACCCTGCAGGGGTGTACAACTTTAACCACACGTACCAACCAACTCTTAATGCCACATGATTAGCACTATTCCAGGAAGTGCCGGCAGATGGAGGTTGACCACGACCTTTCCCTTGCTTCGCCTATTCCATGAGTCGCTCCGAGTAGAGATGGACCGCCAATAGGGAGTGGCCATCTCCTGCCGGGTCTCTATCGTTGTGCGCAATGCTCGACGGTTACCTACCCGCAGAGCGCCGATACATCACCACGTCCTAGTTTTGAAAACGTTTTGATATCCCCGCAAATCCAAATGGAAAGCCCGAGCTAGGCAACTCATGGAACAAACTAGGCAAGTTGAGACCGAGGGGAATCCAATCCCTCGTGTGGATGCACGCTCAGTCTTGGCTCGAAGACGAGAACTCGCTCCTAGGGGCATGAACGAGACAACCACCACAGACCCTCTGTGGTCTCATCATCCACACCTTTAGATCATGTTAATCAAACATCTCTTAACTTTCCACAACATACTATCATACTAGATTCATTCGCGGCTCTGATTCATCAACCGGATGGAGCAGAGATCAACAGACATGTATGACTAAGCATGGCATATTTGAGGCTCTGGCGATACACACAAACAATTCCTATGTCTGCTAGGAGCATTGAATCATGATATCTGGGTTATGCAAATAAATAGGATGACTCTATCCATTGACTCAAGATACTTTGGAATCGAATGCATTTGTACGAGAATCAAAAGTCTTTCGAAATCATATATGGGCAGATAAGAGGTTATGCTTTCCTTGCTTCAAGAAAACCAGAGAAAGTCTTCAGGAATAAGTGCTTGACTTGTCGGTTAGGATCAAGTATTCGCCATTGGGGTTGCTGGCCTTCACTTCGGAGTCGCGTTCTACCGAGGGGGAACAACACCGAAAAGAAGAACAACAATCAAACATGGCATCGATGCAATGCACAATATGTATGCATGGGCAAGTTAATGAACTTCGATGAAACCCTAAACATGCTCGATGGGTTGCTAGGGTTTATATGGCAGATATGGAATTTTACTGGAATTTATCCCGAAATAGACCCCGGAGGGGGTTTCGGGCGATTATTAAGGTGAATACCATTTTAGTTGCTCAAATGGGTTCAAAAACATCATAAGTAGATTGCATTTGTCATTTTAAGAAATTTGGTATATAACTTTTAATTTTTTAATTTTCTTGAATAAAAGCTTATTTTTCTATTTTTAAATGATTAAACAGTATTAAATAAAGGCCAAAATTCAACTTTGTCAAATATATGTGGAAATGACATTTTTGCAAAGATTACATTTTCCTGATCACTCCCATATTTTTATTTCATTTTTCTGATTAATATTTTAAGAGTTATTCAATTAACAAGATTTATCATTTTCTGTAATTCAGTAACCATTTTCTGAAAAATAGAAAAACTGAGATATGACGTCATGATGACGTCAGGGTGACGTCATCAATGGTCACAGAGGTTCTGCTGCGGATGAAATCAATCGAATTCTCGGTCGATTTTCAAAATGAAGGGCACTAGGGTGTAGAGCAAAGCGAAAGGGAGCTGGGGATGGGCATGGTTGGCCGGGAGATCGCCGGAGCTCGCGCCGGCGAGCTCGGGCGCGGCAGCGGTAGTCGGCCGGCGGCGAGGGAGAGAAATAGCGGGGGAGGAGGAAGAGAGAAGCACCAGCGTGCTCGGGTGCTCTCCACGAAGCTGTAGAGCTTGTCGGGGAGGCGAGTGGTGGCGGCTAACGCCGGCGGCGAGGAGAATACGGCGGCGGCCGTGGCGGTGGTCGGCGACGAAATTGGAGCCCTCCCGGGCGTCCCAGCTGCTGCGCGTGATCGAGGAGGACCAGGAGGATGTGGCGATGACGATGGGATACACGGCGGGGCGCGGGAGCGGCCGGAGGATCAACGGCGAGCGACGGGCCCGTGGCCGATTAGGGTTAGGGTTTCCGGGTACCGTGGGTAGCAGAGAGAGGAAGAGGGATAGGGTGAGGGCGAGAGAGGAGGTCGCACGGCGTCTACCTGGAGGCATCACCACGCTCGGGTGCACACGCACAAGCAGGAGGTGGCAGCAGTGGCGGCGCTGCTGCCACGCAGCTAGTGCCTTCTGGCTGGAGCTAGAAGAAAGAGGGGAAAGAAAAGGAATTACAAAAACCCCCTGAAGTTTTGAAAATTTACCAAACGATCCTTCTGCTGCTAAGAAAGAGGATGAAAACTGAAAATTTATGGACCATTTTGCAATGAGAAAAATTGTCAAAAATACATTTTGAAATCCTCACAAAATTTCCAACAAAACCATGTCTTTGTTTGGTAGAATTGAAATATTTTTCAACACAAGATTTTGGAACCCACTTTAAGTACTTTTTGTGGGAATTTTTCTCAAACCATTTGAATTCAAGTTTTAAATTGGTTCAAACATGATTTGAATTTTTGTTTCATGCATGTATGAGATGCCAACAACACCACAACCCTAATTTAGCAAAAATTGGGATGTTACAAATCTACCCCCCTTACAAGAATCTCGTCCCGAGATTCCCGAAGGAGAAGAAAGAAGGAACACCGGTTTTGAACGATCTTCTCGAACCTTACGGTTCTCTTCTGAAGAGGTTGATCCGGAGTACTTGCGAAGATCTCCAACAGCTACACCTTAGGTAGAGGAAAAACTCTTAGGAAATGATCTTCACGAAGATCGAGTATCCCATGGGTCACTCATGGAAGGGATGTTCATAAAGAACTGTTGAGTTAACAAGCATGAAACACATCAAGGTAACGGAGTGAGTAGAAGATGGTTTCAAGTTTATGGACGATGGTTCTTGAAAGGACTTAGAATATGAGCTTTGCACAAGACTTTAAATCCTTTTAGAAAAGAAAGGTTGAACAACTTATGATATCGAGGTTTTCTTCAAACAGAATACCAAGAATGGAAAGATTTGTCTAGGATACCGAAACATAATATCCACAGACGAGGGAAAACACGAGAAAACACTGTAATCGTGTGTTAGAGAGAATTTGATACAGGACCATGTTCGCTCTTCGGAGTGGACACGGGAGATGACGGAACTTTCACTCCGTCAAAACTTTGTCAAAGATTCGGAATGTTACGTCACAACAGAAGATGAATAACCGAAAGATGTGGAAACACCGTAACAAAGGAGGAATTCTTGATCACACCATAAGGATGGGTAACCAACGAGGGTTGGAACACCGGTAGAAATAGGGAATCTCTTTCCTATTGTGGTTTGAACATAGCAATACATCTACCACATGGTTAAGATCCCATGGCTGAGGTGACTGACAAATTCACACAATGTATGAGATGAACAGAACTTCAAGTACCAACAACTTGATAAAAGAAACTGATCAATGGTGGTTACAAAACATCAAGAAATGGTTGTCATGACGAACTTGTTTCCACTAGAACAAAGGTTTTGGAGGTTCAACAGAAAGATATTGGAAGGATCAACTTCCAGGTTCTGCTGGATGTTCTAGATACCAATATCAGGCTCAGGACAAGCCTTCCATAGGTCATCAAGTAAAAGTAGAACTCCGGTTTGGAAGAACTGGGAGGAAAAACTTGTTAGAATGAGCCACACTAGAATTCTTACGGAGAGTGGTTGTTCTTACAAATTCAAAGAGATATGACATTAGGCCTTCCGGCTAATTGTGTCAACCACAACATCAACCATGCCGTGCTTTTTGAAAAGACCTAGTTCAATACTCTTGAGGAAAACACCAACCATCGTTGCCGCTTGAGATTCAGCTCTGGTTAGTGGATTTAAAAACAAGACTCGGTATGTATGAACAAAGAGATTGCTCCGGTTATCAACGAGATACATATGTTGGATTCTGAAGACATGGACTACGATGTCAAGCTCAAAAAGATGAGCGAGATTGCAGAACTCATGTATTAGCAACTTGCGAAAGACGGTTGCACCTATATGAACTACTTGCAAAGAACACATCGGAGTCCTTGTTAGGAGGACGATTACAAAGATAACGAAGTTCTTGAACTTCTTCTCTTTTACGAAATATCAGTCAGTGGCTTAATGTGGATGGAAACTTCTTACAGTAGACGGAGGTAACAACCAACCATCTTAAGAATAGTCCACACATGCATGACCGACTTGGGATTATTCCCGAGGGAACAAGAAAACTTTACTTGGATCCAAGGCGACAACTTTCACCGTAAGCACATGAACCAAAGTAAATCACTTCGAACATCGGAACACAAACTTCGTGATGACACAAAGATGGTTCTCCAAAAGTTTCCAACGTTAATGCCAACTGTTCAACATGAACCTCTTGCAACTTGGGGAGATAGGAATGTCATCGATGGGCTCGACAACACACTTATCAAAACACTCCAAGAAGAGGGTCTCAGATGATACATGAATAAGGCAAAATATTGGTCAGATTAAAGGACATGAAGGTGTACTCGGGCAGAACACCATGAGTGAAACACCATCAAGACAGTTCTTGGAGCTGAACTTGATTTGACGATAGCCCAAATCAAATCAGGGTTAGAAAGATAGCATGTCCATTCAGGAGATACTATCCTGCTTCAACACAAAGGAAACTAGGCATCCCTTAATAAAGGACCCAGTTAGGAGGAGCTCTTGTCTTTCAACTTTCCAAGTTGTTGTTTAAGCTCAACCTACTAGTCCAGGGTGTCCAGCGGAGTTTCTTGGAGAAAAGAGTAGTTCAAACTACCCCTCGTATAGACATCACGGTCAGGTAACAACCTGGTGATACTTCTAGAAAGACAACCAGAATATCACAACCCACCGGTATGTCTTGGAGTTCGAAAGGAATCTTGCTTTTCAAGGCAACTGATATGAACATGAGAGCTTTTGTATGAACCCAACTCTTTGACCAAGAATGTGCACCGGAATGAACGGATTTGATAACACGGTCAACATCCAGTAGAGACCGGGTGACCAATAGTGCTAAGAAGGATACAGATGTTTCTTAGATTTTCAAAGCAATAAGAATTGCTAGGAATAGCTGATACACATGTCGATGAACAGACCCATCCATCTCAAGCATTCAAGCTTGGAGGAAGGCGGGGTGAAGATGTGTGAGAGCATCACTTCATCATTAGGGCCATGAAACTTAACACAGCCTCGTGATATAAAAAAGTGTGATTCTCGAAGGTAGAACAGATTAGAAGCTAATGAAACTTCTTTAATCTGAGAATTACAAAACTTTGACCTGGTTCGTAAGATGAACGAGGTACTGGAGTTTGTTTCTCCTGACATTCCAAGGTGAAATGTTCTGAAGGGAAACAAGAGCTATGCATGGGTATATCCGACACGCATATGCAACTTGATGTCCAAAACAACGGATGGGGATTTGAGAGCAACTAAAGGGGGAATCATGCTCGGAGGAGATCCTAAGATCAAGATGATGCACAGGGTCATACTCATTTGTAAAACCCATGCAAAAGAATTGATATAGCAGAGTCAAGAACAAGGATATGAGAATCACCAAGAACACTCTTGTTGTGATCATTTTGATTCCTAGAGAGAGCCTATGGCTAGGAGGGTTGAAATCACCTAGCCATCCCGAGGTAAAACAGATTCCTCAGGATCCAAAGAAATGGAACTTGGGTTAAAGGTCAGCATCCTGTACTGATGGTGTGAGCATCACATGGTTATGACCACATGATTCAACCCACCACAACTCAGCACATTCCGGGACCTTCGGTTCAAGTCCAAAGGTTAGAAATCGAAACAAATGAGCAACTACTATCTGAGTGCCTTGAAAGGCACTATGAGTAGCAATCACGGAGTATCTTTCCAAGAAGACATACGTAGCTCCGGAAGAAATTTGAGCAGAGGATAACGGATACATTCGAGATGAGAAGGAAATCTCGAGGTTCAGGATTTAGAACTTTGAAACATGGAGGAATGTGGAATCCGGACAACTCTGAGAGATTAGGATGGAAAGGAAATCCCCCAGTTTAAGAGAAACAACGGAGTAAGAAACACACACGACTCTAGAAACTTTAACACTAGGTCAACTTGGGTGAAAACGTCATTGCCAAAGAAGGCACCTGAGTTTTGAATGACTAGAAGGATAGAAAAACCTTTTCAAATCAAAACAGGTAAAATGACCCAGAGTCAGAGCGATACCAGGTAAGGAGTAAAAAGAATCCTAAGAAGGTTTTTCACAATCCATTTGGAATTCGAAAGTAGTTTTTCACAAACACTAAACTCGACATCGACCAAGCAGTAAGGTTTCCCTATAGGCAGTCCTGCTCTGATACCAAGACTTGTCACGACCCCGGACCCAGAGATATACATACTGTTATGTGCTCCTAGACATGGACCCACAAGGGCTTCAGGGTTACCAGCCCCGGCCGCAACAAACAACGGCAGGCAGACTGGATTCATCGGCACGTAGTCCGGATCCCCAGTCTACGACTCCTTGTAACCATGCTAGTCATAACCAACTATGCATATCAAAGCGTCCACGAATCGAATGAAACTGAAGGAAACGGGACCAAAGCTATACAGAGATGCTATGTGTCCAGAAAGTGCAACAACAATCGAGGGTTACTGGGGTTACCTCGCCCCAGGCCGATCACATCGACAGGCGGGCTCGGACATGGATCATCGGCTCCACAACCCCTCGACTGCGACAACTATGCAGGCATAGCCAAAACTGTATAACAATGAGCTCGAAACCAACAACCGATCAAAGCAACACTCTAGACAAAGAAACTTTATTAGCAGGTGATACTAGAGCATATCTTACAAGCATAGGTCACACGACCCAACATTACATCAGACAACAGAAGGCAAATTATGTTGCTAATCAACAAGAACCAAAAAGGCCTAAGAGGCCGCAACATAAGGCGACGTCCCAGCCCATAGATTCCAGGCTGCTACCTGGGAACCCCGAACTACTCGTTGATGTCCACGTCGAAACACCACCGAACTGGGGAACTCCACCTGAACCAAATTGAAGCAAACATGAGTACGGGAGGTACTCAACAAGACTTAGTTAACCTATTATATATCTGCTTCTTCTAGAAAGAGTTATGAAGGTTATTTGCGTAAAGCCATCTTTGTTTTTCTAAATTGAGGAAGGAATAGCACGTCTCATGGAGTATTTTGAAAACAGATAAGAAAGCTACTCAACTACTGAGATCATCATCTTTTTAAACCACCCAAAACATTCAAGCACCTCGTGCTTCAAAGATCACCACCTCAAGTTGTTCCGGTAACTCATGCTACAAGGTAACCCCTCTCGGCATCTCCGAGGAGGCATCCTTCATTCGTTATCAGCATGTTTTAATCATTCCGTTCAAGTTATCTATGATCACAGAATCCGTCACCAAGTCGTCCTTAACCGCGGACACGGCTTTTCGAAAAGATTTAACCCTGCAGGGGTGTACAACTTTAACCACACGTACCAACCAACTCTTAATGCCACATGATTAGCACTATTCCGGGAAGTGCCGGCAGATGGAGGTTGACCACGACCTTTCCCTTGCTTCGCCTATTCCATGAGTCGCTCCGAGTAGAGATGGACCGCCAATAGGGAGTGGCCATCTCCTGCCGGGTCTCTATCGTTGTGCGCAATGCTCGACGGTTACCTACCCGCAGAGCGCCGATACATCACCACGTCCTAGTTTTGAAAACGTTTTGATATCCCCGCAAATCCAAATGGAAAGCCCGAACTAGGCAACTCATGGAACAAACTAGGCAAGTTGAGACCGAGGGGAATCCAATCCCTCGTGTGGATGCACGCTCAGTCTTGGCTCGAAGACGAGAACTCTCTCCTAGGGGCATGAACGAGACAACCACCACAGACCCTCTGTGGTCTCGTCATCCACACCTTTAGATCATGTTAATCAAACATCTCTTAACTTTCCACAACATACTATCATACTAGATTCATTCGCGGCTCTGATTCATCAACCGGATGGAGCAGAGATCAACAGACATGTATGACTAAGCATGGCATATCTGAGGCTCTGGCGATACACACAAACAATTCCTATGTCTGCTAGGAGCATTGAATCATGATATCTGGGTTATGCAAATAAATAGGATGACTCTATCTATTGACTCAAGATACTTTGGAATCGAATGCATTTGTACGAGAATCAAAAGTCTTTCGAAATCATATATGGGCAGATAAGAGGTTATGCTTGCCTTGCTTCAAGAAAACCAGAGAAAGTCTTCAGGAATAAGTGCTTGACTTGTCGGTTAGGATCAAGTATTCGCCATTGGGGTTGCTGGCCTTCACTTCGGAGTCGCGTTCTACCGAGGGGGAACAACACCGAAAAGAAGAACAACAATCAAACATGGCATCGATGCAATGCACAATATGTATGCATGGGCAAGTTAATGCACTTCGATGAAACCCTAAACATGCTCGATGGGTTGCTAGGGTTTATATGGCAGATATGGAATTTTACTGGAATTTATCCCGAAATAGACCCCGGAGGGGGTTTCGGGCGATTATGAAGGTGAATACCATTTTAGTTGCTCAAATGGGTTCAAAAACATCATAAGTAGACTGCATTTGTCATTTTAAGAAATTTGGTATATAACTTTTAATTTTTTAATTTTCTTGAATAAAAACTTATTTTTCTATTTTTAAATGATTAAACAGTATTAAATAAAAGCCAAAATTCAACTTTGTCAAATATATGTGGAAATGACATTTTTGCAAAGATTACATTTTCCTGATCACTCCCATATTTTTATTTCATTTTTCTGATTAATATTTTAAGAGTTATTCAATTAACAAGATTTATCATTTTCTGTAATTCAGTAACCATTTTCTGAAAAATAGAAAAACAGAGATATGACGTCATGATGACGTCAGGGTGACGTCATCAATGGTCACAGAGGTTCTGCTGCGGATGAAATCGATCAAATTCGTGGTCGATTTTCAAAATGAAGGGCACTAGGGTGTAGAGCAAAGCGAAAGGGAGCTGGGGATGGGCACGGTTGGCCGGGAGATCGCCGGAGCTCGCGCCGGCGAGCTCGGGCGCGGCAGCGGTAGTCGGCCGGTGGCGAGGGAGAGAAATAGCGGGGGAGGGAGGAAGAGAGAAGCACCAGCGTGCTCGGGTGCTCACCACGAAGCTGTAGAGCTTGTCGGGGAGGCGAGTGGTGGCGGCTAACGCCGGCGGCGAGGAGAATACGGCGGCGGCCGTGGCGGTGGTCGGCGACGAAATTGGAGCCCTCCCGGGCGTCCCAGCTGCTGCGCGTGATCGAGGAGGACCAGGAGGATGTGGCGATGACGATGGGATACACGGCGGGGCGCGGGAGCGGCCGGAGGATCAACGGCGAGCGACGGCCGTGGCCGATTAGGGTTAGGGTTCCGGGTACCGTGGGTAGCAGAGAGAGGAAGAGGGATAGGGTGAGGGCGAGAGAGGAGGTCGCACGGCGTCTACCTGGAGGCATCACCACGCTCGGGTGCACACGCACAAGCAGGAGGTGGCAGCAGTGGCGGCGCTGCTGCCACGCAGCTAGTGCCTTCTGGCTGGAGCTAGAAGAAAGAGGGGAAAAGAAAAGGAAATTACAAAAACCCCCTGAAGTTTTGAAAATTTACCAAACGATCCTTCTGCTGCTAAGAAAGAGGATGAAAACTGAAAATTTATGGACCATTTTGCAGTGAGAAAAATTGTCAAAAATACATTTTGAAATCCTCACAAAATTTCCAACAAAACCATGTCTTTGTTTGGTAGAATTGAAATATTTTTCAACACAAGATTTTGGAACCCACTTTAAGTACTTTTTGTGGGAATTTTTCTCAAACCATTTGAATTCAAGTTTTAAATTGGTTCAAACATGATTTGAATTTTTGTTTCATGCATGTATGAGATGCCAACAACACCACAACCCTAATTTAGCAAAAATTGGGATGTTACATACAACTCAGTCGCTTGTCTCTCCCAAAAGATCAGGGCCAATTAATTGCATATTAGGCAAAAATAGTTCTGGCCTACACGAATCCGAGACCTTCGACTCAAACTCGATGAGGTGATCGTTGCGACTGGGCCGTGGAGGTCTTATAGAGTCGAACTTAACATTTAAAAGGGGTACCTGGCACGTCCGCTAGGATTTTTCTTCGTGTTGTTGACATGGAAACTTTACTGGAGGACGCAACGCGAGTGTGATTCCAGGCCCACAGGAGAGATCCCTGGGTCTTACCTTCATACTCAAAAGAATACGGCATCCAGATGTGCCTAGTCCGCCGAACGATCTAGGATTAAAATGATGTGTGAGCACATCGTGAGGTAGAGTTGCAGGAGCCGCATACTCGCGATTTTACCTTGGATGCACCGTAAGTGCTTTTTTCTGCAACTCTTCGAGCGAGGTAATCTTCTTTTCCTTGATCTTGTACGAAAGAGATTTCGTGTTATGAAGTTTATACAAAAGAAATTTTGTGTCAAAGTACCTATACGAAACAGATTCGTGTCAGAATGCCCATACGAAAGAGTTTTCGTGTCGTGAGGTACGCAGTGACGTCACCGCGCACTCGTCTGCTCCCGATGGGACATGACGAAGTGGGGCAGAGCACGCGGGGCCCACCTTGTCAGCTTTTTGACCGGAAACGAGCGGTCGTGCTCCGGTTAATCCGCTGGTCGCGCTGTAAATACGCACGATCTTTTCGTAAAAGATCGTGCGGGGGTAACCGCCCCCGTCTCTTTGTTTTTGCTTCACACGTGGCGGTGGCGATGAGTGCCACGTTCGTGGATCAACGGCTTACACCAGCCTAGAGCTGGTATAAATGGTGGGCCTTAGGGGAAAAGTAACTTTCCCGACCCTCATTTACCATCTTCTTCCTCTAGCGCACTCCTTTCCTTCCGCGAGAGAAAAACAACTCCCAATGGCAGGAGCCAAGAAGCGCGGCGCAGCGGCGTCCAGCAAGGAGGTGGCGGGCGCCTCCGCGGCGGCCCCGGTGAAGAAGATGGGCGATTGGCGCCCGTCAAACACCACGAAGAAAAGCATCACCGAGATGCAGAGGGAGGGACTGCTCCCTCCCGAGGACTCCAAACGCGTTTGGATGTCCACGAAGAAGGAGGAGATGCCCAATCCCCTCGCCACCGAGCGCGTCGCATTCTCATATCACATTGCCCGAGGTTTGTCCTTCCCTCTCCATCCTTTCCTCGCCGGGCTGCTCTATGTCTATGGCATACAGCTACACGACCTTCCTCCTAACGCGATACCACACATTTTGTGTTTTATCGTGCTCTGCGAGTGCTTCCTCGGCATTCACTCGCACTAGGGGCTCTGGAAGGCCATCTTCCAGGTGCGGATCTTCCGAGAGAAGCCGCTGCCAGGCGAAAAGACTGGAGAGCCACTGAGGACTGGAGGCTTCGGGATCCAGGCGACTAAGGACATCCCCTACCTGGAGATGAGCTTCGTCGACTCAGCCCAAGGGTGACGCCGGAAGTGGTTTTACATAGAAGACAACAGCGCGGGTGGCGTTCCAGAAATCCACTCGTTCGCTGTTTTGAAGCGGTGGAAGTCCTGGACGCATTCGCTCTCAGCCGAAGAAGTCAAGGTTGTCACCCCTCTACTCGCAAAAGTGGCGCGCTTCCGCGACAAGGACCAAGGCACTCTGCTGAACGGGATACACCTGGCGGGTGTATTTCTGCGCCGAAGGGTCCAACCTCTTCAAGAGAGGCCGACCACAATGTGGGAGTACACGGGCGTCAATGATCGGAGCCGAACGTGCGACGACATCCTTTCGAATGCAGAATTCGACAAGAAGATCGCGGCTATCACCAATTTGAAGAAGGGAGAGGGCTACTTGACGTGCCCTCTCACCCCATTCGATGCCAGGAAACCTCCGACTGAGGTGAAATTCTTAACCTTCTTCTTTGCTTTGTATTTCTTCTTGTTTTGGGTTTTCGTCGATTGAAACACCTCTTTTTCCTCTTTTTGCCTTCGTAGAACCAGGACGTGGCAACATGCTACCCGCCACTTTCTGCGCATGATGGTGTCTCAGATCTTTTGGCGAGCAACGTTGAGGCCCCTCCCTAGGCTAGCGTCGCAGACGCGTAGTCGAGCTCTGAACGAGAGGAGGTGGACGGGAAGGAAGAGTCGGATGACGAGCAACCTCGTCGTCGCAAGCGCCGCAAGGCGAAGGAGGCTGAGGTCACCTCCAAGGACAACTCCTTGAGTGATGATCGTGTCAAGGAGGTCGAGCCCATCCGAGCAACTCCCCTCAACGTGCTTCCTCTCGCCATCCGCCAGTCGAAGATCTCCACAGCCTCGGATCCAGACAATCTTGACGATGATGGTGAAGACAAGTAAGTTCCGTGTGTTTCCTCCTTTATCGCAAAGTTTCTTTCTTCTTTCCTGATTCTTACTTTTGTAGTAGTCTTGCGACCATCAGCGCGAATCAGTCTGCCTCCTCGACTCCGTCCGTGAAAAGGAAGGAGGCTGTCGTGGACCTTGCTCCAGCTGCAAATCTCGCTCGAAGACCTCCAAGCCCGGCAAGGGCGGTCGACGTTCCGGAGTATGTGATGCCTAGCTTGGTGGGCGGGCGGCCTGGAGATGTCAGGGCGTCAGCGAGCAAGGAGATTTTGGCCAGCTCGGCTGATCCCTTGTCCACCGCGGAGGGCAAGGTAAAATGTTCTCATTTTTTCTGCAACTTGTCTTCCTCTTTTTCTTTTATCGGGTGTACGGCAGTGCTCCCGATGGAAGTAGCCCCCGACTCTATGGTCGACTGCTTGCAGTTGGCTATGGACTCAAGTCGAGATTTCTCTTTCTTGTTTATTTCTTGGTTTTGTTTTCTATCGGGTGTATGGCAGTGCTCCCCATGGGAGTAGACCTCGAGGCTATACTTGACTGTGTACAGCCGTGTATAGATTCAAGTGATCTCTTTCTAATCTGCAAGGAATTTTTGCAGGCTGTTCTTTATTCCCTGGCAGCTTTTGGGCGTCGCCTTCTTTCGGCTGAGGCGGAATGCGCTTCTCTTCGGGGGGAGCGCGACCAACTTGTCCAAGATGGCCTCTCCCTATAGGGTGAGTTGCCACATGCCTCTTGCTCCGGTTCTGTTTCTTCCTGTTCGTAACTGTTATTTGAACTGCTCCCTTCTATGCTGCAGATGAGGTAGTCGCTTGAAGTCCGAGAAGGCAGAGGCTACCTATCGGGTGAAAGACCTTGAGAAGGAGCTGGAGTCCACTCGAAAGGAATTGGAGTCCACGCGCAAACATTCAGCTGAGCGTCTTGCAGGAGCCCAGGATGCCTTGAAGCAGCTGGAGGAGGCGAGTGTGAAACACGACAGCGATTTGGTCGGCGTCCTCCGTCCCTTGGTCCACACTCTGGCTGGTGAGTCATGCTCGCATTTCTTTCGACTGCTGCTTGTTCTTTTCTCTTTCTGTCGTTTATTTGCTCCATCTTTGTTTAGGTGCTATTGGAGTTGGGATGGAGCTACCTGGAGGGATTCGAGTCGACGCCCTGACGGACATGTGCACTCAGCTGCAGGAGCACGAAAACAAGGCCTGCTTCCTCATCTGTGATGTTGCCCAAGTGTTGACGCAACTGCACCAACGATTGCTTGTGGATAGGCCGGTTCTGCCAACTCTTGGTGGCCTCCTACAAATCTTCCTTGGCGAGGATGATCCCCTCCAGGAGTACTCCCTTGCGCAGACCGAGTATGGAGCCAAGACGGCTATCCAATTTTCCCTGGCGCACGACGTCTCGGGTGACCTGGATAAGGTGTACTCGGAGCTTCCTCGAGACGCGCTGGGCAAAAAGGTAGCGCTTCGACCTTTTGGTGATCGTGCAGAGAGGCTTGCGAAGACGCTCTCCGGGGTAGTTTCCCGCGGCCGTGGTGGAAAGCCTGCTGCGAGTGGAGCTACCTCTGTAGTTCCTTAGGACGATCGCTATTTATGTATGTTTTACGTGTAATGAACCTTGGGATGCATCCCGTACTTTGCTCTTCAATCGAGATGTTTTAAAAGTGTCAGCGTTTTGTTATCGCGCCTTGATATCCCACAAGTATAGAGGATCGTGTGTAGCCTTTTCGACAAGTAAGAGTGTCGAACCCAACGAGGAGCTAAAGGTATGATAAGTATTCTCTCAAGTTCTATCAACCACTGATACAATTCTACGCACACTAAACGTTTAATACTAGAGCAACAATACGGGTAAACAAGATAGTTTTGCAGGATAATAAATACAAGAAAGTAAATGTTAGTGCTGCAGCAATAAAATATACTAAGTAATCATAAACTAACAGTACCATGAGTGTGGAAAAGTGGTCGTAATTGTGGTGGCTTTGTCCAAAATTAATTAGTGAAGATATCGGGTTCATTGTCTTCGATGAAGTGTTCTATGTGGGAGAGGCAAACCTAACAAGCTCTCACTATCCAATTATTGCAAGTAATTATGATTGGAACTCTAGCAAACATCCGTAACTACAAGAAGATGCATTAAGGTAAAAATACTCCACCATAGCATTAAGATCAAAAGGTCCTCTTTATCTTATATGCTTCAATCATTAGATTGGGGCTCATGTTTCTGTCACTCAAGCAGCCCTCCCTATAGCTTTCTACACATACTACAAACCCTATGATGTGATCCATGCGCGCATAAACATATGATGACACCATAGGACTGTAACAAATTTAATATATAGCTCAAACGATCCATAGAGATTCAACAATCAATCATATGACAAAAGGGATCTACACAAACATGACATAGATGCAATAGATTATCTGCAAATAATTTATAACGTCAAACACCATGTTTACATAGGACGGTACAGAGGTGTGTGAGAGAATAAACCACTGTAGACTAGGAGGAATTGGCGATGGAGATGACGGTGAAGACGGCGGAGAGGACAGCGCAGGGCGGCGCCGGCGGTGGCGCAGGGACTCCTTCCCTGTGCCACCGGCATCATGGGGGAGCGCCCCTTAGCCCTCTTCCTTCATGGACTTGGGAGCTCTCCCCCATGGAGATGATATCCATGGGGAGGCTAAAACGTGGCTTTGGTGGCTGGAAATTCGTGGTATGGGGTGTCTCCCACGACCTAGGTTTTCTCCCTTTATATAGTCTCACAGATTTTCGTCATCCCATCTAGGGCTGCGGTAAATCGGGCATATCTCGGCCGTCCGGACTTGGAATCAGGCGATTTTTAACTCTAGATTCTACGCCGCGAAATGTACCACAATTTTGTCTTCTGTTAGATTTCCGTTTGATGCTGTCTTCGACCCGTAACGTGGCAATCTTTAAAAAGTATTTTCAGACAGATTTCAGGAAAGTCCCAATTCGACTCCAACAAGGTTTCTTCTTCTACTTTTGGCAATTCCTACACATCAAAGTGTAAAACAAGAACATTTGCACTTTTGCAACTATTACTAGGTTAGTCCAAATAAGTCATAAAATTAATATAAAAATAATTATAAAAAACATTAAAATAACATGAAACCATAAAAAATTATAGATACATTTTGGACGTATCAACATCCCCAAGCTGTCCCTACTCGTCCTCGAGTAGATAAAACGATAAAAACAAAATAATTTTTGAGGTGACATGCTACCACATAATATTGATCATAATATGTAAAGTAGAGCATGTAAACTAGGATCAAATGAGCTAAAGCTATGATCTATATTTGTATCAACAAGTAATGCATAAACAAATAAGAAGAAAGAAGCAAAACTTTTAATGAATCAATACTAAAAGACTATCAACCATGCAAAGTTTATTAGATATGATTTAACCTTTCAAGAACAAAAATATCATGCACGTCAAACGATCTTCACGGCCCCTGTTAGGATCAAGTCAAGCTTTACACACGATGCAATGCTTGAATCTTAAACTATTTGCGCACTAAAAACAAGTAAGTGTTCTGCGTTGGTCTCTGGCACCGGGATGTTATGGCAAAAAGAAAATTATGGGGAGTTTGGAAGGTCAATGGAAGAAAGGCTCACAAAGCTGAAAGTGGTCATTAGACAAGAGAAAGTCTTACAACCGAAGCTATGCAAGGAGTAGGTATTATCACACAATGGATGCAAATAAAGCTATACGTGTATGAAAGCTCTCCAATGGAACTAGTGGGAGTGCATCCAACTTGCTTGCACACGAAGACCTAGAGATCATTTGAGGAGGCTCATCATTGGAATATACAAGCCAAGTTTTATAATGTAAAATTCCCCACATAGTTATGAATGAATTATAATATGAAAAGTTCCTCCAAACTGAAGTATTGGTGCTAAACATGCAGCACAAGTGTGGTATATAAAGGATAGTGATGCGCCCCCTCTCTCTTTATTCTCTCTTTGGCCCCTTTTTTGGCTTTTTCATTTTTTTTATATCCTCACCGGTAGGGGCAACATCCTATATTACAATGAATCATCACATTTTTAGTACTCATAACTCATAAATAAATATCTCTGGTGTCTCTAACTGCATGATCCTGCCAGTGTAGCAGTATGCATAAATAACCATGAAACTCATCATGAAGTAACATAATGGAGGTGGATGTTGTGCAACAATATATCTCGGAATGGCTATGGATATGCCATGATAGATAGGTATGGTGGCTATTTTGAGGAAGAATATATGGGCTTATGTGTAGGAGAACAAAGTCCTCCCACGGGATTTGGATGTACTCGCGATGTTTGCACCAACTCTCAATGTGAGAAAGGGCAATGCACAGTACCGAAGAGGCTAGCAAATATGGATGGTGGAAGTGCCAGGAACCGCAACATAGACTCACGAGTTAAAAGATTGCAGCAAGAAAATTATCTTACAAGGAAAAGTGCAAATCACTCCAAGAGGGTCCGTGCCAGTGACAAGTCACTGTTAGCTACCCCGACCGTAGCGCGTAGCAAAAGGCCGATCAGAAATGTATCACTCGTAGCAATCATATACCATTGTTTCTATCAGCTGGTAATTTTAAGTGTGGCACAGTTTCAAGTTTCTTAGACCAACAATTAAAATTTTATGCTTATTAGTCCTTCTCGTTTATCCATTAAGAAAATTAATATCTCAAAACAACAGCAGTGATTCAAGTAAAGCAGTTTAGTGATCTACAAGACCAGCGAATTTTTCCACTGTACCAACTACCACATAGGCATTTCTATTCTCAACCAAGCACATATATATGACAAAAGAAATCTCTCTAAGCATATAGCAATTAAAACTAAAGAGTACTAACAGCTCTAAATAAGATATGCACGAAAACAAAGGCTAAACGTAATACTAGCAAAAAGTGAACACTCACAGAACAATAAGAATGAAAACTAGAGTATCTAAGCAATGAAAACGGAGTGTGTCTCTCTCCCACACAAGTATGATAATATCCAACCATAAACTACAGCAAATAAAACTAAAAAAACTGAAATAAAAAATAAAAGACGCTCCAAGTAAAACACATAAGATATGACCGAATAAAAATATAGTTTCACTAGAAGTGACCTGATAATTTGTTGATGAAGAAGGGGATGCCTTGGGCATCCCAAAGCTTAGTTGCTTGAGTCTTCTTGGAATTTTCTGGGATGTACCATCGGGGTATCCCCAAGTTTAGGATCTTCACTCTTCTTGATCACGTCATATCATCCTCTTCTCTTGACCCTTGAAAACTTGCTTCACACCAAACTTCTCACAATCTTCATTAGCAACGTTAGTGCAATCAAAATAATAAATTCACATGGTTCAGTTTCAACACAAGCCTAACACTCATAAACACATTAGCTACTGTCACAACTTCTTTTAAAACTATTTTTCTCAAAAGAACATCAAAAGAAAGAGATTAAGATGCAAATGCAATTATTGGCAGAAATCTGTCAAAACAGGACAACAGGTAAAGATGACTTTTTCGAAAATTCTCTGTTTCTCAAATAAAAAAGTGAAACTAAGAAAATTTTCATATATAGCCCAGGATTGCGTACAAAAAAACTCAGGTCATTTTGAATTTTCTGTGAGTTTATATGAATTTAACAGTGGACAACAAAAATCTGTTTCCTGCGCAGAAATCCGAAATATAGTCTCAACTTTCCACTAGAGGCTTTATTTGGCTCAACTAATACATGAAAATAAAGATACAAAGGATTTTCTACATAATTATACAACCTCTTGACTCAAAGAAAACAGAATAGAACATTGCAAATATAAAAACATGGGATATCTCCCAAGAAGTGTTTTTCTTTAAAGCCTTTTAGCTATGCATGATAATTTTCCCAAAGTGCTGCTATTAAACCAAATCATTTTTTTTTTGAACTACAGAAAGTTTGCTTAAATTGCCAACTTATAAATGAAAGTTAATACCCAACAAGAATCAAACGAAAATGCAAAGCGGACACTCTTACAACAAAAGTCAGAATCTGTCTAGAAAAACAGCAGCTGTAAAACGTATTTATTAGGTGCACTTAAACATGTCATAAATCTTTGCCAATTTTTGTGAATGTAGAGGGTTATATTATACATAACCAGTTAAATTTTAGTGACTTTTTGAGTTTTTAGTAAAATATGAAAAATCGTACAGTGAGCAGCATATGCTAAAAACAGAAAAAGGCCTTAAATATGCATCAACTAAAACTAAATGCGCAAAACTTGGTACTTTATTTTTTTAGAAACTAAAATAACAGAGGTTAAAAAAGAATTAAACTTCATAGTAATATCAAAGAAACCCCAAAATAAATGAAAGCAAATTAAAATACATGTTAAGCACATATCATGTGAAAAAGGTAATATAGATCATGAACGCGACAACCTCATTATTTTTGATGGATAGGGGAATGACTCGGGCATCCCCAAGCTTAGATGATTGTATCTTCTTGAATATGTTCTTGGGATGCACCTAAACATCCCCAATCTTGAGCTCTTGCATCTTTTTGTTCATCTCATATCACCATATTGATTAGATATTATAAGCTATATCTACATAAAACTTCACAAAACTCATTAGTAGGGTTAGTACTCATTAAATAAAATACACTCATGTTCAAGTATTGGCAATTTTCATGATATTTATTAAACATTAGCCACTGTATATACCGAGGTTTCTTATAAAATTTCCGTTGTCCGTCGAAAAACTAAGGAAACTAAGAACACTAAGTACAATATTGAATAAACAAAGAAATCTACGAAAACTGAACAGCCTTGAAAGATGTCACTCGATGAGATAGTTACGTAGCTAAAATAAAAAACATAAAAATAATGAAAGAAAGATCATAATCTCAGGTTTATGCCCAAAAAATTTCAGATCAAAATAATGTTCTGGTGATTTTAAACAGGTTATACGGTGAAACACGACAAATCTGTTTCTGCGCAGTAAACCAAACTTTTGCACTTTCAAGTAACTAGGGACTAATATTACCATGCTATTTTTTTTATGTACGGAGGTATATACACAATATTTAAAATATATACATGTTTTTATCTGAAAAGCTTCAATGGAAAGATTTGTTTTGGTTTCATAGGCATGAACACAAGTGTTCAAGGTCGACCCCCACTTAACCATTACTCATCTTTCCAATCACTTTTCTTTTTGAAAACGTTATTAGATAACAAGTACAACTTATTTTTTTTTTATAAATTGTGTTCTCTATCCATAACTAAAGATAGCAAACAACTTAAAACTGAAAAATAAAACTACTTATAACTGAAAGAAAAATTACTTAGAGACAAAGCAAACAAGTGCACACAAGAACATTCACCCCCACACTATTGCTCCCCGGCAACGGCGCCAGAAAAGGTCTTGATATCCCACAAGTATTGGGGATTGTGTGTAGCCTTTTCGATAAGTAAGAGTGTCAAACCCAACGAGAAGTTAAAGGTAGGATCAGTATTCTCTCAAGTTCTATCAACCATTGATACAACTCTACGCACACTAAATGTTTACTTTACCTAGGAAATAATACTAGAGAAACAATACGGGTAAACAAGAAAGTTTTGCAGGATAATAAATAAAAGAAAGTAAAGGTTAGTGCTTCAATAATAAAATATACTAAGTAACCATAAAATAACAGTACCATGAGTGTGGAAAAGTGGTCGTAATTGTGGTGGCTTTGTCCAAGATTAATTAATGAAGATATCGGGTTCATTGTCTTCGATGCAGTTTTCTATGTGGGAGAGACAAAGCTAACAAGCTCTCACTATCCAATGATTGCAAGTAATTATGATTGGAACTCTAGCAAACATCCGTAACTACTAGAAGATACATTAAGGTAAAAAATACTCAACCATATCATTAAGATCAAAAGGTCCTGTTTATCTCATATGCTTCAATCACTAGATTGGGGCTCATGTTTCTGTCACTCAAGCAGCCCTCCCTCTAGCTTTATACACATATTAAAAACCCTATGATGTGATCCATGCGCTCATAAACATATGATGGCACCATAGGACCATAACAAATTCAATATATAGCTCAAACCATCCATAGAGATTCAACAATCAATCATATGCCAAAAGGGATCTACACAAACATGACATAGATGCAATAGATCATCTTCAAATAATTTATAACGTCAAACACCATGTTTACATAGGAAGGTACAGAGGTGTGTGATAGAATGAACCACTGTAGACAAGGAAGAATTGGCGATGGAGATGGCGGTGAAGATGGTGGAGAGGACAGCGCAGGGCGGCGCCCGCGGTGGCGCAGGGACTCCTTCCCCGCGCCACCGGCATCATGGGGGAGCGCCGCCCCTTAGCCCTCTTCCTTCATGGACTTGGGAGCTCTCCCCCATGGAGATGATATCTATGGGGTAGGCTAAAACGTGGCTTTGGTGGCTGGAAATTCGTGGTATGGGGTGTCTCCCACGACCTAGGTTTCCTCCCTTTATATAGTCTCACGGATTTCCGTCATCCCATCTAGGGCTGTGGTAAATCGGGAATATCTCGGCCGTCCAGACTTGGAATCAGGCGATTTTTAACTCTAGATCCTACGCCGCAAAATTTATCACAATTTTGTCTTCTGTTAGATTTTCGTTTGATGCTATATTCGACCCATAACGTGGCAATCTTTAAAAAGTGTTTTCAGACAAATTTCAGGAAAGTCCCAATTCGACTCCAACAAGGTTTCTTCTTCTATTTTTGGCAATTCCTACACATCAAAGTGTAAAACAAGAATATTGTGCACTTTTTCAACTATTAGTAGGTTAGTCCAAATAATTCATAAACTTAATATAAAAATAATTATAAAAAGCATGAAACCATCAAAAATTATAGATACGTTTTGGACAGATCACGCCTTACTTTGTGTTCTCCCCATGGGAGTAGCCTCCGAGCACTCAAAGATTTTGTGTAGTAAATCGTCGAGTGGGGTGTGACTATGTCTCTGAAACTTCGTTATTCTTTCCAGGTGGCGGATTCTAGCGGAGGTTCGTCGAGTGGAGCTGCTCCTTCGACTGAGCCATTGATTATGGCTGCCAGTATGCTTGCTTCACTTCGTGACCGCGTCGCGGATGGCGAGCGTAAGCTCAAGGCTCTGCGAGGCGTGGCGGATGTTGCCAAGTCGAAGCAGAAACTTGCTGCGGATCGTGAACAGTTTGTGATGGAGGATCTGGCGAGCGTTGCGAAGGGTATGCTTTGTAAGTCCCGCGAGCCCCCAAGTACGTTTTGTGTTATTCCTGCTTGTGATTTGATGCGTTTGCTGTCCATGCAGTTGTTGAGCCTGATGGGGGGTGTGAGGGTCACTGGGTGGACAATCATATTGTTCATGAGTCAAGCAGCTCCAAACCTTACGCGAGGAATTTATGGTCTGACCGCAGCAGAGGTTTCGTCATGGCTACCCTGCAGTACCGGGCGAGTCTGGTGCAGCTTTTTGTTGAATCTTGTCGGGAGACCCTTTCTTCGGTCCATCGGGCGTTTTAACCCTTCGGCGTTGTTTCCGATAGCTTGAGTGGCTTTCTGAGGTTATTTCTTTGGGTGGGGGATGTTCAAGAGTGCGTGCGTTCGCAGCTCATTTGTGGTGCGGAGGTGGCGCTTGCCTTTGTGCGTCTGTGGCATCCTGACGTCAATTTCAATTTTGTGGCGCGACTCCCTGACACCCAATGGCCACCTGTAGATTTTGTCCCTCATTATGAGGTTGTGCAGTCTACGGCGGAGCGGATTATTCGACTGACCGAGGCGGAGACTAGCGACTGCTTCAAGAGGTGGCTGCTCGGCAATAGCTTTAGTCGATAAGGTGTATATACCTTGTATGTTTAGTTTAAGGTGTGTACCTTGTGACCTTGTATGTTAATTTAATCAGTTAAGGTGTTTATAAGGTGTGTAACTTGTTACCTTGTAAGATATTTGTCGTGCGTAAGCACTCGAAGATTTGCTGATGCTAGTTTGGTGTAGCTCCCCTGTGTTGGGGTGTGACCGTTTGTTTAGCATGTAAAAGAAAAAGGAAAAAAATAAAGAACAAAGATTGCGACTTGATAGTCTTTGTAGCTATGGTTGAGAAACCATGTTTTTATTGCGATGGCTGAGAAGCCATGTATTTGCTCGGGCTACAATGTGGATGGTACAGCCTTATTTTGCGAGTGATGTACTCTCCTAGGGATAGAATTTCCTCAGGTGCGCCATGTTCCATGGGTTGGAGTAGATGCCGTTTGTCTTTGGGTTCTTCAAGCGATAGGCGCCGCCCGGGATGACTTCGTGTATGATGAAGGGTCCCTCCCATGGTGGCTCTAGCTTGTGTCCCTTTTCCTACTTCATTCGTAGCACCAGGTCACCTACCACAAAGGATCTATAGCGTATGCGGCGACTGTGGTGGTTGCGCAGCGATTGCTGGTAGACGACGGATCTTATGAGGGCGATGTCCCTGATCTCGTCCAGTGCGTCCATATCTTCTGCGAGTGCCTTGTTGGAAACTTCTTTGTTGTATACGATAACTCATGGAGCACTAAACTTGACGTCCTCGGGTTACACAGCTTCAGCCCCGTATACCATGAAGAATGGCGTGTAGTTTGTCGATCGGTTTGGTGTTGTTCGCAGGCTCCACAGCACCGATGGTAGTTCTTCAACCCAATGCCCTGCTGCTGTGTGTAGTCGGGTGAATAGCCGCTTCTTTAGTCCAGCCGAAACTAATCCGTTGGATCGTTCGACTTGGCTGTTAGTTTGCGGGTGTGCCACCGAGGCGAAACTGAGGGTTATCCCTTTTTCCTTGCAGAAAGCATGCGTTTCCTTGGCTGTGAAGTTGGTCCCATTATCTGTGATGATATTGTGTGGAACACCAAATCTGCAAACAATGGAGTCGAGGAATCTCACGGCGCACTCGGCGTGTTGCGACGTGACCGGCATGGCCTCTATCCATTTCGTGAATTTGTCGACTGCGACCAGCAGGTGAGTGTATCCTCCGGGTGTTGATTTCCGCAGTGGTCCTACCATGTCGGGCCCCCATTGAGCGAAAATGCCAGGAGATGGGGATCATGTGGAGCGCTGTGTGCCGGTGTGTGTGGCTTGGGAGCAAACTTTTGGCAGGCTTTCACCTCTCGACGAGATCTTTGGCGTCTCTGGCTGCCGTGAGCCGGTAAAATCCTGCTCGAAAAGCTTTCCCCACGATTGCTCTCCAACTTACGTGGTGCCCGCAGTCGCCTTGGTGTATATCACGGAGCAGTTCCTTCCTTTCCTCGGGTGCGATACACCTCTGGAGCACTCCTGATATGCTTCGCTTGTATAGTTCTCCTTTTACCACCCGGAAGGATTTGCTGCATCGAACGATATGTCTTGCCTCGCAAATGTCTTCTGGGAGCTGCTTGTTTGTCAAGTAATCGAGATATTTCTGCGTCCAAGTTGGCTCGACCAGGAAGACTTGCCTTGAGATGTTATGGATGAGCTCGATGAAGGCATTTGCTGACTGGCCTCTGTTTCTGTTGTTGCGGGTGTCTCTGCTTGCTTTTGACCTTGATTGGCCGTTTGCTTATTCTCTCGAAGTAGATTCCTGGTGGAACAGGGGTGTTTGTTGACCCTATGTTCGACAGTCTGTCTGCTTCTTCGTTGCTTGATCGTGCGATGTGTTTCAGCTCGCACCCTTTGAAACTTCCTTCGAGTAGGTTGTACATGTCGCGATAGGCGACCATGTTATCCGCGACAGCGTCACACTCCTTCATCGTCTGATGCACGATAAGATTATAGTCTCCGTATATCACCAATCGAGTGGCTCCGCAGGCAATCGCCATCTTCATGCCGTGTAGGAGCGCCTCGTACTCTGCATCATTGTTGGACGATGGATCTTCAGGGGGGAAGTCGAGTCGCATAACTTACTGGAGCTTGTCGCCCCTTGGTCATATGAGGATTACTCCGGCTCCGGCTCCTTCGTTTCTTTTTGACCCGTCGAAGTACATGATCCAATTGCTCGTGTATTCTGGGGTCCTAGAGTTTGCAGCTCCGTCCATTCGCTCAGGAACTCTACGACCACCTGGGATTTGAGGGTGTTACGTCCTGTGTATATTATATCTTAGGCGCCTAGCTCGATGCTCCACTTTGCAATTCTTCCGGATGCCATGGAATTGTTCATGATAGTACCAAGTGATGCGTCGTTTAGCACCGTGACAGTATGCTCCTGGAAGTAGTGTTTGAGCTTGCGGGCTGTAAGGACCACTCCATACGCGAGTTTCTGGTAGTGGGGGTATCGCTGTTTGCACGAAGAAAGTACCTCACTGATGTAGTACACTGGTCTCTGAGCGCCGTATGCTTTTCCGTCCTCTGGCCGCTCGACGACAATTACCGTGTTGACCACTTGATTTGTTGCAGCTAGGTAAAGGTAGAGATGTTCCCTTTCCTGTGGTGTTGCCAATATGCGCTTGCTCTGCAGCACTCTTTTCAAATCAATTAACGCCTTTTCGCTTTTGGCGTTCACTCGAACTTATCCGTTTTCTACAGCAATTTGTAGAAAGCGAGCGCTTGCTCGCCTAACCTTGTGATGAACCTGCTGAGGGCTGCCAGTCGCCCTGCGAGCTGCTGCACGCCGCGAAGATTTGTCGGTTCTTTCATCGTCAGGATCGCCTGAATTATCTCCGGGTTGGCTTCAATTCCTCGGGCAGATACCAGATAACCGAGGAGCTATCCAGCAGGAACCCCGTAGACTCATTTTGTCGGATTGTGCTTGATTCTGTATACGTTGAGGGCGTCGAATGTATCCCTAATGTCCTCGAGGAGCGTGTCCTCCCCTCGAGTCTTGATGACGATATCGTCAACGTACACTTGTACGTTCTTGCCAATGAGTTTTGCAAGGCATTTTTGCATGCAGCGTTGATATGTTGCGCCTGCATTTTTTAGCCCGAAGGGCATTGTCGTGTAGCAGTATACACCATGTGGTGTGATGAATGATATCTTCTCCTCATCCTCCTGCTTCATCCTGATTTGGTTATAGCCCGAGTAGGCGTCCAGGAAGGAGAGGCGTTGACAACCAGCTGTAGAGTCCACGATTTGGTCGATCTGTGGTAAAGGAAAGTTATCCTGTGTGTAGTGTTTGTTCAACGACGTGTAGTCGCTGCACACGCGAAGGATGTCAGTGTTATTCTTCGGGACTAACACCGGGTTTGCTAACCAGGTGGATATCTTAATTTCCCTGATGAACTTGGCGGATAGCAATCTGTTCACCTCTTCTCCAAGTGCTTTCTGTTTCGGCTCGAAAAAGCGACGGATGGTATGTTTGACTCGCTTTGCATCTTTAAACACTTCAAGTGAGTGCTCGGCGAACTCCCTGGGTATTCCCGTCATATCTGAGGGCTGCCAGACAAAAATCTCCCAGTACTCACGGAGGAGTTCGACGAGCGCGCTTTCCTATGCGGCTGATAGGGTGGTGGATACGATCGCCGTCTTCGCGGATTCTGTCGGGTGCACTTGGTGTTTTCGAGTGTCGCTGCTCGGGCTGAACTCGAGTTCTGGGGCGTTCTTTTTGGTGAGCGGCATCACGGTGTTATCCGTGGTTTTTGCCAGCTTCTCCAGCTCCACTTGCATCCCGAAAGATTTCGCGATTTCGTTGAACTCGTTGTCGCACTTGTATGACTTCTGGAAGTCGCCGTTATGGTTATTGTGCCATATTCCTCTGGGAGTTTGAGCTTGAGATAGGCATGATGGGGTACTGCCATGAAACTCGCGAATGCTGTTCGGCCGAGAATGGCGTGGTACTGCGATGGCCAGTCGACCACCTCGAAGTCGAGGAATTCTCTCTTGTAGTTTTTCGGATCACCGAGTATCACCTCCAAGTTGATTGTTCCGAGTGGTCGGACGGCTTTCCCTGGTACTATCCTGTGGAAGGATGTTTCTGATTCTACGAGTCTGTCCAGGTTCTTGTTCATCTTGCGGAGTGTGTCCGCGTATATAATGTTGATTCCGCTGCCGCCATCCATGAACACCCGGGCTAGGTCGTAGTTGCCTATCTGCGCCTGGATGACGAGCGCGGCGTGCCCTGGTCCATACACCCATGGAGGGTGGTCCTCTTTGGAGAAGGTTATCGGCTGCTCTGACATCTTCAGGTATTCAGTCTTGGATGGTGGAGCATGTACTACCATGATAACTTGGCGTGTGTTCGTCTTCTGGACTCTGTGGGACGGGTAGACCTTCTGTATCATTCCGAGGAGTCCTTGCGGATTGGGGCATCCATTAGCTCCTTGGGTTGCGGTGGGTGGTGCTGGTAGCGCGGCTAGCGCCACGTTCTGGTGTACTTCAGGTGGAGGCAGGGATGGTGGTTGGTATCCTCCCAGTAGTTGCGGGTATCCCTGGCTAACGATGACCCTGTGCTTCTTCGTGTACGCCTCGTGGATGTCCTGGAACTTTCGGCAGTCTTTGAGGAGGTGAGTGGCCTTCGTTTTGCCCATGTGCTTATCTGTAAACAGATGCAGAGAGCAGTATCCGTCAAGGTCTTCCTCGGGAGTTTTATCGTCTGGTTTTGGTTTCCAGTCGCGATTTCCGCGGGATCCGCTGTTGCGATTTCTCGTGAACTCCGCCGCCACCAGTTCCGATTGGTCATCCTGGTGGTAGTGTTTTCTCTTCCTCTTTCGGCGGTTGCCGTTGTGGTCCTTGTTAGGCGCGGGTGAGGAAGTTTTATCGTTGCGCAGGGACTCCTCGCCATTAGCCCATCTGTCTGCTATCGCCATTAACTCTCCGATTGACTTGGGTGCAGATCGTCCCAGTTCTTCTCGGAAGGCGGCGCGCCGAGCACCCTTTGTGAAAGCTTCGACCGCGACTTCTTCTGATATGTTTCCCGCCGTGTTCTTGAGTGTGCTCTATCTCTGGATATACTCGCGGGTAGACTCGCCGCTCTTCTGCCTGCAGTCTCGTAGTTCCTCGATAGATGTTGGCCGCTTGTATGTCGCCTGGAAGTTCTTCTCGAAGTCGCGGGTGAGATTGTCCCAGGATCTATAGTGCGCACACGGTCTCCCTTCGAGCCAGCTACGGACAGCGCCTACGAGGTGCAGGTTTAGGTATTGCATGGTTGTTGTCTTGTTTCCGTGCTGGCATTTTACCGCGGTAAGATAGTCTGAAAGCCATGACTTGGGCTCTTGCGAGCCGTCGTACTTTAAGACCTCCGTTGTGAGCTTGAATCTTTTGGGCATAGGTGCCTCGCGGATTTTGCTGCTGAAGCACATCGCACCGCAAGCTTTCTCGTCAGAGGAGGTAGATAACGATCAGGCGCGATTCCTTCGAGCTCGAGCTTTGTCGACCTTGCTTTGCGCGATGTCCCCACACACGTCGTGTTGAGTTCGGTCGCGATTATCCTCCTGCCGCGGTTCCCTGCTGCGGTGTCGCGACTGGCTTCCATGGTGTCGTGGGCTGCTATCGTGGTTTCGCGGGCTATCGTCATTGTTGTGCGGGCTGTTGCCACGGCGCCTGGCATCTTTTCCTCTGGAGCGGCGAGGTGATCCCTTATCTCCTCTCTTTGGCGACGTACTCTCGCGTCTGTGAGGTGTTTTTTCCACCCAAGGGGTTTTATCAGCTTTTGGGTTGTCGCGTGTTTGCGGTTCTGGGCGGCGATTGCTTCTCCAGTCATACCTAGCCCCTTCTAGACTTGTCGGTGTTCCTCCACGCGGGGGTCGTTTTCAGGCGGCTGGTTCGCCTGCAAGTATGTAGCGGCGGCCAGAACCGCAGCGGCTGGAGTTGTCGGGCATACATTGCCTTCCTCATCGACGTGCATGAGGGACGTCTCGAGAGATTTGCTGACTTCGTTGAGAGACCCTTGGTTCAGGCGAGCAGTTTTCGAGACGTACTTTTTCTTCGGAGGCTGGTTCCCCGTTGAGTGATTCCTTGAAAGCGACGCGCGGTGCGCACTCGAAGCTTCCGCCGCTTCCTTTCGTGCTTCTAGTTCCTTGCGGTCTTCCGCCAATAGTCAGCCCGTCGGCAACAGGTGGTAGTGGTATGCGGTCAGGTCTTCTCGAGAGGATCCAGCATCTATCGGCTAGCAGATTGTACCGCTGCATTCGCTTTGAGCCAAGAGGCTCGCAAGACCTTGATGCGTTCCCGCTCCACTCGACTTTACTCCATTTCTTTAGGTTATTCGGTTGAACCTGCCATGCAGACTTGGGCCAGATATGGCTCATGAGTCCTAGGCGTAGCTGGTGGCTTTCGCTGAATTTGGAAGGTTCTTCAGTTGCAATGGTGTGGAACTTGCACGTGTTGCGGCGGATGGAGCCACCGTTGGGCGCTTGGTCGCGACCAGCATCATCAGATGGCGAATCGAGGGCCCTCGGGCTTGAGACGGATTCAGAGTCCGATTCGCCGAGCCCGATCTGGTCGGGGAAGAGCAGGGTTCCCGCCTTGCTGGCATGAAAGTGGCAACTGCCGAACGTCAAGCTGACGCTTTTCTCGAGTCCGCTGAACGCCGGGCGAGATTCCGGCGAGTGGGGCACGTAGACGAGCGACCCGAAGCAGATCGGCTCCGTTGGAGTCGATGATCCTAGGCTCCAGTTGAAGCTTGGCGAAGACGAGGCCGAAGATGCCGTGGATCCAGCGTCCGCCGTTCCCACAGACGGCGCCAATTGTCGATTAGTCATCTCGACAAGTCCCTCGGATGATCCGGTAGGATTTCAATTAAGAGAACGAATAAGGCGTTGGTGACAATCGTCGGCTAATAGGGGCAAGATTTACCCAGGTTCGGGGCCCTCGTAGAGGTAAAATCCTTACTCCTGCTCTTCTGATTTGTATTACGAGTAGATCGATTACAATGGTAGGTGCACAAGCTGAGAGATAAATCTCGAGCTACGGCTATGGTGGTGAAAAGTAGATTGGATCCCCTTCCTCGGTGGTTCTCCCAGCCTTTTTATAGGTGGCCAGGTCTCAAACTGTGCCCGATGGGGTTACAAACTCTAGCTCTAAGGCGGTGGAAACTTTCCATCTTGACCCGCAAGTTTTACGGGTGGGCTTCCACTGGGCCTTCTAGGACTACGGGGTGGCGCCCTGCGTTGGGCTTTAGTCTTGGGCCGTGGACCAGGTAGGCCCACCCTATAGGTCCTGGAGTCATCCCCACGTCAGTGAGTCTACTCCACGAACCGTCACGCCACGTGCCGCGGCTGGCCCTGCAGCATTTGGGCCCATGCCGTTTCGCCTCCTCCGGATGCGTGCTCATCGTGGGCCCAGGGGCTACTGTCGGACCCATGGATACCAGGTTATTCCGGCCCGTCCACTGCAGCCCAGCTTAGCAGGCACAACAGCGGTATCTACTGATTCGTCAAACAAAGCAAGTGCCCCTCTCAAGCATTTCACCCCTCGAGAGGGGTTGTCAGCGAGAGATCTGCCTCGCAAGGAGAGACATATCTTCCTTCTCTGAGGAGGAGCACTGATCCGCCCTTCGCTCCTCTCTAGAGAAGACCCCCTTCACGAGGGGACAACCCATGTGAGGATGACGCCTCCGGCTTGCAGGGTGACGAGAGTGTGACAGAGCAACAGAGCAGCTTTGGCCGCAGTTGTCATTCTCGTGTATAAAGAGCAGGCTACCGCTGCGCAAAGGAAAGCACAGCCCGAGGCTTTCCTCTTCGGTGCAAGAAGACCGGTTCGACGCTAGAAGACGGACGAGACATCACCGGACGCCCCCACTGTGCTCCCACGGACGGTGGCGCGATCCTCGACGACCAAGACCAGCACACGCCGCAGAGTCCGACTTGTCTCTCCTTTTATCACCTTGTGGTAGCACTTTCCCGCCACGAATGGGCGGGAAAGAGGCCCAAAACACCTGTATATAAGGAGCCCAGTGGCTCCCGTAGCAGGGGAGACTCAATCTTCCCGAGAGCCACCTTAGTCTGAACCGAGCACAAGCTCACACCTTGTATTGTATCCAGCGCAGGCAATCCATCAGACAGGCAGGAGTAGGATTGTACACCGCAAGGTGGCCTAAACCTGGGTAAACTCTCTGTGTCGCCATTGTCATCGATCCCAAGCTCTCTTCTCGAGGCCTCGAGAGGTGTGTAGAAAGTGTGGTTAGCCCCCTGTGTTCGAATCTCTAGAGAGCACTTGTCCAACCACTCTCCGGCAAGGACGAACCATCACATGTTTATGTCATTCCTTTAGCTTCACGATATTTGATCATGCTCCTAGATAATCACCCTTTTTTGATTTTGTGATCCGGAATCCCTTACTAGGTTAACCATTAATCTTATGTAGCGCAACCATGCATTTCTGGATCTGATCACTCGAGGGACCCAGAGAAATATATATCTCACGAAAAGAGGGGAAAATCTCATTTTGACTGACCATAACTCGTAGCATGCTTCATGACAAATCTGAAAATAACTTTATAACTACTGTGTCACAGTGTAGAGTTTGATAGCTCAAAAGTAGATTGATTCACATCTCAAAAACATGCTACAATCTCAAGTCTAAAGACAAATTAATCACGTCGTCTAAAGAGAGAACTATGGACGTTGTTGCAATGTCTCAAGATGGGTTACCGTGTGTATGACTTGCGAAACATAGTCATCAACCAGTACATGTGCTAGTCTAATACTCAAGTGTGTTCTCACATGAAATCCGACTAGCCATATATTTAGAACAATTATGTAGCTAAAGAGTCTCATAAACAAGTCACGTACTTGTCAATCAATATAAAGATATTATTTAAGACACGTTTTTACAAATCATGGGTACAATGATATATTATCATCTACTCCCTTCGTTCCAAAATATAAGGCGCCATTTAATTTCGCCGGTCAAAGACGTCTAACTTTGACTATGATTTGTCCTTATAATATGTCTACATAATTAGGATAAAGATATATGAAATAAAAGAATTTTATAAGATGAGTCCAACGGTACCATTTATAAATTCTCAATCCCTATAATGTGTTATACTCCCTCCGTTCGGATTTGATCTACATCTTGGAAAAATTCAGACAAATTAGGATACCATTTATTAGTACACTTTGCACAAGCTCCTATACATCATAACTATAGGTCTCACAAGAAACAAATAACCCTATTGGTTAAATCAATCATAATTAATGCAATGCATGCAAATTCCATATACTTTGGCCAATCTCTACGCATGCATGGTGTATGACCTCTCTCTCCTCTTAGTTATCATGGTGGGGACCATCCAGGATGTAGATTATTTCCGAACAAAATTATGACCCAGAATGTAGAATAAAAGCGAACGGAGGGAGTACATTTGTGGTCAAAGTTGAACATAGAAGAACACCACACAAATAGCGCACCTTATATTTTGGGACGGAGGGTGATTGTCTGGGTGTATCTACAACAATCTCCTACTTACACTAGAGTCAATCTAAAAGATATCTAATACTCATATGTCTTGTGTGCGCCTAATGCTTAGGCCAACAAATATAAGCATACTAGGGAAAAAAATTGGTGCAAGAAAAACACCGATTAATTGTACTCCCTTCGATCTAAAAAAAGAGTCAACAAAAATCAACTGATTATGTACTTCCTCCGTTCCACAAAGTAAGGCTTTGTAGACTTTTTGTCTTTGTCCTCATTCACATGTACCTAGACATATTTTAGTGTGTTGATTCACTCATTTAACAAGAAATGGGGACAAAGACAATAATACTAGAAAATCTTACTTTGTGGAACGGAGTGAGTACAACTTGACATGCCAACTCCCGGCACTTGTTTTTAGGGTAGGAGCACACAAATATTTTTTGGACTTCTCAAAAAAAAAAAGACTGGCCATCCTGCTCGGTAGTGGGAGGCTCATGTTCTGGACGCTCGCTCTGAATCTCTGATGCCAGTGAAACGTGGTACCGTCCAAGAGGTAGGATGTGAGTTTTGAAAAAATGATTGCAGGATGCGCCCGTTCTCTGTATTGCTGATCGTGTAGTAGAGTATTTTTTTTTTCAATTTTTTTTTGAACAAGAGTTGGGGCCAGGCCCCGTAGCTGCATTATAAAGGAACCTGGCAGGTGAAAATTACAAAGAAGTCCCTCTTCATCACTTGCCCTAAAAGATCTGTAATTCGAAGAGAGGGCCTTCACTTTTACAAAGAACACCCTAGAACTAATAGAAGAAAAGCAATCCGATCCTAGTGTTCTTGTTCCTCCGCCACGACGAACCGCCGGCGACCTCAAGGCGCAAAGAACGCCGAGATCGAAGAGGGGAGTGCCCAGGGTCTCTCTTGGACAAAGTCCTCCGGCGAAGAACCACTGACGCCGGCATCCGCGCCTCGACCGGGGACAAACCACTTGGCCGCTGCACGTCGCCGAGCTCCGGCGTCCGAGGTGCAAGACCTCCACAGAGGAAGAGCTGGTTGGGCCGCCATGCCGGCCAAAGATGGCTGAGTACGCCTTGGACTCAGCGTGATTCGAGCAGAGCTGCAGCTGGATCCGCCTCCCTGCAAAAGAAACCAAGATCTTGAAGCTTCTCCTCCTCCCCTCGCCTCCTCGGCCGGCCGGAACAAGATCCGCCACCAATCTTGGTGCAGATGCAGAGAAGCAAGCCCTGGCTTCCAGATTTAGAAGCCAGTCTTCGAGCTTATGCGGGAAGGAGGTTGCGCCGTGGTTCTTCTCCAACATCTCCGTCCACCGGAGCTTCGCTCGAGAGAGAATCACAGCCAAAGGCTTGGTAGAGTGGCTCGGGCACCCGCGCAAGCACCACCTCGGCGACATCGCGTCGACGCAGACAAACAGTACAACAGCAAGGAAGAAAAAAGACCTAAATCTACTATGTACACCCCGCGCGTAGCTACCCTTTCGACGCCGGCCGGCCGCGCCGCCGGAGAACGAGCAGGAGCTCGCCGGGACCTCACATACGTATCTCAACGGGGGTGGGGGTGGGGAACGGGGGTGGGGAAAAGTCGTTCTCTATCATTTTTTTTTCAAAATGGCCCTTTGGAAAAACAAATGGTGTATACCTAGTACTCCCACAAAACTATTTCTAAATCTGGAACTTAGGTCGGCGTCAACAATGATGGAGTCGACGTTATGTAACTCCGCGACTGTGAAAATCACGGAAAACATATATTGACGCCATTTGCATTGGAGCCGACTTATTTCGACCGGACTAAATGCCAAACTACTATGGTGCCGAACTGCATTAGGCCAACTCCATTCTCATTGGGGCCGAACCAAGTGGTCGGAATTGGAAATTGTTTTGACCAGGGGCCATTTTTGGCAGAAAATACTGCAGTAGAAAGCATCGTTGGCCTCCAGCGCGGGGCACACGCTGCACCGACGCGAGATAGTGCAGCGTAAGTAGACAGACGACGGTACCCAGATATGAGCTACCACCACGCCTGAATGCATTACGGTGCCAGTCTACTAGACAGCGGGCGCACCGCACCAACCAGTATTTGTCACATCAGCCCGTTAGCAGTCTCCTGCTGCTGGACGAAGGTGGCCCACCCAAAAAGGAAACGAGGCAGTGGTAACATAGAAGCATCAAGAGTAATGGCAGTGGGAGCAATAACCATTCGTGATTATGGATTTGATCTGGCAAATGTACCCCTACCTGAAAGCGAGCTCTGCCAACCCCATCAATAGCACATGCACCTTAACTGGGCGGCTGCTATCGTTCATCATGGAAGAATGATGATGGCGACGACGACGCCGCTAGTCTTGGACTGAAAAAAATGATTGATGTGCATAGGAAACGACCAGGCTCACTTCTCCTTGTGCCGATATGGTTGATTCTCCAGTAAGGAAGATTTTCTAAGCAACTACCTGAGCATTCTTCAAATGACAAATAAAACCCCCTTGTCTCAATCCCCCCGCCCAAGGTTGACAGAGTTATAGATACAGAAGAAGCTAAAACTAAGCGACAAGAAGAAATCTTCACGAGTCTCATGTCTGTTTTCCGTTGGGCCTTGGAGACTGGCGATACGGGGAAGCATGCGGACCATAGGAGAGGCTCCTCATTGGCTGCACCCCGTTCCGCGCAAAGGTGCTCTGCGCCTTCATGCTTTGGCTACCATTTGAGTTGCCGAGGCTTGCAGCACGCTCTTGGCGCATGGACTGGAAGAAGTAGGAGGAACTCGCCATGTCTTTCAGGTTTGGAAGAGGCTTGAGGACTTCCACCACCTGGCTCATCAGAGGCCTAGCCTTGGGATCCCGGCTAAGGCAAGCATGGGCCAGCTGAGCTGTTTTCTGAGCGCCCTTTATGGAGAAGTTCCCCTCTAGACGGGGATCCACAAGCCTATAGAATCGACGCCTTTCGCCAAGATAAGGGCGTGCCCATTCGACAAGATTGTGCTCCCCGTTTGGTCTGTTCTTGTCCATTGACCTTCTGCCCGACATCATCTCCAGTAGCACCACTCCAAAGCTGTATACATCGCTCTTCGAGGTCAGGTGACCTGAGCAAGAAATGAAATTGTAACTACTCAGTAGGAAATGTGACGTCCTGACAGAATTCAGTAAGCTATTCAAACAACAGAATAAATAGTAAACTTGTCTATTCATTCAGCTTGGATGACTCAATTTGTAAACCAAATCAGCAAGTTTATCTTGAGCCTGTGCAATTATGATCATATTTCTGACTAACTCAGAGAGAAACAAATTCAGACCAACAGCTATTGAACAACCCACAGCAGCACATGGAGTGTCTTAAATATCCGTAATCACCTACAATTAAGATGGTGTGCAATTATAGCATCAACATAAATGTGAAGGTGGCCAAAAAAAAAGTGCAAGCTAGCAATCATTAGACCATCTTCCTCTTGGGTTCACCCTTCCAAAAAGTACCAGAGGCCTAGGCAAGATTCGATTTAGTTAAAGAAAACAGACCTTGTCCACAAACTCTAGAAATCTCCACACACACACACAGCATCCTTGTACAGAGTCATAGTGAGTGTATATTTAATTTCTAGGTTCCAAGCCTACAACATATTTCTATCGCTTATCAAAGGAAATACAATGTGTTGGTTGTCGATTAAGTACATAGAAAATAAAGGTCTATCTAGCATTTAAGTATATGACAGATTAGAAGTAACTGGGCATGATAATAAGGATAACAGCATGCAAGATATAATCAAATTTTGAAGGCAGGTTGACTAGTATGATGCAGGAAAACTAACCAGTCATAACATACTCAGGAGCTGCGTATCCGTATGTTCCCATGACTCGAGTAGATACATGTGTCTTATCACCCTCAGGGCCATCTTTAGCCAGACCAAAATCAGAGAGTTTTGCATTGTACTCCTGGAAATTAATGATTAAGAAATGGGCAAATGTAATAGTCTGAACGACCACGGATTATGTGTTCTCATTTCTTAATATAGCTGCATACCGCATCCAATAGAATGTTAGAAGTTTTGAAATCCCGATAGATCACTGGTCTTTCAGCTTCTTCATGAAGAAACGCAAGGCCTTTTGCAGCACCAAGTGCAATTTTCATTCTGATGGCCCATGGGAGAGGAAACGACCCTATTTATTGCAATTATCCAAGTTGGTTAATGGACGAATACAAGATGGATGCTAGAGAATGTACATACTAAAATTAGATATTTTTGGTTTCATCAAATTTAGCACATAAGCAGATCATCTTAGTGATGGAATAATATGTTAGCAGGAGCAAACAGTAAGCTATCACCTCCAAGTTGCAAGTTGCATTTGAGACAAATAGTAAGTAATAATAAAAGGCTAAGAGTAGACCCGTATAAAATCAAAAATATATAAGCTCTCACCTCCTAAGGACATTATTAACAATTAGAAAGTAGAATACACAACATAACGTGGAAACCACACAAGACCTCGCTACCTAATGAGCCCTTAAATGCCAATGCACTACAAAAAGGTAACAGAACCACTGGTTAATTAAATCCCTTACACAACATGCAAAAATATTAACATATCAAGCTGAAATGCCAATCCATACACTAGATACAGAGAAGATTAACATGCAAACCACTGGCAAGCTAAAGTGCTGGTGGCTCTACAAGTTAAGTATTTCACTATTGCTATGGTGCGAAAAATATGCTACTAATTAACTCTTTCAACAAGTGAAAAGCCCTGACAGTCAGCAACATACCGTAAATTCGACCAAGAATCTAAGTGTAACATAAAATGATACTTACTCCTAAAAAGATGGTTCTCCAAACTTCCACGGGGCATAAATTCATATACTAGCAACCGCTGGTCATCTTCAATGCAGTAACCAACCAATTTCACTAGGTGTGGATGTTGAAGGTTTCCAAGAAAATCAACTTCTGCCTGAGAACAAATAACGATAGTTTTACTTAATGAAGCAGGGCAGATCCATAATGTTTCATTTGCTGCATACTGAAGAAATTAAAAACATACCACCCACTCTTTATGCCCCTGAAGCCCATCATGGTTGAGTGTCTTGACAGCAACAGTTAATCCTGTGCCAGGTTTCATCGGAGCAGTTCCATTCTCTTCAATCCAACCTTTAAAGACACAACCAAAACCTCCCTCGCCTAGAAGACTCTCAGGTCGAAAGTTTCTGGTGGCACACTTAAGTTCATTGAAAGTGAATCTACGCAGTTGGGCAGCTAGTTTAATTTCATCTCCAACTATTGAAGAAGGCGAAAAACTTCCGGTGTTACTGGATGTTGTGGAACCAGATGCGGCTGGTGGAACTGATTGACCCTGGCAACTATGATTTACTTTTTTGCTCTCTGCACGGTAGACATTATCCATTAGGGGATCAATACCTGACATAATTCAAATTTGAAAGAAGAAACTTCACAGAAATAAATGCATCCTTGTGTCTGAGCAAAATATCACAAGCTGGGAACCGATAACTAATGCGATAGAAAGAACTTCTATGATACTAAACAACAAGACTGACACTGTCATATAAAATTAAATAGTAACACTAGCTGTGAGATGGTCAATGTCGCATATCTATTCTACTTCTTTAATCAAAAGACTGAATCTGGTAGGAGTTCATTCCATGTGTAATTCTTATGGAATTATATTCCAATTCTGTACCAAACATAACAATATGTCCGGAGTTTATCAGTTTATACTATATGCAATTTACGACTTTGTGAGGTCATAAAAATGATATATTTCAGAATAATGTAACGTTTTGGGTGCAGTTCAACTGAATCAAATAGTCTGCTTGAAAATTTAAACAAATATCACACAAATTTTTTTTTTTTGAAGTGACTCGGTACTAGGACTATGACATAACCATCTAATCCAAGCACTCTTTCTATTTTAGATTATGTCCATAAACAATAAGTATAACTAGTGTTTCCAAATTCGCAATAAAAAAACTAGTGTTTCCTACTTGAGCATTTCACTTGACACTCCCCTTTGGACGTATTCGTTTGGTCATATTCCTAAAATGCACAATTGCAACCTAAACCGTTAAAAGATACCAAATATGCATAACACCCCATGGCCGCACCCCAATTAATTGTATTGTGCGCATCTAAACTAAAGCATATGGACAAAAACAGGCATGTACTGAATTAACGACATTCTCCAATCGCTTCTGCTCCCGCCAATAAGTAATTGCCAGTCGTCCTTCAGCAACTAAAACATCACCTTGCATTTAACGTGAGGCACTCCTGCTTCAACAACAACAGGATCCCCTATCAACCAGCAACACGCAAACTTACCCCGACAGGTGCGAGCAGAAGCCCTTTTAGACCAATGGAAGCACTCCAATACAGCACAGCATTGAGCTCACATCGACTCATCTACCATCGGGCGTAAATAAAGCAGAAACATCTCATCCCATGCCACCCCACACCATACCAACCACTCTTAACTCCTACCACCCACCAGAGACCTCAGAGCACACCAACACACATCCAACTTCATCATACAATGCTCCCGTCGCCATCAGCCTAACCTAAAAGATGTAGAATAAAAAAGTCCAAGCCTCTGCCATCTCGAGCGCTCAAACACAAATTCCAACACGCCCGTGCACCCAAGTGTATGCAGACGCAGAGCACACAAGCAACCAATCGAACGTACAGACAAGCATCAAGCATGAATCCATGCGAGGGCGTCGACTGCCGCTGGAGTGCAAGGATGCAGAGAGGGAAGTAAACGCGATGTCTAGGAGGAGCGGGAGCATTTTACCGCCGCCGTTCCCGCAGGCGCCGCTGGTGGAAGAATCGACCTTGGAGCCCGACGACATGCATCCGCCGCCCAGCCGCGGTAGCCGGATCCAGCACCCCGTCGGCGGCGCCGCGTCCTCCTCCTCCATTGCCGCCTCCTTTCCCCTCCGCCGCCTCACATCCTTCCCGGGCTGCTTCCCCGCTTTCCCCATCTCCTATCCAACCAACCGGCCACCACCACACCGCGCACCAACCGACGGAAAACACCTTCAGCAGCAGCGTCCTCCCATCGCTCCTCAGCGCGGCAATGGAAGCCGCCGCGCGCGGCCTCCAGCGAGCGCGGAGGCGAGCATGGGGGACGAGGGCAGTGGAACGGAGTAGCAGGGAAGGAACAAGGAAGAGTGTGAAGAGGGGCGGGGGTGTCGGGGCAGGACGGGCAGAGGAAAGGGTAGGCTGCAGGGAAGGATTCGGGCAGTGCGGGCAGGGTAGTGGGAATTTGGCAAAGACCGAGGGCGGCGAGGAAGGAGGAGGCTGCGGCAGGAACGGTGATGCCTTCTTTATGGCCGCCGTTCGCACTGGGAGCGCCCGTTTCTGTCTTTCTGAGATGGAATTTAGCAGAATGCCCCTCCAATATATGCCTATTCCTTTCTGCATCTTCACTTTCATTTTTAGAATCGCTGCATCGTCACTATGTGTTGCCTTTTTTTTTTTTGTCAACACGAATGATTTTTCAGTGAACACTGTTAATGCTACTTCCTCCATTCCATAATGTAAAGCTTTTTACAAAGCTAGTTTAATTTGTTAAAAATCTTATATTATGGAACAGAGTAGTAGACTGTAATGTTAAAAGCAGCAAAATCCATAGCTCACTTCAAAACATTCTAGTGCCGCATACCTCAAAGTCTTATACTAATATTTTCTAGCTTAAACTATAATGATGAATCACAGCCTTCGTGGTTGAGAAACTAATGCAAAGAACGGATATGACCTAAATTACAGGGTGTAAAATACATATTATAGTTAATATGCATTAACTTAATGAGTCACTGCTGGGACACTATTTTTAATACTACGTATAATATATTAATGCAAATCATTAGAGTATCATAAATGTGTACCATGAAAGCTAACCAGATTTATTACAGAATATTTCGAATAAGAATTTATTGTGGCAACTTAAGGGCATGTACAATGAGATGACATCAGCCTTCTCTTAGAGTTTCCACATCAAGATTTTTACTTAGTTGGAGGAGAGAGAATTAAGAGAAAGAAGCTTGCATTCGCTTAGCTAAGAGATGATCTCTTAGATAATAAGAGAAGACTAATTTCTCCATTGTACAATATGTCTTCTCTTAGAAACATAATTTCCTATCAAAATATAATTAATTCACATTAATTGCTAGGAATGGCTATAAGAGATAATACATTGTATAACTTCTATATTTTGTCTTCTCTATATGATGTGGATAGATAAGAGAAGACGTGTCTTCTCTACCATTGTACATGCCCTATGTACACAAATTAAGATCTGATTTGAATTCCATGCATATTTTACGGGAGATCTGTTATTTTATATGTAGAGTATGCCTTGTATGTGTGATTGCTTTTTTTTTCTTGTACATATATATACTCCCAAAAATACATTAAGTACTTACATTTGAATGGATGTATCTCTTTAAATTGTGTAATTAAATTAATGATATGTACATAATTATAGCTTTTACTTATTTGTTACTGTTTTTTTCATCCGTTTGAAACAACACTTACAAATATATATAGACTATATATATTTAGACCAAGGATGCATTCCAAGTGGTTATTGAACTATTGCCAATGCTAGTCTATCTTGTATCAATGGAGCTTTGTTTGGTAAGCATTGAGATGTGATATTAGTATGAACTACTATGCGTGGATACATTTAATACGGAGAATTATTCATACCTAAAGCGCAGAGTTAAATAATATGTATATACGAATTATTCTCTCAGTTTTTCTTTGAGCGTGAAACTAATGAACTATAATTTAGAATGATGTATATGGTTGAACATAATACTAATACTATGTTTTGTTCAATCTCAGTTGCTAGCTTATTTTTTATTATCATTTTGATTTTTTGCTACTTGTAACACTATTTATTTGGTGCATTGTTAGTGTCGTAACCATTGACGTAGGGTATGATAGCGTTCATTAGGGATAGGGCAAGCATTATATAGGCCAAAACCAATGAAGTTCTACAATGTAATATGCTTAATGAGAGGGCCAAACAACATTTGAATGGTCGAGATATGTCGATGGAGGGGTGAACACGAGATTACGAAATTTACTTCAATTATGAGCAAGTAAAATAGATGCGACAATATAAACAACTAGATATCGAAAAAGAAGGATTAAGATAAAGTAGTAAATAGCTTGAAAATGGTGACGCTGGATATATCCATAAGTTCAGATTGTTGGCAGCAAATGTATGTCTTTGTTTGAGGTTAGGAACACATGCCCTCGAGTTCTTGAAGTCAACCTTCATATTCTCGAGCTCTAGTTCCTCGGGATTAGCTCAATCACGCGAGACAAATATTGACGTGATCTCCAAACCTTTAGAAATTGTTCTAGGTAGATCCATAGACCAATTCTCTAAAAAAACACATAGACTCCTAGGAGATGCCAAAACTCCAACAATGACAAGTGAAGATCGTAAAGGCTAGACGACGATCTTGCTTGATGCTCAACTGAGCTCAACTATTTCCTCTAAAATATTGTTCTACAAATAAGTGAGGCAAGCCATTCCATGGCAAAGGAAGTAGATATCAAATCTTAAAATTTCCTCAAAGTTGTTAACCTTGTCCGATGGGGCTCATGTCCTTATATAGACGTGGGCCAGACATTATCCGTTTATATGGAAGATTCTATTGACGGTTACACTGGTCGCTCAAACTTGTCATGCCTAAAACATCACAACACTAACATTCTTGGTGCCTCAACAGAGCACAGCTGACAGAAGGAATAGGTGTTGGAACAACAAAGGACACAAATCCAGAGAGCAAAATCGGTGATACGCTAATGAACACCCGGTCATACCACTTGAATAACATGGAGTTTATCATGAGGTAAAAAAAGTGAATCTAGGAAGAATAGCTTCATGGAGTGGTTACATAGATCCTGAAGCACAACACATAGAGAAACCCTCAAGGACAAAGCTCCCTAACTATTTTGGACTACATACGCGCGGGAGAAACCACTGCAAGGCGAATCTCGCGCGCCTCCTGCTTTCCATTGTCCCCACATGCCGACATGCCGGAGCATGTCGTTTGCTGACGCTAAGGGAGGCGCACGAAGACCTGCGCAACAGTCGGCCGTTATCAATTGATTACCACCTCCCGAGCAGTTGGCAAACGAATTTTGTCGGACTTCTGATGGCACCGCTGCTCAGCGAAGAGGTGTGTTTGTCCCTCATCCGCAGGACGCAAGCGCCATGTCGCATGCGGAATGGGCCCATCCAAACATAGCCATGCCAGCGCCCATTTGGACCAACACGTGGAGCCGAGTACGAGTTCCAGATTCAAAACTTATTCCACACCTCGGACAATTGTGAGCCACCATCCAAATAGTTTTCGTTGGGCAATGACCTTTCCCTCGTTGACTCCGCCGATGTTGTGGCGAACTGCAATGATATGTACGATCAACAAGGGAGAGAGAGACTTGCGAAACTGTTGGGGGTCATTGGGGAAGAAGCCCCACTTAAATAGGACAAAAAAATTCCAACAGTTATGCCCAAATATCGCGCAGGGGGTACTGCTGTTGGGGACAACAGTACCACTCGTGCGCTCCAAAAGTGTTTCCGCGGTACTAGGGTCGCTACTACTGCTCCTAGGAAAACTGCAGATACTCCAATGCAAAAAAATTGATATCTTTTTTTTTAATCCAGACTCCGATTTCGATGATCTTGAGCGCATTGGAATCACAACCACGAGATCCACAAGATAATTCAGAGAAACATCATATTCCAACAAAGGAGGGTAAAACCAAATTGTGTAAGTTTTGACCTCTCTATGAAAGAATAACGGGTAAAACCTCCAAGACCAAACACACAATATTTTTTCATACAAAATCCCTTTTTTATGAATTTGAGCATGTCATGAAGATCATGACAAGCTATAAAACCAAACATGCAGAAATTAAATAAGAACAAAAAAAGATGATGCAAAATATGTAAAGTTTGAGCTCTCTATGATAGATACGATCAATATACTCATTTGAGAATTCCTAACAACAATTATCTATCCTACAATCAAGTCTCTCAAATAACATCATGAGACTGGTAAAATAGAAACTCTATCAAGATCATACATTTGCATTGTGCAATTCACTTGAGCTAGATGATGACGATCTTGATCACCTCAAGTTGGACCACCTTTCTTGTTTGTGTTTCACTTCGTGAAGACTTGTAAATTGCTCCCCTATAAACTAATATGGAAAAACATCTCTCATGTACATCTTCACTTGTCCATAATCTCCAAATGAGTGGCAATGTTCAAGCATATGATCTCTTCTTGATGCTCATCTTGAATTTGCACAACACACTCTTGATGACGATCACCACTTGTCGTCATCCTCCATGGAGTATATGAAATCACCCATTTGAAACCCATGGAAAGGTATCTAACCCCATATAGAATATACACACGCATATCATGCATTAGTTCATAAATATATGTGGACAATTGCTTACTGTACCACAAGATTATATGATCTCACTTGGTACATCATTTAACTTTGTGTGATTATCTATTTAAATCCACTATTTGAACTTATACTTGATAAACCTTGTATGGCCATTGTGTCTTTAGTCCTGTAGCAACGATACCGCCGTTCGGATCAGCGGTACTACCTCTGGTACCGACCCATCGAGCCGTTAGACAGCCCCACGAAAGTGGTGAACCAAACCTGCACGAGCGGTACTACCACGGGCAGCACCGGTGCCAACAGTACTACCGATAATAGTGCCGGTCATGCGCACGGACAATTCAGCGGTGTTGTTGGCGATATTGTCGCCGCATGGGCAGTTGCAGTTCATCACACTCCTAGGAGTGGTACTACCACCGGGTGCCGCTCATAGCCCACATAAGGACTTTTTGGCAGTACTGCTAGCGGAAGTGCCGCTGATAGTTTTGCTCCTGGAGGTGGACGACATTGTCGCTAGCCCTCGCGGTACTATCGTTGCAGTACTACTGCCGCCTAATGCATAGAGAGCACAAAACTGATTTTGGTGATAATTCTCTTCTTGGATCCAACACATGGACTTTAGGTGATGCCTATGGACAAACCTATAAAAATACCTCAGTGCAAACATTGGTTCACAAGGATTTTCATTAATTAACAAAACCACACATTGGACACCATGCTTTTTCACCATGACATGTTTTGCATGAGACTATTTTAGGGTGACGTTACGACCGGTGATGCTATTTTGTCATTTATTTGGAATCCTTATTTTCCTTTCCCTTTTCTGTACATCTTATCAATACTCGTAGCCATCTCACATTTTATTCATCATTCTCTCGATTCATACTCTCTTTTCTACGTTCATTAAGTTTTTTCTATATTCTATATGTTCACACTCTTTTTCTTCATATTTGGAGCTTCTCTTAATTCTGTTTTGTTTTGTTTTGAAGTTTTCCTTTTTTTTTATTCTCTCAAGTGTTCACCCTTCTTTTCTCAGTCTCTCTTTTCTCATTTTTATTCTTAATTATTTTAACTTTCCATTAATTGTCATTGTTATTCTATCTCCATTCTCCAATTCATTGTTATCATGTATATCTTTTTTTAGACTCCACTATTTCCTCGGTCCTTCTCCTCTCCTTGTTTACTCATTTACTCTTCACTCTAGTCAGTAAAGAGTTGTCTTGAGGTGAAATAGCATATATAATACTAGATAGTAAAGAGGCGTTTCTTATATAGGTGGTAGAATTACATATGACTTTCCATGTGTAGTAATTTTGATAAAGTGGTAATTTTATTTGTGAACTGTAACTTAGCTAGCGTGGCTCTCTGCATTCTAATTTTCTACTCCCTCTGATCCATACAAACTAACGCCCACTTAGTACAAAATTTGTACTAGCTTAGTACAAAATGAGCGGCACTTTTTATGAATCGGAGGGAGTACCATTGTTACTGATCATTTTTTCTTCAGTAGTCTTTGCTTTCTCAATTTATTTTTTTCGAACCATGCAAGGGTATTGCATGTGTTATATTCGAAGAGGGAAAACCACCAAGGTGATTAAGGTTTTATAGCAAATGACCAACATGTGACAAACAAGGTACAAAAACTGAAAAAAAAGGAACGTCCAAAGGACAGCGACCGGGATTAACGACAAAAGATACTACTAGCTGCCACGACTACAGGTTACATTAGGCTGACTCAAAGTCCTGGGAGAGCCAAACGACTAGCACACGCAGCCGAACACTATTTCTGATTTATTAGAACACATATTGGGTTTGGTTCGTTGTTAAACACTCGGGCATTCGTTTCTGGCCAGACAGCACAAGAAGTAAGAATCACGATGGAACTCAATCTGGCTTTGTATTAGTTTTGTCTAGTCGATCTCTTCCCTGATGCCACCAAGTTTTGAGGGGATGATTCGTCAATGTTCAAGATATCTCTTATCGGAAACTTATCGGTTGACCCCTGATAAGTGGTAAATCGGTCGATTTATCGGAATATCGTTCGAAATATCGAAATATTAGCCGAAATGTCGGCCAATTTGTCTTATCGGCTAGATACCGGTAAGCGATAAATCGGCCGATTTATCGGAGTATTGGCCGATATTTTGAACAGAGTGATTCGTTAGCGGGACAACCTGTTGCAATCCCGCCCATCCAAGTACGCCGCTCCAAATGATGTTCACCACTACACATTCAGAGAAGAGATTATATGCATTTCCTATGCTACGTTACACATAGCGCATCTAGTATTGTGGGGAAGGCCTCGCTTAGCTAAGAGGTCTGTTGTCCAGACCTGCCCCTTCAAAATCAACCATATTGTGACCTTGCATCGGAGGGCAGCCCATGCCTTCCAAATTGTCGTAGCTGATTCGCACAAGATCTTGGTCTTGAAATGAGCTTGATAAACCGACTTGGTGGCGAAAGTACCTTTCGCCTCCCACGTCCACGATCAGATATCCTCTTCCTCCGGTTGAAGATGCACCAAGCTAACCACCTCGCGAATCTAAATAACCTGTAGGAAGGAGTTTATCGAGATTGGTTTCTCGATGTCATCAAGCCAAGCACCGTTTTGCAGAGCTTTTGCGACTGTTATTCGGGCTTTGTCAGTAGGGGTAGTGATCTTGTAAATATCGGGGGGCAATATCCTCGATGGATTTACAATCGATCCATTTATCTAGCCAAAAGAAACATCTTGTTCCGTCACCAACGACCACTTTAGTTGTTGCATTGAAGATTCGTCTAACCTTCTCACTAGCAGGACTTGCAAGAAGACACCACGGTTTCTCCTCTTCTACTTGTAGTTTACATGCCCATCGAATTTGCGAGGCGATGCTCATAATCTCAAGATTAATAAGCCTAGTCCACCCACTGATCTGGGGTGACATACTATTTTCTAGTTGACAGTACATTTCCCCCCGCAATAGTATCCGTTCCCTTCCAAACAAATGCCCGCCTGGTCTTGTCTAAAGAATGTTTTCTCAATTCTAAGTGTTCATTATATTTCCGTTTGTAGTCTTCACTATTCATCAAAAAGTGCAATAAGGTGTTTTTTAGGCGAAAGAGCATATGTCATAGTAATACATAGCAGGGAGGCTTTTTTAAATAAATGTGGTAATTTATAGTCATTTCCACCACAGTGACTATACATTATATTGCATATGTTTATCTTATAGCCTCCACGGATAGTCATTATATCGAGCCTTTCTTATGTATGAGTATCATCCGGGTCCAGCAGATGTGTTTTTTTAGCTTTTGTAATCCTCGATGAAACCTCGATTACATTTTTTTTTCTTATCTTGTTATTTTTGTCTTGGTACCCTACAACATTTTTATTTGTATGTAGAAAATCCCCTAGGGAAGTTTTTTCCCGGATCAATATCGCTAGGAGTGGACTAGATGCATTGGTAAAGCGTGGAATGCGCTATACAAATACAGATCATGATATTGCAGCTGAACTTCCGGAAAGTGTTTTGTGCACACGAGTTGCAGTGCACCCGCCACGTGGAGCATCCTAGACCATATTTTTGCTGAATCCGGCCAAAAGGCCTGGTACACGAGCTGGCCGGGCGATTTCACTGGTGTCCTGTCTGCAGAGTATCTCTTTGGAAACAGGTATTTGCACAGCTACCCATACAATAGCGAGCCAATGAAATACGACCACCTGGCGAGTTCACTGGTCCCCGAGATCATAAAATCCCCTCCGATGAAGTTCGTACTCCCTCCATCACATAAAGCAATTTGATGTGCCCTAGTTATTCCTTCATTGAGGCTTAAATATTCCATGCATTAGTGAAGAGGGGCGGAGAGAGGCAACCACCCACTAATTAGAAGAGAATTAATGCAAATGTGTCTAAGAGATGAGACTGCATGTTTTTTGAATTATGCCCTATAAACCAGGATTGAGGGGGTGCTTACTTTAGATTAGGAGAGAATATTTTCTATTGAAAACTGATCTCGAGATAGAGATGGATGTGCTCATCAGATTCCACGTTGACACACTGTGCGACGACATCTTAGTACAATTTGACCATACTTGTGTTGTTGATGTTGTGGGCTGATGTGGTAGGGGCATTGTGTGTTCATGAATTCTTTCCGAGAAGTCTATTGTGTGGAGTGTGCGCTTTTACTTTAAAATGTCAACTTTTTTTGTGAAAGTGACCCTGGTATTAAAAGAAACAACAAACAGTACAAAACACCTCAACAAAAACGAAAATTACAACGAAATCCTTGAGATGCCTTTCCCCTTCAACCTCTAGACCGTGTCGACGGCGTGCCGCCGTTGCCGCTCCTGCTAGAGCCGGCCTGGCGTTGTTGGTTGCGGACGGGAAGTTGCCGAATGGGTCAAGAAGACCACATCCGTCCTGGAACCGAAGAAAAAGGATGAACCTCCGATGAAGCTCCATGACGATCTGGAGACCGCCATCGCCAGGAGAATTCCTTGAGAAACACACCACTCCCACAAGCTTCTCAACGTTTCCGCCGAGATGGGGCTAAAGTCAGGGAGACATTATTGCAAGAAGCGCTGCCGCCAGCAACAGAGCGCCACCCCTAGCAAACCTAGACACTAAAACCAGAAAAACGGAGCCCTCCTGCCGACAGGGGCCGAGACTCACTGCGCCTCCATGGCCCGAAGGCCAAAGAGGCAGGGAAGATCGGCGGCGGCGCCGCCGATGGGAGACATGGAACCCTAATCGCCTTTTGTGGCTAAGGAGCCCAAGGGAAACATTAGCATGCATTTTTTTCCCCATGGACCATCAAGCTGTATTTGATGCTCCAGATTGTTTTCGAGAGAGTTAACTGATTGTCAAAATCCTCTTCAATCATAGAAAGTTTAAATCATTATTTGTCTTTATTTTTTACCTATCAATAGTTATGAATATATATATTTTGCTTCCCTTGTTTAGATAATCGTGGATGGTAGAGAATCATTAATGCGGCCATTTTTTTCTCGCTGATTAGTGGTATATTTGGAAATAGTTTTCTACTCCCTCCATCCCAAATTAGTTGTCATAGATTTGTCAAAATAAACAGGTATCTAGATGTATATTAGTGTATAGATGCATCGATATTTTGATCAATCCACTACACCTAAATTGGGACGGAGGGAGTAGAATATTGCGCGAGCTTAAGTTGTACTGATCTATTAGAAAAGGTAGCAGTCAAAATGTTTGTGCCAGTTATAGGCTGCCAGGACAACCCACTGAAAAGAATAAGAAAAGATTAGAGACGGAAAAGGACCAATAGCAACTGATACCGTTAGCGGAAAAAATAGGGAGCGCTTAGTTCACAGTTTTGCTATGCAAAACCCCTTTATAACTAACGCGTCTGTATTATTTTCCAAACTCCACTTGGTTGGTGGTTAATTTAATGGGTCCGTATTTTTCCCGCTAGGTAGTCTGTTGCGGAGGCTTGAATAATTTCAGAGACCTAGGCTGGTCCTGACTAAAATCAGGGAGCACAATAGCACACGCTGTGAATCTTCTCAGTCCAGAAAATGAGACATAAATCCAAGCGAGCCCTTAGCGTTCTCTTTTCCGAGGGAGCAGTGGGCTAGAGCCTAGAAGGTTAAACTAGACACATGTATTTCATTATTGCCCCGAAAAACCGTCTGTTTCCGATTTAAAAACAGCTAAGATTAGTTAGCCATCCCTTAAATTGTTTTAAGTTTAATTTTTGTTGGCTGATTTCATCATATTTTCTAAATTTATATATTTTCTATAAAAAAAGTATTGAAAACACCGTTAGATCGACCGGATCCAATATAATGGCAACATGTTTCCGCGCTCGCAATAATGGACATCTATCCAACATAATTGCCGGGCCGGCTATGAGAGAGCATGCAGATACACTCCGGGCGACAGAGGGGCCCGGAAGCGATAACAATATTGTCCATGCATGACCACAAAGGGCTGCTTTAGAGCATCTCCAACCGGAAACCCCAAATTTGGGCCCCAAAATTGATCGGGACCATGTTCGGACGTGTCCGCGGACAGAGACTGGGCATACCCCCAGTGTGGTCTCCTACAATCGTGTACCCCAAAACACACACGTCAAAGTCATATTAGCCATACAACTTACATTCAGACGGTATAATTTCACCTAGATCGGACACAGTTCATCACACACGGACAGAGTTCATCAAATTCATACGGACGGGGTCATGATCAGATAACCGGGGAATCGATGTGGTGGAATCGGGTCGAATAACACTCTCTCCACCGTCTCACATTCACTCTGCCGGGCACACCGCATCTTCGGAGACTGGTTCTCCATGGATTCCCTATGCCTATCGTCGAACTCAGCTTTGGTCTCTGCCGCTTTGTGTTCCCTCTGCTGAGCTCGCCATGCCATCTGACCCTGGGTCTTCACTTGGCACACCCTCAGCTTGTCGGCCTTCTTCTCGGACTCCGGTGTGTAGTCCATGAACAAAGCGTCCTTCAATATGTTCTAGCAAGGACCGAGCTGCCATTCCATCATCCTCCCCGAAAGTTCATTGAACATTCAAATGGCTCCATCTAGCAAATAGAAAACACACTCGGCATATGCTACAATGTAGTGAGGCAACATAGAAATGGAGCTTAACTTACATAACCCACTTTGTCATAGCATCCAACAAGCTTGTTAATGTTGGCTTTATGTATGCCCATCTATGGCGGAGAGATTGCTTGGTACGGACTACTCCGGGTTAGCATTGAACACTTGAAGGACCCTCCACCAAAATAAAGGATAACCACAATGGCTTTCTCCAATGTCCTCCAACGAAGCATTGCACATCAACACATCCTCATGGAGAGAGTAGCGATACCACCTTCCGCTCTACGGATCCAAAATGTTCACAATTAAGCTACCGTACTACAATATCTACATTCTATGACGGTGGAGCGGAGAAACATACCTGCGGCGGTGGCGGAACTAGCACTGGTCCATCGCATACGATGGCGGAGCAGCCTGAATAGGCGCCGCACAGAACCTTGGTCGCGGTAGCTGCCGGCAGCACGTGCCCCGCTAGAGACATCCTTCTCCGCCGCCGCGAGGACATCCCATTACATCTCAGTTCCGATGAACCCATATCCGCTGTCGGAGCCGTCCATGGTCGACCCTACGGCAGTGGAGAGGATGGGGAAGACACTTGAGTAAAAGAGGATCGGGGGAGAGTGAGCTAGGGTTTGAGCTGGGCGTGGGGATTGAGTGAATATATGTGGGGTTAGGACTGGGCCGATACGACGCGACGGGTTGTGAGATTGGCAGGCAGCCCGGACATTTAGGCCGACTTTAGATATGTCGATTTGATGCCTTTTTTACCTAGGCGCTGCCCAAATAGATGGACCGGACGTTTTCGAAAAGGTTTGGGGTGGCCGGTTGAAAATGGTATAGGCTCGTACCTCTCAGCTTGAACACGGTCAAGAATGTCCAACTGATCGGTAAACTTTGTAGCAGGGAGTGGCTGGTTAATTTTTCCACATTCTTTAATACGGGACAATCAGCGGCTGCAATGTTATAGAAGGGTTAACGAATAGGTTTCCACATCCTTTGGCATAGTAAGTTTCTTATATGTTCTTTGAAGAGATCGTCAACGATGGACGACGAAGTTAGGCAGCCAAATCATGAAGTGGACTTTATCGGAGGGGATCTCTATGGCTCAAAAATTATGCATGACGGTGCATGACAGTAGCAACTGCTACCATGGGCCCCAATATGTGAATCATGATTACATTATACATTATGCAAGACATTTACGATAGTTTATGTGGACATTGTTTTCCGAATGATTGTTTGTGTTGACATACATGTTCGGAATCACGTAGTTGGGACTTGGCAAGTATTGTAGCGGCCATTAGACATGACACTCTTCCAAAAGTTCTTTTTAAGAGTATGTCAAAGGCATACCTTTTTTTAATAAAAGGTAAAATTTGAAATATAATACAACTACAACTAGTTGTGTAGTATAAACTCCAGATGTAAATATTCCAAAGACAACCCCATCGACATATGACTACAACACGAAAGAGCATATCCTAAGTGAGCAACATAGCCGCGTCTCAGACCGACGCCGGTCACCCCATAAGAACAATAGCTCCACCCGAACTCCCATTGACGACGCATCATCCACCTTTGATGCCGGAAAGGAGGTGGCATGTGAATGGTGAGACTTGGTCGGTTCCGAGAAAGGCATCATCTTGGACTTCCCGTCGACATCGTACATTGCGCCGGAGGGCACCGGAGGAATGCAACCAAGAACATCCAAATCGCGTATCCAAACTCAATGCTTCCAACGGAGGGACGGCATCGAGGATGCCGCCATCACTCCGATCCAACTACGAATCTAGCCTTTCGCCTGGAGACATCTACCAAACCGAGGGGGTAAGAGAAGTGCCGACACAACTCATCGACGTCTCCAAGAAGGGAACGACACTCGCTGGCGTTGTCGCTGCCGACACTGACGAAGAAGGGCAAGACTTTTGTACGAATTGACGCACACCTCTATCCCTACCCACCGGACTGGGGCAATTGTCCTTGTTGGTCATGCCGCCGCCGCACCACTTTGCCGACGTAGCCAGAACATCATGGTCCACTAATACTCCGAATGACCGAGATTTCCATCCACCTCCCGCACGGATGAGAAATCGCAGTTCCAGACCTCCAACTCCATCACAGACAAGGGCCGCACCACGCGCAACTGTTGTCTCACCTACAAGCAAACAACTTCCATGACCATGGCCCATGTGGCCCGTATTGGACCTATATGGGCCGAATGGGCCCAATATGGCCCCCACCTCAACATCTTTCTTCAACGTCAGCGGGTCCAGGAGGGAAACCGCGCACCCACCAGCACGGTCACCTCCGACTGCCGCACTCTAGGAGCTCCGGGTACTTCTGGCTGAGCTCTTCATCGTCACTATCGCCATGGGAGTGATCTCGCGCTGACCACCGCTTCCGCACTCACACATCCAGGGAGGCGCCGCCGCGCCATGTCACTGCAGTTCCTCGGCCGGCTCCGCCACGTATCCGTGCATCGCTGCCACGCCTCCGTCTCAGCCATGAATGCATCTCGCACAGCCCGAGTGGCATCTCCCCTCCACGCGCAAGGGACGTTGAGGCACATTGGCCTCTCTCACTGCATTCGACGACCGATTCCTGCCGCCACCGCTAGCGTCGGCGGCAGAGGCGGCAAGGAGAGCCCGGTGGTGGGGTTCTATGGTGGTTAGGGTTAGGTTGTAACACCCTAAAATTTGGATACCTAATTTTAGTGATGCTTTCTCACACATAAAAACTTTTTCTCTTGTATGTCAAATTTCGTTTGTTCTCAGGTGCTAGACGATGCCCTCGGATTTTATTCTCTCAAATAAATTCAGGATATGTTCATCATGCCATTATCTACACCCACGAAATATGGCATGGGTATTTAAGCCACTTATCTACTACTCCCATTGTATTCCAAATGAGCATGGGATATTTTTCATGCATGACCACCTTTGGGGATGAACCAAGCACATGTCAATTATGCACATGGAATAAATATCCAACCAGCACCATTATGTGGTTTTTTATTCTATCTAATAAAGGACATCCACCTCTTTTGTTGGCAGATCATAAATTGCATGGCATTGAATATTTACCTACCTTTGGAGCACTTGCAAATATCATCCTTGTGCATTCTATTCCCGCATGAAGGATGATTAAGCCTTTTTTCACCATCCATCTTGATCACCCATGTGGTCATTAGCTATCCACATGACTTCTAACCCCCTGCTAAAACCTTAATGGCATGATCCTGCCACGTGCCACTTTGGGACTTTTTACAAAAACCCCGGCTAAGGTGCACCATTTGACCCCAAATGGAAGACACCATCCCCCAACCCCTAAACCTAGCTAGTGGCAATTTTCTGGAATTTAGTTGTGTTGAAAATCCCATTTGGGCATTCCGTCGAACACCTTGGGAGTTGTTTTGAAAATTGCTAAACTTGCTTTTTTGGCTAACCTTCGACCTAATCCCTCTGCCCCAGTGGTTCCCCTGTGTCCTCCTGCTTGTCTAGGTCATCCGGCTCATCTCTATCCTCTCTTCTGTAGCTTGTAGCTGGAGAAACGTTAGCCATGACTTCAGAGTGCCGTTAATGGATGAAACGGCCGCGCACATACTTCCTCTTCCCCTACCTATAAGAGAGCACCTCGAGGCTTTGTTTTGCTGCACAACCCTCATTCCCACCCCTCGGGCCTATATCTAGAGCCTCGCAAAGAAACGAGCTCACATAAGCTCTATGAGCTTCCCATGGCTGAAACCCTCGAAACCAGAGCCTTGGCGCTCGGCAACCTACCTGCCACAGGAAACAACCCCTGCGAGAGTGGTGCACCATGGTGAGGCCATCCTCACCCTTGGAGAGGACCCCCGCGCTCCCAGCTACCGCCCCGTCCACTTTATGTCACTAACCCCCTGATGCATCCATTTTGCATCACTATTTTATATCTTAATTTTCTGTTATTCATCGATATATTTCATATATGATGCATTACTTATGTTATTTCATTGTATTTTGCATATTTGATAATTATTGGAGAATAATCACCGGGACCAGAAATCTGATGGAAAAAAGCACTGTCAGGATACCCTATTTATGAAGACCAGAAGAAGAAGGGGGCATCGGGAGAGTCTTAGAAGTCCAGAAGAGGGAGCCAGCCACGAGGAGAGCCGTAGGGCGGCACCAGGGGCCCACACCACCAGGTGGTGCCTCCCTTGGCGGCGCCGCCAGGTGGTGTGGCCACCCTGGCCCACCTCTGGCCGACCCCTTTCGCGTACTTCATCCCCATGGAACCCTAAGACCTACAGAACCATCAAAGAAATGTTACACCACCTCCTCGGGGCGGAAAACAACAGAGAGAGAAAACCTCTCCGGCAGAGAGAAATCTTCCTGTCGGAGAGAGCTCGTCTGTCCTAGACAGGATAGCTCTCAGAGGTTCGAACACTGGGGGCAAAACACACTTCTTTCGCTTCTAGAGGAGGCTTCGAGAGGGAAGATTGAGCACGACAACAATGGCGACACAGAGAGTTTACCCAAGTTCAGGCCACCAGTGTGGTGTAAAACCCTACTCCTGCTTGTCTGATGGATTGCACTCGGTGACTACAGTACAAATGCGAGCTTGTTCTCGGAACAGACTATTTGGGCTCTACGATGGTTCAAGCTCCCTTTCTCCAAGAGCCGGTGGTGCCCTTCTTATACTGGCATTCGGACCTCCTTCCCGCTCATTTGGCGGGAAAGGGTTACCACAAAGTTCCAAAGGAGGAGCGTCCCGTACTTCTGCGCGGTCCTGGTCATTGGGGGACAGCCCCACCATCCATGGCGTCACGGTGGGGGAGCCCGGTGACGCCACCTTTGTCTTGTAGTGCGGTCTTGGTATTCTTGCACTAAAGGGGCAATCTTAGGGAACCTCGTTAGCACTCGCGGTTGTCCCCCTGGACTTTATACACGAGAAAGGCAACGGTGGTCAAAGGGGCTCTGCTGCGCCCCCGTCACCATTCAGAGGAGCGATCGTCAGAGGCACATGGATTTTCTCCTCTTGAGAGGAGATTCCCAAGGAGAGGAGCAAGGGCGAATTATCACTCCTCCCCGAGGCACGAGTTCCCGTTGGTTTGGACCAACCTGGCGGGCAGGCCCAAGCATCAGCTGCGGTCGAGGCCCTTGGTCCGGGCGTTGTATACTGGACTGTAACGCCCGGGGATTTTCCCCAATTAGTTTTGTTTGTGCTTTAAGTTTGTGCATCATCATGACATCTCATACATCCTCGTGCATTTAAAATTTGCAAACCATTTAAAAATTCATCGAATCATGTTTTCTAAAATTTGTTGGAATTTATTTGGTGCATAAATCTAATTTTTATTGGAGCCTGAACAATTTCTGGAAAAAAACATAAGCAAACAAAAAAAAATTAGAGAGAAGGGAGAAAGCCCACCACCCCAACCGTTTTCCCCCCCCCTCAGCCCACAGCAACCGGCCCATCTGGGTCTTCTTCTTCGTACGGACGCGGGGGAGAGGTCGCTGTCACCGAGCGCCTCCCCCCATGTGCCCTGCTCCCCCTCCCCTATATCTCCCCCTCGAGGCCCCTCCAAACCCTAGCCGCCTTCACCCCTTCTCCCTTCCCATCGCCGCCATCTCTCCCTCTCTCTCTCGCTGCTTCTCCTCTCTGTACCGAGATCCGCCACCGAGAGCAGAACACCACCGCCTCCCCATAGCTCCGACCCCCACGGCCACCTCGAGGTTCATCTTAGTATGGGAATGGAACCGCCAAGCTCCCCTCGTCCTCCCAGTGCTCGCCGTTTCCCCGGAGACCCCCCGGAGTTCCGCCGCCGTCCGCGAGTTCGCCGCCGGTCGCAACTGCCTGCACCGACCTCTGCTCCGCCCCGCCTCGTTCTGCTCCATCGAGGTGAGGCCTCCTCCTCGACCGCCTCCTTCCTCTCGCCTCCCTCCTCCTCTCCTCTAACCGCGCACCACGGCGCCCATCCGGAGAGCACGTCGCAGCAACCCCCGCTGCGATCGTTGCTGCGATCGCTGTCCAGTTACAGCAGCGAGCGCTTCAGTTCAGAGAAAATAACCCCGCCAAACTGCACCTCAACCAGCCCCCGAGGCCACTTCCTATCAACCAACCGCAGCCACCCTCCTGGCAGTGCACCCGCGCGCGGAAGCGAGAGCTCGCGGGTTCGAGTCCCAGCTCCACCCCTTTTCTTTCTGCTCCTTTATTTCCTTTTGATTCAGTTAAGCCGCAGTCTGAACCATATCCTCCCGAGATCCCCTTCCTAGCCACAACAAACAGCCCAGCCCACTGGTTCTGTTCCTTTGCTCACAGAAGGAGGGCAGGGGTTCGATCCCCCTCCCACACAAATAAAACCAACTTTTTGTTTTGCTTTGTTTTGGTCACAGAACTTTCTGCAAATCACCATTAGGCCCTTACAAATTATTCTAGCCCCTGGAAAATATTTTCTAAGTCCCTAGTTACTAAAAAATGGCACATTTGCATCAAATGTTCTAAAATGCATAAGTAATTCATCCCAACTCCAAATTCAACATTTTTAATATGTTTTCTGTCCCAAATTAAAAGTTCTATCCAAATATAAAATTTGTTTACTGTTTTGAATATTTTAAATTGGTGCAAAATTTGAAAACTTGTCAAATTCACTTAAACTTGCAAAATTCATAACTTGTTCATAAAAATTCCAAATCCCACAAACTAAATATGTTTTCCAATCAATTTTTCATCTACTTTCCAAATATAAATTTTGTTTGCTGTTTTGAATAATTTGAATTGCTGAAAACAACTGTTTCTTGTTTATTGCATTTAAAATTGCCAAAATAATAACTTGCTCATTTTAAATCCAATTTCCACAAATAAAATATGTTTTACATACCATTTTGAATAACCTTTTCAAATATAAATTTTGTTTCATGGTTTGAATAATTTAAATTGCCTAAATAATTTAATACTTGTTTAATTCATTTAAATTTGATCAAATCATAACTTGCTCAAAATAAAATAATTTTGAACATGCAAAATATGTTTTCAAACCATCAAAGTGTGAACTTTTCAAATGTGAGTTTGAAATTATGTTTTGAACAAATAAAACTTCAATTAAATTCAAACTTGTTTCAAATCCATTTAAAACTTGTTTAATATTGTTTAATTCATAATTAAATTATCCTAATTCCAATTTCAATATTTGAAACATGTAATCCAACTAAAATTTGATGTTCTTGGCAAATACAAATTTTGTTAATTGTTTTGAACACTTTAACTTGATGAAAACAACAATTGCTTGTGTGACATGTTTAAGTAACCAAACTTTCCACACTTAACCAATAATTTCCAAACTTGTTAAACCTTATTTCCAATTGATTCTATTGTTGTTATTTTGTTGTTTTCCTCATCCATGCATCATGCTAATCCACTTTCACCTATTGGTTAGTTGGAAAACAACTGTTTCAACCATAATTCATGGGCTTTTCATATGCAACTCAAATTGCATATGGGTCCATTTAAATTTGTTTATCATGTCAACTAGTTTATTCTGATGCATCTTTAACCTGTCATGCATCCATATCTAGATCATGCTGGATCTTTTGCCGTAGTAGTAATTGTTGCATCCGGTGTTTGTTCGAGGTTCATTGCTTCTTCCCGGATAGGACGTTGAGATGATGTGAGCAACGACAAGTTCTGCTACCTTGCGGGATCTCAGGCAAGTATACTCACTTGCTGCCAAATGGCTGCCTTTCATCACTTGTTACCGATTCTTTTCTGTTGTTCTTATTCTAGCCTGTTGATACGATGCTTGTGTCTCGATCCTATTATATGTTTACCTTGCAGCCATGATATAGCTTTCCCTTCCACTTCCTATCAACTGTTGTTTGTTTACCCTGTTGGCCCTCGTGTCGTAGTTGCATGCTTAGGTTTGTTTGTGCTCGAGTCTTGTTATCCTTTGTCGTATCACCTGTTTAGTTGACAGTTGGGTTTCAATTCAATCAACAAACTGTTAATGTTTTGGGTAATAATAATTTGATGTTAAGGCACCGGCAGGAGGCCCGGGTTAGGGTTTTGGAGCCTGCTAGTGTCGACCCTAATTAGGAAAAGGGTCTTGTCTACTGATCCATGATGAGCGTGCTCACCGCATCCGGGTGGTAGTATGGGACCCCCCTCGACGTAGACCTGATCTGCAGCTTGTCCGAAGAGCCACACTTAGTTCGGGTGTTCCATTTGCTCCTTTGCATAATGGGAGGCGCCCCCATGGTTACTGGTTATGATGATGATGCATATAGGGCGAGGCCTGTAGTGCCGGGGTGTTGTGTCCTGCGGGAGTTTTGCACACCTGCGCTGAGTATTTGGCTGCGTGGCTGGGACCTTATAGCTCCGTGGCTCTGAGGATGGGTTGTAGAGATGGTTTGGGTCGTGTCGAGCCAACCTGAGTTTTAGTTGGTGGCTCGAGTGTGTACGGGTACTGGAGCACACCCTGCATGGATAAATCTTCTCGAGAAGCCGTGTTGTCCGCGGTTATGTGACGACTTGGTGAAAGTACTGGCTAACAAGTACTCAGACAACTTACACCTAATGATAATAACTTGACTAGTAATAGTCTTATTGACACAATAACTTGATCCATCATTAATCAACCGTGTGAGTTATCCTTGGGTTGCTTCCTTAGTAGGGGGTGACATTGGATGGGTATTGTTTGGTGAGTAGTTATAGTTGGTTCCGCTACGCTATCTTATCCCCCTCTTTTAGCCGGATGTTGTAGTGAGTTTCTGTAGTTGGTTAGTGCAGCCAGCTGTCGCTTATTTGCAATACCCCCTTCCTTCCGTTGATCCCAAAGTATTTGTAACTTGTGATGACTGGCTACGCCGGTATCTTGTGAGTATGGTTTATCCACTTGCCAGTACTTAACCGTACTGACCCACGAATCTCTTTCGTGGCTGCAAATTCCAACTTGCAGTCAACAGGTTTGAAGTCTGACGACGTTAGCTTGGGAATCCCTCCGGCTTGGCCTGGGCAGGGATTGGACGCCATCGGTTATCTTCAGGACTCTTAGTCCAATTTGGATCTTGTCCGTAGTCGGACACTATGTTGTTTCTTCCGCTGCTATTTGGATCTTTGTATTGTATCAGTTATATCCCTGGCTCGTTTGAGTCATCTTGTAAATCTCTTTTCTGTTGTTGTTGTGGATTACTCGTGAACTATTGTAATGTTATCACAAGTGGCAACCTGGAATCGGTTATTATGTGGATTTTGGCGGGAATGCTGAAATCTGCATAGTGCCCGATCTCGGGGCGTCACAAATGGTATCAGAGCCTTGGTTCCGATTCCCGATATTGTTTCGATACGAATGGTTATCGAAGCAACGGGTCCGCAAAGCCTGTAGGAGAACCTCGCTAACGGTCGTTGTTCCTACAGTGTCAAAAACTATTTCTGCTAAACTATTTTGGAAAATATCTCAATAGGATTCTTGTTTTCTCCTTATCTCTATTCTATTTCTCCTTCTATCTCATTTGTTTTGGAGTCTTCCCCCCTTGTCTATCTTCAAAGTGTTAGGATCCTACGTGGGTGGACGTTTTCTGAGCTGTTAACCTAATAGGTTCGATCATCGGAAGATTCCTAGTGGAAGAACATCGTCATCAGCCCGAGCAAGAATCTCTTGTTAGTGGTGTCGAGGAGATCAACTGGAAGCATGAAGAATCGATAGTTGAACTTCTTTCCCCTCCCGGGTTAGCAGGTGGATTGCGAGGGCGCAATCCCTTGTTAGTGGTGTCGTCTGTAACGCCCGGGGATTTTCCCCAATTAGTTTTGTTTGTGCTTTAAGTTTGTGCATCATCATGACATCTCATACATCCTCGTGCATTTAAAATTTGCAAACCATTTAAAAATTCATCGAATCATGTTTTCTAAAATTTGTTGGAATTTATTTGGTGCATAAATCTAATTTTTATTGGAGCCTGAACAATTTCTGGAAAAAAACATAAGCAAACAAAAACAAATTAGAGAGAATGGAGAAAGCCCACCACCCCAACCGTTTTCTCCCCCCCTCAGCCCACAGCAACCGGCCCATCTGGGTCTTCTTCTTCGTACGGACGCGGGGGAGAGGTCGCTGTCACCGAGCGCCTCCCCCCATGTGCCCTGCTCCCCCTCCCCTATCTCCCCCTCGAGGCCCCTCCAAACCCTAGCCGCCTTCACCCCTTCTCCCTTCCCATCGCCGCCATCTCTTCCTCTCTCTCTCGCTGCTTCTCCTCTCTGTACCGAGATCCGCCACCGAGAGCAGAACACCACCGCCTCCCCATAGCTCCGACCCCCACGGCCACCTCGAGGTTCATCTTAGTATGGGAATGGAACCGCCAAGCTCCCCTCGTCCTCCCAGTGCTCGCCGTTTCCCCGGAGACCCCCCGGAGCTCCGCCGTCGTCCGCGAGTTCGCCGCCGGTCGCAACTGCCTGCACCGACCTCTGCTCCGCCCCGCCTCGTTCTGCTCCATCGAGGTGAGGCCTCCTCCTCGACCGCCTCCTTCCTCTCGCCTCCCTCCTCCTCTCCTCTAACCGCGCACCACGGCGCCCATCCGGCGAGCACGTCGCAGCAACCCCCGCTGCGATCGTTGCTGCGATCGCTGTCCAGTTACAGCAGCGAGCGCTTCAGTTCAGAGAAAATAACCCCGCCAAACTGCACCTCAACCAGCCCCCGAGGCCACTTCCTATCAACCAACCGCAGCCACCCTACTGGCAGTGCACCCGCGCGCGGAAGCGAGAGCTCGCGGGTTCGAGTCCCAGCTCCACCCCTTTTCTTTCTGCTCCTTTATTTCCTTTTGATTCAGTTAAGCCGCAGTCTGAACCATATCCTCCCGAGATCCCCTTCCTAGCCACAACAAACAACCCAGCCCACTGGTTCTGTTCCTTTGCTCACAGAAGGAGGGCAGGGGTTCGATCCCCCTCCCACACAAATAAAACCAACTTTTTGTTTTGCTTTGTTTTGGTCACAGAACTTTCTGCAAATCACCATTAGGCCCTTACAAATTATTCTAGCCCCTGGAAAATATTTTCTAAGTCCCTAGTTACTAAAAAAATGGCAGATTTGCATCAAATGTTCTAAAATGCATAAGTAATTCATCCCAACTCCAAATTCAACATTTTTAATATGTTTTCTGTCCCAAATTAAATGTTCTATCCAAATATAAAATTTGTTTACTGTTTTGAATATTTTAAATTGGTGCAAATTTTGAAAACTTGTCAAATTCACTTAAACTTGCAAAATTCATAACTTATTCATAAAAATTCCAAATTCCACAAACTAAATATGTTTTCCAATCAATTTTTCATCTACTTTCCAAATATAAATTTTGTTTGCTGTTTTGAATAATTTGAATTGCTGAAAACAACTGTTTCTTGTTTATTGCATTTAAAATTGCCAAAATAATAACTTGCTCATTTTAAATCCAATTTCCACATATAAAATATGTTTTCCATACCATTTTGAATAAACTTTTCAAATATAAATTTTGTTTCATGGTTTGAATAATTTAAATTGCCTAAATAATTTAATACTTGTTTAATTCATTTAAATTTGATCAAATCATAACTTGCTCAAAATAAAATAATTTTGAACATGCAAAATATGTTTTCAAACCATCAAAGTGTGAAATTTTCAAATGTGAGTTTGAAATTATGTTTTGAACAAATAAAACTTCAATTAAATTCAAACTTGTTTCAAATCCATTTAAAACTTGTTTAATATTGTTTAATTCATAATTAAATTATCCTAATTCCAATTTCAATATTTGAAACATGTAATCCAACTAAAATTTGATGTTCTTGGCAAATACAAATTTTGTTAATTGTTTTGAACACTTTAACTTGATGAAAACAACAATTGCTTGTGTGACATGTTTAAGTAACCAAACTTTCCACACTTAACCAATAATTTCCAAACTTGTTAAACCTTATTTCCAATTGATTCTATTGTTGTTATTTTGTTGTTTTCCTCATCCATGCATCATGCTAATCCACTTTCACCTATTGGTTAGTTGGAAAACAACTGTTTCAACCATAATTCATGGGCTTTTCATATGCAACTCAAATTGCATATGGGTCCATTTAAATTTGTTTATCATGTCAACTAGTTTATTCTGATGCATCTTTAACCTGTCATGCATCCATATCTAGATCATGCTGGATCTTTTGCCGTAGTAGTAATTGTTGCATCCGGTGTTTGTTCGAGGTTCATTGCTTCTTCCCGGATAGGACGTTGAGATGATGTGAGCAACGACAAGTACTGCTACCTTGCGGGATCTCAGGCAAGTATACTCACTTGCTGCCAAATGGCCGCCTTTCATCACTTGTTACCGATTCTTTCCGTTGTTCTTATTCTAGCCTGTTGATACGATGCTTGTGTCTCGATCCTATTATATGTTTACCTTGCAGCCATGATATAGCTTTCCCTTCCACTTCCTATCAACTGTTGTTTGTTTACCCTGTTGGCCCTCGTGTCGTAGTTGCATGCTTAGGTTTGTTTGTGCTCGAGTCTTGTTATCCTTTGTCGTATCACCTGTTTAGTTGACAGTTGGGTTTCAATTCAATCAACAAACTGTTAATGTTTTGGGTAATAATAATTTGATGTTAAGGCACCGGCAGGAGGCCCGGGTTAGGGTTTTGGAGCCTGCTAGTGTCGACCCTAATTAGGAAAAGGGTCTTGTCTACTAATCCATGATGAGCGTGCTCACCGCATCCGGGTGGTAGTATGGGACCCCCCTCGACGTAGACCTGATCTGCAGCTTGTCCGAAGAGCCACACTTAGTTCGGGTGTTCCATTTGCTCCTTTGCATAATGGGAGGCGCCCCCATGGTTACTGGTTATGATGATGATGATGCATATAGGGCGAGGCCTGTAGTGCCGGGGTGTTGTGTCCTGCGGGAGTTTTGCACACCTGCGCTGAGTATTCGGCTGCGTGGCTGGGACCTTATAGCTCCGTGGCTCTGAGGATGGGTTGTAGAGATGGTTTGGGTCGTGTCGAGCCAACCTGAGTTTTAGTTGGTGGCTCGAGTGTGTACGGGTACTGGAGCACACCCTGCAGGGATAAATCTTCTCGAGAAGCCGTGTTGTCCGCGGTTATGTGACGACTTGGTGAAAGTACTGGCTAACAAGTACTCAGACAACTTACACCTAATGATAATAACTTGACTAGTAATAGTCTTATTGACACAATAACTTGATCCATCATTAATCAACCGTGTGAGTTATCCTTGGGTTGCTTCCTTAGTAGGGGGTGACATTGGATGGGTATTGTTTGGTGAGTAGTTATAGTTGGTTCCGCTACGCTATCTTATCCCCCTCTTTTAGCCGGATGTTGTAGTGAGTTTCTGTAGTTGGTTAGTGCAGCCAGCTGTCGCTTATTTGCAATACCCCCTTCCTTCCGTTGATCCCAAAGTATTTGTAACTTGTGATGACTGGCTACGCCGGTATCTTGTGAGTATGGTTTATCCACTTGCCAGTACTTAACCGTACTGACCCACGAATCTCTTTCGTGGCTGCAAATTCCAACTTGCAGTCAACAGGTTTGAAGTCTGACGACGTTAGCTTGGGAATCCCTCCGGCTTGGCCTGGGCAGGGATTGGACGCCATCGGTTATCTTCAGGACTCTTAGTCCAATTTGGATCTTGTCCGTAGTCGGACACTATGTTGTTTCTTCCGCTGCTATTTGGATCTTTGTATTGTATCAGTTGTATCCCTGGCTCGTTTGAGTCATCTTGTAAATCTCTTTTCTGTTGTTGTTGTGGATTACTCGTGAACTATTGTAATGTTATCACAAGTGGCAACCTGGAATCGGTTATTATGTGGATTTTGGCGGGAATGCTGAAATCTGCATAGTGCCCGATCTCGGGGCGTCACATGGACTGGGTTGTAGCCGTCTCCTCACGATACCCTGGTATCCAGAGGCTCGACAGTATCCCCCAGGCCCGCGTGGCAGACGTGTCCGCGAGATGCAAGAAGACGCGGGGCCAACTGCTGCGGGCCAGACCTTGGCACGTGTCCACGACCCGTGACCTTCCCGAGGCAACGGCTCCCTGCAGCGTGGGAGGCCCGCTTATAAAGGCTGCGGATCAATTGAGGCTCCATTCTCCCTCTTCACTTTCCACCACCTGGAAATCGCTCGTCCTCCAGATCCCCCATTTTCCTACGAGATGGCCGGCAAGAAAGCCGCTTCCACGGAGAAAGGCAAGCAAGTCGTCGCAGACGCACTCGATCCTGGAGCCGTCCCCCATCTACTCGGGGTCTTCGCTTGAGAGGGTGCGCCTGATGGTGGTCTCCTCCACCAACGAGCATGGGGCCATCTCGCTCTATGCTGGGTCAGCGTGGCTCAACTCCCTCCCGACGACCGCCTATGCCTTCTTCTTCCATACCCTCTACGCCGTCCTAATTCCTCCTTTCTCCACCTTCTTTCTGGCCATCTTGGAGTGGTACAAAATCCATGCTCTTCACCTTCATCCCAACTACGTTTTGACCCTGGCCATCTTTGCATTATGGTGTGAGGATTTCCTCGACGTCAGGTCCTCGGTGGCCTTCTTCCACTCCTTCTTCATCTTCCGTCTGACGGGCCGCGGTCGTTGTATCGGGTGCGCCTCCTTCCGGGCTGGTCTAGGTAGGGGAGCTTTGTTCCCCCATATGGACCACAAGAAGAAGGTGGACGACATCGTCAGCTGCTGGGTGTTCATGGACGCTCTCGCTTCCGCGGTTCTTCTTGAGGTGCCCACTGGTAGGCCCATGAAGCACGCCGGTTGGGCCTAGGAAGTTCTCGACGGCCCGGACATGGCTCCCCTTGTGCAGTGGATGGAGGAGCAGCGCGAGAGCGGGCTTGAGGCGCACATGCTTGTCCGCGAGTTTGTTCTCCAGAGGCTGGCGCCTCTTCAAGAGCACGAGCACCTCATGTGTTACTCTGGTGACACAGAGGACAACATGAGGCTCAGTAGCGTCCTCCTCGAGGGCAGGGAGATCGAGGGGATGATGCAGACCCTTCTTGGCAGGGACGCCGTGCCGCCTCTCCCACCTTCTGTAGTTCCCCTTTACAGCCTTGGAGAAATGGAGCACGCCGCAGTGATCGAGGCCATGCCTCGCTTCGATCAGTGGGGACTCCTGGCTGAGGGCGAGACGTCCCGCCAAGAGAATCCCTTTCTCCCGTTCCCCCTTGATGAGAGCGATGCGGAGCCAGCTGAGACGGAGTACTCCGCCCCAACTGACCCAGCTCCTGGGCGTTCGTTGAAGAAGCGCCCCGTTGAGGAGATCACGTCCACCCCAGCACGGGAAGCGGTCAGGGAGTCGTCGGCGGACTCGAGTACCCCTTCTCCGCCTCTCGCACACCCGGTGGCTCCGGGCGCGGTAGCGAGCATGGAGAAACCGCGCCCCGCGAAGGTTGATGCAGGCGCGAGGGGCTCCTCGGCGGCAAAGGCTGTCGTGATACATCCCCTTGGTGGGAAACGTGTTCCCCGAGCTTGCGAGTACCGGGGGGAGTAAGTCTCTAGTCATGTCGGTCTTTCATTCTTCGAGTGGTACCGGAGCAGATTTCATTCGTGTTGTAGATCCCCGAAGAGGGCGAGGGTGTCAGAGACGCCCATCCCCCAATCCTCAGAAGGGGCGGTCCGCCCCGTCGCTCCCGAGGAGAGGTGGACCCCCCGTGATCTCTAGCGATTGAGGAGCCTGCAAACCTCGTCGTCTCTTCGTCGGGAGGCGGAACGGGGACTGGGGCGCCGCCCGGCGAGCCTTCTGTTGATGATGTCCCGCGGCCCGAGCCGGACGTCCTGACCGAGGGAGGCTCCGTGGCTCGTCCGGCATCGCCTCCAACCGCCAACCCTGGCCCTGCTGGCTCGGGGACAGCCTCCGAGCCCCCGAGCAGTGCGGTCGGGGCAACCTCCGTCGTAGTGGGTGTCATAGAAGGAGAGGCTGCCCCCACTGATCGAAGAGCGGGCGCAGGGATTTCTTTCTCGTTGGCGAGGGGAGTGTTGAGCTCTTCCTCCGTCCCTTTCGACGGCGCGTCACAGCAGGACTTCAACGACGCGGTAGAGAAGTGGCTCTGGGACACCTCTCCCGAAGGGCCGGATGGCTCGTTCCTTCCGGACAACTTTTTTTCGCGACTTGATGGCGGAGGATCGTTGGTCCGCCCGCATTCGCTCCGGCACTCCCCGCGAGCTCTACTCAGAGGCCCCCCTGCTTGATATCGCCAAGGACGTCGTGGATGCGCTCCGGGTCTGGGTGAGGTTGCACTCCCACCTCCTCATCAAGGAGATCAAGTGCCTGGAGAACCCAGGCGCCTGGTTCCGCCAGGCAATGTTCACCTGCCGCGAGAGGGAGAATGCGGCGAGGGCGATGCACCGTCAGAAGCTCAGCGAGGCCACATGCAAGTGCGAGGCCTCCACTCGCGAGGCGGAGGTGCTTCGCGAGGAGGCCAAGCACATGCTGGACGCCGCCCGAGATCAGCAGGCCCAGCTCCGTTTGGAGCAGGAGGAGCACCGCCGACGATGGATGATTGGAACCTTGTTGGCTCGGAGCGAGAGAAAGCCCTCGTCCTACGCGAGGAGGCTCTGGTGCACCGCGACGCGACAATCTCTTCTCGTGAATTCGTCATCTCCCTTAGGAAGGACAAGGTCCGTAGCCTCGAGGAGAACGTCAAGAAACGTGAGGTGGAGATCACCTGCCTCGTGGGGTAGGTAAGCGAGGAGCGCGAGTGCCTCGAGAAGCTGGAGAGTGACCTGGTTGGGAAACAACCGCCTGTGGAGGTCACGACCGAGTGAGCACTACCCTTGGAGGTTGATAGGCTCGCGGCTGAGCTTGCTCGGCTTCGCACGCAGCTCACCGAGGAGAGCAGCGCTAGGGAGCATGTTGTCGCTGCGTCCGCGGGGTTCCAGTCGAACTTGTTTGCCCTGCGGGAGTGGATGCTCCGCTCGCGGAGGGGGTGCCTGAGCGGGTGGAGTTAGCCGCACCAGTATTGGAGCTTCAATGTCAACTTGAGGAGGTGTTCCAGCGCGCCGTCTTGTCAGCCCAGGTGGTTGGTGAACGACTGGACCTCGAGCTGCCTCCTCCCCCAGCCAAGTACGACGCCGTACGTGCTCTTCACTTCTTCGTCGGCCTGCTGGACTCACTGTAGGAGGACGCCCAGAGTGTGGACGCAATTCTTGACGCGAAGTGCCTCCAGCTCCTGTCGGAGGCCGCGACACACTTGTTCTCCAGGCTCTTGATGATCCAGCACGGCTTCAAACTGAGCGCTCTAGCGGGGGAGGTTACTCCTGATCGTGTTGCCTCTCTCTCAGCCCTTGTGAAGGATGTCGTTGCTGCCTTCCTGAAGGCCTTCACGCCAACCCCTCCTACCGACGAGGCCCTAACTCCTGGCGCTAGAACCAACAGTCCTTCTACTTAGTGTTCCTTTGTATCTGAGGCGTTTCCCTGTGAACTATTTTAAATGTCTTGTAAGGATAATCTTGCACTTTGTTTCCTAATGTACCCCTATCTTTTACTTGACTTCTGAGTGCTCTTTGTACAAGAATACTTAGCTTTTCTGCGGTGGCGTCCTTCGAGACACCTTGTTTGTGTCCTTTCATGGTGATCCTCTAGTTGCTCCTTGCGTAGGATCATTCTGAGCTTCGTGCGAGGGGTTGCGTGATGTGCACTTGTTCCTTGGAGTGAGGTTGCCGCTGCTACCTACAGTTTGTGCCTCTGGAGATGTGCGTGCTTGGTTGTTCCTTCGTGAGTATCTCACGAGGAGAAACGCCGAGGGACTTGGCGAAGTGTTTGTGTGCGGTAGCGACCCGCTCACGTACACTGTTCCAGACCCCGCTCGTGGGATGCTCATGAGAGGAAAATGGCCTTCGCGCACCTCTCTGGAGAGAGGAAGGATGCATGCATGGATGAATGCTTATGATCATTGTTGGATGCAAAATGCAAGCATGTCGGCATGCAAGGAGAGATGGGATTGCTTTGTGGAAGCAACAAGATTTTACTGCTAGGGTGAGGCATTGTTCTCTTACAAACGCTTGAGGATGTCGTGACCTTGTGGTCTCTCAAGAAGCACTTGATGTCACCGTGCGAACACGGGACTGCCATCGTCATGGGGCTGATACTTGCGCGAGTTCAGGTGCACAACTCGAGGATGTAGTGGCCTTGTGGTACCCTTGAGTAACAAAAGATTTCCCCGCTGGAGGGAGACTCCTACTTGTGTGGGTAGAAGCCCCCGTGGCCTTGTGGTCCGCCTGGCGAGAGCTCCATGAGACCCTCACGGAGAGAGATCCTGACGTCGTTTTTACCGTGGCATCACGGGGTCCCCTCGAGGGTGCATCTCCATGGCCTTGTAGGGGGCATGGAACGAGCATGCGGTGAGCGCTCCTTCCTAGGAGAGAGGCGCGCTCGCATGGAGAGCAGTGGCAGCCCCCGAGCCTCCAGCGCTCTGGGGGTCTTCTGGGCGGCTGCTCCTTCGCGAGAAACAAGTAGCCTCTTCTTGGGAGCCACATCAAGGTGTCCCATGTCGTCTTCATCAGCCGGGTGGGAGATGGCCACCTCCTTGTAGGCTCGCTCGACTGAGTGTGTCGCCTCCTCCACCTCTCCATGGATGGTGATGGTCCAGTAGGCCCAGGTAGCTTGGCGAGGTTGTATGTGTGGTGCATCACGACCATGAACTTCGCGAGAGTTGGGTACCCGCGGATGGCATTGTAGGGGAGGGCGATGTGCAACGTCGAAGTCGAGAGTCTCGGTGCGGTAGTTATGGCGAGTGCCGAGCGTGACGGTGAGGCGCACCTGTCCCAGTGGGACCATGGTGTCGTCGGTGACGCCGGTGAATGGCCTCGTGGGGGCCAGGTGCTCGTAGGGCACCTGGAGCCGCTCAAACATAGGCACCAAGATGACGTTGAGGCATGCACCCCCGTCGAGTAGTGTCTTGTTGACAACGATGTTGTTGATGGTGGGGGTGCAGACCAGGGGCAGGATCCTCATGGTCCTTGTGGACTTGGGGTGGTCGGTGATGTCGAAGGAGCCCTTGTGGTCTGGCCACTTGAGTAACTTCACCGCAACTGTACCTGAGTGGACAGCGGTGATCTCGCGTGAGATCTTCTTGAAGTGGCGATTGGAGAGTGGATCTTGTGCTCCGCCAAGAATGCAGGCCATGTAGCCCGTTGGTTCTTGGTAGCCCTCGCGATGTTCGTCGCCCTGGCCCTGGTTGCCCTCAGCGTGTTGCTGCATGGCAGCGTTCACCTGAGGCGCGGGTGGGTTGGGACGCTGCAACTATTGCGGGGGTGGCTGCTGTATGGGCGGCTGGTAGCCGCCGTTGTTGTAGCCGCATGTGTTGTAGTTTCCGTACCCGTTGTATTGGTTCGGGTCGCGCTCCTCCCATCTCTCTTCAGCGCGGTCTCCCCTCACCTAGGACTGTGCCAGCCGCCGCCTCAAGAGTAGCCCTCCTGGCCACCCCTCATGAGGCGGTCTCCCCGCATCCTCTTCAGCTGGAAGCAGTCCATTGTGGCGTGTGAGTGCATGCGGTGAAACTCACAGTAAGGGCGGTTGTCCGCCACGGGTGCAGCGTCGACGCGACCTTGCTTGTGTTCTGGCTCGGCAACCAAAATGGCCAGAGCTTTCCGTTTGGCATCCGCATTGTTGCCTCGAGCCTTTGTCTTTATCTTGGGGGCCACCGGCTTGGATTCATCGGCAGGCGCGCTGTGCCTGAAAAGGCGTCCCTCCTCATCCTTAGCGCACCTGTCGGCCATGTCCACGAGATCGACGGCGGAGGTGAGGTCGTCCCTAATGCCGAGCTCTTTGAGCATGCGCTCGTTGGTGACCCCTTCCCTCAAGGCGGAGATGACTTTTGCGTCGGTGATGCGGACGATCTTGTTGCGCGTTTGGCTGAAGCGTTGTAGGTATTGGCGAAGTGTTTCGCCGGGGCGCTGGCGTATGCTGCGGAGGTCGTTGTAGGAGAGGGGAGCTCATAGGAGCCCTTGAAGTTGGCAATGAAGTGGAGACACAACTCCTCGAACGACCCGATAGAGCCCTCTTGCAGATTGATGAGATAGGCGAGGGATGGGCCCTTGAGGGCCATGGGCAGCTAGGTCTCCATGCACTTGTCGTCCCCCTTTGAAGCCCCTTCACTGAGGCAGTAGAGGTGCAGGAAGTCGAGGGGAGGGGTGGTGCCATCATAGCGAGATGGCAGCATGGGGTTGAACTTCGGCGGCCAGGAGACCGTGCGAAACTGCTTGGTGAACGCGAGGGCGCCGCCGACATAGACCGTCGCGCACGCGTCGAGGTTCGCCGGGTGGTTGGCGCGGCCAGCCTTGGTGAGGTCGCGGTTGGTGCGGCGCTCGCATTCGTGGGGGCGTTCGATCTGAACGCGCGCATCCGGTGGGGTGCGCAGGATCTGACAGCTGTTGCTGCTTTTCTCAGGCACCTTAGTGGTGGGTGCCTTGTGAGGGAACTTGGTGCGGGGGTCGCCATGCACCGGCGAGGTTACACCGTGAGAAGGGGGCAGCGCGTCATGAGCTTCCGCACTCCTACGCTGGCCGACGTCGCCTCCCCGCAGCTCCTGCGGGGGGACGTTTGCGACGGTGGCGAGCTCCTGGAGTCGGGTGATCCATGCGGCGTGTCCTTCAGGTGCGAGCGGGTGCGTAAGCAGCTCCCGGACCAGCGGCAGGGCTGCTGCGGGAGTAGGTTGCTCCAGGTGCCCCTGCGTTCCTGACGGTGGTGGGGGCAGATGCTGAGACGCAGGTGCGTCTTGCTGCGGCGTGTCGGAGGAAGCTTCTTCCTCAGTTCCGTGTTCGCCCTCCACGCCAATGGTGTTGCGCTGTGGCGCGTCGTTGCTGTTGTTGTTGTCGTTGTCATTCGGGTTGACATGCCCTCGGCGGCGAGCGCGCTCGGAGCAGGTGAGGTGCGGGCTGGTCCGAGCGGCGGGTGCCATGACAATGAAGAAACTAATGCATCTTAGCCCCCTACATGGCGCGCCAAATGTCAGAGAAAGCTCGTTTGTCCTAGACAGGATAGCTCTCAGAGGTTCGAATACTGGGGGCTAAACACACTGCCTTCGCTTCTAGAGAAGGCTTCGAGAGGGAAGCTTGAGCACGACAACAATGGCGACACAGAGAGTTTACCCAGGTTTAGGCCACCAGTGTGGTGTAAAACCATACTTGTCGAGACATCGTAGTAGTTTTCATAGACTGGGGTGCCATGAGACTACGGTAGAGACGTGGGGTAACGGGATAGCGTAGTAAACACAGAACACGGGATTTACCCAGGTTCGGTACGTCGCGACAGTACGGCGTACCTACTCCTGCACTTCTCACTATGAGGGACTAAAGCCCGTATAATAAGGTTACAATGTAAGGGAATAGATCTAGCTACTCGTCGAGGATGAACTTCCCGGCGAGTTGCGCAAGGCTTAAGCTAGAACCTAGAACCTTGGAACTAAAGGAACTTATTGAACTTATGAAATCTATCTCCCGTCCGGCTTTATATAATAGCCGGATTAGGGCTTACAGAACCAGAAACCTAGAAGACTACGTTTAACTTGTAACTTGGAAAGTAAGGAATCCGTCTTCTCCTCCAAGCCAGATCACGCGGGCCGTGATCCGGGTTCTTCTAGAATCCGGCTTCTACGCGTTGGACTACTGGGCCGCCCAATGGACCTAAACCCATTACCTTGCAGGCCACCCTGGTAGTCCAGCTCTTTTGTCTACCATCTTCTATACCCCTATTCGGTATATATCCGACAGTAGCCCCCAGGAAGGATCAAAACTCTGAAACTCCGCCTTTCGTCAAATACATTTTGTCCGGGAAACTTGATTCAGCAGTCTTGATTCTTTCTTCTTTCCTTTTGAAGGAGATGGTAACATAAAACTCGGAACTACGAAAATCCGGCTTTTCTTCTCGCGATCCTTCGCGGAAAAGGCACACGTGACATCAGCGCTTTAATCATGCTGACGCAGGCGCCGCTTGGTTTCACGCGGGAAACCCTGCAATGTATCTCTGACAGATTCTCACGAGAAACGAGGAGATAGCCATCATTCCTCTGTCGTTCCGTTTCCCGGATTTTCCGGCGATCGACACGCGTCGAACATCCAACGGTCAAAAGAGCCGTTGGCGCGTATCTAGAGGGTTTTTAGGCTATAAATAGCCGTCTTCATCCTCCTCATCAACCTTCTTCACTCCCTCACTGCCTTCACCATTGGTGCGAACGCGAGCTCGAGAGCGAGAACGATTCCCTGCCCCGACGAGCCCTTCCCACGCCGGAGCGCACCAACACCACCGAGAAAGATGGCATCTCCGCAATCATCGCCAGTTCGCGCCTCCGTCGACGAGCTCCTGAGCGATCTAGATCCCCAACTTGGGTCGCCCAAGCACGCCGGCGGCGAGCTGGAAAAAACCACGGCGTCCACAGCGGGCGGAGGAAACGTCTCCGCCACCACAGATGCTGCGGGACCAGGCACCGCATCAACCCCGCCGTTCGCTCCCGAAACGGCGGAGGAAAAGGTGGAGCTCCTCGACGAGCAGCTTGCCGCCGCGAAGGCCGCCACCACCGCCGCCGCCGGAGGAGATGAAGAAGAGGAAACTGCAGGCAACTGGATTGCCTGCAGTATTCCCCCGGCTCTTCTTCCCAACTTGGAGAAGGAAGGCCTGGTTTTGAAGAAGAAATGGCGGCTCCCGGAAGAGGAGACCGAACCCGCGCCGCAAGAGGGCGAAAGGGTGCTTCTCGCCTCCCACCTTCTGCGAGGTATGGGGCTTCCCCCTTCTTCTTTCTTCCTCCAAGTTCTAGCTCACTACAACATCCAACCTCATAATCTCCCTCCCAATTCCATTCTGTATATGGCCGGCTTCCAGGCCTTATTCGAGGGTTACCTAGGAATAGAGCCTAGGTTAGATTTTTGGTTGTACTGCTTTGGGGTTAAGCGTAACTCTTCGGAGGGCGCACTCCCAAATTGCGGAACCATTTCCTTTACTCTTCGGAGATTCCGAGAGGACTGGTTCCCCAAAATAAAAACCTCGGAATCCGTCAAATTCTGGACGGGTTCCTTCTTTTATCACCCCGACGTGCCTTTTCCTAAAAAAGCCGTCGGGGTTCCACCTTTTGTGAACTCCGCCGCTGTTCCCCAGGATAACTGGGTTACAGAGGCCGTCCAGGTTCTGCCTCCAGATCTACTAAGGATCAAGAGGCGCATCGCCAAACTCACTTCCTCCAAACCTCCTTTGACCGGAATGGACACGGTCTTTTGCTGGCTGAATAGGCGGATTCAGCCATTGGCAAACCACGGAGGCCGTCTCCTGTGTGAATACACAGGAGCCAAGGATCCAATGCGGACAACCGACAAGGATTGGCCCGCAAAGGAGCTCAGGCGGCGCATCAATCAGTTGGTCGCTTCACGCGATCAATACACGGAGAGTCGGCCAATGTACACGGCCGACAACCCCGTGCCTAAGGTAAATTTCCCGGTATTTAGGTATAATATTACTTCCTGGAAAATCTACCTTTCAAATCTGATTGGTTTTTTCCAACAGCTTGTGGATCTTCCAGACTCGGAGTTAGCCTCCGAGGCCGAGCTGGATGTGCTGCGTACCGCCGCTACTGGTGGGCGCAAACGCAAGAAGATAATTTCTTCGGATGAAATTATCGACCTTGACGGAACCCCCGTCGCCACGTCCAGGTTATTTTCTTCCGGGTTTTTTCTTTTATGGGATCCTTTTCGTCCATCTTCGGTGTTTTAACCTTTTCCGGGTTTTCGGTTTTTTAGCTTGCCCCCCTCCACCTTGAAGCCGAGGAAGTTGAAGAAGCTCAAAGCTGCTTCCAACCGAGGCAGCCAACCATCTCCCGCCGTCGCCCCGGATACGCCGCAGTCAATGGCGGAAGAACCTACTGCCGCCACCACCACCAAGCCCCCAGAGCCCAGCCAGCCCGTTGTGTCCGAGTCGGACACGAGGGAAAGGGCGGCTCCAGAGGTGGGGAAATCTTCTCGGACTTTCGACGAGGAAATCCCCACTTTTGACAAGGATTTTAAGGCTATAAATGACGGCTTGAACGCGGCCGAAAATCACTTCGCGGAATACGCGAAGGAATTCCGGGAAAACTTAGCAGGTTTGCAACGCATGAGCCAGGTATGTAACTCTAGCCCCCAAGCATTAAACAAAATGCATGCTTTTTTGCTTTGATGTTTTTATTAACCATACTTTTCCTTGCTGTGTTTCAGCAAACCTCCGAGGCCATAAACCTTGAAGTTTTCAGGAAGCTCACTATCAAGAATAAAGAAGTTCGGAGTCTTCTTTCTATTCTTGAGGAGAGAGAGGCAGAGCTGGAATCATCTCAGCTTGCTTTGAAGGAAACGAAAGGTAGGCTTTTTCGTTTTGAAATTTCCGATTTAAGGCTTTGTCTAAGTTTTTTCCCGAGGAAATTGACCAACTCGGATTTTCCCTTGCTTTTCAGCTGCTTTAGCTGAAGCTAAACAAGCAGCGGAAGATTCCGGCAACGCCGAGATTCTCCGCAATGAGAACATTGAGCTTCACAAGAATCTTGTGAAGGCTCAACGAGACCTGGAAGCCAGCAATCTGGCCCTTGGAGTGGCTAACTCCAAGGCTTCCGAGCAGGCGGAGAAAGACAAATCCACCATCCAGGATTTGACTGAAGCTCTGAACCTTCGCCTGGAGGAAGTTTCCGAGATCGATAAACTCATCGGTAAATTTTTTACCCTTGCCTTCATATTTCCATATTTTGCTTTCTCTGTTTGTCTCCTTAACCCTTTTGTATGCTTTATTGGATCAAATAGGAGACACCCCAGATGGCACTCGGGCTGCAGGCATCCGAGCTTTCGGGGAGACATGGAACTTGCTGAAGGCTGCTGCAACGCAGCTGGTAGGCAAGTTTCTTCCCGAAAAATCTGGGGAATGCTCGGAGGTTGAAAAACTTCCGGGTATCATCATGGAGGTGGCGGAGTCCAAGGAGTCTGTTCTCCGCTCCGCTGCACGGGGTGGTGCGCGTATGGCCCTAGGCCTTATGCGCATGCACTACCCTAGTGCCAAATCCTGGCGTGTGGCCACCGGTGTCCCTCAGGGATACACGGATGCGCAACGATCCACCATCTTTGGTGAAGTTAAGGGCCACGCCACCCAGATTGCCGCCATGGTAAATGTCGGCGTCCACTATCCAGAAGAAGAAGCTCCTCCAATTCCCGATGAAGAAAGCAGCGAGGAGGAGTCGGATTCTTGAAGGGTTACCTGGAACCTGGATAGAAAATTTAGACAATAGGAGCATTACTGTTCTTTCATTTGTAATCCAAAATGTAATGCTTCTTATGTATTAATGAAAATTCCGTCTTTTGCAGTTTAAACTATGAAATTTCTTTGCAAGTTGTTTGGATTTTATTACTCCTTTATCTTCTAAGTTCTCTGGTGTGTATGCTTTAACTGTCCTTAGTGTTTGAAATGGCTCAAATAGCATTATGAATCGTTATGCCGAGTAACTGGGGACGAACCAAGCAGTTTTAAAACTCGAAAACATGAATCATGCTAAAGGCATTTTTACTAACTAGTTCCAGTAACCCAGCATACGCACGATCAGATAAGACTTAGAGAAACAAGGAAGGTTTTAAGTAAAACTTGGGCACGCAAGCAATTCAAGTTTCCTTTAGCCGCTAAAAGGCTGAAAAATCATTCAGTTATGTAACGCCGAGTACGCAAGCACAATTCGGGTTAACATTGAGAAATTTGTAAGATCATTGGGAAATAGATGAGACGGAAACACTTTGCACTTATGAGAAAAATGGATGACAGCATTCCGACAACTTTATTTCATGATCTCAAAAGATGTTTACATAGATTTGAACTAAGTACAGAAGGGGACATAACTTGCTAGGTGTTCCCAGGCTTCCGCGATCCACTTGACCTTGTCGAAACTTTTCAGCAGCTTGAAGCATGGTAGGTTCTTAGCCCCCAGCCAACTAAGAAATCTTTTTATGGCTGCGGCGGAACTCGGCAATTCTGGGACACCTTTTTCACACGTAAGTTCCGAGATGCTCGAGATTGCCTTGATCTTTTCCGGGTTCACTTCTATTCCTCTGTGAGAAACGATGAAACCTAGAAGTTTTCCTGAGGGAACCCCGAATACGCACTTAGATGGATTCAGCTTCATCTTGTAAGTGCGCAAGTTTTCGAAAGTTTCTCGCAAATCCTCAAGGAGTGTATCTTTTTCCTTGGTTACGACAGCAATATCGTCCACGTAAACATGGACGTTTTTTCCAATCTGACTATGCAAACAACGTTGCATGCAACGCTGGTAGGTTGCTCCTGCGTTCTTCAGGCCAAAAGGCATGGTTACGTAGTAATACGTCCTGTACGGGGTTATAAAAGAAGTTTTGATTTGATCTTCCTTTTTCATGCGTATTTGGTGGTACCCGGAGTATGCATCCAAAAAGCATAAAAGCTCAGAGCCTGCAGTGGCATCTATTATTTGATCGATTCGCGGCAGCGCAAACCTATCTTTCGGACATAACTTGTTCAATCCTGTGTAATCTATACACATTCTGAGGGAAGTTGTGTCTTTCTTCGGTACTAATACCGGATTTGCGGACCAGTCAGTATGGATTACCTCCTTGATGAAATCCGCTGCTAAAAGCCGGATAATTTCCTTGCCAATAGCCTTCCGTCTTCTTCCGTCAAATCGACGGAGACCTTGTTTGACGGGTTTTGATCCGGGAATAACCTTGAGTTGGTGCTCAGCAAGTTCCCTGGGTACGCCTGGCATGTCAGCTGGACACCAAGCAAAAATGTCCCAGTTCTCATGGAGGAACTTGATGAGCTCGCCTTCCTATTTGTCGGTCATCCCAGTCCCTACAACGACGAATTTTGTCGGATCTTTGGGATCTAGGATTACCTGTCTTGTATTCTCGGATGCCTTGAAGCTATCTGTTGGCTTCCGAGTTTCTTTTCCTGCCGGCATTTCTTTCGGCGATACCTCCTTGGCTAACTCCTTCAGTTCTTCCTGAGCTATAACTCTTTGAGCGCAAAGGGCGTTTTGCTTCTCCAACTCGTTTGCCAGCTTGAAATCACCGGCAATGGTGATTACTCCTCCTTTGGGTCCTGGCATCTTCAGCTTGTTGTAGATATAGCAAGATCTTGCCATAAACTTGGCGAAAGCCGGACGTCCGAGTATTGCGTGATACACGCTCTCGAACGGCACAACTTCGAAGGATACTTTTTCCTGCCGGAAGTGATCTTTATCTCCGAAGGTGACATCTAGGGAAATTTCTCCTAGGGATCGTGCTTGCCTGCCAGGAACAATGCCATGGAAGCGTATATTGCTGTAATTGAGCTGGGACTCGGATATCTTCAAGTGCTTCAGTGTATCCAGGTACATTATATTGATGCTGGATCCTCCGTCCATCAGCACCCTTCTTAGCCTAGTGTTTTGAACAATAGGGCTTACAACAAGAGCTTGTGTGCCGGGTTCAGGGATATTTCCGGGATGATCAGACTGATCCCAGATTATCGGTGTGTTGGAATACTTCAAGAATTTTGGGGTTGCAGGAACAACCGCGTTTATTTCTCGAAGTGTCCTTTTGGCCACCTTTGCTGACGGGGTTGCTAAGAAAGTTAGCATTGCTTCTCCGTCAACCCTCGGAAATTTAGGTTCGCCTTTTCGCTGTTGTTCCTGGATTTTATCATCAGTGTCCGATTCACTGTCTTCTTTTTCAGCTTCTGGCTTTTGTTTGGTGGGTTTCCTCTTAGAACCCTTCCCTTTATTTCCGGATCCTGCATTGCCTTTCATATGCTTGTTTAGGCGGCATTGCGCGTTTGTGTGGGTTGGTTTCCCAAACTGAGAGTGGTGGACGCAGGGTTCCGACTTAATTCTCTCCCATTCTTCAGGAGTGTAATTGATGGGATCCGGACTGCGGCCCTTCCACTTGTTCCCTTTTTCTCCTCCAAAGGCTAAGTTAACCTCCTTGGGCTTTGTTGTTGACTCCGGAGTTCCTTTTTTGTCAGAACGAGGTGTTTTCTTGGCCAGTATCAGTGACTCAATATTGCCTCCTCTTGCTCTGATATCGTCTTCGGCTGCAGCATGCTCATTAGCGGTTGTGAGCATAGATCCGAGATCTTTGTGCTTTTTAGAACCAACCATGAACGGTACAAGTCCGGGTTTTAGGCCATTGACGAAAGCATGCATTGCTTGTACGTCAGTTACTCCAGAGCAACTATTCTTCATTGCAGTCCATCTGGAGATGAAATCCACGTATGGTTCGTCTTCAAATTGGGTGCAACGGTTCAGCTGGTTGATGCTATTTGGGCGTTTGTATGTTCCTCGAAAATGCTGAGTAAATACTCTCGCCATATCATCCCAACTGTCGACAGTTCTTGATGGTAAACCATTAATCCAATCTCTGGCTCCGTCTAGCAACATTAGGGGAAGAAACTTGACAGCTTCCAGGTCTGTCCCGTTGTTGATCTGGACGGCTGTGTAATAATCTGAAAGCCAGGTATCCGGGTTTGTACTGCCGGTATATTTTTGGTAGGTTGGAACAACTTTGGCGAAGCCAGAATGCAGGGTTATCCTTCGGATCCTGTCTGTAAAACACTTAGGACCAAAGTATAGATCATCCTTTTCTGCTCTATCAATATGTGCAGAATATCTCCCGGCTGAATGGACAGAAGGGGATCTGCTCCTTTCTTTTCCATTGTTACGCGGACGCGTTTTTCCGAGGTTATCTCTATCTCTTCCGTTGTCACGCCCTCTGGGATTAGGTGGAGTCCTGCTCCTGTACCTTTCCTTATCTTTAGGCGGTGTCCGAGATCTTTCACGTCTGTGAGGTGTATCGTATCTTCCAGCTTTTTCAGCTGGGTTTCTCGGAGGTGGCATTATTTTGCCGTCATTCCGGTGTTTGTCTTCCCGATCGTGTGGTTTATATCCATCTTTCGGGAGATGAGGTCCGGTTCTAGACGCTGCGTCCCGGTTGTCGGGGTTTTTCTTGTCTTTTCTCGGATCCTCTTTTTTATCCGAATCTCCGGGTTCTTCCGGTCCAGGTGCTCCAGCAGCGCAAGTAACAGTTTTGCAGAGGGCGGAATTATCATGCAGCCTCCCTGATCTCTCTTGTCCTCGCTGTTGCTGCTGTAATGCTTTTCCTAGGAAAGCATACACCCCTTGGAGTTTTTCCCCGTTGGAGTACAGATCGTTATTCAGGATGGCGAACGCTGCTTCCGCGTTTTCAGCTGCGGTTTTGTATATTGGTTCGCCCTTGGCATCTTTGCCGTTTAACTGCTTTTGCCAAGATGGGTTATAGAACCTTTCTTTTGGCGGCAGTTCTTCCGGTTTTGTAATTCCGGGTAACCTTGTAGGTTTTAAGACAGATCTATGCTTTCTCTCGTACTCCTCAATTTCTTCCTTCATGATTTTGATGTCATTATGGGTTTGTTGGAGGTGTTGCCGAGATCTAAGCAGTTGTTGCTGTTGCCGTTGGAAAGCTTGTCTCCTGGCTTCCAGCATCTCAGGGGGTTCATTGGGTCCCACTGGAGTTTGTAATAGTTCTTGCTCTTCCAGTTCTGTCATTGGCGGAGCAGTGATTTCCTTAGATTTCTTTTCCGTAGGCTTTGTGCCACTAATATCTCCGACTTCCAGGTTTTCATCAGCGAAATCAGCTGACTTTTTCTTCCGGAGTTTGTACTGGAGTTTTTTAGAAGCACGGTGCTTTTTCTTGGAAGACGGAGGTTTTTTGACAGGTTCATCCTCTGTCATCTCCTTGACATTAGGAAATATCGGAGAAGTTTCTCCGTCTTCCCTCTCCTCTGCTGGTGGAGGGGTTTTAGGGCTTTCCTGGCTATCGGCACCCGTTGTATCAGCTGGTTTTGCCATTAGCACTTCATGGAATCCCTCTTGAAAGGACTTAACTTTTCTTACGAAGGCATCATCATCTTCGTCTTCGGATTCGAAGTTATCCGATCCGGTTTCCGACTCCAATCTCGCCTCAATGGCGGCAAGCACGGACTCTGTTTCCGAATTCATCGTCCGGTTGACAGATGTCGGATCTTCCGTCTCTGTGACGGGTATTGGTTCTTCCGTCTCTGAGACAGGTGTATTGTTGTCTGCCTCTTGCACGGGATTTCCGTCATCCGTGTTTTCGGCGATCTCGGATTGCACCATGCCGATAAAGTGTGTATCACCGTTTTGTTGGCGATCTGAGCAAAATCCGGCATCATAGTCGTCTTCGACTGGGTATAGGGCGGGTGGGAGATAATTGCTTTCACCGCAAAACCCCATTGCTTCCGCGGTTAATCCGATAAAGATATTAGCAGATCCAATCGGTAAAACGCAGGCACTTACCAGATGGTTTTGCGCCGGGATGTAGGATCCGTTGTCGAGGAAGCGCCCGACGTCGTTGTCGAATTCCAAGCTTCCGACGGCGATCGATCTTCCGATTCCGCCTAATATCCCAGATCGGAACTTCACGCCTGACGTCGTTTGCCCCACGGTGGGCGCCAACTGTCGAGACATCGTAGTAGTTTTCATAGACTGGGGTGCCATGAGACTACGGTAGAGACGTGGGGTAACGGGATAGCGTAGTAAACACAGAACACGGGATTTACCCAGGTTCGGTACGTCGCGACAGTACGGCGTACCTACTCCTGCACTTCTCACTATGAGGGACTAAAGCCCGTATAATAAGGTTACAATGTAAGGGAATAGATCTAGCTACTCGTCGAGGATGAACTTCCCGGCGAGTTGCGCAAGGCTTAAGCTAGAACCTAGAACCTTGGAACTAAAGGAACTTATTGAACTTATGAAATCTATCTCCCGTCCGGCTTTATATAATAGCCGGATTAGGGCTTACAGAACCAGAAACCTAGAAGACTACGTTTAACTTGTAACTTGGAAAGTAAGGAATCCGTCTTCTCCTCCAAGCCAGATCACGCGGGCCGTGATCCGGGTTCTTCTAGAATCCGGCTTCTACGCGTTGGACTACTGGGCCGCCCAATGGACCTAAACCCATTACCTTGCAGGCCACCCTGGTAGTCCAGCTCTTTTGTCTACCATCTTCTATACCCCTATTCGGTATATATCCGACAATACTCCTGCTTGTCTGATGGATTGCACTGCGGTGACTACAGTACAAATGCGAGCTTGTGCTTGGAACAGACTACTTGGGATCTATGATGGTTCGAGCTCCCTTTCTCCAAGGGCCCGCTCATTTCGTGGGAAAGGGTTACCACAAAGTGCCAAAGGAGGAGCTCCCATACTTCTACGCCTCCTGTGCGGTCCTGGTTGCTAGGGGACAGCTCCACCATCCATGGTGTCACGGTTGGGGAGCCCGGTGACGCCGCCTTTGTCTTGTAGCGCGGTCTTGGTCTTCTTGCACCAAAGGGGCAATCTGTCACATCCCAATTTTGGAACACCTGTTAACACAGTTGTTTTGCTAATGGCTTGACAATTAAACTTTGATTGTGACAATTAAACTTTGATTGTATTTGTTTGAGTGCAACTAAACAAACTAATTATATAAACTTACATGGCTAAGAAATTGAAAACAAAATATTCAACATATTGTTCCAATGACCTTGGCAATATTTTCTAAAGTAAATATTGATCAAAGAGTTTTCCAAAAACATCTTATGAATCTCATACTTGTTGAATATTATTCCAAGACCTAAATTAAGAAAGAGGAAACACTTAATAAAATTTCCCTAAAAGATTATCAGAAAAAGAGGCATTCTTAAATGCTTCACTAAAATATTATCAAATGTTTTTCCAACCTTGCAAGATTAAAAACAAAAGTATTTGAGAGCATTTACTTGCTATCCCTAGTCACATAAATATTTTGGTAAAGCATTGTTAAAGAAAAGCCTAGTGCTTTATTAAATAGAAATTCCAATATTTCTAGAAACAGAAAACTAAAACAAGTTACTATTGTAAACTTTCTTAAAATGATTTGAAATTCATACCATTGCTTCCTTATATCAAATAAGGAACACACACAAGAGGAGACCAAAAATTGAATCCATTAAAGTCCTGAAAACATGGTTTTTCTCCACAGCAACAATTGGGATTTTGAACAAGTTTGTTCTACAAACTTTTTCCAAATGCCATGAAATAAATACCACATGCTCTATAACATAAATAAGGATGAAAACCAAAAGGGCACAAGTTTGTGAATAATTTAAGTTGCCAAAAACCCATGTTTTCTTGACAGCACCTTTTTGAAATTTGAACAAGTTTGTTCTATGAAGTAACTCAAAATGACTTGACTTTTCTACCACTTAAGGAACACATCAAATAAGGAATGTGTGCCAAAAATTACCATTTTTGGAAGCTCCTAAGTAGTCTAATAAATTCAATGTCCATATATGTAAGAATTCAAATTTGAACAACTTTGAATTATCAAGTTTATTCAATTGAGACAATTTTCACATATGTTGTGTATCTATACTAATAAGAATTTTGGCCAAAAGGATTTCCATTTATAACCTTGTTTGCCTAGTGAAAACATCCATTTTCAGAAAGCACAGGGACCTTGTTGTAATTGCTAGGGACCAAAATGTAATCCTAGTCACTCTTTGTCCTTCTTCTTCCTGTAGCAAGCAGTAGAGGGCATGGCTGCCCATGCCCCATTGCTTCGACTAGGAGCTTGCTAGATGGTTTTAAAGCCCCCATGTGCACCTCTGTGGTCTCTACCTGCCCCCTCTCTCCCCTCCCCTCGAAGTTCTCTCTCTCCTATGAAAAAAATATCTCAACCAAACCCTAGCTAGTACGGTCGCCATCGAATCGGCCGTTCCCGAGCTCACCGGCGGCAGCCGTGTTGTACAGCGTCTCCGCATCGTCGTGGTGGTCCTCTCTGCCAGAGGAATCGAGCCGGAAGGGCTCGAGGTCGCCGCGCCGTCCGATTTCTTCCACGGCTCCGGCGGGCTCCGGCGAGCCATTGCCGCCGCCACGAGCTTCCTCCTCCGTCACCGAGTAGCCCCGCGTGTTCACGGTGAGCAAGGCAACCCCCGCCGCCCTTTTTCCCCCCTCTAACGCCCTAAGTCGCCGCCGTGCCGTGCGAGTTCTCCGGCCGCCGCGCGTTGCCGTTGCCGCCGCCCCTCCGGTGCCTCCAAGGAAACGAAGCAGACCCCATTCGCTTCCCCACGACGAGAGCTATGAGTAGATGTATTTCTTTCGCGAAATGGTGGTCGGAAAACGTCGATTAGAGCTCGCCGGACTCTTTTCCCGCCGGCGATGACGTCGTGGCTGCGTCACGCTGACGCAGCTGGCTTGACCCCGCGCGCTGCTAGTCAAACTGGCGCGTGGGCCTCGCCTCTGCGCGCGTGGCAGCCACCGTGGCCCCTGGCCCGCGGGTCAGTGGCATTGGGTGGATCTGGCCGCGGTAGAACAGATCTGGCCAGCCCAGATCAGATCCAGGCCGGCCCAACTGCAGATCTGGCCCGTGGCATGTTTGATTTTTCTTTTAAATTCTTGCAGAATGTTGCATGTTTACTTTTGGCTCTAAAAACCTACCTAAAGGATGATTTTTACCAAAGCAAAATTCACAGATGTAAAGCAACAAATTCTAAACCACCTCCAACTTGTAGATCTACATTTGGATGGATATTGTTGCAATGAAAAATGATTTGGCAACAGGTACCAGAAACACCAAAATGAGCACCATTTTTATTTCACAGCTCATAATGAAGTGAGGCCAATTGCATTGGAAAGCCCTTGAAGTTTACTAACAGGAGCAATTAACCTTGCTTCCAAATTCCAAGTATTTTTGAAATGGCATGCAATTTGGTAAAACACCAGAGAGCACTTTGGTGATTTTTATAAATTAATTAAAGATGAATTTTGATGCAAACCAAATTGTATGGTCTTGTATATGTTTATGACTATCCAAACCTAGAAGGGTTTAATTTTTAGAGCATCCTAGAAAATTTTGTGGACAGATCCTTGTTTTGCATATTTCTGCCATTTTGGCATTTTTAGGTAATTAATTTGTATGAGTTATTTTTGTGTTGCAATATTGTTTTCTAGCATGTATAAGATGTGTGAACTTGTTTTCTAAGTGTAACTTTGCTATTTTATCATGTTAGAATGTGTGGACTTGAGTTGAGAAGAAATAGGATTTATATTAATATCATATGTTTATCTCTAGTTTATTACTTGCATATAATTTTTGATTGATTAATTTGTGTGAAAGTGATTGAATTGTTGTGTTGAGATATTAGATTCAGTACCATGTTGGTACTTATATTTTTTTAGTATCCCCTCTGCTAGCTTGCATTTGAGTTGGTATAAAAGCATGAGTAGCTTAATCATTACTATGAGAATGTTATGGAAAAATTCCCTCATGTGTGGAATTTTTTACATAAGAATTTGTGGTTGTAAAACCACATATTTTTGTGTTGTATTCATAGGACCAGTAGCATTTTGATAAGGTTGTTATGAGTACTTGACCCCTAAAGTTTTCACTTGTGTGAAAATAATAGCATGAGTAGCATTGCCTTGCTTATTTAAGCACCCTATTATTTTCTGCTAGTATTGTTATTGCACTAGGTGCTAGTTTAGGTTTTTGCTAATTGTTGTCAAGTGTGACCAGAGGCTTTGTGACCTCTTAATGCTTTGTTATGCTAGTGGAACACCCACTGGTTTCATTGCATTTTTGGTGGAAACATTATTTCCCCAACACTAGATGCATTTCTTTTATATAGTTATCTAACTATTGAGTGCCTTGTATTTTTGCTTTGGGAATTTTAGTACTAAATGAAAATGGGTATGCTTCTGTTTTTAAGTGGTTGTAATCATGTGTGGCTTTCTAGGAAAAATCCATCTTTGGAGTGTTGATTGATTCCTCTAAGTAATGCCCTTTTTATTACCACTAGTATGTAGGAGTTGCCCTGCAAATTGATGCATTGTTTTATCAAATGGGATATTTTTGTTATAGCAAGTATAGATGTTTTTCACTCCTGTTTTTATGAAATGGACCCTCTGGTTGTATTTCAATTACTTGATTGAAATTCATCCATTGATTCTTCATGTTTGAGTAGTACTAGTTTCCCTAGCATTTTTGTATTGAATTATTTTTCCTGCCAACTTGTGTTTGGTAGATAATTGTGTATCCTTGCATGAGGACATGTTTTCATTCCCATTATGATAACATGGTTCCTTGTTTGCATTTTAGTACTCTACTTATTATGCTTGCTTGCATAACAAACTTTTAGTAGAAACATGTCAATAGGATTCCTCCTTTTAGTCATTGTTTCTATTGCTCTCACTATGAGAAATTGTGTGTTTGGTGATGAGTCGATTACCTTGTTACACTTGTGTAGGCTTACTGATTTGTAAAAGTAACTTTTGCAAATCATGTGTCTTATTTATTCTTGGTGTGAATTTAGGCTTAGTAGATTAGCTATCTTGTTCTTTTTGTGGTGTATAGACCCTTTGCCATGATTATTTTTGTGCATGTTTTGTATACTCTTAGTAGTCTCACACTTGTGAAACTAAGTGTATTTTGGGCTTATTAATATCTTGGTATGAGAGTGGCACACCCACTGAATCCATGATATTAAGGTTGTGAGATATGTTCCTCCAACCTTAAGCTGTCTTATTAAATGGCATTTCTGCCAAGTGTGCTTGTTTGATTGTTTGCCTAAGTTAATAATTGTGTGATTGGTTATTATTAGTTTCCTTGCTGTATGTATTGTTATGTATGGTTGCTTGCCTTGATTGGTTCTGAATGTGTGTCCTTTATTCCTTTTTACGACGTTAGAAAACGAAGAGGAAGGAAGTGTCGGGAAGCTCTGTTTCAAGTTCCAGTCACTCCAAAACCAGGGACACAAGGAGATACCAGGCAAGCCATCCTGATGCTTGCTGATACAATACTTATCATTATCTATCATGCATGTTTTACCTCTGAAGTTTTACCAAAACTTTATTATCAAAACTATTTTTGATGTGGCTATTACTACTATACTAGTATATAGGTTACTATCATGCCAGTAGTTAAACTTGGTAATACCAAGCCCATAAGCCACCATATGGTATTTATTACCATCAAATATACTAGTCCCTAAGTGGACACCCTAAAATTGTGATTCTACAAAACAAAGGCTTTACGGAAAAACCCGGAGAAAAGGCGGATCCTTGTTCTCCGGAGGAATGTGGAAGTGGTCATTTTTGAGAAAGTGGTGTTTTCAAAAATGACACATAACCTAGTCTTCGCTGGACAACCTTTACCGTACTGCCACTTTACCCCAATATGGGTAGGGGCTTGATTAAAAACTTGTTATGGTTAGTATGTGTGCTATCTCAAGTGCTATAGGGGATTGGATCCTCCGAACCGAAATGTCGCTAGGAGTGGAGGATACGGGACATCTAAAGTGTGGGATTAATTTTCCCTCCGGATGCAGCAGTTGGGTCTCCTGTTTGGGCGGTGTGGGACACGGCTTGCCAGGGAGGGGAACCCCAATTGAAGAGATAGTCATATACTAGCTTGAACATAGTGGATGGTTATGATCAGATACCTGATGTTTACATACTGTTGTTACAGTCCGTGGTGTTTCACGGGAGGTGTACTGGATCTGGTGGATGTGTACACCTCTGCAGAGTACAACTTTTTCGAAGAAGCCGCGTCCTCGGATATGGACAGTTGAATGGCCATGTAGCTAGCATTGTGTCAATGTTTTCAAAAAGGAAGTTTTTGAAAGGGAATTTTGGAAAGGAAGTGTTGAACTTGTGAAGTTCGGAAAGGAATGGAAACTTATACCGTGGAGGTATCGTCGATGATGAAAAGCCAGATGATGTTATACAAAACAAAATGTTTTGCAAAGAAAACCTTTTCTACTCTAAGCAAGAATTCTGGAAACTGATTCCAAGAAGTTTTGCAAAGAGAAAATATTCTTTAACAAAGTTTTACAAAACCTCTTGTACATGTGATATCTACAAGAGAAATAAAACTATATTATTTTATTTTCTTCTGAAGTATCTTCTTCAACGAAGATACAGATTAACCTGACTGCAACTGTGGTGTCATCATATATGAACACCATTGATAGTGAACCCTATTTATAGCCTACCTATTCCACCATATAAGCATACTTGCATGTTGGTAAGTGAAATGATGGATGTCTTGCTGAGTACATTCAAATGTACTCATTATGGTTTCGCCCCTGGTATCTACTTGCCAGACTTTGAGAAGGAGCCTCCGAAGGATATCTATGAAGAGAAGTACGGAGCTGACGGCTTTGCGAACTAGGATCGTCTCCGGGTCAGCAGCCTGTAGGTTAAGGCGTGACTTGGGCTCAACTACGTTGTGTTTTATTTGTCTTCCGCTGTGTTTGATAAGTTGCCTGCCCCATGTGGCAGTTGCGTTAAACTTGATCATGTGATATTTGTGTAATACCTTTATGTACTCGTGTAATGGATGATGTTTTTCTGTGTGCCAACTTTGTATGTTGTTCACGACTGATCTTTCTGGGATCGTGAATGTATGCATACGTAGGGTTTCAGACTGTCGGTCTGGGGTCCTTACAGAGTTGGTATCAGAGCCATCCTGACCTTAGGAGACCTTAGTTAGCATGGACGTCAGATAGGAAAGAAAAGTATTTTTGAGTAAAAACCTATTTACTATCTACATTATTTTTATCTAAGGGAATTTTAGTATATTTTCCCTCCTTATTATCTTTTCAAAAGATTCTAAATGCATATCAAGGGCGTCCTTGAACAGTGGTTCGAAGGGCGGGCCTTACAGAATTGGTATCTCTCTCGGTTAAGAGTTTATTTCTTACTTGTTTGCAACTGCTCCGCTCTGTTTTTGAAACATCTCTCGTCTTTGAAGTTTTCTGTTCAGAAAATAGTTGGGGTTTCAAAAACAGATTGTTGCATAGTCTTACCTCTCTCAGTTAAAAGTTTTATCAAAACTTTACTTCTATTATCTTGTTTCTATCCAAAAACTTGTATACTTGCCGATGTCCCGAGAAGACCAAAATAATTGCATGACTCTACAGTGATGATGGTCAGAAGTAGATATAGTTCTTCAGCCACTTCTAGGATTTTGGATCAGTCTAGTTTGGAGTAATTTAGCGATTACCCCATTAGTCGCCTCCCCCGACGTAGCTCCAATGGAGCCTTGCTTGTGTGTTATGGCTTGCATATGTGTGTCCGTAAGACTTTGTGCTATTGTGTGGTGTAGAATTTGATTCATCTAGGCTTCTATGTGTTTGTAGGGTGCTCAAAATTTGCAGATTTGTGCTTGCCCCGCTCTTGTTTTTGAATCGCCTCCTGTTAAATTTTTGCAAGCAAAAATGTTTGTATAGTATTCAAAAACAAGAATTTGTTGCTTAGACTTATACTTGCTTTCGCTTCATAATGCCACCCGTCGTGAACCACCACCATCTCCCCCACAATTAATGAAAGCACCGTTGTGCCAAATAATAGAGGACCATCAAGCCACACGAGCTGATAGCGTTTCTACCAGTGATGCACTCCAACAAATAAAGCTCCAACAACGACAACCTTCAAAGAAGAAAAGGCGTGAAGAAAACCAACCACTACTGACCAAAACCTCTGTGTTTTGTTTGTTTGCAAAAGACTCGTTTTGCCCTGTTGGCTAAACGTTGCACGTTTTTTATGTCCCCTTTTAAAAGACCAAACAAGAGAAATCCCCTTTTAAAAAGCTATATACCTCCCTCCTATGGAGAAAAGTGCAAAAGAAGTCTTCACATGCCATGATGCGCAACCCCCTCAAAAGCAGATCCGAAGAGCACAATTCAATATTCGACGTATGACGCTAGTCGTATATTGTCGGACAAACATTATTAAATAAAAAGCTAACAAGATTAACATGCTTTGTTCTAATCTTAGGTTGACACCTAACCAAAGCATGCGAACTACTGACAACTCTTTCTAAACCAAGAAATTAAGTGACTTAGGACAACTTTTAATCTAGTTGGTAAAAAGGAGAAGTCACGAGAAAATAAGATGATGACCTATTCGTTTACTAGTCAATAGGATATCATGTGTATCTACTTTGGAAACCAAATCTTAGTAGACATTGTAGGTACTATGAAATTCAAGGTTTAGAAATTAAGTGAACGATGGAATGGTTATGATAGATCTAGAAAACAGCAGTTTTCCTGTTTTTGTTTCTTTGTGTGCTCTTGATTGAAATAAATTTGTGTTTTATTCAATCTTGCTTCCTAACTTATATGGAGTTGTTAGGACTTGTTATTATGTTGTTTTCTTACAATAAATCTACCCTAGAAAGTGTGTGCATGATTGGAAACTCGAATAAAAATGAAATAGCATTTGTTACCTTCTAGTTTATTAATTGGAAGTATTGTGAGAACTAGATCTGTGTATACTTTCTTAGTAGATTTTGTACTATGTTTTCTTTAAGTCCAGTACCATTTAGGTACTGTTATTTTGAGTCTTGTACCTATGTTAGCTTGCATGTCTCTTAATAGTAAAGCATGTGTAAGCATTGCTATCAGTATGCACTAGTATTGTTTCACTAGATTAAATAGCCTTATATTTTTATCTTGTATGCAAAGTTTTTCATGAGTAACCAGAGGCTTAGTACCTATTTTTGCCTTGGTATTAGTAGGCCATAGCCCACTGGTCCCATTGTATTTTGGATTGAGGATGAAAATCCCCAACCATACACAGGTGTGAAAATAGCATGTTTCACTATGTGATTGATTTCTATTTTCCACCATGGAAAATAAAATTGTTTCTTTTCACTTATGCAAGTGAGAAGTTTATTTATTATTAGTAAATACTAATATGTTTAGGTGTGATCCTTTTGTTAGCATAATATTCCTTAGGGGTATCATGTTAAGAAATGTTTCACTATCGTGTGCTAAAATTAAATTGTTCGCAAATAAAATAAATTCCTCTTGATTGGTAGATTGTTTGTGAATGATTTTAAATTGAGTATATGGATTTTTGAAAAGATTTAGATAACTTTTCATTAATTACATATCTACTGGTTGTGTGAATTATACCTTCCTTGTTTGCTAGTAATTGGTAAAAGATAACAGAAATTGCTAGAAGAAATTTCTGCATGTTTAATAGTTGTATCATGGGATTGTTTTGATGTTGTGCTTACTAACATGAGTAAGTTTTGGGTACTGTTATTAGGTACATTTATGTTCATGACTTGCTTGTTTAAGTTTAAACATCATGATAGCATTGTTTGCTTCTCTAGCGCGAAAACTAGTTTCACCACTAGAAAATGGTGATTTTGGCTCTAGTATTACCCTCTTTTTATTTTACGAGCATATGTGTTGATATAGCATGTTAGGAAGTTATTACTTCTGTTATCATGCCATGAATTATTTAGTTTCATGTTCTATGGGTATAGGATATGATAACCTCTTATAGCATGCTGGTGTAGAATTTTTCATACTAGTGTGTTATTTGTGCAGTCCTGTTTTATTTTATGCCTGTGAAATAGGAGTTTCATCTTGTGTAAAGATGGTGTTTTAGAGTACCTTTATGATTGTATTCATTGGTTTTTAGCTACTGGTTGTTTGCTAATGGTTCATGATTGATGGTTTTCAAAACCTCAAATAAACAATAACCTAGTGAATAACTAGTCTATTCATCTGTGGTGTTGTTTGCTTGCTGATTGGATTTTATTTAAATGTTTTACCTTAGCATGAGTTTATACTTGTGTTATGATTGTGCTTAAGAGTATCTTAAGAATCTAAAACATCCAACTAAAATCATGAACACATTAAGTGATAATTGCTTGTGTGATGCTAATATCCACTGCCATGGGTATTATTCTGTCTGTTTATTTTACCTTAGCAACCTAACCTTTGCACCCACAAGCTATTTTTTTAGCTTATGATATACCTTGTTATGAGAGTGGTACACCACTCCATATGTGTTATGTAAGATGTGGGATATAGCTAGGAACTCATGTAAATAATTGACGGTACATTTCCAGGTAGTGCTGTACTAACCTTAATTTTTGTTCAAACTAGGAAACAAAAGTTTTGGACCTAAAACAGTACTGGTGTATTTTTTTTTAAATGAATTTGCTAATTTAGGGGAGTACCCCGCCTCCCAAGAAAAGTCAAAGGGGGGAAGCACCTACACTCCAACACTAACATTGTGTTTGTTGGCCCTCCCTTAGTCCTCGCTTGCGAATCTCGGGGACGAGATTATTTTTAAGGGGGGAAGACCTGTCACATCCCAATTTTGGAACACCTGTTAACACAGTTGTTTTGCTAATGGCTTGACAATTAAACTTTGATTGTGACAATTAAACTTTGATTGTATTTGTTTGAGTGCAACTAAACAAACTAATTATATAAACTTACATGGCTAAGAAATTGAAAACAAAATATTCAACACATTGTTCCAATGACCTTGGCAATATTTTCTAAAGTAAATATTGATCAAAGAGTTTTCCAAAAACATCTTATGAAACTCATACTTGTTGAATATTATTCCAAGACCTAAATTAAGAAAGAGGAAACACTTAATAAAATTTCCCTAAAAGATTATCAGAAAAAGAGGCATTCTTAAATGCTTCACCAAAATATTATCAAATGTTTTTCCAACCTTGCAAGATTAAAAACAAAGGTATTGGAGAGCATTGACTTGCTATCTCTAGTCACATAAATATTTTGGCAAAGCATTGTTAAAGAAAAGCCAAGTGCCTTATTAAATAGAAATTCCAATATTTCCAGAAACAGAAAACTAAAACAAGTTACTATTGGAAACTTTCTTAAAATGATTTGAAATTCATACCATTGCTTCCTTATATAAAATAAGGAACACACACAAGAGGAGACCAAAAATTGAATCCATTAAAGTCCTGAAAACATGGTTTTTCTCCACAGCAACATTTGGGATTTTGAACATGTTTGTTCTACAAACTTTTTCCAAATGCCATGAAATAAATACCACATGCTCTATATATTATATAAGGGTGAAAACCAAAAGGGCACAAGTTTTTGAATAATTTAAGTTGCCAAAAACCCCTGTTTTCTTGACAGCACCTTTTTGAAATTTGAACAAGTTTGTTCTATGAAGTAACTCTAAATGACTTGAATTTTCTACCACATAAGTAACACATCAAATAAGGAATGTGTGCCAAAAATTATCATTTTTGGAAGCTCCTAAGTAGGTTAATAAATTCAATGTCCATTTATGTAAGAATTCAAATTTGAACAACTTTGAATTATCAAGTTTAGGCAAATGAGCCAATTTTCACATATGTTGTGTATCTTAACTAGTAAGAATTTTGGGCAAAAGGGTTTCAATTTTAGACTTTGTTCTCCTTGTGAAAACAACCATTTTCAGAGAGGACAGGGACCTTCTTGTAAATACCCAGGGACCAAAATGTAATCCTAGTCACATGTCCTTCTTCTTCCTGTAGCAAGCAGTAGAGGGCATGGCTGCCCATGCCCCATTGCTTCGAAGGGAAGCTTGCTAGATGGTTTTAAAGCCCCCATGTGCACCTCTGTGGTCTCTACCTGCCCCCTCTCTCCCCTCCCCTCGAAGTTCTCTCTCTCCTATGAAAAAAATATCTCAACCAAACCCTAGCTAGTACGGTCGCCGTCGAATCGGCCGTTCCCGAGCTCACCGGCGGCCGCCGTGTTGTCCAGCGTCTCCGCATCGTCGTGGTGGTCCTCTCTGCCAGAGGAATCGAGCCGGAAGGGCTCGAGGTCGCCGCGCCGTCCGATTTCTTCCACGGCTCCGGCGGGCTCCGGCGAGCCATTGCCGCCGCCACGAGCTTCCTCCTCCATCACCGAGTAGCCCCGCGTGTTCACGGTGAGCAAGGCAACCCCCGCCACCCTTTCCCCCCCCCCCCCTCTAACGCCCTAAGTCGCCGCCGTGCCGTGCGAGTTCTCCGGCCGCCGCGCGTTGCTGTTGCCGCCGCCCCTCCGGTGCCTCCAAGGAAACGAAGCAGACCCCATTCGCTTCCCCACGACGAGAGCTACGAGTAGATGTATTTCTTTCGCGAAATGGTGGCCGGAAAACGTCGATTAGAGCTCGCTGGACTCTTTTCCCGCCGGCGATGACGTCGTGGCTGCGTCACGCTGACGCAGCTGGCTTGACCGCGCCCTAGCGGGTCAAACTGGCGCGTGGGCCTCGCCTCTGCGCGCGTGGCAGCCACCGTGGCCCCTGGCCCGCGGGTCAGTGGCATTGGGTGGATCTGGCCGCGGTAGAACAGATCTGGACAGCCCAGATCAGATCCAGGCCGGCCCAACTGCAGATCTGGCCCGTGGCATGTTTGATTTTTCTTTTAAATTCTTGCAGAATGTTGCATGTTTACTTTTGGCTCTAAAAACCTACCTAAAGATGATTTTGACCAAACCAAAAATCACAGATGTAAAGAAACTACATCTAAACCATCTCCAACTTGTAGATCTACTTTTGGATGAATAGATTTGAAATGAAAAATGATTTGGCAACAGGTACCAGAAACACCAAAATGAGCACCATTTGTATTTCACAACTCAGAATGAAGTGAGGCCAATTGCATTGGAAAGCCCTTGAAATTTACTAACTGAAGCAATTAACCTTGCTTCCAAATTCATTGTATTTTTGAAATGGCATGCAATTTGGTAAAACACCAGAGAGCACTTTGGTGATTTTTATAAAATTATTAAAAATGCTTTTTGATGCAAACTCAACTGGATGGTCTGGTACATGTTAAGGGCTATCCAAACCTAGCTGGGTTTAATTTTTAGAGCATCCTACAAAATTTGGTGGACAGATCTGTATATTGCTTGTTTCTGCCATTTTGGCATTTTAGTTAATTAAATTGTGTGAATATATTTTTGTGTTGCAATATTGTTTTCTAGCATGTATAAGTTGTGTGAACTTGTTTTATAAGTTTTACTTAACTATTTTAGCATGTTAGATTGTGTGGACTTGAGTTGAGAAGAAATATGATTTATGGGAATAGAATATGTTTTACCTCTAGTTATTACTTGCATAGAATTTTTGATTGATTAAATTGTGTGCAAGTGATTGAATTGATGTGTTGAGATATTAGATCCAGTACCATGTTGGTACTTATTATTGTGTGTTATCACCTCTGCTAGCTTTCATTTGAGTTGGTATAAAAGCATGAGTAGCTTAATCATTACTATGAGAATGTTATGGAAAAATTCCCTCATGTGTGGAATTTTTGACATAAGAATTTGTGGTTGTAAAACCACATATTTTTGTGTTGTATTCATAGGACCAGTAGCATTTTGATAAGGTTGTTATGAGTACTTGACCCCTAAAGTTTTCACTTGTGTGGAAATAATAGCATGAGTAGCATTGCCTTGCTTATTTTTGCACCCTATTATTTTCTGCTAGTATTGTTATTGCACTAGGTGCTAGTTTAGGTTTTTGCTAATTTTTGTCAAGTATGACCAGAGGCATTGTGACCTCTTAATGCTTTGTTATGCTAGTGGAACACCCACTCGTTTCATTGCATTTTTGGTGGAAACATTATTTCCCCAAACTAGATGCATTTCTTTTATATAGTTTCATAACTAATGAGTGCCTAGTATTTTTGCTTTGGGAATTTTTGTGCTAAACAAAAATGGGTATGCTTCTGTTTGTAAGTGGTTGTAATCATGTGTGGCTTTCTAGGAAAAATACATTCTTGGAGTGTTGATTGATTCCTCTAGTAATGCCCTGTTTATTACTACTAGTATGTAGGAGTTGCCCTGCAAATGGATGCATTGTTTTGTTAAATGGGATATTTTTGTTATAGCAAGTATAGATGTTTTTCACTCCTGTTTTTATGACATGGACCCTCTGGTTGTATTTCAATTACATTATTGAAATGCATCCATTAATTATTCATGTGTGAGTAGTACTAGTTTCCCTAGCATTTTTGCATTGAATTATTTTTCCTGTCAACTTGTGTTTGGTAGATATTTGTGTATCCTTGAATGAGGACATGTTTTCATTCTCATTATGATAACATGGTTCCTTGTATGCATTTTAGTACTTTACTTATTATGCTTGCTTGCATAGCAAAACCTTAGTAGAAGCATGTCTATAGGATTCCTCCTTTTTAGTCATTGTTTCTATTGTTCTCACTATGAGAAATTGTGTGTTTTGTGATGAGTCTATTACCTTATTACACTTATGTAGGCTCACTGATTTGTAGAAGTAACTTTTGCAAATCATGTGTCTTATTCATTCTTGGTGTGAATTTAGACTTAGTAGGATAGCTACCTTTTTCTTTTTGTGGTTTGATTGACAGACCCATTGCCATGCTTATCATTGTGCATGTTTTGTACACTTTTAGTAGTCTCACCCTTGTGAAACTAAGTGTATTTTGGGTTTATTAATATCTTGGTATGATAGTGGCACACCCACTGAATCCATGATATTAAGGTTGTGAGATATGTTCCTCCAACCTTGAGCTGTCTTATTAAATGGCATTTCTGCCAAGTGTGTTTGTTTGATTGTTTGCTCCATTAATAATTGTGCGATTGATTAATATTAGTTTCCTTGCTGTATGTATGGTTATGCATTGTTGCTTGCCTTGTTTGGTTCTGAATGTGTGTCCTTTATTCCTTTTACGGCGTTAGAAAACGAAGAGGAAGGAAGTGTCGGGAAGCTCTGTTCCAAGTTCCAGTCACTCCAAAACCAGGGACACAAGGAGATACCAGGCAAGCCATCCTGATGCTTGCTGATACAATACTTATCATTATCTATCATGCATGTTTTACCTCTGAAGTTTTACAAAAACTTGATTATCAAAACTATTTTTGATGTGGCTATTACTACTATAGTATTATATAGGTTACTATCATGCCAGTAGTTAAACTTGGTAATACCAAGCCCATAGGCCACCATATGGTATTTATTACCATCAAATATACTAGTCCCTAAGTGGACATCCTAAAATTGTGACTCTACAAAACAAAGGCTTTACGGAAAAACCCATAGAAAAGGCGGATCCTTGTTCTCCGAAGAAATGTGGAAGTGGTCATTTTTGAGAAAGTGGTGTTTTCAAAAATGACACATAACCTAGTCTTCGCCGGACAACCTTTACCGTACTGCCACCCTACCCCAACATGGGAACGGGGCTTAACTTGAAGTTTGTTCTTATTAGTGTGTGCTATCTCACTTGCTATAAGGGGCGTCGTACCCTCGAACCGAATGTCGTCAAAACTCCCAATGTTGAGGCATATAAAGTGTGGGATTAATTTTCCCTCCGGATGCATTCATTGAGGCTCCCGGCTAGGCAGGGTGGGACTTGGTGCCGGGGAGAACAAAACTCAATCGAGAGATAGACATATACTAGCTTGAACATAGTGGATGGTTATGATCAGATACCTGATGTTTACATACTGTTGTTACAGTCCGTGGTGTTTCACGGGAGGTGTACTGGATCTGGTGGATGTGTACACCTCTGCAGAGTACAACTTTTTCGAAGAAGCCGCGTCCTCGGATATGGACAGTTGAATGGCCATGTAGCTAGCATTGTGTCAATGTTTTCAAAAAGGAAGTTTTTGAAAGGGGATTTTTGGAAAGGAAGTGTTGAACTTGTGAAGTTCGGAAAGGCAATGGAAACTTATACCGTGGAGGTATCGTCGATGATGAAAAGCCAGATGATGTTATACAAAACAAAATGTTTTGCAAACAAAACCTTTTCTACTCTAAGCAAGAATTCTGGAAACTGATTCCAAGAAGTTTTGCAAAGAGAAAATATTCTTTAACAAAGTTTTACAAAACCTCTTGTACATGTGATATCTACAAGAGAAATAAAACTATATTATTTTATTTTCTTCTGAAGTATCTTCTTCAACGAAGATACAGATTAACCTGACTGCAACTGTGGTGTCATCATATATGAACACCATTGATAGTGAACCCTATTTATAGCCTACCTATTCCACCATATAAGCATACTTGCATGTTGGTAAGTGAAATGATGGATGTCTTGCTGAGTACATTCAAATGTACTCATTATGGTTTCGCCCCTGGTATCTACTTGCCAGACTTTGAGAAGGAGCCTCCGAAGGATATCTATGAAGAGAAGTACGGAGCTGACGGCTTTGCGAACTAGGATCGTCTCCGGGTCAGCAGCCTGTAGGTTAAGGCGTGACTTGGGCTCAACTACGTTGTGTTTTATTTGTCTTCCGCTGTGTTTGATAAGTTGCCTGCCCATGTGGCAGTTGCGTTAAACTTGATCATGTGATCATGTGTGTAATACCTTTATGTATTCGTGTAATGGATGATGTATTTCTGTATGCCAACTGTGTATGTTGTTCACGACTCATCTTTCTGGGATCGTGAATGTATGCATACGGAGGGTTTCAGACTGCCGGTCTGGGGTCCTTACAGAGTTGGTATCAGAGCCATCCTGACCTTAGGAGACCTTAGTTAGCATGGACGTCAGATAGGAAAGAAAAGTATTTTTGAGTAAAAACCTATTTACTATCTACATTATTTTTACCTAAGGGAATTTTAGTATATTTTCCCTCCTTGTGATCTTTTCAAAAGATTCTAAATGCATATCAAGGGCGTCCTTGAACAGTGGTTCGAAGGGCGGGCCTTACAGAGCTGGTATCTCTCTCGGTTAAGAGTTTATTTCTTACTTGTTTGCAACTGCTCCGCTCTGTTTTTGAAACATCTCTCGTCTTTGAAGTTTTCTGTTCAGAAAATAGTTGGGGTTTCAAAAATAGATTGTTGCATAGTTTTACCTCTCTCAGTTAAAAGTTTATTCAAAAACTTTACTTCTATTATCTTGTATACTTGCCGATGTCCCGAGAAGACCAAAATAATTGCATGACTCTACAGTGATGATGGTCCCGAGATGACCAAAATAATTGCATGACTCTACAGTGATGAGGCCCGACACTGCCGGGGAAATTCCTCCCCGGAGAGGGGAAATCATCGCCATCATCACCGTCATCGCTCTAGGCATCATCAAGATCATCATCGTCATCACCATGATCACCAGCACCATCATCCTCACCATCCACCTACGTCCCGCTGTAACAATTAGGGTTCTATATTGTTGTTTTCCACTAGATCTCTCTCCCGATGTGGATTGCTTGTTAGTAGTTGATGCTTACGATTTTTATCGGTGTTTCCACCTTATGACCAGATTTATATTCATCATTATATCACCTTTGATCATGATCCATATGATGTCTTATGAGCAGTTCATTTAGTTCTTGAGGACATGGGAGAAGTCAAGATGTTAGTAGTGGAATTATGTTCAAGTAATATCTAATGGTTTGATATTTTAGTTGTGGTGCTATTCTTCTAGTGGTGTCATGTGAACGTAGACTACATGAAACTTCACCTTTACGGCCCTAGAGGGATGCATTGTGTTTTTGGCTACTAATTGTGGGGTTGCCAGAGTGATAGAAACCTAAACCCCCTTTAGGAAACCGATGCACGAGGGAGTGTAGGATCCCGGAGTTTAAGGCTGTGGTTAGATTATCTTAATTACATTCTTGTAGTTGCGGATGCTTGCAAGGGGTTTAATCACAAGTATGTATTAGTCCTAGTTGGACGATGCATTAGCATAGGTTCACCCACACAACACCTATCAAAACAATAAATATTAATCAACTGTATGAAACGAAAGCACTTGACGAAGTTCCCATGTGTCCTCGAGAACGTTTGGTAATCATAGTAGACCAACCGGCTTGTCCTTTGCTCTAAAAAGGATTGGGCCACTCGCTGCAATTATATTTACTGTCTTTTATTTACTCGCACTTTATTTATCTGCAATATCAAAAACCACCAAAAACCTGTTCGCTATTGTTTACAGTGAATCCTCTATCCAACCTACTTGTCAACACCTTCTGCTCCTTGTTGGGTTCGACACTCTTATTTATCGAAAGTACTATGATACACCCCTATACTTGTGGGTCATCAATACTATTTTCGGGCACCGTTGCCGGGGAGTAAAGCGCTATTGGTAAGTGGAATTGGTAAGAGAAGCTTTTACTGTGAGTGTTGTTTTTATTTTTTCTACTGCTTTATTTTATTATAGAGAATCCTTTTGGTTCTCTATTTAAGACTATTACTACTTCTGCTAATGTAGTAGATGACCCGTTGTCTGCTCAACTGGATCCTTTTAAAATACCTATGAAAATTGTTAAATGTGTTATGGATAACTGATATTTTGGAGATGGAACTGTCCATCCCGGCAATCATTTACTCTTTATACATGAATTATGCAAGTTATTCAGGTGTGTAGGTATTACAATGGACCAAGTTAAGAGGAAATTATTCTCTTTATTATCACGGAAGAGCAGAGCTGCGGAATGGTTTAAAATGCTGAAGAATGGCCAATCTATTGGATGGGAGGAAACTGCACCTCTCTTTTATTCTAAATTTTATCCTCCCAGTGAGATTCATAAAGATCGGAATCAAAAAATATAATTTTTTTCCTCATGATGGAGAGAGAGTATTTCCCAAGCTTGGGGGAGATTGAAGTTATTAATGCTCAATCCCATTCATGAGCTCCCCAGTAATATTGTTATTAATAATTTTTATGCAAGACTTCTCTTCATGATAAGGATTTATTGGATGCTTCTTGTTCTGGATCATTCACACATATGAAGGAAGAAGCTAAATGGGATCTTCTTGACCGTATTCAAGAAAACACTGAAGGATGGGAGAATGACAAAGGTAGAAAATCAGGTATAAATTACGATTATGAATGCATTAAAGCTTTTATGGGAACCGATGATTTCTATAATGTTAGTGTTGTTTGTGGTATTGACTCTCAAATCTTTGCAAATTGTTTTAAGGCCTTTGCCTCCTATCTTGATATTCCCAATAAGGAGTTGATCAAGTACCATGCACCTTACTATTGCCTCCTATCTTCATATCTAGTGAGGTTAACAAAAGTACAAAGAAATCTATAGAACCTGATGAACAAATAATTGTTGAACCTAGAGTGGCTATAGTAAAAGATCTTGTCTCTCAAAATGTAGAGGATGGACACATTGTCTTATGTGAGGATCTCTCTAATATTGTTTCACATCCTAGTAGATCTAAGAAAACTAGCATTCCTGTGCTTTCTGTTAGGATAGGTGATCATTGCTACTATGGTTTGCGTGATATTGGTGCAAGTTCTAGTACTACTCCTTACGAGCTTTATAAACAAATTAGGGATTATTACTCCGGTGCCCCCGATTCCTTAGTCTTGCTCGTTCTTCCCCACGCTCTAAACTTTTGCTTACTTTTCCCCATTCTCTTAGCTGAAACTCTCGCAAAATTTGATAACTGGCGTTTGCCGTCTAGTCAGTGCATTGACCGTCAACTTCTGAGTTTATGCTGACAAGTGGTGTCGGGTTCTCCTTTGACCGTTGCGTGCCTAGTGGGACCGCAAGGAGACACGTAAGCGAGCTTGTCTGAAGCTGAAACAGATCGACACCGCCGCATCGCGCAGCCTTGCCCCCTCCGCCGCTGTTGTGCCGTGTTCGCCGCCGCCCCATCCCATCCGCCGCGTTATCCGGCTCATCTGCCCCACCTCACCATCTCTAAAGCCATGTTGATCCAGGACCCCCAGAATGCCCTCAGCCGTGGAAAGAATTGTGTCAAATCAACGGCAAGTACTTCATGGATTAGACCCGGGTAAGCAACATTTCCCCTTGAATTGGTGTTCTAGCTTGTAAGTAAGGTCGTATTTGATATTTTTTTAGCTTGAATCGTTCCAATTTCTCTCCTCTGTCCTGTGCCTAACTGCAGCCGTATGTTTGAACTAAATATGATTGATCCTGTGCTGGCTTTCCGGCTGGCGGTTAGAATGGAAACTATTGTGTTGTGTGGTACTAAACCGCATTTTCTTCATTCGTTTTTCTATTCGGTTGTGATAGAAACAAACATTTGCTTCAGAGATTTTCTCACTACCCTCCGTTCAACCTATCCGTGGAGCGATGCCGATGCTGTTGAACTGAGTTACTTCAACAGTACCGAGCAAAGATTTCTCCCACTAACTTGCGACGACCATCTCGGGTTGTTTTTTACTCTGAATGCTGGCAGCCGTTTTGGTAAATTTCATATCGACGTGATTCGGCCACGCGCGGAACCAGTCAAGGGGAAGGGTGTTCGGCAATCATCTGTCTCTGCTAATAGCCAGCACCCCGGGACTCCTTGTCGGTCGAGACCAAATAAAGCGAGTGGTTCGTGGAGCCACAGCATGTATGCTGCTGAATCTACTACCAGTAGTGTTGCTGCTTCTCCTGTACCTGTTATGGTTGCTGTAGAAGAAGATGCTGAATCTGACGAGGAAGTGCCTCAAAATGATGATGAAGACGAGATGATGTACCTTGAACTGGTAGATAGAGCCAGTCAGCAAGCAGTGGATGATGAATATTCGGAGGAGCCCATGAGCCGAGCTAGGTTTGATGACACTGATGATGAAGAGGATGCCAAGAACAATGACAACTTAATTTTGGATGAATACGATGGTGACGACGTGCCAACAACTGAGTGGTACAGGGAGAATCCTGAGCTTACTGAAGGCACCATATTCCAATCGATGGTGTACTGTCGGAATGCAGTAACTACATATTGCATTCTTACTGAAAATTCGTATACAATTAAAAGGAGTGATCCAAGAAGGTTCATAGTTTATTGTCCATATGATAGGTGTATGTGGAGGTTGCATGCATCCCGTATGCTAAAGAGCAAACTGATTCAGGTACTCCAAGTTGATTGATTATTTTATTTCAGATCATTGAGTAATGTTTCTTATCCATTATTTTTTTTACCCTTTCTTTTGTTTCAGATAAAGAAAAACCCACACAAGCACACATGTCCACCTGGAGGGGGAGGGGTAAGGGAAAATCCAAACTAGCAAAAACTCGATGGGTGGCAGATGCAATATTGGATTGGCTGAGATAAAAACCTGGTCTTAGTCCAACAACACTCCAAGGGAAGCTTTTTGAGAAGTATAAGATTGTAATTCCTTGCATGAGGATTTTAAAGCTAAAGATATTTCTCTTGACGGGATTAATGGTCAATGGAATGAAAGTTTTCAGTTGCTTTACACCTTCAAGGCTGAAGTGGAGATGGCTAGTCCAGGTAGTGTTGTAGGAATTGACAAGCATAAAGTTCCATTCAAAATAAAATGGAAGACATTTGAGAAGGAGTGCTTCAGAAGGGCTTTTGTATGTTTCAAGGCTTGTTGCAGGGGTTTCTTGATGGATGCAGGCCTTATTTGGCTCTAGATGCTACCCACTTGACTGGAAGATGGAGAGGACATCTAGTAGCAGCTTATGCAGTTGATGGACACAACTGGCTATTCCCAGTTGCATTTGGTGTTTTGGAGGCAGAGTCTAAGGAAAGTTGGATTTGGCTTATGCAGCAGTTGCGCAACATTATAGGCACACCCCCGGGTTTATCTATACATACATATTCTTGCAAAGGTCTAGAGAGTTTAGTAGAAATTGTATTCCCTGGAGTGGAGCATAGGGAATGTATGCGACACCTAGCGCAAAATTTTAAAAGGAAGTTCAAAGGAAAAGTTTTTTATGAGAACTTATGGCCAGCATCATACACATGCAGCAAAAGGAATCATGAGCACCATTTGAGAGTGCTGTATGCTCAGAAACATCCAGATGTGAAGGAGTATATGGATGCACATCATGGAAAGGTGTGGCAAGAAGCAAATTCAACACCATATGAAAGTATACTATGTGACCAGTACTCTTGCAGAATGCTTCAATGCAAAGTTCAAGTCAGTGAAGGGTTATTTGGTTTGGCAAGCATTTGACAAGATGAGGCAGATGATCATGATAAAGATGGCTCTTCGCAAAATAATTGCTGAAACACAATATCTTGGCCATGTTATACTCCCATCACTGATTAAGGCATTACATCACAAGGCAAGAGGACTGAAGATGAGATGCATTCGATCAGCAACATACGAGGCCGAGGTAGCGTACACTAACAGTAAAAATAGGGAATGGAGGTATCCAGTGAACCTAGCCAGTAGGGAATGCAGTTGTAGGCAATGGAAGATTCGTGGGAAGCCATGCATACGTGCTCTACATCTGATGACTCTGATAGGGGGTGAAGATGGTGAAGTTGATCAGTATTGCTTTGAGTATTTCTCTGTTGCTATATTTAAGGATTCTTATGATCACAATGTGCATGCACTCGTGGGAAAAGACCAATGGAACATAGTAGATCCAGGGTTTAAACTCCACTCTCCTTTACTAACTAGACCACCAGGAAGACCAAGAAAAAACAGGTACAGAGCAGGTGAACAGGGTCGTGTACCAAAAAGGAGGGCGTGCAAAAAATGTGGAATTCTGGGGCACATTGCTAGGCTTTGTTCCAATCCAGTGGATGCATCATTTGGAGAAGAGGACTGATGGACATCAGCAAATGCAGAGGTGAATGCATCAGCAATGGAGATTGAAGATGGAGGGGACCATCCAACAACAATTGAGTCTGAAGATGCACTCCTCGTTGAAGCATCACCTTGGTATGTGTGTGCATTCCCTTTTTTATGCATTTTGTTCTCTTTTCTCCATATGTCTTATAATTTTATTTCTCAGCACTAGGATAAATGGAGGCAGAGGGAAGAAAAGGTGTAGAGAGAAAGCTATAAGAGAAGAAGAGGATAGAGCCCAAGAAAATGAAGTTCAATCATCATCGGATGGCCTAGAATTTGAATCCATGGCTCTTGATGGTTTTGAAGCTATAAGAGAAGAACATGACAGAGTAATTGTACCAGTTGTTACTTTAAGGATTACTGAACACACAGATGACCGTCAACTTGTCGTCAAGTGCTCGCCGAGTGGAATTACTCCGTCACCACCTCCACGGTCACAACCCAAGGGAAGTTAAGAAGGAACAAGATTATTCCAAAGAGTACTCCAGCTAGGGAAACCCGGAGCAAGACGGTGAAGCCATCTGCTCACATAAGGAGCAGGTCAAAGATTTGAATTCGAACTATGAATTTGAATTTGAACTATGAATTTTAATTTGATGGATTTGTAGTTAGGTGTTTGTGTTGTCAACTTTAGATCTTGTGATAACTTATAAGTCTTAATAATATTGTTTGTGCTTTGGTATCATATGTGAGGCAGAATGCATATTTGAAACAAAGGTTGAATTTGAAGCAATATTTGAATGTGGAACAAAATTATAATTTGAGCCAAAGTTGAAGTTGTACAAAAATTTCAAGACGGTGAAGCCATCTGCTCACATAAGGAGCAGGTCAAAGATTTGAATTCGAACTATGAATTTGAATTTGAACTATGAATTTTAATTTGATGGATTTGTAGTTAGGTGTTTGTGTTGTCAACTTTAGATCTTGTGATAACTTATAAGTCTTAATAATATTGTTTGTGCTTTGGTATCATATGTGAGGCAGAATGCATATTTGAAACAAAGGTTGAATTTGAAGCAATATTTGAATGTGGAACAAAATTATAATTTGAGCCAAAGTTGAAGTTGTACAAAAATTTCAAGTATGTTGCTCTTTAGTAGTTGTTTCAGCAAAAGTTGAACTTTCACCAACATTTGAACCCAAATATTTGAAGGTGATCAATCCGAAGGAGAAACATGCTACAAATGAGATATGAATCTAGGGTAAACAACCCCATTGTAATCAGTTTTTTTTTCGACCTTCTCTAAATGAGCCAATATTTTTTAGGTGACACTTATTCCATCTAAATAGTGTCCAGTCGAAGTCTCACTATTTATTGAATTGTTTTCCATATTATTTATTTATTTTTTGAAAAAAATCCTTTTAATTGAAAACCACAAAAACACACATTTGAGATATGAAAAATGTAAAAGTAAGTTCATAACCGTCTTATTCACTCCAAGAGGAAGCATTGGTGATTTTTTCGATTTATTTGAATTTTTTCAAAACCAGAACCCTCCTTCGCTCTCCATCGAACTTTGAACATGTCTATACACGGTTGCTCATTTGTGAGAAGCCTTTTTCATGAAAATGTCTTGACACCGAGTTTATATTTTTTTCTCATAACCATGTCACATATGATGGCTATGTGAGCTTTCCGTGCATTTTTTTTTGAATTAGTTATGGTCATTTGAACTTGATTTTGATGGCTCGCTTGTGAAAATATTTTTTCTTGAAAATGTTCCTATAACATGTTTATTTTTTTTCTAGTAACTATATCTTATAAGCTGACAAACTACGTTTCGTTTCCATTTTTTTAATTAGTTATGGTCATTTGAAGTTCTGTCATACCCTAATAACCCCAAAACCCCGATTAGCTCGTAACCCCAAAACCCTAGCACCGAACGTTAGCCATCCAATCATACCCTGCCGCCAATGCCAACCGTAAGATCTGACCTTCTAGAAGGAATTCTGGGGACAGGCCCACGCGCCGTCTCCGCGCCGTTGGATGGCGTTGACGGTTTAGATCAGAGTTCAGTCTTCTAGAAGGGCGGGCGATCCGCAGAAGGCTGGTTCTAAATCCTGATTGGCCGCGCCATTGTATTCCATTGACACATCAACACAGTCACACAGCAGCCCGTGCCCTCCTCCACCCATCGACACAGTCACACAGCAGCCCGTGCTGGCCTCCCCTTTGGATCTCGGCGACATAGCAGTTCTTCTTCCTCTCCGGCAAAGTGTCGACCTCCACTTCATCCTCCCGCCCCTCGTGGCCTACGTATGGTCCAGTGCCGATGCAGCGGTGTCCGAACTGCCCACACACCGCGCCACTGAAGCGGTGGACTTCGAAGGAGGATAAAAATGGCAACTTTGGGCGCGAGTTCGTCAGATGCGAGAGCAGGACGGAGGGGCAGGTAGATCTTGGTTCCTCTTGCATCCTTTAGCTCTAAATTTTTTGTTTCCAGATCTGGTTTCTCTTCTTGCATCCACGGAGTTGTTATTTTTTTCTTCATTATTTCGTTTTCGATCGTGAAAAAATGCAATCATTTCGAGTGGATGGATGAGTATGTGGAGAGGCTTCAAAGGGAGGGCTTGATTTATTTAAAGGGGGCTCCAACCCTCGAGCTCAATCTACCTCCATCCGTGAAGAACATGGGGAATGCAGAGTTGAAGGGTGCTCCGACAGTGGGGGATGCATATCTGAAGGGTGAACTGAAGAAGATAAGCAAGAACTTGAAGGAGATGATTCAAGTGATGCAACAAGTAAATATGATAGCTTTAGGCTTTGATTTTTCCATTGATGCTGTAGGATTTGTTTACGTGCTGGTCAACCCTCGTTAGAGATGTTGTGTACTGTTAACTGTATATTAACTCCATGTCATGAAACTTTAATGCGATGGATTTCAATGCGCATCTCTCGAGATCATCTAAGTTTGTTTGTTATTGTACCTAGTTTTTTAGTTGACTATATGACAGTTAGCACTACTTGCGCAGCATAAATACCTCTAGATCATCTCTTCTTCAGAGGAACACTCTCTTCAGTTCAGTTTAGCTTTAGTTTGGTTGCACCGAGTTCTAGGAAAAATCTACAAACACGTGATGCTCTGATTTTTTTTCAACGATTCAAAGAGATTTCATTTATTTGAGGTTTGATTGCCCACCCTCTTTTATTTGCTGGAGGTGATAGTAAAATACAAAGTGTTCACTAAATGCAAAGGGTTTTAAGAATGCCAAAAAAAGAAGGGAAAGAATATTATTTTTCTTTTTTTCCACAAGTTAGTTGTCATGCACGTGAAAAAAATGAGTTATTTTTTCGACTAGTTTGATATCTAATCTTATTTAGTTCACAAATATATTTTGATTTTCAATCCTTATCTCAGCATACACAAAACTACTCGCTCTGTTCCTAAATGTAAGATGTTTTAGCCCTTTTCCATATTCACATATGTCTACATGTATCTAGACAACTTTTAGTGTATATGTCCACTCATATTAGTATGTATCTAGACAACATGAGTAATAGTTACAACATCTTATATTTAGGAACGAAGGGAGTAGTTCATAAATTCATCTTACTTACTTTTTAGTTTGGGTTCTTTTCTTTTTCACAAACTAGTGTAACTACTAGTTCAAATATAGGAAATAAAAGATAAAAAAGGCTGCGTCCACTCTAATAGGCTGCGTTGTATGTGCTCTTAGTCGTGCCTTAATTAATTTGGGGCAAACCACTTGGAAATAATATGAATACAGATAAAAAGAACACATCACGCACGGCCAACGATAAATAACTTAGATATGGGATTCTTAGATCCCTACATAGTACAGTACCTAGTACGGGGAACACATGATATACGGTACATAGCACGGTACACTAGCTAGGGCCGGCAACACTACGGGCGCGCAACACCAACATCGTCTGGACTTCACCGTCGTCGTCTTCACTCCTCGTTGTCGCCGTACTCGTCGTCTTCACTGATCCTCGACGCCATCAGCACCGAGATAGTAGGGGAGGGTGTGCATGTGGTTTTCCTCAGGGAAGATGCGCTCGAAGTCGGTGTACATGTTGTAGCTCGTGAATGCGATGAACACGCATTCACACCAGAACATGCAGCCGAGCAGGTAGTACGCATCAAACCTGTTTGTGAAGTAGGCGACGAGGCCTACCACCGGAGCATTGGTGTGGGAGCGTTGTTCCTCCAGACGGAACATGACTGACGACCCCTCCAGGAGGTGGTTAAAGCCGGCATGGAGGAAGAGACGGGCCAAATCCGTATTGTTCCTCCATCGTGAGAACGACCAGACGTGCAGCGCGGTCTCAACGACCCTGCTGGGGGGTAGCAGACCTCCGGCACGGTGGGTAGGAAGTGGAAGGTGGGTGCATTGAACTGCATCTTCACGTACGTCGAGTCGTCGCTTGTGCTTTGGCTCTGGTTGGAGAGAAGAGAATTGGGAGGAGGCGGAGATTGAAGATGTAGAGGAGAAGGTTACGAGACCCGGTTTAAGTAGCCAAGGGAGAGGAGGGGCTGGATGGAACCGCTGTTTTTTCACACTGCATCGAGGCATCACGGTTGTACTTTTTTCACACTGCATCGAGCACACTGCATCGAGGCATCGCGGTTGTACTGTGGAGAGGAGGGGTGGAGGAACGCCATTTTTTCATCACTCCGTCCGGCCGTGCCCCGATGCGTGGCTCGTCGCGTGAAACGACGCGACAAATTAATTGAGCGTGCGACTGAATCAAGCTGTGTGCGTGGCTAGGTGGCTAGGTGGCGACCGAATCACACCCGCATGCGTGGCTAGGTGGCTGCGTGCATGGTAGCGTTGCCACTGAATCGCAGTCGTTCATGGCTAGGTGGCGGCTGAATCACAGCCTTTTAATCACGTAAACTAGTCAATGTTGCGATCATCAATGCCAACGTCGGGTGCATGCATAGCAGGATGAAACGATGGCATGCATAAAAGGCTGACCGTGCACGTGGGTATGCTAGCAGGCTGAATTTAATTATCAACAAACTCGGCCTGTTCTACGACGTACGAAGCATACAACGGCCCAACGGACAATGCCACGGAAACGCAGCCGCACTTGTCCCATTTTTCAGGTCGAACGAGCGACACAGTCCCACACAGCCCCACTAGTCAGAGTTAACGGAAGACACATCAATGTCAGGTGTGAGCATTCGTGAGAGTTTCACATAAGGAGATGGGGAAAAGTAAGTAAAACTTTCAACCGTGGGGAAAAGTGATCAGAACCAAGGAATCGGGGGAACATGAGTAATAATCCCAAGAAATTATGCATGAAATTGGTTATTGTGAACTTGAACATGTTAATGTGGCTATTCTGCTTGCTAATAAAGAAACTATATTTCCGATTGGTATTGTTAGAGATGTGGAATTCTTATGTGATAAAACCAAATATCCTGCTGATTTTCTAGTACCGGTTTTAGCTGCTAGTAGAACTTGTCCTGTCATTTTTGGTAGAGCTTTCCTGAACACTTGTGGTGCTGTTATAGATTGTAGAAGGAGAAGATATTGACTAAATTTGATGGAAAATCTTATGAGTTTTATTTTTCCAAATTTGCTAGAGCTCCTTATGAATCTGAATTGCCTAATGAAGATTTTAGAGTTGAACATCTTGCCTCTATTGCTCTTGCTCCTAAAAAAATGTCTTGCAGAAATACATGGAGGACCATGAAAGTGAGGTCTTTATGGAAGAAAGAAATGAGATTGACGATATTCTTCTTCGTCAACAGTGATACTGAAACATAATTTACCTGTGGAAGATTTGGGTACCACATTACCACTAAAGGAGGATCCTGTTTTTGATTTAAAACTTTTGCCTGATTATCTTAAAAATGGTTATACTGATGATAAGAAAACATACCATGTTATTATTAGTTCTAAACTTTCAGGTAAAGAAGTTGAAAGGTTATTGGAAATATTGAAGAAACAACGTGGAGCTATTGGATATACTCTTAATGATTTGAAAGGGATTTCACGTACTATATGTCAGCATGTTATTAATATAGAAACCGATGCAAAGCCAGTAGTTGAACATCAACGCTGTTTAATTCCTAAGATGAAGGAAGTGGTAAGAAATAAGGTATTAAAACTCTTTGATGCTGGTATTATTTATCCTATTGCTGATAGTAGATGGGTAAGCCCTATGCATTGTGCCCCGAATAAAGGAGGAATGACTGTTGTGCCTAATGAAAATAATGAGATTATTTCTCAAAGAGTAGTAGTTTGTTATAGAATGTGCATTGATTTTAGGAAGGTTAACAAGGTTACTAAGAAAGATCATTATCCTTTACCTTTAATTGATAAAATGCTAGAGAGGTTGTCTAAGAAAACTCATTTTTGCTTTCCTGATGGTTACTCTGGGTTTTCTCAAATTGCTGTTAGGGAACAAGATCAAGAGAAAACAACCTTTACTTGTCCTTATGGAACTTATGCTTATAGACGTATGCCTTTTGGTTAGTGTAAGGCTCCTACTATTTTTCAAAGATGCATGTCTGCTATTTCTTACGGTTGTGAAGAAATTGTGGAAGTATTCATGGACGGTTTCTCCGTCTATGGAACTTATTTTGATAACTGCTTGCACAATCTTGATAAAGTTTTGCAGAGATGTGAGGAAACTAATCTTGTTCTTAATTGGGAAAATGTTATTTCATGGTTAATGAAGAAATTCTTCTTGGACATAAAATTTATGAGAGAGGTATTTGTCACATCCCAGTTTTTGGATCCTTGTACTGTAGTTAAAGGAGACAAAAATGTGGGACAACAATTTTTTTTCCTACAACATGTTGGTGTGAACCAACATGTGCATGTGACAATAGTCATATATGCAATTCAAGAAGTATTTTTCTTTCAAAACAAATATTACTTTCCTGATAATTATTATTGTTTCCGTGATGTTTTCCATTTGATGCTTTGATGGATTTTTGTCCCAAGTGTTGTATCAAGGTTGATTTCAACATAGAATTATTGTTTGGCTTTGTTTGAATCAAGAAAATAAAATGGCATTAGAAAATTTGGATGTTTTCTTTTGATGTTTCTATTTGGAATTATCTCTGAAATACTAGCCAAGTATCAATATCTGGCACTTCTTTTCAATATGTTAGAGTATCAAATTTTATGTTTTCTTGGCATGAAAGTGTTCTCTGATATATGGACTACAAAAATATAAGCTTGGTTTGATTTTGTCGGGGGGCTACCCCCGAGTAGGGGTAAGATAGGTGAGAAATGGAGTTCAAGGCACTGTTACCGAGTTCGGCCGTACCGAGTTGGTATGGGCCGGATAGGATGATGCTCAGCTGGGTAGCGCGCTATCCGGCAGGAAGCACAAGAGGCCAAGGGAAGATTCAAGCATCTGTCTGGGTCAGCCGGGTAGCACTCGGGTGATCCGGATACAGGAGAAGCTGTTCTACTCGGAGGCAAAGTCAATGTAGCCGTTGAGGTGAATCCCGCGTATCCTGGAGATGTACAGGCGTGCGGTTCAACTTACTAGGTATATGGTAATCTGTATCCAGACGTGGGTACAATGCGGTATCGGCGGTGTCAGGTCCTGTCTTTGACAAGGGGGACATGACATGTCAGTGGCCTACCGTGGTGACTGACAAGGGGGACAAGACATGTCAGTGGCCTACCGCGGAGACTTTCGGCGACTCTGTCAGCGAAGACACGGAGGCGTGCGCTGCTACACAGTGGTGTTGTCTACTCAGTACTCTTATTCGTAGAATAGTTCGTGACCACCAGTATATAAGATGGCCTACCCCCTCCTGCGTGAGAGTCGGTCTGATCACTAGTCATTCGGTAACATACTAGATGCATTACTACTCATAGAGAGAAAGGAACACACACACACACACACAGAGAGAGAGAGAGAGAGAGAGAGGAACTCTTGTACTTGGCATACCATTATACAGAGAGAGAGGCAGGAGTAGGGGTGTTACCTCCACACGAGGGCCCCAAACCTGGGTAGATTGTGTTGTTTGCAGTGTTCTGAGCGCGCCAGTTAGGCGTGCGGTCCCTCCCCGGATACCTAAAGCGTCCATCGGCCCCAACTTTAGCCATCCTATGGCATCTATCTTCTCCACACCACGAAAGTTGGCGCCCACCATGGGGACAGCAGCGGCGCTGGCTGGGGTGCATATCCGGACGGGACCCGTTTATCGTTCGGGGAGCACGTGGTTTGTGGCCTTGTCCACAGATTCGACTCCCTCAATTTCTGATATGGACATAATAGAGGTCCATGAGGGTCATTTATGCTTGAGTTGGAAGGAAATACTAAGCCTCACTGATGTTCATTATAAGGTGAATTCTTTCCTAGTGATAAATAATGTTTGTGTTTGTGAGAACATTATACTACCTAAGACTATGATATATATGATTAGGTTTATTGATAACACAAACATGGATGGAGAAGAGGAAGCAAGGAGCAAAAGAAGGAGGCATGGCAGAAGAAGGAGGCATGGAAAACAACTACAAGGAATTGATGTTTCAGTTCGGACTGCCAGGAGTCCCGAATTTGAAATAGTCATGGATTCTTCATACGGGCTCCAAATACAGCAAACGAGCACTCTACGGATAGGGAATTTGATGGGCTTTCCAATGGATCCGGCCCCATCAAGAAATTCGACTCGTGCAAGCCGTGGTGACCGAAACAAGCCACGAATAGTTTTCTGCCAGTTTCCAAAACGAGTCCAATTGGTGTGTATACCAATATGGCCGCACCCCTTTGTGTGTGGGGTCGGTTTGTATCCATATGTGTTAGGAAATAGGAGTCCTAGTAGAGTAGGAGAGGGATTGCTTGCGCAAGGAGCTTGTGGCCGCACCCCTCCCTCATATATAGCTACCACCTGCGTGTGGAATAGATCAGACTACGATTGAATCAAACAAACCCCATAGCCCCTAGTTGAAACTGCTTGTTAGCCTTTCATACTAGTGGTTCATCTGCAAACTTTACGTGATACCTGCTGTTCCACTGGGAATAAGACGGTACAGTACCACTTGTAGTCGGTGGATTACTTGTGCAAGAGTGTGGAGTTGAGAATATCCATTGGGTTGCTATCTTTTGCATTGGCATCAGGGATCAGCCGGAGAGTTCTTAGTGGCGCACTAGTTATCTATTCAGAGTTATCTGTGAGTTCACTGAGAAGATTGGGCCACCCCTTATCATCTTGGTATCAGATTTACAGGTTGCCTCGGTGAGCTATCAAATTTCCCTTTACTTTGAGTGTTTTTATTACCTATCCAGAAAATTGCCCCACAAAAATAGAGTAGTTCATTGCCAGAGCCTAGATCAACACCAATTTGCATCTACTAGTTGCTGTTTCTTGTTGATTTGCGTTTCCGTTTTTTTCTGTTTTTAGTTTTTGTCTATTAGGGTTCCTCGTGTTCATCTATTGTTAGATCTATACCGAAAATCATACCAAAAATATTTGCCTTACGCTGCTCGGTTTCGCTGCTACTTGCCAAAACCTGCCATCAAACCATCGTCTCGTTCCTATCCACTGTCGGAATCGTCTCGATTCGTTACCATCACCATACCCGCCCGCGCGCTCAGATTCGCCCGCCCACTAACAGCCAACCGCGCGTGCCTCTACGCGTTCCGAGCCGCCTCCTGAAATCCCCGCGCGAAAAGGCCTCCGCCCCGCACCCGCCAAATTTCCCGTGTCAGACCTCGAAACCCTCGCGCGATCTTTGTTGTTTCGTGGTCTACTGCACATCGGAATCCGAGCGTCGCTCGTTTGTCCACGCGCAGGGTCAGCAAAATAATTCGGCGCGCGTTGCAGGGCCCCCATAAATTTCCGTGTCGGAATCAAACTCCGCCAGGTCGCTAACCGCCAAAAGAGGCAGCTCGCGCGCGTACGCGTTCCGCCTGGACGCGTTTTCCGCCTGGACGCGTTTTGCCTAATCCACACCACGTGATTTCGCTGCTGTCGCATCACGGACGTCACGCCACGCGCACAGGCGCGCGCTCCCAGGCACTGCAGGACATACCTTTCCGTGTCGTTTCCAAAAACCATCGGCCACGGGCCCGATTCCACCACCCACCGATCCGCGCGCTCCATCCAACAGCTACCCGACAAACCAGGGTACCACACCTGCCGTGCCCCGCCCTGTTTTTGTCCCTGTCGGTATTCAAGCAACGGAAACCTCCTGTGCGCATATTTTCACCACTTCACGTCACAATCTCCGCCATACAACACAGGGTTTCCACTCCGTATCTTTGTGAACTTAGACAGAGCCATTCTACAGCAAAATTTTAGGTACACAACCCATAAGACTAGCTATATTTTGCTCGTTTTCAGGCTGCTCATTATCATATATTTGTGTCACATTGTTCATAGCATTGTTATCACTTGACAGTATTGCTCCTAGTGTTGTTATTTGGCCAGTAAAAAGTATAAAAAAAAAAAAAAAAAGAAAAGAAAAAAAAAAAATTGAGAGAAAAAGCAAAAAGGCCTTGAGATACATTGATATATTTGTGGAGCTGTTTTCATTCATTGCTATATTGACACACCATTGAGCAATCTTGTGCCTGAATATTATTTGAGCTTGGCTAGTGTCTTTCCAGTGCATTGCAAAATTTCCCCACATATTTGCATTGCCACATTTTTCTCCATACTTGGTGTGTGTGTTTCCTGTGCTTTTTATATCACATTGGACAGCAAATAGGATTGTTATTTTGGTGTTGTTAGGTATCCATTCCAAGCCCCACCATATACCTTGTTTGTCTTGTGATTGTTAGCACCCTGGGTATTCTCTTCTTCACATCAAAGCATATTAGTTGCCACTACTTGTTGGTAAGTATTTCTATTCACTTTGGAACGGTAAGATAATCTATTGTCTTGCTAGATTTTTGAGTGAGTTGTGAGAGAACACCACATCCCATTGTTATTTTGTTACTAACAAGTTAATCAATGGAGTTTTCTAGTTCTTCTTGGTGCAGTGATGCTTTCTGGGAGGAGGATTCTAGTGGAATACTTGCAGCAAATTTGTTCCACTTCAGAGGAGACATCAATGGTAGTACTGTTGCTATTACTCTTGATAAGCGTACATGGCGTAATTTTGTTAATATTGAGGTTGTTGAAGCATTCCAGTTGACAACTTATGCAACTCGCAGTCCATTTATGTTAAAAACTAATGATGCTCCACTTCACATTACTCATGTTACTTGGATTCCGTTAACTATTTATGATCATACAGTGCGCATTAGGTGTTATGTGCTTCCTAGAGCATTTACTTGTTGTCACCTTTTGTTGAGTGATTCTTGGTGCACTGTCTATAAGGTTAATTTTGATAGCCATTATCCTGATTTACAATTCTTTTGGAATAAAAAGAGAGATTGGATAATACATGAAAGTCCTACAACATTTAAAAGAATTAGACATCAACCATTGGTTATGAGATCTGTAGAGGTTAAGAAGACCTATGAGGCTGTTTCTACTAATGTAACTATGTCTACTTCTAGTGTTGTGTCTTGTGATGTGCAGGTTGCTTTTGAAGAAAGGGAGCCTATAGTACAACCTGCACCACCACCACCATCACCACAACCATTGGAGGAGCATGCCATTGTGCCTAGTTTTGTTTCTTGTGATATGCAGGTTACTTTTGAAGAAAGGGAGCCACAACAAGTAGAACCTGCATCTCCACTTGAGATAGTTGAATTGGTACCTAATTATTCTGAGGAGGATGCTATTGATAAAGGTGCTGATTTTGTATTACCCCTCTTAAGTATTGAATTATGTGAACCCACTAAATTGCTAGTTGATTCTTGTGAGTTAACAAGCATAGATAGTCCATCTACATGTGATAATGTGCTAAATTCGAAATTTAATCATGTGGTTTTGATTTCACATAAAGAAGTACTTGCTAAAATACCACCTAATGATATTGTGGATTACATCATGTTAAATGAATCAATTAGTGTGCAAAGTGCTATGAAAAAGGTTGCTGAAATTTCATATGTCAATTCTAGCAATTATGTTTCTTCTTTCACTTTTAACTTGATTGGTGATTATAACATGAGTGAAATTTTTATGGTGGATCATATATGCATAACTTGTGATCATGTGGCCGATTTGAACATTGTTTTACCTTGGGTAACTAAGCTACAACTTCCTACATATGAGCATGATTTTACACATATGTTTGGTTTGCCACAATACTTGTCACATACATGTGCTAATAATTTGTTCTTCACTTATATTTGCAAATTAAGTTGCAATTTTCATGATGAAAATAATAAGCATGTTCCCACCTTTGAGTGTATTAATAAACATAAATTTGATCATAGATCTTCTTTGAGAACACTTGAATTGATACTAAACAATAAAAATATATACACATATGATTCTCATTTTGATCATGATTTATTGAGCTTCACTTATATTTGCAATTGTGATTGCTATTTTATGGAGTGCTATGACAATTATGTGATATTTTTAAGCAAAATTCGTGGTCACATGTCTAGGGCACAATTTTATGATATGATAACAACTAATGCACCTCATTATAGATATTTGTATTGTGCATACACGTTGTTCTTTTTGTTTCTTCCACTTTCAGCTTACTACAAGCCGAGGACGGCTTGTCTTGAAGAAAGGGAGGATGATATGGACATAATAGAGGTCCATGAGGGTCATTTATGCTTGAGTTGGAAGGAAATACTAAGCCTCACTGATGTTCATTATAAGGTGAATTCTTTCCTAGTGATAAATAATGTTTGTGTTTGTGAGAACATTATACTACCTAAGACTATGATATATATGATTAGGTTTATTGATAACACAAACATGGATGGAGAAGAGGAAGCAAGGAGCAAAAGAAGGAGGCATGGCAGAAGAAGGAGGCATGGAAAACAACTACAAGGAATTGATGTTTCAGTTCGGACTGCCAGGAGTCCCGAATTTGAAATAGTCATGGATTCTTCATACGGGCTCCAAATACAGCAAACGAGCACTCTACGGATAGGGAATTTGATGGGCTTTCCAATGGATCCGGCCCCATCAAGAAATTCGACTCGTGCAAGCCGTGGTGACCGAAACAAGCCACGAATAGTTTTCTGCCAGTTTCCAAAACGAGTCCAATTGGTGTGTATACCAATATGGCCGCACCCCTTTGTGTGTGGGGTCGGTTTGTATCCATATGTGTTAGGAAATAGGAGTCCTAGTAGAGTAGGAGAGGGATTGCTTGCGCAAGGAGCTTGTGGCCGCACCCCTCCCTCATATATAGCTACCACCTGCGTGTGGAATAGATCAGACTACGATTGAATCAAACAAACCCCATAGCCCCTAGTTGAAACTGCTTGTTAGCCTTTCATACTAGTGGTTCATCTGCAAACTTTACGTGATACCTGCTGTTCCACTGGGAATAAGACGGTACAGTACCACTTGTAGTCGGTGGATTACTTGTGCAAGAGTGTGGAGTTGAGAATATCCATTGGGTTGCTATCTTTTGCATTGGCATCAGGGATCAGCCGGAGAGTTCTTAGTGGCGCACTAGTTATCTATTCAGAGTTATCTGTGAGTTCACTGAGAAGATTGGGCCACCCCTTATCAATTTCGTCATCGACAACGCGGCGACTTTGGCGGCAGGCCCGTGCCTGCAGGCCGTTTCGTCGTCTCCTTCGCGCGTATCTGGTGTACGTCGCCACCACCATCATCCGCGAGTACCCCGAGGTGGTGCTCGTTGCTACGGACCCTCCTGCCGTTCTCGCTGTTCGCGGGCAGCCAACCGGCCGCTCTATGGGCAGCGTGGAGGTGATGATGACTGGCCCGGCTATCGCTGCCGGGAATGGCGCGCCCACTGCGCCCGAGGTCGTCGACGAGCCGGCTGCTCGTCCGAGCCACAAGCCCTACGACAATCCCCAGAATCAGCCGGGCTACAAGGCTCCGTCTACATCGACTGCGATACCGGTGCCTCGTGCCGGTGTCGTCGAGAATCTGGGCATGCCTCTCACCTCGGATGCGGATCCGACGGTGTTGAGGGCGCAGCTCGAGCAGCAGCGCCAGGCCTTGCTCCTTGATGCCGGGAACTGGAAAAGGTTAGGCTGGAGCTCAGCCTTGATCAAAATGAGTACAATAGAGCCCATGGTTTTACTCCTGTTTCTAGAAATCCTAGCAAGATAGGAATCATTCGTCACAACTTAGGTGCTGAACTAGCTAGAGATGGTAGAGCTGCTAGCAAATCTGATAGTAGGACGTCAGCTGGTAGGCCTAAGTATAGCTCTCCTACCAAAACACTTAGAGCTGCAGAGGCAGTTGTCGCCGAGTTGCCGAACATGTCTGGTGAGGCTCTCATTAGGCAGCAGGGCCGACTCAATGAGCTTGTTCTAGAGGCTGGTAGGGAGAATGAAGCTTTCTGGAAAGCGAATCCGGGAGCTGGTGCGTCTCATGTTGTTCAGTCGCATGGGGCAAGATCCGGAAAACAGGCCTCATCACCGCTTCCCGGTGGTGAGAGGGCTTAGAGTGTAAACTCCGGGCAGACCAAGCAGATGCAGGTGTACGATCCGGCTGTCGCCGAAAAACAGCACGTTGTAGAGCGGCAGCCCGGTCAAAAACACATTGCTATAGGTACTACCATCAGGCCGCCCGAGTTCACCAAGAGGGGAAAGGAGGAAACCGAGATTGCCCATCTCGGCATCATGCTGTCAACCCGGTTCATCATGGTGTTCAGCCACAAACAGTTGCTGCAGTGGCCAACCCGGTTGCTCAACCCGGTCCTGTGCACCAAGTTGTTTTGGTCCCAGGATCATGGGGGAGCCGGCCGTGTCCAAGTTCCAGCTGGCTATAGGGACCAGGACATATGATGGAAGCACCAAGTTAGATTACTGGCTGAATGACTATGTTACTGCTGTATACGTTGCCGGCGGCAACCGAAGATGGGCTATGAGGTATGTGCCTCAGATGTTGGAGGGCTCTATCCGGATTTGGCTCAACAACCTGCCAAGAGATAGCATCAATTGCTGGCTTGATTTCTCTGAGGCCTTCATCAGCAACTTCACCAGCACCTACAAGAGGCCAAACCGGCCACAACAGCTCTCGGCGTGCAAGCAAAGGGAAGAGGAAATTGACCGCGAGTATCTTACTCGGTGGAGCACCCTAAAGAACACCTGTGAGGGTGTGAATGAGTCACAGGCTATTGTCTGGTTCGCTCAAGGCTGCCGACATGGCAGTATGCTGTGGCAGAAGCTACACAGGGAGATGCCGAGTACGCTCGCCGAGACAATCAAGATTGCAGATATGTATGCTCTCGGTGACCCCACTCAGCCTCTGCTCGACTCGTTCGAGCCGAAAAGAAGAAACCATGATGGAGCCCGGCGCAATGACCGCCAAGACTTCCGTAACAAGAGGAGAGATGACCGTCTGAATATCCGCTACGGATCGGACCATGTAGCTGCAGTCAACCAGGATCAACCCGCTGCTGGGAGCAGTCAGAGGCAAAAAACTGTTGGAGCCCAGTATGGGCAAAACCGGAATCAGGGCCAGAACTTCAAGAAGCAGTACAATGCTCCTCAGCAGTACAGTGATCCCCAAGAATCCGGAGATCCTCCGAGGTTCATCTTTGAGACCATGAAGGAGGAGCCGTGCAGCTTCCATACTCGACACCCGAGCAGGCCAGCTAATCACACTACTCGGCAATGCAGCTGGTGGGACCGGATCAACAACGAGGGCTTTGATGAACTGCCTCCTCCTCCTCTTCCGCTCTCGGGTTCTAATGTGCAGCCTATCCTGGCAGCTGCTCCCAAGCCGACCGAGAATCAGAGGAGGGAGAATGTAAACCAAGTGGCGTAGGGGGCCAACCGCAACTACAACAACAACAACAACTACAACCGCAACTACTACACCCGCAACAACAACCGCAAAAACAATGTCAACCGGAACAACAACAATAACAAAAACAACACTGATGGTGGTGGAGACCGGAACCAGTACCAGGAGCATCATGAGAGCTACATGGTGTTCACCACTGAGCCGGATGACAAGCAGAGCCAGCGCAGGCGAGCGATGAAGGTGAACACTGTGATGCCGGCTGTGCCAGATTACATGCATTGGTGCGACCGGGACATAGTCTGGTCCAGAGCTGATCATCCCAAGATCATGCCCAAACCGGGTACTTATGCTCTGGTGGTGGACCCTACTTTCTTGGGGTCCAAGAAGAATGTGAAGTTCAGCAAGGTGCTGATTGACAATGGCAGCAGCATCAACATCATGTACCGAGATACCATGGAGAAGCTCGGAGTTGCCGAGAACATGCTGCTGCCCAGTCGGACCACATTCCATGGCATTGTGCCGGGGTGTCTTGTGCTCCCATTGGACGAATATGGATTGATGTGCTTTTCGGCACAAGGGATAACTGCCGGACCGAGTGCCTGCAATTTGAGGTGGTCGATCTCCAGAGCCCCTATCATGCTCTACTCGGCAGGCCTGCTCTGACCAAGTTCATGGCCTCAACTCATGCGGCCTGTCTGAAGATGAAGCTCCCCGGTCCCAATGGCATCATCACCATCTCGGGGGACTACAAGCGCTCCCTGGAGTGTGCCTCTGCTGGATCTCGGCTTGCCGAGTCCATGGTCATTGCGTACGAGAAGAAGAAAATACATGAAGTGGTGGTACTGGCACAGGCAGCTCAACTCGGTATGCCTGGCATGCCGAGCTCTCAGTATGGAGCCACATTCCAGGCCTCCCAAGAGACAAACAAGGTGCAGATTGACCCGGAGTTCCCAGAGCGTGTTGCCATCATTGGCGCTGGATTGGAGGAGAAATAGGAAAGCGCGCTCATCCACTTTCTCCATGAGAATCGGGATGTCTTTGCATGGTCCAATCAGGATCTGCCGGGTGTCCCTAGGGAGTTGGTTGAGCACTCTTTGCATGTGCGGCCAGACGCCAAGCCGGTCAAGCAGGCTATGCGCCGCTTTGCGACAGAAAGGAGGAAAGCCATTGGTGACGAGATCACGAGGTTGCTAGCAAGCGGATTTATCATGGAGGTGCTGCATCCGGATTGGCTGGCCAATACGGTCATGGTGGAGAAGAAGAAGGATGGCCCCATGGTCGCTATGGTGTGGCGCATGTGCGTGGACTACACCGATCTGAACAAGGCATGCCCCAAGGACCCGTTCCCACTGCCCCGGATAGATCAGGTGATTGATTCCACTGCCGGGTGCGAGCTTTTGTCTTTCATTGATGCCTACTCTGGTTTTCACCAGATCCCTTTAAATCCGGCTGATCAAATAAAGACTGCTTTTATCACCCCGTACGGGGCTTATTGCTATCATGTTATGTTTAGGAATGCCGAGGCCACGTACCAGAGGTGCATGCAGAAATGCCTGCATGAGCAGATAGGCAAAAATGTGCAGGTGTATGTGGATGACATTGTCATCAAAACCAAAGAAAAACACACACTGCTGAGCGATATTGAGGAAACATTTGCAAGCTTGCGCAAATACCAGATGAAATTGAATCCAACCAAGTGCACATTTGGCGTCCCGGCTGGGAAGCTACTCGGCTTCTTGGTGTCTAGTCGGGGCATTGAGGCCAATCCTTCAATGATAAAAGCTATAGAGAGCATGTCTTTGCCAAAATAACTGAAGGATGTGCAGAAGTTCACCGGGTGCCTGGCTTCCCTTAGCCGGTTCCCGGGGAGAATGGGTGAGAAGGCCTTGCCTCTCTATCAGCTCATGAAGAAAAGTGACAAATTTGTCTGGACCCCACAAGCTGATGTGGTATTCAAAGAGCTCAAGAGCATGCTGGCTACCGCTCCAGTTCTAGCATCTCCACTGCCTAAGGAGCCAATAATGCTCTATATTGCAGCTACCAACCGGGTAGTGAGTGTGGTGGTGGTAGTGGAGCGAGAAGAAGAAGGCAAATCGGTGTAGAGGCCGGTTTATTATTTGAGTGAAGTGCTATCCAGATCCAAGCAAAATTATCCGCACTATCAGAAGATGACTTATGGGGTTTACCTGGGTGCCAAGAAGCTCAAGCACTATTTCTAGGAGCACCCAATTACAGTGGTGAGCGTCGCTCCCATCTCGGAAATCATGGGCAACAAGGATGCAAGTGGTCGGGTGGCCAAGTGGGCAATTGAGCTAGCTTCTTACACCCCGTTGTATGCAAGAAGGGAAGCCATCAAGTCCTAGGCCCTGGCGGATTTCTTTGTTTACTGGGCCGAAATGCAGTATGAACCTCCCTTGACGGAAACAAACTTCTGGAGGATGCATTTCGATGGCTCCAAGGTAAAAGAGGGACTCGGTCCCGGTGTTGTACTCACCTCACCCAAGCGGGACCAACTCAAGTATGTGCTGCAGATACATTTTCCGGCATCCAATAATGTAGCCGAGTATGAAGCCTTGGTCCATGGCTTGAAAGTATCCAAGGAGATCGGAATCCGGTGGATTGTATGCTATGGCGACTCAGACCTGGTGGTTCAACAAGTCTCGGGGACTTGGGACGCGTTGGATGCCAATATGGCATCTTACCGGTTCCTTGTTCAGAATATGACCGGATTCTTCGATGGGTGTGAGTTCCATCACATCCACCGATCTGAAAATGATGCAGCGGATGCTTTATCCAAGTTAGGTTCTTCTCGGCGATTCATCCCGCCTGGGATTGCTCTGGAGCATTTGAGGAAGCCCTCTATCAAGCCATCACCCAATTCAGAGTCCATATTCATCCCGGCTCTACCGGATTCAGAAGCTGTTCCCATGGAGATTGATTGGGAGAGCTCAAAGGAGAACTCGGGGACTGCTCCATCCAACCCGGGGACTGCTCCTCCTAACCCGGGGACTGTCGCATTCATCGAGGGGATCATTTCTCAGTACTCGGGGACTCATCTCCAACTTGGAGAAAGTCATGACAGCTGATCCAATGGAAGTGGATGAACCAGTGTTTCCTATTCGGGAGACACCGAGATGGGCTTTGCCCATATTATCCTTTCTGATGGATGGTACCTTGCCGAGTGATAAGGTCACAACCAGGCAGATATAGAGAAGATCCAAGGGCTACACCATCATCAACAAAGAGCTGTACCAAAGAAGTGCCACTGGCGTACTCCAACACTGTGTTGAGCCGAAAGAAGGGGAATAGATTCTCAGAGAGATACACCAAGGAGAATGTGGGCACCATGCCTCATCTCGGGCCCTAGTCAAGAAAGCATTCCGGCATGGATTCTATTGGCTCACTGCCTTGCAACAAGCAGAAGATCTGCTGAGGAAGTGCAATGGGTGCCAGAGGTATGCAAGCAAGATTCATATGCCAACTTCCGAGTTGAAGACAATCCCCATCACTTGGCCATTTGTTGTCTGGTGCTTGGATGTGGTGGGTCCTTTCAAGCCAGCTCGGGGCAACATGCCACACATCTTGGTCATGGTTGATAAGTTCACCAAGTGGATTGAAGTGAAGCCAATCCGGAAATGTGATGGAAACACAACAGTAAGCTTCTTAAAGGATATTATACCGAGGTATGGCTACCCGTATGGGATCATCTCGGATAATGGGACAAACTTTGCTGAAGGAGCTTTTGCTCGATTCAGTAAGGAGAAGCGGATCCGGCTAGACATTGCATTAGTCGCCCATCCGGCTTCAAATGGCCAAGTTGAAAGAGCGAATGGCATGGTCCTATCCGGAATAAAGCCAAGGCTGATTGAGCCATTGCTGAAAACACCTGGGTGTTGGCTAGACGAATTACCGACGGTGTTGTGGAGTCTAAGGACTACCCCTAACCGATCAACCGGATACACACCATTCTTCCTGGTATATGGAGCAGAGGCCGTGTTACCCACTGACCTTGAGCATGACTCACCAAGAATAACCCTCTATACTGAGGCAGAGGCAAGAGAAGCCCGAGAAGATGATGTTGATCTGCTCAAAGAAGCAAGAGAATTAACTCTATCACGCTCAGTTGTATATCAACAGAATCTGGGATGCTATCATAGCCGGAAAGTAAACCCAAGGGTTTTCTGAGAAGGAGACATGGTGCTTAGGCTTGTACAACGCACAACCGGGATGCGCAAAGTTTCCCCTCCATGGGAAGGTCCTTTCATTGTGAGCAAGGGTCTGCACAATGATGCGTATTACCTCATCGACGCACATGCACCACAGAAGAACAGGGCGGATAAATCCGGTGAGGAATCCAAGCGTCCCTGGAATGTAGCTCTACTCCGCCGTTTTCATTCATGAACAAACATTGTATGTATTTCCTTAACCGAGTTAAATTCCAAGTCGGCACTCCGAATTCGAACTCGGGGACTACTTGTGCCAAACTTGCTCTGTGCCATTCACTTTCTTTACTTTGTCTACTCGGTTAGTCTACTCGGAATTTCATGCGCATGTTTAGTAATGTGTTCAACCTAAGGGCCAACTCTTTGACTTTGTTGTTGTCCGCAACCCGGCTTCATGGCAAGCAAGAGAACAAGCCAAAGGTCAATAAACACACGAAAAATTGCTAAGGAAAGAAGAGTGTATCAACCGAGTAGGGTGCTTTTTTCCTTTCGTGTTTTCGGCTAAGTGCTGGGCAGTGTTAATTTCAAATCTCAAAGATGTTAAGTATTAGAAAGCTGGGTTTTTGAAATCTTGTGACTTGACTACCAAAAATCCACAAGTGGCAGGTAAGAGTAAAGACAGAAGAGCCGGGCGGATAAGAAAAGCAACTCGGGGACTCGGAATTAACGCAATCCGGCGTTGAGCCAGTCTTGCTAAGAACTGAATAAAACGGAGTAGCACGCACGAAACAATAAATTGTGGCATACATCTCCACCCGTCATACCGTGGATTTGATAAAAAGTTTGAAGTTGAAATAGAGTAGGAACTCAGGCCGCTGTTGAAGGAGCGGTGCTGGCTTCAAGGCTTGACAGGTCGGAGGACACGCTGATAAGCTCGGAGGCAGTGGTTGGTGCAGGGTTCACAGAGTCGCCAGTCGGGGCAACACGCCCGGATGCGGTGTTCTCGGCGGGAGTCTCTGTGGCGCTAAACTCGGGGGCCGGCGTGGAGATCACCATCTCGGTAGTGACGACTCCAGGCGAGGCAGCAGGCTGCGGGTCAGCTTGGATTTCCTCATCCACCTCCTCGGAGCCGTCTCGTGCCTTGGTAACCTCCTGGCCGTCGCGTACCTCAGCTTCCTCAGCCGCGAATTCCTCCTGCTTGGACTCCTCGTCACCTGCCTCGTCTTGCTCGGCTTCCTCGTCACCTGCATCACCTTCACCACCGTCCTCCTCAACATCGTCATCCTCACCGTCCTTGATGTCGGTGTCCGGTTCCGTGGGTCCGTCGATGAACTCCTTGGCATCTGCATAGGAGGCTAGCCGGTATGCCGTCTCCTGGCGTCACTGGATAAATTCCTCTCGCTTGGTCCACTTGGAGTCGTTCCGGAGTGTCTTGTGCCTATTGAGATCCAGATTATCGTACCATGACAACACTAAGTGGAGGGCCTCATCTGCGCCAGCGCGGGCAGCTGAGGCACGCCATTTCTTCAGTTCCACCTTGACATAGTCCAAATTGGAGGCCAGCTCGTTGATTGTAGTCGGAGACTCGACGTCCGGCCAAAAGACCTTGTGTAGGCGCATGCCGGTGGAAACAAGAGTGGTGCCCAGGCTCTTGAGGAGGTGAACTCGGGTCTTGATGTTTTCGATCTGGTCATCGATCATGACCGAGTCGGTAACATCGTGGCCGAGCTCCTTCCGCAACTCCCTGGCCTTGGCTACAGCTTGCTCGGCGCTTGGATTGAGATCTGGGAAGGTCCCTGAGAGAGGTGATGCTGCCAGGATGGCAATGGGTAGGGTATGGGGCGGGTAGAGCAATACCATACCCATACCCGTATAGTCAACGGGTAGAAAACTTTACCCGTACCCGTACCCATGGGTATGAAACTCTACCCATACCCATACCTGACGGATACCCGTACCCATTGGATACCCAACGGGTAAACAAGTTATTATATTTATCGATAGCATATTTGACTAAAATATTAGTTCGATCAATTGTATGCCTCATCGTTAGGAATTTATTTTCTTAATTTGAGTATTTGAAAGATGAGAAGATTAGGGAGTGATTGCAGTTTGGGGAGATTTGGGAGATGAGAGGATTACAAGGACGCTTTGATCGACCTTTCGCCTCATCGCCTTGCCGCTGGAGTCATGGCCTTGTGGGCTGCTTCCTACCGAGCTACATATGGCCAATGTGGCCCACATGTCAGTATAAATGGTAGGGTAAGGGTATACCCACGGGTACAACACGATACCCATGACCTACCCATGACTTGACGGGTAGGGTACGGGTACTACCAATGGGTATAAAAGTGTACCCATACCCTGCCCATACGGGTCGAATACCCGTACCCACGGTTTAAATTTCCATCCTTAGATGCTTGGTAGAGTCAAGAAACCAGATAAGAAAAATCGGAGAAGAGAAAATGAGTAGAAGAAACCAGGTGGAATAAGTTAGAGATGGGAAGCAACTTATAGCGCATATCCAAGACAAGATCCCTAAGCCGGCTGTGCCATCCTGCAGCAAGGGTGTGCTCTTTGTCCAGCAGACCTCAGGAGTTTACTAGCATGGTGTCGAGGTCATTTTTTCGGGCCCTGAGGGATTCAGTCTCCCTTTCTAGCTCTAGCTTCTCGACAGCTGCCTGATTCAACGCCTCAGTCTTCTCAATTCCGGCCTACAGCGCCGACTTGAGGGCGTTAGCCAGCTCACGCTTGAGCTTGAGCACCTCCGTCTTCTCGGCGGCGAGCTCTGCCTCCAGCTTGGTCTGGGTGGTTTGCACCTGTAGCTGCACCTCGGCCGGAGTAACACACCCTTGGTGCTGCTCGAGAAAAGATTTATGCTCATCTGTGAAGGAGCCAACCCGGTCAGTACAGTAGAAAGGATACAGAAGCCGGATAAGAAGAAAGAGGAGGTAACTTACTCTCCATAGATGAAATTTTGCTCTGCGCTGACTCGGCCAGCACAGTGCAATCTTGGTGCGTGTCAGCAAGATCCTTGTACTCACCTGCAGAGAAACAAAGTTGAGCAGAAAATTGGCGTAAACACAAAACGCACAAACAAAAGTATTGAACTTACTCTCTAAAGAGGAGATCTTGGTGATGGCAGAAGTGAGGTTCTTCTCCATGATAGCTGCAAGTTGGAAGACATGAATCGAGTTAGAAAACTGATGCTGGAAAAGCATAACGAGTAACTCAAAGTGGATGAGCATTACCTCTTTCGCCACGCTCTGACTCGGCCAGCACAGTGCAATCTTGGTGCGTGTCAGCAAGAGCCTTGTACTCACCTGCAAAGAAACAAAGTTGAGCAGAAAATTGGCGTAAACACAAAACGCACAAACAAAAGTATTGAACTTACTCTCTAAAGAGGAGATCTTGGTGATGGCATCAGTGAGGTTCTTCTCCATGATAGCTGCAAGTTGGAAGACATGAACCGAGTTAGAAAACTGATGCCGGAAAAGCATAACCAGTTCAAAGTGGATGAGCATTACCTCTTTCGCCACGCTCCCCCTGAAGCTCCCGGTTCTGCTCCTTGACCCACCGATGAGACCAGAGGATCTGGCGGAAGATCTTGGTGCGGGTATCGGTGCATTCCTGAAGAAAGAACAGAGACAATATAAGTGCGAAGATTCAGCCTGAGTATACTGCAACTCGGTCGAGTATAGCCTACTCGGCCCAAATCTCGGGGACTGGACGGTGTATAGAAAAAGAGATATAAAAAGTTGCAACTCGGAAAACCGGATAGAAGATAAAGTACTTACCCGGTTGGTGTTTTCGGTGTGTTTGGAAGCTTTGCGCAAGCAGTACATCTTGTCGCCAGGGTGCTGCTAGACGCGGTGACGACCATTGAGGTGGGGCCGACATCGGCTTTATTCCAAGCTTGCCGTTAGTTGTCTAGGCTGCCCAACTTCTTGCCGTCCCACTCCAGGTTACCGAACTTCTTGCTGTCCCATTCCAGATCAATGTGGCCTATCCGGTCTAGCATGGTATCAATATCTTCTCGGAGCTTATAAGCAAGCTCCGTCAGCTGGGCATCTGGCAGGATGGCCAGAGTGCCGGCCTTGGCCTTGGATCCGGCGGGGCCGGTTTTCTTCTTCTTCTTCTACAACTGCTCACGCTGCTCTGCTTCACGCTCCTGCCGTCTCTGGTGCTCCTCCTGCAGCTCGCACCAATGATCCGGAAAACTCACAGTGGCAGAAGTTCCGCTGATGCCCGCCCCTGCAGCCAGTTTGTCCTTGGGTGCAAACCGGATATTCTGCTGCACTAGCTGCTGGCTACGGGTGGTAGGGCCATTCTTGGTGGTCTTGGTGGTGGCCTTGTCGGCTGTGGCCGCAACCTCCAAGGGTTTGGGTTGTTTTGGCCTATTTAGTGGCCAGGCTACTCTTGATGCTGGCGGAGGAGACTGTTGCTTGGCCGGGGGTTGCTTCTGCTGTGGTTGCTCGGTCTCCTTGGCACCTTGTGTCTGGTGCTCGAGAAATGGCGCTGGGTGCTGCTCTGCTGGTTGTTGCTGCTGCCCGGCTTGCGCAACATCTTGCGGTGGCTGTTGGTCTGTTGGGGGGTGCTGCTGCTTCTCGGCCGCGGGTTCCGGCGGTGGCTGCTGCTGCGCTGTAGTGGGCTCTGGTGGCTTCTGCTCCTCGGCGGTGGGCTCTGGTGGTTGTTGCTCAGAAGTGGGCTCCGGTTGCACCGAAACCCGGGCAGTATCCATCTCGGCGCCGGTGTTGTCCGCGTCGAGGTCTTTCTCTTCTTTAGCAGGAGGAGGCATCTCGGTCCTCTCCTCAGGCTGGACATCTGCCTCATCGGGATCAAGGTCCACGATTTCTTGAGGCGTACTCGGCCTTGGAGGTGCCTCAGGGGCGTCAGCGTCGAGGGGGTCACTAAAGAAAAGAAGAAGGAGAAGTGGAGAAATAAGAAAAGTGAAAACACAAAAGCACCCGGATTGAAAAGAGATGGGCAAAAAATACCAAGAAACATGAATATGGAGGAACTCGGGAGAAGGCTTACTCGTCCTCAATAGGGCGTGCTGGCCTCTTGTGGTTCGCAGCAGCCTTGGTGGGTTTCTTCGCGCCCTTCTTCGGTCTCTTGGAAGTGGGGGCTTGGTGGCACCACTACCAGGTCTTTTCCTTGTCCCGATCAGGGCAGCGACCGCCACAGGCACCGCATCGATCGGCTCCTCGTCCATTTCCTCTGGAACTAAGATAAAGAAATGCAACTTTGAGCCCAAGAAGAATCCGGAAAGCATTGAAATGCATACGATGGTGGTCTTGGTCACCTTCATCATCCTCGGACTAGTCCCGGATTGATGTGGAGACTCGGGACTTACCATCTTGGCCGGCGAGCGGAATGCAGAGTGTGTCGTGGACATCAAATGGCTCTGCGTCATCCTCGGTCCGGTCCGGCTGCCAGTTCTGCTCAAAGATAGCCTTTTCCTCAGTTTTATGGCGAGGAATAACCTAAAGATGCAAACACAAAGAATAAGGAATAGATTATACTCAAAGTAACCGAGTTGAGGCTCTACTCGGTGTAGCATGCAAGCACAAAGCATACGAAGCTAAGTCCTATCAGGAGAGGCCGGGTTGAGGCTCTACTCGGTGTAGCATGCAAGCATAAAGCATACAAAGCTAAATCCTATCGGGAGAGGACGGATTGAGGCTCTACTCGGTACAGCATGCAAACACAAAGCATAAAGAGCCAAGTCTAAACATTAGGAACCAAAATGAGTTCTACTCGGCATAGCATGCAAACACAAAGCATAAATGTCTAAGTCTATTCAATAGGGACTAGGTTGAGTTTCTACTCGGCATAGCATGCAACCACAAAGCATAAACGGCTAAGTCTAAACCAGATAATCCAAGGTACAAGCTACTCGGTGAAGTATGAGAAACAGTAAGAAAAATCGACTAAGTGTGTACAAAAGGAAACTTACTTTGGGGGCTGGCTGATCTCGGCTGAATGGCGGGAGACCATAGAACCAAGTATCCGTGAGGGTGGCCTTGAGAATGGAGCGAGCTGAGATCTCCACCTTCTCCTTGCTGAGCTCGAATGTAGTTGTGTGGGTGCAGTCGCGGGATCCTCCCATGAAACACATCTTGTGTGCTCGGAGTTGGAGAGGGAGAACCCGGCGGCTCACCCAGGCAGCGATCAGGTCATCCTTGCGAAGTCCCAGCTTGACCAACTGCTTCAGTCGGTCGTCGGCGTGGTTCGCATCCGACACTGTCCTCTTGGGGTGATATCCCCAATTCCTCTTAGCAGTTAGAGGAGTGTTCTCGAAGGCCGGCAGCTTGATGAGATCAACCGGCTGCTCGCCGGCCGCCGGAGTAGGAATCTTCACATACAGAACCCCCTTTGCCATTTCCGGCAGGTGTCCAACCCAAGAACCCGGGGGTATGTACTGGGAGTCCGGCCGACGATCATTGCCGTCCCGGTTTGAGTCATCATTTTGGGCGCATTCGGTTTGGATTTGTTGGGGAGAACCTACTGGCGGAAGAAGAAGTATTTGGCCTAGATGTCTACCGTGGGGTAGACACCGAGATAAGCTTCACAACAAAGACAAAGGTGGATAGCATGGCTATGGCGTTAGCCAAAACATGATGGGGTTGGAGGCCGAAGTGGCGGAGGAAATCTTGCATGAACTTGGAGATTGGAAGGCCGAAGCCGCGTTTGAAATGGCTGAGGAAGACGACGTACTCACCGGGCGGGGGCTGCGGCTCCAAATCATCGCCGGGTGGCCGGCAGATGACACCGGGTGGTACCCGGCGAGTACTGACTAGCCACTGGCACTCACTGGCGGTGACGTCAGACCCCTCCCAGTTGGCGCGTGTCGAGGTAGGGCCCTCCAGATTGAGATCCGTGATGGGCTCGAGCGCCATCGGAGCGTCTCCGAAAAGCAAGAGCTTGAAGAAGGAGGCAAAGAGGGAGCATCGCAGTCGTGCGGAAACAGCGGCGCGAGGTTGAAGATGACCGCGTCGCGCAATGAAGATCTTCAGGTCCTCGGGCGCTCTCCGGCGAGCGGTGGCGCGCGGGAACGGATATGTCTTCTCTCTGCGCACGGCGCGGCAACATGAAGTGGATTCACGGCGGAGCACTTTGTACGAGTTGGGAGAGAGGAAGAAGAAAGCGCTGGGGGCAAATGACGAAGAAGTCGAGAGAATGGGCGGCGCGGGGTACTTAAACCCCACGAAGCGCAGTTACTGCCTGGGATTAACTGTGAAGGAGATCGTGCGACGTGGGGGGTTACCACGCCCGTTAGAAACGCACGAAGCAATTAACTCACGCATAACGGACGCAGTTAATCCCACGTCTCGCAATCTGCGTACTCAAGTACCATGTGTGAAATGACGCAACGGCTCGTGGGCCCGACGTGCAGTGGCAGGCGCGTGCCGTGCAACCGCATTAGACCCGAGGCGTCATGGGCTGCGGTTGCGTGACACGTGTGGAGCCTTACACGCGAAAGTAGGAAGGCTCTGGTTCGAGCGGCAAAGTTTTGTTTTGGAAATTTGGCTAATGCTATGATCTCGGCAAAATCCAAAGTAGCTTGGTCTATCCGGCTTGATGAAGAAAACTCCACATGCTACAATGGAGTAGGTCCGAGTTTGGATTGAGATCAACCGAGTTGAGGTGCAGGTCGGCTGAGAATGCCAAAGAGGTTATTTTGTTTAAGCTGGCAGGGCCCAGCTTCCAAGTTCACCGGACCCTACCAGCTTCGGGGATTAATGCCAGGGGGCTACCCCCGAGTAGGGGTAAGATAGGTGAGAAATGGAGTTCAAGGCACTGGTTATCGAGTTCGGTCATACCGAGTTGGTACGGGCCGGATAGGATGATGCTCAGCCGGGTAGGGCGCTATCCGGCAGGAAGCACAAGAGGCCAAGGGAAGATTCAAGCATCTGTCTGGGTCAGCCGGGTAGCACTCGTGTGATCCGGATAGAGGAGAAGCTTTTCTACTTGGAGGAAAAGTCAATGGAGCCGTTGAGGTGAATACCGCGTATCCTGCAGCCGTACAGGCGTGTGGTTCAACTTACTAGGTATATGGTAATCTATATCCATACGTGGGTACAGTGCGGTATGGGCGGTGTCAAGTCCTGTCTCTGACAAGGTGGACATGGCATGTCAGTGGCCTACCGTGGTGAATTACAAGGGGGACAAGACATGTCAGCAGCCTACCGCGGAGACTTTCGGCGACTCTGTCAGCGAAGACACGGAGGCGTGCGCTGCTGCACAGTGGTGTTGTCTAGTCAGTACTTCTATTCGTAGAATAGTGCATCGCGACCAGTATATAAGGTGGCCTACCCCCTCCTGCGTGAGGGTCGGTCTGATCACTAGTCATTCGGAGGACTAGGGGTGTTACCTCCACACGAGGGCCCCGAACCTGGGTAGATTGTGTTGTTTGCAGTGTTCTGAGCGCGCCAGTTAGGCGTGCGATCCCTCCCCGGATACCTACATCGTCCATCGGCTCCAACTTTAGCCATCCTATGGCATCTGTCTTCTCCACACCATGACAGATTTGTGGAGTTGGAAAACATTCAATTGCATGTTTGTTTTTGTGGAAGAAAATAAGACAGAAAAATGGCTTTTTTAGAAAAACAGAGAAAAACAGGAGGTAGCCCTCTTTCCACTTTGTTTTAAAAGCCTTCTACTATTCCAATTTTGTTTTCAAAAGATGTTTCTAAAAGTACAATTTTTTTTAACAGTCTACTACTTTGAAAACAAATTGAACTTTTTGAAGATTTGATCTGTTTCCAACAGTTAGCAAAAATTGCTAAGTCATTGACTGAACTTTTTCCGAACTTTATTTTTACAGAACTTGAGCAGTTTTTTCATTTGAATTTCTTGCAAATTTGGAAATGGGACTTTTCCAAATAGGTTCCCTCATGTTTGTACTAGCTTGGGATGTTTTTGTTTTGCTTCTAAAAGATCCATAGAGGGAGAGACACGAGTGTAAAGAGGAGGGGATAGTGAGGAGAGGGACATGGGCCGGGCGCATAGTGCATGTCACTGTGGCCATACCGCCGCCGTGTCCTGCCTCTCCTCGCCGCTGTGAAGTGCTCCCGGACCCCCTCTACTCTCCTAGCACGAGTAGGACACCGTTGCACGTCCCGGGGACACGCTCCCGTGTCCACCAACGTGAGGCCGAGCACACCCTCATGTCCCCGACCATAGCGCCATGCCTATAAGGCATCCCTCACCCCACCGCTTCGCCACACTGCTCCACTCCCTCACCAAACCCACCCCGTAGCACCCAAATGACCCCGGCCGCTCGCTGTGAGCGCCACGGGGCAGAAAATCGCCGCCGGCCACCGCAGACCTCCCGCGCAGGTGGAGATTGAACCAGTTGCTCCCACCGCTCCCTTTTGCCACCGTCGTGCTCCCCGTATGCCGTAGCAGCTCGCTGACATCACCGTTTGCCCGCTCGTGTGCAGGAGCGCCGCCGCCATCGAAGTCATCGCCGCGGGACAGCAGCTCGCCGCTGCCGTTTGAAGCCACGTCAGCTGCCAACTACTGCGCCCCTCCACTCCGAGTCCCTGCAGCCCCTGCAACACTGAGCTACCGCCCCACGCAGCCCCACGGTGAGCAATCAGGCGAATCCGCGTCGCTGTCGTGTCCGTTGTGATATAGAAGAGGGAGAGGAGGAAGATGCGCCAGGGTCGTTGATCTACGGATCAACGGATCCATTTGAACGGGATCGTTCCCACACCGTTTCAGCGGGCGCTGGGTCAGATTGGCGCGTTAGATGGGCCGCACGTAGAAAACCCAGCCCGAGCCTGTGTGTTGGTTTTTCTTTTTAAAAATTAATAGAAACGGATGCTTTACTTTTGGCATGTTAAAAATATAAATAATGAGTTTTAATTCAAACAAAAATTCATGGCAGTAGATTAACATTTTCCTAACCACATCCAACTTGTAGATCTGGATTTGGTGCAATATTTTTGCATTAGTATTTCAAATACCAGCGACTATATATTAGACCATTTGGTACATAACATTAAAAAGATATATCCATTTTGGTAAAATCAAATTGTTTTGAGTAGCCCTTGAGTAGGTCTATCAGTAGAAATTGACCTTGTATCAATGAGAGTTGTCTATAGGAAATGCCATCCATTTTGATAAATGTCGAGTGGGCATTTCTAGGATTTTTGTAGCGAGTTTAAAAAATGATTTTTGATGTGAATCTAATTGGATGAGTTTGTGTATGACTAGATCTATGTAATCCTAGCTTGGTGTAATTTTTAGAGCTCTATATTATTTTTGGTGTGCATTTCTAGATTCAACACTTTTTTCTTTATGTTAAATCTTGTGTATTTAGTTTTAAATAAATGTTTGTGCTATAGAATCTTGTTTTCTAGCATGTTTAGATGTGTTTCTGTCTTTTATAATGCTGTTTTCTTACAGTACTAGTATGTTAGGAAGTTTGGTCATGTTTGGAAATAAATAGAAATAGATAATAGCCTAGTATTGTTTTCTAGTATTTATATTGAATAGAATTTGTGAGCAAAGTATTGATAGGTTTATTACCTAGATTTTTTAGGTTGCCTTGATGAGTCCAGTACCATTTTGGTACTGATTTGTGGATATTATCACCTCTGTTAGCTTGCACTTTATTTTATAGTAAAGGATGTTTAGCATTTGCTTGACTTTTTTGACACATTCAGTGGGGAAATACACCCACCGTGTCAAAAATTTCCATTAATATATAACATATTTACAGAGTGATCTCATACAAGTTCATATGGTATCAATGATAGGGCTTTGAGCCTCTACCATGATCGACGAAGGGGGGGAGAGTGGATCCGGTGATCAAGAGCTACAACCAACTAGGAAAGGTAAATTGCAAGGATGAAAGATAACTAAAATTAGGGTTTTGTATTCTGCGTGCCTCCCAACCTCCCACTCCTACTCTTTTATATCGAAAGAGTAGGACCATGCAATGTTACCGTTTTGCCCTTTGTCTCACTTATTAAAACCCAAGGTTCGGAATAAAAGAGTTTACAATGCTAGATAAAAATAGGTATCTAGAAGGAAAATAGCTAATGAAGGGTAAATGGCATAAGGATCCTGACAGTGCTCCCTCCTTGAGACAATACATCATGTATTGAAGTTGGGGAAGATGTTCTTCACGAAGTCTTCAGATTCCCATGTTGCTTCTTCAGGATCCATGTTTTCCCACTGAATCTTGAGCTACTTCTTTCCGTCGGCATCTTCACGAGTGTCCAGCACCGCACAAGGATCGAACTTGACCTTACCATCAGGTGTAACCAGCGGAAGAGTATGGTGTGGAATAGCTTTGGGACCTAGGTGCTTCTTAAGTTGGCTAACATGGAAAACGTCGTGAAGTTTGGAATCATTAGGTAGCTGCAATTTGTAGGCCAGTTTGCCAATAGCCTGGAGTACTTTGAATGGACCATACCATCTGGGTGATAACTTGCGAGGAGCTCCAGTACCCAAAGCATGAGCTCGGTGATGGTGCATCTTTAGATATACCATATCTCCAACCAGGAATGAGCGAGGAGTTCGTTTCCTATCAACCTATTTCTTCATTGTCGCTTGAGCCTTTTCAAGTTGCTGTTTCAGGATTGTTGTCATCGAGTCCTTTTGTTCCAGGATCTCTTGGGAATCTGGAGACAAGTTGCTGTCAGGAGGTAAAGCTGAGAGAAGAGGAGGTTTGTACTCGTACAAAGCTTCAAATGGGGTCATTTTGATTGCTATATGATAGGAGCTGTTGTACCACCACTCGGCTGAAGGGAGCCAGTCACTCCATTTCTTGGGTTCCGAGGAGGCCATGCATCTTAAGAATTGCTCCAAGCACTGATTAAGCCTTTCTGTTTGTCCATCAGATTCAGGATGGTAGGCTGTGGTGAAGTGGAGAGAAATATTAAGAGCCTTGAAGATCTCCCTCCAGAGTTTGCTCGTAAAGATCCTATCCCTGTCAGTTGTGATGACAGTAGGTGGCCCATGTAGTTTGAAAATTGTCCCCATGAATATATCAGCTACCTTTTGAACTGTGTAAGGGTGTGACATAGCAATGAAGTGCCCATATTTTGTTAGTCTGTCAATGATCACCAATATCACATCTTTGCCTCTTGACTTGGGGAGTCCTTCAATGAAGTCCATACTGATTTCTGCCCATTTACTTGTTGGTATTGGAAGAGGGTCAAGGAGTCCAGGATAAGGAACATGTTCACTTTTGGATACTTGACAAACTGGACATTCAGCCACTTGCTTGGTAATCAGTTTCTTCATGTTAGGCCAGTAAAAGATTTGCTTGATTCTGTATAGTGTCGCTCGAATGCCTAAGTGACCACCCAATATAGAAGCGTGAAAGGTTTGGAATATTTTCTCTCGCAGGTCAGTAGATGATCCAATGTACAGCCTTATTTTATATCTTAACAATCCAGATTGCAATGTAAAATTTTGCTGACTGTTTGGTGTTATTGTTAGCTCTTGCAGGAGTTTGGTGCATGCATTATCGTTAGCATAAGACTCTGATATCTCTTAAGTCCAAGTTGGGATTGCAACAGACAGAGTAGCACATTTATCTGGCTCATTATCTTGAAATTGGTGTGATAGTGCATCAACAACCTTGTTCTCGAGACCTTTCTTGTATTCGATCACATAGTCGAATTCCAATAGCTTTAACATGAGTTTATGCTGTATCCCTTCAAGCAGTCGCTGGCTTGCCAAGAACTTGAGGCTATACTAGTCTGTTTTGATGATTAACCTGTTCCCTAAGAAATAATGTCTCCATTTCTTGAGAGCCTCTAAGATTGCCATAGCTTCTTTTTCGTATATCGATTTGGTGCTGTTTTGTATCCCCAGGCATTGGCTAAAGAAAGCTAGAGGTTTGGAGTTCTGCATGAGCACTGTTCCTAGTCCAGTTGTGCAAGCGCCAGTTTCAAGGATAAATGGCAAGGAGAAGTCAGGCAGAGCCAGCAAGGGGGGATTGGCCATGGTGGTCTTCAACTGATCAAATGCTTGTTGTTGTTCTTGCCCCCAATGGAAGGAATCTTTCTTGAGAACCGCGTAGAGGGGTTGACAAATGGTGGCATAATGCTTGATGAATTTCCTGTAGTAACCAGTTAAGCTAAGCAATCCTCTGAGCTTCTTAATGTTCACTGGTTTCTTCCAGTTGAGGATATCAACAATTTTAGATGGATCTGTCTTGACACCTTCACTGTTGATGATGTGACCCAAGTACTCAACTTGTGGCTGGGAAAAATAGCACTTTGTTAATTTTGCTTGTAGGAGTTGTCCTTGAATGTTTGCATCACCTGGTGCAGGTGAGAGATATGTTCAGGCAAAGACTTGCTATAAACCAGTATGTCGTTGAAGAAGACCAAAACGAATTTCCTCAAGAACTTGGCAAACACTTCATTCATTAACTTCTGAAAGGTGGCTGGAGCATTACAGAGGCCAAAAGGCATGACAGTGTATTCATAGTGCCCCAGGTGGGTCGAAAATGTTGTTTTAGGGATATCTGCTTCACTCATCCTAATTTGGTGATACCCAGATCGTAGATCAAATTTGGAGTATATGGTAGCTCCATTTAATTCATCCAAGAGGTCTTCGATCACTGGAATTGGAAACTTATTCTTGACAATGATTTCATTCAATCCTCTGTAATCAACACACAACCTCCATGACTTGTCTTTTTTTCCGACAAGGATTATGGGAGAAGAGAATGGACTAGAGCTTGGCCTGATCTCGACAGTTTGCAATAATTGGGCCACTAGTGTTTCCACTGAATATTTTTGAGCGTGTGACATCCTGTATGGTGTGATGTTTGGTATTTTAGTACCCTGAAGCAACGGAATTTGGTGATCGCAGTTTCTTTTAGGAGGGAGGCCTTTTGGGGGTTGAAAGATATCCTGGAATTGATGTATCAAGTTGGTGACCTCCTCGGGTAGGCTTTTTGAAGTAGCCTCAATCACCTCTGGGGAAATGGTGTTATCTGGCAACAGCAGATACCCCGTGGCTCCTTGTTTTGTCATTTTGTTGCATTGAGCAGATGAAATTAGCAAGCTATGCTTGGGCAGCAAATAATCATGCAACTTCTGAAGTGTCCCATCAATTTCCAGTGAGATGTGTCCGTCGACAAAGTCGAATGTTACCGGATTGTATTGTTTGAACCAGTTCACACCAAGGATGATATCTGACCCATCAAGGCCTAGTATCCTGAAATAAGTTGAGAACTTGTGGCCCTGAATTCTAAATTTGCAGTTAGTGGCCATATATTGTGAGACCAAGGTTCCTCCACCTGCAACCTTGACAATTCTCTTGTCCACTTGATGCAGTGGTATGTTGTGCTTTGCTGCAAAGGCACTGTCCATAAAGGTATTGGTGCTCCCAGTATCTGCGAGGGCCAAAGCATGTGCTTGGTTGAATTGTAGTAACAAGGAAAGAGTGCCTTCTGTTGGGCATCCATGATAAGCAGCAGACGAAATGCTCATGATTTTCTCCTTTTGTTTCTCTGGTGGGGGTGGTTGTTGCTCAGGGATAGTCTGTTTAGTGTGCTCCTCGCTATCCAATAACTGGTGTTGTGTGATAATTTCTTCTGAATCAGTGTCTTGCTCCACGTGACCCTGCATCTGAATTGCATTCAGTGCTTTTTGCATTGGCGTGCACTTGTGGCCAATTGTCCAATTCTCGGGGCAATACCAACATTTTCTTGGTTCTCGAGGTTTGTCATTGGGGGCTCTGGGCCGAGAGTCTCTGTTGGAGAACTGCCTCTGTGTAGGAGTGGAATAATTCCTGTTTGACGTTTGCGTGATCACAGGTTTCTTTGTACTCGAAAGGTATGCTTTTTCATATTGTCTCGCATACCAATAAGCTGACAGCAATGTGGAAGGTTTCTGACACTGCACTGTATGTTTGATAGCCTCTTTGAGTTCACTGATAAACCTCTCGACAAAGAAATCTTGTGGTAAGTATGATTTTTCTCTTTTCATCTGCATCATCCAGTCCTCATAAGCGTCAATGTATAAATTAACTGACGTTGTCTGCTTGAGTTGCTGCAGCAGGTCCATCGAATCAGAGCTTGTATTGTCTGGAAATCTTTCAGTGATGGTGTCACTCAACTGTCGCCATGAAAAGTTCTGGAGATTCATACTATTGAGCCAAGTCTTGGCATGTCCTCTGATATGAGCAAGCCCCCACCTAACTCTGGTTTCTTCAGGGATATTCACCAGACGGAAGATGTCTTCGCATTCCATAATCCATGCTCGGGGAGCGTTGCCAGTGAAGATAGGTAGCTCGACATGCGGAGCGCGCAAAGATGGGTCAACAGCAGTTTGCATCAGGGGAGCGAAACACGGCGTAGGTGGGACATGATCATTAGGAGGTGGTGTCGTGTGGTTGGGTGGGAGTGGGGGTGGGTAATGATATGGGTTGTTTTGAGCAAATGGCGGGGGAAAGTATGTAAAAAATGGATTTTGGGGAGGGTAGAAGGAGAACGGTGGTTGCTGTGGGTTGTTGATGGCATTTTCGGATGAATTTGGTGTTTGGTAGTGCTGGGGCTGGTTTTGTGGAGTGGTGTATTGCGAGTAGTGGGGAATCGGCGGTGGTTCGCTTGCTTTCGTGACAATGGTGTTGGTGTTTGTAAAGATTGGTGTGGGGGAGGTGTTTTGACGAACACCTTGTGTGCTGGGTGGGTATGTTGGTAGGGGTAGTTGATCCGGGGTGAGGTTTCCGAGCTGGGGTGGTGGAGGTGGGGTAGAAGATGCCGGCTGGGAAGGTGGAGTTGGCATGGCGGCCGTATTGCTGGCGGGAGTGGTGCTCGGAGTGGGTAGTTCGGTGATCGGGGACATTGGGATGGAGGATGGCAGAGGGGGCGTGGTAAAGCCGTTACCTTTCGTCGTTGCCGGAGCGTGCTGAGGGCGGACCTTGTCGGCAACAACAGATCGGAGCATATCTTTGAGCTCCCGCATCTCCTCCTGCATAGTGTTGAAGGCGGCGTTTGAATCCGCCCGGTGGAGGTCGAAGCGCCGGCCAATTCTGAGGATCTCACGCGGAACGTGATCCTTGATGGCCTCTTGAGCTAATAGATCATCTTCGTCCGAAGCGTCCTCGACAACGGCATCGGGCAACTCCTCGGTGGCTTGTTCACCCGCAGCCGCTCGGTTGGCCTGTTCGCGCGAGGAAGAACGAGAGCGACGAAGAGGGGCCATGGGGAAAGGCGTGGAGGGATTTTACGACCAGATCGAAGCGATCTTGGCAACCTTGAGCGGGGGCGGGGAAAAAAGGTGGTGATTTTTGGGAGGCGACGGAGGAGGCGATTTTGTCGGAGCCAGGAGTACGGTGGTAGGAAGGGGGAGGTGGTGGGTTTGGGAGTTGGTAAGGGTAAGATCAGGAGCAAGATCGGTGCTCTGATACCACGTTGATAGGGCTTTGAGCCTCTACCATGATCGACGAAGGGGGGGGGAGAGTGGATCCGGTGATCAAGAGCTACAACCAACTAGGAAAGGTAAATTGCAAGGATGAAATATAACTAAAATTAGGGTTTTGTATTCTGCGTGCCTCCCAACCTCCCACTCCTACTCTTTTATATCGAAGAGTAGGACCACGCAATGTTGCCCTTTGTATCACTTATTACAACCCAAGGTTCGGAATAAAAGAGTTTACAATGCTAGATAAAAATAGGTATCTAGAAGGAAAATAGCTAAATGAAGGGTAAATGGCATAAGGATCCTGACAATCAAGCCATCGAGTCATGCCATCTTTAAGAGATGGTTTAGCTTTATGTCTAGCTAATGAAAAGTTCTCTTAAAAAAAATTAACACATAGATTAATATCTTTTTGGAGCCCATCAAAGATGATCTTGTTTCTATGGTTCCATTATGTCCAAGAGCCTATAATGAGTATTTCTTTGAAGTAGACAGTCTTGTATTTGATTCTGCCCAATTGTATCAAAGCCATGTAATAAAGTGTGTTCTCCCATTGGAAACCAATGTGCTCCCAGAAGTCTTTACTGAATGGGCATCCAAAGAATAGGTGGTGGAGTTCTTCATTATGATCATCCTCACATAGAACACAAGCTTTGGTTGGTATATGAATTTTTTTCTGTTGAGAAGATCTCTGGTGTTCAGTCTATCGTGTAGGAGAAGCTAGAAGAAGAATTTATGCTTGGGTAGTGTACATGATCTCCAGGTCCATAAGAAGGGTTTAGGGGCAGTGGGAAAAGGCCTGAGCATCTTATAAGTTTTGTTGTTCTTGTATGTGGTATTTGTACCAGGTACATACCACCTATCATTCTCTTGATTGTTAGCCAATGTGAATAGTTTGTCTTTGAAGGCATGGTTTTGTTGCATAGAAATATCAGATAAAGGTGTATGAAAGAGGTCATATATGTCACCATTATTGTTATACTCAATGGCAGATTTCAATGAGATATTGTCATATCTATCATATGAGCATAGCTGTGGGAATTGCCTGACAAAAGTAGTATCTTCCCATGATCCTCTCCATAGACCAATGGTATCCCCAGTTCCAGTCTTGCATTTGATATGATTCATAAACTTGTCCAGGAGTGAATGACAGTCTTTCCACCAAAAAGATCCACATGGTCTAGTGTGTTGTGGAAATTTTCCATCATGATAGTGTGCCTGCCATATAAGATTGACCCATGGGGTATCATGCATATTCATGAATTTATATAGGTATTTCATAAGCAGAGCATTTTCTGTGTTCTGAGATCAAGCACACCCAGTCCACCAGCCTTCTTAGGTTTACATACAGTATTCCATTTGACAAGACATTTACCCCTTTTTTCAACATCCTTACCATCCCACAAAAAACCTCTGGAAGACTTCTCAATATGTTCTATAACTGCAATGGGCAATTTCAGAGTGCATAGTGCAAAGTTGGGTATAGCTGAGATAATAGATTTGACAACAATGAGTCTGCCATCATAGGATAGTGTGTCAGCAATACCAATCAATCTTCTATAAATTCTCTCAATGATACCAATAAAATCATCAATTCTGGGTTTAGTAGTACCCATGGGCAGACCAAGATAAGTAAATGGCATTGATTCAGTCTTGCAACCAATAGTATTAGCAAGCATGCTGGATTGTTCGTTGGAAATGTTGATAGGGCCAATAGATGTTTTATGATAATTCACTTTGAGTCCAGTAGATCTTGAGAATTTATCCAGTATACCTTGTAGGTATAGTAATTGAGTGGCATTTGCTAGCATAATGATCAGTGTATCATCAGCATACCGAATGATAGGGAAATCCATATTAAAGTGATCGTCCAGGGGACAGGAGAGAAATCCTTCATTCCATGCATTATTGACTGCATATTCCAGAAGTTCTGATGCATTAACAAATAAGAGAGGGGACAATGGGTCTCCTTGTCTAACACCCCTTTTACATAGAATGGTCTTGCCTGGTATTCCATTAAGCAAAATAGATGTGGATGCAGAGTGTAGTATGCTGTTAATCCATCCAATCCATTTGCTACCAAAGCTCATAGAGTAAGCATATGAATGATAGCAGAGAATTTGATTTTGTCGAATGCTTTTTCAAAATCAATCTTGACAATAATGGTTTCCTTCTTAGATTTATGGCATAAATGAATGTACTCAAACGCCCATGCAAGGAAGTCTTGGATAGTTCTTTTCCTGATAAAGCCATATTGATTTTTGTGGATGATAGGGATAATTATATCTTGGAGTCTATTAGCAAGTATCTTAGTGATTATTTTGAGTGGAGTGCTGACCAGGGAAATAGGTCTATAATCATTGACACTTTTAGGGTCCTGGCATTTTGGAATAAGCGCAATGAATGTAGTGTTGATACTACATAAATCCAGAGAGCCATTGTGAAAATCCAGACATAGATTGTAGAAATGATCTTTAATGATAGGACAACATTTTTTCATGAAAGCACCATTGAAACTATCTAGCCCTAGAGAATTATCTGGGGGCATACTAAAGACAATATCATCAATTTCGCTATTAGTAAATGGGGCCTCAATGGATGAGAAGTCAATATTTGTATTTATAGTAATAATCTCCTGTAGGTTGAAATGCATTGGGCAATTATCAGAAATGCCAATTCCGTCTTTGTAACTACTCCATAGAACATCAGCTTTATCCTCAAGGTCACATACCATATTATCAGAATCAATTGTCAACGATGCAATATAATTACATCTATAACTTTTGGTAGCAATAGTATGGAAGAATTTTGTGTTTTCTCCACCAAGTTGAGCCCATCTGATCTTAGCACGACTTCTCCAAAATATTCTTTTGGCTTCAAGTAGATGAGTGAGATTTTTTTTGAGAGCCACCCTGAAGTTGGTTTCCTGTGTGGATAGTATTATTTGTTCTTCTAGTCCATCAATAATAGCCAGAACACATGATTCAATGATTTTATTGAGTTGTGAGAAATTTTTGCTCCATTTTTTGAGTCCTTGGCGCAAGGTCTTGAATATTCCAGTAATGTCTTGTGCTGGGTTTTTATAAACCCCCTATTGAACCAATGCTTGTTGATAACATCCAAGGATCCTTCAAATTGCATCCAATATTCTTCAAATCTAAATAATTTGCACTTAGGTATATAGGTGCCAACCTGAACCTTGATAGGTATGTGATAAGATGATAAATTAGATAGAGGGTTGGCCACAGTGTTGGGGAAATTATTATTCCAGTTGCTAGCTGTGAAAATCCAATCAAGTTTAACCAGAGGGGGATCAGTTTGCATATTGATCCATGTGTATGCTCTTCCTTTAATGGGGACTTCTTCAAGATCATGATATGAAATAATAGAATTAAACATCAACATGTGTTGAATATCTCCTTCCCCTCTGTTTCTATTGTGATTACATCTGATAAGATTGAAATCCCCAAGAATGATCCAATTGTGCAAAGGGGTATTATCAATACTGTATAGCCAATCAAAGAAATTTTGTTTGTCATCATGGTAGTGATGTGCCAAGTATGAGCACTAATTTTGCAGGCCAATTCAACTATAATATGGTATTTATTAGCACTGGTCGTATTACCATGGAAGAGGTTTCCATTCCAAATAGTGATGATTCCCCCATAACTGCCATTAGATGGGAAAAAGGAGTATTGATTAAATCGTTTAGGACATAATTTTTTGATGTATGCCAAGTCAAAAAGCCCTCTCTTAGTTTCTTGGAAGCAAATAACATTGCAATTGGAGGCATCAATATTCTTCCTGATATCATCCCATCTGGTCTTTGAGTTAATGCCACTTAGATTCCAGTCTAATATTATCCAGTTTCTATCCATAAAAACATGATATAATGAGGTAGGACCAGTATTACATAATAGTACTGGAGTGGCTTCTCAATAGTATACAAGAGATGATTGTAAGAGTGGTATGCATTATTATCACTGGGAATCCAAGACCTCCATGAATTCCAAATAAATAGCCTCATCAAGATAAAATAAGTGAAATTCCAGAGAGCATGTGATAGTACCAAAATATTACAAATAGTAGCATGTCGGAATAGGCAATTGATTGACCAAATATTCCACAAACTAGAGAAAAATAAATAGCCATGAGATAGTTTGATGGCTATTATTATTACATAAAGTGGAATTCTTCTATTCCACACTATCATTGGTACTGTCATAGTCAAGAGCATCATCAGATAAATCCCTAGGATTCATCTGGCAAGATCCAACCCCCAAGGCCCTGATGTTGTCGTTGCTGAGGTGTGGAGGAGGGGGGCTTGATCATCAATAACTTGAGCAACATGAGAAGCAGGCTGGTGGGCAGCATTGTCAACAACACCTTCTGGGATAATGCCATCTTTATATCCTCCATGAAGAATAGCCAGTCTGTTGCTCCTTCTGACTTGAGTGGCAGATGCTGGAACCTTACCTTTCTTCTTCAGAATGTTCGTGGAGGTGGAAGTGGCAAAGGAGCTAGGGCCATATTCTTCCATATGCATGATGTTGGTGTTGTCAGATTGCTGAATAGTGGGTGCAGGCAAATGGAGAGCATCATGGTCAGCCTGTTCAACCTCCATCAGATTGTTGTTATTCTGTGGATTATCCTCAACATGCATGTCCTCCTCAACAGCAGGTGGGTCATTGAGGACAGGGGCAGCATTCTTAGGTGCAGGTGCTTGTGGGCTCTAAGGTGGGGTCACCATAGCAGTTTCACCATCAGCAGCAGGTGCAGCATGCCCATGCTCAGGTGCAACATGAACTTGATTTGGTGCGGCATAATTCAGGTTCACAATGCCCTCATGATCAGCATGCCAGATGGCAAAATCATCAACTACCATAGGTACTGGGTGTGGGTTAGCACCATCTGGTGGCAATGGGTCTTCATCACCAGCAATAACCCCAAGCATAGTGGCTGATAGAATGATTATGGGGCAGGACCAGGATCCACCATTGCCTTCATCAGATTGGTTCTGGATCACAACCATACTAAGTGGAACACGGTCCAAGTCATAAACCCTAATCTTAACAAGGATCCTAGCTCTATTGGCATTATCTATGTTCCATACAAGTACACGGCCATACTGAGCTAGAGTTTTGACAATGGTATCCAAGTCCCTGCACTCAAATGGATAATTCATGAGCATAATCAAACAGTCATGAGTAAAGGTGGAAGCACGATGGTTTCTACCTCTATTGTGAGCAAGGATTATAAGTACTGTATCACCAATGAAGTAAGGGTTGTACTGGATAGCTTGATCTTTGTCACTAACATCCTGGAATCTAACAAGTACAACACCCATACCAGATGGTGAAATTTCGCGGATGATGTAGTGGCGGACATGCTCGAGATGATGCCTGATGAGCGTGGCGGTGCCATTGAAGAGAGCAGGGTGGGATTCTGGCGCGATGTCGATGATGTCCCAGTCGTCGCAGTTGTGTGGGAGATTCCCACCGACTACCGCATATCCTCTATGCAGGCATAGGGGATTAGGCGGGATAAATCCAGCACCATTGAGAAGATGGGGCACGGAATCGCATGGGTAGTTTGTCACACCCCAGTTTTTGGGTCACTTGTAACACAATGAGAGGAGCCATTTTTGTTAGCCAACAAAACTTTTCATGCACTTGTGTAATCCAACATTATGTAATGAACCATGAGTATCTATGCAATGCAAGCAAGCCTTCGATTAAAATCATTTATCCTTTTTCGTGAGGTTTTTGATTTGTTTCTGTGTTAGTTTCTATGTGATGATTTGAATATTTTCATCCCAAATCTTGTAAAATTGTTGTTTTCAAACTATTGATAATATTTGGCCTTGTTTGAATCAAGAAAACAAATTGGCAAAAGAATATTTAGATGTTTTATTTTAAGTTTTCTATAGAAACTTGTTTCTGAAAAACTAGCCAAGTAGCTGTTTTTATTTCATGTTATCTATATGCTAGGGAATCATATTTTATGTTTTCTTGGCATGAATGTGTTCTCTAATATATAGACTACAAATTTTTGAGCTTGTTTTAAAATTTGGTTTGAGAAAACAATCAAATGCTTGATGGTTTTTTGTGTCAAGAAAATAAGGCAGAAAAGTGGTTTTTAGGAAAACAGAGAAAAACAGGAACTAGTTGTTTCCCACCTTGTTTTCAGGTCCCATTTGAATTTCAAATTGGTTTTCTTTTGATTATTCTGAAAGTACAAATCTTGCTTAACAAAATCAAACTTTGAAAACAAATTTTGGCAGGGGTTTGGTTCTTGAAAACATAACCAACTTTTGCTTAATCTTGTCTGGTTCCAACACTCAGCCAAATCGACTAAGTCATTTTTTGACTGAAACTGAAATTCAGAAAAACTGTGAAATGCAACCAACTTTAGATAATCATAACTTTTGAATTGCGAGGAGTTAAGATGTGCCACTTGGACTTCTAGAAGCCCTTTGTTTCCTTAACAAATCCATAGCCTTGGATGCTCGAGAGATTGACCAGAGAGGAGAGGGGAGGGTCGGGTTCAAAGATGAAAAGGGAGTGGGAGTGCCATGGGCATGCTGACAGAACGCCACTGTGCAGGAGCACTGTCGCCTTGCCCGTGCTCTCTTCACCTCATACTCACATTGCTGGCATTGACTTTCCCCTAGACACGCCCAAAGGGCAGGAGGCACGACATGGGTGCCGGGAACACGACCCCGAGCTCATCCCTGCCACCCCGAGCATGCACTCGTGCACCCGCCCGTGTCACCGTGGTTATAAAGCCACGGGTACTCTCACACCTCGCCTTCCCACTCACCTCACTCCACCCTCACCCCAGACGCAGAGCACACACGCCCTAGGCTCTGTGTGAGCCCAGAGAGCCCGTAGACGCCGTCGACCACCGCGAAGAGCAAAGGCAGGTGGAGCATGCCGTGGGCACTCCCTCCCCTCTTCCCTGCCTCCGTTGCACTCGCCTCCGTCCATAGACCCCCTCTGACATGACCCCTTGCCCTCTCGTTTGCAGGAACACCAGGGAGCTCGCCAGAGCCGCCGCGGACCCGCAAAAGCGCGCCGTCGACTGGAGCCACCCCGAGCCACAACGACACTGCCCCTGCACTGCATCGACCACGTGAGACCATCCCAGCAGCGCGCCATCGCCCTACGCAGCCCCTAGGTGAGCTAACCGTGACCTCGTCGCCGTTCGGCCGTTCCGCCTGCACGGGAGAGAGATAGGAGAGGAGGGAGACGACCGTGCGTTGTTGATCGTGAGATGAACGACCACGTTTGAACCGCGCAGCGGTACGTGCGCCGCGCGCTTGCGGAAGCGAGATGGGCCGCAAGGGCTTAGCAGGCCGCCCGCACGGTAGAAAACCCCAGCCCGCACAAATTTCTTTTTCCATTTTAGAACTAACAGAAACTTGCACTTTGCTTTAATCGTGTCAAATAATAGCGAAACTCAAAAATAAATCAACAAAAATTCCCAGTGATAGATCTACTAATTCCATAACGCATGCAACTTGTAGATCTACTTTTGGATCATTATATTGCAGATGATAAATCTTGTGCTACACACTGTCTGTTAGAGTAAAAATAGGATAAATTTTTGTATGTGTGTTCATTTTGTGCAAACTAAAATTCTCTTAGTATCTCTTGACTAGATCTATCAGTAGGGCTTGACCTCACATCAAGGTGAGATACCATTTGGAAATGACATCATTTTTGGTATGTGACCAGTAGCCTATTTTAGGATTTTTAGAAGTTGATTAAAAATACTTTTTGATCTGAATCCAACTGGATCTGTTAGTATATGCATAGATCTATGTTATCCAAGCTTTCTGTGATTTTTAGAGCTCTAGATTATTTTTGGCAACAGATCTAAGATTTTGCACTTTTCTGTTAGAAATAGAATGTGTAGAAATAGTTTAGAATAATTGCTTGCTAGTTGTTATTTTGTTTTCTAGCATGTTTAGGTTTTGTTCTTAGTGTTAACAGGTTGTTTACTCACAGATCTAGCATGTTAGAAAGTGTGTGCATGTTTGGAAAAGATATGGAACTAGTGTGCGCATAGTATTGTTTTCTAGTCCTTATTTTTAAATAAATCTCGTGAGCAAGTGTAGCTAGTTTTATTACCTAAGTTTTTAGTGGTGATTTGTTGGGTCCAGTACCATTTTGGTATTGGTTATTAGTTGTTGTCACCTCTGTTAGGTTGCACTTAATTTCTTAGAAAATCATGTATAGCTTTGAGTGTTTATTTGTTCATAGTAGGTTATTTTTCACTAGCATCATTAGTTGTATTTTTGTTTGGTGAAAAGTTTGTTTTCCACAAGTAGGACCAGAGGCTTAGGACCTCTTTATAGGCATGGAAAACCTACTGGAACACCCACTGGGTCCATCTCATGTTGGTGAGAAATGGCATTTCTCCACCATAGTAGTAGTAGTAGTTAATATGGTTGTTTTAGTGTATGATTGTCGATTGTTGTGTTGCACACTAGAGTGTTATTTTTATTTTGTGCATTGCTTGCTGTATGGTTAATTTGGTGTCATTGCTTGCTTAGTTTGGTTCTGATTGAGTGTCCTTATTTTATTTTTGCGACGATAGAAAACGAGGAAGAGATAGTTGGTGCCGGAGGATATTACTATCACTCCTGTTGCTACCACGAGCAAGACCCTCAACTCCACCAAGGCAGGCCATCCTTAAAGCTTGCTGTTATACTACTTATCATTATCTATCATGCATGTTTTAATTCTGAAGTTTTACAAAAAAAACTTGATTACCAAAACTATTTTTGAGTGGCTATTATTACTATTAATATTATATAGGTATATTATCACATTGCCATTAGTCAACTTGGTGTTACCAAGCCTATTAGCCACCATAAGGTATATAAATACCGCCAAAGATAATAACTTTGAGTCCCTAAGTGGACATTTTAAAAATGTGCTTTTGCAAACAAATGACTTATGAAAAGTCCACGGTGAAAAAGCGGGACCTTGATTCACCGGGGGAGTGAAAGAGTGTGTTTCAAAAATGTTTACAAAAGACACATAACCTAGTCTTCGCTGGACAACCAAGACGTACTGCCACTCTACCCCGACATGGGTACGGGGCCTATCTAGATACTTGTTCTTGTTAGTGTGTGTCATATCCCAAAATGCTATAGAGAGGATGATACTCTGAACCAAAATGTCGCCAGGAGGGAGAAACGGGACATACACCGTGAGGGATTAAGTTCTCCTCTGGGTGCGACAATTGGGTCTCCTGTTGTGGCGATGTGCGACATGGTGCCAGGGAGAAAAAACCCAATTGAAGGGATAGTCATATACTAGCTTGGTAAGAGTGGACAGTTAGGATCATTCTTCTGATGCTTGCATATCGCTGTGTCGATCCATGGGTAGTTCATGGAAGATGATTGGATCTTGTGGAATGTGTACACCTCTGCAGAGTAAACCTATTCCGAATAGTCGAGCCCTCGGATATGGGCAGTTGAAAGGCCATGTTGCTAGCATTGTGTCATTTTTCAAAAGGATGTTTTGAAAACGAAGGACTTGTACCTGAGAGGTACCGATGAAGAAAGCTAGAATTGTTTTCCAAGAAGTTTTGCAAAGAAAACTTTATTTTATAAAACAAGTTTATAAAACCTCTTGTACATGCGATATCTACAAGAGACAGAAATTATAATATTTTCTTTTGAAGTATCTTCTTCAACAAAGATATAGAGATGTTAAAGCAACCATAATGTTATATTACATACACCATGGGTAGTGAGCCCTATTTATAGCCTACCTATCCACCATATAAGCATATACTTGCATTTGTAAGTTTATAAAGGATGACTTGCAGAGTACATTCAAATGTACTCATATTGGTTTGGCCCTTGGCTATTTACTTGGCCAGACTTTGAGGAGATGCCACCTGAGGAGGAGTATGAGGAGGATTACTTTTTTGACGACTATGCGGATTAGGCCCGGCTCCCGGTCAGCAGCCTGTTGGTGAAGGCGTGACATGGGATATCTATGTTATGTTATGTTTCCGTTGTGTGTTGTAAGACTTTGCCTGTCCTGCGTGACAGCTACTAAGACTTGGTCATGTGACCATTTCTTGTAAGACTATTTTATTCGTGTAATGGATAATGTATCTATGTACCAACTACGTATGTTGTTCACGACTGAATTCCTGGGATCGTGAATGTATGGATATGGGGGGTTCTGGACCATTCGGTTTGGGGCCTCTACAAAGTTTGTATCAGAGCTATCCTGACCTTAGGAGCCCTTAGTTAGCATGGCCGTGAACAAGTACTCTGAAAATCTATAATATACTTAAGTGACTAAGTTTCAAAACATTCTTATAACTATCTTCCCTATTTTACCGAACTCTACTTACATTAAGTTATATCATGTTCCAAACTAAAATTTTGCACACTTGGGTCTAACTTAAGCTTAGTTAAAATTTTATGTAGATGGAAGTGTTGTTCACCGAGGCTTGCCAGTTGGGGCTGGCGAGAGACGTGGCCTTCCTTTTCGAGCAGAGGCTCATAGAGATGATGGAGCTTATCGATCGTCCGGTTCCCGAGCTGCGGGGAGGGATGATCTTCGGTCCTCCTATTGAGAGAGACTGGTTCGTGGAGTGTACTATTCGTCCTCCGCTGACCACTCCTTCAGCAGAGACGTTCGTCTACACCGTCGTTGAGCGCTCCTGGCAGGAGGGCGCAATTAGGGTGTTCCAGGAGGCTATTGCACGCCTGGCTCACCTAAGAGACTACCAGTACCTGGGTACTCGCTTTGAGTTTCTCGGGAGGAGAGACGAGACTGGCACACATGTTGCCGTGCCGCAGGATCTCGATGGTATGGGTCCTCACCTGGAGGACATGGAGATCTTACGGCAGCGCACTCAGCGTCGACTGGATGACATGAGCATTCTGCAGCAGACCATAGTTGCGGAGTGTCGTCTTCTAGTTACCTACCTGGGTAAGGTGACAACTGACCTTGACACAGCGACCGCCCGGACCCGATCCTTGGAGGGGCAGCTGCGGACCACTCGTCTGGCCCGTACCTGTCTCACCACCAAGGTGGAGGCACTTTAGGATGCCAACGCGATTCTGCGTGGGCGATTTATGACCGCGAGAGAGGACCTAGCTACTCGGGACTCCACACTCGAGGAGCTGGAGGAGGATAACACCGAGCTCCACAGGGAGAACGAGGATATCCTAGTCGACGATGACATTCTACCAGATGATGATGGAATGGATATGAGCGAGCAGAGCAGACAGGAGGACGACGACTTAGCCGAGGATTTTGATCCCGAGGAGATCCTTTTCGACGGAGACAGCGAGCAGGACTAGTCGTAGTACCTCTTAGCTTTTGGAGTTGTGCCAGTGAGATGCACGCCGACCCTATGAGGCAATTCTCCCTATGTAGCTCTGAGGAGCATAGTTGTGTTAGGTATCTGTTGTTTGTGTTGTGCTATGTATGACTCTATGCTATGAACGTGATGCTTGCTTGAGTGATAACTATGCTTGAAACTTTGTATCAAACCATAAATCTTTATCTAAGTTTTATCACTTGTCATTTCTTTTTGGTTTTTAGACACTCTTTTTAGTTGCCTAGTTTTGTTTTCAAAAACAAGGAAGTCTTGCTGCATAGTCTTACACATGTTTCACTAAACATCATGCCGCCTCGCCGGGAACCACCACCACCACCCCCGCCGTCGATGGAGGCATTGTTGGCACTTATGATGGAGGATCGCCAGGCCACTAGAGCTGAGAATGCTGCCACGATTGCTACCCTGCAGCAGTTGGCCGCTGCCAGCGCCAACAACAACAATAACAACAACGGCGATGGCAACGGTAATGGTAGACGATCGAAGCTGAAGGTGTTCCAGCAAACCAACCCTCCAGTTTCCACCAAGATCGTGGAACCACTAGACGCTGACGATTGTCTTCGCACCATCGCCAACAATCTGGAAGTGGCATCAGTGGAAGACAATGACAAGGTGTTGTCTGCCACCAACTTTCTTGCTGGACCAGCAAGGACTTGGTGGGAGACTACCCTTTCCACTGTCGCCGCTGGCCACGTTTTCACTTGGAAAGACTTCTCTGCCCGGTTCCGCAAATATCACATCCCTCAGGGTGTGATGAACATCATGAAGGATAAGTTTCTGAAACTGCGGCAGGGAGGAATGACTGTGTCAAAGTACTGGGAGGAGTTCACTCTGTTGTCCCGGTATGCACCTGATGAAGTTAACACTAAAGCCAAGAAGAAGAAGAGATTCTTGAATGGGTTGCGCGATGAGTTGCAGTGTACCCTAGTGGTCATACCATTCCTGGATCTGGAGTCACTCGCAGATTCCGCGATGATGATGGAGCACAAGAGGCAGAGTGCCTTTGACAACAGAAAGAGGAAGATGCAGTACCAAGGTGGACCTAGTGCACCCAGAAACCGCCCCACACCCTATGCCAGGCCACCACCACCACACAGGGCGCCTGCTTATGCGCCAAGACCCAACCATAACAACCACAACCACCACCATGGCCACAACAACCACAACAACCACCACAGCAACAACAACTGTGCATCCTATGCACCCAAGCCAGGAGGCAATGGGAATGGAAATGGAAACAAGTCCAACCATGCCGCCAAGCAAAACCAGAACCAGAAGCCTGTTGGAGGATGCTTTGTTTGTGGGAAAGAAGGACACTTTTCCCGTGGATGCCCAAGCAAGAGCACTCCCCCAGCTCAGAACAATGCTACCAAGATGACACCCGCACTTGTGGCCAAGAAGCAGAATGTGACCAGAGGACACCTGAATCATGTCACTGCTGAGGAGGTTCAGGACACACCTGATATGGTGATGGGTACATTTCCTGTCAACTCCGTACCTGCTGAAGTACTGTTTGATTCTGGTGCATCGCATTCCTTTGATACTATGCCATTTGTTGAGAAGAGTGGAATGAAACACACACATATGCAAAACCCTATGTTAGTACAAATACTGGGAGCTAGTACCAAGACCAACCGTGTATGCAAGGAAATACCCGTGGACATGCAAGGGAAAACTTTTCATGCAGATCTGATAGTACTGGGATCCCAAGGGATAGAAGTAGTACTGGGTATGAATTGGATGACCAAGTATAGTGGTGTGATTGATTGCACCAAGAAGTCCATATCATTGAACGCTAGTGATGGAGAGAAAGTTGGTTACACCGCAACCAAGTCTACATCAGAGACCCACTGCCACACTGGTATAGCCACACCTGCACTTGAGGAAGTTCCGGTTGTATGTGAATACCCAGATGTGTTTCCTGAGGAGTTACCCGGTATGCCGCGTGATCGGGATATCGAGTTTTTCATTGAGTTAATACCCGACACTGGACCAATAGCACAGAAGCCTTACCGGATGAATCCGAAGGAGTTGGATGAGTTGAAGAAGCAGCTGGATGACATGTTAAGGAAAGGTTTGATTCGCCCTAGTGCATCACCATGGGGATCACCTGTCATTTTTGTGGACAAACGGGACGGTTCCTCACGTATATGTGTGGATTACCGTAAGTTGAATGATGTGACCATCAAGAACAAATACCCATTGCCCAAAATTGAAGACTTGTTTGACCAGCTAAATGGGGCAAGAATTTTCTCAAAAATCAATCTTCGTACTGGTTATCATCAGTTGAAGGTTCGTGAGACCGATATTCCCAAGATCGCATTCACCACACGTTACGGATTGTATGAGTACACCATGATGTCTTTTGGTTTAACCAATGCCCCCGCCTACTTCATGAATCTTATGAATAAGGTTTTCATGGAATGTCTGGACAAGTTTGTCGTGGTTTTTATTGACGACATTCTTATTTATTCCAAGAGCGAGGAAGAACACGAAGAACATATGAGAACTATCCTCGGAACACTTCGCAATCATCAACTGTATGCTAAGTTTAGTAAGTGCCAATTCTGGTTGAAAGAAGTCGGATTTCTTGGACACGTAGTATCTAGAGGTGGAATCTCTGTTGACCCTGCTCTGGTTCAGTTGCAAATCGGGCTACACCGACTAATCAGACAGAAGTCAGATCATTTCTGGGATTAGCCGGATATTACCGCAAGTTTGTTCATGGATTCTTGAGCATAGCCAGACCACTCACTCAGTTGCTCAAAAAGGATAGTAAGTTCGTATGGACGGACAAATGTGCTAAGAGTTTTAAAGAGTTGAAGAATCGACTGGTGTCAGCCCCGGTACTCATTATGTCGGATGTCACCAACAGTTTCGATGTGTATTGTGATGCTTCTAAGCTTGTCTTGGAAACGTTCTCATGCAAGAGGGAAAAGTAATATCGTTTATCTCACGCCAGTTGAGACCACATGAGTTGAATTATCCTACTCATGACTTGGAGCTTGCTGCCGTTGTGCATGCTCCAAAGCATGGCGACATTTTCTTATTGGGAAGAGGTGTGAAATCTATACGGATCATAAGAGTTTGAAGTATATCTTTACACAACATGAACTCAATATGAGGCAACGCCGTTGGATAGAGCTCATCAAGGACTATGATCTTAGTATCCACTATCACCCTGGAAAAGCAAATGTTGTTGTAGATGCTCTTAGTCGAGAGCCGGCCTCTTTGAATGCTATGATTCAGATCATACAACCGGAGTTGTGGAAAGAACTTGACCAGCTTGGTATTGAGGTGGTCAGCTATGGCATGTTGGATGCCATGGAAGTTAAAACAACTCTAGTGGATCAAATCAAAGAAGCTCAGAAGGGCCAGAAGAGTATGGAGGGAGTTAAAGCCCGCATGGAGAAGAAGTTGCCGGTTTTACCATTATTTCTGATGGAGTCTTATGGTATGAAGGACGCATTTGTGTTCCGGCTGAATCTGAGATGAAGGAAACTATCATGACTGATGCTCATGACACTTTATACTCTATTCACTCTGGAGGAACTAAAATGTATCAAGATTTGAAGGAGAAGTTTTGGTGGCACGGAATGAAGCGAGATATTGCCTCATTTATAGCAAAGTGCCACATTTGTCAGCAAGTGAAGGCTGGACATCAGCGTCCCGCTGGTTTGTTACAGCCATTGTAAGTGCCTGTTTGGAAATGGGATGAAGTTGGGATGGACTTCATTACTGGACTACCTAGGTCCAGTCGAGGAAATGATTCGATATGGGTAGTCGTTGACAGGCTCACCAAAGTTGCACACTTTATACCTGTCAAGACCACATATCGTGGAGACCAGCTTGCTGATCTCTACATTTCTCGGATAGTCAGCCTACCTGGAATTCCCAGCAGGATTGTGTCCGATCGAGGATCACAGTTCACATCTTGATTCTGGAAGAAGTTACACGAAGCTTTGGGAACCAAGCTAGCCTTTAGCACATCCTACCATCCGCAGACTGATGGACAGACGGAACATGTGGATGAGATATTGGAGGACACGCTTCGTGTCTGTGTTTTGTCCTATGGAGTTAAGTGGGAAGATTGCCTGCCGTTTGCAGATTTTCCTACAACAACAGCTATCAGTCAAGCGTGCAGATGGAACCTTTTGAAGCCCTATATGGACGGAAGTGTCGCACACCTCTGAACTGGACTGAAATAGGCGAAAATCAAATCTTTGGAGTTGACACTCTAAAAGCCATAGAGGAGAAAGTGCAATTAATCCGTGACCGTCTTAAAGCCGCACAATCGCGCCAGAAGAGTTATGCGGACACGAAGCATCATGACGTCTCTTTCACTATTGGAGATTTCGTGTATCTGTGTGTTACGACGCTCAAAGGGATGCAGTGTTTCCATGTCAAAGGGAATCTTGCACCCCAGTATATTGGCCCGTTTAAGATCCTAGCCAGTCATGGAGCGGTATCTTACCAGCTTGAACTGCTTGAAGAGTTGTTAGACTTTCACGACGTCTTTCATGTGTCATTGCTCCGGAAGTGTCTTCATGTACCGGAGAATAATCTCACTTACCAAGATGTGGACTTCAAGACTGTCGAGACATCGTAGTAGTTTACATAGACGGGGGTGCCATGAGACTACGGTAGAGACGTGGGGTAACGGGATCGCGTGGTGAACAGAGAACACATGGTTTACCCAGGTTCGGTACGTCGCGACAGTACGACGTGCCTACTCCTGCACTTCTCACTAATCAGGATTAAAGCCTGGATATTGAATTACAACGTGAGGTTTGGATCTAGCTATTCACAGAGGATCAACTTCCCGGCGAGTTAGCCTATAGCTTCTTCTTTGTTATTCGTTCTCAAACTTATCTCCCGTCCGGCTTTATATAATAGCCGGATTAGGGCTTACAGAATAGGAAACCTAGAAGACTACGGTAACAATAACTTGGAAAGTAAGGAATCTGTCTTCTCCTCCAAGCCAGATCACGTGGGTCGTTATCCGGGTCCTTCTAGAATCCGGCTTCTGTGCGTCAGGTTACTGGGCCGCCCAATGGACCACAGCCCACTACCGCTTGGGCCACCCTGGTAATCCGGCACTTTGACTACCATCTGATATACCCCTATTTGGTATATATCCGACAGTATCCCCCAAGAAGGATTAAAACTCTGATTCGCCGCCTTTCGCCAAATGTGCTTTGTCCGAGAAATTTCGATCAGGAGTCTTGATTCTTCTTATTCTTCTTTGAAAAGAGATGGTAATGTGAAACTCGGAGTCCTGAAAATCCGGATTTTCTCTCACGATCCTTCGCGGAGAAGGAACTTCCTACGTCAGCGCTTTAATCATGCTGACGTAAGGGTCGTTTGGGTTTCACGCGGGAAACCCAGTAACGTATCTCTGACAGATTCTCACGGGAAACGAGGAGATAGCCATCATTACCTGTCGTTTCATTTCCCGGATTTTCCGGCGAGTGACACGCGTTGATCATCCAACGGTCAAAAATAGCCGTTGGCACGTATCTTGACGGATTTCCGGCTATAAGTAGTCGTCTCCGTCCTCGCTGAATTCCTTCCGCTCTCTCACTCTCCACGCCATTGCTGCGCACAAGTACTCAAGCGAAGAACCGTTCCCGAGCACACACCGCTCCTAGGGCATCACCGGAGACGAACCGCGCCGCCACCCGATGGCATCCTCACCGCCTTCTCCCGCTCACTCCGCCGCGCACACCCTCGAAGAAATCATCAACGACCTAGATCCAGTGCTAGGCTCCCCGACGCACGCCGGCGGTGAGCCGGAAAAGACCACGGCTTCTGCGGTGAGCGGAGGTGATCCTTCCGGTGCCGCGAATCTTGCGGGTACGGGCTCCGCGCCTTCTCTGCCGTTCGCACCCGAGACGGCGGAGGAGAAGATCACGCTTCTCGGCGACGAGCTCACCGCTGCCGCAGCCGCTGCATCCGCCGCCGCCGGAGCGGATGAAGAGGTGGAAACTGCAGGCAACTGGATTGCCTGCAGTATTCCGCCAGCCCTCCTTCCAAACCTGGAGAAGGAGGGATTGATCCTAAAAGGGAAATGGCGGCTCCCTGAAGATGAGAACGAACCCCTGCCATCCGACGGCGAACGGGTTCTTCTTTCATCCCATCTCTTAAGAGGTATGGGATTGCCGCCTTCTGCCTTCTTCCTCCAAGTCCTCTCCCACTATAACATCCAGCCTCACAACCTGCCACCCAACTCCATTCTCTATATGGCCGGGTTTCAGGCTCTGTTCGAGGGTTTCTTAGGTATAGAACCTAGGCTAGATTTCTGGATGTATTGTTTCGGGGTTAAGCGGAACTCTTCGGAGGGCGCACTCCCGACTTGCGGAACCATCTCCTTTACTCTTAGGAGATTTAGGGAAGATTGGTTCCCCAAGATCAAGACATCGGAATCCGTCAAATTTTGGACGGGTTATTTCTTCTACCATCCTGATGTGCCTTTCCCAAAAAAGGCCATCGGGGTTCCACCTTTTTCAAACACTGCTGCTGTTCCCCAAGACAATTGGGGAACAGAAGCCGTCCAAGTCTTGCCGCCTGATCTTCTAAGGATTAAGCGGCGCATCGCCAAGCTCACTTCCTCCGATCCACCTCTAACCGGCATGGACACGGTCCTTTGCTGGTTGGGTAGGCGGATCCAGCCGTTGGCCAATCACAGTGGCCGCCTTCTTTGCGACTACACGGGTGCCAGCGACCCAATGCGGACAACCAGCAAAGACTGGTCCGCGAGGGATCTTCGACGGCGCGTGAACTAGTTGGTCACATCACGCGACCAATACGAAGCGAGTCGGCCGATGTATACGGCCGACAATCCGGCTCCCAAGGTATTTTTTCCGTCATTTGGGTAGAGTTTTGACATTCTTTCTCGGATTTTTTCGCTTCTAACCCTGATTTTTATTTTCAATAGATCGCTGAACTTCCAGACTTGGAGCTAGCCTCCGAAGCTGAGCTGGATGCATTGCGTACCGCCTCTACAGGTGGGCGCAAGCGCAAGAAGATTTCTTCCTCTGAGGAAGTTATCGACCTTGACGGAATTCCCGTCGCCACCTCCAGGTTAGATCATCCGGGTTATTTTTCTTTTGTCGAAGTTTTTCTTTCGTCTTCGGAATTTTAACTTTTTCCGGGTTTTTGGTTTTTAGCCTACCTCCCTCCAACCTAAAGCCGAAGAAGCTGAAGAAACACAAAGTTGTGTCCAGCCGAGGCGCTCAACCTTCTCCCGTCATCGCCCCGGACACACCGTCCACAATGGCGGAAGAGCATGCTACAGCCCCCACCACCAAGCTGCTAGAGCCTAGCCAGCCCATTGTGTCGAACACGGACACGAAGGAAAGGGCGGCTCCAGAGGTGGGAAAATCTTCTCGGACATTCGACGAGGAGATTCCCACCTTCGATAAGGACTTCAAGATCATCAATGACGGCCTAAGCGCAGCCGGAACTCTTTTTGCAGAATACGCAAAAGAGTTCAATGAAAACTTGGCGGGTTTGCAACGAATGAGCCAGGTATGTAACTCTAGCCCCCAAGCATTAAACAAAATGCATGCTTTTTTTGTCTTGATGCTTTATGTTCATTCTTTTCCTTGCCATGTTCCAGCAAACCGCTGAAGCCATTAACATGGAAGTTTTCAACAAACTCTCCATCAAGAATAAAGAAGTTAGAAATCTTCTTTCTATTCTTGAGGAGAGAGAGAGACAGAGCTGGCATCGTCTCAGCTGGCGTTGTCGGAAACAACAGGTAAGCGTTTTTCCTCTGAAGTTTTCGATTCAACTTTTTGTCTAAGTACTTATCTCGGAAGTTTTCTAAACTCGGAATTTTCCTTGCTTTCCAGCTGCTTTGGCTAAGGCCAAGCAAGTAGCTGAAGACGCCGGCAATGCCGAGTTTCTCCGAAAGGAGAATTTGGACCTTCACAAGGATCTTGTGAAGGCTCAAAAAGATCTGGAAGCCAGCAATCTGGCCCTTGGAGTTTCTCAATACAAGGATTCCGCACAGGCGGAGAAGGACAAGTCCACCATTCAGGACTTGGAAGCTGCTCTGAACCTGCGACTGGAGGAAGGCTCCAAAATTGACAAACTTGTCGGTAAGTTTTTTCTGCATTTACCATTCTTACCAGTATTTATCTGCTTTTTTACTTAACCTTCTTGGTTGTTTTTGCTGAAAAACAGGAGATAGCCCAGATCTGTCTCGGATTGATAGAATCTGAGCTGTTGGGAAGACCTGGACTTCGATCAGAGCTGCTGGCATGCAGCTGGTCAACAAGTTCATTCCCTCAAGGACTGGGGAGTTCTCGGAAGTTGAAAAACTTCCGGGTGCCATCATGGAGGTGGCGGAGTCCAGGAAATCCATCCTACGCTCCGCTGCACGAGGCGGTGCACGCATGGCGCTTGGCCTTATGCGTATGCACTACCCTGGTGCAAAGTCTTGGCGCGTGGCGTCCGGTATCCCTCAAGGATACACGGAAGCTCAGCGGAATACAATCTTTGATGAAATCAAAGGCCATGCCACCAAGATTGCCTCCATGGTGAATATCTCCATCACTTATCCGGAAGAGGAGGTCCCTGCAGCCCCCGAGGATGATAGCAGCGAAGAAGAGTCGGATGCTTGAAGGGCTGCCTTGAACATGGATGGTGGAAGTAGACAAATAGGAGCATTACTGTACTTTTATAATGTAATTCAAATTGTAATGCTTCTATTCCTTTTGCATGAATGAGAACTCCGCCTTTTGCAATCTTAATTATGAAATTCTTTGCAAGGTTTTCGGATTTTGTTATTCCTTTATCTTCTAAGTTCTCTGGCGTATGTAACATCCCAAGTATGAAAAACCACCCCTAGCATGTTTGTTTCTTGTTTAATTAAAGTTTTGCATCATGTCATCATGCTCACTTATTTGTTTGCATTTGTTTCTTATTTGTTTGCATCTGTTTTTCCCTGTTTTCACAATTCAAATTCAAACTTTATTCAAACATTTATTTCATACTTGCTCTGTTACAATCTTTTTCAAATAATAATGTCAAATCAAACCCTTATTTGTTTCCATTTTATTCCATAATGCTCACTTATTGAAATGATGGTTTTAATCAATCAATTAAATCCCAAATCCCATTCAAAATTCAAATCAAAGCATCAAACAGCAACCAATTTGAATTCATGCAAATTATACAACAATTCTAATCAATTGTTTCTAATTAAACAATAGGGTTCCAAATAATTAAACCTTTGTTTTCCATAATTAAATCAATACTCAAATTAAGTCAATTTGAAACCACTTCACAAACAGCAAGTTAATTTCAAACTTTTTGAAAACAAAACTTGGCATTGGTTTGCTATTGACCTAAATAACTTACCCTAATTTTTCTAAAAATTTTACTAACTTAAAACCCTACCTTTTCTTCCTATTGCAATTTCTGCAAAAAAAATATAAACAAAACAAAAACAGAGAAAGAAAAACTAACCTGCGAAGGGGGGGGGCACACGGCCCAGCCCACTTACCTTACCCGCGCCTGGCCCGGTACCGTTTCACACAGACGCCCCCGTCGTCTTCGTGTACGGCAGGGCATCTGATGGTGCCACGACGGCACAGTGATGCCCCGACGGCCAGGAAGCCACCGTACCCTCTATATAATCCCCCTAGGGCAGCGCGCCGCAGCCCTAGCTAGCCCTACCCCATTTCCCCTCGAGACCGCCGCCGATTTCTCTCTCTCGCGGCCGATCCGCTCTCTCTGTATCTCACCGGAGCAAACTCCCACTGAATCCATGTCGACCGCCGCCACTCCGACGCGCCACCTACCTACTTAGCCACAGGAACCAGTTCCCCACCTCTTCCTCTTCTGTTTGGACATCGGAGCCACCCCGGAGATCAACCAGAACGCCGCCGCCGTCCTCGTCCACGCCGCTGTCGCCGCCGCCGTCTACACCGAGCCTCTGCAACGACTACGATCGGCGGTGAGCCACCGTGCTTCTCCTCCTCCTTCTGCACTCGCGCATTCGCACGCATCACTGCACCAGATCCCAGCAGCAGGCACGAGCACAGCACCACCGCTCGCCGCCGGCGTCATCTCGGTCACGGTTCAGTTAGCGAGCGCGCGCGCAAAGTTTCAGTTAACGCGCAGTTGAATGTTAATCTCACTGCATCTCTGAACCTAACATCAAACTGAATTCACCGTAGTGGCAGCAGCGCTAGCGAGCGCGCAGCGAGGTCCTCGGTTCGAGCCCTTGGCTCCGCGGTTTAAAGCCAAACTTTTTCGCGCGTGGCTGACAGGCAGGCCCCACCTGTCTGTGGCCCTTGCTGCCACCCAGCACGCGCGCCTGCCACGCTGGCCCCAGGCCCACGGTCAGTGCCTAGGGTTAGATGGCAGTGCGGTAACAAAAGTTCCAGCACGTTTCTTTTTAAAACAAGCCCCTTTAAAATTACAGATTGGTCCTCTATTTTAAATTGCTAATAACTTTCAAATTATAACTCCAAATAATAAAAGTAAAATATGTGTGTTGGTCCAAATTAAATTATCTACCTATTGGTACCAATTGTTTTCTGTTTTGAATTTTCCAAATGCAATCAAAATTTGAATTCAAATAATTCAATTGCAATTTGCTAAAATCCATAACTAAATCATACTAAATCCAAATATTGCAAATAAAATATGTTTTCCATGCTATTTCAAATAACCTTTTCAAATATAAATTTTGTTTCATGGTTTGAATAATTAAAATTGCTTAAATAATTTAAACCTTGTTTAAATCATTTAAATTTGCTAAATTCATAACTTGCTCAAATTAAATTATTCTTGAACATGTAAAATATGTTTTCAAACTAGAAAAGTATAAAATTTTCAATTATGAATTTGAATTTATGTTTGGAACAAATAAAATTCAAATAATATTCAAACTTGTTTTAAATTCATTTAAAACTTGTTTAATTTTGTTTAAGTCATAATAAATTCATCCTAATGCCTTTTTCAATATTTGAAACATGTAATCCACCCAAAATTTTATGATCTTTTCAAATATGAATTTTGTTATTTGTTTTGAACAATTTAAATGGCTGAAAACAACAAATACTTGTGTGTCACCTTTAAGGAACCAAAAATTCCCTAACTTAATGACTAAATTTCTAAATTGGTAAACCTCATTTTCCATTTGGTTCTAATGTTGTTATTTTGTTGTTTTCCTCATCCATGCATCATACTAATCCACTTTCACCTGTTGGTTAATTGGAAAACAATTGTTTCAACCAAAATTCATGGGCTTTTCATATGCAACTCAAAATTGCATATGTGTCCATTTAATTTGTGTTACCATGTCAATTAGTTTATTTTGGTGCATCCATTAACTTGACATGCATCATCCCATGATTGTGCACTATGCCATGATATTGATTGTTTATCTTCTTGTATTGTTTGTTTGCTTCTTCTCGGATAGACGACGACGTTGAGACCGACGATCCTTACGACACCCCTTCTGAGGACCTAGCCCAGTACCAGGCTACTGAGTTGGCAGGCAAGTTATCACTCACATGAACCATTGTGTTCCTTTCAACCTGGGTTACCGATACTTTCCGTTGTCTATTTCTGCTAGCCCTATGAATAGTTGTTTCTGTTACGAACCTATCACATGATACCCTTAACCCTGACATTGCCTCACCTCCAGTCCTATAACCCCGTTGCTTGGGCCCGTGTCTTACTAGCATGCTTAGGGTTGTTTTGCTCGAGTCTGTTATCAGTTACTTTCTGTTATAATATCTGTTTATACTCTGGGGCTCGATGTTAAACAACAACCTGGTAATTTGAGGTAATAATAAATTGCTGATAAGGCACCGGCAGGAGGCCCGGCGTGGTTTTGAGGCCTGCTAGTGTCGACCCTAATAGGAAAAGGGTCTTGTCTACTGATCCATGATGAGCGCACTATCCGCATGTGGGAAGCGTGTATGGGCGCCCCCCTCAATTTGATTCGATTCGCATCTCGTCCAAATCGCCACACTTAGTTCGGGCTTTCCATTTGATGCACGCATATGCAGGTACGAACCCGAGGCCAGGGTGGAACTTTTGTAGTCGGCATTTAGGGCGGCGTGGTCTTCCAGTGCTATGAGGGTCCCCTTTTCTTCGTGGGGCTCGATTAGCCGCGCACGCACAACACGTGGTGCTTTGGGCTTGATGCGAAGAAGAGTTGAGTTGTGTTGAGTGCCCCGCTTGGTGGGAAAGGCCTTCCCATCTGGCGGGTTATTCTTACGTGTATGGCCAAATTGGTGCACCCCTGCAGGGATAAATCTTCTCGAGAAGCCGTGTTTTCCGCGGTTATGGTTAACTTGGTGAAAGTACTGGCTAACAAGTACTCAGACAACTTACATCTAACTAATGATAACTTGACTAGTAATAGGCTTATTGACACAACAATTTGACCCATCATTAATCCAACGGTGTGAGTTATCCTCGGATTGCTTCTTTGGATAAGGGGCGAGATCCAGGATGGGTTTGTGTGGTGGTTAGTTGTAGTTGGTTACGATACGCTATCTTATCCCCTTTCCGATAGCCGGAAGTTGTAGTATGTTCTGTAGTTGGTTAGTGCAGCCAGTTGCAGCATCTTTTATGTCCCTTTTCTTCCGTTGAACCCAAGGCATCTGTGCTTGGTGTTGACGGGCTACACTTTGGTGAACTGTGAGTCTTGCTTGCCAGTACGTTTATGTATTGACCCCTTTGGGGCTGTGGTTTCCGCAGACTACGCTTACGAGGCCCTGTGACGGCTACTACGTGGAGTTTGACGAGGCTGCTGACGAGTAGGTAGCGGACCCCGGGCAGGATCCGAGACATTGTGGATGGGCTCCGTCTTTTCGTTTCCGGCTTCTTAAGCCTATTTGGATTTTGTCTGTACTCAGACCGTTGAATGCTTCCGCTGAGATGTAATGATGTTATGTTGGGACATGTGTCCTCTGGATGATTGTATTTACTATCTCTGCTCTAATGAGAGCTATTTGCAACTTATTTCAATCTTTTGTGTCCTAGAGATCTGTTGTGTTATCATTTTGTTCAACGCCGTTGACGTACCATGTGTGTATGGTATGAAGTACGTCAATGGTAGTATCCTGATTTCTATGGGATGGTTTACGTAGACGATGAACAGATAGGGGTTGGTTGTCACACATACGTGTGTTGGCCTACTCGTAAGAGATGCGGGTGCCGGTAAGCCCCGTAATCCAATCCACTACTGTTCAACGGAACTGCGAGTATCCTCTAGAAGTCCGGGTGCGACAAATGGTATCAGAGCCTGTCTGCCTGTAGGATCCCTTTTACTGGTCGCATTTGAGTCTAGAAACTATTTTTGTAGCTATATAGGAAAAATGAAATGTGAGAGTAGGAATTCTGCCATTTTTCTTCTTTCCCCACCCACCCACCCTTTTCTGGTAAGGAAGTGCAACGTTGTTTTCTTTTCTCACCTAAACTTTCAAGTTAGGATTTCACGAATCCTGGTTTCTCTAGGATAGTTATATCTACTAGACCATAGGAATGGAGGTGGTTGTGACATGATTTATCATGTTGCCTACTCATGATTGAGAACGGAGGCGTGTAAGCCCCGGAAGCAAATCCTCTATCCCTTAAGCAGTAGATATTGATCCTTTAGAAGCCCGGATGGGGTTTTCCGTAGTACCTCAGGAGTTTTGGTCTCGTGTTTCCCGTTGTTGCTTCGATATCCTGTTCTTCTCAACATCCTTTTCGTCCGTTGAAACCTTGTTGTTGCTTTCCACTTCAGTTCTCTACCGGCGTCTAATCAAAACTTCCCCGATCATCTGCAGATGGATCTCAGGTTCTTCCCGCAGGTGGTTCGGATGACTCGTTGCGAGAGCACCGCCGATTATCCGGATATGCTGAGAGACATGGTCACTTATCTGGGGTTCCGTTGGGCACCAGAGTACCAGGTCTACGAGCAGCAGCGAGAGTTTGACCAGACCTACTACCAGGCTATCGTCTACATTCTGTCAGATGATGGCATTAGCGTTGTCCACCGCTACGAGGCAGTAGGTTCCACAGTGGATATGGCTGTGCAGCAGGCAGCTTATGTGAGTCTCACCGTCCTTCGTGCTGACTACTGGGGATTTGACGATTCTATCTATCGCCACATCCCCCGTGGTTACATCACGTCGGAGGGAGCTCACTTCACTCTCTACGACAACCTGGATGTCTACGAGCATGATAACACCAGGCTGCACACCACCGCTCAGTTTGTGAGGCACAGTGACGCAGTTGCCACCACACTCTCTCAGGAGTTGGCTTCAGTCAGAGAGCAGCTCTACCTTGCTTTGACTCATCTGGCGACGTACACCACAGACTTTGTTGGAGATGAGCGGTTTGCACGTTTCGATCAGCCAGTTGGTCGTCGTATGCCAGATGCTGGAGGTTACGAGCCGATCAGAGGTCCACTCCTCAACCTCGGTGCTGGTTACACCGGGATTCCACGCTTTGGAGCACAGGGAGTCGACGCTATGTACTTCACCACACCTAGAGTCGCTCTCAGACCACGTCAGATCTATGTGGATCGTTGTTCTACCTACTTTCGTGGGCGTGCTCCTCACCGTACCCCACGCCGTACTACTCACCGCCGTCCTGCGTGATGAGCATGGGAGTACCGATGTATCCATTCTTAGCTATGTTTAGTTATCCTTTGGCTTTCGAACCATGTAATGGTGTGTTGGATATTCTGATGTATTTGAACATGTGATGATGTACCTGTTGGTTATCTATTCATGCGTCGGAATAATCTCTCTTTCGGTTACCAAGTCTATCTGTTTCTGTTGTTGTGCTAAAATGCATGTCTATTCAGGATGCCGCCAACAAGGAACAACCCGCCTGAGCCACCGCCAATCACGGAGCTGTTGACTCAGATGACTCAGGTCGTGATGCAGATGGCCCAGATCCAGGCTAACCAGCACAACAACCAGAATGCTCCACGAGTCAGCATCAAGGAGTTTCTGAGTCTGGGGCCGAGAGCTTTCGTGGCAACACGGGAGCCTCTGGATGCTGATGACTGGATCCGGGAGATGGCCAGGGCTCTGGACATTGCTCACGTTGCTGAGGAAGACAAAGTCAAGTATGCCACCTACCTACTGAAGGGTCAGGCAGCTACCTGGTGGGAGAACTACCAGACCATGAGAGCTGGATATCCAGTCACCTGGGGTTGTTTCAAGGATGCCTTCCTGAAGCACCACATCCCAGATGGACTCATGGAAAGGATGCGTGAGGAGTTTTGCTCTCTCAAGCAGGGCAAGCTGGACGTCATCGGCTATCAGAATGAGTTCAATCGCCTCGCTCGTTACGCTGGTGATGAGGTGTCCACTGAGGCTAAGAAGATGGCAAGGTTCCGCCGAGGTTTTAACCCGGAACTCAAGTACGCCCTCACCAACATCAAGGCCAAAGACTTCGAGGAGCTCGTGAACACCGCGCTCAATGAAGAAAATGGGCGCAAGGCGTTCGAGGAGTCTCGAAAGCACTCGCGTGAGGGTGGTTCCTCCTCCAACATGACCACCCCTCCGCAGAAGCGCCGCATCTGGGTGCCAAATGGTGCTGTCACTCGGGCTCCATATGCCCAAGCTTCTCCAGGCTTCGCTTCCCGCCCACCCAACCCATCTCAGATGCAGGCTCAGAGGTTCTCAATGGGGCAGCCAAGGCCAGATGCACCTCGTGTCGTCACTTGCTACAAATGCAAGGAGACGGGGCACTACGCTGATAAGTGCACTCAAAGGCAGCTACCTCCACCACCTCCTCGCCCCAACACCAACCAGGCAATGGTGCGTGCTCCCCCGGCTAAAGCCTTCAACTCCAACAACAGGCCTTTCGGGAGGACCGCGAGGGTGAATCATATCAAGGCCGACAAAGCTGAGGAAGCTGCTGACGTCGTTCTCGGTACATTCCCCGTAAACTCTAACCCAGCTAAAGTGTTGTTTGATACCGGGGCATCGCATTCTTTCGTGTCAAAGTTCTTTGCGACAGCAGTTAAACTACCTTTTGTTGGTTTGGGTTCCCCGCTAGTAGTAAACTCCCCTGGAGCAACTATGCAAACTTCCAAGATCAGTCATGAGACTCAGATTCTAATTGGAGGTCACATATTCCTTGCTTCCCTCATTCTGCTTGGCAATTCTGACATTGATGTCATTCTTGGCATGGATTGGTTGAAGGCCAATAAAGCTACGATTGATTGTGCTCAGAAGTCAATAACTCTGTTCCACCCTTCTGGCCAGATAGTCTATTCTCCAAATGAATCAAGTTCTGTTCAGCTTTACACCCTCGATGCTAAACCTCTACCTCTACTCGAAAATGTTCCGGTGGTTTGTGAATTCCCTGACGTCTTTCTAGAAGAGTTGCCAGGGATGCCTCCGGACAGAGCAGTTGAGTTCGTGATCGAGCTTGAACCAGGTACTGCTCCAATCTCTAAGCATCCATACAAGATAGCACCTCCTGAACTGAAGTTGTTAAAGGAGCAAATCGATATGTACATGGAGAAAGGTTACATTCAACCTAGTTCTTCCGCTTGGGGTTGCCCAACTCTGTTCGTTGCGAAGAAGGATCAAACAAAGAGACTCGTGGTTGACTATCGTCCTCTCAACGAGAAAACCATCAAAAACAAGTATCCAATTCCTCGTATCGATGATCTTTTTGATCAACTTGGTGGAGCCTCAATATTCTCAAAGTTGGACTTGAGGATGGGTTACCATCAAATAAAGATCAGAAAGGAAGATATTCCAAAAACAGCTTTCACCACTCGTTACGGTCTATATGAATACACCGTCATGTCCTTTGGTCTCACTAATGCACCGGCGACGTTCTCTAGACTCATGAATTCTGTCTTCCATGAATACCTCGACAAGTTCGTTGTGGTATATCTTGATGACATTCTGGTCTACTCCAAATCCGAGGAAGAGCATGGAGAACACCTTCGTCTCACCCTCATGAAACTTCGCGAGCATCGTCTATATGCCAAGTTCTCCAAATGTGAGTTCTGGATTCCAGAAGTTGCTTACCTTGGTCATGTCATCTCTGCCAAGGGCATAGCCATTGATCCAGAAAAGGTTAAAGCAATTGTTGATTGGAAACCTCCTAAGACGGTAAAACAAGTTAGAAGCTTTCTAGGCTTGGCTAGCTATTGCCGTCGTTTCGTCCAAAACTTTTCCAACATTGCCAAACCTCTCACTGATCTCACCAAGAAGGACAAGAAGTTCGTTTGGTCTCCACAATGTGAGGAAAGTTTCAATCTCCTGAAGACTAAACTCACTTCTACCCCAGTTCTGGTTGGCCCAGATACTACCAAACCTTTCCAGATATTCTGTGATGCATCTCTCCAAGGTCTAGGTGCAGTTCTTATGCAAGAACGTCAAGTGGTGGCTTATGCTTCACGTCAGTTGAATGCACATGAGCAAAACTATCCCACACATGACCTTGAGCTTGCAGCAGTTGTGTTTGCCCTCAAGAAATGGAGACAATACTTGTTGGGTAATCGCACTGAAATCTTTTCCGATCACAAGAGTCTGAAATACATCTTCACTCAGCCAGATCTAAATCTCAGGCAAAGGAGATGGATTGAAAAGGTTAAAGACTTTGATCTCACCATTTCTTACACTCCAGGCAAGGCTAATGTTATGGCCGATGCTCTCAGTCGCAAGTCCTATTGCAATAATCTCATGATCATGGAAAGCCAACCTCCACTTCATGAAGAATTCCAGAAGCTGAACCTTGGTCTTGTTCCTCAAGGTTATCTTGCTAGCTTGACATCCAGTGCAACTCTCGAGGACAATATTCGTTCTGAACAACTTCGTGATGCTGATATCAAGAAGATGGTAGAACACATCAAAGAAGGCAAGGAGAAATTTAAGTCCTTCTCAATTGATGACAAAGGAACTGTGTTCTTCGAAGGACGCATTGCAGTTCCTCAAGTTCAAAGTCTCAAAGATATCATTCTCAAGGAGGCTCATGAAACTCCTCTTTCCATTCACTCTGGAAGTACAAAGATGTACCAGGATCTTAAGACACTGTATTGGTGGCCTGGCATGAAACGTGAAATTGCTCAATACGTTTCTGAATGCGACGTTTGTCAACGTGTTAAGGCAGTCCATCAGAAAACAGCCGGTCTACTTCCTGAGTGGAAGTGGGACATGATTGAAATGGACTTCGTCACTGGGTTTCCAAAGTCCAAGAAGGGCAACGATGCAATCTTCGTTGTCATTGATCGTCTCACTAAAGTAGCTCACTTCTTTGCTGTCAAAGAAACAATCTCAGCTAGCCAGTTAGCAGAACTCTACACAGCAAAGATTGTTCCTCTTCATGGTGTTCCATTGGAAATATGCTCAGACCGTGGAAGCATATTCACTTCTCATTTCTGGAAAAGCTTTCAAGACGCATTGGGCACCAAACTTCTTTTCAGCACAGCTTATCACCCTCAGTCTCAAGGGCAAGTCGAAAGAGTCAATCAGATTCTCGAGGATATGCTCAGAGCATGTGGTATCTCCTTTGGCATGAAATGGGAGGATTGCCTTCCATATGCTGAATTCTCCTACAACAAAAGCTACCAGGCAAGCCTAGGCATGGCACCATTTGAAGCTCTCTATGGCCGCAGATGCAGGAGTCCAATCAATTGGTCTGGAGTTGGTGAGCGTTCACTCTTAGGCCCTGACATTGTTAAGGAAGCCGAGGAGAAAGTTCGTATCATTCGTGACAATCTCAGGATTGCTCAGTCTCGTCAGAAAAGCTACTATGACAGCAAGCACAGGGATATGATCTATGCACCAGGTGACAAGGCATATCTCCGTGTAACTCCCCTCAGAGGCACTCATCGTTTCGGTGTGAAAGGAAAGCTTGCACCAAGATACATTGGTCCTTTCAACATTCTCTCAAGGCGGGCAGAAAATGCCTATCGTCTTGAACTTCCAGAAAAACTATCCAAGGTGCACGATGTGTTTCATGTGTCACAGCTCAAGAGGTGTTTCAAAGATCCAGATCGTGCAGTTGATCATGATTCCATTGAACTGCAAGATGATCTCTCTTATGAGGAGCACCATGTTCGTATTCTCGATGAGACCGAGCGTAAGACTCGCAACAGGAGCACCAAGTTCTTGAAAGTGCAATGGTCGCATCATTCCGATAAAGAGGCAACGTGGGAGACCGAAGAGGATCTTCGCAAGAAGTATCCGGACCTTTTCTCTTCTCCGTAAGGAATCTCGGGGCGCGATTCCTTCAAGGGGGGGGGGCGTTTTGTAACATCCCAAGTATGAAAAACCACCCCTAGCATGTTTGTTTCTTGTTTAATTAAAGTTTTGCATCATGTCATCATGCTCACTTATTTGTTTGCATTTGTTTCTTATTTGTTTGCATCTGTTTTTCCCTGTTTTCACAATTCAAATTCAAACTTTATTCAAACATTTATTTCATACTTGCTCTGTTACAATCTTTTTCAAATAATAATGTCAAATCAAACCCTTATTTGTTTCCATTTTATTCCATAATGCTCACTTATTAAAATGATGGTTTTAATCAATCAATTAAATCCCAAATCCCATTCAAAATTCAAATCAAAGCATCAAACAGCAACCAATTTGAATTCATGCAAATTATACAACAATTCTAATCAATTGTTTCTAATTAAACAATAGGGTTCCAAATAATTAAACCTTTGTTTTCCATAATTAAATCAATACTCAAATTAAGTCAATTTGAAACCACTTCACAAACAGCAAGTTAATTTCAAACTTTTTGAAAACAAAACTTGGCATTGGTTTTCTATTGACCTAAATAACTTACCCTAATTTTTCTAAAAATTTTATTAACTTAAAACCCTACCTTTTCTTCCTATTCCAATTTCTGCAAAAAAATAAATAAACAAAACAAAAACAGAGAAAAAAAACTAACCTGCGAAGGGGGGGGGCACATGGCCCAGCCCACTTACCTTACCCGCGCCTGGCCCGGTACCGTTTCACACAGACGCCCCCGTCGTCTTTGTGTACGGCAGGGCATCTGATGGTGCCATGGCGGCACAGTGATGCCCCGACGGCCAGGAAGCCACCGTACCCTCTATATAATCCCCCTAGGGCAGCGCGCCGCAGCCCTAGCTAGCCCTACCCCATTTCCCCTCGAGACCGCCGCCGATTTCTCTCTCTCGCGGCCGATCCGCTCTCTCTGTATCTCACCGGAGCAAACTCCCACTGAATCCATGTCGACCGCCGCCACTCCAACGCGCCACCTACCTACTTAGCCACAGGAACCAGTTCCCCACCTCTTCCTCTTCCGTTTGGACACCGGAGCCACCCCGGAGATCAACCAGAACACCGCCGCCGTCCTCGTCCACGCCGCTGTCGCCGCCGCCGTCTACACCGAGCCTCTGCAACGACTACGATCGGCGGTGAGCCACCGTGCTTCTCCTCCTCCTTCTGCACTCGCGCATCCGCACGCATCACTGCACCAGATCCCAGCAGCAGGCACGAGCACAGCACCACCGCTCGCCGCCGGCGTCATCTCGGTCACGGTTCAGTTAGCGAGCGCGCGCGCAAAGTTTCAGTTAACGCGCAGTTGAATGTTAACCTCACTGCATCTCTGAACCTAACATCAAACTGAATTCACCGTAGTGGCAGCAGCGCTAGCGAGCGCGCAGCGAGGTCCTGGGTTCGAGCCCTTGGCTCCGCGGTTTAAAGCCAAACTTTTTCGCGCGTGGCTGACAGGCAGGCCCCACCTGTCTGTGGCCCTTGCCGCCACCCAGCACGCGCGCCTGCCACGCTGGCCCCAGGCCCACGGTCAGTGCCTAGGATTAGATGGCAGTGCGGTAACAAAAGTTCCAACACGTTTCTTTTTAAAACAAGCCCCTTTAAAATTACAGATTGGTCCTCTATTTTAAATTGCTAATAACTTTCAAATTATAACTCCAAATAATAAAAGTAAAATATGTGTGTTGGTCCAAATTAAATTATCTACCTATTGGTACCAATTGTTTTCTGTTTTGAATTTTCCAAATGCAATCAAAATTTGAATTCAAATAATTCAATTGCAATTTGCTAAAATCCATAACTAAATCATACTAAATCCAAATATTGCAAATAAAATATGTTTTCCATGCTATTTCAAATAACCTTTTCAAATATAAATTTTGTTTCATGGTTTGAATAATTAAAATTGCTTAAATAATTTAAACCTTGTTTAAATCATTTAAATTTGCTAAATTCATAACTTGCTCAAATTAAATTATTCTTGAACATGTAAAATATGTTTTCAAACTAGAAAAGTATAAACTTTTCAATTATGAATTTGAATTTATGTTTGGAACAAATAAAATTCAAATAATATTCAAACTTGTTTTAAATTCATTTAAAACTTGTTTAATTTTGTTTAAGTCATAATAAATTCATCCTAATGCCTTTTTCAATATTTGAAACATGTAATCCACCCAAAATTTTATGATCTTTTCAAATATGAATTTTGTTATTTGTTTTGAACAATTTAAATGGCTGAAAACAACAAATACTTGTGTGTCACCTTTAAGGAACCAAACATTCCCTAACTTAATGACTAAATTTCTAAATTGGTAAACCTCATTTTCCATTTGGTTCTAATGTTTTTATTTTGTTGTTTTCCTCATCCATGCATCATACTAATCCACTTTCACCTGTTGGTTAATTGGAAAACAATTGTTTCAACCAAAATTCATGGGCTTTTCATATGCAACTCAAAATTGCATATGTGTCCATTTAATTTGTGTTACCATGTCAATTAGTTTATTTTGGTGCATCCATTAACTTGACATGCATCATCCCATGATTGTGCACTATGCCATGATATTGATTGTTTATCTTCCTGTATTGTTTGTTTGCTTCTTCTCGGATAGACGACGACGTTGAGACCGACGATCCTTACGACACCCCTTCTGAGGACCTAGCCCAGTACCAGGCTACTGAGTTGGCAGGCAAGTTATCACTCACATGAACCATTGTGTTCCTTTCAACCTGGGTTACCGATACTTTCCGTTGTCTATTTCTGCTAGCCCTATGAATAGTTGTTTCTGTTACGAACCTATCACATGATACCCTTAACCCTGACATTGCCTCACCTCCAGTCCTATAACCCCGTTGCTTGGGCCCGTGTCTTACTAGCATGCTTAGGGTTGTTTTGCTCGAGTCTGTTATCAGTTACTTTCTGTTATCATATCTGTTTATACTCTGGGGCTCGATGTTAAACAACAACCTGGTAATTTGAGGTAATAATAAATTGCTGATAAGGCACCGGCCGGAGGCCCGACGTGGTTTTGAGGCCTGCTAGTGTCGACCCTAATAGGAAAATGGTCTTGTCTACTGATCCATGATGAGCGCACTATCCGCATGTGGCAAGCGTGTATGGGCGCCCCCCTCAATTTGATTCGATTCGCATCTCGTCCAAATCGCCACACTTAGTTCGGGCTTTCCATTTGATGCACACATATGCAGGTACGAACCCGAGGCCAGGGTGGAACTTTTGTAGTCGGCATTTAGGGCGGCGTGGTCTTCCAGTGCTATGAGGGTCCCTTTTTCTTCGTGGGGCTCGATTAGCCGTGCACGCACATCACGTGGTGCTTTGGGCTTGATGCGAAGAAGAGTTGAGTTGTGTTGTGCCCCGCTTGGTGGGAAAGGCCTTCCCATCTGGCGGGTTATTCTTACGTGTACGACCAAATTGGTGCACCCCTGCAGGGATAAATCTTCTCGAGAAGCCGTGTTTTCCGCGGTTATGGTTAACTTGGTGAAAGTACTGGCTAACAAGTACTCAGACAACTTACATCTAACTAATGATAACTTGACTAGTAATAGGCTTATTGACACAACAATTTGACCCATCATTAATCCAACGGTGTGAGTTATCCTCGGATTGCTTCTTTGGATAAGGGGCGAGATCCAGGATGGGTTTGTGTGGTGGTTAGTTGTAGTTGGTTACGATACGCTATCTTATCCCCTTTCCGATAGCCGGAAGTTGTAGTATGTTCTGTAGTTGGTTAGTGCAGCCAGTTGCAGCATCTTTTATGTCCCTTTTCTTCCGTTGAACCCAAGGCATCTGTGCTTGGTGTTGATGGGTTACACTTTGGTGAACTGTGAGTCTTGCTTGCCAGTACGTTTATGTACTGACCCCTTTGGGGCTGTGGTTTCCGCAGACTACGCTTACGAGGATCCCCGTGACGGCTACTACGTGGAGTTTGACGAGGCTGCTGACGAGTAGGTAGCGGACCCCGGGCAGGATCCGAGACATCATGGATGGGCTCCGTCTTTTCGTTTCCGGCTTCTTAAGCCTATTTGGATTTTGTCTGTACTCAGACCGTTGAATGCTTCCGCTGAGATGTAATGATGTTATGTTGGGACATGTGTCCTCTGGATGATTGTATTTTCTATCTCTGCTCTAATGAGAGCTATTTGCAACTTATTTCAATCTTTTGTGTCCTAGAGATCTATTGTGTTATCATTTTGTTTAACGCCGTTGACGTACCATGTGTGTATGGTATGAAGTACGTCAATGGTAGTATCCTGATTTCTATGGGATGGTTTACGTAGACGATGAACAGATAGGGGTTGGTTGTCACACATACGTGAGTTGGCCTACTCGTAAGAGATGCGGGTGCCGGTAAGCCCCGTAATCCAATCCACTACTGTTCAACGGAACTGCGAGTATCCTCTAGAAGTCCGGGTGCGACAGCGTATATGTTTTAACTGTCCTTAGTGTTTGAAATGGCTCAATAGCATTATGAATCGTCATGCCGAGTAACTGGGTATAACCAATCAGTTTAAACTCGGAAACATGGATCATACTAAAGGAATTTTTACTAACTAACTCCAGTGACCCAACACATAAGCAATCAGATAATGCTTAGAGAAGCAAGGAATTTTTTAAATCAAACTTGGGCACGCAGGCAATTCAAGTTTCCTTTAGCCGTTAGTAGGCTGAAAAATCATTAAGTTTTTTAACGCCGAGTACGCAGGCACAATTCGGGTTAACATTGAGTGTTTTGTAAGATCATTGGGAAATAGATGAGGCAGAATCATGCTTTATACTAGAATGAACTTGTAAAAGCATGGATGTCAGAATTCCGACACTTTATTTCATGATCTCAAAAGATGTTTACATAGAAATTGAACTAAGTATAGAAGGGAGATAACTGCTAGATATTCCTAGGCCTTCGTTGTCCACTTGAACTTGTCGGATTTCTTCAGCAACTTGTAGAGTGGTAAGGCTTAATCCCCCAGCCGACTAATAAACCTGCTGACGGCAGCGGCGGAACCCGTCAATCTTTGGACATCTTTTACACACGTAGGTTTCGAGATGTTCAAGATGGCTTTGATCTTTTCCGGGTTAACCTCTATTCCTATGTGAGAAACGATGAAACCTAGAAGTTTTCTTGAGGGAACCCCGAATATGCACTTAGATGGATTTAACTTCATCTTGTAGGTGCGCAAGTTTTCGAAAGTTTCTCGCAGATCCTCAAGGAGTGTATCTTTTTCCTTGGTTACGACAACAATATCGTCCACGTAAACATGGACGTTTTGCCAATCTGACTATGCAAACAACGTTGCATGCAACGCTGGTAGGTTGCACCCGCATTCTTCAGGCCAAATGGCATGGTTACATAATAGTACGTCCCATACAGGGTTATGAAAGAAGTCTTAATTTGATCTTCCTTTTTCATGCGTATTTGGTGGTACCCGGAGTATGCGTCCAAAAAGCACAAAAGCTCAGAGCCTGCAGTGGCATCTATTATTTGATCGATTCGCGGTAACGCGAACCTATCTTTCGGACACAATTTGTTCAAGCCTGTGTAATCTATACACATTCTAAGAGCGGTAGTGTCTTTCTTCGGTACTAATACCGGATTTGCAGACCATTCAGTGTGGATTACTTCCTGGATGAAATCTGCTGCTAAAAGCCGGATAATTTCCTTGCCAATAGCCTTCCGTCTTCTTCCATCAAATCGACGGAGACCTTGTTTGACGGGTTTTGATCCTGGAATCACCTTGAGTTGGTGCTCAGCAAGTTCCCTGGGTACGCCTGGTATGTCAGCTGGACACCAGGCAAAAATATCCCAGTTCTCATGGAGGAACTTGATGAGCTCGCCTTCCTATTTGTCGGTCATCCCAGTCCCTACAACGACGAATTTTGTCGGATCTTTGGGATCTAGGATTACCTGTCTTGTATTCTCGGACGTCTTGAAGCTGTCTGCTGGCTTCCGGGTTCCTTTTCCTGCCGGCATTTCTGTCGGCGATACCTCCTTGGCCAATTCCTTCAGTTCTTCCTTTGCTATGACTCTCTGAGCGCAAAGGGCGTTTTCTTTCTCCAACTCGTTTGCCAGCTTAAAGTCACCAGCTATGGTGATTACTCCTCCTTTGGGTCCTGGCATCTTCAGCTTGTTATAGATATAACAGGATCTTGCCATGAATTTGGCGAAAGCTGGACGTCCGAGTATTGCGTGATACACGCTTTCGAACGGCACTACTTCGAAGGATACTTTTTCCTGCCGGAAGTGATCTTTATCTCCGAAGGTGACATCTAGGGAAATTTCTCCTAGGGATCGTGCTTGTCTACTAGGAACAATGCCATGGAAGCGTATGTTGCTGTAATTGACTCGGAAATCTTCAGATGCTTCAGTGTATCCAGGTACATTATGTTAATGCTGGATCCACCATCCATCAGCACTCTTCTTAGCCTAGTGTTCTGGACAATAGGGCTTATGACAAGAGCTTGTGTGCCGAGTTCAGGGATATTCCCGGGATGATCAGACCGATCCCAGGTAATTGGTGTGTTCGAGTACTTCAAGAATTTCGGGGTTGCCGGAACAACCGCGTTTATTTCTCGAAGTGTTCTTTTGGCCACCTTTGCTGACGGAGTTGCTAGGAATGTTAGCATTGCTTCTCCATCAACTCTCGGAAATTTTGGTTTGCCCTTTCGCTGTTGTTCCTGGATTTTTTCATCAGTGCCCGATTCACCGTCTTCTTTGTCAGCTTCTGGCTTTTGTTTGGCGGGTTTCCTTTTGGAACCCTTCCCCTTATTTCCGGATCCTGCACCGCCTTTCATGTGCTTATTCAGCCGGCATTGCGCGTTTGTATGGGTGGGTTTCCCAAATTGTGAATAGTGGACACAGGGTTCCGACTTAATCCTCTCCCACTCCTCTGGAGTGTAGTTGATTGGATCTGGACTGCGTCCTTTCCACTTATTCCCCTTTTCACTTCCAAAGGCTATGTTGACCTCTTTGGGTTTTGTCGTTGTTTCTGGAGTTCCTTTTTTGTCAGAACGAGGAGTTTTCTTGGCAAGTATCAATGATTCGATATTGCCCCCTCTTGCTCTCATATCGTCTTCGGCTGCAGCGTGTTCGTTGGCGGTTGTAAGCATAGATACGAGGTCTTTGTGCTGTTTGGAACCAACCATGAATGGTACAAGTCCGGGTTTTAGGCCATCGACGAAAGCACGCATTGCTTGTACGTCAGTTACTCCAGAACAACTATTCTTCATTGTCGTCCATCTGGAGATGAAATCCACGTATGGTTCATCCTCGAATTGGGTGCAGCGGTTTAGCTGGTTGATGCTGTTCGGGCGTTTGTACGTTCCCCGGAAATGCTGAGTAAATACTCTGGCCATATCATCCCAGCTGTCGACAGTTCTTGATGGTAATCCATTGATCCAATCTCTGGCTCCGTCCAGTAACATTAGGGGAAGAAACTTGACAGCTTCCAGGTCTGTCCCATTGTTGATCTGGACGGCTGTATAGTAGTCTGAGAGCCAGGTGTCCGGGTTTGTGCTGCCGGTGTATTTCTGGTACGTTGGACCGACTTTGGCAAAGCCAGAATGCAGGGTTATCCTTCGGATCCTGTCAGTGAAACACTTAGGACCAAAGTATAGATCATCCTTTTCCGCTCTATCAATGTGTGCGGAATATCTTCCAGCTGAATGGACAGAAGGGGATCTACTCCTTTCTTTTCCATTGTTGCACGGATGCGCTTTTCCGGGATTGTGTCTATCTCTTCCATGATCACGCCCTTTTGGATTAGGCGGAGTCCTGCTCCTGTGCCTTTCTTTATCCTTAGGAGGTGTCCGGGATCTCTCACGTCTGTGAGGTATATCGTATCTTCCGGCTTTCTCAGCTGGGTTTCTCGGAGGTGGCATTGTTTTGCCGTCATTCCGGTATTTTTCTTCCCGATCGTGGGGTTTGAGTCCACCTTTCGGGGGATGGGATCCGGTTCGGGACGCTTCATCCCTATTGTTGGGGTTTTTCTTGTCTTTTCTCGGATCCTCTTTTTTATCCTTTGAATTGTCTAAATCTCCAGGTTCCTCTGGTCCAGGTGCTCCAGCGGCGCAAGTAGCTGTTTTGCATAGGGCGGAGTTATCATGCAGCCTTCCTGATCGCTCTTGGCCCCGCTGCTGCTGTTGCAATGCTTTTCCTAGGAAAGCATACACCCCTTGAAGTTTTTCACCATTGGAGTACATGTCATTGTTCAGGATGGCGAACGCTGCTTCCGTGTTTTCTGTTGCGGTTTTGTATATTGGTTCGCCTCTGGCATCTTTGCCGTTTACCTGCTTTTGCCAAGATGGGTTGTGAAACCTTTCCTTTGGCGGCAGTACTTCCGGTCTTACGATTCCGGGTAACCTTGTAGGTTTAATGCCAGATCTATTCTTTCTCTCGTACTCCTCGATTTCTTCCTTCATGAGCTTAATGTCATCCTGGGTTTTTTGGAGGTCTTCACGAGTTCTGAGTAGATGTTGCTGTTGCCGTTGGAAAGCTCGTCTCCTAGATTCCAGCATCTCAGGGGGTTCGTTTAATCCCACTGGCGTTTGCAACAGCTGCTGTTCTTCCTGTTCCGTCATTGGCGGAGCAAGGATTTCTTTGATTTTCTTCTCCGCAGGTTTAGTTCCGCTAGCATCTCCTACTTCCAGGTTTTCATCAGCTAGATCAGCTGATTTTTTCTTCTGGATTTTGTATTGGAGTTTCTTAGCAGCACGGTGCTTTTTCTTGGAAGAGGGAGGTTTTTTGACAGGCTCATCTTCTGTCAATTCCTTTACATTAGGAAATATCGGAGAAGTTTCTCCGTCTTCTCTCTCTTCCTCCGGCGGAGGAGTTTTAGGGCTTTCCTGACTGCCGGTGTCTGTGGCATCAGCCGGTTTCGCCATTAGTACTTCATGGAATCCCTCTTGAAAAGATTTAACTTTTCTTTCGAAGGCGTCCGCGTCTTCGTCTTCGGAATCAAAATCATCTGATCCGGTTTCTGATTCTAATCTCGCCTCAATGGCGGCTAGTACAAAGTCAGCTTCCGAGTTCATCGTCACGTTGACGGGTGTCGGATCTTCCGCCTCTCTGACGGGTGCGTTGTTATCTGCCTCTTGCACGGGATTTCCGTCATCCGTGTTTTCAGCGACTTCGGATTGCACCATGCCGATAAAGTGTGTATCACTTTTTTGTCGGCGATCTGAGCAGAATCCGGTATCATAGTCATCTTCGACTGGGTATAGGGCGGGTGGGAAATATTTGCTCCCACCGCAAAACCCCGTTGCTTCTGCAGTTAGTCCGATAAAGATGTTAGCAGATCCGATCGGTAACACGCAGGCACTTACCAGGTGGTTTTGCGCCGGTATGTAGGATCCGTTGTCGAGGAAACGTCCGACGTCGTCATCGAACTCCAGGCTTCCGACAGTGATTGATCTTCCGATTCCGCCGAGTATCCCAGATCGGAACTTCACGCCTGACACCGTTTGCCCCACGGTGGGCGCCAACTGTCGAGACATCGTAGTAGTTTTCATAGACGGGGGTGCCATGAGACTACGGTAGAGACGTGGGGTAACGGGATCGCGTGGTGAATAGAGAACACAGGGTTTACCCAGGTTCGGTACGTCGCGACAGTACGACGTGCCTACTCCTGCACTTCTCACTAATCAGGACTAAAGCCTGGATATCGAATTACAACGTGAGGTTTGGATCTAGCTATTCGCAGAGGATCAACTTCCCGGCGAGTTAGCCTATAGCTTCTTCTCAGTTATTCGTTCTCAAACTTATCTCCCGTCCGGCTTTATATAATAGCCGGATTAGGGCTTACAGAATAGGAAACCTAGAAGACTACGGTAACTATAACTTGGAAAGTAAGGAATCCGTCTTCTCCTCCAAGCCAGATCACGTGGGCCATGATCCGGGTCCTTCTAGAATCCGGCTTCTGTGCGTCAGGTTACTGGGCCTCCCAATGGACCACAGCCCACTACCGCTTGGGCCACCCTGGTAATCCGGCACTTTGACTACCATCTGATATACCCCTATTTGGTATATATCCGACAAATACCATTGACATAAATCATGACTTGACCTACCATGATCGACCCCTACGTGTACTTGAGGAGAATGTTCGTGCTACCAGGAGAAATGCTTTCAAATTCCTTAAGATTCAGTGGACGAATCATTCAGAGGAGGAAGCAACCTGGGTGCGTGAAGATTATATCAGGAAGGAGTTCCCTGGTTTCCTTAAGCACTAGACCCTCAAATCTCGGGGTGAGATTCTTTTAGGGGGGAGGTGGGATCTGTCACACCCCATTTTTTGGGTCACTTGTAACACAATGAGAGAAGCCATTTTTGTGAGCCAACAAAAACTTTTCATGCACTTGTGTAATCCAACATTATGTAATGAATCATGAGTATGCAATGCAAGCAAGCCTTTGATTAAAATCATTTATCCTCTTTCCTAAGGTTTATGATTTGTTTCTGTGTTAGTTTCTATGTGATGATTTGAATATTTTCATCCCAAATCTTGTAACAATGTTGCTTTCAACGTAATGAAAATATTTGGCTTTGTTTGAACCAAGAAAAAAAATTGGCAAAAGAATATTTAGATGTTTTCTTTTAAGTTTTCTATAAAAACTTGATTCTGAAAAACTAGCAAAGTAGCTGTTTTTATCTCATGTTATCTATATGCTAGGGAATCATATTTTATGTTTTCTTGGCATGAATGTGTTCTCTAATATATAGACTACAAATGTTTGAGCTTGGTTTGAAATTTGGTTTGAGAAAACAATCAAATGCCTGATGGTTTTTGTGTCAAGAAAATAAGGCATGAAAGTGGTTTTTAGGAAAACAGAGAAAAACAGGAACTGGTTGTTTTCCCACCTTGTTTTCAGGGCCCATTTGAATTTCAAATTTGTTTTCTTTTGATGATTCTGAAAGTAAAAATCTTCCTTAACAAAACCAAACTTTGAAAACAAATTTTGGCAGGGGTTTGGTTCTTGAAAACATAACCAACTTTTGCTTAATCTTGTCTGGTTCCAACACTTAGCCAAATCGACTAAGTCATTTTTTGACTGAAACTGAAATTCAGAAAAATAGTGAAATGCAACCAACTTTAGATGATCATAACTTTTGAATTGAGAGGAGTTAAGATGTACCACTTTGACCTTCTAGAAGCCCTTTGTTTCCTTAACAAATCCCTAGCCTTGGACGCTCAAGAGATTGACTAGAGAGGAGAGGGGAGGGTCGGGTTCAGAGATGAAAAGGGAGTGGGAGTGCCATGGGCCTGCTGACAGAATGCCACTGTGCAGGAGCACTATCGCCATGCCCGTGCTCTCTTCACCTCACACGCACGGTTCTGGCATTCACTTTCCCCTAAAGCACCAACCTAGACACGCCCAAATGGCAGGAGGCACGACATGGGCGCCGGGAACACGACCCCGAGTTAATCCCTGCCACCCCGAGCGTGCACTCGTGCACCCGCCCGTGTTACCGTGGCTATAAAGCTACGGGAACGCTCACACCTCGCCTGCCCACTCACCTCACTCCACCCTCACCCCAGACGCAGAGCACACACGCCCTGGGCTCTCTGTGAGCCCAGAGAGCTCGTAGACACCGCCAACCACCGCGAAGAGCAAAGGCAGGTGGAGCACGCCGTGGGCACTCCCACCCCTCTTCCTTGCCTCCGTTGCACTCTCCTCCGTCCATAGACCCCCTCTGACGTGACCCCTTGCCCTCTCGTTTGCAGGAACACCGGGGATCTCGCCGGAGCCGCCGCGGACCCACAGAAGCGCACCGTCGACTGGAGCCACCCCGAGCCACAACGACACTGCCCTTGCACAGCATCGACCACGTGAGACCATCCCAGCAGCGCGCCATCGCCCTATGCAGCCCCTAGGTGAGCTAACCGTGACCTCATCGCTGTTCGGCCATTCCGCTCGCACGGGAGAGAGATAGGAGAGGAGGGAGACGACCGTGCGCTGTTGATCGTGAGATCAACGACCATGTTTGAACCGCGAAGCGGTACGCGCGCCGCGCGCGCTTGCGGAAGCGAGCCGGGCCGCAAGGGATTAGCAGGCCGCGCGCACGGTAGAAAACCCCAGCCCGCACAAATTTCTTTTTCCATTTTAGAATTAACAGAAACTTGCACTTTGCTTTAATCGTGTTAAAAATAGCAAAACCCAAAAATAAAATCAACAAAAATTCCTAGTGGTAGATCTACTAATTCCTGAACGGATGAAACTTGTAGATCTACGTTTGGATCATTATATTGCAGATGATATATCTTGTGCTACACATTGTCAGTTAGAGTAAAAATAGGATAACTTTTTTTATGAGTGTTCATTTTGTGCAAACTAAAATTCTCTGAGTATCTCTTGACTACATCTATCAGTAGGGCTTTACCTCACATCAAGGTGAGCTACGATTTGGAAATGCCATCCATTTTGGTATTTGACCACTAGCCTATTCTAGGATTTTTAGAAGTTGTTTAAAAATACTTTTTGATGTGAATCCAACTGGATCTATTAGTATATGCATAGATCTATGTTATCCTAGCTTTCTGTGATTTTTAGAGCTCTAGATTATTTTTGGCAATAGATCTAAGATGTTGCACTTTTCTGTTAGAAATAGAATGTGTAGAAGTAGTTTAGAATAATTGCTTGCTAGTTGTTATTTTGTTTTCTAGCATGTTTAGGTGTTGTGCTTAGTGTTAAAAGGTTGTTTACTCACAGATCTAGCATGTTAGAAAGTGTGTGCATGTTTGGAAAAGATATGGAACTAGTATGTGCATAGTATTGTTTTCTAGTCTTTATTTTTAAATACATCTTGTGAGCAAGTGTAGCTAGTTTTATTACCTAAGTTTTGAGTGGTGATTTGTTGGGTCCAATACCATTTTGGTACTGTTATTAGTTGTTTTCACCTCTGTTAGGTTGCACTTAATTTCTTAGAAAAGCATGTATAGCTTTGAGTGTTTATTTGTTCATAGTAGGTTATTTTTCACTAGCATCATTAGTTGTATTTTTTTTTGTGAAAAGTTAGTTTTCCACAAGTAGGACCAGAGTCTTAGGACCTCTTTAATGGAATGGAAAACCTAGTGGAACACCCACTGGTTCCTTCTCATGTTGGTGAGAAATGGCATTTCTCCACCATAGTAGTAGTAGTAGTTAATATGGTTGTTTTAGTGTATGATTGTGGATTGTTGTGTTGCACACTAGAGTGTTATTTTTATTTTGTGCATTGCTTGATGTATGTTTGATTTGGTGCCATTGCTTGATTATTTAGGTTCTGATTGAGTGTCCTTATTTATTTTTGCAACGATAGAAAACGAGGAAGAGATAGTTGGTGCCGGAGGATACTACTATCACTCATGTTGCTACCACGAGCAAGACCCTCAACTCCACCAAGGCAAGCCATCCTTAAAGCTTGCTGTTATACTACTTATCATTATCTATCATGCATGTTTTACTTCTAAAGTTTTACAAAAAACTTTATTACCAAAACTATTTTTGAGTGGCTATTATTACTATTAATATTATATAGGTATATTATCACATTGCCATTAGTCAACTTGGTGTTACCAAGCCTATTAGCCACCATAAGGTATATAAATACCGCCAAAGATAATAACTTTGAGTCCCTAAGTGGGAATTTAAAAAATGTGCTTTTTCAAAAAAATGACTTATGAAATGTCCACGGTGAAAAGGCGGGACCTTGATTCACCGGGGGAGTGAAAGAGTGTGTTTCAAAAATGTTTACAAAAGACACATAACCTAGTCTTCGCTGGGCAACCAAGACATACTGCCACTCTACCCCAACATGGGTACGGGGCCTATCTAGATACTTGTTCTTGTTAGTGTGTGTCCTATCCCAAATTGCTATAGATAGGATGATAATCTGAACAAAAATGTCGCCACGAGGGAGAAACGCGACATACACCGTGAGGGATTAAGTCTCCTTCGGGTGCGACAATTGGGTCTCCTGCTGTGGTGATGTGTGAAATTGTACCAGGGAGAACAAACCCAATTGAAGGGATAGTCATATACTAGCTTGGTCAGAGTGGACAGTTAGGATCATTCTTCTAATGCTTGCATATCGCTGTGTCGATCCATGGGTAGTTCATGGCAGATGATTGGATCTTGTGGAATGTGTACACCTCTACAGAGTAAACCTATTCTGAATAGTCGAGCCCTCGGATATGGGCAGTTGAAAGGCCATGTAGCTATCATTGTGTCATTTTTGAAAAGGATGTTTTGAAAACAAAGGACATGTACCTGAGAGGTACCGATGAAGAAAGCTGGAGTTGTTTTCCAAGAAGTTTTGCAAAGAAAACTTTCTTTTATAAAACAAGTTTATAAAACCTCGTGTATATGCGATATCTACAAGAGAAAGAAAATTATAATATATTCTTTTGAAGTATCTTCAACAAAGATATAGAGATGTTAAAGCAACCATGATGTTATCTTACATACACCATGGGTAGTGAGCCCTATTTATAGCCTACCTATCCACCATATAAGCATACTTGCATTTGTAAGTTTATAAAGGATGACTTACAGAGTACATTTAAATATACTCATATTGGTTTCTCCCTTGGCTATTTACTTGGCCAGACTTTGAGGATATGCTACCTGAGGAGGAGTATAAGGATGAGTACTCTTCCGACGACTATGCGAAATAGGCCCGGCTCCTGGTCAGCAGCCTATTGGTGAAGGCGTGACATGGGCTATCTATGTTATGTTATGTTTCCGCTGTGTGGTGTAAGACTTTGCCTGTCCTGCGTGGCAGCTACTAAGGCTTGGTCATGTGACCATTGCTTGTAAGACTCTATTTTATTTGTGTAATGGATAATGTATCTATGTACCAACTACGTATGTTGTTCACGACTGAATTCCTAGGATCGTGAATGTATGCATATGAGGGAATCTGGACTATCCGGTTTGGGGCCTCTTCATAGTTCGCCATTGTTGGAGCAGAGAGAAGCAGGGGATTGGGGTTTTCGTGGCTGTCGAGGAGAGGCAAGGTGGAGGAAGACAGAACAGGGGATATAGCATTGAAAGTGTGGTCTTCTCGACTTCCACGGTGAATAAACATCTGTTTGTTGGGATCTTTCCGTTTGTATTAGGATTTCTTCCTTATCTTGGGCAAAAAATTATGGGATATATGACCGTAGTTGTAACAAACTCGGCAACGGATTTGATTAGTGCAATCGTAATAAATATGTCCTGATGCAAGACATTTTGTACAAAATAAATTGCACATAGGAGAATTCACCCGGCGAGTAATAGTATGATCAATGGGACGACGAGTGTCATTAGTGGGCCTTGGGTTATCAATAGAGATAGAATTTGATCCAATAGGAACCCAAATTTTCTTGCATGGAAGGTGGCCAAAATTCCCGCTCTTATCAAGATCCGTGGTCCGCATATTATGATCATGAGATGGAGTATTGGATCTATGCAGACCATGAGGATTCTAGGTCCCATCGGGGTAGTATTAGAGCAAGAGAGAATGTTAAGATTCAAATTACCTCGATGAGTCATAGATGCACGATGCATGGATGATGATCGTGGTGGGATGTGAGTCCATTCAGCATCTTGTTCCTTGTACCATGCCAATTCTTCATGTATCCAATTAGGCCCTCCAAAACCCCATAGATGAAAATAGCATTTGAATAGATCACATGAGAACTATCGTAGGTTATTGATGAAAAATCCTACTGCCTTGGATCAGACAGTAAATTTAAAAACTTGATCTGATAATTGAATAATCTTGAAACTCTGATGGGATGCACCAATACAAGATTCCAATGCCCATCCAACATGATCCGTAGTGAGACGAAAAGCGGCTCTTCCAAATAAGACCACAAGATGAAAATCATGAGGAGAGGTGGGTTAGGTGACCGAGACAGAGAAAATAGATCGAACATGTTTGGCCAGATCAAGGCCAAAATCGAAAACCAATTGGTTGTGAAAACTAGGGAGGGGTGGTGGAGGATCCATATCCTAGATGCACCCTATTACTTTCACTAGTATGTGTAGCTTTGTGATGATTGTGTAGTGGAATGTTATTTGTCCACAAGTGAATCCGGAGGTATTGTGCCCCTCAAATGCCTTGGAAAGCTAGTGGAACACCCACTGGTCCCTTCTCTTTTTGGCGAGAATTGCAATTTCTCCAGCATAGGCATGTTCCTAGTAGTCTAGTTTTTCTTATGTGTGTTGTTTGCACTAATAGAAATGTTTCCTAGTGTTGAGGATTATATGTTGTATAATTTCCCTTGAGTGGTTTAATTTTAGAAAGTCTTTATTTGAACATGTATTGAGTGCATAGTTACTGGTTGTATGACATGTTACTTTGATGCTTGTTTTTTGGTTGTTAAAAAAACATGGATTATTAGACTTGGTTGATTCTTGCTAAGTAGTTGTTTTCATGGAATCGGTTTTAGTATAATTTTACTAGCATGTGTAAGGTGTATGTTCTGTTAGTGGGTATTTAGAATCATGTGTTGCTTGTTAAGGATGATTGCTTCTCTTGTATTGTATTAGTGTCACCCCTAGATTTTATGAGCTGCCCTATTACTATTTGTCTTCCTATTTTGTGAGTGTATGATTAGCCTAACATGATTAGCATATTTCCACTCCTATTATTTCTTAGGCATGCTTGTGTAGTAATATTTCATACTAGTATGCTATTAGTGAACCTTTCTATTATGCAATTTCTAGCAATATTACCCCATAGGATTTTTGTATCCTAGAGTGTGTCTTATGACTTGTTACAATTAGTTGAGCCACTGGTTTGTTTAGTTATATTTATGATTGAGTGATTCTTTAGTCTTTGTGTAGATTTGAGCATAGTCCATAACTATCTTGTTCATCAGTGGTTTGCTTTGATAGTTGGAATATTCTGGGTAATTACTTTTAGCATGAGTATTGTATCAGTGGTATAGTTGTGTTTAGTCTTAACTTGTTATCTATAATGGGTTAGTGGTAAACTTATTTAGTGATGCTTGTTTGTGTTGTTGTTAATACCCACTGACATGGGTATTGCTTTGAATGATTGTAATTACTTTAGTAGCCTCACCCTTGTGACCAAAGGCTATTTGTATCTTTTCAATGTCTTGGTGTGAGAGTGATACACCCACTCAACCCATGATATTTAGGATGTGGAATATGGTTTTCCAAACCATAAATATTCCAGTGTTAGCATTTATACCATGTGTGTTTGTGTGGTAGTTTTCTCGATAACTTTTCCAGGGATTGCATTAGAATAAGTTTGCTTGGTGTATGTGTTGCTTTGTTTCATTGGTTTCCTTCATTTGGTTCTGAGTGTGTCTTTTATTCTTTTTACAACGTTAGAAAATGAAGAAGAAGGAGTTGTAGAGCTGTGTGTCAAGTTCAAGCTACTTCAAAGCCAGAGACACAAAGAGTTTCAAGGCAAGCCATCCTGATGCTTGCTACTAAACTTAGCATTATCTATCATGCATGTTTTCACTTCTGAAAGTTTTACAAAAACTTGATTATCAAAACTATTTTTGTGTGGCTATTTACTACTATTAATATTACATAAGTTAATATCTTGCCATTAGTTGAAACTTGGTGTTACCAAGCCCATAGACACCACATGGTATATTTACCACCAAAAGTATAAGTCCCTAAGTGGACACCCTAAAAATATGACTTTTGCAAAAGAAAGCTTTATGGAAAACCCGGTGGAAAGGCGGAGCCTTATCCACAGGAGATTTGTGAAGTGGTCATATTTGGAAAAAGGTGTTTTCAAAAATGACACATAACCTAGTCTTCGCCGGACAACCTTTATCGTACTGCCACTCTACCCCAACATGGGCACGGGGCTTACCTGGAAATTTGTTCTTGTTAGTGTGTGCTCTATCTCAAATTGCTATAAGGGATGTGATCCCTTGAACCGAATGTCGCCAAGTTATGAAACACGAGGCATACAAAGTGTGGGATTAATTTTCCCTCCGGCCGCAGTAGTTGGGTCTCCTGTCATGGCGATGTGTGACATGGTGTCGGGGAGGTTAAACTCAATTGAAGATATAGTCATTTACTAGCTTAAACATAGTGGAAGGTTAGGACCAGTTATCTGATGTTCGCATACTGTTGAGATAGTCTGTGGTTGTTCGCGGCAGATGTTCTGGATTTTGTGGATTGTGTACACCTCTACAGAGTAGAAATATTCGAAATAGCCGCGTCCTCGGATATGGACAGTTGAATGGCCATGTAGCTAGCATTGTGTCAATTTTTAAAAGAGGATGTTTTGAAAAGGTATTTTTGTACTTGTGAAGTACTGAAAGGAGAAACTTTGTACATGTGAGGTACGGATGAAGAAAAGCTGGAAGTTGTTTTACAAAGAAAAAATTTCTTTTTAACAAAGCCTTACAAAACCTCCTGTACATGCAATATCTATAAGAGAAAGAAAACTATATTATTTTCTTTTGAAGTATCTTCTTCAACAAAGCTATAGAGCTGTTAAAATCAACCATGACGTATTTTTCATATATCGTGGGTACTGAACCCTATGTATAGCCTACCCACTCCACCATATAAGCATACTTGCATTTCTATAAGCTTCATGAAGGAAGTCTTGCAGAGTACATTCAAATGTACTTGTATTGGTTTCGTCCCTGGTATCTAATTGTCATACTTCGAGGAGGAGCCTCAGGAGGAGATCTACGAGGAGGAGTACAGCACTGATGGCCCTACGAGCTAGGATCGTCTCCCGGTCAGCAGCCTGTAGGTTAAGGCGTGACTTGGGCTTACTACGTTGTGTGATGTTTGTCTTCCGCTGTGTGTGTTGAGTTGCTTGCCCTGTGTGGCAGTTCTGTTAGACTTGGTCATGTGACCATTTCTCTTTTTGTAAGACCTTTTCTGTAATCATGTATTGGATGTTGTATATGTATGCCAACTTGATATGTTGTTCACGACTGGTGTGATCTGGGATCGTGAATGTATGCATATCAGAGGTACTTGAACAGTGGTTCTAGGGGCCTAACAATATTGAAGTTGACAGAGCTAAAGTGGAAGCAATAGAGAAAATGCCCTATCCTAGGGATGTTGAAGGTATTCGTAGTGTTCTTGGTCATGCTGGTTTTAATAGGAGGTTTATTAAAGATTTCTCTACAATATCGAAGCCTCTTACTAATCTTCTTCAAAAAGACGTACCTTTTGTTTTTTGATAATGATTGTAAGGAAACTTTTGAAACTTTAAAGAAGGCTTTAACTACTGCTCCTATTGTTCAACCACCTGATTGGAATTTGCCTTTCGAAATTATGTGTGATGATAGTGACTTTGTTTAGGTTCTGTTCTTGGACAACGAGTAGATAAGAAATTGAATGTTATTCATTATGCTAGTAAGACTCTTGATGCTACTCAAAAGAATTATGCTACCACTAAAAAAGAGTTCCTAGATGTAGTTTTTGCTTATGATAAGTTTAGACCTTATATTGTTGATTCAAAAGTTCCTATTCACACTGATCATGCTGCTATTAGATACCTTATGGAAAAGAAAGATGCTAAGCTTAGGATTATTAGATGGGTGCTGCTTTTACAAGAGTTTGATTTGCATATTATGGATACGAAGGGTGATAAAAATCCTGTTGCTGATAACTTGTCTAGATTGGAAAATATTGCTTATGACCCTATTCCTGTTAATGATAGTTTTCCAAATGAACAGTTGGATGCAATAAAACTAAACTCCCAAGATAGTCCCTGGTATGCAGATTATGCTAACTTTATTGTTTCCAAGTATTTGCCTCCGACATTTAGAACTCAACAAAGAAAAAAGCTCTTTTATGATTTGAGGCATTATTTTTGGGATGACCCACACTTATATAAAGGAGTATATGGTATTATGCGAACATGTGTTCCAGAACATGAAAAGCAAGAGATATTGAGAAAGAGCCATGGTAGTGCTTATGGAGGACATCACGCTGGAGATAGAACCGCACAGAAGGTTCTACAAACAGGTTTCTATTGGCCTACTCTCTTTAAATATGCACAAAAGTTTGTTTTATCTTGTGATGAATGTCAAAGACTTGGTATGAAATGCCTATGAGTTAGTCTCTTGTTATTGAACCTTTTGATTGTTGGGGATTTGACTTCATGGGTCCGTTTCCTCCTTCGAATGGTTATACTCATATTCTTGTTGCTGTTGATTATGTTACTAAATGGGTAGAAGCTATACCTACTAAGAGTGTTTATGGTGATACCTCTTTAAAAATGATTAAAGATGTTATTTTCCCTAGGTTTGGTGTGCCTAAATATCTTATGACTGGTGGAGGTTCTCACTTTATTCATGGTGGTTTTTAAAAAAACTAGCTAAATATGGTGTTAATCATAGAATTGCTTCACCTTATCATCCTCAAACCAGTGGGAAAGTAGAATTATCAAATAGAAAAATTAAATCTATCTTGCAAAAGACTGTTAATAAATCTAGGAAAAATTGTTCTGGTAACGTTAATGATGCTTTATGGGCTTATAGAACTGCTTATAAAAATCCTATGGGTATGGATCCTTATAAAATGGTTTATGGAAACGCTTGTCACTTGTCTTTAGAACAAGAACACAAAGCTTATTGGGCAGTGAGAGAACTAAATAGAGATTTTAAACTTGCCGGTAAGAAAAAAAATGCTTGACTTGAGTTCTTTAGATGAGTGGAAAAGTGAAGCCTATGAAAATGCTAGACTCTTTAAGCAGAAAGTTAAACAATGGCATGATAGGAGAATACTTAAAAGAGAGTTTCATGTTGGTGAGAAAGTTCTATTGTATAGGTCTCGTCTCAGATTTTTTGCAGAAAAATTACTCTCAAGATGGGAAGGACCTTATGTTATTGAAGAAGTGTATCATTCGGATGCAATCAAAATTGGTTCCCTTAAAGATAATACTACCCAAGTGGTGAATGGGCAAAGACTCAAACATTATATTTCCGGAGATTCTTATGATGAATATGTTGATACTATTCAAGTGGTGACTCCGGAGAAGTTTATTAAAGAGAAGATTCCAGAAACTACAGAGTTCATTTTCGAATAGGTAACAGTTCTGTTAAGAAAAGGTTCGCGTATTACTTTCCAACTTATAATTTTCTCATTTATGAAAAATATGAAAAATATTGACCCGAAGAGGGTAGGAGGCGGTGCCCAAGGGCACCACACCACCTGGGGCGCGGTCCCACCCCTGGCCACGGTACCCTATTGTGTGGAGGCCCTCGAGCCCCTCTCCGACCCATTTTCGCACTACACCTTCCTTTTGTTACGTAGATTTTTTCTATATAATCCTCCGGATCCCCCGAGGTCTGTATATTATTTTCTCGTCGTGTTTTCGTTTCGATCTGTTTCTGCCAGATTTCATCTTCACATTTAGAGCCACGATATCCTCTTCTGGGCCTCCCAAGGACAGTATCTTTGTGAACATCGTCAATGTGTACATGAACTAGTTGAATATGCATCCCAAGGAGTTGCTGCTCAAGGATGGGGAGGTGCAAAAAGAAGATGTTCAGGGTCCTAGAGGAGAAGGCAGTCTGGAAGCCAGGATGGAAGTGTTGGAGTGTCGTGGTGGTGTAGAGACAGATGCCATGGGATGGCTTAAGTTTGGGGCCGACGGACACTGTGGGTATTCGGGGAGGGATTGCACGCCTAGATGGCGCACTCACTACATTGCAAACACCAAGATCTACCTAGGTTCGGGGCCCTTGTGTGGAGGTAACACCCCTACTCCGGCCTGTCTGTCAATATCAATGTGTAACCGAGATACAAAGTGGTTCCTCAAGATCACGGAGCTAGAGGAAGAAGATCTCTCTGGCTCTCTTTTCTCTCTAAGGAAAATGTCTATTGGTTCTCTCTCTCTCCGGGATTGTCCCTCACGCAGGAGGGGAGTGGTCACCTTATATACTGGTGGCCACTGACGGAACGTACATGCTTAGGCGTAGAACACTGTGCCGTAGCGTGATACGTCCATTTTGCATAACCGTTTTATATTGTTATTTTCCGTTATTCATCAATATATTTCATGTTATGATGCATTCCTTATGTTATTTTATCTTATTTTGCATGTTTCATAATTTTTGGAGAATAAACACCGGGACCAGAAATTTGATGGAAAAAGCACCGTCAGGATACCCTATTTCAGAAGATCGGGAGAAGAGGGGGGACACCAGAGGTATCTTAGAAGTCTAGAAGAGGTAGCCAGCCACAAGGAGAGCTGGAGGGGGCCACCAGGGGCCCACACCATGGGGTGGCGCGCCCCCCTTGGCCACGCCACCACGTGGTGTGGCCATCCTGGCCCACCTCTGGTGGATATTTTTGGCGTACTTGAACCCGAGGGAACCCTAAGCCCCATACCATCATCGAAGAATTATTCCGCCGCCGCCTCGGGGTGCAAAACACCCGAGAGAGAGAAAAGCTCTCTGGCAGGGAGAAATCTGCCGGGTAAAATCCTCTCCGGAGAGGGGAAATCATCGACATCGTCACCGTCATCACTCCGGGCATCATCAAGATCATCATCGTCATGATCATCACCATCAGCACCATCACCCTAATCATCCACCGTCATCCCGCTATAACAATTAGGGTCTTATCGTTGTTTTACATTAGATCTCTCTCTCGGTGTGGATTACTTGTTAGTAGCTGATGCTTTTGAGATTTATCGGTGTTAGCACTTTATGACCAGATTGTTATCATCCATTATATCACCTCTGATTATGATCCATATGATGTCTTGTGAGTAGTTTGTTTAGTTCTTGAGAACATGGGAGAAATCATGATGTTAGTAGTGAAGTTATATTGAAGTAATATCTCGTGGTTCGGTATTTAAGTTGTGGTGCTATTCTTCTAGTGGTGTCATGTGAACATCGACTACATGATACTTCACCTTTATGGGCCTAGGAGGATGCATTGTGTATTTGACTACTAATTTTGGGGTTGTTGGAGTGACACAAACCTAAACCCCCATTAGGAAACCAATGCACGAGAGAGCGTAGAATCCCGGAGTTTTAAGGTTCTGGTTAGTTTTATCTTAATTACTTTCTTGTACTTGCAGATGCTTACGAGGGATATAATCACAAGTATGTATTAGTCCTAGTTGGTAGGTGCATTAGCATAGGTTCACCCACACAACACTTCACGAACCAATGGATATTAATCAACCGTAACGAAGCGAAACCACTTGACGAAATTCTCATGTGTCCTCGAGAACGTTTGGTAGTCATAAGTAATACAACCGGCTTATCCTTTGCTCTCAAAGGGATTGGGCCACTCGCTGCAATATTATTTACTGCACTTTATTTACTTGCACTTTATTTATCTGCTATATGAAAAACAACCAAAAACCAGTGTGCTAGTGTTAAAGTGAATCCTCTATCCAACCTGCTTGTCAACACCCTCTCCTCCTCGTTTGGTTTGACACTCTTATTTATCGAAAGTACTACGATACACCCCTATACTTGTGGGTCATCAAGACTATTTTCTGGTGCCGTTGCCGGGGAGAGAAGCGCTATTTGTAAGTGGAATTAGTAAGAGAAACTTTTACTGTGAGTGTTGTTTTTGTCTTCTGTTTTATTTCATTATGGAGAATACTTTTGGTTCTTATTTAGGGGTACTTTTACCGTTTCTAGTATGGTAGTTGGTAACCCGTCTTCTGCTGAATTAGATTCTTATAAAATAGCTATGGAAATTCTTGGACGTGTTATGGATAACTGCTATTAGGATGATGGAACTGTCCATCCTGGTGATCATTTGCTCTTTATACATGAATTATGCGAGTTATTCAGGTGTGCAGGTATTACAATGGATCAACTTAAAAGGAAATTATTTTCTTTATCGCTGAAAGGAAGAGCCGCTGAATGGTTCAAATTACTGAAGAACGGTGAATCTATTGGATGGGAGGAAATTGTTCCTCTCTTTTATTCTAAATTATATCCTCCTAGTGAGATTCATAAAGACCGGAATCAAATCTATAATTTCTGGCCTCGTGATGGAGAGAGTATTGCCCAAGCGTGGGGGAGAATGAAGTTATTAATGCTTAAATGTCCCGTTCATGAACTCCCGAGAAATATTGTTATCAATAATTTTTATGCAAGGCTTTCTCTTCATGATAAGGATTTATTGGATGCTTCTTGTTCTGGGTCATTCACACGTAGGAATGAAGAAGCTAAATGGGATCTTCTTGACCGTATTCAAGAAAACATCGGAGGATGGGATAACGACAAAGGTAGAAAGTCAGGTATAAATTATGATTACGAATGCATTAAATCTTTTATGGGAACCAATGATTTCTATGATGTTAGTGATGTTTGTGGTCTTGATTCTCAAAGCTTTGCAAACCGTCTTAAAGATTTTGCCTCCTATCTTGATATTCCTAAAAAGAATTATCACAAGTACCAGGCACCTTATAAAGTTATTGTGCCTGCTAGTAATATAGAAGTGCATGCTGTTAATCCTACTGTTCCTGAGACTTATGTTGAAAAAATGCCTTTCCCTGCAAAAGTGAAAGAACATTCTATGGTGGCTTGTGTGGTTAATAAGAGTAATAAGAAATCTATTGAACCTGATGAAAAAATAACTGTTGAACCTGCTGTAATAGTGAAAGATCTTGTTTGTGGAAATGTGGAGGATGAACACATTGTCTTTTGTGAGGATGCTTGTGATATTGTTTCCCATCATCATAGATCTAAGAAAACTAGTGTTCATGTGCTTTCTGTTAAGATTGGTGATAATTGTTGTTATGGTTTGTGTGATATTGGTGTTATTTCTAGTGCTATACCTTATGAGCTTTATGGAGAAATTATGCATGAAATTGGTTCTTGTGATCTTGAAGATATTGATGTGGTTATTCAACTTGCTAATAGAGAAACTATTTTTCCGATTGGTATTGTTAGAGATGTGGAAGTTTTATGTGGTAGTGACTAAATATCCCACTGATTTTCTTGTACTTGGTAAGGCTGCTAGTAATACCTGTCCTATTATTTTTGGTAGACCTTTGTTGAATACTTGTGGTGCTATTATAGATTGTAAAAGAGAGAAGATTTTGACTAAATTTGATGGAAAATCTTATGAGTTCAATTTCTCCAAATTTGCTAGAGCACCTTGTGAATCTAAATTGCCTGGTGAGAATTTTAAAGTTGAACAACTTTCTTCTATTTCTCTTGCTCCTAACAATGCTTTGCAGCAATATATGGAGGATCACGAGAGTGATTTCTTTATGGAAGAGAGAAATGAGATCGAAGATATTCTTCTTCGTCAACCAGTGATACTGAAACATAATTTACTTGTGAAAGACTTGGGTACAATATTACCACCCAAGGAGGATCCTGTCTTTGATTTAAAACCTTTGCCTGAAGATCTTAAATATGCTTATCTTGATGATAAGAAAATTTATCCTGTTACTATTAGTGCTAAACTTTCAGGTGATGAAGAGGAACGATTATTGGGAATTCTGAAGAAACACCGTGGAGCTATTGGATATACTCTTGATGATTTGAAGGGAATTTTTCCTAATATATGTCAGCATGCTATTAATATTGAAACCGATGCAAAGACATTAGTTGAACATCAACGTCGTTTAATTCCTAAGATGAAGGAAGTGGTAAGAAATGAGGTATTAAAACTTCTTGATGCTGGTATTATTTTTACTATTGCTGATAGTAGATGGGTGAGCCTTGTGCATTGTGTCCCTAAGAAGGGAGGAATGACTATTGTGCCTAATGAAAACAATGAGCTCCTTCCACAAACAGTAGTAGTTGGTTATAGAATGTGTATTGATTTTAGAAAGGTTAATAAAGTTACTAAGAAAGATCATTATGATTTTCCCTTTATTGATCAAATGCTAGAGAGGTTGTCTAAGAAAACTCAGTTTTGCTTTCTTGATGGTTATTCTGGGTTTTCTCAAATTGCTGTTAGGAAGCAAGATCAAGAGAAAACAACATTTACTTGTCCTTATGGTACTTATGCGTATAGACGTATGCCTTTTGGTTTGTGTAATTCTCCTTCTACTTTTCAAAGATGCATGTCTGCTATTTTTCATGGTTTTTGTGAAGAAATTGTGGAAGTATTCATGGACGATTTTTCCGTCTATGTAACTTCTTTTGGTAATTGTTTGCACAACCTTGATAAAGTTTCGCAGAGATGTGAGGAAACTAATATCGTTCTTAATTGGGAGAAATGCCTCTATGGTTAATGAAGGAATTGTTCTTAGACATAAAATTTCTCAAAGAGGTATTGAAGTTGATAGAGCTAAAGTGGAAGCCATAGAGAAAATGCCCTGTTCTAGGGATGTTAAAGGTATTCGTAGTGTTCTTGTTCATGATGGTTTTTATAGGAGGTTTATTAAAGATTTCTCTAAAATATCAAAGCCTCTTACTAATCTGCTTCAAAAAGATGTGCCATTTGTTTTTGATGATGATTGTAAGGAAGCTTTTGAAACTTTAAAGAAGGCTTTAACCACTGCTCCTATTGTTCAACCACCTGATTGGAATTTACCTTTTGAAATTATGTGTGATGCTAGTGATTTTGTTGTAGGTGGTGTTCTTAGACAGCGCATAGATAAGAAGTTGAATGTTATTCATTATGCTAGTAAGACTCTTGATGCTGATCAAAAGAATTATGCTACTACTGAAAAAGAGGTCTTAGTTGTAGTTTTTGCATGTGATAATTTTAGGACTTATATTGTTGACTCAAAGGTTACTATTCATATTGATCATGCTTCTATTAGATACCTTATGGAAAATAAAGATGCTAAGCCTAGGCTTATTAGATGAGTGTTGCTTTTACAAGAGTTTTATTTTCATATTGTGGATAGAAAGGGTGCTGAAAATCCTATTGCTGATAACTTGTCTAGATTGGAAACCATTACTTTTGATCCTATTCATGTTGATGATAGTTTTCCAAATGAACAGTTGGCTGCAATAATGGTAAAATCCCAAGATAGTCCATGGTATGTTGATTATGCTAACTTTATTGTTTCAAAGTATTTGCCTCCAACATTGACAACTCAACAAAGAAGAAAAATCTTCTATGATTTGAGGCATTATTTTTGGGATGACCCACATTTATATAAAGGAGGAGTAGATGGTATTATGAGAAGATGTGTTCCAGATCATGAACAACGTGAAATATTGAAGAAGTGCCATAGTAGTGCTTATGGAGGACATCACGCTGGAGATAGAACCGCGCAGAAGGTTCTACAATCAGGTATCTATTGGCCTACCCTCTTCAAAGATGCACGTAAATTTATTTTATCTTGTGATGAATGTCAAAGAGTAGGAAATATTTCTAGACGTAATGAAATGCCTATGAGTTATTCTCTTGTTATTGAACCTTTTGATTGTTGGGGATTTAACTTTATGGGTCCTTTTCCTCCTTCGAATGGTTATACTCATATTCTTGTTGTTTTTATTATGTTACTAAGTGGGTAGAAGCTATACCTACTAAAAGTGCTGAAGGTGAGACCTCTTTAAAAATGCTTAAAGACGTTATTTTCCCTAGGCTTGGTGTGCCTAGATATCTTATGACTGATGGAGGTTCTAATTTTATTCATGGTGGTTTTAGAAAGGCCCTTGCTAATATGTTGTTAATCATATAATTGCCTCAGCTTATCATCCTCAAACCAGTGGGCAAGTAGAATTATCAAATAGACAAATTAAATCTATCTTGCAAATACAAGCCTGGAACACAGAATAATGCTCTGCTTATTAAATACCTATATAAATTCATGAATAGGCATGATGCCCCATGGGTCAATCTTATATGGCAGGCACACTATCATGATGAAAAATTGCCACAACACACTGGACCATGTGGATCTTTTTGGTGGAAAGACTGTCATTCATTCCTGGACAAGCTTATGAATCACATCAAATTCAAGCTTGGAACCGGGGATACCATTGGTCTATGGATAGGATCATGGGAAGATACTACTTTTGTCACACAATTCCCACAGCTATGATCATATGCTAGATATGACAATATCTCATTGAAATCTGCCATTGACTATAACAATAATGGTGACATATTTGACCTCTTTCATACACCTTTATATGATATTGCTATGCAACAATACCATGCCTTCAAAGAAAAACTATTCACATTGGCTAACAATCAGGAGAATGATAGGTGGTATGTACCTGGTACAAATACCACATACAAGAACATAAAAACTTATAAGATGCTCATGCCTTTTCCCACTGCCCCTAAACCCATCTTATGGACCTGGAGATCATGTGCACTACCCAAGCATAAATTCTTCTTCTGGCTTCTCCTACACGATAGACTGAACACCAGAGATCTTCTCAGCAGAAAACAAATTCATATACCTACCAAAGCTTGTGTTCTATGTGAGGATGATCATAATGAAGATCTCCACAACCTATTCTTTGGATGCCCATTTAGTAAAGACTTCTAGGATCACATTGGTTTCCAATAAGAGAACACACTTGATTACATGGCTTTGATATAATTGGGCAGAATCAAATAGAAGACTGTCTACTTCAAACAAATACTCATTATAGGCTCTTGGACATTATGGAACCACATAAACAAGATCATCTTTGATGGGATCCAAAAAGATATTACTCTATTTCGACCTCGTTTTCGACCTCGACTTTCCTTTCGTTACGCATATTTTTGCTATATAACCCCCCGGATTCCCCGAGGTCCATATATCGTTTTCTCGTTTTGTTTCTGTTTTGAGCTGTTTCTGCCAGTATCTGTTTTCAGTCTTAGAAGCATCATGGTCTCCGCAAAAAACAACAAGGGGAAGGGACCGAAGGAAGAAGATCTCCAAGACCAGAAGCTGGAGGAGGAGATCGTGAGTTGAGCTGAAGGAGATGTAGAAGGAAACTCATGAGTGCATCCACGCGCCACCATCGCAAGCATTGGAGTCGTTGCAAAACCTCGCAAGCAAACGGCAAGGATGAGCACCGGAGGGAAGGCCCCACGTCACTGTTTAGCTTCAAGGACACCCCTTTGAGGCCTGAAGAAACTTTCCGTACTTTAATTCATGAGTATCAATCTAGGAGGGTGCCAGAGGCAGATGTTCCTTCTTGCTAGGATATGGATCGTTCTAACCATGCAGATAAAGAAAGCTCTAAACCTAAGGAAGTGTGGGGGGAGAATCTTCATGGCTTGAATTCACCGTCTGACAAGCACGCAGACTATATTGAGCGCAATACCAAGGTGATGTGTATGCTTATGTTTGCACTTTAGATCTAAAGGAATAAATTGATAAGCTCATTGAGAAGGATTCACCACCACCACCGAAGAATTGATTCGTCATTGGTATTGGCATCCCCTTGGCTTGTTCCAAGCTTGGGGGAGTGTCGCGGTATCACACCTTTATCTTTCACCCTTTTTACCCTTTTAGTAGAGTCATATCATGAGTAGAGAAAATATCATATAGTATGGTTTGCAGTATGGAAGTGTCGCTCTCTAGTTGGTTATCATTGTATCCCTTGGTTTGAGTTGCCGTAATAAAATATTAATGAGAAGTTTCATCATCTACTTGTTTCACCTTATTTTAGTTTGCAATTTTTGTTATGTGATTGATCTTGTTATTAGTATTGGTATCAATTTTGGAGCTTCAAGATAATCTAGTTGGTTTTGGCAAACTTAGCATTGGTCAGTAGCAACAATTCGTTGAGACTTAAGTAGAAAAGGGGAGTTGCATGTAGATATATTATTCCATGATCTTTCTTTCTTGTTAGCCCATAATCTTAGTATTCTCAAATAAGTTTGTTTGCACCTTCAAGGAAGATTGCATGATTGGCTTTATCATATATGTTTTTGTTTGTTTTGCTGCAATTCTTATGCTTGCTACCCAACCTTGCTAGCCAAAAACCTGTACTGAGAGGGAATGCTTCTTGTGCATCCAAACCTTGAGCCCAGAACCTTGAAATTTGTGTCCACCATACCTACCTATATGTGGTATTTCACCGCCACCCCAAGTAAATTGCTTGTGTTCTACCTTTAAACCTTCAAAATTACACCTGTTTTGTGCTCCTATTTTAGCTCATGAGGATGCAAATAGAGAATCTTTATCTCACTTGTTGATTGGATTTCACACCCTGGACTAGTGGCTTCATCCTCTTAGCCAAATGCTAGAAGAGCTGCCAGCGGGGTTCCCAGACCAAATAATAATACAAATTCTCCTAACTCTTTTTGCCCCTGATTTATCAGTCAAAGCATAATTGTGTAAACAAAAGAGAAAGATGGATGATCTTGTATACCAGTTGCGTCCTTCTATGGGAGCAACTCTTGTAAAGTATAGTTGGTTTGTGACGTACTGTATTTTCCGTTTGCCATTCGTTGACATAAACATACACCTCTCAAAATTTAGACACTCCTCCATGATTTGTGATTGTTGGCAGGCACGCAAGGATTCGGTTAGCCATGGTTTGTGTAAGAAAGGTTGGGAGGAGTGTGAACCATTTTATACCTTTGTTTTACAAAATAAAAGCTCTAGCACATGAGTGGTCAATGCTTCCCTCTGCGAAGGGCCTATCTTTTACATTTATGTTGAGTCAATAAACCTACATCTTTGTGTCTAAGCAAGCATTTGAGTTTTTGTGATTCATCCAGGTACATGTCGATTTACTCAATCATGTCATTTATTCTTCCTTGTTTATGCAAATGATTTTACCTGTTTGAATACCACTTTGAAAGATACAAATGTTTGCAAAGACACCGTTATAATTGAGCATGATAAACTCTGCAATATAGCTCTAGTATAAAGACTCTGATCGAAAGATAAGTACCATGTTAATTATTCTCCGACCAAGAACGAAGTTTTCCTTTACCAATTGTGATTTACATTTTGCACCTTTATTGTTACTTTACTTGTTTATATGAGAGGAAACTGCTGTCTAAGATGACTTTTTCTTTGTTATATGTGGTGCCTCTTGTCCGTATTTCATTTATCGACACCTCACTCCATAAACTTGTGGTCATGTTTACTGAGTTCAGTTTCGCTTGGGGACAAGCGAGGTCTAAGCTTGGGGGGAGTTGATACGTCCATTTTGCATCACCGTTTTATATTGTTATTTTCTGTTATTCATCGATATATTTCATCTTATGATGCATCCCTTATGTTATTTTATCTATTTTGCATGTTTCATAATTTTTGGAGAATAAACACGGGGACCAGAAATCTGATGGAAAAAGCACTGTCAGGATACCCTATTTCAGAAGATCAGAAGAAGAGGGGGACACCATAGGTATCTTAGAAGTCCAGAAGAGGGAGCCAGCCATGAGGAGAGCCGGAGGGGGCCACCAGGGGCCCACACCATGCGGTGGCGCCCCCCTTCGGCTGCGCCACCACGTGGTGTGGCCACCCTGGCCCACCTCTGGTGGATATTTTTGGCGTACTTGACCCCGAGGGAACCCTAAGCCCCATACCATCATCGAAGAATTATTCTGCCGCCGCCTCGGGGCGGAAAACACCCCAGAGAGAAAAGCTCTCTGTTAGGGAGAAATCTGTCGGGGAAATTCCTCTCCAGAGCGGGGAAATCATCGCCATCGTCACCGTCATCACTCCAGGCATCATCAATATCGGCATCGTCATCATCAACACCACTAGCACCATCACCCTCATCATCCACCCTCATCCCGTTGTAACAATTAGGGGCTTCTATCGTTGTTTTACATTAGATCTCTATCTCGGTGTGGATTACTTGTTAGTAGTTGATGCTTGTGAGATTTATCGATGTTAGCACTTTATGACCAGATTGTTATCGTCTATTATATCACCTCTGATTATGATCCATATGATGTCTTGTGAGTAGTTTGTTTAGTTCTTGAGGACATGGGAGAAGTCATGATGTTAGTAGTGAAGTTATATTGAAGTAATATCTCGTGGTTCGGTATTTAAGTTGTGGTGCTATTCTTCTAGTGGTGTCATGTGAACGTCGACTACATGATACTTCACATTTATGGTCCTAGGAGGATGCATTATGTATTTGGCTACTAATTGTGGGGTTGCCGGAGTGATAGAAACCTAAACCCCCATTATGAAACCAATGCACGAGGGAGCGTAGAATCCCGGAGTTTTAAGGTTGTGGTTAGTTTTATCTTAGTTACTTTCTTGTATTTGCAGATGCTTACGAGGGGTATAATCACAAGTATGTATTAGTCCTAGTTGGGCGGTGTATTCGCATAGGTTCACCCACACAACACTTCATGAACCAATGGATATTAATCAATCGTAACGAAGCAAAAGCACTAGACGAAATTCCCATGTGTCCTCGAGAACGTTTGGTAGTCATAAGTAACACAACCAGCTTGTCCTTTGCTCTCAAAAGGACTGGGCCACTCGCTGCAATGTTATTTACTGCACTTTATTTACGTGCACTTTATTTATCTGCTATATCAAAAACAACCAAAAACCCGTTTGCTAGTATTTACGGTGAATCCTCTATCAAATCTGCTTGTCAACACCTTCTGCTCCTTGTTGGGTTTGACACTTTTATTTATCGAAAGTACTACGATACACCCCCTATACTTGTGGGTCATCATAGCGCACTATTGTTGTCACTACGCCAAAAGTCGCCTCCTCTGTAGCCGCCGCCATGTCATGTCCCCCTTGTCAGAGACATGACGTGGCCTCTCCCATGCCCTGCACTGCTCTGGTGTACGAGTATACAACATTATGCCTAGTAAGTCAAACCGCACGCGCGTACTCTCCCGTGATCTTCGGGATTGCGTCTGCTCCATTGACCCTGGTTTGAGATAACCATCCCTTCATGCATCCCGGGTTCCCCAAGTGTAACTCGGATAACCGAGGAGAACATTGACCTGCAAAGCATAATACCTAGCACCTCTTGCTGAGATAGATCCATCTCGGTAACCAGCAACTCGGTCCCGGTATGGATCTCAGTCAATAGTATCTCGGTATCCACTCCTTGGATACCATTTTATGCCAAGCTTGACCCTACTCGGGGGGTATCCCCCCGACATTAGTCCCTGAAGCTAGTATGGTCCAACGAACTCGGACGGTGGGTCGTGCCAGCTTAAATTAATAATCTTCAGAGTGCTCGACCAAGATACACTTATCTCGTCTCAACTTTCATCTTGAACTCGGATTCAATCCACGATCACTGCTACGTATTTCCACCAAAATCCGAGATGCTCGCGTGGAGTTTGATTTTACCGAGATCCCAACACTTAGTCATTTTCTTCATAAGTTCAAACAGTACGAGTCGTGGTCCCGTCGTTTCCTTCGCGTAGTGGACGCAAGACGTGGCGAAGAACCGTCGTGCACGTCTCCTCGTTTCTCGCGCACAGCCGCGCATGCGCCATTCCCTGTCCTCTGTGCGACCCCACCCGCAATCCAATCAGTTACAGAGCACTCAAGTGCCTGCTGCGGTTTGCGTGGGATTTAGTGCGCACGTTATGTGCGGTGGTTCTGCTTCGTGCGTTTTTACGAGCTGAGTAACCGCACTGTTTCCACAAATCGTGCCATGATAGATCCGGAGCGGTTAATACTCCCTAGGGGTATAAATACCCGCACAACCCCCTCCCTCTTCTTTCCTTCGTCATTTTCCCCTTTTCCTCTTCCTTCTCACCGCACCGCGCACATCGCCTCTCCTCTCAGCCGCGCGCAGTCGAACGCCGTCGTCGTTCCGCGGACTCGCCATGTTTCTGCACTGCGCCGCACACCGGAGCGCCGCCGCGCTCGAGTTTTCCATGGCACATATCTACACGCTGTCGCGCCGTCTCCGCACCGCCCTTCACCGAGCCCTCACCGCCACGGTGGTCAATTTCTACGCCGCCGGCACACTTCTACGCCCTTTGCGCCTCGAGCACTTCCTCGAGCCCTCGAGCCACTCGGAATCGCCGGAACCATCAACCCACGCCATGGAGATTGAAGCGGTGGAGGAGGTAGAGCTGGTGGGACCTGGATCCACGCGCGGTGCGTGGGATGGATCCGAGGTCCGAGATGCGGATATCCAGTGGCTGCTGGACACCCGGCGCATGCCGGCGGGCGTCGTATGCCGTAATCCCGATGGAGAGATCCAGCCGCAACCCGGCCAAAACGAGTATGTAGTCTTTCTCGGTCACTTTGAACGCGGTTTTGGCATCCCCCTCTCTTCTTTTATGACCAATTTCTTCCTTCGATTTGGTCTCCAACCTCATCACCTCCCTGCAAACACCATCACCACACTCTCCTCCTTTGTTTCCTTCTTGGAGGCCTACCTCGGCCTCCTTCCCACTGTCGAGATGTGGAGCAAGTATTTCCACTTCCAAAACCAGGTCATTCCCAACCCGGTGAATCCGAATACGCCCAAGACCATGATGCAGTACGGAGTTGCAATGGTGCTCCCACGCCCGGGTTCCAAGTTTCCCCAAATTCGGGGCTTGGAGTCCTGCCGAAATTGGCAGCGGGGATTCTTCTATGTCAAGAATTCCACCATGATAGATCTTATAGGCCTTCCAGCATTCCAAGAAATTCCACCCACCGAGATGGTGAACTGGGACTACCACCCCCGAGACTCAGTTCACGAGGTCAATCTCGTCCACAACCAGCTCATTCAACTTCTCCGAGCTAGACTCCACGCAGACGATCTTCTCGCCACCTAGGTGAGCTGCCGAGTGCTTCCACTCCAGCGCCGGACCCACAAGATGTGCTTCATCAGTGGGCACCGAGATACCACCCGAGTTACCACATTCGAGCTCACCAAGAAGGAGGTGCACAGTCGGATTAAGTCGATCTCCAAGTATGATCTCGGCGAGGACTGGGAGTGGGGCCTTGAGCCCTACAATAGAGCATGCCAGACGCCCAATGTAAGTACCTCAAAGTCCACCGAGTTACATTCATTCCGGTATGCTCCAAGATAACCTTATCTCGGAAATAATGCTTTGTGTTTCACATGTGCAGGTCTTTCCCCGCCAGTGAGAAGGGGATGGCGAGACTCCGTCGAACTACTGGGGCGATGACCAAACTGTGGACGACACTCAGGATTATGATGATTAGGAGATCAACTTGCCTATCTCGGATGCATTGCTCGCCGCCTAAGCCGGTAAGTACCGAGTTCCAGCCTCCATCCGAGACTGGTCCGAGGAGACAAAGAAGTTGATCATGATTTCATTATTGTAGAGGTACTTGTTCCAACTCCGATCTCATTTGCATACCCTCTGCCCTCGGCCTTAGTTGATCCGGGAGAACAGGTTCTCGATGTTTCTCTTGTGGCCGTGGCTGCGCCCGTGGAAATAAGGAAGAGAGCTAGGAGCGACGCAGTTTCTCCTCCACCCAAGAGGATCAAGAAGAAGCCCGGGAACAAGGGCCAGACTAGCCGCGGGAACAGGCGGCCCATGTTGGACGGGTAAGATACTTCCGAGATGCGTTCTCTTTGCTCTTGCATTTTCTTTTCTTCATTGCTTTTCTGTTCGAGTTGATTTAGTTTCATTTGTTTTTCTTAATCCTCTTTCCTTCTTTCAGTGATCCCATTCACATTGACAAGACCGAGCCCTCCGCATTGACATCGACGTCGAGACGCCCTGTCTCGGTGCCTTCGACACCCACGCTCCCTCCTGTGATCCAGCTCCCGGACGCAGGAGGCTACATCAACCTCGAGAAGGAGAACCCGTACATCCACTCCATGGACATGGCGGAAAGTCCCTCCCCTAAGAGGGAAGAACATGATCTCGGTGCCAGCAATTTAGGCGCCGAGATGGAGGAAATTGACGCGCCAAAACGTATGGATTCGGCACCAGAGCGACAACAGCAGCATCATCAGCCAGAACAAACACCGCAGCAGCAGCAAGTCTCACCACCACCAGCACAAAGAGCACCAGCACAACAACCAGCATCAGCAACAACAACTCCAGCAGCACCGACAACAACTCCAGCAGCAACCCCAGCAACAGCACCAGCAACTCCAGCAACACCAACAACAACTCCAGTAGCACCAACAACAACTACTCCTACCCAGCAGCCAACCGTGACTCGGTCCGCTCCTCCGCCCCCGCCTGTGTAGAATGGTTCACAGAGGACAAGCGGGAAGGAGGAGCCTGCCGGGAAGGAGCTGTCTCAGCCTAGGAAATCCTTTGTGCCCATGTGATGCATGTAAAATGCATAGATGAATTTTGCATATTTTCACATGGTTTTCTATTACATATTGCATCATATAAGGGTATAATTCAATGTTTTATAGTATTTTGGGGTTAAATTACAAAGTCCCCCAACTTTTATGGAATTAACCCTGCCTGTCAGAAATCCCGTTTTCTATATTTTTGACATTTCAGGCGGCAAACTTCCGCGAAATCACCTGAAAATCTGCGGGGGTCATTTTCTTGGAAGGAAAAGACTTGTGGGCGAAGGATCCACGAGAATTGGGCAAGGAGGCCCAAAAGAGGACCCTCCACGCGGCCAGATTCCTTGGCCGCGTGAGAGGCCCCCTTTTGGCCCCCGTGGCCCCAAATCCTTCCATCTTCGACTTACTGACTCCGTCTTGACCTAAAACCAACTATAAAAAGGGTCCCCCGTACCCTTACGGAGAGGAGCGCCGCCGAAACACCGAAACATATACCAGAAGTTCCAGATTGGAGGGGAAAACTCCGGCAGGACGCCGCCGGTGTGATCTCCTACCCCTCCAACGTCATCTCCATCAACATCTCCATGAAGAGGGAGTAGTCCACCCCAGGGCTATGGGTTTGTGGAAGTAGCACTTGTATCTCTCTCTATGTGCTTCACTAATTAGATCCGTATGAGCTGCCTCACATGATTACGGGCACCGTTGTAATTCCTATGTGGTGGATCTTTTCTATGAGTTATTGAATATGAGATTGCAATTGTTTCTCTTGAGTTATTTGAGTAGATGTATCTTATGTACCCCGTTCTTATTTGCTAGCTTTGATGAATCTAGTTCTTGAGAGCGTGTGTGGGGTGATGGGTGCATTAGTTGGAGTAACGGGGGGTGGCTAGTGCTGTGAAAGTGACAGAAGTTCAGCGATCCACTTAGGTTTTGTTAAACCTTTCTTAGTTACCTCACTAGGGATAAAAAGGAGTACCTTGTTACCGGGGATTTGAAGTGACACTAATAAATCTCCATGACTAGATCTAGCAAGTTCTTACTTCAACTTCATGTCACATTGCTTAAAGCTATACTCTGGTTTTTCCTTAATTATCGAGGTGTTATGGTTTATTTCGCATCTTGGTGGAGTATAAGAGGGATCAATATGACCGTAGAGATCTCTATGCTAGGACGTGATGCCCATATGAAAGTACTCAATGTTAAACATGTTATTGTAATCTCACATGTAATTCTTTATGTCCACCGTCACTACTTTATTTGAGAGAATGCAAGTGTGAAACCATGAACCCCGGTCCTATTTTAATTATAAGAAAACACTCTAGTTACTTTGCTGCAATTTACTTTACTTGCACTTTACTTTACTTGCATCTCCAATTCGAATTTACATTATCTCCATCACCACTTGCATCACAAAAATACAAAAACAATCCATTGCATATTTATTTTCTCATTTGCATTTAGTAGTAGATTTAATTATTGCACATTTACTTTCAGTTTTGCATTGCAATTTAGAAGTCTCACACCTTGTGCTTGACAACCACTTGGGGAGGTTGAGGGCACAAAATTCTCTACATGTTTGCAGGATCCTGGAGGAAGCTTGGAAGACAACTGCTGAAATAATGGCTCCCCAAGAGTTCGATATAAACCCTCGAGTCACCCTCGTGGGGAAGAAGGCTTTCCACTAGCTACACACTCTTCACTTGGAGTCTCAACCTAGCCATCAAGCGTTTTTCTGGCGCCGTTGTCGGGGAGATATAGGTGAAGGAGTTGTCCAAGGGAGCTCACAATAAGTCTTCATCACCAACAAGGTGTGCAAACACCTAAGCTTGGGGAGGTTGCACCTACGTGAGTACTGTCCTTTCTATCTCCACCTTCTTTCAAGTAGATTGTTTTGTTTCTTGTCTTGTTTTTGTTTTTGTTTTGTTTTTGTTCTTGTTTTTGTTTTGTCTTGCATATTTTATTTTAGTTTGCATTTTAGTTTTGCATTTAGTTATCTAGTTTATTTTAGTATTTCGAATTTTCTTAGTTACTTTACTTTTGTTTTGCGTAAAAAATTAAAAAATACATAAAAACTATTAAAATGGGTGATAGAACTAAATTAAGTGACTACACAAATACACCCAATGACCAATTCATTGCTAGGACAATTACTACACCCGAAATACAAGCTGAAAGCTATGAAGTAAGTCCTAGTTTATTGAATTTAATTATTAGAGAGCAATTTGGTGGTAGTGCTATGGAGGATGCCTCTATGCATCTTCATGATTTCATGGAAATATGTGATATGCAAAAATTTAAAAATGTGGAAAGTAGTGTTTTAAAACTGAAATTATTTCCTTTTTCACTTAGAGGAAAGGCTAAAGAATGGTTACTTTCACTACCTACAGCTAGTATAAAGTCTTGGGATGATTTAAAAGAAGTTTTCATTAAGAAATATTATCCTCCCGTTAATTTTTTTTAAATAGGAATAATATCCTCTCATTTAGGCAAAATGATAATGAACATGTAGCCATGGATTGGGATAGAATCAAATTAATGCTTAGAACATGCCCATCACATGGAGTAAACGAATGGACCATACTACACTCTTTTTATAATGGTCTAAACTACATGTCTAGAAATATACTTGATTCTGCTGCTGGAGGTGCCTTTATGAGTAAAACTGTAGGAGAGGCTAAGAGCATATTAGAAAGCATATTGCAAAATTATAGTCAATGGAATACTGAAAGAGCACCCAATCCCACTAAGAAAATAAACTCAATTGAAGAAACCAATGATTTTTCTTCTAAAATGGACACTATTCTTGCTTTTATTAATAAACAAAATATGGAGAATGTGCCTTTGCAGGAGCTAGTTGGTAGTAATTCTGAAAGTGTGGATGTTAATTTTGTTAGGAGTTATGGTAGAAATGGTTTTGGTAATGCTTACAATTCATATAGTAAACCTCCTTATGTGCCAAATAAACCTTTTGTTCCATATCCTAATGCTAATGAAAATAAGTGGAAGCCTTCTAGTGAAATTTCTCAATCTAATAAATTTCTTATGGAACAAGTTGCTAGTCACAATGCTATGATACATGAGTTAAATAATTCTATTGCATCCATTAGTAGTGATATTAAAGGATTGCAACTTCAATCTTCGAATTTAGATAAAGCATTGTCAAAATTAGCTGATAATCAAGCAACTCTATTAAGCATGTCAGCAGGAAAGCCACAAGCACAACCTAGTGTAGGAATGAATTCTATTACTATTGATGCTCCTATTATTGAAAATATTGATCATATTGCTGAGAATACAAGTGAGCATGTCCCTACTAGCTTAGAAGAAACTTTGAATGAAATAGTGAAGTACCCTGAATATTTACTTCCATATATGTCTTATCTTGCTAGCAAAGATGAATTTAGTCCTCATGAATCAAGCATGCTAGCTAAATTAGAGAGTAAAGTAGAGGAAATTATGATGCTTACTGAAATTAAGGATCCATTGCTTGATTTAGAAAAAAGTAGCTTGCAAGAACTTATTGCTACTCTACAAAAATTTGCTAGTGATCCCACTATAAATGTTAATCAACCTGGCTTTGGATCTTATATTGCTAATCATGTCTTGCAAGAAAAAATTTCTAGGTACAAGAATGAGGCCATGATACCTCCTAAGCTTGGGGATGCATGGATCCCCAAGGTGCTAGTTTCAATTGGAAAAGAAATTCACCATGCTATGTTAGATCTAGGTTCTAGTGTATCGGTACTCTCTAAAGAATTATATGAATTGCTAGAACTAGAAAATTTAGAAAAGTGCTCAAGTGAATTTGTCCTTACTGATAACTCTACTAAACATGCTATAGGACAAGTAAAAGATGTTATGATTGAATCTCACATGACTTTTGTACCCGTTGATTTCATTATTATGGATATGGGGGATAAATCCCCTAGTCCTATTATTTTGGGTAGACCTTTTCTTCGTACTACAGGCGCAATCATAGACTCCAAGGAAGGGAATGTCAAGTTTCAGTTCCCTCACAATAAAAGCATGGAGCACTTCCCAAGGAAGAGGGGCACGCTGAAGAACAAGCTCCCTCATGAGCTTTATCCCTCTTGATTATCAAGTAAGTAAAGCCTACCTATATGGCTATAAAGAAAGCGCTTTACGGGAGGCAACCCGGTTGTTTTTGTTTGGATTTTCCTAGTGTCCTCTTTCTGTCTCAAGAGAATTTTTTTGTTTTGTTTTGTTTTAATTCTGGAGTTTTCAATAAAGAGTCAAGTCAAACCCATTTGGATTTATAAGTTGCTATCCTAGTGCATGAAATTTCTGTTTCAGCAGGAGTCTGCTCACCGTATGATTTTACGTTTTTTATTGGTATGTCGGATTGAGCTAATGTTTTAGTACGTGCTGCAACTTTTCGTCCTCTGTAAGCACAAAAATTGGCTTAATTTTTCGACGAGTCTAGCTTAGGGAAAAACGTTCGTTTTGCTGCTGCTGCTTTTCTGGACAGATTCTGCCTTCTTTTGTTTTATGCACTCTTTGGGCTTGGGAATCGAATTTCCATGATTATTTCAAGCAAGAGAGTGAACATACAACATAATGAACCTTATTGTCTATCTACTGGAGCATTTGATTTGGAATTTTTCACAGCAAGCATGTGATTTGTTTGTCCTTGCTAATCTCACCCCACAGAAAAACAATGGGAGAAACATGTTTTGTGAAGTTTTTTTCACAGGGAATAGAGGAGCTGTGCCTCAAGACATCCAAGAATGGTGAATGACATAAGCTTGGGGATGTGATGAAAACCCTACTGGAGCTACACTCTTTTGGTTAGCACACGTCTACTTTCTGTTTTTCTAAGCAAAGCATTTATCGTAGAGACTTGAAGCGTCTAGTTTTTGTTTTTATTTTTGGTTTGATAAGACCACCACCATCATTTTATATGAGATTGAGCTACTGGAGTTTAGGGTTGTAATGTATTGGATGCTAGTATTATGACTTTTAATAGGGATGCCATGGTTTATTTGAATAGCTACATATGTTTGCATTATTTATAGGCTTTTTATGTGTAGAAATTTGCAATAATGTTGTCTTGAGCTATCTCTTATTCATGTCCTTGATGTTAATTGCTGGTTTATTTAGTTTGTCATGAAATGAGTGGTTCTATGGACATATGCATGCATAGTTGCTGGTCAACTATCTCCCTCTTGCTAGCCCAAAAATTTAAAAATTCCAACAAGTAAAAACTTGTTTCCAACACTCCTTAGCCAAGTATTTCCAGTGAGTCCACCATATCTTACCATTAGCTTCATTGCTATTCCGAGTATGTTCACCATGTTATTGTGTTATTTATGTTCTAAATTAAGATATTCACTTTATTAATTGTCATGGGTTGAACTTGGGATAGGACTCTCACGAACTTTTGAAGGCACACTTTACTTTTTATGCATCTAATAAACATGACCCAATAATGGGAGCCACAAGTTTTGCGTTTGACAAGTGTGTGGTTGGGAGCTAGCTATAAACGTGTATCACCGGAAAGCTTTCAACATTGCACAAAAAATTTACATTTGGTTGATATCATGTACTTTTGTTTTTGGACTCCTGCCATGCCGAAATGAAATAGAGGAATAGTAAGTTTTGATGAGTAAGTATCTATATGACTAGAGAAACGCATTGGTCCGCTAACCCATGCCTTGCTTTATCATGGTGGAAATTTACTTACAGCTTGAGTGACTCTACAACACATCCTATAATAAAATAAGAAGCTATGCATAATAGTGAATGAAAATAAAAAGGATGATGAGTCTACTCCGTTTGTTCATCTTGTCATTGTAACATGGGCTTGTTTCCATGTCATGGGACATGGAGGTACCTCTTTGCGGTTCTCTATGATGTCATTAATACTTATTATGATTGTACAAATCTTATTAGGAATCTTAAGTTGAGTAATCATGGAGTAGGTTTTCACACTCACGGGGCATGAGGCTTTCAACCACCTTGTCATTCTCATTACTTCAATACTCACAATTTTAAGATGCTAGTGATAAAGGGGCAATGAGAGTCCTAGATCAATGGATACCACATTTCAATTAGTAATTTTAGTTGAATAATTTAGAGGCTAAATAAGACTTGATCATGTTTTACCTCTACTCAATTTTCTCCAAAGTTTCCACCATATTTTCTATTCTCCATTATGCTATTCTTTGACCAAGATAGGATTTTATTTTTCATTTTGTGTATGCATTTGGTCCATAGTGCTTTTATTTCATTATACACTTTGTGAACTTTCACGAAGCATCTTTGCTTGCATATTTGATATTTCTTACAACATGAATTGTATATTGCTACTCATTTCTAGTATTAATCATTTGATTATATGTAGCATGAATAATCCTCCTTGATATCCCATGATTGTTTCAATATGCAAAACCCATCTTAGTTTTATCACCTTCATACTCGAGGACGAGCATGGGTAAAGCTTGGGGATGTTGATGCATGTAAAATGCATAGATGAATTTTGCATATTTTCACATGGTTTTCTATTACATATTGCATCATATAAGGGTATAATTCAATGTTTTATAGTATTTTGGGGTTAAATTACAAAGTCCCCCAACTTTTATGGAATTAACCCTGCCTGTCAGAAACCCCGTTTTCTATATTTTTGACGTTTCAGGGGGCAAACTTCCGCGAAATCACCTGAAAATCTGCGGGGGTCATTTTCTTGGAAGGAGAAGACTTGCGGGCGAAGGATCCACGAGAATTGGGCAAGGAGGCCCAGAAGAGGACCCTCCACGCGGCCAGATTCCTTGGCCGCGTGAGAGGCCCCCTTTTGGCCCATGTGGCCCCAATTCCTTCCATCTTCGACTTACCGACTCCGTCTTGACCTAAAACCGACTATAAAAAGGGTCCCCCGCACCCTTACGGAGAGGAGCGCCGCCGAAACACCAAAATAGAGACCAGAAGTTCCAGATTGGAGGGGGAAAACTCCGGCGGGACGCCGCCGGTGTGATCTGCTACCCCTCCAACGTCATCTCCATCGACATCTCCATGAAGAGGGAGTAGTCCACCCCAGGGCTATGGGTTTGTGGAAGTAGCACTTGTATCTCTCTCTCTCTATGTGCTTCACTAATTAGATCCGTATGAGCTGCCTCACATGATTACAGTCACCGTTGTAATTCCTATGTGGTGGATCTTTTCTATGAGTTATTGAATCTGAGATTGCAATTGTTTCTATTGAGTTATTTGAGTAGATGTATCTTATGTACCCCGTTCTTATTTGCTAGCTTTGATGAATCTAGTTCTTGAGAGCGTGTGTGGGGTGATGGGTGCATTAGTTGGAGTAACGGGGGGTGGCTAGTGCTGTGAAAGTGACAGAAGTTCAGTGATCCACTTAGGTTTTGTTAAACCTTTCTTAGTTACCTCACTAGGGATAAAAAGGAGTACCTTGTTACCGGGGATTTGAAGTGACACTAATCAATCTCCATGACTAGATCTAGCAAGTTCTTACTTCAACTTCATGTCACATTGCTTAAAGCTATACTTTGGTTTTTCCTTAATTATCGAGGTGTTATGATTTATTTCGCATCTTGGTGGAGTATAAGAGGGATCAATATGACCGTAGAGATCTCTATGCTAGGACGTGATGCCCATATGAAAGTACTCAATGTTAAACATGTTATTGTAATCTCACATGTAATTCTTTATGTCCACCGGCTACTACTTTATTTGAGAGAATGCAAGTGTGAAACGATGAACCCCGGTCCTATTTTAATTATAAGAAAACACTCTAGTTACTTTGCTGAAATTTACTTTACTTGCATCTCCAATTCGAATTTACATTATCTCCATCACCACTTGCATCACAAAAATACAAAAACAATCCATTGCATATTTATTTTCTCATTTGCATTTAGTAGTAGATTTAATTATTGCACATTTATTTTCAGTTTTGCATTGCAATTTAGAAGTCTCACACCTTGTGCTTGACAACCGCTTGGTGAGGTTGAGGGCACAAAATTCTCTACTTGTTTGCAGGATCCTGGAGGAAGGTTGGAAGACAACTGCTGAAATACTGGCTCCCCAAGAGTTCGATATAAACCCTCGAGTCACCCTCGTGGGGAAGAAGGCTTGCCACTAGCTACACACTCTGCACTTGGAGTCTCAACCTAGCCATCACCATGAAGAAGACCGAGATCGGGCAGCCGAAAGCAGACACGCTGGCGATCAGCTCCGACACGCAGATGGTTTTGCACCAAGGGCTAGGAGTACGCCAGCAGGACGTGGAGGTGGGCTTTGACCAGAACTGGTACATCCCCGACACTCATGTCAGGAAGAAGCTGGGCCCACTAGATCACTATCGCATGGACTGTCGTGGTGGTGTAGAGACAGATGCCATGGGATGGCTTAAGGTTGGGGCCGATGGACATTGTGGGTGTCCGGGGAGGGATTGCACGCCTAGATGACGCTCTCATTACACTGCAAACACCAAGATCTACCCAGGTTCGGGGCCCTCGTGTAGAGGTAACACCCCTACTCCTGCTTGTCTGTCAATATCAATGTGTAACCAAAATACAAAGTTGTTCCTCAAGCTCACAGAGCTAGAGGAAGAAGAATCTCTCTCTGGCTCTCTTTTCTCTCTAAGGAAAATGCCTAGTGGTTCTCTCTCTCTGGGATCATCCCTCGCACAGGAGGGGAGTGGCCACCTTATATACTGGTGGCCACTGACGGAACGTACAGGGTTAGGCGTAGAACATTGTACCGTAGCGCACAGTCGCTGTCACTATGCCGAAAGCCGCCTCCTCCGTAGCCGCCGCCATGTCATGCCCCCTTGTCAGAGATAGGACGTGGCCTCGCCCATGCCCTGCACTGCTCCGATGCACGAGTATACATCATTATGCCTAGTAAGTTGAACCGCACGCGCATACTCTCCCGTGATCTTCGAGATCGCGTCTGCTCCGTTGACCCCGGTCCGAGATAACCATTCCTTCATGCATTCGGGGTTCCCCAAGTGTAACTCGGATAACTGAGAAGAACATCCACCTACAAAGCATATTACCTAGCACCTGTTACCGAGATAGATCCATCTCGGTAGCCAACAACTTGGTCCCGGTACGGATCTCGGTCAACAGCATCTCGGTATCCACTGCTTCGGTACCATTTTATGCCAAGCTTGACCCTACTCGGGTGTAGCCCCCCTGACATGGAGCAAGAAGTCTTTAGGTTCAAGAAGACGGCGGATCGTGAAGTGGACATGATCCACAGAATAAATGCAGAACTCATAGCTGAGCACAATAAGGAGAGTACCAAGCTTTGGAAGGAAATCTTCTCGCTCCACGAGGCCACAAAAAAATTGCAAGTACAACTCTACGATGTGCAGAATCAAAACTGTGAGTATGAGATAAGGTTTAAACATATAAGTTCTGCTCCCAGTTTCAGGATATTTGAGACCCAGTCATCATTTGTTGATGGAGAGCCCTTACCTTGGAAGTCTGATGATGGAAAGGATTCACCACCACCGAAGAAGTAATTCGTCATTGGTATTGGCATCCCCTTGGCTTATTCTAAGCTTGCGGGAGTGTCGCGGTATCACACCTTTATCTTTCACCTATTTACCTTTTTAGTAGATTCATATCATGAGTAGAGAAGTTATCATATAGGATGGTTTGCGGTATGGAAGTATCTCGCCTTTACTTGATTATCGATGTATCCCTTGGTGTGAGTTGTCGTTATGGAATATAATGAGATGTTTCATCATATACCTTCTATGCACTTTATTTTAGTTTGCAATTTTTGGTATATGATTGATGTTGTTGTTAGTATTGGTATCAATATGGGAGCATCAAGTTAATCTATTTGGTTTTGGCAAACTTAGCATTGGTCAGTAGAAACAATACTTTGAGGCTTAAGTAGAAAAGAGGGAGATGCATGTAGATATATTGTTCCATGATATTTCTTTCTTGTTGGCTCATAAGATTAGTATTCTCAAGTTAAGATCGTTTGTACTTCCAAGGAAGATTGCATGGTTGTTTCTATCACATGTATATTTGCTTGTTTTTCTCAACTCTTATGCTTGCTACCCAGCCTTGCTAGCCAAAAACATGTACTGAGAGGGAATGTTTCTCATGCATCCAAACCTTGAGCCAAAAACCATGCCATTTGTGTCCATCATACCTACATATATGTGGTATTTCACCGCCACTCCAAGTAAATTGCTTGTGTGCTACCTTTAAACCTTCAAAACTATTATACCTGTTTTGTGCTCCTATTTTAGCTCATGAGGACGTAGGTAGATGGTCTTATTTTACTCGTTGATTGGAATTTACACACCTGGAATAGTGGGACATCCGTTTATCCAATTGCTAGAAGAGCTGGCATCGGGGTTCCCAGCCCCAAACTTAATTACTATAAATTCTGTTCACTCTTCCCCCCCGATTTATCAGTTAAAGCATAATTGTGTAAACAAAAGAGAAGAGGGATGATCTACTACCCCAATGGCATCCTTCTATGGGAGCCGCTCTTGTAATGTATTGTTGGCTTGTGACCTAATGTATTGTTTGCTTGCTGATTCGTTGACATAGACATACACACCTACCCCTAAATATTTAGACACTCCTCCGTGGTATGTGATTGTTGGCAGGCACCCGAGGATTCGGCTAGACATGGTTTCTGTAAGAAAGGTTGGAAGGAGTGTCAAATATTTTATGCTCTCCATATGTTTATCAAATGAAAAGCTCTAGCACATGAGTTAATACATGCCTCCCTCTCCGAACGGCCTATCTTTTACTTTCATGTTGAGTCAGTAAACCTACTTATTTGTGTCTTAAGCAAGCATTTTTGTTGTTGTGATCCAACCATTTATATGTTGATTCCTTCAATCATGTCTTTTATATTTCCTTGTTTAGTACAGTTTTGTTATCTGAATGAATACCACTTTGAAAGTTATCAATGACTGCAAAGAGACTGTTATGATTGAGCATGTTAAACTCTACAATATAAGCTCTAATATAAAGACTCTTATCGAAAGATAAGTACAGTCTGTTAATTGTTCTCTGACCAAGAACGAAGTTTGCCTTAACCAATTATGATTTCCTTTTGCACATTTATTGTGACTCCCTCTACTAGTTTCAAATTGAGTTATATGAGAGGAATTTGCTGTCTAGAATTACTTATGTATTGATAAATGTGATGCTTCTTGTCCGTATTTTATTTATTGACATTTCACTCCATAAACCTGTGGCCATGTTTACTGAGTTCGGTTTCGCCTGGGGACAAGCGAGGTCAAAGATTTGGGGGAGTTGATACGTCTATATTGCATCACTATTTTATATCTTAATTTTCTGTTATTCATAGATATATTTCATATTATGATGCATTACTTATGTTATTTCATTGTATTTTGCATGTTTGATAATCACTGGAGAAAAATCACCGGGACCAGAAATCTGATGGAAAAAGCACCGTCAAGATACCCTATTTTCGAAGACCAGAAGAAGAAGGGGGCATCAGAGGAGTCTTAGAAGTCCATAAGAGGGAGCCAGCCACGAGGAGAGCCGGAGGGGGGACCACACCACCAGGTGGCGCCCCCCTTGGCCGTGCCGCCAGGTGGTGTGGCACCCTATCCCACCTCTGGCTGACCCCTTCGCGTACTTCATCCCCAGGGAACCCTAAGACCTACAGAACAATCGAGGAAATATTCCGCCGCCTCCCTGGGGCGGAAAACATCAAAGAGAGAAAAGCTCTCTGACAGGGAGAAATCTGCCGGGGAAATTCCTCCCCTGGGAGGGGAAATCATCGCCATCATCACCGTCATTGCTTCAGGCATCATCAAGATCATCATCGTCATCATCATCATCACCATCACCATCATCCTCACCATCAACCTCCGTCCCGTTGTAACAATTAGGGTTCTATATTGTTGTTTTCACTAGATCTCTCTCCTGGTGTGGATTACTTGTTAGTAGTTGATGCTTACGAGATTTATCGGTGTTTGCACTTTTTGACCAGATTGTTATTCATCATTATATCACCTCTGATCATGATCCATATGATGTCTTGTGAGTAGTTCGTTTAGTTCTTGAGGACATGGGAGAAGTCAAGATGTTAGTAGTAGAATTATGTTGAAGTAATATCTAATGGTTTGATATTTAAGTTGTGGTGCTATTCTTCTAGTGGTGTCATCTAAACATCGACTACATGTCACTTCACCTTTACAGGCCTAGAGGTATGCATTGTGTTTTTGGCTATTAATTGTGGGGTTGCCAGAGTGAAAGAAACCTAAACCCCCGTTAGGAAAACGATGCACGAGAGAGTGTAGGATCCCAGAGTTTAAGGTTGTGGTTAGATTTATCTTAATTACTTTTCTTGTAGTTGTGGATGCTTGCAACGGGTTTAATCACAAGTATGTATTAGTCCAAGTTGGGCGGTGCATTAGCATAGGTTCACCCACACACCACCTATCAAAACAATAAATATTAATCAACCATATGAAACGAAAGCGCTTGACGAAGTTCCCATGTGTCCTCGAGAACGTTTGGTAATCGTAAGTAGACCAACCGGCTTGTCCTTTGCTCTAAAAAGGATTGGGCCACTCGCTGCAATTATGTTTACTATCTTTTATTTCGCACTTTATTTATCTGCGATACATCTCCAACATATCTATAATTTCTGATGTTCCATGTTGATATTATGCCAATTGATACATGTTTTCCGTATGTTTTCCTACGTTTTCTTACGTTTTCCGGGACTAACCTATTAAGAATATGCCCAGTGCGAGTTCCCTGTTTTCTGTTGTTTTTAGTTTCAGTAAAGTTGTTTTGGAAATATTCTCGGAATTGGATGCCACGAAAGCCAAAGTCCCTATTTTTCTACGAAGCTTCCGTAAGTCCGAAGAAGCGTCGAAGACGTTCACCGGGTGGACCTCACCATGCCCAGGTGCGGGTCCACCCTAGGGCCCTCCTGGGGTGGTGAGCGCCCCCTGGTGACCTCCCGGCATTTCTCTTCCACCTATTTAAGGCCTTCCTCCCGAAAACCCTATAACCTAATCGGCGAAATTCCACGAAACCTTCCGCAGCCGCCGTCATCGTCAACCCAAGTTTTAGGGGACAAATCTCTGTTCTGGCACCCTGCCGGGACGGGGAAGTGCCCCCGGAAGCCATCTCCATCGACTCCACCACCATCTCCATCGCTGTTGTTGTCTCCTAGGATGAGGAGGGAGTAGTTCTCCGTCGAGGCTGAGGTCTCTACCGGTAGCTATGTGGTTCATCTCTCTCTCCCATGGTGTGATCTATATGTGATCATGAGCTTTGTAATCTAGTTGAATAAGTAGATGTTACTCTTCATCTATTGTGCTACTCAAGTGTTTTATTAATATGAACTTTGGAGTCACCTTGTCCCGCGGAGTGCAGGTGATAGTGTGCACATCGTGTGTGTCTCCTCTATGAATTGTGGTGTTTTTCTAGTACCTTCTAGGGCGCTCATAGTGACAGCGTGGGGTTAACTAGACATGGGAATGCTTACTTTAAGGAATGGTTTTTGCAGCCCTACGCAATGATTAGTGTTTGTTATCCAACCGGAGAGGGTTAAGAGTAGCATAGTGAAGAGAAGATATTTAGTTATTAAATATGTGATATTTGTTGAGAGTATCCACTAGTGAAACTAGGATTCCCAGGCCTTGTTTCCAAGCATTGAAACACCGTTTTCCGCCTGTTCTGCTACATGTTTGCTTGCTGCCATATTTATTTCAGATTGCTATTATTACTTATAACCATCCATATTACCCGTATTTCACTATCTCTTTGTCGAACTAGTGCACCTATATACATGACTAGTATATTGGGTGTGTTGGGGACACAAAAGACTTCTTGTATCTTAATTGCAGGGTTGCTTGAGAGGGATATCTTTGACCTCTATCTCCCTAAGTTCCATAAACCTTGGGTGATCCACTTAAGGGAAACTTGTTGTTGTTCTACAAACCTCTGCACTTGGAGGCCCAAGACTGTCTACAAGAATAGAAGCGTGCGTAGACATCAAGCTCTTTTCTGGCGCTGTTTCCGGGGAGGTAAGGTAAAAGGTACTCACATCCTCAGGTCTGAGTGCTCGGGGTTATTTCCTTTAGATTCTGCAATTTTATCTTTTTGTTTCTTGTTTTCACTAGTTAGGCTTATTTTTACTCGCTTCTTGTTTTAATTTTTACTAGTATTCTTAATGGAAGACAACAAAAATATGATAGAACTTTATAATATTTATCTTGAATCATGACATGATGCTTTTGAAGAGAAAATTTAAAAACCTATGGAAGTTTGTTTGCATAATAGTGATACCAATGCTATTAGCATTAATTCTTTGCACCCCATCATTCCTAATGGTAGGGAAAAGTCTAAGCTTGGGAAGCTAGTTTTTACGATCTTTTTAGTTTTCCAGCTTTAGAGGAGAAAAATTGCTCTAATGATACTTTATCTCCCATATGTGATAAAACTAATGATGCTTGTGATATTTTAAATCCTCCTACTGAAAGCATTCCTTTTAAAATACCCAAGAAAATTGTTGAACTTGTCATGGATAACCGTTATTTTGGAGATGGAACTGTCCATCCTAGTGATCATTTACACTTTATGCATGAATTATGCGAGTTATTCAAGTGTGCAGGTATATCAATGGACCAAGTTAAGGGGAGGCTATTCCCTTTGTCACTTAAGGACAAAGCAAGGGAGTGTTATGAACTACTAGATGATCCTCATCATTTGGAGTGGAAGGAACTTGAATCTCTCTTTTACTCTAAATTTTATCCTTCTCATGAACTATATTTAGATAGGAATTAAATTTATAGAGAAAGCATTGCCCAAGCTTGGGTAAGACTGAAAACATTAATACTCAAATGTCCTAACCATGATCTTCCTGAGGAAATAATTGTTACTAATTTTTATGCAAGGCTTTCAGGACATTGGAAGGATTATATAGATGCCTGTTAAGAGGGTTCTTTTTGTAGTGAGAAGGTTGAAGCTAAGTGGGATCTTTTTGATAGAATTCGAATCAATAGTGAAGATTGGAATAACAACAAAGGTACAAAATCAGGTATAAACTATGAGTATGATTGCATTAAGACTTTTGCTGAAACTTCAGATTTTCATGAGCTTAATGCTTAATATGGTCTTGATCCTCAAATAGTTGTTAGTTGGTATAGATCCTTTGCTTCTTATATTAATCTTCGTAAAAATGGGGACATATATCATGAACCTTTTAAAGACACTTGCATGAAAAATGAAACTGTTATTGATGATTGCAATAAACATGCTCAAACTTCTGAAAGTACTATTTCTTATAAGCATGTTAATTTCTATGGAGCACTTAGACCATGTGAAAAGTATTCAAATCGAAGAAGAATATTGTATCCGTCATAGGAATGAAAAAACTAGAATGTGGAATAGGTCTCTAAATGATCTTGGTGAAAAAGTTTGTGCCCTCTATCCTTTTATTTGTGAACTTCGCTGTAAAGTGGGTCATTTTAATTTTCAATGCTCAAGCCATGATAGTAGCCTTTCGAATCCTTTGAGTACTGCAAGTTTGTATTGTGATGACATGATCACCCCTAATGAGCATGATGAAGTTACATTATTTTTGGGGTGCGAAGATTTATTAAGAAAAACTTCTTTGATTGATATGAGTGATTTTGATATGAATAGTGTCTTGCATGAATGCCATCTTTATTGTGTTGAAAATTGCCATGCAAATACTTACATACAAAATATTCTAACATAGGACACTTTACCAAAATATGACAGGACTAATATGAGTTTTGTTCTTATTAATGAGGAGGAGGAATCTCCAAAGTTCTTTCTATTGTTTCTGACAGTAAACCAGGGTATGTGGAGAAGCTTCCTTTTAAGCCTCTCCCTCCTAAAGAGGGGAAGAATAAGAATAAAAAGAGGAGTAAAAGGAGAGGGGTAACGGTATCTCTCCCTAAGCATGTTGCTCATATTACAGCTTTTGCTGATGAGTCTGAACTCGATGATTTTCCTATGCGTGTTATTTATGAAAGTGATCATGATTGGGAGAAACACACTAGTTTTGATATTGAAAATCTGTTTGGTACCAATTCTAAAAACGATGATATTAATAATTGTTGTACTATTAGTATTATCCATGCTCCTTCCAATGATAAAATAGAAAGCTCTAAACTTGTGGATGATGTGTTTGAAAATCCCTTTGTTATTAATGATTATATGCTTGATACATCTCCTCCTAGTAAAAATGATGATATGTTTACAAATGAACGTCTTTTGGAAGAAAACTATTTTATTGCTTGTGATGATACTATGCGTCCAATATATGATGATTGCAAGGATGAATATGACATTTTTAGTCCACCTACTATTGAGGAGAAAATTAATTATGATTTCAATATGCCTCCAGTCTTTGATAATTACTATAAAGAAAGTTATAACATAGGCTATAATTACAATCATCCTCATGAAACTTGCCATAATTATGGTGGGATTACCCAAAACCATCTCTTTAATATGCAACTTGTCTATCATGTTCGAGTTCTTTATGATAATCCTACTCCCGTTGTTATTAATAAGAATGAGTATGATTATGTGGAGAGTATTAATTCTTTTATGCATGTGGCTCATGATAAGAATGTTTTATGTGATAGCTATAATGTTAATTTTATTCATGATGCTACTGAAGGTTATTATGAGAGAGGTAAACATGGTTTTATGCATCTCAACAATATTAAGTTTCCCCTCTTTATGTTGAAAATTTTTAAGTTGCACTTATTTTGTCTTCCTATGCTAGTTACTTTGTACTTTGTTGACTTGTTTTTCTACAAGATTCTTTTTCATAGGAAGTGGGTTAGACTTAAATGTGTTTTATATTTGATTCTTGATGCTCTCTTATTGTTCTTCAACTCTTATTCTTATGTGAGCATCTTTTAAAAATCATTGTGCCTAGCTGAAAGGCATTAAAAGAAAAGCGCTTCCGGGAGACAACCTGTTTTATTTCTCCGTTTTCAACCCGTTTTCCGTCGTTTATTTTTATTTTCTTTGCACCTGGGTGTTTTCTATTCCCTTATCAACGCTGTTGTATCTTTTCTTTTGTGTCTTTGTTGAGCCAATTAAAGCCTCTAGTGGAAAGTTGAGACTATATTTCGGATTTCTGCGCAGGAAACAGATTTCAGCTGTCCACTGTTAAAATCGTATAAAATCACAAAAATTTAAAACGACCTGAGTTTTTTTGTACGTCATCCTGGGATATGTACACAACTTTTGTTAGTTGACCACTTTTTTTATTTGAGCAACAGAGGATTTTAGAAAAAAAAATCATCTTTACCTGCTGTTCTATTTTGACAGATTTCTGCTAATAATTGCATTTGCCTCTTAATCTCTTTATTTTGGTGTTCTTTTGAGAAAAAGAGTTTTAAAAGAAGTTGTGATAGTAGCTTGTGTTGAAACTAAACCATGTGAATTTACTGTTTCTATTTGCACTAACGTTGCTAATGAAGATTTTGAGAAGTTTGGTGTGAAGGAAGTTTTCAAGGGTCAAAGAAGAGGATGATATGATGCGATCAAGAAGAGTGAAAAGCCTAAGCTTGGGGATTCCCCGGTGGTACATCCCAGAAAATTCCAAGAAGACTCAGGCATCTAAGCTTGGGATGCCCAAGGCATCCCCTTCTTCATCAACAATTTATCAGGTCACTTCTAGTGAAACTATATTTTTATTCAGTCACATCTTTTGTGCTTTACTTGGAGCGTCTTTTATTTTTGTTTTCAGTTTGTTTGGTTTTGGTTGCTGTAATAAATAGTTGGATCCTAGTATATTTGTTTGGGAGAGAGACACGCTCCGCTTTTTCGTTAGAATACTCTTTTGCTTCACTTATATTTGTTGAGTATTCATGCTTAGATATTTTTAGTGCTTCCAGCTCTTGTTTTGCATGCATCCTTTGTTCAGAGTAGTTAGCTTTTTTAGTTAGGTGGTTCCCATATGTGTGTTTTCTTTGAAACGGGAATTCTATTGTTATAGTTGGTATAGTGGAAAAAATTCGCATGGTCTTGTAGATCACTAAATTGCTTCACTTGAATCACTGTTGTTGTTTTGAGATATTAATTTTCTTAATGGATAAACGGGACGGACTAGTAAGTATAAACTTTTAATTATTGGTCTAAAAAACTTGAAACTGTGCCACACTTAAATTACCAGCTGATAGAAACAATGCTATATGATTTCTACGAGTGATACATTTCTGATCGGCCTTTTGTTACGCGCTATGGTCGGGGTAGCTAACAGCGAATTGTCACTGCTACAGACCCTCTTGGAGTGATTTGCATTGTGCCTTGTAAAGATGATTTTCTCTCTGCAACCTTTTAACTCGTGATTCTATGTTGCGCTTCCTGGCACTTCCACCATCCATATTTGCTAGCCTCTTCGGTATTGTGCATTGCCCTTTCTCACATTGAGAGTTTGTGCAAACTTCGCCAGTGCATCCAAATCCTGTGGGTGGACTTTGTTCTCCTACGCATAAGCCCATATATTCTTCCTCAAAACAGCCACCATACCTACCTATGATGGCATTTCCATAGCCATTCCGAGATATATTGTTGCACAACATCCACCTCCATTATGTTACTTGATGATGAGCTTCATGGTTATTTATGCATACTGCTACACTGGCAGGAGCATGCAGTTAGAGACATCAGAGATATTTCTTAATTAGTTATGAGTACTAAAAGTGTGATGATTAATTGTAATATAGGATGTTGCCCCTATCGGTGAGGATATATAAAAAAATGAAAAATCCCAAAAAGAAAAAGAAAAAAGGGCCAAAGAGAGAATAAAGAGAGAGGGGACACATCACTATCCTTTATATACCACTCTTGTGCTTCATGTTTAGCACCAATACTTCAGTTTGGAGAAAGTTTTCATATTATCATTCATTCATAACTGGGGAACTTTACATTGTAGAACTTGTCTTGTATATTCCAATGATGAGCCTCCTCAAATGAGCTATAGGTCTTCGTGAGCAAGCAAGTTGGATGCACCCCCACTAGTTCCATTGGAGAGCTTTCATACACTTATAGCTCTATGTGCATCCATTGTGTGGAAATCCCGACTCCTAGCATAGCTTCGGTTGTAAGACTTTCTCTTGTCTAATGACCACTTTCAGCTTTGTGAGCCTTTCTTCCATTGACCTTCCAAACCCCCATAATGTTCTCTTTGCCATAACATCCCGGTGCCAGGGACCAACGCAGAACACTTTCTTGTTTTTAGTGCGCAAATAGTTTAAGATTCAAGCATTGCATCGTGTGGAAAGCTTGACTTGATCCTAACAGGGTTGTGAAGATCGTTTGACGTGCATGATATTGTTGTTCTTGAAAGCTTAAATCATCTCTAATAAACATTGCACGGTTGATAGTATTTATTCATTACAAGTTTTGCTTTTTTTTTCTTATTTGTTTATGCATTACTTGTTGATATCAAATATAGATCACAACTTTAGTTCATTTGATCCTAGTTTACATGCTCTGTTTTACATATTATGATCAATATTGTGTGGTAGCATGTTACCTCAGAAATTCTTTTGTTTTATCGTTTACCTACTCGAGGACGAGTAGGAACGAAGCTTGGGGATGCTTGATACGAATCCAACATATCTATAATTTATGATGTTCCATGTTGATATTGTCGTGGGATAATCACGGCAGACGTTACCGGGGGTAACTTATTTTGGGGCAAGACGACACTGGTGTTTGGGAGAGAGTTTAGCTCAGAGGAAAACATGATGATATGCGATCTGGTAGCCGGCGAGCAAGTCGCCGAGTCTCCGATCTCGATATATTAATCTCAACTCTCGTGTTACACTGAATACTCGATACCTAGCGATATTGCTCGAACTCTTGGCCCCCCAAACCTAACCTAGGGGCCGGCTTATAAAGCATCCGGATCCTTGGCCTGTTCTCCAAGGCGTACTCTGAGTCCTACCCGGACACTGCTTACAAAACCCTAAGCTTCCTTACCGGAACCCACAATCCGGGTTACCAGGCCTACAATCTTGGGCCTTCTAGAAGCTCCTTTATCCTAGCCGGATCTTTGCGCAGCGTCCTTTGGGCCGAGTTATACCTTGGCGTTGGGCTACCGGGTTATCATCCCTCCATCAGTAGTCCCCAGAATAGCCTGGGCTTCACGGGATCCTCCTTGAAGCGCTTGCCATTCCCTGTAAAAATATCAGACGTACAAATCCAAAGAGGCCGGGTTAAGGTGCTTTGATAGATAGCTAGGCCTAACTCCAAGGTGGCCATTTAGTAACCCGGCTTTCTCTAGGTCCTTCTTTACTCTTTCTGGGTCAACGCTCTGATAAGAATGTCAAAGATCCGGCTTACTTTACTCGATAACTGATCCTGATTTTGCGGAGAAGATCTCCTCCTTATCTCTGTCCGGATATCTCGTCCAGCACTTAAAGCATATCACACAAAATCCAGGCAGATAGCCGTTATTCCGAAATTTTCGGTTCCCGCGCGTTGGACTAGGTTTACCCGCCCGCACCCTTATAAATAGGTACTTTAGGGGTTAACCTAACCCCAACGGCTCATTGACCCCCTTTCCCTCCTTCTCTTCACTTCCGCGCTCAAGCTCGCAGAGCACCGCCACGGAGACCTCGCGCGCGTCGCCGGAGCCAATCCGCCGCCGGCTACGCTCCGCCACGGCTCGCCCCACGCCACCGCCAAGATCCGCCACCGCGCCCTTGTCCTGCCCGCCGGGAATCGCTAAGGGGCACCAGGATTGTGCTATTTGCCTCCGCTGGGCTTCACTTCAACCTCCTTCAGTAAGTTCCTTGTATCCATCAATTCAAACTCGCAATTTTTCGATTTACTCTAGATTGGATCTAGGTCAACCCGCGGGCCATTTTCCTTGTCGCGCTGGATTAGGTCGCTTAGATGCTTGCTAATTCCTCCAATAGCTTGATTGATGGTCACACACCACTCTCCTATCATCATTAACCGTTAATTTCTCCGTAGAATCGCCCGAAGTTTTCCAATCTAGATCCATTTCGTCCCAATTTTCCGCGCATGTCATTGACACCCGGAAAATCCTCTTCTTCCGGTTCTTTTGCTTGCAGTAGATACATGGGCAACCATCCGCCTTCCTCAAACACTTTTCAACACGTAAATTTCCCATAATTTCTGTTCTGATTCTTGATACTCGGACAGTCCATGACTTTTTGCTCTTTTCAATGATACCCGGATGATTCTTGGTTATTTTGTCTAGCTGATGTCGTTTGCTTATATTCGTATAACTCACGATTTCCGGGTCTTTCCTCTTATACCTTTTATCTTGCGCTTTGCGGGTTGAACCCATGGCTCGCAAGAGGCAAGGGAAGCAGCCGGCCAAAACCCGGACGACCCAATCGATATCCGCCAATTGGGCGCGGTCAACAGTCACCAAGGCCAAGCTGGAGGAGCTGGCCGAGTTGGGGGTGCTCCCTCCTCAGAAGGATATCCAATGGAGGGTGCTGGGCGACGAGACCCGGCCCACTCCTGCCGCCAACGAGGTAATTTGCTTCGTTGAGCACGTGACCCGGGGGTTCCGCCCTCCGGGTCACCCTTTCTTCCGCGAAGTTCTGAGCCATTATGGCCTCCGGGTGTTCGACATAGGGCCTAACTCTATGTTGAACATAACCCATTTCATCGTTCTTTCCGAGTCATATTTGTGCACTCCGCCAAATTTGGCTCTCTTTATTGAACTTTTCCAGTGCAAACTGTGCCGCGAAAGCGGTGACGGGGCACTTCTTACTTGCGGCGGAGTTTCTATCCAGCGCCGTAAGAATTCCCCAATGCCGTCTCTTAACTTGAATTCCCACGTTAAGCATTGGCAACTCACCTACTTCTACTGCCGAGACACCTCTTCACCCGGCGAGAGGAGACTGCCGGGTTACTCGGAAGGGCTCCTTGATATCGCTGAGTCTTTCAACGCCTTCGCCCCTGACTCGGACAGGGAATCCATTCAACCTCTCTTAGCTAAGATAGCTGCTCTCTCGGCCCAAGGTCTCCTTGGGCTCAACTTGGTGAAAACTTGGGTCAATTTCCGGATCCAACCCAACTCTATCCGCTCCAAACTAATGTGCGAGTACTTGGGGCACACCACAGATTCCCTCCGATACTCATCTAAGGATTACCCGGCCGGTGACACCAACAAGACCATCAAGGGATTCTTGACGGAGAAGTTGGAGGTAATCCGGAATATAGCCGGGTTAGAACCCTTTACACGCGAGAACCCAGCACCTGAGGTACAGATCAAGCTCTCATACTTTACCTCCATGCTTTTCTTCCTGATACAGTTGTTAACCCTCGTCTCCGTATTCTTATTTCAGGCTGATAACAACTTTTGGAGGATCGAAACTCCCCCTGGCTCAGAAAGCCCAGAGGAGGAAGAAGACGCAATTAACTCTGAAGAAGGTACACTCCGAGTCTCACTCACTTTCCACTAGCTCATTTGTGACGACCCGAGATCGGGCACGATGCAGATTTCAGCATTCCCGCCAAATCCGCATAATAACCGATTCCAGGTTGCCATTTATGATAACATTACAATAGTTCACGAATAATCCACAATTACAACAGAAACAGATAGATACAAGATGACTCAGACGAGCCAGGGATACAACTGATACATTACAAAGATCCAAATAACAGCGGAAGAAAACAACATAGCGTCCGGCTACGGACAAGATCCAAATTGGACTAAGAGTCCTGAAGATAACCGAGAGCGTCCAATCCCTGCCCAGGCCAAGCCTGTGGGATTCCCAAGCTAACGTCGTCAGACTTCAAACCTGTTGACTGCAAGTTGGAATTTGCAGCCACGAGAGAGATTCGTGGGTCAGTACGGTTAAGTACTGGCAAGGGGGATAAAACCCATACTCACAAGAATACCGGCGTAGCCAATCATCACAAGATACAAATACTTTAGGATCAACGGAAAAGGAAGGGGTTATTGCAAATAAACGACAGCAGGCTGCACTAACCAACTACAGAGAGATACTACCACTTCCGGCTAACAGAAAGGAGATAAGATCGAGTATTGTAACCAACGGAAAGTAAATCCAAACAAACCCATCCTGGATCTCGCCCCTTATCCGAAGAAGCAATCCGAGGATAACTCACACAGTTGGATTAATGATGGTTCAGATTATTGTGTCAATAAGCCTATTACTAGTCAAGTTGTTAATCATTGGGTGAAAGGTTGTTAATCATTAGGTTTAAGTTGTCCTGAGTACTTGTTAGCCAGTACTTTCACCAAGTAATCCATAACCGCGGAAAACACGGCTTCTCGAGAAGATTTATCCCTGCAGGGGTGCACCAATTTAGCCGTACACGTAAGAATAACCCGCCAGATGGGGAGCTAACCCACCAAGCGGGGTACTCTACACAACTCAACTCTTCTTCGCATCAAGCCCAAAGCACCACGTGCTGTGCGTGCGCGGCTAATCGAGCCCCCACGAAGAAAAGGGGGACCCTCATAGCACTGGAAGACCACGCCGCCCTAAATGCCGACTACAAAAGTTCCACCCTGGCGCCAAGGGTTCGTACCTTCATATGCGTGCAGCAAATGGAAAGCCCGAACTAAATGTGGCGATTTGGACGAGATGCGAATCGAGTCAAGTTGAGGGGGGCGCCCATACTCGCTTCCCACATGCGGGTAGTGCGCTCATCATGGATCAGTAGACAAGACCCTTTTCCTAATTAGGGGGTCGACACTAACAGGCCTCAAAACCACAAAGGGCCTCCTGCCAGTGCCTTATCATCAAATTATTATTTAACAATAACAATAGCAGGATTGATTGATTGATTAAACATCGAGCCCCCAGAACATACTGAAATAGTAACAGAAAGTAACGGGTAACAGACTCGAGCAAAACAACCCTAAGCATGATAGTAAGACACGGGCAACAAGCAATGGTTATAGGTATGGAGGGGAGGCAATAACAAGGTTAAGGGATTCATGTGATGGGTTCGTAACAGAAACAACTACTACTAAGGATAGCAGAAAAGAATCAACGGAAAGAATCGGTAGCAAGTGATGAAAGGCAGCCATATGGCAGCAAGTGAGTATACTTGCCTGAGATCCCGCAAGGTAGCAGAACTTGTCGTTGCTCACATCATCTCAACGTCCTATCCGAGAAGAAGCAACGAACCTCGAACAAACACCGGATGCAACAATTACTACTACGGCAAAAGATCCAGCATGATCAAGATATGGATGCATGACAGTGTTAAAGATGCATCAAGGTAAACTAGTTGACAAGATAAACAGATTTAAAGGGACCCATATGCAATTTGAGTTGCATAGGAAAAGCCCATGAATTATGGTTGGAACAATTGTTTTCCTACTAATCAACAGGTGCTAGTGGTTTAGTATGATGCATGCAAAAGGGAAACAGCAAAATAACAACATTAGAATCAATTTAAGATAGGGTGTAGCAATTTAGAATTTTATTATTAATTTAGGGAATTTTTTGGGTGCCTTAAAGGTGACACACAAGTATTTGTTGTTTTCAACCATTTAAATTGTTCAAAACAAATAACAAAGTTTATATTTGAAAAGAACATCAAATTTTAGTTGGATTACATGTTTCACATTTTGAAATTGGACTTAGGATTATTTAATTATGAATTAAACAATATTGAACAATTTTTAATTGCATTAAACAAGATTTAAATGGTTTAGGCAATTTTAATTATTCAAAACAGAAAACAAAAATTATATTTGAATAGGTTAGGTGAAATGGTATGGAAAACATATTTTATTTGTATTTATTGGATTAATAAATAATTAGTTATGGATTTTAGAATTTAGCATTTGAAATATTTAAGTTTGAATTTTAAATACATTCGAAGTTTCCAAAACAGTACACAAATTGGATATTTGGAAAGTTTAGAAAATTTGGATCAGAATTCATATAAAGTTTGTATTTATTGGAATTATAAAACAAAAGATATTGAATTTCAAAGTTTTTGTTTTAATTCTGCTAAATAAAAAGAAAGTTGGAATTTTGGAATTCGCAGAAACCAATTGTTACCACGCTGGTACCTACACGCGCCCACTGCCGCGTGGGCCAGTGGCCAGCGTGGCACTGCGCACGCTTGCGTGGCCGTACAGGTCGATGACGGGTGGGCCTCCTCGCGCGCGGAAGAAAATCTCGCAAAAAGGGGGGGTTGCGCGTCCGCGGGGACTCGATCCCGGGAGCGCTCTCACTCGCGGACGGAACGGAACCAGTACGTCTCTCGTGTGTTTCGTGTCAGGTAGTGGGATGGGAACAGGTTGAGGTTCAGAAAGGCTATGACTTTAACTGAACCAAAATTCAGTCAGTCGAAACATCGACAGAGGGGATGGCTGCCACCGGCCGATGGCTGCTGGGCTCGCTGTGGAGGGTGTGCGACGTGGTGTGGTCGTGCGGTGAGGTGCAGAAGGTGTGGCGCGGACGGATCGGGGGGGAGAGTGAAAGGAGCAGAGGGCTCACCTCGTTCCTGCTGTCGAGGAGGTGAGGTCGCTGTAGAGGTGCAGTGAGCCGGCGACAGGAGGCGCGATGCGGTCGGCGACGTCGGCGCCTCAGGCGCTCCCGGCACCAGGCGAGGATACGGGGAGGGAGATGGAGCCACCACGGCTCCATTCCCGGGTCTGGATCGTCTCGAGGATGGCCGGAGCGACGGCGACGGCGGTCTGAAGGTGAGCTCGCGCTTGAGGTGGTCTACGGTGGTTTCGGTCAGGTTCAGGCATCAGAGGAAAAAGCAGAGAGAGGTGGAAGAGGATGCGGCGATGGAAGGGAAACTATCTAGGGTTTCTAGGGGGTCTAGGGTAGAGGGGGATACTTAAGGAGGGGAGATGCCAGTACGGCATGGCATCCAGGGGGGAGAGCTTGATCGGAGGGTTCGGTGGGGGTTCGTACAACAGAAGAAGACGACAGAAAGATTTGGTGGGCCAGCAAGAGAGGAAAGGAAAGGCTTGGGGGGGAAGAAAAAGAAGGGGGTTGGGCTGGTTAGATGGGCTGCTCCCTCTCTCCTTTGCTATATTCCACTTTTTCCTCCTTCTTTTTTTTTGTAATGAAAAGAAAGAGAGAGATGAATAGAAAAGGGTTTGGGGGTTTAACCTTTTGTAAATATTTGTGATGCTTTTCAAAAACAGGAACTTAAGCAATGTCAACCTATTTTTCACAAGATTTGAAATTCTAAATGATTTAAAGTTGTTTAGTTTAAAATTATCAAATATGGTGTGAGGGTGTTTAGTTGATAATTAAAGTTTATCAATTTGCAAAACAATAATTAAAAGCAAGTTTGGTTTTGATTTCAAGATTGGTATATTAGTTTGATTTTAAATTGGTATTTGAATTTCAAATAGGGTTTGGGGTTTTATTTTATATGAAATGTTTTATTAATTTGCAAACAACAAATCAATGCAAATGTGAACATTAAGTCCCAAGATTTGAAATCTTTATTTGAGTTTTAAAGTTGTTATTTGAATTTTCCATAGCATTTCATAAAGATTGAATTTTTTAAACAATTTTATTCCACTAACTCAAACAATGATGAAAGCATATTGACTTAATTTGTTTGCAAGATTTTAATTGCCCAAACCACAATTGGATCATGTCAAAGATGATTGAAATGATTTGAAATTTGAGTTGAATTGGAAATTTACCATTAGGGTTTTTCAACAAGAGAGAAAAGATTATTAACAAGCAAGTTAATTAAAACAAATTCAACCAGTGAAAAAAAACAATTGAGTGGTTTGGTTTGAAATTTTGAAATTGGATATTTCTGAGCAGGGGTGAAAGTTTAAAGTGTTTGAATTTTCAGTTGTGATGCAAACAAGGTGCAATGCAACTGTGATGCATATGATGCAAGCAAAACAAACAGGTAACACCCCAGGTGTTACAGACGACACCACTAACAAGGGATTGCGCCCTCGCAATCCACCTGCTAACCCGGGAGGGGAAAGAAGTTCGACTATCGATTCTTCGTGCTTCCAGTTGATCTCCTCGACACCACTAACAAGAGATTCTTGCTCGGAGTGACGACGATGTTCTTCCACCAGGAATCTTCCGATGATCGAACATATTAGGTTAAGGGCTCAGAAAACGTCCACCCACGTAGGATCCTAGAACTTTGAAAGATGGACAAGGGGGAGACTCCAAAACAAATAAGATGGGAGGGGAAATAGAATAGGGGTAAGGAGAAAAATCCAGAATCCTATTGAGATGTTTTCCAAAATAATTTAGCAGAAATAGTTTTTGACATTCTAGAAACAACGACCGTTAGCTAGGTTAACCTACAGGCTTTGCGGACCCGTTGCTTCGATAACCATTCGTATCGAAACAATCTCGGGAATCGGAACCAAGGCTCTGATACCATTTTGTGACGACCCGAGATCGGGCACGATGCAGATTTCAGCATTCCCGCCAAATCCACATAATAACCGATTCCAGGTTGCCATTTATGATAACATTACAATAGTTCACGAATAATCCACAATTACAACAGAAACAGATAGATACAAGATGACTCAGACGAGCCAGGGATACAACTGATACATTACAAAGATCCAAATAACAGCGGAAGAAAACAACATAGCGTCCGGCTACGGACAAGATCCAAATTGGACTAAGAGTACTGAAGATAACCGAGAGCGTCCAATCCCTGCCCAGGCCAAGCCGGTGGGATTCCCAAGCTAACGTCGTCAGACTTTAAACCTGTTGACTGCAAGTTGGAATTTGCAGCCACGAGAGAGATTCGTGGGTCAGTACGGTTAAGTACTGGCAAGGGGGATAAAACCCATACTCACAAGAATACCGGCGTAGCCAATCATCACAAGATACAAATACTTTAGGATCAACGGAAAGGAAGGGGTTATTGCAAATAAGCGACAGCAGGCTGCACTAACCAACTACAGAGAGATACTACCACTTCCGGCTAACAGAAAGAGATAAGATCGAGTATTGTAACCAACTGAAAGTAAATCCAAACAAACCCATCCTGGATCTCGCCCCTTATCCGAAGAAGCAATCCGAGGATAACTCACACAGTTGGATTAATGATGGTTCAGATTATTGTGTCAATAAGCCTATTACTAGTCAAGTTGTTAATCATTGGGTGAAAGGTTGTTAATCATTAGGTTTAAGTTGTCCTGAGTACTTGTTAGCCAGTACTTTCACCAAGTAATCCATAACCGCGGAAAACACGGCTTCTCGAGAAGATTTATCCCTGCAGGGGTGCACCAATTTAGCCGTACACGTAAGAATAACCCGCCAGATGGGGAGCTAACCCACCAAGCGGGGTACTCTACACAACTCAACTCTTCTTCGCATCAAGCCCAAAGCACCACGTGCTGTGCGTGCGCGGCTAATCGAGCCCCCACGAAGAAAAGGGGACCCTCATAGCACTGGAAGACCACGCCGCCCTAAATGCCGACTACAAAAGTTCCACCCTGGCGCCAAGGGTTCGTACCTGCATATGCGTGCAGCAAATGGAAAGCCCGAACTAAATGTGGCGATTTGGACGAGATGCGAATCGAGTCAAGTTGAGGGGGGCGCCCATACTCGCTTCCCACATGCGGGTAGTGCGCTCATCATGGATCAGTAGACAAGACCCTTTTCCTAATTAGGGGGTCGACACTAGCAGGCCTCAAAACCACAAAGGGCCTCCTGCCGGTGCCTTATCATCAAATTATTATTTAACAATAACAGTAGCAGGATTGATTGATTGATTAAACATCGAGCCCCCAGAACATACTGAAATAGTAACAGAAAGTAACGGGTAACAGACTCGAGCAAACAACCCTAAGCATGATAGTAAGACACGGGCAACAAGCAATGGTTATAGGTATGGAGGGGAGGCAATATCAAGGTTAAGGGATTCATGTGATGGGTTCGTAACAGAAACCACTACTACTAAGGATAGCAGAAAAGAATCAACGGAAAGAATCGGTAGCAAGTGATGAAAGGCAGCCATATGGCAGCAAGTGAGTATACTTGCCTGAGATCCCGCAAGGTAGCAGAACTTGTCGTTGCTCACATCATCTCAACGTCCTATCCGAGAAGAAGCAACGAACCTCGAACAAACACCGGATGCAACAATTACTACTACGGCAAAAGATCCAGCATGATCAAGATATGGATGCATGACAGGGTTAAAGATGCATCAAGGTAAACTAGTTGACAAGATAAACAGATTTAAAGGGACCCATATGCAATTTGAGTTGCATAGGAAAAGCCCATGAATTATGGTTGGAACAATTGTTTTCCTACTAATCAACAGGTGCTAGTGGTTTAGTATGATGCATGCAAAAGGGAAACAGCAAAATAACAACATTAGAATCAATTTAAGATAGGGTGTAGCAATTTAGAATTTTACTATTAATTTAGGGAATTTTTGGGTGCCTTAAAGGTGACACACAAGTATTTGTTGTTTTCAACCATTTAAATTGTTCAAAACAAATAACAAAGTTTATATTTGAAAAGAACATCAAATTTTAGTTGGATTACATGTTTCACATTTTGAAATTGGACTTAGGATTATTTAATTATGAATTAAACAATATTGAACAATTTTTAATTGCATTAAACAAGATTTAAATGGTTTAGGCAATTTTAATTATTCAAAACAGAAAACAAAAATTATATTTGAATAGGTTAGGTGAAATGGTATGGAAAACATATTTTATTTGTATTTATTGGATTAATGAATAATTAGTTATGGATTTTAGAAACTAGCATTTGAAATATTTAAGTTTGAATTTTAAATACATTTGAAGTTTCCAAAACAGTACACAAATTGGATATTTGGAAAGTTTAGAAAATTTGGATCAGAATTCATATAAAGTTTGTATTTATTGGAATTATAAAACAAAAGATATTGAATTTCAAAGTTTTTGTTTTAATTCTGCTAAATAAAAAGAAAGTTGGAATTTTGGAATTCGCAGAAACCAATTGTTACCACGCTGGTACCTACACGCGCCCACTGCCGCGTGGGCCAGTGGCCAGCGTGGCACTGCGCACGCTTGCGTGGCCGTACAGGTCGATGACGGGTGGGCCTCCTCGCGCGCGGAAGAAAATCTCGCAAAAAGGGGGGGGGGTTGCGCGTCCGCGGGGACTCGATCCCGGGAGCGCTCTCACTCGCGGACGGAACGGAACCAGTACGTCTCTCGTGTGTTTCGTGTCAGGTAGTGGGATGGGAACAGGTTGAGGTTCAGAAAGGCTATGACTTTAACTGAACCAAAATTCAGTCAGTCGAAACATCGACAGAGGGGATGGCTGCCACTGGCCGATGGCTGCTGGGCTCGCCGTGGAGGGTGTGCGACGTGGTGTGGTCGTGCGGTGAGGTGCAGAAGGTGTGGCGCGGACGGATCGGGGGGGGGGAGAGTGAAAGGAGCAGAGGGCTCACCTCGTTCCTGCTGTCGAGGAGGTGAGGTCGCTGCAGAGGTGCAGTGAGCCGGCGACAGGAGGCGCGATGCGGTCGGCGACGTCGGCGCCTCAGGCGCTCCCGGCACCAGGCGAGGATACGGGGAGGGAGATGGAGCCACCAAGGCTCCATTCCCGGGGCTGGATCGTCTCGAGGATGACCGGAGCGACGGCGACGGCGGTCTGAAGGTGAGCTCGCGCTTGAGGTGGTCTACGGTGGTTTCGGTCAGGTTCAGGCATCAGAGGAAAAAGCAGAGAGAGGTGGAAGAGGATGCGGCGATGGAAGGGAAACTAGCTAGGGTTTCTAGGGGGTCTAGGGTAGAGGGGGATACTTAAGGAGGGGAGATGCCAGTACGGCATGGCATCCAGGGGGAGAGCTTGATCGGAGGGTTCGGTGGGGGTTCGTACAACAGAAGAAGACGACAGAAAGATTTGGTGGGCCAGCAAGAGAGGAAAGGAAAGGCTTGGGGGGGAAGAAAAAGAAGGGGGTTGGGCTGGTTAGATGGGCTGCTCCCTCTCTCCTTTGCTATATTCCACTTTTTCCTCCTTCTTTTTTTTTTGTAATGAAAAGAAAGAGAGAGATGAATAGAAAAGGGTTTGGGGGTTTAACCTTTTGTAATTATTTGTGATGCTTTTCAAAAACAGGAACTTAAGCAATGTCAACCTATTTTTCACAAGATTTGAAATTCTAAATGATTTAAAGTTGTTTAGTTAAAATTATCAAATAGGGTGTGAGGGTGTTTAGTTGATAATTAAAGTTTATCAATTTGCAAAACAATAATTAAAAGCAAGTTTGGTTTTTGATTTCAAGATTGGTAATATTAGTTTGATTTTAAAATTGGTATTTGAATTTCAAATAGGGTTTGGGGTTTTATTTTATATGAAATGTTTTATTAATTTGCAAACAACAAATCAATGCAATTGTGAACATTAAGTCCCAAGATTTGAAATCTTTATTTGAGTTTTAAAGTTGTTATTTGAATTTTCCATAGCATTTCATAAAGATTGAATTTTTTAAACAATTTTATTCCACTAACTCAAACAATGATGAAAGCTTATTGACTTAATTTGTTTGCAAGATTTTAATTGCCAAACCACAATTGGATCATGTCAAAGATGATTGAAATGATTTGAAATTTGAGTTGAATTGGAATTTTACCATTAGGGTTTTTCAACAAGAGAGAAAAGATTATTAACAAGCAAGTTGATTAAAACAAATTCAACCAGTGAAAAAAACAATTGAGTGGTTTGGTTTGAAATTTTAAAATTGGAAATTTTGAGCAGGGGGTGAAAGTTTAAAGTGTTTTGAATTTTCAGTTGTGATGCAAACATGGTGCAATGCAATGTGATGCATATGATGCAAGCAAAACAAACAGGTAACACCCCAGGTGTTACATCATTGCTGCTCGCTCTGTAATTTTCCGACTATATGTCTCGATAACTTTCAGAACCAGAGGACAAGGGTGAAGAAGAAGAAGAAGCGGAAGACCGGATGGAATCGGCAAACGACGAAGAGGAAGCTGAGCCGACAGTCAAGGTCGGAGCAAAGAGGAAACCCCGAGGGGTCGTTTTTAAGGTTCCATACCGCCTCCTTACTTCCAAACCATTCTCCTTTGATAACATGCACAAGCTAAACCAAGAGTTATCCGACTGGCCGTACCTGAAGGATTCGCCCTTGACCAAGCGTAGAATGACTCGGAATTTTCCGGGTGAAGGCGCTCTTAACCCGGGTATTTCATCACCCTCAACACGACGCGCCGGTACTCATCTGATCCCTTCTTGAATATCAAAGTTTTTCCAGTTTACCCCTTAGTAGAGTAGCTCCACGTCTTACTTGCTTTGGCATTTTCAGCTTCGTCTGGGTCTAGCAGTGAGCTCCCCTCGGATTACGTGGTGAATCCCGGGTAAGGTTCTTCTCCTGATGCTCTATCGCCTTTCCACAATCTTTCCCCAGTCGTATGCTAACTGCTTACCTATACCGTTCATAGAGCCACGGTCACCATCAGTGACCAAGAGAATGTGGGGGCCGATGACCCGGGTAAGGATAACCCGACTGATGATACGACTACCGCAGCTGGCGGCGAAGAACAAGTGCCACCAACAAACTCGGCTGACCAAGAGGCTGAGTACCCAATAGCCTCGCACACACGCGAGGAGGAGGCCGCCGCCTTGGGCACGGGAAATGCACCAGAGACCGATACTCGGACAGCTCGGGCGCCTTCCCCTACCGCGGAGAAAAATCCCTCGCCGAGCTACCAAGGTCCCGGGTCTTCCCACTCAGGCAACGATACCTTCGATCAAATGATGAGCGCTCTCCTTGACATGAAGGCCTCAGAGAGCAGTATGTTAGAGCGTCTGGCAGTGGAGCACCAGGTAATAGTTACTTGATATCTAATAACATCCATCTAGTCCCCAAGTTCCGAGTCTAATTTGTCAAAGTTACACTCGGTACTTCTTTCAATACTCGGCTGACTGCAATATCCGATTAGTTATTAACTTTCTATATCTCTAGGCGCACGCATCTCGGTCCGGGGAAATTTTGGCCAAGACCAATCAACTCCTGGACACTGAGGTTAAGCTAAGAGAGGCGCTTGAAGCTGAGGTGGCAACCTTGAAAAAGGATGTCACAAAATACAAAGAGAAATACACCACCGTCCAAGCTACACTGAAGGAGCTATCAGCTCAAATTTCCGACACTTATCGTGTCCTTGTTGGTGAGATTTTGCTTCTTACCGGTTTGTGTCTTTGTTTTTTGTTTCTTAATACGTGACACCCGGAATACTTTGAAGTGAACTTTGTGTTGCGCCCTGCAGATTCCAATCTTGCTCCCTCGGAAGAAAATGATATCCAAAAGATAATGAACTTGAGGAATGTCCTCCGTAGGTTCTGTGCCGGCACTAAGTGGATCCTGGACGCCATTCAATGGCCGACTGAATCGTATCCGGGTATGGAAACCCTAATTCATGCATGCTCCACTGTTCCTGCATGGACTGAGCTCTGGAAGCGCTCGTCGTGCCGGATTGGCATGACCCGGGCCTTTATGCTGGCTAAAGGTTACTTTCCCAAATTTGAGCAGGCAAAGGTGATAGCCGGGTTTCTGGAGTTCAAAGCGGATGGCACAAGGTTTCGGGCCAAGGACTTCAAGGCCGTGCAGGCTGAGGTGCGACATTCGGCGACTACTCTTGCCGACAGCATGGATTTGAATAAATTTATGTCCCCATACAATGCTAAGGGCAAGGCTGTGATGGAAGACACACCCGTGCCATTCGATATCCTGGAAAGATGGAACGCTGGCTCGGCCAGGCGAAGGGAGGAAGCTGCAAAGAAGGGGGCCGATTTGGAATTAGCACCCACTACTTCTACGCCAACCGTTCATCCACATGTTCGTCCTGATGCTGGAATTCCGGATGATGATGCCGCAAATGCTTTGAATGAGCAAACTCACGATCAAGACCCGGAGGACAAGGTTGGAGGTGTGGACCCCACCCGGGAGGCCGAGTAGATTATTGTCTGATGTCATTTTGATACTTTGTTTGCCTGATGCCTTTGTAAAGGAAGATATTCTTTTGATAGTGCGTATGCGCCATTTTGATATTACCATCGCATTATGTAGACACATTGCGAAACTTTTAACGCCTTCAAAGACTTTTGTGGCCTTTGTATGGACTTGATGCACGTCTGCCTTTAAGCTCGTTTATTCCCGACTTACTTTATGGTTCCATATGTGAGACTCGGTTTCCGGGTCTCGTGGGTTTGACAGGGACTTTTCTCTAAGTCCCCAAGTCCCCAAGACCCGGATGTTTGGGTTTTTTGGGCTTAGTGACTAAGCAACTTTTGTTTATTTTCACGAAATCCCCAGTCCCCAAAGCCCGAAATTCCGAGTCTGGGATACATGGTCTTCCAGAGATAACAAGTTGTCTTGCGCTAAGCCCGAACCTAGAGCCGTTTCACATAGGTATTGAAGTTATGCTTAATAAACGTTGAGTTTCCGGCTATTAGCCCTGTACTCTGCATAACTTGTGGTTTAGATGACCCTTTTGACTATCTTGTACTATAAGCCGGCTTTCGCGTGGATATCATGTTGTTACATCTATACGAAAACAGGGTCAGGCAAGTCCCATTGGGCTTCATGGCTGATTGTAATCGTAAGCGAGCAAATCATGCCACTTTAGTGCGAGTCACATCGAGCTTAAGTAAGAAAAGTCAAGAAAATTTGGCTCCTTTGTCCGGTTATAAGATTGCAGCCGTACTCGTTTGCGAGTAATCGGCCCTTATAACTCATAGGCATCAAGGCCGGGTCTTAGAGTTTGTAACTGTGCTATTCAAGCAATCAGCCCTCAAGACCTAGATATATGCAACATACTTAAGGAAACTGATGTACTGATAACAATAAACGATACTTACCTATAAGAGAAGCAAAGATCAGAACAGAATAAGACTTGATAACGCATGTGAAGGAGATATATTGCTTAACCATCTCTTTATTGATATGAGAAAGCTTGGGTCAGCAGGCCGCCTCATTAAAAACCCTCCAGTCCCCTCAGGTACCCTGGATAGGAAAAGAGTGCGTCTGAAACCTGTTGCCCGTTACATTGTTTAGTTCTTCTTGGGGATCTGTCCGGAACCAACGTAATCGATACACATTCTCCACTTGTTGGTCTTTTTTATTATGAGTGCCGAGTTCGCTAGCCAATCCGGGTGAGGCATTTCCGTGACGCGGGTGGTTGTAAACGGTCGTGTGATTTCTTCTCCTATAGCAGATTGCTTGGAAGGGTCATGCTCGATGAAAGCCACCATCTTGGTGTCTTGTGCTGCCTTGAACTTTGCCCTTTCATCTTCAGTACTCGGTCTTTTCAATGCTGTTCTGTCATCCGGGTCTGCTTGAGACCGGTAATGCTTGAGTTCCTCTTTTCTACAAGCTTGCTCAGCCATTGCTGCGTCTCCTTCATCGCACTCAGCCGCTATAACCCGGCTTCCATGTATGGTGATGGTCTGCTTAGGACCCGGGATTTTTAGCTGTAGATACACATAACACGGCCTAGCCATGAATTTAGCATAAGCCGGCCTTCCGAACAGCGCGTGATAAGGACTGCGCAACTTGACCACCTCGAAAGTGAGCCACTCAACTCGATAATTATCCTTTGATTCTCCGAAAGCTACCTCCAATGCGATTTTTCCCTCGGGGCACGCTGAGTGACCCGGCACTATCCCATGAAAAATTGTTGAACTTTTTTGTAGCTGAGACTCCCTGAGACGCATGCGTAGAAAGGTCTCCTAATACAGGATATTGATGCTACTTCCACCATCCATCAGGACCTTTTTCAGCTCATACCCATTGACCTGTGGTGCAACTACTAATGCTAAGACTCCCGGGTGTTCTATTCTTTCTGGGTGATCTTTTCTGCTCCATGTTACGTCCTGCTCTGACCACCTCAGGTATCTCGGAACAGCCGAGGAAACCGAGTTTACCGCTTGCTTCAGTATCTTTTTATCCCTGTTAGAAGTTCCTGTAGTATGCACATGATATTGTCCTCTTGAATCGTAAGTACGTACCATGCCGATGAAGACGCTGATCCGGCCAATTGTCACGATAGATCCGGATTCGAGGTGACCCGACTCTGGCCCCCAGCCGGAATCGTCCACCACCTTCTCTCCTTCGCGGTTGGTGTAGATCTCGCCGACGACAAGATTCTCCATGTTCTTCCGAGCTTCTCCCGTGTTGTAAACACCTTTGGACGCAGGCCCCACGGTGGGCGCCAACTGTCGTGGGATAATCACGGCAGACGTTACCGGGGGTAACTTATTTTGGGGCAAGACGACACTGGTGTTTGGGAGAGGGTTTAGCTCAGAGGAAAACATGATGATATGTGATCTGGTAGCCGGCGAGCAAGTCGCCGAGTCTCCGATCTCGATATATTAATCTCAACTCTCGTGTTACACTGAATACTCGATACCTAGCGATATTGCTCGAACTCTTGGCCCCCCAAACCTAACCTAAGGGCCGGCTTATAAAGCATCCGGATCCCTGGCCTGTTCTCCAAGGCGTACTCTGAGTCCTACCCGGACACTGCTTACAAAACCCTAAGCTTCCTTACCGGAACCCACAATCCGGGTTACCAGGCCTACGATCTTGGGCCTTCTAGAAGCTCCTTTATCCTAGACGGATCTTTGCGCAGCGTCCTTTGGGCCGAGTTATACCTTGGCGTTGGGCTACCGGGTTATCATCCCTCCATCAGATATTATGCCAATTGCTACATGTTTTCCTTATGTTTTCCTACGTTTCCTATGTTTTCCGGGACTAACCTATTAACAAGATGCCCAGTGCCAGTTCCCTGTTTTCTGTTGTTTTTAGTTTCAGAAAAGTTGTTCTGGAAATATTCTCGGAATTGGATGCCACGAAAGCCAAAGTCCCTATTTTTCTTCGAAACTTTCGGAAGTCCGAAGAAGAGTCAAAGATGGTCACCGGGTGGACCTCACCATGCCCAGGCGCGGGTCCACCCTAGGGAGCGCCTGGGGGTGGTGAGGGACCCCTGGTGACCTCCCAGCGTTGCTCTCCCGAAAACCCTAACCTAATCGGAGAAATTCCACGAAACCTTCTGCAGCCGCCGTCATCGTCAACCGAAGTTTCGGGGGACAGATCTCTGTTCTGGAACCCTGTCGGTACGGGGAAGTGCCCCCCGGAAGCCATCTCCATCGTCGTTGATGTCTCCTATAATGAGAAGGGAGTAGTTCTCCCCCAAGACTGAGGGCTCTACCGATAGCTATGTGGTTAATCTCTCTCTCCCGTGGTGTGATCTATATGTGATCGTGAGCTTTGTAATATAGTTGAATAAGTAGATGTTACTCTTCATCTATTGTGCTACTGAAGTGTTTTATTAATATGAACTTTGGAGTCACCTTGTCCCACGGTGTGAAGGTGAGAATGTGCACATCGTGTGTTTCTCCTCTATGAATTGTGGTGTTTGTCTAGTACCTTCTAGGGCGCTCAAGTTGACAGTGTGGGGCTAACTAGACATGGGAATGCTTACTTTAAGGAATGCTTTTTGCAGCCCTACGCAATGATTAGTGTTCGTTATCCAACCGGAGAGGGTTAAGAGTAGCATAGTGAAGAGAAGATATTTAGTTATTCAATTATGTGATCATTGTTGAGAGTGTCCACTAGTGAAAGTAGGATCCCTAGGCCTTGTTTCCAAGCATTGGAACACCGTTTTCCGTCTGTTCTGCTACATGTTTGCTTGCTGCCATATTTATTTCAGATTGCTATTATTACTTATAACCATCCATGTTACTCGCATTTCACTATCTCTTCGCCGAACTGGTGCACCTATATACCTGACAAGTATATTGGGTGTGTTGGGTACACAAGAGACTTCTTGTATCTTAATTGCAGGGTTGCTTGAGAGGGATATCTTTGACCTCTACCTCCCTGAGTTCGATAAACCTTGGGTGATGCACTTAAGGGAAACTTGATGCTGTTCTACAAACCTCTGCCCTTGGAGGACCAACACCGTCTACAAGAATAGAAGTGTGTGTAGACATCAATCTGCAATATAAAAAACAACCAAAAATTTGTTTGCTAGTTGATACGTTATAAACGTAGCCTTAATTTATGATGTTCCATGTTGTTTTCTTATTGTTTCCCCTCATGTTTTCTATACACTTTATGTCATTTTTATCAATTTTCCGGACTAACCTATTGACAAGATGCCATAGAGCCAGTTCCATGTTCTCTGCTGTTTTTTATTTCAGAAAAGTTGTTCTGTAAATATTCTCGAAATTGGAAAATTCGAAGCCCGGAAGTCTTATAATTCCCGAAGGTTCCACGCAGTCCCGAAGAGACCCGGAGGGGGGCCTCAGGGTGCCCAGACCATAGGGCGGCGCACCCCCCTAGCCGCGCCGGGGTGTGGTGTGGGGCCACCAGGCCTCCACCGCCTTTGCCCTTTCGCCTATTAAATTCTCCCGAGATGTAAACCCTAAAAATATTCCACTTCGTCCCAAAAAACACCCGAGGCTACCGTCATCGTCATCCAGAGATCGGGAGGGTTCTGCAGCTCTCCCCGGCACCCTGCCGGGAGGGGAATTCATCACCAGAGGGGTCTACACCACCATGCGCTCCTCCGAAGTGATGCTTGAGTAGTTCATCCCTGGACTACGGGTCGATAGCAGTAGCTAGATGGTTGTTCTCTCCACATTGTACCTCATGTTTAGATCTTGTGAGCTGCCTATCATGATCAAGATCATCTTTATGTAATGCTACATGTTGTGTTTGCTGGGATCTGATGAATGTTGAATGCTATTTCTTCTGATTATCAATCTATCATGTTATCTTCATGCTTATGTTATTTATGATCTTGCATGCTCTCCGTTATTAGCAGATGCTCTGGCCAAGTAGATGCTAATAACTCCAAAAGGGAGTATTTATGCTCGATAGTGGGTTCATGCCTCCTTTTCATCTATGCTCGAGTGACAGAAACGTGACGGATGTAGGATGTGTTGTTGCCATTAGGGAGAAAACAACGATGTTTACCTAGTTTACATTGTTTACATTACACACTTTGCTTACGGCGATAATAATGTTGCTTGCAACTTAATACCCAACGTTTGTTCGGATGATATTCGGAGGGTGGATTATTAGACACAGATCCACTTGGATGACGGTCTATGTATTTTTGTTGTAATTACCGCATGAATTAGATAGTAATATTTACGTCTTGCATATGCACTACGGTGCAGCCTTCATTTCTATCAATTGCCCAGCTGTAATTTATTCACCACACATGTTATTTATCTTTCACGGAGAGACACCGCTAGTGAACGGTGGACCTCGGTCCATTTTCCTCATACTTATAAAATACCTACTGCTTTGATACTGCTCTCATACTATTACTAATGTTTTCCTACTGTTTTCCACACCATAAGTTTAACCTCTTTGTGTTCAGCAAAACCGGTGAGATTGAAAACCTCACTACTTCGTTGGGACAGAGTGATTTGATTGTGTTGTGTAGGTTCCACGTTTCTGCTGAACCGGTAGTGCGTCCTGCCATCTCAGCTGCATCAACCTTCAGAGATTGCTTGTCCTCCTACTGGTCGATTCAACCTTGGTTTCTTTTCTGAGGGAAAACCTGCTGCTACACTCTTCACAACCTTTCTCTTGGGGTTTACCAACGAGGGCATTAAGGCCATCAACAAGTTTTTTGGCGCCGTTGCCGGGGAGAAAGAGAATTTCTGCAAGGGGAGTCTCTCACTTCCAATCTCTCTCTTTTTTTGCTTAGTTTATTTTATTTTGTCTTGTTTCCTTCTCTTTATCAAAAACACAAAAAAAAAGTTCTTATTCTAGTTGTTATTTTTGCTTTATCATGCTTGCTATCAATGTTTGATGCCTTGGAACTAGATCTTATCGGCAAGATGGGTTCACAGATGGACAAAATAAATATTATAAGGAACACCGCTTGTCACAAAAAGGAATACACTTATGGGAGCAAATTAATAAATTTCATGACTATGCTAAAAACTTGTGCTCTACTTATAATTTTACTTATTGATTTGATAAATCTTGCTACTGTAGGAGGTATAAACACCTCCCTTTTCAATGTGAGTATAATGATGATGTTGCCATATCTTCTTATGTTAAAGGAAATTATGAATTATATGATGTGGAACAAACTGAAGAATTTATTGCTTGGAAGGGTGCATTCGAAATTGCCTATTTACTTGAAAGTATTGATGATGCACCTTATAAATACGAGATTTATGCTATACTTGTTTCCTTGATAATTACAAGGATTGTAATTACTACATAATGTAATATCTTAATAAATGCTCTCAACCAAAGGAAGAGACTAGTGCCTTGCAGGCACCTATGGAAGAAGAAACTGCTGAATTTGGAAGCTCATTGGATGAAAAAGAGGAGGAGATTGATGATCAAGAGGAGGAAGAATGGAGCTACCCATGTCTACCTCCCAATGATAGTAACTCTTTAACTCATAAATTATTTGATGAAATTGATATTTTCTATACTTGTGACCTTGATACTACTATGAATGAAAATTGTGAGAGTGATATTGCTACTCTTATGTATGATAATCCATGCTACTTGGATAAATCTTATGATAATGCTCTTGATGATGGTCCTGTGTTACTTGATGTTATAAATTATAATGCTACTAAAAATAGGATTGCTATAATGTGTCCTATACCTTTTAAGAGTGGCCAATTATCTTGTTTTGCTATTGCTAAAAGTGGAAAAAAGAGGAGCTGATTTTAAATTTTGATCCCACTGTTTTGGAGCTTGATATGAACTGTGTGCTTTTAGACCATAACAAACATGCTTTATGTGATAATTATGTTATTGAGTTTGTTGATGATGATACTGAAAATTATTATGAGAGAGAAAAATATGGTGCTAGGAATTTTCATGTTACTAAAACACCTCTCTTTTTGTTGAAAGTTTTGAAATTGCTCTTGTTCTACCTTCCCATGATTTCTAGTTTGATCTTCTTTAATTTGTTTCTTTACAAGATTCCTATGCATAGGAAGTGTCTTAGACTTAAATTTGTTTTATACTTGCTGCTTGATGCTCTTTTTCCTTAATTCATATTTATTATGTGAGCATCTTCTTGCTTTCTGAACCTAGCTAAAAGGTGTTAAAGAAAAGCACTTCTTGGGAGATAACCCATGGTTTTATTTTTGCTTTGTTTTTGTCTGTTTTCTTTGAGTCAAGGGGTTGTATACTTCTGTAGCAACTCCTTTGTATATTTATTTTCATGTTTTAGTAGTGCCAAGTAAGGTTTCTGACGAAAGTTGGAATTGGTTTTCGGATTTCTGCGCAGGAAACAGATTTCTGCTGTCCACCGTAAAAAATCGTATAAAATCCAGGAGGATCAGAATGATCTGAAATTTTTTGTGCTTATTCCTCGGTAATTCCTAAAAAATTTCGTTCTTTAAGTTTTTCGATCTAAGCAACGTAAGTTCCTCGATTTTTTTGTCTTTATAGACTGTTCTGGTTTTGACAGATTCTGCCATTTTTCTTGCATTTGCTCTTTTGCGATGTCAAGTGGATTTCTTTGATTCACTAAACATAAGTGTCTTTAGCTAACGTTTAAAGGTATCAATAGAACTTGTGCCATACATAACCCATGGATTTTTTATTGTTGCACTAACCCTCTAATGCAAATTACTCTTTGAGTGTGGTGTGAAGGAAGTTTCCAAGGGTCAAGAGAAGAGGTGATATATGTGATCAAGAAGAGTACAAGGTCAAAGCTTGGGAATGCCCCCGTGGTTCATCCAAGCATATTTTTAGAAGCTCAAGCATCTAATCTTGTGGATGCCCAAGGCATGCCCTTCTTCATCAACTATCTATCAGGTCACTTCTCGTGAAACTATAATTTTATTCGGTCACATCATATGAAGTTTACTTCGAGCGTCTGTTTGTTTTTCTTTTGTTTTCCTTTATTTTCTTTTTTTTTGCTTGCTGCAATAATATAGTTGGATTCTAGCATTCTTTGTTTGGGGGAGAGACACGCTCCTCTTTGAATACTTGCTATGCTCGTATTCTTAGTTTTTCTTCTAGTTGCTGCAAAAATTCCTGTTTAGCTCTTGTTTTCATTGCATCTCTTATTCGGAGCTGTTAGTTTTAATAGTGTTTTCTGAGTCCTCTTATGTTTTCTTGCTGTAGCATTTAGAGAGTTTTTGTTAAAGCATGTTTTGTATGGTGTTTGTTGGGAAAAGAAACTGGTACTTGAGGTAGAATTTTAACGGTGCAACTAGAAGCTTGTATAGACCGTGGATAGAATTTTTCATATCATGCTAGATGTTATTTTAGTTTTAAAGCCTTGTGGTTATTGAGTAGCATGATTAGCCTCAAATAGCTGAGAGTGTTTAATGTGCCATTGAAATAATCATGAGTTGTTCTTGTCATATTGAAGCATAAATTTGTGGTGTTCTCCTTTGAATGTTTTATTTGGTTGATTTGGCGCATGCTCACACCATGTTTATGACTATGAACCAGTCACGAATAGCCTCCATGATCATTTAGTTTTTGAACTTGTGGTACCACTTATGCTTTGATTAATGATGTTTATGTCGCTATGCATGATTATGGCTCTTATGCTCTCTTGATTTGTCGCTCACAATCTTCTGCTAGCCTCCACATGTACTGAGTATAACCTCTACTCGTGCATCCAACTCCCCAAAACCAAAGTTTTCTCATCGTGTCCACCATATCTACCTATATGTGGTATTTAACCGCCACTCCAAAGTAAATTGCTCATATATTACCTTTAAAACTTTCAAAATTACTCCTGTTTTGTGCTCTTGTTTTAGCTCATGAGGACGTAAATAGAGAATCTTTATCTCACTTGTTGATTGGACTTTCACACCCTGGACTAGTGGCTTCATCCACTTATCCAATGATAGAAGAGCTGGTAGCGGGGTGCCCAGCCCCAAATTAATAACACAAATTCTCTTCACTATTGTTGCCCCTGATTTATCAGTCAAAACATAATTGTGTAAACAAAAGAGAAAGAGGGATGACCTTCTACCCAGATGCGTCCTTCTATGGGAGCCGCTCTTGTGAAGTCTAGTTGGCTTGTGACGTACTATATTTTCTGTTTACCATTCGTTGACATAAGCATACACCTCTCTTAAAAATGTTTTCAATACCTCTGTTTAATAAAATAAAAGCTCTAGCACATGAGTGATCCATGCTTTCCTCTACGAAGGGCCTGTCTTTTACTTTTATGTTGAGTCTCCATCTTCTAACTTTATGCACGATTGAGAGAGCATTTTCGCCATTCTAAGTTTTATGTGCATTTGTCCCAGAAACATTATTAATTGATTCATTATGTGTTATTTCTTGTTCTTTAATTATTTGTCCTAGTCTTCATCATGAACTTTGAAGGTGTCCTGACATTTATGTTTTGCCCCACTCGTAGTGACTATCGAAATATCACTTTGACATGTTCTCTCTATACTTGAAACAAACGTATATGTTTCGTTGCATTGTTATTCATGATCTTTTATTTGAGTTACTTCTCATGATGCAAGGTGATTGCTATGCTTTATTATTAAAGTTATATTTATCATGATTGTGTTTAATTTCTATGATCTCAGCTTACTTATGCTTTTACACTATTGATGATCAAGTTTATGTTGGTAGCATGTCACCTCAGAAATTATGTGTTTGTATCGTTTACCTACTCGAGGATGAGTAGGAACTAAGCTTGGGGATGTTGATATGTCATAAATGTATCCTTAATTTCTGATGTTCCATGTTGTTTTCTTATTGTTTCCCGCATGTTTTCTCTACACTTTATGTCATTTTTATCGATTTTCTGGACAAACCTATTGACAACATGCCACAAAGCAAGTTCCCTGTTTTCTCTTGTTTTCGGTTTTAGAAAAGTTGTTCTGGAAATATTCTCGAAATTGGAAAATTCGAAACCCGGAAGTCTTATAATTCCCGAAGGTTCCATGAAGTCCCGAAGAGACCCGGAGGGGGGCCTCAGGGTGCCCACACCATAGGTCGGCGCCCCCCTGGTCGCGCCGGGGGGTGGTGTGGGGCCCCCAGGCCTCCACCGCCTTTGTCCTTTCGCCTATTTAATCCCCCCGAGAAGTAAACCCTAAAGATATTCCACTTCGTCCCGAAAAACACCCGAGGCCGCCGTCATCGTCATCCCGAGATCGGGAGGGTTCTGGAGCTCTCCCCGGCACCCTGCCAGGAGGGGAATTCATCACCGGAGGGGTCTAAACCACCATGCCCTCCTCCGAAGTGATGCCTGAGTAGTGCATCCCTGGACTACGGGTAAATAGCAGTAGCTAGATGGTTGTTCTCTCCACTTTGTACCTCATGTTTAGATCTTGTGAGCTGCCTATCATGATCAAGATCATCTTTACGTAATGCTACATGTTGTGTTTGCTGGGATCTGATGAATGTTGAATGATATGTCTTGTGATTATCAATCTATCATGTTATCTTCATGCTTATGTTATTTATGATCTTGCATGCTCTCCGTTATTAGTAGATGCTCTGGCCAAGTAGATGCTAGTAACTCTAAGAGGGAGTATTTATGCTCGATAGTGGATTCATGCCTCCTTTCCATCTGTGCTCGAGTGACAGAAACATGACGGATGGAGGATCTGTTGCTGCCATTAGGGAGAAAACAACGGTGTTTACCTAGTTTACATTGTTTACATTACACACTTTTCTTACGGCGATGATCCGTTGCTTGCAACTTAATACCCAACGCGTGTTCGAATGATATTCGAAGGGTGGATTATTAGACATAGATGCAGTTGGATGACGGTCTATGTATTTTGTTGTAATGCCCGCATGAATCACATAGTAATCTTTATGTGTTGCATATGCACTACGGTGCAGCCTTCATTTCTGTCAATTGCACAGCTGTAATTTGTTCACCACACATGTTATTTATCTTTCGCGGAGAGACACCACTAGTGAACTGTGAACCCCGGTCCATTTTCCTCATACTGATAAAACACCTACTGCTTTCATACTGCTCTCATACTGTTACTACTGTTTTCCACACCATACGTTCAACCTATTTGTGTTCAGCAAAACTGGTGAGATTGACAACCTCACTGTTTCGTAGGGACAGAGTGATTTGATTGTGTTGTGTAGGTTACACATTGCCGCTGAACCGGTAGTGCGGCATGCCACCTCAGCTGCATCAACCTTCAGAAATTGCTTGTCCTCCTACTGGTCAATTCAACCTTGGTTTCTTTTCTGAGGGAAAACTTGTTGCTACACTCTTCACAACCTTTCTCTTGGGGTTTACCAACGAGGGCGTTAAGGCCATCACTAGTGTTTACAGTGAATCCTCTATCCAACCTATTTGTCAACACCTTCTGCTCCTCGTTGGGTTCGACACTCTTATTTATAGAAAGTAATACAATATACCCCCTATAATTGTGGGTCATCACCCACCATTACCGTACCACAAAGGTTGCGGGTACCATGGGCAGAGGTCGTCCCCACTCGCTGGGAGACCCTCTCCGGAAGTGGTGGAGCTTGAGAGCATCACCGCAATCACTGGTCGGCCTCTCTGGGCCGCACGTCGCTTGCGCCATCACTCTCTTGGGTGCCTTTGCCCGTGCTTGTCGGGAGGAGGAGGAAGGCGGGAGGAGAGAGAAGATGAGAGGGTGACGCTAATGGGTGGACCTAGCCCCACCTGTCAGGTTAAGTGAAGGCGGGTTTCGATTTTCTGTCTTCCCAAGTCGAAGGCGTATTTTTGGAATCACGCGACCGGCCAGTCCTTCGGCGGCAAATAGTTGTCCGCCGCACATGCAACGGATAGTTATTTGTCGTTGAGCCATAACTTTTGATCCGGAGCTCCATTTGAGGTGATTCAAATTTTTAAAATCGTTATTTGAGGAGATATATCTATTGATGTTGTTCATTATGTTTTTTAATTAGTTAGTTTCAGGCCCATTATTTATGCGCTATATTTCCCGTAGTTTAGGCGTACTTCAAGATTGTACCCCATAGCGAGTTTGGGACTTTCCCGGACCATTTCGAGCCCGTCTTCGAAGGCAAGCCAACCACTTCCTATGAAGATTCATATGATGTTTGTTTGGTTTCCTACTACCGTGCCATGTGTGTCCATGTGCTTTCTTATCACATGTGAACTATGTGTCGTGAGATATCGCGACTATTCATAATCATTGCTATAGTATTGTTGGCCAAATACATGTTGGGTTCCGCCCAAGTGGATTGAATCATTTATTTTCCGTAGAGTTGTGGAGTTAAGTTAGGAGGTATCATACACCACTCCACGTTCCGGGGACACTAGGTTGAAGGTACCGCAACGCCTTGTCAACGGAATGAAGGAACATTTCACGTGAGTGCCTCCGCTAACTTTGTTGTTGACCTAAGGTGGCGTCATAGTCGCCCGGTTAATACTGACTACTTGTGCTAACACTTTTGTGTTGAACAGTGGTGCCGCTGTAGTTGCTCGATCAATACAAAGTAACTATTGCATGAATGGTTGTGTGACTAATGTTGATGTTATTATTATGTTGATATGATAATGTGGTTGTTGTTGTTACGTCGAATTAATCTTCTGCTGTTTGAAACTGATGTTAAAAGAAAATTGATTAATTGAAATATCCCTCCGAACATCGATCGCGTCAGTTCATAGTTCCACTAATCTAAACATTGAACGCATTACCAATATCGCTCACATGGGAGAGACTTAGCCTACGTAGCCTATCAAGCCACCTTTGATGCTACCATTTTGGCAAGTCCAGTCAGATACTGCATATTTTTTATCGGGGCTAGACTTGCGAAGGTTCCAGAGCTAGGTGTCGCTCATTAGTTGGGACGTGCCGGATTCAATTCGTCATAATACATAGTCCCAGAGATATGTTGGTAGCTACACATGGAGTGTCATGGTAGTGTGAATGGACATGTAAGTGTATCTTATTGAGTTCGTCTTAAGGATGATATCCTAAAGTGCCGACTAGTATGGTACATTTACATGGGTAGTAACTACAACCTATCGAGAGTGACAACCTAGCAGCTAGTATTATTCTAGTAATCTTGAATAGTTCAGTGTCAGTCACACTATATGTCCTTGTCGAGTCCGGAGGTTAAACTTTCTTTTAAAAGAAAATATGAACAATCTAAAGGAACAATAAGATAATGTAAGGAATGTTGCCGTGAGGTGTGGTTCCCGTGATATGGGATGACGGTGTGATTGTTGGGAGCCTAGAGTTAGGCCTGAGCCAACATCAACCGTGCATGCCCAGAGTGGAAAGATGATGCCAGTGGGCTAAGCCGTGTTGACAGGTGTGACAAGGCCAGTGGGCCTAGCAGCTAATGATAAATCTTGTATGTATATTACTTGGTACCAATTGGCACACTCGTTTACTCGTCACAGGCAAAATCTTTGTGTGATCGTTGGTACATGATCCATCCCCACCTGGCTTGGACTCTGTACTGGGATATTCAGTTATTTTGCCGACATATTTGATTGACAACGTGGTGCTACTTTTATGTTATCTAATTGTACTACCCTGAATACACTAGTACACATTCGTTCAACGAAGGTTTGGCATCCACGATTAGCGAATCCATGGGTGAATGTGAGGGGCGACATCAACCCAGTTCTTTCCCGTCATGGATCAATCCGGCCCCAAAAATAGGCTATAAAGGTATCTGATCTCCTAGGCTTGCCGTCACAGGCTTCTTGGCGGGCTGAATAGTGCACTCCCATGCAGAAATCATCACACCCTAGTGGGCTTGGCAGCGGCCAACACCTGGGCCCACCCATTTTGGGGTCCATATACACTTACAAGTATCTCTGACGCCTCGTTTTCACATCCGGAGCCACATTTTTCGCACACGACTCCAAGAGATGTCGAAACTGGACTCACATATCATGGCGGGAAAACCTCATTCGTGCACGTGTAATGGAACAGTCGCAAAATGGGACCACCTGTCAGCCCTGGAACTAATTTTTTTCATGGCGCGGAACCAGTATCTTATGCACATGTTTTTCCATATGTTTATTTGGTTGTCACGTCGCGACATGGCAGGCCCGCGTGTTAGTCCTAGTACCCACCATCTTTGTACTCAAATTTTATGATTATATAAAAATATCGATTATCACAAATATTGTACAAAAACTAATTTCAAATATCTTCCTCCGATGTTTTTTCAAAATTATTATACAATGTTGTCAGTTTACCCTACCTAGATTCCACATGTCAGTTCTAGCCCACAATTTCGCGCACCTGCGTTTCTTTTTTTTTCAAGGAAAAGTGTGCTTCCACGTGTCCAACCTACATGAAGCTTGGGTCAGATCATTGGTGGTAAGTGGGCTAAGCCCACAAAATAAGTAAGTTTGGAGCAGAATCTATACCAGTTGTCAAGAACTCCAACAGTCAGTTGCGGTCCCGCGAGTTTGGGCCAAATTCTTAGCGGAGAGGAAAGAATGGGGCATATTCCAAGGTGTAGCCAAAGCAAAACTATAAGGGTTGTTGACTCATATCACTTTGATTGCCCGAAGCTGTGTAGCTTCTTTTTTGCACACGTCGCGTTGGACTAATATATGTTGCGGCCAATGCAGTGGCCGTTCTCTATTGGAATTGCATTGGGCTTGTTCTGCCGATATAGTAATGTATTAGTACAACATGTCGTTTTGTACTAATATGTGTTGCGGCGAATGCAGTTGTCGTCCTCTACTGGACTTTTATTGGGCTTGGACCAATATGTGTTGCGGCGACTGCAGTGGCCATCCTATACTAGACCTTTATTGGGCTTGTTCAGCAAATAAACTAATGTACTAGTACAATTAAATGTTGCACAAATGACCCAAATTCTTGTAACTTCTAATCCAATATTTCACAAAATTGCCCACATATACGAATGACTGACCACGATTCCATGACATACGAGTTCTAACACACAACAGTAGACTTATCCCAACTAACAAGGAAAGTAACTTAAATTATTAATATAAGTTTAGACAATTTAACTACATGAGCCCTTCTTCACATAGGAGGAAGGAAATATCAGATATAAACCTTAAAAAATGAGGACACCGACTCATATAGCAGAGTGATCCCGTCAATGACGTCCCTAGATACCGCTAAGCACATGCAATTCATCCTCCAGGGCATTGATCTTTATGTTCGTCTCCTGCATCACAAATTCCATATCGAGGAGTTCTTTACGAAGGTTGGCAACGGTGTTATCGTATTTAGAACACATATTTTTTCATACCGGTGTCTCGAGGTTGATGATAGTAGGCCCACGTTGTCGAGTGTTCTTAGTTAGGTTCATGGCAAGGGCTGCTATAAGCCTGTTGGTAGAGTCGTGGGTGGAAACGCGGGAGAGCCGGAGGCGAGGACAGAATTTAACCAGCTTTGGTACATCGTAACTAAGGCGGCGTTCCTACTCCTGCAATCTCACTAATTCAGGGCTAAAGACTGATGTATACAAAGTACAATGTGAGTAGGGTTTCACTATCTCGGTGAGGATGTGCTCTCGGCGATCTAGCGTCTAACTTTTAGCTTGTAGAGTTATCTCTCTATGGTTGCTCCCGTCCAGCTTTATATAAATAGCCGGACTAGGGCTTACAGGAAGGAAACCGTCAAGTATACGGAAAGTATCCCTGTACTTGTAAAGTAAGACATCCGACTTCTTCTCCAATACGGATCACGTATTGGGCCGTGATCCGGGTTCTTCTAGAATCCACCTTCCTATGCGTTGGCTTACTGGGCCGTCCAATGAATCTTGCTCCATTACCTGTGGGCCACCCCGGTAATTCGGCCTTGGGACAATGCCAGATATACTCTTATTTGCATATATCCGGCAGTAGCCCCCAAGAAGAGTTAAGACCTCCTCTCTTCGTCTTTTCCTAGAGTTAGTGCTTTAGAAAAATCCGGTCTTCAGTCTTGAGTCTTCTTCTCAACACATTTTTATGCCAAACCCGGCCTTCCAGAATCCGGCATTTCTTTCATGAATCTTCGTTCAAAAGGATCATGTGACGTAAGGAAAGAAATCATGCTTATGTCATGACCGCTTGGTTTCAGTCAAAGGCTGAAAACGAATCTTTGCCAGATTTGGCGCGAGAAACAAAGAGGTTTATCATCATTACGCCAGCTATCTGTATCCCGGATTTACTGCGCAACACGCGGCATGCATCCAACGGCTAAGCTAGCCGTTGGGTTAATCTTGGCGTAATTGGATATAAATACCCTGTTGCCTCTTCTGTTCCTTTCTTCTTCCCCACCGTGATTCATTCGAGACAACGCCCTAAGAGCTTCACCGTGAGAGCGAAAAACACGAGATGAAGGACTTCGCCGGAGAGCACACGCTATCGATGGCACTGGCTCACATTCGGCGTCTTCGTGCACCATGATGGCCGGAGGACAAACCCGTGCGCCCGCGGCCGCTGGAGACACACACATGGCCGCATCAGCCACAGATCCACCTACCCCCACCGCGCCGAGAACTCCTTATACGGTGGCGGGCTCTTCCACCGCCGTTCCAGGGGCCTCCACAGCCACCAGAGAACACACGGCGAGCTCATCGGTGGGGGGCTACCTTAGCATCCCGCGGTTCTTATATGTTCTCTCCATCTGTTTCTCTGCAACCCCCAATGGCGGAGTCAGGGGGTGATGCAAATAATCCTCAAGCCGGAGAAGATGCAGAGCGGCAGCCGAGGACGAAGAAGGAGGAGCAGGGCAAGAGGCCGGCAACTGGATTCTCTGCTCGATCACATCAACCCTTCTCCAGAGTTTGGAGAAGGACGTCTTTATCCTTAAGGATAAGTGGTGGACCAAGGAGGAAGACGAAGAACCCAAGCTGCCAGAGAGGTAGATCTGCCTAGGATAGGATCGCTTCTAGAGGTTCGAACACTGGGGGCTCATCACGTTCAACGCACCTCGGGAGGCCTCGAGAGGGATCTCGTGAGGGTTAACAATGGTGACACGGGGAGTTACCCAGGTTCAGGCCACCATGATGGTGTAATACCCTACTCCTGTTTGTCTGGTGGATTGCACTGCGGTGTCTGCAGTACAAATGTGAGCTTGTGCTCGAGTTAGACTATCAGGGGCCCTTGGTGGATCTGAGCTCTGGATCCTTTTCTACGAGGGCCAAGGGGCCCTTCTTATACTGGCGTTTGGACCTCCTTCCCACTCATTTGGCGGGAAAGGGCTCCCACAATGCGCCAAAGTGGAGGACAACTCGTACTCTGTGCCGCATGCATGGTCTTGGTCATCGAGGATAGCTGCACCGTCCATGGCAGAATAGTGGGGGCGTCCAGTGATGTTGCCTCCATCTTGTAGCGTAGTCGTGGTCTTCATGCACCAAAGGGGAAAGCCTCGTGCATGGCTTTGGCGCGCACAGTGGCGTTTCGCGCTGTATGCATGGGAATGGAAACGGTGGTCAAAGCCGCTCTGCGGCCCTGCGGAACCTTCGTCACCCGCGCAGAGACTCTGGTGTCACCTTCACATGGGTTGTCTCCGTAGGTTTGGGGGCTGCTCTAGAGAGGAGCGAGCGGAGTAGAGCTCCTCTTCAATAATGGGAGGTGGTCTCCCCGAAGATGACCACCCGTTTGGGGACTCCCCTTGACGGTAAAAGAGGTGGCACCCCTGTCTCCCAAGGAGATGCTGCATGGACTCTCCCCGCACTAGATGGGCTGGGCCTGCAGCAGACGGCCCAGGATACCCTGGTATCCATGGGTCTGGCAGTAGCCCCCGGGCCCATGTTGTGCGCGCGTTCAGAGGATGCGAAGCGGCCTGGGGCCCTAAGCTGTGGGGCTAGCCGAAACACGTGGCGTGATGGTTCATGGAAAAAATCCTACGATCTCTGACGCGTGGCGGAAAAGTCTCGTCGTAATGACTGCTCTGGTGGGACGCCACACATCAGTAATTTCCTTGGCATCTAGTCACGTCCACCCTCAGGACGTGCTATTTTGCTTCAATGCACGGGCCAGTGAGGACATTGAATGGGCGTGGTGCCGTCCCCCCCCCCCCCACCCCCGCGTATAAATAGGGGGTGCTCCCTCTTCCTCTGGCGCCGTCTTTGCCTCCTCCCACTTCCCCATTCCTCACCTGCAGAGAGGGAGAGAGAGAGAGGAGAGAAAAAATGGAGGTCCCGCATGGCTCGTGGTGGGCGAGGTCGAGGTTCGTGGTTGCATTCTGGTGCCACCCCACGGCGCAGCATGGGGCTAGCACGGCCGAGCAGGGCGTGTGTTCGGGGCCAGCACGACCGAGATGACCGAGCTTCTCACAGTCGCAGCGTGATGGGGAACCCTCTTCCCCGCTGGGCGGAGGACACTCGTCTGCTGGAGCATGAGTTCCTAGTGGCCCTCTGCGGGCTCCCTCGCAACCGGATGAGGCTCACGGACTCCTTTGCAAGGTCCAACGACCGCAACCTGCCTCGTGGATTCTGGCTCGAGGTGGTGGGCTGCATCAATGGACCTTGGTAGGCATCCGTAGAGTTTTGCTCCCCTGGTCACCTGTCGCTGACGAGGGAATGGAAGACCTTTGCTCATGCCCAGAAGCTGGACGAGAGCCAAATTCTCCACTTCCGCTTCGATGGAGGGGGGACACGTCCAAAATGTATCTCCTTTTACGAACACTTGTGTTGTTGTTTACCTCTAAACTTGTTAATTTTGGATACAACTAACACGGACTAACGCAGTTTTCAGCAGACTTACCTTGGTGTTTCATTTTTATGCAGAAAATCAACTTTCAGGAAATTGCCAGGAAAAGATCCCGAAGTCCTTATTTTCTCGAAGACTCTCGGAGCCAGATGAAGAGCCGGAGGGGGAAAGGACGGGCCTACACCATAGGCTGGCATGCCCCCTTGGTCGCGCCGCCTGGTAGTGTGCCTGCCCCAGGCACCCCCTCGGGCCCCCTTTCGACTACTTAACCCCCGTGACCTAAAAACCGAGGGGGGTTCGTCATATTCCAGAGAAACATACCAGAGCGCCGCCGCCACCTCGAAACCCAATTCGAGGATCAAAAGTTCATGTTCTGGCACCCTGTCGGGACGGGGATTCCGAGGAGATCATCGCCATCGTCATCGCCACCACTTATCCATCAACCATCCATGATTCCCCCATCCATGTGTGAGTAATCTCCGCTGTAGGCTGAGAGGGATGGAAAGGATTAGATGAGATCGTTCATGTAATGATGCCAAATTGTTAGGGCATGGTGCCTAGTATCCGTTGTTAGTGCTTTATATCGTTGTTGCAACTTGTGTTTAATGCTTGTCACTAGGGACCGAGTGCCGTGATTTCAGATCTGAACATGTTATTGATTCATGAGTATAATTATGTTTCTTGATCATATCTTCAAGTTATTTACACATGTCATTGTCCGGAACCCGAGGCCCCGAAGTGACAGAAATTGGGACAACCGGAGGGGATGGATGTGATGTGAGGATCACACGTGTTCACAGAGTGTTAATGCTTTGCTCTGGTGCTTTATTAAAAGGAGCACTTTAATTACCAGTAGTTTCCCTTGAGGCCCCGCTGCAATGGGCTGGTAGGACATAAGATGTTGTGCAAGTTTCTCATTGCGAGCGCGTACGACTAAATTGGAACACATGCCTATGGTTTGCCTAGAACTTGGATGCTTTATTATTATCTATTTGCAATGCCCATGTTTTGACTATTATATGAACTATCTTATCCATGCAACGTTCTTTCATCCATCCATATGCCTACAGTACGTTATTCCTGTTGTTTCCAACTATTTCTACCGCTTTTACTATTTTACTCCTACTGTTATTTTACTATTGGTACTGCTATAAAACGGTTACCACTGATAAATTGTTGCGAGCAAGTCTACTTTCAGGTGCAGCTGAACTGACAACTCATCTGTTAAGCCTTATAAATATTCTTTGACTCCCCTTGTGTTGAACAATAAATTTGGGTTTTACTTCCCACGAAGACTATTGCGATCCCCTATACTTGTGGGTCATCAAGGTGACAGGCTTTTCGTAAAGATCTTTGGGCGCCGCGGCGAGCGCGAAGAGTGCTGCGTTGAGAGCGGGAGCAACGATGACGACGACGAAGACGGCGTCGCTGGCGATGAAGAGGACGAGGAAGATTCCTCAGGCGTCAAGGCGGAGGATGGCGAGTCAGACTCGGCAGACGCCTGAGCGCCTCCGTCTGGGGAGGAGGTTTGGACGTCGTCGTCCAAAGGGAAAGCCTGATGATCCTGAACAGTCAGCCTTTCTTTTTCTTTGGGTCCTCAGTCTTTGTCCAGCCTCCTCTTCTTCCTCCTTCTCCTCGAGACCTCCTTCCTTGGCCGACCATATCTCGTAGCTGTGGTGAGACAGGTTCAGCCATGGTGGCCACCATGCTTTTTTCTTCTGTAGCCACAGAGAGAGGGTAGCTCTCTCTGATTTTCTTGCCTCTTTTTGTCTTTGTAGTATATCTGTAGCATGTTTATGTATCGATACGCATCTTATGAATGGAATATGAAGAAAGAGTGATGTGTTTCTTTTCTCTATCTTTTGCAAGTGATCTCTATAAGAGTAGTACATCTTCTGAAAAGTAAGTGAGGGAAGTTGAACTTAGCTCTGGGAGAGTTGCTCGTCCTTGCGATGGTCCCTTGCTGAGGTGCTCAGCGTTTCCCTTGCGGATGGTTCCACCTGGTTGCTTTGCAAGACTGGCGGTTGCTTCTGCAGTGAGCAAGAGCGTATGCATGTTTCTCCTCTCGTGGAATACTCGAGAGGAAGTAATCACCAAGGACTTAAGTGAGGTGTCGTGCACGGTAGTGACCTGTTTCAACAGTGCTCTCCCACTTGGATTTAATCTGATTGGGTCTCACCCGTGCACGGGTACCGATCCCAGCCCCCGCTCGCGAGGTGTCCTCGAGAGGAAGTAGCCGATGCACACTCCTGAGGAAAAGGTGCTTGTCGAGGCGACAAGGACATTTAGCAAAAACGGGCTTTACTGCTAGGGTGAGAGTTTTCTTTACAACGCTTGGGGATGTCATGACCCTGCTGTCCCCCAATAAGCACTTGACGTCACCGTGCGGACACGGGACTCCCATCATCATGGGGATAATACGCGTGCGAGTTCCGGTGCAAAGGTTTTCCATGCGGCTTCCCACTTGTGTGGGTAGAAGCTCTCGCGGCCAGGCGGCACGCGTGGTGAGAGCTCCCTGAGATCCTCACGGAAAGAGGTCATGGCGTCGTTTTTACCGTGGCGTCACGGGGTCCCCTCGAGGGTGCATCACCATGGCCTAGGAGAGGCACGTGGAGCGAGCAATTTGTCACGGGTGGAACATACGTAGGTGTTGGATGTTCCACGAGTTTGGCACATGTGTGTCGTATTCAGTCTCCAGGCGTGTCGCTCCAGGGTGTGCAATGTGCGCTACCCGATACAGTCCCTCCCACATGGGAGAGATCTTGTGCAAGCCTTCCCTGGAGAGAATCCTCCTCAGGACCAGGTCGCCCACCTCCAGTGTGCGTGGCCTGATGTTGTTGTTGTGGCAGCGCCGAAGGCCCAGCTCGAGTTCTTGCCTCCTCGAGGAGCAGCATGTCTTCAGCGTGGAGCTCCCCCTGCCTGTCCTCGTTGAAGGCAAGGGATCGGGGAGAGCCGTGCTTGAGTTCGGCAGGAAGACCGGCCTCGGCCCCATAGACGAGGGAGAAAGACGTTGCCCCCGTAAGCTTGGTTGCAGTGGTGCGAATGGACCACGGGACTGACGGGAGTTCGTCAATCCACTTCTTTCCGTGGGCCTTGAGCTTGTTGAAGCTTCTTGTCTTGAGGCCCTAGAGGACCTCGGCGTTGGTGCGCTCTGTCGCACCCGGACTTCTAAAGGATACTCGTCGTTCCGTTGAACAGTAGTAGATTGGATTACGGGGCTTACCGGCACCCGCGTCCTCTTACGAGTAGGCCAACACACGTATGTGTGACAACCAACCCCTATCTGTTCAGCGTCGACGTAAACTATCCCATAGAAATCAGGATACTACCATTGACGTACTTCATACCATACACACATGCTACGTCAACGGCGTTAAACGAAATGATAACACAACATATCTCTAAGACACAAAAGATGGAAATAAGTTGCAAATAGCTCTCACTAGAGCAGAGATAGCAAATACAATCATCCAGAGGACACATGTCCCAACATAACATCATTACATCTCAGCGGAAGCATTCAAAGGGTCTGAGTACAGACAAATCCAAATAGGCTTAAGAAGCCGGGAATGAAAGGGAAACGGAGCCCATCCACGTAGTCTCGGATCCCGCCCGGGTCCGCTCTCTACTCGTCAGCAGCCTCGTCAAACTCCACGTAGTAGCCGTCACTGGGATCCTCGTAAGCGTAGTCTGCAGAAACCACAGCCCCAAAGGGGTCAGTACATAGACGTACTGGCAAGCAAGACTCACAGTTCACCAAGGTGTAGCCCGTCAACACCAAGCACAGATGCCTTGGGTTCAACGGAAGAAAGGGGATATAAAAGATGCTGCAACTGGCGGCTCTAACCAACTACAGAGATACTACCACTTCCGGCTAACAGAAAGAAGATAAGATAGCGTATCGTAACCAACTATAACTAACCACCCAAACAAACCCATCCTGGACCTCGCCCCTTATCCAAAGAAGCAATCCGAGGATAACTCACACAGTTGGATTAATGAGTAATGGATCAATTTGTTGTGTCAATAAGTCTATTACTAGTCAAGGTATCAATATTTAGGTGTAAGTTGTTCTGAGTACTTGTTAGCCAGTACTTTCACCAAGTCAACCATAACCGCGGAAAACACGGCTTCTCGAGAAGATTTATCCCTGCAGGGGTGCACCAATTTGGCCGTACACGTAAGAATAACCCGCCAGATGGGATGCCTCCCACCAAGCGGGGCACTCAACACAACTCAACTCTTCTTCGCATCAAGCCCAAAGCACCTTGGGCGCACGGCTAATCGAGCCCCGAAGAAAAGGGGCCCTCATAGCACTCTAAGAACGTGTCCCCCTATATGCCGACAACAAAAGTTCCACCCTGCGCTGGGCTCGCAAAAACATGCATGCGGCAAATGGAAAACACGAACTAAATGAGGCGATTTGGACGAGATGCGAATCGAATCAAATTGAGGGGGGCGCCCATACACGCTTCCCACATGCGGATAGTGCGCTCATCATGGATCAGTAGACAAGACCCTTTTCCTATTAGGGTCGACACTAGCAGGCCTCAAAACCACACAGGGCCTCCTGCCGGTGCCTTATCAGCATATTATTATTAACAGGTTGATTGATTAACATCGAGCCCCCAGAACATAATAGAGATATAGTAACGGAAAGTAACGGGTAACAGACTCGAGCAAAACAACCTAAGCATGCTAGTAAGACACTGGCTCAAACAATGGGGTTGTAGGAGTGGAGGTGAGGCAATATCAGGGTTAAGGGATTCATGTGATAGGTTCGTAACAGAAACCACCTACATAGGGCTAGCAAGATAGACAACGGAAAGTATCGGTAACCAATGTTGAAAGGAACACAGTGGTTCATGTGAGTGATAACTTGCCTGCAAACTCAGCAGCCTGGTATTGAGCTAGATCCTCAGAAGGGGTGTCGTAAGGATCGTTTGTCTCAACGTCGTCGTCTATCCGAGAAGAAGCAAACAAACAATGCAGAAAGATAAACAATCAATATCATGGCATAGTGCACAATCATGGGATGATGTATGTCAATTTAGCTGATGCATCAAAATAAAATAGTTGACATGGGAAACAATACATGATTAAATGGACCCACATGCAATTGTGAGTTGCATATGAAAAGCCCATGAATTTTGGTTGAAACAATTGTTTTCCAATTAACCAACAGGTGAAAGTGGATTAGTATGATGCATGGATGAGGAAAACAACAAGATAACAACAATAGAACCAATTGGAAATAAGGTTTACCAATTTAGAAATTTATTTATTAAGTTAGGGAATTTTTTGTTCCTTCAAGGAATTACACAAATAGTTGTTGTTTTCACCAATTTAAATTGTGCAAAATAAATAACAAAATTCATATTTGAAAAGAATACAAAATTTTAGTTGGATTACATGTTTCAAATATTGAAAAAGGAATTAGAATGATTTAATTATGAATTAAACAAGTTAAACAAGATTTAATTGGATTTAAATCAAGTTGGAATTTTCATTGAATTTTATTTGTTCAAAACATTAAATAAATTTCATATTTGGAAAGGTTAGGTTTTTCTGGTTTGAAAACATATTTTTCATGTTCAAAAATAATTTAATTTGAGCAAGTTATGAATTTAGCAAATTTAAATGATTTAAACAAGGTTTAAATTATTTAAGCAATTTTAATTATTCAAACCATGAAACAAAATTTATATTTGAATAGGTGGTTTGGAATAGCATGGAAAACATATTTTATTTGCATTATTTGGATTTAGTATGAATTAGTTATGGATTTTATCAAATTACAATTGAATTGTTTGAATTCAAATTTGGAATGCATTTAAATTATTCAAAACAGAATACAAATAGGTTAGATAGATAGATAATTTAATTTAGAGCAGTGCACATATTTTATTTTTATTATTTGGGTTTATAAAACAAAAGTTATTAGCATTTCTAAATTGAGGACCAAACTGTAATTAGTAAGGACCTAAACTGAAAAAGAAAAGGATAAAATCCTTTTCACCGCACAGCTAACTAGCCCTAGGCACTGCCAGATGGGCCCTGGGCCAGCGTGGACGCACGCGTGATGGCGTGGCAGCAGCAGTGGCTGACAGGGGGGCCACCCTGTCAGCGTGCTGCGGAAAAAAGATGGGGTTTTTTCCCGCGGAGCCAGGACTCGATCCCTGGATCTCGCGCTCGCGTGCACGCGCTGTAACCAGTGCGCTGGGCGTTTGTTTCTGTCAGATAAGGGGACGCGTACAAGGTAAGCTTCAGATTCGCTAACTGAATCTTTTTTATGTGCAGGTGTTAACTGAACTTCGTCAGAGCTAGCTGGCCGGCGGCGAGCCCTACGTGCTGCTGCCGTTGTCGTTGTGCTGGCTGCGGACGTGCACGGATGCGTGCGCTGTGGATGCGGTGGTGAACGCGGACAAGATGCAGAGAGAGGAGGAGTGCACGGTGGTGGCTCACCTCCGGCTGGAGTCGAGCAGAGGCTCGGGGGAGTTCCGGTGGCGGCAGGTCGATGACGGCGGCGGCGCTCTGGTGACACTCCGGGGTGGCTGCGGTGTTCAAACGGAAGAGGAAGAGGCGACGGGCTCGTTCCCGTGGCTAGCGCGCGCCGTTAGCCATCGGAGACGGCGATCGCCGGCGAGGTTCAGAGTGTGGGGCTCGGTGGTTGCAGCGGTGAGGTTCAGTGAGAGATTTGCGCCGGTGAGAGAGAGGTTGGCGGCGCTCTGCGAGGGAGAAGGGGTAACCTAGGGTCTAGGGCGGCGGCGCGGGTCCAGGGGGGTAGATATAGGGCACAGGGAGCGAGGACGGCCGTCGCTCTGCCGCGGTCGTCGACTTGGATCCGGTAGGATGCTCGCCGTACAGAAAGAAGGAGGAGGAGGAGCGCGAAGCGGTACCGGGCCAGGAGAAATAGGTAAGTGGGCTGGGCTCGCGCTGGCTGAGCCCACTGCCTCTCTCCCCTCGTTTTCTTTTTCTATTTTTTGTGTTTTGTTATTTTTTTTTTTGCAGAAATAGGAAATGGAAGAAAAGGATAGGTTTGGAGTTAGTAAAAAATTTATAAAAATTTGGGTGTGCTATTTAGGTCAAACACAACCAAATGTTAACTTTGGTTTTGCAAAAATTCAAATTTAAATTACTGTTTGTGATTTAATTCAATATTTGAAAGAATTGCTTATTAATTGATTTTTATTAAAAGCAACATTTTTTAATAGGGTGGACCCTATTGGTTAAATAGAACAAATGATTAGGGTTATTTTGCTGATTTTCATAAGTTGAAATTGGGTACTGTTTGAATGTTTTTTATTTGAATTTGAAAAACCAACTGAATTAAGTTTGGATTAATTAAATTATTAAAGTCATAATTTTAATGGTTTGAACCTTATGGTTTAATTGAAAAACAAGGGATTAACATGTTTTGGTAATTTACATAAATTCAACTTGGGTGCTGTTTGGGATTTGATTTGAATGTGAAATAACATTTGAATTTAAGTGATTGATTAAAAGCCATGATTTTAATAGTTGAACATTATGGAAAATAAATGGAAACAATTGGTTATTTTTATTTGAACTTTGTATTTAAAAGGTTGTAACATAACAAGTATGAAACAAAGCATTTGAAGTTGTTTGAAAACAATTATGAAAACAAATAAAAACAGATGCAAACCAATATGAAACAAATGCAATGAGTATGATGACATGATGCAAAACTTTAATTAAAGCAAGAAACAAACATTCTAGGGGTGTTTTCATACTTGGGATGTTACAAAACGCCCCCCTTGAAGGAATCGCGCCCCGAGATTCCTTACTGAGAAGCGAAAAGGTCCGGATACTTCTTTCAAAGATCCTCTTCGGTCTCCCACGTTGCCTCTTTATCGGAATGATGCGACCACTGCACTTTCAAGAACTTGGTGCTCTTGTTGCGAGTCTTACGCTCCGTCTCATCGAGAATTCGAATAGGGTGCTCCTCATAAGAGAGATCATCTTGCAGTTCAATGGAATCATGATCAACTGCACGATCTGGATCTTTGAAACACTTCTTGAGCTGTGACACGTGGAACACATCGTGAACCTTGGATAGTTTTTCTGGAAGTTCAAGACGATAGGCATTTTCCGCACGCCTTTATAGGATGTTGAAAGGACCAATGTATCTTGGTGCAAGCTTTCCTTTGACACCAAAACGATGAGTGCCTCTGAGGGGAGTTACACGGAGATATGCTTTGTCACCAGGTGCATAGACCATATCCCTGTGCTTGCTGTCATAATAGCTTTTCTGACGAGACTGAGCAATCTTGAGATTGTCACGAATGACGCGAACTTTCTCTTCGGCTTCCTTAACAATGTCAGGGCCTAAGAGTGAACGTTCACCAGCTCCAGACCAATTGATTGGACTCCTGCATCTGCGGCCATAGAGTGCTTCAAATGGTGCCATGCCTAGGCTTGCCTAGAAACTGTTGTTGTAGGAGAATTCAGCACATGGAAGGCAATCCTCCCATTTCATGCCAAAGGAGAGACCACATGCTCTGAGCATATCCTCGAGAATCTGATTGACTCTTTTGACTTGCCCCTGAGACTGAGGGTGATAAGCTGTGCTGAACAGAAGTTTGGTGCCCAATGCTTCTTGGAAGCTTTTTCAGAAATGAGAAGTGAATATGCTTCCACGATCTGAGCTTATTTCCAATGGAACACCATGAAGGGGAACAATCTTTGTTGTGTAGAGCTCTGCTAACTGGCTAGCTGAGATTGTTTCTTTGACAGCAAAGAAGTGAGCTACCTTAGTGAGGCGATCAATAACAACGAAGATTGCATCGTTGCCCTTCTTGGACTTTGGAAAACCAGTGACGAAGTCCATTTCAATCATGTCCCACTTCCACTCAGGAATTTTCAGAGGTTGGAGTAGACCTGCTGTTTTATGATGGACTGCCTTAACACGTTGACAAACGTCGCATTCAGAAACGTATTGAGCAATTTCACGTTTCATGCCAGGCCACCAATACAGTGTCTTGAGATCCTGGTACATTTTTGTACTTCCAGGGTGGATGGAGAGAGGAGTTTCATGAGCCTCCTTGAGAATGATATCTTTGAGACTTTGAATCTGAGGAACTGCAATGCGTCCTTCGAAGAACACAGTTCCCTTGTCATCAATTGAGAAGGACTTGAATTTATCATTGCCTTCTTTGATGTGCTCTACAATCTTCTTGATTTCAGCATCATGAAGTTGTTCAGAACGAATCTTGTCCTCGAGAGTTGGACTAGCTGTCAAGCTTGCAAGATATCCTTGAGGAACAAGACCAAGGTTCAGCTTCTGGAATTCTTCATGAAGTGGAGGTTGGCTTTCCATGATCATGAGATTATTGCAATACGACTTGCGACTGAGAGCATCGGCCATAACATTAGCCTTGCCTGGAGTGTAAGAAATGGTGAGATCAAAGTCTTTAATCTTTTCAATCCATCTCCTTTGCCTGAGGTTTAGATCTGGTTGAGTGAAGATGTATTTCAGACTCTTATGATCGGAAAAGATTTCAGTGCGGTTACCCAACAAGTATTGTCTCCATTTCTTGAGGGCAAACACAACTGCTGCAAGTTCAAGATCATGTGTGGGATAGTTTTGCTCATGTGCATTCAACTTTCATGAAGCATAAGCCACAACTTGACGTTCTTGCATAAGAACTGCACCTAGACCTTGGAGAGATGCATCGCAGAATATCTGGAAAGGTTTGGTAGTATCTGGGCCAACCAAAACTGGTGTAGAAGTGAGTTTAGTCTTCAGGAGATTGAAACTCTCCTCGCACTGTGGAGTCCGAACGAACTTCTTGTCCTTCTTTGTGAGATCAGTGAGAGGTTTGGCAATCTTGGAGAAGTTTTGGACGAAACGACGGCAATAGCTAGTCAAGCCAAGAAAACTTCTGACTTGCTTCACCGTCTTAGGAGGTTTCCAATCAACAATTGCTTTAACCTTTTCTGGATCAATGGCTATGCCTTTGGCAGAGATGATATGACCAAGGTAGGCAACTTCTGGAATCCAGAACTCACATTTTGAGAACTTGGCATATAGACGATGCTCGCGAAGTTTCATGAGAGTGAGACGAAGATGTTCTCCATGCTCTTCCTCGGATTTTGAGTAGACCAGAATGTCATCGAGATATACCACAACGAACTTGTCGAGGTATTCATGGAAGACAGAATTCATGAGTCTAGAAAATGTCACCGGTGCATTGGTTAGACCAAAAGACATGACGGTGTATTCATATAGACCGTACCGAGTGGTGAAAGCTGTTTTTGGAATATCTTCCTTTCTGATCTTTATCTGATGGTAACCCATCCTCAAGTCCAACTTTGAGAATATTGAGGCTCCAGCAAGTTGATCAAAAAGATCATCGATACGAGGAATTGGATACTTGTTTTTGATGGTTTTCTCGTTGAGAGGACGATAGTCAACCACGAGTCTCTTTGTTTGATCCTTCTTTGCAACGAACAGGGTTGGGCAACCCCAAGCGGAGGAACTAGGCTGAATGTAACCTTTCTCCATGTACATATCGATTTGCTCCTTTAACAACTTCAATTCAGGAGGAGCTATCTTGTATGGATGCTTAGAGATTGGAGCAGTACCTGGCTCAAGCTCGATCACGAACTCAACTGCTCTGTCCGGAGGCATTCCTGGCAATTCTTCTGGGAAGACGTCAGGGAATTCACAAACCACCGGAACATTTTCTAGTAGAGGTAGAGGTTTTGCATCGAGTGTGTATAGCTGAATAGACCTTGATCCATATGGAGAATAGACTATCTGGCCAGAAGGGTGGGAGAGAGTTATTGACTTTTGAGCACAGTCAATTTTAGCTTCATTGGTCTTCAACCAATCCATGCCAAGAATGACATCAATATCAGAATTTCCCAGCAACATCAGTGAAGCAAGGAATATGCGACCTCCAATTAGGATTTGATTGTCCTTACTTATCTTGGAAGTCAACATTTGAGATCCCGGAGAGTGAACGGTGATTTGATTGCTTAGTGGAACCAGAACTAGGTTGTACGTTGTTGCAAAGATCTTTGACACAAAAGAATGCGATGCTCCGGTATCAAACAACACTTTGGCTGGAAAAGAGTTTACGGGTAATATACCGAGAACGACGTCAGCAGCTTCCTCAGCTTTGTCGGCCTTGATATGATTCACCCTCGCGGTCCTCCCGACAGGCCTGTTGTTGGAGTTGAAGGCTTTAGCCGGGGGAGCACGCACCATTGCCTGGTTGGTGTTGGGGCGAGGAGGTGGAGGTAGCTGCCTCTGAGTGCACTTGTCAGCGTAGTGTCCCGTCTCCTTGCATTTGAAGCAAGTGACGACACGAGGAGGACCTGGCCTTGGCTGCCCCATTGGAACCCTCTGACCATGCATCTGAGATGGGTTGGGTGGGCGAGGAGCAAAGCCTGGAGAAGCTTGGGCATATGGAGCCCGAGTGACAGCACCATTTGGCACCCAGATGCGACGCTTCTGCGGAGGGGTGGTCATGTTGGAGGAGGAACCACCCTCACGCGAGTGCTTCCGAGACTCCTCGAACGCCTTGCGCCCATTTTCTTCATTGAGCGCGGTGTTCACGAGCTCCTCGAAGTCTTTGCACTTGATGTTGGTGAGTGCGTACTTGAGTTCCGGGTTAAAACCTCGGCGGAACCTTGCCATCTTCTTAGCCTCAGTGGACACCTCATCACCAGCATATCGAGCGAGACGATTGAACTCATTCTGATAGCCAATGACGTCCAGCTTGCCCTGCTTGAGAGAGCAAAACTCCTCACGCATCCTTTCCATGAGACCATCTGGGATGTGGTGCTTCAGGAAAGCTTCCTTGAAACAGCCCCAGGTGATTGGGTAGCCAGCTCTCATGGTCTGGTAGTTCTCCCACCAAGTAGCTGCCTGACCCTTCAGTAGGTAGGAGGCATACTTGACTTTGTCTTCCTCAGCAACGTGAGCAATGTCCAGAGCCCTGGCCATCTCCCGGATCCAGTCATCAGCATCCAGAGGCTCGCGTGTTGCCACGAAAGCTCTCGGACCCAGACTGAGGAACTCCTTGATGCTGACCCGTGGAGCATTCTGGTTGTTGTGCTGGTTAGTCTGGAACTGGGCCATCTGTGCCATGACCTGGGTCATCTGAGTCAACAGCTCCGTGATTGGCGGTGGCTCAGGCGGGTTGTTCCTTGTTGGCGGCATCCTGAATAGACATGCATTTTAGCACAACAACAGAAAAGGATAGACTTGGTAACCGAAAAGAGAGATTATTCCGACGCATGAATAGATAACCAACAGGTACATCATCACATGTTCAAATACATCAGAATATCCAACACACCACAAATGGTTCGAAAGCCAAAGGATAACTAAACATAGCTAGGAATGGATACATCGGTACTCCCATGCTCATCACGCAGGACGGCGGTGAGTAGTACGACGAGAGGTACGGTGAGGAGCACGCCCACGAAAGTAGGTAGAACAACGATCCACATAGATCTGACGTGGCCTGAGAGCGACTCTAGGTGTGGTGAAGTACATAGCGTCGACTCCCTGTGCTCCAAAGCGTGGAATCCCAGTGTAACCAGCACCGAGGTTGAGGAGTGGACCTCTGATCGGCTCGTAACCTCCAGCATCTGGCAGACGACGACCAACTGGCTGATCGAAACGTGCAAAGCGCTCATCTCCAACAAAGTCTGTGGTGTAAGTCGCCAGACGAGTCAAAGCAAGGTAGAGCTTCTCCCTGACTGAGGCCAACTCCTGAGAAAGTGTGGTGGCAACTGCGTCACTATGCCTCACAAACTGAGCGGTGGTGTGCAGCCTGGTGTTATCATGCTCGTAGACATCCAAGTTGTCGTAGAGAGTGAAGTGAGCTCCCTCCGAAGTGATGTAACCACGGGGGATGTGGCGATAGATAGAATCGTCAAATCCCCAGTAGTCAGCACGAAGGACGGTGAGACTCACATAAGCTGCCTGCTGCACAGCCATATCCACTGTGGAACCTACTGCCTCGTAGCGGTGGACAACGCTCATGCCATCATCTGACAGAATGTAGACGATAGCCTGGTAGTAGGTCTGGTCAAACTCTCGCTGCTGCTCGTAGACCTGGTACTCTGGTGCCCAACGGAACCCCAGATAAGTGATCATGTCTCTCAGCATCTCCGGATAACCGGCAGTGCTCTCGCAACGAGTCATCCGAACCACCTGCGGGTAGAACCTGAGATCCATCTGCAGATGATCGGGGAAGTTTTGATTAGACGCCGGTAGAGAACTGAAGTGGAAAGCAACAACAAGGTTTCAACGGACGATAAGGATGTTGAAAAGAACAGGATATTGAAGCAACATCGGGAAACACGAGACCAAAAATCCTGAGGTACTACGGAGAACCCAAAACACGTGAAAACCTAACTTGAAAGTTTAGATGAGAAGAGAAAACAACGTTGCACTTCCTTACCAGAAAAGGGGTGGGTGGGTGGGGAAAGAAGAAAAATGGCAGAATTCCTACTCTCACGTTCCATTTTTCCTATATAGCTACAAAATAGTTTCTAGACTCAACTGCGACCAGTAAAAGGGATCCTACAGGCAGACAGGCTCTGATACCATTTGTCGCACCCGGACTTCTAAAGGATACTCGCCGTTCCGTTGAACAGTAGTAGATTGGATTACGGGGCTTACCGGCACCCGCGTCCTCTTACGAGTAGGCCAACACACGTATGTGTGACAACCAACCCCTATCTGTTCAGCGTCGACGTAAACTATCCCATAGAAATCAGGATACTACCATTGACGTACTTCATACCATACACACATGCTACGTCAACGGCGTTAAACGAAATGATAACACAACATATCTCTAAGACACAAAAGATGGAAATAAGTTGCAAATAGCTCTCACTAGAGCAGAGATAGCAAATACAATCATCCAGAGGACACATGTCCCAACATAACATCATTACATCTCAGCGGAAGCATTCAAAGGGTCTGAGTACAGACAAATCCAAATAGGCTTAAGAAGCCGGGAATGAAAGGGAAACGGAGCCCATCCACGTAGTCTTGAATCCCGCTCGGGTCCGCTCTCTACTCGTCAGCAGCCTCGTCAAACTCCACGTAGTAGCCGTCACTGGGATCCTCGTAAGCGTAGTCTGCGGAAACCACAGCCCCAAAGGGGTCAGTACATAGACGTACTGGCAAGCAAGACTCACAGTTCACCAAGGTGTAGCCCGTCAACACCAAGCACAGATGCCTTGGGTTCAACGGAAGAAAGGGGATATAAAAGATGCTGCAACTGGCGGCTCTAACCAACTACAGAGATACTACCACTTCCGGCTAACAGAAAGAAGATAAGATAGCGTATCGTAACCAACTATAACTAACCACCCAAACAAACCCATCCTGGACCTCGCCCCTTATCCAAAGAAGCAACCCGAGGATAACTCACACAGTTGGATTAATGAGTAATGGATCAATTTGTTGTGTCAATAATTCTATTACTAGTCAAGGTATCAATATTTAGGTGTAAGTTGTTCTGAGTACTTGTTAGCCAGTACTTTCACCAAGTCAACCATAACCGCGGAAAACACGGCTTCTCGAGAAGATTTATCCCTGCAGGGGTGCACCAATTTTGCCGTACATGTAAGAATAACCCGCCAGATGGGATGCCTCCCACCAAGCGGGGCACTCAACACAACTCAACTCTTCTTCGCATCAAGCCCAAAGCACCTTGGGCGCACGGCTAATCGAGCCCCGAAGAAAAGGGACCCTCATAGCACTCTAAGAACTTGTCCCCCTATATGCCGACTACAAAAGTTCCACCCTGCGCTGGGCTCGCAAAAACATGCATGCGGCAAATGGAAAACACGAACTAAATGAGGCGATTTGGACGAGATGTGAATCGAATCAAATTGAGGGGGGCGCCCATACACGCTTCCCACATGCGGATAGTGCGCTCATCATGGATCAGTAGACAAGACCCTTTTCCTATTAGGGTCGACACTAGCAGGCCTCAAAACCACACAGGGCCTCCTGCCGGTTCCTTATCAGCATATTATTATTAACAGGTTGATTGATTAACATCGAGCCCCCAGAACATAATAGAGATATAGTAACGGAAAGTAACGGGTAACAGACTCGAGCAAAACAACCTAAGCATGCTAGTAAGACACTGGCTCAAACAATGGGGTTGTAGGAGTGGAGGTGAGGCAATATCAGGGTTAAGGGATTCATGTGATAGGTTCGTAACAGAAACCACCTACATAGGGCTAGCAAGATAGACAACGGAAAGTATCGGTAACCAATGTTGAAAGGAACACAGTGGTTCATGTGAGTGATAACTTCCCTGCAAACTCAGCAGCCTGGTACTGAGCTAGATCCTCAGAAGGGGTGTCGTAAGGATCGTCTGTCTCAACGTCGTCGTCTATCCGAGAAGAAGCAAACAAACAATGCAGAAAGATAAACAATCAATATCATGGTATAGTGCACAATCATGGGATGATGTATGTCAATTTAGCTGATGCATCAAAATAAAATAGTTGACATGGGAAACAATACATGATTAAATGGACCCACATGCAATTGTGAGTTGCATATGAAAAGCCCATGAATTTTGGTTGAAACAATTGTTTTCCAATTAACCAACAGGTGAAAGTGGATTAGTATGATGCATGGATGAGGAAACCAACAAGATAACAACAATAGAACCAATTGGAAATAAGGTTTACCAATTTAGAAATTTATTTATTAAGTTAGGGAATTTTTGGTTCCTTAAAGGAATTACACAAATAGTTGTTGTTTTCACCAATTTAAATTGTGCAAAATAAATAACAAAATTCATATTTGAAAAGAATACAAAATTTTAGTTGGATTACATGTTTCAAATATTGAAAAAGGAATTACAATGATTTAATTATGAATTAAACAAGTTAAACAAGATTTAATTGGATTTAAATCAAGTTGGAATTTTAATTGAATTTTATTTGTTCAAAACATTAAATAAATTTCATATTTGGAAAGGTTAGGTTTTTCTGGTTTGAAAACATATTTTGCATGTTCAAAAATAATTTAATTTGAGCAAGTTATGAATTTAGCAAATTTAAATGATTTAAACAAGGTTTAAATTATTTAAGCAATTTTAATTATTCAAACCATGAAAAAAAAATTATATTTGAATAGGTGGTTTGGAATAGCATGGAAAACATATTTTATTTGCATTATTTGGATTTAGTATGAATTAGTTATGGATTTTATCAAATTACAGTTGAATTGTTTGAATTCAAATTTGGAATGCATTTAAATTATTCAAAACAGAATACAAATAGGTTAGATAGATAGATAATTTAATTTAGAGCAGTGCACATATTTTATTTTTATTATTTGGGTTTATAAAACAAAAGTTATTAGCATTTCCAAATTGAGGACCAAACTGTAATTAGTAAGGACCTAAACTGAAAAAGAAAAGGATAAAATCCTTTTTCACCGCACAGCTAACTAGCCCCAGGCACTGCCAGATGGGCCCTGGGCCAGCGTGGACGCACGCGTGATGGCGTGGCAGCAGCAGTGGCTGACAGGGGGGGCCACCCTGTCAGCGTGCTGCGGAAAAAAGATGGGGTTTTTTCCCGCGGAGCCAGGACTCGATCCCTGGATCTCGCGCTCGCGTGCACGCGCTGTAACCAGTGCGCTGGGCGTTTGTTTCTGTCAGATAAGGGGACGCGTACAAGGTAAGCTTCAGATTCGCTAACTGAATCTTTTTTCTGTGCAGGTGTTAACTGAACTTCGTCAGAGCTCGCTGGCCGGCGGCGAGCCCTACGTGCTGCTGCCGTTGTCGTTGTGCTGGCTGCGGACGTGCACGGATGCGTGCGCTGTGGATGCGGTGGTGAACGCGGACAAGATGCAGAGAGAGGAGGAGTGCACGGTGGTGGCTCACCTCCGGCTGGAGTCGAGCAGAGGCTCGGGGGAGTTCCGGTGGCGGCAGGTCGATGACGGCGGCGGCGCTCTGGTGACACTCCGGGGTGGCTGCGGTGTTCAAACGGAAGAGGAAGAGGCGACGGGCTCGTTCCCGTGGCTAGCGCGCGCCGTTAGCCATCGGAGACGGCGATCGCCGGCAAGGTTCAGAGTGTGGGGCTCGGGGGTTGCAGCGGTGAGGTTCAGTGAGAGATTTGCGCCGGTGAGAGAGAGGTTGGCGGCGCTCTGCGAGGGAGAAGGGGTAACCTAGGGTCTAGGGCAGCGGCGCGGGTCCAGGGGGTAGATATAGGGCGCAGGGAGCGAGGACGGCCGTCGCTCTGCCGCGGTCGTCGACGTGGATCCGGTAGGATGCTCGCCGTACAGAAAGAAGGAGGAGGAGGAGCGCGAAGCGGTACCGGGCCAGGAGAAATAGGTAAGTGGGCTGGGCTCGCGCTGGCTGAGCCCACTGCCTCTCTCCCCTCGTTTTCTTTTTCTATTTTTTGTGTTTTGTTATTTTATTTTATTTTGCAGAAATAGGAAATGGAAGAAAAGGATAGGTTTGGAGTTAGTAAAAAAATTATAAAAAATTGGGTGTGCTATTTAGGTCAAACACAACCAAATGTTAACTTTGGTTTTGCAAAAATTCAAATTTAAATTACTGTTTGTGATTTAATTCAATATTTGAAAGAATTGCTTATTAATTGATTTTTATTAAAAGCAACATTTTTTAATAGGGTGGACCCTATTGGTTAAATAGAACAAATGATTAGGGTTATTTTGCTGATTTTCATAAGTTGAAATTGGGTACTGTTTGAATGTTTTTGATTTGAATTTGAAAAACCAACTGAATTAAGTTTGGATTAATTAAGTTATTAAAGTCATAATTTTAATGGTTTGAACCTTATGGTTTAAAAAAAACAAGGGATTAGCATGTTTTGGTAATTTACATAAATTCAAATTGGGTGCTGTTTGGGATTTGATTTGAATGTGAAATAATATTTGAATTTAAGTGATTGATTAAAAGCCATGATTTTATTAGTTGAACATTATGGAAAATAAATGGAAACAATTGGTTATTTTTATTTGAACTTTGTATTTAAAAGGTTGTAACATAACAAGTATGAAACAACGCATTTGAAGTTGTTTGAAAACAATTATGAAAACAAATAAAAACAGATGCAAACCAATATGAAACAAATGCAATGAGTATGATGACATGATGCAAAACTTTAATTAAAGCAAGAAACAAACATTCTAGGGGTGTTTTCATACTTGGGATGTTACACGCTCTGCTTGACCATTGCTACGCGGGTGCGCGACGGAGGCGTAGCAGATCTTGATGCCCAGGTTGGTGCAATAAGACTTGAAGAGGCCGCTCATGAACTGCGTGCCGTTGCCGGTGATGATGCGGTTGGGTACGCCAAAGCGACATACTAACCCTTTGATGAACTTCACCGCTGTCCTTGCCAGGATGTCCTGGACCGGTTCCACCTCCGCCCACTTGGTGAATTTGTCTATGCCAATGTAGAGGTAGAGGTAGCCACCAAGCGCTCATGGAAAGGGTCCCAAGATATCCAGCCCAGACCGCGAACGGACATGAGAGAGGGATGGTTTGCAGTCCTTGCGCAGGCTGGTGCGTCTGCTTGGCGTGGAACTGGCATGCCTCGCAGGTCTTGACTAGCTCAGTGGAGTCCTTGAGAGTTGTGGGCCAGTAGAAACCGTAGCGAAAGGCCTTACCGACTAGTTTGTGCGACGAGGAGTGGTGGCCACAGTCGCCTTGGTGAATGTCCTTGAGGAGCTCCACGTTGTCGCCCGGGGGGACGCACAGCAGCGCCACGCTGTTGGGACGCCTCCGGTAGAGCCTGTAGTTGATGACGCATTACATCTTGGCTCGGCGGGCGACGCACTCTACCCCCACTTCGTGCTCGGGGAGGTCTCCCTTCTGGATGTAGTTGATGAGGATCTTGTTCCAGCATGTTTCCTCGTGAGTGAAGGCAAGCACCAGGCGGTATCCCGAGGGAATCCCGCAGTCTGGTGCGCCTTAGGTGGGAGCTGGCGGAAGCTCCTCCTCGAGGTGCTGGTGGACTTACCCCTCATCATCGTCAACCGGGGGTATGATGGATGGCTTGTCGAGCCTCTCTTCAAATACGCCTAGCGCTTATGCCCAGTTCCTTGATGCTCGCTTGGCGATGTCGTATGCATCTTTGTTGTCCCCTCGGGGAACATGTTGCAGCTCCATCCCGAGGAAACGCTTCTCGAATTTACAAACCTCCTCAAGGTACAGGGTCATGTGATTGTTCTTGGCCGTGTAGCTCTTGTTGGAGAAGTTGACAACCAGCTGGGAGTCTCCCTTGATGATGAGGCGCTTGACGCCTAGGGCTATGGTAGCCCTGATGCCGGCAAGGAGGCCCTCGTACTCAGCGATGTTATTGTAGACTTTGGCCTTATGGACAAAGTGGAGCTGGACGGTGTAGTACATCTGATCTCCGGTTTGGGATGTTAGCACGACGCCGGCCCTCGAGCCCTTGGAGGAGAAGGCGCTTTCAAAGTGCATGGTCCATTCTCATGGAGCCAGCTTGCCGGGGACGTCCCTCTCTTGCTCAGGGTCTTCCTCTGGCGGTGGATTGGTCCACTCTGTGTTGAACTCCACCAGTACTCCTCCTTTAATTGTCTTGGTCGTGAGGAACTGGAGCTCGAAGTGCTGAAGCTCGACAACCCACTCAGCTACGCGCCCCATGGCGTTGGAATTGCGCAGAATTTGCTCGAGGGGGAAGGCAGATACCACTATGATGGGGTGTCCCTTGAAGTAGTGGCGAAGCTTCCTCGAAGCCACAAGGAGCACGTACACGAGCTTATGCTGCACGGGGTACCTCTCGTGGGCATCTCGAAGCACGATGCTAACAAAGTAGACAGGGTGTTCGACGAGAGCGATTGTAGAGGTATCGGCAGTGAGTTGTTCTGACGCATTGGGGCTCTCCTGGGACTTGAGGGTTTCCTCCTTGTGGAGGTATTGCCGTGCAGTGGTGTCCTCTCGGAGAGAGGCGGGCGTGGGCTCCAGGCCAGGAAGGGCCGCTCTTTTCTTGCCAGCTGGCCTTTCCACGATGAGAGCACCGCTGACTGTCTGAGGGGTGGCTGCAAGGTACATGCGGAGCGGTTCCCGTGGTCGGGGTGCGACCAGGACGGGAGGGCTTGACAGATACTTCTTGAGGTCCTCAAATGTAGTAGCCGCCTCGGTAGTCCATTTGAATGGACCCGGTCACTTCAGGAGTTTAAAGAATGGCAGAGCCTTGTCGCCGAACATGGAGATGAAGCTTTCCAGTGCCGCTACGCATCCCGCGAGGCGCTGCATGTCTTTTAGCCGTCGTGGAGGCTGCATTTCTTTGATGGATTGAATCTTGTCGGGGTTGGCCTCGATGCCACGGGTGAGACACCAGGAAGCCGAGCAACTTCCCTGTTGCAACTCCGAAGACGCACTTGTCGGGGTTGAGCATGACCTTGACCCTGCAGAGATTATGGAAGGTCTCCGCGAGGTCGTCGATGAGCGTGCACTCCTCGCGAGTCGTGACCATGATGTCATCGATGTATGCTTCCGCGTTCTTCCCTATCTAGATTCCCAGGGAGATGCGTATCAACCATTGGAAAGTTTCCTCGGCGTTCTTGAGGCCGAAGGGCATGCATACATTGCAGAACACCCTACAGGGAGTCATGAAGGCAGTCTTCTCATTGTCCTCTTTGACCATCTTGATCTGGTGGCGGCCCGAGAAAGTGTCCAGAAAGCAGAGGAGGTCGCACCCGGTGGTGGAGTCCACTATCCGGTCAATTCTCGGGAGAGGATACGGATCCTTGGGGCAGGCTTTGTTGAGGTCGGTGAAGTCCACACAGAGCCGTCCTCCGCCTGTATGCTTGGAGACCACAACAGGGTTGGAGATCGACTCTGCGTGATTGATTTCGCGGATGATCTTGACGTCCAACAACTTCTCTACCTCGCGGACGATGAATTCCTGCTTCTCGAGGCCCTGTCAACGAGCCTTCTGCTTAACTGGGCGCGCACCTGGGCACACGGCTAGATGGTGCTCGAGCACCTCCCTCGGTACATCGGGCATATTGGACACTGTTCGTGCGAACATGTCTGTGTTTGCCAGATGGAAGACGACGAGCGCACTTTCCTATTTGGGAGGCAAACCGGCTCCAATGGTGAGGGTAGGCCCCGTGCCATCGGGATTCATGGAGATCTTCTTCGTGGCTTCCCTCTCTTAAGAGAACAGCAACTTCTTCTTCGGGGGCTCGGCCGGGTGCCCGAGGTTGTCCTCATCGACAGGGTGTGACGCTGCTGCCTCTTTGTAGGCGTCCTCCATTGAACGCACGACGTCTGTCGTGGGATAGTCACGGCAGACGTTACCGGGGGTAACTTGTCTTGGGGAAAATCGACTCTGGTGTTTGGGAGAGGGTTTAGCTCAAGGGAAAACATGATGATATGCGATCTGGTAGCAGGCAATCAAGTCGCCGAGTCTCCGATCTAGATTTATTAACTCAACTCTCGTGTTACACTGGATGCTCGATACCTAGCGATATTGCTCGAACTCTTGGATCTCTCTCGTCTAACCCTAGGGGCCGGCTTATATAATATCCGGACCCCCTGGCCTACTCTCCAAGGCGCACCCTGAATCCTACCCGGACACTGCTTACAAACCCTAAACTTCCTTATCGGAACCCACAATCCGGGTTACGAGGCCTACGTTCTTGGGCCTTCTAGAAACTCCTTTATCTTAAGCCGGGTCTTGTGCAGCGTCCTTTGGGCCGAGTTACTCCTTGGCGTTGGCCTACCGGGTTATCATCCCTCCATCAGTAGTCCCTAGAATAGCTTGGGCTTCATGAGATCCTCCTTGAAGCGCACGCTATTCCCTACAAAAAATAACAAACATACAAGTTGATAGAGGCCGGGTTAGATTGCTTTGATAAACAGCTAGGCCTAACTCCATGGTGGCCATATAGTAACCCGGCTTTCTCCAAGTCCAGTGTTTACTTTTCCGGGTCAACGCCCCTGATGCAGACGCCAAAGATCCGGCTTACTTTACTTGTTTAATTAGTCCAGGTATCACGGAGAAGATTTGTTTCGCATCCATTCCGGATATCTCGTCCAGCACTTAAAGCATATCTCAGAAAATCCGGGCGGGTATCCATTATCCCGAAATTTCCGGTTCCCGCCCGTTGGACTAGGTTTATCCGCCCGTACCTTATAAATAGGTACCCGGGGGATAACCTAACCCCCAACGGTCCATTCCAACTCCTTCTTCCTTCCCATCTCTCGCGCTTGCGCAACACCACCACGGGAACCTCGAGCTCACCGCCGGAGCAAAGCCGCCGCCGGCTACGTTCGTCCTCGAACCGCTCCGCACCGCCGCCAAGCTCCGCCGCCGAGCCCTCATCTTGCCCGCCGGGAGTCGCGAAGGGACATTCAGATTGCGCCATCTGCCGCCATCGTGCTTTACTCCAATCTCCTCCGGTAAGCTTCTTGCTCCCGACGAATTAGCCTCGCAATTTCTTGATTCGTTCTAGATTGGATCTAGGTCAACCGCGGGCTATTTCTTGCCCCGCGCCGGATTAGGTCGCTTAGACTCATTCTAGTTCATCCAATGGCTTGAATATAGGCTCCACTTCATTCTCCTATTGCTTGTAGTCACTAATTTCACCACGAATTTGAAAATGAAATTTCCAATCTAGGCTCGGGCCGCCCCAATTTTCCGCAACTGCCCTTGATACCCGGAAAGTCCGTTTCTCCCGGTTCATTTACTTGCAGTAGATACATGGGCAATCAACCTTCTTCCGCGAACGATCACCAATACGTAAGTCCCCCATAGTTTCTGTATTGCTACTCGATACCCGGATAACCTGTAATTTTCTCCCCGTCCAGTGATACCCGGATAATCCATGATTTCCGAGTCTTACGTCTTGTACCTTTTTGTCTCGTGCTTTTGCAGACCGAACCCATGGCTCCCAAGAAGCAAGGGAAGCAGCAAGCAAGAGCAAGGACAACCCAATCAATATCCGCCAACTGGGCGCGATCCACCGTCACCAAGGCCAAGTTAGAAGAGATGGCCGAGTTGGGGGTCCTCCCCCCTCAAGAAGATATCCATTGGAGAGCGCCGGGTGATGAGACCCGGCCTACACCTGCTGCCGGTGAGGTAATCTGTTTTATCGAACATGTGACCCGGGGGTTTCGCCCTCCGGGTCACCCTTTTTTCCGCGAGGTCTTGAGCCACTATGGCCTCCGGGTGCTCGACATAGGGCCTAACTCTATGTTGAACATAACCCATTTTATCGTCCTTTCCGAGTCATATTTGTGCATTCCGCCGAATTTGGCTCTCTTCATTGAACTCTTCCAGTGCAAACCGTGCCGCGAAAGCGGTGACGGGGCACTTCTTGCTTGCAGCGGGGTTTCCATCCAGCGCCGTAAGAATTCCCCAATGCCGACTCTTAACCTGAATTCTCACGTTAAGCATTGGCAACTTTCCTTCTTTTACTGCCGAGACACCTCCCCACCCGGCGAAAGGAAACTGCCGGGTTACTCGGAGGGCCTTCTAGATATCTCCGAATCTTTCAACGCCTTTGCCCCTGAGTCGGACAGGGAGGCCATCCAACCACTCCTCTCAAAAATAGCCGCCCTTTCCGCCCAAGGTCTCCTTGGGCTCAACCTGGTCAAAACTTGGGTGAACTTTCGCATACAACCCAATTCCATCCGCCCAAAACTGATGTGCGAGTATTCGGGGCACTCTACGGATTCCCTCCGATACTCTTCCAAGAACTACCCGGCCGGTGATACCAACAAGACCATCAAGAGCTTCTTGATGGAGAAATTGGAGGTAATCTGGAACATAGCCGGGTTGGAACCATTTACTCGCGAACCCAGCTCCTGAGGTAAAATCCGGTTCTCATACTTTTACCTTCACACGTTTATCTCGATATAACTACTGATCCTTACCCTCGTGCCTTTGTCTTAGGATGATAACGTCTTTTGGAACATCGAAACGCCCCTAACTCCGAGAGTCCAGAGGAAGAAGAGGACGTAGTCAACTCGGAGGAAGGTACATTCCAGGTCTCACTTAGATTCTGCAAACTCATTGATGTTCATTCTCTGTTTTTCCGACAATATACCTTGGCAACTTTCAGAGCCAGAGGACAAGGACGAAGAAGAAGAAGAATAAGAAGAAGCGAAAGGCAAGGTGGAAACAGCAAGCGATGAAGATGAAGCTGAGCCGACAGTCAAGGTCGGAGCAAAGAGGAAACCCCGAGGGGTCGTCTTTAAGGTGCCATATCGTTCCCTTGCTTCTAAACCGTACTCCTTTGCTAACATGTGCGAGCTAAACCGGGAGTTGTCTAACTGGCCGTACTTGAAGGATCCGCCCGTGACCAAGCGCAGAATGACCCGGAACTTTCCGGGTGAATCCGCACTTAATCCGGGTATTCCATCGTCCCCTCCTCGATGCGCTGGTATCTTTCAATCCTTTCCCAAATATCGAATTCTTTTTCTTTTCGAATCATCCTTTAATAAGGTAGTTCCATGCTTTATTCTCTTGATATTTATCAGCTTCATCCGGGTCCAGCAGCGCGTTTCCCTCGGATTTCGCGGTGAATCCCGGGTAAAGTTCTTTTCCTGATGTTCTGTCACTTGACCATAACTTTCTCCGGTTGTATGCGGACCTCTTATATGGTCCACAGGGCCACGGTCACTGTCAGTGACCAGGAAAATATGGAGACCGATGATCCGGGTAAGGAGAACCCGATTGATGACATGACGACTGCAGCTGGAGGCGAAGAGGAACAACAAGCGCCATCAACACACCCGGCTGATCAGGAAGCCGAATACCCGATAGACTCACATGTACGCGAGGAGGAAGAGGCCGCCGACCTGGGCATGGGAGGAGGCGACCCGAGCTCCGATATCCGGACGACTCGGGTGCCTTCCCCTGCCAAGGAGAAAACCTCCAATCCGGGTCATCAAGACCCCGGGTCTTCCAACTTGGGCAACCATTCCTTCGACCAGATGATGAGCGCCCTCCTCGCCATGAAGGCCTCAGAGAGCAGCATGTTGGAGCGCATGGCCGTGGAACATCAGGTACGTTAGTTGATATCTCATAGTGTCCACCTAGTCCCCAAGTTCCGAGTCTAACTTGTCAAAGTTACATTCGGTACTCCTTGCAATACTCGGTTGATTGTGATATCCGACTAATGTTTAACGTTCCATTCTTTTAGGCGCAGGCGTCTCGGTCCGAGGAGATTTTGGCCAAGACCAAGCAGCTCCTGGACACCGAGATAAAGCTAAGGGAAGCACTTGAGTCCGAGGTGGCAGCCTTGGAGAAAGATGTCACGAAATACAAAGAGAAATATACCACTGCTCAAGCTGCGCTGAAGAAGCTATCAGCCCAAGTGGCCGACACTTATCGTGTCCTCGTTGGTGAGATTTCGCTACTTACTGGTTCGTGCCTTGGCTTCTTGTTTTCTTGATACATGATACCCGGAATACTTTGATGTAACCTTTGTTGTTCATATTGCAGCTTCCAACCTTGCGCCTTCAGAAGAAGATGATATCAAAAAGGTAAAGAGATTGAAGAATGTCCTCCGGAGGTTCTGCGCCGGCACCAAGTGGATACTAGACGCCATTCAGTGGCCGACTGAACTCTATCCGGGTATGGAGACCCTAATCCATGCATGCTCTACTGTCCCTGCATGGATTGAGCTCTGGAAACACTCAGCATGCCGGGTTGGGATGACCCGGGGACTTATGCTGGCAAAAGCTTATTTTCCTAAGCTTGAGCCGGCAACGGTGGTGGCCGGATTTCCAGAATTCAAGGCAGATGGCTCGAGATTTTCCCCCAAGGATTTCAAAGCCGTGCAATCCGAGGTACGTCACTCGGCAACTGCTCTTGCCGACAGTATGGACTTGAGTAGGTTTATGTCTCCATACGATGCTAAGGACAAGGCTGTGAAGGAAGATACGCCCGTGCCTTTCGACATTTTAGAAAAGTGGAATGCTGACTCGGCCAGGAGGAGGGAGGAAGCTGCAAAGAGGGAAGCCGAATTGCAATCAGCACCAACTTCCTCTACGCCAGCTGTCCGTCCACCTGTTCGTCCTGATGCTGAAAAACCGGATGATGATGCTGGGAACTCTTCTAAGCAAACCCAAGAACAAGACCCGTAGGGCAAGGGTAAGGGTGTGGACCCGACTCAGGAGGCCGAGTGAATTATTACCTGATGCCATCCTAACACCTTGTTCGCTCGATGCCTTGTAAAGACAGATATTCTTTTGATAGTGCAGATGTGCACTTTTGATACTATCATCGCATCATGTAAATACATTATGAAGCTTTAATAGTTTTCCTGGCCCTTCCGGCCTTTGGATGAATTTGATATCTATCTGCCTTTGAGCTTGTTTACTCTTGATACTCCGACTTTCTTTATGGTTCCTTTTGCGAGACTCAGTTTCCGAGTTTGGTGGGTTTTGACAGGTGGACTTTTCTCTAAGTCCCCAAGTCCCCAAGACTCGGATTTTTCGATTTTTGAGCTTAATAGCTAGATAACTTGCCTCTTTGTTCAAAATTCCCAGTCCCCAAGGCCCGAAATTCCGAGTCTGGGGTGTGAGGTTTCTCAAATAAAACAGGTTGTTTCTGCTAAGCCCAAAACCTAGAGCCGTTTCACATAGGTTTTGAAGTTATGCTTAATAGACTTTGAGTTTCCGGTTATTAACGCTGTACTCTGCATAACTTGTGGTTTAGATGACCCTTTTGACTCTCTTGTACTGTAAGCCGGCTTTCGCGTGGATACCATGTTGTTACATCTGTACGAAAACAGGGTCAGGCAAGTCCCATTGGGCATCATGGCTGATTGTAATCGTAAGCGAGCAAATCATGCCACTTTAGTGCGAGTCACATCGAGCTTATGTAAGAAAAGTCAAGAAATTTGGCTCCTTTGTCCGGTTATAAGATTGCAGCCGTACTCGTTTGCGAGTAATCGGCCCTTATAACTCATAGGCATCATGGCCGGGTCTTTGAGTTTGTAACTGTGCTATTCAAGCAATCAGCCCCCAAGACCTAAATATATGCAACATACTAAAGAAACTAACGCACTAAGAAAACAATAAATAATACTTACCTGGAAGAAAAATAAAAACATAACAGAAGAATAAAACTTGCGTAACCATCTCTTTATTGATATGAGAAAGTTAGGTCAGCAAGCCGCCTCATTAAAAACCCTCCAGTCCCCTTAGGTACCCTGGATGGGAAAAGAGTGCGTCTGAAACCTGCTGCCTGTTACATCGTGTAATTCCACTTGTGAGTCTGGTCTATACTAGGTATAGTAGGGACGCAGCTGAGCTACGTTCCATGGTCTTTCTTTCTCTTGCATAGATGAAGTGGTATGAGCGGTGTCGTTAACCGTAGCCGACTCTTCCCTTGCATCTATCAAGTAATACGATCCATTGTGCAGATTCCGGCTTATGATAAACGGTCCTTCCCATGGCGGTGATAACTTATGTTTTCCTTCCTTTGACTGTACCAGGCGCAGAACCAGGTCTCCTTCCTAGAAGACCCGGGTTTTCACGCGACGGCTATGATATCTCCGTAGATCCTGCTGATATTTGGCTGATCTTTCCAGTGCTTGTTCCCTTTCTTCTTCTAGCATATCCACGGCGTCCTGCCGGGTCTTCTCGTTCTCTACCTCGACGTAAGCCGACACTCGAGGCGAGTCATGGATGATATCACTCGGCAACACCGCCTCTGCACCATAAACCATGAAAAACGGTGTCATCTGAGTGGATCTGTTAGGCGTTGTGTTTATACCCCAAACCACTGCAGGTAACTCTTCGACCCATGCACCAGCAGCTCTGATACACGGAACTCGCAATCGTGGCTTTAATCCATGAAGCAACTCTTGATTTGCCCTCTCCACTTTTCCATTAGCCTGTGGATGGGCCACTGAAGCTATGTCAAGCCGGATTCCATTGTTTCCACAAAATTTCTCCATCTCGCCAAGGGACATATTGGTTCCATTGTCGGTAATTATGCTATGGGGATACCCGAACCGATAGATAATCCTTTTCAGGAACTTGACTGTTGTAATTGCTTCACAGTTGGTAACTGGCATAACCTCAACCCACTTGGTAAACTTGTCAATGGCCACCAAGAGATGTGTCTTTTTGCAAGGTGACATGTGAAAGGGGCCAACCATATCCATACCCCAAACAGCAAACGGCCAAGTTAACGGGATAGTCCGTAGTTCCATAGCCGGCACATGGGTTTGGCGAGCGTACCTTTGACATCCGTCACACCTTGCCACCAAGCGCTCCGCGTCTGCTAGGTCCGTGAGCCAGAAAAAACCATGTCGATAAGCTTTGGCCACAAGAGATCTTGTGGATGCATGATGCCCACAATCACCTTCATGGATTTCCTTGAGGATCTGTCGGCCTTCTTCTGGTGCTACACAGCGCAAAAAGACTCCTGCTGCACTTCTCTTGTATAACTCTCCATTGATGATAGAATAACCTTTTGCTCGCCTTAGAATTTGTCTTGCTAATACTTCCTGCTGTGGTAACTCGCCCCGTGATAGGTAGGCCAAGAACGGCTCCGTCCACTCGGGAACAGCACGTACTGTGGCCACGAGCTCCAAATCCGGGTCTTGATTTGCCAGTTCTTCCTCAGACTCGGTTTTAACTGATGGTCGCATAGTTCATCCAGGAAAACATTAGGTGGAACTGGCTCTTTGCGCGAGCCGAGTCTGGCGAGTGCATCTGCTGCCTCGTTTTTTCTTCTGTCTATGTGCTCCACCTCGTACCCGGAGAAACACCCGGCAACTTTATCAACCTCTCTGCGGTATGCTGCCATAGTTGCATCTTTTCTATCCCAAGTTCCTGAGACCTGCTGTACCACAAGTCCGAATCTCCAAAGCATCGTATCCTCTTAATATTCATCTCCTTTGCTACCTTTAAGCCGTGCAATAAGGCCTCATACTCGAGCCACGTTGTTGGAACAATCAAAGTGAATCTGCAGCACGTAGCTCAACTTGTCTCCTTTGGGTGATGTTAGTACCACTCCAGCTCCTGACCCCTCGTATTGCTTGGAGCCATCGAAGTGCATGATCCAAGACTCGGAATTTGGAGCCATGGTGGGCATGCCTGTGTGTGTCCAATCATTAATAAAATCGACTAGAGCTTGAGATTTAATTGCTGACCTTGGCTCGTAATTGATATGATAATCCCCCATCTCGATCGCCCACTTGGCTATTCTACCTGTTGCATCCGAGTTTCTGATAATATCCGACATTGGTATAGAACTCACCACTGTTATGGGGTGTTCCTGTAAATATGGCTTCAATTTCCGACTGGCCATGAAGACCCCGAAAACCAGCTTTTGCCAATGTGGATAACGCTGTTTTGCCTCTGACAGTACCTCACTGACGTAGTAGACCGGCCTCTGGACAGGGTATTCTTTTCCATCTTCTTTTCGCTCGACAACAACCACCGCGTTAACCGCCCGGGGCCCTGCTGCAACGTATAGTAACATAGGCTCTTTAGGACCCGGAGCTGCTAGGACTGGTGCCTCAGATAGCTGCTTTTTTAGTGCCTCGAACGCCTCGTCCGCCTCTTGATCCCATACGAATTTATCAGATTTTTTCAAGAGCCGGTACAAGGGTATTGCCTTTTCTCCAAGTCTGGATATAAACCGGCTGAGCGCTGCTACGCACCCTGTGAGCTTCTGAACATGTTTCAAATTTTCCGGCTTTTTCAGACTCTGGATAGCTTTAATTTTGTCCGGGTTTGCTTCAATTCCTCTCTCAGAAACGATAAAGCCGAGTAATTTCCCGGCTGGAACTCCAAAAACACACTTTGTCGGGTTGAGTTTCATCTGATACCTTCTCAAGTTCTTGAACGTTTCCTTTAGATCGTCAATAAATGTCTCCGCCTTTCTGGTCTTGATCACCACATCGTCTACGTAAGCGTGTACGTTGCGTCCAATTCGGTCCTCGAAGCACTTCTGAATACACCGTTGATAGGTTGCGCCAGCGTTCTTCAGTCCAAATGTCATTGTCTTGTAACAAAAGGCCCCAAAAGGGGTTATGAACGATGTTTTCTCCCAATCTTCCTTCTTGAGCTTGATTTGATGATACCCGGAATAAGCGTCCAGGAAACATAATAGGTCGCTTCCAGCTACTGCGTCTATAATCTGATCTATCCTTGGTAGTGCAAACGGATCCTTTGGGCAATGCTTGTTGAGACTCGTGTAATCAATGCACATCCTCCACTCATTGGTCTTTTTCATCACGAGAACCGGATTTGCTAACCAGTCCGGGTGAAACACTTCCATAATAAAGCCGGCTGTCAGCAGCCGAGCAATTTCTTCCCCTATAGCTTTCCTTATTTCCTCATTCATCTTTCTCAAGCCTTATTTCACGGGTCTGGACTTGGGATCGACGTGCAAACTGTGCTCTGCCAACTCTGTGGGAATACCCGGCATATCGCTAGGCGTCCAGGCGAACACATCCTGATTTGAACGAATGAACTCCACAAGTGCTTTCTCCTGCTCGCTGTCCAAGTTAGATCCTATAGCAAATTGCTTGGAGGGATCACCCTCGACAAAAGCTACCATCTTGGTGTCCTATGCTGCCTTGAATTTTGCTCTCTCATCTTCAGTATTTGGTCTTTTTAGCGCTGTTCTGTCATCCGGGTCTACTTGAGACCGGTAATACTTGAGTTCCTCTTTTCTGCAAGCTTGCTCCGCCATGGCTGCATCTCCTTCGTCGCACTCAGCTGCTATATCCCGGCTCCCGTGTATGGTGATGGTCTGCTTGGGCCCCGGGATTTTTAGTTGTAGATACACATAACACGGCCTGGCCATGAACTTGGCATAAGCCGGCCTTCCGAATAACGCGTGATAAGGACTGCGCAACTTAACCACCTCGAAAGTAAGCCACTCGACTCGATAATTATCCTTTGATTCTCCAAAAGCTACCTCCAATGTGATCTTTCCCTCGGGGCACGCTGAGTGACCCGGCACAATCCCGTGAAAAACCGTTGAACTCTTCTGCAGCTGAGACTCCTTGAGACCCATGCGTAGAAAGGTTTCCCAATACAAGATATTGATGCTACTTCCACCGTCCATTAGGACCTTTTTCAGCTCATAACCATTAACCTGTGGTGCCACCACCAATGCTAAGACTCCCGGGTGTTCTATCCTTTCCGGGTGATCTCTTCTGCTCCATGTTACGTCCTGCTCTGACCATCTCAGGTATCTCGGAACAGCCGAAGAAACCGAGTTTACCGCCTGTTTCAGTATCTTTTTATCCTTGTTAGAAATTCCTGTGGTGTGCACGTGATATTGTCCCAATTGCTTGGGGTTAGCTTGGAAACCTCCAGCTCCCCCTTGGTTGTTACCCGGATTTCCGCCTGCCGGGTTGCCGGCTGGGGGTGGGCCGTTGCCCGGGTTTCCACCCGAACCCGGTCCTCCTCCCCGACCTGCACCTCGCATAGCCTTGTTTATCTCCTCATTCTTCCATCTCTGCAGGTCCGCACACTGCTCCAATGAGTGGTTAGCCGGCCTACCGTTCCTGCTGTGCTTTGGGCACGCCATTCTGAAGATATCCCAATTGTTACCCGGCCTCGGTGGCCCTTGATAATTTCCTCCATTGTGGTTTCCAGCATTGAATTTTCCTTCTGCCCTAGGTCTCGAAGACCCGGCTTCTGTGCTAGCGACAAACTCGGAGCCTCCCTCAAACGGGCGCTTGTTCTGGTTGTTCCCATTGTTACCTCCATTGTTACCCGGCGTTGATCCATTGTCGGTTCTTCCACTATTATTTGTATTTGCTTTTGCTTTCTTGTCATCGACATCCTCTTCTGTAGTATCCGTTGCAGCGTGTTTGTTGCATGCATCCATTAGCTCTCCCATCGTAACCTCTGAAGCATTTCGACTAGATTTCATGCGAGTTAATTTTTGCACTAAAGGTACGTACTTGCACGTCTTTGCCATAGCTTGTAGCGCATCTTTGGGCTGAATATCCGTAGATGAGTGAAGTATCTCCATAACCCGACGCACCCAGCTGCGCGCCGATTCTCCTTTCTTTTGTACACATCTCTCTAGGTCATCAATAGTAAATAGCTTTCTGCACGTCCCATGAAAGTGCTTGATAAACGCAGTTTTCAACTCCTCCCATGACTTGATAGATCCTTCTGGTAAATTATTGAACCATAACTTTGCTGCTCCTTCTGACATCATCAAGTATATGAATTTGGCCTGAAGATTTTCTGATGCATTGCGAATCGACATAGCCATCTCATAATTGCTCAACCATGTTTCTGGATCCATAGTCGGCTCATAATTCACAACTTTACCCGGTTCTTTGAATTTATCCGGGTAAGGCTCAGCTCTGATGTTATCCGACAGACACTTAGGACCAGCAAGATTAGTCGGAACTGGTCTCACCCGGGAAACATGTGATCCTGCGGGAGGTGCGGCTGGACGCGGTACGGCTGGTGGCCCATGCACCGCAGACCCGGCCGCGGCCCTCCTGGCTCTGGAACTGTCTACGATAGCTTGTGCTGCTAATGCTGCTGGTACTGCCTGAACGCGGGGAGGAGGCGGCATTTGTTGCTGATCTTCCCTCCGCCGCGCTGAATTTGTCTGGATATTGCCAGTATTGCCTCGTTGCTGGCTGATATATGGTGTCCCATGCATTCCACTTCTGTGATCCGGGTAATTAACTTGCCGCGCTACCGCGGTGCGCAAAAGATCTATCGCCCGCCGGGTCTCCTCTGCGTGGGGTGACTCTCTCACGGGGATTTGATTCAATGCGAGCGTTGCTGCGTACACATTATCCATGGGGTTGTTGTAATGACCTGCTGGTGTGCGAAATCGCGATGGTGGTGGTGGTGGTAATGTATTGCCGGCAGCGACTCCAGACTGTAATGTGGGTAACCCGGCTTGTATGTTTGCCGGCTGTGCTCCTCCAGTTGCAGGTTGCTGTACGGTTCCTTGGTTTGCTGCTGGAATCGGTTGATCCTGAGGTGTGATAAACAGGTTGGTCATGTTTATAACTCCACCCGTTGCTGGTAACATGGTTTGGTGCCTTTGGCGCACCCTGGTTGTCTCCTCTCGGAGCCGGGTTTCCAATGCATCCAGCTCACGTTGGCGGGTGGCCATCCCTTGTCTCTCTGCTTCTACTTGCCTTCTCTGTTGCTCCAATGCACGACGGGCTACATCCAGATCTCTGACACGCTCCGCCGCGTTTTCCGGAGTAATAACTGTGGCTAAAACGGTTGGATCCAGAATCAAGTTGTTGTTGAATAGGGCCGGGTCTTGCGGGTTTGAAGGACCCGCCCCTGGCGTCCGGTTTGCCAGATATCCGAACATGTTTGCCTGCAACTCGCTGTCCGCCGCGTGGCTGGTAACTGATGCCGATTCTCCGTCAACCCGGGTTAAGACCGGGTTTCCGTCAACCGGACCTTGCTGCTGGGCTAATGCTGGTGTTGTTCCAACTGTGGCCGCGGTCACGTTCCCCTGATTAAGATTGATCGCCGGGGCCGTGTAAACCGCAACCTGGCGCGTAATGCTTGGTGCAGATTCGTACTCTTCCTCTTCGCTGCTATTTTCCTCGTACCGGTTCTCCAGCAGATGCAGGATGGACTCGGTATCATCTTCTCTCACGACCCGGCCATGCGGGGTCCATGCCGGCTCCTCCGGCTGTTCCCTCTTCGTGGGGGGCTCTTCTGTCGGATCTACCGTCCCGACCGATTCTTCCCCATCTGATTGGACGCAGGTGGCTTCTCCTGACACAGAATCAAATCCGAAATCATCAGGGATTGAACCGGACGTACGTACCATGCCGATGAAGACGTTGATCTGGCCGATTGTCACGACAGATCCGGATTCGAGCAGATCCGACTCTGGCCCCCAGCCGGAATCGTCCACCATCTTCTCTCCTTGGCAGTCGGTGTAGATCTCGCCTCTGACAAGGTTCTCCATGTTCTTCCGAGCTTCTCCCGTGATGTAAACACCCTTGGACGTAGGCCCCACTGTGGGCGCCAACTGTCGTGGGATAGTCACGGCAGACGTTACCGGGGGTAACTTGTCTTGGGGCAAATCGACTCTGGTGTTTGGGAGAGGGTTTAGCTCAAGGGAAAACATGATGATATGCGATCTGGTAGCCGGCAATCAAGTCGCTGAGTCTCCGATCTAGACTTATTAACTCAACTCTCGTGTTACACTGGATGCTCGATACCTAGCGATATTGCTCGAACTCTTGGATCTCTCTCGTCTAACCCTAGGGGCCGGCTTATATAATATCCGGACCCCCTGGCCTACTCTCCAAGGCGCACCCTGAATCCTACCCGGACACTGCTTACAAACCCTAAACTTCCTTATCGGAACCCACAATCCGGGTTACGAGGCCTACGTTCTTGGGCCTTCTAGAAACTCCTTTATCTTAAGCCGGGTCTTGTGCAGCGTCCTTTGGGCCGAGTTACTCCTTGGCGTTGGCCTACCGGGTTATCATCCCTCCATCAACGTCCTTCACATCCCCGTGGACAGTGAGGGGCCCGCTGCTTCCTCTCATCTTGACCAGGTTCTACGCATGATGCGTGATGGCCATGAATTTGGCCAAGGCTGGGTAGCCGAGGATGGCTTTGTAGGGGAGCACGATGTGGGCCATGTCAAAGTCGATGTTCTCGGGGTGATAGTTCTGGCATGTGCCGAACGTGACTGGCAGGCGTACCCGTCCCAAGGGGACGGTGGTACCGCTGGTGGCACCGGTGAAGGGCCTGGTTGCCTTCAGACGGTTGCGTGAGACTCGTAACTTCTCTAAAGTATCGAGAGAGATCACGTTGAGGCCCGCGCCTCCGTCCACGAGCGTCTTGCAGACGACAACGTTGTTGATCGTGGGGGTGTAGACCAAGAGGACGGCTTCCACGGAGCCTGTGGTCTTGGGGTGGTCCGCCACGTCGAAGGAGATTTCTTGCTATGACCACTTGAGAGGTTGCTGGGGCGGCCCGTCCTCCTGACGAGCGGCGTTGACCTCCAATGAGGCCCTCTTGAGATGGCGGTTGGAGAGCTGGGCGAGTGACCCGCCGAGGATACACGCCACATGGCGAGTTGATGGAGCGGCGTGCCGTGCCTCCGCAGAGCTGGGACCGCTGCTTCCCACGGCAAAGCGCCAAAGGGTCATGTGACCTTCAGGCTCACCGTGGGAAATACGGTCGCAGTGGCGGAAGCGCAGGCCGGAGGAACTGCGCGCGCAGTGCCTCCCACGTGCTTACGGAGCTGTCGGGGAGGTTTAGCAACCAGGCAAGCGGAGGACCACGAAGCGCCATGGAGAAGTACCTGATGAGGCATCCGTCGCATCCCCCAGCGGCATGGACCCTTGCTCCGTACCTTTGTAGGAAGACCATAGGTGGGGTGTCACCGGTGTAGCAAGGTGGGAGAGGAGGGCGGAATGCGGAGGGCCACCTTGCATCCCACAGGTCCCTGGAGAACGCGTAGAAGCACCCTGCCCGGGCGCTCGCCCGCCGCTCTCGGTAGCTAGGCAACTCTGAGTGGCCACGGGCGTGGCTTCCGCGGTGAAGTCGTTGAGATCTCAAGTGGAGGATGGAGCACCTACTGCCATGGGAGTAGCTCCTGCTAACGGAGTGATCTCGGTGGTGGGTACCAACCGAAGGTTGCTGGTGGCAGCGTCGGACGGACAGCGTCGTGGCCCCTGTGCTCTAGGCAGGGCTTCCTGCTGGCACTATCAATCATGCTCGCGCACGGTCGATGGCCGCAGGGCGAGCGTCGCCTGCGCATGAGACTGCAGAGGCCGTGTCGGGATCGCAAGGGACTCGCCGACAGGTGTCATGTCACATCCGCAGCACGGCAAGGGGGGTCAAGAACATTGGGTCATGTTGCCGGAGAGGCCGGAGACGAGGCCACCGATGGTTGTCCGCTTCCAGGACCGCACCTTGCGTCCGGCCCGGTCAGCACGGGAGGCGACCAAGGTGAAGGAGATGCGAAAGAACGCCTGATACGTCTCCAACGTATCTATAATTTCTGATGTTCCATGTTGATATTATGCCAATTGCGACATGTTTTCTATACACTTCATACCATTTTTCTGCATTTTCTGGGACTAACCTATTAACAAGATGCCATAGTGCCAACTCCTGTTTTCTACTGTTTTGTATTTGAAAAAAGTTGTTCTGTAAATATTCTCGTAAGTGGACGAAACAAAAGCCGAAGTCCCTATTTTTCTGCCACGTATACGAAGTCCGAACGAGACTCGAAGGGGCCAGGGAGGCATCCACACCATAGGGCGGCGTCCCCTCCCTTGGTGGTGCGGCCACGTGGTATGGGCTCCCTGGCCGCCCACCGACATCGCCCTTCCGCCTATATATTGCCTTCCTCGGGAAAACCCTAAGTACCAGATCCTCCATCCATGAAAAGTTTCGTAGCCGCCGCCATCGTCAACCCTAGTTTGGGAGGGTTTTGAAGCTCTTCCTGGCACCCTGCCGGAGAGAGGAATCATCACCAGAGGGCTCTTCATCACCATGCCTGCCTCCAGAGTGATGTGTGAGTAGTTCATCATTGGACTACAGGTCCATAGCAGTAGCTAGATGGTTGTCTTATCCAATTTTGTGCTACCATGTTTAGATCTTGTGAGCTTCCTAACATGATCAAGATAATCTTATTGTAATGCTACATTTTGTGTTTGCTGGGATCCGATGAATATTGAATACTATGTCAAGTTGATGATAGATCTATCATATATGTTATTTGTGATCTTGCATGCTCTCCGTTGCTAGTAGATTATCTAGCCAAGTATATGTTTTTTACTCCAAGAGGGAGTATTTATGCTAGATAGTGGGTTCATGCCTCCAGTAATCTGGGAGAGTGACAATAACTTCTAAGATTGTGGATTTGATGTTGCCACTAGGGGTAAAATAGCAATGCTTTGTCTAAGGATAATTGTGTTGTTTACATTACGCACTTTGCTTAATGCAATAATCTGTTGCTTGCAACTTAATACCCAAAGTTTGCTCGGATGACGTCCTGAGGGTGGATTATTAGTCATAGATGCAGTTTGATAATGGTCTGTGTATCATGTTGTAATGCCCAAATGACCATCATGGTAGTCATCATGCCATGTATATGCATTACAATGCATTCTCTATTTGTCAATTGCACAACTGTAATTTGTTCACCCAACATGTTATTTATCTGTTATGGAGAGACACCATTAGTGAACTGTGGACCCTGGTCCATTCTTTTACACTGATAATACAATCCACTGCAAACAATGTTCTCATTTCATTCACTGCAAACAAGCATCATTTTCCACCCAATACGTCTAATCCTTTGTTTTCAGAGAGACCGGTGAGATTGACAACCTCACAGGTTTGTTGCGGCAAAGTAGCTTGGTTGTGTTGTGTACAGATTCCACGTTGCTGCTGAGCCTGATAGTGCGCCCTGCCAACATCAGCTGTCAACAACCTTCAGAAGTTATTTCTTTCTCCTACTGGTCCGATTAAACCTTGGTTTCTTACTGAAGGAAAAAAAACTTGTTCATGTACTCATCATACCTTCTCCCAACGAACGTGTGTCCACATGCCATCAAGCTCTTTTCTGGCGCCGTTGCCGGGGATAAATAGGATTTCAGCAAGGGGAGTCTCTCACCTACGATCTTTTTATTTTGTTATTGTTTTGCTTAGTTTATTTTATTTTGTCTTGCTTGCTTCTTTATATAAAAAACACACAAAAAATAAGTTATTATTATAGTTGTTATTTTTGTTATCCTATTTTAATATTTCTAAAATGAGTAACCATGAGAACACGAAGTTGTGTGACTTTACTAACACAAACAACAATGATTTTATTTGTACACCTATTTCACCGCCGGCTCCTAATGGAGATTTATATGAAATTAAGCCTTCCCTATTAAATCTTGTCATGAGAGAGCAATTTTCAGGTGTTAGTACTGATGATGCTGCTGCTCACCTTAATAATTTTGTTGAACTTTGTGATATGCAAAAGTATAAGGATATAGATGGAGATTTTATTAAACTGAAATTGTTTCCTTTCTCTCTGAGAGGAAAAGCTAAAGAATGGTTGCTATCTTTGCCTAGAAATAGTATTGATTCTTGGACTAAATGTAAAGATGCTTTCATTGGAAAATATTATCCTCTTGCTAAGATTATATATTTGATAAGTGACATTATGAAAATGAGCATGTTGCTGAAACTTGGGAAAGAATGAAATCTTTGGTAAAGAATTGTCCCACCCATGGACTGACTACTTGGATGATCATACAAAACTTTTATGCAGGTCTGAATTTTTATTCAAGAAACCTTCAGGATTCAGCTGCTGGAGGTACCTTTATGTCCATAACTTTGGGTGCATCAACAAAGCTTCTTGATGATATGATGATAAATTATTTTGAATGGCACACTGAGAGAGCTCCACAAGGTAAGAAGGTAAATTATGTTGAAGAAACATCTTCCTTGAGTGATAGGCTTGATACTATTGTGTCTATGCTTGTGAATGGTAAAACTCATGTTGATCCAAACAATGTTCCTTTGGTCTCTTTGGTTGCTCAAGAAGAGCATGTTGATGTGAACTTCATTAAAAACAATAATTTCAACAACAATATTTATAGAAATAATTTTGGTAGTAACAATTATAAGCCCTATCCTTCTAATTGTGGTAATGGTTATGTCAATTCCTATGGTAATTCCTACAAAAGCCATAGAAGTGTACCCTCTAATCTTGAAATCATGCTTAAGGACATTATTAGTACACAAACTTCTTTTAATAAATATTTTGAGGAAAAGTTTGGCAAAATTGATGTTCTTGCTTCTAAAGTTGATAGCCTTGCTCGATAGTCTAAAAATAAAGGTTATGCCTCATGATGTTAAAGAAAACAAAACTTTGAATGTCATTCAAGTTAGAATTGATGACAATGTTAGGATGTTCACTGAATTGCATGTTAGGTGGGAAAGAGAAGATGAAATTGCTAGAAAGAATAATATAGCTAGAGTTTGTACTATTACCACCACTAGTAATGATGAAGTTTCAAATGGTAGTAAAAGTACTACTGTTAATGGTAAAGTAATTGGTGTTGGCAACGTCTCCACTTCTTCTGTTAAACGTTTAAAATTGTTGAAAACCACTGAAACTGTTCCTGGTAAAAGTGCTGAACTTTTTCGAAATATGGGAGACAATAGTCCCATTACCTTTGATAATAATGATTTTGATTTTGATGGTTGCAATATTTCTGAAGTAATTATGTTCCTACAAAAACTATCTAGAAGTCCTAATGGTAGTGCTATAAATATGGCTTTTACGAAACATATTACAAATGCTCTCATGCAAGTTAGATATGAAAAGTTAAAACATGAAGCCTATATCCCTAAGAAGTCAGAAGATGATTGGGAGCCCATCATTAAAATTAAGGTGAATGATTTTGATTGTATTTCTTTATGTGGTCTTGGTGCTAGTATCTCTGTTATGCCTATAAAACTCTATGTTATGCTTGATTTACCACCTTTGGAACATTGTTATTTGGATGTTCATCTTGCTGATAATGCTAAGAAGAAACCTTTAGGGAGAGTTGATGATGTTCTTATTATGCTTAACAATAACCTTGTCCCCGTTGATTTTGTTGTTATGAATATTGAATGCAATGCTTCTTGTCCTATTGTTTTGGGAAGACATTTTCTTAGAACTGTTGATGTTGTTATTGATATGAAAGAGGGGGATATTATATATCAGTTCCCACTCAAGAAAGGTATCGAACACTTTCCTAGAAAGATAATTAAGTTACCATTTTATTCTATTATTATACAAAATTATGATGTTGATCCTTCTTCACTTGAAAATACTTCATTCTTGCTTTCTTTGCCTAGCTGAAAGGCGTTAAAGAAAACCACTCTTGGGTGATAACCCATGTTTTATTTCTTTAATTTTTCTTTTGTTTTCTTTGATTCAAGGTGTTGTTTACTTCTATAACAACTCCTTTGTATCTTTACTTTTTTGAATTGTTGTGCCAATTAAAGTCTCGAGTGGAAAGTTGCTGCTAGGTTCAGATTTCTGCGCAGGAACCGATTTTTGTTGTCCATCGTTTGATTCATAATAAATTCCATAAAAATCTAAACATCCTAAAAAAAATATGCGTGATTCTTAGGTATTTACGCAACTTTTCTTAGTTCTGGGTTTTCTGATCTGAGCAACAAGTGCCTCGAAAAAATTCGTCTTTATAGACTGTTCTGGTTTTGACAGATTCTGCCGTTTATTTTGCATTCTCTCTTTTACTATGTTGAGTGGATTTATTAGCTCCACAAAACATCAGCGTTAGTAGCTAATGTTTAGAAAGTATTGGTAATTCTTGTGTCCATGCAGAACATGTGAGTTTTTGATTATGCACTAACCCTCTAATGAGAATTACTTTGAGTTTGGTGTGAAGGAAGTTTCCAAGGGTCAAGAGAAGAGGATGATATAATTTGATCAAGAAGAGTGAAAACCCTAAGCTTGGGGATGCCCTTGTGGATCATCCCAGCAAAGTTCAAGAAGACTCAAGTGTCTAAGCTTGGGTATGCCAAAGGCATCCCCTTCTGCATCAACAGCTTATCAGGTCATTTCTAGTAAAACTATATTTTTATTCGTTCACATCTTATGTACTTTACTTGTAGCGTCTGTTTTTTTATTTTCTTTAATCTTCTATAATAAACTTGGTTGGATCCTAGCATTCTTGTGTGGGAGAGAGACATGCTCCGCTTTTTCATACGAATACTCGTATTCTTCATTTATTGTCCAGTTGCTGCAATTCTTTTAGCTCATGTTTTTCATGCATCTCTTATTCGGAGTTGTTAGTTCTTGTAGAGTAGTACTCTCTTGCTTCATTGATAATTATTTGGAGAGTTTGTGTTGAAATAATTAAATGGTGTTTGGTTGGAACAGAAAATGCTACATGTGGTAGATGGTATATTGGAAAAGACTTACATACTCTTGTAGATCAGTGTCTTGGATAATTTGATACTTGGCAATTGTTTTGAGCTTTCAAGTAGTAAAAAACTATTAGTGGAGAACTATCGTAGACCTTGTTGAAATTTGGTTTGCATGATTGTTATCTCTAAGGTCTATATATGTTCTGGTAAAAGGTGTTTGAGTAACAAGGAGGACAATATAGAGTCTTATAATTCTTGCAATTTGTTTTAATGTAAGTCTTGTTGTACTAGTTGATATCTTGTGTTTGCTTAACAACCCTACTAGCCTAAACTCTGTACTGAGAGGGAATGCTTCTCGGTCATCCAAACCTTGATCCAAAATTCAAGCCATTTTTTTCCACCATACCTACCTATTATGTGGTATTTCCTGCCATTCCAAGTAAATATTTCGTGTGCTACCTTTAAACCTTCAAAATTATTAAACCTGTTTTATGCTCTGTTTTAGCTCATGAGGAAGTATTGGCTACTTTATTGTCTCTTTAATGTTTATTTGGCTTCATACCTTGACTATCATGCATAATGTGCTAGTCCCTAATATTGCAAAAAGAGCAGGCAAGCGGGTGCCCGGCCCCTAAAAGATAAATTACAACTTATAACCAAATAAATATCCTAACACTACGAGCTTGAGAAATGTAAATTTAGCTTGTTCAAACAAAGGAGAAGAGGAACTTTATTGTTCTTTCTATGGGAGCCGCTCTTGAATCCGGAACTTTATTGTTCTTTCTATGGGAGCCGCTCTTGAATCCTTTAAACATGAAAGGATGATAAATCATTCGATACCATTCGTTGACATAGAAAAACACCTCTGACAAAATTTATTTTTATACTCTCTATATATTTTTAAAACCTTAAAAAGCTCTAGCACATGATTTATCTCGTCTTCCCTCTGCGAAGGGCCTTTCTTTTACTTTTATGTTGAGTCAGTTTTCCTACTTCTTTCTGTGTCAGAAGCAAACACATGTGTCGAATTTGTGTTTAACAATTTTTACATGCTAGTTTATTGCACTTGTTATATTTCTTTGTGTTGACAATATCCATGAGATATATATGTTGAAAGTTGAGAGCCAGTGCTGAAACTTAAATCTTCCTACGTGTTGATCGATGCCTTTTATTTATAATATATTGCTTTATGAGTTAACTCTCATGCAAAACTTTTTGATGCTTGTCTTCAAAGTACTATTTATGAATAGTTTTTGCTAATATGATTCAGTTGTTTACTCATTATCTATTTGTTATCAAACTATAGACCATTGACTTGGATCACTTCATTCATGACTTGTGCTTTACATTATTATTTGATCAAGATTGTGTGGTAGCATGTAAACTTAGAAATTATTTTGTTGTTATTGTTTTACCTACTCGAGGATGAGTAGAACTAAGATTAGGGATGCTTGATACGTCTCCAACATATCTATAATTTATGATGTTCCATGTTGATATTATGCCAATTGCTACATGTTTTCTATACACTTCATAGCATTTTTATGCATTTTCTGGGACTAACCTATTGACAAGATGCCATAGTGCCACCTCATGTTTTCTGTTGTTTTTGTATTTCAGAATAGTTGTTCTAGAAATATTCTCGGAATTGAACGAAACAAAAGCCGAAGTACCTATTTTTCTGTCAGGTACACGGAGTCAGAAGGAGAATTGAAGGGGGTTAGGGAGGCAACCAAAAATAGGGCGACACGGCCCCCCTGGCCACGCGACCACGTGGTGTGGGCCCCCTGGTCTCCCACTGACATCGCCCTTCCGCCTATATATTGCCTTCCTCGGGAAAACCCTACGTACCCGAGCCTCCATCCACGAAAAGTTATGCAGCCGCCACCGTCGTCAACCCTAGTCCGGGAGGGTTCTGAAGCTCTTCCCGGGACCCTGCCGAAGAGGGGAATCATCACCGGAGGGATCTTCATCACCATTCCTGCCTCCGGAGTAATGCGTGAGTAGTTCATCCTTGAACTACGGGTCCATAGCAGTAGCTAGATGGTTATCTTATCCAATTTTTTGCCATCATATTTAGATCTTGTGCGCTGCCTAACATGATCAAGATCATCTTATTGTAATGCTACATGTTGTATTTGTTGGGATCCTATGAATATTGAATACTATGTCAAGTTGATTATAGATCTATCATATACGTTATTTGTGATCTTGCATGCTCTCCGTTGCTAGTAAATCCAACAGGGAGTATTTATGATAGATAGTGGGTTCATGCCTCCGGTAATCTGGGAGAGTGACAGTAACTTCTAAGATTGTGGATGTGTTGTTGCCACAAGGGGTAAAACAACAATGCTTTGTCTAAGAATAATTGTGTTTTTTACATTATACACTTTACTTAATGCAATAATCTGTTGCTTGCAATTTAATACCCAAAGTTTGCTCGGATGACGTCGTGAGGGTGGATTATTATTCATAGATGCAGTTCGATAACGGTCTATGTATTATGTTGTAATGCCAAATGAATATCATAGTAGTCATCATGTCATGTATATGCATTACGATGCATACTCTATTTGTCAATTGCCCAGCTGTAATTTGTTCACCCAGCATGTTATTTATATGTTATGGAGGGACACCATTAGTGAACTGTGGACTCCAGTCCATTCTTTTACACTGATAATACAACCTACTGCAAACAATGTTCTTTTTCACTACAAACACTTTTATCATTTCATTCACTACAAACAAACATCATTTTCCACACAATACGTCTAATCCTTTGTTTCAGCAAGACTGGTGAGATTGACAACCTCAGTGTTTCGTCGGGGCAAAGTATCTTGGTTGTATTGTGTGCAGATTCCAAGTTGCTACTGAGCATGGTAGTGCGCCCTGCCAACATCAGGTGTCAACAACCTTCCGAAGTGATTTCTTTCTCCTACTAGTCCGATTAAACCTTAGTTTCTTACTGAGGGAAAAAATTGTTGTTGTACTCATCATACCTACCTCTTGGGGTCTCCCAACGAATGTGTGTCCACACGCCATCAATGCCTTAGCCCCCTAACTGGCGCGCCAAATGTCGGAGAGGCGGATCTGTCTAGGACAGGATTGCTTCTAGAGGTTCAAACATTGGGGGCTAATCACGTTCAGACGCACCTCGGGAGGCCTCGAGAGGGATCTCGTGAGGGTTAACAATGGTGACACGGGAAAGTACTGATACTTCATAAACGTATCCTTAATTTCTGATGTTCCATGTTGTTTTCATGCCATATGTTACATGTTTTCCTAACACTTTATGTCATTTTTATAAATTTTCTGGACTAACCTATTGACAAGATGCCACAGAGCTTCCCTGTTTTTTGCTGTTTTTAGTTTCAGAAAAGTTGTTCTGGAAATATTCTTGGAATTGTAAAATTCAAAGCCCAGAAGTCTTGGAATTCCCGAAGGTTCCACGGAATCCCGAAGAGGCCCGGAGGGGGGCCACACCATAGGGCGGCGCGCCCCCTGGCCGCGCCTGGGGGTGGTGTGGGCCCCTCGGGCGTCCACCACCATCGCCCTTTCGCCTATTTATTTCCCCCGATACATCAACCTTAAAAATACACCACTTCTTCCCGAGAAACACCCGAGGCCGCCATGATCGTCAACCCGAGATCGGAAGGGTTCTGCAGATCTCGTGAGCTGCCTCACATGATCGAGATCATCTATTTGTAATGCTACATGTTGTGTTTGCTGGGATCCGATGATTATTGAATTATGTGTCTGTTGATTATCAATCTATCATCTTATCTTCATGTGTATGTTATTTATGATCTTGCATGCTCTCCGTTGTTAGTAGATGCTCTGGCCAAGTAGATGTTAGTGACTCCAAGAGGGAGTATTTACGCTCGATAGTGGGTCCATGCCTCCTTTGCATTTGTGCTCGAGTGACAGAAATATGACGGGTGGAGGATGTGTTGTTGCCATTAGGGAGAAAACAACGACGTTTACTTTGTTTACATTGTTTACATTACACACTTTTCTTACTGCAATTATCCGTTGCTTGCAGCTTAATACCCAACATTTGTTCGGATGATATTCGAAGGGTGGATTATTAGTCATAGACGCTATATATTTTGTTGTAATGCCCGCATGAATCTCATAGTAATCTTTATGTCATGCATGTTCGTTATCTGTCAATTGCCCAGCTGTAATTTGTTTACCACGCACGTTAGCTATCTTTTATGGAGAGACACCTCTAGTGAACTGTGGACCCCGGTCCATTTTCTCATACTGATAATACACACATTGTTTCTACTGTTTTCACATTGCTTCCACTGTTTTCACACTGCTGCTACTGCTTTCATACTGTTCTCATATTGTTTTCCACACCATACATTTAACCTCTTTGTGTTTAGAAAAACCGGTGAGATTGACAACCTCACTGCTTCGTTGGGGAAAAGTGATTTGATTATGTTGTGTAGGTTCCACGTTGCTGCTGAACTGGTACTACGCCCTGCCATCTCAGCTGCATCAACCTTAAGAGATTGCTTGTCCTCCTACTGGCCGATTCAACCTTGGTTTCTTTTCTGATGGAAAACTTGTCGTTGCACTCTTCACAACCTTTCTCTTGGGGTTTACCAACGTCAGCCATCAACAAGTTTTCTGGCGCCGTTGTCGGGGAGGAAGAGAATGTCTGCAAGGGGACTCTCTCACTTCCAATCTCTTTACTTTGTTTATGTTTTTCTTAGTTTATTTTATTTTGTCTTGTTTGCTTCTCTTTATAAAAAAATTAGTTCTTATTCTATCCGTAGTTTTTATCCTGTTTTTAGTCTTGTTAAAATGAGTACTCCTGTTCCTGTTATAATGTCACATGAGGAAATAATCTTCACTTTCAAACAAGGGAACGGTGAGAGTTTCAAGGAAGCTTGTTCTAGAGTTTTTTATTCCTATTGCAAAATTGAACCTAAAATGACTCTAAGCCTATTTCTGCGTAGCTTTTACCTTGGTGTTGTTCTTTACTATAGATGTGCTTTGGATATTGTGGTAGGAGGATATTTCCTTCATTGTGATGGAGATCAAGATTTTAATGTCATAAAGAAATTAATTGCAACCTACAACTCACCTAGTAGCTCTGATAAAGCCTTTGCAAGTATTTATGCTAGATTGAATACTCATGAGTCACATGTTTCTTGCTTAAAGGAAGGTCACAATCAGATTCGTGAACACCTTGATCATGTCCCAATAAACTCTGAAGCCTCAAATATAATCCCTACTGTGAAGGTTACTATTAATGGTGAAACTTTTCATACTCGTTGTGATATTATGTCTGAATTTTGTCTTATGCCTAAAGAAATTTATGAATCTTTGAATACTTGGAGACTTTCTGTGGGAGGAGAAGAAATACGTATCACTAATAACACTACTATATTTCCCATTGGGATATCTGAGGGAATATTTACAAAAATCCTAGGAAGAATGGTATCCACTGATTATCTTGTTATTGAATGTGTAGGAGAGGGCCAAATTACCCTTGGAAGATCTCTGTTGAAGCTCTTAGGAGCAACATTGATATGGGAAAACGTACCATGAATTTCACTCCGAAAATATGTGCAGATCATCAGTTCCCTAAAATCAAGAATAAGGGTAAGAAAGGTAAATGTAAGCCTCGTAACAATTTGGATGCTTCTTCACTTGAAAACACTTGATTCCACTTTTCTGGGCCTAGCGAGAAGGTGTTAAAGAAAAGCACTTCTTGGGAGATAACCCATGGTTTTATTTTTGCTTTGTATTTCTATGTTTTCTTTGAGTTAATGGGTTGTATACTTCTGTAGCAACTGCTTTGTATCTTTATTTTCATGTTTTAGTTGTGCCAAGTAAAGTTTCTGACGAGAGTTGGAGTTGGTTTTGGATTACTACGCAGGAAACAGATTTCTGCTGTCCACCGTAAAACATCGTATAAAATCCAGAAAGATCAGCATGATCTGAAATTTTTTGTGCCTATTCCTCAGCTAATTCCGCAAGTTTTTAGTTCTGTAAGTTTTTTTATCTGAGCACCGTAAGTGCCCTGAAATAATTCGTCTTACAGATTGTTCTGGTTTTGGCAGATTCTACCATTTTTCTTGCATTTGCTCTTTTACGATGTCAAGTTGATTTCTTTGCTTCAAGAAACATCAGTGGCTGTAGCTAATGTTTAAAAGTATCAATAGAACTCGTGCCCTTGCGGAACCCATAAATTTTTGTTTGTTGCACTAACCCTCTAATGCGAATTACTCTTTGAGTGTGGTGTGAAGGAAGTTTTCAAGGGTCAAGAGAAGAGGGTGATATAATGTGATCAAGGAGAGTGCAAGATCAAAGCTTGGGGATGTCCCTGTGGTTCATCCAAGAATCTTTTACGAAGACTCGATTATATAAGCTTGGGGATGCCCAAGGCATCCCCTTCTTCATCAACAATTTATCAGGTTTTGGGCATCCCCTTCTTCATCAACAATTTATTAGGTCACTTATAGTGAAACTAAATTTTTTATTTGGTCACATCATATGAAGTTTACTTGGAGCTTCTATTTGTTTTTTTCTCTCTTGTTTTCTTTTGTTTTCCTTGCTGAAATAATATAGTTGTGCCCTAGCATTCCTTGTTTGGGAGAGATACACACTCCGCTTTTCGTTTGAATACTCGTTATGATCGTATTCTTAGTTGTTCTTCTAGCTGCTGCGAGATTCCTGTTTAGCTCTTGTTTTCTTTGCGTCTCTTATTCAGAGCTTTTAGTTTTAGTAGTGTTATGTGAGTACTATAATGTTTGCTTTCTGTATCATTTAGAGAGTTTTTTTAAACATATTTTGTATGGTGCTTGTTGGGAAAAGAAACTTCTGCTTGATGTAGAATTTATAACGATGCAAGTATAAGCTTGTATAGACTATGACTAGACTTTTTCGTATCATGCTAGATCTTATTTTCATTCTAAAGCCTAGTGGTTATTTAGTAGCATGATTGGTCTCAAATATCTGAGAGTCTTTAATGTGCCATTGAAAGAATCATGAGTTGTTCTTGTCGTATTGAAGCATAAATTTGTTGTGTTCTCCTTTGAATGTTTTATTTGGTTGACTTGGCGCATGCTCACACCATGTTTACGACTATGAACCAGTCACTTATATCCTCTATGATCATTTAGTTTTTGAAGTTGTGGTACCACTTATGCTTTGATTAATGATATTTATGTCGCTATGCATGATTATGGCTCTTATGCTCTCTTGATTTGTCGCTCCCAGTATTTTGCTAGCCTCCACCTGTACTGAGTATGAGCTATACTCGTGCATCCAACTCCCAAAAAACCAAAGTATGCCAAATGTTTTACCATACCTACCTACATGTGGTATTTAACCGCCACTCCAAAGTAAATTTCTCATGTGTTACCTTTAAAACATTCAAAATTACTCTTGTTTTGTGCTCCTGTTTTAGCTCATGAGGACGTAAATAGAGAATCTTTATCTCACTTGTTGATTGGGCTTTCACACCCTGGACTAATGGCTTCATCCGCCTATCCAATTGATAGAAGAGTTGGCAGCAGGGTGCCCAGCCCCAAATTAATAACAACAAATTCTCTTCACTATTTTTGCCCCTTATTTACCAGTCAAAGCATAATTGTGTAAACAAAAGAGAAAGAGGGATGACCTTCTACCCAGATGCGTCCTTCTATGGGAGCCGCTCTTGTGAAGTCTAGTTGGCTTGTGACGTACTGTTATTTTGTGTTTACTATTCGTTCACATAAGCATACACCTCTCTTAAAAATGTTTTCAATACCTCTGTTTAATAAAATAAAAGCTCTATCACATGAGTTGATACCTACTTCCCTCTGCGAAGGGCCTTTCTTTTACTTTTATGTTGAATCTCCATCTTCTAACTTTACGCATAGTTGAGAGAGCATAGTTGTCATTCTGAGTTTATGTGCATTTGTCCCAGAAACATTATTAATTGATTCATGATGTGTTATTGTTTGTTCTCAAATTATTTTTTCTAGTCTTCCTCATGAACTTTGAAGGTGTCCTGGCATTTATGTTTTGCCCCACTCCCAAGGACTAGCGAAATATCATTTTTCCATGTTATCTCTATGCTTGAAACAAAAGTATATCTTTCGATGCACTGTTATTCATGATATTTTATTTGTGTTACCTCTCATGATGCAACGTGATTGCTATGCTTTATTGTTAAAATTTTATTTATCATGCATGTGTTGAAGTTCTATGATCTCAGCTTACTTATGCTTTTACATCATTGATGATCAAGTTTATGTTGGTAGCATGTCACCTTAGAAATTATGTGTTTTTATCGTTTACCTACTCGAGGACGAGGAGGAACTAAGCTTGGGGATGTTGATACGTCATAAACCTATCCTTAATTTATGATGTTCCATGTTGTTTCCTACATGTTTGATATACACTTTGTCATTTTTATCGATTTTCCGGACTAACCTATCGACAAGATGTCACAGAGCCAGTTCCCTGTTTTCTGCTGTTTTTAGTTTCAAAAAAGTTGTTCTGGAAATATTCTTGGAATTGGAAAATTCAAAGTCCGAAAGTCCTAGAATTCCCGAAGGCTCCACGGAGTTCGGAGGGGGTCCACAGGGGGGCCACACCATAGGGTGGCGCCCCCCAGGCCGTGTCTAGGGGTGGTGTGGGCCCCTCGGGCCTCCACCGCCTTCGCCCTTTCGCCTATTTATACCCCCCGATACGTCAACCCTAAAAATATACCACTTCGTCCCGAGAAACACCCTAGGCCGCCGTCATCATCATCCCGAGATCGGGAGGGTTCTGGAGCTCTCCCCGGCAACCTGCCGGGAGGGGAATTCATCACCGGAGGGGTCTACACCACCATGCCCTCCTCCGAAGTGATGCGTGAGTAGTTCATCCCTGGACTGTGGGTCCATAGCAGTAGCTAGATGGTTGTCTTCTCCACTTTGTACCTCATGTTTAGATGTCGTGAGCTGCCCTACATGATCGATATCATCTTTATGTAATGCTACATGTTGTGTTTGCTAGGATCTGATGAATGTTGAATGCTATGTCTTCTGATTATGAATCTATCATGTTATCTTCATGCATATGTTATTTATGATCTTGCATGCTCTCTGTTATTAGTAGATGCTCTGGCCAAGTAGACGCTAGTAACTCCAAGATTGAGTATTTATGCTCGATAGTGGGTTCATGCCTCCTTTGCATCTGTGCTCGAGTGACAGAAATGTGACGAATGGAGGATGTGTTGTTACCATTAGGGAGAGAACAACAGTGTTTACCTAGTTTACATTGTTTACACTACACACTTTGCTTACTCCGATAATTTGTTTCTTGCAACTTAATACCCAACGTTTGTTCGGATGATATTCGGAGGGTGGATTATTAGACATAGATGCAGTTGGATGACGGTCTATGTATTCTATTGTAATGCCCGCATGAATCACATAATAATCTTTGTGTCTTGCATATGCACTACGGTGCAGCCTTCATTTCTGTCAATTGCCCAGTTGTAATTTGTTCACCGGACATGTTATTTATCTTTCACGGAGAGACACCACTAGTGAACTGTGGACCCCGGTCCATTTCTCATACTGATAATACACACACTGCTTTCACACTGCTTTCATACTGCTGCTACTGCTTTCATACGGTTATCCTTCTGTTTTCCACACCATACGTTTAACCTCTTTGTGTTCAGCAAAACCGGTGAGATTGACAACCTCACTGCTTCGTTGGGGAAAAGTGATTTGATTGTGTTGTGTAGGTTCCATGTTGCTTATGAGCCGGTAGTGCGTCGTGCCATCTCAGCTGCTTCAACCTTCTGAAGTTACTCCTTCCTCCTACTGGTCGATTAAACCTTGGTTTCTTACTGAGGGAAAACTGTTGTTGTGCTCATCATACCTTCCTCTTGGGGTTTCCCAACGAGTGCAAGATCTGCACCATTACCCGGACAAGCAAGTGGAGGATGTTTTGGGAGAACATCCCGCCCCTGTTCAAGATGAAGATCTTCCACCTTCCAGCCAGCCTAGCCAGCCCGATACATCCTTCCCGGATGTGCGGGAAAGGGCGGCGCCGACAGAGCAAGGAGAGTCGTCCTTCGTCAATCTCGACGAGGACACTCCGTATTTTTACGACACAAGTCCAAGGTAAAACAGGAAGTGTGCTTTGACGAGAATGGCTATATGCATCCATGGACGAAAAAACAATTCGTCAAAGCCCCCTGATCCGTCCTTGGCAGCAAGGAGGTTTAATTGTCTGGAATAACTATGCTTTCTCTACTCGGAAGGTCATTCAAGACGGCATTTGACACCTGGGGATCTCCTTTGCAGATTACAGCAAGGATTTCACCGATACGCTTTCAGGGCTCCAAAAGATGAGCCAGTTATACTTCCAGCCCCCAAGCATTAATACAAAAGCATTTTTTTTGTATTAATACTTTTTAGGATACAATCTTCTTCTTTTGGATTTCACCAATTTCTCTTTTCCGCTCTCTTTTAGCAATCCGCCGAAAGCATTAACATGGAAGTTCTTGAAAATCTTTCCATGAATAATAAGGAGGTGCGCTCCCTCCTCCAAATAATGGAGAAAAATGATAAAGAGCTTGTCGAGCTTCAGTAGCAATTCAATGAGAATGTTTGTAAGTATACGTTTTCATTGTATGCTTATCTGCCTTGCGAGTTTGTATGCTTTCGTGCTAACTATTTTTCCGTCTTAACAGCCTTGCTTGCTGAAGCGCAACGGACGCCGGAAATGCTCAGCAGCTCCAAAATGAAAACTGGAACTTCACAAGGAAAACATGAAGATCCAGAAGGAGATGGCTGAAAGCGGAAGGGCCTTGGAAACTTCTGAGGCTTAGCTAAAAGCTCAAAGCAAGAAAGACAACTCCACCATCTGGGATTTGGACTCTGCGCTTCATGGTCGCCTGGAGGAGATCACGGAGATAGACAAACAAATTCTCGGTATGTTTTTAGTTTTACCGGTTTTTCTTGCAGTTTCAAACTGATATTGTTCTTCTTTGAGTTATACTAACATTTGCATATTCCTACTTTTAGCAGAAAGCGATCCTTCTTATTCTTGGATAGAACGCATCCGAGCTTTTGGCGGCTTCCTCGAGAGCATGAAAAAATCTGGCAGGAAACTTGTTAGCAAGTGCCTTCGAGATAAGAAGGAAAACTATTCTGACATTGGGGAACTTCCCGCTGCCTTCAATGAAGTTATCAAGCAGCGGGAACCCTAGATGAAGTCTGCCGCACGCGGTGCATGCATGGCCCTTGGGCTCATGCTTATGCACTACCCCTCCGCGAAAACATGGCGCGTCGCAACCGACATCCCCTAAGACTACACCGAAGCTCAAAGGGCGGAAATTTTTGAATCCGTCAAAGGATATGCCTCCAAGATTGCTCGGATGGTCTCCAACACCATATTTTACCCGGAGGAAGAAATTCCAGCAACTCCGGAGAATCCGAGTGAGAGCAAGGACGATGACGAGTATGCGGACGCCGAAGAGTGATCATAGCTCTACATCTGTCCAAGGCAAAAGAATGCATTACTGCTTTTTACTGTAAAAACCAGTTATGTAATGCATTTATAAATGTATGCTTTTGTAAAACAATCAAGACTTTTGCGCTAATATAAATTATTCTTGCCAGTTAATTTGTCTTCTTTTCTTTTAAGTTCTCTGGTTTGTATGCTTTAACCTTTCTTAGTGTTTGATTGATTCCAAAAGTATGAAATCTTCACGCCGAGCAACCGGGTTAAGAAACCAATCAGCCTAAACTCGGAATCATGAGTCACACTTTGGCACTTTAACTTACTAATCCAGTGACCCATCAAACAAACCATCATATAATACTTAAGAAAAATAATGAGCTAAAAAGTATGAACTCGAGGCACGCGGGCAATTAAAAGCATTCAATTTTCTTAACTCCGCGCATGCAGGAAAAATTCGGGTTAACATTGAAGAAAGTTGAAATATAATTGGGAAATAGAAAAGACGGAACATACTTTGATGGTAAATGAAAGAAAAATAAAATGCATGGATTTCCGACAACTTTATTTCATGATCTCAATAATGTTTATGTAAAATAGGACTAGGTATAGAAAGGACGTAACTGCTGGATGCTCCAAGGCCGTTTTTTCTCCCCTAGCTCTACATCTATGTGTCTTTTCCTCTTGCAATTGCTATTTTTTTGGTTCATCTTCATCATCCCGAATATCTACAAGGTAATATGACCCATTTTTCATAGCTTTGCTAATGACGAAAGGTCCCTCCCAGACTGGGGCAACTTGTGTTTCCTTTCTTGCACCCTTCTTAGCACTAGTCACCTTCTTTACAAGAATGATGCTTGATTTTCCGGCCATGATATCACCATAAATCTTGCTGATAAATGGAGGATCTCTATAACACAAGTTCTCGATCTTCTTATAGAAGATCGATGGCATCCTATCGTGCAGATTCAGCATCCGCCTCATCATAAGCTTGCAATCTAGGGCTATCATTGATCATGTCCGTGGAAAGCTCAGCTTCTGCTCCATAGACCAGGAAAAAAGGCGTCTACCCCGTTGATCTATTCGGCGTTGTGCGTATGCTCCAAACCACGGAAGGCAATTCTTCTACCCATGCTACAACTGTGCTCTGTGAAGAGATGTTTCGAGTCTTGGGTGCATTCCTTGCAAGATTAAATATTCATACGCTCAACCTGGTCATTGGACCGTGGATGTGCCACCGATGCTAAATCAAGCCAAATTTTAGTTTGCCAGCAACATTTTTCCAACTCTCCAATTGCGCAATTTGTCCCGTTATCCGTGATTATGCTATGTGACACGCCATATCTCATGACAATGTCTATGATAAAATTCCTGGCAGTCACGCCGTCAAGATTTTTGATGGGTTTAGCCTCCACCCACTTGGTATACTTATCTACTGCAATGAGTAGATGTGTAAGTACGCCTCTTGCAGTTTTGAATGACCCCATCATATCTAGCCCCCAGAACGCAAACGGCCATGTAATGGGATAGTGTTGAGTGCTTGGGTCGACATATTAGTATGCTTGGCGTAATACTGGCATCCGACAAATGTGTTAACTATGTTCTTTGTGTCTGTCTTGGCTGTAAGTAAGAAAAACCCTGCTCGGAATGCTTTCTTGACAATGCTTTTTGATTGAGTGTGATGTCCGCAATCTCCGGCATAGATTTCTTGCAGTATCTGTCGTCCTTCTTCCGGCGAAACACAACGCTGGAAAATTCCGGATGTGCTATGTTTATACAGAGAATCATGAATTACCGTGTATCCTTTGCAAGACTTCGCCTACTCCATCCAGGAATTTTTGATCAACTAAGAAATTTAGGCATGGTACCGTCCAATCCGGGATTACGAGCAGGATCTCAATTGACTCGGAAATTAAGGGATAATCTACATCTCCGCCTTTTACTGATGGTTCGTACAAATGTTGGACAAAAACACCAGGTGGTAATGTTTTTACCCTTTCTGAGCCCATTCGGGCTAAAGCATCTGCGTTCCAGTTTTCATCCCGTTTTACATTGTTTACCTCAAATCCTAGGAAGCATATGGCGAATTCGTCGACACTTCTCCGATATTCCGCCATTATGGGGCTTTTAGCATCCCATGTCCGGTTAAACTGGTGATGTACTAGATCCGAGTCGCCATAACATAGTATGCGTTTAATGCATATTGTTGCAATATGCAAGCCGTGAAGTAGTACCTCATACTCTGCCACATTGTTGGCATTGAAGTGAATTTGCAACACGTACTCCATTTTGTCGCCTTTTGGAAATTTGAGCACCACACCTGCAACAGCGCCTTCTTTTATTTTGGATCCATCAAAATGCATGGTAATTCTGAATCTAGCATTGGCGTGTTTTCCATGGCTTCTGTCCAATCGGCTACAAAGTCTGCCAACAGCTGGGATTTGATTGTCGTCTGGGGTAGGTACTTAATGTCGAACGCAACAAGCTCAATGCCCCATTTGGCAACTCTGTCTATTGTATCCATATTGTTTATGATATCCCCTAGTGGTGCTTTATTTACCAGTATTATGGAATGCCCTTAGAAATGATGACAGAGTTTTCGTGATGTGAAAAATACGCCATATGCCAATTTTTGATAATATGGATACCTTTGCTTCGAATCCGAGAATACTTCACTGATGTAATATATCGGATGTTGGTCTAGAATACTCTGTTCTTTTTTCTTCCTTTCCACAATTATCACCGCGCTAATGGCCCTATTTGTTAAATACAGTAACATGGGATATTCCTCCTTTGGGGATGCCAAAATTGGAGGTTTCGGTTAAGTTTCTTTTAGCTGGATTAGCGCTTTGTCTGCTTCTTCTGCCCATACAAATTTGTCGGATTTCTTCAACAATTTGTATAATGGCAGAGCTTTATCACCAAGCCGGCTTATCAACCTACTTACAGCGGTTGCGTAACCCGTTAATCTTTGGACATATTTTAGGCATGTAGGCCTTTTGACGTCCAGGATTACTTTTATCTCTTCCGGGTTTACTTCGATTCCTTTATGAGAAACGATGAAACCCATAAGTTATCCGGACGGAACTCTGAATACACACTTTAATGGATTCAACTTCATTTTGTAAGTGCACAAATTATCGAAAGTTTCTCGTAGATCTTGAAGGAGCGTATGCTTTTCCTTAGAAACGACAGCAATATCATCCACGTAACCCTGGACGTTTTTTTGCTATTTGATCATGCAAGCATCTTTGCATGCAACGTTGTTACGTGGCTCCGGTGTTTTTCAAGCTAAAAGGCATGGTTATGTAATAGTATGTCCCATAGGTCATTATGAAAGAGGTTTTAATTTAATCCTCTTTCTTTAGGCGTGTTTGATGATATTCGGAATAAGCGTCGAAAAATCATCAAAGCTCAGAGCCAGCAGTGGCATCTATTATTTGATCGATTCGTGGTTAAGCGAATCTATCTTTCGGACACAATTTGTTTAAACCGGTATAATCTATACACATCCTAAGGACAGTAATATCTTTCTTCGGGACTAATACCGGATTGGAGGAGCAATTAGTATGAATAACTTGCCAGATAAAATCAGCTGCTAAAATCCAGATTATTTCCTTGCCTATAGCCTTTCGTCTTGTTCCGTCGAATCAGCGGAGGCCTTGTTTGACGGATTTTGATCCTAGAAAAACCGTCAATTGGTGCTCAGCAAGTTCCCGAGGTACGCCTAGCATATCAGCAGAACACCAGGAGAAAATATCCCCATTCTCATGGAGGAACTTGATGAGCTTGTCTTCCTACTTGTCAGACATTCATGTTCCCACAACTACAAACTTATGTCACATCCCAGATTTTGGAACACTTGTAATATAGATAAGGAAGGCAAATTTGAGAACCAACAAAAAAATTGTAATATGTTTGTGTGGACAACATATGTATGTTGTCGCACCCGGACTTCTAGGGGATACTCACAGTCCGTTAAACAGTAGATAAATGGCTTACGGGGCATACCGGCACCCGCATCTCAATATGAGCAGGCCAACACGTGAACGTGTGACAACCATTATCTTACTATTCATCGTCTGCGCAAACCATCCCATAGAAATCCAGATACTTCCGTTGACGTACTTCAAAAACATACACACATGGTACGTCAACGGCATTGGAACAAGTGATATCACAACAGATCTCTACGACACAAAAGATGGAAATAAGTTGCAAATAGATCTCATTAGAGCAGAGATAGCAAATACAATCATCCAGAGGACACATGTCCCAACAATTCGGCATTACATCACAGTGGAAGCATTCAACATGTCTGAGTACAGACAAGATCCAAATAGGCCTAAGAGGCCGGAAACGAAAAGACGGAGCCCATCCACGAAGTCTCGGATCCTGCCCGGGTCCGCTATCTACTCGTCAGCAGTCTCGTCATACTCCACGTAGTAGCCACCATGGGGATCCTCGGAATCGTAGTCTGCGGAAACCACAGCCCCAAAGGGGTCAGTACATAAACGTACTGGCAAGCTAGACTCACAGTTCACCAAAGTGTAACCCGTCAACACCAAGCACAGATGCTTTGGGTTCAACGGAAGAAAGGGGATATAAAGGATGCTGCAACTGGCTGCTCTAAACAACTACAGAGTTACTACCACTTCCGGCTATCAGAAAGGAGATAAGATCGCGTATCGTAACCAACTATAGTGTCGTGGGATTATCACGGCAGATGTTACCGGGGGTAACTGATCTTGGGGCAAGACGACACAGGCGTTTGGGAGAGGGTTTAGCTCAGAGGAAAACATGGTGGAACTCGATCTGGTAGCCGGCAATCAAGTCGCCGAGTCTCCGATCTCAATATACTAACTCGATCTCTTGTATACACTGGATGCTCGATATCAAGCGGTACTACTAGGGTTCTTGGATCTCTCAACTAGTCCTAGGGGTCGGTTTATAAAGCACCCGCACCCCCCGGCTTGTCCTCCAAGACACACCCTGGACCCTACCCGGACACGGCATGCAAACCCTAACCTTCCTTTACCGTAACCCACAATCCGGGTTACTAGGCCTACAGACTTGGGCCTTCCGGAAGTTTCTTTATCCTTAGCCGGATCCTGCACAGAGTCCTTTGGGACGGATTACGCCTTGGAGTTGGCCTACCGGGTTATTATCCCTCCATCAGTAGTCCCCAGAATAGCTTGGGCTTCACGGATTCTTCCTTGAAGTGCTCGCTATTCCCTGCAAAAATACCAATCTCACAAATATATGGAGGCCGGGTTAAGATGCTTTGATAAATAGCTAGGCCCAACTCCATGGTGGCCATATGGTAACCCGGCTCTTCTCCAAATACCCGGCTTAGCTTTCCGGGTCTAAGCCCTGATAAAAGTGTCAAGATTCTGCACTTTACTCGATAATTGACCTTGATATTATGAAGAATAACTCCTTCTTATTTCTGCCCAGATATCACGTTCAACACTTAAAGCATATTTCGCAAAATTCAAACAAATAGCCGTTACTCCGCAATCCCCGGCTCCCGCTCGCCGAACCAAACTTATCCACATGAACTATTATAAATATGCCCGTAGGGGTAACCCTAACCCCAACGGCTCACTTCCCCCCATTCCTCTTCCTTTCTTCCTCCGCGCTAAATCTCACAGAGCGCCGCCACGGAAATCCCACGCGCATCTCCGGAGCCTATTGGCCGGCGGCTGCGTTCCACCACAGCTCACTCTGCACCGCCGCCAAGATCCTCCGCCAAACCCCCAACCGGTCCGCCGGGAATCGCAAAGGGGCACCAATCTTGCGCGATTTGCCTCCGTCGAGCTTCACTTCAATCTCCTCTAGTAAGATTCTTATACCCATTAATTGGCCTCCGCAATTTCTTGATTTTCCTCAAATTAGATCTAGGTCAACCCGCCGGTCATTTTCCCGGTCATGCCGAATTAGATCGCTTGTATTCATTCTAGCTCATCCAATACATGGGATATAGACTTTATTGCGTTTTCCTACCGCCCACATTTGTTAATTTTACCGCAAATCTGAAAACGGAGTCTCCAATCTGGGCCCGGGCCACTCAGAGTTTCCGCCCTTATCTCTGTCACCCGGAAAATCCTCCCCTTTCCGGTTCTTTTTATTCGCAATAAGTGCCTGTGCAACCATTCATCGTCCTCAAAAGCTCTCCCAATGCATAGACCTCCATAACTTTTATTACGATGCTCGATACCCGGATAATTCGAACCTCACTATGCAGATTGACACCCGGATAGTATGCAATTTCCATGTCTCGATATCACCCACCGATACTCGGCCAGCTCACAGTTTCTGTGTCTTATTCCTTGTATCCTTCTACCTCGTGCTTTGCAGGTCAACCACATGGCTCCCAAGAAGCAGGGAAAAACACCGACCAAGGCCAAGACCACCAACTCCATATCCGCCAACTGGGCGCGATCTACGGTCACCAAGGCCAAATTAGAAGAACTGGTCGAGCTAGGAATTCTTCCCCCTCAAGAGGATATCTAGTGGAGGGTGCCGGGTAAGGAGACCCGGCCTACACCGGCAAAGGATGAGGTAATATGCTTTGTAGAGCACGTGACTCGGGGCTTTCGTCCTCCGGGTCACCCCTTCTTCCGCGACGTCCTGAGCCACTATGGCCTTCGTGTATTTGACATAGGTCCTAATTCTGTGTTAAATATCTCCCACTTTATCGTCCTTTCCGAGTCATACTTGTGCACTCCGCCAAGTCTGGCTCTTTTCGTTGAGCTTTTCCAGTGCAAACCGTGCCGCGAAAGCGGTGACGGGGCACTTCTCGCTTGCGGCGGGGTTTCTATCCAGCGCCGCAAGAATTCTCTGATGCCACCTCTTACCCTTAACTCCCACGTCAAGCACTGGCAGCTCTCGTACTTTTACTGCCACGACCCTTCCCCACCCGGCCAAAAGAAACTGCCGGGTTACTCAGAGGGCCTTCTTGACATCTCTGAGAAATTTAATGCCTTTGCCCCTGACTCGGACAGGGAGGCAATTCAACCTCTGCTAGCCAAAATCACCACTCTCGCGGCCCAAGGTCTCATCGGGCTCAACCTGGTGAAAACTTGGGTCGACTTCCGGATTCAACCCAATTCCATCCGCACAAAGTTAATGTGCGAGTATTCAGGGCAAACCACGGACCCGCTCCGGTACTCTGACAACAGCTTCGCGGCTGGTGACACCCATAAAACTATCAAGGGTTTTCTGACAGAAAAACTTGAGGTAATCCGGAACATAGCCGGGTTAGAGCCCTTCACACTCGAGAACCCAGCCCCCAAGGTGAGGATCCAATTTTGACGTCTTTACCCTTGCTCTTTCCACTTGATACAGTTGATAACCCTTGTACTAATACTTTTATTTCAGGCTGATGATGATTTTTGGAAGATCAACACTTCTCCTAGCTCCGAGAGTCCAGAGGAGCAAGAAGAGGCCGTTAACTCGGACGAAGGTGCTCTCCGGATTTTACTTGGTTCCTTTAAGTTCGTCGCAACTCCTTCATTTTCTAACTAACTTTGATGATATCCAGAACAAGAGGAGGACGACGAGGAAGAAGAAACTGACGGCAAAGTGGAATCCGCCAGCGATGAAGACGAAGTGGAGCCGACAATCAAAGTCGGATCTAAGAGAAAACCCCGAGGGGTCGTCTTCAAGGTTTCATATCGCCTCCTTGTATTCAATTCGTATTCCTTTGGTGATATATATGAGCTAACTTGGCATTATTCCACTGGCCGTATTTGAAGGAGTCGCCTATGACCAAGCGCAGAGCGACTCGGAATTACCCGGGTGATGACGCTCTTAACCCGGGTACTTCGTCGTCTCCGGCTCGGCGCACCGGTATTTACCTTATCCTTTGTCGGTAGAAACAATCTTTCCGAACCATTCTCTTACGAAATCTCACTTGATATTATTCAGATTCGCCCGGGTCTGGCAACGAATTCCCTTCAGACTTTGCGGTGAATCCCGGGTAAAGTTCCTTTTCTGACGTTCTATCGCATTTTCATCACCCTTTCCTGATTGCACACTGACTGCGCACTCTCACTATCTGTAGGGCCACTGTCGTTATTAGTGACCAAGAGGATATGGCAACCTATAACCCGGGTAAGGGAAACCCAGCTGATAAAACAACAGCCGAGTCTAGCGGCGAAGAACAATCGTCACCAATAAACCCGGGCACACAAGAAGCCGAGTATCCGATCGCCTCCCACACAAGCAAGAAGAAAAGAGCTGCAACCTTGGGTGCAGGAGAAGGAGCATCGGAGTCCGACATTCGAATGACCCGGGTGCCGCCTCCCACTAAGAAGAAAACTCCTTCTCGGAATTTCCAAGGCCCCGGGTCCTCTGATACGGGTAATGACACTTCTGATCAACTGATGGACACTCTCCTCACTATGAAGACTTCAGAGAGCAGTATTCTGGAGGGCATGGCCGCAGAGCACCAGGTAATAATACTTGATATCTCGTAGTGCACGCCTAGTCCCCAAGTGCCGAGCATGACTTGCTGAAGTTGTGCTTGGTACTTTACGCAATACTCAGCTTGCCATAATATCCGACTGATACTTGTGCTCCTTGCTACTTACAGGCGCAGATTACTCGGTCTGATGAAATTTTGCTCAAAACCGAGCAACTTCTTCTTGCCGAGGTAAAGCGGAGAGAAACCCTCGAGGATGACGTGGAAAACTTGAAGAAGGATGTTTCTAAATACCAGAAGAAGTGCAATACCGCTCAAACCGCACTGAAGAAACTATCGGACCAGGTCACCGATACCTATCAGATCTTGCTTAGTAAGTTTTTGCTGCCGACTGTCTTCGTGCCTTTACTTTATTGTATGATACTCGGGATCACTAATACGTCCTTCCTTTGCTTCAACTGCAGGTGCCAACCTTGCGGCCCCAGAGGAGGATGCCCTTGCAAAGGCTAAAAATTTAAAGACTGTGCTCCGGACGTTCTTTGCCGGCACGAAATTTATATTGGACGCCGTGAAGTGGCCTACTGAAGTATACCCGGGTGAAGAAAATCTCATCAAAGCCTGCTCCACCGTGCCTGGCTGGATTGAAATATGGAAACGCTCGTCATGCCGGATTGGTATGACCCGGGCCTTTACCCTGGCTAAGGCTTACTTTCCAAAGCTTGACCCGGCAAAAATAATATCCGGGTTTCCAGAATTTAAAGCGGATGGTTCCAAGTTTACACCCAAGGACTTCAAGGCCATACAGTCTGCAGTGCGTCATTCGGCCACCACTTTGGCCGATAGTATGGATCTGAACACGATTATGAGTTCATACGACGCTGAAGGCAAAAAATTTACAGAGGAAGCACCCCCGCCTTTTGATATTTTGGAGAAATGGGCTGCTGATTCGGCTAGGAAGAGGGAAGCAACTACGAAGAGAGAGGCCGAGTTATCAGGTCCAGCCACCTCTACCCCAGCTGTTCCTCCACCAGTCCGTCCTGCCGCAAGGAATCCGAGTGATGATGCCGGAAAAAATCAAGTCCAGGAGCAAGACCCGGAGGGTAAGGGCAAAGATGTGGACTCTACTCAGGAAGCCGAATGAGCAAAACGCCACAAAAATACTTCAATCATTTGATGTTTTTACTCAAAACAAGTATTCTTTTGACGGTGCGCCTGTGCACCCTTGATACTAGTGTCGCAACTTGTAACGCACTTTAATTCTGTGATACACCTCGTGCCTTTCTAGGCCTTTTGATGAACTTGATACTTGTCTATTTTTGGACTTATTCTTGATATCCGACTTTTTTATTTCCTTCTTTATTTCCGAGTGTCGTGGGTTTTGACAGGTGGACTTTTATTTAAGTCCCCTAGTCCCCACGACTCGGACGTTGGGGTCTTTCGAGCTTAGCAACGAAACAGCTTGATTCTGTTTCGAAACCCACAGTCCCCAAGGCCCGAATATCCGAGTCTGTGGTGTGTGGTTTTTTCGAAGAGAACAAACTTGTTGTCGCTAAGTCGAAACCCGGAATTGTTTCATGTAGATAATGAAGTCATGCCTGATAATCGTTGAGTTTCCAGCTATTAGCCTTGTACTCTGCATAACTTGTGGTTTAGATGACCCTTTTGACTATCTTGTACTGTAAGCCGGCTTTCGCGTGGATACCATGTTGTTACATCTATACGAAAACAGGGTCAGACAAGTCCCATTGGGCTTCATGGCTGATTGTAATCGTAAGCGAGCAAATCATGCCACTTTAGTGCGAGTCACATCGAGCTTAAGTAAGAAAAGTCAAGAAAATTTGGCTCCTTTGTCCAGTTATAAGATTGCAGCCGTACTCGTTTGCGAATAATCAGCCCTTATAACTTATAGGCATCAAGGCCGGGTCTTTGGGTTTGTGGCTGCGCTACTTGAGCAACCAGCCCCCGAGACCTATATATACTCAACATTCTTAATGATACTGATGTATTGATGTCACATGGATACTACTTTCTTGTAATCGGAGTAAAGGTTGTAACAAGATAGGACTTGATAACCATCTCTTTATTGATGCGAGAAAGTTTGGATCAGCAGGCCGCCTCATTAAAAACCTTCCAGTCCCCTTAGGTACCCTGGGTAGGAAAAGAGCGCGTCTGAAACCTGCTGCCCGTTACACTGTTTAGTTCTTCTTGGGCACCGGTCCCGGGCTGGCGTGACCGATACACATTCTCCACATGTTGGACTTTTCATGATGAGTACCGGGTTTACTAGCCAACCCGGGTGAGGTGTTTCCATAACGTGGCTGGTTGTGAACGGCCGTGCAGTTTCTTCTCTTATAGCGGATTGTTTGGGGGAGTCATCCTCGATAAAAGCCACCATTTTAGTATCTTGTGCTACCTTGGACTTTGCTCTTTCGCCTTCAGTACTCGGCCTTTTTGATGTGGTTCTGTCCTCCGGGTCTGCTTGAGACCGGTAGTGCTTGAGTTCTTCTTTTCTACAGGCTTGCTCGGCCATTGCTGCGTCTCCTTCATCGCATTCAGCTGCTATGTCTCGATTTCCATGTATGGTAATGATCTTCTTGGGACCCGGGATTTTTAGCTGTAGATACACGTAACACGGCCTAGCCATGAATTTGGCATAAGCCGGCCTTCCGAATAACGCGTGATAAGGACTGCGCAATTTGACCACCTCAAAGGTGAGCCACTCAACTCGATAGTTATCCTTTGACTCCCCAAAAGCTACCTCCAATGCGATTTTTCCCTCGGGGCACGCTGAATGACCCGGCACTATCCCATGAAAAATTGTTGAGCTTTTTTGTAGCTGAGACTCCTTGAGGCCCATGCGTAGGAAGGTTTCCCAATACAGTATATTGATGCTGCTTCCACCATCCATCAAAACCTTTTTCAGCTCATACCCATTGACCTGCGGTGCGACTACTAACGCCAAGACTCCCGGGTGTTCTACTCTTTCCGGGTGGTCCCTTCTGCTCCATGTTACATCTTGTTCTGACCATCTCAGGTATCTCGGGATAGCCGAAGAAACTGAATTGACCGCTTGCTTCAATACCTTTTTGTCCTTGTTAGAACCTCCTGTGGTATGCACATGATATTGACCCAACTGTTTGGGGTTAGCCTGGAAACCTCCTGCTCCCCCTTGGTTATTACCTTGATTTCCAGCTGCCGGGTTACCGGCTGGGGGTGGGCCGTTGCCCGGATTTCCCCCTGGACCCGGTCCTCCTCCCCGTCATGCACCTCGCATAGCTCTGTTCACTTACTCATTTTTTCATCTTTGTAAATCGGCACACTGCTCCAAGGAGTGGTTAGCTGGCCTGCCGTTCCTGCTGTGCTTCGGGCATGCCATTCTGAATATGTCCCAATTGTTACTCGGTCTTGGTGGTCCTTGATAGTTTCCTCCATTGTGACTACCTCCGTTGAAATTTCCTTCTGCTCTGGGTCTCGAAGACCCGGCCTCTGTGTTGGCGACAAACTCGGAGCCTCCTTCAAACGGGCGCTTGTTCTGGCTATTTCCGTTATTACCCGGTGCTGATCCATTGCCGGTTCTTCCACTATTACTTGTGTTTGCTTTTACCTTCTTATCATCAACTTCCTCCTCTGTAGTATCTGTCGCAGCGTGTTTGTTGCACGCATCCATCAATTCTCCCATTGTAACCTCCGACGCATTCCGACTAGATTTCATGCGAGTTAACTTTTGCACTAAAGGTATATACTTGCATGTTTTTGCCATAGCTTGTAGTGCATCCTTGGGCTGAATATCTGTGGACGAGTGAAGTATCTCCATAACCCGGCGCACCCAACTGCGCGCCGACTCTCCCTTCTTCTGGACGCATCGCTCTAGATCATCAATAGTGAACAATTTTCTGCACGTCCCATGAAAGTGCTTGACAAACGCGGTCTTCAATTCCTCCCAGGACTTGATCGATCCTTCCGGCAAATTGGTGAACCACAACTTTGCTGCTCCTTCTGACATCATCAAGTACATGAACTTGGCTTGGAGATTCTCGGATGCGTTGCGAATCGACATTGCCATCTCATAACTGCTTAGCCATGTTTCTGGATCCATAGTTGGCTCGTAATTCACTACTTTTCCTGGCTCTTTGAATTTTTTCGGGTAAGGTTCAGCTCTGATATTGTCCGAGAGACACTTGGGTCCTGCAAGAATGGTTGAGGCCGGCCTTGCTTGAGAAACGTGTGATCCAGCGGGGGGCGCGGCTGGGCGCGGCGCTGCGGGTAGTCCGTGCGCTGCAGACCCGGCCGCGGCCCTCCGAGCCCTGGAACTGTCCACAACAGCCTGTGCTGCTGATGCTGCCTGAACGCGGGGAGGAGGCGGCATTTGCTGCTGCTCTTCCCTCCGCCGTGCTGAACTTGTTTGGATATTCCCTTGTTGCTGACTGGCGTATGGCGTCCCGTGCATCCCACTTCTATGATCCGGATAATTGGCTTGCTGCGCCACCGCAGTGTGCAACAGATCGATTGCTTGCCGGGTCTTCTCTGCATGGGGTGACTCTCCCACGGGGATTTGATTTAATGCGAGTGTTGCCGCATACACGTTGTCCATGGGATTGTTGTAGTGACCTGCTGGTGTGCAAAATCGTGATGGTGGTGGTGGTGGTAGATCGTTGCCGGTTGTGACTCTAGTCTGTGGTAGGGGTAACCCGGCCCGCTCATTTGCCGGATTTGCCCCCGCTGTTGCCGGTTGGGGTGCGGTTCCCTGGTTCTCCACTGGTATCGGCTGATCCTGGGGTTTGATAAATAAAGCAGCCGGATTAATAACCCCACCCGTTGCTGGTAACCTAGTTTGATGCCTTTGATGTACTCTAGATGTTTCCTCTCGGAGCCGAGTTTCCAGCGCATCCAGCTCACGTTGCCGTGTGGCCATCCCTTGCCTTTCCGCTTCTACTTGCCTTCTTTGCTGTTCCAACGCACGACGAGCCACATCCAGATCCCTGACACGTTCTGCTGCGTTTTCTGGAGTGATAACCGTAGCAAGAACCGTGGGGTCTAGGATCAAATTATTATCGAATAAGGCCGGGTGACGCGGGTTCGAAGGACCCGCCCCTGGTGTCCGGTTTCCCAGGAATCCGAACGTATTTGCGTGCAACTCCTCGTCTGCTGCACGGCTGGTCACTGATGCCGATTCTCCATCAACCCGAGCCAGAACCGGGTCTCCGTTAGCCGCGCCCTGCTGCTGGGCCAATGCCTGAGCCGCCCCGACTGCTGCCGTGGTTGCGTTCTCTTGGTTGAGATTGGCCGCGGGAGCCGTGTAGACCGCAACTTGGCGTACGATACTTGGTGTAAATTCATGCTGTTCTTCTTCGCCGTTATTCTCTTCATACCGGTTCTCCAACAGATCCAGGATAGACTCGGTATCATCCTCTCTTTCGACCCGGTCTAGCGGGGTCCATGCCGGTTCCTCCGGCTGTTCCCACTTCGCGATGGGTTCTTCCGCCGGATATGTCGTTCCAATTGATTCTTCATCTTCTGATTGGATAGAGGTGGCTTCCCCTGACACAGAATCGGATCCAAAATTGTCAGGGATCGAACCGGAAGTACATACCATACCAATGAAGACGCTGATCCGGCCGATTGTCACGACGGATTCGGATTCGAGGTGATCCGATTCTGGCCCCCAGCCGAAATCGTCCACCGTCTTTTCTCCTTTGTGGTCGATGTAAATCTCGCCGACGACAAGATTCTCCATGTTCTTCCGAGCTTCTCCCGTGATGTAAACACCTTTGGACGCAGGCCCCACGGTGGGCGCCAACTGTCGTGGGATTATCACGGCAGACGTTACCGGGGGTAACTGATCTTGGGGCAAGACGACACAGGCGTTTGGGAGAGGGTTTAGCTCAGAGGAAAACATGGTGGAACTCGATCTGGTAGCCGGCAATCAAGTCGCCGAGTCTCCGATCTCAATATACTAACTCGATCTCTTGTATACACTGGATGCTCGATATCAAGCGGTACTACTAGGGTTCTTGGATCTCTCAACTAGTCCTAGGGGTCGGTTTATAAAGCACCCGCACCCCCCGGCTTGTCCTCCAAGACACACCCTGGACCCTACCCGGACACGGCATGCAAACCCTAACCTTCCTTTACCGTAACCCACAATCCGGGTTACTAGGCCTACAGACTTGGGCCTTCCGGAAGTTTCTTTATCCTTAGCCGGATCCTGCACAGAGTCCTTTGGGCTGGATTACGCCTTGGAGTTGGCCTACCGGGTTATTATCCCTCCATCATATAGCTAACCAACAAACAAACCCATCCTGGACCTCGCCCCTTATCCAAAGAAGCAATCCGAGGATAACTCACACAGTTGGATTAATGATGGTTCAGGTTATTGTGTCAATAAGCCTATTACTAGTCAAGTTGTTAATCATTGGGTGTAAGGTTGTTAATCATTAGGTTTAAGTTCTCCTGAGTACTTGTTAGCCAGTACTTTCACCAAGTTAACCATAACCGCGGAAAACACGGCTTCTCGAGAAGATTTAACCCTGCAGGGATGCACCAATTTGGCCGTACACGTATGAATAACCCGCCAGATGGGATGCCTCCCACCAAGCGGGGCACTCAACACAACTCAACTCTTCTTCGCATCAAGCCCAAAGCACCTTGGGCGCACGGCTAATCTAGCCCCGAAGAAAAGGGACCCTCATAGCACTCTAAGACCGTGTCCCCCTATATGCCGACTACAAAAGTTCCACCCTGGCCTGGGCTCGCAAAAACATGCATGCAGCAAATGGAAAACACGAACTAAATGAGGCGATTTGGACGAGATGCGAATCGAATCAAATTGAGGGGGGCGCCCATACTCGCTTCCCACATGCGGTTAGTGCGCTCATCATGGATCAGTAGACAAGACCCTTTTCCTATTAGGGTCGACACTAGCAGGCCTCAAAACCACACAGGGCCTCCTGCCGGTGCCTTATCATCAAATTATTATTTAATCATAACATTAGCATGATTGATTGATTAAACATCGAGCCCCCAGAACATAATAGAAATAGTAACAGAAAATAACGGGTAACAGACTCGAGCAAAACAACCCTAAGCATGCTAGTAAGACACGGGCTCCAATAATGGGGTTGTAGGAGTGGAGGTGAGGCAATATCAGGGTTCAGGGTATCATGTGATAGGTTCGTGACAGAAACAACTATTCATAGGGCTAGCAGAATAGACAACGGAAAGTATCGGTAACCAATGTTGAAAGGAACACGATGGTTCATGTGAGTGAATACTTGCCTGCAAACCCAGTAGCCTGGTACTGAGCTATATCCTTAGAAGGGGTGTCGTAAGAATCGTCGGTCTCAACGTCGTCGTATCCGAGAAGAAGCAAACAAACAATACAGAAAGATAAACAATCAATAACATGGCATAGTGCACAAACATGGGATGATGCATGACCATTAATTGATGCAACAAAACAAACTAGTGGACAAGATAACATAACATGATTAAAGGGACCCACATGCAATTGGGATTGCACATGAAAAGCCCATGAATTATGGTTGAATTAATTGTTCTACCACTAATCATCATGTGTAAGTGAATTAGCATGATGCATGGATGAGGAAAACAGCAAAATAACAACAATAGAAACAATTTTAAATAAGGTTTACCAAGTTTTGGAATTCCTTTATTAAGTTTTGGAATTTTGGTTACTTAAAGGTGTCACACAAGCATTTGTTGTTTTCATCATGTTAAATTGTTCAAAACAGATAACAAAGTTCATATTTGAAAAGAACACCAAATTTTAGGTGGATTACATGTTTAAATTATTGAAAAAGGAATTCAAATAAATTATTTATGAATTAAACAAGTTTAAGCAAGAATTAAATGAATTTAATTCAAACATGAACTTATTTGAATTTTTATTTGTTCAAAGCATTAAACCAAATTCATATTTGAAAAGTTTATGATTTTAGGGTTTGAAAACATATTTTATATGTCCCAAAAGAATTTGTTTTGATCAAGTTATGAATTTAACAATATTAAATGATTTAAACAAGGTTTAAATCATTTAACCAATTTTAATTATTCAAAACATGAAACAAATTTTATATTTGAAAATTTGGTTTAATTTTGCAAGGAAAACATATTTATTTGTTGAAATTGGATTTAAAATGAGCAAGTTATTATTTTGGCAATTTTAAAGGCAATAAACAAGAAATAGTTGTTTTCAGCAATTTAAATTATTCAAAACAGCAAACAAAATTTATATTTGAATAGGTTATTTGAAATAGCATGGAAAACATATTTTATTTGCATTAATTGGATTAAGTATGAATTAGTTATGGATTTTAGCAAATTGCAATTGAATTATTTGAATTCAAATTTGAAATGCATTTGGAAAATTCAAAACAGGAAACAAATGCTATGAGTAGATAGATAATTTAATTTGGAGTAGTGCACATATTTTATTTTTGTTATTTGGAATTATAAAACAGAAGTAATTTGCATTTTAGTTCCAGGGGCCAAACTGCAAAAAGAAAGGACTGATTTTGAAAACAGAAAAGGTTAAAACCATTTGTTACCGCACACAGAGCTACCCTAGCCACTGCCAGTGGGCCTAGGGCCACTGTGTGCTTGCGTGGCATCACGGGTGGCTTACAGGTGGGCCACTGGCGCGGGGATAAAATCCCAAAAAAAGGTTTGCGCCGCGCGGGGATCGAACCCTCGACCGGGCCTTGCGCGCGTGCAGTTGCTGCCACTGCGCTGCGAATCGGTTTCTGTCAGGTAAGGGGACGCAGCTAGGATTAGCTTCAGATTCGGGCATGTTTTGACTGAACCTGAAACTCAGGTACTGAATCTACTGACAGAGAGCGTGGTCGCCGGCGGCGCTCGTCGTGGCTGTGTGCTAGCTAGCGATGCGATGGAGGTGCTGGGGTGCTTGCGGGAGTGGTGGGCATTGCGCAGTGCAGAGAGGAGGGAAAGAGGGGGATGGCCGTGTGCTCACCGTGAAGAATCGGAGGGGAAGCAGCTCGGGGCAGTGCAGCTGCCGGCGACGACGGCGTGGATGGCGGCGGCGTTCCGAGGGGTCTACGGCACGGTGGCGGTGTCGCAAAGGTCGAGGGGTGCACGGGGACTCCGTTCCCGTTGTCAACCCGAGGGTGGCGAGGGCCTACCGGCGGCGATCGCCTCCGGTTCAGAGAAGGTGGCCCGGGTGGTGAGATACAGAGAGGGTGGCCGTGGCAGAGAGGGAAGATGGCGCCGCGGCGGTGAGAGGGGGTAGGGCTTAGGGTTTGCGGCAGAAGGAGGGGGTGGCTCTGTTTTATGGAGCAGTGGGCGCGTACGGCGAGCAATCGGAGAGGGGGGGAGAGATCATACGGTGGAGAGGCAGTCGTACTGCTGTCGTCAGCTCGAGGAGGAAGAAAGCGACAGAAAAAGGGGGTACCGGGCCAGAAGGTAAGGTGGGCTGGGGGGAAAAAAATGGGCCGGCTGCCCCCTCTCTCTCCTAGCTGTTGGATTTTTCTTTTTGTTATGTTTTTTTTTTGCAGAAATAAAAATGGAAGCAAATGATAAGTTTTAGGGTAGAAGAATTAGGGGAAAATTTTAGATTGACTATTTAAGTAATAGCAACAGCTAGCAAATTCTGTTTTTCAAAATGATCAAAATAAAAATGTGGTTTGGAATTTAATTCAAATTTGGAGGAATTTGATTATTGATTGAATTATTGAAAACAGGAATTCAAATGGCATGAACCTTTAGTTTGAAATAGATGGAAACAAAGATTAGAATGTTTTGGTAATTTCCATAATTTTCCAATTGGGTGCTGTTTGAAATTTGATTCCAATTTAAATGATTTTGAGATTAACTGATTATTGCAAACCAATTTTAAATGGGGTGATCAAATAATTTTGATTGGAAGCATATGATTAATAATTGTGTTGCAATTTTTATAAGATCAACATGGTTGCTGTTTTGGACAATGTGATTTGAACTTGAATGTGAATTGATTCAAATGAGTTATTAAATAGAAATAACAAGTTAATGGTTCTATTTAAATAGAAACAACTAGTTGTTTTAATTGAAACTTTTATTTGGAAATTTGTAACATAACAAGTATGAACAAGGCATTTGGAAATTGGTTTGGAATTTCAAATGTTTTTGGTATTAGATGAATTTTTGTTAGAAACAAATCAATAGCTTTGGAATCACAACTTTAATGGAAGCAATTGGTTGTTTTGATTTGAAATATCATTTTGGAAATTGTAACATCACAAGGATGAAACAAAAGGTTTGAATTTTGGTTTGAAATTCAAATAGAAAACAAAGGAAAACAAATGAAAACAGAGGAAAACAAATGGAAAACAAGCAAAACAAATGCAATGAACATGATGTCATGATGCAAAACATAAAATAACAGAGAGCAAACATTCTAATGGCTATTTTTCATACTTGGGATGTTACAAAACGCCCCCCCCCCCTTGAAGGAATCGCGCCCCGAGATTCCTGCTGAGAAAAGAAAAGGTCCGGATACTTCTTGCGAAGATCCTCTTGAGCTGTGACACGTGAAACACATCGTGCACCTTGGATAGTTTTTCTGGAAGTTCAAGATGACAGGCATTCCTGGCAACTCTTCTGGAAAGATGTCAGGGAATTTGGAAACCACCGGAACATTTTCAATTGAAGGAAGAGGTTTTGCATCGAGGGTGTGTAGTTGGATAGAACTTGATTCATTTGGATAATAGACTATCTGGAATGTGGTGATTCAGGAATGCTTCCTCGAAACAACCCCAGGTGATAGGAATGCCAGCTCTCATAGCCTGGTAGTTTTCGAAACAACAACAACCTTTCTGGCCAGAAAGACTTGATATTTGGGAAGTTTTGATTAGACGCCGGTAGCAGAACTGAAGTGGAAAGCAACAACAAGGTTTCAATGGACGAAAAGGATGTTGAGAAGAACAGGATATTGAAGCAACACCGGGAAAACACGAGAACAAAACACTCCTGAGGTACTACTGAAAAAAACCCATCCAGGCTTCTAAAGGATCAATATCTACTGCTTAAGGAAATAGAGGATCTGCTTCCGGGGCTTACACGCCTCCGTTCTCAATCGTGAGTAGGCAACATGATAAATCATGTCACAACCACCTCCATTCCTATGGTCTAGTAGATATAACTATCCTAAAGAAACCAGGATTCGTGAAATCCTAACTTGAAAGTTTAGATTAGAAGGGAAAACAACGTTGCACTTCATTACCAGAAAAGGGAGGGTGGGTGGGGAAAGAAATAAAAGAACAGAATTCCTACTCTCACGTTTCATTTTTCCTATATAGCTACAAAATAGTTTCTAGACTCAACTGCGACCAGTAAAAAGGGATCCTACAGGCAGACATGCTCTGATACCATTTGTCGCACCCGGACTTCTAGGGGATACTCACAGTCCGTTAAACAGTAGATAAATGGCTTACGGGGCATACCGGCACCCGCATCTCAATATGAGCAGGCCAACACGTAAACGTGTGACAACCATTCTCTCACTATTCATCGTCTGCGCAAACCATCCCGTAGAAATCCAGATACTTCCGTTGACGTACTTCAAAACATACACACATGGTACGTCAACGGCATTGGAACAAGTGATATCACAACATATCTCTACGACACAAAAGATTGAAATAAGTTGCAAATAGCTCTCATTAGAGCAGAGATAGCAAATACAATCATCAGAGGACACATGTCCCAACAATTCATCATTACATCACAGCGGAAGCATCCAAAATGTCTGAGTACAGACAAGATCCAAATGGGCCTAAGAGGCCGGAAACGAAAAGACGGAGCCCATCCACGAAGTCTCGGATCCTGCCTGGGTCCGCTATCTACTCGTCAGCAGCCTCGTCATACTCCACGTAGTAGCCACCATGGGTATCCTCGGAAACGTAGTCCGCGGAAACCACAGCCCCAAAGGGGTCAGTACATAAACGTACTGGCAAGCAAGACTCACAGTTCACCAAAGTGTAACCCGTCAACACCAAGCACAGATGCTTTGGGTTCAACGGAAGGAAGGGGATATAAAAGATGCTGCAACTGGCTGCCCTAACCAACTACAAAAACATGCTACAACCTCCGACTATCAGAAAAGGGATAAGATAGCGTATCGTAACCAACTACCAACTAACTCCAAACAAACCCATCCTGGATCTCGCCCCTTATCCAAAGAAGCAATCCGAGGATAACTCACACAGTTGAATTAATGATGGTTCAATTTATTGTGTCAATAGAACTATTACTAGTCAAGTTATCATTAGTTAGGTGTAAGTTGTTCTGAGTACTTGTTAGCCAGTACTTTCACCAAGTAATCCATAACCGCGGAAAACACGGCTTCTCGAGAAGATTTATCCCTGCAGGGTTGCACCAATTTGGCCGTACACGCAAGAATACCCTGCCAGATGGAATGCCTCCCACCAAGCGGGGCACTCTACACAACTCAACTCTTCTTCGCATCAAGCCCAAAGAACCACATGCTGTGCGTGCGCGGCTAATCGAGCCCCACGAAGAAAAGGGGACCCTCATAGCACTCTAAGACCACGCCGCCCTAAATGCCGACTACAAAAGTTCCACCCTGGCGCCAAGGGTTCGCACCTGCACATGCATGCATCAAATGGAAAGCCCGAACTAAGTGTGGCGATTTGGACGAGATGCGAATCGAATCAAATTGAGGGGGGCGCCCATACTCGCTTCCCACATGCGGTTAGTGCGCTCATCATGGATCAGTAGACAAGACCCTTTTCCTAATTAGGGTCGACACTAGCAGGCCTCAAAACCACGCCGGGCCTCCTGCCGGTGCCTTATCAGCAAGTTATTATTACCTCAAAATTAACAGGTTGTTGATTAACATCGAGCCCCCAGAACATAATAGAAATAGTAACAGAAAGTAACGGTAAGCAGACTCGAGCAAAACAACCCTAAGCATGCTAGTAAGACACGGGCACCAAGCAATGGGGTTGTAGGAGTGGAGGTGAGGCAATATCAGGGTTCAGGGTATCATGTGATAGGTTCATGACAGAAAGCAACGATTCATAGGGCTAGCAGAATAGACAACGGAAAGTATCGGTATCCAATGTTGAAAGGAACACGATGGTTCATGTGAGTGAATACTTGCCTGCAAACCCAGTAGCCTGGTACTGAGCTAGATCCTTAGAAGGGGTGTCGTAAGTATCGTCGGTCTCAACGTCGTCGTATATCCGAGAAGAAGCAAACAAACAATGCAGAAAGATAAACAATCAATATCATGGCATGGTGCACAAACATGGGATGATGCATGACCATTTAATTGATGCATCAGAAATAAACTAGTTGACAAGATAACATGTTTAAATGGACCCATATGCAATTGGATTGCATATAGAAAGCCCATGAATTATGGTTGAATTAATTGTTCTACAACTAATCATCATGTGGAAGTGAATTAGCATGATGCATGGATGAGGAAAACAGCAAAATAACAACAATAGAACCAATTAGAAAAGAAGTTTACCAAGTTTGGAAATTCACTTATTAAGTTATGGAATTTTGGTTCCTTAAGGGTGTCACACAAGCATTTGTTGTTTTCATCAAGTTAAATTGTTCAAAACAGATAACAAAATTTATATTTGAAAAGAGCACCAAATTTTAGGTGGATTACATGTTTCACTTGTTGAAAAAGGATTTCAAATAAATTATTTATGAATTAAACAAGTTTAAGCAAGAATTAAATGAATTTAATTCAAACATGAACTTATTTGAATTTTTTATTTGTTCAAAGCATTGAAGCAAGTTCATATTTGAAAAGTTTATACTTTTAGGGTTGGAAAACATATTTTATATGTCCCAAAAGAATTTAATTTGATCAAGTTATGAATTTAGCAATATTAAATGATTTAAACAATGTTTAAATCATTTAACCAATTTTAATTACTCAAAACATGAAACAAATTTTATATTTGAAAAGGTGGTTTAATTTTGCATGGAAAACATATTTCATTTGTTGAAATTGGATTTAAAATGAGCAAGTTATTATTTTGGCAATTTTAAAGGCAATAAACAAGAAACGGTTGTTTTCAGCAATTTAAATTATTCAAAACAGCAAACAAAATTTATATTTGAATAGGTTATTTGAAATAGCATGGAAAACATATTTTATTTGCATTAATTGGATTAAGTATGAATTAGTTATGGATTTTAGCAAATTGCAATTGAATTATTTGAATTCAAATTTGAAATGCATTTGGAAAATTCAAAACGGGAAACAAATGCTATGAGTAGATAGATAATTTAATTTGGAGTAGTGCACATATTTTATTTTTGTTATTTGGAATTATAAAACAGAAGTTATTTGCATTTTAGTTCCAGGGGCCAAACTGCAAAAAGAAAGGACTGATTTTGAAAACAGAAAAGGTTAAAACCATTTGTTACCGCACACAGAGCTACCCTAGCCACTGCCAGTGGGCCTAGGGCCACTGTGTGCTTGCGTGGCATCACGGGTGGCTTACAGGTGGGCCACTGGCGCGGGGATAAAATCCCAAAAAAGGTTTGCGCCGCGCGGGGATCGAACCCTCGACCGGGCCTTGCGCGCGTGCAGTTGCTGCCACTGCGCTGCGAATCGGTTTCTGTCAGGTAAGGGGACGCAGCTAGGATTAGTTTCAGATTCGGGCATGTTTTGACTGAACCTGAAACTCAGGTACTGAATCTACTGACAGAGAGCGTGGTCGCCGGCGGCGCTCGTCGTGGCTGTGTGCTAGCTAGCGATGCGATGGAGGTGCTGGGGTGCTTGCGGGAGTGGTGGGCATTGCGCAGTGCAGAGAGGAGGGAAAGAGGGGGATGGCCGTGTGCTCACCGTGAAGAATCGGAGGGGAAGCAGCTCGGGGCAGTGCAGCTGCCGGCGACGACGGCGTGGATGGCGGCGGCGTTCCGAGGGGTCTACGGCACGGTGGCGGTGTCGCAAAGGTCGAGGGGTGCACGGGGACTCCGTTCCCGTTGTCAACCCGAGGGTGGCGAGGGCCTACCGGCGGCGATCGCCTCCGGTTCAGAGAAGGTGGCTCGGGTGGTGAGATACAGAGAGGGTGGCCGTGGCAGAGAGGGAAGATGGCGCCGCGGCGGTGAGAGGGGGTAGGGCTTAGGGTTTGCGGCAGAAGGAGGGGGTGGCGCTGTTTTATGGAGCAGTGGGCGCGTACGGCGAGCAATCGGAGAGGGGGGAAGAGATCATACGGTGGAGAGGCAGTCGTACTGCTGTCGTCAGCTCGAGGAGGAAGAAAGCGACAGAAAAAGGGGGGTACCGGGCCAGAAGGTAAGGTGGGCTGGGGGAAAAAAATGGGCCGGCTGCCCCCTCTCTCTCCTAGCTGTTGGATTTTATTCTTTTTGTTATGTTTTTTTTTTGCAGAAATAAAAATGGAAGCAAATGATAAGTTTTAGGGTAGAAAGAATTAGGGGAAGATTTTAGATTGATTATTTAAGTAATAGCAACAGTTAGCAAGTTCTGTTTTTTTTCTTCAAAATGATCAAAATAAAAAGGTGGTTTGGAATTTAATTCAAATTTGGAGGCATTTGATTATTGATTGAATTATTGAAAACAGGAATTCAAATGGCATGAACCTTTTAGTTTGAAATAGATGGAAACAAAGATTAGAATGTTTTGGTAATTTTCATAATTTTCCAATTGGGTGCTGTTTGAAATTTGATTCCAATTTAAATGATTTTGAGATTAACTGATTATTGCAAACCAATTTTAAATGGGGTGATCAAATAATTTTGATTGGAAGCATATGATTAATAATTGTGTTGCAATTTTTATAAGATCAACATGGTTGCTGTTTTTGGACAATGTGATTTGAATTTGAATGTGAATTGATTCAAATGAGTTATTAAATAGAAATAACAAGTTAATGGTTCTATTTAAATAGAAACAACTAGTTGTTTTAATTGAAACTTTTATTTGGAAATTTGTAACATAACAAGTATGAACAAGGCATTTGGAAATTGGTTTGGAATTTCAAATGTTTTTGGTATTAGATGAATTTCTGTTAGAAACAAAACAACAGTTTGGAATTACAACTTTAATGGAAACAATTGATTGTTTTGATTTGAAATATCATTTGGAAATTGTAACATCACAAGGATGAAACAAAAGGTTTGAAATTTGGTTTGAAATTCAAATAGAAAACAAAGGAAAACAAATGAAAACAGTTGGAAAACAAATGAAAAACAAGCAAAACAAATGCAATCAACATGATGTCATGATGCAAAACATAAAATAACAGAGAGCAAACATTCTAAAGGCTTATTTTTCATACTTGGGATGTTACATATGTGACCATAAGTATCTATGCAATGCAAGTAACCTTTTCTTTCAAATCAAATATCATTTTTTCCTCATGATTACTATTGTTTCTGTGATGTTATCCATGTGATGCGTTGATGAATTTTTGTCCCAAGTATTGGATCAAGGTTGTTTTCAACTTAACAATATTATTTGGCTTTGTTTGAATCAATAAAACAAAATGGCAATTGAAAATATGAATGTTTTCTTTTAGTGTTTCCATTAAAGTTTATCCCTGAAAAACTAGCCAAGTACCATTTTCTAGCACTTGTTTTCTATACATTAGAGTATCCAATTTTATGTTTTCTTGGCATATAATTGTTCTATAATATGTGGACTACAAATCTATAAGATTGGTTTTATTTGTGTAGTTTTAAACCAAACAATTGCATGCTTGTTTTTGTCGAGAGAAAATGAGACAGAAAAACATATAATTTGGAAAACAGAGAAAAACAGAAACTTGACCTTTTTCCACCTTGTTTTCAAAACCTTCCACAATTCCAAAAATGGTTTAAAGGGTGTTTCTGACATTTCAAATCATTTTTAACATTCTACAACTTATAATTCCAAAATTGGAATCCATTTGACACTTTAAATGAGAGTGAACTTTTTGTTGAAAATGTCTATTTCCAACACTTAGCAAAATTTTACTAAGACTTTCTGAACTTTTCTGAATCTGTATTTTTACAGAAGTTTGATCAATTGTTTGATTTAGTTTTTGTGCAATTTGGGAAGTGAGACCTTTCCTAACCTATAGAACTATGTTTCTACTCTAGTTTTCATGCCTTGGATCCTTTTTAGATCAACCAGAGAGGGAGAGAGAGGAGTGGAAACTAGAGGGGACAGAGAGGAGAAAATCAGGGGGGCAGGCGCGAGCACACAGTGCGCGCGCACTGTGGCCACGCCGTGCCGCTGCCATGCCTCTCCTCGACGATGTGGTGCAGTACCCGCCCATCCTAGGCGTTAGTCTCCCGTTGCATGTCGTGGACACGCCCGGAGAGCACGGGCCCGTGCCAACTGCGACATGCCCGAGAGCGTGCCCACCAACACGACACCGCGCCGTGGATATAAAGCACCACCCACAGCACTGACTCGCCACACCACTCCATATCCCCACCGCACTCACCCCGACACGATCCATCGAGCCCGGTCGCTCCCAGTGAGCGACACGGGAGACGAACTTGCCGCCGGCCACCAGGAGCATCTCAAGAAGGTGGAGCTCACCTCGAGCAATTCCACCACCCCTTTTCGCCACAACCGTGCTCCCCGTACTTTCTATACCCTCCCTGACCACCTCCCATGTCCGTTCGTTTGCAAGGAACGCGCTACCGCGGTCGTGCTGCATCGCGCCGCCGTTTGGAGCCGCCTCGACCATCACCGATTGCTCGCCTCCACTGCATCGAGTACGTGCGACGTCCACGACCTCACGCCACGGCCCTGCATTGCCCCTAAATGAGCACACCGTCGCCTCCGTTTCCCGGCCGTGCTCCGATGAGAGAGAAAGATGGAGGAAGAAGAGAGCATAGGGACCATATATCTCGCGATCTACGGCCCCCTTTGAACGAGAGCGTTGCCGCGCAGCGCGAGCGCGCGCCTGCCAGCGGGCCACTTTCCGCGCTAGTTGGGCCGCGCTAGTCCAGATCTTGCCCGTGCCCGTGAGATTTTATTTCTTTTTTAAATGCCAGAAATATGAGCCCTAGCTTTGGGCCTAGGAAAAATAGAAAAAGGGGATTTATCCCAAACCAAAAATCATGCTAGTAGGTTAACATTTTCTTAACTACAACCAAGTGATAGATCTATATTGTGCAATATTTTTGCAGTAGTAATTGATTTGGCAGAGAATGTGTGTTAAAACATTTTGAGTGTAACTTTAAAAATATGAATTCAAAATTTTCGAACTAAATTGTTTTGAGTATCCCTTAGTGAAATCTAACAACAGCACTTGACCTTGCATCAAGGAGAGCTTCCTAGAGAAAAAACCATGCATTTTGGTAAATGTTTAGTGGGCATTTCTAGAATTTGTGTAGGTTGTTTAATGATTATTTTTGATGTGAATCCAACTGGATGAGTTTGTCTATGATTAGATCTACCTAATCCTAGCTTGGCAACACTTTTCAGTTTTTATTTAATCTTGTGTATATAGTTTTAAGTAAATACTTGTGTGTTAGATTCTTGTTTTCTAGCATGTGTAAGATTGTTATATTCTGTTATTATGATGTTTTCTTACAGAACTAACATGTTAGGAAAGGTCTAGCCTTGTTTTGTTTTTATTAGAACTTGTTTTACTGGTATAGTCATTTCCTAGATTTTCCTATTGTTTAGGAAAGTGTGGCATATTACTTATACGTTTAGTAGCTAAGTTTCTAGGTGTTGTTATGATGAGTCCAATACCACTTTGGTACTGATTTTATGATGTTATCATCTCTGTTAGCTTGCACTAATTTATAGGAAAGCATGAGTAGCATTTGCTTGATTGATTGCACCCTAGTGTTTTCTCTAGTATGAGTAGTTTTGTGATGATTTTTTAGTGGTCCACAAGTGTGACCATAGGCATTGTGACCTCTTGAATGCCTTGGAATGGTAGTGGAACACCCACTGGTCCCATTTCATTTTGGTGAGAAATACAATTTCTCCACCAGAGGCATATTCCTAGTAGTCTAGTTGTTGCTTATGTGTGCTTATTAATTGTTGCCTTTGGATTCCGGAGTGATGAATTGTTTTGTGCATTGCTTGTTGTATGTAATGCTTAGTACCATTGTTTGCCTTAGTTGGTTCTGATTGTGTGTCTTTTATTTCATTTTATGATGTTAGAAAATGAAGAAGGAAGTGTAGGAGAAGAAGAGGCTTATTTTCACTCTTGCTATTTCCAAGAGCAAGACTTGAACCAGTACCAAGGCAAGCCATCCTAATGCTTGCTTTTATTACACTTATCATTATCTATCATGCATGTTTTACTTCTGAAAGTTTCACAAAAATATGGTTAACAAAACTATTTTTGTTGTGGCTATTACTACTATTAATATTACTACTAACTATCACTTTGCCAATAGTCAAACTTAGTGTTACCAAGACCTTAGCCACCGTATGGTATATAAATAGCACCAAATTTAATAATATTGAAGTCCCTAAGTGGACAACCTAAAATATGCTTTTGTAAACAAATGCTTTAAGAAAAGCCCTCGGTGAAAAGGTGGGACCTTGTTCACTAGAGGTGGCAAAGAGGAATGTTTTTGAAATGGTTTACAAAGGACACATAACCTAGTCTTCGCTGGACAACCAAGACATACTGCCACTCTACCTCAACATGGGAAAGAGGCCTATCTAGAAACTTGTTCTTATTAGTGTGTGTTCTATCCAAGGTGCTATAGAGAATGAGATTCTCGGAACCGAAATGTCGCCAGGTGGGATATACGGGACATGCAAAGTGTGGGATTAATTTTCCCTCTGGCTGCAACAGTTGGGTCTCATGTCATGGCAGTGTGCGACACGGTGTAGGGGAGAATAAACCTAGTTGACGGGATAGTCATATACTAGCTTGACCATAGTGGAAAGTTAGGATCGTTTATCTGATGTTCGCATACTGTTGTGGACAGTCCATGGGCGATTCATGGCAGATGATTTGGATCTTGTGGATTGTGTACACCTCTGCAGAGAAAATCTATTCAGAATAGCCGCGTCCTCGGATATGGACAGGTGAATGGCCATGTAGCTAGTATTGTGTCAATGTTTTCAAAAGGATGCTTTGAAAAAGGACTTGTACCTGTGAGGTATTGGAAGAGGAACTGTGTACCTGTGAGGTACATATGAAGGAAAGTTGGAAGTTGTTTTACAAGAAGTTTTGCAAAGAAAACCTTCTTTAAACAAAGTTTTACAAAACCTCTTGGATATGCGATATCTACAAGAGAAACCATACTATTTTCTTTTGAAGTATCTTCTTCAACAAAGATATAGAGATGTCAAAATCAACCATGATGTATCTTTTATCCATCATGGATAGTGAACCCTATGTATAGCCTACCCACTCCACCATATAAGCATACTTGCATTCTATTAAGCTTCATGAAGGATGTCTTGCAGAGTACATTCAAATGTACTCATATTGGTTTCGTCCCTGGATATTTACTTGGCCAGAATACGAGGAGCGGCCTTAGAAGGAGTATTACCAGGAAGAATATTATTTCGACGACCATGCGAACTAGGCTCATCTCCGAGTCAGCAGCCTGTAGGTTAAGGCGTGACTCGTGTGCTACCACGTTGTGTTTTGCTATCTTCCGATGTGAGTGTGTGTTATTTGCCTTCCCTGCGTGGCAGTTGTTAAGACTTGGTCATGGACCATTTATGTAAGACTTTATTATTCATGTAATGGATGATATTATCTGTGTACCAACTTCATATGTTGTTCGCGGCTGAATGTTCTGGGATCGTGAATGTATCCATATGAGGGGTCTTGGACTTGCTAGTCTGGGGCCTCTATGTCGTGGTGAGGACAAGACAGATGCCATAGGGTGGCTAAAGTTTGGGGCCGATGGACGCTGTAGGTATTCAGAGAGGGATTGCACGTCGAGTAGACGCGCTCAAAAATACTTCAAACACCAAGATCTACCCAGGTTCGGGGCCCTCGTGTGGAGGTAACACCCCTACTCCTGCCTACCTCTCTGTATAATTCTCAACCGAGTAGCGAAGTTACAAACACTCTCTGGCCTTCCCACAACCGGGTAGCCAACTGCTAGCTCTCTCTTTGTGTACTGCTAAGACTCGCAATAAATGCACCTGGATCCAACGTCCCTCGCACAGGAGGGGGCTGGTCACCTTATATACTTGTGTCCAGTGAGTAAACTACACTTAAAAGTACACGAAGTGACAACACCACTGTGCAAACGTCGCACGCCTCTGAGTTCCCGCTGACGCCGTGCCAAAAGTCGCCGCGTCGTCCGGCTGTCAGGTCTTGTCCACCCTGTCAGCCGCTTAGGGTAGGTCACTGACATGTCATGTCCCCCTTGTCAGTGATAGGACTTGACAGGCGCCTACCCACACTGTACCCATGCGTCAGCACAGATAATCATGCTCCTAGTAAGTTGAACCGCACGCCCATACGGCTGCGGGATACGCGAGATCTCCCACAACGGCTCCATTGACTTTGTGCCCGAGTAGGATAGCTTCACATCTACTCGGACCATCTGAGTTCTAGCCGGTTGATCCAGAATCTCACTTGTATCTTCCCTTGGCCTTCAGTACATACCACCGAGTAGCGCCTACCGGATAACGAGTACCTGGGTAGCCGCCTACCCGGCAAACCGTACACTGATCACTGTTTTTCCACCAGTCTTACCCCTACTCGGGGGTAGCCCCCCGACATTAGTCCCCGAAGCTGCTAGAGTTCGGTGAACTTGTTCGCTGGGCCCTGCCAGTTTAAACCAAATTGCCTCTATGAAGAAGTGTGGCCGAGTTGCTCCTCAACTCGGACGCCCATGATCTCTACTCGAACTTTTCTTATTATGGCCTTTGGAGTTTTCTTCTTGGCACCGAGTAGACCACACGATGCTGAGTTCCACCGAGAACCCAACACTTAGTGAAATTTTCCGCACTTTGCCGCTCAAACTAGAGCGGCTCTATCTTCTCGTGTCCAGAGCGCACACGTGTCACGCAGTCGTACCTCCGACGCCTCGGTTCTGGCGTGACTGCGTGGCACGCGCCCATCACTGCGCCTAGGGCCCACGACCCGTTGTGTCACCTCACGCGTGCACTCGAGAGCCCACGACGCGCGTCGTGGGATTAACTGCGTCCGTTACACGCGCATTTCGCGTTGTGTGCGTTTCTAACGGGCGTGTTAACTCCCACGCAGCACGATTTTTCCCACGATCGATCCCAATTAGCAACTGCAGCCACGGTGAGATAAATACCCCCACGCCGCCCTCATTACCTCTTTCCTTGCATTTTCCTCTCCTTCGCTCTTCGCCTTCGCCTCCGCCGCAGAAAGACAGCACCGTCGCGAGCTCGCTGTCCACCACCGTACCACGCACAGAGAGCGAGAGAGAGAGAGAGCACTTCCGCACGCCTCCACCTTCGCCATCGTCTTCGTGCTCAACGCCTCCGCTCCTCCACCGAAGGAACCGCCATGGACATCGAGAATGGTGCCGGAGATCTGCACGAGGAGGAGGTGGCGCGGGCGTGCGCAGGCTGGGAGGGCTCCGACGTGACGGTGGCGGACTGCCAGTGGCTAGTCAACACGCGCCGGGTCCCTCCCGGCGTCATCATCCGCCCTCCTGGAAAGGAGCTCGTCCCCGCGTCTGAACCCGGTGAGTATGTGGTTCTCCTAAGCCACTTCAAGCGCGGGTTCGGACTTACTATATCCAAATTCATGCAAGATTTTCTTCGCCATTTTGGCCTCCAGCCACACCACCTACCAGCCAACGCGATAGCGATGCTTTCTACCCACGCTCCCGTTTGCGAGGCCTTCCTGGGTGTCTATCCCACTGTTCACACCTAGGCCAAATTCTTCTTCTTCCGTCAGCAAACTCTCCCCAATCCTTCCAATCCAACTGCCCCGAAGGAAATGACCTGGACGGGTAGCGCCATGATACTCCAGCGCTCCACTGGGCATCACCCACGGGTACTCGGCCTGGAGACTTGCCGTAGATGGCAAAGGGGCTTTCTCTACGTGAAGAACGCACCCCCCTCCCGCGCAGAAGGAGAGGAAGCTGAAGACTTAATCAAGCTTCCCGAGTTCCGAAACGTCGCCCCCATCGAGATGCGGAATTGGGGTTACAACCCCAAGAAGACGGTGAAGGACGCCGTTCAGGTTGACGACCGCCTACAGATGTTGGTGCAGGAAGGACTCCTCCAAGACGACCCGGTGGCCTGCTGGGTGGAGCGCCGGGTACTCCCGCTCTAACACCGGGTACACAAGATGTGTTATATGGGCGGCCCCCGCGACTGCACCCGAACGACCACCTTCGATCTCTCCAAAGCGGAGGTGTCGATCTGGGCCAAGTCCATCCTCCAGACCACGCTCACCGACAACTGGTTCTACGGCTTCGTGCCGTATAGCCGCACTAAGCGCATTCCTCAGGTAAGTTTTCCTCTCTGCATACTTGCTGATCTCAATCCTTTACTTCTTAGCTGTATACCGAGTAGAAGCTGCCTTAGCCTCTTATCCCCATCATGCTTTATGTTTGCATTTCAGACCGGGTAGGACTCCTTTGCTAGAATTTAGCTTAATATGCTTTATGTTGGCACGCTATCCAGAGTAGAGATTTCACCATTATACTTGCTTAGGACTTAGCCGCAAATACTCTCTGTTCGCTTGTTAGGCCGAGTAGAACTTCTGCTCGCGTTCCTCTTCTAGGACTTAGCATTTTGTGCTTTGTGTTTGCACGCTAGACCGAGTAGAACACCTACTCGGTTCTTTCTTCCAGGCCCTATCATTTTATGCTTTATGTTTGCATGCTAGACCGAGTAGAACACCTATTCGGTTCTTTCTTCCAGGCCTTAGCATTTTATGCTTTATGTTTGCACGCTAGGCCGAGTATGACTTCTCCATTGAGACTTAGCTCATTGTGCTTTATATTTGCACCTTTCAGCATATCGCTCTCCATAAACAAGAAGACAACGCTGTCTTCGAGAGGAACTAGCAGCCAGACCGGACCGAGGATGACGCGACAACGTTTGACATCCAGGATACACTCTGTATCCCCCGTGCCGGTCAGGACGGTAAGTCTCGAGACTATGCCTCTATTCGGGACTAGTCAGATGATGAAGAAGGTGACCGAGTTCACCTATTTGCTTGCTTGCAGCGTGCCCTGATCCTTGTCTTTTCTCATTTTGATCTTTGCTTCTTTCAATCACAGAAGAATCGGAACTGGAAGAGGGGGAGGAACCACTTGACGTGGCGCCTGTTTCGGTGGCCTCCCCCACCGAGTCGAGGAATAGAACGGGTAGCGGGGCACTCGATCCCCCTTCCAAGAGGATAAGGAAGAAGGCAGGCAACAAGCAGACTGCTACGCGCAAGAAGCACCCAATTGTCGACGGGTAAGAGCTTCTGAGTTGAACTGAGTACTTGCCTTTCGCAATCCTCTTTGTTTTCTCCCTGGACTTCTTCTTCTCTGCCCCCTTTTGACTCTATGTCTTCTCTTTTTGTTTTCTCTCAGCGATGCACTTGATGTCGAGGCTGCCACCACACCAGCCCCCAAGAGGAGCGCGCCACGAGACGTCGTAGAGCTCTCCGATGATGAGGGGAACCAACAACCAGAGGACAGGACACAGACGTCCTCCCCTCCTCGAGAAGAGCAAGATCTTGGCACCGAGATGGAGACCGAGCACGCTCCCGAGCAGCCGCAGCCCAACACCCAGCACGCTGCCCAGGAGCCCACCGCCGAGAGGCCACTAACGCCGCCAGCTACCTCCGCTGAGGAGACCACAGATATTGCCGCCGAGCAGCGGCAAGATGACACCGCCATGGAGCGGCCAGATCGTGCTGCCGAGCAGCGGGAAGAAAACACTGTCGAGGAGCGGCCACGGACCCCACCCGTGGAGGACCGGGTTGTGGAGCAGCCACCACCTCAAGACCAAGCACAGCCAGATGTTGTGCCGGTTGGCCAGCCTCAGGCGTCGCCAACTAAGAAGGTGCCTCCGCCTCTGCAGCAAGTTCCTGAGCCCGCTTCCAAGAAACTACCAGCACCCTCAACAGCAAAGATGGCTTCACAGCCAACCAGGGTGCAACCCAAACGGGGTGCAAGGCAGACCGGTACGCAACCAGCCGAGAAGCAGCAGGCCGGGCAGCAATAGCAGACCTCTCAGTCTTTAGAGCCCCAGCAGCCAGGCGCTCAGCAAAGGTGGGCAGTCCGCGCAGCGGCTACCGCCACCCAAGAAGACCGACTAGCCACTCAACCAGCCCAAGCAGGCAAAGGCCCCTAATCCAAACACCAAATTGGTACAGACCAATATCAAATTTGGTCCTGTTGAAAAACAAGCTCCTGGCTCGGGCGCCAGTGTCACCAAGAAGCCTCCCACCTTCCCAGATTATTGGGTCGAGCTGCAGGAGCGGCATAAGATTAAGATGTCGCAAGAGGCCGAGCGGTTGGCCGCTTTGAAGGAGCGGAAAGCCCTGGCACGCTCCGGATCCAAGGGAAAGAACACCTCCCTGACCATTCGAGATAACGCTCCCCGCGTAGAGGATGAAGACGAGATCCCAGAAGACCTAGAAGTTGTCCTTGACCGAATAGGATTTATCGAGAAGACCTGGGACAGCACGAAACTTGGCAACGCCGCATGGGGCGGTGTTGAGTTGAGGAACCTTGACAGCTACCAGCAAGCGTGGAACAAGGCCGATATTGGTCCTGTTACCATGCCCGTGGCCTCCTCCAGCAGCACCCTGGCTGGTAAGCTGTTGTGTCTGCGCAAAACTGCTGAAGATATTGAAAAGACCCACTTGGTAAGTGCCTTCCCTTTTTTGATTTTTCCGAGTTGCTTTCCGAGTTGTCAGCTTTCTTCTTCTTAGACTTTGCCCTATCTACTATCCAGACCCCGAGATTTGGACCGAGTAGACAAGGCTCAACCGAGTTGCAGTCTATTCGGTCCGAATCTTCCCACTCACAATGCTTTTTGCTTCTCTGCATGAGAGCACCGAGGCCTGGACCAAGGTTTTCCGCCAACTCCTGTGGTTGCACCGATCAATCAGAGATAGGAACCGGGTGCTGGAGTTTGAGAAGAGAGAGAGGGATGCTCTGGAGAAGAATGCCACGGACACTACAATCAAGTTGTCTGTTGTTGAAAGTAAGTATCTAGCATTTCGGTTTGTGCGTTTTTGCTTACGCCCGTTTTCTGCTTTTACTCAATCATTGCCTTCTCTGCAGGTGAGCTCAAGGCGCTCGTTGATAGGCACCAAGACTGCGAGGTCATGGCTGCATCAGCGCAGAGCAAGATTTCCTCCTTGGAAGGTGAACAAATCCTTCTCTTTTCTTCACTTATTTTCTGTTGCTTGCTCACTTTGCTAACCTGTGGCTCTCCCCGCAGAAGAGTACAAAACCTTCCGAGAGAAACACCTGGAGTGCCTCACCCCGGCTGAAGTGCATCATCAAGTGCCGGTCTGAGAGGCCCAGCTACAAAACGAGCTGGACGCCGAGAAGGCGGAAGATGAGGAGCTCCAACTTGAGCTTACCGACGCGCTCAAGACTGCGATTACTGTTGTGAATGAGAAGACAGCAGTGGGGAACTGGGCTGCCATAGAGAAGCAGGAGCTCGAGAGGGAGATTAGATCTCTGAAAGAGAGAAATCAAACTCTCGAGGGCATGGTCAACAATTCACGCCGTCTCCAAGACAGGCACATCCGACTTGCTGATGACTGGAGGTCCCGACTAGGGGGCCTCGTCCTGGAACTGAGCTGTGAGTTCTTGCTATTCTTCATTCTATTCGGTCTTTGCCTTTTTGACTTCTTTTACTTGGTTTTTCTTCTTCCCGGTTCTCTTCTCTGACTCAAACTATCTTGCCCTGACCCAGATACCTTCCCGGACCTCAATGATGCAGCTGAGACCGCTGTGGAGAAAGCGAGAAGGGCCATGGCAGCTTCCGGCCTTGATACCGATCAGTCCACCAGCATCGATGATCACATTTTGAACATCAAGACTCGGGTGAAATCCCTCAAAGGTCTGGGCACCTCCATGGTATCCACTGCCATGAATCTGCACAAGTTATTCTGGCCAGAGTGACAAGTTCCGGACACGATCAACGAGATGGCAGCCAACTTGGACCATGTCAAGGAAGAAATGAAGAAGTGGTGTGCCTCCGCAGCCCGGGCTGGAGCGGATGAAGCCTGCACTTCATTCTATCCTGGTATGAAAACCTTGACCTTGACAGGATTGGCAGCCTCCGCAATGTTTCCAAGTGGACTGGCCGGGATGAGTGTGTCTTGCGCCGAAAAGAGGTGGCCTATGAGCTTGCGTCATATGCTGAAACCAACCAGTACATCGACGGGCCCACAGAGCCGGATACTGATATCGAAGAAGACGATGAGGAGAAGGAAGAGGCCGAGGGAGATGAAGGTGCTGGCGAAGACAAAAACTTGGGCGCGGAAGAGGAAGAGCACGAGGAAGCCGAGGAAGAGGGGACCGAGCAGCGCAGCACCGCGGAGGAGTCCGGGATGGAGACTGACCCGGAAATCGTCAAGCCAGCAGCTGGTTCGGACGAGGCCCAAGTTGAGTCGCAGCCCGCCGCACAGGAGGAGATTGTCACCACCGATATGGTGATCGAGAATCCCGTTCCCGAGTTGAGCGCAACCGGGGCCTCAACCGAGAACGTCACCCCCGATCTCTACCCTCTTCCCAATGCTTCCGCTGCTCAAGCCACCAACTCTGCATCCAAGCCGACCTTCGCTACTCCAGCTTCCACTACACCAGACCCTGTTTCCACAACTTCTGCGACCGAGCCCGTGGCGCCTACCAGCACCGAGACGGACACTACCTCATCCACTGTTGTTTAAATTCCTGCATTTTTATCCTCAAACACTTATCAGATCCCTGAGATGTCGGGTGCAGATGTAACAAATACATTTATGGTTCCTCTTGTTACTCAGTTTTAATTGTTTCTTTAGCAAGACTGGCTCAATGTCGGATTGCGTTAAAATGCAAGTCCCCGAGTTGCTTTTTTCATCCACTTAGCTTTTTTTCTTTGCTCTTACCTGTCACTTGTGGCTTTGTTGGTAGTCGAGACACAAGATTCCAAAAACCAAGTTTCAGATACTTAACCACTTAGAAATTTGCATGTTAACACTGCCCACCACTTAGCCGAAAAGAAAACAGAGAAGTAAAAACACCCTACTCGGCTGTTGTACTCTTCTTTCCTTAGTAGTTTTTTCATGTGTTCATTGAACTTTGACTTGTTCTCTTGCTTTCCATGAAGCCGGGTTGCGGACAGCAGCAGAGTCGAAGAGTTGGCCCTTGGGTTTAAACACACTACTTAACGTACGCGTGAAAGTTTGATTAGAAGAACCGAGTAGGCAAGGGAAATAAAATAAATGACACAGAGCAAGTTTTAGCACAGGCAGTCCCTGAGTTCGAATTCGGAGTGCCGACTTGAATTTAACTCGGTTGAGGAGTACATACAATGTCTTGCTCATGAATGAAAACGGCGGAGTAGAGCTACATTCCAGGGGCGTTTGGATTCCTCTCCGGATTTATCCTCCCTGTTCTTCTGTGGTGCCTGTGCATCGATGAGATAATAGGCATCATTGTGCAGCGCCTTGCTCACAATGAAAGGCCCTTCCAACGGAGGGGACAGCTTGTGCATCCCGGCTGTGCGCTACACGAGCCTAAGGACCATGTCTCCTTCTCGGAAAACCCTTGGGTTCACTTTCCGGCTATAATACCTCCTCAGATTCTGTTGATATACAGCTGAGTGGGACAGAGTTAACTCTCTTGCTTCTTCAAGCAGGTCCACATCATCTTCTCGGGCTTCTCTTGCCTCCGCCTCTGTATAGAGGGTTACTCTGGGTGATTCATGCTCAAGGTCAGTGGGCAACACGGCCTCAGTTCCATATACCAGGAAGAATGGTGTGTATCCGCTTGATCGGTTAGGGGTAGTCCTTAGACTCCACAACACCGCCGGCAACTCGTCCAGCCAACAACCAGGGGTTCGCTGTAATGGCTCAATTAGCCTTGGCTTTATTCCGGATAAGACCATGCCATTTGCTCTTTCAACTTGCCCATTGGAAGCCGGAGGGGCGACTAACGCAACGTCTAGTCGGATCCGCTTCTCTTTGCAGAACCTAGCAAAGTCTCCCTCCGCAAAGTTTGTTCCATTGTCCGTGATGATCCCATGCGGGTAGCCGTATCTCAGGATGATATCTTTCAGAAAGCTCACAGCTGTGTTTCCATCACACTTCCGAATAGGCTTCACTTCAATCCACTTGGTGAATTTGTCCACCATAACCAAGATGTGAGCCATGTTGCCTCTAGCTGGCTTGAAAGGGCCCACCATATCCAAGAACCATACTGCAAAGGGACAAGTGATAGGGATGGTCTTCAACTTGAAAGCTGGCATGTGAATCTTGCTTGCATATCTCTGGCACCCATTGCACTTTCTCACTAGATCTTCTGCTTGCTGCAAGGCAGTGAGCCAAAAGAATCCATGCCGGAACGCCTTCTTGACCAGAGCCCGAGATGAGGCACGCTGCCCACATTCTCCTTGATGTATTTACCTTAGGATCTCTTCTCCTTCTGGTTCAACACAGCGTTGCAGCACGCCAGTAGGGCTTCTCTTGTGCAGCTCCTTGTTGATGATGGTGTAGCCTTTAGATCTTCTCTGTATTTTCCTGGTTGTGACCTCATCACTCGGCAATGTGCCATCCATTAGAAAGGATAATATGGGCAGAGCCCAACTCGGTGTCTCCCGGGTGGGAAACACTGGTTCGTCCACTTCCATTGGATCAGCTGCCATGACTTGCTCCGAGTTGGAGACGAGTCCCCGAGTACTGATAAATAATCCCCTCGATGAATGCGACAGTCCCCGGGTTTGCAGAGGCAGTCCCCGGGTTGGATGGAGCAGTCCCCAGGTTCTCTTTTGAGCCCTCCCAATCAATCTCCATAGGGACAGCTTCTGAGTCCAGCAGACCTGGAATGTATATTGACTCCGAGTTGGGAGATGGCTTGATAGAGGGCTTCCTCAAATGCTTCAAGGCAATTCCAGGCGGGATGAACTGCCGAGAAGATCCCAACTTGGACAGAGTATCCGGTGCATCATTTTCAGCTCGGTGGATGTGATGGAACTCACACCCATCAAAGAATCCAGTCATACTCTGCACCAGAAAACGATAGGACGCCATGTTGGCATCCAAGGCATCCCAAGTCCCCGAGACTTGTTGAACTACCAGGTCTGAGTCACCATAGCAGACAATCTGCCGAACCCCAATCTCCTTGGACACTCTCAGGCCGTGTACCAGTGCTTCATACTCGGCTACATTATTGGATGCCGAGAAGTGGATCTGCAGGACATATCTGAGTTGATCTCGCTTGGGTGAGGTGAGCACCACGCCAGCACCGAGCCCTTCTTTTACTTTGGAGCCATCAAAATGCATCTTCCAGAAATTGGTTTCCGGCAAGGGAGGCTCATACTGCATCTCGGCCCAATCCACCAAGAAATCCGCCAGGGTTTGTGAATTGATTGCTTCTCTTCTCGCGTATAAAAGGGTGTACGTGGCCAGCTCAATCGCCCACTTGGAAACTCGGCCACTCGCATCCTTGTTGCCCATGATCTCCGAGATGGGAGCGGTGCTCACCACCGTGATGGGATGCTCCTGAAAATAGTGCTTGAGCTTCTTGGCACCCAGGTAAACACCATATGTCATCTTCTGGTAGTGCGGGTAATTCTGCTTGGAGATGGATAGCACCTCGCTGAGATAATATATTGGCGGCTGCACGGTCTTGCCTTCCTCTTCTCGCTCCACTACTACCACCACACTGACTACTCGGTTGGTGGCCGCAATGTACAGCAGCATTGGCTCCTTGGGCAAAGGGCTTGCCAAGATGAGAGCGCTACCCAGCATGGTCTTGAGTTCTTTGAAGGCCACATCAGCTTGTGGTGTCCAGAAAAACTTGTCACTTTTCTTCATGACCTGATAAAGAGGCAGCGTCTTCTCGCCCATTCTTCCCAGGAAGCGGCTAAGAGAAGCCAGGCATCTGGTAAATTTCTGCACATCCTTCAGTGATCTCAGCAAAGACATGCTCTCTATAGCTTTTATCTTTGAAGGATTGGCGTCAATGCCCCGACTGGATACCAAGAAGCCGAGTAGCTTGCCAGCGGGGACGCCAAATGCGCACTTGGTTGGATTCGGTTTCATTCGATATTTGCGCAAGCTGGCAAATGTTTCCTCAAGATCTCTCAGCAGAGTGTGTTTTTCTTTCGTTTTGATGACAATGTCATCTACGTACACCTACACAATCTTGCCTATTTGGTCATACAAACACTTTTGCATGCACCTCTGATAAGTAGCCCCAGCATTTCTCAACCCAAAACACATGACAATGTAGCAATAAGCCCTGTATGGGGTAATAAAAGCAGTCTTTATTTGATCAGACGGGTTCAGAGGAATCTGGTGAAAACCAGAGTAGGCATCAATGAAAGACAAAAGTTCGCACCCAGCAGTGGAATCGATCACCTGATCTATGCGGGGTAGCGGGAACGGGTCCTTGGGGCAAGCCTTGTTCAAGTCGGTGTAGTCCACGCACATGCGCCAGGCTACAGCAGCCTTGGGATCCTCCTTCTTCTTCTCTACCATGACCGGATTGGCCAACCAATCCGGATGCAGCACCTCCATGGTAAATCCTCTTGTCAGCAGCTTTGTGATCTCGTCACCAATAACTTTTCTTCTCTCAGCCGCAAAGCGGCGCATTGCCTACTTAACCGGCTTGGCGTCAGGGCGCACATGCAATGAGTGCTCAACCAACTCCCTCGGGACACCCGGCAGGTCCTGATTGGACCATGCGAAGACATCCCGATTCTCACGGAGGAAGTGGATGAGCTCGCTTTCCTATTTCTCCTCCAACCCGGCACCAATGATGGCCACACGCTCCGGGAACTCCGGGTCAATCTGCACCTTCTTCGTCTCCTGGGAGGCCTGGAAGGTAGCCCCATACTGAGAACTTGGCATGCAAGGCATACCGACTTGAGCTGCTTGGGCCATATCCACCACCTCATGTATCTTCTTCTTCTCGGCAGCAATGACCATGGACTCGGCAAGCCGAGATCCCGCAGATGCACACTCCAGGGAGCGCTTGTAGTCACCCGAGATGGTGATGATGCCGTTGGGACTAGGGATCTTCATCTTCAGATAGGACACATGAGTAGAGGCCATGAACTTGGTCAGAGCAGGCCTGCCGAGTAGAGCATGATAAGGGCTCTGAAGATCAACCACCTCAAATTGCAGGCACTCGGTCCGGCAATTCTCCCTGGTGCCGAAAAGCACATCCATCCAGATGCGGTCGATAGGAGCACAAGATACTCTCTGTACAATGCCATGGAATGTAGTCCGAATGGGTAGAAGCATGTTCTCGGCAAGGCCGAGCTTCTCCATGGTATCTCGGTACATGATGTTGATGCTTCTCCCGTTGTCGATCAGCACCTTGCTGAACTTCACGTTCTTCTTGGTCCCCAAGAAAGTGGGGTCCACTACCAGAGCATATGTACCCGAGTTGGGCATTATCTTTGGATGATCTGCTCTGGACCAGACTATCTCTTGGTCGCACCACTCCAAGTAGTGAGGCACAGATGGCATCACGGCATTCACTTCCATCGCGCGCCTGCGCTGAAACTGCTTGTCATCCGGCTCAGTGGTGAACACCATATAGCTCTCGTGGTGCTCCTGGTACTGGTTCCGGTCCCCAGCACCACCATCGTTGTTGTTGTTCTGGTTGGCATTGTTGTTGTTGCGGTTGTTGTTGCGGGTGTAGTAGTTGTTGTGGCGGTTGTTTTTGTTGAAGTTGCGATTGTAGTAGTAGTTGTTGTTGTTCCGGTTTGCTCCCTGAGCCACTTGGTTCGCGTTCTCCCTCCTCTGGTTCTCGGCTGGCCTGGGAGCAGCTGCCCTGATAGGCTGCACATTAGAGCCTGAGAGCGGAAGAGGAGGTGAAGGAGGCAGCTGACCAAAGCCCTCGCTCTTGATCCTGTCCCACCAGCTGCATTGTCGGGTAGTGTGATTGGCCGGCCTACTCGGATGCCGAGTATGGAAGCTACACGGTCCATCCTTCATTGCTTTCCGCGCTTTTGCCATTTGCTGGATTTATCCTTCCCAAAGGCTAAATTTACTTCTTTGGGCTTTTGTTGTGCATCTGGAGTGGTCTTCTCTTTAGAACAAGCCTCTTTTTAGCTTGCACAAGTGCATCTATATTTCCGCCTCTTGCTCTGATGTCATCTTCGGCTGTTGCGTGCTCATTGGATGTCATTAGCACGAAACCTAGGTCCTTATGTGTTTATGACCCAACCATGAACAGTACGAGGCCGGGTTTTTGACCATTGACGAAAACATGCATGGCTTGAACGTCACTTACTCTAGAACAACTATTTTTCATTGTTGTCCATCTTGAAATAAAGTCGACATATGTCTCGTCTTCATATTGGATGCAACGGTTCAACTGGTTAATGCTTTTGGGTTGCTTGTACGTACCTCGGAAGTGTTGAGCAAAAACTCTAGCCATATCCTCCCAGCTATCCACCATTCTTGATGGTAATATATTAATCCAGTCGCGCGCTCCATCCAGCAACATCAGAGGTAAAAACTTTACAGCTTCGAAATCTGTCCCTTTGTTGATCTGGACGACAGTATAGTAATCTGAGAGTCATGTATCTGTGTTTGTACTTCCGGTATACTTTTGATAAGTAGGCCCGACTTTGGCAAAGCCAGCATGTAGGTTGATGTTCTGAATCGTGTCAGTGAAACACTTTGGTCCGAAATACATATCATCTCATTCCGCCTTATCAACGTGTCCGGAATAACTTCCGACTGAATGGACTGAGGGGGATCTACTTCTCTCTAGCACATTGTTGTGTGAAAACGCTTGTCTTCGTTCATCCTTATGTCTCTCGGTATCTCGTCCTTTGGAATAAGGTGGAGTCCTACTTCTGACTCGTTCCTTGTTCCTTGGTTGGGTTCAGGATCTCTCGCGCCTGTGAGGGTGTTCATATCTTCCGAGTTTATCTCCCGGGTTCCTCGGAGGCGGAATTGCTTTTCCGTCTTTCTCTGCACGAGTTTGGCGGTGAGCGTTCTTGTCTTCCTTCCGGTGTTTATCTTTTCGATCTTTGTCGAAACAGGGTTTTGTTTTATCTTCGCTTTTGGGCGGGTGAGACCCCGTCCTGGACGTTGCATCCCTATTGTCCAGAATTTTCTTATCCTTCTTAGAATCTTCATTCTTTCCCTTTGAACTTCCTGAATCTTCAGGTTTGCTTGGATCGAGTGCTGCAGCGGTGCACGTGGAGGTTTTGCATAGAGCAGAATCATCATGCAGTTTGCTGGAACGTGATTGATCTCGTTGTTGTTGTTGTAATGCTTTTCCTAAGAAAGCGTACACTCCCTGAAGCTTTTCATCATTAGAGTAAAGGTCGTCACTGAGGATGGCAAACGCGTCTTCAGCATTATCCGCGGCAGTTTTCTAGATGCGTTCGCCCTTAGCATTTGTTTTGTTAACATGCCTCTGTCAAGACAGGGTTTCAAACCTCTTTTCGGCTGGCAGTTCTTCCGGGTATGCAATTCCGGGTAAGCTCGTGGGTTTGATCCCAGATCTGTTTTGGTGCTCGTATTCCTCGATTTCTTCCTGCTGCATTTTGACGGCAGCCTAGGTTTTGAGGAGGTTTTCCCGAGTCCGGAAAAGATGTTGATGTTGCTGCATTATTGCTTGTCTCCTGGCTTCCAGCACTTCCGGTGGTTCGTCTCTTTCAACCGGGGTTTGGATTAGTTCGAGCTCGTCCTGTTTTAACATTTGGGGAACTGACACCACCTCGACCTGGTTTTATTTTTCTTCTTCACCGTTTTTACGCCACTGCCTCCGCCGAATTCCAGGTTTTGGTTGGCTTTATTAGCCAATTTGTCAAAAAAAATCTGGGCTTTGGTGAATAGATTTTTGGTGGTTTTCTTCTTCTTCTTGGAGGATGGAGGTTTTTCTGAGGTTCGTCATTCATCTATTCCTTAACATCAAGATAATCCGAGTCATCCTTGCCTTCTTCTTCTCCGTTTTTGTTATCACTTGGCAGAGGTGTATTGGGATCTACTTCCTTTTCTTCCTCATTGTGCGGCTTTTCAGCCGGTCTAGCCATGAGTACTTCGTGAAAGCTACCCTGCATGGATTTGATCTTTCTTTCGAAATCATCAGCATCATCATCAGAATCTTTGTCGGCTGATACAGATCCTGTTTTCGAGTCAAGTTTTGCTTCAATCGCAGCAAGGATGGATTAGGCTTCCGATTGTCTCCAGATTGGCGATGTCGGGTCTTCCACCTTTTCTGTGGGTTTTTGATTATCTGCCTCTTCCACGGGGTTTTGGTCTTCCGTGTTATCGGCGATTTCTGATTGCACCATGCCAAAAAAGTGCGATCTAGGAGTAGGCATCTTCTGAGAGGCAGTAAACCCACTCATGCTTTGGCGATATGCAGACAATAGATCTTGGTCTTCCCTAATGTATGAATAAGGCAGATCCATTCCGAATCCAGCGTCAAAGTCATCTTCTACTGGGCGGGTGGGATAAATCTACTTCCACCACGGAAACCCATTGCTTCCGCCGTTAAGCCTATGAAAACGTTAACATATCCAATAGGAAGGACGCAAGAACTTACTAGGTGACTCCGTGTCGGAAAATAAGATCCGTTGTCGATGAAGCGTCCGACGTTTTCGTCGAATTCCAGGCTTCCGACAGTTATCGTGCTGTCGATTCCGCCGAGTACCCCCTCTCGAAACGTGACTCCCGATGTTGTTGGCCCCATGGTGGGCGCCAACTGTCGAGTGTTCTTAGTTAGGTTCATGGCAGGAGGTGCCATAAGCCTGATGGTACAGTCGTGGGTGGAAATGTGGGAGAGCTGGAGGCGAGGACACAAATTTACCCAGGTTCGGTACGTCGCAACTAAGGCGGTGTTCCTACTCCTGCAATCTCATTAATTCAGGTCTAAAGCCTGATGTATACAAAGTACAATGTGAGTAGGGTTTCGCTATCTTGGCGAGGATGTGCTCTCGGCGATCTAGCGTCTAACTTCTAGCTTGTAGAGTTCTCTCCCTATGGCTACTCCCATCCGGTTTTATATAGATAGCCGGACTAGGGCTTACAGGAAGAAAACCTTAAAGTATACGGAAAGTATCCCTATTCTTGGAATGTAAAACATCTTGCTTCTTCTCCAAGCTAGATCATGTATTGGGCCGTGATCTGGGTTCTTCTAGAATCTGCCTTCATGTGCATCGGCTTACTAGGCCGCCCAATGGATTTTTCTCCATTACCTGTGGTCCACCCTGGTAATCCGGCTTTTGGCCAATGCCGGATATACCCCCATTTGGCATATATCCGACACACGCAGCTTCCGGTCCTCGACAAGACAATCATACTTAATATTATCTAGCATCTTCATCTCAAGATTTTCCCTCTAGTACTTCTCCAACATGAGGTTGGTTTGATCCATCTTGTCGCAATGCACTAGAAGATCAGCCAGCTTTTTCTCCAGCTGCTCCAGTTTGAAACAACATAAATCATGAGCGGTCGAGGGGATTCATGACCACAAAAAACTAAAAAGATAGGGCGGAAGGACAAAGTTACTAAACTATTTTTTTAGTTGGGTAGTAGGAGATTTCCTCGTCCGGCCGTTGGTCTCCCTCTATCATGTCAGCAACAAGTCATGGTGCACGGCTGTGGTCGCTCGAGCTCGAACCGCTGAACCATGAGAACATACAGAGTCAGTATTAGGGTTAGGGCAAGAAACAAGCAAGAAATAGAATACAACAAGGAATTAGACCCATCTTGACATGTTGTTTCGGCAGAATCCACGTTTCCGTCGTGACGGGCAGAAGCCTTCGAGAAGCGGAAGGCTCTCGGTCAATGATAAAAAGGACATGGAGCCGAGCGAAGGGTTGTTTGCCACCGGAAATGCCAAAACCGTGGGACCACGAGAAGCAACATTCCTCTGTTGGCTATTTAGAGACCTATGATGCATACAAGTGCACATGGTTGTTATAGCTAGTTTTGAAGTAGGAGTATCGAACCACGGTGGAGCTATGGAAATGGTCTCGTGTGTTTAGCTTTGATCATCTACCTTCGTTTGTGCCTGTAAATTGTCCTTAAGTCTAAACGAGGAAGAAAGTGTTGTTTGTATTTGGAATTGTAGAGTAACTATAACAAAGAGTAAGGAACAATAAACGTAAATAAAGTAAAGACAAAACTAAGAGTAAAAAAGGGGTTTTACTTGTGTGATTGACTAGAGTAAAAGTGTTGTCTAGGCATTCGGTTTCACTAGTACTAGAGGGGAAACTGAGTGTCAAGTGATTTTTAGATAAATAAGCGATTCCCCATGAATCTCGGGTTGTCACATGTAGTGTACTGCATATAAACCTTGCTGTCACACGAAGGATGTTAGCACACGACCTCAAGGCTTCACACAAATTCATCTATCTCCTCTTTGTTGTATTTGTGTCGAATATTTTTACGAAGGGGTTACGTTAGGACTTGGAGTTGTATTAGGTGTGGCTAGGTACAAGTAGTATTGGAGTCGAACTCTTGTACCTGTTGGCTTCTCATATATTGTGAGGGGTGCCACACAATGTAACCACGACGACTTGATAGCAATAGGCACGCATGGGGAGCCGACAACTTGTGACGGCGCCTAGGGCAGCCGTTGTGGTATCTTTGGGGAGGAGCGCCCGTAGTCATGCCCAGCAGATGTAGGCGTTAAGCGCCGAACTGCGTTAACAAATATCGTGCCTCTGTGTCGTCTATGATTTTGCATGGCGTAATTATCGTAACAAGTGGTATCAGAGCCTGGTCGAGGCTATGCGGAAGATCATCTGGAGGTACGAGGTTCATGCTCGGCGGGCGTCTGGAAACGTCCGATAGGCGCAAGGTGGAGCATGGCGGCGGTCGCAGATGCGATCGGTTTTGTCGGACACTTCGGGCAGGAGGCCTGGACCATCTGATGGGCTGCAAACCGGTAGGGATCGGCTAAGCGTGGTGATTGGACCGACATAGTGGCCGAGGAAGACGTCGTGGAGGCGGCGCTTCGGCTCGCGATCATATCGCCGACCAGACGTGGAGGACGACCGAATAGATCGGAGCGGGAGAGCATCAGAAAGATGCGCTCGGTGTTGCACATAGGCGGCGTCACGGCACTACGGATGAGTTGTGTCGATGACGTGGGTGGCCATGGTGCACACGGCTCGTGCACGGATGATGCACGAGGTGGCGACTATCACGGAAGGGTTGGCGTGGCAAGCACGCGCGGCAGGGCAAGCGACAGATCGCTGGCGAGAAATCAAGAAACGAAAGAAGTTTGCCGTCGGAATCAATCAGCGATATTTTTCCGATGGATACGGATCAATGAGTAAAGGAAAGTCTGCATGTTTGGTAGCAGGTCTCCTGGTGCACGCAGACACAAGGAAAGACAGAAAAAAAAACATATTCACGTGATTTGTTGGACTAGTGCTAGTATACGATGAGTCCAAGGCTGCACGTGGTTTGGTGATCTTTTTTCCTTACGCCGTGCATGTTGCCGTGTTGGCTGCTCGATTTGGAGCTGAGTTTGGAGACGGAGCACAACGTGGACTCGGTTTCCATGTAGGACCATACAAGGACTCTGTTTCCGTGACAGACAGGAAAGGAAGTGTCAGACCCCGGACCCAGATATATACAAACTGTCATGTGCTCCTAGCAATGGACCCACAAGGGCTTCAGGGTTACCAGCCCCGGCCGCAACAAACAACGGCAGGTAGACCGGATTCATCGGCACGTAGTCCGGATCCCCGGTCTACTACTCCTTGTGTCCATGCTAGTCATAACCAGATATGTATACCCAAGCGTCCACGAGTCGGATCAAACTGAAGGGACAGGACCAGAGTTATACAGAGCTGCTATGTGTCCAGAAAGTGCAACAACAATCGAGGGTTACTGGGGTTACCTCGCCCCAGGCCGGATATCTCCGGCAGGCGGGATCGGACATGGATCATCGGCTCCACAACCCCTCGACTGCGACAACTATGCAAGCATAGCCAAAACTGTAGAACAACGGGCTCGAAACCAACAATCGATCAAAGCAGCACTCTAGACATGAAAGTTGTATTAAACAAGGCATACTAGAGTAGCTTACACGCAGAGGTTACAAGACCAACATAGGTCAAGCAACCCAACATTACAACAAGCAGCGAAAGCAAATATGTTGCTATACAACAAGAGCAAAAGGACTAAGAGTCCGAAATATAAGCAACATAGCCAAACCCATACTACAGATACCAGGCTGCCACCTGGGAACCCCTAACTACTCATCGACGTCGAGGTAGAACCCTTCTTCAGCTGCATCGCCGAAGTCTGAAACAAAACAACAACGAGGCAAGGTTGAGTACAAAAGGTACTCATCAAGACTTGGCTGTTAAGGTCTTTTGCATAAAGCCATCTTTGTTTTCCGAAGTTGAGGAAGAAAAGCACGTGTAATAGAGCATTTCTAAAACAGAGGAGGAATCTACTCAACTACTGAGATCATCATGTTCCTTAGTCCACCAAGTACTTTCTCATCCCCAGACTACCTTATGCTACAAGAATCACCCCTCTCGACTTAGTCGAGGAGGCATCCTTCATTCATTGCCAGCAAGTTTTATTCATTCCGTTAGAGTTATCTATGATCACAGAATCCGTTGCCAAGTCGTCCATAACCGTGGACACGGCTTTCCGAAAGATTTATCCCTGCAGGGGGTACACTTTACCCACACGTGTCAACCGACTCTTAATTCCACGCGGTAACGCTCCTCTCTAAGAGCGCGGCAGAGTGTGGTCGACCACGGCCTTTACCTTGCTTAGCCCTATCCATGAGTCAACCCAAACAGGGCCACCCCGTCAACAGGGAGTTGGCCACCTCCTGACGGCACCTGTTCTGTGAGTCGGGACAAGATCCGTGTACATCCATCACTGGTCCCGGTCACGCCCTAGTTTTCTCCAAAACGTTTTATGACACACCCGCAAATGGAAACGTCAATCTACATGACCCATGGAAGTGACTAGACAAGTTAGTTAGCCGAGCGGGGTTCATTGGCCCGCGTGTGGATGTACGTTCAGTCTTGGCTTCGAAGGCGAGAACTCGCACCTAGGGGCATGAACGAGACAAAAACCACAACCCACAGTGGCCTCAACATCCATGCCATGTTAATCATGTTAATCAACTGTATCAAAGCATAAACACCTTTCCTACTAGGTTCACGCATTATCAGCATTCATCAACCGGATGAAGCAGATCATAAGACTAAGCATGTCTAAGCATTGAACACACAAGGCTCTACGTTACTCAAACAACCCTAGTCATACTAGGAGGGTAAACAGGTATGAAGGTGACATGTGAGGGGAGGGTCATGCAGTGGATAGGTTAACTCTAATAGACTCAAAACTAAGTTGAATCGTATGCATGAGCAAGAGGTTGAAAGACTCAAAACATGGGTGGAGCCATGAGGTTGTGCTTGCCTTGCTCGTCGAAGGTGTAGCTGGGGTTGTCGTAGAAGGCCGGATCAACCTCCGGATCTCGGTCTACCGATAACGAGCAACACCGTAAAGAAGGCAAACAATCAATACTTGGTGACCGTGCAATGCACAATATGTATGCATGAGTAAAACAATGCAGTTGATATGAAGCTTAAAGGATAGAACAGGAGGCTAGGGTTTTACGTCGTGAACGACGAACATCGGAGGGGGAGAAAACCCTAATCTAGAGGTGTGACCAAGATTAGCTGATCAAAATACTTTGGAAACCTCATAGATGGATTGCATTTGTTTCACTGATCAAAATGGTATATTACACTTAACTTTCTAATCTTATTGAATTAAAACTTTATTTTCAATATTTAAATGAATTAAATATAAACTACAAATGTGGCCTCATTTTAAACTTTGCCAAACATGTATGAAAATGTTATAGACAAATAGCTCACATTTTTCTGAACATATTGCATATTTTTCCATAATTTTTGGAGCTATAAATTACAAGTTATTTAATTTCCAAATTTTACTTATATTCTGTTTTTCTATTTACGGGTGGGGCCCACTGTTCAATTTGAACAAAACAGAAAAGGCCACCTGGCGCGCCACGTGGGCAGGTGACGTCAGGGTGACGTCACCGTGACCTCACGCGGTGGCCGGCCGGGGGCGGAAGTGGTCGCCGGCGGCGTTTCCGGCGATCCCATCAAGCGAGGCTGGGCGCGTTGGGTGCGCCTCGACGCGCTCTACCCAACCGTGGCGGCGCCGCCCGCTGAAAGACAACGACGGCGAGCCGCCGTGAAGGGGACGGCGGCGGGTGGCTCGGGCTCCGGCGATCTCATCGGATCTGAGCGGGAGGAGATGAACGGAGGGGTCAGGGAGGAACAGGAGCTCACCAGGGGCTCAGAGGTGCGGTTGGCGGGGCCGGGGAGAGGAGGAAACGGCGGCGTGGTAAAGGGATTCCGGCGGCCGGCCGCGGAGAAGGAGGCGGCGATTCCGCGCGATTAGGCCATCCTGGAGGCTCTGCGTGCTCGAGGAGGTAGAGGGGACGACGGCGGTTCCGTGGAGATGCTCGGGGAGGTCGGGGAGGCAGTACAACGGCGGCGACGGCAGCGAGCTAGGGTTCGGTTGAGGGGTAGGGAAACCGAGAGAGAGAGAGAGGAGGGAACTCGAGGGGAGGTTCTGCGGGTTAGCACGATCCAGACTTCTCCTCGAGGGCTTCCAGGTCTCCACGTCGTCAAAGGGCAAGCAGGAGGTGGAGTGTAACGCCCGGGAAATTTTTTTTCCCCCTAATAAATATGTTGCTTGTTTTTTCTTTTCCTTGCATAACATGGCATAATGCATCATTATTGACTTAAAACTTGCAATCAAATTAAATTACATCCAGTCCAATTTTATAAAATTTTCTGGAATTCGTTTGGAGTATAAAATCCATTTGTATTGGTGCCTAACCAGTTTCTGAAAAAAAAAAACAAAGGAAAAGGAAGGAGAGCCAGCCGGCCAGGCCCAATTTTCGGCCCAGCAAGGAGCCCAGCCGGCCAACATCCCCACCCAAACCCTAACTCTTTCCCTTCCCTCCTCCTTTCCCCCCCGCCGTTTCTGTTATTTGCAAAGGGGTCCTCCCACCGGTGGAAAAAAAAAAAACGAAGCAGCGAACCGCACGCACGCAGGGGATCGATCGATCCCCTGGTTCCTTCGTCCTCCCCTCGCACGCTCCTCTCGCTCGTACGCTGCTCCCCTCACCCCGATCCCCTTACTCGCTAGCAGCCGGCCAGGAGGCCAGCTCCGCCACCTGCGCCCCCTTCCGAGGCGCCCGTCCACCCCCTGCTCGCTGTTCCACCCCCGATCCCCTCAACTCCTCTCCGTTCCGGCCGGCCGCCCGCCGTCCACTTCCTCCCAAGCTCCGGCCGCCCTCCCCTCCGGCTGCTCCCCACCGCCCCTCCTTCCACCGCTCCTTCTATCCTCCGTCCCGAGCACCTCCCGTTCGTCCCGGCGCAACAGATTGACGGCAGCCCGCATAAGCTTGGCTGGAGAGAGACGCGCCGCCGCCCAACAGCAACGACGTCACGGATGGCTGGCTTGCCGGCTTGCGCATGCGGTGGTGCGCGGCGCTCCGTCGATCTGCCGGACTGCGGCGCGCCCGTGGCCTTGGGTTGGCGGCGGAGGCAGTGCTCCATGCCGCACATGGACCCTGTCCATTAGGACGTCCACGACGCCGACGGAAGCCACGGAGGCATCGTCCATCTCGCGCTGCAGGCAGGTGCCGTGTCCTCGGAGCAGGTGTCGTGACCGCTGGTTCCAGCCGCCGTTGCTCTCTGGCCTCCTCCGCAGCTGATGTTCCCCGGTCGGCGTTTCTCTCTGCTCGCCCTAAGCAGCCTCGTTACGGCCGTTCAGGGGCTTGTCGCACCAGGGAAGGCTTTCATGGCTTCCCGACGAGTTCCGCAGCGGCGGATGCGTCATGCTGATGGTGTTGCTGCTCAATGGTGAACAACAAGGGCTTCCTCGAGCACTAGGTGTCCAGGACGGTATCGCCATCGAGCACGGTGTCAAGGGGCTACTGCCTCCCTCTGCGTCCATCGCCCGTAGAAGGACGTCCCCTCAAGATCATCGCCGACAAGTACCGCACCTCGAGAACCTCGGACCAAACCTCGACGACGAGCTCTTCCCCCGACAAGTACCGCAACGTGAACGACTACACCGCCGTGAACCTCGCCGTGTCCGCCTTGCGTCGGACGCCTTCGTGCGTGCCATGAAGCCCTGAGGCCGAGACCATCAAATTCACCACCGACCCGAAGACGATGATGTTGCGGATTCGGCCATGACTACGTCGACTACGGAACGAGTACCACTACTTCCCCTACTACGCCAACTACCACGGCGACTCGAGAACAACGGATATGATGTTACGATTCCACCACAACTACGACCCCGGAACAACTACTTCCTCGACTACATGAGAACGAACGTCTACTTCCCCTACTTCCTCGACGTCGACTACTTCCACTACCACGCCTACGTCGACTACTTCCTCTATGACCCGAAGACATCGACTTCGACTACATCGACAACGGAATGTCTACTTCCTTTTCTTCGTCTACTTCCTCCACGTTCCGAAGTTTCCGGCGTTGACCCCGGCGATCCTCTTTCCAACGTGCGAACCCAAACCCCTAACCCTATGCCCTATTTTCTATAACATATCAACTATATTTAAAATGTCATCGCATCATGTTTGCATTGCATTTTGTGGGTGCGGGTAATAGTAATGACACCTAATAATTAAATATGGAATGTGTTGGGGATGTTGTTATATAATTGTCCCTATTCCATTTAACATTGACTAGCTCATTTTTATCTTGTTTTTGCCATGTTAAATCAACATTTAATATTGTGGGTAGGTAAACAACTTGAACCCATTCCTATTTCTCCGGACTCCGGTTCCGATTAAATTTCTTAAGTTGTTTCCCCTGTTGCATCTTGCCATGTCATGCATATAAAATAGGATCATGCTGGATCTTTTGCCGTAGTAGTAATTGTTGCATCCGGTGTTTCTTTTAGTTTGTTGCTTCTTCGCGGATAGGACGTTGAGATGATGTGAGCAACGACAAGTTCTGCTACCTTGCGGGATCTCAGGCAAGTATACTCACTTGCTGCCATATGGCTGCTTTTCATCACTTGTTACCGATTCTTTCTGTTGATTCTTTTCTGCTAGCCTTAGTAGTAGTTGTTTCTGTTGCGAACCCATCACATGAATCCCTTAACCTTGATATTGCCTCACCTCCCAACCTATAACCATTGTTTGTTGCCCGTGTCTTACTATCTTGCTTAGGGTTGCTTTTGCTCGAGCCTGTTGTCGGTTACTTCTTTTACTATCGTACTATTATCGTTGTTACCGTTCCGGGGGCTCGAAATATTAATCAATCAATCCTGTTAATGCTACTGTTAATAATAATTTGATGATAAGGCACCGGCGGGAGGCCCTTTGAGGTTTTGAGGCCCGCTAGTGTCGACCCTAATAGGAAAAGGGTCTTGTCTACTGATCCATGATGAGCGCACTACCCGCATGTGGGAAGCGAGTATGGGCGCCCCCCTCAACCGACTCGATTCGCATCTCGTCCAAATCGCCGTACTAGTTCGGGTGTTCCATTTGCTGCATCATATGCAGGTACCGAACCCTTGGCGCCAGGTGGTGGAACTTTCGTAGTCGGCAATTTAGGGCGGCGTGGTCTTCAGTGCTATGAGGGTCCCCTTTTCTTCGTGGGGCTCCGATTAGCCGCGCACGCACAGCACGCGGTGCTTTGGGCTTGATGCGAAGAAGGGTTGGTTGTGTAGAGTACCTCGCTTGGTGGGTTAGCTCCCCATCTGGCGGGTTATTCTTGCGTGTACGGTTACTATGGTGCACCCCTGCAGGGTAAATCTTCTCGAGAAGCCGTGTTTTCCGCGGTTATGGATTACTTGGTGAAAGTACTGGCTAACAAGTACTCAGGACAACTTAAACCTAATGAATAACAACCTTTCACCCAATGATTAACAACTTGACTAGTAATAGGCCTATTGACACAATAATCTGAACCATCATTAACTCAACTGTGTGAGTTATCCTCGGATTGCTTCTTCGGATAAGGGGCGAGATCCAGGATGGGTTTGTTTGGCAGTTATCTTTCAGTTGGTTACTATTACTCGATCTTATCCCCTTTCTGATAGTTGGAAGTAATAGAATCTCTGTAGTTGGTTAGTGCAGCCTGCTGTCGCTTATTTGCAATAACCCCTTCCTTTCCGTTGATCCTAAAGTATCTGTATCTTGTGATGATTGGCTACGCCGGTATTCTTGTGAGTATGGGTTTTATCCCCCTTGCCAGTACTTAACCGTACTGACCCACGAATCTCTTTCGTGGCTGCAAATTCCAACTTGCAGTCAACAGGTATGAAGTCTGACGACGTTAGCTTGGGAATCCCTCCGGCTTGGCCTGGGCAGGGATTGGACGCTCTCGGTTATCTTCAGGACTCTTAGTCCAATTTGGATCGTGTCCGTAGACGGACGATGTGTTGTCTCTTCCGCTGTTATTTTGGATCTTTGTAATGTATCAGTTGTAACCCTGGCTCGTTCGAGTCATCTTGTATCTATCTGTTGCTGTTGTAATTGTGGATTATTCGTGAACTATTGTAATGTTATCATAGATGGCAACCTGGAATCGGTTATTATGCGGATTTGGCGGGAATGCTGAAATCTGCATAGTGCCCGATCTCGGGGCGTCACATGGAGGCGGCGGCGGTTTGCCCTCCTGGCCGGAGACAAAGGAGAAGACGATAAAAAACGACTTCGCGGATAACCCCCTGAGAAAAGCTGGGAATTTGCGAAGAGGTCCTTTTGGACTTAAAACAGAACCAAAAACAGATTTTGGGGGCCTTTTTGTGAAGCAAAAATTGCACAAAAATACTTGTTGGAAAGCTCTTCAAATTTGCCACCTTTCTACCACATAGTTGGTTCACTTTGTAAAACTTTGTAAAACAAATTTGTGTGAAGCCAGATTAAGTGGTTTTTTGTTAATTCACTGATTAAATTTTTAAAGCAAAATTTTGGTCCATTTTTCATGCATGCATGCCATGTACTCAACACCTCTCTTTATTACACAAAAGTAGGGATGTTACAAGTCTACCACCCTTACAATAATCTCGTCCCGAGATTCCTAGGTTTTAGAAAAGAAATCGGGGTACTTAGATCGCAAACGATCTTCTCGTTCCCAGGTTGCTTCGTTCTCGGAATGATGCGACCATTGAACTTTGAGGAACTTGATAGTTTGACTATGAGTTCTTCGTTCGGCCTCATCGAGAATACGGATAGGAACCTCTTTGTAGGAGAGATCATCCTTGAGTTTGATGGTTTCGTGGTCCACACCACGAACAGGATCTTTGAAGCAACGTTTGAGTTGCGAGACATGGAATACATCATGGACATCCGGAAATCCTGGAGGCAACGGCAGCTGGTATGAAACTTGAACTCGTTTTCCAATGATAGGGAAAGGACCGATATAACGGGGAGCCAGTTTGCCTTTGATTCCGAACCTTTTTCCACCTTTCAGAGGTGTGACTTTAAGATAAGCTTTCTCGCCAATTTCATAATGAACATCTTGGTGATGACGGTCATAATAACTTTTCTGGCGAGATTGAGCTGTTTTCAGTCGTTCACGAATGATGCGAACGATTTCTTCCGCTTCCTTGATTACATCCGGACTGAAGAACGATCTTTCACCGGTTTCAGACCAATTCAGCGGAGTTCGGCATTTACGGCCGTAAAGAACTTCAAAAGGAGCCTTGCCCAAGCTAGATTGATAGCTGTTGTTATAAGTGAACTCGGCAAATGGAAGAAACTTCTCCCAATCCTTACCGAACGATATAACACAAGCTCGGAGCATGTCCTCAAGAATCTGATTAACTCTCTCAGTTTGGCCACCAGTTTGTGGATGGAAAGCAGTGCTGAAAGATAGACGGGTTCCCATAGCTTGCTGGAAACTTGCCCAGAATTTGGAGGTGAACAGACTTCCACGATCAGAGATGATCCTCTTTGGAACACCGTGGATGCTGACTATTCTGGATACATACAGATCCGCCAGCTGGATAGCGGTGATATCTTCTCGGATAGGAAGGAAGTGAGCAACTTTGGATAGGCGGTCAACCACCACCCAGATAGCATTATGGCCTTTCTTTGTCTTGGGAAGACCGGTGATGAAATCCATACCCACTTCATCCCACTTCCATTCAGGAATAGGCAGGGGTTGAAGAACACCGGCTGGTCTTTGATGTTCTGCTTTCACACGACGACAGACGTCGCATTCAGCAACATACTGAGTGATCTCCTGCTTCATACGGGACCACCAAAACCTTTGACGTAGATCTTGATACATTTTGGTGCTACCAGGATGAATGGAAAGAGGTGTGTCATGAGCCTCCTGGAGAATTAGCTTTCTCAGATTCCGCATCTTCGGCACAACCAGACGGTTGCCAAAATATACGATACCTTGATCATCAATTGAGAAACATTTAGCTGCTCCGCTAGCTATGTTCTTCTTAGTGTTGGCAATCCCCAGATCCCGCTTTTGAGCTTTCTTGATCTGGTCCTCAAGGAAAGGTTTTACCTCAAGATTAGCCAAATAACCAGAAGGAACGATCTCAAGGTTGAGTTTAGAGAACTCCTCGTGAAGAGGAGGTTGGGCCTGTTGTATCATCAGATTGTTACAATAAGACTTCCGACTTAGCGCGTCAGCAACGACATTTGCTTTGTCGGGTTGATAGTTGAGACCCAAATCAAAGTCCTTGATTACCTCCAACCATCTTCTCTGTCTGAGATTCAGATCTGGTTGGGTGAACAGATATTTCAGACTCTGATGATCTGAGTATAACTCACATCGGTTGCCAAGGAGATGATGACGTCATTGCTTGATAGCATGGACCACGGCTACTAGCTCAAGATCATGGGTTGGATAGTTGTGCTCATGTGGTTTCAGTTGACGAGAACCATAGGCCACCACATGACCTTCTTGCATTAACACACAACCGAGTCCTTGTTGAGAGGCATCACAGAAGATGACAAAGTCCTTGCTTGTATCAGGAAGAACAAGCACAGGAGCGGTAGTCAGTTTGGTTTTCAGAGTTTGGAAACTTTCCTCTGCCTTTTCTGACTACTCGAACTTTTTGCCTTTCTTAAGAAGTTCAATCATAGGTTTGGCAATTTTGGAGAAGTTCTCGATGAAACGGCGGTAATAACCTGCCAGTCCGAGAAAACTCCGAACATCCTAGACTAACTTAGGTATTTCCCAGTCCAGAATGGTTTGGACCTTGTCTGGAATGACGGCAACACCTTCAGCAGACACTACGTGTCCGAGATAGACGAGCTCTTTCAACCAGAACTCGCACTTGGAGAATTTGGCATATCGCTTGTGCTCACGGAGTTTGGATAACACCAAACGCAGGTGTTCAGAATGTTCATCTTCGGTTTTGGAATAGACCAAGATGTCGTCGATGTATACCACGACGAACTTATCAAGATACTCCATGAATACCGAGTTCATAAGCCTCGTGAAGGTAGCTGGAGCGTTGGTAAGACCAAAATACATGATGGTGTACTCGTAAAGACCATAACGAGTAGTAAACGCCGTTTTTGGAATGTCCTCCTTTCTGATCTTTATTTGATGGTATCCTGATCGCAGGTCCATCTTGGAAAAGACAGTTGCACCAGCTAACTGATCAAAGAGGTCGTTGATTCTTGGAAGAGGGTATTTGTTCTTGATGGTCACTGCATTCAGCGGCCGATAATCAACAACCAGACGTGGAACATTGGTATCCCGCTTCTTGACAAAGATAGTGGGACAACCCCAAGAAGATGTGCTAGGTTGGATGAAACCTTTTTCTTCTAACTCCTCTATTTGGCGTTTCAATTCAACCAACTCCTCTGGGGCCATACGGTAAGGTCTTTTAGACATAGGAGCGGTACCAAGGACTAACTCGATGACAAATTCCACACTTCGGTCAGGTGGCATGCCAGGTAACTCTTCGGGAAACACATCAGGGAAATCACTGACTACAGGTAACTCATGAATTTCAGGAGGGTAATCACCTTGCATGAAGTATAACTGCAGTTCAGGAGAAAGTCGTGTGCGTGCTGATGGCGGAATGGTGAACTCAGACCAATAGTCGATGATGGCACCGGAAGGATGTTTCAAGGTGAGGCATTTTGTTGCACAATCCAATACAGCTCCATATTTAGCAAGCCAATCCATGCCCAGTATGACATCAAGGTCAGTAGATTTTAGGGCAATGAAGGTTGCAGGGAATTGTAAGGATCCCACCTCAACCACGAGCTCTGGCGTAACCATGGTGGTTTGCCAGTTGCAACCAGGAGAGTTTACCACCAACGGTTTCGACAATTTCTCAAAAGGATTCCCATGCATTTTAGCAAACCCTTTTGACATGAATGTATGCGATGCTCCAGAATCAAATAAGGCTAAAGCCGAAATTGAGTTGACACGAATCGTACCCAGTAAGACGCTTGGATCGTCCTGAGCATCCTCAGCAGTCACATAGTTAAGACGACCACGTCCAGCACCAGTAGGCTTCGCCATTTTCTTAGGAGGAGGAGTTGCATGTCCAACATGATTCTGAGGGCACTCCCTCGAGAAGTGACCAGGCTGGCCACAGCGATAGCAGACATTGCTGGGAGGAGCGGCAACTGGAGGACGAGAACCTTGTCCACCACCATAGGTTGATGTAGCAGGTGGGGCAGGTGGACGAGGAACATATCCAGGTGGCCTTGGCTGAAACGGAGCCCTGGGGACAGCGTTGTATGGAATGAACACACGGCGCTTCCTCTTCTGACCAGAGGGTGATGCACGGGAATCTCCAGCACTCTTCTTCATAGCAGCATCCATCTCCTTTTTGCCACGTTCAAGAGTGATGGCCTGATTGTAAAGTTCCTGGTAGCTCTGGAACTTGAAGGGCAGCATCTCATAACGAACAGTTGGGTCCCTTACGGAACAGATCCTGCTTGTCCTCGTCATTAGTGACATCACGAGGAGCATAGCGAGCCAAACGAGTGAAAACACGACCATAGGCCTCAATACCCATACTGCCCTGAGTAAGATCAAGGAACTCCTTTCTTTTACCGTCCATAACTGCCTTCGGGATATAAGCCTCACGGAAAGCAGTGCGGAACTCTGCCCAGGTGACCTCATGATCTGGCGCCTGCAACGCCAGAAATCCTTCCCACCAAGCACCAGCAGCACCTTCAAGCTTGTAGGTGGCGAAGTTCACACGGTCACGTTCCTGGACATGGAGAGCAATGAACTTGCGCTCCATTGTGCGAAGCCAGTCATCGGCATCGAGAGGCTCAGTGGAATAAGAAAAGTATGGTGGCTGAGCCTTGGGGAAGTCCACAAGTGTAACGCCGGCAGCACGGCGTTCAGTGTTCTGGGCCACACGCTCCAGAAGATGTTCGTTCCTCAGACGGTTGGTCTCGATGCTCTGCAGCACCTGCGCCATTGTGGGTGGAGGCGGAGGTGTTGGCTCAGGAGGAGGGTTGTTACGGCCACGAGTACCACTCGACATCCTGAGTAAAAGGAAGAAGAATCATGAATAACACATCCATGGAAAAAAAAGATACAATGGATCGACATGTGATAGTTTCAACGGAAATCAAGATACATGCTGAAATGTAGTAGAACAGAACGAACGAACATGAAGTGTATCGTTTCATCAACATGGAGACAAGATGTTACAACATTTATTGAAACCAGTCGAAGTACAAACCATACATAGTGGCGGTACAAGCTCACATGCTTAAGTACATACAACACTGAAAGGAAGTACGGTAGATACACATCACCGAAGTTCTGCTCCTATACATTATTTTTCTACAACTTCGGGTTTCGAGTGCATGAAAGCAAACATTACTCTAGCTGGAACCGACAATGGTCTCAGTATCCTCCGAAGTCGAAAGGAAGTGGCACCGGAGCACCATAGTAGCGACGAACAGACTCGTCCTGCAGTCCATGGAGAGACTGTGGTACACCACGCACCATCCTAGGCCTCCTGATGCGTCCACGAGGGGGAACATCACCTCCAACATCTAGAGACGCAACCGAAGAAGGCACAAGTACAGCTGGAAGCTCTATCTTAGAGGTCTGAACAAGACCACTCTCAACGAATGGCCTCACTCTGTCTGTCACAGTCCTGAGGCTAGCTGTAAGGGTGTTGACTAGTGCCCTAAGCTCACGCTCACGACGAGCATAAGCAACAAGAAGATCAGCGGTGCACCTAAGTCTAAGATCTTCCTCCTGGGAGGAATCAGCAAAGGTATGAGTATGACACCCCTCAAGAGTAGGCTCAGAACCAGGACAATACCGGAAAGAGCTATGCTCGTGGTCTGGATAGTGGTAACGAAGCTCATTAAGACAGTGTCGTGCAGCATCCTGCACAGCCATCTCAACAGTGAAACCAAGACCCTCAGCATAGTGCTCAGCAGGAATGATGGTACCATCTAGCTATGGGAGACAGACACCACATAGGTACTGAGACTGGTTGAAGTCACGGTACTGCTCGTACACAGTGTACACAGGGTACCAAGGGGCTCCTATGTTTGCACAGGCTGAGGCTAAAAGATGGGGAAAACCTGGAACTCCAAGGCAAAGAGTGTGTCGAACAACCTGACTAGAGGGCATCTGAAGCAAAGACATTTTCAAGATGTCAAAAGACATGAAGAAAAGATTTGAATTTGGAACTATAACAACCTGAGACATAGTACTCGGAAGAAAAACACCCAACGGTTTTACTCCTAACTTTTGAGACAACACCAAGGAAACAGCACACAATAAAACAAATGAGATACGGTGACTCAGAGTTAGAGCGATACCAGATAAGGAGTAAAAAGAATCCTAAGAGGGTTTTCACAACTCATTTTGTCTTTTCAAAATAGTTTTCACAAGTTCTAGACTCAACATCGACCAACGGCAAGGGTTTCCTACAGGAAGTCCTGCTCTGATACCAAGACCTGTCAGACCCCGGACCCAGAGATATACAAACTGTCATGTGCTCCTAGCAATGGACCCGCAAGGGCTTCAGGGTTACCAGCCCCGGCCGCAACAAACAACGGCAGGCAGACCGGATTCATCGGCATGTAGTCCGGATCCCCGGTCTACTACTCCTTGTGTCCATGCTAGTCATAACCAGATATGTATACCCAAGCGTCCACGAGTCGGATGAAACTGAAGGGACGGGACCAGAGTTATACAGAGCTACTATGTGTCCAGAAAGTGCAACAACAATCGAGGGTTACTGGGGTTACCTCGCCCCAGGCCGGATATCTCCGGCAGGCGGGCTCGGACATGGATCATCGGCTCCACAACCCCTCGACTGCGACAACTCTGCAGGCATAGCCAAAACTGTATAACAACGGGCTCGAAACCAACAATCGATCAAAGCAGCACTCTAGACATGAAAGTTGTATTAAACAAGGCATACTAGAGTAGCTTACACGCAGAGGTTACAAGACCAACATAGGTCAAGCAACCCAACATTACAACAAGCAGCGAAAGCAAATATGTTGCTATACAACAAGAGCAAAAGGTCTAAGAGTCCAAAATATAAGCAACATAGCCAAACCCATACTACAGATACCATGCTGCCACCTGGGAACCCCTAACTACTCATCGACGTCGAGGTAGAACCCTTCTTCAGCTGCATCGCCGAAGTCTGAAACAAAACAACAACGAGGCAAGGTTGAGTACAAAAGGTACTCAGCAAGACTTGGCTGTTAAGGTCTTTTGCATAAAGCCATCTTTGTTTTCCGAAGTTGAGGAAGAAAAGCACGTGTAATAGAGCATTTCTAAAACAGAGGAGGAATCTACTCAACTACTGAGATCATCATGTTCTTTAGTCCACCAAGTATTTTCTCATCCCCAGACTACCTTATGCTACAAGAATCACCCCTCTCGACTTAGTCGAGGAGGCATCCTTCATTCATTGCCAGCAAGTTTTATTCATTCCGTTAGAGTTATCTATGATCACAGAATCCGTTGCCAAGTCGTCCATAACCGTGGACACGGCTTTCCGAAAGATTTATCCCTGCAGGGGGTACACTTTACCCACACGTGTCAACCGACTCTTAACGCCACGCGGTAACGCTCCTCTCTAAGAGCGCAACAGAGTGTGGTCGACCACGGCCTTTACCTTTCTTAGCCCTATCCATGAGTCAACCCAAACAGGGCCACCCCGTCAACATGGAGTTGGCCACCTCCTGATGGCACCTGTTCTGTGAGTCGGGACAAGATCCGTGTACGTCCCAGGTATAACTCGGCCCAAAGGACGCTGCGCAGGATCCGGCTAAGGATAAAGAAATTTCTGGAAGGCCCAAAGTTTGTAGGCCTCGTAACCCGGATTGTGGGTTGCAGTAAGGAAAGCTAGGGTTTGTAAGCGGTGTTCGGGTAGGACTCAAGCTGCGCCTTGGAGGGCAAGCCAGGTAGGGGGACGGGTGCTTTATAAACCGGCCCTATGCTTAGTTTTGCAGAGATCCAAGTAGTAATCATATCGCCGAATATCGAGTATCCATTGTACACGAGAGATCGAGTTAATAAAGTGAGATCGGAGACTCGGCGACTTCATCGCCGGCTACCAGATCGAATTCCATCATGTTTTCCTCTGAGCTAAACCCTCTCCCAAACGCCTGTGTCGACTTGCCCCAAGATCAGTTACCCCTGGTAACATCTGCCGTGATCATCCCACGACAGTTGGCGCCCACCGTGGGGCCTGCGTCCAAAGGTGTTTACATCACGGGAGAAGCTCGGAAGAGCATGGGGAACCTCGTCGTCGGTGAGATCTACGACAACCACGAAGGAGAGAAGGTGGTGGACGATTCCGGCTGGGGGCCAGAATCGGATCACCTCGAATCCGGATCTGTCGTGACAATCGGCCGGATCAGCGTCTTCATCGGTATGGTATGTACTTCTGGCTCGGCTCCTGACAATTTTGGATCTGATTCTGTGTCAGGGGAGGCTACCTACGCCCAATCAGATAGAGAAGAATCAGTTGGAGCGACAGACCAGATAGAAGAATCCATCGCGCAGTGGGAACAGCCGGAGGAGCCGGCATGGACCCCGCGTGACCAGGACAGTGGAAAGGATGATACTGAATCTATCCGGGACCTGCTGGAAGACCGGTACGAAGAAGATAACAGCGGAGAAGAACAGCATGAACTCACAACAAGCGTAATACGCCGAGCGGCGGTCTACACGGCTCCCGCAGCCAACCTCAATCAAGGGAACGTGACCACGGCTCCGGTCGGGGCGGCTCAGGCATTGGCGCAGCGGCAGGATGCAGCTAACGGAAACCCGATCCTGGCCCGGGTCGATGGAGAGTCGGCATCAGTAACTAGCCGTGCAGCGGACGAGGAGTTGCACGCAAATACGTTCGGATTCCTGGGAAACCGGACACCAGGGGCGGGTCCTTAAAACCCGCGCCACCCGGCCTTGTTCGACAATAATCTGATCCTAGACCCCACGGTCCTGGCTACGGTTATCACTCCAGAAAACGCAGCTGAACATGTCAGGGACCGGGACGTGGCTCGCCGCGCGTTGGAACAGCAAAGAAGGCAAGTGGAAGCGGAGAAACAAGGGATGGCTACACGTCAACGCGAGCTGGATGCGTTGGAAACCCGGCTCCGAGAGGAAACATCCAGAGTACACCAAAGACATCAAACCAGACTACCAGCCACGGGTGGGGTCATTAACCCGGCGGCTTTGTTTATTACGCCTCAGGAACAACCGATCCCAGTGGTAAACCAGGGAACTGCACCTCAGCCGGCAACAGCGGAAGCCCACGCGGCAAACGTGCAGGCCGGGTTACCCCCACCACGAACCAGGGTCACAACCGGCAACGAGTTACCGCCACCGCCACCGTCACGGTTTCGCACACCAGCAGGCCACTACAACAATCCCATGGACAACGTGTATGCAGCAACACTTGCATTGAACCAGATCCCGGTAGGAGAATCGCCCCATGCAGAAAAGACCCAGCAGGCGATCGATCTACTGCACACTGCAGTGGCGCAGCAGGCCAATTACCCGGACCACAGAAGCGGGATGCATGGGACGCCATACGCCAGTCAACAACAAGGGAATATTCAAACAAACTCGGCACAGCAGAGGGAAGAGCAGCAGCAAATGCCGCCTCCTCCCCGCGTCCCGGCAGCATCAGTGGCACAGGCCGTTGTGGATAGCTCCAGGGCTCGGAGAGCCGGGGCCGGGTCTGCTGCACATGGATTGCCTACAGCACCGCGCCCCGCTGCACCCCCGGCTGGATCGCACGTTTCCCGAGTAAGGCCAGCCTCAACCGTCCTCGCAGGACCCAAGTGTCTCTCGGACGACATCAGAGCTGAACCTTACCCGGAAAAATTCAAAGAGCCGGGAAAAGTAGTGAATTATGAACCGACCATGGATCCGGAAACATGGTTGAGCAGTTATGAGATGGCAATGTCAATCCGCAATGCGTCCGAAAATCTTCAAGCCAAGTTCATGTACTTGATGATGTCAGAAGGAGCAGCAAAGTTATGGTTCACCAACCTGCCGGAAAGATCGATCAAGTTCTGGGAAGAACTGAAGACCGCGTTCGTCAAGCACTTTCATGGAACGTGCAGAAAGCTATTCACTATTGATGATTTAGAATGATGCCTTCAGAAGAAGGGAGAATCAGCACGCAGTTGGGTACGCCGGGTTATGGAGATACTTCACTCATCCACAGATATTCAGCCCAAAGATGCGCTACAAGCTATGGCAAAAACATGCAAGTATATTCCTTTAGTACAAAAGTTAACTCGCATGAAGTCCAGTAGGAATGCATCGGAGGTTACGATGGGAGAATTAATGGATGCGTGCAACAAACACGCCGCAACAGACACTACAGAGGAGGAAATTGATGACAAGAAAGCGAAAGCGAACACCAGTAATAGTGGAAGAACCGGCAATGGATCGGCACCGAGTAATAACGGAAATAGCCAGAACAAGCGCCCATTTGAAGGAGGCTCCGAGTTTGTAGCTAATACTGAGGCAGGGTCTTCGAGACCCAGATCTGAAGGGAATTTTAATACCAGAAATCACAATGGAGGACATTATCAGGGACCTCCGAGGCCAAGCAACAGTTGGGATATATTCAGAATGGCGTGCCCGAAGCACAGCAGGAACGGCAAGCCGGCTAATCACTCCTTGGAGAAATGTGCCGACTTACAGAGATGGAAGAACGAGGAAGTAAACAGAGCCATGCGAGGTGCGGGTCGGGGAGGAGGCCCGGGTCCAGGTGGAAATTTGGGCAACGGTCCACCCCCAGCCGGTAACCCGGCAGCAGGAAATCCGGGCAACAATCAAGGGGGAGCGGGAGGTTTCCAGGCTAACCCCAAACAATTGGGTCAATATCATGTGCATACTACGGGAGGCTCTAACAAGGATAAAAAGATGCTAAAGCAGGCGGTTAACTCAGTTTCTTCTGCTGTTCCGAGGTACTTGAGATTGTCAGAACAGGAGGTAACATGGAGAAGGAGGGATCACCCGGATAGAGTGGATCACCCGGGAGTCTTAGCATTGGTAGTGGCACCACAGGTCAATGGGTATGATCTGAAAAAAGTCTTGATGGATGGAGGAAGCAGCATCAATATCCTGTACTGGGAAACTTTTCTACGCATGGGTCTAAAGGAATCTCAGCTACAAAAAAGTACAACAGTTTTTCACGGGATAGTGCCGGGTCATTCAGCGTGCCCTGAAGGAAAAATTGCGTTGGAGGTAGCTTTTGGGGAATCAAAGGACAATTATCGAGTTGAGTGGCTTACTTTTGAGGTGGTTAAGTTGCGCAGTCCTTATCACGCATTGTTTGGAAGACCGGCTTATGCCAAATTCATGGCAAGGCCGTGCTATGTGTATCTACAGCTGAAAATTCCGGGTCCTAAGAAGACCATTACCATACATGGAAATCGAGATATAGCGGCTGAGTGCGATGAAGGAGATGCAGCAATGGCTGAGCAAGCCTGTAGGAAAGAGGAACTCGGGCATTACCGATCTCAAGCGGACCTGGAGGAAAGGGCAACTTCAAAAAGGTCGAGCTCCGAGGAAGAAAAAGCAAAACCCAGGGCAGAGCAAGATGCTAAGATGGTGGCCTTCATCAGGAACGATCCCTCCAAATTGTCTGGCATAGAAGAGGAAATCACATCGCCGTCTACGGCTAGCAGCGCTGCGATAACGACACACCCGGATTGGCTAGCAAACTCGGTACTCGTCATGAAAGGGTCTAACAAGTGGAGAATGTGCATCGGTCGCGCCAGCCCGGGACCGATTATCGAAAAGAACTAAACAGTGTAACGGGCAGCAGGTTTCAGACGCGCTCTTTTCCTACCCAGGGTACCTAAGGGGACTGGAAGGTTTTTAATGAGGCGGCTTGCTGATAAAAACTTTATCGTATCAATAAAAAGAGATGGTTTTCAAGTATTGTCATGGTCTTTGCTTCGATTACAGGTAAGTGGTACTTGTTTGTGACGCCCCGAGATCGGGCACTATGCAGATTTCAGCATTCCCGCCAAATCCGCATAATAACCGATTCCAGGTTGCCACTTATGATAACATTACAACAGTTCACGAATATTCCACAATTACAACCGAAACAGATAGATACAGGATGACTCAAACGAGCCAGGGATACAACTGATACAATACAAAGATCCAAATAACAGCGGAAGAAACAACATAGTGTCCGGCTACGGACAAGATACAAATTGGACTAAGAGTCCTGAAGATAACCGAGAGCGTCCAATCCCTGCCCAGGCCAAGCCGGAGGGATTCCCAAGCTAACGTCGTCAGACTTCAAACCTGTTGACTGCAATATTGAATATGCAGCCACGAAAAAGATTCGTGGGTCAGTACGGTTAAGTACTGGCAAGTGGATAAACCATACTCACAAGATACCGGCGTAGCCAGTCATCACAAGATACAAGTACTTTAGGATCAACGGAAAGGAAGGGGTTATTGCAAATAAGCGACAGCAGGCTGCACTAACCAACTACAGAGAGATACGACAACTTCCGGCTAACAGAAAGAAGATAAGATCGAGTATTGTAACCAACTGAAAGATAACTTCAAACAAACCCATCCTGGATCTCGCCCCTTATCCGAAGAAGCAATCCGAGGATAACTCACACAGTTGGATTAATGATGGTTCAGATTATTGTGTCAGTAAACCTATTACTAGTCAAGTTGTTAATCATTGGGTGTAAGATTGTTAATCATTAGGTTTAAGTTGTCCTGAGTACTTGTTAGCCAGTACTTTCACCAAGTAATCCATAACCGCGGAAAACACGGCTTCTCGAGAAGATTTATCCCTGCAGGCTTGCACCAATTTGGCCGTACACGTATGAATATCCCGCCAGATGGGATGCCTCCCACCAAGCGGGGCACTCAACACAACTCAACTGTTCTTCGCATCAAGCCCAAAGCACCGCGTGCTGTGCGTGCGCGGCTAATCCAGCCCCCGAAGAAAAGGGGACCTTCATAGCACTGGAAGACCACGCCGCCCTAAATGCCGACTACAAAAATTCCACCCTGGCCTCGGGTTCGTACCTGCATATGTTGTGCAGCAAATGGAAAGCCCGAACTAGTACGGCGATTTGGACGAGATGCGAATCGAGTCAAATTGAGGGGGGCGCCCATACTCGCTTCCCACATGCGGGTAGTGCGCTCATCATGGATCAGTAGACAAGACCCTTTTCCTAATTAGGGGGGGGGTCGACACTAGCAGGCCTCAAAACCACTTAGGGCCTCCTGCCGGTGCCTTATCATCAAATTATTATTACCATTAGCATTAACCGGATTGATTGATTAACATCGAGCCCCCCGGTACAATAATAATAGTAAAAGGAGTAACCGACAACAGACTCGAGCAAAAGCAACCCTAAGCATGCAACTACGAGACGAGGGCCAACAGGGTAAACAAACAACAGTTATTAGGAAGTGGAAGGAAAAGGCTATATCATGGATGCAAGGTAACATACGATAGGATCGAGACTCAAGCATCGAATCGAAAGGCTAGAATAAGAACAACGGGAAGAATCGGTAACAAGTGATGAAAGGTAGCCATATGACAGCAAGTGAGTATACTTGCCTGGAATCCAGCAAGTAGAGGTACATCCGTAGAACTTGTCGGTGCTCACATCATCTCAACGTCCTATCCGCGAAGAAGCAACGAACTAAAAGGAACACCGGATGCAACAATTACTACTACGGCAAAAGATGCAGCATGATTCCTATTTTATATGCATGACATGGCAAGATGCAACGGAGAGGAAACAACTTAAGCAATTTAATCGGAACCGGAGTCCGGACAAATAATTATTGGTTCAAGTTGTTTAGCTAACCATCAATATTAAATGTTGATTAACAGGTTTAAACAAGGTAGAGGTGATCTATCCAATATTAAATGGAATAGGGCATGATTTGAATTTAATACCCCAACACATTCCATATTTATTTAATAGGTGAACATGCATAACACAAACTAAGATGCAACATATGTCGAGACATCGTAGTAGTTTTCATAGACTGGGGTGCCATGAGACTACGGTAGAGACGTGGGGTAACGGGATAGCGTAGTAAACACAGAACACGGGATTTACCCAGGTTCGGTACGTCGCGACAGTACGGCGTACCTACTCCTGCACTTCTCACTATGAGGGACTAAAGCCCGTATAATAAGGTTACAATGTAAGGGAATAGATCTAGCTACTCGACGAGGATGAACTTCCCGGCGAGTTGCGCAAGGCTTAAGCTAGAACCTAGAACCTTGGACTAAAGGAACTTATTGAACTTATGAAATCTATCTCCCGTCCGGCTTTATATAATAGCCGGATTAGGGCTTACAGAACCAGAAACCTAGAAGACTACGTTTAACTTGTAACTTGGAAAGTAAGGAATCCGTCTTCTCCTCCAAGCCAGATCACGCGGGCCGTGATCCGGGTTCTTCTAGAATCCGGCTTCTACGCGTCGGACTACTGGGCCGCCCAATGGACCTAAGTCCATTACCTTGCAGGCCACCCTGGTAGTCCAGCTCTTTTGTCTACCATCTTCTATACCCCTATTCGGTATATATCCGACAGTAGCCCCCAGGAAGGATCAAAACTCTGAAACTCCGCCTTTCGTCAAATACATTTTGTCCGGGAAACTTGATTCAGCAGTCTTGATTCTTTCTTCTTTCCTTTCAAAGGGGATGGTAACATAAAACTCGGAACTATGAAAATCCGGCTTTTCTTCTCGCGATCCTTCGCGGAAAAGGAACACGTGACATCAGCGCTTTAATCATGCTGACGCAAGCGCCGCTTGGTTTCACGCGGGAAACCCTGCAACGTATCTCTGACAGATTCTCACGAGAAACGAGGAGATAGCCATCATTCCTCTGTCGTTCCGTTTCCCGGATTTTCCGGCGAGCGACACGCGTCAAACATCCAACGGTCAAAAGAGCCGTTGGCGCGTATCTAGAGGGTTTTCAGGCTATAAATAGCCGTCTCCTTCCTCCTCATCAACCTTCTTCACTCCCTCACTGCCTTCACCATTGGTGCGAACACGAGCTCGAGAGCGAGAACAATTCCCTGCCCCGACGAGCCCTTCCCACGCCGGAACGCACCAACGCCACCGAGAAAGATGGCGTCTCCGCAATCATCGCCCGTTCGCGCCTCCGTCGACGAGCTCCTGAACGATCTAGACCCCCAACTTGGGTCGCCCAAGCGCGCCGGCGGCGAGCCGGAAAAAACTTCGGCGTCCACAGCGGGCGGAGGGAACATCTCCGCCAACACGGATGCTGCGGGACCAAGGACCGCATCAACCCCGCCGTTCGCTCCCGAAACGGCGGAGGAAAAGGTGGAGCTCCTCGACGAGCAGCTCGCCGCCGCGAAGGCCGCCACCACCGCCGCCGCTGGAGGAGATGAAGAAGAGGAGACTGCAGGCAACTGGATTGCCTGCAGTCTTCCCCCGGCTCTTCTTCCCAACTTGGAGAAGGAAGGCCTGGTTTTGAAGAAGAAATGGCGGCTCCCGGAAGAGGAGACCGAGCCCGCGCCACAAGAAGGCGAAAGGGTGCTTCTCGCCTCCCACCTTCTGCGAGGTATGGGGCTTCCCCCTTCTTCTTTCTTCCTCCAAGTTCTAGCTCACTACAGCATCCAACCTCATAATCTCCCTCCTAATTCCATTCTGTATATGGCCGGCTTCCAAGCCTTATTCGAGGGTTACCTAGGAATAGAGCCTAGGTTAGATTTTTGGTTGTACTGCTTTGGGGTTAAGCGTAACTCTTCGGAGGGCGCACTCCCAAATTGCGGAACCATTTCCTTTACTCTTCGGAGATTCCGAGAGGATTGGTTCCCCAAAATAAAAACCTCGGAATCCGTCAAATTCTGGACGGGTTCCTTCTTTTATCACCCCGACGTGCCTTTTCCTAAAAAAGCCGTCGGGGTTCCACCTTTTGTGAACTCCGCCGCTGTTCCCCAGGATAACTGGGTTACAGAAGCCGTCCAGGTTCTGCCTCCAGATCTACTAAGGATCAAGAGGCGCATCGCCAAACTCACTTCCTCCAAACCCCCTTTGACCGGAATGGACACGGTCTTTTGCTGGCTGAATAGGCGGATTCAGCCACTGGCAAATCACGGAGGCCGTCTCCTGTGTGAATACACAGGAGCCAAGGATCCAATGCGGACATCCGACAAGGATTGGCCCGCAAAGGAGCTCAGGCGGCGCATCAACCAGTTGGTCGCTTCACGCGATCAATACACGGAGAGTCGGCCAATGTACACGGCCGACAATCCCGCGCCTAAGGTAAATTTCCCGTTATTTAGGTATAATATCACTTCCTGGAAAATCTACCTTTCGATTCTGATTGGTTTTTTTCAACAGCTTGTGGATCTTCCAGACTCGGAGTTAGCCTCCGAGGCCGAGCTGGATGCGCCGCGTACCGCCACCACTGGTGGGCGCAAACGCAAGAAGATAATTTCTTCGGATGAAATTATCGACCTTGACGGAATCCCCGTCGCCACGTCCAGGTTATTTTCTTCCGGGTTTTTTCTTTTATGGGATCCTTTTCGTCCATCTTCGGTATTTTAACATTTTCCGGGTTTTCGGTTTTTAGCTTGCCCCCCTCCACCTTGAAGCCGAGGAAGTTGAAAAAGCTCAAAGCTGCTTCCAACCGAGGCAGCCAACCATCTCCCGCCGTCGCCCCGGATACGCCGCAGTCAATGGCGGAAGAACTTACTGCCACCACCACCACCAAGCCCCCAGAGCCCAGCCAGCCCGTTGTGCCCGAGTCGGACACGAGGGAAAGGGCGGCTCCAGAGGTGGGGAAATCTTCTCGGACATTCGACGAGGAAATCCCCACCATTGACAAGGATTTTAAAGCTATAAATGATGGCTTGAACGCGGCCGAAAGTCATTTCGCGGAATACGCGAAGGAATTCCGGGAAAACTTAGCAGGTTTGCAACGCATGAGCCAGGTATGTAACTCTAGCCCCCAAGCATTAAACAAAATGCATGCTTTTTTTTTGCTTTGATGTTTTTTATTAATCATACTTTTCCTTGCTGTGTTTCAGCAAACCTCCGAGGCCATAAACCTGGAAGTTTTCAGGAAGCTCACTATCAAGAATAAAGAAGTTCGAAGTCTTCTTTCTATTCTTGAGGAGAGAGAGGCGGAGCTGGAATCGTCTCAGCTTGCTTTGACGGAAACGAAAGGTAGGCTTTTTCGTTTTGAAATTTCCGACTTAAAACTTTGTTGTGGTTTTCTTCTCGAGGAAATTGATCAACTCGGATTTGCCCTTTGCTTTTTCAGCTGCTTTAGCTGAAGCTAAACAAGCAGCGGAAGATTCCGGCAACGCCGAGATTCTCCGCAATGAGAATATTGAGCTTCACAAGAATCTTGTGAAGGCTCAAAAAGACCTGGAAGCCAGCAATCTGGCCCTTGGAGTGGCTAACTCCAAGGCTTCCGAGCAGGCGGAGAAAGACAAATCCGCTATCCAGGATTTGACTGAAGCTCTGAACCTTCGCCTGGAGGAAGTTTCGGAAATCGATAAACTCATCGGTAAATTTTTACCCTTGTCTTCATCTTTCCATGTTTTGCTTTCTCTGTTTGTCTCCTTAACCTTTTGTATGCTTTATCGGATCAAACAGGAGACACCCCAGATGGCGCTCGGGCTGCAGGCATCCGAGCTTTCGGGGAAACATGGAACTTGATGAAGGCTGCTGCAACGCAGTTGGTAGGCAAGTTTCTTCCCGAAAAATCTGGGGAGTGCTCGGAAGTTGAAAAACTTCCGGGTATCATCATGGAGGTGGCGGAGTCCAAGGAGTCCGTTCTCCGCTCCGCTGCACGGGGTGGTGCGCGTATGGCCTTAGGCCTTATGCGCATGCACTACCCTAGTGCCAAATCCTGGCGTGTGGCCACCGGTGTCCCTCAGGGATACACGGATGCACAACGATCCACCATTTTTGGTGAAGTTAAGGGCCACGCCACCCAGATTGCCGCCATGGTAAATGTCGGCGTCCACTATCCAGAAGAAGAAGCTCCTCCGATTCCCGATGAAGAAAGCAGCGAGGAGGAGTCGGATTCTTGAAGGGTTACCTGGAACCTGGATAGAAGATTTAGACAATAGGAGCATTACTGTTCTTTCATTTGTAATCCAGAATGTAATGCTTCTTATGTATTAATGAAAATTCCGCCTTTTGCAGTTTAAACTATGAAATTACTTTGCAAGTTGTTTGAATTTTACCATTCCTTTATCTTCTAAGTTCTCTGGTGTATATGCTTTAACTGTCCTTAGTGTTTGAAATGGCTCAAATAGCATTATGAATCGTTATGCCGAGTAACTGGGGACGAACCAAGCAGTTTTGAAACTCGAAAACATGAATCATGCTAAAGGCATTTTTACTAACTAGTTCCAGTAACCCAGCATACGCACGATCAGATAAGACTTAGAGAAACAAGGAAAGTTTTAAGTGAAACTTGGGCACGCAGGCAATTCAAGTTTCCTTTAGCCGTTAAAAGGCTGAAAAATCATTCAGTTATGTAACGCCGAGTACGCAAGCACAATTCGGGTTAACATTGAGAAATTTGTAAGATCATTGGGAAATAGATGAGGCGGAAACACTTTGCACTTATAAGAAACATGGATGACAGCATTCCGACAACTTTATTTCATGATCTCAAAAGATGTTTACATAGATTTGAACTAAGTACAGAAGGGGACATAACTTGCTAGGTGTTCCCAGGCTTCCGCAATCCACTTGACCTTGTCAAACTTCTCCAGCATTTTGCGAAATGGTAAGGTTTTAGCCCCCAGCCAACTAAGAAATCTTTTTATGGCTGTGGCGGAACCCGGCAATTCTGGGACATCTTTTTCACACGTAAGTTCTGAGATGCTCGAGATTGCCTTTATCTTTTCCGGGTTAATTTCTATTCCTCTGTGAGAAACGATGAAACCTAGAAGTTTTCCTGAGGGGACCCCGAATACGCACTTAGATGGATTCAACTTCATCTTGTAAGTGCGCAAGTTTTCGAAGGTTTCTCGCAAGTCCTCAAGGAGTGTATCTTTTTCCTTGGTTACGACAGCAATATCGTCCACGTAAACATGGACGTTTTTTCCAATCTGACTATGCAAACAACGTTGCATGCAACGCTGGTATGTTGTACCTGCGTTCTTCAGGCCAAAAGGCATGGTTACGTAGTAATACGTCCCGTACGGGGTTATAAAAGAAGTCTTGATTTGATCTTCCTTTTTCATGCGTATTTGGTGGTACCCGGAGTATGCATCCAAAAAGCATAAAAGCTCAGAGCCTGCAGTGGCATCTATTATTTGATCGATTCGCGGCAGCGCAAACCTATCTTTCGGACATAACTTGTTCAATCCTGTGTAATCTATACACATTCTGAGTGCAGTTGTGTCTTTCTTCGGTACTAATACCGGATTTGCGGACCAGTCAGTATGGATTACCTCCTTGATGAAATCCGCTGCTAAAAGCCGGATAATTTCCTTGCCAATAGCCTTCCGTCTTCTTCCGTCAAATCGACGGAGACCTTGTTTGACGGGTTTTGATCCGGGAATAACCTTGAGTTGGTGCTCAGCAAGTTCCCTGGGTACGCCTGGCATGTCAGCTGGACACCAAGCAAAAATGTCCCAGTTCTCACGGAGGAACTTGATGAGCTCGCCTTCCTATTTGTCGGTCATCCCAGTCCCTACAACGACGAATTTTGTCGGATCTTTGGGGTCTAAGATTACCTGTCTTGTATTCTCGGATGCCTTGAAGCTATCTGTTGGCTTCCGAGTTTCTTTTCCTGCCGGCATTTCTTTCGGCGATACCTCCTTGGCTAACTCCTTTAATTCTTCCTGAGCTATAACTCTTTGAGCGCAAAGGGCGTTTTGCTTCTCCAACTCGTTTGCCAGCTTGAAATCACCGGCAATGGTGATTACTCCTCCTTTGGGTCCTGGCATCTTCAGCTTGTTGTAGATATAGCAAGATCTTGCCATAAACTTGGCGAAAGCCGGACGTCCGAGTATTGCGTGATACACGCTCTCGAACGGCACAACTTCGAAGGATACTTTTTCCTGTCGGAAGTGATCTTTGTCTCCGAAGGTGACATCTAGGGAAATTTCTCCTAGGGACCGTGCTTGCCTGCCAGGGACAATGCCATGGAAGCGTATATTGCTGTAATTGAGCTGGGACTCGGATATCTTCAAGTGCTTCAGTGTATCCAGGTACATTATATTGATGCTGGATCCTCCGTCCATCAGCACTCTTCTTAGCCTAGTGTTTTGAACAATAGGGCTTACAACAAGAGCTTGTGTGCCGGGTTCAGGGATATTTCCGGGATGATCAGACTGATCCCAGATTATCGGTGTGTTGGAATACTTCAAGAATTTTGGGGTTGCAGGAACAACCGCGTTTATTTCTCGAAGTGTCCTTTTGGCCACCTTTGCTGACGGGGTTGCTAGGAAAGTTAGCATTGCTTCTCCGTCAACTCTCGGAAATTTGGGTTCGCCTTTTCGCTGTTGTTCCTGGATTTTATCATCAGTGTCCGATTCACTGTCTTCTTTTTCAGCTTCTGGCTTTTGTTTGGCAGGTTTCCTCTTGGAGCCCTTCCCTTTATTTCCGGATCCTGCATTGCCTTTCATATGCTTGTTTAGCCGGCATTGCGCGTTCGTGTGGGTTGGCTTCCCAAATTGAGAGTGGTGGACGCAGGGTTCCGACTTAATTCTCTCCCATTCCTCAGGAGTGTAATTGATGGGATCCGGACTGCGGCCTTTCCACTTGTTCCCTTTTTCTCCTCCAAAGGCTAAGTTAACCTCCTTGGGCTTTGTTGTTGACTCCGGGGTTCCTTTTTTATCAGAACGAGGTGTTTTCTTGGCCAGTATCAGTGACTCAATATTGCCTCCTCTTGCTCTGATATCGTCTTCGGCTGCAGCATGCTCATTAGCGGTTGTAAGCATAGATCCGAGATCTTTGTGCTTTTTGGAGCCAACCATGAACGGTACAAGTCCGGGTTTTAGGCCATTGACGAAAGCATGCATTGCTTGTACGTCAGTTACCCCAGAGCAACTATTCTTCATTGCAGTCCATCTGGAGATGAAATCCACGTATGGTTCGTCTTCAAATTGGGTGCAACGGTTTAGCTGATTGATGCTATTTGGGCGTTTGTACGTTCCTCGAAAATGCTGAGTAAATACTCTCGCCATATCATCCCAACTGTCGACAGTTCTTGATGGTAAACCATTAATCCAATCTCTGGCTCCGTCTAGCAACATTAGGGGAAGAAACTTGACAGCTTCCAGGTCTGTCCCGTTGTTGATCTGGACGGCTGTGTAATAATCTGAAAGCCAGGTATCCGGGTTTGTACTGCCGGTATATTTTTGGTAGGTTGGACCAACTTTGGCAAAGCCAGAATGCAGGGTTATCCTTCGGATCCTGTCAGTGAAACACTTAGGACCAAAGTATAGATCATCCTTTTCTGCTCTGTCAATATGCGCAGAATATCTCCCGGCTGAATGGACAGAAGGGGATCTACTCCTTTCTTTCCCATTGTTACGCGGACGCGTTTTTCCGAGGTTATCTCTATCTCTTCCATTGTCACGCCCTCTGGGATTAGGTGGAGTCCTGCTCCTGTATCTTTCCTTATCTTTGGGCGGTGTCCGAGATCTTTCACGCCTGTGAGGTGTATCGTATCTTCCAGCTTTTTCAGCTGGGTTTCTCGGAGGTGGCATTATTTTGCCGTCGTTCCGGTGTTTGTCTTCCCGATCGTGTGGTTTATATCCATCTTTCGGGAGATGAGGTCCGGTTCTAGACGCTGCGTCCCGGTTGTCGGGGTTTTTCTTGTCTTTTCTCGGATCCTCTTTTTTATCCGAATCTCCGGGTTCTTCCGGCCCAGGTGCTCCAGCAGCGCAAGTAACAGTTTTGCAGAGGGCGGAATTATCATGCAGCCTCCCAGATCGCTCTTGTCCTCGCTGTTGCTGCTGTAATGCTTTTCCTAGGAAGGCATACACCCCTTGGAGTTTTTCCCCGTTGGAGTACAGATCATTGTTCAAGATGGCGAACGCTGCTTCCGCATTTTCAGCTGCGGTTTTGTATATTGGTTCGCCCTTAGCATCTTTGCCGTTTAACTGCTTTTGCCAAGATGGGTTATAGAACCTTTCTTTCGGCGGCAGTTCTTCCGGTTTTGTAATTCCGGGTAACCTTGTAGGTTTTAAGACAGATCTGTGCTTTCTCTCGTACTCCTCAATTTCCTCCTTCATAATTTTGATGTCATTATGGGTTTGTTGGAGGTGTTGCCGAGATCTAAGCAGTTGTTGCTGTTTCCGTTGGAAAGCTTGTCTCCTGGCTTCCAGCATCTCAGGGGGTTCATTGGGTCCCACTGGAGTTTGTAATAGTTCCTGCTCTTCTAGTTCTGTCATTGGCGGAGCAGTGATTTCCTTAGATTTCTTTTCCGTAGGCTTTGTGCCACTAACATCTCCAACTTCCAGGTTTTCATCAGCGAGATCAGCTGACTTTTTCTTCCGGAGTTTGTACTGGAGTTTTTTAGAAGCACGGTGCTTTTTCTTGGAAGAGGGAGGTTTTTTGACAGGTTCATCCTCTGTCATCTCCTTGACATTAGGAAATATCGGAGAAGTTTCTCCGTCTTCCCTCTCCTCTGCTGGCGGAGGGGTTTTAGGGCTTTCCTGGCTATCGGCACCCGTTGTATCGGCTGGTTTTGCCATTAGCACTTCATGGAATCCCTCTTGAAAGGATTTAACTTTTCGTACGAAGGCATCGTCATCTTCGTCTTCGGAAAAGTTATCCGATCCGGTTTCCGACTCCAGTCTCGCCTCAATGGCGGCAAGCACGGACTCTGTTTCCGAGTTCATCGTCTGGTTGACAGATGTCGGATCTTCCGTCTCTGTGACGGGTATTGGTTCTTCCGTCTCTGGGACGGGTGTATTGTTGTCTGCCTCTTGCACGGGATTTCTGTCATCCGTGTTTTCGGCGATCTCGGATTGCACCATGCCGATAAAGTGGGTATCACTGTTTTGTCGGCGATCTGAGCAAAATCCGGCATCATAGTCGTCTTCGACTGGGTATAGGGCGGGTGGGAGATAATTGCTTTCACCGCAAAACCCCATTGCTTCCGCGGTTAATCCGATAAAGATATTTGCAGATCCAATCGGTAAAACGCAGGCACTTACCAGATGGTTTTGCGCCGGGATGTAGGATCCGTTGTCGAGGAAGCGCCCGACGTCGTTGTCGAATTCCAAGCTTCCGACAGTGATCGATCTTCCGATTCCGCCTAAAATCCCAGATCGGAACTTCACGCCTGACGTCGTTTGCCCCACGGTGGGCGCCAACTGTCGAGACATCGTAGTAGTTTTCATAGACTGGGGTGCCATGAGACTACGGTAGAGACGTGGGGTAACGGGATAGCGTAGTAAACACAGAACACGGGATTTACCCAGGTTCGGTACGTCGCGACAGTACGGCGTACCTACTCCTGCACTTCTCACTATGAGGGACTAAAGCCCGTATAATAAGGTTACAATGTAAGGGAATAGATCTAGCTACTCGACGAGGATGAACTTCCCGGCGAGTTGCGCAAGGCTTAAGCTAGAACCTAGAACCTTGGACTAAAGGAACTTATTGAACTTATGAAATCTATCTCCCGTCCGGCTTTATATAATAGCCGGATTAGGGCTTACAGAACCAGAAACCTAGAAGACTACGTTTAACTTGTAACTTGGAAAGTAAGGAATCCGTCTTCTCCTCCAAGCCAGATCACGCGGGCCGTGATCCGGGTTCTTCTAGAATCCGGCTTCTACGCGTCGGACTACTGGGCCGCCCAATGGACCTAAGTCCATTACCTTGCAGGCCACCCTGGTAGTCCAGCTCTTTTGTCTACCATCTTCTATACCCCTATTCGGTATATATCCGACAACATACAAAGTGCAAACATGAACATGGATGGCATGAACAGATTAAGTGCATTTTTCTGGTATGAAAACATATTTTATTTGTTGGATTTGGAATTAAAAAGAGCAAGTTATTAAATTGACAATTTTAGATGCATTAAATAAGAAACAGTTGTTTTCAGCAATTTAAATTATTCAAAACAGGAAACAAAGTTTATATTTGCAAAGTTTAGAGAATTTTGATTGGAAAACATATTTTACTTTTCAAATTTGGAGGTAAAATGAATTAGTTATGATTTATGCAATTAAATCAATTTAAATTGAGCCGGAGGCCCAACATTTAATTTAGGGGGTTCACGTTATTTATTTACCCACAAAAATGCAATGCAACACATGAATGAGATGACATTTTAATTATAGTTGATATGTTATAGAAAATAGGGCATATAGGTATAGGGGTTTTAGGGTTTGGGTTCGCACGTTGGAAAGAGGATCGCCGGGGTCAACGCCGGAAACTTCGGAACGTGGAGGAAGTAGACGAAGAAGAGGAAGTAGACAAAGTCGTCGATGTCGTGGAAGTAGTCGACGTAGTCATAGTAGAGGAAGTAGTTGAAGTAGTCATTCTCATTCCGTAGCCGAGGTAGTCGTTCACGTCATCGGTGGTCGTTGTCGATCTTTTCATCGAGGTTCAAAGAGGAAGTAGACGTAGTCGTGGTCGAGGTACTCGTCGCATCCATGTAGGAGATTCATGGCGGTTCCCGTCTTCACGGCGCGCACGAAGGCGACCGTCACACAAATTTGTAGGGGTTCACGGGCCGAAGATCTTGGCGCGTCGGTAGCCGTCTGTGTCATCGTAGTCGTTCGGGCGCCGTTTCTGTTGGGTCGTTGGAGATCTTGTCGACGCCGGGGTTGTAGTCGTGCACTGCCTTCCCGCCTACGTTGACGAAGTTGCAGCAGCGGCACCAACACAGCAACGTCGGCAAAAGGAGCATATCAGCATCGGCACATCACCTCCGCCGAACCACACGAGCAGCACCTTGCCACCGCACCAACACATCACAACCACCGGACTACCCGTGCACCACCATCGCGAGGCAGCAAAACGACGACGCCGGGGTTGCAGCTCACCGCCGTCCCAATGGCGTCATGGTTGGAGTAAACGACACAGAGACGTGGTCGAGCAGAGGCTCGAGCTAGGGGTCGTGGTCGACGCAGATCAACACTTGGAGGAGGCGATGAATGGCCTCACGGCGGCGGGGAGGCCGCGGGCGCCGGGGAACAGCGGCCGGACCGACGGCGGGTGACCGCAACAGTGGCGTCGCACCGCAGCAGCTCAAGGACGGCGGGGAGGCGCAGAGGTGGAGGTGGTCGGGGAGGGCGGTGACGCGTGCGGTAGAGCTTGAGGTGGCCTCCATGGCGACCGGAGGCACGACAAGGTGAAGGAGGTGGTCGGGGATCCATGGCGGCCGGCCGGAGCAGAGGAAGCTCGGGAGGGGCGCGGCCAGGAGGGGGCGGAGGATAGGCAGAGGGCGATGGGGAGGAGGGTGGCCGGAGGGAGGGACGAGGGGAAGAGGGCGGCGACGATGGGCTCGGGATCGAGCTAAGCTCTCCTGGCGGCGCAGAGAGGGGCAGGTCGAGCGGAGAGGAAGGGGATCGATCGATCCCCTCCTCCCGTGCGTGCGTGCGTGTGTTGCCTGGGGGTTGCGTTGTGTTTCCTGGTGTGTGGTGTTGTGTGCGATGGGTGCGTGGGGTCTGGGTGTGGTGCGTGAGTCTGTTGTGTGTGTGTGGTGTTGTCTAGGGTTAGGTCTAGGGTTTGGTGGTGGGCTGGCCTGGTTAGGCTGGCCTGCCACCCAAAATATATTTTTTTTTATTATTTTTCAGGTAAAGAAGAAAGAAAAAAAAAGGAGAAGTGGTTTAGGGATTTAGAGAACAAATTTTAACCATTTAAAATATGGTAGAAAATGTTTCTATCAATGCCATGTGATATGATGCATGACGATGCAAAAGAGAAAACAACAACCAAGACTAAATAGGGAAAAACCCCGGGCGTTACAGCCGACACCACTAACAAGGGGATTGCGCCCTCGCAATCCGCCCACGAACACGAGGGAAAGAAGTTCGACTATCGATTCTTCATGCTTCCAGTTGATCTCCTCGGCACCACTAACAAGGGCTTCTCGACACCACTAACAAGGGAGTCCTGCTCGGGTTGATGACGATGTTCTTCCACCAGGAATCTTCCGATGATCGAACCTATTAGGTTAACGGCTCAGAAAACGTCCACCCACGTAGGATCCTAACACTTTGAAAGATTGAGTACGAGAGTAGACTCCAAAACAAATAAGATGGGAGGGGAAATAGAGTAGAGATAAGGAGAAAACAAGAATCCTATTGAGACGTTTTTTCCAAAATAGTTTAGCAGAACATAGCTTTTGACACTCTAAAAACAACGACCGTTAGCTAGGTTATCCTACAGGCTTTGCGGACCCGTTGCTTCGATAACCATTCGTATCGAAACAATCTCGGGAATCGGAACCATGCTCTGATACCATTTGTGACGCCCCGAGATCGGGCACTATGCAGATTTCAGCATTCCCGCCAAATCCGCATAATAACCGATTCCAGGTTGCCACTTATGATAACATTACAACAGTTCACGAATATTCCACAATTACAACAGAAACAGATAGATACAGGATGACTCAAACGAGCCAGGGATACAACTGATACAATACAAAGATCCAAATAACAGCGGAAGAAACAACATAGTGTCCGGCTACGGACAAGATACAAATTGGACTAAGAGTCCTGAAGATAACCGAGAGCGTCCAATCCCTGCCCAGGCCAAGCCGGAGGGATTCCCAAGCTAACGTCGTCAGACTTCAAACCTGTTGACTGCAATATTGAATATGCAGCCACGAAAAAGATTCGTGGGTCAGTACGGTTAAGTACTGGCAAGTGGATAAACCATACTCACAAGATACCGGCGTAGCCAGTCATCACAAGATACAAATACTTTAGGATCAACGGAAAGGAAGGGGTTATTGCAAATAAGCGACAACAGGCTGCACTAACCAACTACAGAGAGATACGACAACTTCCGGCTAACAGAAAGAAGATAAGATCGAGTATTGTAACCAACTGAAAGATAACTTCAAACAAACCCATCCTGGATCTCGCCCCTTATCCGAAGAAGCAATCCGAGGATAACTCACACAGTTGGATTAATGATGGTTCAGATTATTGTGTCAGTAAACCTATTACTAGTCAAGTTGTTAATCATTGGGTGTAAGATTGTTAATCATTAGGTTTAAGTTGTCCTGAGTACTTGTTAGCCAGTACTTTCACCAAGTAATCCATAACCGCGGAAAACACGGCTTCTCGAGAAGATTTATCCCTGCAGGCTTGCACCAATTTGGCCGTACACGTATGAATATCCCGCCAGATGGGATGCCTCCCACCAAGCGGGACACTCAACACAACTCAACTGTTCTTCGCATCAAGCCCAAAGCACCGCGTGCTGTGCGTGCGCGGCTAATCCAGCCCCCGAAGAAAAGGGGACCTTCATAGCACTGGAAGACCACGCCGCCCTAAATGCCGACTACAAAAATTCCACCCTGGCCTCAGGTTCGTACCTGCATATGTTGTGCAGCAAATGGAAAGCCCGAACTAGTACGGCGATTTGGACGAGATGCGAATCAAGTCAAATTGAGGGGGGCGCCCATACTCGCTTCCCACATGCGGGTAGTGCGCTCATCATGGATCAGTAGACAAGACCCTTTTCCTAATTAGGGGGGGGGTCGACACTAGCAGGCCTCAAAACCACTTAGGGCCTCCTGCCGGTGCCTTATCATCAAATTATTATTACCATTAGCATTAACAGGATTGATTGATTAACATCGAGCCCCCCGGTACAATAATAATAGTAAAAGGAGTAACCGACAACAGACTCGAGCAAAAGCAACCCTAAGCATGCAACTACGAGACGAGGGCCAACAGGGTAAACAAACAACAGTTATTAGGAAGTGGAAGGAAAAGGCTATATCATGGCTGCAAGGTAACATACGATAGGATCGAGACTCAAGCATCGAATCGAAAGGCTAGAATAAGAACAACGGGAAGAATCGGTAACAAGTGATGAAAGGTAGCCATATGACAGCAAGTGAGTATACTTGCCTGGAATCCAGCAAGTAGAGGTACATCCGTAGAACTTGTCGGTGCTCACATCATCTCAACGTCCTATCCGCGAAGAAGCAACGAACTAAAAGGAACACCGGATGCAACAATTACTACTACGGCAAAAGATGCAGCATGATTCCTATTTTATATGCATGACATGGCAAGATGCAACGGAGAGGAAACAACTTAAGCAATTTAATCGGAACCGGAGTCCGGACAAATAATTATTGGTTCAAGTTGTTTAGCTAACCATCAATATTAAATGTTGATTAACAGGTTTAAACAAGGTAGAGGTGATCTATCCAATATTAAATGGAATAGGGCATGATTTGAATTTAATACCCCAACACATTCCATATTTATTTAATAGGTGAACATGCATAACACAAACTAAGATGCAACATACAAAGTGCAAACATGAACATGGATGGCATGAACAGATTAAGTGCATTTTTCTGGTATGAAAACATATTTTATTTGTTGGATTTGGAATTAAAAAGAGCAAGTTATTTAATTGACAATTTTAGATGCATTAAATAAGAAACAGTTGTTTTCAGCAATTTAAATTATTCAAAACAGGAAACAAAGTTTATATTTGCAAAGTTTAGAGAATTTTGATTGGAAAACATATTTTACTTTTCAAATTTGGAGGTAAAATGAATTAGTTATGATTTATGCAATTAAATCAATTTAAATTGAGCCGGAGGCCCAACATTTAATTTAGGAGGTTCACGTTATTTATTTACCCACAAAAATGCAATGCAACACATGAATGAGATGACATTTTAATTATAGTTGATATGTTATAGAAAATAGGGCATATAGGTATAGGGGTTTTAGGGTTTGGGTTCGCACGTTGGAAAGAGGATCGCCGGGGTCAACGCCGGAAACTTCGGAACGTGGAGGAAGTAGACGAAGAAGAGGAAGTAGACGAAGTCGTCGATGTCGTGGAAGTAGTCGACGTAGTCATAGTAGAGGAAGTAGTTGAAGTAGTCGTTCTCATTCCGTAGCCGAGGTAGTCGTTCACGTCATCGGTGGTCGTTGTCGATCTTTTCATCGAGGTTCGAAGAGGAAGTAGACGTAGTCGTGGTCGAGGTACTCGTCGCATCCATGTAGGAGATTCATGGCGGTTCCCGTCTTCACGGCGTGCACGAAGGCGACCGTCACACTAATTTGTAGGGGTTCACGGGCCGAAGATCTTGGCGCGTCGGTAGCCGTCTGTGTCATCGTAGTCGTTCGGGCGCCGTTTCTGTTGGGTCGTTGGAGATCTTGTCGACGTCGGGGTTGTAGTCGTGCACTGCCTTCCCGCCCACGTTGACGAAGTTGCAGCAGCGGCACCAACGCAGCGACGTCGGCACAAGGAGCATATCAGCATCGGCACATCACCTCCGCCGAACCACACGAGCAGCACCTTGCCACCGCACCAACACATCACAACCACCGGACTACCCGTGCACCACCATCGCGAGGCAGCAAAACGACGACGCCGGGGTTGCAGCTCACCGCCGTCCCAATGGCGTCATGGTTGGAGTAAACGACACAGAGACGTGGTCGAGCAGAGGCTCGAGCTAGGGGTCGTGGTCGACGCAGATCAACACTTGGAGGAGGCGATGAATGGCCTCACGGCGGCGGGGAGGCCGCGGGCGCCGGGGAACAGCGGCCGGACCGACGGCGGGTAACCGCAACAGTGGCGTCGCACCGCAGCAGCTCAAGGACGGCGGGGAGGCGCAGAGGTGGAGGTGGTCGGGGAGGGCGGTGACGCGTGCGGTAGAGCTTGAGGTGGCCTCCATGGCGACCGGAGGCACGACAAGGTGAAGGAGGTGGTCGGGGATCCATGGCGGCCGGCCGGAGCAGAGGGAGCTCGGGAGGGGCGCGGCCAGGAGGGGGCGGAGGATAGGTAGAGGGCGATGGGGAGGAGGGTGGCCGGAGGGAGGGACGAGGGGAAGAGGGCGGCGACGATGGGCTCGGGATCGAGCTAAGCTCTCCTGGCGGCGCAGAGAGGGGCAGGTCGAGCGGAGAGGAAGGGGATCGATCGATCCCCTCCTCCCGTGCGTGCGTGCGTGTGTTGCCTGGGGGTTGCGTTGTGTTTCCTGGTGTGTGGTGTTGTGTGCGATGGGTGCGTGGGGTCTGGGTGTGGTGCGTGAGTCTGTTGTGTGCGTGTGGTGTTGTCTAGGGTTAGGTCTAGGGTTTGGTGGTGGGCTGGCCTGGTTAGGCTGGCCTGCCACCCAAAATATATATTTTTTTTTATTTTTTTTTCAGGTAAAGAAGAAAGAAAAAAAAAAGGAGAAGTGGTTTAGGGATTTAGAGAACATATTTTAACCATTTAAAATATGGTAGAAAATGTTTCTATCAATGCCATGTGATATGATGCATGACGATGCAAAAGAGAAAACAACAACCAAGACTAAATAGGGAAAAACCCCGGGCGTTACAGCCGACACCACTAACAAGGGGATTGCGCCCTCGCAATCCGCCCACGAACACGAGGGAAAGAAGTTCGACTATCGATTCTTCATGCTTCCAGTTGATCTCCTCGGCACCACTAACAAGGGCTTCTCGACACCACTAACAAGGGAGTCCTGCTCGGGTTGATGACGATGTTCTTCCACCAGGAATCTTCCGATGATCGAACCTATTAGGTTAACGGCTCAGAAAACGTCCACCCACATAGGATCCTAACACTTTGAAAGATTGAGTACGAGAGTAGACTCCAAAACAAATAAGATGGGAGGGGAAATAGAGTAGAGATAAGGAGAAAACAAGAATCCTATTGAGACGTTTTTTCCAAAATAGTTTAGCAGAACATAGCTTTTGACACTCTAGAAACAACGACCGTTAGCTAGGTTATCCTATAGGCTTTGCGGACCCGTTGCTTCGATAACCATTCGTATCGAAACAATCTCGGGAATCGGAACCATGCTCTGATACCATTTGTGACGCCCCGAGATCGGGCACTATGCAGATTTCAGCATTCCCGCCAAATCCGCATAATAACCGATTCCAGGTTGCCACTTATGATAACATTACAACAGTTCACGAATATTCCACAATTACAACAGAAACAGATAGATACAGGATGACTCAAACGAGCCAGGGATACAACTGATACAATACAAAGATCCAAATAACAGCGGAAGAAACAACATAGTGTCCGGCTATGGACAAGATACAAATTGGACTAAGAGTCCTGAAGATAACCGAGAGCGTCCAATCCCTGCCCAGGCCAAGCCGGAGGGATTCCCAAGCTAACGTCGTCAGACTTCAAACCTGTTGACTGCAATATTGAATATGCATCCACGAAAAAGATTCGTGGGTCAGTACGGTTAAGTACTGGCAAGTGGATAAACCATACTCACAAGATACCGGCGTAGCCAGTCATCACAAGATACAAATACTTTAGGATCAACGGAAAGGAAGGGGTTATTGCAAATAAGCGACAGCAGGCTGCACTAACCAACTACAGAGAGATACGACAACTTCCGGCTAACAGAAAGAAGATAAGATCGAGTATTGTAACCAACTGAAAGATAACTTCAAACAAACCCATCCTGGATCTCGCCCCTTATCCGAAGAAGCAATCCGAGGATAACTCACACAGTTGGATTAATGATGGTTCAGATTATTGTGTCAGTAAACCTATTACTAGTCAAGTTGTTAATCATTGGGTGTAAGATTGTTAATCATTAGGTTTAAGTTGTCCTGAGTACTTGTTAGCCAGTACTTTCACCAAGTAATCCATAACCGCGGAAAACACGGCTTCTCGAGAAGATTTATCCCTGCAGGGTTGCACCAATTTGGCCGTACACGTATGAATATCCCGCCAGATGGGATGCCTCCCACCAAGCGGGGCACTCAACACAACTCAACTGTTCTTCGCATCAAGCCCAAAGCACCGCGTGCTGTGCGTGCGCGGCTAATCCAGCCCCCGAAGAAAAGGGGACCTTCATAGCACTGGAAGACCACGCTGCCCTAAATGCCGACTACAAAAATTCCACCCTGGCCTCGGGTTCGTACCTGCATATGTTGTGCAGCAAATGGAAAGCCCGAACTAGTACGGCGATTTGGACGAGATGCGAATCGAGTCAAATTGAGGGGGGCGCCCATACTCGCTTCCCACATGCGGGTAGTGCGCTCATCATGGATCAGTAGACAAGACCCTTTTCCTAATTAGGGGGGGGGGGTCGACACTAGCAGGCCTCAAAACCACTTAGGGCCTCCTGCCGGTGCCTTATCATCAAATTATTATTACCATTAGCATTAACAGGATTGATTGATTAACATCGAGCCCCCCGGTACAATAATAATAGTAAAAGGAGTAACCGACAACAGACTCGAGCAAAAGCAACCCTAAGCATGCAACTACGAGACGAGGGCCAACAGGGTAAACAAACAACAGTTATTAGGAAGTGGAAGGAAAAGTCTATATCATGGCTGCAAGGTAACATACGATAGGATCGAGACTCAAGCATCGAATCGAAAGGCTAGAATAAGAACAACGGGAAGAATCGGTAACAAGTGATGAAAGGTAGCCATATGACAGCAAGTGAGTATACTTGCCTGGAATCCAGCAAGTAGAGGTACATCCGTAGAACTTGTCGGTGCTCACATCATCTCAACGTCCTATCCGCGAAGAAGCAACGAACTAAAAGGAACACCGGATGCAACAATTACTACTACGGCAAAAGATGCAGCATGATTCCTATTTTATATGCATGACATGGCAAGATGCAACGGAGAAGAAACAACTTAAGCAATTTAATCGGAACCGGAGTCCGGACAAATAATTATTGGTTCAAGTTGTTTAGCTAACCATCAATATTAAATGTTGATTAACAGGTTTAAACAAGGTCGAGGTGATCTATCCAATATTAAATGGAATAGGGCATGATTTGAATTTAATACCCCAACACATTCCATATTTATTTAATAGGTGAACATGCATAACACAAACTAAGATGCAACATACAAAGTGCAAACATGAACATGGATGGCATGAACAGATTAAGTGCATTTTTCTGGTATGAAAACATATTTTATTTGTTGGATTTGGAATTAAAAAGAGCAAGTTATTAAATTGACAATTTTAGATGCATTAAATAAGAAACAGTTGTTTTCAGCAATTTAAATTATTCAAAACAGGAAACAAAGTTTATATTTGCAAAGTTAAGAGAATTTTGATTGGAAAACATATTTTACTTTTCAAATTTGGAGGTAAAATGAATTAGTTATGATTTATGCAATTAAATCAATTTAAATTGAGCCGGAGGCCCAACATTTAATTTAGGAGGTTCACGTTATTTATTTACCCACAAAAATGCAATGCAACACATGAATGAGATGACATTTTAATTATAGTTGATATGTTATAGAAAATAGGGCATATAGGTATAGGGGTTTTAGGGTTTGGGTTCGCACGTTGGAAAGAGGATCGCCGGGGACAACGCCGGAAACTTCGGAACGTGGAGGAAGTAGACGAAGAAGAGGAAGTAGACGAAGTCGTCGATGTCGTGGAAGTAGTCGACGTAGTCATAGTAGAGGAAGTAGTTGAAGTAGTCGTTCTCATTCCGTAGCCGAGGTAGTCGTTCACGTCATCGGTGGTCGTTGTCGATCTTTTCATCGAGGTTCGAAGAGGAAGTAGACGTAGTCGTGGTCGAGGTACTCGTCGCATCCATGTAGGAGATTCATGGCGGTTCCCGTCTTCACGGCGCGCACGAAGGCGACCGTCACACAAATTTGTAGGGGTTCACGGGCCGAAGATCTTGGCGCGTCGGTAGCCGTCTGTGTCATCGTAGTCGTTCGGGCGCCGTTTCTGTTGGGTCGTTGGAGATCTTGTCGACGCCGGGGTTGTAGTCGTGCACTGCCTTCCCGCCCACGTTGACGAAGTTGCAGCAGCGGCACCAACGCAGCGACGTCGGCACAAGGAGCATATCAGCATCGGCACATCACCTCCGCCGAACCACACGAGCAGCACCTTGCCACCGCACCAACACATCACAACCACCGGACTACCCGTGCACCACCATCGCGAGGCAGCAAAACGACGACGCCGGGGTTGCAGCTCACCGCCGTCCCAATGGCGTCATGGTTGGAGTAAACGACACAGAGACGTGGTCGAGCAGAGGCTCGAGCTAGGGGTCGTGGTCGACGCAGATCAACACTTGGAGGAGGCGATGAATGGCCTCACGGCGGCGGGGAGGCCGCGGGCGCCGGGGAACAGCGGCCGGACCGACGGCGGGTGACCGCAACAGTGGCGTCGCACCGCAGCAGCTCAAGGACGGCGGGGAGGCGCAGAGGTGGAGGTGGTCGGGGAGGGCGGTGACGCGTGCGGTAGAGCTTGAGGTGGCCTCCATGGCGACCGGAGGCACGACAAGGTGAAGGAGGTGGTCGGGGATCCATGGCGGCCGGCCGGAGCAGAGGGAGCTCGGTAGGGGCGCGGCCAGGAGGGGGCGGAGGAGAGGCAGAGGGCGATGGGGAGGAGGGTGGCCGGAGGGAGGGACGAGGGGAAGAGGGCGGCGACGATGGGCTCGGGATCGAGCTAAGCTCTCCTGGCGGCGCAGAGAGGGGCAGGTCGAGCGGAGAGGAAGGGGATCGATCGATCCCCTCCTCCCGTGCGTGCGTGCGTGTGTTGCCTGGGGGTTGCGTTGTGTTTCCTGGTGTGTGGTGTTGTGTGCGATGGGTGCGTGGGGTCTGGGTGTGGTGCGTGAGTCTGTTGTGTGCGTGTGGTGTTGTCTAGGGTTAGGTCTAGGGTTTGGTGGTGGGCTGGCCTGGTTAGGCTGGCCTGCCACCCAAAATAAATTTTTTATTTATTTATTTTTCAGGTAAAGAAGAAAGAAAAAAAAAGGAGAAGTGGTTTAGGCATTTAGAGAACAAATTTTAACCATTTAAAATATGGTAGAAAATGTTTCTATCAATGCCATGTGATATGATGCATGACGATGCAAAAGAGAAAACAACAACCAAGACTAAATAGGAAAAACCCCGGGCGTTACATTGTTATTATCAATACATCAGTATCATCAAAATACATTGCACATACATAGGTCTTTGGGGGCTGAGCTGCTTAAATAGCAGTCACGAACCCAAATACCCGGCCTTGATGCCTATGAGTTATGAGGGCCGATTACTCGCAAGACGAGTACGGTTGCAATCTTATAACCGGACGAAGGAGCCAAATTTCTTGGTTATTCTTACTTAAGCTCGATGTGACTCGCACTAAAGTGGCATGATCTGTTCGCTTACGATTACAATCAACCACGCAGCCCAATGGGATTTGCTTGACCCTGTTTTTCGTATAGATGTAACAACATGGTATCCACGCGAAAGCCGGCTTACAGTACAAGATAATCAAAAGGGTCATCTAAACCACAAGTCTATGCAGAGTACAAGGCTAATAGCCGGAAACTCAACGAGTATTAAGCATGACTTCAGTATTTACGCGAACGGCTATTGGTTTTCGGCTTGGTAAAGAGCAATTTGTCCTCTGAGAAAGGCCGCACCCCCCTGGCTCGTACTTTGGGTCATGGGGACTGGGGACTTCGGAACAGAAACAAACTGTTTAGCTATTGAAGCTCGAGAGACCCTAGCTTCCGAGTCTTGGGGACTTAAAGAAAAGTCCACTTATCAAAACCCGTGATGCTCGGAAAACCGAGTCTCGCAAAGGGAATCAAAAAATAGTCGAGTATCGAGAATAAGTTTAAAGAATAAGACAAGTGTCAAGATTATCAAAAGCCGGGAGAGGCACAAATATATCACGAACTAAAAGTACGTTACAAGTGATGGTACCAATATCAAGGGTGCACAGGCGCACCATCAAAATCATATTAGTTTTAAACACAAAAGTACCAGGTATCGCCCTACTCGGCATCCTGAGAGCGGTCTTCCGGGTCTTGGTCCTGGATCTGCTCCTTAGCCTTTCCAGCAGCATTACCCGGACTTCCCGCGTCAGGACGGATAGGCGGAGGGACAGCTGGTGTAGAGGTAGACGGCCGTAATCCTAGCTCGGCCTCTCTCTTAGCAGTTTCTTCTTTTCTCCTGGCCAGATCAGTCGCCCATTTTTCCAACATATCAAAGGGAGGGGGTGCCTCTGCCAATATGGTTTTTTCCTTCAGCGTCGTATGAGCTCATGATTGTGTCCAGGTCCATCTTGTCGGCCAAAGCGGTGGCCGAGTGGCGTACTGCGGATTGTATGGCCTTGAAGTCCTTGGGTGTAAACTTGGAGCCATCAGCCTTTAATTCTGGAAACCCGGATATTACCTTTGTCGGGTCAAGCTTAGGAAAGTAAGCTTTCGCCAGCGTAAAGGCCCGGGTCATACCGATCCGGCAGGACGAGCGCTTCCATATCTCAATCCATCCAGGCACCGTCGAGCAGGCTTGCATAAGATTCTCCTCACCCGGGTATACCTCGGAAGGCCACTTCACGGCGTCCAATATAAGCTTTGTGCCGGCAAAAAAGGTCCGGAGCACAGTCTTCAATGTTTTTACCTTGGCAATGGCATCGTCCTCTGGAGCAGCGAGGTTCGCACCTGCAGTTGAAACAAAAGGAAAGTATATCAGTCATCCCGATTATCATAACGATAAAGTAGAGGCAATTAAGTTAGTCGAAGGCAAAAACTCACTTAGCAAGATGCGATAAGTATCCGCAATCTGGTTCGATAAGCTCTTCAGCGCGGATTGGGCAGTGTTGTACTTCTTCTTGTATTTGGAAACGTCTTTTTTCAAAGTTTCCATGTTAGCCTCAAGGGCTTCTCTTCGTTTTACCTCAGCAAGCAGGAGCTGTTCGGTCTTGAGTAACACCTCATCGGACCGGGTCACTTCCGCCTGTAAGGAACAAGGAACGAAAGTGTCAGTCGGATATCATGGAAAACCGGGTATTGCGTGAAGTACCGAGCACAACTTCGGTAAGTTATGCCCGGAACTTGGGGACTAGGTATATACCAAGAGATATCAAGTGTCGATTACCTGATGCGCTGCGGACATACGCTCTAGGATGTTCTTCTCTGAAGCTTTCATGGTGAGGAGAGCGCTCATCAGCTGGTCAAAATTATCGTTACCCGAGTTAGAAGTCTCGGGGTCGCGGAAACTTGGAGAAAAAGTTTTCCTCTTAGCAGGAGACGGCACCCGGGTCATCCGAATGTCGGGGTCTGCTCCTCCTCTCGCGCCCAAAGTGGCAGTATCTTCTTTCTCGCTTGCATGCGAGGCTATTGGATACCCGGCTTCTCGCCCAGCCGGGTCTGTCGGTGACGCTTGTTCATCACCAGCTGCGGCAAACACATCATTAGTTGGCTTCTCTTTGCCCGGGTCCTCGGTTTCCATGTCTTCTTGGTCACTAATAATGACCATGGCCCTGTGAAAAGTGTGAAGGCACAGTTAGCACATAGCCGTGAAAAAGACGGCGAAAGTATGGTATAACATTAGGAAAAGAACTTTACCCGGGATTCACCATAAGGTCCGCAGGGAATTCGCTGCTAGAACCGGATGAAACTGAAAAATACCAAACGAGGCGTGAGGTTACCTTGCGAGGGAGTGTTTTAGAGGGATCTTTATGTTTAAAGAAGGGTACGGTCAGTACCAGTGTGCCGACTTGGAGGCGATGAAATACCCGGGTTAAGGGCATCATTGCCCGGGTGGTTTCGAGTCGCCCTGCGCTTGGTCATAGGCGACTCCTTCAGGTATGGCAAAAGGGGGTAATGCCATGGTCAGCTCAGGAATATTATCACAGGAACGCGAATTAGATGTGAGAAATTGATGCAAAACCTTGAAGACGACCCCTTGGGGTTTTCTTTTAGATCCGGCCTTAATTGCCGGCTCTGGTTCATCTTCATCGCTGGCGGACTCCACTTTGCCGTCAGCTTCTTCTTCCTCGTCTTGGTCTTCTTGTTCTGAAAGTTACCACGGTTACAATAGGAAAATGAAAAGCGGGATGCGACGAACTCAAAGGAACTGGGCATGTACCTTCATCCGAGTTAACGGCATCCTCCTTCTCCTCCGGGTTTCCAGAGTTAGGAGGAGTGTCTATATTCCAGAAATCATCATCGGCCTGAAGTGAAAGCATAAGAGCAAGGGTTAATGGTTGTATCAAGTAAAGAAGATAAAGGTGAAATCGTGAAAACCAGGTCCTTACCACGGGGGCCGGGTTCTCGAGAGTGAAGGGCTCTAATCCGGCTATATTCCGGATTACCTCGAGCTTCTCTGTCAGAAAGCCCTTGATTGTTTTGTTGGTGTCACTAGGAGCGAAACTGCTGGTGGAGTATCGGATTGGGTCCGTGGCTTGCCCCGAGTATTCGCACATCAATTTTGCGCGAATGGAGTTGGGTTGGATGCGGAAATTGACCCAAGCCTTCACCAGGTTAAGCCCGATGAGGCCTTGGGCAGAAAGGATGGAGATTTTAGCCAATAGAGGCAGAATTGCTTCCCTTTCCGAGTCAGGGGCAAACGCGTTGAAGGTTTCAGAGATGTCAAGCTGACCCTCCGAGTAACCCGGCAATTTCTTTTCGCCGGGTGGGGAGGTGTCCTGGCAGTAAAAGTATGAGAGCTGCCAATGCTTGACGTGGGAGTTGAGGGTGAGAAGAGGCATTAAAGAGTTCTTGCGGCGTTGGATAGAAACCCCGCCGCAAGCAAGAAGTGCACCGTCGCCGCTTTCGCGGCACGGTTCGCACTGGAAAAGTTCGACAAAGAGAGCCAAACTTGGTGGAGTGCACAAGTAAGACTCGGAGAGAACGATAAAATGGGAGATGTTTAGTACAGAGTTGGGTCCTATGTCGAAAATGCGAAGGCCATAATGGCTTAAAACGTCGCGGAAGAAAGGGTGACCCGGAGGCCGGAAGCCCCGGGTCACGTGTTCAACAAAACAAATTACCTCATTTTCTGCTGGAGTGGGCCGGGTTTCGTTACCCGGTACCCTCCAGTGGATAATTTCTTGAGAGGGAAGAACCCCTAGCTCGACCAGTTCCTCCAGTTTGGCCTTGGTGACGGAGGACCGCGCCCAGTTGGCGGATATGGAGTTCGTGGTTTTGGCTTTAACCGGCTGCTTTCCCTGTTTCTTGGGCGCCATGGGGTTAACGTGAAAAAGCGTCAGAAGAAAGGATGTGAGAAACGAAACTCGGAAACTATCAGTTGACCGAGTATCGACAAGTGGTGTCAAGTTAACCTGGAAGTTAAATATGATCCCGGTATTACTTTGCTAAGCAAGGTACGAATTGTCCGGGTATCGCGCATTATTACAAAAGTTGTAGAATTTTATGCATGGATGAGCGTTTGGGGATGATAAGTGGTTGTCCGTACATCTATTGCGAGCAAATGAGCCGGAGAAGGAGGATTTTCCGGGTGATAGGAACAAAGGCGGAAGATTTGGGCGGCTCGAGCCCAGATTGGGAATTCCATTTCATGGTTAGTGGTAAAATTAATGATTACAAGTGGTAGGAGAATGAGTTGAAGGGTATATCTTACCTATTGGGTGGGCTAGAGTGAATACTAGTGACCTAATTCGGCGTGACCCGAGAAATCGTGGGCGGCTCGATTCAGTCTGAGGGGGAGTTAAGAAGTTGCGAGGGTAAATTAGAGGATGTGAAAGACTTACCGGAGGAGATTGAAGTGAAGCTTTGCGGAGGCAAATGGCGCAAGCTTGGTGCCCCTTCGCGATTCCTGGCGGACAAGTTGGGGGTCTGGCGGCGGATCTGGGCGGCGGGGCGGAACGCGCTGTGGTGGAGCGCAACCGGCGACGGATGGGCTCCGGTGATGCGCGCGAGGCTTCCGTAGTGATGCTCTGTGAGCTCGAGCTTGAAAGAAGGAAAGAATAGGAATGGGGGAAAGTGAGCCGTTGGAGTTAGGGTTACCTCTAAGGGCTTATTTATAACGACCGGGGTGGAAAAACTCAGCCCAACGGGCGGGACCCGGAAATTACGGGGTAACGGCTATTTATGTGAAATCTGCGAGATACGCCTTAAGTGTAGAGCGAGGTCTCCGAACGAAAAAGAGAAGGAGATCCTCTCCGCGGTATCAAGATAAATTATCGAGAAAAGTATAAAGTTTTGCTATTCTTATCAAGGCTTAGACCCGGGAAGTTGAGCAAGGCATCTGGAGAAAAGCCGGGTTACTATATGGCCACCAGGGAGTTGGGCCTAGTCATTTCACAAAGCATTTCAACTCGGTCTCCACACATTCGTGCGGTTGATATTTTTTGCAGGGAATAGCCAGCGCTTCAAGGAGGGATCTCTGAAGCCCAAGCTATTCTGGGGACTACTGATGGGGGGATAATAACCCGGTAGGCCAACTCCCAGGTATAACCCGGCCCAAAGGACGCTGCGCAGGATCCGGCTAAGGATAAAGAAACTTCTGGAAGGCCCAAAGTTTGTAGGCCTCGTAACCCGGATTGTGGGTTGCAGTAAGGAAAGCTAGGGTTTGTAAGCGGTGTTCGGGTAGGACTCAAGCTGCGCCTTGGAGGGCAAGCCAGGTAGGGGGACGGGTGCTTTATAAATCGGCCCTATGCTTAGTTTTGCAGAGATCCAAGTAGTAATCATATCGCCGAATATCGAGTATCCATTGTACACGAGAGATCGAGTTAATAAAGTGAGATCGGAGACTCGGCGACTTCATCGCCGGCTACCAGATCGAATTCCATCATGTTTTCCTCTGAGCTAAACCCTCTCCCAAACGCCTGTGTCGACTTGACCCAAGATCAGTTACCCCTGGTAACATCTGCCGTGATCATCCCACGACAAGTAGCTTACACGCAGAGGTTACAAGACCAACATAGGTCAAGCAACCCAACATTACAACAAGCAGCGAAAGCAAATATGTTGCTATACAACAAGAGCAAAAGGACTAAGAGTCCAAAATATAAGCAACATAGCCAAACCCATACTACAGATACCATGCTGCCACCTGGGAACCCCTAACTACTCATCGACGTCGAGGTAGAACCCTTCTTCAGCTGCATCGCCGAAGTCTGAAACAAAACAACAACGAGGCAAGGTTGAGTACAAAAGGTACTCAGCAAGACTTGGCTGTTAAGGTCTTTTGCATAAAGCCATCTTTGTTTTCCGAAGTTGAGGAAGAAAAGCACGTGTAATAGAGCATTTCTAAAACAGAGGAGGAATCTACTCAACTACTGAGATCATCATGTTCTTTAGTCCACCAAGTATTTTCTCATCCCCAGACTACCTTATGCTACAAGAATCACCCCTCTCGACTTAGTCGAGGAGGCATCCTTCATTCATTGCCAGCAAGTTTTATTCATTCTGTTAGAGTTATCTATGATCACAGAATCCGTTGCCAAGTCGTCCATAACCGTGGACACGGCTTTCCGAAAGATTTATCCCTGCAGGGGGTACACTTTACCCACACGTGTCAACCGACTCTTAACGCCACGCGGTAACGCTCCTCTCTAAGAGCGCAACAGAGTGTGGTCGACCACGGCCTTTACCTTTCTTAGCCCTATCCATGAGTCAACCCAAACAGGGCCACCCCGTCAACATGGAGTTGGCCACCTCCTGACGGCACCTGTTCTGTGAGCCGGGACAAGATCCGTGTACGTCCATCACTGGTCCCGATCACGCCCTAGTTTTCTCCAAAACGTTTTATGACACACCCGCAAATGGAAACTTCAATCTACGTGACCCATGGAAGTGACTAGACAAGTTAGTTAGTCGAGCGGGGTTCATTGGCCCGCGTGTGGCTATACGTTCAGTCTTGGCTTCGAAGGCGAAAACTCGCACCTAGGGGCATGAACGAGACAAAAACCACAACCCATAGTGGCCTCAACATCCATGCCATGTTAATCAACCGTATCAAAACATATACACCTTTCATACTAGGTTCACGCATTATCAGCATTCATCAACCGGATGAAGCAGATCATAAGACTAAGCATGTCTAAGCATTGAACACACAAGGCTCTACGTTACTCAAACAACCCTAGTCATACTAGGAGGGTAAACAGGTATGAAGGTGACATGTGAGGGGGGGGGGTCATGCAGTGGATAGGTTAACTCTAACAGACTCAAAACTAAGTTGAATCGTATGCATGAGTAAGAGGTTGAAAGACTCAAAACATGGGTGGAGCCATAAGGTTGTGCTTGCCTTGCCCGTCGAAGGTGTAGCTGGGGTTGTCGTAGAAGGCCGGATCAACCTCCGGATCTCGGTCTACCGATAACGAGCAACACCGGAAAGAAGGCAAAAAATCAATACTTGGTGACCGTGCATTGCACAATATGTATGCATGAGTAAAACAATGCAGTTGATATGAAGCTTAAAGGATAGAACAGGAGGCTAGGGTTTTACGCCGTGAACGACGAAGACCGGAGGGGGAGAAAACCCTAATCTAGAGGTGTGACCAAGATTAGCTGATCAAAAGACTTTGGAAACCTCATAGATGGATTGCATTTGTTTCACTGATCAAAATGGTATATTACACTTAATTTTCTAATCTTATTGAATTAAAACTTTATTTTCAATATTTAAATGAATTAAATATAAATACAAATGTGGCCTCATTTTAAACTTTGCCAAACATGTATGAAAATCTTATAGACAAATAACTCACATTTTTTTGAACATATTGCATATTTTCCATAATTTTTGGAGTTATAAATTACAAGTTATTTAATTTCCAAATTTTACTTATATTCTGTTTTTCTATTTACGGGTGGGGCCCACTGTTCAATTTGAACAGAACAGAAAAAGCCACCTAGCGCGCCACATGGGCAGGTGACGTCAGGGTGACGTCACCGTGACCTCACGCGGTGGCCGGCCGGGGGCGGAAGTGGTCGCCGGTGGCGTTTCCGGTGATCCCAGCAAGCGAGGCTGGGCGCGTTGGGTGCGCCTCGACGCGCTCTACCCAACCGTGGCGGCGCCGCCCGCTGAAAGACAATGACGGCGAGCCGCCGTGAAGGGGACGGCGGCGGGAGGCTCGGGCTCCGGCGATCTCGTCGGATCCGAGCGGGAGGAGATGAACGGAGGGGTCAGGGAGGAGCAGGAGCTCATTAGGGGCTCAGAGGTGCGGTTGGCGGGGCCGGGGAGAGGAGGAATCGGCTGCGCGGTGGAGGGATTCCGGCGACCGGCCGCGGAGAAGGAGGCGGCGATTCCGCGCGATTAGGCCATCCCGGAGGCTCTGCGTGCTCGAGGAGGTAGAGAGGACGACGGCGGTTCCGTGGAGATGCTCGGGGAGGTCGGGGAGGCAGTACAACGGCGGCGACGGCGGTGAGCTAGGGTTCGGGTGAGGGGTAGGGAAACCGAGAGAGAGAGAGAGAGGAGGGAACTCGAGGGGAGGTTCTGCGGGTTAGCATGATCCAGACTTCTCCTCGAGGGCTTCCAGGTCCCCACGTCGTCAAAGGGCAAGCAGGAGGTAGAGGCGGCGGCGGTTTGCCCTCCTGGCCGGAGACAAAGGAGAAGACGATAAAAAACGACTTCGCGGATAACCCCCTGAGAAAAGCTGGGAATTTGCGAAGAGGTCCTTTTGGACTTAAAACAGAACCAAAAACAGATTTTCGGGGCCTTTTTGTGAAGCAAAAATTGCACAAAAATACTTGTTGGAAAGCTCTTCAAATTTGCCACCTTTCTACCACATAGTTGGTTCACTTTGAAAAACTTTGTAAAACAAATCTATGTGAAGCCAGATTAAGTGGTTTTTTGTTAATTCACTGATTAAATTTTAAAAGCAAAATTTTGGTCCATTTTTCATGCATGCATGCCATGTACTCAACACCTCTCTTTATTACACAAAAGTAGGGATATTACAGGAAGGCCTGGTGTCCCAGCGCGAGATAAAAGGTGGGACGACGGAGCCAAACAAACGCACAGAAAAAATGATCTGCAAGTCATGGAAAAGGTGGATCAGGACCTGGTTACGGTAAAAGTTCCACGGATTTCTTGAGGGCGGACAGTGCGAGGCGACGTTTCTGTCGCACCCGGACTTCTAGGGGATACTCACCGTACGAACTGAACAGTATTTTGATTGGATTATGGGGCTTACCGGCACCCGCAGCTCTTACGAGTAGGCCAACACTTATGTGTGACAACCAATCTTTACTATTCACCATCGATGTAAACTATCCCGTAGAAATCAGGACACTACCCTTGACGTACTTCATACCATACACACATGGTACGTCAAAGGCTTTGAACAAGATGATAACATAACATATCTCTAAGACACAAAAGATTGAAATAAGTTGCAACTGGCCCTCACTAGGGCAGAGAATAGCAAATACAATCATCCAGAGGACACATGTCCCAACATAGCATCATTACAACTCAGCGGAAGCATTCAAAGGGGTCTGAGTACAGACAAATCCAAATAGGCTTAAGAAGCCGGGAATGAAAAGAAAACGGAGCCCAACCACGATGTCTCGGATCCTGCCCGGGTCCGCTAACTACTCGTCAGCAGCCTCGTCAAACTCCACGTAGTAGCCGTCACCTGGATCCTCGTAAGCGTAGTCTGCGGAAACCACAGCCCCAAAGGGGTCAGTACATAGACGTACTGGCAAGCAAGACTCACAGTTCACCAAAATGTAGCCCGTCAACACCAAGCATAGATGCCTTGGGTTCAACGGAAGAAAGGGTATAAAAGATGCTGCAACTGGCTGCACTAACCAACTACAGAACATACTACAACTTCCGGCTATCAGACGGGGATAAGATAGCGTATCGTAACCAACTATGGCTAACCACCACACAAACCCATCCTGGATCTCGCCCCTTATCCAAAGAAGCAATCCGAGGATAACTCACACAGTTGGATTAATGATGGATCAACTTGTTGTGTCAATAAGCCTATTACTAGTAAAGTTATCATTAGTTAGGTGTAAGTTGTTTTGAGTACTTGTTAGCCAGTACTTTCACCAAGTTAACCATAACCGCGGAAAACACGGCTTCTCGAGAAGATTTATCCCTGCAGGGGTGCACCAATTTGGCCGTACACGTAAGAATAACCCGCCAGATGGGAAGGCCTTTCCCACCAAGCGGGGCACTCAACACAACTCAACTCTTCTTCGCATCAAGCCTAAAGCACCACGTGCTGTGCGTGCGCGGCTAATCGAGCCCCACGAAGAAAAGGGGACCCTCATAGCACTGGAAGACCACGCCACCCTAAATGCCGACTACAAAAGTTCCACCCTGGCCTCGGGTTCATACCTGCATATGCGTGCATCAAATGGAAAGCCCGAACTAAGTGTGGTGATTTGGACGAGATGCGAATCGAATCAAATTGAGGGGGGGCGCCCATACACGCTTCCCACATGCGGATAGTGCGCTCATCATGGATCAGTAGACAAGACCCTTTTCCTATTAGGGTCGACACTAGCAGGCCTCAAAACCACGTCGGGCCTCCTGCCGGTGCCTTATCAGCAAATTATTATTACCTCAAATTAACAGGTTATTGTTTAACATCGAGCCCCAGAATATAACAGAATATAATAACAGGAAGTAACTGATAACAGACTCGAGCAAAAACAACCCTAAGCATGCTAGTAGGACACGGGCCCAAGCAAAGGGGTTATAGGACTGGATGGGAGGCAATATCAGGGTTCAGGGTATCATGTGATAGGGTCGTAACAGAAGCAACGATACATATGGCTAGCAGAAATAGACAACGGAAAGTATCGGTAACCAATGTTGAAAAGGAGCACAATGGTTCATGTGAGTGATAACTTGCCTGCAAACCCAGTAGCCGGGTACTGAGCTAGATCCTCAGAAGGGGTGTCGTAAAGATCGTCGGTATCAACGTCGTCGTCTATCCGAGAAGAAGCAAACAAACAATACAGGAAAAATAAACAATCAATATCATGGCATAGTGCACAATCATAGGATGATGCATGTCAAGTTAATGGATGCATCAAAATAACCTAATTGACATGGTAACACCATTTAAATGGACACATATGCAATTTTGAGTTGCATATGAAAAGCCCATGGATTTTTGGTTAGATTATTTGTTTTCCAACTAATCAACAGGTGCTAGTGATTTAGTATGATGCATTAATGAGGAAAACAACAAAATAACAACATTAGAACCAATTTGAAATGAGGTTTAGCAATTTAGAATTTTATTTATTAATTTAGGGAATTTTTGGTGCCTTAAAGGTGACACACAAGTATTTGTTTTTTTCAACCATTTAAATTGTTCAAAACAAATAACTAATTTCATATTTGAAAAGATCATGAAATTTTGGGTGGAATTACATGTTTCAAATATTGAAAAAGGCATTAGGATGTATTTATTATGACTTAAACAAAATTAAACAAGTTTTAAATGAATTTAAAACAAGCATGAATTTTTATTTGAATTTTATTTGCTCAAAACATAATTTCAAACTCATATTTGAAAAGTTTATACTTTGGTGGTTTGAAAACATATTTTGCATGTTCAAAAATATTTTATATTGAGCAAGTTATGATTTTATCAAATTTAAATGAATTAAACAAGTATTAAATTATTTAGGCAATTTAAGTTATTCAAACCATTAAACAAATTTTATATTTGAAAAGGGTATTTGAAATAGCATTGAAAACATATTTTATTTGCATGATTTGGATTTATTATGAATTAGTTATTGAATTTAGAAATTTGCATTTGAATTATTTGGATTCAAATTTAAATTGCATTTTGAAATTTCAAAACAGGGAACAAAAGGCATAGTTGGATAGACAATTAAATTTGGAACAATAAACATATTTAACTTTTATTTTTTAGAGTTATATATTAAAAGTTATTAACCAATTAAAATTGAGGACTAAACTGTAATTAAAAGGTTCTATTTTTGAAAACAGAAACGTGGTCAAACTTTTGTTACCGCACGGTTAGCCAGCCCCAGCCACTGCAGCGTGGTCCTGGGGGGCCAGCGTGGCGTGCTGCGTGCGCGTGGCAGTGGGAGTCACTGATGTGTGGGGCACGGATGTCAGCCACGTGAGCGAAAAAAGTGTGGGTTTTTAACCCGCGGAGACGCGGCTCGAACCCGTGACCTGACGCGCGCTCGCTGAGTCTCTGAACCAGTGCGGTGTTGCCGTTTCGTTGTCAGCAACTGAGACGCAGCAAGGTTATAGTTACCATGCGAGATAACTGAACCCAAAACGCGCGATTTCTGAACTTCGTCAGAGAACCATCGCTGCTCGCCGGCGGGGAAACGGTGGTCTTGCTCGCGCTGGTGGTGCGTGCGTGTGCTGGACGGACGCGGTGGTCGTGCACGGTGCCGTGCGGTGCAACAGAGGGATGAGAGGGGATGAGACAGCACGGTGGCTCACCGGGAGTTGGTCGCGGTGGCAGAGCTCGGGCAGACGGCGGCGACCGCGGCGTGGACAAGGACGGCGGGGAAGATCCAGGGGGTCTCCGTGCTCCCTCTGGTGTCCAAACGGGCGAAGAGAAGGTGGAGGCTCGATTTCAGGGTCTAGGTAGGGGAGTGGACCTCCATGGCGACGGCGCCGTGGACGGATTCAGGCGAGGTTTCGCCGGGGAGATACAGCAGAGAGGGGAAAACGATGGCAGAGGGGTGGAAATGGCGGCGGAGGCGAGGAACAGGGACCTAGGGGGGCTAGGGTTGGCGGCGCTGCCCTAGGGCTTGTTTTATAGGGGCGCACGGGCGTGGATCACCGTTGGCGCTCGTCGATGCCGCCGTGGCTGCCTCCGATGGCCGCCGTACTGCGGGAAGAAGGAATAGAGCGAGGGAAAAAAAAACGAAACGTTTTCTTCGTTAAGTGGCAGGCTGGGCTGCGCGCGAAGGGAGACGAGGTGGGCTGGGCGCAGCCCACCCCCTGTTGGCGCCAAACTTTGAATTTTTTTTATTTATCCTTTCTGTTTTTTTTTTGCTGAAAAAGAAATTGGAAGGAAAAGATTGTTTTTAGGTTAGTGAAAAATTTGGAAAAATTTGGGTAACCTTTTTAGGTCATTTGCAAACAGGTTTTAACTTTTATTTTCAAAAAGGTTGAATTTTGTTTGCTGTTTGAATTTAAACCAAGTTTGGGTGAAATTTTTAGTATTAATGATCATTAATAAAACCCAACATTTTAAATAGGGTAACCCCTATGGTAAACATAAACAAATTGAGTTGATTTGTTTTGATAACATCATAATTTCAAAATGATTCTGTTTTGGTGCTTTGATTTGAATTTTAAATGTGTTTTTGGAATTTAAAAGATTGATTAAAACCATCAATTTGGTAATTGAACACTATGGGATAAAATGAAATAAATTGGTTGTTTTTAGTTGTGATTTTTATTTCAAATGTTGTAACAGAGCAAGTATGAAACAATTGTTTGAATAAGGTTTGAATTTGAATTGTGAAAACAGTGGAAAACAAATGGAACAATTAAGAAACAATGCAAACAACATGGAAACAATATGATGACATGATGCAATACTTTAATAAACATGAAACAAACATTCTAAGGGGATGGTTTTTCATACTTGGGATGTTACAGTTTCTTGATAGATCGTGGCAAATCGTCGGTGGAATTAGGATCTGTGATACAATGGAGTTCCTCATAGGGCATTGACGATCAAGGCAAAGCAAGACATCAGAGGTTGAGCGGAAGTTATTCTTCGTCAGTCAGCTGTAGATCATGGCACCATCGGGTACCAAGTTTGAAGTGCAAAAGTTCGATGGGACTAGAAACTTCGCGCTATGGCAGCCGAGGGTGAAAGATTTGTTGGCACAACAAGGATGCTTGAAGGTGTTGCGAGATGTCAAGCCGGCTAAGATGGATAATGATGACTGGGAGGAGTTACAGATGCAAGCAGCCGGGACCATACGGTTGTGTATGTCGGACCAGGTCATATATCATGTGATGGATGAGAATTCGCCGAAAAAGATTTGGGAGAAGCTGGAGAGTCAGTTTATATCCAAGACTGCAACGACCAAGGTGTATTTGACGCAAAAATTCTACAGGCTGAAGATGCAGGAAGGGTTGGATCTTGTGGAGCACATGAATGCCTTTAATCAGGCTGTCACGGATCTAGCACGTCTGAGTGACGAGGATAGGGCGATTCTCCTTCTTTGTTCGTTTCCACCGTCCTATGCGCATTTGATCACTACGTTGACGTACGACAAGGAGACCGTTCAGCTTGAGGATATCACTGCGGCGTTATTATCCTATGATATGAGGAAGAAGAAGAACGCGGAGGAAGTCTCTCATGGTGTTGGTTTGCTGGTCAAGGGTGAGTCAGGCAGGAAAGGACATGAGACAAGAAAGAACAGAAAAAAGAAGAAGGCGCAATGTTACAAGTGCAAGCAGTGGGGACATATCAAGAAGGACTATCTAGATCTGAGTGGTGGATCAAGTGCTAATGTAGTAACTCAAAGTGGTGACTCGGACAGCGACGTTCTCTTAGTGTCAGATAGACGGTCAACTAAAGCTGAAGCGTGGATGTTGGATTCAGCTAGCTCTTTTCATGCGACGTCCAATAGGGAGTGGTTCTCTTCGTACAAGTCTGGTGAGCTTGATACAGCCTACATGGGCGATGACACGGGACACCGTGTTGCTGGAGTAGGTGACATCAAAATCAAGATGTTTGACGGAGTAGAGCGGGTGCTTCAGTGAGTCAGGCATGTGTCAGGGCTAAAGAGGAATCTAATTTCGCTTGGAGTTCTTCATGATGGTGGTATGATATTCTATTGTGATCGGAATAAGAAGACCATGAGAATCATGGAAGATAAGTTGACCGTGATGATGGGAGAGAGGACATCTTCGCATCTTTACAAGTTGCGAGGGAGTACAATTGCAGGTGGAGTCATGGAGACTGAAGTTGCGGGATTAGCAGCAGTGTTCCACAGAGGCGGTGGGTCTATGACAGACTCGTCGAGTAGCTCTCAGTAAGCTACGAAGAAGACAACCCAAGTCCGGAGTACGTGGAAGTTTGACGCTTGGACGAACTTAAGGTGGTGGAGAATATTCGCCAAGGTGGAGTTTGTTGTATTTGTGTCGAATATTTGTACGAATGAGTTACGTTAGGACTTGGAGTTGTATTAGGTGTGGCTAGGTACGAGTAGTATTGGAGTCAAACTCTTGTACCTGTTGGCCTCTCATATAATGTGATGGGTGCCACACAATGTAACCACGACGACTTGATAGCAATAGGCACGCAGGGGGAGCCGACAACTTGTGCTGGCGCCTAGGGCAGCCGTTGCGGTATCTTTGGGGAGGAGCGCCCGTAGTCATGCCCCGCAGATGTAGGCGTTAAGCGCCGAACTGCGTTAACAAATATCGTGCATCGGTGTCGTCTATGATTTTGCATGGCGTAATTATCGTAACACTCTATGTACCGAAGAGAGAATAAAACACTACATTATACCACATAGTTTAGTGTTTTGTAACATATCATATATCATCCTAGAACCAAATCAAATACTCACACATAGATGAATATAAAAATAATTGAGTACATCATCATCATGTTCAATCTTACAAATACTAAACAAGAGAGACGCGCGGACGGGGATGGCGACGATGGCGGTAGGTGATGGCGGTGGCGTGTCCTTCTCCTCCTCTTGCTTGGATGTCTTGATGCTGTTGGAGATGAAGCCTTGGTGGTGGAGATGGCGTGGAGAGGCAGCCCTCCGGCAACTATGGTGGTGTGGAGGCGGCAGCCCTCCCGGAGGAGGCAATGGATATGGATGTGTTGGAGCTAGGGCCTCCCCTCCTTATATAGGCGGACACCTCTTGATCCAACGGCTCTAGACAAGTCCCCCTTGACCCCCCAAACCGACCTAAAGTGTTTAGGAAGGTTAGGTTTCGAACGGGATCAAAATCGGTGAAGAATCGCAGAAGTTCGCCTAGTTTCGGGCATCCTAGGCCGCGGTACGGTCACTGTACGGTCATTCCTGACCGTACTGGCGGTTAAAAGCTTCTGTTGTTTTGGTGTGCGAAATAATCATGGTAGGGTCACCAATACGGTCATTCTCGACCGTACTGTTTGTCGGTAAAAAACCCGTCTCGTGAATATTTCTGATTTAGTATTTTTCCACCATTTCCTCATACGAACTCCGTTTTAGGTGATCTTTGGATCGTTGAGCTTGTATAAGCGAGGCGCAAAATCCAGTGGTCTTCAATCTTGATTTTGGCTTGATGAAAAAAATGACCATTTCCAAACCTCTTAACTTGACATCGGGTGCTTGTAATTTCTCCGGAGTCTTCTTCCTTCGTCTCCTTTCCTCTTAATAATTCATAATTTCCACCTACAAATAGATAGACACAAAGACAAAGGAAAAACAAGTAAATCATAATGAAAACATATATTGTGGAAAGCTCATTGGAAAAATGGGTTTGTGTTGAAACCAATGTAAAAGGTAGAAACCAATATAGAAAGATGCCAAAATTGCAATGTAAACATATGAAAAAGAATAGGAAAGATCGTGCCAAATATGGACGCATAAACTATCCCCATGTTTAGACTCTTGCTCATCCTGAGAAAGTAATATCGATAATTAAGAATGCGACCATTAAAAAGCTTCCACGCATAATAAACTGAATGACATTTATTTCTGAAAGCTCAAAGCAAGATAATATGTACTCATGCAGGGCAACACAAGTTAGGTTATGAATAAATATTATGATGTCCAAACCTGTCGGGGGGATTATCCCTGGATAAGTTACTTGCCATAGAAGATCTAGAGATTAAAGAAGAAGGCAAGGTTGGTCGGCTGGTTTCCAGACTCCCAGACGGGGAGCGGCCGGCTGATCATGACCGGCCGGCTTGGCTCTATCATGCAAGGACGGCGTGGGCAAAATGAAGACAAGACCTCGCCTCCGATGTTAACTTAGCTTTATTCAGAGTGAGCAAGCGACCGTACACGTAAACTTTGGCCGCCTACATCATGAACTATGACAGACCGCCTTGTCACATTATGTACGACCCTGACGTACCTAGAAAGAGATCTCATGTAGGTGACCGTTTAGTGGGCCCCAACCGGTTGGACGTACAACTGGCCCCATGTTGCAACCGGATTGCCAGAATCTACATAAGGCAATCCGGGCCTCACTTAGAAGGAGCGAATTCACTTAGTAAGAACATCTCTTGAAGCACCTTGTAACACCAGATATACCATCATATAGTTCATCCTTGCAGGAGTAAGGATCTCATAAGGCTGAGGTCCCGAATCTGGGTACATCACGTCTCTTGCATACTTGTTACCTGTAACATCCCAAGTATGAAAACCTACCATTTAGCATGTTTGATTTATTGTTATTAAAGTATTGCATCATGTCATCATGTTTATTTCCTTGTTTGCATTTGTTACTATTTGTTTTGCTTCTGTTTTTATTCTGTTTTCATAATTGAATTTCAAACAATTTCAAATGATGTGTTTCATACTTGTCATGTTACAACATTTTTTCAAATAAAAGTTCAACTCAAACAAACTTTTGTTTCCAATTACTCCATATTTGATCAACTAATAAAATGGTGCTTTTATTTCAATTAATTAATTCCAAATTGCTTTCAAATTCAAGCATCTTCAAACAACACCTCATTTGAAGATTATAAAAATACCAAACCAATTCTAATCACATTTGTTCTTTTTAATTATTAGGGGTCACCCTAATAAAAACATTGTTTCCAATATTAATCAATGAAACATCAAATTATTCAATTCAAACCAAAAAACTTTCAAACAGAACCCAATTTGAAATTATAAAAATAATAACCAAAACATTTTTTTTTACTCTTTGTTTCCAATTAAGTCATTTGGGTCACTCTATTTAAAATTTTGGGTTTAATAGTCATTTAAATACTCAAAATCATCTAAATTTGATTTAATTAACAAACAGCACATAAATTTGAATTTTCAAAAACTTAAGTTGTCAAGTGGTAGATGTTGAACTAATAAGCCCACATGAATTTTTCCAAATTTTTCTAAACTCTAAACCCTATCATTTTCTTCCATTTCTGTTTGCTACAAAAAAATAAAACAGAAAAGCAAAATAGAAAAAAAAAACGGCGCGCGCGCAGCAGATAGCAACACGGCCCAGCCCACCTATCACTTTTCCTCGCGCGCAGCCAGCCCACCGGCCCGAAAACGCTTCGCCCTTTTCTTTCTTCCTTCGTCGTCCTGTACGGCGGCGATCCGGTGGTGCCACGGCGGCAACGCCGCGAGCAGACGGTGATCCGCGCAACCCTAGGCCTATTTAAGAGCTACCCTAGCCGCGCCGCAGCCCTAGAACCCCAGGCCAATGTTTCCCTCGAGGCCGCCGCCGTTACCCTCTCATCTCGCCGTGTTTCCTTCCCCTCTGTCTGCTCGCCGGAGATTTTCCTCTGAACCCGCCATGGCCATGTCCACCTCGCCGCGCCTCCCACCTTCCTAGCTGTCGGAATCGAAACACCACCTTCCCCTCCTCCGTTTAAACACCCTAGCTACCCCGGGGACCGAGCAGAACGCGGCCGCCGTCCTCGTCCACGCCGCTGTCGCCGTCACGCCGTCGTCACCGAGCCTCTGCACGACGACAACGGTGGTGAGCCACCGTGATCTACTCCTGCCTCTCCTCCTCCGTTCTGCACCTTGCACGCATCTGCACACGCACACATCCAGCAGCATCCACGATCACTTCACCGCGGCAGCTCCCCGCCGCCGAGCATCGATTCGTTCTCTGACGAAGGTTCAGTCCTGCGCGTGTTAAAAATTCAGTTAACGCGCGCTGTGGAACGATATCCTCACCGCATCTCTGTATCTGTCAAATTCAGTCGAGCACCGCAGTGGTAGCACTGCTCTGTCCCTTGCGCGCGGTCGTGGGATCGATCCCTCGCGGCCGCAGTTAAAACCAAACTTTTTCCCCCGCGGCTGACAGGCAGGGCCCACCTGTCTGTGGCCCTGGCTGTCACGCCAGCACGCGAGCACTCCACGCTGGCCCCAGGCCCACGGGCAGTGACTGGGGCTAGGGTTCTGTGCGGTACAAAACGTTTTAAACTTTTCTGTTTTCAAATCCAAGTCCTTTTATTTAACAGATTGGTCCCTAGTTTTAAAAACATTATAACTTTTCTTTTATAACCCCAATTAATGAAAATAAAATATGTGTGCTGATCTAAATTAAATTATCTATCTTTTGGTACCATTTGTTTCCTGTTTTGAATTTTCAAAATGCAATTCAAATTTGAATTCAAATAATTCAATTGCAATTTGCTAAAATTCATAACTAATTCATTCTTAATCCAATAAATGCAAATAAAATATGTTTTCCATGCTATTTCAAATAACCTTTTCAAATATAAAATTTGTTTCATGGTTTGAATAATTTAAATTGCCTAAATAATTTAGTCCTTGTTTAATTCATTTAAAATTTGCTAAAATCATAACTTGCTCAAAATAAATTATTTTTGAACATGCAAAATATGTTTTCAAACTAGAAAAGTATGAACTTTTCAAATGTGAGTTTGAATTTATGTTTTGAACAAATAATATTCAAATAATATTCAAACTTGTTTTAAATTCAATTAAAACTTGTTTAATATTGTTTAAGTCATAATAAATTCATCCTAAATCCTATTTCAAAATTTGAAACATGTAATTCAACTAAAATTTTGTATTATTTTCAAATATGAATTTTGTTATTTTTTTTGAGCATTTTAAATTGATGAAAACAACAAATGCTTGTGTGACATGTTTAAGTAACCCAAAATTTCCAAACTTAATAAATAATTTCCCAACTTGTTAAATTCCTTTTCCACTTGCATCTATTGTTGTTATTTTGTTGTTATCATCATGCATGCATCATGCTAAAAAACTTTCACATGGTAATAAATTGTAGATCATTTGTTTCCACTTACTTAATGGACCTTTTCCATATGCAAATCCAATTGCATATGGGTCCATTTAAATTGTGTTACCAAGTCCACTAGTTTATTTTGATGCAACCATTAACTTGACATGCATCATCCCATGATTGTGCACTATGCCATGATATTGATTGTTTATATTTCTGTCTTGTTTGTTTGCTTCTTCTCGAATAGACGACGACGTTGAGACAGACGATCTTTACAGCACCCCTTTTGAGGATCTAGCTCAGTACCAGGCTGCTGAGTTTGCAGGCAAGTTATCACTCACATGAACCACTGTGTTCCTTTCAACATTGGTTACCGATACTTTCCGTTGTCTATTCCTGCTAAGCCATAGTAGTAGTTGTTTCTGTTACGAACCTATCACATGAATCCCTTAACCCTGATATTGCCTCACCTCCACTCCTACACCCTATTGTTTGAGCCAGTGTCTTACTAGCATGCTTAGGTTGTTTTGCTCGAGTCTGTTACCCGTTACTTTCTGTTACTATTTCATTATGTTCTGGGGGGCTCGATTTTTAATCAATCAATCATGCTAATGTTATTGTTAAATAATAATTTGATGATAAGGCACCGGCAGGAGGCCCTGTGTGGTTTTGAGGCCTGCTAGTGTCGACGCTAATAGGAAAATGGTCTTGTCTACTGATCCATGATGAGCGCACTACCCGCATGTGGGAAGCGAGTATGGGCGCCCCCCTCAATTTGATTCGATTCGCATCTCATCCAAATCGCCTCATTTAGTTCGTGTTTTCCATTTGCCGCATGCATGTTTTTGCGAGCCCAGCGCAGGGTGGAACTTTTGTAGTCGGCATATAGGGGGACACCGTCTTAGAGTGCTATGAGGGTCCCTTTTCTTCGGGGCTTGATTAGCCGTGCGCCCAAGGTGCTTTGGGCTTGATGCGAAGAAGAGTTGAATTGTGTTGAGTGCCCCGCTTGGTGGGAGGCATCCCATCTGGCGGGTTATTCATACGTGTACGGCCAAATTGGTGCAACCCTGCAGGGATAATCTTCTCGAGAAGCCGTGTTTTCCGCGGTTATGGTTAACTTGGTGAAAGTACTGGCTAACAAGTACTCAGGACAACTTAAACCTAATGATTCACAATCTCACACCCAATGATTAAACAACTTGACTAGTAATAGGCTTATTGACACAATAACTTGATTCATCCTTATTCCAACTGTGTGAGTTATCCTCGGATTGCTTCTTTGGATAAGGGGCGAGATCCAGGATGGGTTTGTTTGAAGTTATCTTTCAGTTGGTTACAATACTCGATCTTATCTCCTTTCTGTTAGCCGGAAATGGTAGAATCTCTGTAGTTGGTTAGCGCAGCCAGTGGCAGCATCTTTTATATCCCCTGTCTTCCGTTGAACCCAAGGCATCTGTGCTTGGTGTTGACGGGTTACACTTTGGTGAACTGTGAGTCTTGCTTGCCAGTACTTGGATGTACTGACCCCTTTGGGGCTGTGGTTTCCGCAGACTACGCTTACGAGGATCCAGGTGACGACTACTACGTGGAGTTTGACGAGGCTGCTGACGAGTAGTTAGCGGACCCGGGCAGGATCCGAGACTACGTGGATGGGCTCCGTCTTTATTTCAGTTTCCGGCTTCTTAAGCCTATTTGGATTTGTCTGTACTCAGACCCCTTTGAATGCTTCCGCTGAGATGTAATGATGTTATGTTGGGACATGTGTCCTCTGGATGATTGTATTTGCTATCTCTGCTCTAGTGAGAGCTATTTGCAACTTATTTCAATCTTTTGTGTCTTAGAGATATGTTGTGCTATCATTCTGTTACGAACCGTTGACGTACCATGTGTGTATGGTATGAAGTACGTCAATGGTAGTGTCCTGATTTCTATGGGATAGTTTACGTCGACGCTGAACAGATAGGGGTTGGTTGTCACACATACGTGTGTTGGCCTACTCGTAAGAGGATGCGGGTGCCGGTAAGCCCCGTAATCCAATCTACTACTGTTCAACGGAACGGCGAGTATCATTTAGAAGTCCGGGTGAGACAAATGGTATCAGAGCCTGTCTGCCTGTAGGATCCCTTTTACTGGTCGCAGTTGAGTCTAGAAACTATTTTGTAGCTATATAGGAAAAATGAAACGTGAGAGTAGGAATTCTGCCATTTTTCTTCTTTCCCCACCCACCCACCCTTTTCTGGTAAGGAAGTGCAACGTTGTTTTCTCTTCTCATCTAAACTTTCAAGTTAGGGTTTCACGTGTTTTGGGCTCTCCGTAGTACCTCAGGAGTTTTTGGTCTCGTGTTTCCCGATGTTGCTTCAATATCCTGTTCTTTTCAACATCCTTATCGTCCGTTGAACCTTGTTGTTGCTTTCCAATTCAGTTCTCTACCGGCGTCTAATCAAAACTTCCCCGATCATCTGCAGATGGATCTCAGGTTCTACCCGCAGGTGGTTCGGATGACTCGTTGTGAGAGCACTGCCGGTTATCCGGAGATGCTGAGAGACATGGTCACTTATCTGGGGTTCCGTTGGGCACCAGAGTACCAGGTCTACGAGCAGCAGCGAGAGTTTGACCAGACCTACTACCAGGCTATCGTCTACATTCTGTCAGATGATGGCATGAGCGTTGTCCACCACTACGAGGCAGTAGGTTCCACAGTGGATATGGCCGTGCAGCAGGCAGCTTACGTGAGTCTCACCGTCCTTCGTGCTGACTACTGGGGATTTGACGATTCTATCTATCGCCACATCCCCGTTGGTTACATCACTTCGGAGGGAGCTCACTTCACTCTCTACGACAACTTGGATATCTACGAGCATGATAACACCAGGCTGCACACCACCGCTCAGTTTGTGAGGCACAGTGACGCTGTTGCCACCACACTTTCTCAGGAGTTGGCCTCAGTCAGGGAACAGCTCTACCTTGCCTTGACTCGTCTGGCGACGTACACCACAGACTTTGTTGGAGATGAGCGCTTTGCACGTTTCGATCAGCCAGTTGGTCGTCGTTTGCCAGATGCTGGAGGTTACGAGCCGATCAGAGGTCCACTACTCAAGCTCGGAGCTGGTTACACTGGGATTCCACGCTTTGGAGCACAGGGAGACGACGCTTTCTACTTCACCACACCGAGAGTCGCTCTCAGAGCAGTCCCGATCTACGTGGATCGTCGTTCTACCTACTTTCGTGGGATTCCTCCTCACCGTATCTCTCGTCGTACTACTCACCGCCGTCCTGCGTGATGAGCATTGGAGTACCGATGTATCCATTCCTAGCTATGTTTAGTTATCCTTTGGCTCTCGAACCATGTATTGGTGTGTTGGATATTCTGATGTATTTGAACATGTGATGATGTACCTGTTGGTTATCTATTCATGCGTCGGAATAATCTCTCTTTCGATTACCAAGTCTATCCTTTTCTGTTGTTGTGCTAAAATGCATGTCTATTCAGGATGCCGCCAACAAGGAGCAACCCGCCTGAACCACCTCCGCTCACGGAGCTGTTGACTCAGATGACTCAGGTCGTGGCTCAGATGGCCCAGATCCAGGCTAACCAGCACAACAACCAGAATGCTCCACGAGTCAGTATCAAGGAGTTCCTCAGTATGGGTCCGAGAGCTTTCGTGGCAACACGTGAGCCTCTGGATGCTGATGACTGGATCAGGGAGATGGCCAGGGCTCTGGACATTGCTCACGTTGCTGAGGAAGACAAAGTCAAGTATGCCACCTACCTACTGAAGGGTCAGGCAGCTACCTGGTGGGAGAACTACCAGACCATGAGAGCTGGATATCCTATCACCTGGGGTTGTTTCAAGGATGCCTTCCTGAAGCACCACATCCCAGATGGTCTCATGGAAAGGATGCGTGAGGAGTTTTTGTAACATCCCAGTTTTGCTAACATTAGGGTGTGTGGTGGGTGTTCATGTCATAGCATGCATGAAAATTTTGAACCAAGTTTTAATTTGAATTTTAAATGAAACTTGCCCAAAAACCACTTAAAGTGATCACACAAATTTTGTTCTAAAAATAATTTCAATTTTGGAAAGCAAAAATATGGTGAGCTTGCAAATTTCATAAGGTTTTCAAAATGTATTTTTGCCAAATTTTAATCTTTCAAAAAGGCTCTCAAAAGTTGTTTCCAGTTCTGTTTTTAAAAGAGAGAAGGGCCTCTTTGTGGTTTCTGAAACTTTCCAGGGGGTTTTCGAAAATTGTTTTTCTTTTACCTTTCTTCAAGCTCTTGACAGAAGGCAGCACGGCTGCGTGGCAGAAATGCCTCCACCTCCTGCTTCCAGCCATCGAGGGGATGAGGCCCCGGGAGACGTCCAGATCGAGCGCTCACGCCCGCAGAACCCCCCCTCCTCGCTGCCTCTCTCTCTCGTTCTCTGTATGTTCCAGGAAAACGAACAGAACCTCACCGGAACCTTCTGTCACCGGCCGCCGCCGATTGCCAGCAACTCCGGCCGTCCCCGAGGAATCCGAGACCACCAAGAGGACCACCTCAACTTCCTCTCCCACCTTGTGCAAGGAATTGAACAGGGAGGCTCGGAGATCGCCGCCCCGACCCCATCTTCTCCAAGTCCGGCGACGGCCACCGCCGCCGATTCGCCGCCACCGTCGCCCCTCCGGCCTCCCCGTCCGCACCATCAAGCTCGTGGTGAGCTCCTCCCTCTCCCGGACCCCTCCGTTTCTTCCCTCCCCCTCCGGTTTGTCTTGTCGCCGTCGGCCACCGTCCGCCGCCGCGCAACCGCTCACCGGCAGCAAGTCCGGCGACCATTCGGTCCGCCGGGGCCCTCCCTAGACTCCCCATGTTCTCCTCTCTCTAATGGTATAGTTTGTTCCTTCAATTGCAAACGAAATTGATCGAATTTGAACCCTTTCTGTGAAGATCAGAGGAGATGATCTCATATCTACATCATGATGACATCATATTCCCTTTTTTTGGAAATTCCAGGAAATTGCAGAAAATGAGTAAAATTTGTAAAATGAATAACTTCTATTCTGTTTATCAAAAAAATAAAATAAAAATATGGTATTGATCAGAAAAATGTACGCTTCCCAAAAATACCATTTTCACACATGTTTGAGAAAGTTGAAAAATGACCTTTATTTAATGTTGTTTAATCTTTTAAAAATAGAAAAATAAGTTTTTAATCACTAAAATTAGAAAAATAAAAGTTATATACCAAATTGCTCAAAATAACAAATGCAACCTAGTTATGATGTTTTTGAACCCATTTGAGCAACTAAAATGGTATTCACCTTCATAATCGCCCGAAACCCCCTCCGGGGTCTATTTCGGGATAAATTCCAGTAAAATTTCATATCTGCCATATAAACCCTAGCAACCCATCGAGCATGTTTAGGGTTTCATCGAAGTGCATTAACTTGCTCATGCATACATATTGTGCATTGCATCGATGCCATGTTTGATTGTTGTTCTTCTTTTCGGTGTTGTTCCCCCTCGGTAGAACGCGACTCCGAAGTGAAGGCCAGCAACCCCAATGGCGAATACTTGATCTTAACCGACAAGTCAAGCACTTATTCCTGAAGACTTTCTCTGGTTTTCTTGAAGCAAGGCAAGCATAACCTCTTATCTGCCCATATATGATTTCGAAAGACTTTTCGTTCTCGTACAAATGCATTCGATTCCAATGTATCTTGAGTCAGTAGATAGAGTTATCCTATTTATTTGCATAACCCAGATATCATGACTCAATGCTCCTAGCAGACATAGGATTTGTTTCTGTGTATCGCCAGAGCCTCAAATATGCTATGCTTAGTCATACATGTCTGTTGATCTCTGCTCCATCCGGTTGATGAATCAGAGCCGCGGATGAATCTAGTATGATAGTATGTTGTGGAAAGTTAAGATAACTTGGTTAACATGACTTAAAGGTGTGGATGACGAGACCACAGAGGGTCTGTGGTGGTTGTCTCGTTCATGCCCCTAGGAGCGAGTTCTCGTCTTCGAGCCAAGACTGAGCGTGCATCCACACGGGGCTTAGATTCCCCTCGATCTCAACTTGCCTAGTTTGTTCCATGAGTTGCCTAGTTCGGGCTTTCCATTTGGATTTGCGGGGATATCAAAACACTTTCAAAACTAGGATGTGGGGATGTATCGGCGCTCTGCGGGTAGGTAACCGTCGAGCATCGCGCACAACGATAGAGACCCGGCAGGAGATGGCCACTCCCTATTGGCGGTCCATCTCTACTCGGAGCGACTCATGGAATAGGCGAAGCAAGGGAAAGATCGTGGTCAACCTCCCTCTGCCGGCACTTCCCGGACTAGTGCTACCACCGGTGGAATCAAGAGTTGGTTGGTACGTGTGGTTAAAGTTGTACACCCCTGCAGGGTTAAATCTTTTCGAAAAGCCGTGTCCGCGGTTAAGGACGACTTGGTGACGGATTCTGTGATCATAGATAACTTAAACAGAATGATTAAAACTTGTTGATAATGAGTGAAGGATGCCTCCTCGGAGATGCCGAGAGGGGTTACCTTGTAGCATGAGTTACCGGAACAACTTGAGGTGGTGATCTTTGAAGCACGAGGTGCTGAAATGGTTCGGTGGATTAAAAGATGATGATATCAGTAGTTGAGTAGCTTTCTCATCTGTTTTCAAAATACTCCATGAGACGTGCTATTCCTTCCTCAACTGGCAAAACAAAGATTGCTTTACGCAAATCAGCCTTCATGAAACCCTTTTCGAAATAGCAGATATATAATAGGTTAACTAAGTCTTGTTGAGTACCTCCCGTACTCATGTTGGCTTCAACTTGGTTCAGGTGGAGTTCCTCAGTTCTGTGGTGTTTCGACGTGGACATCGACGAGTAGTTCGGGGTTCCCAGGTAGCAGCCTGGAATCTATGGGCTGGGACGTCGCCTTATGTTGCGGCCTCTTAGGCCTTTTTGGTTCTTGTTGATTAGCAACATAATTTGCCTTCCGTTGTCTGATGTAATGTTGGGTCGTGTGACCTCTGCTTGTAAGCTATACTCTAGTAACACCTGTTTATTAAAGCTTCATGTTTAGAGTACTGCTTTGATCGGTTGTGGGTTTCGAGCTCATTGTTATACAGTTTTGGCTATGCCTGCATAGTTGTCGCGGTCGAGGGGTTGTGGAGCCGATGATCCATGTCCGAGCCCGCCTGTCGATGTGATCGGCCTGGGCGAGGTAACCCCAGTAACCCTCGATTGTTGTTGCACTTTCTGGACACATAGCAGCTCTGTATAACTTTGGTCCCGTTCCTTCAGTTTCATCCGACTCGTGGACGCTTGGGTATGCATAATTGGTTATGACTAGCATGGATACAAGGAGTAGTAGACCGGGGATCCGGACTACGTGCCGATGAATCCGGTCTGCCTGCCGTTGTTTGTTGCGGCCGGGACTGGTAACCCTGAAGCCCTTGTGAGTCCATGGCTAGGAGCGCATAACAGTATGTATATCTCTGGGTCCGGGGTCTGGCAAAAGTTGGTATCAAAGCAGGACTGCCTGTAGGAAAACCTTATTGCTTGGTCGATGTTGAGTCTAGTGTTTGTGAAAACTATTTTGAAACTTCAAATGGATTGTGAAAAACTTTCTTAGGATTCTTTTTACTCCTTACCTGGTATCGCTCTGACTCTGGGTCATCTTATCTGTTTTGATTTGAAAAGGTTTTGCTATCTCTTCTAGTTATTCAAAACTTAGGTGCCTTCTTTGGCAATGACGTTTTCACCCAAGTTGACCTAGTGTTAAAGTTTCTAGAGTCGTGTGTGTTTCTTACTCCGTTGTTCCTCTTAAACCGGGAGATTTCCTTTCCATTCTAATCTCTCAGAGCTGTGTGGATTCCACATTCTTAAATGTTCCAAAGTTCTAAATCCTGAACCTCGAGATTTCGTTTTCATCTCGAATTTATCTTTCGTCCTCTGCTCAAGTTCTTCCGGAGCTATTGTTGTTTTTGTAAAGATACTTCGTAATTGCTATTCGTAGTGTCCTTTAAGACACTAAGAGAGTAGTTACTCCTTTCTTTCGGTTTCTAACCCTTGAACTTGAACCGAAGGTCCCGGAATGTGCTGAATTGTGGTGAGTTGAGGCATGTGGTTTTTTAACCATGTGGTGCTCACTCTCTCAGTACAGGATGCTGACCTTTAACCCAAGTTCTGTTTCGTTGAATCCTGAGGAATCTGATCTACCTCGGGATGGCTAGGTAATCTTAGATCCAATAGCCGTAGGCTTTCTCTTGGAATCGAAAAGAATCACGACAAGAATGTTCTTTATGATTCTCATACCTTTGTTCTTGACTCTTCTATATCGATCTTTTAGCATGGGTTTTATAAAGAGTATCACCTGTGCACTCCACATGGCCTCTGGATTTTCCGGAGCATGTTCCTACCTTCCAGTTGCTCTTAAATCTACATCCGTTGTGTTGAAACCAAGTTGCATATGTGTGTTGGATTGTTCCAATGCATTTGCTCTTGTTTTCCGTCAAAACATTCCACCTTGGGATGTCAGGAGAAACAAACTCCCGTACCTCGTTCATCTTACGAACCAGGTCAAAGTTTTGTAATTCTCAGATTAAAGAAGTTTCATTAGCTTCTAATCTGTTCTACTTCCGAGTATCACACTCTTATATATCAAGAGGTTGTGTTGAGTTTCATGACTCTGTTGATGAAGTGATGCTCCTAGACATCTTTACTCACCCTCCCCCCAAGTTTGAATGCTTGGAAATGATGGGTCTGCTCATCGACATGTGTATCAGCTATTCCTAGCAATTCTTATTGCTTTGAAAATCTAAGAAAACATCTGTATCCTTCTTAGCACTATTGGTCACCCGGTTCCTATCTAAAGTTGACCGTGTTACCAAATCCGTTCATTCTGGTGCACATTGCTGATCAGAGAGTTAGGTTCATACCAAAGCTCTCAAGATCTTATCAGTTGCTTTGAAAAGCAAGATTCCTTCCTAACCCGAAGACATACTGGTAGGTTGTGGTATTCTGGTTGTCTTTCCAGAAGTATCACCAGGTTTTTCACCTGACCGTAACTTCTAAGCAAGGGGTAGTTTGAGCTACTCCTACCTCCAAGGAACCTTGCTGGATATCCTGAATTAGTTGGTTGAGCTTAAAACAATAACTTGGAGAGTTGAAAGACATAAGCTCATCCTAACTTGTTCCTTTGGAATGGGATGTCTAGTTCTCATCCTGTTGAAGCATGATAGTATCTCTTCAATGGACATACTGTCATTCTACCTTTGATTTGTTTTGGGCTATCGTCAAATTGAGAAAAGATCCAAGGACTATCTTTATGGTGTTTTGCCGAGTACACCTTTATGTCCTTTGGTCTGACCAATACCTTGCCTCGTTCATGTATCATATGAAACCCCTCTTCTTGGAGTGTTTTGATAAGTGTGTTCTCGAGCCCATCGATGACATTCCTATTTACCCAAGTCGCAAGAGGTTCATGTTGAACACTTGGCATTAATTTTGGAAACTCTCGAGAACCATCTTTGTTTCATTACGAAGATTGTGTTCTGGATGTCTGAAGTGACTTTCTCAGGTTCATGTGCATATGGTGAAAGTTGTCGCCATGGATCCGAGTAAAGTTTTCTTATCTCCCTCGGGAATAATCCCAGTCGGTCATGCATGTGTGGAGTATTCTTGAGATGGTTGGTTGTTACCTCCATTCACTTAAGGAAGTTTGCATGCACACTAAGCCACTGACTGACCATTTGTGAAAGAGAAGAAGTTTCAGAACTTCGTTATCTTTGTTATCGTCTTTTCCACAAGGACTCCGATGTGTTCCTCCGTAAGGAATCCATGTAGGTGCAACCGTCTTTTGCAAGCTGCTAATACATGAGTTCTACAATCCTGCTCATCTTCTTAAGCTTGGCATCATAGTCCATATCTTGAGAATCCAGCATATGTATCTCGTTGGTAACCGGTGCAATCCCGCTGATCAAACATACCAAGTCTGAGTTATCAACTCACTAACCAGAGCTGAATCTCAAGCAGCAACGATGGTTGGTGTTTTCTCAAGGATATTGAATTAGGTTCATTTAAAAACCCGGCATGGTTGATGTGGTGGTTGACACAATTAGCCGGAATACCTAATGTCATATCTCTTTGAATCCGTAAGAACAACCACTCTCCGTGAGAATTCTTGTCTGGCTTATTCTAACAAGTTTCCTCCCCGTTCTTCCAAACCGGAGTTCATCTTTGACTGGATGACCTATAGAAGGCTTGTCGTGAGCCTACTATCGGTATCTAGAACATCCAGGAGAACCTGGAAGTTGATATTTCCAATATCTTTCTGTTGAACCTCCAAAATCTCTGTTCTAGTGGAAACAAGTTCATCATGAGAAAACTCATGGTATTTTGTAACCACCATTGATCAGTTCCCTTCTTCAAGCTGTTGGTACCTGAAGTTCTGTTCATCTCACACATTGTGTGAATTTGTCAGTCATTCCAGCCGTGGGATCTTAACTATGTGGTAGATGTATTGCTACGTCCAAGCCACAATAGGAAGGAGATTCCCTATTTTCTTCCGGTGTTTCAATCCTCGTTGGTTACTCATCTTATGGTGTGACCAAGAAGTTCTCCTTCACCCCGGTGTTCCATCATCTTTTGGTTACTCATCTTCTGTCGTGAAGTAACTTCTCGATCCTTGACAAGGATTCCAAGAAAACTGTTATGGAATGGTTGAAAGTTCCGCTATCTTTCGTGTCCACTCCGACGAGTGAACATGATCCTGTCTCAAATTCTCTCCGACTCACGATTACAGTGTTTTCTCGTGATTTCCCTCGTCTACGGATATTATGTCGTGGTATCCAAGACCATCCTTTCCATCTTTGTTTTCTGTTTGAAGAAACCTCGATGTCAAAAGTTGTTCAACTTTTCTTTTCCAAAAGGATTTAAAGTCTTGTGCAAAGTTCATATTCTAAATCCTTCCAAGAACTATCGTCCAAAAACATGAAACCATCTTCTACTCACTCCGTTACCTTGATGTGTTTCATGCCCGATAACTCAAAAGTTCTTTATGAACTTCCTGTCATGAGTTACCCATGGGATACTCGATCTTCTTGAAGATCATTTCCTAAGAGTTTCCCTCTCACCTAAGGTGTAGCTGCTGAAGATCTTCGCAAGTGCTACGGATCAACCTCTTCGAGAAAAGAACTGTAAGGTTCGAGAAGATCGTTCAAAACCGGTGTTCCTTCTTTCTTCTCCTTCGGGAATCTCGGGACGAGATTCTTGTAAGGGGGGTAGATTTGTAACATCCCAGTTTTGCTAACATTAGGGTGTGTGGTGGGTGTTCATGTCATAGCATGCATGAAAATTTTGAACCAAGTTTTAATTTGAATTTTAAATGAAACTTGCCCAAAAACCACTTAAAGTGATCACACAAATTTTGTTCTAAAAATAATTTCAATTTTGGAAAGCAAAAATATGGTGAGCTTGCAAATTTCATAAGGTTTTCAAAATGTATTTTTGCCAAATTTTAATCTTTCAAAAAGGCTCTCAAAAGTTGTTTCCAGTTCTGTTTTTAAAAGAGAGAAGGGCCTCTTTGTGGTTTCTGAAACTTTCCAGGGGGTTTTCGAAAATTGTTTTTCTTTTACCTTTCTTCAAGCTCTTGACAGAAGGCAGCACGGCTGCGTGGCAGAAATGCCTCCACCTCCTGCTTCCAGCCATCGAGGGGATGAGGCCCCGGGAGACGTCCAGATCGAGCGCTCACGCCCGCAGAACCCCCCCTCCTCGCTGCCTCTCTCTCTCGTTCTCTGTATGTTCCAGGAAAACGAACAGAACCTCACCGGAACCTTCTGTCACCGGCCGCCGCCGATTGCCAGCAACTCCGGCCGTCCCCGAGGAATCCGAGACCACCAAGAGGACCACCTCAACTTCCTCTCCCACCTCGTGCAAGAAATTGAACAGGGAGGCTCGGAGATCGCCGCCCCGACCCCATCTTCTCCAAGTCCGGCGACGGCCACCGCCGCCGATTCGCCGCCACCGTCGCCCCTCCGGCCTCCCCGTCCGCACCATCAAGCTCGTGGTGAGCTCCTCCCTCTCCCGGACCCCTCCGTTTCTTCCCTCCCCCTCCGTTTTGTCTTGTCGCCGTCGGCCACCGTCCGCCGCCGCGCAACCGCTCACCGGCAGCAAGTCCGGCGACCATTCGGTCCGCCGAGGCCCTCCCTAGACTCCCCATGTTCTCCTCTCTCTAATGGTATAGTTTGTTCCTTCAATTGCAAACGAAATTGATCGAATTTGAACCCTTTCTGTGAAGATCAGAGGAGATGATCTCATATCTACATCATGATGACATCATATTCCCTTTTTTGGAAATTCCAGGAAATTGCAGAAAATGAGTAAAATTTGTAAAATGAATAACTTCTATTCTGTTTATCAAAAAAATAAAATAAAAATATGGTATTGATCAGAAAAATGTACGCTTCCCAAAAATACCATTTTCACACATGTTTGAGAAAGTTGAAAAATGACCTTTATTTAATGTTGTTTAATCTTTTAAAAATAGAAAAATAAGTTTTTAATCACTAAAATTAGAAAAATAAAAGTTATATACCAAATTGCTCAAAATAACAAATGCAACCTAGTTATGATGTTTTTGAACCCATTTGAGCAACTAAAATGGTATTCACCTTCATAATCGCCCGAAACCCCCTCCGGGGTCTATTTCGGGATAAATTCCAGTAAAATTTCATATCTGCCATATAAACCCTAGCAACCCATCGAGCATGTTTAGGGTTTCATCGAAGTGCATTAACTTGCTCATGCATACATATTGTGCATTGCATCGATGCCATGTTTGATTGTTGTTCTTCTTTTCGGTGTTGTTCCCCCTCGGTAGAACGCGACTCCGAAGTGAAGGCCAGCAACCCCAATGGCGAATACTTGATCTTAACCGACAAGTCAAGCACTTATTCCTGAAGACTTTCTCTGGTTTTCTTGAAGCAAGGCAAGCATAACCTCTTATCTGCCCATATATGATTTCGAAAGACTTTTCGTTCTCGTACAAATGCATTCGATTCCAATGTATCTTGAGTCAGTAGATAGAGTTATCCTATTTATTTGCATAACCCAGATATCATGACTCAATGCTCCTAGCAGACATAGGATTTGTTTCTGTGTATCGCCAGAGCCTCAAATATGCTATGCTTAGTCAGACATGTCTGTTGATCTCTGCTCCATCCGGTTGATGAATCAGAGCCGCGGATGAATCTAGTATGATAGTATGTTGTGGAAAGTTAAGATAACTTGGTTAACATGACTTAAAGGTGTGGATGACGAGACCACAGAGGGTCTGTGGTGGTTGTCTCGTTCATGCCCCTAGGAGCGAGTTCTCGTCTTCGAGCCAAGACTGAGCGTGCATCCACACGGGGCTTAGATTCCCCTCGATCTCAACTTGCCTAGTTTGTTCCATGAGTTGCCTAGTTCGGGCTTTCCATTTGGATTTGCGGGGATATCAAAACACTTTCAAAACTAGGATGTGGGGATGTATCGGCGCTCTGCGGGTAGGTAACCGTCGAGCATCGCGCACAACGATAGAGACCCGGCAGGAGATGGCCACTCCCTATTGGCGGTCCATCTCTACTCGGAGCGACTCATGGAATAGGCGAAGCAAGGGAAAGATCGTGGTCAACCTCCCTCTGCCGGCACTTCCCGGACTAGTGCTACCACCGGTGGCATCAAGAGTTGGTTGGTACGTGTGGTTAAAGTTGTACACCCCTGCAGGGTTAAATCTTTTCGAAAAGCCGTGTCCGCGGTTAAGGACGACTTGGTGACGGATTCTGTGATCATAGATAACTTAAACAGAATGATTAAAACTTGTTGATAATGAGTGAAGGATGCCTCCTCGGAGATGCCGAGAGGGGTTACCTTGTAGCATGAGTTACCGGAACAACTTGAGGTGGTGATCTTTGAAGCACGAGGTGCTGAAATGGTTCGGTGGATTAAAAGATGATGATATCAGTAGTTGAGTAGCTTTCTCATCTGTTTTCAAAATACTCCATGAGACGTGCTATTCCTTCCTCAACTGGCAAAACAAAGATTGCTTTACGCAAATCAGCCTTCATGAAACCCTTTTCGAAATAGCAGATATATAATAGGTTAACTAAGTCTTGTTGAGTACCTCCCGTACTCATGTTGGCTTCAACTTGGTTCAGGTGGAGTTCCTCAGTTCTGTGGTGTTTCGACGTGGACATCGACGAGTAGTTCGGGGTTCCCAGGTAGCAGCCTGGAATCTATGGGCTGGGACGTCGCCTTATGTTGCGGCCTCTTAGGCCTTTTTGGTTCTTGTTGATTAGCAACATAATTTGCCTTCCGTTGTCTGATGTAATGTTGGGTCGTGTGACCTCTGCTTGTAAGCTATACTCTAGTAACATCTGTTTATTAAAGCTTCATGTTTAGAGTACTGCTTTGATCGGTTGTGGGTTTCGAGCTCATTGTTATACAGTTTTGGCTATGCCTGCATAGTTGTCGCGGTCGAGGGGTTGTGGAGCCGATGATCCATGTCCGAGCCCGCCTGTCGATGTGATCGGCCTGGGCGAGGTAACCCCAGTAACCCTCGATTGTTGTTGCACTTTCTGGACACATAGCAGCTCTGTATAACTTTGGTCCCGTTCCTTCAGTTTCATCCGACTCGTGGACGCTTGGGTATGCATAATTGGTTATGACTAGCATGGATACAAGGAGTAGTAGACCGGGGATCCGGACTACGTGCCGATGAATCCGGTCTGCCTGCCGTTGTTTGTTGCGACCGGGACTGGTAACCCTGAAGCCCTTGTGAGTCCATGGCTAGGAGCGCATAACAGTATGTATATCTCTGGGTCCGGGGTCTGACAGTTTTGCTCTCTCAAGCAGGGCAAGTTGGACGTCATTGGCTATCAGAACGAGTTCAATCGTCTCGCTCGATACGCTGGTGATGAGGTGTCCACTGAGGCTAAGAAGATGGCAAGGTTCCGCCGAGGTTTTAACCCGGAACTGAAGTACGCTCTCACCAACATCAAGTGCAAGGACTTCGAGGAGCTTGTGAACACCGCGCTCAATGAGGAAAATGGGCGCAAGGCGTTCGAGGAGTCCCGCAAGCACTCGCGTGAGGGTGGTTCCTCCTCCAACATGACCACCCCTCCGCAGAAGCGCCGCATCTGGGTGCCAAATGCTGCTGTCACTCGGGCTCCATATGCCCAAGCTTCTCCAGGCTTTGCTCCCCGCCCACCCAACCCAGCTCAGATGCAGAGTCAGAGGGTTCCAATGGGGAAGCCAAGGCCAGGTCCTCCTCGTGTCGTCACTTGCTACAAATGCAAGGAGACTGGACACTACGCTGATAAGTGCACTCAGAGGCAGCTACCTCCACCTCCTCGCCCCAACACCAACCAGGCAATGGTTCGTGCTCCCCCGGCTAAAGCCTTCAACTCCAACAACAGGCCTGTCGGGAGGACCGCGAGGGTGAATCATATCAAGGCCGACAAAGCTGAGGAAGCTGCTGACGTCGTTCTCGGTATATTACCCGTAAACTCTTTTCCAGCTAAAGTGTTGTTTGATACCGGAGCATCGCATTCTTTTGTGTCAAAGATCTTTGCTACAACGTACAACCTAGCTCTGGTTCCACTAAGCAATCAAATCTATGTTCACTCTCCGGGAACTAAAATGATTACTTCCAAGATAAGTATGGACAATCAAATCCTAATTGGAGGTCGCATATTCCTTGCTTCACTCATGTTGCTGGGAAATTCTGACATTGATGTCATTCTGGGTATGGATTGGTTGAAGACCCACAAAGCTAAAATTGACTGTGCTCAAAAGTCAATAACTCTATCCCACCCTTCAGGCCAGATAGTCTATTCTCCATATGGATCAAGTTCTGTTCAGCTGTTCAACCTCGATGCAAAACCCCTTCCTGCAATTGAAAATGTTCCGGTGGTTTGTGAATTCCCTGACGTCTTTCCAGAAGAGTTGCCAGGGATGCCTCCGGACAGAGCAGTTGAGTTCGTGATCGAGCTTGAGCCAGGTACTGCTCCAATCTCTAAGCATCCATACAAGATAGCTCCTCTTGAACTGAAATTGTTGAAGGAGCAAATCGATATGTACATGGAGAAAGGTTACATTCAGCCTAGTTCCTCCGCTTGGGGTTGCCCAACTCTGTTTGTTGCCAAGAAGGATCAAACAAAAAGACTCGTGGTTGACTATCGTCCTCTCAACGAGAAAACCATCAAAAACAAGTATCCAATTCCCCGTATCGATGATCTTTTTGATCAACTTGCTGGAGCCTCAATATTCTCAAAGTTGGACTTGAGGATGGGTTACCATCAAATAAAGATCAGAAAGGAAGATATTCCTAAGACAGCTTTCACCACTCGGTACGGTCTATATGAATACACCATCATGTCCTTTGGTCTCACCAATGCACCGGCAACATTCTCAAGACTCATGAATTCTGTCTTCCATGAATACCTCGACAAGTTCGTTGTGGTATATCTTGATGACATTCTAGTCTACTCCAAATCCGAGGAAGATCATGGAGAACACCTTCGTCTCACTCTCATGAAACTTCGCGAGCATCGTCTGTATGCCAAGTTTTCCAAATGTGAGTTCTGGATTCCAGAAGTTGCTTACCTTGGTCATATAATCTCTGCCAAGGGCATAGCCATTGATCCTGAAAAGGTTAAGGCAATTGTTGATTGGAAACCCCCTAAGACGGTGAAGCAAGTCAGAAGTTTTCTTGGCTTGGCTAGCTATTGCCGTCGCTTCGTCCAAAACTTTTCCAAGATTGCCAAACCTCTCACTGATCTCACAAAGAAGGACAAGAAGTTCGTTTGGACTCCACAATGTGATGAGAGTTTCAATCTCCTGAAGACTAAACTCACTTCTACACCTGTTATGGTTGGCCCAGATACTACCAAACCTTTCCAGATATTCTGCGATGCATCTCTCCAAGGTCTAGGTGCAGTTCTTATGCAAGAACGTCAAGTTGTGGCTTATGCTTCACGTCAGTTGAACCCACATGAGCAAAACTATCCCACACATGATCTTGAACTTGCAGCAGTTGTGTTTGCCCTCAAGAAATGGAGACAATACTTGTTGGGTAACAAAACTGAAATCTTTTCCGATCATAAGAGTCTGAAATACATCTTCACTCAGCCAGATCTAAACCTCAGGCAAAGGAGATGGATTGAAAAGATTAAAGACTTTGATCTCACCATTTCTTACACTCCAGGCAAGGCTAATGTTATGGCCGACGCTCTCAGTCGCAAATCCTATTGTAATAATCTCATGATCATGGAAAGCCAACCTCCACTTCATGAAGAATTCCAGAAGCTGAACCTTGGTCTTGTTCCTCAAGGTTACCTTGCTAGCTTGACAGCCAGTCCAACTCTCGAGGACAAGATTCGTTCTGAGCAACTTCGTGATACTGAAATCAAGAAGATTGTAGAGCACATCAAAGAGGGAAATGATAAATTCAAGTCCTTCTCAATTGATGACAAGGGAACTGTGTTCTTCGAAGGACGCATTGCAGTTCCTCAGATTCAAAGTCTCAAAGATGTCATTCTCAAGGAGGATCATGAAAATCCTCTCTCCATCCACCCTGGAAGTACAAAGATGTACCAGGATCTCAAGACTCTGTATTGGTGGCCTGGCATGAAACGTGAAATTGCTCAATACGTTTCTGAATGCGACGTTTGTCAACGTGTTAAGGCAGTCCATCAGAAAACAGCAGGTCTACTCCAACCTCTGAAAATTCCTGAGTGGAAGTGGGACATGATTGAAATGGACTTCGTTACTGGTTTTCCAAAGTCCAGAAGGGCAACGATGCAATCTTCGTTGTTATTGATCGTCTCACTAAAGTAGCTCACTTCTTTGCTGTCAAGGAAACTATCTCAGCTAGCCAGTTAGCAGAGCTCTACACAGCAAGGATCGTTCCTCTTCATGGTGTTCCATTGGAAATAAGCTCAGACCGTGGAAGCATATTCACTTCTCATTTCTGGAAGAGTTTTCAAGAAGCATTGGGCACCAAACTTCTGTTCAGCACAGCTTATCACCCTCAGTCTCAGGGGCAAGTCGAAAGAGTCAATCAGATTCTTGAGGATATGCTTAGAGCATGTGGTCTCTCCTTTGGCATGAAATGGGAGGATTGCCTTCCATATGCTGAATTCTCCTACAACAACAGTTTCCAGGCAAGCCTAGGCATGGCACCATTTGAGGCACTGTATGGCCGCAGATGCAGGAGTCCAATCAATTGGTCTGGAGCTGGTGAACGTTCACTCTTAGGCCCTTACATTGTTAAGGAAGCCGAGGAGAAAGTTCGTATCATTCGTGACAATCTCAAGATTGCTCAGTCTCGTCAGAAGAGTTACTATGACAGCAAGCACCGGGACATGGTCTATGCACCTGGTGACAAAGCATATCTCCGTCTAACTCCCCTCAGAGGCACTCATCGTTTTGGTGTGAAAGGAAAGCTTGCACCAAGATACATTGGTCCTTTCAACATTCTCTCAAGACGGGCAGAAAATGCCTATCGTCTTGAACTTCCAGAAAAACTATCCAAGGTGCACGATGTGTTCCACGTGTCACAGCTCAAGAAGTGTTTCAAAGATCCAGATCGTGCAGTTGATCATGATTCAATTGAACTGCAAGATGATCTATCTTATAAGGAGCACCCTGTTCGTATTCTCGATGAGACCGAGCGTAAGACTCGCAACAAGAGCACCAAGTTCTTGAAAGTGCAGTGGTCGCATCATTCCGATAAAGAGGCAACGTGGGAGACCGAAGAGGATCTTCGCAAGAAGTATCCGGACCTTTTCGTTTCTCAGTAAGGAATCTCGGGGCGCGATTCCTTCAAGGGGGGCGTTTTGTAACATCCCAAGTATGAAAACCTACCATTTAGAATGTTTGATTTATTGTTATTAAAGTATTGCATCATGTCATCATGTTTATTTCCTTGTTTGCATTTGTTACTATTTGTTTTGCTTCTGTTTTCATAATTGGATTTCAAACAATTTCAAATGATGTATTTCATACTTGTCATGTTACAACATTTTTTCAAATAAAAGTTCAACTCAAACAAACTTTTGTTTCCAATTACTCCATATTTGATCAACTAATAAAATGGTGCTTTTATTTCAATTAATTAATTCCAAATTGCTTTCAAATTCAAGCATCTTCAAACAGCACCTCATTTGAAGATTATAAAAATACCAAACCAATTCTAATCACATTTGTTCTTTTTAATTATTAGGGGTCACCCTAATAAAAACATTGTTTCCAATATTAATCAATGAAACATCAAATTATTCAATTCAAACCAAAAACTTTCAAACAGAACCCAATTTGAAATTATAAAAATAATAACCAAAACATTTTTTTTTACTCTTTGTTTCCAATTAAGTCATTTGGGTCACTCTATTTAAAATTTTGGGTTTAATAGTCATTTAAATACTCAAAATCATCTAAATTTGATTTAATTAACAAACAGCAAATAAATTTGAATTTTCAAAAACTTAAGTTGTCAAGTGGTAGATGTTGAACTAATAAGCCCACATGAATTTTTCCAAATTTTTCTAAACTCTAAACCCTATCATTTTCTTCCATTTCTGTTTGCTACAAAAAAAACAGAAAAGCAAAATAGAAAAAAAAAACGGCGCGCGCGCGGCAGATAGCAACACGGCCCAGCCCACCTATCACTTTTCCTCGCGCGCAGCCAGCCCACCGGCCCGAAAACGCTTCGCCCTTTTCTTTCTTCCTTCGTCATCCTGTACGGCGGCGATCCGGTGGTGCCACGGCGGCAACGCCGCGAGCAGACGATGATCCGCGCAACCCTAGGCCTATTTAAGAGCTACCCTAGCCGCGCCGCAGCCCTAGAACCCTAGGCCACTGTTTCCCTTGAGGCCGCCGCCGTTACCCTCTCATCTCGCCGCGTTTCCTTCCCCTCTGTCCGCTCGCCGGAGATTTTCCTCTGAACCCGCCATGGCCACGTCCACCTCGCCGCGCCTCCCACCTTCCTAGCTGTCGGAATCGAAACATCACCTTCCCCTCCTCCGTTTAAACACCCTAGCTACCCCGGGGACCGAGCAGAACGCGGCCGCCGTCCTCGTCCACGCCGCTGTCGCCGTCACGCCGTCGTCACCGAGCCTCTGCACGACGACAACGGTGGTGAGCCACCGTGATCTACTCCTGCCTCTCCTCCTCCGTTCTGCACCTTGCACGCATCTGCACACGCACACATCCAGCAGCATCCACGATCACTTCACTGCGGCAGCTCCCCGCCGGCGAGCATCGATTCGTTCTCTGACGAAGGTTCAGTCCTGCGCGTGTTAAAAATTCAGTTAACGCGCGCTGTGGAACGATATCCTCACCGCATCTCTGTATCTGTCAAATTCAGTCGAGCACCGCAGTGGTAGCACTGCTCTGTCCCTTGCGCGCGGTCGTGGGATCGATCCCTCGCGGCCGCAGTTAAAACCAAACTTTTTCCCCCGCGACTGACAGGCAGGGCCCACCTGTCTGTGGCCCTGGCTGCCACGCCAGCACGCGAGCACTCCACGCTGGCCCCAGGCCCACGGGCAGTGACTGGGGCTAGGGTTCTGTGCGGTACAAAACATTTTAAACTTTTCTGTTTTCAAATCCAAGTCCTTTTATTTAACAGATTGGTCCCTAGTTTTAAAAACATTATAACTTTTCTTTTATAACCCCAATTAATGAAAATAAAATATGTGTGCTGATCTAAATTAAATTATCTATCTTTTGGTACCATTTGTTTCCTGTTTTGAATTTTCAAAATGCAATTCAAATTTGAATTCAAATAATTCAATTGCAATTTGCTAAAATTCATAACTAATTCATTCTTAATCCAATAAATGCAAATAAAATATGTTTTCCATGCTATTTCAAATAACCTTTTCTAATATAAAATTTGTTTCATGGTTTGAATAATTTAAATTGCCTAAATAATTTAGTCCTTGTTTAATTCATTTAAATTTTGCTAAAATCATAACTTGCTCAAAATAAATTATTTTTGAACATGCAAAATATGTTTTCAAACTAGAAAAGTATGAACTTTTCAAATGTGAGTTTGAATTTATGTTTTGAACAAATAAAATTCAAATAATATTCAAACTTGTTTTAAATTCAATTAAAACTTGTTTAATATTGTTTAAGTCATAATAAATTCATCCTAAATCCTATTTCAAAATTTGAAACATGTAATTCAACTAAAATTTTGTATTCTTTTCAAATATGAATTTTTTTATTTGTTTTGAGCATTTTAAATTGATGAAAACAACAAATGCTTGTGTGACATGTTTAAGTAACCCAAAATTTCCAAACTTAATAAATAATTTCCCAACTTGTTAAATTCCTTTTCCACTTGCATCTATTGTTGTTATTTTGTTGTTATCATCATGCATGCATCATGCTAAACAACTTTCACATGGTAATAAATTGTAGATCATTTGTTTCCACTTACTTAATGGACCTTTTCCATATGCAAATCCAATTGCATATGGGTCCATTTAAATTGTGTTACCAAGTCCACTAGTTTATTTTGATGCAACCATTAACTTGACATGCATCATCCCATGATTGTGCACTATGCCATGATATTGATTGTTTATATTTCTGTCTTGTTTGTTTGCTTCTTCTCGAATAGACGACGACGTTGAGACAGACGATCTTTACAGCACCCCTTCTGAGGATCTAGCTCAGTACCAGGCTGCTAAGTTTGCAGGCAAGTTATCACTCACATGAACCACTGTGTTCCTTTCAACATTGGTTACCGATACTTTCCGTTGTCTATTCCTGCTAAGCCATAGTAGTAGTTGTTTCTGTTACGAACCTATCACATGAATCCCTTAACCCTGATATTGCCTCACCTCCACTCCTACACCCTATTGTTTGAGCCAGTGTCTTACTAGCATGCTTAGGTTGTTTTGCTCGAGTCTGTTACCCGTTACTTTCTGTTACTATTTCATTATGTTCTGGGGGGCTCGATGTTTAATCAATCAATCATGCTAATGTTATTGTTAAATAATAATTTGATGATAAGGCACCGGCAGGAGGCCCTGTGTGGTTTTGAGGCCTGCTAGTGTCGACCCTAATAGGAAAAGGGTCTTGTCTACTGATCCATGATGAGCGCACTACCCGCATGTGGGAAGCGAGTATGGGCGCCCCCCTCAATTTGATTCGATTCGCATCTCTTCCAAATCGCCTCATTTAGTTCGTGTTTTCCATTTGCCGCATGCATGTTTTTGCGAGCCCAGCGCAGGGTGGAACTTTTGTAGTCGGCATATAGGGGGACATGGTCTTAGAGTGCTATGAGGGTCCCTTTTCTTCGGGGCTTGATTAGCCGTGCGCCCAAGGTGCTTTGGGCTTGATGCGAAGAAGAGTTGAATTGTGTTGAGTGCCCCGCTTGGTGGGAGGCATCCCATCTGGCGGGTTATTCATACGTGTACGGCCAAATTGGTGCAACCCTGCAGGGATAATCTTCTCGAGAAGCCGTGTTTTCCGCGGTTATGGTTAACTTGGTGAAAGTATTGGCTAACAAGTACTCAGGACAACTTAAACCTAATGATTCACAATCTCACACCCAATGATTAAACAACTTGACTAGTAATAGGCTTATTGACACAATAACTTGATTCATCCTTATTCCAACTGTGTGAGTTATCCTCGGATTGCTTCTTTGGATAAGGGGCGAGATCCAGGATGGGTTTGTTTGAAGTTATCTTTCAGTTGGTTACAATACTCGATCTTATCTCCTTTCTGTTAGCCGGAAATGGTAGAATCTCTGTAGTTGGTTAGCGCAGCCAGTTGCAGCATCTTTTATATCCCCTGTCTTCCGTTGAACCCAAGGAATCTGTGCTTGGTGTTGACGGGTTACACTTTGGTGAACTGTGAGTCTTGCTTGCCAGTACTTGGATGTACTGACCCCTTTGGGGCTGTGGTTTCCGCAGACAACGCTTACGAGGATCCAGGTGACGGCTACTACGTGGAGTTTGACGAGGCTGCTGACGAGTAGTTAGCGGACCCGGGCAGGATCCGAGACTACGTGGATGGGCTCCGTCTTTATTTCAGTTTCCGGCTTCTTAAGCCTATTTGGATTTGTCTGTACTCAGACCCCTTTGAATGCTTCCGTTGAGATGTTATTTCAGTCTCCTCAGGATGATTGTATTTGCTATCTCTGCTCTAGTGAGAGCTATTTGCAACTTATTTCAATCTTTTGTGTCTTAGAGATATGTTGTGCTATCATTCTGTTACGAACCGTTGACGTACCATGTGTGTATGGTATGAAGTACGTCAATGGTAGTGTCCTGATTTCTATGGGATAGTTTACGTCGACGCTGAACAGATAGGGGTTGGTTGTCACACATACGTGTGTTGGCCTACTCGTAAGAGGACGCGGGTGCCGGTAAGCCCCGTAATCCAATCTACTACTGTTCAACGGAACGGCGAGTATCCTTTAGAAGTCCGGGTGCGACATTACCCAATCCCGCATGGACACCGATGCTCGCAATCTATGTCCCTTAGTAAACTCCATTGCTAACACAATGGTGCCGCCGTGCATGATACCATGACAAAACCACAGGAGATTCGGTAAAAACTTTTATGTCCAATGTCAAAGTTAAATCTAGTTGGAAAGAAAAAGATTGTGATCCTTCTATTTGCATTTTATTGTATTTTTCTGATTTTTGGATGGAACGGAGTTGCGTGGAAGTTGAACATGCTTAGTTGTCAAACACAAATAGGTATAAAACTTTTCAATACAACCCACTCATGTTATCTAGTCAAGACTCTTAAGTGAAAAACTTTGGTTGTTGGAATCATAGAATATTTATTTCATAGTTGACGAGATCATGCCAAAATGAGTGATATATGCGAGTCGGTATTGTATTGCTAAGTCGGAGTACCCAGTGCAGCACGGTTAATGCTACAACCGAGATCCACTCATGACTGATATCCGAGGTTTCCCTCCAGGTTTTATCGCTCAATAGTCAGAGGAGTGTCCTCTTAGCAACGCATAACTATTAAGAAACTGGATTTTTTAACCATTATAACATTCGGTTATAGATGTTTAACCAACTCATGGCGGAAATCTGAGATTTCTTTCAGATGGATCGTTCGTAAGTCAGCGGAGTTGTCAGCCTTCCATAGAATGCGACAATGGTGCAAGACACGCGTAAATCAATATCTTACTTTTTTCCATAAGCGATCTCGAAACTTTGAAGCATTAATTCTATTTTGTAAACTTCCTCTATAAGCAACAATTGAGCCTATTATTTCTAACACAATGGGGTCGAGCAACTTCATAACTATTTATTTTAGACAAGTTTAAACAATATCAAACAATCATGTATGAAGAACTTATTTATTGCATATTACTTTTCTTGATGGATAGAGGTATCATTGCAAATGATTCTAGAGGATCATAAAGTTATTCACAAGCTAGATAAAAATTTGAAATAGACACATCAAAGTTCTAACTTGTTTCTTACGGGGCTTAACATGTGCAAGTGATTCCCAAACATAAATACAAAACTTACCAAGCATGCTAAAACAACGGGAAACAGAGTTGGATCAAAACCATTCCAATAAAGAACATTTCACTAGACACTCTATGTGTAAAAGTAACCTTCCCATGCTTAGATCTTCGAAAGAACTCGGCTCAAAAAATATTACGGAAAGAAAAAGAAAAGAGAAAATGCAGATATCAAAAGAAAGTATAGAAAGTGGTTACCTCCCTATGCTTAAGTTAAGTAAGGGTGATGCACTTTTTACCGTTCAGGTGTAATAACCTCTCCTTAAATTAAAGTGGACCTTTGCTTCAGTAAATTGCCTTGATATCGTCTGGTGTTTATTTTCCAAGTGAACCTGCTGGAAACAAAGCTCAAAGAGAAAACATACTATTTTTGTGCCTTTGGAAACACGAAAGGTTAGTCCACAAGTGATAAAATATAAGTATTATCTAGGTCGGTTCATTAACCTAAACACCACGCTTACATTAACAAAGTAAGAATGTTAACAACTTAAGCACCATGCTTTAGTTGCCGAGCTAAGTCTAGGAGCATGCATTCCCCAAGATGATAAGTGTAAGTGCCTATGTGCTTTAACTTAGATAAAGAAAAACAAGGGTCTCACTGAAGGTGAGAAACCAGCCCAAACTTAAGTGTGTTTCCCCTACAGATTCGATAGTGTGTGCACATAAGTAGTATCCAAAACCACGTGAGATCTGATTTTTTTCCTAATTTTGGTGGTCATGACCGTATTTTGGAGGCCGACACGTGTACAGTTTACTGCTTTGATACTCCATCGTGCGCGTCTCGCGTTGTGGTCGACTGGTCGTGGTGGGCCAGTGGGGTCATTGTGCTGGACCGCACCGCTTTGACGCAAAGAACGAGGACGTGGCGATCCCTCTAGACAGCTCCCGTTTCCTCTCTCCTAGGAGGAGCACTCGAGAGCTTTGGATGTGGACAGGACAGGAGGATGGGAAATCTTCATCCAGATCTTCCAATACAGATGCCGTGAGCTCCCTTGACCGGTCTCTTTAATGGCTGAGTCTCTCCCGCTGTCCCCTGCTCTGCTTCCCCGCCGCATCTCGACACCTAAACCGGCCAACTTGTCCGCGCTGTAGGCATTCGACGACCAGCAGCGCCGCCGCATGCTACGGTTCTAGGTGACGCCCAAGATGTTGTCCCCGCTCCAGCTTCGCCGCCATACGCCCCCGCCTGGACGGCAACCCTCGACCCGACCATCAGATTAGGTAGTATGGTGTTTCCTCGAAGGCGGCCGCCTCCAGAAACAAAGCCATCGGCAGTCTGAGCGCGGTGCATAGTACCAACGGAGAAGCCCCGCACCAGGAACAGTCAGGTGGAGACACGGACGGACGGAGGGGTCCCGGTGGCGGCGTCCCTCGGAGGTGCTGTTCCGTGAGCGGTTGTTCATCGGTCTTGCCGTGGGGATAAGCGGCAGTGACCGCCGCCGCCGCTCCTTCCTTCTGAGGGGCAGCCGGATTTGGCCTTGCGCGGCATGCGCACGGCTGCCGCCCTATTGCGCCGCTCGGAGCGATTGAGAATGCCTGCTCGGCCACGCGGCCTCCGCCATGCTCAAGGTATTCGTCCTCGGTTTTGCTATATGGTTGCGGCCCTCGCCATCTTTGTTGTCCTTTCATCTGCATTAGGTATTGTTCTTCTCTTTTCTTGCCGATTTTTGATTTCTTTGTTTTCTGTTTGTTCGTGCTAGGTTTTATCCTCTTTTTCATCTGGTAGGGCATTCAGGTTTAGTTTTCTGAATTCTATAGTTGATGTTACCCTTGTAGAATAAGATAGAGAGAGTTTGGAGAACTCATGATGGTATTAGCGTTAAGGCCTTCTTCAACGCGACGCTAATTTACGGGCGCTAGGAATAAAATCCTAGCCGTTCTGGCAGTTAGAGCAGTGTTCCCGACTCTTTTTGTAGCATCGACGCTAAAAGTGGAGCCGGACGCTTAGAAAATCAGTGCAAATCAGAGGCTCCAAGCGTCCGCCGCATGCTGCATACGGCAACTAACTCGAGTCAAAGAATTTTAAGCGCCTGACCATTGCTGATGCTCTAAGATCTATGCAGCTCTGATATGCTTTAGAAGGTTTAGTTTTATGCTACTATACCTGGTGTTGTCTTCCTGGAAATAAGATGGAAAAATTGAGCATTCACTGTATGTTGGTATTACCATTCAGGTTCATGCAATACTAATAAGGTTCAGTAGGAAAAGGTTATTTTCACAGTGTTGAATTAATACCTGAATGTAATCTGTTTCAACATACCTGAAATTCTTCTGGACTGGGTCCTAAGGTACTATATCAAGGTAACTAACATTAATTATATTACAGTCTACTTACCCCTCGTGGTAGAAACTACACATAATATCGAGAAGTGAGAACAGAAAATATTTCCTTGAGAAACATAGGGCGACTAAGGGTGGTGGTACTGCAATCTTACATGTTATTTGGACATAAGATCTGTATGAAATTTATCCTTACATCTAAGGAAATCAGAAGCTGGATTTCGTTTAGGTTGCCGCTTCACTCAAATTTTATATACTCCACAATTGCAATGATTGGATCAAACTATCGTTCGTCTTATTTGGATTTGATCAATCTAGCATGGTTGCCTGGCTGAACTTTCTCATTATTATTTAAAGTTGCGTAGTTAAAATAACTAAATTTTCTTTTGTAGCTAGCTCTACTTTAGTGTACACCAAACCGTAGATCGACTACTTTTTTAGATTACTGAAAAGAAACAATATTTATTGTGATCGGTGATCCAGCGTGCAGCCTTCTCACTTTTACCTTAGTTTCGCTATAGGCACCTACGAATGCATTTGTGGCTACTCACGATACATTTTTAATTCCCAGAAACTCCAAATGAGCAGGATTTTGCCAAAAAAGAGAATCTACTATATCATAAGAAGTTGCAAATCCTACCCCAACTTGTTTGGAACTGAAAGGCTTTGTTGTTGTTGTTGTTGTTATCGTAAGAGGTTGCAATGGATTCTCAAGGAAATAAGCCACAAATTCACATGTAGATTAGTGTTGTTCTCTGCAATGATCATCTTACAGCTATTGATGGTGCCTACAAAACTTGTAACTTCTGCCGCACTATTTCCATTCTAGAGTATCTTGTGTTGACAGTGCCTCATTCTTATCTGCACTCCCTGATTAGAACATGCAGGTTAAGAAGATAGTGGACCTCGACCCAGCCGTCTGGTTTTTCGGGTGGGTGCACGACGACAAGCTGCTCCAGATCAAGGAGAAAGGGGTCGCTTCGGAGCCTCCCCGCCTTCACAAACGACGCCTCCAGCAAGGCGGAGTGCGGAGCCGTGCCGTGGGGATACAGTGGGAGTGTCGGTGCCGGCAGCCGCCGCTCCTCCCTTGCACAGCGGTTGCCGGATCCGATATTTCCTGTGATGCGCCTCTGCGATTAAGATTGTCGGCTCTTCTATGTATCCGTCCATGTGCCAGCCTGACACCGTCGTGCTGCCGACTCGATTTCTGTTTTTGGGTATATTTGTGATTTTTCCGATCTTTGATTTGACCTTGCTTCCCTTGCAGTCATGATCGCAGTCTTGACTGTGTTGCAGCTGGCTAGGCTTGCCCATTCTGTCGAGATCTTTGAGGCTAAGGACCGCAAGCATCAGAGATCCATAATGGTTGTGCCGGCGTTGCCGTCCGGCAAACGACCTCCTCCTTGCGGTTGCGGCGAGAGACTCAGCAGCCACAGCGTGTACTACACCAGCTGCGTCGGCGTGTGAATGTTCTCGATGGTGCTTATTGCTTATTAAATGCTTAGAATGTACTATTTCCAATATTTCTCCACTATGTCAAGCTGTTATGTTTGAATGATAGAGAAACATCATTTATGGTGTTTTATTTTGCTATTTGTTTTGCCTATCTCGAGGAGAGCACATTCATTTTGATAATATTTTTATAATTGACCGTCCAAGATTTTCGAAACAATCAGACATCTTCTTGACAACCCTTTGAAGACAGAACACGGAGTAGAGCATGACAAACTCATATGTCAACTAAATTGTCAGACAATATTTGCTTAGCAGTGATGAAATTGATCAGATGTTTGATGGTTGATCCAGTGCTTTTTCATGATAACTTACTAGCAAACGACTCGTATTTTCTTCTTTTGAAAAAAAGGTATGAAATGAATTGATCTCCAAGTTAATTAGAGTGTTGCATTGGAGTTTCTTAGTTAATCATATGTCAACTAAATTGTCAAACAATATTTTCTTAGCGGTGATGAAATTGAGCAGATCTTTGATGGTTGATCGAGTGCTTTTTCATGATAATTTACTAGCAAACGACTCATATTTTCTTTCTTTGAAGAGAAGTATGAAATGAATTGATCTCCAAGTTAATTGGAGGTGTTGCATTGGAGTTTCTCAGTTGCCCCTTCCTGTTGGTGCGGGCCTATACATATATTTGTTACAGCTCAATCTCTCAAGTTTCTGCAGCAAAAGAGGAGATTGTTAATTGTGAAACTAAGATGGATAATTAACATATTGATTTCCTAGTGACATGAGAGTGATCTTTCTCCAAGCTAGGTGCTACCAATTAAAATTAGTTTTTCACATGTCCTTGCGCTCATTCTTCAAAGCGGCCTTAGTTAGTTATGGTCCAGTTAGTTTCTGATGTTCATCTTGGGCACCATATATAGAGCAGTGCTTTTAGCATCTGTGACCAATTTTGATCTCAACTAGGAAGCTGGATGAGCGACGTGCCAAGGCAGTAGAGAAGACGCATAATGTAATGGCGAAAGCGGGTGTCGGTGGAATCCAAACGAGGGCTGAAGCTGACCAACTTTATGAAGACTGTCGCAGGATGCCCGCCAAGCACTCCTTCTAGCGGTCACGGTGCTACCTCAGTCTCAGGTTCTTCTATTGCATCCTTGATAGTTTTGTATATGTTCTCATGCTAGGCTAGGTAAGGTCTTAAGTGCTAATTCACATGCATTGGTTTGATCTCATGACGGTAGGATGCATGTTGCATGAGCAGGCCAAAGCAGAGAGTACGGTCAGAAGGGCAGCTCTGCTAGCTCGGCGAGGTTTTTTACATGATTGTTGCTCAGGAAAAATACAGTCAGTGCTCGGCAGCCGCAGTCACCCATCTGTCAAGATGGTCCAGGTAAGGTGCTTGATTTTCTTGGTTGTTACTTACTGCCTATCGTTGCTCCACGATCGATGTTACTTCCTATTCTTTTGCTTTCACCGGCACTTGAGGGCGCTTATTCGCAAATGTGCTCCACCGGGATGACCACAAGCGGCTTCTCTGCTGGACCTAGAGCAACCAGCGTGGCCAGTTGGTTGGGTGCAGCTCGACCGTCCAGGGGTGAAGAGAATGGAACTGATTCCATGCCACCATTCGATTTAGAGCCCAATTTTTGTACATTTTGTCATAGTGATTGTTACTGCAGATGATCAAAAAAAGATGTCTTAGTTTAAGTAATTTATCTTCTTCTTCTTTGAAATTTTAAGTAATTTATCTTCTAATGCAACTAAGAGAGTCACATGACTCTAATTCGTGCATTGTGTGATGCACCTTCAGTTTTACTTTCACTTTCGCCACTTATTCATTTAGAAGCGCTTATAGTATTGTAGGTTTTCGTTTGGCTAATGGTTACTTTATTTGTTCTAATTATGGTATGTAGTGTATTACTTCTCTCCTTTGTATCGTCAGCAATGTTCATTTTCTTTATTGTAGACCACATGATGTATTTGATCTATAGTTATGGTTGTCATATCGAGTCAATAAAAGATGTACCATGTCTACTTTCAGGTTTCCTGGTAAACTAAAAACCACCAAGTAAAAATGTCAAGATAGAAATAATGTGGGTATAGATTTTTTTTTCAAATGGTCGTTGGCCTTCCAGGTCGGCGGTTAATGTAATGATTTGATTTACCTATTAATCTAGATTTTGTAGTGTAGTCTCGGTGACATGCCCAGCTTATTTTAATTGTCTAGGAAAATGACAGAGTCTCAATTGAAAATATCGCCGTGGGCATATAGTTCAAATGTGCTATTGTATATTGTTGCATTTGAGACAAATAGATTATGTCTGAATCTGGTGAGACGTTACGAGGTAGATTTAGCTTGATACGATACCGGTGGCGGCAAGAGCAACTACTCGAAAGCTCGGGCAGATGCCAGGACCTAATGCAGCGCGGCGTTGCGCCGCGCCTAGGCCTGGCTAGTAAAACTGAAAACTCTTTCCTTTTTAATAATCAATAGCAGGGCCGTGGACATCCTATTGACTCCCACATACTATACGAATAAGCTGCTCAACCTGTTGGTTATTATACAATTCTCCCATTACTCACGATGCCGAATTTACCCGAGACTATGGATTCCAGTATTGCCGTGAAACAATCTCGGATACACTTATACCTTTGTCTTGTCTCGTTATCCGGTAAGTTTCCTCTTTCTCGTTACTGTATTATGACATCCCCTGATGTATTGTTATCATGCATTGTCTGCAGATCTTATGGATATCAAGAATACCGAGTGAGTCCAGGTATGTATCTCTCTTTGTACGGAGGAGTAATTTCTATCTCAGAGCATCGAGATAATATACTCGCTTAGAATTACCCAGTAGGTACCTTTTTGTTCATCCAGTTTACGGTGTGACTCTTGATAGCACGAAAGTAAAACTTACAAAATATATTATCCCGATAACCTCATGGTCAAAGGATGCATTGTAATATAACTGTGTTGTGATATGATTCTAAGGACAAAGATGTCTTAATGGAATATCTTAGCATATCAATCTACTTTGGGAATACTCAACCATATTGTTCCTTCCAACAATATGCTATTCATTGATGTTGACATAAACAATGTCCATGAACAGGAAAACATAGTCATCAAACATCCAATGAATTATTCGTAAAAGGTAAGACTATGATTTATTTCTGTGTTCATGGTACTACACGTGAGCGTGAGTTTTCCCCTGAATCTCATATTCAGGAACCACGTGAGTTATATCAGTCATATTAATCATAATTATGAACCATATGTATACACATGATTTCCTTTTGGGCATACATCCAACAATTCAGGCATCCGTGGAATGCTAGAAACGGGATACACAACGGAGAAGCAACGAAAGATCCCCGTCAGGTGACCGATCAAGATTTGGCATATGTCACCATGATTCACATGCACCTTTCAAAGACTATTCTAGACATAGGCGTGATCCTAAGACCTGAGCTGTTAAATGAAATCCGCCGCTAGAAGGCACAATTCTTATCAATGTAGATGCAACCTTATTTGAATCGTCCGACCGGGTGGGAGACGGTGTTGCGTTCAGGAACCCAAAATGAGATTGCTTGGTTGCTTGCAGCCAGCTACTTCATGCATCCACAACACCAGAAATCGCGAGAGCATTGGCGGCTAGGCGTGCTTTGACTCTAGTTAGCGAGGAAGGGTTTGATCATATTATTGTGGCGTCTGATTGTCTGTCTATGGTACAACACATCAATTCTACTACCTAGGATCGTTCTCAACTGGGCGTGGTTATTCAAGACATAAGAAGATGGCGAGCAACTTCTTATCCTGCTCCTTCGCTCATGTCTCTCGTAGTCTTAATGAGTCGGCACATGTTCTAGCTAGAAATTCTGAAACATTTGGTTTGCTATCTTTAGGTCTATTCCACCCGATTGCATTCGGGAGATTATTTGTAATGATTTAAGTTGATCAATAAAGTGCCGTATTCTCTAAAAAAAAACTCGGAGCAGCAAGTTTCAGACACACTTTTTTTTCTTATCAGGTAGCTAAGGGGATTGGAAGATTTTTAACGAGGCGGCTTTCATGTTTTTTTTTCTCTTTTAATCTTAAAAAAAAAAACAAGCCGAAGCCGCCCACCCGTCCAAGCCGAGCCGACCTAGACTCCGACCCCGAGCCCGTTGCTTTTTTCCCGTGTCGGTTCGAGCCTGGTTGCTAAGCGGCCGAACCAAGAGCCCGAGCCCGTTCACCCAAATCGACCCCTACCGCCTTTGCGACCCGTCAGCGCCGCCCGCTAAACGACCTGCCTGGCCTGCCTCCCTCCTCCCCTCTCCGGCGCCGGCGCGTCTAACCTAGTTGCTCCGGTGGGCTCACCGGCGGCGGCGCGATGGGTGAACGGAAAGTGCTGAACAAGTATTACCCGCCGGACTTCGACCCGGCGAAGATCCCGCGGCGGAAGCAGCCCAAGAATCAGCAGATCAAGGTGCGCATGATGCTCCCCATGAGCATCCGATGCGGCACCTGTGGGACATACATCTACAAGGGCACCAAGTTCAACTCGCGCAAGGAGGACTGCATCGGCGAGGTACCCCTGCCCGTCCTTCTGTCGCGGTTCTCAGGCCTAGCTACTTAACCCTAGAACCGCGGTGGGCTCGAATTGCACAAATTTGTGTCGATTCGTGCTCGGATTGGTGACCGTCAGTGTCATACCTGATGTTTGCCTGTTGATGCTTGTTCCGGCCTGGGCCAATAGCTATTTCATAGTGATCCGAGTCGTATGGAGATCTTGCTAGTCAGAGCAGCTATTCAAATCAGACCCTCTCATAAAAATAATTATCTCCTTCCCTTCATTTTTTCACAATCTTCACTGGTACGCAGCACAAACTTCATTCTTCTATGAAGTACCAAATTTGGGGTCATACAAAGCGCCCTGCACTATCTTCTACAGTAGTTATGATGCAGTTTTTCTGTTATTCTGATTGCGTTGAATCAAATTTTACAATCATTATCGGAACTATCCAGTGTTCATCACTATATGGGGAAGCATAACCTTATATTTTGTACCCATTGTTTGGAATTGTTGAATTCTGTATCCATATTCAATACGTATTTTGGTTACTAATATTGCTGCAATGCAAATCAATGCTAATGTGATTTTTATTTTATTTCGTTTGCAGACATACTTGGGCATACAAATATTTAGGTTTTACTTCAAGTGTACTAGGTGCTCAGCTGAGATCACCTTCAAAACAGACCCCCAGAATTCAGACTACACGGTGGAATCTGGGGCTAGTAGGAATTTTGAACCTTGGCGTGCAGAGGACGAGGTGAGTGGTATAGGGCATATTCTGAGCACAGTTTCTATGTTTCGACCAGTTTGAGCTTGAATTTAATGATGGTGATGTATTTTCTTTTGTTCAGGTTGTGGACAAAGAGAAGAGAAAACGAGAAGACGAGGAGATGGGTGATGCAATGAGAGCACTGGAGAACAGAGCAAACGACTCAAAGCAGGACATGGACATACTTGCTGCTTTAGAAGAGATGCGGTCCATGAAGGTATGATCTGGCCATTCTTTTTCGGTTAAACTGTACTTGTATGCGCACATGAAATGTTTACTTGCTGACTTCTGACATTGTTTTCTTGTGCTGCGTGCAGTCGAGACATGCAGGGGTTTCCGTTGACCAGATGCTAGAAATTTTGAAGCACTCTGCTCACCTGAAGGCAAGTCCTTACAGTTTTTTGTTTTTGTTTTTGTGTGTTTAATAAAAAAATTACATGTAGTGCTTCATTTTTTCGGGATTTATGTGCAGTATCATGCCTATGACATGGTGGTGCTGGTGGATTTTAATAAAATCTATCTCGCATGCTCTCTCTCTCTCTTTCTTTCTCTCTAACATTTGTAGTTTTCTGTGATCACAGGAGGAAAAAACAGTAGCCGAACTAGATGAAGAAGACGAAGAACTCATCAAATCGATCACTTTCCGAGTAATCCTCTATTTTGACTTCCACATGTACCCGCAGGTGCAAACTTGTGCATGAGTTTTTTCTGACCCTCTCATACTGTTGGCTATTGCAGAACTCGAAAGATTATGTGAAACGGATCGAAGACGACGACGACGATGATGAAGATTTTGGTATACCAGACCCATCAAGTGTTACGGCAAAGGTACTTATCTCACTGTATTCTTCATTTTCTTTTCTCTTTTTATTTTTTGTCAGTTTTTATGTTCTTGATCATCAATTGCTATAACATTACTGTAGACCATTAGCTTGAATTTAATTTCATCCTCCCAAACTAGTTGACCTGACACAGTTACAACCTCAAATATGCTGAATTATCATTTGTGTATGCTTGTTCTATTTGAAGTATTTCGGTATTCCTCTTCTTGATGTGAGAAACTGTAAATGTGCAGCTTTTTTATATACTCCCCCCATCTCAAAATAATTGTCGGTGAAATGGATTGAAATGGATGTATCTAACACTAAAAATCATCTAGATACATTCATCTCAATGACAATTATTTTGAGACAGAGGGAGTAGATTTCCTCAAAATCTAAGCTGGCTAATAACTAAGCTTCAAATACTGTAATGGTAGCTACTTGACTACTTCGTGTGAAGTTTTATCGTCATTTCTCTAGGATGTTTTCAGTTTGCATTAGATAGAGCAACAGTTGGCCGTTAAGCCATTTTGAACCGAAAAATTCACTGATAAGAGTAAATGCTGGTCATTGAGCAATATGTAACACATAATTAACCTGAAGCATTGGCACAAATCTAATGGTGTTATGGAGTACCGCTCATTTTTCTCTGGGAAGAGTATATCGCTTGCTTTCTGTCTTGCCATGAATATTTTCTTATATTTCTAGTTCTCGATTCGATGTCTCTAAATTTGTTTGTTTGGTCGGCTGACAGTTCTGTTATTTTTTCTGTTTTGCAGACCAATGTATCTTCTGAATCAATGTTAAATCCAACAGATGTCTTGACCAAAACTAATGGTCCTGAGAGTTCCAGTAAAGAAGGTGGGCACATACACGTTCATCATTTTTTCACCTTATTACTTATAGTGTTAAGGTCCATGACTGCCATGCAGAGCCTGATATTTGATAGTTGGCTATTTGAACATGCGCTGAGCCTGACCGTGTTTCATATATACCATGAACAGCTTATCTTGGCCATGACTATCATTATCGTCCACACTGTTTAGCCTTTAGTGTTATCCGTGTTTATTCTTTTTGTGTGATCAGATAGTGTTCCAGTTTGAAAACCAACATTGGGTTACTTACTGTTAAATATTGCCCTACAGGAAACAAGACGGTGGCATCTAAAATGCCCAAATTCATAGTGAAACCAAAGCCGGGGACTGCAAATCTTCAGAAGAAACAGAAGACCGAATCTACAGCTGTCCAAGATAACGGCAAAGCACCCGTCGCAGAGGTAAAAAGTGGCGTTTCAGAAGAGAAGACCAATGTTCTTCAGTCCCTCTGCCAGTATGATGATAGCGATGACGATGAATGAAGACAACACTTATCGGAGTCACAATTGCGCTGGAGGAGTCAGAGCCCCGGGAACACATCGTGTATAACTCAGTCTGCAGCTTTTGCAAAATATCTACTGCCAACTGTAAGTCTGCACTGTTGCAAATGTATGGCAGCTAATAGTCCAGATATAATAGACAAAATTCTGTAAAATTGACAGATTTGGAGCAATTAAAGAATTATCTTGGGGGCCTATTGCTGATTTCTTGTGGAAGAATTTTGTTCCTCAGAATCAGCACTCTGATTGTGGATAACCGTCACTGCCCATCTTTGTTCATGTCTTCGTCGTGTGTGCCGATGTTTCTTTTTTGAATTTAATAATTAGTCGTTCATCTGACGATATCACCATGGCGTTCAGCGGAGGGATTCTTTTAAGAGGGATATGTGCGGGGCACGTTGGAATGTTGGATGAGCATCCGCTGCGTTGCCTCTCCTGCGTGACCGAAGCGAACACCAACTTAGTAATGGCGAAAGAGTACCCGACTGTATAAATCTCGCCGGGCCGAAATCATACAGCGTCAAGCGGAGCGCGGAATCCACAGCATCATGGTGCGCGACGGCAAGAAGAAGAGGTCCAACGCCCACGAGAACTCGGGGTCGGCGGAGCCCCTCCCACCCGCCGTCGCCACCGCCGGCAAGGTACCCACGAAGGGCCGCCACTCCACCTCCGCCACGAGCGATTCAAGGGACGGCGCCGTCGACAACAAGGTCACCCACCGCTCCAGCACCGCCGCCAAGTCCGTGTTCACGGTGGAGGAGAAGCCCTCCAAGTCCAAGCCCAAGCCTAAGCCCAAGCCCGGTTCCACGAGGCCCGCTCCCTTGAACTCGTACCTAGAGGGCGTCGATCTGCCTCCGTCGGACTCGGACGACGACGAGGCCGCCGAGCGGAGGGGCTCGCGTCCGATAGTCGACCTCAAAGCCGCCACGCTCTCGAAGAAGGACGCGCTGAAGAAGGAGAGGCGCGAGGCGGAAGCGGCGGCGCTCGCGGAGGCGGCCAAGAGGGACGCGCTCCGGGACGACCTCGACGCGTTCGCCGTCACGATCCGCGGCCGCGCCCCGGGAGCTGCCGCCGCCGACAACGTCAGGGACATCGTGCTCGAAGACTTCGACGTATCCGTGGAGGGCGTGCCGCTGTTCGTGGGCGCCTCGCTGCGGGTCTCGCACGGCCGACGCTACGGCCTCGTGGGGCCCAACGGGAAGGGCAAGTCCGCGCTGCTGAAGCTGCTCGCGGAGGGGCGGAAGCTCCCGGTGCCGCGCGGCATCCGCTCGACGCTCGTGGTGCAGGAGGACAAGAACGATGATCCCCGTCCGGTTATCGAGGTGGTGCTTGCGGCGGACGAAGAGCTTGCCAAGCTGAGCGCCGAGAAGGCTGAGCTCGAGGCATCTGGCGACGCCGCCCGCCTCGCCGCGGTGTACGAGGAGCTCAGCATTCGGGGCTGGGATGCCGCGCCGGCGCGGGCATCCAGGATCCTCGCGGGGCTAGGCTTCGACCAGGACAAGCAGGCGAGGCCCACTAGCTCCTTCAGCGGCGGCTGGGTGAAGCGCATCACGCTCGCCGGCGCCCTCTTCGTGCAGCCGGACGCTCCTCCTGCTGGACGAGCCCACCAACCACCTCGACCTCCGCGCGGTGCTGTGGCTGGAGGAGTACCTCGTCGCGCGGTGCAAGAGCACCGTCATCGTCGTCTCCCACGACCAGGACTTCCTCAACTCGGTGTGCGACGAGATCATCCATCTGCACGACAAGAAGCTCGACACGTACCGCGGCAACTTCGACGATTTCGAGAAGGCGGCCAGGAAGAGCAGGAGGCGCAAGACCCGGCACGACGACGACGACTACAACGTCGAGCTCCACTTCCCGGCGCCCGACGAGCTCCCCCGGCGCCGGCCGCTCCTCCAGCTTTCGGACGCAGGATTCAGCTACCCGGACTTCACGCTGTCGGGCGTCGACGTGGACGTGTACATGGGAACCCGCGCCGCCATTGTCGGGCCCAACGGGGCAGGCAAGTCCACCCTGCTCAAGCTGCTGTCCCGCGAGCTGTCCCCGACCCAAGGCAAGGTGAAGACGCACCACAAGCTCCGGACCGGGCGGTACTCGCAGCGCTTCGTGGACACACTGAAGCTGCACCAGACCGCGGTGCAGCATCTCCTGGAGGAGCACCCGGACCTGGACGGCGATGAGACGGATGCCCGCGCCGTGCTGGCCGACTTCGGGCTGCCCAGCGAGAGCCACCTGACACCGATCAACAGGCTCTCCGGTGGGCAGAAGGCGCGCGTGGTGCTGGCCTCGATGGCGCTAGAGGAGCCGCACGTGCTGCTGCTGGACGAGCCCACGAACCACCTGGACATGCAGACCATCGACGCGCTGGCCGACGCGCTGTGCGAGTTCGCGGGAGGCGTCGTGCTGGTCAGCCACGACTCGAGGCTCATCTCCCGGGTGTGCGAGGACGAGGAGAGCAGCGAGGTGTGGGTGGTGCAGGACGGCACCGTGACCACGTACCATGGCACCTTCGAGGAGTACAAGGAGGAGCTCATCGACGAGATCAGAGAGGAAGTCCAAGGCTAAACATGACATGTTTTGTGATATCGGTAGCCAATGCTGAATCTTGAATTTCAGTTTACTCAATGCCGGGAACAACCGTACGTAGGCATGCCACGATTGGAACTATTCCCTCCTTCCCTAGGAATGGAAGATAAAAATGTCGCTTGGTTTCTTCATTTTTATTTTCCTGGACATGATTCCCCGCGGAGCTCTTTTCCTGCCATGGGTTCCTAGAAATTATGCCACTCTTTTGGGTAAAACTTTGCGCAAAGTGTGTCACAAGACATGATACAACAACAAGATATAGACAAATAGTCATGGATTAAAAAATATACCAATAAGCACTACATAAGGCTGCCTTTGTTACCGAAAAATATTTTTGAAGTATATTTCAATAATTACACAAAAGGGCAACGCTAGGCAGCATAGGTCGTCCTAAAGCGCCCCGTTTTACGAACCTCGCCCACATAATCCGATCGACGTCCCAAAACGATGAAGCGTGTTTTTTGTATTTTAGCCCCCGTTTTTTTTGGAATCAACCCCGCACTCTACGTATGATAACCATTCAAACGAAGAGGTATATCATGTTGCCCTCGAGTTTCTTACATTTATAGCCAAAATGTCACTGTAATTATTTACCCTGATTATTACAACAAAACTACGACTATTGAAACAAAAAAATCTCACAAATAAATATAGTATTGCAACAAATTATTGCAACATTTTTAAAAACAAATAATGCTACAAAATAAATTGCTAAATAATACATTTTTCCGCTTCAGACTACTTTGCAACAAAAAAAATCACGGATTTAACAAAAATCACAAACTATTACAACAAAAAACATGTATTTATAGCAATTAAAAAATTGGCCAATTCTTGTTGAACATTCATTACAACAAATATCACCATCTATTTCAACGAAAATTACAAAATCACAAACTATTTTAACAAAAAAAAAATTGATAGCAACAGAAAAACCACATGTTTACAACATGTGAAGAAGCACATAAAAAATCATTCAAAAAACATTCTAAAAACAAACACAAAAATTTGTAGAAATCACCCAGAAAACACTCCAACATCTCGTGTGTGCTTTATCAACAAAATTTGTGCAACTTTATTACAAACTTGAAAGATGTTTACAACATTGCACGAAAATATCGAAAAAAAACTTAGCATAGAGATGACACTCCAGCCACTGGGCTATTGAATACTTGGCAGGTGCGAAAACTGGGCCTAGAAAGCGAAATAACAAAATTGATACTAATTGGATTAGAGCCGGCCCATATACCACGCTTGCTCGCTCGTTGATTGACCTGCGATTTCATCATGTGGGTTGCCCTAAAAGAAGTGTTTCCCTTCACAAAACACTAGTGTTTTAAATACTTTGATGTGTTTTGGCTCTGACTAAATGTTGTATTATTAGATACTATATGGTTTGTAATTCTTCGTTCTGAAAACACTAAGCTGCCAAGCATGGCCTAAACCATGATTATCACAAAGGAAATAACAGTCTCAAACATAAGCAAACCATAGTATGAAGGTCAATATAAATAGCACGATGCAAGAATAACAAAGAGAGTGATAGTCTCAAGAATCAAATGAGAAGCAAGAGCTTGTGATCTAAAAATATAAATAACCTAAACAATCCTCATAGAACAACTTTCTCCTTTTGGCATATAAACCCTAAAAGTAAAAAAAGAATGATGCTACATGCAAATCTCCACTAGTATTGCCCCCCACCACCTTCGCCACCTCCATCATTATTATTACCATGATAAAAAAGGAAGAAACTCTATCATCCACAAATAATGTCACGAATCTCAAGGCATGGTAAATCCTCCAATTCAACACCTTCCACCTCGGGTCCATCCACAACGCTGAGTCTTTGTTCTCTCTTATCAGCATTGTTTGTGCCATCAAACACAAGACCTAAGTTGATAACTTCCTTGGATATCTTAAGATGTGTCGACTACAAATCCCTCCCAATGACTTTGTAATCTCAAGATCAATACAAGAACAAACAAGGAGTACGGTGTTACCCTCCGGGGGCCTAAACCTAGTAAATCCTTCTTCTTGTTAGCGGACGATACCACCATCGCGTCTCTTTCCCTATTCTCAAAACCCAAGTCTATCAATGATGGGTATTGCCGTGGTAACCCCACGTCACCCACCGCTCACCCCAATTTCGCGTCAAAATGTTCCACGACCATCCCCGTGTGCGCTAAGAAGTTTCTCCATCTCCGTCGTTCTTGTAGGGGCATTGGTGGTTTGCTCGATCCCATAGTGGCCCGCTATCTCTAACTCAGCCGCACGGGGCAAGTCGGATAATGCGATGTGTAGTTGTTTGATTGACGTGGGGGTACCCGAGAGACTACCCACAATGGGTGTACCCGGTGCATCCCAATAAGGGGATGCCTTGGCGGGCTCCGCGAGTAGCTGCATGGAGGCCCACGAAAGAAGCTTGCGCAGCAGCAGAACATGGAAAGACTTGGATAACAAGAATTGTAAAGAGTAATAACCGACTCAGAATGGAGTCCACCTCATGTAACGCCCTAGGACCCGGCTACCTATATAAAGCACGGGAGGGAGGCACGAACGAGACAGACATCCCTAGACTCAGAGCTACGCCAGATTCAATATGTAAATAACACCATGTAATCAATACCTTTCACCTCATCGAAATAAAATCCGGCGGGCAGCAACCCGTCGAGTCGAGTAGTCCACCAGGGCCTTTTCCTTCACGAAACAACGGGTCCCTTACCATGGGGATTGTTGAGGTCACCCCCTCTTCATTTGTATTTTTATTTAGTAATCCTCCTAGGGCCCCAACTTCTCCTCCCCGAGGAGGGGCCGGTTCGAGTGCTATCCCGACTCCTCCTCCTCAAGGAGGAAATGAATCGGGTGCTGCTCCCGACGCTCGCACTCCCACTGTTTCGAGTTCTTCTCGAGACACCTGGGACAAGGCAGTCGTCGAGGAGGATGCCCATGTGCGCTCGGCTGTTCCTGAGGCTGAACCAAGGCAGTCCGCACCTTCGGGTCTAGGGGCATGGACAACTGATCTGACGGACGTGGATACTCTGTCTCCAGAATTCTAGGTTAGAAACCACGTGAGTTTTATCTTTTTATTCTTCTGTTTGCTCTGCCTATTCTGTCGGGTGCGCGAACAGCTCCCGAGTCTATGTTTGGCTGCTTGCAGGCGAGCGTAGACTCAATGCCTGCATTCTACTTTTTCATACTTTTCTAGCTAGCATGAAGTACTTGAGCACTCGCTTCCTCAACATTGGAAGGGAGAGAGATGTTGCTCAGATTAATTTCTCTAAGGAAAAAGGTAAACTTCACTCTTGTGAATCATTATCGTTGCTTGCATTTCTAATCAATTTCCCTTCTCTGCACTCGAGCTTTTGATTGTCGTCTCCGCGGAGAAGGATTCTGCGCTTACTCGAGTGCAGAAACTCGAGGCTCAGAATGCTGCTCTCCACCCAGAGGCCGCGACTGCTAAGAAGAGGACTGACGCTGCTATTCGAAAAGCAGACGAGTCCAAACAAAAAGATACTGAAACTCTCAAGAAGTTCGCAGACTTGAAGGAGGTTGTAGTCCCTCGACTCCATGCCTTGACGGATGGTCTAACAGGTACTTGCGCTTTTGTTTTCTTTCTCATGTTTTACTTTGGTATTTCCCGTGCCCTTTATTACCGATTTTACTTTGCTGTTGTAACTGATCTGGGTTGTCCTCGTGATCTCACTACTCGGCCGCGGGAGGGTTCACTTCTGGACGTTGTTACCTCCTCGGAGGAGCAGGTGACCAAGGCCAAGAGCACACTCGTGTAGCTCCAAGACGTACTCGTGTCCTTTCACGAGTGTCTGTACCCTAAAGATGAGGTGCCTTCCGATACGTCCATTTTGCATCACTATTTTATATTGTTATTCATCGATATATTTCATGTTATGATGCATTACTTATGTTATTTCATCTTATTTTGCATGTTTCATAATTTTTGGAGAATAAACACCGGGACCAGAAATCTGATGGAAAAAGCACCGTCAAGTTACCCTATTTCAGAAGATCAGAAGAAGAAGGGGGCATCGAGGATGTCTTAGAAGTCCAGAAGAGGGAGCTAGGCACGAGGGGACCCAGAGGGGGCCACAGGGGGCCCGCACCATGGGGTGGCGCCCTCCTGGCCGCGCCGCCAGGTGGTATGGCCACTCTGGCCTACCTCTGGTCGCCCCTTTCGCATACTTGACCCAGAGGAAACCCTAAGCTCCAGAACATCATCGAAGAAGTATTCCGCCGCCGCCTCGGGGCGGAAAACAACAGAGAGATAAAAGCTCTCCGGCAGGGAGAAATCTGCCGGGGAAATTCCTCCCCGGAGAGGGGGAATCATCACCATCGTCACCGTCATCGCTCCGGGCATCATCAAGATCGTCATCTTCATCATCATCACCACCAGCACAATCACCCTCACCGTCCACCTTCATCCCGCTGTAACGATTAGGGTTCCATATCGTTGTTCTTCACTAGATCTCTCTCCCCGTGTGGATTACTTATTAGTAGTTGATGCTTGAGAGATTTATCGGTGTTTGCACTTTATGAACAGATTGTTATTCATCATTATATCACCTCTTATTATGATCCATATGATTTCTTGCGAGTAGTTCGTTTAGTTCTTGAGGACATGGGAGAAGTCATGATGTTAGTAGTGGAATTATGTTGAAGTAATATCTAGTGGTTTGATATTTAAGTTGTGGTGTTATTCTTCTTGTGGTGTCATGTGAACTTCGACTACATGATACTTCACCTTTATGGGCCTAGGAGGATGCATTGTGTATTTGGCTACTAATTGTGGGGTTGCGGGAGTGACAAAAACCTAAACCCCCGTTAGGAAACCAATGCACGAGGGAGTGTAGGATCCCAGAGTTTTAAGGTTGTGGTTAGATTTATCTTAAATACTTTCTTGTATTTGCGGATGTTTACGAGGGGTATAACCACACGTATGTATTATTCCTAGTTGGGCGGTGCATTAGCATAGGTTCACCCACACAAAACCTATCAAAACAATAAACATGAATCAACCATATGAAACGAAAGCGCTTGACGAAATTCCCATGTGTCCTCGACAACGTTTGGTAATCATAAGTCGGAAAACCGGCTTGTCCTTTGCTCTCAAAAGGATTGGGCCACTCTCTGCAATTATATTTACTGTCTTTTATTTATTCGCACTTTATTTATCCGCTATATCAAAAACCACCAAAAACCCGTTTGCTAGTGTTTACAGTGAATCCTCTACCAACCTGCTTGTCAACACCTTGTTCTTCTTGTTGGGTTTGACACTCTTGTTTATCGAAAGTACTACAATACACCCCCTATACTTGTGGGTCATCAAGACTACTTTATGGTGCCGTTGCCGGGGAGTGAAACGCTATTGGTAAGAGAAACTTCTACTGTGAGTGTTGTTTTTATTTCTGTCCGCTGCTTTATTTTATTATGGAGAATTCTTTTGGTTCTCTGTTTAGGGGTACTACTACTGTTACTGCTAGGGTAGTAGGTGACCCGTTATCTTCTGAATTAGATCCTTATAAAATACCTATGAAAATTGTTGGACGTGTTATGGATAACTGCTATTATGGAGATGGAACTGTCCATCCCGACGATCGTTTGCTCTTTATACATGAATTATGCGAGGTATTCAGGTGTGCAGGTGAACAGATTGTATGGGCACCTAGAGGGGGGTGAATAGGTGCTACGACCAATTTTAATATTTCTTCAAGATTAAGGCTTGACACAAAGGTAAATTCTCTAGATAATGCAACTACGGTGAATTTAGCTATATGGCAAGAATAACGATAAACACAATACAAGCACAAGTAAATGGAAGGGAACGACATAAACGATGTGAAGCATGCGGAGACACGATGTATTCCCGAGTTCCTCCTTGTTAAGGGAGTACGTCTCGTTGGAGGGGTGTGAGCTTCGCCACAAAGGCCTACTCAACGCCACAAAGTCCTCATCCTATTCTCCGATGAACCCCGTCACAAAGGCCTAGTCCACCTTCCACTATTGATCCCCTTTGAGGCAGGAATCGAATCCTTACAAACGAGCTTGGGGCACACACCCACAACCAAATTAGGGGCTCCTAACAATCACAAGAATCACCAAGAGTAGCAAGAAGTCTAGGTTCTCCACAAGAGTAAACCCTAGACAAGATCCCTCAAGCAAATGAGGGGGAAATGTAAATCCGGTTGGTGAAGATGTAGATCTAGGGCTTCTCCTTCAATCCTCCAAGTTTCAAAAATTTTGGGTGGAGGAAATGGGATATCTAGCTTGGTGGGTGAGCTCAATCAATGGAGAATTCAATTCTGGACGAGCTACCCCTTGGGGAAGAAGGGGGTCTTCTATATATAGGTCCACCAAAAACTAGCCGTTTTTTCTTGCTGTCAAAGTACAATACGGAATCAATCCGGCCACCCAGAATAATCCGGAGCATTCCGGATACTAACAGAGGTTTTCGCGTTCATGTCATAATGGACCCGGAATCGCCCGGAATGATTCCGGATTGTAACATAGGTTTTCGCAGCAAAGTCAAAATGAATCCTTATTGGATCTGGATCTTTGAATCACCCGGAATGGATCCGAATCCTAACAGAGGGTTTCACGATTAACCCGGAATGAATCCGGAATCATTCCAGATGACAGTAAAAACCTCTACTTTGAGCAGAAAAACGACCGCCGATTTTTTTCTCCTTCACCATTTCTTTGACAACCCTTTTGTGGTGATAATATTTGTAACCTTTGAAACAATTAGCACACACGGTTAGAAATCATTTATGTTGTTAACAAACACACAAAACTTTGGGATTTCGAAAATGCTCTTTCAATCTTCCCCTTTTTGGTGTTTGATGACAACATAAAAATTCACGGGGATAAACAAAGTGAGCATAAATAAATGGTCTCCAAAATATAGACGGAGCTCCCCCTCGATATGTGCCCCGTAAGGCACACACTTCATAGGCTTTGCTACCCCTATGTTTTAGACACCAAGCAATCTAAACAAGTTCACAACACATGCATAGGAATATAACAAAAATGTAAACAAGCATGGTTGTAAGGATAATAGCATAACCACAGGCAAGAGTGACACAACCAAGTCACTAAGGTTCCACACACAAATAAAGCAAATGTTTGCACGGACGAAAAGAAAGATACCGGGGCACAAGCCTATAAGATCGAATCGAAAGGAAAAATAAGACTTGTGTCCCCACCCTTGCAAATCCCGTGAAATCCTAATAGGGGACTCATCCCCATTTGGCATCAAGACGCCAGAAAGGATAAAAAATAGCCCAACTAGCGCCCCAAGAGATCACTCGAGGTCTTCATCATCTTTGCGGTGCTCCTCTTCATCGCCTTCCTCCTCAGGCTCATGGTCTCCACGGTCGCCGGCTGCATCAAAGTTATCCTCAACAGACTCCTCATCATCCTCTCCATCAGCAGGCGGAACCCCAAAGTAGAAATCATCATCATGAATCTCGGGCATCTCAATAGGGAGATAAGGAACAACAGTGAGATGTGGAGGATCAGCAGGCACGTCAATCCAGCAGCCCTACGGTCAGGGTTTTGAATGTGGCGAGTCTCCTTGGCTAGCTCCCTAGCCTCATGAGCATTTGCCCTAGTGTCACTCTACATACTGAACATAGCCTTGAAGAACTTGGAAATGCCACTGGAGGACTGACGCTGAGAACCACCACTAGAGGAGCCGGAAGGAGTAGCATGTGACAACTTGGCCTTAGCCTTGGTGTACTCAGGAATCTCATGGCCACAGATGAGAGAGGGCACCATCTTCTTGGACTTAACAACCTGAAAGTTTTCCATGATTTCATCACCTAACTTGGAGTTGATGAGCTTCTGAATATAGGGAGCATAGGCTGGCTTCCTCTTCTCCATCACACCAATGCATATCTCACGGTAGAGGAAATCCATCACATCGATCCTCCTCTTGTTCTTGGGCTTGGTGAGGACCATGAGATTCACCATGTAAGCCCTAATAGTAGAGTAATCTCTAGCCTTGTTCATAAGAGTGGAGTGGAAGATCTTGGACAAGACATTGTAGTACGGGTACGTGTTGGATTTGAAAGGCGTAGTCTTGCCCTGAACATTAGAAGGGTAACAGAACTCCAAGATAGATTTATCATACTCCGAGTTGTCATGAACCCAGAAACCATGATGACCGTAAGTGGCCTTCCAAGTGTAACCCAGAGCATCAGCAAACTCACACAGATTGCTGCGAATCTTCTGATCACCAGACATCCAAGTCATGGTACGCACCGCATCACCCGTGCAGTGCACTGTGTAGTAGAACTGATCAACCAAGTCAGGACAATACACATTCTCGATCTCCAGGAGTGGTGCAACATTTAACTTCACTAAGCAATCATGAACATGATGGAGATCACCATTTTTGTGCCTATGATAGAAATCCATATCCACCTGAAAGTGATAACAGACAAGTGGATCCTGAGAGGAATAAAACTCATCCCAAGCCTTGAGCTGAAGGTTGGTTCAGAACCGAGAATCTTCACATGTGGGCTCCGCATAGCGATAAGGGTTCTTCCTGTTGTCAGCTTTCCACTGAGTCACTGTGAATGCTTTCATATTTCCTTCATGCCGCCGCTCATGCAAATCATCATCATGACCGCCACCCACACGGCTGCCGGAACCACGACCCCTCTGAGGGCGAGGACCTCTCCCAGCTCTGGCCTTCCTCTTGGAACCAAACGGGAGTCACCACCTGTGAAAAGAAGATATAGAAGCAGCATGGGATAACTTCATATGCCAAATGGGGAGCCAAAATCCCAAAGTTAGATGAAGTGCAAATTTTCAAAAATTCTGGAGTAATCCGGATCCAATCCGAGATTTTTGGATTCATTCCGGGTGTCGGAATGGTTCCGACATTTCCGGAATTATTCTGGGAACCTAGATTTGAATCTAGATCTCCACAAATGTTTGACCATTTGGCTCAAAAACTTCATCAAACTTGAGGAATACGCGAGATAGGTCCTAGGTGATGTAAGTGATGACTAATGTGCAGGAGAACATGGAGATTTGACATGGATATGATAGATCTAGACCTAGGTTGGTAATTGGTTAGTCTAGATCTTAGAGGCATGGAAACACATGGTATAGAGATTAGCCTAGACGATTATGTCGATAGGAACTCGAAATCTAGATCAACCCTAGGTGGAGATTGCATCTAGAACAAAAACCAACCAACAAAAATGTAAAAAAGAGGGACCAATCCAAATACCTTCCATGGGGGGAGTCCTTGTCCAAGAGGGGATCAAATATCCCTTCCTAGGGCAACTGCGACGAGATTTGCGGGTTTTTGTGGCAAGGGCACGAGAGGAGGAGGAAATAAGGAAAAGAAAAACTCTCCTGTACGTGCACTGCCTTTTATAGGCGGAAAACTGCCAGTCCCGGAATGGTCCGGAGCGAATCCGGCTAGCTCGGAATTATTTTGGAAGTCCCGGATTGATTCCTACTGTTCGCAAAATGAGTACTTCCGGATTAATTCCGGCCTACTCGGAATTGATCCGAGATTTCCGGATTTGATCCGGATTTGGCCATAAATGACAGTGAGAAACAACTAGGAACCAAGGAACTTCGTGTGGAGTAAGGCATATGCATATAGATGAACATAGGAGACAGAGGAGCAGCAAAGAGACATAAAGGGTTAGAATTTCCTAGACTTACTCCTTGGGAAAGATACAAATAAGATGCAAATAGCAACACGGAGTAAAGTTCGAAGAAACAAACAAGCTTAAAAACTCGAATCCAACCAACTAAGAACCAACTCTTCGAAAGAAGAGGTTGATGGCCTAAGACATCATGTAAGAGATCATGGTATTCCACCGTGAAGATATATCTTGGGTGCATGGCCACTACTCGACATTGAAGCTCACAATTCAACATTACAAATAGAGAGATAACAATGCATTTTTGCTTTGGGCATAATGGGGGGAGGAAGAACCCAATGTTTTAGGATAACACTCCCCCTATGTCCATGCCTACTCCTAAACCCAAACACATATCAAATATAGGGGTGTGTGCAAGATCCTCAAGTCAAGCTCCTAGAATCGATGATATTTAGCTCATTCCTCAAGAACATGAATCTTGCATCATCAAGAGGCTTCGTGAAGATGTCTGCGAGATTATCCTTGGTGGGGACATAAGCTAGCTCAATATCATCTCTTGCCACATGATCCCGGATGAAATGATGACGAATCTCAATATGCTTCGTCCTTGTGTTTTGCACGGGGTTGTAGGCGATCTTGATGGCACTTTCATTGTCACACAAGATAGGCACCTTATCCAAGTGAACATCATACTCTTTGAGGGTTTGCCTCATCCATAGCAATTGGTGCAACCACTAGCAGTCGCCACATACTCGGCTCGGTGGTGGAGAGAGATATACAATTTTGCTTCTTGGAAGACCAACTCACCAAGGACCTACCAACAAATTGGAAAGCCCCGGAAGTAGACTTCCTATCATCTTGATCACCGGCCCAATCCGAGTCTGTGTAGCCCTTGAGAGAAAATTGTGCCCCCTTTGGGTACCACAAACCAAACCTTGAGGTATGAACCAAATACCGAAAGATCCTATGGACCGCCACTAATTGGCTTTCCTTAGAAGCCGCTTGATACCTTGCACACACACCTACACTCAACACAATATCGGGCCTAGAAGCACAAAGGTAAAGCAAAGAACCAATCATAGAACGGTACAAATTTTGGTCCATATCTTTACCATCCGGATTGCGCTTGAGGTGGCATTTGACTTGCATAGGAGATGGCTTCTCTTCTGCACCTTGGAAATTAAACCTCTTGAGCATGTCTTGGGTGTACTTGGCTTGAGAAATGAAAGTCCCACGAGCCAATTTCTTGATCTCAAAGCCAAGGAAGAATTTGAGCTCTCCCATCATATACATCTCAAACCTGTCAGTCATAAGCTTTGAGAACTCATTATTAAAAGCTTGGTTAGTTGATCCAAAGATAATATCGTCCATGTAGAGTTGGCATATGAAAAGCTCTCCCTTTGCCATCTTTGTGAAGAGGGTGGGGTCAATCTTCCCAAGTTCAAACTCACGGTCTTCCAATAACTCTCTAAGGTGCTCATACCATGCACATGGTGCTTGTTTAAGTCCATAGAGCGCCTTATCTAGACTGTAGACATAGTTAGGGAAGTTGGGGTTCTCGAACCCCGTAGTTTGCTTAACATATACCTCCTCTTTTAGTGGACCATTTAGAAAAGCATTTTTGACATCCATTTGTTGCAATTTGAAATTATGCAAAGATGCATATGCAAGAAGGATACTGATGGACTCAACGCGAGCCACGGGAGCATAGGTTTCATCAAAGTCAATGCCTTCCACTTGAGTGTAGCCTCGAGCCACCAATCTTGCCTTGTTCCTTATGACAATACCATGCTCATCTTGCTTGTTCTTAAATATCCAGTTAGTGCCAATAACATTGTGGCAATCCTTGGGCTTCTCAACTAGCTTCCATACTTTATTGCGCTCAAAGTTATTGAGCTCATCAAGCATAGCTTCTACCCAATCGGAGTCCTCGAGAGCTTCAAACACTTTCTTTGGTTCCACCATGGATATGTGAGCTTGATGCTCACTAAAGTTTGCCAATTTCCTTCTTGTGTATCTTATAGCTTGAACATCTTTCAACACTTTGTTGTCAGATGCATCAATATGCTTCAAAGCTCTTCTAATCCTTTTAGCACGACGGGCTTCAATCTCCTCATTATTGCAAGGAGGAATCACTTGATCATCTTGATCATTTGGGTCCCCGTCTTGAACGAATTGTTGGCCTTGATCATGATCATCATCATCATCCTCAACACTTGCATCAACTTGAGGAGAGGAGGATGAAGAAGGTTGATATTGTGCTTGACCGTGACTAGCTTGAATGATAGGAGTGGTTGCATCTTGTATAGTAACTTGGTCAATAAGAGGAGGGTCTTGAACATGTTCTTGGGTAGGTGCATCACTTGGCTCCTTGGCTTGTTTCTTCTATTGTAGAGGAGGGATCCACTTGAGTAGAGCATAGTTCTTCTCGAGTTTCCATAAGGTGTCCCTCAATGGGGCGTAAAAATCCCACACCCATCCTTCCTATGGCTTCTTGAGGAATTTCAACATCTACATCAGAAACATGAAAATGCGCCACTTGGGAGCCATCATTTTCCTCGAAAACCACACTACAAGATTCTATGACAATCCGTGAGGTTTTGTTAAAGACTCTATAAGTGTGGGATTCGGCACCGTAACCAACAAATATACCCTTAATAGTTTTAGATTGGAATTTAGACAACCGAACACCCTTGATCAAATAGAAGCACTTACAACCGAAAACACAGAAGTAGGAGACGTTGGGTTTGTTGCCGGTTAGGATCTCATATAGAGTCTTGTCCAATCCCTCGTGAACGTAGAGGCGGTTGGAGGAGTGGCATGTGGTGGATATGGCCTCGGCCCATAAATATTGAGGAGAAGAATACTCCACCAACATGGTCCTTGCCATATCCATTATAGTTCGATTCTTCCTCTCGGCTACAACATTTTGTTGGGGGGTATATGTAGCGGAATATTGATGACGAATACCCTCCTCACTAAGGAATTCATTCAAAGTGTAGTTCTTGAACTCGGAGCCGTTGTCACTCCTAACAGCCATGATTTGGACATTATGTTGACTTTGCACTTGATTGGAGAAGTCGATGATGGTTTGTTGGGTCTCACTCTTCGACTTGAAGAAATAAACCCAAGTGTATCTTGAAAATTCATCGACAATCACCAAGCAATACTTTTTGCCTCAGAGACTTGCCTCGGGCACGACACCAAAGAGATCAACATGGAGAAGCTCCAAGATCCTCTTTGATGAGATAATAGTCTTGGCCTTATGGGTGGCATCATGCATCTTTCCTTCAACACACGACCTACAAACGCGATCTTTGGGAAAGGAAACATTTTATTTTAGTCCGAGAATTAGGCCACCTTTGTGAATACTTTCCAAAGTTCTCATATTGACATGGGATAAGCGGCGATGCCACAACTACTCCACGTCCGCCTTTCCGAAAAGACACATCGCTTGAGCATTGGCGGACTTCGAAAAGTCCACCACAAACAATTCATTTTCGACATGTCCCACGTATGCGACATCAAGAGTCTTGCTCCTCAAAAGGACCACAACATTTTCATCAAAGAAGATGGAGAAACCCATGTTCCCAAGAGAACAAACTGAAAGTAAATTGAATCCAAGGGACTCGACAAGCCTGACATCCACGATAGTGACATCGGGAGCAGTCACAACCTTGCCGAAACCCGATACCTCAGACTTGGACTTGTCTCCATAGGTGATGGATGCATCATTTGTATTTGGGCTCAACTCCATCACAAGTTCTTTGCTTCCGGTCATATGGTTAGTGCATCCACTATCAATTATCCATTTAGACCCACCGGAAGCATAGTCCTGCAAGAGATCATTGACTAGAGTTAGGACCCGAGGATGGTCCCCTCATGTTAGCAACAAGGGTCTTTGGAACCCAAATAGTATAGTCAATGAAACCTTAAATAGGACCAACATATTTAGCTTGCACAATGATACGTCTCCAACGTACCTATGATTTCTTATGCTCCATGATCATATTATGCCAATTGCTACTTGTTTTCTCCCTTATTTATAGCATTTTTATATGTTTTCCGGGACTAACCTATTAACAAGATGCCAAGTGCCAGTTCCCTGTTTTCTGCTGTTTTTGTTTTCAGAAAAGTTGTTCTGGAAACATTCTCGGAATTGGACCCCACAAATCCCGAAGTACCTATTTTCCGCGAAAGCATCCAGAAGACCAAAGAAGAGTCGAAGACGGGCACCAGGGGACACACCATAGGGTGGTGCGGCCCCCCAGGCCGCGCCAGCTATGGGTGTGGGGCCCCTGGAGATCCACCACCTTTGCCCTTTCGCCTATTTAATCCCCCCGGATGGAAAAACCCTAAGCACCTGATCAAATATCCCCGAAAAGTTCCGCAGCCGCCGTCACCGTCAACCCTAGATCAGGGGGTTCTAAAGCTGTCTCCGGCACCCTGCGGAGAGAAGATCGTCACCGGAGGCTTCTACATCACCATGCCTGCCTCCGGAGTGATCCGTGGGTAGATCATCCTTGGACTACGGGTTCGCAGCTGTAGCTAGATGGTTGTCTTCTCCTCATATGCCTCCATGTTTAGATCTTGTGAGCTGCCTATCATGATCGAGATTGATCTTATGTAATTCTATATGTTGTGTTTGCTGGGATCCGATGAATACTGAACCTATGCCAAGTTGATTATAGTCTTTATTGCATATGTTATTTGTGATCTTGCATGCTTTCCGTTGCTAGTGGTTGCTCTGGCCAAGTAGTTGCTAGTGACTCCAAGGGGGAGTATTTATGCTTGATAGTGGGTTCATGCCTCCTCACCACCTTGCTCGAGTGACAGAAACGTGAAGGGGGAGGATGTGCTATTGCCATTAGGGAGAAAACTGCGGTGAGAGTGCCCGCGTGCATAATCATTGCTTACATTACACATTTTGTTTAATGCAGTTATCTGTTGCTTGCAACTTAATACCTAAGGGGGTTCGGATGATAACCTGAGGGTGGATTATTAGTCATAGATGCAGATGGATTTCGGTCTATGTATATTGTTGTAATACCCGCTCTAAATATCATAGTAATCATCATGTTATATTGTGCACTACGGTGCAACCTCTATTTGTCAATTGCCCAGCTATAATTTGTTCACCCAGCATGTTATCTTTATGGAGAGACACCACTAGTGAACCTATGAACCCCGGTCCATTTTCCACACTGTTAAACAAACCACAACAATTTCCTGCTCTCTTTACATACTGCAAGCATACATCATTTTTCACACTATACGTCTAATCTTTGTTTTCAGCAAGACCGGTGAGATTGGCAACCTCACTGTAGCGTTGGGACAAAGTATTTTGGTTGTATTGTATGCAGGTTCCACGTTGTTGCTGACATCGGTGAAGCGCCATCACCACCGTCGGTGGCATCAACCTTCCGAAGGTCCTCTTTCTCCTACTGGATTGATAACCTTGGTTCTTAACTAAGGTGAAAAATCCTACCGCTGTGCTCATCACACCCTCCTCTTGGGGTATCCCAACGAGTGCAAGATCTGCACCATCACACAACACCATAATAATCAACATATAAGAAATGGTGTGTATTGTTAGTTCCCGCGGGGATGCTAGGAGGAGTGTTGTCCCTAATGACAACACCACTCGAGGCAACATTGCTAGCTTGTGCGGGCTTGGCCTTCTTCTTGTTTGAATTCTTGGCAACATATCAAGACCTTTCTTGCCCACTTGTGGTCTAGGAGTAACAACTTGTGGCTTGGAGACCACTTGTGTCTTACAGACCACCACCTTCTCAACACATGGGCTCTTTCCCTTGAGTCTCACTAGCTCTTCCTTCAACCTAGAATTCTCCTCAATAACATTTGCATGATCACAAGAAGAAGTAGAGGTACTAGGTACATTTAATTTATTGAGTTGAGTTTGAAGTTGTTCATGTAACTCTTTGAGAGTAGAGTGTTCACTCTCCAAGGCTTTGTGGACCTTGTTAAGCCTCTCAAACTCCTCGGTTAGTTTATCATGACCAACCCCAAACTCCACCTTATCCTTTTTAGCTTTCTTATGTTTAGCAATTGCAAGGTCACATTCTTTAGTGATTTTAGCAATAAGTTCATGATTTGACTCTTCAACAGCTTCAAGTTCCTCCTCAAGAGAAACTCGACCCTCATGCTCTTCCTCAAGGCTCATAGAGAGAGATGCCTTTTCATCCGCATCTCTTCTTTCAATGTCACCTTTCTTCTCAAGAGCTTCATGGGCCTCTCCCAATTGGCTCATGAGGAGATCAAAGTATTTCTTGATCTCTCCTTGCACGTTAGACATAAAACGATCCAAAGAGGCAATTTCATCTTCTACTCTACGACTATCGTGGTTATTCAATTCATTTGGAGTGTTAGAGTTGGGAGAAGGTGATACCTCCGAGGCATAGGCCATGAAGCACTTGGAATTGGATTGAGGAAGGTTATCATTGGGGGATTCAAAGAGTGACGAAGATGAAGGAGTTGAACAATAGCAAGAGGTTCCACCCCACTTGTGGATTCTTCATCTTCTTCATCACTTCCGGAATCATATTCCTCTTGAGTCACTAGCACGAATTTGGTGGGAGACTTATTGTTGAAGGGTTTCCTCTTGAAATGAGGCTTATTGTACTCAACTTTGGACTTGTCCTTGCGAATGAGTTTGCCACCATGATGTTCCCTGTTCTCAAAGGGACGCTCCGCAATGAAATGGTGATTGTCTTGACAATTGTATCAAGTCCTCGCTCTTTGAGTCCCTTCGTTGCCATAGCGAGACTTGGTCTTCCCCTCAACACATGCCTTGGCCTTGGATGGATTCTTCCAAAACTTTTGCACGGTAAGAGCAATGACATCTTTGAGCACGGGGTCATATTCTTGATCCTTCAACAGGGCCAAGTCCTCAATACAAGCTTCTTGATAATCTATCTCCCTTGACACTACCTTGTCCTTCAATGCAACAGATGCTCCTTTGTGCATCCCCATGGCTCTAGCGCGATTTTCAAGCGCATTCTTTGTTTGCACTTGATAGGAGCACATTTCTTGCATCAATTGGGTTGAGGTCAAGGATGCAAAGTCATGTATTCCTTGAAAGCTCTTCAATTACGTGGGCTCAAAAATGCATAAGAGGAATTATGTACTTCCTCTTGATCCACACATCATCAATATACTTGGCACCAACATTGTTGAATGCGGTGGCAAGAGTCTTGAGACTTCGGTACATGTCTTCATGATTCTCACCATCATGCATATAGAATCCTTCGGCTTCATTGCTCAAGGCATCATACCTATTCCTTTGCATGATCTCATTTCCCACAAACATGACGACAAGAGCGTCCCGTATTCCTTGGCGGTGGAGTATTGTTGAAGATGAGGCATGTGGTTTGGACCCATGGCTTGTTGAATGATGGACATGTCAGTGTAGTTGAGTTGACAATCTACGGTTTCTCTTCTTGTCAAGTTCTTGGGGTCATGTGGCTTGCATCCATCTTGAGTGACCCTCCAAAGTTCAATACAAGAAGAGTTCAAGTGAGTTTCCATGTAATATTTCCACTCACCAAACGAATGTGCATCAATTTTAGGAGGATCTCCTCTATTGATTATGTAAGGATGTGGGACGGGAGGATTGGGAGAGTAGTGCCCCTCAACAGAGGCGTAATCTCTCTTTCCTTCCATACCCTTACCGGTGGAGTTCTTAGCGGAAGCATCTTTAAGTGGTTCACCATTATCCCCATTCTTGGCACCCTCCAGATTTTCATCCGGAGGAGGTGAAGTGCATGTCTCTGATTCCTTGGCTTTCATGAATTGCAACATGAGAGTTTGCAACTCATCAATTTTTTCCTCCATGGATGAGGTCAAGGAACTTTTCAATTCCTTGAGATCATCCATAGTGACTGGTGTCGCGGTATCGGTGACAACCGTATCTCCATCCATACTAAACTCTTAGGCGGTTAAGCCCGATAATAAGAGCCGAGGATCTGATACCAATTGAATGGATAGTATGGGCACCTATAGGGGGATGAATAGGTTCTATGACCAATTTTAATTTTTCTTCAAGATTAAGGCTTGACACAAAGGTAAATTCTCTAGATAATGAAACTAAGGTGAATTTACCTATATGACAAGAATAATGATAAACACAATACAATCACAAGTAAAGGGAAGGGAACGATATGAAGCGCGCGGAGACACGATGTATTCCCGAGTTCCTCCTTGTTAAGGGAGTACGTCTCGTTGGAGGGGTGTGAGCTTCGCCACAAAGTCCTACTCAACGCCACAAAGGCATCACCCTATTCTCCGATGAACCCCGACACAAATGCCTATTCCACCTTCCACTATTGATCCCCTTTGAGGCGGGACTCGAATCCTTTACAAACGAGCTTGGGGCACACACCCACAACCAAATTGGGGGCTCCCAACAATCACTGGAATCACCAAGAGTAGCAAGAAGTCTAGGTTTTCCACAAGAGGAAACCCTAGACAAGATCCCTCAAGAAAATGATGGGGAAATGTAAATGTGGTTGGTGAAGATGTAGATCCGGGGCTTATCCTTCAATCGTCCAAGTTTCAACAAGTTTGGGTGGAGGAAATGGGAGATCTAGCTTGGTGGGTGAGCTCAGTCGATGGAGCATTCAATTCTGGATGAGCTACCCCTTGGGGAAGAAGTGGTATTCTATTTATAGGTCCACCAAAAACTAGCCGTTATTTCTTGCTGTCAAAGTACAATCCGGAATGAATTTGAAACATCCGGAATAATCCGGAGCATTCCGGATACTAACAGCCGTTTTCGCGTTCATGTCGGAATGGACCCGGAATCGCCTGGAATGATTTCGGATTGTAACAGAGGTTTTCGCGGCAAAGTAGGAATGAATCCTAAATGGATCCGAGTCCTAACAGAGGTTTTCACGGTCAATCCGGAATGAATCCGGATGAATCCGGAATCATTCCGGATGACTGTAAAAACCTCTACTTTGAGCAGAAAAACGACCCCGATCTTTTTCTCCTTCACCATTTCTTTGGCACCACTTTTGTGCTGATAATATTTGTAACCTTTTAAACAATTAGCACTCACGGTTAGAACTCATTTATGTTGTTAACAAACACACAAAACTTTGGGATTTCGAAAATGCTCTTTCAGCAGGTATTACAATGGATCAAGTTAAAAGGAAATTATTCTTTTTATCACTGAAAGGTAGAGCTACTGAATGGTTTAAATTACTGAAGAATGGCGAATCTATTGGATGGGAGGAAATTGTACCTCCCTTTTATTATAAATTCTATCCTCCCAGTGAGATTCATAAAGACCGAAATCAAATATATAATTTCTGGCCTCATGATGGAGAGAGTATTGCCCAATCTTGGGGGAGAATGAAGTTATTAATGCTTAAATGTCCCGTTCATAAGCTCCCAAGTAATATTGTTATCAATAATTTTTATGCAAGGCTTTCTCTTCATGATAAGGATTTATTGATGCTTCTTGTTCTGGATCATTCACATGTATGAAGGAAGAAGCTAAATTGGATCTTCTTGACCGTATTCAAGAAAACACTAAAGGATGAGAGAATGACAAAGTGTGACGCCCCCAAGATCGGGCACTATGCAGATTTCAGCATTCCCGCCAAATCCGCATAATAACCGATTCCAGGTTGCCACTTATGATAACATTACAACAGTTCACGAATATTCCACAATTACAACAGAAACAGTTAGATACAAGATGACTCAAACGAGCCAGGGATACAACTGATACAATACAAAGATCCAAATAACAGCGGAAGAAACAAACGTCCGGCTACGGACAAGATACAAATTGGACTAAGAGTCCTGAAGATAACCGAGAGCGTCCAATCCCTGCCCAGGCCAAGCCGGAGGGATTCCCAAGCTAACGTCGTCAGACTTCAAACCTGTTGACTGCAAGTTGGAATTTGCAGCCACGAAAGAGATTCGTGGGTCAGTACGGTTAAGTACTGGCAAGTGGATAAACCCATACTCACAAGATACCGGCGTAGCCAGTCATCACAAGATACAAATACTTTGGGATCAACGGAAAGGAGGGGATTATTGCAAATAAGCGACAGCGGGCTGCACTAACCAACTACAGAGAGATACTACAATTTCCGGCTAACAGAAAGAAGATAAGATCGAGTATCGTAACCAACTGAAAGTAACTCCAAACAAACCCATCCTGGATCTCGCCCCTTATCCAAAGAAGCAATCCGAGGATAACTCACACAGTTGGATTAATGAATAATGGATCAGGTTGTTGTGTCAATAAGACTATTACTAGTCAAGTTATCATTAGTTAGGTGTAAGTTGTTCTGAGTACTTGTTAGCCAGTACTTTCACCAAGTAATCCATAACCGCGGAAAACACGGCTTCTCGAGAAGATTTATCCCTGCAGGGTGTGCTCCAGTACCCGTACACACTCAAGACACCAACTAAAACTCAGGTTGGCTTGACACGACCCAAACCATCTCTACAACCCATCCTAGGAGCCACGGAGCTATAAGGTCCCAGCCACGCAGCCGAATACTCAGCGCAGGTGTGCAAAACTCCCGCAGGACACAACACCCCGGCACTACAGGCCTCGCCCTATATGCATCATCATCATAAGTAACCATGGGGGATCCACCCATTATGCAAGGAGCAAATGGAACACCCGAACTAAGTGTGGCTCTTCGGACAAGCTGCAGATCAGGTCTAAGTCGAGGGGGGTCCCATACTACCACCCGGATGCGGTGAGCACGCTCATCATGGATCAGTAGACAAGACCCTTTTCCTAATTAAGTTCGACACTAGCAGGCCTCAAAACCACTTAGGGCCTCCTGCCGGTGCCTTATCAGCATATTATTAATAACAGGTTGATTGATTAACATCGAGCCCCCAGAACAATAAAAGTAATCTAGTAACGGAAAGTAACGGGTAACAGACTCGAGCAAAACAACCTAAGCATGCTATTAAGACACTGGCTCAACCAAAGGGGGTGATAGGAGTGGAGGTGAGGCAATATCAAGGTTAAGGGATTCATGTGATGGGTTCGTAACAGAAACAACTACTACTAGGGCTAGCAGAAAAGAACAACGGAAAGAATCGGTAACAAGTGATGAAAGGCAGCCATATGGCAGCAAGTGAGTATACTTGCCTGAGATCCCGCAAGGTAGCAGAACTTGTCGTTGCTCACATCATCTCAACGTCCTATCCGAGAAGAAGCAACGAACCTCGAACAAACACCGGATGCAACAATTACTACTACGGCAAAAGATCCAGCATGATCAAGATATGGATGCATGACAGGTTTAAAGATGCATCAAGGTAAACTAGTTGACAAGATAAACAAATTTAAATGGACCCATATGCAATTTGGGTTGCATATGAACAGCCCATGAATTATGGTTGAAACAATTGTTTTCCAACTAATCAACAGGTGAAGGTGGATTAGCATGATGCATGGATGAGGAAAACAACAAAATAACAACACTAGAATCAATTGGAAATAAGGTTTAGCAATTTTAGAAATTTATTTATTAAGTTAGAAAATTTTGGTTCCTTAAGGGTGTCACACAAACAATTGTTGTTTTCAGCAAGTTAAATTGTTCAAAACAGATAACAAAGTTCATATTTGATTAGAACACAAAATTTTAGGTGGATTACATGTTTCAAATATTGAAATTGGAATTAGGATAATTTAATTATGAATTAAACAATATTAAACAAGTTTTAAATGAATTTAAAACAAGTTTGAATTTAATTGAAGTTTTATTTATTCAAAACATAAATTCAAACTCACATTTTAAAAGTTCACACTTTGATGGTTTGAAAACATATTTTGCATGTTCAAAATTATTTTATTTTGAGCAAGTTATGATTTTATCAAATTTAAATGAATTAAACAAGTATTAAATTATTTAGGCCATTTAAATTATTCAAACCATGAAACAAAATTTATATTTGAATTGGTGGTTCAAAATGGTATGGAAAACATATTTTATTTTCATTATTTGGATTAAGTATGAATTAGTTATGGATTTTATCAAATTGCAATTGAACTATTTGAAATTCAAATTTGAATTGCATTTTGAAAATTCAAAACAGAAAACAAATGCTATAGATAGATAGATAATTAAATTTGGTGCAGTGTACATATTTTATTTTTATTATTTGGGTTTGTGAAATAAAAGTTATGTAATTTTTGAGTTTAGGGGTTAATCTGAAATAAATTGGACTGATAATTAAAATAGAAAAGGCAGAAAAGAAAAAGGCACCGAGCAGTGACCTACACAGGCCACTGCCAGTGGGCCCATCTCCTGCGTGGCGCCTAGGTGGCCTCCAGGGTCCATGACAGTGGGCCCCGCGCGGGTGTGGGCAAGGGAAAAAAAATTGGGGAGGAAAATGCCTCCCCTGGGATTCGAACCCGCGTGGTGTTGCGAGCGCGCAAGGACGCACTGCCAGTTGGGCTGGATGCAATTGCTTGTCAGGTACGGGTAGCAAAGGAAGTTAAGGTGCGTTTCCGTCAGTTAAATTTTAACTGAACTTTCTGACGCTGCAGTTGCGGACGAACAGCGAAGACAGAGGGCAGACTGCGAGGGCGTCCGGCGACTCGCTGCGGTGGTTGCTCGCCGCGCTTGGGCGTGCGGCGGCTGCCGTCCGGACGCGGGTGCTCGTGAGGGTGCGTGCACGTACAGGAGAGATAGGGAGGAGGAAGGGATGCGGAGCGCACCTGCCGTTGCTGTCGAAGGCGCAGGTGGACGTGCAACAGCGGCGGTCCTTCCGGCGACGGCGCGGCCACCCCGTGCGATGCCCAGCCTGGCTCCCGGTTGGAGATGATGCAGCACGACGCGGCGATTCCATTCCCGCTATCGGCAGCCCTTGACCACTACTCCTTCCCCGTCGCCATGGTGATCCAACTCCTCCGGCCATGGCATCGTTCGCTGGTTACAGAGGGAAAAAAAATTCAGAGCGAGAGGGAGGGAGGTGGTAGAGATGGAAGATGGCGGCGGGACGGAGAGGAAGGCTAGGCTCTAGGGTTTGGAGGGCCTCGAGGGAGAGATATAGGGGAGGGGGAGCAGGGCACATGGGGTGCGTGCTGCTGCTGCTTTTGGCAGAGGAAAACGACAGAGAGAGGGGGGGTTGTACGGAGGTTGGGGATGACTGCGTGGGCTGGTTGTAGGTGGGCTTGGCCTGCCTCTCAGCTCACCCCTCTCTTCTATTTTTTTTCCTCAAGAACATTTTTTTTTGTAAAGGAATAGAAAGGAAAGAGAGATGGAAAGAAATAGGGGGGGGGTTGTTATTTTATAATTAAATGTTGTTGATTTGCAAAACAGCACATAAAAGTAATGTTAATATTAACTTCAAAATTTAGAATATTAATTTGATTTTTAATGTGTTAGTTGAAAACCAATTAAGGTTTAATTTGGAGTTTTTTTTGGAAATAACATATTATATTAAATAAGTTCAAGCAATTATGAAAACATTATTAGCTTTAATTTATTTGCAAGATTTTAACTTTAAAACTCCCATTTGAAATATTGCCAAGTAGGAGTTGATTTGATTTGAATGTGTTGTTTGCATTTACCATTAGGGTTTTGAACAATTTAAATTGTTTTGGATTTTTGAGTGGTTTGGAAAACATGATGCAATGCTTATGTGACGCATGTGATTGCAATGCAAAAAGAAACAACCAATCTACTAAGGGGTAACACCCCAGGTGTTACACAAAGGTAGAAAGTCAGGTATAAATTACGATTATGAATGCATTAAAGCTTTTATGGGAACTGATGATTTCTATAATGTTAGTGTTGTTTGTGGTCTTGATTCTCAAATCTTTGCAAACTGTATTAAAGCCTTTGCTTCCTATCTTGATATTCCTATAAAGGAATTGAGCAAGTACCATGCACCTTATAAACATATTGTTCCTTCTAGAAATATAAAAGTGCATGTTGTTAATCCTGTTGTGCCCGACCCTTATATTGAGAAAATTCCTTTCCCTGCTAAGGTAAAAGAACACTCTATTGTAGCTAGTGTGGTTAAAAAAATATAAAGAAATCTATTGAACCTGATGAAAAAAATAAATGTTGAACATGCAGTAGCAATAGTCAAAGACCTTGTTTGTGGAAATGTAGAGGATGAACATATTGTCTTTTGTGAGGATGCTTCTAATATTGTCTGACATCCAAATAGACCTAAGAGAACTAGTGTTCCTGTGCTTTATGTTAAGATTGGTGATCATTGCTATTATGGTTTGTGTGATATTGGTGCAAGTTCTAGTGCTATTCCTTATGAGCTTTATAAAGAAATTATGCATGAAATTGGTTCTTGTGAGCTTGAAGATATTGATGTGGTTATTCAGCTTGCTAATAGAGAAACTATCTTTCTGATTGGTATTGTTAGAGATGTGGAAGTTTTATGTGGTAAAACTAAATATCCTACTGATTTTGTAGCGCTGGCTAAAGCTGCTAGTAAAACGTGTCCTATTATTTTTGGTAGACCTTTCTTGAACACTTGTGGTGCTATTATAGATTGTAAGAAGGAGAAAATATTGACTAAATTTGATGGAAAATCTTCTAAATTTAATTTCTCCAAATTTTCTAGAGCTCCTTATGAATCTGAATTGCCTAATGAAAATTTTAGAGTTGAACAACTTGCCTCTATTGCTATTGCTCCTAACAATGCTTTGCAACAATATATGGAGGACCATGAAAGTGAGGTCTTTATAGAACAAAGAAATGAGATTGACGATATTCTTCTTCGTCAACCGGTGATACTGAAACATAATTTACCTGTGGAAGACTTGGGTACCACATTACCACCCAAGGAGGATCTTGTTTTTGATTTAAAACATTTGTCTTATGATCTTAAATATGCTTATATTGATGATAAGATAATATATCCTGTTATTATTAGTTCTAAACTTTCAGGTGAAGAAGAAGAAAGATTATTGAGAATATTGAAGAAATAACGTGGAGCTATTGGATATACTCCTGATGATTTGAAAGGGATTTCTCCCTCTATATGTCAGCATGTTATTAATATTGGACGTGATGCAAAGCCAGTAGTTGAACATCAACGCCGTTTAATTCCTAAGATGAAGGAAGTGGTAAGGAATGAGGTATTAAAACTCCTTGATGCTAGTATTATTTTTCATATTGCTGATAGTAGATGGGTGAGCCCTGTGCATTGTGTCCCTAAGAAGGGAGGAATGACTGTTGTGCCTAATGAAAATAATGAACTTATTCCACAAAGAGTAGTAGTTGGTTATAGAATGTGCATTGATTTTAGAAAGGTTAATAAAGTTACTAAGAAAGATCATTTTCCTTTGCCTTTTATTGATCAAATTCTAGAGAGGTTATCTAAGAAAACTCTTTTTTTGCTTTCTTGATGGTTATTCTGGGGTTTCTCAAATTGCTGTTAGGAAGCAAGATCAAGAGAAAAAAACCTTTACTTGTCCTTATGGTACTTATGCTTATAGATGTATGCCTTTTGGTTTGTGTAATGCTCCTGCTACGTTTCAAAGATACATGTTTGCTATTTTTCATGGCTTTTGTGAATAAATTGTGGAAGTATTCATGGACGATTTCTCCGTCTATGGAACTTCTTTTGATAACTGCTTGCACAACCTTGATAAAGTTTTGTAGATATGTGAAGAAACTAATCTTGTTCTTAATTGGGAGAAATGCCACTTTATGGTGAATAAAGGAATTGTTCTTGGGCATAAAAAATCTGAAAGAGGTATTGAAGTTGATAGAGCTAAAATGGAAGCAATAGAGAAAATTCCCTGTCCCAAGGATGTTAAGGTATTCGTAGTGTTCTTGGTCATCTTGGTTTTTATAGGAGGTTTATTAAAAAATTCTCTAAAATATCAAAACCTCTTACTAATCTTCTTCAAAAAGATGTACCTTTTGTTTTTGATGATGATTGTAAGGAAGCTTTTGAAACTTTAAAGAAGGCTTTAACTACTACTCCTATTGTTCAACCACCGTATTGGAATTTACCTTTTGAAATTATGTGTGATGCTAGTGATTTTTCTGTAGGTGTTGTTCTTGGAAAGCGAGTAGATAAGAAATTGAATGTTATTCATTATGCTAGTAAGACTCTTGATGTTGCTCAAATGAATTATGCTACTACTGAAAAACAGTTCTTAGCTGTAATTTTTGCATGTGATAAGTTTAAACCTTATATTGTTGATTCAAAAGTTACTATTCATACTGATCATGCTACTATTAGATACCTCATGGAAAAGAAAGATGCTAAGCCTAGGCTTATTAGATGGGTGTTGCTTTTACAAGAGTTTCATTTGCATATTGTGGATAGAAAGGGTGCTGAAAATCCTGTCGCTGATAATTTATCTAGATTGGAAAACATTGCTTATGACCCTATTCCTGTTAATGATAGTTTTCCAAATGAACAATTGGCTGCGATAAAGGTAAACTCCCAAGATAGTCCATGGTATGAAGATTATGCTAAATTTATTGTTTCCAAGTATTTTCCTCCAACATTTGCATCTCAACAAAGAAGAAAATTCCTTTATGATTTGAGGCATTATTTTTGGGATGACCCACACTTATATAAAGAAGGAGTAGATGGTATTATGAGAAGATGTGTTCCAGATCATGAACAACGTGAAATATTGAGAAAGTGCCATGGTAGTGCTTATGGAGGACATCACGCTGGAGATAGAATCGCACAGAAGGTTCTACAATCAGGTTTCTATTGGCCTACTCTCTTTAAAGATGCACATAAATTTGTTTTATCTTGTGATGAATGTCAAAGAGTTGGTAATATTTCTAGACGTCATGAAATGCCTATGACTTATTCTCTTGTTATTGAACCTTTTGATTGTTGGGGATTTGACTTTATGAGTCTGTTTCCTCCTTCTAATGGTTACACTCACATTCTTGTTTCTGTTGATTATGTTACTAAATGGGTAGAAGCTATACCTACAAAAAGTGTTGATGGTGAGACCTCTTTAAAAATGCTTAAAGATGCTATTTTCCCTAGGTTTTGTGTGCCTAGATATCCTATGACTGATGGAGGTTCTCACTTTATTCATGGTGGTTTTAGAAAAACCCTTGCTAAATATGATGTTAATCATAGAATTGCCTCAGCTTATCATCCTCAAACCAGTGGGCAAATAGAATTATCAAATAGAGAAATTAAATCTATCTTGCAAAAGACTGTTAATAAACTAGGAAAAATTGGTCTGATAAGTTGAATGATGCTTCATGGGATTATAGAATTTCTTATAAAAATCCTATGGGTATGTCTCCTTATAAAATGGTTTATGGAAAATCTTGTCAGTTGCCTTTAGAATTAGAACACAAAGCTTATTGGGCAGTGAAGGAACTTAATAAAGATTTTAAACTTGTTGGTAAGAAAAGAATGCTTGACTTGAGTTCTTTAGATGAATGAAGATGTGAAGCTTATGAAAATGCTAGACTCTTTAAAGAGAAACTTAAACAATGGCATGATAGGAGAATTATTAAAAGAGAATTTTATGTTGGTGAGAAAGTTCTATTGTATAGGTCTCGTCTCAGATTTTTTGCAGGAAAATTACTCTCAAGATGGGAAGGACCTTATGTTATTGAAGAAGTGTATCGTTCGGGTGCAATCAAAATTGCTTCCCTCAAAGATAACACTACATGAGTGGTAAATGGGCAAAGACTCAAACATTATATTTCCGGGGACTATTATGATGAAGATGTTGATATTATTCAAGTAATGACTCCAGAGAAGTTTATTAAAGGGAAGATTCCAGAATCTGCAGAATCCGTTTTCGAATAGGTAACAGTTCTGTTAAGAAAAGGTTCACGCATTACTTTCCAAGTTCTAAATTATTCATATATGGAAAATATAAAAAATATCGAGCCGAAGAAGGGTAGGAGACGGTGTCCGAGGGCACCATACCATGCCTGGGCACGGGTCCCACCCTTGGTCGCGCCTGGCTATGATGTGGGCTCCTTGGAGCCCCTCTCCGACCCGTTTTCGCACTGCACCTTCCTTTCGTTATACATGTTTCTGCTATATAACCCCTCGGACCCCCAGAGGTATGTATATCGTTTTCTCGTCGTGTTTTTGTTTCAACCTGTTTCTGCCAGATCTGTTTTCAGTTTTAGAAGCACCATGGTCTCCGCCAACAACAACAAGGGCATGTGACCGATGAAAGATGATCTCCAAGACCGGAAGCCGGAGGAGGAGATTGAGAGTGGAGCTGAAGAAGATGTAGAAGAAAACCCGCGAGTGCATCCACGCGCCACCATCACAAGCATTGGAGAGGTTGCAAAACCTTCTAAGCAAAGAGCGAGGATGAGTATTGTTGGGAAGGCCCACTTTCAGGCATTAAGAAACCTTTCCATACATTAATTCATGAGTATGAATCTAGGAGGGTACCCAAGGCCAAGTTGCCTTCTTGCTGGGATATGGATCATTCTAACCGTGCAGATGAAGAAAGCTCTCGATCTGGGGAAGTGTGGGAGAAAAATCTTGATAGTTGGGATTCGCCGTCTGACAAGCACGCGAATCGTATTAAGCACAATATAGAGATGATGCATATGCTTATGTTCGCAATTGAAGATTTGAAAAAATCAGTTGACAAGATTATTGAGAAAGACTCACCACCACCACTAAAGAATTAATTCATCATTGGTATTGGCATCCCCTTGGCTTGTTCCAAACTTGGGGGAGTGTCGTGGTATCACAACTTTATCTTTCACCTTTTTACCTTTTAGTAGAGTCATATCATGAGTAGAGAATATATCATATAGGATGGTTTGCATTATGGAAGTATCACTCTTTAGTTGGTTATCGTTGTATCCCATGGTTTGAGTTGCCGCAATGGAATATTGATGATAAGTTTCATCATTTACTTTCTACACTTTATTTTAGTTTGTATTTTTTTTATATGGTTGATCTTGTTATTAGTATAGGTATAAATATTGGAGCATCAAGTTCATCTAGTTGGTTTTAGCAAACTTAGCATTGGTCAGTAGCAACAATACGTTGAGACTTAAGTAGGAAATAGGTAGTTGCATGTAGATATATTATTACATGATCTTTCTTTCTTGTTGGCTCATAAGCTTAATATTGTCAAGTAAGATTGTTTGTATCTCCAAGGAAGATTGCGCTCAGTGATACGTCATAAACGTATCCATAATTTCCGATGTTCCATGTTGTTTTTATGCCATATGCTACATGTTTTCCATACACTTTATGTAATTTTTATCGATTCCCCGGGACTAACCTATTGACAAGATGCCACAGAGCCAGATCTTGTTTTCTGTTGTTTTTAGTTTCAGAAAAGTTGTTCTGCAAATATTCTCGGAATCGGATGATTCAAAAGCCAGAAGTCTTAGAAGTCCCGGAGGGTCAAAGAAGTCCAAATGAGACCCGGAGGGGGGCCCCGGAGCCCCCACACCATGTCTGGCCGCGAGTGGACCCCTGGCAGCGCCTGGGGGTGGTGTGGACCCCTCGGGCTCCCACCTCCATCGCCCTTTCGCCTATATATGACCCCCGATGCATAAACCCTAAAGATATCGGCCCCCTTCTACGAAAATTTCCGTAGCTCCGCCGCCGCTGCCGATAAGTTTCGGGGGACATAAGTCTCTATTCGGGCACCCTGTCGGGACGGGGAAGTGCCCGCGGAGCCATTTCCATCGACTCCACCACCATCTTCATTACCGTTGTTGTCTCCTATGATGAGGAGGGAGTAGTTCACCCCCGGGGCTGAGGGCTCTACCGGTAGCTATGTGTTTCATCTCTCTCTCCCATGGTGTGATATTTATGTGATTGTGAGCTTTGTAATCTAGTTGAATAAGTAGATGTAACTCTTCATCCGTTATGCTACTCAAGTGGTTTTGTTATGAGATCTCCGTAAACACTTTGATCACGGTGTAAAGGTGACAGTGTGTGCATCGTGTGGTTTAGCATGATATTTATATCTTGTGTTGGATGACCCTATTAAATTGTGGTGTTTGTCTAGTACCTTCTAGGGCGCTCAAATTGACAGTGTGGGGTTAACTAGACATGGGAATGCGACTTTGAGGAGTGCTTTTACAGCCCTACGCAATGAATTGGTGTTTGTTATTCGACCGGAGAGTGGTTCGGAGTAGCATTGTGAAGAGATAATATTTATGCATTCAATTATGTTATCATTGTTGAGAGTGTCCACTAGTGAAAGTAGGATCCCTAGGACTTATTTCTAAGCACTGAAACACCATTTTCAACCAGTTCTTCTACATGTTTGCTTGCTGCCATTTTAATTTCAGATTACTATTATCACTTATAAACATCCATATTACTTGTATTTCACTCTCTCTTCGCCGAACTAGTGCACCTATACAACTAACAGTTGTATTAGGTGTGTTGGGGACACAAGAGACTTCTTGTATCGTAATTACAGCGTTGCTTGAGAGGGATATCTTTGACCTCTTCCTCTCTGAGTTGGATAAACCTTGGGTAATCCACTTAAGGGAAACTTGTTGCTGTTCTAAAAACCTCTGCACTTGGAGGCCCAACACTGTCTGCAAGAATAGAAGCGTGCGTAGACATCAAGCTCTTTTCTGGCGCCGTTGCCGGGGAGGTAAGGTAAAAGGTACTCACATCCTCTATGAGTGCTCGAAGTTATTTCCTTTAGATTCTGCAATTATATATTTTTATTTATTGTTTTCACTAGTTGGGCTTATTTTCACTTGTTCCTTGTTTTTTTATTAGTTAGGATTAATGGAAAACAACAAAAATATGAGAGAGCTTTATACTATTTATCTTGAGTTAGGACATGAAGTGTTTGAAGAGAAAATTAAAAAACCAATGGAGATTTATTTGCATGCTAGTAGCAATGTAATTAGTATGAATTATTTGAACACCATTATTGCTAATGCTATGGAAAATTCTAAGCTTGGGGAAGTTGGTTTTGATGAATATGATATTTTTTGTCCCCTAAGTTTTGAGGATTAAATTTTCTTTGATGATACTTTGCCTCCAATATATGATGACTACAATGATGAATATGTTATTTTCAGTCCACCTACTATTGTGGAGAAATTTAGATATGATTACAATATGCCTCCTATATTTGATGATTACGGTGATGAGAATAATAATAATAGCTATTTTGTTGAATTTTTTCCCACTACTATTAATGAGAATGACTATGTTTATGTGGAGAGTATCAATTCTTTTATGCATGTGGCTCATGATAAGAATGTTCTATGTGATAGTTATATTGTTAATTTTATTCAGGATGCTGCTGAAGGTTATTATGAGAGAGGGAAACATAATCTTATGCATCTCAACAATATCAAGTTTCCCCTCTTTATGTTGAAATTTTTGAAGTTGCACTTGTTTTGCTTTCCTATGTTAGTCACTTTGTGCTTTATTGACTTGTTTTTCTACAAGATTCTTTTTCATAGGAAGTGGGTTAGACTTAAATTTGTTTTACATTTTCTTCTTGATTCTCTCTTTTATTTTTTAACTCTTATCTTTATGTGAGCATCATAAGAATTACTATGCCTTGCTAAAAGGCTTTAAAGAAAAGCACTTCTTGGGAGATAACCCATGGTTTTATTTTTGCTTTATTTTTATCTGTTTTCTTTGAGTGAAGGTGTTGTTTACTTCTGTAGAAACTCCTTTGTATCTTTATTTTCATGTTTTAGTTGTGCCAAGTAAAGTTTCTAGCGAAAGTTTGAGTTGGTTTTGATTTCTGCGCAGGAAACAGATTTATGATGTCCACCGTAAAGAATCGCATAATTCACAGAAAGATCAAAATGACCTGAAATCATGTGTGCTTATTCCTCAGCTAATTCCTCAGCTTTTTCGTTCTTTAAGTTTTTCGATCTGAGCAACATAAATGCCCCGAACAAATTCGTCTTTACAGACTGTTCTGGTTTTGGCAGACTCTGCCATTTTTCTTGCATTTGCTCTTCTACGATGTCAAGTGGATTTATTTGCTTAACGAAACATCAGTGGCTGTAGCTAATGTTTAAAAGTATCAATATCACTTGTTCCCATATAGAACCCATGAATTTTTGATTGTTTCACTAACCCTCTAACGCGAATTACTCTTTGAGTGTGGTGTGAAGGAAGTTTTCAAGGGTCAAGAGAAGAGGGTGATATAATGTGATCAAGAAGAGTGCAAGGTCAAAGCTTGGAAATGCCCCTCTGGTTCATCCCAGAAAATTCCAAGAAAACTCGATCATCTAAGCTTGGGTATGCCCGAGGCATCCCCTTCTTCATCAACAATTTATCAGGTCACTTCTAATGAAACTATATTTTTATTCGGTCAAATCATATGAATTTTTACTTGGAGCGTCTGTTTGTTTTTCTTTTGTTTTCCTTTGTTTTCTTTTGTTTTACTCGCTGCAATAATATAGTTGGAACCTAGCATTCTTTGTGTGGGATATAGACATGCTCCGTTTTTTCGTTTGAATACTCGTTATGCTTGTATTCCTAGGTTTTCTTCTAGCTGCTACAAAATTCTTGTTTAGATCATGTTTTTCTTGCATCTCTTATTTAGAACTGTTAGTGTTAGTAGAGTTGTGTTAGTAATCTCTTGTTTAATTTCTATATCTCTTGGAGAGTTTTTCTTGTTTGGTGTTTGGTAGAAAATGCTACGTGTGGTAGATGGTATAACGAAAAAAGCTTGCATATTCTTGTAGATCATTAAACTGGTTCACTTGATTATTTGCTGTTGTTTTGAGATATTAATTTGCTTAATGGTAAACTTGCTGGTATAGTAGAGGAAAAACAATTAATGGTTGGTCTATAAGCTTGAAACTATGCCACACTCAAATAACCAGTTGATAGGATAATGCTATAGGACTTCCTTTGCTCATAGCAATCGTAATGGATTTTTGTTACGCGCTACGGTCGGGGTAGCTAACAATGACTTGTCACTGCCACAGACCCTCTTGGAGTGATTTTATTATGCCTTGTGATATCATGATTTTCTTTGGATTCTTTTAACTTGTGAGTTCTATGTTGCGGTTTTCTGGCACTTCCACCATCCATATTTGCTAGCCTCTTCGGTATTGTGCATTGCTCATTCTCACACTGAGGGCTCCTTTGATTTGAAGGAAAGGTAGAGGAAACATACAGGGTTGGGAAATTTTCCCTAGATGGCACTATTCACTCCTTTGATTTGTGGTAATGGTCTAAGGGAAACTAGAGGAAATTTCCCTATGGATCACACATGCAAGGCAAAACATGGAGGAAACAAAAATGCACTCACACCTCATTTTTTGAATCCTATGCACAAGGAACTAGGAACGTTTGGCACATGCCACCCTTTCCCCTTCCTATTCCTTTGATACTCCAATCCTATGAATCAAAGAGGCCCTGAGAGTTGGTGCAAACTTCGCCAATACATCCAAACCCCGTGGGAGAACTTTGTTCTTCTACACATAAGCCAAAATATATATTCCTCAAAACATCCACCATACCTACCTACCATGGCATTTCCATAGCCATTCCGAGATATATTGCCATACAACATCCATCATCATCATGTTACTTGTCATGCTTCATTGTTATTTTTCATACTGCTACACTAGCAGGAGCATTTAGTTTTATACATCAGAGATATTTCAGTTTGAGTTATGAGTACTAAAAGTGTGTTGATTCATTGTAAAATAGAGTGTTTCCCCTACCAGTGAGGTTATATATCAAAAAAGGCCCAAAAGAGAAGGAAAAGGAGGCAAAAGAGAGAAAATGAAGAGAGAGGGGACAACATTACTATCATTTATTCCACACTTGTGTTTTGTTTAGCATCATTACTTCAGTTTGGAGAGATTTTTCATATTATGACTTGCATAACTATGTGGGGAACTTACATCATAGAACTTGGCTTGTATATTCCAATGATGAGCCTCCTCAAAAGAGCTCTAGGTCTTCGTGAGCAAGCAGGTTGGATGCACCCCCACTAGTTCCATTGGAGAGCTTTCATACACTTACAGATCTATGTGCATCCGTTGTGTGGCAATCACAACTCCTTGCATAACATTGATTATAAGACTTCCTCTTGTCTAAGGATCACTTTCAGTTGTGTGAGACTTTCTTCCATTGATCATCCAAACCCCCCATAATGTTCTTTTAGCCATAACATCCTGGTGCCAGGTACCAATACAGAACGCTTGCTTGTTTTAAGTGCACATTTATTTGAATGATTTTCCTATGTGCATATTGTTGTCACTTGACTTGATCCTAACATGAATTTTTGTGAGAGTTTGATTCCTTGGATGATCATATTGTTGTTCTTGAAGCTTAAGTCATCTTTAATATAGTTTGCACAGTGGATTGTCTTTTAGTATTGATTCATTGAAAGGTTTTACTTTGTTATTCCCAAAGGTTTATACATTACTCTTTGATGTCAACTATAAACCACAACCTTTATTCATTTTGATCCTAGTTTACATGCTTTACATTACTATGATGATCAAGTTTATGTTGGTAGCATGTCACCTCAGAAATTATTTGTTTTATCGTTTACCTACTCGAGGACGAGTAGGAACTAAGCTTGGGGATGTTGATACGTCATAAACGTATCCTTAATTTCTGATGTTCCATGTTGTTTTCATGCCATATGCTACATGTTTTCCTTACACTTTATGTCATTTTTTATCAATTTCCCGGGACCAACCTATTGACAAGATGCCACAGAGCTAGTTCCTGTTTTCTGTTGTTTTTAGTTTCAGAAAAGTTGTTCTGGAAATATTCTCGGAATTGGACGATTCAAAAGCCAAAAGTCTTAGAAGTCCCGGAGGGTCAAGGAAGTCCAAAGTAGACTCGGAAGGGGGCCCTGGAGCCCCCACACCATGCCTGGGCGTGGGTGGACCCCTGGCCGCGCCTGGGGTGGTGTGGGCCCCTTGGGTGCCCACCGCCATCGCCCTTTCGCCTATATATGACCCCTGATGCATAAAACCTAAAGAGATCGCCCCCCTTCCACGAAAATTTCCGTAGCTCTGCCGACGCCGCCGATAAGTTTCAGGGGACAAAAATCTCTGTTCCGACACCCTGCCGGGACGAGGAAGTGCCCCCCAGATCCATATCCATCGACTCCACCGCCATCTTTATCGCCGTTACTGTCTCCTATGATAAGGAGGGAGTAGTTCTCCCCCGGGGCTGAGGGCTCTACTGGTAGCTATGTGTTTCATCTCTCTCTCCCATGGTGTGATCTTTATGTGATCGTGAGCTTTGTAATCTAGTTTAATAAGTAGATGTAACTCTTCATCTGTTATGTTACTTGATGGTGCAGATCTTGCACTCGTTGGGATACCACAAGAGGAGGGTGTGATGAGCACAGCGGAAGTTTTCCCCTTAGTTAAGAACGAGGGTTATCAATCCAGTAGGAGAAAGAGATTCTTCGGAAGGTTGATGCCACTGACGGTGGTGCTGGAGCTTCACCGGTGTCAGCAACAACGTGGAGCCTACACACAACACAATCAAAATACTTTTCCCAAATGGTACAGTGAGGTTGTCAATCTCACCGGTCTTGCTGAAAACAAAGATTAGACGTATAGTGTGGAAAAACAGTGTATGCTTGGAGAAAGTAAAGAGAGCAGGAAATTGTTGTGGGTTGTTTAACAGTGTGGAAAAATGGACCGGGGTTCGTAGTTTCACTAGTGGTGTCTCTCCATAAAAGATAGCATGTTGGGTGAACAAATTACAGCTGGGCAATTTACAAATAAAGGTTGCACCGTAGTTCACAATATGACATGAAGATTAGTATGTTATTTAGTGCGGGCATTACAACAAGATACATAGACCGACATCCATCTGCATCTATGACTAATAATCCACCCTCAGGTTATCATCTGAACCCCCTCAGGTATTAAGTTGCAAGCAACAGATAACTGCATTAAACAAAGTGTGTAATGTAAGCAATGATTATGCACGCGGGCACTCTCACCGTTGTTTTCTCCCTAATGGAAAGAACACATCCTCCGCCTTCACGTTTCTGTCACTCGAGCAAGGCAACAAGGAGGCATGAACCCACTTTCGAGCATAAATACTCCCTCTTGGAGTCAATAACAATTACTTGGCTAGAATAACCACTAGCAACAAAGAGCATGCAAGATCACAAATAACACATGCAAATAAAGACTATAATCAACTTGGCATAAGGTCAATATTCATCGGATCCCAGCAAACACGGCACAGAGAATTACATAAGATCAATCTCGATCATGATAGGCAGCTCACGAGATCTAAACATTGAGGCATATGAGGAGAAGACAACCATCTAGCTACATCTATGAACCCGTAGTCCAAGGATGAACTACTCACGCATCGCTCCGGAGGCAGGCATGGTGATGAAGAGGCCTCCGGTGATGATCTCCTCTCCGGCAGGGTGCCGGAAACAGCTTCAGAACCCCCTGATCTGGGGTTGATGGTGACGACGACTGCGGAACGTTTTCGGGGATTTTGATCGGGTGCCTAGGGTTTTCCATCCTGGGGGCTTAAATAGGCGAAAGGGCGAAGGCGGTGGCGCTCCAAGGGGCCCACACCACAAGCTGGCACAGCCAGGGGGCTCGCCACCCTATGGTCTGACCCCCTGCTGCCCCTCTGCGGCTCCTCTTCGGTCTTCTGGATGCTTCCGAGGAAAATAGGACTTCCGGGCTTCGAATTTTCCAATTCCGAGAATATTTCCAGAACAACTTTTCTGAAACTAAAAAACAGCAGAAAACAGGGAACTGGCTCTGTGGCATCTTGTTAATAAGTTAGTCTGTAAAACGTATAAAAATGCTATAAATAAGGTAGAAAACATGTAGCAATTGTCAAAATATGATCATAGCATCATAAATTAGGGATACGTTTATGACGTATCAAGCATCCCCAAGCTTAGTTCCTACTCGTCCTCGAGTTGGTAAACGATAAAACAGTGATTTCTGAGGTGACATGTGTGACGCCCCGAGATCGGGCACTATGCAGATTTCAGCATGCCTGCCAAAATCCACATAATAACCGATTCCAGGTTGCCACGTCTGATAACATTACAACAGTTCACGAATAATCCACAACAACAACAGAAAGGAGATATACAAGAAGACTCAAACGAGTCAAGGATACAACTGATACAATACAAAGATCCAAATAACAACGGAAGAAACAACATAGCGTCCGTCTACGGACAAGATACAAATTGGACTAAGAGTCCTGAAGATAACCGAGAGCGTCCAATCCCTGCCCAGGCCAAGCCGGAGGGATTCCCAAGCTAACGTCGTCAGACTTCAAACCTGTTGACTGCAATGTTGAATATGCAGCCACGAAAAAGATTCGTGGGTCAGTACGGTTAAGTACTGGCAAGTGGATAAACCATACTCACAAGATACCGGCGTAACCAGTCATCACAAGATACAAATACTTTGGGTTCAACGGAAAGGAAGGGGTTGTTGCAAATAAGCGGCAGCGGGCTGCACTAACCAACTACAGAGACTCACTACAACATCCGGCTAAAAGAGGGGGATAAGATAGCGTATCGGAACCAACTACAACTACTCACCAAACAATACCCATCCAATGTCACCCCCTACTAAGGAAGCAACCCAAGGATAACTCACACTGTTGGATTAATGATGTTCAACTTATTGTGTCAATAAGACTATTACTAGTCAAATTAGTATTGATTAGGTGTAAGTTGTCTGAGTACTTGTTAGCCAGCACTTTCACCAAGTCGTCACATAACCGCGGACAACACGGCTTCTCGAGAAGATTCATCCCTGCAGGGTGTGCTCCAGTACCCGTACACACTCAAGCCACCAACTAAAACTCAGGTTGGCTTGACACGACCCAAACCATCTATACAACCCATCCTCGGAGCCACGGAGCTATAAGGTCCCAGCCACGCAGCCGAATACTTAGCGCAGGTGTGCAAAACTCCCGCAGGACACAACACCCCGGCACTACAGGCCTCGCCCTATATGCATCATCATCATCAGTAACCATGGGTGATCAACCCATTATGCAAAGAAGCAAATGGAACACCCGAACTAAGTGTGGCTCTTCGGACAAGCTGCAGATCAGGTCTAAGTCGAGGGGGGTCCCATACTACCACCCGGATGCGGTGAGCACGCTCATCATGGATCAGTAGACAAGAATCTTTTCCTAGTTTCGACACCAGCCGGCTCCAAAACCCTTACCCGGGCCTCCTGCCGGTGCCTTATCATCAAATTATTATTACCCAAAACATTAACAAGTTGTTGATTGAATTGAAACCCAACTATCAACTAAACAGGTGATAAGACGGACAACAGGACTCGAGCACAAACAAACCTAAGCATGCAACTACGACACGGGGGCCAACAAAGTAAACAAGCAACAGTTAATAGGAAGTGGAAGGAAGGCTATATCATGGCTGCAAGGTAAACATATAATAGGATCGAGACACAAGCATCGAATCAACAGGCTAGAATAAGAACAACGGAAAGAATCGGTAACAAGTGATGAAAGGCAGCCATTTGGCAGCAATTGAGTATACTTGCCTGAGATCCCGCAAGGTAGCAGAACTTGTCGTTGCTCACATCATCTCAACGTCCTATCCGGGAAGAAGCAACGAACCTCGAACAAACAACGGAAGGCAACAATTACTACTACGGCAAAAGATCCAGCATGATCCTATTTTATATGCATGGCATGGCAAGATGCAACAGGGGAAACAACTTAAGCAATTTAATCGGAACCGGAGTCCGGAGAACTAGGAATTGGTTCAAGTTGTTTAGTTAACCATCAATTTAATTGTTATTTAGCATGGCAAACAATAAAGTAGATGGGTTAGGAAATTTAAATGGAAGGGGCAACAGCTGGAAATAATTAGCCCACACATTCCATATGTTGTCACATAGATGAACATGCATAACAAGATCTAAAATGCACAAGATAAGATGCAAACAGAGTTATGGATGGCATGAGCATGTTAAGGGCATGAAACTGATTGGAAAACATATTTTATTTGTTTGATTTGGAATTGAAAGGAATTGGTTATGAATTTTGGAAATTTAAATTGCATTAAATAAGAGGTGAAACAATTATTCAAATTAATTGTTGTAAACCAGAAAACAAAGTTGATATTCAAGTGTGGCATGTGATTTTGGATGAAAAACATGTTTGGAGTATTTAATTTGGAGCAACCATTTGAAAGTTATTAATTATGCCATTTAATTTATCATTTTTAAGGATTATTAAATAACATTAATTTTAATTGCCCAATTTGCAAAACAAAGTTGATAAACAGAAAGTACATTGAATTTGGACTGAAAAACATATTTTATTTGTTTTATTTGAATTAAGTATGAATTAATTATAGAATTAACCAAATTGGAAAAGAATTGTTTGAATTTGAAATTTGGAACAATTTGAAATGTGCAAAACAGAAAACAAATGTTATATTTGATAATTTCATGGAATTTTGATTGGGATACATATTTGGTTTGTGCAAATTGGAGTTGTATTGACAAAGTTCTTGAATTTACAAAATTGGGGTTTATATGACAATTTTAGGAAAAGAAAATAAAGAGAAACACGGTCAGGAACTTTCTGCACCCTGGAGAGATGCTCCCCACGCGGCTGACAGATGGGCCATCGCCACGGGGGCGCGGGTGGACGTGATGTGGCACGTAAGGTCCATGACCCGTGGGCCTGGCCACGCGGTTATTTCCGCGAAAAAGGACGCGCGAGGGGGGATCGAACCCACCCCCTCACGGTTGCGTGCGGCGGTTGCTACCAGTGCGGTATTCGGTGGTTGCTGTCAGGTAGGAAGTGAGAGGCTAGTTGAGGTGTAACCCTGAGATATGTTACTGAACCCAAAAAGGCCCGCTCGTCTCTGACGAACTGAATGTCGACGAAGACAGCAGGGGCCGCGGCGATCGTCGGGCGATGGGTGTGCTCGCGGTGTGGGGCTGCAGCTGCGTGTGGGGCGTGGACGTGTGAGTGCGGTGATGCGCGTGGCGTGCCAGGAGGCGAGGAGGACGTGGCGTGGGGCTTGGGTGCGTCGGGCTACCGTGCGTGAGCAGCAGGAAGCGCTGCTCGCATCCATGGCGGCCAGGGAGGAGCTCCGACAGGGACTACCCGCAGACGGACACGAAACCAGTAATTGAGGGCGGGAATGGAAAGGGGAGGCTCACCGGAGGGGCTCGGTGTCGTCGATCAAGCTCGAGGAAGGACGGAGGCGACGGATTTTGCCGGCGACGGTGGCTGCTCGGAGGGAAGAAGAGGACGCCGGCGGCAGTCCTGGCGCTCCCGGCTTGATCCCTTCGAGGTGGTCGAAGAGGACAGCAAGGCGCAGCCAGGGGCGTGCTCGGACAGGCCCAAGGGGAACCACAACGGCGGCGCCACGGCGACGTCAGATCTCTGCTCTCTCTCTCTCGGGTTGAAAAAAAGTACAGAGAAGGTGGCAGAGGAGGGAGAAGGAGGGCGGCGGCGCTAGGGTTAGAGGAGAGGGGGTCTAGGGTAGACAGAGGGGGCGAGGTGGATGCTTTTTATCGGGGAAGTAGCTAGGTACGGCAGTGAATCGGTGAGGGGAGGAGGATGATCAACGGTGGAGGTGCTGTTCGTACTGAAGATGACGTCGAGGTGGAAGAAGGATCCCTCGAAGGGGTATCGGGCTGGCTAGGGTGGGCTGGTTGTAGGTGGGCTTGGCCTGCCTCTCAGCTCACCCCTCTCTTTCTAATTATTTTTTTTCCTTCTCTTTTTTTTTGCTTGTAAGAAAAGAATAGGAAGGAGAGAAGAAAGGAAAAAGGTTTTTGGGGTTTTAATCTTTTATGAACTATTTTTTATTGATTAGCAAAACAGCAAATAACAAGGTTTGTTACTCATTTCCAACAATTTGGAAAATGACAAATTGTTTGAACTTTGCTATTTGAAATTCATATAGGATTTCAGTTGATTTTTAAAATTGACAAATTTTATTTAATGAACCCAAAAATTTAGTGAGCTAAAAAGAGTGCAAGTTGTTAATTTTCTTAAACCACAATTTGATCATGTCAAATAAGAAGGAAAAAGATTTGAAACTTAGTTTGCCATTAGGGTGTGGATAAAAAGGAATTTTATTCACAAGCAATCAACTTCAAACTATTGAAAACAATTGGAGTTGTTTGATTGCAATTATTAAATTGGAAATTTGGACAATGTTGGAAAGTTCACTTTGGTTTGAAAATTTGAGAGTTGTTTTGAAAACATGATGCCATGCATATGATGCATGTGATGCAATGCAACAACCAACTTTCTATCTAGGGTAACACCCCAGGTGTTACAACATGCTACTAACACAAACTTGATCAATCTAATGTAAAAGCATATGCACGATGTGATCATAAGACATTAAACAGAGGCATGATAAATAAAACTTTAATAATAAAGCATAGTAATTACTTTGCATCACAAAGAGTAACTCAAATAAAGGATCATGAATAGTAATGCAAAGAAAGGTAAACGTTTGTTTCAGGTATAGAGAAAGCATGGCAAAGTGATATTTTGATAGTCCTTAAGAGTGGGGAAAAATATAAATGCCAGGACACCTTCAAAGTTCGAGAGGAACACTAGAACAAATAATATCACATCATGAAGTAATTATTGATGCTTATGGGACAAATGCACATAGAACTCAGAATGGCAAAAATGCTCTCTCAACTGTGCATAAAGTTTAGAAGATGGAGACTCAACATAAAAGTAAAAGAAAGGCCCTTCGCAGAGGGAAGCAGGGATCACTCATGTGCTAGAGCTTTTATTTTAAACAGAGGTATTAAAAGTTTGACACTCCTCCCATCTATATTTCACAAACCATGGCTAACCGAATCCTCGGGTGCCTGCCAACCATCACATACCGTGGAGGAGTGTCTATATTTTGGGGGATGTATGCTAATGTCAACGAATGGTAAACATAAAATACAGTACGTCACAAGTCAACTGGATTCACAAGAGCGGCTCCCATGGTGAAGGACGCAACTGGTGTAGAAGGTCATCCCTCTTTCTCTTTTTTTTACACAATTATGCTTTGACTGATAAACCAGGGGCAAAAATAGTGAAGAGAATTTGTATGCATTAATTTGGGGCTGGGCACCCCGCTTCCAGCTCTTCTATCATTTGGATAAGCGGATGAAGCCACTAGTCCAGGGTATGAAATCCAATCAACAAGTGAGATAAAGATTCTCTATTTACGTCCTCATGAGAAAAAACACGAACATAAAGCAGGAGTAATTTTGAAGGTTTTAAAGGTAACACACGAGCAATTTACTTTGTAATGGCAGTTAAATACCACATGTAGGTAGTATGGTGGACACAATGGGAAAAACTTTTGTTTAAGGGAGTTTGGATGCACGAGTACAGCTCATACTCAGTACAGGTGGAGGCTAGCAAAAGACTGGGAGCGACAAATCAAGAGAGCATAAGAGCCATAATCATGCATAGCGACATAAGCATCATTAATTAAAACATAAGAAGTATCACAAGTTCAAAAACTAAGTGGTCATGGAGGCTATTCATGACTGGTTTGTAGTCATAAACATGGTGTGAGCATGCGCCAAGTCAACCAAATAAAACATTCGAAAGAGAATACCATATATTGATGCTTTACTATGACAAGAACAACTCAAGAATCTTTCAATACATATTAAACACTCTCAGCTATTTGAGGATAATCATTCTACTCAATAACCACAAGGCTTTAAAACTAAAATAACATTTATCATGGCATGAAAAATTCCTAGCCACAGTCTATACAAGCTTCTACTAGTACTCTTATAAATTCTACTTCAAGCAGCAGTTTTTCTTTCATTTCTCCCAACAAGCACCACACTAGACATGCTTTAACAAAAATACGCTTTATGATACAGCAAGCAAACATGAGAGTACTCAAATAATAATACTAAAACTAACATCTCTAATAAGAGAGGCATGCAAAACAGGAGCTGAATAAATGCAACAGTCAAATAGAGACTAAGAATACAACGTATTCTCAAGAAAAAGCGGAGTGTGTCACTCTCCAATAAAAGAATGCTGGCGTCCAACCAAGCTTATTATGAAAGTAAAAACAAACTAAAATAAAAAGAAAAGGAAAACTGAAAACAAAAATAAAAGACGCTCCAAGTAAAGCACATAAGATGCGACCGAATAAAAATATAGTTTCATTAGAAATGACCTGATAATTTGTTGATGAAAAAGGGGATGCCTTGGGCATCCCCAAGATTAGACGCTTGAGTCTTCTTGGAATTTTCTTGGATGTACTACCGGGGAATCCTCAAGCTTAGGATTTTCACTCTTCTTGATCACATCATATCATCCTCTTCTCTTGACCCTTGAAAACTTCCTTCACATCAAAATTCTCACAATCTTCATTAGCAACGTTAGTGCAATTGAAATAAGAAATTCACATGGTTCAGTTTCAACACAAGTCTAACACTCAAAAACACATTAGCTAATGTCACAATTTATTTCAAAACTCTTTTTCTCAAAAGAACACCTAAAGAAAGAGATTAAGATGCAAATGCGATAAATGGCAGAAATCTGTCAAAAACAGAACAACAGGTAAAGATCGATTTTTTCAAAAATATTATGTTACTCAAATAAAAAAGTGGTCTTCTAGAAAAAGTTGCTTATATAACGCAGGATTAAGCACAAAAAATCTCAGGTCAATTGAATTTTCTGTGATTTTTAACGGAATTTACAATGGACAGCAGGAATCCGTTTCCTGCGCAGAAATCCGAAATATAGGCTCAACTTTCCACTAGTGGCTTTACTTGGCTCAACAAAAACTCAAAACAAAAGATAGACAACACCCAGGTGCAAGCACACCAAAGAAAACAAAGGAAAACTTAAAGAAAACAGAGAAATAAAACGGGTTGTCTCCCGTTAGCGCTTTTCTTTAAAGCCTTTCAGCTAGGCATAGAAAAATCAACTCAAGTATTTTCAAGTGAAGGAGCATTCAAATCAAGATTTGACAATTCTTTAATAATTCATTGTATTTTATCTAAGTGGGTTTTAGAGGCTCCTCTCTTAGAACTTTTAGGATTACTATTTTCATCAAATAAGTTCTCAGGAACAATCCAATCAAAATTCTTTTCTTGGGCTTCGTGTAGAGCTACTAATTTAAAGGGGATTGGTATTTTATCATTGTTTACATTATTAGATTCAGTTTTTTCTAGAGCACCAACAATGTCTACACATGAGCCAAGCATATTAAAACGATCAAAAACTCTCCTAGCTTCTATAGCAGCATCCCTAAACTCTTTAAACATAGTTTCTAGGATGAAGTTTCTTTTCTCAACATCTTCAATGTTATTCAAGTTGAGGAACATATGTTGCATTATGGGATGGAGGTTAACAAACCTAGCTTCTAGCATGTCAACTAAGGAAGTTGCAGCAGTCTCGTAATTGGGAGCAAGTTCTACTATGGATTTTTCCTCAAAGTTATCATGCTTACTAACATGATCAAAGAATTCTTTAACAACGTCCTTTCCAAGTATAGAACCACTTCCTACCGACAAATATTTCATGGTAAACCTAGGGAACAACATGATGAGGAATAACAACATAGAGACAAAAATAACAACTATGAAGTAAACTGATTTTTTTGTGTTTTCAATATAGAGAAATAAACTATTTTTTTGTGTTTTTGATATAGAGAAATAAAAACAAGACAATAAAAAAAATAAAGAGATTGAGAGTGAGAGACTCCCCTTGCCATAAGACTTCCTTCTCCCCGGCAACGGCGCCAGAAAAAGTCCTTGATGGTTCAGATCTTGCACTCGTTGGGATACCCCACGAGGAGGGTGTGATGAGCACAGCGGAAGTTTCCCCCTTAGTTAAGAACCAGGGTTATCAATACAGTAGGAGAAAGAGAATCTTCGGAAGGTTGATGCCACTGACGGTGGTGCTGGCGCTTCACCTGTGTCAGCAAAAACGTGGAGCCTGCACACAACACAATCAAAATACTTTGCCCCAACGGTATAGTGAGGTTGTCAATCTCACCGGTCTTGCTGAAAACAAAGATTAGATGTATAGTGTGGAAACACAGTGTATGCTTGCAGAAGGTAAAGAGAGCAGGAAATTGTTGTGGGTTGTTTAACAGTGTGGAAAAATGGACCGGGGTTTGTAGTTTCACTAGTGGTGTCTCTCCATAAAAGATAGCATGCTGGGTGAACAAATTACGGCTGGGAAATTTACAAATAAAGGTTGCACCGTAGTGCACAATATGACATGAATATTAGTATGTTATTTAGTGCGGGCATTACAACAAGATAAATAACCTACATCCATCTGCATCTATGACTAATAATCCACCCTCAGGTTATCATCCGAACCCCCTCAGGTATTAAATTGCAAGAAACAGATAATTGCATTAAACAAACTGTGTAATGTAAGCAATGATTATGCACGCGGGCACTCTCACCGCTGTTTTCCCCCTAATGGCAACAACACATCCTCCCCCTTCACATTTCTGTCACTTGAGCAAGGCAACTAGGAGGCATGAACCCACTATCGTGCATAAATACCCCCTCTTGGAGTCACTAACAATTACTTGGCCAGAATAACCACTAGCAACAGAGAGCATGCAAGATCACAAATAACACATGCAAATAAAGACTATAATCAACTTGGCATAAGGTCAATATTCATCGGATCCCAGCAAACATAGCACAGAGAATTACATAAGATCAATCTCGATCATGATAGGCAGCTCACAAGATCTATACATGGAGGCATATGAGGAGAAGACAACCATCTAGCTACAGCTACGAATCCGTAGTCCAAGGATGAACTACTCACGCATCACTCCGGAGGCAGGCATGGTGATGAAGAGGCCTCAGGTGATGATCTCCTCTCCGGCAGGGTGCCGGAAACAGCTTCGGAACCCCCTGATCTAGGGTTGACCATGACGGCGTCTGCGGAACTTTTTGGGGATTTTGATCAGGTGCCTAGGGTTTTCCTTCCGGGGGCTTAAATTGGCGAAAGGGCGAAGGCGGTGGCGCTCCAGGGGGCCCACACCCCTAGCTGGCGCGACCAGGGGGGCCACGCCACCCTATGGTGTTGGATGGCCCTATGAAATTGTGGTGTTTGTCTAGTACCTTCTAGGGCGCTCAAGTTCACAGTATGGGGTTAACTAGACATGGGAATGCGACTTTGAGGAGTGCTTCTATAGCCCTATGCAATGAATTGATGTTTGTTATTCGACCGGAGAGTGGTTCAGAGTAGCATAGTGAAGAGAGAATATTTATGCATTCAATTAGGTTATCATTGTTGAGAGTGTCCACTAGTAAAAGTAGGATCCCTAGGCCTTGTTTCTAAGCATTGAAACACCATTTTCAACCGGTTCTGCTACATGTTTGCTTGCTGCCATTTTTATTTCAGATTGCTATTATCACTTATACACATCCATATTACTTGTATTTCACTCTCTCTTCGCCGAACTAGTGCACCTATACAACTGAAAATTGTATTAGGTGTGTTGGGGACACAAGAGACTTCTTGTATCGTAATTGCAGGGTTGCTTCAGTGGGATATCTTTGACCTCTTCCTCTCTGAGTTCGATAAACCTTGGGTAATCCTCTTAAGGGAAACTTGCTGCTGTTCTACAAACCTCTGCACTTCGAGGCCCAGCACTATCTACAAGAATAGAAGCGTGCCTAGACATCACTCAGTAATCGCACCAAGCTAGAAGAAGGAAAGGTTGAAGGGGTGGAAGCCGAAGGATGTGCAGAACCAGAAGCCTTGGGTGCCTAAATCGGGTAAGACACACTCGATTACTATTTTATTCGAGTAATCAAACATTTTGTCTCACACTCAGAAACAACTCCCATCAGGAGAATGCGCGAGTATAAAGCAAATATTTAGTACCGGAGATAAACCAAGGACATATAGTAGAGAAGCCAAATATTTTTCATCAAAGAAGTGCATAAGGTTCACTACAACAAAATAGGAGAATATACTACACCAGAACACCGACACTACTACTCGACAGAAAGATAAAACTAAGATTCAACAGATTCCCTTTGAGCGTCTCGAGTAACCTCGTCAGCTTAGGCATATTTGACTCGTGCTTCAAGAATTTGGACAAGGCCATCAGCTAGTATAACAGTCGCTAAGGTGAAAGGGTTGAGGTGTACCTCTTGCCCATCCAAGTCCAATGGAGGCCCGCTCAGCGCAGCTTTGAAGTCTCCTTGAATACCATGGGCGCGTGCGAGAGTCAACACCATTTCCGCACCCGACAGAGTGTGCTCCTGACTAAAATCAGTTAGAACACTGGTGTTATGGAATACATCCACTAAACCATCCAGTGTAGCAGGAATTTCCTCCTTTAGGAATAAGCACTCGTGAAAGGACACGGGTGCTTCCCTGAGCTTCTCCAGCAGACTCGTGGGCTTTTCCACTTGTTCCTTGGAGGAAGTTACCATGTCTAGCAGCAAACCCTCCCGCGGTCGACGAGATAGGGAAGGAGGACTCCCGACAGCGGCTTTAACAACATGAAGGAACTATTAGCCGAAAATACGAGGGTATTAGAAGATACTCGATAGAGGACAAAGGAAATGTCAATTACCTGTCAAGTTATCGGCCAGGGAGTGAAATCGAGTAACAAGAGCTTCTTCTAAGTCACAAAACTGCTTGTTGGCATCTATCTCTTTTTCCTTCAACTCCTCATCTTTCCTAAGGGCAGTTTTAGCCTCCTTTTGAGAAAAAGTGACCTCCAGCTTGAAGGTAGCATTCTGCGCTTCGAGTTCTTTCACTCGATTTCTAGCAGATTTCTTCTTAGCAATCGTCGAAGCAAAGAGTTCTAAGGATAGGCCAAATAGAAGTCAATTAAGTGTGAAAGTAAGGAAAAGGATGATAGAAATTCATGGACGTAAAATTCTCACTCTTTGCTTTAGCAAGATTGGCCAGGGAAGAATCCCTTTACCTTCTGATGCCAATGAAGCGGGTGCTCAGGTCCTTTATACTCGCCACAAAAGGCTAGAGAAACACAAAAATAAACAATCGAGTCAAATACTTGAGTCTGCGCTCGCCTGCGAACAGCCAAACCCGGACTAGGGGGCTACTCCCGTCGGGAGATCTGATCGCGCACCCGACAAAATAAGTACAAAAAGAAAATAAATAAGGAAGGTCCATTCGGTTCTTAACCTGGAATTCAGGAGCCAAAACATCAGCTTCCGTCAAATTCGCCATCCAAGATCCAGGGCTCGCGGGTCTCTCTTCTGCCTTAGTAGCACCCGAGTGCATGTGAGCTCCCTCTTATACAACTCCCTTGTCCCGAGTATTTTGCGAGGAAAGTTGCAGGAGCGTTGACTTCAGGAGCTGCACCCGAACTAGTGTTCCCACGAGTAGGGGTAGTAGGTGCAGCAGCCGAAGAGGCAAGAGGAGTCGGAGCGGTAGCAGAGTCCACTACAGGTCGAGGAGTAGGAGTCGTTGGAGGAGTGGGAGCCCTTAAATAACAATGGTTAAGATCTACAAATTCGACTGGCAACAAAAGAGAGAAGGGGTAAAAAATACCTACTCAAGGAGCCTAGACCGTATACTCGTCGAACCTTCTTGGCTGGAGGAACTGCTGATTGTGGAACTGCGGGTGGAGGCATCAAAGAGAGAGGAACAACATGAATCGGGTCCTTAAATCCGTCTCCTCGGGCCGCACTCGGAGAGCTCAAGTCAGTGGAAGTAGCTTCTCCAACGTTGTTTTCTACTCGAGTGTGCTTGGGGGCCGCTCGAGGCTCGTCAGCAGCCTCCTCTTGGAAGTCGTCGAGATCATCAGCCTCTTGAGAGGAGTTTGCTGTCGCGGCCGAGGGAATGGAATCCAAGTCCACTGCGGAGGCTTAGGCTAAACCTTGCAGGAAGAGGATGGTACCCGCCTTAGGAGGATTGTTACGAAACACATCAAGATTCTAGAGAAAAAAGAAAAGAAGTCAACCAATGAAAGAGAAGATCACTCGAAAAGAAATCAGTAGAAGAAGGAAAAAGAAGAGGTCAGAGAACTGAAGCAAAAAAGTTTACCTTGGTATGCTCGAGGGAAGAGCAAAGCGGAGGCAAAGCAGGCGTCAAATCGACTACCTCGTTTTCCCTCACTCGGGTGATCTGGCGCAGACACTGTTCGAGTTCATTACTCGAAAGTTCTTCACAGTACAAACGGTGGGACGAGTCAGCACTCGAATAAGCCCACATAGGAACTTCTCGATCCTGAAGGAGTTGAACTTGATGCTTGAGAAAAACGGCGCCTAGATAAGTTCCGTAAGCCCTTCAGCCTTCAGAGTGGCAATGTGCGCCACCAAACCTTCAGTCTGAGCAACCTCTTCAACGGACATCTGGTTCTTCCATGAGCTCTTAGGAACTACCGGTCTGTCCAGATCCGCCAGAGGAGAACCATCGGAGTTGGGGGAATCCTTCGCATAGAACCATCGACTCCTCCAGCTGGTGACGGAGTCGACGAAACCCATCGAGAAGTACCCCGATTTTGGATTGACTTGAATGCTACAACCCCCAACTTCATGTGGGTCACTGCCGCTGGGTTGTGCCTTGACATTAAAGAAGTGCTTGAAGAGGTCCCAGTGCAGCGCTACCCCAAGGTAGCACTCGCACAACATGATGAAGCACGGAAGGTGTTGCACCGAGTTCGGCGGCACGTCGTGCAATTGCACTCCGTACACAGCCATGAGCGCCAGAAGGAAGGGGTGAAGGGGGAAGGACACGCCCCATGAGATGTGGTCCACGAAGGCCACTCGTTCGTTGGCCTCCGGAAGTGGGCGTACCTCTGAGCCTGGACGCCTTCATGATCCAGCTTGAAGAAGCCCTTCACGTTTGGCAGTAGCGAGGAACTTGGCCGTACCAATGGATTTTGTCCACTTCCCTCCTCTTCATTGTTATCCCTCCGCGCTGCCGGACGCCGAGGAACCGTCGTTCTTCCGAGTCTAAACCATGGCTTGGATTCTGGAAAAGAAGGAGGAGCGCACTGGAAGTTACGAGCAGGAAGCTAGAGCAAAGGCGGGCACGAGGAAGAATAAGGGGAAATTTACCCCTCCTCTTCTACAGTACTTAATGCTAGGTAAAAATCATCCTCGACGTCATTTTTCTTCAAGTTAGATTCTCCCTACACGTGGCATAAGGAGGCCAACCGCTCCGCCTCCACGCCGCCCAGTACACACGGTAATCTAGGCATTTACTGGCAACTCCTAGATTACCGTGCACCGATAGGTCAAAAAGCAGTCAATATCCACTCGAGCAAGCCACCGCCTGACAGGATAAGTCCACGTCACAGCAAATGTCTCATCCCTTGACATAAAAACAGGGTATTACGTCACTACCGACGATTACTACTCGAATAATAAAGCTCTCGAGTAACCAGAAAGTGTACTCGAGGCATGAATGGCCTTTCATGAAAGAGAAATTTACTCGAGTGAGCATGTAAGTTGAGGTTTCCTCCTTCACTGTTCGTTTGATTGTCTCCAGTGAACCGAGCCTCGAGTACCCCAAAGGTGTACAACTACGCCAAAGCTCTGGATGCCATGCGCATAAGCATGAAGGTAAGACCCGCGGAACATTTCCAATGGCCTGGGAGTTGCACCATCACTGCACTACCTAGTATTTTCAATACCAACAAGTATGATGAAAATCCTGATGAACGCATCGGGTAAAACTAGCTGATAACTGGAACTCGACTCTGTAAGACTTCAGCAGCTCGAGTCGGGTTACCCCAGGATTTTCCAGGATCGAGTCAGAGGACTCGAACCCTGAGTAGATTATTCAGTGTATTCTCCCGAGTGAGATTAATTGACCTCGATCCATCGAGTAGCTCAAACCCGTATAATCGTTTTCCTCCCAGAAAGGTTATTTGCAGGAAAAGTACCTAAAAGTAAACTTCTCGTGAAGCTTGAGTCCCCGGATCGAGTCTTCAACTCCATCAGGCACTCGAGGGCTACTGTTGTGCGGGGGGGGGGGTACCCGAGAGACCCTCCCTTAGGAGGGTACCCGGTGCAGCCCATTAAGGGGTGTTGTAAGACTCCTTAAATGATGTATACAAAAGCCCACGAAGATACAGGTCGCGACAGAAGGAAAGTCTACGTCAACAAGATTAGGAAAGAATAGTTACCGACTTGGAGTCAAAGTCGAGTATATGTATGGCCCTTGAGACCCTTGCTACCTATATAAAGCACGGGAGGGGGTCACGACAGAGATAGATGACCCTAGATTCAGAGCTAGCCGAAATCTAATCTCTGGAGAGCACCCCCTTTAATCGACACCTTTTTACACCATCGAAAGAATTCCGGTAGGCAGTAACCCGTCAAATCGAGTGTCCACCAGCACCCTCTTTCTTTACAAAACCCCGGGTCCCTAACCATGGGGATTGTTGAGTTCACATCCTCGACGTCACTTATGTTGTTCACAAACACACAAAACCAAGGTATTAAGATATGTTCTTTCAAAATTCACCCTCAAGTTTGTTGTATAGTTCTCTGTATGCTACCATGTTTTCTGCCGGCTCATCACACTACTTCATGGTTTGCTGTACCACGAAGTTTGAGTCTCCATAAATGACGAGTCGAGTGGCTCCACATGCTTTAGCCATCTTCATCCCATGGATAAGTGTCGCGTACTCGGCTTCATTGTTTGATGCGTTCTTGAAATTCATCTGAAGTACCTATAATAGTCTATCACCTCTGGGGGATGTGATTATTACTCCTTCTCCTGCTGCAGATGCTCGCTTGGATCCATCGAAGTACATTGTCCGGCTACTCGACATGTCCGGCAACCTGAGTTTTTCCAACTTAGGCCATTATGAGAAGAAATATGGGAGTACTTGTGAATTGATCCCTTTCTGTATCTTGTAGGTTATATCCGGCGGGCCAAGCTCATTCTGCTATTTTTCCACTCGTCCTGTCGTGTTGTAATTGTTGAGTATATCTGACATAGGTGCCGCTGGACACCACGGTGATTGGGTGCTCCGGGAAGTAGTGCCTCCGCTTTTTAGCCCTCATATAAACTCCATATGCCAGCTTCTGGTAGTGCGAGTACTGCTGCTTGGATGTTGATAGTACTTCACTGAGGTAATATACCGGGCGATGCGCCTTGTAAATGGACTCTTCCTGGGGTATTTCGACTATTAATACTGTGCTGACCACCTGTCTTGTTGCTGAAATGTATAGATATAATGGCTCCTTTTCCTGAGGTGCCACTAAGAAAGGTGGAGTCAACAAGGTTTGCTTGAGTGCGTGGAAGGCTTCCCTAGCTTCATGTGTCCACATTAACTTATCTGACTTCTTAAGTAGTTTGCAGAAGGGGAGTGCTCTCTCTCCAAGTTTTGCTATGAACCCCCCAAGTGTCGTGATTCTACCTGCAAACTGATGTACTCCTTTGACATTCACTTGTTCCTTCATTGAAAGAATAGCCTAGATATTTACCGGGTTGGCCTCTATGCCTCTGGCAGACAAAAGGTACTCGGGTAAATCTCCTTGATGTACCCCAAATGCGCACTTCTTTGGATTCAGCTTGATCTGATACTCATCAAGTGCTGCAAAAGTCTCTCGAAGGTCGTCGATAAGGGTTTCTTCCTTATTTGACTTGATCACAATATCATCCACATAAACTTGCACGTTTCTGCCAATTTACGCCTTTAGAAAGTTTTTCATCATACGTTGGTATGTAGCACCCACGTTTTTAAACCCGAAAGGCATCATGGTGTAGCAGTACACACCAAACGGTATTATAAACGCGGCCTTCTCCTCATCCTCTCGCTTCATGAAGATTTGGTTGTACCCGGAGTACGCGTTGAGGAAAGAGAGCCTTTCACGGCCTGCAGTCGAATCAATAATCTGATCGAAGCATGGTAGTGGGAACCAGTCTTTGGGACATTGTTTATTGAATGAAGTGTAGTCTATGCACATCCGTAATATATCAGTGTTTTTCTTGGCTACCAGCACTGGATTTGCGAGCCAAGTTGCTATTTTGATCTCCAGAATGAATTTTTCTGCGAGTAAATATTGATTTCTTATCCTATTGCTCTTTGCTTTGGCTCTGAGAAACGACGGATAGACTGGTGTATTGGCTTTGCATCTTTGTAGATTTCGAGTGAGTGCTCGGCGAATTTCCTTGGTACTCCTGGCGTATTTGCTGGGGCCCATGCAAAGATTTTCCAATGCTCACGGAGAAATTCGATGAGCGCGCTTACCTATGCGATAGACATCATTTTGGACACTAGTACTTTCTTTGCTAAATCAATCGGATGAACCTGGTAGGCTGATGTGTCCTTTTTCACATCGAATCTCATTTCGGATGTTGTTTTCTTGGTCAGGGGGAGGATCGAGTGATCAGTCGTGGCTGCTATGTCTACGAGTTCCTGCTACATCCCGAACGACTGTGATATTCTGTTGAATTCAATGTCGCAACTATCAGATTCTTGTAATTTCTGTGCACTGTGATTATTCCCCTAGGTCCTAGCATTTTGAGCACCAGGTACACATAGTGGGGGACCGCCATGAATCTCGCAAACACTATTATGCCGAGTATGGCGTTGTATTACAATGGCCAGTCGACTACCTCGAAGTCGAGCTTCTTCTTCATGTAGTTATCATGTTCTCCGAAGACCACCTCGAGTGTTATGGTACCCAAAGGTTTGAATGCTTTCCCGGGTACTAACCCGTGGAATGAGTTCTCTGATTGTTTCAGATTGCTCACTGGTATATTCATCTCCTTCAGTGTGTCTGTGTAGATAATATTAATTTTGCTTCCTCCGTCCATGAACACTCAATTGAGATTGTAGCCCCCAATTTGAGCTTCGAGTAGGAGAAGAGCCTTTCTTGGGATGGGTACTAGAAGAGGGTGATCAGCTCTGGAAAAGGCGATACTTGCATCAGACCAATCCAGGAACTCGGGTATGGCGGAGGGTGATATTTCTGTTAGGTTCACCTGCCTGGTGATGAGATGTTGGCTCCTTTTAGAGGGAGAACTTTTCTATATCACGCACACCTTTCCTTTTGCTCCGGGTACCTATGCCCCTCTAGGTAACCCGCTATGTATTGATGTTGTATTGTTGCAGCCTGCTGCGCTCTGGGTGCTCCCTGTGCTTGAGGTTGTTGCTGAGATTGGGCGACTGCTGGTACTGGGGGGTGGCGCACCTATCGCCAATGCCTCTGGAACAGCCGGGAACTCTGCCTGTTGGGATTTTCTTTGTTTCATGTATGACGCTTCCATGAGGAGATTGAATCTGCGACAGTCTTTCAATTTGTGACTGGATCTGCAGACTTTGTTGTCATCGTCGTACATGTGGTTTGGGAACGGTTCTTCGAGTTTCTGCTCGATTGACATAGGTGGTAACCCTTCTACCCGGATCTTCCGTGGATACTGATACGTCATAAACGTATCCTTAATTTTTGACGTTCCATGTTGTTTTCATGCTATATGCTACATGTTTTCCTTACACTTCATGTCATTTTTATCGATTTTCTGGGACTAACCTACTGACAAGATGCCACATAGCCTGATCATGTTTTCTGTTGTTTTTAGTTTCAGAAAATTTGTTATGGAAATATTCTCGGAATTGGAAAATTTGAAGCCCAGAAGACTTAGAATTCCCGGAGGGTCCACGGAGTCCCGAAGAGACCCGGAGGGGGACCACAGGGTGGCCACACCATAGGGTGGCGTGGGTCCCCCTGGCCATGCCACCAGATAGTGTGGGCCCCCTGGCCACCCCGGGCATTGCCCTTTTGCCCATATATACCCCCCGATGCATAAACCCTAGATGGATCGGCCTTTTACACCAAAAACATATGTAGCTCCGCCGCCGACGCCGGCAAGTTTCGCGGGACAGAAATCTCTATTCCGGCACCCTGCCGGGATGGGGAAGTGCCCGCGGAGCCATCTCCATCGACTCCACCGCCATCTTCATCGTCGTTGATGTATCCTATGATGAGGAGAGAGTTGTTCTCCCCCGGGGCCGAGGGCTCTACCGGTAGCTATGTGTTTCATCTCTCTCTCCCATGGTGTGATCTTTATGTGATCGTGAGCTTTGTAATCTAGTTGAATTAGTAGATGTTACCCTTCATCTGTTATGCTACTCGAGTGGTTTTGTTATGAGATCTCCGTAAACACTTCGATCACAGTGTAAAGGTGACATTATGTGCACCGTATGGTTTAGCATGATATTTATATATTGTGTTGGATGACCATATGAAATTGTGGTGTTTGTCTAGTACCTTCTAGGGCGCTCATAGTGACAGTGTGGGGTTAACTAGACATGGGAATGCGACTTTGAGGAGTGCTTTTGCAGCCCTACACAATGAATTGGTGTTTGCTATTCGACCGGAGAGTGGTTCGGAGTAGCATAGTGAAGAGAGATATTTATGCATTCAATTGTTTTATCATTGTTGAGAGTGTCCACTAGTGAAAGTAGGATCCCAAGGCCTTCTTTCTAAGCATTGAAACACCGTTTACAATCAGTTATACTACATGTTAGCTTGCTGCCATTTTTATTTCAGATTGCTCTTGTCACTTATAATCATCCATATTACTTGTATTTCACCCTCTCTTCGCCGAACTAGTGCACCTATACAACTGACAATTGTATTAGGTGTGTTGGGGACACAAGAGTCTTCTTGTATCGTAATTTCAGGGTTGCTTGAGAGGGATACCTTTAACATTTTCCTCCCTGAGTTCGATAAACCTTGGGTAATCCACTTAAGGGAAACTTGGTGATGTTCTACAAACCTCTGCACTTGGAGGCCCAACACTGTCTACAACAATAGAAGCGTGCGTAGACATCAAGCTCTTTTATGGCGCCGTTGCCAGGGAGGTAAGGTAAAAGGTACTCACATCCTTTGTGAGTGCTCGAAGTTATTTACTTTAGATTCTGCAATTATATCTTTTTGTTTCTTGTTTTTATTTTCACTAGTTAGGGTTATTTTTACTGGTTGCTTGTTTTTATTTTTACTATCTAGTCCTAATGGAAAACAACAAAAATATGAGAGAGTATTTGCATGCTAGTAGCAATGTTATTAGCATTAATTCTTTTGATACCATTATTTCTAGTGCTATGGAAAAGTCTAAGCTTGGGGAAGCTAGTTTTTATAATCTTTTTAGTGCCCCAGCTTTAGAGGAGGAAATTTGCTATGATGATACTTCATCTCCCATATGTGATAAATCTAATGATTCTTGTGATATTTTAAGTCCTCCTTATGAAAATGTTCCTTTTAAAATACCTATGAAAATTGTTGAACGTGTCACGAATAACAACTATTTTGGAGATGGAATTGTCCATCCTCGTGATCATTTACTCTTTATACATGAATTATGCGGGTTGTTCAAGTGTGCAGGTATTTCAATGGACAAGGTTAAATGGAGGTTATTATCTTTTTCACTTAAGGACAAAGCAAGGGAGTGGTATGAGCTACTAGATGATCCTCGTCATTTGGAGTGGAAGGAGCTTGAATCTCTAGTTTACTCTAAATTTTATTCTTCTCATGAACTTTATTTAGATAGTAATTACATTTATAATTTTTGGCCTCGTGATGGAGAAAGCATTGCTCAATCTTGGGGAATACTAAAAACATTAATACTTAAATGTCCTAACCATGAGCTTCCTAAGGAAATAATTGTTACTAATTTTTATGCAAGGCTTTCAGGACATTATAGGGATTATCTAGATGCATGTTCAGAGGGTTATTTCTCAAGTAAGAAGGTTGAAGCTAAATGGGATCTTCTTGAAACAATTGAAACCAATAATGAAGGTTGGAATAACGACAAAGGTAGAGAATCAGGTATAAACTATGAGTATGATTGCATTAAGTCTTTTGTTGAAACTGCTGATTTTCAAGAGCTTAGTGCTAAATATGGTCTTGATCCTCAAATGATTGTTGGTTGGTATAGATCCTTTGCTTCTTATATTAATGTTCCTAAATCAAATGGGGACATACATCATGAACCTTTTAAAGACACTTGCATGAAAAATGAAACCGTTATTAATGATTGCAATGAACATGCTCAAACTTCTGAAAGTACTATTTCTTATAAGCATGTTAATTTTTGTGGATCACTTAGACCTTGTGAAAAAAACCAAACAGAAGAAGATTATTGCATCCATCATAGGAATGAAACAACTAGAAAGTGGGACAGGGCTTTAGATGATCTTGGTAAAAAAGTGTGTGCCCTCTATCCTTTTATTTGTGAACTTTGCTGTAAAGTGGGTCATTTCAATTTTCAATGCTCAGGCTGTAATAGCTATTCGAATACTCGAAGTTTGTATTGTGATGACATGATCACTCCTAATCAGCATGATGAACTTACGTTATTTTTCGGGTATGAAGAGTTATCAAGAAAAACTTCTTTGGTAGATATGAGTGCTCTTGATATGAATAGTGTCCTGCATGGTTCATAGTCATAAACATGGTTGTCATCTTTATTGTGTTAATAATTGCAACACAAATACTTACATACAAAATATTATTAAAGAGGATACTTTACCAAAATATGACAGGGCTAATATTTGTTTTCATCTTATTAATGAAGAGGAGGAATCCTCCAAAGTTCTTTCTATTGTTTCTAACAATAAACCAGGGTATGTGGATGAGCTTCCTTTCAAGCCTCTCCCTCCTATAGAGAGTAAGAAGAAGAAGAAGAAGAACAAGAAGAGGAGTAAAAGGAGAGAGGTAACAGTATCTACCCCTAAGCATGTAGCTCCTATTATAGTTTTTGATGAGTTTGAACTCGATGATTTTCCTATGCCTGTTATTTATGAAAGTGATCATGATTGGGAGAAACAGACTACTTTTGATATTGAAAATCTCTTTGGTACCAATTCCGAAAATGATGATAATTGTTGTACTATTAGTACCATCCATGTTCCTTCCAATAATGATATAGAAAGATCTGAGCTTGTGGATGATGTGTTTGAAAATCCTTTTGCTACTGATGATTATATGCTTGATACATCTCTTTCTAGTAAAAATGATGATATTGCTTATGATGATACTATGCCTCCAGTCTTTGATAACTATTATAAAAGATGCTATAACATAGGCTATGATTACAATTATCCTTATGAAGTCATATTTATGGAGGGATTACCCAAAACCATCTCCCTAATATACAACTTGTCTATCATGTTGGAGTTCTTTATGATGATTACAATGATAAATATGATATTTTCAGTCCACCTACTATTGAGGAGAAAATTAATTATGATTGCAAAATACCTCCTATGTTTTATGATTGTGGTGATGAGGATGATAATGATAGCTATTTGTTGAATTTGCTCCGCTGCTATTAATAAGAATGACTATGATTATGTGGAGAGTTATAATTCTTTTATGCATGTGGCTCATGATAAGAATGTTTCTCGTGATATTTATATTGTTAATTTAATTCATCATGCTACTGAAAGTTATTATGAGAGAGGGAAATATAGTCTTATGCATCTCAAAAATATAAAGTCTCCCCTCTTTATGTTCAAATTTTTGAAGTTGCACTTATTTTTGTGTTCCTATGCTAGCCACTTTGTGCTGTATTGACTTGTTTTTCTACAAGATTCTTTTTCATAGGAAGGGGGTTAGAATTAAATTATTTTTAAATTTTCTTCTTGATGCTCTCTTTTGCTTCAATTAATATTTCTCGTATGAGCATCTTCTGAAATTATCATGCCTAGCTAAAAGGCGTTAAAGAAAAACACTTCTTGGGAGATAACCCATGGTTTTATTTTTGCCTTGTTTTTATCTGTTTTCTTTGAGTAAATGGGTTGTATACTTATGTAGTACCTCCTTTGTATCTTTATTTTCATGTTTTAGTAGTGCCAAGTAAGGTTTCTGACGAGAGTTGGAGTTGGTTTTCGGATTTCTGCGCAGGAAACAGATTTCTGCTGTCCACCGTAAAAAATCGTATAAAATCCTGGAAGATTATAATGATCTGAAATTTTTTGTGCTTATGCCTAAGCTAATTCTGAAACTTTTTCCTTATTTAAGTTTTTCTATCTGAGCATCGTAAGTGCCTCGAAAAAATTCGTATTTACAGACAGTTCTGGTTTTGACAGATTCTGCCATTTTTCTTGCATTTTCTCTTTTGCGATATCAAGTAGATTTCTTTGCTTCACGAAACATCATTGTATCTATATAATGCTTAAAAGTTTCAATAGAACTTGTGTCATACATAACCAATGTATTTTTAATTATTGCACTAACCCTCTAATGCGAATCACTGTTTGAGTATGGTGTGAAGGAAATTTTCAAGGGTCAAGAGAAGAGGTGATATATGTTATCAAGAAGAGTGCAAGGTCAAAACCTGGGGATGCCCCCGTGGTTCATTCAAGCATATTTTTAGAAGAATCAAGCATCTAATCTTGGGTATGCCCCAGGCATCCCCTTCTTCATCAACTATCTATCATGTCACTTCTAGTGAACCTATATTTTTTATTCGGTCACATCGTATGAAGTTTTCTTGGAGCGTCTATTTGTTTTTCTTTTGTTTTCCTTGCTGAAATAATATATTTGGATCCTAGCATTCCTTGTTTGGGAGATAGAAACGGTCCGCTTTTTCATTTGAATACTTGCTATGCTCGTATTCTTAGTTTTTCTTCTAGTTACTGCAAAAATTCCTGTTTAGCTCTCGTTTTCAGTGCATCTCTTAATAACAGATGCTAGTTTTAGTAGAGTTATGTGAGTTCTCTCTTTTTTATTTCTGTAGTACTTAGAGAGTTTTTTAAAGCATGTTTTGTATAGTGCTTGTTGGGAAAAGAAACTGCTGCTTGAGGTAGAATTTTTAACGGTGCAAGTAGAAGCTTGTATAGATTGTGGCTACACTTCTTCATATCATGCTAGATGTTATTTTAGTTCTAAATCCTTGTGGTTATTTAGTAGCATGATTATCCTCAAATAGCTGAGAGTGTCTAATGTGCCATTGAAAGAATCATGAGTTGTTCTTGTCATATTGAAGCATAAATGTGTGGTGTTCTCCTTTGAATGTTTTATTTGGTTGACTTGGCGCATGCTCACACCATGTTTATGACTATGAACCATTCACTTATAGCCTCCATGATCATTTAGTTTTTGAACTTGTGGTGCCACTTATGCTTTGATTAATGATGTTTATGTTGCTATGCAGGATTATGGCTCTTATGCTCTCTTGATTTGTCGCTCCCAGTCTTTTGCTAGCCTCCACCTGTACTGAGTATGAGATCTACTCGTGCATACAACTCCCAAAAACCAAAGTTTTCACATTGTGTCCACCATACCTACCTACATGTGGTATTTAACCGCCACTCCAAAGTAAATTGCTCATGTGTTACCTTTAAAACTTTCAAAATTACTCTTGTTTTGTGCTCATGTTTTAGCTCATGAGGACGTAAATAGAGAATCTTTATCTCACTTGTTGATTGGACTTTCACACCCTGGACTAGCGGCTTCATCCGCTTATCTAATGATAGAAGAGATGGCAGCGGGGTGACCAGCCCCAAATTAATAACAACAAATTATCTTCACTATTTTCCCCTGATTTATCAGTCAAAGCATAATTGTGTAAACAAAAGAGAAAGAGGGATGACCTTCTACCCAGATGCGTCCTTCTATGGGAGCCGCTCTTGTGAAGTCTAGTTGGCTTGTGACGTACTGTATTTTCTGTTTACCATTCGTTGACATAAGCATACACCTCTCTAAAATATAGATACTCCTCCACGGTATGTGATTGTTGGCAGGCACCCGAGGATTCGGTTAGCCATGGTTTGTGTAAGATGGATGGGAGGAGTGTCAAGTTTTTATACCTCTGTTTAACAAAATAAAATATCTAGCACATGAGTGGTCCCTGCTTCCCTCTGCGAAGGTCCTTTCTTTTACTTTTATGTTGAGTCTCCATCTTCTAACTTTATGCACAGTTGAGAGAGCATAGTTGTCATTCTGAGTTTTATGTGCATTTGTCCCAGAAACATTATTAATTGATTCATGATGTGTTATGTTTGTTCTCAAATTATTTATTCTAGTCTTCCTCATAAACTTTGAATGTGTCTTAGCATTTATGTTTTTCCACATTGTTAAGGACTAGCGAAATATCACTTTGCCATGTTTTCTCTATACTTTAAACAAACGCATATCTTTCGTTGCATTGTTATTCATGATCTTTTATTTGTGTTACTTATCATGATGCAAGGTGATTTCCATGCTTTATTATTAAAATTCTATTTATCATGCTTGTGTTGTAGTTCTATGATCTCATCTTACTTATGCTTTTACATTACTATGATGATCAAGTTTATGTTGGTAGCATGTCACCTCAGAAATTATTTGTTTTGTCGTTTACCTACTCGAGGACGGGTAGGAACTAAGCTTGGGGATGTTGATACGTCATAAACGTATCCTTAATTTCTGATGTTCCATGTTGTTTTCATGCCATATGCTACATGTTTTCCTTACACTTTATGTCATTTTTATCGATTTTTTGGGACTAACCTACTGACAAGATGCCACAAAGCCAGTTCTTGTTTTTTGTTGTTTTTATTTTCAGAAAAGTTGTTCCGAAAATATTCTCGGAATTGGAAAATTTGAAGCCCAGAAGCCTTAGAATTCCCGGATGGTCCATAGAGTCCCGAAGAGACCCGAAGGGGGGCCACACCAGAAGGTGGCGCGGGTCCCCCTGGCCGTGCCACCAGATGCTGTGGGCCCCCTGGCCACCCCCGGCATCGCCCTTTAGCCCATATATACCCCCGATGCATATACCCTAGATGGATCAACCTTTTCCATCGAAACATCTGTAACTCCGCCTCCGCCACCGACAAGTTTCACGGGACAGAAATCTCTGTTCCGGCACCCTGCCGGGACGGGGAAGTGCTTCCGGAGCCATCTCCATCGACTCCACCGCCATCTTCATCGTCGTTGATGTATCCTATGATGAGGAGAGAGTTGTTCTCCCCCGGGGCCGAGGGCTCTACCGGTAGCTATGTGTTTCATCTCTCTCTCCCATGGTGTGATCTTTATGTGATCGTGAGCTTTGTAAACTAGTTGAATTAGTAGATGTTACCCTTCATCTGTTATGCTACTCGAGTGGTTTTGTTATGAGATCTCCGTAAACACTTTGATCACAGTGTAAAGGTGACATTATGTGCACCGTGTGGTTTAGCATGATATTTATATCTTGTGTTGGATGACCATATGAAATTGTGGTGTTTGTCTAGTACCTTCTAGGGCGCTCATAGTGACAGTGTGGGGTTAACTAGACATGGGAATGCGACTTTGAGGAGTGCTTTTGCAGCCCTACACAATGAATTGGTGTTTGCTATTCGACCGGAGAGTGGTTCGGAGTAGCATAGTGAAGAGAGATATTTATGCATTCAATTGTTTTATCATTGTTGAGAGTGTCCACTAGTGAAAGTAGGATCCCAAGGCCTTCTTTCTAAGCATTGAAACACCGTTTACAATCAATTATACTACATGTTTGCTTGCTGCCATTTTTATTTCAGATTGCTCTTGTCACTTATAATCATCCATATTACTTGTATTTCACCCTCTCTTCGCCGAACTAGTGCACCTTTACAAATGACAATTGTATTAGGTGTGTTGGGGACACAAGAGTCTTCTTGTATCGTAATTTCAGGGTTGCTTGAGAGGGATACCTTTGACATTTTCCTCCCTGAGTTCGATAAACCTTGGGTAATCCACTTAAGGGAAACTTGCTGATGTTCTACAAACCTCTGCACTTGGAGGCCCAACACTGTCTACAACAATAGAAGCGTGCGTAGACATCAAGCTCTTTTCTGGCGCCGTTGCCAGGGAGGTAAGGTAAAAGGTACTCACATCCTCTGTGAGTGCTCGAAGTTATTTACTTTAGATTCTGCAATTATATCTTTTTGTTTCTTGTTTTTATTTTCACTAGTTAGGCTTATTTTTACTGGTTGCTTGTTTTTATTTTTACTAGCTAGTCTTAATGGAAAACAACAAAAATATGAGAGAGTATTTGTATGCTAGTAGCAATGTTATTAGCATTAATTCTTTTGATACCATTATTTCTAGTGCTATGGAAAAGTCTAAGCTTGGGGAAGCTAGTTTTTATAATCTTTTTAGTGCCCCAGCTTTAGAGGAGGAAATTTGCTATGATGATACTTCATCTCCCATATGTGATAAATCTAATGATGCTTGTGATATTTTAAGTCCTCCTTATGAAAATGTTCCTTTTAAAATACCTATGAAAATTGTTGAACGTGTCACGAATAACAACTATTTTGGAGATGGAATTGTCCATCCTCGTGATCATTTACTCTTTATACATGAATTATGCGGGTTGTTCAAGTGTGCAGGTATTTCAATGGACAAGGTTAAAAGGAGGTTATTATCTTTTTCACTTAAGGACAAAGCAAGGGAGTGGTATGAGCTACTAGATGATCCTCGTCATTTGGAGTGGAAGGAGCTTGAATCTCTAGTTTACTCTAAATTTTGTTCTTCTCATGAAATTTATTTAGATAGTAATTACATTTATACTTTTTGGCCTCGTGATGGAGAAAGCATTGCTCAATCTTGGGGAATACTAAAAACATTAATACTTAAATGTCCTAACCATGAGCTTCCTAAGGAAATAATTGTTACTAATTTTTATGCAAGGCTTTCAGAACATTATAGGGATTATCTAGATGCATGTTCAGAGGGTTATTTCTCAAGTAAGAAGGTTGAAGCTAAATGGGGTCTTCTTGAAACAATTGAAACCAATAATGAAGGTTGGAATAACGACAAAGGTAGAGAATCAGGTATAAACTATGAGTATGATTGCATTAAGTATTTTGTTGAAACTGCTGATTTTCAAGAGCTTAGTGCTAAATATGGTCTTGATCCTCAAATGATTGTTGGTTGGTATAGATCCTTTGCTTCTTATATTAATGTTCCTAAATCAAATGGGGACATACATCATGAACCTTTAAAAGACACTTGCATGAAAAATGAAACCGTTATTAATGATTGCAATGAACATGCTCAAACTTCTGAAAGTACTATTTCTTATAAGCATGTTAATTTTTGTGGATCACTTAGACCTTGTGAAAAAAACCAAACAGAAGAAGATTATTGCATCCATCATAGGAATGAAACAACTAGAAAGTGGGACAGGGCTTTAGATGATCTTGGTAAAAAAGTGTGTGCCCTCTATCCTTTTATTTGTGAACTTTGCTGTAAAGTGGATCATTTCAATTTTCAATGCTCAGGATGTAGTAGCTATTCAAATACTCGAAGTTTGTATTGTGATGACATGATCACTCCTAATCAGCATGATGAACTTACGTTATTTTTCGGGTATGAAGAGTTATCAAGAAAAACTTCTTTGGTAGATATGACTGCTCTTGATAGGAGGGAGTAGTTCTCCCCCGGCGATGAGGGCTCTACCGGTAGCTATGTGTTTCATCTCTCTCTCCCATGGTGTGATCTTTATGTGATCGTGAGCTTTGTAATCTAGTTGAATTAGTAGATGTTTCTCTTCATGTGTTATGCTACTCGAGTGGTTTTGTTATGAGATCTCTGTAAACACTTTGATCACGGTGTAAAGGTGACAGTGTGTGCACCGTGTGGTTTAGCATGATATTTATATCTTGTGTTGGATGACCCTATGAAATTGTGGTGTTTGTCTAGTACCTTCTAGGGTGCTCATACTGACAGCGTGGGGTTAACTAGACATGGGAATGCGACTTTGAGGAGTGCTTTTTGGAGCCCTACGCAATGAATTGGTGTTTGTTATTCGACCGGAGAGTGGTTCGGAGTAGCATAGTGAAGAGAGATATTTATACATTCAATTATTTTATCATTGTTGATAGTGTCCACTAGTGAAAGTAGGATCCCTAGGTCTTGTTTCTAAGCATTGAAACACCATTTACAATCAGTTCTATTACATGTTTGCTTGCTGCCATTTTTATTTCAGATTGCTATTGTCACTTATAATCATCCATATTACTTGTATTTCACCTTCTCTTTGCCGAACTAATGCACCTATAAAACTGACAATTGTATTAGGTGTGTTGGGGACACAAGAGACTTCTTGTATCGTAATTGCAAGGTTGCTTGAGAGGGATACCTTTGACCTCTTCCTCCCTGAGTTCGATAAACCTTGGGTAATCCACTTAAAGGAAACTTGCTGCTGTTCTACAAACCTCTTCACTTGGAGGCCCAACACTGTCTACAAGAATAGAAGTGTGCATAGACATCAGCTGCCACTCATGTTTCTGCTCTTGTCCGTGCTCGCGCTCCTGCTCACGTTCCTGTCTACGGTAGTCATTGCTGCGACCACCCTGGAACTCACCTGCCACTAACTCGGGTTCTATTTCATCGAAGACTCGGTTCTTTCGCTTCCTTCACATGTTCTAGTCATTGGTGTACCTTATGTTTCTCTCGTTTGCGTAGGATGTATCCATGCGATCTTTCTCGGGTGAGGGTGGGTGGGTGTTGCGCACTGATTCTTCACCCTCCGCCCAACTTTTCGCTAATTCCATGAGTTTTCTCACTGTTCTGACTCGGACTCGGCAGATGTACTCCCTCATGTCCATCCGGTGGAGCCTGTCCCTGAAGCTATCGATTGCTATTTCATCTGATATGTCCTCCATGTTATTTTTCAACGCAATCAACCTTTGTATGTACCCACAAATGTTCTCATCTGATCGTTGTCTACATGCTTTCAGCTGCCCCACTGTTACTGGTCATTTGCAAGTAGATTTGAAATTCTAGATGAAATCAAACTCGAAATACTCCCAACAGATGTACTTGTTTCTGGGTCAACTCTTCCGCCAATTTCTTGTCACTCCTACGAGCTGAGCTGTATGTATTGCATTGTTGTCACCTTGCTACCCTTTTGGAATCTCACGGCAGTCAGGTAATCGTCTAACCACGCCTCGGCTTCCTAGTCACCATCGTACTTGGGTGTTTCGATTGTTAGCTTGAACCGACTTGGCTTCCTGGCCTGACGGATTTCTCGAGTGAAACAAGGAGGACCACAGAGCTCTTCATCATCCAAGTCGGTTAAATCGTACTTTGGGTTCTCCGTTCGAGTCCTGGTTGTCCTTGGCAATAGCTCTTCTGCTTCCCTTTCTCCGCGCGATCTATCCAGCTTGTTCCGCATGAGGTGGTTCGATAGATCTTACGGGTCTTCCTCGTAGCGCATCACTCGAGATGATTTAGCTTTTGCCTTTGCCGACTTTGTGGGTACTGCTGCTTGCGGAACGGGTTTCTGCCCTAGTTATGCGCTTGCCATGCTGAGGCCTCGCAACATCTCCTCGTGTACTTCTTCGCGGGGGTCACCCGATGTTGGTTTTATGGACATTAGGTACGTTTGGACCAAAAAAACCTTTCCTGAGGCGGTCTAGGTGCCAACTTCTCCGGCAGGTTGAGTTATTTTTGGTCATGATCGAGGTCCAGCATGTTTTGAGTTCCTTTCATCGACTCGGTCGTCATATTTTCCGTTCAAGACTGCCGCTTGGGAGCGGGTGGTTTCTGCAACCCGCTGCCTGAAGCCTCAGCCAAGTGCATCCCTGGGAGACCCCATGCTGTTTAGCTCTCTATACATCTTGTTCAGCTTCTTTTTGTGATGGTCTAGCTTCCATCGGTTAGCCAACCGCTCCTCTATATTGGCATCTGATGAGGACATCAGAAGGCCGGATACGACCAAGAATATCAATAATTCCTGTACAATTGATCAAGAAACGAGAGGACAACAAAGAGACATGATCCGATGTTGTTCAAGGAGTTCTCCCACGTCACTTCAGATGGCTATAACTTTTGCATGCGAGCTCCGAATTGGGTGAATCTTTTTTTGTTGGAAAGAAGGTCTCGTGCACTTTCCACCAAAATTTTCCTCACCACAAAATTAGTTTTGACCGAAACGTTATGGCCAAAACAGTCTGACCCTGTAGCTGAAACTAGGCCAGGAATCTAGGAAAAAGATGCTGCGCCACCTCTAATTGGGACCAAAGGCCTTGTACGAATTAACTATAGATTTAACCCTGGTGTTGAGCGAGGCTTCTCAGCCATCTGGCTTTTATGCTGCCTCTGGATTGTGGGCCCATGTATGTGTTGTACTGCAGCTTCGTCACTGCTGCAAATTTTGTGGGCCACGCTGTCTTCCGTGTGTTGCTTGCGTGGACAGTGTCAGGCACCGTTTACTCCACGTCTTTGCTCGCATGCGCAGCCGTGATGTTGAGTCATGTGTGTGTATGTATAGAACCGACCTGAGAAATGCGCGGACGTGGCACATATCTGGTACGCGCCGACAGACTAAAGAAGAGAAATATGTCCAGCCATTTTTCTACTTCTTTAATCCTGATCCTCACGGTACCTGGTGTCCCTAAGTCCCTGCCAGGTGGGCCCAATAAGCAAAGCAAAACAACACTCATGATTTTTCTCTCCCTCTAATTTAATCCGGTCTCTCTCGTGCTCATAGAAAACCGCTACGGTTAGCGTGCGCTGGCCACCGCCCTCCCACAATCTCTTGCGCGCCGCCTTCAAAACTCATGCGCGTCGGCCGTCGCCCTCCCCTACCTTCCCGTGTTGCCGGCATGCCACCTCACCCACATGAGAACCCAAACGACCACGAGCTCACGTGCTAGGGACAAGCGCGTGAGCGCGATAGCTCTCCTCGCCGAGCAGGCCAGGCGGTCGTGCGGCCACCCACCTCATGGACGACGATATAATGTTTGGTGTAGACCTCGCGAGGAGACCAACTTTCGGACGGACGGCACGCCGCTCCTGGATTGCCCAGCAAGCAGGCCCTGGACTTTCCTCAAGTTGCTCCATGTGCACAGCCCCACCGCCGGTGCTAGCTTGAGGTCCCAGCTCCGTCCCAAAATCCTCTGTGGCCAGTCTAGCGCGTGCTCAATGCCAGAAAAGAAACGCTGACGACATTCGGCAAATCTTGTGTCGCCTCTTCTCCCACTCTGGTGTGGACGGTCGATCTTCTCACGCGGCTTCGGGTGATTGATGTCGTCATTTAGCCTTTTCCTCATCATTTTGTTTTTATTTTTTAGGTGGTTCGTACGGGTTGAGACAATTCATCAAGCACACGAAAGAAATATAGCAAGTAAGAACAAATTTTGTTCAAGGTGTCGAGTTAACAATAAGCTTTGCAATATTTGGTGGTGATTGCAAAGCTTTGTTCAAGGATGGCCATCGAGTTAACACATCATGTCAGCCACGCAATGCAAGGACGAAGGGAAGACGGCGCGGCGAAGCGCGCTACTCCGTCTAGTTAGGGTTGAGTTTTTGGTGCCTTGGGACGTGCTTCCACCTAATTGTCCGCCACCCAAACCTCTACTACACATATACTCTCCATAGGTCTCAGTTTAGATTTGGATTTTGTTTGTTTAAAAGACTGCTAGCGAATTGCCGCCTCTTCGTGTACTCGATTAGTGCTCAAGAGCCTGATCTAGACCGCTTAACGGAATCCCACCTTTTCAATAAAACTTCTTTCTATCCGTAATTACATATTGCAATATGTGTTCTTACTTGTTCCTCGATAGCAGGTAGAACTAAACCTTTTGGTCAGGCTGATCGTGCATCCGCAAGATTGGTAACTCTAGGAGATTGGTTTAGCAATTGCATTGGCATAGCGTACGTGTGTGTAGTAGTAGAATCGCGAAGGTCAAACTCCACCACAAATCAACGTATCTATCTCATCGAAAGATCGGACTACACTTGCCCTATCAAGTGGTATCAGATTTCAGGTTGCTGGGTGAGAAAAATTATCCCTAGATCCGTTCTGTTCTTCATACCTACAGTCCAAGAAAAAGCCATACAAAAATATATAGACTAGATCATATTGTCCTACAACCAGTCCGAGCCTCTCGCTTTTTCTTTTTAGTGTATTGCATCGTTGAGTTTTCGTCTGCATCGTCGTATCAAGTTGCTGGTCTTAGCGTCTAGTCCCGTAGAGTTTCGAATTCTTTGCATAGTTTCTCATCGCCGCTGTCGCATCACCTTGCACGCTCGCAGATCACTATTGCCGCCCACGACCACTTTTCTGCTGCCACACCATCCACTGCTGCTCACGCATCTACATCTACCCGCACCGCTGCGCGTGCATCTCCATCTACTCGCACCTCTATTCGCATCTACTACCGCTTCCACGTACCATAAACAACATCCACCATCAACGTTGTTCTGCAAGCTTCCATTGCGCTTCCATCACCACGTTCTTGCAGTGCGCCAGCACCACAATCCCTCGCGCAAGCCTCCCCACCTGCCACACCATCGAGCCGCCGCCACAGATTAGGGTTAGGGTTTTGGTTCTTCTGATTCCTTTTCCTTGCAAGATTTTCGTGATCTAAAAGAGTTGTAATCAGTTTTAGACACCAAATTCGCGACCTACTATAGCAGGCTATAAAAAATATCGAAAAAAAATCCGCCTGACTTGAGACAGTGTTTGCCTTTGGGCGAATTTTAGCAAAAAAAATCTTTCGTTATTCTTCTTTGGTGTTCTAGTGCAGTTTCTTTGCCACGGTTGATCCTATTTTGGTTTGTTTGCCTGTTGTTGCCGTGTCGTGACGTCGTTGGTGCTATATGCTTGCGTCTCTAAAATGGTCTAGCCTAGGACCAGCACAATTACGTCTTTGAGCGGTTATTGAACATGCATTCATGATTTGATTATTGTTAATCCTTGCTACCATATTTAAGCCTACCTACAGCCCCACATATTTTCTACTCCATGCATTGTGCCTCACCTGGTAATCGCTTTATCCAATCTTTGGCGTGCTGATCCTCGTGGTTGTTGTGACACCCTCCTGCATGGTAAGGAACTTGTAAGAGTTTTATATTTTCTTGAAGGATTATGCGAATTGCCATCACATTCTAATAGTAATAGGAACATATACTTGTGATTTGTTCTTGTCTTCTACTAATCATGGCAGGATCAGGAGCTCGTAGTTCTTGGGATTCGTCTGGAGAAGAACCGACACCTACAGCGCGCGAACCACCACCACGAGAGGTACAAACATGTAACCATGAACGCGATCATGTTACTATTTCTATGCCATCTTTTGAGGATTGTTACAAACCCGGTTTGTATATTGAATGGGAATTTGACATAAATGATATATTTGTTTCCCATGATTTTTCTAAGAATAAAAAAGTCAATTTTGCAATTTCTACATTTACTAGTTTGGCTTCTATTTGATGGAATGATTATTGTCGTTCATATCTTGATTATTGTAACATCCCAGTGTTTGGGAAGTTATAAGGATCTAAATTTAATATGTGCATTTGCAAAGCATGCATCTAAGAGTACGGGAAATTTTGGCGCGAAAGTTTAAACAAAGCAAAGTGACCAAAGTTTCACTTGACATGATGAAATAGGTCTAGTTCATCTAGTCAGGAGTACATTTGGAGTGATATTTATAACATAGCATCTCTACAAAACCCAAATCATCTGGTAACACAAACCATAATGGGTTATGACCAACACAAACTCTCACCAACCTTAACCACAAGTCTATAAGTGACTTGGGATAGTCACTAGGTATCTAGAACCCAAAGAGGGGTGAGTATCCAGAGCACATAACTGATGATCATACTTCCACAAATGAGTAATGCATAATTGAACCATCTCATCAACAGAGATGTGATCTTCTATAAAACAACAACTCTCTAAGTTATCAACCATTCACACTACACCTTTATAAATTATTTCATAACTATTAAGTGCATCTTCACAATCAAATAACAAAGGTTTAATAGAAAACAAATGATACCCACAAGTCTTAACTTAAAGCCCACCAATTGCACATGATATAATAATTGTATTAACACATTTATCGAATATGTACATATCTCATCAACTATAAAAGAAGTACCTAAGAGAAGAATCAAATCTTCTTCAGCCACTGTTAAAATCTTGATCATCACATAAGAGCTTTCCAAACACTGTCTCTGAATCATGAATACACATGAATAATATAAAATAACAACATGACACTCTGAGTAACCAACTAACAACTATTACATAAGTCATTAAACCTTAATAACATTCACATGCTCATTGTCTTATTCATCTTATATAAGTGAGAATATGAGGTCTCAACACATCAAGGAACCACTTGATCAACTTACTATCTTAAGCCATCATCCCACAAACACTCTATATTTCCAACCACATCAATAATCAACAAATCAAGTATCCCTGGATAGAAGTAATGAATAACAACAAGATATAATCTCTATTAGAGGAATTGGATTGAAAGCTAAATAAAACCAATCATGTATGAAATAAGTATCTATCTTATGGGAAGCAAAACAAGAAATGTGTGGAAGGATAATAAAAACATGAATTAAATCATAATCTAGATCTTGTTATTTTGGCTAGACCAATGTATCTTGTTTCCCCAATCTCCTCCAAGATATTCCGCAAGAGAAGAAGCCACAAGACAGGAGGAACTACCACATGAAGATCTCCAAGAAAATTATTTAGAGCGTGCTTGAAGTGCTACTCTAATATTCTATAAGAGTACTTGGAAACTCTTATATCTTGATATGATCTTATTAGCTCTCTTGAAAGAGTGTGATACTCCAATGTTAGTGTTATATAGAAGTAGTTTGATAACAAGACTAGCTACCTTGTTAACAGATCACTTTTGTATACTCAAACTATTGAGTGTCATACACATACCAACAGAAGGGTGAATAACCTAGTACATCTCAGCCTCTTGGATATGAAAAGTAATTTGGGGACAAGCCTTGCAAACTTGTCAACAGATTCTTCTTATATGCTTAAGGCTAATTGATGTCATAAAACAAACTCCCATATTTTTATAATCATCTAAGTAAAATCTTTTCTTGGAAATACTGGTTGTTTTCACCACAAGGGTGAGATAGATGAAGAGGGAATCCATGAGTTGATCTTCCTTGCAAAATGACAAAGGCGATATCAGAAGACTAGTAGCAACTAGAGAGAAGAACATCAAGCAACAAAGGACCACATGAAGCAACACTGCTTCAGTAAGGGATCAAAAGAAATTATCCAATGAATCATTAGGATATATTAGAGAACCATTAACCTCTGTCAAACTCATCAGAGATGAGAAACTCATAACAATATCCTAAAAGGGAATCATTATCAAGAATGAATTAATAACAAGCAATTGCATCCACATGTGTTGATATGTGGAGGTAGATGAAAACAAGCTTAATACCTTGTTTTCAAAATCCTTTTCATACACAAGACTAATAGATAACAACAAAGATTCATCTGTAGGTAACCATGTAAATGATTACATGTTCTTAAACCAACATGGTATAACATCCATATTGGAACTTGTGTGGAAAACAAGTAAATAAGATTCCAAAGCCACTCTTGTTTTCCACATGATTAAGTGCATAAAATTACAAATATGGCTTGCACCCCAATATAAAGAAATGTCCACCAGACTTGATAAGAACCTTAGTTATGAAAATAACAAAGCCACCTAAAAGAAAACAAGTCCCTTCACCAATTAAAAATTATCTGGTATGACTTGGAGTGATATTTCATAATTGGTGATTTTTTCATAAAAGATAAAAACACTACCCACTAGTGTTACCAAACTATTTTCTATAAGGGATTATACCTAAAATTGTCCAATTATGATACACCACCTTGGTCTCCACAAGTTTGGAGTGTGTACTTTTATTAAATACACTTTAGCATAATTTTAAAGCTATTAAATAAATTAAAAGAGGAGAAAACAACAAAATCACTTAATCTAGCACCCTAAATAAAAAAATACAAATATTATTCCAATTCACCAAAATAAAACATGGTGAGATGTGAAATTTGATAAGGAATTCAAATATGATTTTTAATAATTTTTAGGTTCACAAAAAGCCCAGAAAACAAGCTTTTCTTTTCAGTTTTAATAACATAAGGACTTGATTGCAAATTATAGAAATTACAGGGGTATTGAAAATCGCAGTTATATTTTCTTCTTCTTCTTCCTCTGCCAGAAGGCAGAGGAGAAACGCCGTCATGGCATCATCACCGCTGCCACCTCCTGTGTGTGTGCTTGCCGCTCTTCTGCGTGGATAGGAGCTGGAGGAGGCCGTGCTCTTCTTGCTCACTCTCTCTTCTCCCTCGCACTCTCTCTCTGTATTCCGGAACTCGGACCAAACCCTAACCCTAGTCACCCACGGCCGCCGTCGTGCGCCGTCAATTCCGGCCGCCTCGGAAGAAACCAAAGCCATGGGGAGATGCGCCCGGTCGTACTCTTCCACCTCGAGCAAGCCAGGGAGCTAGGATGGCCGGAAGCAGCAGAATCGGGATCTCTTCTCCGAGTCCGGCCGCCGCCAAATTCCTCTCGCCGTCGTCGATTCCGGCATCGCCACGCCTCCCCGACGATGCCATCGAGCTCGTAGTGAGCTACTGGTTCTCGTGCACCCTCCTGTTCCTCCTCTCCCACAGTAATTCGTTGTAGCTCCGTCGAACGCCGCCGTCTGCCGCACTCGAGCTCGCCGCCGACAAACCAATGACCATATGGTCCAATAGCCACCACCCCTGGGTTCCTCAAGTCACTCTCTACATCCTCATACCCAGAAATCGAACCAAACCGCAGCCAATCGACCAATTGCAGAATCACAGTAGAAATCCCCTCCATTGATGACGTGGTCATGACATCAGCATGATGTCATGAACATTTTTCTTTTTATTTTATTTTATTTTTAATTCGAAATTAAACTGACAGGTGGGACCCACCTGTCAATTTAAATATTGGCAGAATATTGATAAACCCTATTAATTCAATAACTTTAATCTAATAATCAGAAAAATATAAATAAAATATGGAATTGTTTAGAAAAATATAATAGAAATGATTATCAAATTTTAAAAAATATTTGATAAAGTTTAAAAATTAATATTTTCTTTAATTAAATTAAATCATTTAGAATTGAGAAAAATAGAAAATAATTCATAAAATCAGAAAAATACAAGTTATATACCAAAATGCTCCAAATGATAAATGCAACTCATCTATGATGTTTACAAAGTCATTTAACCAAGTTTTTTATGTGTGCAATGTTTTGCCTAATCATTTAAATTCATTTAAAATTAATAACTTATTCAAATATTTTCAGAAAACATCAATTGATATACCAAATTAAAGAGAACAACATTTCCAACTCAAATATGTCAATTGTAAAACATTTTTCTTAACTTCTAAACTTGCTTATATAAGTATACTGAAAGTCTATAAATGTCTATTAAAAAACAGAGATGACTATCACATCATTATTTTCATTATTGATAAAACTCTCATGATTTCACACCTACTAAGCCTATCATCACAAGACACTAGAAAGTTATGTAATGATAGGATAGTTGTAATCATTCATCATTTTCAACTAAACTCATTGTCATTAGCTCTACACTTTTAGAATATAAAATCAAATATGTTGGTTACCTTTCAATAATTGTTTTCCATGTGCTATTGTCTTGTTACCTCACCAAGTAACCAACACTTCTACTAAAACATGATAACATTTGTTTGTTAAATAAAAGTGAAACACATATAAGTCTAAAACAAGTAATAACCACATCACCACAAGTAATGAAACCATTCACCTAAAACCTGTGTGATTAAATTATCGTATCGATCATAGCTTACACTTGTAAGCTGGGGTATTTTCCATGGTATTTCACGATGCATCTCATTACTATGCATGTATCATATTGCCATTGTTTTCTGTAGTCCTTACCAGGACTACTTTGCTATCTTTCAGATGTCAGGAATTTCTACATGACCCTCGAACCCCGAAGACATGGTTTATTATTGTTGTTTCAATCTCAGGCAAATTCATCACTTGCTCATATCCTTTGCAGTACTTCATAACAAACTAATTGCAAAAACTCTATCGTATTACCACCTAGTCTCAAAAGAATGCATGATCCTATTTTGTATAATAATATGACTAATTGAATGATTGCCCGAGTGGTAGTGTTCTATTTGGTGGGCGGATGGGACCATGGTAAGATGAATAGGTCAATGGAAGGTTCCATCTGCATGGGAAAGTATTACATAGGATTAATCACAACTGCCGTCAGGATTCTTGCGCCGTAAATTCGCGTTAACCATGGGTCTTCTATGGGGGAGTAAGTCAGCCGTGATCTTTTCTCGTTCACATGTCAACGGGCTGCTAGAGACGTACGCTGTAGGTTCTGCGGGACTGCATGCACATGGGTGGGAGCCCTTACGTCCCACGGACTCTGGGGTCTATGAGTGTCTGCCAGGGGCGTGTAGATCTCCATCGTGAGGGGTGGAATCAGGCGTTCAACCTGCTGGTGGAAATGGGTGGGCATGCGTTGTGCGGAGAAGCACGGTTTGGCTTGGACCAACAACCGGACCCCACACCTGAGTGGGAGTGGACAGGAATGTACACCTGGTTGTGCAACATGGTCTTGGTCGTCCATGGGTAAAGTAACGCACCTCTGCAGAGTGTAAAAGGATGTGGCATGTTACCCCTTGTTCCGGGAAGGAGCTGCGAACGCCGCAGGAAAGGCAACTCCATGAAAGTTCTAATCCTGTGAAGATCTGGCGGGCATAGTTTTCAGAATTAAAAGAAACCTCTTGAAGAAAGTTTTACAAAACCTTGCATTATCTCATGACTCTTTCGAGTCTTAAGCTGTAGATAGTGCATCAAACCACCCTCTATATATCATGAGCTTGCTGAGTAACGCTCGTTACTCATTCGTTCCCGTTTGACCCCCTGCTTAGAGTTGAAGCCTATGGAAGTCGTCATCGTGAAGCCATCGTTACCTCATGAAGCTAGGTGGAGTCTTATACTACTTAGCCAGTAAAGCATCGTCATCAACAACGCTGGTGGAGGAGAAGATATCAAGGTGTAGGTGGAGTCCATTCTTAGTCTTAGCTGTTACAAGCCATAGATTAGGGCTGACATCAACCGTAGTAGATTTAGTTCTGAGCTAGAGTTCTTCTCCAGCTTGGAGCTTGCATTGCTTCTTCTGATGTTTCATTTGTAAGAGATCTTCTTTGATCTTCAAAGAGATTCTCGAGATTTTGTAATGAAGTTTGTATCCTATAGCTTTGCCTGGACCCGCTGTGTTTCTGTTGTACTACTCTGAGGGATGTAATATTCACAGATAAGTCCTTCCGTGAGTATTATGTCATCGACTTGCGCACTACACATGCAGTGGTGTGCTGGGTCACCACAATTATATACCTACTACATGGCATGATCTGAAACTTGCTATGCATTATAATTTTTTCCATCATACTATACTCGTGACATGGTTAAGAAATTGCAGAATTTAAAACAAGGTAATAACTATGTAAAATATTGTTATGATAAGTTAGAAACTACCTTGTTGTATTCTTTTTAAAAAGAAAGTGAACAAGATTTAATGAATAGGTTTTGGGAAGGTTTGAACCCTGAAATTAAGGAGCTACTAATTCATGAAAAGTGTTATCCTATGCATCGTTTGTTTCGTCTTGCTTATAAAGTTGAACTGGAAATACAGAGGTGTGTTCACAAGACAAACAAGTGTGTTGTGGAATCACTATCATCACCATCAACGGACATTCCGTCGTCGACCACTGCAACTACTATGCCAGCAACCCAAACACTTGTGGGGATCACACCACCATAAGTTATGGACATGTCATCACCGTCGGTACATGTCGCATATGAGATAGAGCTATAAAGTAATACTATTGGTACCGATCTTATCCCTCCACATGAGATTGATACATGCCATGATAATATGAATAATTTATGTGTTGAGTTACCAGTTGTATTGGTCACACCGTCTGTTTTAGAGGACACTGTTCATGATTTAAATATATCACGTGATCAAAAAATTGAGATGGCTACTAATTTGAGTGCACCTACTACTGATTTTAATTCATCCACTGATATGAGTGCAATCGGTGAAACTATTGCTGCTGCAAATGAACTATGTGACTTAATAATTAAATCTAAATTGGATCATATAAAATTGATTAGGAATGACGAAGTCTTGGCTCGAATTTCTCATGGTAGTACTTTGTTTTGTGTTCCAATGGATCCACCTTTATATTTGTCACATGCTAAGAATAAAATTTCTGAAATCACATGCTTGAGTACATTCGAAAGTGTTTATGCTTCAGATTTAACCTTTCAGCTGATTGGTTATTATGATATTAATAATGACTTTTGGGTGCACAAAATTTGTGTCACGTGTGATGATATTGCTGTTTTCAGCAATCTATGCTATGGGCAGATGTATTGTTGCTATGGGATAGTTTATAATTTTCATAATCATATGATACATTCTGGTGTAGTTGATACACTACAACCAACTAAAGTAATAACTATGTTGGATTATTCTGATCATACTAGATTAGATGCTAGTTTGTCATATCCATTATGTTTGTCCCATTAGTTGTTTCCTAGTTGTACTACTGATTTTTGCTTCACTTATATTTGCAATTTGAGTTGCATCTTACATATTAGACATATAATTGATAAATTTTGTGTCCATCCATCTCTTGTTTATAACTATCAGAGTAGCGCAGTTGAAGCATGGTTTAAACCTGTTTTGTTTTCACATCTTATGGATTGGTTTGACCTTGCTTGTCACAAATTTGATCATCGATCTTCTCCGAGGACACTTGATTTAATACTGAACAATAAGAATTTCTACATATTTGTTTCTCCTCATGATCACGATTATATGAGCTTTACTTACACTTGCAATTATGATTGCTTATTGCTAAGATATTCTCTGTTCCATTATGACAAGTATGTGTTATATATTTGCTATCTCAGTTCCATTTTATCATTTGGGAACGATCATAGTAATATCTTGAAAGAAAATAACTTGCTACATATGTTCAATCATTTTGATATAACCTCCAACTATGGTAATGATTTTAGGTCAAATCGCTTGTTGCATGATTATTTATCTAAACAAGTTGTGGCCAAAATTTATGTTACAACAATATTTTGTTTACCAATGTTGGGATGGTTTAATGACGAGCATTTCCATGTAACTATTATGCATAAGGGTTTAACTTATATATGCAAACCGAGTTGCAATAGTTTCATGCGTTATACTATTTATGATGATTCTTTTGGTTTTCATAACACAAGAAAATTACCCTCATATAAATGTCTCATATGTGCATCAGCTAAGGAAATAAAAATGGACGACATATACATATATCACGCGTGTACCTTGTCTCTTTTGTTATCCCTGTTTCAGAAGAAACAGCGCCGAGGACGACTTATCTTTCATGAAAGGTTTCGGGCCCCTGGATACCATGGTATCCTGCCCCGTCTGCTACAGCCCGGCCCAACAAGCGTCTCCGGAAGGTGGTTAGGTACACTCCCTCTTCTGAAGGGCTCTCTACCTTAGCCACGAATCGACTTGAGGCCCGGGAGTCGGGGCCTCGCGACTTCTCCTTTGAGAGGAACTCTACCCCGCCATTCCGTTCCTCTCGAAGGGATTTACCTACTCGGTGGGAGACATGGCATGTGCTGCTGACGGTTGCGCCTCCGTGCGCTGATGGAGGCCGCGTAGAGGCGCAGGCTCACTTTGTCCTCAATGGACATTCGGGTGTATAAACACCAGGGGACAACTGCCCAGGCCGAAGGGCCACCCCAAGATTGCATCTTTGGTGCAAGAAGACCAAGTCCGCGCTACAAGACAGAGGTGGCGTCACTGGGAGCCCCCACCGTGACGCCATGGACGGTGGAGCTATCCTCGATGACCAAGACCGCGCAGGAGGCATAGAATTACGGGACGCTCCTCTCTTTGGCACCTTGTGGGAACCATTTCCCGCCAAATGAGCGGGAAAGAGGTCCAAACGCCAGTATAAAAAGTGCACCTCCAGCCCTTGTAGAAAGGAGAGCTCGAATCACCGTAGAGCCCGAGTAGTCTGTTCCGAGGACAAGCTCGCATTTGTACTGTAATCACCGCAGTGCAATCCATCAGACAAGCAGGAATAGGATTTTACACCACACTGGTGGCCTGAACCTGGGTAAACTCTCCGTGTCACCATTGTTGTCGTGCTCAAGCTTCCCTCTCGAAGCCTCCTCAAGAGGCGAAGCAAGTGTGTTCCCCCAGTGTTTGAACCTCTGGAAGCTATCCTGTCTAGGACAGACGAGATTTCTCCGACATTTGGCGCGCCAGGTAGGGGGCTAAGGCACTCCTTCGCTTCCTCGTTGCCATGGCCCCTGCCGCCCGGACCAGCCCGCGCCTCACCCGCTCCGAGCGCGCCCGCCGCCGGGACAGGTCGATCCAACTGACAACAACAACGACAACGACGCGATGCGGCGCAACACCGCTGGCGTGGAGGGCAAACACGACGCTGAGGAGGAAGCTTCCTCCCACACGCCGCAAGAAGACACACCTGTGTCTCGGCATCCGCCCCCACCGCCGTCTGGAAGGCAGGGACGCCTGGAGCAACCTACTCCTGCAGTAGCTCTGCTGCTGTTCTGGGAGCTGCTAACGCACCCGCCCGCACCTAAAGGACACGCCGCATGGCTCGCCCGCCTCCAGGAGCTCTCCACCATCGCAAATGTCCCCCCACGGGAGCCGCGGGGAGGCGATGCTGGTCAACGTAGGAGCACCGCAGCCCATGACGCGCCGCCTCCTTCTCATGGTGTAACCTCGCCGATGCAAGGCGATCCCTGCACCAAGTTCCATGACAAGGCACCCACCACTAAGGTGCCCGAGAAGAGCAGCAACAACTGCCAGATATTGCGCACTCCACCGGACGCGCACGTGCAGATCGAACGCTGCCATGAACAAGAGCGACACACCATCCTCGACCTCTCCAAAGCCGGCCACGCCAACCGCCTGGCGGACCTCGACGCGCGTGCCACACTCTATGTCGGCGGCACCCTCGCGTTCACCAAGCAACTTCACATGGTCTCCTGGCCGCCGAAGTTCAACCTGACGGTGCCATCTCGCTACGACGACACTACCCCTTCCCTCGACTTCCTGCAGCTCTACTGCCTCAGTGTAGGAGCTGCAAAGGGGGACGACAAGTGCATGGCAAACTGCTGCCCGTGGCCCTCAAGGGACCTGCCCTCGTCTGGCTCATGAATCTTCCGGAGGGCTCTATCGGGTCGTCTGAGGAGTTGCCCTCCACTTCATCGCCAACTTCAAAGGTTCCTACGAGCGCCCCCACTACTACAACGACCTCTGCGGCATACGCCAGCGCCCCGGTGAAACGCTTCGCCAGTACCTGCAACGCTTCAGTTAGACATGCAAAAAGATCGCCCGCATCGCTCATGCGAACGTCATCTCCGCCTTCAGGGAAGGGGTCACCAACGAGCGCATGCTCGAAGAGCTCGACATCAGGGACGACCTCACCGCCGTCGTCGAGTTTGTGGACATGGCCGAAGGTGCGCTAAGGCTGAGGAGGGACCCCTCTGCAGACACAGCACGCCTGCCGACGATTCCCAACCATTGGCCCCCAAGACAAAGACCAAGGCACGAAGCGACGATGCGAATGCCAAACAGAAAGCTACGGTCGTTCTGGCTGCCGAGCCAGAACGCGAGCAAGGCCGCAGCGACGCCACACCCGTGGCGGACAACCGCCCTTTCTGAGTTCCACAGAATACACTCACACGCCACAACGAACTTTTTCCAGCTAGAGAGGATGCGGGGAGACCGCCTCATGAGGGGTGGCCAGGAGGGCTACCCTCGAGGCGGCGGCTGGCGCAGTCCTGGGCGAGGGGGAGGCAGCGTTGGAGGGAGATGGGAGGAGCGCGGCCCAAACCAGTACAACGGGTACGACAACTACAATACGGACGACTACAACAACGGTGGCTACCAGCCGCCCCCACAGCAGCCATCCTCGCAGCAGCTGCAGCGTCCCAACACCAAATACAGTCCCAATCTTCAACGTTCTGGACGCAGATTCGGACTGCAAAAATATATCTGACTTCAGAAGGCTATAACTTTTGCATACGAGCTCCGAATTGAGTAAATCTTTTTTTATTGGAAAAAAGTCTTTTGCACTTTCCACCAAAATTTGCCTCGCCTCAAAATTTGTTCCGAGCAAAAAAATTATGACCAAAACAGTCCAACCCTGTAGCTGAAACTGAGGCAGGAATCCAGGAAAACGGAGTCGCGCCACCTCTAATTGGCCCCAAAGGCTTTGTACGAATTAGGATTGGGTTTTTGATGCCTTGGGACATTTTTCCACCTCCTTGAACGCCACCCAAGACTCCTCCGTATATACCCTTCATAGGTCTCAGTTTAGACTTGAATTTTGTTTAGCTAAAATACTGGTAGCGAATTGCCGCCTCTTTGTGTACTGGATTAGTGCTCAACAGACTGATCTAGACCGCTTAATGGAATCCCACCTTTTCATTAAATCTTCTTTCTATCTACAATTTCATATTGCAATATTTGTTGTTACTTGTTCCTCGATTGAAGGTAGAACTAGACCTTTTGGTCAGGCTGATCGTGCATCCGCAAGATCGGTAACTCCAGGAGATTGGTTTAGCGATTGCATTGGCGTTGCGTACGTGTGCGTAGTAGTCAGATTGCGAAGGTCAAACTCAACCATAAATCGATGTATCTATCTCATCGAAAGATCGGACTACCTTTGCCATGTCAGCATCTCCTGGGAGGCGACGGCCCTTCTCGGCCAAAGTAGTGACCAATTCCATTGTGTCCGCAGATACCGTAGCGGGAGGCGTTCTGCTTTGCCCTTTTTTTAGTCACAGATCCGAAGTTGGTGGGTGGAGGGAGCTCGTCGAGTTCGCCATCGTCGCCGTTCAGGTCCTCGTCCTCGGGTGGCGGGGATTTCGATGGTTTCTCATCGGTCTCTTCCTCACCTTCGTCTCTGTCTTCTTTCCAGTCGCGTCAATGTCAGTCGCGTCCGTCGCCTTGGGCGGGTCAGTTATCTCATCTTCGTAGACACTCGTCTGGCCATAGCAACGAAGTAGATATTAGGGTTGGCCGGGTAAAATTACTCGAGGCTTGCTTCTTCAAGTGAGAGTAGCAGAAACTCCGGTATGATTGAATCCTCCGACTGAACCCGAGGGGAATCTTCCAGACGTAGTACTCCTGCGCGACTCACGCGGAAGCTCAAGTCACCGATCTTGATATCGATGGTTTTGTCGAGGTATTCGAACGTCGGGCGCGATGCCGGCGAGTGCTTGGTGAAATCGATGGACTCTAAGCGGATCGAGTCCGCCCAGATCGCTGATTCACAGCCTGACGGTGATGAAGCCGAAGAAGTCGTGGACCCAACGCCTCAGTTTCCCACAAATGGCGCCAATGAAGAGGGGTGACCTCAACAATCCCCATGGTAGACCCGGGGTTTCGTGAAGGAAAAGCCGCCGGTGGACTACTCGACTCGACGAGTTGCTGCACGCCGGATTTTATTCTGATGAGGTGAAAGGTATCAATTACAGGGTGCTGTTTACAGATTGAATCTGGCGTAACTCTGAATCTAGGGTTGTCTGTCTCGTTCGTGACCCCCTCCCGTGCTTTATATAAGTAGCCGGGTCCAGGGGCCGTACATGAGATAGACTCGATTCTGAGTCAGTTATTACTCTTTTCTATTCTTGTTATCCAAATATTTCCATGTTCTGCTCCTGCGCAAGCTTCTTTCGTGGGCCTCCATGCCGCTACTCGAGGATCCCACCAAGGCATCCCCTTATTGGGCTGCACTGGGTACACCCATTGTGGGGAGTCTCTCGGGTACCCCCACCTTATTGATGTTGCTAACTTTGTCTATATATATGCTCGAAATGGTTGACACTTTTTTTTTTTGCACCCGATGTGTCTTCTCAAGTACTTTATGGTAGTTTCTCAATGTGTTTGCTCCAATGTCTAGCCATAGTTAATTTGTTCTCCCACTGTTAATTTGCTGGAATGTACTGCTAGAGTTTTGTACCCGATTTGTTTGTCTTTTCTGACCAGTGTATATATTCGACTAATCAGGCAAGTAGGACTAATTATCGATTAAAATCTAGTTGCCCAACGACTTATAATTTCGTTACTTTGCTCTTATCGATCGATTGAGACATTATTTTATACTCGATATGTTCACCTTTTAACCGATTGACATTGTTATTCACGCACTCAATCTGTTAGTTCAAATTGATTGGCATTGTAGATTACGCTCGATCGATCGGTTCTCTTAAATACACATTACCTTGTTTGCATTCAATATTTGTACACTTACTTGTCCGTTGTAATACTTTTAATTTTCCGGGCCATGCACTATTTGCACTCAGTATCCTTTGATGTCATTTTTTCATTACGATACGTCCATTTTGCATCGGTATTTTATATCATATAATTTGCTCTTATCCACTGATATATTTCACATTAGAGTGCATTAATAATATTGTTTATCTTATTTCGCATGTTTATAATTAAGCAAAGGTATACGGAGGCATGAAACAGAAGAACAAAAAAACACCGAAAAGATATCCAATTTCCAGCGCTTAGAAAAATTAAATAAAAATACCAAAATCAAGGAATAAGTACTGAAATTTAGGCGAGTGGGCAAGCTCATCTGGCCACAATTTACCACACTCCGTATCACTTTTTCATTGAGGGTTTCCCACATATCACATCACATCGGGCCGGCGGACGCGACCCTCTTTCCTCACCGCTTCCCCCACCGCTTTCAGGTTTTGAGAGTCCCTCGTGAGGGCCCGGCGAGCTCTTGCTCGTTCTCCGGCGGCGTTGCCGGCCGACGGCGAGGGAGATGCTGCGCGCGGGGTGTACAGAGTAGATGTAGGATTCCTTTTCCTGTTGTTGTTGCTTTGATAGTGTGGGTCGGCTTCTTGTCGACGAGCAAGAGCTCGTGCGTGCATCCGAGCAGCACAAACGAGCCTCGGGCCATGGCGATTTCTCTGGCGAAACTCCGGTGGGCGGAGAAGCTGGAGGCAACGCATGGCGATTCCTCCCTCTCTCATAAGCTCGATGCCTGGCTTCTGGCTCTGGAAGTTAGGGTGTGCCACGCTGCATCTGGATGGTCTCGGGTGGAGCTGCTTCTTCTGGCCGGCCGTGGAGGCGAGGAGTGGAGGCAGCGGCGCTGTGAGATCTCTTCTTGTTTTGCAGGGTGGTGGTTACCGAAGCTGCACTGCTGCGCGTATCACACGGCGACGAAGTCCGTCGATGTGCCCTTCGGTCGTAGTGGCGGCCCATATTTCTCCTCCTCGTCGGAGGTCACCCAAGCCATGTCCCGGAGCTCGTTGTGGAGAGGAGGGCAAGTGGTTTGTCCCCGCCTTGCTCTTTGCAACCGGCGGCATGAGCTTCTCGCTGGTTTTGGAGAGTGCCCGAGCAGCATGCTCTCGTACCTTGGCATCCGAGCCTCGAGGTCGCCGGCGTCTGGGAGCAGAGAAGACCAAGGACCCGATTGCGTTCCCAAATTTTGTTCTAGGGTCTTTTCTGTATCTGTTCTGTACTTATCTTCAAATCGTAGGTTTCTCAGGGTGAGTGATGTAAAAAGGACAGTACCTTCTTTGTACCTGCTCCCTAAGGTTCTATAAATGCAGCATCTGGGTCCTCAGACCCCTCTCTTGTTCAAAAAAAACATATCACATCACATCCAAGGCCGTTGACGAAAATATACTGAAATTTAGGCGTGGCCGCATAGGCGACCCATCATCAAAGTGAGCCGCCTATTGGGTTTTCCAGCAAGACCAGCACATCCGCTTCGTCATCATTCACGGCCCAACCCACCAGCACTTCAGCTCCTCACTCTCTCCTGACTTTGTGTCGCCGTCGAGATGCTCCGGAGCCCAGCCGCCGCACTGCTCCGCCGCCTGGCCCCTTGCCTCTCCGGCGGCGCTGTGGGCGCCGGCTCTATGCGTAGGACGCTCCCTCCTCACATAGCCCCCTCTGTCCTCGCCCGCTTCTTGTCCACGCCGACCTCTTCGCCGCCACCGTCCTCCGTCGGCGCACGCGATGACGAGGCGGAGGACGACGAGCTCCAGGGAGCATCCGTAAATTCCGGCGCTAGGCTCAGTATCTCTGTGGACCGCTCCGGCCTCTACAGCCCCCCAGGTTTCACCCCTCTTGCTATCTGACTCTCTCACACACAAACGTTCGCACAAATACGCGCACGCACGTTTTTTGTGTAGGGTAGCTGATATTTCAGGTTTGGTTTATGCGGCAGAGCACTCGCACGAGCCGTCGTCGGACTCTGAGCTTGTCAAGCACCTTAAGAGCATCATAAAGGTGTGGATGGTTTCCCATCTATTTATTAGTCTTTAGCTCTGTCGGTTGCAACTTGGCAATGTGGAAATGTGATTCGGTTTATGTGTTGTCATGGGAAGGTTAGTTCCGCAGTGGGCCGATCAGCTTAGCCGAGTACATGGAGGAGGTGCTTACAAACCCGCAATCTGGGTACTACATGAATCGCGACGTGTTCGGAGAGTCCGGGGATTTTATCACCTCACCGGAAGTCAGCCAGATGTTTGGAGAGGTAGTGCTCACTAGTTGCCAGTTGATTGATTTACCAGCATTACTAGGAATTTAGGAGAATGCCATACAGTGAGGGCTTGGCAATCTTATGCCTGTGAGATAATAGCAATTAATGTCGTGCTGCTTTGCCTCAGCTGATTGGTGTGTGGACAATGTGCCTGTGGGAGCAAATGGGACAACCAGAGAAGGTGAATTTGATTGAGCTTGGCCCAGGACGAGGAACTCTCTTGGCGGATTTACTTCGTGTAAGCCTTCTTGCTTGTCTCTCCTCCCTAGAATTTCTACTGTTATGTTTTTTAATGGTTATGTCCATTTCAACAGGGCTCAGCAAAGTTTATTAATTTTACTAAGGCACTCAACATTAACCTGGTAGAATGTAGCCCTACACTGCAAAAGGTGCAGTACAATACTCTGAAATGTGAAGATGAACCTGTTGGTGATGAAAAAAGGACAGTTAGCAAGCTCTGTGGAGCCCCTGTTCATTGGCATGCCTCCCTCGAACAGGTTCCTTCAGGATGTATGGGGCTCTTTCACCTATGAATTTCATGTTTCTTAGTTAACCTCTATAATACTCCCTCCGCTCCATATTAGATGACTTTCAAATGGATGTATCTAGAACTAAAAAATGTCTAGATACATCCATTTGGATGTCATCTAATATGGAACGGAGGGAGTATAACTGTTATCATTATACGTTGTATAAGAAACTTTTACATTTTCATTCATCACTAAGTGTACCACGAGATTAGAGGAAATGGTATGCACGATTCTTATATCATGGTACAGAATATGGTAAGTGCGTAATAATGTGCATCAAAGAATTTTGAATCTATGCAGCCTGCAATCCGAACTGAGGACTAATTTTAGGAGCTAGATCACTCTCGAGAGATCGTGACCCTTTGTCCTGCCCATTGTAGCTTGTGTGTCGCCCAGGGCATAAGGGGCTTAACACCGTCGGTGGTTCCACACTCATAGTGGCAACTAAACACGAGGTGTGCGCTTGTTGCGAGACTTAACCCAACACCTTATGGTACGAGCTGAGGACATCCATGCACCACCTGTGCACACGCTCTGTAGGACAGCCCTCTCTTTCAAGAGGATTCACACATGTCAAGTGCTGGTAAGGTCCTTTGGAAGGAGACACGGTAGCTACTTTAGTCAACTTGCTAATGATGTGTGAGCTGCTGGTCTGAAGACCCCTTGTCTTAGCTGTTAAGATTGTTCATTTCTGAAGCCAGTTTGTTTATGCTGGTCTTCAAAAATTTGTGTTCTGTAGTAACTTTGGATCGTTTGGCCTGGTGGTCAGACATTTGTAGCATGTAGTTTCATTAATGAAGCCAGGAGCACTTCATCGGAAAAAAAACTTGGTAATTATCTTGCTAATTAGCTGGATGATCTCCAAGCACCTATGCTGCCATTGCTTACTTACTAGTATAGATACTTTAATATATGTAAATGCTTAAATAGTTGATCTGCTGATGCTTCTAATCTTCCGTTTGGACTTCTATATTGTTAATCCATAATTTTTTGGTTTATTCCGAAACTGGCTTGCCTTCATTTATCTTCAAGTTGTTTTTCTTTCAAACATCTTGAATGGGGTTTCTCATGTTTGCCTTATTTCTGAACTGTCTTTGTCTGCAGTGCCCACCATAATTGTTGCCCATGAATTCTTTGATGCCTTACCAATCCATCAATTTCAGGTTGGTGAGCAAATTTGCTTCAGGTTTTATCCCCCTCACTGATTAATTAGTGTGCAGTCATCACTGAACAACATTCTTTTCCTACAGAAAGGATCACGCGGCTGGTGTGAAAAGATGGTTGATCTCGCAGAAGACTCATCGTAGGTTTTACAAATTGTAGTGGAGTGTTGTTAACCTTAAGGGGGTGCCTAATTCTTACTGTCTTGCAGGTTTCGCTTTGTTCTATCTCCGCAGCCTACAGCATCTTTAATTTTCCTCTCCAAGCGTTGCCAATGGGCTAGTTCTGAGGAACTTGAAAAGGTTCAGCAAATTGAAGTCTGCCCGAAAGCAATGGAGATCACCGAACAGATCGCAGATAGAATTAGTTCGGATGGCGGAGGTGCTCTTATCATTGACTATGGGAAAACCGGAATAGTTTCTGATAGTCTTCAGGTTTGGATTTTTAAATTGTTTTACTAAACCTAAGATGAACTCAAGAGGTTGTTAACTGCCGAGTGTGTACAATGCTCCAGGCAATCCTGCTGCTTTTGTGCCTTTCTAATATAAATAAATTAATAAAATAAACTAGCTAGTATTTGATGCACACTCTCTTGAAATAATGGCCTGGGAATTAAGAAAATAAATAATTTATGCAGGCAATCCGCAAACACAAGTTTGTCCACATATTAGATGACCCTGGCTCTGCTGATCTCAGTGCCTATGTTGATTTTTCTGCGATCAAGCACTCTGCCGAGGAAGTTTCAGGTTTGCAAAATATTTGGAACTCTTATTGCTTGCTGTCATGCTCGTATTTCTTACTAGGCTTGTGTTGCTATTTCTGCAGATGATATTTCTGTCCATGGACCAATGACTCAATCCCAGTTGTTGGGTTCTCTTGGTATTAACTTCCGGGTGGAATCCCTTTTGCAAAACTGCGACGAGAAGCAGGCTGAGTCTCTAAGAACAGGCTACTGGCGTCTAGTCGGAGATGGAGAAGCCCCATTCTGGGAAGGTCCCGACGACCAGACGCCCATTGGAATGGGCACTAGGTACTTGGCCATGGCCATTGTCAACAAGAAGCAGGGCTCTCCTGTTCCATTCGAGTGAAGCGGTAATATCTTTCCTTGTGTACTCTGTTCAGCAGTGAATAAATAACAAGACAGATCGGTTTAGACAAGCCTCTATTTTCTTGTAATACACACTGGTTGTTGACTTTAAACGTTTATACTCAACTGAATACACATAATTTCTTGGTTGATATATTGTGCTATACTGGTGGCTGCATTCTTGGGGGGACGTTTGTTCGGCAACTTGTCCGTCCAACCAAAAAGCCAGGTCAAATATGCATAGGGATCCACCTTCAAAGTCTCTGTATCCTTGCCAGTCAAGCTGGTGTTTATTCGATACCAACTAACTAGGCATAGTACTAGAACCAAAGCTGTTGTAGAAGAAACCAAATTCCCGAAGACTGATTCTGGTTGCTTTATTTCTTGGATTCTTGTACTGCTTCTTCCTGATCAATTACTAGCAACGCACGTAGTCCATACTAAGGACATCTCCAGCGGGGCTGCTCATTTGCGGACCAAATTGGTCCGCATTTTGTCCATTTGAGCAGCCGTCCGTGGCCGTGTCCGGGCGGATTTGGGCCCTGCACCCAGCGGGGCTGCTCATTTGCTGGCCTCGGTCCGGAAAAAAGTACCAAAATGCCCTAGATAATAACAAATAATATCGGCGCATGCAAAAAGGGCCACGGTTTCAGGCCATGCCGGCCGCGTTCAGGCCATGCCGGCCAAGGTTCGGGCAAGGTTCAGGCGGCCAGGTGAGGCCATGCCAGCCCATGGCCAGAATGTACAAAAGCGACGCCGGCCGCGTGTTCAGGGACGTGTGGTCACTCACCAGGTCGCCGAGGGTGGCGCCACTTTGAGGCCGGGCCATGGCGTGCTCGAAGGAGCCGGTGAACTTGCTGCACTCTTGCGAGATGAGCCCGAACCTCTTTTGGATGGATAGCTCGCTCCGGGTGGTGACCATGGAGTACGGTGGCAGGACGGCCCGCTCTTGGTAGTTCCGGTGCATCCTCCTCCAATAGGCGTTGCCCTTCATCTCGGCCCCGACAATGGTGTTCTGCCCCACCTCCATCCATGTGTCCACGAGGCACTCGTCCTCCGCCTCCGTGAACCCAACGCCCCGCTTGACGGTCCTCTTGGCGGCCTTGGCCTGCTGGGTCAGCTCGTCCATAAACATGGGCATGTCGTCGATGTGGGGCACGTCGTCGACGGGGACCTCCTCCTCTTCCTCGTACAGCTCGTCCCCGGGGTGGACGTACCTCGCCTGGCCGTCCTCGCCTATCATGTTCGACATGAGCCCCTCGACCTCCTCCGTTGTCATCTCCGTGGGCTGCGTCTCCATGTCCTGCATTTCCTCGAACAGGTTGCGGGGCACCGGGCGAACGGACGGCGGGGGGCGCCCAGCGGCTTTGCTCGACGGGGCAGTCGACATGCAGGACACGGGCGCCGTGTTCAGGTCGATGGAGACCCTGGCCGGCGAGGAGTCCTCCATGTCCACCGAGAAGAAGGGGGGCGGCGTCGGGTCACGGCCTGGCAAGAAGCCGTATGCCGGCGCGGGCGATTCCGTCGTCGGCCGCGCGCTCTGGAGGGTGCTCCGCGGCCTGGCCGCCGAGGCATTCGAGCTGCAGGCTTGCACCGGAGTCGCGTTCATGGTGGGTGCCGGCTGCAGGCCCAGCATGATTATGGCCGCCTGCGCCGCCATCTGGGCGAGCTTTTTCTGCTCGTCCTCCTTCGGGTGCGGCGGCGCCTCCTTCGCCCTCCTCCTCCGGTCCGCTCTCTTCGCCGATTGCTCCGCCGTCCGCGCCAGCTCGGCCGCGTCCTTCGTCTTCTTCACCTTCGGCTTCTGCGGCGGCAGCGCGGGCCTGGTTCGGGCCGGGACCAGCTGGTCCAGGGTCACGGAGGTGTAGATGGCGGCGGCGGTGGCGGTGGCCGTGGCGGTGGCGGCGGCGGCTCCTTCTGCGTCGGCCATGGCTAGGGCAGCGGAGTGGGTGAGGGGTGGGAGAGGAAAGGGCAAATGTTCTCAGTTTTTGTGTGGGCCACGACGGGGGGTTCGGGACACAAATTGCTGTCCCAACGTGTCCGGAGGATGCTCAAAACTGGACCAAATTTGGGTCAGATTTTGAGCATCCGGGGACAAAAAAACGGACCGCTGTCCGTATGAGCAGCGCCGCTGGGGCCTGGTTTTGGCCCAGGCTGCTCAAATCAGGCCGGTCCGGGCCAAATGAGCAGCCCCGCTGGAGATGTCCTAACCAGGAGCATTAGAAGCATACGCAATTGATCTCTTCAACAAGGCAGCAACGGTGGGGAATCCTTGGACGTCAGGTGAAAAGGTTGGCAGGGGTGGAAAAAGCGACAATTATTGACAATGAATCGGGATGGAAAACCGAAGGTATTCCATTCAGTTGCTAGTTATGGTCTTGACACTAAACACACCGAGGCCTGCTGTAGAATAGAATAAGATTCCCAGAGACCGCTCACTGCACGGTCGTATATTGCTCCTGGTTCTCGACCCACTACTTTTTCTTTTTCCTTGTTGAATATCTGATTAGCGAGTAGCTGCAATAGCTGGTAATGTACCCAGTCTCCTCGAAGAACATCTAGTCAGTGCTACGTAATAGGTGATCTCTTCAAACCAACAACCCATCAGGATCCATCGACAAAGGGGACCGCCGCGAGGTCGGTAAAGATGTTTTCCTTTTATAGGCAAAGATGCTAGAAAGCAACATTGACAATTATGCTTGAAACATGCTTCGTCCCGCTATATTAATATAGCAACCAACTGATACAGCTGAGAGGTTATTGCTGGGGCAAACAACATAAATCATGCCCAAAAGAAACGGAAAAGAACAACGAAAAGAAAACAATACCGACATCGGCGGATCGACGAAAACAGAAAAGACTTCCAACCACTCTGTCCTCCGTAGAATATCCACCATGTTCCTAGCAAACCGAATCGCCCCGTACCAAACAACACCTCCAAGAAGGGAGTGATGATAACATAGTTGTTGACGGGACGGTTCCAATGGTTTCCCTGGAACGTGTCCTAGGGTTTCCCCCGGTACGCCGGGGGATGGGAAAGAGGTACCCCCACGTCCTTCAGGAAGGATGGTGTCACCGCGTCAGTGTCGAGCCGATAGGGATTTCTCCGGATCTCCAAAAAAACCACACCCCCAGACGCGTCGTACGGCACCACCAATCTTGCCGGACAGTGCATGCGCCCCATGGTCTTGCAATCATCTCTCTCGTCTCACCGTGGCCCATGTCACGAGGCCGGTAGAGCGAGTAGAAGGCCCCCAACGAGGGTCAGCGTTATGTACAATGGCACGCGGAAGGGACCTACCTCCACCGCTGGAAGGCAGTAGACGACCGGATGCATCAATAGAGCAAACCAAGCCGTTAGGCCTGACCGAGCCCAAAGAGGCCCATACAGCTCCGCCGCCCCACTACACAGGCCACTGCTCCTCCGTCCACTGATGGTGCCGCCACCACGCCTAGGCGGGCCACCCAAGCCCAAATGGGGCCCACTAGGACGATGTCGGCCGCACACCGGTGATCGGCCGGCCGCACGCAGGCTACCACGGCACCCTCGCCGCCAAATAACCACACCACCGCCACCATAGCCACCCGCATCAAGCCGGGCCGAAAGCAGGCCGAGGAGCATCGTCGGGCGTCGTGCCGCCAGTGACAAACGTTGTAGTCTGTACATAACTAGTACTGTATGTAACCTCTGTAATTGTACTGTATACCCATATATATACTAAGAGGCCAGCCCTATTGGGCGTTGTGCAAACCCTACCAATTAAATTAACATGGTATCAGAGCGAAATTAGCTCCGCTTCCGCCTTACACTACTTGGCCGCCGCCCTGCCCTAGAAGTGTCGCCGCCCTTGCCCTCGCAGCGCCGCCGCCTCTCTTTACCTCGGCCGCCGCCCTGCCCCCTACTCTACCGCCGCCATGTCCATGGTTACCACCTACGCCTCTTCCGCCCTCTCTGGTGGCCCGACCGACGCGGTACAGGTGACCATGGCCTCGCGGATCCCCGGCACGCCAATCGCCATCGCCAGCTCCATCACCATCCGGCTCAACGCCGAGAACTACGTCCACTGGCGCACCCAGGTCGTACCGCTTCTCCGGAGCAATCTCATCTACGGCTTCGTTGATGGAACCGTTCCGTGTCCGAGTGCTGAGATCAAGAACCCGACAGCCACGACGACGAACCCTCAAGAGCCAGCCACCATCCCCAACCCACGACATGGTGCTTGGCATCAGCATGAGCGGGCGATCCTCTCCGCCATCGTCTCCTCCCTTACCGAGGGGGTGATCGGGATGGCCATGCTTGAGAACACGTCGTAGGAGGCATGAACGACGCTGGAGTCGAGCTATGCCACATCGTCTACGTCGCGTGTCATGCAGCTTCGTACTGCCCTCTACAAGTGCAAGAAACTAGACAATACATCCACAGTCTACTTCAACGAGGTCAAAGCTCTCGCGGACACCATGGCCTCCGTTGGTCAGCCCCTTCGTCCTAAAGAGTTCAACTCCTACCTCCTTGTCGGCCTTGATGGTGACTATGATGCGCTCGCCGATCGTGTTCGTGCACGGCCACTCACGGACCCCATGCCAATGTGTGACGTGTACGCACAGATGCTGAACGCGGAGCAGCATGTCGAGAACCGACGCGCCGAACTCCGCGCCGACGTTCACCTCGCCAACTACTCGGCGCGCCAAGTCTCTAGTGGAGGCCGTGGCAACCAGCAGCCCGCTGGTGGTGTCCGAGTGGGTCCTACTCCTGGCCGAGCATCTGCGCCCACGCCCATGCCCGCCGGTGGTGGCCGCCCCATCGGTCAGATTTGCACCAAGGTGGGACACATAGCCTCTTGCCGCTTCAAGAGGTTCGAGTGCACCTACCTCAGCGCTGGCAATGATGGGCGCAACATGGAGCATCAGATTACTACCTTCAAACCGCCGAAAGGAGGTGTTGCCTACACCGCGACCAACATCGGGACTACAGCCTCCTACCAGATTGATCCAAACTGGTATCCTGACACCGGTGCGACGGATCACATCACCAACGATCCAAGGAGGGCTTCGTGGAGGTCTTTATAATCTCAATTGTGAGTCCGTGAAACAAGTCTTCAACAGTATTCGGGTGTCACGAGATCAGTGACACTCACGTCTAGGTCATCCGGCCACTTCGATGGTTCAACATATTTTACATCGCCATAAGCTTCCATCGTTGTCAGTTAATAATGTCGCAGTTTGTAATGCCTGTCAGCAGGGCAAGAATTATCAGTTACTGTTTCCTGTATCGAGTCGTGTCGCTACTGCACCTCTTGAGATTATTTATTCTGATTTTTAGGGTCCTGCCCAAACTTCAGTTAGTGGACACCAGTTTTATGTCAGTTTTATCGATGCCTATAGTCGGTTTACGTGACTTTATTTACTTAAGCATAAATCTGATGTGTTCTAAATTTATCTACAATTCCAACATGTTGAAAGTTTGTTAAGTCAAAAAATTATTCATGTCCAGAGTGATTGGGGGTGGTGAGTATATTAAGTTGAACAAATTCTTCTCCGATATTGGTATATCTCATCGTGATCGTGACCAACATGCATGTTAACAAAACGGTATTGCTGAATGCAAACATCGCCATGTAGTAGAGACTGGCTTAACTCTTTTAGCGCATGCCTCCGTTCCCTATATTTTTGGAGTGATGCTTTTTCCACGGCGTGTTTCCTCATTAATCGCCCCCACACATGTTATTCATATGCAGACTCCTCTTGAACGCCTACTACGAGTAACACCCGACTACACTTTTCTAAAGGCTTTTGGGTGTGCGTGTTGGCCACACCTCCGTCCCTACAATAATCGTAAACTTGAGTTTCGATCTAAACAATGCGTATTCCTTGGTTACGGCTCCATCCATAAAGGTTACAAATACTTACATATTCCTACCAGCAGAGTTTATATCTCTCGCGATGTTGTGTTTGATGAGACGGTTTTCCCTTTCTCTCAACTCGCATCTCCACCCTCACCACCCACATCATCCATTACTCCATTGCATTCTGGACAATTTGTTGATGTTGCACATTGCCCTACATTGTTAGCTAACCATGGTGCAGAACAATGCCGTGGTGCTTGCCTTGAGATACTCGACGAGTCGCTGCCAGCTTGTCACATCAATCATGCGACGATCGATGTCGCATGACTGCATGGCTCGGAGGCCTCCCATGCAGCTGGGGCTCTCGACACCAACCCACTCACGTCGTCATGCGCCGCGAGCAGCGCATCGCCTGGTGCGACCGCCAGCGGGCCGTCCACGCCGCGCTCGGCTCCATTGTCGCGCGATACGCCGGACAGCTACACGACACCCACGTCCCCAACCTCGCCTACGTCCGTGTCTTCGTCCCTGGCCTCGCCCACGTCTGCGTCTTCGGCCCGGTCCGCGTCGCCGGACTCACCACAAACCGCGACATCGGCGGCTGATACTTCTCCGTCGCCCATCGTGGTGGTACCTGCATCTCGGCCCGGTACGGTCACTCTGCTACAGTTGGCATTCGTCAGCCCCTGAACCGCACTGATGGCACCGTTGCATGGAGTGTTACTCGTGCTAATGATCCTCAATTACTGTATACTGAACCAGGTGGCTACTGAGCAACTCTTTCATCTCCTCATTGGCGTGCTACAATGGGGACCGAGTTTACTGCTCTTCAGAACAACCGCACATGGCGTCTTGTTCCTCCCCGGTCTAGTGTGAATATTATTGATTGCAAGTGGGTCTTGAAAGTTAAGAAGAAGGTTGATGGTTCTATTCGGAGATACAAGGCACGTCTTGTGGCTAAAGGGTTCAAACGACGACATGACTTTGATTATGAGGATACATTCTCTCTTGTTGTTAAACCTGTTACCATCCGCATGTTGTGATAAGGGGTAGCCCGATCTTCTCAAAGAGCAACACAAATAGATATGATAACTAGTGATTCACTAAGATCTCTCCTGGATGATTCCTGATTGCCAATGCAACAACCTTCAAAATCTATGGATATTCTCAACTACACACTCTTGGACAAGTAATCCACCGAGTACAATTGGTTCTGTATCTTCTAATTCCCAATGGAATACTAGATAACACGTAGAATTTGCAAGGGGTTCTTTACTTCAAGATGAAAGCTTACAAAGCAATACAATCTAGAGGCTAAGGGGTATTTTTCTTAAACGTAGTCTAACCTAATTGTGGCGCAGGGGCCAACTATTTATGAGGAGGTAGGGGTGCGGCCAAGAGGTGGGACGCACCTCCTCCTATCTATTTTCTACTTGGACTCTAATCCAATTTAAAAGATACAAACCGAACTCATGAGAGTCCAGCCCAAATAAGGACTCGTAGGCCCTGTTTCGCTAAACAACTAGGACTCTCCTAGCGCGTCCACACGGTGTGGTGCGCCGCCTTCTATTTTTTCATGCATTTATCCTTTGTTTTCCAGTAGCTCCCTCTTGTTTTCCAGCTTGTAACTTACGTTTTCCAGCAGCTTCTTCTTATCTTCCAGCATGTACTTGTTGTTTTCCAGCTTGTTCTTGTTGTTTTCCAGCTCCTCTTGATGCTCTCCTCCATTCATGTTTGTGTTATCAATAACCCTGATCATACATAAATGCATAGACTTAGGTAGTATAAAATTCTCATAATCACAAACATCAAATTCTATTAAGAGTGAGTTCACTTGTTGTTCTAATAACTTGGTTCTTGATCTTGTCATAGGTTTAAGTCTCACTCCATTAGTATTATCTGGAGCATCAACATCATCATGTGTGTGTATTGGTGAAGAGCTAGGGATGTCATCATCATCATCCCTCCCCTTTAAAGGCGTCGAGCTCGACGCATCAAGGTCATCTCCATAATATGGTGTCAAATCAGCAACATTGAAGGAATTGCTAACACCAAACTCCTCAGTTGGAAGATCTATCATGTATGCATTATCATTGATTCGGCCAAGAACTTTATATGGACCAGCACCTCGTGGCATCAACTTGGACTTGCGCAATGTTGGGAATCTATCCTTGGGAAAATGCACCCAAACCATGTCACCAGCCCGAAATATCGTCCCTTTTCTTTTCTTGTTCATGCGTTCAGCCACATGTTGTCCCTTCTTCTCTATAGCCATCTTGGTCTTCTCATCTATCTTCTTTAGGAAATCAGCACGCTTCGAGGCCTCCATCTTAACTCTCTCATGTATGGGAAGCGGCATCAAATCTAGTGGAGTAATGGGTTTGAAACCATACACCACCTCAAACGGGCATAGCTGCGTAGTGGAATGTACATCCCTGTTACAAGAAAACTCAACATGAGGCAAACACTCCTCCCACTCCCGCAGATTATTTTTTATCATGGTTCACAACAATTGTGATAATGTGCGATTCACCACCTCCGTTTGTCCATTAGTTTGGGGGTGACAAGTAGTTGAAAACAGAAAATTTGTCCCCAGCTTTCCCAAAGTGTCTTCCAGAAATAGCTCATGAACTTCACATCTCGATCAGAAACAATAGTCTTGGGTACTCCATGTAATCTCACTATGTCACTAAAAAACAGATTAGCAATATGCGACGCATCGTCGCTCTTGTGGCATGCAATAAAGTTTGACATCTTGGAAAATCTATTTACTACCACAAATATTGAATCATGTCCCCTCTTAGTTCTTGGTAATCCTAGCACAAAGTCCATACTAATATCCGCCCATGGTGTAGTAGGTGCAGGAAGAGGTGTATACAACCCTTGAGGCTTTAATTTTGATTTTGCTTTATTGCATGTGATGCAACGCTGCAGAAATCTATAGACATCTCGCCTCATATGTGCCCAATAGAAGTTATCAGCTAACATCAGTAATTTTTTCTCATGTCCAAAATGCTCCATCAATCCTCCACTATGAGATTCCTGCAACAATAGCAAACACAAAAAACACCCGGGAACACATAATTTGTTAGCTCGAAATAGAAAGCCATCATGAATATGATATTTATCCCATGCTTTTACACTAGTACACTTAGCAAAATGCATAGAAAACTCAGTATCATCAGCATATAATTCATGTAGACTCTTTAAGCCAGGAACTTGCACATCTAATTTTGCAAGTAGCATGTTCTTTCTAGATAGTGAATCGGCAACCACATTATCCAATCATTTCTTATACTCGATAATATATGGGAAAGGCTCAATGAATTCTACCCATTTAGCATGTCTCTTATTAAGATTAGATTGGCTCTTCAGAAACTTCAATGTCTCATGATCAGAATGTATGATAAATTCTTTTGGCCACAAATAATGTTTCTAAACCTCAAGAACTCTAACAAGCGCATACAACTCTTTATCATAGACAAAATAATTCAGTTGTGCACCATGCAATTTTTCAGGAAAATAAGCAATAGGTTTCTTTTCTTGCATAAGTACTCCTCCAATTCCAATGCCACTAGCATCACATTCAATCTCGAATTGTTTATTGAAATTTGGAAGCATCAACAATGGTGCAGAAATCAATTTATTTACATATCATCAAATGCCATGTCTTGAGAAACATCCCATTTGAAATGAACTCCTTTCTTAGTCAAATCATTCAAAGGTGCAGCAATGGTACTAAAATCTCTAACAAATCTTCTATGAAAACCAGCAAGACCATTAAAACTACGCACTTGACTCACATTCATGGGGGTAGGACAATTTTTAATAGCTTCTATTTTTGAATCATCTACCTCTATCGCATGTCTAGAAACAACATATTCCAGAAATATGACCTTATCCTTACAAAAGGTGTACTTCTCAAGATTACCAAATAATTTGTTTTCTCTAAGCACATGCAAGACTTGTCTAATATGATCAATATGTTCAGATTCATTGTGGCTATATATGAGAATATCATCAAAGTAAACTACCATAAATGTTCCAATAAAGTTTCTCAAAACATGGTTCATAAGTCTCATAAAAGTACTAGGTGCATTGGTTAAACCAAAACGCATCACTAACCATTCATATAAACCAAATTTTGTCTTAAAGGTTGTTTTCCACTTATCCCCCTCTTTCATCCTAATTTGATGATAACCACTACGCAAATCAATCTTAGATAAAACAACAACACCACTTAATTCATCTAGCATATCTTCCAATCTTGGAATAGGATGACGTTAACGAATACTGATGTTGTTTATTGCTCTACAATCTACACACATGCGCCATGTACCATCTTTCTTAGGTACCAAATCACAGGAACATATAGTATTCTAATGTAATTCTTGGGTACAAATATGTCCCTCATTACTTGCTTCATAGTTCTCCATGTCACAATTTCTGGATCACCAACTTATGCCCTCAATTGGGTGATATTATCCCACCACAAAAGAGCATAGCCATCAAACATAGAAGATGCAAGTTTTATTTTTCTATCCTCGGTGTAATCATGCAATCTCCATAGCTTCTATATTTTTAGTTCCCATAACAAATATTCTTCCACACCATCATGATCAAATGTATAAGGAGGGATAGAAAATTTAGGTTTTCCCAAACCATTATCTTCCCTATTGTTTTATGGGACTTGAACTCTTCTAGCAAAGGCATTTCCTCCACGGCCATGGGCGGCATTGCCTCGGTCATGATCAAGATCAGACTCATCATGCACATGTGCACAAGCATTAGGAGGTCTGTGTTGCACAAGAGTAGGCAAATTGGCAATCTGTCTTGTCAAGTTGGTCATGCCTTCTTGCAAAACATCAAGAGATTTTTAGTAGCAGATTGTTCAATTTTCAGATCCATATCCTGTAATTCTTCTCTTAATTTCCCATCATAAGCATCAATTCTTTGCTCAATCCTAGTGGCCACCACATCTCGAAATTTGGTGAACTCGGCCCATGTGACCACATCATCAGCAGCCTTCTTGGTATGCACCTCATCAGCCTTCCTCCCCTGCACATTATCACTAGGAGACTCCATTGATTAATGTGTTAGTGAAATAAAACAAATATAGGTGGTGGTGTTCTCTCTTGCCACTCAATCCAGCAAGATAATGGTGTATCTCACTTCTCCAGAGTGAATAGAAAAATACTTCACCAACAAGTAGGGGCAACTATATGTACCAAGTGTGAGAAGAGAATATCAGGGACCTCAGTTATCACAAGACAATAATCAGGATGTATGGTGGGACTTGGTTGGGATACCTAACAACACCAAAATAACAACTCCAAATAACCGTCAACTTTGATATAAAAATTTACTAGGAAACACGCACACTCTTGGACACAAATGTGGCTTAGCAACTATATTGTAGAATTTGTTGCAAGCACGGGAAAGACACTAGCAAAAGCTCAACTGAAATTAGGCACAAGATTGCTCAAAGTAGTGTCTAAGAATCACCAAATATGTGTCTCAAGCTCCACTAGTAATTAGGCCTCTTTTCTGTTTTCGTTTTCTCTTTTATCTCTTTTTATACCTTTTCCACTGGCCAATGTAGCAACTAGGAGAAATGAAGACAAGCACAAGAATATGACACCAAGATATGATCTCAAAAGAGCAGCATGATGAGCAAAAAGTATGATAGTCTTGTAGGAAAGTTCCTAGTATTTGTGATGTAGAAAGGCAGTGGCTATGGTTCACAAAGAGCAGCAAATAAATCCTAAAGAAAAATGCTTGTTTTTGTGTCGGACAGAGGGGTGTGTTGTGGAGTTGTATAGATCCTTGTGGGTGCGACAGAAATTGACCAAAAACGTTGTCGGGCAGTACTCCGAATAGAACTAGGAACAATACCTGGACTCACGGTAGAAAAAACACAAGGAAATGCTGCCGGGCAAGGAATTCGAGTAGGATTAGAACTTGTTTGCGGCAGGAAAAAGACCAAAACTCTCCCGGATAGAACTCTGAATTGATTCCGAGTAGGAATAGAATTCCACAAGGAAACTTTATGTACATTTTTCATGGCAGCTTTGATGGATCCGAAGCAAACTCTGTGACAGAAAATCACGCAAATATTTGCCTCTCCACGGCAGGAAAATTATCAACTCGTAGTACTCCTTGTATGGTTCGTATTTGAATAGGATTCGGTTGGAAAAATAACTCAGCTCTCAGATTGGAGCTAGTAGGGTTGTTTGGCCGAATTAGATTGGAATAGAAGTACCAACTCGAATAGTAAAAATTAGGAGATCAACTTCAAACCCGTAGCAATGTATGTAGGACTCGGATCAGCAACTAGATCTTGCTTAGGTAACAATGCCAACTCACGATTGTGCAAGGGTTGTGGTTGTTTTCCTAGAAGCAATAGATCCAATCTTAGTATTCTTGCAACTGCAAGATTTTTTTAGCGTGATTTTTTCTGATATTGAGGAACTAGAAGATGAACTCGAAATAGAAACAAGAACCCTAAACCTAAAAACTCAAATACATAAAAATGAAAATAGGGACACAAAATCAACAGAAAACAACAAAAGAAGAAGCAAATTGGTGTTGATCTAGGCCATGGCAAACTCTAATCTCTCTCTTTTTGTGTGGCTTTTTCTGGATAGGAAGAAAACGATCTAAAAACTAGGAAAACAAAATTGCTCAAAGAGGCAACCTGGAAATCTGATACCAAGATGATAAGGGGCGGCCCGATCTTCTCAAAGAGCAACACAAACAGATATGATAACTAGTGATTCACTGAGATCTTTCCTGGATGATTCCTGATTGCCAATGCAACAACCTTCAATCCCTGTGGATATTCTCAACTACATACTCTTGCACAAGTAATCCACCGACTACAAGTGGTTCTGTACCTTCTAATTCCCAATGGAATAGTAGATAACACGCAGAATTCGCAAGGGGTTCTTTACTTCAAGATGAAAGTTTACAGAACAATACAATCTAGAGGCTAAGGAGTATTTTTCTTAAACGTAGTCTAACCTAATTGTGGCGCGACTATTTAATAAGAGGTAGGGGTACGGCCAAGAGGTAAGGCGCACCTCCTCCTATCTGTTTTCTACTTGGACTCCAATCCAATTTAAAAGATACAAACCGAACTCATGAGAGTCCAGCCCAAATAAGGACTCGCAGGCCCTGTTTCCCTAAACTACTAGGACTCTCCTGGCGCATCCACAAGGTGTGGTGCGCCACCTTCTCTTTTTCCATGCATTTCTCCTTTGTTTTCCAGCAGCTCCCTCTTGTTTTCCAGCTTGTAACTTTTGTTTTCCAGCTGCTCCTTCTTGTTTTCTAGCATGTACTTGTTGTTTTTCAGCTTGTTCTTGTTGTTTCCAGCTCCTCTTGATGCTCTCCTCCATTCATGTTTGTGTTATCAATAACCCTGATCATACATAAATGCATAGGCTTAGATAGTATAAAATTCTCATAATCACAAACATCAAATTCTACTATGAGTGAGTTCACCTGTTGTTCTAATAACTTGGTTCTTAATCTTATCATAGGTCCAAGTCTCACTCCATTAGTATTATCTTGAGCAGCAACATCATCATTTGTGTGTATTTATGAAGAGCTAGGGATGTCCTCATCATGTTGTTGTCCATAGCTATGTCTCGGGATTGGTATCTTCCCCAGCTGGACATACAGAATGCATTCTTACATGGTGTTCTCGAGGAGGAAGTTTTCATGCGTCAAACGTATGGATTTGAGGATCCCACATATACCAATCACATCTGTCGACTTGATAAGGCTCTGTATGGGCTGAAGCAAGCGCCTCGTGCCTGGCATGCTCGGTTGAGCTCTGTTCTTGCTACCCTTGGTTTTACAACCTCTACTACTGATACATCTTTGTTCATTCTACACCGACCAGAGACTACTATCTACTTGCTTGTCTATGTGGATGACATTATTGTGGTTAGCTCCTCATCGACTGGTATTGATCGTCTGGTTCATCAGCTCGGTAATATCTTTGCTCTCAAAAATCTTGGTCCTCTTCACTATTTCCTTGGTATTGAGGTTCATACATTGGGTCTAAATCTCTTGATGAGTCAACGCAAATATGCAACCGAGCTTCTGCAGCGTGCTGGGATGACCAAGTGTGCTCCTGTCTCTACACTTATGTCTTCCTCTGACAGACTTTTAGCAACTACTTGTAGACTCTTATCTGCTGAGGACTCCACCAGATACCGCAGTATTGTTGATGGCTTACAGTATCTTACTATGACACGTCTTGACTTGTCTTTTGTGGTGAATAAGGTGTGTCAGTTTCTTCATGCTCCTCGGTGTTTACATTGGTCGGTAGTTAAGCGTATACTCCATTATGCCAAACCTATTTTGTCTAATGGCCTGCTTCCGCGACCTTCTCGTGGTGATCCGGATCTTCTGTCTGCCTTCTGTGATGCTGTTTGGGCTGGCAGCACGATCGACGGGGGGATTTTTCGTCTTCTATGTTGGTAATCTTATTGCCAGGAGTGCCAAAAAACAAGCTACAGTTTCTCGCTCCAGTACATAGTGTGAGTACAAGTCTCTTGCTAATGCTACTGCTGAGTTGATTTGGGTACAAACTCTACTTGGTGAACTTGGAGTATCTCAGCGTCACCCACCTATACTTTGGTGTGACGATATTGGAGCAACGTTCCTTTCTGCCAATCCGGTGTTTCATGCTCGCACTAAACACATGTAGGTTTATTTTTATTTTTTCAGAGAATTAGTATCTCAGAAATTATTTCAGATACGCTTCATCTCCTCCAAGGATCAGCTAGCTGACATTTTCACCAAGTCCCTTCTGTTACCACCGTTTACTTCTTGTAAGCGCAATCTCAACGTTCATGACACGGTTGAGATTGATGGAGTGTGACAAACGTTGTAGTCTGTACATAACTAGTCATGTATGTAACCTTTGTAATTGTACTGTATACCCATATATATATACTAGAGGCCAGTCCTATTTGGTGTTGTGCTAACCCTACCAATTACGTTAACAGCCAGCCCGTACGCATGGGGAAAGACCGGCCGTCGGCGTCGGAGCCGACACCGCACAGGCAGCGCCCAGCGGCCCGACCCGATGGCAGCGGGAGGGAAGGGGAGAGGGGGGGGGGGGACGAAAGGCGGCGGGGCTAGGATTTTCCTATTTGCCCGCGCGGGAGTGAAACAGTGGAGAGCAAGGGGGAAAATGTTTGCCAGCATTGACAATTATTGAAACCCCCATTAATGGAGATGTCAAAACAAGCTGAAGACGGGCTTGAACAGTCGGAACGAAGGAGAAAAAACAAGACACGGGCGGGGTAGACATGCGCATATGCTTATCCTATGCTGAAACATGACGACTTGGCTGTGTACGTACGTGCGCGCACCTAAAACAACATCGCCATCCCCGGAAAAGAGAGAAAAAACGCACCCCTTTTTCCTTTCTCATCCCCGCATAGACAAATGATAACCCGCTGAAATCCAAGCCAAAGTCTCCTTTTTGTTTTTGTTTACGGGCAGATTCGTCCCGCGTTTCCTCGGGACAGGGATCCCGACGTGAAGCTCGGCTTTGGTAGAAAACGGCGTCCCAACCGAAAGCTCTCCGCCTCGGCGGCAGGCAGGGCAGGACAAGGAAGGAAGACGATGGATCACTTTGGTCGTCGTTGCCGAGGCCCACCGGTGTCCCCCTTGTCCCTTGCCGACACACCACCGCCTCAGTGCTCCCCTCCCCGGCAGGGACAGGTCACATCGCCGACGTGCGTGCGTGCGTGCGATGCGACGGCGACAACCCCGCTTTCCAAAAGCGCCGCCACGACACGACGGACTTGTTGCCCAACGACCCTGCCGCCCACTACACTTCCTTGAGACCAAACAGTTGCACGACGCTCCGTATCACACCGCACGTACACACCAAAGATGATCCACACACGTGCAAACACAGAGGGAGACAAATTTTCATTCTTGATTGATTGATAGTACTAACCAACACGGGGGGACACAGCTGCCGCTAGCTACATAAACACATTTGTACAATCATCCAATTCCTTCCTTCCTTCCTTCCTTCTACTACTACTTATAGCTAGTAATAATAATCAAGCTACGACCAAAAGAACAGCATCACCAAATCAAGCGCACTCCTGGATTAATGCTAATACTGTCATGGCACCGGCAGTGGCAAAAGCAACGACTGACAGGGACCAGCACATTGGTTGGATCTTCTTCTTCTTTTTTTTCTTGGGCGGGTGGGTTTCGTTTCGTTTCGGTTAGGTGCTGCTACTACTACTACTTATAGTTCGCCCGGTTGACAAACGCTTCCAGGATGAACGAATTCGGCTTCCTTCCTCGGTTGGTCAGAATCAACAGGTCAGGATGACGCGATGCCGGGCTCCAGCTCCGGCGCGAACCCATGCGGGATCGCGCTCTGATCCTCCCACACCAACCCGACCTCGTACTCCGGAACGTACTCCTGCAAATTCATACTACCACATGAGTTTTGTGTGTTTTTCACAGACTTTCAATTTGCCATGTTCAGATAGCAATGCAAAATGTAATTTACCTCGAGCTTCAGAACTAGCTCCTTGGCGGTAGGAGCTGAGATGACGAGGCGCCGCGCGTCCTCCTTGATGAACCCTTCGCTCACAGCCATGTCGATGAACGACAGGAAGAAATTGTAGAACCCATCCACGTTCAGAAGCCCAATCTGCTCAATATTCAAACACTAAGTCGTTAACCACTACCTAGTAGGGAATACTACTTAGTATATCTGTATATTGAGAAAACAGCAAAAGGGGAGCACTGGCATTAAGATTCACTCAACAGATTTTATTCAGAAAAACAATACGCTAAAGCGGACCAATTCCGCTGCCAGAGGGTCTCGCTGATCCCGGATGACAGTAGTACAACATTTGGTAGAGCCCATCGAGCACAGATAATAGTATTCAGAAATCGAACATTAGTTGGGAGTATTTGATTATTCAAACCGCCCACTTCTCTACAACTCCTGATTCGTGGATCGGTTCTCTACCATGGATGCCAACAATACATTCCTTTTTCAATGAAAATCTGACTGGTGCAGGATCCGTGAGACATCATTCTATTAGCTGTGTTTGAATATTCGGAAAGGGCCAACTCTAGTATCTTACTAGCACTGGCTATTAACAATGGAGATTGCAGATCGCATGCTCCCCAGACTAATGCAACATCCTCAGATGGTAGGCCGCTTAAACTATGGATCAATAATATGGATGGCGAAAAGTTTCTAGACAATCACATGGGATGGGAGCTGGGAGCACCACAATCAAGGCAAGATGTCAGCACAAGATCGCAATGGTTGTAAACGACTTTTTGATCAAACTACTAGTTGCCTAGATTAGCTGCTATTCAGACAAGAAATGGATTCGGAAACACCACACATGATCTTTAGATAATAATTGCGCAATTATGAGCGCTCTTGGCATGATCTTTTTTCATCAAGCTAGTAGTAGTACAAGGAATCGAAATTGGTAGTTACCGGCTTCTTGTGGATTCCCAGTTGGGCCCAGGTGAGGACCTCGAGCAGCTCGTCCAAAGTGCCGTAGCCGCCTGTCGCGCAAGAGAGATATGGTTTCAGAATTTCGCAAGCAAATATATTACTCCCTCCGATCCATATTAATAGGTGCTGAAGTGGATGTATTTAGACATGTTTTATTGCTAGATACATCCACTTCAGCACCTATTAATATGGATCGGAGGGAGTACTACCTCCGTTCCACAATGTAAGCCTTTTTAGCAAGCTAAACTAGCTTGCTAAAAAGGCTTACATTGTGGAATAGAGGGAGTAGTTAACAGGAGATACTGGCAGCAGCTAAGATTGTCGTACCAGGCAACGCGATGAAAGCATCAGAAAACCGAACCATCTCGGCCTTCCTCTCATGCATGCCGGAGACGGCTCGAACTTCCCCAACAGGTTCCCCAGTGACCTGAAAGTTGAAGCAGTGACCAGAATGTTAAGCAGACAGCAGTCTTTAATCTCTTGGGACTTCATTCTAAATAATATCTTCAAAATATTTGAATACCTCTAGTGAATCTAGCAATGCGCGAAAAAAGGTCCTAAAAAAATACTTCTAGTATGTATGTTAAAGGATGTTTTGGATGTAAAGCATAGCACACGAAGCACATCACATGCTCAATGATCACAACACTTGGTTAAAGTACCAGTATGTGAAGCAAGGAAGTACAGAAATCAAATTATTACTGGTCGCAAGTCCGGTAAACTTCCAAGGCAAGGCAAGTGCGCATGCTATGCACTCTAGCTAGCTCGTGGCCTTAAATCCATTTACTCATTGCCGTTGGAAAGGAGCATTAGATTCGTGTGAGGGACATAAATGCGTCGTGTCTCCCCGCGAAACACAAGGCACAGCGAATTGAAAGTTGAGTAGATTGTAGCATGCACCCCAAGCAAAATGGAGGGCCACTTAATGGTACTGTACAAACATGAAGCAGTGGGGGTTTCCAGGAGTAGATGGATGGCTCACCTCTCTGGGCATCAAGGACTTGGGGATGACCCTGCCAAAGATAAGAGAAGAGCAAACAGAAAGACACGTCAGGTTTTAGCATAAAGCAGTCAAACAGTAAGGCCACAGCTTTTTTTCATGGCAAGAAACTGGCAACCCAATGCCCAGACTAGGCACAGCAAACTACAGTACTCCTACTACTATGTGTGTGTGTGGAAAGAAAGAGATGGACCAAATGAGCACTAGACAATAATTAGACCAAAGAAGAAGGAGAAGCAGTAGCGCGTTGCAGCTAGCACTCGGAGAGGCAAGGGCTCATTTGGAGCAAGCAGGCTAGGCGCCTTTCGGAAGCGAGTCCAAAAGGTGGTTCCACTTCCGTGAATGGAACCCAGATGCATTCAAAATGCCTCCCACTGAGAGCAAGGACGGACTGTATCGCCTGCCTACCCAGGGCCAGGGGGCAGGGCCACTGCTCCCCTCCCCTCACCTCTGGTGATCAAGAAAGCAAAGGCTGCCATTTTGATACAAAGAAGGCGCAGGAAGCATGCACGCACAGGAAGACCACTCATCAAACAACTAGTAGCAGTGCAAGCGAGAGAGAGCAATGGACTTACCCAATCACATGGCGTCCTCCATCGTGAACTGCGTGGGAGACCAGGCCCATGAGGCCAATGGAGCCTCCTCCGTAGACCAGGTCGATGCCCCTCTCCACCTGAAACACCAAAATGTGGGATTTCTTTTTAAAAATGACAACACAAAAAGAAGAGAGGCAAAACAAGAAACATTGTTCTTTCGGGGAAGCAAGCGCGGTCACAGCCATCGTTGTCATGGATGACCATGACCCAACCACGAGAGCGGAAATGGCAAACGAACGCGGCAGCTTTTTATCCAACGCCGTGGCGTGCGCGCGCGCGCGCGCGAGGCGTGATCGAGCGGCTATATAGCTTAGCTGTGTGCCACGCCCACATGTACATGGCATGATCATGCAGGAAGCTAGAGCGTGATCCATGCAGTGCGCTGTAGCACCACGACGTGCTACAGCTCAGCAGCAGCAGCAGCAGCAGCTCGTGCCTTGTCATCCCGCGGAACTCGGCCGGGCAAGAACGCGAACATGTGAGGGGCTAGGTGGATACAACGGGGAGAAGAAAGATGGCTACTTTTTTTTTTTGGTTGACGCAAAATTGTAAGGGATAATCCGGCCGGGAGATTAACCAGAAGGGATTTGATTCTTATTAACGCGGCTTTGCACGCGTGGAGGGACCGGAGGGGTTGATTACGTACCAGCTCCTTGCCGAGCTCGACCGCGGCGTCCTGGTAGCTAGCCTTCCGCCCCTTGGCGCTGCCGCAGTAGACGCAGATCCGACGGAACCGGGAGCGCCTCTCGCCGCCGCTGCTCTCCGGGGCTACTACTCCAGCAGCTTCGGCCTTCTTCTCCGCCGTGGCCTCCACTGCCATCGCCTTCGTCGGTGGGGGCTGGCTAGGGAAGGTTCTCGCCGACGAGTTGGAGGCCGGGAGATGATGGTACTTGTTTGGGTAGGTGGGTGCGTAGGCGTAGCGAGAGGGGTAGTAGGCGGGGCGAGGTTGGGAGTGCGGAGACTTGAGTTGAGCCGGATGTTGTGGGGGGAGCCGTCCATTTATAGAGAGCACGCTCGGGACTATGGGATGTGGGAGGTATAGCTCGGTGGGTCCAACATTGTTGGGGTACACGGGGCCCAATACCATTTTTCTTTCTTTGTTGATAAATAGCGGCTTTGCTAAGCTTTCTCATTTAGTTTCCTGGTTTGGAGTTGGTAATTTGGGCTCCAAGGTAACAAAAAAGGTGATTTTCTAGAAAGACTGCTTCAAACCTTTTTTTTTAGTTTCGTGCCTACAAAGCTCTTTCTGCACACATAGTATCTTGTGACAAGTTAGCAAAACTACATACTCCCTCCGATAGGATCAGAGTGAGCATTCCAACCAACCTGTGGTTGGATGGTTAGGAGGGTGGTTGTACCCCCTAACCCATCAGAGTTCAAACCCCAGGTTTGACACGTGTGTGTTGCATTTAGGCAGAATATTCTTTCAGTGGGAGGCGACGTTCCCGTCGACAGCGAGGCGCCTGTGGTGACTTCGTCAATCTCAAGACCCGCCGGCTCGGTCTCTCGGAGGTGCTCATAGGGGTAGGATGTGCGTGTGTGCGTTCATAGGGGTGAGTGTATGCGCGTGTATATGAGCGCTTGCGTTTGTACTGTGTTTCTCAAAAAAAAATATCAGAGTGAGCATTTTATTTCGCTGTAGGATACCTTTGTCCAACAGAGTTACAGAGGGTGTGTTCGGTTTTAGCATGGGGTGGAATGGAATGGAATGGTTTTGTAATGTAACGTAACGGTTTCATACTCGTGTTCGGTTCGGACCAAAAAATTGTAATGGAATGGTTCTATTTCGTGTTCGGTTCGAGAACTGAAAAACGGAACGGAATATCTATAGTTATTAAACACTCAGTTAATTAGGGCCAAAACTTGATTTTATTATCTCAAAACCTAAGTTGGCACGGAAATTTGCACGTGGAGCCACCGTATTGCTCGCCTGGCCCGTCGATGTCGTGCCTTGGCTCTGGCCCGCGGCCGCCGTCGCGCCTTGCTCGGGCTGGCCAGCCGCCGCCGCGCCTCGGGCCGACGCGCCTCGAGCCGGTTGGCCGTCGCACCTCCGGCTGCGCCTCTAGTTGGCTGGCCGCCGCCGCGCCACGGGCTTGGCTTCATCTTGCAAGGCCGCTGCATCCGGCCGTGGTGGCTGCGCTGGGAGAGAGAGAGAGATGAGCAGTTAGCAGAGAGAGGGGAGCAGTTAGCGCGCGATGGTTAGCGCGCGATGATTTGTTCGTTAGCGGGTGTTCCACTCGGTCCGCCCGATTTGGCCGGACGAGTGCGTTCTGAATATAGGGCGAATATTCGCTTCTCAGAAACCACTTCGTTCCATTCCATTCCCCAACCGAACACGAGAACAGGCTCCAGGTGCGGAACCATTCCATTCCATTCCACCTCATCCTAAAACCGAACACACCTATGTGTTGGAGAATGGCAGCGCATTACCAAAGTTGTGCATCCATGCTCCTCCGCATGACTACTCTCACACGCTATGCTATGTCGAATGTCTAGAAATTTCGTGTCAAATATCTAGAATTTTCACATTCTAAACATACCGTGCTTTGTATTTACTAACGTGGGAATTGAGGAAACATGAGGTTGTTGGTTCTTCGGGATAAATTTTCTTTTGGGAATTTTAGATGGCCAAGCAAATAGAGCAGGCGAGCACGGGAAATAGTTTTTGCTCCCAACCTTAGTGCTCCCACTATTTAAAAAAATTAAAAAATTATCAGTTCTCAATAAATCAAAAATAATCCTGAAGCCTACACATGTGTAAAATCACGACGCGAAATTCTTCTGCCGTGGGGTACACAAAAATGACAAAAATTCAATTTTTGTGGACATTTGAAGCACTATAATATAGATATGTGTATTTATTATTTTTTGTAGCTCTAAATTTGGTGTTTCAAATTAAAATTTTGCATGTTTATAGAATACGTCATTTAGAACATCCAAGATTTTTTTTTCACATTTTTAAACTTTAAAATCTGGTTTTTAAATTGTTTAAAATATACTCCGGCGAGCAGTGGAGACCGGGAGCAAGAAATCTCCACTCCGGCGAGCAGCCGAACAATTAAAAATTTTCACCTCCTAGAAGATCGGACATGTTGAGCTTCCGATCCAACTCTCAGCTGTCGGTCAAAATCCGAATTTATGGTGTAGTGCGCGGGTGTGCTCCTCTGCTTTTCCGCGGCCACGTCGGCTTAATTTGCATATATGCATGTCACCATTATTATGGCAGGGTTACGGTTGAGATTTGCACATGTTCTAGCTGTGCATTCATGGCGATCTCTCCTGAGTCCTGTCCCAGCTGGACGTACGTACGGTCACACCATATCGTTTCTTGGCTCTCTCTTGCTGTTGAACCAAGCATGGCATGGTCAAATCGTATCGCCACCAGAGCATTGTTTATTTGTTTAGAGTAGCATTAACTAAAACTGGCCGGTGCGTTCGTCTTACGGGCGGTTGCGAAAGACGTCCAGCCGTATTCATGCTCAGATTCCGTCGAGGATCACGGGCATGTGTCGCAAACTTGTTCCTTTTTTCCTTTTAGTTCTTACACAAATGATCGGTTTATCGGCTGCTCACTTGTGGTCCCCTTGATCAAAATCCGACGGCGCGTCACCCGTCGCAATTACATGCGCGCAGAGCTGGGGTGCTTATACCAATTAGTACGCGACTTCGAACGGCGAATCCAAGGCGATTCGAGTGGCGAATCGGCAAAATCGCGGGTTCGTGTGACGACGATTGGAGCGCACCACCTCGGAGGGGGAGGGAGCAGTTATAGAAGAAGGTGCTCCTCTGGCGCGTACTATCAGCTGGGCAGGAAGGATTTCGCCGTCACGATCTCCGTCGGATCTTTCGAGGTTAGCACAGATCCTCCGCCATTTGTTTACCACCCGCGCGTATGTTGTTTTTCTCAGGCTAGTCCTACAACCAAAATCTGTTAGAGGTGCTCATCGTCCGTCCTTGCTACACAAATGAAATCCCCTCGCAGATAGGTGCATGTTTTTTTTTGAAACATTTTCTACTGCAGGGGAGCCCCCACAGCCCTTTATTCCAACCAAGAGTGTTACAGTTACAGATATATACAAAATTACAAGAAATTAGACTAAGGCAGTCTATCCCAGACTAATTTAGTGAATTAATCCATACATTTAAATCAGCGGCCACAGAAGCACTCAACCTATGCTTAAGCATAAGGAGATCTAACAAGAAGCCCACTTTCCATCCCATAAAGGAATGTCTTTCCGATTTAAAAATGACTCCATTCCTCTGCTTCCAAATATTCCAGCATGCAATAATCACTATCTCTGTGAAACAAGGTCCTTTGAAAGAATTTTTTGCCAGCTTAATATTTTGCACAAGTGTGTTATCACTCCAGCTGATTTGTAAATAATTCCAAATCCGGGAGCTAAAAACACATTGAAAAAACAGATGGATCCAGTCCTCATGGCAATGTGTGCAACAAAGAACACAATGATCAGTGCCTTCAATCTTCCAGTTCCTTCGTTTGATCATGTCCTTTGTATTAATTCTATCCTTGAGAATCAGCCACGCAAAGAATTTACGTTTTGACATGCATTTGGATTTCCATATCCATTTTGCAGGTCCATCAGTAGTTAAATGAGCAAATTGAAGTTGGTAAAAATTACTTGAAGTATATACCCCTTTATTGAAATTGCATCTCCAACTGTCCTCATTATCCATCAACTGGACATTATCCACTATGACTTGCAAATCAGTATACTCCTGGAAAGCTTCATTTGAAAACGGCAGGTGAAAAGCATCCGAGAGATCTGTCAACATTATTAAATCTCTTACAGAAGACAGTGGATCCTTGGCAAAGGAGAATAATCTTGGGAATTTTAGTGCCAAAGGAAAAGCATCCGAGAGATAGGTGCATGTTTTGTTTCAGGATTCAAGATGGGGATGTAAGGATGGGGTTATTGAGGAGATTTTGAGGGTGTAATTTGCCCTTGTGTGTGTTTTTCCGTTTTCTAACTAGTACATGTGATAAGGGGATACCCGATCTTCTCGTTGAGCACTCTCGATAACTTGATAGATAAATTGTGTCTTGCTGAAACCTCTCCGGCTGATCCCTAATGCCAATGCAACAGCTCTCAATCCCTTTGCACATTCTCAACTCCACACACTTGCACAACGTAATCAATAACTACGAGTGGATCTACTAATTCCGTATGGAACATCGGATAGCACGCAGAATTTGCAACGGTAACACCACCAAACCGGTGGGGATAATTTCATATGAACATTGTTCAAGTCTGAAAATCTAGGGTTTAATTTTAACTTGGTCTAACCTCTTCTAATTCGCACCTAAGAGGTTTATATGGAGGGGGTGCGGCCAGCAGCCCTAATGCGTCCCCACTAACCTATCCCAACTCGGGTTGGGCTCAACCTAGTGGATACAAACCGACCCCTAGGGGGTGCGGCCACTTTGGACTCGCAGGTCCAAGTTACAAACTGTATGGGACTCCCTAGGACATGTTCTTGGTGCCCCCATACACCCCAATGCGCATCAATAATGAATATGGGCTGGTACCCCCAAAGACATGTCCTTGCTCTTCCCAACTCCATCTTCTTTAACTTCTAGCTTCTCTTCCTCTCTTGGATACTCATGGGAAACAATGCTTTCTTCTTCCTCCATGTATATGATCTTGTTTTCCACCATGAAGCACTTGTTTTCCACCTTGCTATGTTTGTTTTCCAGCTCCTCTTGATGTTCTCCTCCATCCATGTTTGTGTTAACAATAAACCTATCATACATAAATACATAGGCTTAGGTAGTATAACATTCTTATAAACACAAATAACACAGTATATTAAGAAGGAATTCACCTTATAGTAATCATCAATTAACTTCAATATTTCCTTCCAACTCAAGCTTGAAGAAGCATCATGTAACCCTATTATATCCATATCAACATGGTAATTCATCGGAGGGGATAGAGAGGGGAGTGGTACCAATTAGATGTGAGATGGGGATGTAAGGACGGGGGCGTTAAGGGATTTTGAAGGGTTTTTTTTTCACGGATGTAATGTGTGTTTCTTCTAGCCAGTAAATGGCAATTGCCCTAGTGTTCTCGTAGATTTTGAAAGATGATGTTCATAGACCATTTTTGTTTTGTGGATGTAATTTTCAGTGCATTTTTTTTGTTGATGTAACAAGTTTTTTGTTTGGAGACTCACCTATAGTGATGTATTTTTCATTCATACAAAATAGGCAGAGGTGTAATAAACACCGGGAACTGCACAACGGTGAAAGGATCATATGGGCACCTATAGGGGGTGAATAGGTACTACTCCAAATTACAATACTTTTTTGATTTAGTCTTGACACAAAGGTGAATTTTCTAGATATGCAACTAAGGTGAATTTACCTATATGACAAGGATAACACTAAGCAATATACAAGTAACAAATAAAATCTAAAAGATAAAATGAACCGGAGTGAAAGCACGCGGAGATAGTGATGTATTCCTGAGTTCCTCCCTTTTAGGGGAGTTGAAAGATCATCGTCCGTTTTGGTAATTATATGACAACATAACTGTTTGATCTAATGTTTGTTCAAATGATGAAAATGCCCAGGTTATTAGGTTCACTATACTTATGGGGCTAATGCTTGAGATATTCGAAAAGTGCTAAGAGAAAGAAAGCCAGGGAACCAAAATGTGCAGGGGCGGAAGCTCCGGTGAACCCACCGGAGGCTCCGGTAAATCCACCGGAGGCTCCGGTGAATCCACCGGAGGCTCAGCCCTCTGCTGCCACTCAGCCTGTGCGCAAATAGGCTCCGGTGCGCATCCGGTGGTTCCTCCGCCTAAATGCCCTTCTGTTGGAAAGTGGCGGAGGTTCCACCGGAGGCTCCGGTGGACATCCGGTGGCCCCCTGGTCCAAGTGCAAATGGACTCCGGTGGAGGGTCCGGTGGTGGCTCCGCCAGCTACCCCTTCTGTTGGAAAGTGGCGGAGGTTCCACCGGAGCCTCCGGTGCGGGTCCGGTGGGCGGAACCTCCGCTCAATCCACCGGAGCCTCCGGCCTCCTCAGCAGCGCGCAAAGGATAAGGCACTGCGCAACTGCGCAGTGCACAGAAGACCCACCGGAGCCTCCGGTGAAACCACCGGAGCCTCCGGTGCCCTGGACTGCAAACGGCCACTTGAGCGCCAAGAGTATAAATACCCCTTCACCTACCTCATAAATGCTAAGCTTTTCCCATTCTCTCTCCTAGCCATTAATGAAAGCTTCAACCACCTAGATCTCCCACTCCGTCCACCCAATCACTCCCAAACTTGGTGGAGAGCTAGAGGAGACCTAGATCCACACTTCCACCAAAGGAATCTCAAATCCATCCACCACAACCTAGTAGATCTAGAATACTACTTGAGGCCTAGAAACCTTAGTAGATCTCGTGCTTGTAGTTTCCACCTTGTTGCAAGAAGCTACGGATTGCTTGAGGGCCTCCATCCATCTTGTGGAGTGACCTCAAGCCCTTGTAAAGGTTTGGTCAACGCCTTCAAGTCGACCTCATAGTGGAAACGAGCATCTCCCTCACCGGAGAAGCTCAAGGAGAACAAGGTGTGCACAACCGTGCTATTGAGGAGCGCCTAGGTGGCTCCCCACCTCTCCAACGTAGACGTACTTCTCTTTGAGAAGGAACTACGGTGAATCATATCCTTGTCTCCTTGTTTACACTTGTTGTTTGCTTTACTACCTTACGCTTTACTTCCGTTGCGCATACTACTCTCTTCACATAGGTTGTTCACCTAGTTGCACATCTAGAGAATCGTATCTTATCTTACTAGGCCCCTTAAAAAGAAAAGAAAAGAAAAATTGGTAGTCAACCTATTCACCCCCCCTCTAGTTGACCATAGTGCACTTTCAATTGGTATCAGAGCCTCGGCTCTTACTAAGGGCTTAACCGCCTAAGAGTACAATGGTCGATGAAAATACCCCCGGTAGTTCTAGTGCGGAGATCTCCAAGATGTCCGACAGTATAGCTAACCTACAAGACTCGGTTGGAATCCTCCAAACCGAAATGTCTAAGGTTAGCTCTACTGTCAGTATGGAGGTTTCTAGCATCAAGAAAATGATGGAGGTATTGATGGGGAGAACCAAGGAGTCCAAGGAAACACCTCCCACCCCAAACGATGTTAGCTCGGATGAAGAATCCATTCCGGACATTGATGAAATGGAAGCTAACATCGCTTTAGCTAAGGCGAAAGCCAAAGCAAAAGCCGATAAAAAGGCTAAGGGTAGTGGGAACTCCGAGGGCTCCAAGTCTCAATCGGCTAACGGTTCGGGGTCTAACTCTAAAGTTCCACCGCCTCCCAATTACGATTCTATCCACCCTATTGCTACAATACCACACATGGTTAATGTTGGAAATCCTCCCATGCTTAACACTAACGAATTCTCATCATGGAAGTTCGATATGGAGTCTCATATTTCAGGTTGTTGCACCGCTCTATGGAGAAGCGTTGTTCATGGATTCCATCCTCATGATCCAAACAACTTGACCCCAAGAGAGGACGTGGAGTTCCAACTCAACAAGACCGCTATTGTGACTATCCAAAAGGCTCTCCCAAGAGAACATCTTGAGCACATTCGCGGCTTGAAGACCGCCAAGGAAGCATGGGATAAACTTGACTCCTTGTTCCAAGGAAATGCTAGCATTCAATCATCAAAATATGATGTTGCTCTCGACAAGTCCGAGAACTTCGTCATGCTTGAAGACGAGAGTCCCGAGGAGCTATATAGAAGAGTTGTCACTCTTGGCAATCAACTAAGAGATTTTGGGAAAGAGGAAATCTCGGATGAATGGATCAAGAGGAAGTTTGTCAAGGCCATAACTCCATTTGAGAAGAACCTCTCCACTAGCATTCGAACAAGATCCGACTACAACTCCCTCAACTCCATTGGAGTGCTAAGTGAGTTCATTGCCATATCCTTATCTCACAAAAGTGCGGATGATGCTCTTGCTCGCTCTAGAGGACATGGAAAGTCTCCCAACCTTGCCTTGAAGTCTAGAGCAATGGCCAAGATTGAAGAAGTTGATGATGATGATGATGATGATGATGAGGACTATGAGGATACATACAAGGGTGCCCATAAATGTATTGCTCTTGCCATGCAAGGGTATTGGAAGAGATGGGAGGCTCACAAAGCCGGTGCCCCAAGACCTTCAAGGAAAAAGATCTTTAGGAAGAAAGGGGAACGGCCAAGGACATGTTATAATTGTGGAAGTGCAAACCACTTCGTCAAAGAGTGTCCCTTTGAGCCAAGAGAAGATAATGAAGGGAAGCTTGTTCGCAAGGACAAGAACAAAGCTCCACAAAACAAGAACCTCGCTAGAAGGGTTCCAAGGGCTCTATATGTTCAAGAAGGCCCCACATTGGAGACATACTACTCCGGAGATGAAGGAGAAGATGAAGTCGTAGGTGTTGCCCACGTCGCCATAGCTACCACTTCCTCTTCATCGGTCTCTCTATTTGAATCTCCCAATGAGAAGACATCGATCCGACCTACATGTCTCATGGCAAAAGCCACCGCGGTAATAACTTCCACATCCAAGTCTATTACCACTACCTCTCCCTCATTATTGGATTGTGTTGAAAACATTGGTGACAATGAGGAGGCCAAGAACCTAGGGTCTTGGTTGAGTAGTCTTGAAGGTGAAACTAAAGAAAAAGTAAAAACTCTCCTAAGGCAACTTGATGATGCCAACTCTCTCATTGATGAGAAAGAGGAAATCATCATGACCTTGGAGAATCATGGTGGCACCAATGAGAATCATGATGGTGAACTAATTAAGGCTCTCGAAAAGGAGAGATCCATGAGAGCCTCTCTTGAAGAAAGACTATCTAGTTTACAAGACTCTTATGCTATTAGTGTTTCTAAGCTTAGGAAAGATAATGAAAAATCTCTTGCCAAACTTAAGAAAGAACATGCTAAATCTCTTGTTTTGCTTAAAGAATTTGAAGAGGAAGAGTTGAAGCTAGGAATAGCTCATCAAAAACTTGACGAGGAGCATGACAAACTAAAAGAAGAATTTAAATCTCTTAAGGAAATTCATGACAAACTTGCCAAGTCTCGAATCAAGCTTCTAGCTCAACAATCAAATAAGCATGTTGCATCTTCATCAAATAGCATTGTTATTGCACCTACCTCTTCTACTACGACTAACAATGTAGGGAAGGAAAGAATTCTCAACGATGCAATAAGCTCTCAAGGTGCCAAGAAAGGAAAAGAGGGACTTGGGTTTATTTCCAAGTCAAAGAAGATATCCAAGAATGTCACTACTCCCCCTCAAAAGGTTGTTTTTGTGAAAGAGGGTGAGGTGACCAAAGAAAAGGAGACCAACGCCATTACGGGTGGTGATACCTCTAGGGGGAGCATCACTCATAATGATTTCGCCGGAAAATATAATTCATCTTATGTTCTTATGAAATCTAGGGATGGACATGTTTATGCTAAATACGTTGGTACTTCGTATGGTGATGATTATCATTGGACTATTTGGGTTCCTAAGACCCTTGTTACTAACAAAAGAGGACCCATTGAAGGATGGGTACCTAAATCAAGAAATTGATCTCTTGTAGGGAAAAGCTTCCGGGTCTAACAAATGGACAGTGGATAGTGGTGCATCCCAACATATGACCGGAAGCCATGACGCAATAAGCAATCTTGAACCTCCTCTACCTCATCTCAATTGCGTCACTATTGGTGATAAGTCCGAGCTTAAGGTATTGGGACGAGGCAAGGTAGCAATCTCAAACGATTTATCAATTGAGAATGTTCTCCTTGTTGAGTCCCTTGGCTATAATTTGATGTCCGTTCTTCAACTTGCGAATTGTGGTTTCACCTCGTTCTTTAATAGAGAGAGTGTGATTGTCACTTGGGAGACATCTCTTAAAGTAGCCTTTGTTGGGTTTGTCGAGAACGGCATGTATGTAGTGGACTTCTCTAAAGAAGACACGTGTGCCGCGACATGCCTAATGGCTAAAGTTGATGTGGGGTGGCTTTGGCATCGCCGACTAGCCCACACCAATATGAGAATGTTACATGATCTCCAAAGTGGCAATCACGTTCTAGGACTAACCAAAGCTAAATTTGCTAAAGATCGTGTGTGTAGCTCTTGCACCTTTGGGAAGCAACATGGAGAACAACACCCAACCAAGACAACAATCTCCACTACAAGAATTCTCGAGCTCATTCACTTAGATCTCTTTGGTCCACTATCCTATGATAGTCTCGGAGGAAAGAAGTATTGTTTGGTGATTGTGGATGACTATTCAAGATATTGTTGGGTGTATTTCTTCAAGAGGAAAAGTGAAACTCAAAGTAGAGTCATCGAGTTCATCACTCTTGTTGAGCGCCAACACAATGCTACCATATTGGCAATCCGGAGTGATAATGGCTCGGAGTTCAAGAACTACACCGTTGAGGGTTTTCTTAGTGAAGAGGGCATTGCTCATCAATACTCCACTCCATATACCCCTCAACAAAATGGTGTTGCGGAGAGAAAGAACCGGACTTTGATGGATGCGGCTAGAACTATGATTGCGGAGTTCTCTTCTCCCTATAACTTTTGGGCCGAAGCCGTCTCCACCGCATGTCACGCCACCAACCGGTTATATCTTCGCAAGATCTTGAACAAGACCCCCTATGAGATTCTCACGGGTAAGAAACCGGATGTATCTTACTTCAAGGTCTTCGGTTGCAAGTGCTTCATTCGCAAGAAAGGTAAACGGTTGTCAAAATTTGAGACTAGATCTTATGAGGGCATTTTTGTTGGTTATGCCACAAACGCTCACGCCTATAGAGTCTACAACAAGTCCACCGGACAAGTTGAAGAAGCTATAGACGTGGTGTTTGATGAGGATAATGGCTCCCAAGGGGGGCGTATAGATCATGGTGTTGTAGGAGATGCAATTCCTCCCATCGTCATAAGAAGAATGGGGATTGGTGAAATAATCCCCATTGAGGGACACCGGATGACGGAGGGAGAAGGACTATGCCCCACTCAAGTGGAGCCATTGACTACACCCATTGATGATCAAGCATTCCAACAAGATGCACCAAGCCCTCAAGCTAACGATCAAGGCCAAGCTAATGATCAAGGCCAAGCTAATGAACAAGGCCAAGCAACACACCTAAATCTTGATCAAGATTCTATTATTGTTGAGAATGCTCAACCTAGTGGTGATTCGTCACCCATCTTTGATCAAGGACGAAATGAAGATGGACATGTCTCCGATGAAGAAGGTGATTCTCAATCAATATCCAAGGAATCTTTGGAGGAGATACTGGCTCGAAGAGCAAAGAGAAGGCTAGAGAATCTTGAACGAGCGGGTCATACGGAGGACATGATTCTTGGTCAAGTTCGTGGAAGAGTGGTCACTAGAAGGCAATTGGCGGATTTTAGCAAGGCTCATGCATTTGTCTCCTTCATTGAACCCAAGAAGGTATATGAAGCTCTCGAAGATCAAGATTGGCTTGAAGCCATGCATGATGAACTCAATAACTTCGAGCGCAACAAGGTGTGGAAATTAGTGCCAAGACCCAAGGATTGCAAAAATGTCATTGGCACCAAATGGGTGTTCAAGAACAAGCAAGACAAAGATGGTATTGTCATTCGCAACAAGGCAAGATTGGTGGCCCAAGGTTTTTCTCAAGTCGAAGGTATCGATTTCGGTGAAACCTTTGCCCCCGTAGCTCGCCTTGAATCCATTCGTATCTTACTTGCCTATGCATCTCATCATAACTTCAAATTACAACAAATGGATGTCAAAAGTGCTTTTCTTAATGGTCCCATTAATGAGTTAGTATATGTCAAGCAACCTCCGGGTTTCGAGGATCCCAACCACCCCGATCATGTCTATAAACTTGATAAGGCGCTCTATGGACTTAAACAAGCTCCACGTGCGTGGTATGAGCACCTTAAAGAGTTTCTAGTAGATCGCGGGTTTAATGTTGGTTTAATCGATCCCACCCTCTTTACCAAGACGGTTGGAGGTGACTTGTTCATATGCCAACTCTATGTGGATGACATCATTTTTGGGTCTACTAACACCTTGTTCAATGAGGAGTTTTGCAAGCTTATGACCGATAGGTTTGAGATGTCTATGATGGGAGAGTTGGAGTTCTTTCTTGGCTTCGAAGTGAATCAATATTATGAAGGAACCTTCATCAAACAAGCCAAATATACTCAAGACATGCTCAAGAGATTTAATATGAATGATGCCAAACCTATGAAGACCCCTATGTCCACAACCACCGACTTGAAACCCGACCCTAATGGGAAAGAGGTAGATCAAAAGGTATACCGCTCCATGATTGGCTCTTTGCTTTACCTTTGTGCATCTAGACCCGATATCATGTATAGCGTAGGTAAATGTGCAAGGTTTCAAGCCTCACCGAGGCAAAGTCATTTGGAAGCCGTGAAACGAATCTTTCGATATCTAGTTCATACCCCAAACTTCGGTCTTTGGTACCCCAAGGGTTCAAGCTTTCAGCTCATTGGTTACTCGGATGCGGATTATGCGGGAGAGAAGACGGATAGGAAGTCCACATCCGGGGGTTGCCAATTTCTTGGCCGCTCATTGGTTTGTTGGTCTTCCAAGAAGCAAAATTGTATTGCTCTCTCCACCACCGAGGCCGAGTATATCTCCGCGGCAAGTTGTTGTGCCCAATTGCTATGGATGAGGCAAACTTTGAAGGATTATGGTATTCACTTTGACAAGGTGCCTCTTCTTTGTGACAATGAGAGTGCTATCAAGATCGCCTACAACCCGGTTCTTCACTCCAAGACGAAGCATATTGAGATTCGTCATCACTTTATTCGGGATCATGTTGAGAAAGGTGATATTGATCTCTCTTATGTCTCCACCACGGATCAACTTGCCGATATTTTCATGAAGGCCCTTGATGAACCAAGATTTCGAGCTTTGAGGAATGAACTAAATGTCATCGATTCCTCCAACTTCACTTTTTTTTTTTTGAACACTCCTCCAACTTCACTTGAAACCTTGCATATCTACCTTCATTATACTTGCTATCTAGTCTAGGTGTAGGCATGGATATAGGGGGAGCGCTACTCAACTCATGAGTATGCACTCCTTTTATTATGCGAAAATCAATCAATCATTGCATATCTAGTCAATTTGTGACTCATTGTGCTTAATTGTGAGTAGTAATTTTGGACCCAAGATATATCTTCGCGGTGCCAAGTTACACACTCAAACATGGTGGCCTCGGCCACCGACCCTTGAGGTGTTTTTGATCATTTTCTCACTTTATATCCTCATCTTGACAACTCGTACGGGTTCGGTTTTTCACTCGTTTTATGGTTCTTGCGAACCCCGTCGAGCAATGTCTCTCGTATGACAGTAACGTTTTTCCAACCCAAGCCCCACTTGCCCAAACCCTCGCTCTTATAGTATTGCTCGAGTTTTTCTAATCTTGGCGCGCTGAAATATCATCTGGGCGGAACCTCCGGTGAAACCACCGGAGGCTCCGCTGGGCCTGTCCACCGGAACCTCACCGGAGGCTCCGCTGGGTCCCTGCGGCTCAGCGGGCCAAAACTTAACGTTTTGGGACAGGGGCGGAGGCTCCGGTGGAATCCACCGGAGGCTCTGCTGGCTGGAGCGGAGGCTCCGGTGAAACCACCGGAGGCTCCGCCGGCGGAAAAATTACAGCGGATAAGTTGTGGGGGCGCGGGGGTAAGTGAGATCCAATCTCATTTTCCCCCACCCGCCCCCATCTTCCTCCTCTCAAACCGCCGCCGCCCCCAAGCTCACCGCCGCCGGATTCGGGCGCTCCACCGCGGGGAGACCTCCTTCCTGCCTCAGGACGCCCCGGGACTCTTCCCTCCTCCCTTTTTCACCATGGATGCCGCCGGTACGTGCTCTCTCTCTCTCTCATCTAGTTGATAGATGAGATGCATAAGAGCTCATGTTCTAGCCTTCTAGATTTGTGGATTTGGTGTTAGGAGTGGATTTTCCCTAGTACAAACCCTAGTAACCTAGAAAGTGTATGTTAGGTTTGAATCATTGTGGGTATATGGGCTCCATTACCCTAACCCTAGATTATTCCTTCCTAACACCATGAGTATGTTGGGTTCTTGGTTTTGTGCGTGCTTTATCCTCTCGAGCTTTACTCGTTCTTCATATTCTCCTTGCTTTCTCTCTTTAGATGCTTCCGGTTCCAAGGGAAAAGGGCAACGGTACAAGTCCACCGGCCGCCGCAAACCTCCACCCGTGGATGAGGTTCAAGCCGAACTTGACAGCACTCATGGCAAGCGCAAGCGTTTTCCGGCTCCCGAGAAGACTTTGCCAAGGAAGAACACCACACCAACCGCATCCAAGATGTCCGATGCGGCATTTGTGAAGGAAAGAAGGGAAAATCCGTATGTGATTGCTTGTGACCGCCTAATGCCCCAATTCCGGGGCAAAGATCCGCGCTTTCACACCGTCTTCCAAGGGCAAATTTATCATGAGGTCTTAATGAGGAAGTCGAAGGCGAATGTTGTTCCCCAACATGCTATAAGTATTGGACACATGGAACGCAATCATAAGTACTTTGGGGAGGCCCTCGAGCTCATTGAGAAGTTTGGTCTCGGTCCCATTATCACTCTTCAACAAGACTTTCATGAAGAGCTCGTCTGTCAGTTCCTTGCCACAGTTCATCTTGGCAATGAGACCAACCGCCACCTCATTTGGATGACCAAGGGAAGACAACTTGACATCACTTGGAAGGATGTTGGAACTATTCTTGGTGGCTACCCAAATTTTGGCCCTTTTGCCAACGGAGAAGAATTTGCTAATGGATGGTTTCGAGTTCACTCCGCTCAATCTCGTTCGAAGGATGACCTCACTCCCCTCTATCATTGGAAGAAATATGCCGTGGGGTTCGTCAAGGGTCTCTTTCCCACTTATGACATCATGTTACGGATCTATAGAGAGACTATCAATCCAAAGGCGGGCAATGTGGATGAGATTCAAGGTTACATGAAGAACTTGATGCTTCTTACTCATCAACACCGTATGGATACCACTCCTCGCAAGCTTGATGTGCTTGACTACATTTGGAACGAGTTGTGGCATGCCATCGCCAACCGCAAGAATGCTTGTTTTGGGCCTTTCATCATGAAGATCATATTGCACGTGTGGAATGATAAGTTTCCGGATGATCCTTTGGATGATGCGCTTTGGATCTCTCACACGGAAAAGCGGCTTCTCATGAAGGATCACACTGAGCCCGTTGTGCATCCCACTCCAGCTGTCCGCAAGCACAAGGCTAGGCCTCGCATCATTGTGGATGAGGAAGAAGCCGAGGGTCCATCTCAACCTCCTCCCTCTAGCAATGCCTTCAAATGGATGGCACGGGCTCTCAAGAAAGTGTTTTGCTTGAACAAGAAGATTGAGCAACATCAATGGGAAGCACATTATGATCAGGAACTCAAGGCACGCAAAAAGGCTCAAGCTTCTCGTGAACGTCTCCGTGAAGAGGGTCTCTCCATTGAATCCCCGGTTGTTGATAGCATCACAGATTGGGATGCATCGCAAGCAAAGGACTCCAAGGGCAAGCTCATTGAATGGTCCGAGGAAGAAGGATATGAAGCCACTAGCTCTCGCCACCGTGCTCCCTCCCCGGCTCCGGAAGCCTCTTCCTCATCCTCCGAGTGATTTGGGACGTTTGCATCTTGGTCTCTCTCTTTTTGGTATCTTGATGCCAAAGGGGGAGAGAACGATATAGTAGGAAACGGGCATTTGCATGGTCCCTCAAGCTTTCTTTGATTTGCATCTCTCTTTTGCTTGAGGGAGTTTGATTTGAACTATTTGGAACTTCGTTTGTTTACATTATTCGTATCTATCGTGAACCTCGTTATATTATGATCTTGTGTGAACCTCGTTTCATATTATCTATGTATTATGTGTGTTATGTGGTATCATTGTCATATTGCTATTATATATCATGCCTTAGTAATCTCAATATGAAAAGAGCATATCTTTAGGGGGAGCTCCGTTCATATTGAGTCCGTAATCATGCAAATAATTATGTTGTCATCAATTACCAAAAAGGGGGAGATTGAAAGATCATCGTCCGTTTTGGTAATTATATGACAACATAACTGTTTGATCTAATGTTTGTTCAAATGATGAAAATGCCCAGGTTATTAGGTTCACTATACTTATGGGGCTAATGCTTGAGATATTCGAAAAGTGCTAAGAGAAAGAAAGCCAGGGAACCAAAATGTGCAGGGGCGGAAGCTCCGGTGAACCCACCGGAGGCTCCGGTAAATCCACCGGAGGCTCCGGTGAATCCACCGGAGGCTCAGCCCTCTGCTGCCACTCAGCCTGTGCGCAAATAGGCTCCGGTGCGCATCCGGTGGTTCCTCCGCCTAAATGCCCTTCTGTTGGAAAGTGGCGGAGGTTCCACCGGAGGCTCCGGTGGACATCCGGTGGCCCCCTGGTCCAAGTGCAAATGGACTCCGGTGGAGGGTCCGGTGGTGGCTCCGCCAGCTACCCCTTCTGTTGGAAAGTGGCGGAGGTTCCACCGGAGCCTCCGGTGCGGGTCCGGTGGGCGGAACCTCCGCTCAATCCACCGGAGCCTCCGGCCTCCTCAGCAGCGCGCAAAGGATAAGGCACTGCGCAACTGCGCAGTGCACAGAAGACCCACCGGAGCCTCCGGTGAAACCACCGGAGCCTCCGGTGCCCTGGACTGCAAACGGCCACTTGAGCGCCAAGAGTATAAATACCCCTTCACCTACCTCATAAATGCTAAGCTTTTCCCATTCTCTCTCCTAGCCATTAATGAAAGCTTCAACCACCTAGATCTCCCACTCCGTCCACCCAATCACTCCCAAACTTGGTGGAGAGCTAGAGGAGACCTAGATCCACACTTCCACCAAAGGAATCTCAAATCCATCCACCACAACCTAGTAGATCTAGAATCCTACTTGAGGCCTAGAAACCTTAGTAGATCTCGTGCTTGTAGTTTCCACCTTGTTGCAAGAAGCTACGGATTGCTTGAGAGCCTCCATCCATCTTGTGGAGTGACCTCAAGCCCTTGTAAAGGTTTGGTCAACGCCTTCAAGTCGACCTCATAGTGGAAACGAGCATCTCCCTCACCGGAGAAGCTCAAGGAGAACAAGGTGTGCACAACCGTGCTATTGAGGAGCGCCTAGGTGGCTCCCCACCTCTCCAACGTAGACGTACTTCTCTTTGAGAAGGAACTACGGTGAATCATATCCTTGTCTCCTTGTTTACACTTGTTGTTTGCTTTACTACCTTACTCTTTACTTCCGTTGCGCATACTACTCTCTTCACATAGGTTGTTCACCTAGTTGCACATCTAGAGAATCGTATCTTATCTTACTAGGCCCCTTAAAAAGAAAAGAAAAGAAAAATTGGTAGTCAACCTATTCACCCCCCCTCTAGTTGACCATAGTGCACTTTCAGGAGTACGTCTCATTGGTGGGGTGTGAGATTCGCCACAATAGGCTTGCACAACGCCACTAAGGCCTCACCCTACTGTCCGATGAACTTCGCCACAAAGGGATATTTCACCTTCCACTATCGGAATCCTTCAAGGCGAAATCCGGAGCCTTTACAATGAGCTTGGGCCACACACCCACAACTGAATTATGGGCTCCCAAAATCACAACTAATCTGTTACAAGAAACACAAGTAAGCAACAAGAGGCTTACGTTCTCCACGAGTAAACCCTAGTCTCAAATCCCTCAAGTGAATGAGGGGGAAATGCAAATCGCCTTGGTGAAGATGTAGATATTCTTCTACTTCAATCCTCCAAAGATCAACAAGTTTGGATGGGAGGGGGAGGAGATCTCTTGACTTTAGTGAGCTCAACAATGGTGTTCCTCTTTTTTCTAGTAGAGCTACCTGAGGTTGAAGATGGAGTGGGGTATGTATATCCCTTCACAAAACTAGCCGGTTTGAGCCGTTGCAGACACACTTACACCAGAGTCTCAGTCCTAGCATAGAGTCTACGGACCAAAATTTGTCTGTACGATTCTGGCCTGGCCGGAGACTTCCAAATCCTCCAGGCATACTCCAGCCTTACTCAAGAGGGGGCATTTGCGAGTTTCAACATACATCTCCGCATCCAAGAATAAATCGTGTGGAGTCTCCGGCTGCCCCAAGTATGGATACTGCGGAGTTTCCACACTGGAGTCTCCGGTTTTGGTACCCCGGAGTCTCCGGCCTACTTCCACAACCAAATAAGTTCGTAGCTAGATCTTTCTTCTTTGATTTTTAGGGTTCGATGCGTTTAAAGGATAACTACCTGTTGGGGGGATGATCCCAAGGTGCCTTAAGAAGCCAGAAAGAAGCAACCGGAAGACTGTGCTTCGTACGAACACGCCTGGCATCGCGCGTACGAGCATGCCCTGGATATCCATCGGCCTGTCGGTTGGTACCGCCGCCCATCTGCCGGCTGGCCAGCCGGACGAATACTCCAACTGGGTGATCACAAAGTCAAACAATACGGGGAGGTGTGGTGCTACACACCAACTCCCTAGGCCTACGCAGGCCACATTGCCCCTCTACACCCCACGGTACACCTACTCCCCGGCTGCCTGGGGTACTCGGATATGGGCTCGACCATACCCGCGTACGATCGCGTGTACTTCTATGCAAACTAGCCGGTACCAATCTACGGTCTCCAGTACCCACCGCATGGGCTCGGGGTACCCGGCGTACGGCTCGGGTACGACAGCCTGGGCGCTCGGGCAGTCGGGAGTGGTTGTCGGGTATGCAGGGATGGACTCGACACTGCCGTAGTACGGCAGCCGGGTACGGCACCCGGATTCGGAGGACACAAGGACACAATGCGCTTGTCCCGAGAATCTCCCCGGCTGGTCGTATACTAGACGGTCCCACTTGTAAGTTGGCCAATCCACCAATATATAAGGACTGGCCTAGCACCCTTAGCAGAGAAAGAAAACACACACTCTCATCCACTTTTCCACTCGAACACAGCTCCAGGAGCAATATTGTAATTTGTGCATCGTTAGTAGAGAAACAGAAACAGGAGTAGGGGTTTTACCTAATCGTGAGGTGTAGCTCCATCATATTTAATAATGTAAGAACTATTGTGTTAAGGGCTAGTCCCTGGATCAATGCTAGCACCACAGAACGAAATGTAAAGTATAATTGCAGAAGTATCAAAATTATTACAAAATATCCAAAATCGCCAAGTATAGCTTTATTACAAAGTGCATAGTCTTGAAAGACTAGCAAAATTCAGAGTTTCTAAACTGCAGAAATAAAGGTAGCAATGAGCCTCCATCTTCAATCATGCGCCAGAGGCATTACATGTTGGGTGTAGACTCGAGTCCAAGCATTTGATCAAACTTCATCACCAGAATTTCCTGCATGTTGGAATATGCATCCCCCGAAGGAGGTCGGTACAATTTGATGTACTGGCAAATGACACTATGGTGGATATAAAATGACAAGTATAAACTACATGCATATCTAGCTTGGTGGATTTTAGGCTATTTGCAAAAAGAAAAAAAATTCCCTAACACTTTTGAAAAAGAGTTTTCTTTTCAAAGATTTGGAACCATGGGACGAACCCATGTGCACCACAACCTATTGTTTCCTTAGACAAAATTTTACTTCTTGAAAACTATGTTGAGATCCTTCTATCCATCCTTGTCCAGCTGCTCGAAGTTGTCCATTACCCGGGACACGGCTATGATCATAGTTTCTAACTCTGCAGAGGTTGTGCACTTTCACCCTTTGTCTTCAATTAGCCCAAACATCCTATACACATGGAGTGCATCATGGAAAGGAGAGAATTGAGATGAGATCTTTCAGAAGCAAGAATTCAACCCAGACATCAAGACCCGTTCCACCTACAATTATGATAAATCTTCATGTCAAGCATGGGCCGAACTCTCACAACTTAGTTGATCAAGACAGAGCCCATATGTCAAAGGGTTGCACAGAAGCTACTAGATTTAGAGGGACTTAGGAATCTCTTTGTTCCTGGGTGGCCATTGATACGTCATAAACATATCCTTAATTTCTGATGTTCCATGTTGTTTCCCACATGTTTGCTATACACTTTATGTTATTTTTATCGATTTTCTGGACTAACCTATTGACAAGATGCCATAGAGCCAGTTCCCTGTTTTCTCTTGTTTTTAGTTTCAGCAAACTTGTTCTGGAAATATTCTCGGAATTGGAAAATTCGAAGTCCGGAGGTCCTAGAATTCCCGAAGGTTCCACGGAGTCCCAAAGAGACCCAAAGGGGGGCCACAGGGGTCCCACACCATAGGGCGGTGCGCCCCCTGGCCGCGCCAAGGGGTGGTGTGGGGCCCCTAGGCCTCCACCGCCTTTGCCCTTTCGCCTATTTATACTCTCCGATATATTAATCCTAAAAATATACCACTACGTCCCGAGAAACACCCGAGGACGCCATCATCGTCATCCCGAGATCGATAGGGTTCTGGAGCTCTCCCCGGCACCCTGCCGGGAGGGGAATTCATCACCAGAGGGGTCTACACCACCATTCCCTCCTCCGAAGTGATGCGTGATTAGTTCATCCCTAGACTACGGGTCCATAGCAGTAGCTCGATGGTTGTTCTCTCCACTTTGTACCTCATGTTTAGATCTCGTAAGCTGCCTCACATGATCTAGATCATATTTATGTAATGCTACATGTTGTGTTTGCTGGGATCTGGTGAATTTGGAATGCAATGTCTTCTGATTATCAATCTATCATGTTATCTTCATGCTTATGTTATTTATGATCTTGCATGCTCTCCGTTATTAGTAGATGCTCTGGCCAAGTAGATGCTAGTAACTCCAAGAGGGAGTATTTATGCTCGATAGTGGGTTCATGCCTCCTTTGCATCTGTGCTCGAGTGACAGAAACGTGAAGGATGGAGGATGTGATGTTGCCATTAGGGAGAAAACAGTAGTGTTTACCTAGTTTACATTGTTTTTATTACACACTTTGCTTACTGCGACAATCTGTTGCTAGCAACTTAATACCCAACATTTGTTCGGATGATATTCGGAGGGTGGGTTATTAGACATAGATGGAGTTGGATGACGGTCTATGTATCTTGTTGTAATGCCCCCATGAATCACATAGTAATCATTATGTCTTGCATATGCTCTACGGTGCAGGCTTCATTTCTGTCAGTTGCCCAGCTGTAATTTGTTCACTACACATGTTATTTATCTTTCACGGAGAGACACCACTAGTGAACCGTGGACCCAGATCCTTCTTTTTACTCATACTGATAAAACACCTACTGCTTTCACACTTCTTTCATTCTGTTACTACTGCTTTCGTATTGTTTTCCTACTATTTTCTACACCATACTTTTAACCTCTTTGTGTTTAGCAAAACCGGTGAGATTGACAACCTCACTGCTTCGTTAGGGAAAAGTGATTTGATTATGTTGTGTAGGTTCCCCGTTTCTTCTGAACCGGTAGTGTGCCGTGCCATCTCAGCTGCATCAACCTTCTGAAGTTACTCCTTCCTCCTACTGGTCGATTCAAGCTTGGTTTCTTTCTGAGAGAAACTTGCTGCTGCACTCTTAACACCTTCCTCTTGGGGTCTCCCAAAGAACCTGTGTTCACACGCATCAAAGCATTTTCTGGCACCGTTGCTGGGGAGGAAGAGAATTTCTGCAAGGGGAGTCTCTCACCTCCAGCCATTTTCACTCTGTTATTGTTTTGCTTGTTGCTTTCTTTATTATGCTGCTAGCAATGTTTGATGTCTCTGAAAGTATATCTTATTGGCAAGGTCGGTTCACAGATGAAAAACAAAAATATTATAAGGAACACCGCTTCTCACAAAAAGGGAAACACTTATGGGAGAAATTAATAAATTGCATAACTATGCTAGAAACTTGTGCTCTACTTATAATGTTACTTATTGCTTTGATAAATATTTTTGTTTGTAGGAGGTATAAACACCTCCTTTTTCAATGTGAGTATAATGATGATGTTACCCTGTCTTCTTATGCTAAGGGAAATTATGAATTATATGATGTGGAACAAATTGAAGAATTTATTGCTTGGAAGGGTGCATTCAAAATTGCCTATTTGCTTGAAGTATTGATTATGCACCTTATAAATATGATATTTATGATATACTTAAATATTGCTTTGATAATTACAAGGATTTTAATTACTACATACTTCAATACCTTAATCAATTCCCTCCCCCAAAGGGAGAGACTAATGCCTTGCAGGAACCTATGGAAGAAGAAACTGCTGAATCTAGAAGTTCATTGGATGAAAAAGAGGAGGAGAGTGATGATAAAGAGGAGGACGAATGGAGCTACCCATGTCTACCTCCCAATGGGAGTAACTGTTTAACTCATACATTATTTGATGAAAGTGATGATCCTATTGATTCTTTTGAAAATTTTCTTTTTGATGAAGTTGATACTTGTGACCTTGATACTACTATGAATGAAACTTGTGAGAATGATATTGCTACTGTTATTTATGCTAATTCATGCTACTTGGATAAATCCTATGATAATCCTCTATTTATTCCAATTATTGATATGCATGATAATGAGGAAGTTTGTTTAGAAAATTTATATGATAATGCTCTTGATGATGGTCCTATGTTACTTGATGTTATAAATTATAATGGTACTGAAAATAAGATTTCTATAATGTGTCCTATACCTTTTATGTGTGATCAATCACCTTGTTTTTCTATTGCTAAAAGTGGGAAGAAAGAGGAGCTGATTTTAAATTTTAATCCCACTATTTTTGAGTTTGATATGAATTGTGTGCTTTTAGACCATGACAAACATGCTTTATGTGATAATTATGTTATTGAGTTTGTTCATGATGCTACTGAAAATTATTACGAGAGAGGAAAATTTGGTTGTAGGAATTTTCATGTTACTAAAATACCTCTCTTTTTGTTGAAAGTTTTGAAGTTGCTCTTGTTCTACCTTCCCATGATTTCTAGTTTGAGCTTCTTTAATTTATTTCTTTATAAGATTCCTATGCATAGGAAGTGGGTTAGACTTAAAAAAAAATTTATACTTGATTCTTGATGCTCTCTTTTGCTTCAATTTATATTTCTTATGTGAGCATCTGAACGGATAGTAAGGGCACCTAGAGGGGGGGGTGAATATGTGCTACGACCAATTTTAATTTTTCTTCCAGATTAGGCTTGACACAAAGGTAAATTCTATAGATAATGCAACTATGGTGAATTTACCTATATGACAAGAACAAGCACAAACACAAGAAAAGGGGGAAAGAAACGAGGTAACCGATATGAAGCACACGGGGACACGATGTATTCCCGAGTTCCTCCTTGTTACGGGAGTACGTCTCGTTGGAGGGGTCTGAGATCGCCATGAAGGCCTACTCAACGCCACAAAGGCCTCACCCAATTCTCCGATGAACCCCACCACAAAGGCCTAGTCCACCTTCTACTATTGATCCCCTTTGAGGCGGGAATCGAATCCTTTACAAACAAGCTTGGGGCACACACCCACAACCAAATTGGGGGCTCCCAACAATCACCAATCACCAACAGGTGTAGCAATGGAGTCTAGGTTCTCCACAAGGAAACCCTAGACTAGATCCCTCTAGAGAATGAGGGGAAATGAAGAACGGCTCGGTGAAGATGTAGATCGGGGTCTTCTCCTTCAATCCTCCAAGTATCAACGAGTTTGGGTGGAGGGATTGGGAGAAATCTAGATTTTGGAGGCTCAATAAAAGCTTGTCTTCAATGCCGGTTCGAGCAACCCTTTGGAGAAGAAGGGGGTGGGGTATTTATAGCCCCTCCCCACAACTAGCCATTTGACCCTTTTTACGCCTGGCGGTACTACTGCTGGGGTCAGCGGTATTACCGCTCGCTGTCAACCAGAGTGGTACTTGAGAGGTCCCAGCTAAAGGGCGTGGGCGGTACTACCACGGAAGTACCACAATAGTTCCAGCGATTGTACTACCGCTAGGCCCACCGGTACTACCTCTCTAGTACCGTAAAGGTTACTGCGAGATAAACTCACCTGGCGGTACTTTGACCGGTACTGCCAGCGGTACTTCCGCTTCCTGGAAGGAGCGGTACTACCGCTGGCGGTAGCGGTACTACCGCCGTGGGAAGTGTTGCTCGTCAATCGATTAAGTCAAAACGGTACTACTAGACCAGTACCGCTGGAAATAGAAGACAATTTCGTGTTGGCGTACTTCTGGTGGTACTACCGCTCACTGGAAGGAGTGGTACTACCGCTGGAGTGTCCGGTACTACCGCTGAACATAGTTGATTTGGTGACTTCGATATTTTGCACTCTTCCTTTTTGCGTCGAGATGATATTTCCTGAAATAATCTAAAAGCACTATTAGAAACTTAATCGTGTTGTTATCAACTCCAAAACACATGAGATATCAAATGCAAATGCACTTTCAATCTCCCCCTTTTGGAGATTGATGACAACACCACTAAGAGAGGTTGTTAAATTTAGGTGGAGCACTTCTTGAGAGAAACACGTGATACGTCAAGAATGTTTGTTGTTGAGACAGACTTTTGTTCCCTTTAGAATGTGTGCTCCCCCTATCTTTTAGAGACCTAGCAAGAGTAAAAGATATAACAATAGTACCACTTGGCACAAAATATATTAAATGATAAAAACCATAAACCAACAAGATAAACGGTTCACCACAAATAACACAAGTACAAGACACACCACAAAGACAACAAAGTTTGACACAACCACCCAAGCAAACGATAAGACAACCCTAAATAGTACTCTCTCCCCCTTTGGCATCAAGACACCAAAAAGGGAAGAGGTGATGCTAACGTCCCTGGAGGTCACTCGTTGGGGCTAGAGGCGCTTGCATGGCTTCCAAGACCATGCTCGTCCTCAAAGTTAACATCTTCCACTTCATCTTTAGTATCACCACGAGTCCAAGGCTCATGAGAAGTGGTAGCATCATCAATAAGGTCCGGATCCACCCAAGAGCCACCATGCTTAGACTTCCACTCCTTGGAGCTAGTGATCCTATCCTCAGAGCCAGGACAAACATGCACCCCAAGATGGGCAAATCTGTCACGAGACAGCTGACGTTACTTCTTGCTATGAACATGAGAAAGATAAGACTTGTTCTCCATGTCAATCTGACGGCAGGAAACTTTCTTCAGAGTCTCATTCACCCACTTGCGAAACCCATTCTTCTGAGCCCTTCCCTCCATCTCAAAGTCAGAATCACTAGAGCCATCAGTGTCAGGACCAAGCAGAGGAGATGCGTGCTTCTTGACACGAAGTTCCTTGACGCGGTGAGTAGTGAGCTCTTGGTCATTGTCCAAGAGAGCATTAGGGAGCTGAGCACGGTGCCAAGAGCGTAGCAGCAAACACAGGAGCCCTCCTCCTCATCACAGAGCTGTACATCTCATTCCAAATGATATCCATGATATCGAGCCTGAGACCATCACCACGACGCCTATGAGTATGGACCATCAAATCAATGAGAGAGCCATGGATCTGGTCGAAGTTGCCAACACGAGGAGCAAGAGTGATCCTGAAGATCTGGTGCAGGATGTCATACACTGGCAGCAGATTCTTGGAGAGACCAACCATAGCGCGGCCCGGGATATAAAGATCATACATGTCCTGAGGATCCATAGACTTCTCCGGGTAGGGAACCCGGAACAAGGTAGTGGAGAAAGCAGCATCAGGAACCTTCCCAAAGTCCTGCAGTCCCAACAAAGTAGAAAACTCAACCCAAGAAGCAGAGAACTTTTGATCCTTGGTCATCCATGTGATCCTCCTATCATTAGTATGGAAGTAAAGTGTGGCATAGTATTGGACCACGAGATGCTCATCATAGTCTTCGTTGATCTCAATGAAATCCAGAAGACCAAACTCCTTACAGATCTCTAGAGCTTCACCAAAGTAATCCATCTTGGATCTCATGAAAGGCACATTTATGGAGAATTGGGTTACCACTTTGTTCCTGTTCTGCGGGTACTCCTCATAAAATATGCGCTCCTCGAAGCGAGTCCAGAATCACTCATTAGCCCTTGGATCCCTAGGCTTGGTGTAAGGGTTGGTTTTCCTCTCTCTACGGAACTGCTCATCAGGCATGAGATCAACAGACTTGTCCCTGACAGCTTGAGATTTCATCAACACATACCTCTGCCTTCTAGTCAAAATTTTCCTGTGGCATCACTTCAGGAGCCTCATCTTCATTGGGATTCTTCCGAGTCCTCTTAGCCGCACGCTTGCGACCTCCACCCTTGGAACCACTAGCACCTGCACCTAAGATAGCATAAGGGGATAGAAATGAGGTAAGGCAAACTTCAATCAAATGATCTATGAGAAGATTCACAAAATAATTAGAAGTGCAAAAAGTTCCAGGAAGCGGTAGTACCGCCGGGAGCCACGGTAGTACCGGTGTCTCCAGCAGTCCCAGCCATAACGGTAGCACCGCTGTTGCTAGCGGTAGTACCTCTGCAGGAGGATATGCCATGGTACCTAACGGGACAACCGATTCCAACCGAGACAAATAGCACCAAAAAGTCTTAGGGAATCTACTCATCTAGGCAGCACATCAAACCACTTCTAGACTAGGAGATATCTAGAACCCTAAACAACTTCATCTTACAAGATTACTCGAGGGAGAGAGATTGGATGGGTTACCGGATCTCATCACCATGGAGAAGAGGTTGGAGGTGATCCCGGGGCTTCCTCCGACGCGAGAGGAGCACTCGATCGCCGGAGAGAACCCTCCCCGGCGGATGGAAGGAGCGGTGGTGGCGAGATCCGGTGTGGAGGATGAATGAGGGAGAGAGGAGGTAAAAGGGGTAACTCCCTCTCCCAGATCCGTATTTAACCCCACGGATTTCGACCGCAGTGGTAGTACCACTGTGCTCAGTGGTAGTACCGCCCACCTGGGGCTACCGGTACCGCAGGTAGTACCGCTGCGGGAGTTTGTGCAGGGCACGATTTTCTGTAACGGCAGTACCGTCTGTGATACACGGTAGTACCGTGCGCTGGGTGCTACTGTCAGTTGCAGCGGTAGTACCACTGCGACTGGCGGTAGTACCGCTAGCCAGGTTCCTTCCTTCCGACGAGAGATCAAAAGATAAAAGTTTTGGAGCAGAAATTGTTTGAGGGTGGGAAACATGAGGCTTGGGATAAGACCTCAAACTGAGATGGTACCACACACTCAAGCTTTTGCAAGGAAAACAAATATCGCATAAGGAAAAGAGAGAATGTGTTTCTCAAACGACAACAAGGACTCACAAACAGAGAAAGAGGTCAAATGAAATCCAAATAAGAACCAAACAACAACCAACTCTTCAAGAGAAGAGGTTGATGGCCTAAGCCACCATGTAAGAGATTATGGTATGTCACCACGAAGATATATCTTGGGTGCATGGCCAATACTCGACATTGAAGCACACAATTCAACATTAGAAAAAAAATATCAATGAATTTTTGCTTTGGGTGTAATCGGGGGAGGGAGAACCTAATGTGTTAGGATAACACTCCCCCTATGTCCATGCCTACACCTAAACCCAAACACGTATCAACTATAGGGGTGTGTGCAAGATCTTCAAGTCAAACTCCTAGAATCGATGATATTTAGGTCATTCCTCAAGAACATGAATCTTGCATCATCGAGAGGCTTCGTGAAGATATCCGCGAGATTATCCTTGGTGGGAATATATGCTAGCTCAATATAACCTCTTGCCACATGATCACGGATGAAATGATGACGAATCTCAATATGCTTTGTCCTTGTGTGTTGCACGGGGTTGTAGGCGATCTTGATGGCACTTTCATTGTCACACATGTGAGGCACCTTGTCCAAGTGAACATCATACTCTTTGAGGGTTTGCCTACTCCATAGCAATTGGGTGCAAGCACTAGCGGCCGCCACATACTCGGCTTCGGCGGTGGAGAGAGATATACAATTTTTCTTCTTGGAAGACCAACTCACCAAGTACCTACCAAGAAATTGGCAAGACCCGAAAGTAGACTTCCTATCATCTTGATCACCGTACCAATCCGAGTCCGTGTAGCCCTTGAGAGAAAATTGTGCCCCTTTGGGTACCACAAACCAAACCTTGAGGTATCAACCAAATACCGAAAGATATGGACCGCCACTAAGTGGATTTCCTTAGGAGACGCTTGATACCTTGCACACACACCTATGCTCAAAACGATATCAGGCCTAGATGCACAAAGATAAAGCAAAGAACCAAACATAGAACAATACAACTTTTGGTCCACATCTTTACCATACGGATTGCGCTTGAGGTGGCATTTGACTTGCATAGGAGATGGATCATTTTTGCACCTTGGAAATTAAACCTCGTGAGCATGTCTTGGGTGCACTTGGATTGAGAAATGAAAGTCCCATGAGCCAATTGCTTGATCTCAAAGACAAGGAAGAATTTAAGCTCTCCCATCATGGACATCTCAAACTTGTCAGTCATAAGCTTTGAGAAATCATTATTAAAATCTTGGTTAGTTGAACCAAAGATAATATCTTCCACATAGAGTTGGCATATTAAAAGCTCTCCCTTTACCCTCTTTGTGAAAAGGGTGGGGTCGATCTTCCCAACTTCAAAACCACGGCCTTCCAATAACTCTCTAAGGTGCTCATACCATGCACGTGGTGCTTGTTTAAGTCCATAGAGAGCCTTATCAAGCTTGTAGACATGGTTAGGAAAGTTGAGGTTCTCGGACCCCGGAGGTTGCTTAACATATACCTCCTCTTTTAGTAGACCATTCAGGAAAGCACTTTTGACATCCATTTGTTGCAACTTGAAATTATGCGAAGATGCGTATGCAAGAAGGATACAGATGGACTCAAGGAGAGCCACGGGAGCATAGGTCTCGTCAAACTCAATGCCTTTCACTCGAGTGTAGCCTTGAGCCACCAATCTTGCCTTGTTCCTTATGACAATACCATTCTCATCTTGCTTGTTATTGAATATCCACTTAGTGCCAATAACATTGTGGCAATCTTTGGTCTTCTCAACTAGCTTACAAACTTTATTGCGCTCAAAGTTATTGAGCTCGTCATGCATAGCTTCAACCCAATCGGAGTCCTCAAGAGCTTCAAACACTTTCTTTGGTACCACCATAGATATGTGATCTTGATGTTCACTAAAATGAGCCAATTTCCTTCTTGTGTATCTTCTAGCTTGAATATCTTCCAACACTTTGTTGTCTTGAGCATAAATATGCTTCAAAGCTCTTCTTATCCTTCTAGCACGACGGGCTTCAGTCTCCTCATTATTGCGGGGAGGAATCACTTGATCATCTTGATCATTTGGGTCCCCGTGTTGACCAATTTGGCCTTGATCATCATCATCATCAACAACATCTTCAACACTAGCTTCAACTTGAGGAGAGGAGGATGAGGATGGTTGATCTTGGCCTTGACCTTGACTAGCTTGAATGATAGGAGTGGTTGCATCTTGCGTAGTAACTTGGTCAATGAGAGGAGGGTCTTCAACATGTTATTGGTTAGATGCATCACTTGGATCCTTGGCTTGTTCTTCTATTGTAGAGGACGGCTCCACTTGAGTAGAGCATAGTCCTTCTCGAGTCTCCATGAGGTGTCCCTCAATGGGGCGGAAAAATTCCACACCCATCCTTCCTGTGGCTTCTTAGGCATTTCAACATCTACATTAGAAACATGAAATTGCGCCACTTGGGAGCCATCATTTTCCTCGAAAACCACACTACAAGATTCTATGAAAATTTGTGAGGCTTTGTCAAAGACTCTTTAAGTGTGGGATTCGGCACCGTATCCAACAAATATACCCTCAATAGTTTTGAATTGAAATTTAGACAACCGAACACCCTTGATCAAATAGAAGCACTTACAACCGAATACATGGAAGTAGGAGACGTTGGGTTTGTTGCCGGTGAGAATCTCCTATGGAGTCTTTTCCAAGACCTTGCAGATGTAGAGGCGGTTGGAGGAGTGGCATGCGGTGGAAATGGCCTCCGCCCATAGATATTGGGGAGAAGAATACTTCGCCAACATTGTCCTTGCCATATCCAATAGAGTTCTATTCTTCCGCTCGGCTACACCATTTTGTTGAGGGGTGTAGGTGGAGAAATATTGATGACTAATACCCTCATCACTAAGGAATTCATTCAAAGTGTAGTTCTTGAACTTGGAGCCATTATCACTCCTAATGGCCATGATTTGGACACAATGTTGATGTTGCACTTGGTTGGCGAAGTCGATGATAGTTTGTTGGGTCTGACTCTTGCACTTTAAGAAATAAACCCAAGTGTATCTTGAATAGTAGTCGACAATCACCAAGCAATACTTCTTGCCGCCAAGACTTGTCTCGGGTATGACACCAAAAAGATCAACATGGAGAAGCTCCAAGATTCTCTTTGATGAGATAATAGTGTTGGCCTTGTGGGCGGCATCATGCATCTTTCCTTCAACACACGACCTACAAACGCAATCTTTGGAAAAGGAAACATTTTCTTTTAGTCCGAGGATAAGGCCACCTTTGTGAAGACTTTGCAAAGTTCTCATGTTGACATGGGATAAGCGGTGATGCCACAACCACCCCACGTCCGCCTTTCCAAAAAGACACATTGATTGAAAGTTGGTAGACTTCGAAAAGTCCACCACAAACAACTCATTTTCAACATGTCCCACATATGCGACATCAAGAGTCTTGCTCCTCAAAAGGACCACAATATCAGGATCAAAGAAGAAGGAGAAACCCATCTTCCCTAATGAACGAACTGAAAGTAAATTGTAACCAAGGGATTCAACAAGCATGACGTCCACGATAGTGATATCAGGAGCAATCACAACCTAGCCAAACCCCGATACCTTAGACTTGGACTTGTCTCCATAAGTGACGGTTGCATCAAAATCATTTGGGCGCAACTCCGTCACAAGTTCTTTGCTTCAGCTCATATGACTAGTGCATCCACTATCAATTATCCATTTAGACCCACCGGAAGCATAGTCCTGCAAGAGATCATTCACTAGAGTTAGGACCCGAGGAAGGTCCCTTCATGTTAGCAATAAGGGTCTTTGGAACCCAAATGGTATAGTCAATGTAACCTTCAATAGGACCAACATATTTAGCTTTCACAACACCATAATAATCAACATATAAGAAATGGTGTGGATTTTTAGTTCCCGCGGAAATACTACGAGTAGTGTTGTCTCTCATGACACCACCACTCGAAGCAACATTCTTAGCTTGTGCGGGAGTGCTACGAGTAGTGTCGTCCCTAATGACAATACCACCCGAAGCACCATTGTTGGCCTTATTCTTGTTCTTCTTATTCTTGGAAACATAGCCAAGACCTTGCTTTCCCACTTGTGGGATAGGAGCACTCATTTGTGGTCTAACAACAACCACTTAAGGGATTGAGGCCACCACCTCCTCAACTTGAGGGCTCTTGCCCTTGATCCTTGCAAGATCATCCTTCAACCTAGCATTTTCCTCAATAATATTTGCATGATCACAAGAAGAAGTAGAGGTTCCAGGGGTGTTGAGTTGTTTAAGGTGAGTTTGAAGTTGTTCATGTAACTCTTTGAGGGTAGATTGTTGACTCTCCAAAGCCTTGTGCGCCTTGGTGAGATTTTCAAACTCCTCGGTTAGTTTATCATGACCAACCCCAAACTCAACCTTATTCTTTTTAGCCTTTTTATATTTATCAATTGCAAGGTCACGTTCCTTAGTGATATTACACAAGTTCATTATGTGACTCTTCAATAGATTAAAGTTCCTCTTCAAGAGAAACTCTGCCATCATGCTCTTCCTCAAGAGTCATGGAGAGAGATGTTATCTCATCCGCATCCCTTCTTTCAATCTCACCTTTCTTCTCAAGAGATTCATGGGCCTCTCCCAATTGTCTCATGAGATGATAAAAGTACTTCTTGGTCTCCCCTTGCATGTTAGACATAAAACGTTCCAAAGAGACAATTTTATCTTCTATTCTAAGACTAGCATGATGTTACAATTCATTTGGGGTCTTAGAGTTTGGAGAAGGTGATACCTCCGAGGCCTTAGCCACGAAGCACTTGGCATTGGGGTGAGGATGATTCTCATTGGGGGATTAAAAGAGAGATGAAGATTATGGAGTTGAAGAAATGGCAAGAGAGGCCACTTCACTTGTGGTTTCTTCTTCTTCATCACTTCCGGAATCACACTCCTCTTGAGTCACTAGCACAAACTTGGTGGGGGACTTCTTGTTGAATGGTTTCTTCTTGAAGTGAGGTTTCTTGTAAGCAACCGTGGACTTGTCCTTGCGAATGATCTTGCCACCATGGAGTTCTATATTTTCATAGGGACACTCCGCAATGAAATGGTGATTATCTTTACAATTGAAGCAAGACCTCACTCTTTGAGTCCCTTCGTTGCCATAGCAAGACTTGGTCTTCTCCTCAACATATGCCTTGGCCTTGGATGGATTCTTCCAGAAAAATTGCACGGTAAGAGTAATGACATCTTTGAGCACAGGGTCATATTCTTGATCCTTCAATGGATCCAAGTCCTCAAAGCAATCTTCTTCATACTCAACCTCCCTTGACACAACCTTGGCCTTCAAAGCAACTGATGCCCCTTTGTGCATTCGTAGGGCTCTAGCACGGTTGTCAAGAGCATTTTTGGTTTGCACTTGATAGGAGCATACTTCTTGCATCACTTGAGTTGAGGTCAAATAGGAAAAGTCATGTCTTCCTTGAATGCTCTTCAAGTCCGCGGGCTCAAATGGCATGAGAGCAGTCATGTACTTCCTCTTGATCCAAGCATTATCAATGTACTTGGAACCAACATTGTTGAATGCGGTGGCAAGAATCTTGAGCCTTCGGTACATGTCTTCATGGCTCTCACCATCATGCATATAGAACCCTTCGGCCTCATTGCTCAAGGCATCATACATATTCCTTTGCATACTTTCATTTCCCACAAACATGACGACAAGAGCGTCCCATGTTTCGTTGGCAGTGGAATATTGTTGAAGATGAGGCATGTGGTTAGGACCCACGGCTTATTGAAGAATAGACAAGGCGGTGAGATGGAGTTGACAATCTACGGCTTCTCTTCTTGTGAAGTTCTTGGGGTCATGTGGCTTGTAGCCATCTCGAGTGACCCTCCAAAGTTCTATACAAGAAGAGTTAAAGTGAGTTTCCATATAATATTGCCATTCACCAAAAGAATGTGCATCAATTTTAGGAGGATCTCCTCTAGGAATTATATGGGTATGTGGGACAAAAGGATCGGGAGAATAGCGTCCTTAAACGACATGGAATTCTCCTTTTCCTTCCGAACCCTTATCGGTGGAGTTCTTAGCGGAAGCATCTTTAAGTGGTTCACTATCTTCCCCAACCTTGCACCCTCCGGTGGTTCAACCGAATGGGATGTAGTGGAGGTCTCCGGTTCCTTGGCTTTCATGAATTGCAACATGAGAGTTAGCAATTCATCGATTTTTATCTCCATGGATGAGGTCAATGAATTTTTCAACTCATTGAGATCATCCATCGAGACACTCGCCACGGAACCAACTACATCAGGAACATTGGCCATATTAAACTCTTAGGCGGTTAAGCCCGATAAAAGAGCCGAGGCTCTGATACCAATTGAACGGATAGTAAGGGCACCTAGAGGGGGTGAATAGGTGCTACGACCAATTTTAATTTTTCTTCAAGATTAGGCTTGACACAAAGGTAAATTCTCTAGATAATGCAACTATGGTGAATTTACCTATATGACAAGAACAAGCACAAACACAATACAAGAACAAGTAAAGGAGGAAGGGAACGAGGTAACCGATATGAAGCACATAGAGACACAATATATTCCCGAGTTCCTTCTAGTTACGGGAGGACGTCTCGTTGGAGGGGTTTGACCTCGCCACGAAGGCCTACTCAACGCCACAAAGGCCTCACCCTATCCTCCGATGAACCCCGACACAAAGGCCTAGTCCACTTTCCACTATTGATCCCCTTTGAGGCGGGAATCGAATCCTTTACAAACAAGCTTGGGTACACACGCACAACCAAATTGGGGGATCCCAACAATCACCAATCACCAACAAGTGTAGCAATGGAGTCTAGGTTCTCCACAAACCCTAGACTAGATCCCTCTAGAGAATGAGGGGGAAATGAAAAACGGCTCAGTGAAGATGTAGATCGGGGTCTTCTCCTTCAATCCTCCAAGTATCAACAAGTTTGGATGGAGGGATTGGGACAAATCTAGCTTTTGGAGGCTCAATAAATGCTTGTCTTCAATGTTGGTTTGAGCAACCCTTTAGAGAAGAAGGGGATGGGGTATTTATAGCCCCCTCCCCACAACTAGCCGTTTGACCCTTTTACGCCTGGCGGTACTACCGCTGGGGTCAGCGGTACTACCGCTTGCTGTCAACCAGAGCGGTACTTGAGAGGTCCTAGCTAAAGGGCACGGGCGGTACTACCACGGAAGTACCGCAGTACTTCCAGCGGCGGTACTACCGCTAGTACCACCGGTACTACCGCTCTAGTACCATAAAGGTTACTGCGTGCAAAACTCCCCTGGCGGTACTTTGACCGGTACTACCGCTGGCGGTAGCAGTACTACCGCCGTGGGAAGTGTTGCTCCTCAATCGACTAAGTCCCAGCGATACTACTGGACCAGTACCGCTGAAGTACCGCTAGTAACAGAAGACAATTTCATATTGGCGGTACTTCTAGTGGTACTACCGCTCGCTGGAAGGAGCGGTACTACCGCTGGAGTGTCCGGTACTACCGCTGAACATAGTTGATTTGGTGGCTTTGGCATTTTGCACTCTTCCTTTTTGCGTCGAGATGATATTTCCTGAAATAACTTAAACACACTGTTAGAAACTTAATCGTGTTGTTATAAACTCCAAAACACATGAGAGATCAAATGCAAATGCACTTTGAGCATCTTTTTCACTTGAAAACACTTGATTCCACTTTTCTAGGCCTAGCAAAAAGGCGTTAAAGAAAACCACTTCTTGGGAGATAACCCATGGTTTTATTTTTGATTTGTTTTTCTCTATTTTCTTTGAGTCAAGGGGTTGTATACTTCTGTAGTAACTCATTTGTATCTTTATTTTCATGTTTTAATAGTGCCAAGTAAGGTTTCTCACGAGAGTTTCAGTTGGTTTTCAGATTTCTGCGCAGGAAACAGATTTCTGCTGTCCACCATAAAATATTTTATAATTCACAGAAAAATCAGAATGACCTGAATATTTGTGTGCTTATTCCTCGGCTAATTCCGCAATTTTTTCATTCTTTAAGTTTTTTAATCTGAGCAACGTAAGTGCCTCGAAATGTTTTGTCTTTACAAACTGTTCTGGTTTTGACAGATTCTACCATTTTGCTTGCATTTGCTCTTTTGCGATGTCAAGTGGATTTCTTTGCTTCACGAAACATCAGCGGCTGTAGCTAATGTTTAAAAATATTAGTAGCACTTGTTCCCTTACAGAACCCATGGATTTTTTATTGTTGCACTAATCCTCTAATGTGAATTACTCTTTGAGTGTGGTGTGAAGGAAGTTTTAAAGGGTCAAGAGAAGAGGGTGATATATGTGATCAAGAAGAGTGTAAGGTCAAATCTTGGGGATTCCCCCGTGGTTCATCCAAGAATATTTTTAGAAGACTCAAGCATCTAAGCTAGGGGATGCCCAAGGCATGCCCTTCTTCATCAATAATCTATCAGGTCACTTCTAGTGAAACTATATTTTTATTCGGTCACATCATATGAAGGTTACTTGGAGCGTCTGTTTGTTTTTCTTTTGTTTTATTTTTTTCCTTGCTGCAACAATATAGTTGGATCCTAGCATTCCTTGTTTGGGAGACAGACACGCTCCGCTTTTTCGTTTGAATACTTGCTATGCTAGTATTCTTAGTTGTTCTTCTAGTTATACCTGTGTAGATGTTGTTTTCATTACATCTCTTGTTCAGAGATGTTAGTTTTAGTAGTGTTATGTGAGTACTCTCATGTTTGCTTGTTGTATCATGTATAGAGCTTTTTTAAAGCATTTTTTGTAGGGTGCTTGTTGGGAAAAGAAATTGCTGCTTGTGGTAGAATTTATAACGGTGCAAGTAGAAGCTTTTATTGAATGTGGCTAGACTTATTCATATCATGCTAGATGTTATTTTAATTCCAAAGCCTTGTGGTTATTTAGTATCATGATTAGCCTCAAATATCTTAGAGTGTTTAATGTGCCATTGAAAGAATCATGAGTTATTCTTGTCATATTGAAGCATAAATTTGTGGTGTTCTCCTTTGAATGTTTTATTTGGTTGACTTGGCGCATGCTCACACCATGTTTATGACTATGAACCAGTCACTTATAGCCTCCATGATAATTTAGTTTTTGAACTTGTGGTACCACTTATGCTTTGATTAATGATGTTTATGTCGCTATGCATGATTATGGCTCTTATGCTCTCTTGATTTGTCGCTCCCAGTCTTTTGCTAGCCTCCACCTGTACTGATTATGAGATCTACGCGTGCATCAAACTTCCCAAAATCAAAATTTTCCCATTGTGTCCACCATAACTACCTACATGTGGTATTTAACCGCCACTCCAAAGTAAATTTCTCATGTGTTACCTTTTTTTTAAATTACTCCTGTTTTAGCTCATGAGGACGTAAATAGAGAATCTTTATCTCACTTGTTGATTGGACTTTCACACCCTGGACTAGTGGCTTCATCCACTTATCCAATGATAGAAGAGCTGGCAGCGGAGTGCCCAGCTCCAAATTAATAACAATAAACTCTCTTCACTATTTCCCCCCCTGATTTATCAGTCAAAGCATAATTGTGTAAACAAAAGAGAAAGAGGGATGACCTTCTACCCAGATGCGTCCTTCTATGGGAGCCGCTCTTGTGAAGTCTAGTTGGCTTGTGACGTACTGTATTTTCTGTTTACCATTCGTTGACATAAGGATACACCTCTCTTAAAATATAGACACTCCTCCACAGTATGTGATTATTGGAAGGCACCCGAGGATTCGGTTAGCCATGGTTTGTGTAAGATGGATGGCAGGAGTGTCAAGCCTTTTATACATATATTTAATAAAATAAAAGCTCTAGAACATGAGTTGATCCATGCTTCCTCTACGAAGGGCCTTTCTTTTACTTTTATGTTGAGTCTCCATCTTCTAACTTTATGCACAGTTGAGAGAGCATAGTTGCCATTCTGAGTTTTATGTGCATTTGTCCCAGAAATATTATTAATTGATTAATGATGTGTTATTGCTTTTCTCTAATTATTTGTTCTAGTCTTCCTCATGAACTTTGAAGGTGTCCTGGCATTTATTTTTTTCCCACTCTTAAGGACTAACGAAATATCACTTTTCCATGTTTTCTCTATAGTTTAAACAAACGTATATCTTTTGTTGCATTGTTATTCATGATATTTTATTTGTGTTACTTATCATGATGCAAGGTGATTGCTATGTTTTATTGTTAAAATTCTATTTATCATGCTTGTGTTGAAGTTCTATGATCTCAGCTTACCTATGCCTTTTCATTATTGATGATCAAGTTTATGTTGGTAGCATGTCACCTCAGAAATTATGTGTTTTTATCGTTTACCTACTCGAGGACGAGTAGGAACCAAGCTTGGGGATGTGGATACATCAAATGTATCCTTAATTTTTTATGTTCCATATTATTTTCATGTTGTTTCCCACATGTTTGCCATACACTTTATGTTATTCTTATCAATTTTTCGGACTAACCTATTGACAAGATGCCACAGAGCCAGTTCCCTGTTTCTGCTATGTCGGATATATACCGTATAGGGGTGTATAAGATGGTAGTGAAAGTGCCTGGTTACCAGGGTGGCCCAAGTGTTAGTGGGCTATGGTCCATTGGGCGGCCCAGTAACCTGATGCACAGAAGCCGGATTCTAGAAGAACCCGGATCACGGCCCGTGTGATCTGGCTTGGAGGAGAAGACGGATTCCTTACTTTCCAAGTTATAGTTACCGTAGTCTTCTAGGTTTCCTATTCTGTAAGCCCTAATCCGGCTATTATATAAAGCCGGACGGGAGATAAACAAACCAACGAATAACAGAGAAGCTATAGGCCAACTCGCCGAGAAGTTGATCCTCTGCGGGTAGCTAGATCCAAAACCTCACATTGTAATCTTGTTTCCAGGCTTTAGCCCTGATTAGTGAGAAGTGCAGGAGTAGGCACGTCGTACTGTCGCGACGTACCGAACCTGGGTAAATCATGTGTTTATTGTCTACCACGCGATCCCGTTACCCCACGTCTCTACCGTAGTCTCATGGCACCACCGTCTATGAAAACTACTACGATGTCTCGACAGTTGGCGCCCACCGTGGGGCTAACGACGTCAGGCGTGAAATTCCCAACTGGGATACTTGGCGGAATCGGAAGATCAATCACTGTCGGAAGCTTGGAATTCAACGATGATGTCGGACGCTTCCTCGACAACGGATCCTACATACCGGCGCAAAACCACCTGGTAAGTGCCTGCGTGTTACCGATAGGATCTGCTAACATCTTTATCGGAGTAACTGCAGAAGCAATGGGGTTTTGCGCTGGAAGAAAATTTATCCCACCCGCCCTATACCCAGTCGAGGATGACTATGATACCGGATTCTGCTCAGATCGCCGACAAAAAAGTGACACACACTTTATCGGCATGGTGCAGTCCGAAGTCGCCGAAAATACGGGTGACATAAATCCCGTGCAAGAGGCAGACAAAAACACACCCGTCACAGCAACGGAAGACCCGACACCCGTCATACAGGCGGAAGATCCGACATCCGTCAACGAGACGATGAACTCGGAAGCAGAATCCGTACTAGCCGCCATTGAGGCGAGATTAGAGTCGGAAACCGGATTAGAGGATTTTGATTCCGAAGACGAAGACGCGGACGCCTTCGAAAGGAAAGTTAAATCTTTTCAAGAGGGATTCCATGAAGTACTAATGGCGAAACCAGCTGATACCACGGACGCCGGCAGCCAGGAAAGCCCTAAAACCCCTCCGCCAGAGGAAGAGACAGAAGACGGAGAAACTTCTCCGGTATTTCCCAATGTCAAGGAATTGACAGAGGATGAGCCTGTCAAAAAGCCTACCTCTTCCAAGAAAAAGCATCGTGCTGCTAAGAAACTCCAATACAAAATCCGGAAGAAAAAATCAGCTGATCAAGCTGATGAAAACCTGGAAGTAGGAGATGCTAGCGGAACAAAGACTGCGGAGAAGAAAATCAAAGAAATCCTTGTTCCGCCAATGACGGAACAGGAAGAGCAAGAGCTGTTGCAAACGCCAGTGGGAGCAAATGAACCCCCTGAGATGCTGGAAGCCAGGAGGCAAGCTTTCCAAAGGCAACAACAACATCTACTCAGATCTCGGCAACACCTCCAAAAAACCCAGGATGACATTAAGCTCATGAAGGAAGAAATAGAGGAGTACGAGAGAAAGAATAGATCTGGCATTAAACCTACAAGGTTACCCGGAATTGTAAGACCGGAAGTACTGCCGCCAAAAGAAAGGTTTCACAACCCATCTTGGCAAAAGCAGGTAAACGGCAAAGATGCCAGAGGCGAACCAATTTATAAAACCGCAGCAGAAAATGCGGAAGCAGCGTTCGCCATCCTGAACAATGATCTGTACTCCAACGGTGAAAAACTTCAAGGGGTGTATGCTTTCCTAGGAAAAGCATTGCAACAACAACAGCGGGCCCAAGAGCGACCAGGAAGACTGCAGGATAACTCCGCCCTATGCAAAACAGCTACTTGCGCCGCTGGAGCACCTGGACCAGAGGAACCTGAGATTCAGACAATTCAAAGGATAAAAAAGAGGATCCGAGAAAAGACAAGAAAAACCCCGACAATAGGGATGAAGCGTCCCGAACCGGATCCCATCCCCCGAAAGGTGGACTTAAACCCCACGATCGGGAAGAAAAATACCGGAATGACGTCAAAATAATGCCACCTCCGAGAAACCCAGCTGAGAAAGCTGGAAGATACGATACACCTCACAGACGTGAGAGATCCCGGACACCCCCTAGGGATAAAGAAAGGCACAGGAGAAGGACTCCGCCTAATCCAAAAGGCCGTGATCATGGAAGAGATAGGTACAATCCCGGAAAAGCGCGTCCGCGCAACAATGGAAAAGAAAGGAGTAGATCCCCTTCTGTCCATTCAGCCGGAAGATATTCCGCACACATTGATAGAGCGGAAAAGGATGATCTATACTTTGGTCCTAAGTGTTTCACTGACAGGATCCGAAGGATAACCCTGCATTCTGGCTTCGCCAAAGTTGGTCCAACCTACCAAAAATATACCGACAGCACAAACCCGGACACCTGGCTCTCAGACTATTATACAGCTGTCTAGATCAACAATGGGACAGACCTGGAAGCCGTCAAATTTCTTCCCTTAATGTTACTGGATGGAGCCAGAGATTGGATCAATGGATTACCATCAAGAACTGTCGACAGCTGGGATGATATGGCTCGAGTATTTACTCAGCATTTCCGGGGAACATACAAACGCCCGAACAACATCAACCAGCTGAACCGTTGCACCCAATTCGAGGATGAACCATACGTGGATTTCATCTCCAGATGGACGGCAATGAAGAATAGTTGTTATGGAGTAACTGACGTACAAGCAATGCATGCTTTCGTCAATGGCCTAAAACCCGGACTTGTACCATTCATGGTTGGTTCCAAACAGCACAAAGATCTCGGATCTATGCTTACAACCGCCAACGAACATGCTGCAGCCGAAGACGACATCAGAGCAAGAGGGGGTAATATTGAATCACTGATACTTGCTAAGTAAACCCCTCGTTCTGACAAAAAAGGAACTCCAGAAACAACGACCAAACCCAAAGAGGTCAACATAGCCTTTGGAAGTGAAAAAGGGAATAAGTGGAAAGGACGCAACCCAGATCCAATCAATTACACTCCAGAGGAGTGGGAGAGGATTAAGTCGGAACCTTGTGTCCACCATTCACAATTTGGGAAACCCACCCATACAAACGCACAATGCCGGCTGAATAAGCACATGAAAGGCAGTGCAGGATCCGGAAATAAGGGGAAGGGTTCCAAAAGGAAACCCGCCAAACAAAAGCCAGAACTGACAAAGAAGACAGTGAATCGGACACTGATGAAAAAATCCAGGAACAACAGCGAAAGGGCGAACCCAAATTTCCGAGAGTTGATGGGGAAGCAATGCTAACATTCCTAGCAACTCCATCAACAAAGGTGGCCAAAAGAACACTTCGAGAAATAAACGCGGTTGTTCCGGCAACCCCGAAATTCTTGAAGTACTCCAACACACCAATTACCTGGGATCAGTCTGATCATCCCGGGAATATCCCTGAACCCGGCACACAAGCTCTTGTCGTAAGCCCTATTGTCCAGAACACTAGGCTAAGAAGAGTGTTGATGGATGGAGGATCCAGCATTAACATAATGTACTTGGATACACTGAAGCATCTGAAGATTTCCGAGTCCCAGCTCAATTACAGCAACATACGCTTCCACGGCATTGTTCCTGGCAGACAAGCACGATCCCTAGGAGAAATTTCCCTAGATGTCACCTTCGGAGATAAAGATCACTTCCGGCAGGAAAAAGTATCCTTCGAAGTAGTGCCGTTCGAAAGCGTGTATCACGCAATACTCGGACGTCCAGCTTTCGCCAAATTCATGGCAAGATCCTGTTATATTTATAACAAGCTGAAAATGCCAGGACCCAGAGGAGGAGTAATCACCATTGCTGGTGATTTTAAGCTAGCAAATGAGTTGGAGAAAGAAAACGCCCTTTGCGCTCAGAGAGTCATAGCAAAGGAAGAACTGAAGGAATTGGCCAAGGAGGTATCGCCGACAGAAATGCCGGCAGGAAAAGAAACCCGGAAGCCAACAGACAGCTTCAAGGCGTCCGAGAATACAAGACAGGTGATCCTAGATCCCAAAGATCCGACAAAATTCGTCGTTGTAGGGACTGGGATGACCGACAAATAGGAAGGCGAGCTCATCAAGTTCCTCCGTGAGAACTGGGATATTTTTGCCTGGTGTCCAGCTGACATGCCAGGCGTACCCAGGGAACTTGCTGAGCACCAACTCAAGGTAATTCCAGGATCAAAACCCGTCAAACAAGGTCTCCGTCGATTCGACGGAAGAAGACGGAAGGCTATTGGAAAGGAAATAATCCGTCTTTTAGCAGCAGATTTCATCCAGGAAGTAATCCACACTGAATGGTCCGCAAATCCGGTATTAGTACCGAAGAAAGACACTACTGCTCTTAGAATGTGTATAGATTACACAGGCTTGAACAAATTGTGTCCAAAGGATAGGTTTGCGTTACCGTGAATCGATCAAATAATAGATGCCGCTGCAGGCTCTGAGCTTTTGTGCTTTTTGGATGCATACTCCGGGTACCACCAAATACGCATGAAAAAGGAAGATCAAATTAAGACTTCTTTCATAACCCCATACGGGACGTATTACTACGTAACCATGCCATTTGGCCTGAAGAACGCAGGTGCAACCTACCAGCGTTGCATGCAACGTTGTTTGCATAGTCAGATTGGCAAAAACGTCCATGTTTACGTGGACGATATTGCTGTCGTAACCAAGGAAAAAGATACACTCCTTGAGGATCTGCGAGAAACTTTCGAAAACTTGCGCACTTACAAGATGAAGTTAAATCCATCTAAGTGTGTATTCGGGGTTCCCTCAGGAAAGCTTCTGAGTTTTATCATTTCTCACAGAGGAATAGAAGTTAACCCGGAAAAGATAAAAGCCGTCTTGAACATCTCGAAGCCTACGTGCGTAAAAGATGTCCAAAGATTGACGGGTTCCGCCGCTGCCGTCAGCAGATTTATTAGTAGGCTGGGGGATAAAGCCCTACCACTCTACAAGTTGCTGAAGAAATCCGACAAATTTGAATGGACAGAAGAGGCCGATGCAGCTTTAACCCAACTAAAGGAAATTTTGATGAATGCTCCGATTTTGGCATCCCCAAAAGACGAAGAACCCATGTTACTGTACCTTACGGCTACAAACTGGGTTATTAGTGCCGTAATTGTTGTGGAACGGAAGAAGGATGAACAAAGCATACCAGATCAGCATCCGGTATATTACATAAGCGAATTTTTCTCCGAATCCAAACAAAGGTACCCGCATTATCAGAAAATGGCATATGGTGTGTTTTTTGCATCTAGAAAACTGCGCCATTACTTCCAAGGGCATTCCATAACAGTGGTATGTAAAGCACCACTAGGGTATATAATAAACAATGCGGAGGCAACTGGCCGGGTAGCCAAATGGGGTATCGAGCTAGCAGTCTTTGACATTAAGTACCAGCCAAGACAGACGCTGAGCACATAGTTAATACATGTGCAGGGTGTCAATACTACGCCAAACAGACTAATTTGCCGGCCCAAGCGCTTAAAACTATTCCCATTACGTGGCCGTTTGCGGTCTAGGGGCTAGATATGATGGGACCGTTCAAAACTGCAAGAGGCGGACTTACTCATTTGCTAGTAGCAGTGGATAAGTACACCAAATGGGTGGAGGCCAAACCCATCAAAAAGCTGGATGGTGCAACTGCTAGAAATTTCATCATCGACTTGGTGATGATATACGGTGTTCCACACAGCATAATAACCGACAACGGGACAAATTTCTCCATCGGAGAGTTGGCAAGATATTGCCGACAAACGGGAATTCGCCTAGATCTAGCATCTGTGGCACACCCGCAATCCAATGGACAGGTTGAGCGAATGAATAGCTCAATCCTGCAAGGAATACGCCCAAGACTCGAAACTCCTCTTCACAGAGCGGCCGGAGCATGGGTAGAAGAGCTACCTTCCGTGATTTGGAGTATTCGAACGACGCCAAATAGGTCGACTGGGCAAACCCCGTTCTTCCTAGTTTACGGAGCGGAAACTATTCTCCCAACAGACATGATCCATGATAGTCCAATAGTGCAAGATTTCGACGAATCAGATGCCGAAGAAGCACGACAGGATGCCGTTGATCTCCTAGAAGAGGAACGAGAGCTTGTGCTTCAAAGATCCGCCATTTACCAGCAAGGTTTGCGACGTTAACATAGTCGGAAAATCAGGCATCGTTCTTTTAAAGAAGGTGACCTAGTGCTGAGGCTGGTGCAGCAAAGGAAGCATAAATTAGCCCCAGTATGGGAAGGACCATTTGTCATAAGTAAAGCCATGAAGAATGGATCGTACTATCTTGTCGACATTCGAGATACGGAAGATGATCCCGAGAAGCCGAATCGCAAAAGAAAGAGAAAGATAGATGATGAGCTAGGAGAGACAAAGAGGCCTTGGAGCATTCAGCAGTTACGTCCCTTCTATACTTAGTTCAATATCTATGTAAACATCTTTTGAGATCATGAAATAAAGTCGTCGGAATTCTGATATCCATGTTTTTACAAGTTCACTATAGTACAAAGCATGATTCCACCTTATCTATTTCCCAATGATCTTACAAAATACTCAATGTTAACCCGAATTGTGCCTGCATGCTCGGCGTTAAAAAACTGAATGATTTCAGCCTGCTAATGGCTAAAGGAAACTCGGATTGTGCCTGCGTGCCCAAGTTTCAAAAAAGTTCCTTAAAATTCTCTAAGCATTATCTGATCGAATGTGTGTTGGGTCACTGAAGCTAGTTTGTAAAAAATTGTCTTTAGTATGATCCATGTTTCTGAGTTTGAACTGATTGGTTATATCCAGTTACTCAGCATGATGCTTCATAATACTACTGAGCCATTTTTTCAAAGTGCTAAAGACAGTTAAAACACATATGCCAGAGAACTTAGAAGATAAAGGAATAATTAAACCCGACAATCTTGCAAGGAATTTCATAATTCAAAGCTGCAAAAGGCGGAGTTCTTGTTTTGACAAATGAAATAGAAGCGTTAAACTATGAATTACATTGTAAATAGAGCGCTCCTATTATACAAATCCACCATCCAGGTCAAGTGCAGTCCTTCAAACATCCGAGTCTTCCTCGCTGCTTTCATCCTCGGGGGCTGCGGGAACCTCTTCTTCTGGATAAGTGATAGAAATGTTAACCATGGAAGCAATCTTGGTGGCGTGACCTTTGACTTCATCAAAGATGGCGGTTCGCTGATTTTCCGTATACCCTTGAGGGACACCAGATGCCACGCGCCAAGATTTCGCATCAGGATAATGCAGACGCATAAGGCCTAGGGCCATGCGCGCACCACCTCGTGCGGCGGAGCGTAGGATGGATTCCTTCGATCCCACAACCTCCATGATGGCACCCGGAAGTTTGTAAACTTCCGAGAATTCTATAGTACTTGTGGGAAGGAATTTGTTAATCAATTGCATTCCTGCATTTCTGATTGCATTCCATACCTCCCCAAAAGCTCGGATTTTCTCAATCCGAGAAATTCCTGGAATATTCCCTGTTTTTTATGACAAAAGCAACCAAAAAAGGTTAGGCGACAAAACACGGAAAATAAGACATGGAGAAATTGGTAAAAGGAACTAACTTACCAAGAACCTTGTCAATTTCGGTGCCTTCTTTCATGCGCGGGAATAGCATACTTTCCAAATCATGGATAATAGATTTATCTTCCGCCGCTTGCAAAGAAGCCTTGGATTGAGCAATCCCTAGGGCCAGATTACTGGCTTCCAGGTCTTCTTGAACTTTCATAAGCTCCTTGCGAAGGCTCGAGTTTTCTGCACGGAGCCGAGATGCATTGATGGCGTCCTTCGCTACTTCTTTGGCTTTACCTAAAGCAGCTAGAGGGCACGAAAAACATTTCGAGTTTATAAAATGTCGGGAAAATTTTATCTGGATAAAAACTGGAGAGAATAAATACCTGTTGTTTCCGATAATTGTAGCTGAGATGACGCCAGCTCGTTGCTTTTTAACTCAATAATAGATTGAAGGGTTTTAACTTCTCTATTCTTGAGATTAAGCTTCTTAAAAACTTCCAAGTTTATGGCATCTGCGGAATGCTGAAACACGGAAATGAAAGCCAAATGCTTAAGTATGAACAAGCATACAAAGATACATTAAGAAGAATTCATGTTTTCAACTTAATGCTTAAGGGCTAGAAGTATCACCTGGCTCATTTCTCGCAAGTCGGCCAAGGTCTCGTTGATTCTTTGGCATATTCCGAGAAAAGAATCCCAACGTGATGAAGGCCATCTTGTATGACCTGGCGAGGGGAAAATATGATATCATTGCGAACAACTAATCCGCCTGTGGCCAAGGGCGGATTAGAGGGGCAGGAGCGAAGAATTTTTTAGCCTCCGGACGAATATATCCAAGGTCGTCGAACGGTTCTTCCTTTATCCGGATGTTACTATCCAAATTGGAGATGGGTTCGTTTCCAACAGATGACCGGAGATTTCCACCCGTTTGTGTTTCCATTCTACCCCTCACGCCCATGGCCGCAGAAGAAGACTCTTCTTTGATAGTAGTCTTATGTTTCTTCAACTTCTTTGTCTTCAGAGGAGTTGGGGCAAGACTGAAAGAAGAATATCCGAGAGTTAAAAATCTCGAAGAACCGAAGGAGAATGACGATTAGGGAGGCTCCAGTAAAATACCTGGATGTGGCGATGGGAATTCCATCAACAGTCACCATCTTGCCGAAAGTCGCCTGTTTTTTACGTTTCCGATCATTATAAAAGCTAGCATGTAATTCGCTAAGCTCGATGTCGGAAGCAAGATCAGCTCCTTCAAGTTCATTGAACTAGGAAAGAATTCACGTTATGTCGAAGGTCAGAAAAAGAAGCTAATCTGAAGAAAACTGGAAGCAAGGAAAGTATAAATACCTTAGGGGCCAGATTCTCCACGTGATAAATTGCCAGATTTTCTTCAATCTGACCGCTGGTGGCGACCAGTTGGTGAAGTCGTTTTATAAAATCATTTTTGGTATAAGCCTTATCTGTTCCTCTCATGCTATCTTCTGGTCCTTTGTATTCGCAAAGGAGCCGGGAACGAAAGGAGAGAGGTTGGATACGACGTCCGAACCAGCATAAAACGGTATCCTTCCCAGTCAAAGAAGGCTGAGAGGAAGTAAGCTTGGCGATGCGCCGCTTTATCTTCATCAGGTTTTCCGGCAATATTTCTACCGCTGCAACTGTCCAACTCTCACGAGGAGTAGCGGCAGAATTAACAAATGGAGGAACCCCGGTTTCTTTGCCTGGGAATGGAATGTCCTGATGGTAAAAGAAAGAACCCAGCCAAGATTGGGCGGGTTCCGGCATTTTTATCTTTGGGTACCAATCCTCTCTAAACTTCCGAAGGGTGAAAGATATAGTTCCACAGATAGGCGAAATACCATCTGTGATGTTATGTTTTACCTCAAAGCAATATTGCCAGAAATCTAGATTAGGGGTTATCCCGAGATATCAGTCGAAAAGGGCTTGCAAACTGGCTAAATAGAGGATGGAATTTGGAGAGAGGTTATGTGGTTGAACGCCATAAAAGTTAAGGACGTCTAGGAAAAAGCTGGAAGGAGGGAAACCCATACCTCTCGCGATATGAGAGGTAAGGAGGACGCGTTCTCCGTCTTTTGGCTTGGGCTCGGGTTCACCTTCCGAGTTCCGCCATTTGCCTTTAACTATTAATCCCTCCCTTGACATCCGCCGAAGAAGGACGAGAGGAGTATTACTCGGACTCCAGTTGCCGACAAACTCTGTTTCTTCGTTGGCTCCGGTAGCGGAGTGCTCATCGTCACGGGATAAGATCTTCTCCTCCGCCGTTTCGGGAGCAAACGGCGGGGAGGGTGCGGAGCTCGAGCCCGCAGCGTTCGCGGCGGCGGAAAGATCCTCTCCGCCCGCCGCAGAAGCCGCGGTCTTTTCCGGCTCGTCGCTGGCGTGCTTTGGGGATCCAAGTTGCGGATCCAGTTCGTTGATGATATCGTCGACGGTGAGCGCGGCGGAGCGAGTGGGGGACGACGGCGAGGTTACCATTTGGTGGCGGCGCGTTGCGCTGGTGCTCTGGGTGCGTTCGTGCGCTCGGGATGGTTCTTCGGTCGGGAGCTTGTGCGTGGAAATGGCGCGGACAGTGAGAGTGTGGAAGGTTTTTGACGAGGACGAAGACGGCTATTTATAGCCAGAAATCCGTCAAGATACGTGCCAACGGCTATTTTGACCGTTGGATGATCAACGCGTGTCACTCGCCGGAAAATCCGGGAAATGAAACGACAGGGTAATGATGGTTATCTCCTCGTTTCCCGTGAGAATCTGTCAGAGATATGTTACTGGGTTTTCCGCGTAAAACCCAAACGTCCCTTACGTCAGCATGATTAAGTGCGCTAATGTAAGAAGTTCCTTCTCCACGAAGGATCGTGAGAGAAAAGCCGGATTTTCAGGATTCCGAGTTTCATGTTACCATCTCTTTCAAAAGAAGAAGAATAAGAAGAATCAAGACTGCTGATTGAAATTTCTCGGATAAACCACATTTGGCGAAAGACGGCAAATCAGAGTTTTAATCCTTCTTGGGGGCTACTGTCGGATATATACCGTATAGGGGTGTATAAGATGGTAGTGAAAGTGCCTGGTTACCAGGGTGGCCCAAGTGGTAGTGGGCTATGGTCCATTGGGCGGCCCAGTAACCTGATGCACAGAAGCCGGATTCTAGAAGAACCCGGATCACGGCCCGTGTGATCTGGCTTGGAGGAGAAGACGGATTCCTTACTTTCCAAGTTATAGTTACCGTAGTCTTCTAGGTTTCCTATTCTGTAAGCCCTAATCCAGCTATTATATAAAGCCGGACGGGAGATAAACAAACCAACGAATAACAGAGAAGCTAGAGGCCAACTCGCCGAGAAGTTGATCCTCTGCGGGTAGCTAGATCCAAAACCTCACATTGTAATCTTGTTTCCAGGCTTTAGCCCTGATTAGTGAGAAGTGCAGGAGTAGGCACGTCGTACTGTCGCGACGTACCGAACCTGGATAAATCCTGTGTTTACTGTCTACCACGCGATCACGTTACCCCACGTCTCTACCGTAGTCTCATGGCACCACCGTCTATGAAAACTACTACGATGTCTCGACATGCTATTTTTAGTTTCAAAATATTCTCGGAATTGGAAAATTACAAGTCCGGAGGTCCTAGAATTACCGAAGGTTCCACGGAGTCCCGAAGAGACCCAGAGGGGGGCCACAGGGGGCCCACACCATAGGGCGACGAGCCCCTGGCCGCGCCATGGGGTGGTGTGGGGTCCCCAGGCCTCCACCGCATGTGCCCTTTCGCCTATTTATACCCCCCGACATATTAACCCTAAAAATATACCACTTTGTCTCGAGAAACACCTGAGGCCACCATCATCTTCATTCCGAGATTGGGAGGGTTGTAGATCTCTCCCCGGCACCCTGCCGGGAGGGGAATTCATCACCGGAGAGGTCGACACCACCATGCCCTCCTCCGAAGTAATGCGTGAGTAGTTCATCCCTGGACTACGGGTCCATAGCAGTAACTAGATGGTTGTTCTCTCCACTTTGTACCTCATGTTTAGATCTCGTGAGCAGCCTCACATGATCGAGATCATCTTTATGTAATGCTACATGTTGTGTTTGCTGGGATCTGATGAATGTTGAATGATATGTCTTCTGATTATCAATCTATCATGTTATCTTCATGCTTATGTTATTTATGATCTTGCACGTTCTCCGTTATTAGTAGATGCTCTGGCCAAGTAGATGCTAGTAACTCCAAGAGGGAGTATTTATGCTCGATGGTGGGCTCATGCCTCCGTTGCATCTGTGCTCGAGTGACAAAAAACGTGACGGATGGAGGATGTGTTGTTGCCATTAGGGAGAAAACAACGGTGTTTACCTAGTTTACATTACACACTTTGCTTATTGCGATAATCTGTTGCTAGTAACTTAATACCCAACGTTTGTTCAGATGATATTCGGAGGGTGGATTATTAGACATAGATGCAGTTGGATGACGGTCTATGTATCTTGTTGTAATGCTCGCATGAATCACATAGTAATCTTTTTGTCTTGCATATGCACTATGGTGCAGCCTTTATTTCTGTCAATTGCCCAACTGTAATTTGTTCACCACACATGTTATTTATCTTACACGGAGAGACGCCACTAGTGAACTATGGACCCCAGTCCTTGTTTTTCCTCATACTGATAAAACACCTACTGCTTTGACGCTGCTTTCATAATGTTACTACTGCTTTCATACTGTTTTCCACACCATATGTTTAACTTCTTTGTGTTCAGCAAAACCGGTGAGATTGACAACCTCACTGCTTTGTTGGGGCAAAGTGATTTGATTGTGGTGTGTAGGTTCCACATTGCTTCTGAACTGGTACTGCGCCCTGCCATCTCAGCTACATCAACCTTCTGAAGTTACTCCTTCCTCCTACTTGTTGATTAAACCTTGGTTTCTTTCTGAGGGAAACTTGTTGCTGCACTCTTCATACCTTAATCTTGGGGTCTCCCAACGAACGTGTGTTCACACGCATCAGCCATCCACAAGTGTACTCCTTTGGTGATAAACACCATTGATATGGCCCTAGAGAGCCACTCAACATAATCCAATCTCATCCAAATTCCACCCAGGTGTTTCATTGAGGGTTATACTTAGAATTTTTCACCACATCCTAGAAAAAAAATTGAAACATGGCATGGCATCTAAAAAGTGCTAAGGCTATAGATGATAACAAGGGTAAGGGTGGCTACACACTACTAGGGTTTTAGCATAGCATAGTACTTAGAGAAAAATTCACCTATCATGCAAACTACTTCAAAACTCTAGCAATGCATAGGAAAATAATGGGTGGATGAATGTGTCACTTTCCTTGGCAATAGGATGAACAATTACAACAATAATAACAGAAACAAGAGTATACTTGCTCCTCTTCACAATCTAATACAAGCAAAATAAGCCACACGTAAACATACAAAACAAACATAACATAGAAAACCAAAATAACAATACAAAAACATGTATGCATGTTATGCAATGATCAAATTAATGCACAAAATTCACAACTAATAATGATATTCTCTGATGTTAATAACATGATTATGATGTATACAAAACAAATTAATTATCAATTTTTAATTATTAACATTACTAGGGTTTTAATATAAGCTAATATGAAGATTAATAGAGTTTCCGTTGCAAAGTTGCACAAATAATTTTTACTATGTGTCTACTGGATAAAGGACATCAAAACAAAACTATAGCAATTTGGATCACCTAAAAAAGATTTATAGAATTAAAGTTATGCCCAAAATAGTGATTAACATAGATCTACAAATAACATGTGAGTGCACGTTACAAAATTAAAATTTAAATATCCCAGATTACTACACATTCTGCTGATTTCAAAAAGCCCAAGATCATCGAATTGGGATAAACAGAACAGAAGATATGAATTTTTGAAGTTTTAAATCAAATCTGATATTTTCTGTTTTAACTAAAATTATGACCGATCCGGGGCGAGGGCTATGGCGCGCTGTAATTGGCCGGGCGTTTTCTACGTGGATCGGCGTTGCGGTCTGTTAGATCTAAAGGGGATCGGGCGGCTAGGATCTCTCGTACCGGTTCAGTAAAAGATATAATCTCAACCGTAGATTAGATCAGACGGCTGAAAGCGACGGTGGCGGAACTCACCGGATATGAGTAGGCGGACGTCGACGGCGAGCTCGGGTGTGGATGGCGGAGGCAGCTCTGTGCTTCTCCGGTGAAGGCGACGACGGCTACGTGCTCCCTGTGGCACGACGGTGCTCCTCGTGTGCTCGAGGGCTCCTCCCATAGCGTGCTTCGACGACGTTGAGGAGGTATCAGGCGGTTGCGACAATGGTGCGCGTCGGCGAGAGATTTCGAGGTGTGGAGCTAGGGTCTCAAGGCGAGATCGAGGCGCGGACGTCACGAGGCGGCGGGGCTGGTTAAAGCTCATGTCTCCTCTAATGATTTTGGTGATGATAACAACCCGGGTATATCTACTAACCTTGTGGTTTAAGTGTTCATAGCTCGCCTCATAATATCTATCATGATCGACAGTAATATCCTCGAGAAGATTCGCAAAGGATTTTCTGAGACAAGTCATTATCTGCAGCCGGATTATTCAGTACACTTGCCCGGAAATTCCGGTGGCTATCGGGTGGAAATTCCGGCTTCAGCCCGGGAATATTCCGGCCTGCTCAAGGCTCATATGATGAAGTTTTATGCATCCAACTGCCCGCTCTCAGATACAGGGGCGGAAATTTGCCCGGAATATTCCGGGGTAAATTTCCGACCTCTGGTCCTTAGAAGAAATTTGGATGCGTCTCATCTGCCCGCTCTCGGATGCAGGGGCGGAAATCTGCCCGGAATATTCGGGGGCACTTCTCCGGCTTGTGGTCCTTAGAAGAAATTTGGATGCGCTGCTGCTGCCTGCTCTCAGATATGGGGGGCGGAATTTGTCTAGAAAATTCCGGCCACCATATTATTCAATAATCCGCCCCCCGAACTTTTCAAATATCCGGTCCAGCTACCCCGGAAATTTCCGGTACTAATACCGGAATATTCTGGCCCTCGAAGGCAGCAACGGCTAGATTTTGGAGGAGGCTATAAATAGTTGTCTTCTTCCTCTAGACAGCTAGTTCGTCCATTCCTCTCTCTCCTCCATTGTTTGAGATCTCAAAACGCCTAGATCTCCCTCCTTCTCGAACAAAACTCGATGCCCTTCAAGGATCTGATGGAGGAGGCCTATATATACACTTCTACCAAGCCACAAATCGTTTTCCCTTACCATACCCCTTGGGATCTTGTAAATCGCTTGGTTGCCTTGTCATCCTAGAGAAACCCTAGTGCTCGTAGCTTCCACCTTGTAGCAAGAAGCTTCGGATTGTTGAGAGCCTCCATCTCACTTGTGGAGTAGCCTCAACCACTTGTAAAGGTTTGTTCAACGCCTTCAAGTCGACTTCATAGTGGAAACGAGAATCTCCCTCACCGGAGAAGCTCAAGGAGAACAAGGTGTGCACAACCGTGCTGTTGAGGAGCGCCTAAGTGGCTCCCCACCTCTCCAACGTAGACGTACTTCTCTTGAGAATGAACTAATGGAAACATATCCTTGTCTCCTTGTTTACACTTGTGGTTATATTATCCTTTGCATATTACTTCTGTTGCATACTTGTTTCTTGTCACATAGGGTGTCTATCTAGTTGCACATCTAGATAACCTAGTTTTTTACTTGCTAAAGCTCATCTAAAAGTGAAAAGGATTAAAATTTGTAGGTCACTGATGGAGTGTAGACACACGCTCGTTGGGAGACCCCAAGCGCAAGGTGTGAATAGTGCAGCAACAAGTTTTCCCTCGAAAAAGAAACCAAGGTTGAATCGACCAGTAGGAGGAAGAAGCACTTCTGAAGGTTAATGCAGCTGAGATGGAAGGGTGCACTACCGGTTCAGCAGCAATGTGGAACCTACACAACACAATCAAACCACTTTTACCCAATGAAGCAGTGAGGTTGTCAATCTCACTGGTTTTGCTGAACACAAAGAGGTTAAACGTATGGTGTGGAAAACAGTAGGAAAACAGTAGGAACAGTATCAGAGCAGTATGAAAGGAGTAGGTGTATTATCCGTATGAGGAAAATGGACCGGGGTATACAGTTCACTAGTGGTGTCTCTCCATGAAAGATAAATAACATGTGTGGTGAACAAATTACACCTGGGCAATTGACAGAAATGAAGGCCGCACCATAGTGCATATGCAAGACATAAAAATTACTATGTGAGTAATGCGGGCGTTACAACAAAATACATAGACCGTCATCCAACTGCATCTATGTCTAATAATCCACCCTCCGAATATCATCTGAACAAACGTTGGGTATTAAGTTGCAAGCAACAGATTATCGCCATAAGCAAAGTGTGTAATGTAAACTAAGTAAACACCATTGTTTTCTCCCTAATGGCAAAAGCACATCCTCCATCCGTCACGTTTCTGTCACTCGAGCACGGATTAAAAGGAGGCATGAACCCACTATCGAGCATAAATACTCCCTCTTGGAATTACTAGAATATACTTGACAGAGCATCTACTAATAATAGAGATCATGCAAGATCATAAATAACATAAGCATGAAGATAACATGATAGATTGATAATCGGAAGACATAGCATTCAACATTCATCAGATCCCAGCAAACACAACATGCAATATTACATAAATATGATCTTGATCATGATAAGCAGCTCACAAGATCGACCATATAGCTACTTCTATGGACCCGTAGTCCAGGGATGAACTACTCACGCATCACTTCGGAGGAGGGCATGGTGGTGTAGACCCCTCCGGTGATGATTTCCCCCTCCGACAGGGTGCCAGGGAGAGCTCCAGAACCCTCCCGATCTCGGGATGACGGTGACGGCGGCCTAGGGTGTTTCTCGGGAAAAAGTTGTCTCCTCCTAGGGTTTATGTCTCAGGGGGATTAAATAGGCGAAAGGGCATAGGCGGTGGAGGCATGGGGGCCCCACACCACCCCCTTGCGTGGCGAAGGGGGGCGCCGCCCTATGGTGTGGGCCCCCTGAGGCCCCCCTCCGGGTCTCTTCGGAACTCTGTGGAACCTTCGGGAATTATAAGACTTCCGGGCTTCGAATTTTCCAATTCCGAGAATATTTCCATAACAACTTTTTTGAAACTAAAAACAACAGAAAACAGGGAACTGGCTCTATGTCATCTTATCAATAGGTTAGTCCGGAAAATCGATAAAAAAGGCATAAAGTGTATAGAAAACATGTGGGAAACAATAAAAAAATAACATGGAACGTCAGAAATTAAGGAGACGTTTATGACGTATCAGTCACCTATCCCCCCTCTAGTTGACCATAGTGTAGTTTCAATTGGTATCTGAGCCTCAGCTCTTATATCGGGCTTAACCTCCTAAGAGTATCATGGCCAACGGAGATGATCCCGAATCTTCTAAGGAGTAGCTCTCCAAAATGACCGAGACTGTAGCTAACCTAGAGACAACGGTTGTAACCATTCAAACCCAATTGTCCAAGTTTTGCTCTAGTGTTAGCTCGGAGGTTTCCTCCATCAAGAGGATGCTGGAGAACATGATAGGTAAACCTAAGGGGCACGTGAATTCTCCCCATGTCTTCGATGAGGAAAGTTTGGAAGAGGAAACTATTCCAGATGATACTGACATCGAAGATAACATTGCCAAAGCTAAGGCGAAATCCGCGCAAAATGTTAAGGCAAAGGAGAATTTCGGAGGCTCCAAGTCTCAAACGACTAATGGTTCGGGGTCCAACTCAAAATTTCCACCACCTCAAAATTATGACTCCATCCATCCAATTGTTTCAATGCCACACATTCTTAATGCTGGACTTCCTCCCATGCTTAACACTAATGAATTCTCTTCTTGGAAGTTTGAAATGGAGTCACATATTTCTGGCTTGTGTACCGCCTTGTGTAGGAGTGTGGTCCATGGGTTCCATCCCCATGACCCAAGAAACTTGACTCCTAGGGAGGATGTGGAATCTCAACTCAACAAGTCCGCCCTTGTTATCATTCAAAAGGATCTTCCAAGGGAGAATCTCACTCACATTCGTGGTTGCAAGACCGCCAAGGAAGCTTGGGACAAGCTTGACACTTTGTTTCAAGGGAATGATAGCATCCAATCATCCAAGTACGATGTGGCCATCGAGAAGTCAGAGAACTTTGTTATGCAAGAGGATGAGTCCCCCGAGGAGTTATATAGAAAATTTGTCACCCTTGACAATCAATTGAGGGACTTTGGAAAAGAAGAGATCTCCGATGAGTGGATAAAGAGGAAGTCATCAAAGCAATTACACCCTTCGAGAAGAACCTCTCCACTAGCATACGTACAAGAGCGGACTACAATTCCCTCAACTCTATTGGTGTTATTAGTGAGTTCATCGCCATATCCCTATCACACAAGAGTGTGGATGATGCTCTCGCTCTCTCTAGAGGAATGGGAAAGCCACCCAATCTAGCTTTGAAGTCAAAGGCAATTTCTCTAGTTGAAGAAGTTGAAGAGGAGGATGATGATGACGATGAGGAAGACTATGAGGCCACTTACAAGGGTGCTCACAAGTGCATTTCCCTTGCCATGCACGGATATTGGAAGAGATGGGAAGCTCACAAGGCCGGCTCTCCATGACCTCCTAGGAACAAGAACTACAAGAATAAGGGGGAGCGACGAAGGAAATGCTACAATTGTGGAAGTGCAAACCACTTTGTGAAGGAGTGCCCTTTTGATCCAAGAGAAGAAAACGAAAGGCAAGCTTGTTCGCAAAAACAAGGCCAAGGCTCCACAAAACAAGAACTTATCTAGAAGAGTGCCAAGGGCTCTTTATGTCCAAGAAGGGGCGATGTTGGAAACCTATATCTCCGGAGATGAAGGAGAAGATGAAGTGGTAGGTGTAGCCCATGTTTCCATAGCTACAGCCTCATCTCCATTGGTCTCTCTATTTGAATCCCCCAATGAGATTGCGGCTATGCGAACCACATGTCTTATGAAAAAATCCACTTCGATATGCTCTCCCAACTCCAAGACCATTATCAGTAATCCTCCTTCATTATTGGATTGTGTTGAAAATTCTTGTGAGGAAGATAGTGAGGCAAAGGAACTAAGCATTAGGTTAGCTAGCCTCAAAGGTGAGACTAAATAGAAAGTGAATGCCCTTTTGCGGCAACTTGATGATGCTAAATCCCTTGTAGATGAAAAGGAAGAAATTATCATGAGCTTGGAAAGCCATGGAGGTCACTCTTGCCATGATAAAGATCTTGAAAGGCTCTTGAAAATGAGCGTACCATTAGAGCCTCTCTCGAGGAAAAATTATCTAGTCTTGAAGAGACTTTTGCTACGAGTTTCTCTAAGCTTAGGAAGGATAATGAACAATCGCTTTCTCTTGTTAAAACACTTGAAAATGAAGAGTTGAAGCTAGGGATTTCTCACGAGGAACTTGTTGATCGTCATGACAAACTAGAAAAGAAGTTCACGTCTCTTAAAGAAATTCATGACAAGCTAACCAAATCTCGTGACAATCTCCTAGCTCAACAATCAAATAAGCAAGTCATGTCCTCTTCATCTACTAGCATTGGTATTTTTCCTAGCAATTCTTTTGGTGCAATTAATCTTGTAGGAAGTGAGAAGACTCTCAATGAGGTGATGATTCCTCAAAGAGTCAAGAATGGAAAGGAGGGACTTTGATATGTTGCTAAGTCAAGGAAAAAGTACAAGAAGAACAAGAAGAAGGTCACCTCTCCTTAACAAGAAGTAAACTTTGTGAAAGAGGGAGAGGTGATCAAAGAGAAGGAGACCAACACCATTGTGGGTGGTGATACCTCTAGGGGGAGCACCACTCATAAAGACTTTGCCGGAAAATATAACCCATATTATGTTCTTATGAAATCTAGAGATGGTCATGTGTATGCTAAATATGTTGGTACTTCTTATGGTGATGACTATCATTGGACTATTTGGGTTCCAAAGACCCTTTTTGCTAGCAAAAGAGGACCCATTCAACGATGGGTACCTAAATCAAGACACTAATCTATTGTAGGGAAGTGCTTCGGGGTCGGGCAAATAGACGGTGGATAGTGGTGCATCCCAACATATGACCGGAAGCAAGGACGCAATGAGTGATCTTAATCCTCCATCACCTCATCTCAATTGTGCCACTATTGGTGATAACTCCGAGGTAAAGGTATTGGGGCGAGGCAAGGTAGCTATCTCAAATTATTTATCAATTGATAATGTTCTCCTAGTCGAGTCCCTTGGTTACAATCTCATGTCGGTACTTCAACATGCAAATTATGGATTTACCTCGTTCTTTAATAAAGAGAATGTGATTGTCACTTGGGAGACGACTCTTAAAGTAGCCTTTGTTTGTCATGTCGAGAACGACATGTATGTAGTGGACTTCTCTAAAGGAGACACGTGTGACGCGACATGCCTAATGGCTAAAGTTGATGTGGGTTTTCTATGGCACGCCGGTTAGTTCACACCAATATGAGGACGTTGCATGACCTTCAAAGTGGCAATCATGTTCTAGGACTAACGAATGCTAAGTTTTCCAAAGATCGTGTGTGTACCTCTTGCGTTCTTGGAAAGAAACATGGAGAATTTCACCCCACCAAGACCATCATCACCACCTCAAGAATCCTCGAGCTCATTCACTTGGGCCTTTTTGGTCCACTATCATATGATAGTCTTAGAGGCAAGAAGTATTTCTTGGTGATTGTGGATGACTATTCAAGATATTGTTGGGTGTATTTCTTCAAGATGAAGAGTGATACTCAAAATAGAGTCATCGAGTTCATCACTTTGGTAGAGCGCCAACACAATGCAAGCATCATGGCTATCCGGAGTGATAATGGCTCCGAATTCAAGAACTACACAGTGGAGGGATTTCTTAGCGAAGAGAGGATTTCTCATCAATATTCCACTCCCTATACCCCTCAACAAAATGGTGTGGCAGAAAGGAAGAACCGGACACTAATGGATGTGGCAAGGACCATGATTTCGTAATTCTCTTCCCCTTACAATTTTTGGGCCAAGGCCATCTCCATCGCTTGCCATCCTAGCAACCGGTTGTATCTCCGCAAGAACTTGAACAAGACTCCTTATGAGATTCTCACAGGCAGGAATCCGGGTGTATCATACTTCAAGGTCTTTGGTTGAAAATGCTTCATTCGTAAGAGAGGTAAACGCTTGTCAAAATTTGAGACCAAATAATATGCGGGTATCTTTGTTGGTTATGCCACAAACGCTCACGCCTATAGAGTCTACAACAAGTCCACCGGACAAGTTGAAGAAGCTATAGACATGGTGTTTGATGAGTATAATGGGTCCCAAGGGGGTCGTATAGATCATGGTGTTATAGGAGATCCAATTCCTCCCATCGTCATAAGAAGAATGGCGATTGGTGAAATAATCCCCATTGAGGGTTACCAGATGACGGAGGGAGAAGGACTATGCTCTACTCAAGTGGAGCCATTGACTACACCCATTGATACACAAGCTACCCAACAAGATGCACCAAGCCCTCAAGCTACAAATCAAGGCCAAGCTAAAGATCAAGATCACTCCATCGATCAAGGCCAAGCTATCAATCAAGACCAAGCTCACAATGAAGGACAAGACAAGGCACTCATGTTGGTGAAAGAACCCAACACATAAGAGATCCATCTCCCGTTGATGAACAAGATCAAGGGAAATATGGATATGACTCCGATGATGAAGGTGATTCTCATGCTATATCCAAGGAGACTTTGGAGGAGATGCTAGCGTGTAGGGCAAAGAGAAGGCTATAAAACCTTGCACGTGCCGGTCACATGGAGGACATGATTCTTGGACAAGTTCGTGGAAGGGTAGTTGATGGAGGGATAATAACCCGGTAGGCCAGCTCCAAGGTATAACCCGGCCCAAAGGACGCTGCGCAAGATCCGGCTAAGGATATAGAAACTTCTGGAAGGCCCAAGTTTGTAGGTCTCGTAACCCGGATTGTGGGTTACGGTAAAGGAAAGTTAGGGTTTGTATGTGGTGTCCGAGTAGGATCCAGGGTGCGTCTTGGAGGACAAGCCAGGGGGTACGGGTGCTTTATAAACCGACCCCTAGGTTTAGTTGAGAGAGATCTAAGAACCCTAGCAATATCGTTTGGTATCAAGTATCCAGTGTAACACGAGAGTTGAGTTAATATCTTGAGATCGGAGACTCGGCGACTTGATTGCCGGCTACCAGATCGAGTTCCATCATGTTTTCCTCTGAGCGAAACCCTCTCCCAAACGCCTGTGACGTCTTGCCCCAAGATCCGTTACCCCCGGTAACGTCTGCCGTGATTATCCCACGACAGTTGGCGCCCACCGTGGGGCCTGCGTCCAAAGGTGTTTACATCACGGGAGAAGCTCGGAAGAACATGGAGAATCTTGTCGTCGGCGAGATCTACATCGACCACGAAGGGGAGAAGATGGTGGACGATTCCGGCTGGGGGCCAGAGTCGGATCACCTTGAATCCGGATCCGTCGTGACAATCGGCCAGATCAGCGTCTTCATCGGTATGGTATGCACTTCTTGTTTGATCCCTGACAATTTTGGATCTGATTCTGTGTCAGGGGAGGCCACTTATATCCAATCAGATGAAGAAGAATCAGTTGGAACGACATATCCGACAGAAGAACCCATCGCGAAGTGGGAACAGCCGGAGGAACCGGCATGGACCCCGCGCGACCGGGTCGAAAGAGAGGATGATACCGAGTCCATCCTGGATCTGCTGGAGAACCGGTATGAGGAGAATAACAGCGAAGAGGAACAACATGAATTCGCGCCAAGCATCATACGCCGAGTTGCGGTTTACACGGCTCCCGCGACCAATCTCAACCAAGAGACCGTAACCGCGGCTGCGGCCGGGTCAGCACAAGCATTAACCCGGCAGCAGGGGCCGGCTAACGGAAACACGGTTTTGGCCCAGGTTGACGGAGAGTCGGCATCTGTTACCAGTCAAGCGCCAGAAAACGAGTTACACGCGAACACGTTCGGATTCCTAGCAAACCGGACACCAGGAGCGGGTCCTTCCAATCCACAACATCCGGCCTTGTTCGACAACAATCTGATCCTAGATCCGACGGTTCTTGCCACAGTTATCACTCCAGAGAACGCGGCGGAACGTGTTAGGGATTTGGACGTAGCCCGTCGTGCATTGGAGCAGCAGAGGAGGCAAGTAGAAGCAGAAAGACAAGGGATGGCCACACGACAACGCGAGATGGATGCACTGGAAACCCGGCTCCGAGAGGAAACGACTAGAATACATCAAATGGCACAAGCCTAATGCCCCTTTGCGATTCCCGGCGGGCAGGTCGGGGGTCCGGCGGCGTATCTGGGCGGTGGTGTGGAGCGCACCGTGGCGGAGCGTAGCCGACGGCTGATGGGCTCCGGTGATGCACGCGAGGATTCCGTGGTGGCACTCTGTGAGCTAGAGCACTGAGGAAGAAAGGAAGAAGATTGGGGGGAAGTGAGCTGTTGGGGTTAGGGTTACCCCTAAGAGCCAATTTATAATAGCGCGAGTGGATAAGCCCAGTTCAACGGGTGGGAGCCGGAAGTTACGGAGTAACGGCTATCTGTTTAAGTTTTGCGAGATACGCTTTGAATATTGGGCGAGGTATCCGGACATAAATTGGAATGAGATATTCTTCATAATATCAAGATCAATTATCGAGTGACTACACCTGAAGAGGATGGAGGCGACTCCCTCTCCCTGACCTAGCCGCCGGCGATCTCCCATCTCCGGCGCCCACTTCTATTCTCCAACCGGATACTTCGTTCCTCCACCGTCATCACATCGTATGGCTCCCCCACGACCCCCTGCATGGATCTGGAAGGTAACCTATTCTACCTCCAAAGATCTAGATCGGGGACGTGTCAAGTCCTATGATGGAACACTTCATCTTTGGATCAAAGAACCCTACCGTCATTGGATCTGCCTTAAGGATGCAAAGGGCAAATCTTTGGTTGCGAGACACGTGCTTATTGATGAAAAAATTGATCTGGGGTTTAAGGTACGATTTCCAGCTCACTGTGCCCTAGTTGGCGTATGCATGGTTGCTCCTATTGCTCAGGTACCTGTCGGGACCCCTAAACCTATGAATCTAGTCAATGAGTCAACCACACCTGAGGAGGTTTCGGTTACTCCAGACATTATTACTGCTGCTAATGATCACACAGAGGAGAATTGTGCTTCGGCTGTTTTTGATTCGATCTCAATGGGACTGGATTTTTCTCACGGTTTTAAATTTGCTAAAGAGGTTGATCGTCTATTCTCTTCAACGGTTCATCCAACTTATTATACGGGACACTTTATTATGGTGGTATCTTTTGCACGCTCTTGCTTCCGTCTTAATGAGGATTCCGTTGCTATTGCCCTAGAGGCGGTTATTGGAGGTTTTTGTGGTAGCTTAAAAGTTTCTCATCTTAATGATAGAACTTATTCTTTCAATGTCTCCAATAAGCTGGTTGGTTTTCATATTTATAAGCTCAAGTCTTTTTCTTGCAATAAATTCAAGTGTGCTTTTAATCTTTGGGGTAGAGGAGGACCTCATTGGTTAAGCGAATTCAAATATTGGCAAGAAGAATGTAATAAAGAATGGACTCTTGTTAGTCCAAGCAAAAAGAAGATTCAACTTGGTTTGGATGCACTGAAGTTGCCAACTCCTCGATCAATTATCAAGTCCAAAAGTGCAGTTAGCAAAAAGTTGGTTTTCTCGGAATCTCTTAGTTATGATGCTTGCAAGGGATATTTTGATTCTTCTAGCTCTTCGGATATCACTTTTGGTTCTTTTACGTCTTTGGATTCATCTGCTCCAAATACTTCTGATTCATCCTCTAAAGAACCTGCTGCTGAGGAAGACACTGGACAAATTGGGCTGGCTTCTGTCATTGATGACATGGCTTTCCGGTTCTGGAAATGTGCTAGATGTTTATCTATGCAACACGATAAGTCTAGCTGTAAAAGTGATATCAGATGTCGCAAATGTTTCCACTATGGGCACGTTGAGAAGAACTGTTTTAGTAATCGAACCCCTAGTATTTGGGTTCCTAAAAATAAATTGTCTCCGTGTCCGTCTGAGAGTACCCAAGCGTCGCCCGTGGCCGTTACGTATTCCACTCCAACACTCCCTGACATAGCCACCACCACCTGTCGGTTAGCCCCTGCCCCTGTTCTCGGCGAACACTCCCCGAAAACCCCAATGGCAAATTTCGAGCTCAATCCGGCGAGGTGGGTTCCGCAGGGCTTCCAGGTCGTCGACGGCGGACCTACACGGCTTCCCCGTTCCTTCTACACACCTACTGCTCCCCCTTCAAGAAACCACGAAGCTTTCTGCGTCGCCATTGTGGAGCCAGAGCAGTTACCAGAGGAGGAGCAGTTCTGGCGGCTACAGGTTCGTGATTACATAGAGCAAACCCTCCAGAGAGTTGTTGAGGATGCACAGCCATGTCTTTTTGGTACTGGCCTCTTCAAGATGCATAGTCCTGCTGCGCATACTGCTTTGGTCCAGAATGGACCTTACGAGCTGCAGGAGAACATCTTTGTGCGGTTTGTTAACCATGACAATCGCACACAGTTGCATAGATCAGCTTTTGGTTCTCGAACTGGATGGTTAATGCTGTTGGGAGTTCCTTATGATTTCCGCAATGAGAGGGATCTAGCTAATGCAGTTGCCCCCTTTGGGAGATTCCATCACTGGCATCACCTAGATGGTGTCCTGGACAGAACTCTGGTTTATGTCACCTTCATCTCTCCACAGCTCGTTCCAAGAGATATAGTCTTTGGGAATTTCAGTTCCTTGGGTGCAGCCAGGGAATCATGGACTGCTCCTTGTTATTTGCTATCTGCAGAATTCAATGAAGTGATGCCACCAGATGAAGATCAGATGCCACTGGATGGGAATCCTCACCCTTTGCCAGGACATATGCAAGAAGATCATGGCAATTTTGGGTTGCCTCAGTTTCCTGAACTTGGATGGAATGATCAACCACCTGCTGTAGAATTTCCAGTGAAGCAGCCACAAGATGATGTTATGGAGGACCAAGATATTGCTGCTGGACAAGTTGGTGGATGGGACCACCTCCTCCCTCAGCATGAATCCAATTCAACAGTCACAACTGATTCTGACAACTCTGTCAATCAGAATGTCTTGATGGTCAATATGTTGCAGGTTCACACTGCCACTGCTGCACCCACTGACCCCGGTCTCTTTGCTTGGCCATGGGTTCAGAAAAATGCACACATGTATGGGCCTGTCTTGCCTCCTTCAATGCAGTGGGATAAGCTGCTAACTAAATTGGTGCCTATCTTGTGTATGTCTTCTGCCAGGCCCAGTGGGCTTTCCCCAAGCACTTTCTCAATGATTTCTGCTGCTTCTGTTCCTTTTAAAGGAACCACTTTTCAGTTCACCGCCAAGAGAAGATTTTTTAAGGCACAGAGAGCTGATAGCAGTCTGTGTTTAGAGGGCTCCTTTAGGCCCTCTGGTCCATTGCCCTCTGCTACTATTGAGGTAATTGATTCCTTCCCTTCGCCTGCTTCTGCTGTCATTACAAGAAAAAGAAGGAAGTGCAAATTGGACACTCCTTCTGTGGAGTCCTCTGTCAGACGTAGTACCAGACAGGCTGCTCTGAATAATGGCTTCAAGCTGGTGGCCATGCAGGACAATCCACAGCCTAGGAAAAAGCCAAGATCTGCTAGACCCCAAGATGACAGTGCCTCTGTCACCCCACACACTCCTATTGTGATTCTTCAGCAAGTGGGGAGAGCACTTGAGATTGCAGAGGATGAGCTCACTGAGGGCAAGCTTGATGCTGCTCCTGATTCTCCACATAACCAAGAAAAGTAATGTTAGAAAGATTATTATGTATTGTCTTTTGTTCTGGACTTCTCATGTATTTTCTGGTTATCTCCTGGGCCTTTTATTGTGTAATGGATCTATTCCCTAAGTGCTTATTTGTGGACCTAATAGTTTCCTACTATTATATTTTTACTCTGGTGCCTGATGTCTTTATAGTAGCTGGCTGGTCTAGCTATTTTGCTCCTTCTCTATTTAATGTCAATGGATAATACATCACAACTTTTCTTGGATTGGAGAGTGATGGATTGGAATGTCAGGGGCTTAAATGATAAAAATAAAAGATTACTGGTTTATAACAAAATTGAGGAGAGCCAATGTGCAATTATCTGCCTGCAAGAAACTAAATGTGAAAGTTTTGATCACAGTTTCATTAGATCTTTTTGTCCAAAGAGATTTGATAAATTTGCTTTCTCTCCCTCTGTGGGAGCTTCTGGAGGTATTATTGTTCTATGGAATAGCTCCATTTTTGATGGAGAATTGATTGATTGTTTCAAGTCTGCCATTAAGATTAATTTTACCTCAAAGCACAATCTCTCTTCATGGACCCTGGTTTCTGTATATGGTCCCTGCAGTGGACTTGACAGGGATATTTTTGTTCAATGGCTTTTTGATCTAATCATTCCTACATATGAAAATTGGCTGATAGTGGGAGATTTCAATTTTATTAGATCAGTGGACAACAGGAACAAACCTGGAGCTGATATGAATGATATTTTCATTTTTAATGAAATCATTAGTCATCTTGGTTTAATTGAATTACCTTTAAAAGGCAGATCCTTTACTTGGTCTAATATGCAAGATCAACCTCTACTTGAACAACTAGATTGGTTCTTTACTAGCACTTGGTGGACTTTGAATTATCCCAACACTTTGGTAAGGCCCCTTGCTAAATCAACTTCTGATCATGTGCCATGTGTCGTCTCAATCTCCACCAACATTCCTAAAGCCCAGATCTTTCGTTTTGAAAATCATTGGATACATCAGCCTGGATTTATGGACCTTATTGATAGAGTTTGGAAATGGCCTGTTAGGAAAAATAACATGGCGGCCACTATTACTGCTAAACTGAAGAACATCAGACATGAGCTCAAGAGGTGGGGTAGGAATCTTTCTAACCTGAAGCTATTAATTGCTAAATGCAATAAGGTGATTTTGATCTTGGATACAATGGAGGAGGAAAGGAACCTGAGCAGACCTGAATTTAATTTCAGGAATATTGTTAAAACTCATCTGCATAAATTGCTTTTATCTCAGTCGGCCTATTGGAAGAATAGATGCACTATCAGATGGGTACAGCTTGGTGGTGAAAATACTAAATTTTTCCATACTAAAGCTACAGAGCGTTATAGATTTAACACTATTGCTGAAATTAAAAATGAGGAAGGTGTCTCTTTGATAGATCATCATCACAAAGCAAATGCTTTTTGGAATTGTTTCAAAAACAGAATGGGGATTTCCTCTGTCACATCACAGCTTTTAGACCTTTCCAATATCCTTCATCCAACTGTTAATTTACAGTGTCTGGTTGAGCCCTTCACTACAGATGAAATTACATCAGTTATGAAATCCCTTAAGACTGATAGAGCACCTGGTCCTGATGGTTTCAATGGGCTTTTTGTAAAGAAATGTTGGGAGGTGTTAAAAGAAGATTTCACTTAGCTCTGCCATGATTTCCATTCAGGGAATTTATCATTACAAAGTATTAATGATTCATATATCACTCTCATCCCAAAATCCAACTCACCTGAAACTGTCAATGATTTCAGACCTATCTCTCTGACTAATACATGTCTCAAATTTGTCACCAAGCTTATTGCTAATAGACTGCAAAATGTTATATGTGATACAATTCATGATAATCAATATGGTTTTATTAAGGGAAGAACAATCCAAGACTGCCTTGCTTGGTCTTTTGAGTTTCTGTTTCAATGCCAACATTCCAAAAAGAAAATAGTTGTTCTCAAGATTGATTTTGAAAAAGCCTTTGACACTTTGGACCATGAGGCCATTATACAAGTCTTGAAATTTAAAGGGTTTCCAGAATTGTTTCTCAAATGGGTTAGAGAAATTCTAGCTTCAGGTTCCTCTTCTGTTCTCCTTAATGGGATACCTGGGAAAAAAATTCACTGCAAAAGAGGAGTTAGACAAGGAGATCCTTTGTCTCCACTTCTTTTTGTTGAAGGAGCTGATTTATTACAGAGTTTAGTCAACAAAGCATACTCTGATGGTCTGTTGTCCTCTCCTATCCCAGTCAGAAAGGATTTTCCTATAATTCAGTATGCTGATGATACTATTGTGGTGCTCCCAGCATGCAATAAAGACATGGAGGTCTTCAAGGACATTCTCAATACTTATGCTGCCTTTACAGGATTGAAAATCAACTTTCATAAATCATCTATGATTCCTATCAATTTAACTTCTGAGGAAGCTAGTGTTCTGGCTGATTCTTTTCAGTGTAAAACTGGGTCTATGCCTTTCACTTATCTTGGATTGCCCATGGGTACCACTAGACCCACTATAAAGGATTTCTCTCCTTTGATTGATAGAGTTGAAAGGAGGCTTTCTGCCACTTCCTCTTTTCTGTCCTATGGTGATAGGATGGTACTAGTGAATTCTGTTCTGTCTTCATTGCCAACCTATTATATGCTCTCTCTTGTTATTCCTACTGGTGTCATTGAAGTTATTGACAGAGCAAGAAGGCATTGCTTGTGGAGGAAAAGAGGAAAGGACAAAGCTCATTCCATAGCAGCTTGGCATATGGTGTGCAAGCCCAAAAAAAAGGGAGGGTTGGGGGTTATTAACTTGAAATTCAGAACTCTGCCCTTCTACTTAAACATCTTGATAAATTTTATAATCAGGAAGCCTTGCCTTGGGTGCAACTTATTACTGATGCTTACTATTATATGGCTGTTCCTCATGCTGTGGTAGATTCTGGTTCTTTTTGGTGGAGAAATATCTTGGCATTATCTGGGAATTACAAAAATTATACTACCTGCTGTGTAGGCAATGGTTACACTGCATTGTTTTGGGAGGACAAGTGGCAACCTCAACCACTTAAGATAACCTTCCCAAGACTCTACTCTTTTGCCAAAGACAAACTTCAGTCTGTGAATGATTTCCTGCTTGGTACAGACTGTATCCAGAATTTTGCTTTGCCTTTGTCAGTTCAAGCAAATGAAGAGCTAAGGTTGTTGAATTGCATGATTAGTCATTTTAATTTACAACTTGATATTACAGACAAGTGGAAGAGTCCACATTCTAGTGGCAGATTACATCCCAGTTCTTTTTATAAGCAACATTTTAAGGATGTCCCTGATGACCCAATTTCTTTTGCAATTTGGAAGAGCAAGTGTCAGTCTAAGCACAGGTTCTTTGCTTGGCTTCTATTGCATGATAGAATTAATACAAGGGATATGCTGCTTCGTAGACACTGGATCATAAATACTTCTTCTGATTGTGTCCTGTGTCCTGGTCATGTTCATGAGGATTGGAGGCACCTATTTTTCAATTGTACATTCAGTACAAGGATTTGGAACTACTTACAGATCCCTTGGCACCCTGGCTCCTCATCATATGCTATCATGTATGCCAAAAAACATTTTGCTGGCCCTTGTTTTGTGGAGATTGTGATCCTGGCCTGCTGGTGCATCTGGAAGCAAAGAAATGGATGGATCTTCAAGAACATCAAGCCAACTTTTAGAGGTTGGAAGGCCCTGTTTATACAGGAAGTCACTCTGCTTAAGTACAGGGTGAAGAGTGCACACTCTGTTTTTTTGACATCATGGATTAATTCACTCCCCTAATCCCCTTGTATATATTGTACATTTTTGTAAATAACCTTTTACTTTATTAATAAATGGGGGGCTATGGGGGTTTCCCCCACATTATTGGTGTCAAAAAAAAAGATCAATTATCGAGTAAAGCACAGGAACTTGACATTCTTATCAGGGCTTAGACCCGAAAAGCTAAGTGTTTGGAGAGAAGCCGGGTTACTATATGACCACCATAGAGCTGGGCCTAGCTATTTATCAGAGCGCTTTAACCCGGCCTTCATGCATTCGTGCATCCGATGTTTTTGCAGGGAATAGCAAGCGCTTCAAGGAAGGATTTGTGAAGCCCAAGCTATTCTGGGGACTACTGATGGAGGGATAATAACCCGGTAGGCCAGCTCCAAGGTATAACCCGGCCCAAAGGACGCTGCGCAAGATCCGGCTAAGGATATAGAAACTTCTGGAAGGCCCAAGTTTGTAGGTCTCGTAACCCGGATTGTGGGTTACGGTAAAGGAAAGTTAGGGTTTGTATGTGGTGTCCGGGTAGGATCCAGGGTGCGTCTTGGAGGAGAAGCCAGGGGGTACGGGTGCTTTATAAACCGACCCCTAGGTTTAGTTGAGAGAGATCTAAGAACCCTAGCAATATCGTTTGGTATCAAGTATCCAGTGTAACACGAGAGTTGAGTTAATATCTTGAGATCGGAGACTCGGCGACTTGATTGCCGGCTACCAGATCGAGTTCCATCATGTTTTCCTCTGAGCGAAACCCTCTCCCAAACGCCTGTGACGTCTTGCCCCAAGATCCGTTACCCCCGGTAACGTCTGCCGTGATTATCCCACGACAGTAGTCACGAGGAGGCAATTGGCGGATTTTAGCAAGGCGCATGCTATCGTCTCTCACATTGAGCCCAAGAAAGTCTATGAAGCTCTTGAAGGTCAATATTAGCTTGAAGCTATGCATGATGAACTCAACGACTTCGAGCGCAACAAAGTGTGGAAGTTAGTGCCAAGACCCAAGGATTGCAAGAACGTCATCGGCACCAAATGGGTGTTCAAGAACAATCAATATAAATATGGCATTGTCATTCGCAACAAGGCAAGATTGGTGGCTCAAGGCTTTTCTCAAGTAGAAGGTGTCGATTTTGGTGAAACTTTCGCTCCCGTAGCTTGTCTTGAATCTATTCGTATCTTGCTTGCATATGCTTCTCATCATAATTTCAAACTACAACAAATGGATGTTAAAAGTGCTTTCCTAAATGGTCCTATTAATGAGTTGTTATATGTCAAGAAACCTCCGGGTTTCAAGGATCCCAACCACACCGATTATGTCTACAAAATCAACAAGGCGCTCTATGGACTTAAACAAGCTCCACGTGCGTGCTATGAGCACCTTAAAGAGTTTCTAGTGGATAGTGGGTTCAATGTTGGTTTAATCGATCCTACCCTTTTTTACCAAGAAGGTTGGAGATGACTTGTTCATATGCTAACTCTATGTGGATGATATCATCTTTGGTTCTATTAACACCAAATTCAATGATGAGTTTTGCAAGCCTATGACGGATAAATTCGAGATGTCTATGATGGGCGAGTTGGAGTATTTTCTTGGCTTTGAGATCAAGCAACACCCCAAAGGCACTTTCATAAAGCAAGCCAAGTATACACAAGATATGCTCAAATGATTCAACATGCATGACGCCAAGCCCATGAAAACAGCCATGTCAACAACTCTTGACTTAAAACCCGACCCGAACGGTAAAGAGGTAGATCAAAAGTTATACCTCTCCATGATTGGCTCTTTGCTCTACCTTTGTGCATCTAGACCCGATGTCATGTATAGTGTAGGTAAACGTGCAAGGTTTCAAGCTTCTCCGAGGCAAAGTCATTTTGAAGCAGTTAAACGTATCTTTCGCTATTTAGTTCATACCCCAAACTTTGGTCTTTGGTATCCCAAGGGTTCAAGATTTCAACTCATCGGGTACTCGGATGCGGATTATGCGGGAGAGAAGACGGATAGGAAGTCTACATCTGGGGTTTGCCAATTTATTGGTCGCTCTTTGGTATGTTGGTCTTCCAATAAGAAAAATTTCATCGCCCTCCCACCATCGAGGCCGAGTACATCTCCGAGACAAGTTGTTGTGCTCAATTTCTATCGATGCGGCAACTTTGCGACATTATGATATCGACTTCGACAAGGTCCCTCTCTTGTGCGACAATGAGAGTGCCATGAAGATCGCCTATAACCCCGTCCTTCACTCCAAGACGAAGCACATTGAGATTCGGCATCATTTCATTCGGGATCATGTTGAGAAGGGCGATATTGATCTCTCTTATGTGCCGACCAGGGATCAAGTTGCGAATATCTTCATGAAGGCCCTTGATGAACCAAGATTTTGGGGTTTGAGGAATGAACTAAATGTCATTGATGCGTCTAACTTCACTTGAAACCTTGCATAGATACCTTCACTACACATGCTATCTAGGTTTGGATGTAGGCATGGACATAGGGGGAGCGTATTTCAATTCATGAACCAACACTCCTCCTATCATGCGCAGATCAATCAAAACTTCATGCATATCTAGTCATTTTGTGACTTATTGTACTTCAACGTGAGTCATGCTTTTGGGCCCAAGATATATCTTCGCGGCTCCTTGGCACATACTGAAACACGGTGGCTCCGGCCACCAACATTTTTATCTTTGATGTGTTGATTGTCTCTTTTGCTCTTTTCTCATTTTGTGTTTGAGTTTCCATTGTCGTATTTTTTTCTCTCGTTTTTGGTGGCTCATGTCTTGTTCCTTGTTTGAAAAAAGCTGTGTTCGGGGACCCCGGAAATTCCGGCCCAGGGCCCAGAAATTTCCGTCCACCTGATACTTGTCCTGAAAATTCCTCTATTTCCTCCGTGCCTGCTCTCTGGACACGGCCGGAAATTTGGGCGGAATATTTTGGGGCAAATATCCGGGGGACGGAATATTTCGTGTCCTGGTCCCGGAAATTTCCGGTGTTCATGATTTGCTCAGAAATTCGACCCCGCTCCGTTATTGGGGCGGAATTTCTGGCCAAATCTCCTGCCCCCGAAAATTTCCGGCCTACCCACCAGAATATTCCGGGGTAAGCAGTTGGAGGCTATAAATAGGTGACGGGAGGGGCTCCCTCATTTATTTTCCCCTCCCATCGCTCGCACTCTTCTGCAGCCGCCACACAGAGTTCCCCATGAGGCTCCATCGCCTCCCCTCCTCGTCTTCCGTCTTCACTTCTCGGATTAAGAGACTACACCTCCGTGTTCTTCCCATGGACCCCGATATGTGCCAAGTTTTCTCCCTGATCTAGGGTTTCCGGTTGCATTGATCTCTCAAAGTCTTAGGGTTGGATCTCACCACATCATGTTTTTCTCCTAGTTTTCCACCCTTGTACCACCTCGTGCACATTATATCTAGTTCGAGATTCCTTGCAGGCCTGGATTCGCAACCCTAGTGCGATTTTTCTAGGGCCAGAAATTCGGAATTTCCGCCCCCTGAAAATTTCAGCCAGGTCCGGAATTTCCGGCCTGCTCTGAATCTTGTACAGAGATCATTCTATTCCACTCCACAAGATATGGGCCCCAATGTTGATGTTGTTTGTTTTTCTTTGTGCTTGCTTTTGCTTTTTATCGCAAATGGTTCAAGATATAGGCTCAAGTCCACTAGCTCCCGCAAGCGGTGGCGCCACTTCCACCAAAATGAAGAAGGAGTATTTGTTGATGAGGCTGTTATTCGTGAGCGTGAGCGTGAAGACCAGCGTGAGTATGAGTCAGCGCAACGCCAACAGGGCTGCTCGTCTTGCCAGCAAACAACAGGGCAAGACCTTGCTGAACCTGGCAACCATGTCCGTGGCTGAGTCAAGATCCTCCGCACCAAGGCATGGTACACTGATGGCCCTCAGGACACCACTATTTATTCCTGTTTCTGGCACGTGGAGCAGGAGACTCTATACATGCAGGTGTACTCGGTTATGATCAAGCCTGTATGCCCTATGAAGTACATCAACTTTGAACACATGGCTGCTAACCCTGCTTATTTCAACAACTCTGTTCATCTTGCTGAGCTCCTTGGTTTGCGCCCTCTGATGGAGACCCGATGCTCCTACAATAGCACCTTCATTCAGCAGTTCTTTGCTACCCTGGTTTTCGATGATGCTGAGGAGATTGGGATGACATGTATGTCTGGACCTCACAAGCTCACAACCACCTTCCATGATTTTGCTTCTGAGCTCGGGTATCCTTTTGCTGGCCTCAATGTTCCTCAGGGTGCTCGCATGCATTTCCATGGCGTGGAATATGAAAAGAACAAGTTGGTTGACTTGTATGGTCCTCGAGGTACTGTGGGTTCTGCCAAGGGTCTATTTGCCATCTATGACATTCTTCTGCGTATGTTCCGGGAAACCATTTCCCCTAGTGATACGTCTCCAACGTATCTATAATTTCTGATGTTCCATGTTGATATTATGCCAATTGCTACATGTTTTCTCCCTTCTTTATAGCATTTTTACATGTTTCCCGGGACTAACCTATTAACAAGATGCCAAGTGCCAGTTCCCTGTTTTCTGCTTTTTTATTTCAGAAAAGTTGTTCTGGAAATATTCTCGGAATTGGACCCCACGAATCCCGAAGATCCTATTTTCCCCGCAAGCATCCAGAAGTCCGAAGAGGAGTCGAAGACGGGCACCAGGGGGCCCTCACCATAGCCAGGCGCGGCCCCCCTTGGCCGCACCTGGAGGTGGTGAGGCCACCCTGGTGGCCCACCGACATCGCCCTTTCGACTATTTATCACCCTCCGAAGGAAAACCCTACGTACCTGATCAAAAATCCCCGAAAAGTTCCGCAGCCGCCATCGTCGTCAACCCTAGATCAGGGGGGTTCTGAAGCTGTCTCCCAGCACCCTGCCGGAGAGGAGATCATCACCGGAGGCCTCTTCATCACCATGCCTGCCTCCAGAGTGATGCGTGAGTAGTTCATCATTGGGCTACGGGTCCATAGCAGTAGCTAGATGGTTGTCTTGTCCTCCTATGCCTCAATGTTTAGATCTCATGAGCTGCCTAACATGATCGAGATTGTTCTTATGTAATTTTATTTGCTGTGTTTGCTGGGATCCGATGAATATTGAACTTATGCCAAGTTGATTATAGTCTTTATTGCATATGTTATTTGTGATCTTGCATGCTTTCAGTTGCTAGTGGTTGCTCTGGCAAAGTAGTTGCTAGTGACTCCAAGAGGGAGTATTTATGCTCGATAGTTGGGTTCATGCCTCCTTTTCGCCTGTGCTCGAGTGACAGAAACGTGACGGGGGAGGATGTGCTGTTGCCACTAGGGAGAAACAGCGGTGATAGTGCCCGCGTGCACAATCATTGCTTACATTGCACACATTGCTTAATGCGATTATCTGTTACTTGCAACTTAATACCTAAGGGGGTTCGGATGATAACCTGAGGGTGGATTATTAGTCATAAATGCAGTTGGATTACGGTCTATGTATATTGTTGTAATGCCCGCACTAAATATAATAGTAGTCATCATGTCATGAATGTGCACTACGGTGCAACCTCTATTTGTCAATTGCCCAGCTGTAATTTGTTCACCCAACATGCTATCTTTTATGGAGAGACACCACTAGTGAACCTATGAACCCCGGTCCATTTTCCTACACTGTTAAACAAACCACTACAATTCCCTGATTTCTTTACTTACTGCAATCATACACCATTTTCCACACTATACGTCTAATCTTTGTTTTCAGCAAGACCGGTGAGATTGACAACCTCACTGTACCGTTGGGACAAAGTATTTTGGTTGTGTTGTGTGAAGGTTCCGCGTTGTTGCTGACACAGGTGAGGCGCCATCACCACCGTCAGTGTCATCAACCTTCCGAAGATCCTCTTTCTCCTACTGGATTGATAACCTTGGTTTTTAACTGAGGGAAATTATTACTGTTGTACTCATCACACCCTCCTCTTGCGTTCCCAACACGCCATCACAGGCATCAAGAATTTCAGGCGCCGTTGCCGGGGACTTAAAATTCATCATCATCAAGAAGTCTCCCCGTCAAGGCACCATCAAGGCGTAGCAAAGAATTTCTGGCGCCGTTGCCGGGGAGGAAGAAGTCTTCTGGTAAGGGGAGTCTCTCACTCTTTATATCAAAAACACAAAAAAATAGTTTACTTTATAGTTGTTATTTATTTGCTTGCTTTTATTTTGCTAAAATGAGTTCCTCTGAGAATACTAAGTTGTGTGACTTCACTAGCACAACAACAATGATTTTATTTGCACACATATTGCTCCACCTGCTCCTACTGCTGCTTTCTATGAAATTAAACCTGCTTTATTAAATCTTGTTATGAAAGAGCAATTTTCTAGTGTTAGTGCTGATGATGCTGCTGTTGCTCACCTTTATAATTTTGTTGAACTATGTGAGATGCAAAAATATAAAGATGTGGATGGAGATATTCTTAAACTGAAATTATTTCCTTTCTCTTTGAGAGGAAGAGCTAAGGAACATGTTTCTAAAGCTTGGGAAAGAATGAAAACTATGGTGAAGAATTGTCCCACTCATGGACTGACTACTTGGATGATTATACAAACCTTTTATGCAGGACTGAATTTCTCCCAAGGAACCTATTGGATTCAGCTGCTGGAGGTACCTTTATGTCCATCACTTTGGGCAATGCAACAAAGCTTCTTGATGATAAATTATTCAGAGTGGCACACTGAGAGAGCTCCACAAGGTAAGAAGGTAAATTCTGTTGAGGAAACCTCCTCTTTGAGTGAAAGGCTTGATGCTATTATGTCTATGATTGTTAATGGTAAATCTCAAGTTGATCCAAATAATGTTGCTTTAGCCTCTTTGGTGTCTCAAGAAGAGCATGTTGATGTGAACTTTATTAGAAATAATAATTTTAACAACAATGCTTCTAGAAATAATTTTGGTGGAAACAATTATAATCCCTATCTTCCTAATAATGGTTATGGTAATTCTTATGGAAAATCCTACAATAATAATAATAAAAGCTCTACCTCTAATCTTGAAAACATGCTTAGAGAATTTATTATCACACAAGCTTGGTAAAATAGATGGTCTTGCCTCTAAAGTAGATAGCCTAGCTATTGATGTTGATTTTCTAAAACTGAAGTTTTTTCCACATGATGTTAAAGAAAGTAAAACTTTGAATTCCATCCAAGTTCGAATTGATAATAATGTTAGGTTGATTGCTGAATTACATGCTAGGTGGGAAAGAGAAGATGAATTGGCTAGAAACAATAATATTGCTAGAGTTTGCACTATCATCACCACTAGTAAAACTGAAGCCCCAAGTAAACCTCCTTCTATCAATGGCAAGGTAGTTGGTGTTAACAAAGTCTCCACCCCTTCGGTGAAACGTGCTAAATTGCCTCAAATTGCTGAAATTGCTCCTGATAAAAGTGCTGATTTTTTTTAGAGATGTGGGAGATAATGGTCCCATTACTTTTGATGATAATAATTTTGATCTTGATGATTGCAATATTTCTAAATTTATTATGTTCCTACAAAATCTTGCTAGAAGTCTCAATGCTAGTGCCATGAATATGGCCTTCACTAAACATATTACCAATGCTCTCATGAAAGTTAGAGAAGAAAAGCTGAAACTTGAAACATCTATCCCTAGGAAATTAGATGATGGTTGGGAGTCGATGACTCCCAAGTGTAGGAGATCAATTGTAGTACCTTTCGATAAGTATTTGAGTGTCGAACCCACGAGGAGCTGAAGGTAAGCTATCTATTCTCTAAAGCCCTATAACCCTCTTATATGGCTGTTTATGCAAAGCAATAAGTTTGACTAAAAGGAACTAACTAATTGAAAGCAAGTGACGTGGAGTGTGGTTTGTCTAGTAACTAGTGAAGCAAGTTTAAAATGCAAGTAGTCCTAGAGCAAGTTTCTAAAGCAAGTTTCTAAGCAAGTTTCACAAGTAGCAAGCAGCAAATATCTCAAGTATCTCAAGGGAGCAAGTGTTCTAGCAATAGGTGTTTCGTTCGTGTGGTTGTCACAATTAGTGAAGCACATGTTTTAGTCTTAGTTGTTTCTTCTAGGAAGGAGCCATGAATAGGTATAGTCAAGTAAATGATCTACAACCCCTTATGATGGATCATGTGGCCAAGTAAATGACTGCACAAGATTGATTAAGACATAAAGTCCCACCATAGCCTTACGTTCTAAGGTCCCCTATATATATCCCCCAATAACTTAACTTTGTGGCTCGGTCTTAGGTTACTGTCACTCCCAAGTCACCACCACTCCATTATGCTACCGGTGATCACCTTACATGCATTCCCCAACATATGCGTGCACTCATATATTGTACATAAAGACAATCATAGAAGATAACAAACTTGTATGCAACCAATCAACGAACTATTTCACCATTGCCAAGAACAATTCACTACTCAAACATAGACGGGGAGACACAATACATCAAGGGAATATAGTATTGCATCATACATCGTGTTTGCCAAGAGATTACAGTGGAGAGATGGAGCTGATCTTGCTGTAGATGTTGATGATGAACACGCCGGAGGGGGGTGGAGCCCTCCGGGGGTGATCCCAGCGGAGTTTCCCCCCTCCGATCTTCTCCGGCGGCAGCCTTCTGTCTCTCTGTTTCGTGGTTTCGTCTCTCGGCGCCGCCTCCTCCTCGAAAAGGCCAGGGGGCCCTTTATATAGTCGTTTTTAGGTCACGAGACACTCGGGAGAAAAAAGATCGACGGCATCGGAGCCACGGGGGCAAAAAGGGGGCCTCTCACGCGGCCAAGGAATCTGGCCGCATGGAGGGTCCTCTTTGCCACCTGGTTGGCCTTTTGGCCCTCTACTTTGGCGCATGGTCTTCGTCTCGAAAATTCTGAACCGTGCTCTTTGGCCTTGCCCTTTTTGGAGTCCCGAAGCTCCCGGAAAGTCTGAAACACTAAAAAGTATGTTTTCTGGAAAAACAGGGTTAGAACCAAAAGAAGGGGGATTGTTTAGAAAATCCCCCAAATCATTATAAAACATGAATATAAGTTGCTAATATGTAGGAAAAACAAGTAATAACATGCAAAGTTCATGTATGCATTTTACATGCATCAACATCCCCAAGCTTAACCCATGCTCGTCCTCGAGTATGAAGGTGATAAAACTAACATGGACTTTGCATATTGAAACAATCATGGGATATCAAGGAGGATTATTCATGCTACATATAATCAAATGATTAATACTAGAAATGAGTAGCAATATACAATTCATGTTGTAAGAAATATCAAATATGCAAGCAAAGATGATTCATGAAAGTTCACAAAGTGTATAATGAAATAAAAGCACTATGGACCAAATGCATACACAAAATGAAAAATAAAATCCTATATTGGTCAAAGAATAGCATAATTGAAAATAGAAAATATGGTGGACACTTTGGAGAAAATTGAGTAGAGGTAAAACATGATCAAGTCTTATTTAGCCTCTAAATTATTCAACTAAAATTACTAATTGAAATGTGGTATCCATTGATCTAGGACTCTCATTGCCCCTTTATCACTAGCATCTTAAATGGTGAATGTTGAAGTAATGTGAATGACAAGGTGGTTGAAAGCCTCATGCCCCGTGAGTGTGAAAACCTACTCCATGATTACTCAACTTAAGATTCCTAATAAGGTTTGTACAATCATAATAAGTATTAATGACATCGCATAGAACGGCAAAGAGGTACCTCTTGCCCCATGACATGGAAACAAGCCCATGTCACAATGTCAAGACAAAAAACAGAGTAGACTCATCATCCTTTTTATTTTCATTCACTATTATGCATAGCTTCTTATTTTATTGCAGGATGTGTTGTAGAGTCACTCAAGCTGTAAGTAAATTTCCACCATGATAAAGCATGGCTTGGGTTAGCGGCCCAATGCGTTTCTCTAGTCATATAGATACTTACTCATCAAAACTTACTATTCCTCTATTTCATTTCGGCATGGCAGGAGTCCAAAAACAAAAGTACATGATATCAACCAAATGTAAATTTTTGTGCAATGTTGAAAGCTTTCCGGTGATACACGTTTATAGCTAGCTCCCAACCACACACTTTTCAAACGCAAAACTTGTGGCTCCCATTATTGGGTCATGTTTATTAGATGCATAAAAAGTAAAGTGTGCCTTCAAAAGTTCGTGAGAGTCCTATCCCAAGTTCAACCCATGACAATTAATAAAGTGATTATCTTAATTTAGAACATAAATAACACAATAACATGGTGAACATACTCATAATAGCAATGAAGCTAATGGGAAGATATGGTGGACTCACTGGAAATACTTGGCTAAGGAGTATTGGAAACAAGTTTTTACTTGTTGGAATTTTTAAATTTTTGGATAGCAAGAGGGAGATAGTTGACCAGATACTATGCATGCATATGTCCATAGAACTACTCATTTCATGAAAAACTAAATAAACCAGAAATTAACATCAAGGACATGAATAAGAGATAGCTCAAGACAACATTATTGCAAATTTCTACACATAAAAAGCCTATAAATCATGCAAACATATGTAGCTCTTCAAATAAACCATGGCATCCCTATTCCAAGTCATAATGCTAGCATCCAATACATTCCAACCCCAAACTCCAGTAGCTCAATCTCATATAAAATGATGGGTGTGGTCTTATCAAAAAAAAAAACACTAGACGCTTCAAGTCTCTACAATAAATGCTTTGCTTAGAAAAAAAGAAAGTAGACGTGTGCTAACCAAAAGAGTGTAGCTCCAGTGGGGTGTTCATCACATCCCCAAGCTTATGGCTTTCACCATTCTTGGATGTCTTGAGATGCAGATCCTCTATTCCCTGTGAAAAAACTTCACAAAACATGTTTCTCCCATTCTTTTTGTGTGGGGTGAGATTAGCAAGGACAAACAAATCACATGATTGCTGTGCAAAATTCCAAATCAAATGCTCCAGTAGATAGAGAATAAGGTTCATTATGTTGTATGTTCACTCTCTTGCTTGAAAGAATCATGGAAATTCGATTCCCAAGCCTAAAGAGTGCATAAAACAAAAGAAGGCAGAATCTGTCCAGAAAAGCAACAGCAGAAAAACGAACGTTTTTCCCTAAGCTATACTCATCAAAAAATTAATCCAAATTTTATTTTCTTACAGAGAACGAAAAGTTGCAGAACATACTAAAAAATTAGCTCAATCCGACATACTGATAAACAACGTAAAATCATACGGTGAGCAGACTCGTGCTGAAACAGAAATTTCATGCACTAGGATAGCAACTTATAAGTCCAAATGGGTTTGACTTGACTCTTTATTGAAAACTCCAGAATTAAAACAAAAAAAACTAATCTCTTGAGACAGCAAGAGGACACTAGGAAAATTCAAACAAAAACAACTGGGTTGCCTCCCGTAAAGCGCTTTCTTTATAGCCATATAGCTAGGCTTTACTTACTTAACATCATGATGGTTGGAGTGAGGTGGCTCGGCATCACCAAGTTTGGATTCTTGTACTTATTTGATACATGTAGGGTGAGCCCAGGGGTACATCCCCAAGCTTGATTGGTTGTCCCTCTTGATCTTTGTTCATCTCACTCAACTCTTCCTCCTGAAAAAGTCTTCTTACACAAATCTAAACATAAAACTTGATTAGAGGGGTTAGTGCCTCCATAAATAAAATCCACATAGGTACAGAAAAGACACATCATGAGTTGATTCTAAATATTAACTACTGTTACTACAGTTGTGCATTGCTCCTTGATAAAAAGAACCACACAAAACACAAGTAATGAGAGCAATGCAAAATAAACACATAATCTGCCAAAAACTGAACAACCCGTAAAGAGTGAATTTTTAGAGGCACTTAAGTTGCTCAAATCAGAAAACTTAAAACTAATGAAATATGTAGTGATAACTAAATATTGCTGTCGTAAATTACCAGGTCAAAATTCCACTTCTGTGATTTTAAACATTTTTCGCAGTGAAGTTCAGGAATCTGTTTTCTTGACAGCTAATTACTATTGTTTAATCCTATCTCTCCTATAAGAATATTCTTGCCATTTAAGATGAGAAATAAGACAGAAATGTGATGTTACAGTAGTGAACTAATATTTTTATTTTTTTTAGCTTTGGAAAAAGTTTTAATGATAGAGAATTTGCAATGGTTTCATTGGCATGAACAACACATGTTCAAGGTCGACCCCAACTTCTCCATTACTCATCCTTCTCATTTACTTTCCCAATTTTTTTATAAAATGAAAATCTTAAACTAAATGATACATAACAGTAGGTAAAAGAATTTTACATGTTGTAAAGACATAAATTTGTGCTCAAACCGAATAGGAAGTTAAAGCATAAGGAACACACCAAAAAAATATTAAACAATTTATTTTTAAGTCTAACCCATTTCCTATGCATTGGCATTTTGTAATGAAACAAATAAAAGAAGCACATAATAGCAAGCATAGAAAGGTAGATCAAATGCAACTTCAATACTTTCAGAATAAAGAGGGGAAACTTAATATTGTTGAAATATGTGTAACCATGTTTCCCTCTCTCATAATAATTTTCAGTAGCATCATGAATAGATTCAACAATATGAATATCACATAAAACATTCTTATCATGAGCCACATGCATAAAAGAATCACTACTCTCCACATAAGTAAAATCCTCATTAGTGATAGTGGGAGTTAAACATTCATAATTTTCGTTGCAATCATCATATATAGGAGGCATAGTATCATCAAAGTGAATTTTCTCCTCCAAGCTTGGGGAACTAGAAATATCATGCTCATCAAAACCAACTTCCCCAACCTTAAAACTTTCCATAGAATCAGCAAGTATATCATTTTTATCCTCAATATTAGGGGGACTAAAAATATCATATCCATCAAGACAAACTTCCCCAAGCTCAAGGTTTTCCTTAGAAATAAAGGTGTTCAAAGAATTAGTACTACCACAAATATGATTGTTGTGCAAATAATTTTTCAATTCCCCTCAAACACTTCATGTCCTAATTCAAGGTAGATATTATACAGTTCTAAAATTGTTTGGTTGTTTTCCATTTTATAATTTTTTTTGTGTTTTAGGTTTATATGTTAGTATGCAATGCAAACAAGAATAAAAGCTTAGCACAACACTCCCCGGAAACGGCACCATAAAAGTGCTTGATAACTCCCAAGTGCAGGGGATCAATTGTAGTACCTTTCGATAAGTATTTGAGTGTCAAACCCACGAGGAGCTGAAGGTAAGCTATCTATTCTCTAAAGCCCTTTAACCCTCTTATATGGATGTTTATGCAAAGCATAAGTTTGACTAAAAGGAACTAACTAATTAAATTCAAGTGACGTGGAGTGTGGTTTGTCAAGTAACTAGTGAAGCAAGTTTAAAATGCAAGTAATCCTAGAGCAAGTTTCTAAAGCAAGTTTCTAAGAAAGTTTCACAAGTAGCAAGCAGAAAAGATCTCAAGTATCTCAAGGGAGCAAGTATTCTAGCAATAGGTGTTTCGTTCGTGTGGTTGTCACAATTAGTGAAGCACATGTTTTAGTCTTAGTTGTTTCTTCTAGGAAGGAGCCATGAATAGGTATAGTCAAGTAAATGATCTACAACCCCTTATGATGGATCATGTGGCCAAGTAAATGACTGCACAAGATTGCTTAAGACATAGAGTCCCACCATAGCCTTACGTTCTAAGGTCCCCTATATATATCCCCCAATAACTTAACTTTGTGGCTCGGTATCAGATTATTGTCACTCCCAAGTCACCACCACTCCATTATGCTACCGGTGATCACCTTACATGCATTCCGCAACATATGCGTGCACTCATATATTGTACATAAAGACAATCATAGAAGATAACAAACTTGTATGCAACCAATCAACGAACTATTTCACCATTGCCAAGAACAATTCACTACTCAAACATAGACGGGGAGACACAATATATCAAGGGAATATAGTATTGCATCATACATCGTGTTTGCCAAGAGATTACAGTGGAGAGATGGAGCTGATCTTTCTGTAGATGTTGATGATGAACACGCCGGAGGGGGGTGGAGCCCTCCGGGGGTGATCCCGGCGGTGTTTCCCCCCTCCAATCTTCTCTGGCGGCAGCCTTCTGTCTCTCTGTTTCGTGGTTTCGTCTCTCGGCGCCGCCTCCTCCTCGAAAAGGCCAGGGGACCCTTTATATAGTCGTTTTTAGGTCACGAGACACTCGGGAGAAGAAAGATCGACGACATCGGAGCCACGAGGGCAAAAGGGGGGCCTCTCACGCGGCCAAGGAATCTGGCCGCGTGGAGGGTCCTATTTGCCACCTAGTTGGCCTTTTGGCCCTCTACTTTGGCCTATGGTCTTCGTCTGAAAAATTCTGAACCGTGCTCTTTGGCCTTGCCTTTTTTGGAGTCCCGAAGCTCCCGGAAAGTCTGAAACACTAAAAAGTACGTTTTCTGAAAAAACAGGGTTAGAACCAAAAGAAGGGGGATTGTTTAGAAAATCCCCCAAATCATTATAAAACATGAATATAAGTTGCTAATATGTAGGAAAAACAAGTAATAACATGCAAAGTTCATGTATGCATTTTACATGCATCGGGAGCCCATCATTAAGATAAAATTAAATGATTTTGATTGCAATTCTTTGTGTGATCTTGGTGCTAGTATATCTGTTATGCCTCAAAAGCTTTATGATATGCTTGATCTACCACTGTTGGAACACTGTTATTTGGATGTTCATCTTGCTGATAATGCTAAGAAGAAACCTTTTGGTAGAACTGATGATGTTCTCATTATGGTTAAGAATAACCTTGTCCCTCTTGATTTTGTTGTTATGAACATTGAAGGCAATGCTTCTTGTCCTATTGTTTTGGGAAGACCTTTTCTTATTACTATTGGTGCTGTTATTGATATGAAAGAGGGAAGTATTAAATATCAATTCCTACTCAAGAAAGGTATGGAACACTTCCCTAGAAAGAGAATGAAGCTACCTTTTGACTCTATTATTAGATCAAGTTATGATTTTGATTCTTCCTCACTTGAAAGAGAATGAAGCTACCTTTTGATTCTATGCCTAGCTGAAAGGCGTTAAAGAAAAGCGCTACCAGGAGACAACCCGTTTTATTTCTCCGTTTTCAACCCGTTTTCCGTCGTTTCTTTCTGTGCGCTTTGCACCTAGGTGTTTTCTATTTCCTTAGAAACCCCTCTGTATCTTTTATTTTGTGTCTTTGTTGAGCCAAGTAAAGTCTCTAGTGGAAAATTGAGACTATATTTCGGATTTCTGCGCAGGGAAACAGATTTCTGCTGTCCACTGTTAAATTCGTATAAAATCAGAGAAAATTCAAAATGACCTGAGTTTTTTTTGCGTAATCCTGGGCTATATACGCAACTTTTCTTAGTTGAACACATTTTGACTTGAGCGACAGAATATTTTCGAAAAAATCATCTTTACCTGCTGTCCTGTTTTGACAGATTTCTGCCAATAATTGCATTTGCATCTTAATCTCTTTCTTTTGGTGTTCTTTTGAGAAAAAGAGTTTTAAAATAAGTTGTGACAGTAGATAATGTTTTTATGAGTGTTAGGCTTGTGTTGGAACTGAACCATGTGAATTTATTGTTTCGATTGCAATAACGTTGCTAATGAAGATTGTGAGAAGTTTGGTGTGAATGAAGTTTTCAAGGGTCAAGAGAAGAGGATGATATGACATGATCAAGAAGAGTGAAGAGCCTAAGCTTGGGGATGTCCCGGTGGTATATCCCAGCAAATTCCAAGAAGACTCAAGCGTCTAAGCTTGGGGATGCCCAAGGCATCCCCTTCTTCATCGACAAATTATCATGTCACTTCTAGTGAAACTATATTTTTATTCGGTCACATCTTATGTGCTTTACTTGAAGCGTCTTTTTTTTTGCTTTCAGTTTGTTTTTATTTTTGCAATAATCTTGGTTGGACCCCAGCATTATTTTATTGGCGAGTGATACGCTCCGCTTTTTCATGGGAATACTTTGTGTTCTTAATCTTTGTCTGGCTGTTGCATTTATTTAGCTCCTGTTTTGCATTCATCCCTTATTTATAGTTGTTAGTACTCTCTAGTTTTCATTGCTATATGCTTATAGAGAGTTTTTGTTGTCTCATACATGTGCTTGGTTGGGAATAGAAATGCTTATGTGATAGTTGGTATAGTGGAAAAATTCGCATGGTCTTGTAGATCACTAAAATGCTTCTATTGAATCACTTTTGTTGTTTTGAGATATTAATTTGCTTAATGGATAAACGGGAAGGACTAGTAAGTAGAAACTTTTAATGGTTGGTATAAGAAACTTGAAACTGTTGTAACATCCCAAGTCTGAAAAATAGCCTTTAGAATGTTTTGCTCTCTGTTATTTTATGTTTTGCATCATGGCATCATGTTGATTGCATTTGTTTTGTTTGTTTTCCATTTGTTTTCCTCTGTTTTCATTTGCTTTCCTTTGTTTTCTATTTGAATTTCAACTCAAATTTCAAACCTTTTGTTTCATCCTTGTGATGTTACAATTTCTAAAAAGATATTTCAAAATAAAACAATTATTTGTTTCCATTAAAGTGTGATTCCAAACTATTGTTTTGTTTCTATAAAAATGCATCCAATAATCAAACCCTTTTCAAATTCAATTTTTTTTCCATTTGAAATTCCAAACCCACATCCAAATAGTTGTTTCCAAATCAAAACCTTAATTGTTTTCCAATTATCCCATAATGTTCAACTAATAAAATGGTGTTTTTATTTCACTTAATTATTACCAATGTGGTTTCAAATGCAAAGCAAAATCATCAACAACACCTCCTTTGGAAATAATAAAATATGAAACCATTTCCAGTAATACTAATCCAACTATCAATAGGGTTCCCCCCTATTAAGTTGTTATTTCTATATTAATTAACAAAATATTCCAATTCAAATTAAATATTACCAAACAGAATCAATTTGAAACTATAAACCCAATAACCAAAACATCCTTTCATTCTTTGTTTCCATTTATTTCTTTTGGGTCACCTTTGAAAGTGTTGGTTTTAATAATCCTCTTAATATTCACAAATCAATCACCTTTGGTTTATCCAACAAATAGCACAAAATTTAAACAATTTGGAAGTCCAAAGTTGTAAACTGTTTGAATTTGGCATAACAAGCACACCCTAAAATTCTATGAATTTTCCTAACAAAAACACCTAACAATTTCTTCCTTTCCCTTTCACTACAAAAAAAAAAGAAAACAAATAAGAAAAATAAAAAGAACGCAGGAGAGAGGGCAACCAGCCCATATCTCTTCTAACCTACCCTTAAGCCCACCAATTACTTGGCCCAGTACCTTTTCCCTCACCCCTGTCGCTGTCATCTTCCTCACGTCACCTGTACGAACCCCTCCACCACCAGACGATCTCCTCCACCCCCTGGATGTGCAGCCGTACCATGCCTTCCCCCTCCTTATATCTCCTCCTCCCCCTCTCCCAACCTCAAACCCTAGCTAGCCCTTCTCCTCCATAGCCGCCACCCTCTCTCCCTCCTCATCCAACTCCTTCTGTTCTTCTGAACATTGACTGAACCCCAACCGAGACCGCCACCTTCCTCCTCTAGCCCCTGCCACCACCGGCCACCTCGAGGAGCACCGAGGGTGGGAATGGAAACGCGGAGCCTCACCCTCGCTCCTCGTCCACTCGCCGTCTGCTGGGAAGCTCCGAGGCGGCCGCGCCGTGCCGGAGAAGTCCGCCGTTTTTCTGCCCGACCTGCACCTGCTGCTCCCTGCCGATCTGCTCCCGATCGCCAAGATGAGCAACCGCTCCACTCCGGTCCCCTGCCTCCGTCTCTCCCCCCTTGAACCAACCCCACACGCGCAGCCCCCCCGCGGTTGGTCCTCTCCGGCGAGCATCCGCTACAGAGATCGACCATCGATCGGTAGCCTGTCCGCTCGGTTCAGTAACGTGCAGGCAAGAATTCAGTTAAAACCCGAAACAGAAACACATACCCCCCGAGTTCCCCTGTTCTGTCACAAGTACAGCAGCAGCTCATCTGGTCCTGTGCCTTGCGAGCGCAGTAGAGGGGGTGGGTTCGAATCCCACCCCCCGCGGATTAAACCAAGTCTTTTTATTTTTATTTTTCACAACTCCAGTAAACAGCTAATTACAACCCAGTCCCTGCCAGTTCTTCCAGGTCCCTGTAAAATTAATTCTAAGTCCCTAGTGCAGTAAAAATGGCAGATTGCACCTCAATTTGGTAAATTGCATAACTATTTCATTTTAACTCCAATTTTCACTTTTTAAATATGTTTTCTGTCCCAAATTAAATGTTCTATCCAAATATAAAATTTGTTTACTGTTTTGAATATTTTAAATTGGTGCAAAATTTGAAAACTTGTCAAATTCACTTAAATTTGCAAAATTCATAACTTGTTCATAAAAATTCCAAATTCCACAAACTAAATATGTTTTCCAATCAATTTTTCATGTACTTTCCAAATATAAATTTTGTTTGCTGTTTTGAATAATTTAAATTGTTGAAAACAACTGTTTCTTGTTTAATGCATTTAAAATTGCCAAAATAATAACTTGCTCATTTTAAATCCAATTTCCACAAATGAAATATGTTTTCCATGCAAAATTAAACCACCTTTTCAAATATAAAATTTGTTTCATGTTTTGAATAATTAAAATTGGTTAAATGATTTAAACCTTGTTTAAATCATTTAATATTGTTAAAATCATAACTTGATCAAAACAAATTCTTTTGGGACATATAAAATATGTTTTCCAACCACAAAAGTATAAGCTTTTCAAATATGAACTTCACTCAATGTTTTGAACAAATAAAAATTCAAATAAGTTCATGTTTGAATTAAATTCATTTAATTCTTGCTTAAACTTGTTTAATTCATAAATACTTTATTTGAAATCCTTTTTCAACAAGTGAAACATGTAATCCACCCAAAATCTTGTGTTCTTTTCAAATATAAACTTTGTTGTCCATTTTGAACAATTAAACTTGTTGAATACAACAATTACTTGTGTGACATGTTTTAAGTAACCAAACTTTCCAAACTTACTCAATGATTTCCAAAACTTGTTCCAATCCTTTTTCACTTGCATCTATCTTTGTTATTTGTTGTTATTTTGTTGTTATCATCATGCATGCATCATGCTAACAACTCTCACATAATAATTAATTGTAAATCATTTGTTTCCACTTATTTCAATGAATCTTTCCATATGCAATCCAATTGCATATGGGTCCAATTAAATTGTGTTATCTTGTCAAGTAGTTTATTCTGGTGCATCTATTAACATGACATGCATCATCCCATGTTGTGCACCTATGCCATGATATTGATTGTTTATATTTCTGCCTTGTTTGTTTGCTTCTTCTCGGATAAACGACGACGTTGAGACCGACGATACTTACGACACCCTTTCTAAGGAGTTAGCTCAGTACCAGGCTACTGGGTTTGCAGGCAAGTTATCACTCACATGAACCACTGTGTTCCTTCCAACATTGATTACCGATACTTTCCGTTGTTCTTTTCTGCTAGCCTTAGTAGTAGTTGATTCTGTTACGAACCCATCACATGAATCCCTTAACCTTGATATTGCCTCACCTCCACTCCTATCTCCCCTTGGTTGAGCCAGTGTCTTACTAGCATGCTTAGGTTGTTTTTGCTCGAGTCTGTTACCCGTTACTTACTGTTACTATTTCTATTACGTTGTGGGGGCTCGATGTTTAATCAATCAATCATGCTAATGTTGCTATTAATAATAAATTTGATGATAAGGCACCGGCAGGAGGCCCATGAGAGGTTTTGAAGCCTGCTAGTGTCGACCCTAATAGGAAAAGGGTCTTGTCTACTGATCCATGATGAGCGCACTAACCGCATGTGGGAAGCGAGTATGGGCGCCCCCCTCAACTTGACCTGATTCGCATCTCGTCCAAATCGCCTCATTTAGTTCGTGTTTTCCATTTGCCGCATGCATGTTTTTGCGAGCCCAGGCCAGGGTGGAACTTTTGTAGTCGGCATATAGGGGGACACGGTCTTAGAGTGCTATGAGGGTCCCTTTTTTTCGGGGCTTGATTAGCCGTGCGCCCAAGGTTCTTTGGGCTTGATGCGAAGAATGGTTGGTTGTGTTGAGTGCCCCGCTTGGTGGGGTGATCTCCCATCTGGCGGGTTATTCATGCGTGTACGGCCAAATTGGAGCAACCCTGCAGGGATAATCTTCTCGAGAAGCCGTGTTTTCCGCGGTTATGGATTACTTGGTGAAGGTACTGGCTAACAAGTACTCAGGACAACTTAAACATAATGATCAAACATGTTACACCCAATGATTAATAACTTGACTAGTAATAGGGTGATGACACAATAATTTGATTCATCTTTAATACAATTGTGTGAGTTATCCTCGGATTGCTTCTTTGGATAAGGGGCGAGATCCAGGATGGGTTTGTTTGACGTTATCTTTCAGTTGGTTACAATCCTCGATCTTATCTCCTTTCTGTTAGCCGGCAGTTGTAGTATGTTTCTGTAGTTGTGTAGAGCAGCCAGTTGCAGCATCCTTTATATCTCCTTCCTTCCGTTGAACCCAAAGCATCTGTGCTTTGTGTTGACGGGTTACACTTTGGTGAACTGTGAGTCTTGCTTGCCAGTACGTTTATGTACTGACCCCTTTGGGGCTGTGGTTTCCGCAGACCTACGTTTCCGAGGATCTACATGGTGGCTACTACGTGGAGTATGACGAGACTGCTGCCGAGTAGATAGCGGACCCGGGCAGGATCCGAGACTTCGTGGATGGGCTCCGTCTGTTTGTTCCCGGCCTCTTAGGCCTATTTTGGTTCTTGTCTGTACTCAGACATGTTGAATGCTTCCGCTGTATTGCAACGATGTATTTTTGGGGCATGTGCCCTCTGAATGATTGTATTTGCTATCTCTGCTCTAATGAGAGCCATTTGCAAGTTATTTCCATCTTTTGTGTCGTAGAGATCTGTTGTGATATCACTTGTTAAACGCCGTTGACGTACCATGTGTGTATGGTTTGAGGTACGTCGACGGAAGTGCCTTTGATCTCTAGTGGATAGTTTACATCGACGATGGAATAGCAGGGCTTGTGTTGTCGCGCATAAGCGCAGGCCTACCAGGAAGCTGGGACGTGGGAGCAGTTATGCCCCATAATCCAAGCATCTGCTATCCAGTTCGTACGGTGAGTATCCCCTAGAAGTCAGGGTGCGACAAATGGTATCAGAGCCTGTCTGCCTGTAGGATCCCTTTTTACTGGTCGCAGTTGAGTCTAGAAACTATTTTGTAGCTATATAGGAAAAATGAGACGTGAGAGTAGGAATTCTGTTCTTTTTCTTCTTTCCCCACCCACCCTCCCTTTTCTGGTAAGGAAGTGCAACGTTGTTTTCCCTTCTCATCTAAACTTTCAAGTTAGGATTTCACGAATTCTGGTTTCTCTAGGATGGTTATATCTACTAGATCATAGGAATGGAGGTGGTTGTGACATGATTTATCATGTTGCCTACTCACGATTGAGAACGGAGGCGTGTAAGCCCCGGAAGCAGATCCTCTATTCCTTAAGCAGTAGATATTGATCCTTTAGAAGCCCGGATGGGTTTTCCGTAGTACCTCAGGAGTTTTGGTCTCGTTTTTCCCGGTGTTGCTTCGTTATCCTGTTCTTCTGAACATCCTTTTCGTCCGTTGAAATCTTGTTGTTGTTTTCCACTTCAATTCTTCTACCGGCGTCTAATCAAAGTTTCCCCGTGCATCTGCTAAACTCTATTCCAGCTAAAGTGTTGTTTCATACCGGAGCATCACATTCCTTTGTGTCAACAATCTTTTCCACAACATACAACCCAAATTCTGGTTCCACTAAGCAATCAAAACTCTGTTCACTCCCCGGAATCTCAAATGTTGACTTCCAAGATAAGTAAGAACAATCCAATTCTAATGAGAGGCCACATATTCCTCGTTACTCTCATGTTGATGATTCTGACATTGATGTTATTCTTGGTGTTGCATTGATGTCAATAACTCTGTTCCACCATTCTAGCCAGATAATCTATTCTCCAAATGAATCAAGTTCCATTCAGCTATACACCCTTGGTGCAAAATCTCTCCCCTTTACTTGAAAGTGTTCCGGTGGTTTGCAAATTCCCTGACGTCTATCCAAGGTGCACGATGTGTTTCACGTGTCACAGCTCAAGAGGATCTTCCCAAGAAGTATCCGGATCTTTTCTTTTCTCAGTAGGAATCTCGGGGCGCGATTCCTTCAAGGGGGGGCGTTTTGTAACATCCCAAGTCTGAAAAATAGCCTTTAGAATGTTTTGCTCTCTGTTATTTTATGTTTTGCATCATGGCATCATGTTGATTGCATTTGTTTTGTTTGTTTTCCATTTGTTTTCCTCTGTTTTCATTTGCTTTCCTTTGTTTTCTATTTGAATTTCAACTCAAATTTCAAACCTTTTGTTTCATCCTTGTGATGTTACAATTTCTAAAAAGATATTTCAAAATAAAACAATTATTTGTTTCCATTAAAGTGTGATTCCAAACTATTGTTTTGTTTCTATAAAAATGCATCCAATAATCAAACCCTTTTCAAATTCAATTTGTTTTCCATTTGAAATTCCAAACCCACATCCAAATAGTTGTTTCCAAATCAAAACCTTAATTGTTTTCCAATTATCCCATAATGTTCAACTAATAAAATGGTGTTTTTATTTCACTTAATTATTACCAATGTGGTTTCAAATGCAAAGCAAAATCATCAACAACACCTCCTTTGGAAATAATAAAATATGAAACCATTTCCAGTAATACTAATCCAACTATCAATAGGGTTCCCCCCTATTAAGTTGTTATTTCTATATTAATTAACAAAATATTCCAATTCAAATTAAATATTTCCAAACAGAATCAATTTGAAACTATAAACCCAATAACCAAAACATCCTTTCATTCTTTGTTTCCATTTATTTCTTTTGGGTCACCTTTGAAAGTGTTGGTTTTAATAATCCTCTTAATATTCACAAATCAATCACCTTTGGTTTATCCAACAAATAGCACAAAATTTAAACAATTTGGAAGTCCAAAGTTGTAAACTGTTTGAATTTGGCATAACAAGCACACCCTAAAATTCTATGAATTTTCCTAACAAAAACACCTAACAATTTCTTCCTTTCCCTTTCACTACAAAAAAAAAAGAAAACAAATAAGAAAAATAAAAAGAACGCAGGAGAGAGGGCAACCAGCCCATATCTCTTCTAACCTACCCTTAAGCCCACCAATTACTTGGCCCAGTACCTTTTCCCTCACCCCTGTCGCTGTCATCTTCCTCACGTCACCTGTACGAACCCCTCCACCACCAGACGATCTCCTCCACCCCCTGGATGTGCAGCCGTACCATGCCTTCCCCCTCCTTATATCTCCTCCTCCCCCTCTCCCAACCTCAAACCCTAGCTAGCCCTTCTCCTCCATAGCCGCCACCCTCTCTCCCTCCTCATCCAACTCCTTCTGTTCTTCTGAACATTGACTGAACCCCAACCGAGACCGCCACCTTCCTCCTCTAGCCCCTGCCACCACCGGCCACCTCGAGGAGCACCGAGGGTGGGAATGGAAACGCGGAGCCTCACCCTCGCTCCTCGTCCACTCGCCGTCTGCTGGGAAGCTCCGAGGCGGCCGCGCCGTGCCGGAGAAGTCCGCCGTTTTTCTTCCCCGACCTGCACCTGCTGCTCCCTGCCGATCTGCTCCCGATCGCCAAGATGAGCAACCGCTCCACTCCGGTCCCCTGCCTCCGTCTCTCCCCCCTTGAACCAACCCCACACGCGCAGCCCCCCCCGCGGTTGGTCCTCTCCGGCGAGCATCCGCTACAGAGATCGACCATCGATCGGTAGCCTGTCCGCTCGGTTCAGTAACGTGCAGGCAAGAATTCAGTTAAAACCCGAAACAGAAACACATACCCCCCGAGTTCCCCTGTTCTGTCACAAGTACAGCAGCAGCTCATCTGGTCCTGTGCCTTGCGAGCGCAGTAGAGGGGGTGGGTTCGAATCCCACCCCCCGCGGATTAAACCAAGTCTTTTTATTTTTATTTTTCACAACTCCAGTAAACAGCTAATTACAACCCAGTCCCTGCCAGTTCTTCCAGGTCCCTGTAAAATTAATTCTAAGTCCCTAGTGCAGTAAAAATGGCAGATTGCACCTCAATTTGGTAAATTGCATAACTATTTCATTTTAACTCCAATTTTCACTTTTTAAATATGTTTTCTGTCCCAAATTAAATGTTCTATCCAAATATAAAATTTGTTTACTGTTTTGAATATTTTAAATTGGTGCAAAATTTGAAAACTTGTCAAATTCACTTAAATTTGCAAAATTCATAACTTGTTCATAAAAATTCCAAATTCCACAAACTAAATATGTTTTCCAATCAATTTTTCATGTACTTTCCAAATATAAATTTTGTTTGCTGTTTTGAATAATTTAAATTGTTGAAAACAACTGTTTCTTGTTTAATGCATTTAAAATTGCCAAAATAATAACTTGCTCATTTTAAATCCAATTTCCACAAATGAAATATGTTTTCCATGCAAAATTAAACCACCTTTTCAAATATAAAATTTGTTTCATGTTTTGAATAATTAAAATTGGTTAAATGATTTAAACCTTGTTTAAATCATTTAATATTGTTAAAATCATAACTTGATCAAAACAAATTCTTTTGGGACATATAAAATATGTTTTCCAACCACAAAAGTATAAGCTTTTCAAATATGAACTTCACTCAATGTTTTGAACAAATAAAAATTCAAATAAGTTCATGTTTGAATTAAATTCATTTAATTCTTGCTTAAACTTGTTTAATTCATAAATACTTTATTTGAAATCCTTTTTCAACAAGTGAAACATGTAATCCACCCAAAATCTTGTGTTCTTTTCAAATATAAACTTTGTTGTCCATTTTGAACAATTAAACTTGTTGAATACAACAATTACTTGTGTGACATGTTTTAAGTAACCAAACTTTCCAAACTTACTCAATGATTTCCAAAACTTGTTCCAATCCTTTTTCACTTGCATCTATCTTTGTTATTTGTTGTTATTTTGTTGTTATCATCATGCATGCATCATGCTAACAACTCTCACATAATAATTAATTGTAAATCATTTGTTTCCACTTATTTCAATGAATCTTTCCATATGCAATCCAATTGCATATGGGTCCAATTAAATTGTGTTATCTTGTCAAGTAGTTTATTCTGGTGCATCTATTAACATGACATGCATCATCCCATGTTGTGCACCTATGCCATGATATTGATTGTTTATATTTCTGCCTTGTTTGTTTGCTTCTTCTCGGATAAACGACGACGTTGAGACCGACGATACTTACGACACCCTTTCTAAGGAGTTAGCTCAGTACCAGGCTACTGGGTTTGCAGGCAAGTTATCACTCACATGAACCACTGTGTTCCTTCCAACATTGATTACCGATACTTTCCGTTGTTCTTTTCTGCTAGCCTTAGTAGTAGTTGATTCTGTTACGAACCCATCACATGAATCCCTTAACCTTGATATTGCCTCACCTCCACTCCTATCTCCCCTTGGTTGAGCCAGTGTCTTACTAGCATGCTTAGGTTGTTTTTGCTCGAGTCTGTTACCCGTTACTTACTGTTACTATTTCTATTACGTTGTGGGGGCTCGATGTTTAATCAATCAATCATGCTAATGTTGCTATTAATAATAAATTTGATGATAAGGCACCGGCAGGAGGCCCATGAGAGGTTTTGAAGCCTGCTAGTGTCGACCCTAATAGGAAAAGGGTCTTGTCTACTGATCCATGATGAGCGCACTAACCGCATGTGGGAAGCGAGTATGGGCGCCCCCCTCAACTTGACCTGATTCGCATCTCGTCCAAATCGCCTCATTTAGTTCGTGTTTTCCATTTGCCGCATGCATGTTTTTGCGAGCCCAGGCCAGGGTGGAACTTTTGTAGTCGGCATATAGGGGGACACGGTCTTAGAGTGCTATGAGGGTCCCTTTTTTTCGGGGCTTGATTAGCCGTGCGCCCAAGGTTCTTTGGGCTTGATGCGAAGAATGGTTGGTTGTGTGGAGTGCCCCGCTTGATTCATCTTTAATACAACTGTGTGAGTTATCCTCGGATTGCTTCTTTGGATAAGGGGCGAGATCCAGGATGGGTTTGTTTGACGTTATCTTTCATTTGGTTACAATCCTCGATCTTATCTCCTTTCTGTTAGCCGGCAGTTGTAGTATGTTTCTGTAGTTGTGTAGAGCAGCCAGTTGCAGCATCCTTTATATCCCCTTCCTTCCGTTGAACCCAAAGCATCTGTGCTTGGTGTTGACGGGTTACACTTTGGTGAACTGTGAGTCTTGCTTGCCAGTACGTTTATGTACTGACCCCTTTGGGGCTGTGGTTTCCGCAGACCTACGTTTCCGAGGATCTACATGGTGGCTACTACGTGGAGTATGACGAGACTGCTGCCGAGTAGATAGCGGACCCGGGCAGGATCCGAGACTTCGTGGATGGGCTCCGTCTGTTTGTTCCCGGCCTCTTAGGCCTATTTTGGTTCTTGTCTGTACTCAGACATGTTGAATGCTTCCGCTGTATTGCAACGATGTATTGTTGGGGCATGTGCCCTCTGAATGATTGTATTTGCTATCTCTGCTCTAATGAGAGCCATTTGCAAGTTATTTCCATCTTTTGTGTCGTAGAGATCTGTTGTGATATCACTTGTTAAACGCCGTTGACGTACCATGTGTGTATGGTTTGAGGTACGTCGACGGAAGTGCCTTTGATCTCTAGTGGATAGTTTACATCGACGATGGAATAGCAGGGCTTGTGTTGTCGCGCATAAGCGCAGGCCTACCAGGAAGCTGGGACGTGGGAGCAGTTATGCCCCATAATCCAAGCATCTGCTATCCAGTTCGTACGGTGAGTATCCCCTAGAAGTCAGGGTGCGACAACTGTGCCACACTTAAAATTACCAGCTGATAGAAACAATGGTATATGATTGCTACGAGTGATACATTTCTGATCGGCCTTTTGTTACGCGCTACGGTCGGGGTAGCTAACAGTGACTTGTCACTGCCACATACCCTCTTGGAGTGATTTTCATTGTGCCTTGTAAATGATTTTCTTGCTGCACTCTTTTAACTCGCGAGTCTATGTTGCGGTTCCTGGCACTTCCACCATCCATATTTGCTAGCCTCTTTGGTACTGTGCATTTCCCTTTCTCACATTGAGAGTTGGTGCAAACTTCGCCAGTGCATCCAAATCCCATGGGAGGACTTTGTTCTCGTACACATAAGCCCATATATTCTTCCTTAAAACAGCCACCATACCTACCTATCATGGAATTTCCATAGCCATTCCGAGATATATTGCTGCATAACATCCACCTCCATTATGTTACTTGATGATGAGCTTCATGGTTATGTATGCATACTGCTACATTGGCAGGAGCATGCAGTTGGATACATCAGAGATATTCCATTGTGAGTTATGAGTTCTAAAAGTGTGATGATTCATTGTAATATAGGATGTTGCCCCTACCAGTGAGGATATATAAAATAAAAAAATAAAAAAAAAAGCCCAAAAAGAAAAAGGAAGAAAGGGCCAAAGAGATAATGAAGAGAGAGGGGGCGCATCACTATCCTTTATACCACACTTGTGCTTTTTAGCACCAATGCTTCAGTTTGGAGAAATTTCTCATATTATCATTCATTCATAACTATGTGGGGAATTTTACATTATAGAACTTGGCTTGTATATTCCAATGATGAGCCTCCTCAAATGAGCTCTAGGTCTTCGTGAGCAAGAAAGTTGGATGCACCCCCACTAGTTCCATTGGAGAGCTTTCATACACTTATAGCTCTATGTGCATTCGTTGTGTGGCAATCCCTACTCCTTGCATAGCTTCGATTGTAAGACTTTCTCTTGTCTAATTACCACTTTCATCTTTGCGAGTCTTTCTTCCATTGACCTTCCAAACCCCCCATAATGTTCTCTTTGCCATAACATCCCGGTGTCAGGGACCAACGCAGAACACTTTCTTGTTTTTAGTGCGCAAATAGTTTAAGATTCAAGCATTGCATCGTGTGGAAAGCTTGACTTGATCCTAACAGGTGTTGTGAAGATCGTTTGACGTGCATGATATTGTTATTCTTGCAAGCTTAAATCATCTCTAATAAACTTTGCACGGTTGATAGTCTTTTAGTATTGATTCATTAAAAGTTTTTCTTCTTTCTTCTTATTTGTTTATGCATTACTTGTTGATATCAAATATAGATCACAGCTTTAGTTCATTTGATCCTAGTTTACATGCTCTACTTTACATATTATGATCAAGATTGTGTGGTAGCATGTCACCTTAGAAATTATTTTGTTTTACCGTTTACCTACTAGAGGACGAGTAGGAACTAAGCTTGGCGATGCTTGATACATCTCCAACGTATCTATAATTTCTGATGTTCCATGTTGATATTATGCCAATTGCTACATATTTTCTCCCTTCTTTATAGTATTTTTACACGTTTTCCGGGACTAACCTATTAACAAGAAGGCAAGTGCCAGTTCCCTGTTTTCTGCTGTTTTTTATTTCAGAAAAGTTGTTCTGGAAATATTCTCGGAATTGAACCCCATGAATCCCGAAGTTCCTATTTTCCCCGGAAGCATCCAGAATTCCAAAGAGGAGTCGAAGACGGGCACCAGGAGGACCTCACCATAGCCATGCGTGGCCCCCCTTGGCCGCGCCTGGGGGTGGTGAGGCAACCCTGGTGGCCCACCGACGTCACCCTTTCGCCTATTTATTCCCCTCCGAAGGAAAACCCTACGTACCTGATAAAAAATCCCCGAAAATTTCCGCAGACGTCGTCGTCGTCAACCCTAGATCAGGGGGTTCTGAAGCTGTCTCCCGGCACCCTGCCAGAAGGGAGATCATCACCGGAGGCCTCTTCATCACCATGCCTGCCTCCGGAGTGATGCGTGAGTAGTTCATCCTTGGACTACGGGTCCATAGCAGTAGCTAGATGGTTGTCTTCTCCTCCTATGCCTTAATGTTTAGATCTCGTGAGCTGCCTAAAATGATCGAGATTGTTCTTATGTAATTCTATGTGCCGTGTTTGCTGGGATCCGATGAATATTGAACTTATGCCAAGTTGATTATAGTCTTTATTGCATATGTTATTGTGATCTTGCATGCTTTCCGTTGCTAGTGGTTGCTCTGGCCAAGTAGTTGCTAGTGACTCCAATAGGGAGTATTTATGCTCGATAGTTGGGTTCATGCCTCCTTTTCGCCCGTGCTTGAGTGACAGAAACGTGACGGGGGAGAATGTGTTGTTGCCACTAGGGAGAAATCAGTGGTGTGAGTGCCCGCGTGCACAATCATTGGTTACATTACACACATTACTTAATGCGATTATCTGTTGCTTGCAACTTAATACCTAAGGGGGTTCGGATGATAACCTGAGGGTGGATTATTAGTCATAGATGCAGTTGGATTATGGTCTATGTATATTGTTGTAATGCCCGCACTAAATATCATAGTAGTCATCATGTCATGAATGTGCACTACGGTGCAACCTCTATTTGTCAATTGCCCAGCTATAATTTGTTCACCCAGCATGCTATCTTTTATGGAGAGACACCACTAGTGAACCTATGAACCCCGGTCCATTTTTCCTACACTGGTAAACAAACCACTACAATTCCCTACTTTCTTTACTTACTGCAAGCATACACCATTTTCCACACTATACGTCTAATCTTTGTTTTCAGCAAGACTGGTGAGTTTGACAACCTCACTGTACCGTTGGGACAAAGTATTTTGGTTGTGTTGTGTGTAGGTTCCGTGTTGTTGCTGACACCGGTGAGGCGCCATCACCACCGTTAGTGGCATCAACTTTCCGAAGATCCTCTTTCTCTTACTGGATTGATAACCTTGGTTCTTAACTGAGGGAAATTCTTACTGCTGTACTCATCACACCCTCCTCTTGGGGTTCCCAACACGCCATCACAAGCATCAAGAATTTCTAGCGTCGTTGCCGAGGACTTAAAATTTATCATCATCAAGAAGTCTCCCCGTCAAGGCACCATCAAGGCGTAGCACCTAGCGCTGGAAACAATGATGAGATACGTGGCGGTTTGGTGAACCTCATGCACCATGCCTACCTGCCCTTCAGAGATGGTGATCTTGAGGATACTAAGAGCCACAAGATTGATGTGATGGACTTTATATTTCACGAGATCCACTTTGCTCTCTTCCACCGCAAGGTGCCTCCCTATGAACCATACATCATGAAGCTCATCAAGTCCAGATATCCTGCTGACGATCGTGCGGATCTTGAGTTGGATTGTGAGGCTCACAAGGATGTGAAACTGTACAATAAGAGCGCCCATACTCAGCAATTTGCACATGATGTTGGTGTACCGGTCAGGGACGCCGTGATCCTCGCATGAGACATGCTACTGCTCGGTCAGGTACCAAGAAGCGATGTTTGGTTGTTCGTTCCATTGAGAAAGTGGTATGCATGAATGTCTGCATCCACAAGGAGAACTACAATGCCTATGTCGAGCGTCGCACCATTCTCGAGAACCAGCGCTCAATCATGACGGCCCTCAACATGCCCAATGTTCCTGCTCCTCTTCGTGCTCAGATTCCTTACCGCAACTGGAACAACCGTGATGTGGACTAGGATCTTGATGTTCCTGATGGATGATGTGGACGATGCTAGTGAGGAGGAAGGCTCGGAGGAGGACCCCGAGGATGGTGGTGCCATGGACCAGAGCTTGTTCCTTGGGACGTAGTGTATTCTTCTCTGTTTTTGGTATCCTGATGCCAAAGGGGGAGAAGATCTAGAGATAGGGGATTTGCTAGGGTGGGCTGCTTTTTATCTCTCATGTGTTTTTCGACTCTGTTTTATTCGTGATAGTTTATTCGTGGATTCCTATTTGTGAACTTATATTATTGGGAGGCATATCTTCTAGTTATGCTTATCTTTGGTGTTTAGTTCCTATCACATTGCTTGTTTATCACTATGCAAATACCCGTGTTGTCATCACTCACCAAAAAGGGGGAGATTGAAAGCTCATGTCTCCTCTAATAATTCTGGTGATGATAACAGCATGGGTATATCTACTAACCTTGTGATTTAGGTGTTCACAGCTGGCCTCATAATATCTATCATGATCGACAGTAATATCTTCGAGAAGATTCGTAAAGGATTTTCTGAGGCAAGCCAGTATCTGCAGCCGGATTATTCAGTACACTTGCCCGGAAATTCCGGTGGCTATCGGGCGGAAATTCCGGCCTCAGCCCCAGAATATTCCGGCCTGCTCAAGGCTCGTATGATGAATTTATGTGCATCCAACTTCCCTCTCTCGGATACAGGGGCGGAAATTTGCTCGGAATATTCCGGGGTAAATTTCCGGCCTCTGGTCCTTAGAAGAAATTTGATGCGTCTCAGCTGCCCGCTCTCGGATGCAGGGGCGGAAATTTGCCCGGAATATTCTGGGGGAAATATCCGGCCTGTGGTCCTTAGAAGAAAACTGGATGTGCTGCTGCTGCCCGCTCTCAGATATGGGGGCGGAATTTTTGCCGAAAATTCCGGCCACCGATTATTCAATAATCCACCCCCGGACTTTTCAAATATCCGGTCCAGCTACCCCGGAAATTTCCGGTACTAATACCAGAATATTACGGCCCTCGAAGGAAGCAACGGCTAGATTTTGGAGGAGGCTATAAATAGTTGTCTTCTTCCTCTAGGCAGCTAGTTCGTCCATTCCTCTCTCCCCTCCATTGTTTGAGAGCTCAAAACGCCTAGATCTCCCTCCTCAAGTCGACCTCATAGTGGAAACGAGAATCTCCCTCACCGGAGAAGCTCAAGGATAACAAGGTGTGTACAACCGTGCTATTGAGGAGTGCCTAGGTGGCTCCCCACCTCTCCAACGTAGACGTACTTCTCTTGAGAAGGAACTACGGGAAACATATCCTTGTCTCCTTGTTTACACTTGTGGTTATCCTGTTCTTTGCATATTACTTCGGTTGCATACTTGTTTCTTGTCACATAGGGTGTATATCTAGTTGCATATCTAGATAACCTAGTTGTTTACTTGGTAAAGCCCATCTAAAAGTGAAAACGATTAAAAAAATTAGGTCACCTACTCACCCCCCCTCTAGTTGACCATAGTTTACTTTCAGTTGGGTATATATGGGGGTGGAGCCTTTTGGAGGGGTAGGACAGTATGGGGAAGGCGGCGCGTGGGTTTTTCTCTTTCTCGTTTTTCTTCTCTTTTTTTCTTTTTTAAATAGAAGGGGTCCAATTTAATTTGCAAACCCCTCCTAAACAAAACAGAAAATACAAGAAAGTATGTTTTGGAAAGCTTATGAAAAATAGAACATTTTGGTGCTTAAATTTTCCAAAAATAAAATACTTATTTTTGAAAAAATATTTTAATTCAAAAGGTGATGTAATAGGTAATAATACCTAAATTTTTGTGTTTAGCAAATTAAAGCAAATTTTTATGCAAAACAATGCAGGGATGCCATGATGCTCATGAATGCATGAAGGTTTCAAATTTTTCAAATTTTTCAAAAACCTGGGATGTTACATGAGGGCCCTGAGCCTGGGTACATTGTGTATCTACACGCTTGCTATCCAATCCCGCGCCAACGCCACCGTTTGCTAGCTTACCCCTTCTATAAACACCATTGGCACTCCTTTGGTGTTGTCGTGATTAACACCACGACAGTTGGCTCCCACCGTGGGGCAAATGGCCACGGATGGGTCCATGTTTTGCGTGGGACCACCTTTGTCCGAGTCCGTTGGACGCGTCGTCACCGGCCTCGTGGTGACCTTCGGCACTTTTGATTGCATGATCAACAACACCGGAGCCATCGAGGGCCCCGCTATCCCGGACAACGGCTCCGTCGTCCACTTCAGCGAGCATCACGTCTTCGTCACCGTCGTCCCCGAGGTCCCCGCCGAGGTACATGCCTCTTTTAGACTCTGTGGATCCTCCGGGAATTCTAAGACTTCTAGACTTCGAATCGTCCAATTCCGAGAATATTTCCAGAACAACTTTTCTGAAACTAAAAATAGCAGAAAGCAGGAACTGGCTCTATGGCATCTTGTCGATAGGTTAGTCCCAGGAAATCGCTAAAAATGGCATAAAGTGTAAAGGAAACATGTAGCATATGGCATGAAAACAACATGGAACTTCGGAAATTATGGATACGTTTATGACATATCAGGGGCCCCCAAGTCACGCTGGGCATAAATCCCGAAACCCGAACCCCGAACCCGAAAAACCCGATCCCGAACCCGAAAATCCCGAACCCGAAAATCCCGAGCACTTATTCGGGAGTCAAGTTTGAAAACCCGAATTTAATTAGGGAAATTCGGGATTCAGCTCCCAACACCCGAACGTACCGATTATCCCGAAATAAAACACCATGCCTCGTACTACAAGTGCAGCCCAATAAATGTATTGAACTTTTAGCCCAGCCCAGCAAAGAAATGGCCGCACTAGTGCACAGCTGGGCCTACACGGTCACACTTCCTCTTCCCAGACCTAACCTCCTTGAGTCCTCGTTCTGGAAGCACGCGGCGGCGCTGCCAAACTCTACAGTCCGCGCACACGCAGAGCAGCACGCCGGTAACTCTACCTCCCGTTCCCGTATCTCCTGACCTGGTCGCCGACGCTGCTTGCGACGCGACCGATGGCTCCTAGCTATATATCCTTCTTATCCCACTGGCACCACGTAAGATTCACGCGGAGCGAGGCCACAATCATGGAGCAGGGAAGGGAAACAAGCGACATCACCACATCGGCCACCTCCTTTCTATCTAAAAATCCATTCTGCCGCCACGACGAGCTCGCTCCGGCGTGTCTCCTCTAGCCTAGCATCGGCATCGGAGCAATTCGGGAATTCGGGAAAAACCCGAACCCGTACCCGAAATTTCGGGCTCCCGAATTGTCGGGTTCATGTTTTTTTTGCTAAATTTCGGGAATCAATTTAGAAAACCCGATTTTCTCAAAACCCGAATATCCCGACCCGAATTTTTCGGGAAACCCGAACGCCCAGCGTGACCCCCAAGTGGGTGCCAAGCGTGACCCCACCCTAGGCCGCGCCTAGTGGGCCCCTGGCTCCCATGGCCACCGCCTCTTCGTGCCTCTTCACCCATAAATTGACTACAACCCTAAAAATTTCGGGGACGGAGTTATTTTCCACGAAACATACGGAGAGGCGCCATCACTTCGAAAGGCTAACCTAGGGCTTCTGGAGTCCTACTCCAGCACCCTGCCGGAGAGGGGAATCGTCATCGGAGGCCTCTACATCACCATGATTGGCTCCGGATAGATACGTGAGTAGTTCACCTCGGGACTACGGGTCCATAGACTTAGCTAGATGGTTGGTCTCTCCGTTATGCCTCTATGTTTAAATTCTCATGAGCTGTCTCATATGATCGAGACCACCGTTATGTAATTGTGCATGTTTTGTTTCCCAGGATCCGATGAACCATGAGATTATGATTATTTTGTCCATGTCAAGCTAAGATGATTCACATATATTTGTAGAGATTTTTAATATTGTCTTGCAATTCTCTCTGGTGTTTATGATTACCTTTTCCACGTAGTTGTTTTCACCTCAAAGAGAGGGTTTATATTCTTGAGGGTAGGTTCATGCCTCCCTTACACTTGTATTCGAGTCACAGAAACATGAAGGATGGGGGATGTGCTATTGCTACTAGGGAGAAAACATTGGTTCTCTTGTCTACAGACGAGGACCACTACTTACATTACATACTCGTTCTTAATGCATTTGTCTGTTGCACACAAAGCAATCATTTCGTTGCTGCAACTTAATATCAGAGAGATTTGTTGTATAGCTTTCTTGAGGTGGACTTTTAGATATGGATGCATGTTGGATAGAGGTCCATATGCCTTGAGGTAATGCCTACAATGTTAGAACCCGTGAACTATATCTCGTCAAATTAGTACTGTTATACATTCATGATTTGTCAATTGCCTATTTAAAATTTGTGCACCCAGAATGCTTATTTTCTTTGGAGATACACCACTAGTGAACCTATATCTCCCAGCCCTATTTTCCTCATACTTGCAACCTTCTTTGAAGCTCTTTTATAATTGTTTCCTTGTTGTTCCGTTTTTACTTTTATTACTCTACAAGATTCTATACGTTTAATTCTCTCATTTTAGCAACACCAGAAGATTGAAAACCTTTCGGAAAGTTGGGACAAGAGAGAGTTTTTGTTTGTGTGTAGGTTACACGCTTATTGACGCGCCAGACAACAAGCAACCTTCTCTAAGACTACGAAGTCATACCGGTTCGATAAACCATGGTTACTTAATTGGGGGAAAATTTCTGCTGGACTACATCATACCTTCCGCTTGGGGTCTCCCAACGAGCGTGTGATCATATCATCATCAGTCTTTTGTGAAGACTATCTCCAAATAAAACCAGATCTCGACTTATTTCTTGAGTATTTTTACTCTGACAAGCAACCAGAGTTCGCTGGTGGTCCACTGATATGGTGTGGCGGAGTCTCGATCTAGAGGAGGAAGGATGGCTTATTTCTCCCTATGCCCTTAGCCAATCACCCGAAGGTGTGGCATATGACATATTCCTACTGCAGGACACTTCCCCACCCGACGAAAAACCATTAGAGGGTTACCGAGCCAATTGTCTTCTTTTTAAAGAGAAGATGAAGTTGTATGCAGAGCTGGAAAAATAGAGGGTCCTATCTCCTGTCATCAACAGGATCAAGGGATTGCTAGCCCATGGGCTCACTTTTGTTGATCTAACCCAGTGTTGGGTTAGATGGTCTATTCAGCCACTGAGCATCAAGAGCCGTTATTTTGTGAGTACTCTGGCAAACTCAATGATGAGACGAGATATTCCACCGATGACCCGTTTGAGAAGGAGATTGTCAAGATGACAAAGAAACTCGTTGGTGTGACAAAGGAGAAGATTAATATTGTTGGGAGCGCCCCTTTCTCTGTCTCAAATCTGTCTCCCCCAGTAAACAACTTTGTTTTTTTTTGCTTCGTGTTTGCATTGTCTCCTTGTTTTCAGAACCGGGTTTTGTTTGCTTTTCCAGCTTGACGATGCTTGGTGGGTGATAGAAATAAAGCCTCCAATTTCCCCGGATGTGGAGGAGGAATAGGATGAGTCTGATGAATACGAAGAGGTTGATGAGTTAGAATATTTTGGTCAGCTTCATAATCAGTTAGCTGACACTGATTCTTCGCAGGACGATGTTGAAGGTCCAAACCTGGCTTCTACCACACCGGGTCAGGTTAGCATAGATACTACCCCAGATCCCAGCGTCACTTCTGAAGACGACTCTGCACCAGCGAAGAAAAGAACCCGGCGTGCTATTGCAAAGGTGCATCGATCTCTTCTATCAAATTCTCATTTGAACCCATCCTCATCCCTGAAGAAAACATAGGAGCTACAAGCAGGTGCGAACCAAAAAACAGAGAACCCAAAGTTCTGGATCAGAGGATCTTGAGGAAGGTTTTCCTTATGCTCCTTCTCCTCTTCGGGTTCACAAGCCCTAGCTAACTCCATGAGATTCCTATTCTATAACTAGAAATTTCCTCCATCAGATTCCTATCCTCTAGCTAGCAATTTCCGCGTTGCAAGAAGGACGTCCTTGACTTCAGATTCGCCACACCCCGATGCATCCCACTCCAGTGTGCATAATGATTTCTCTGTAAATATTGGTTAAGTTGCATTCTATTTATTTGTACTTGAATTTTTGGTTGCCCTATTGGTAGTTTCCTATCATTGTTTCTCTCTGTCAAGGCCAAAGCTGTGTTAAAGGCAAATCTTATGTTCAGCTCTACATCGACTACTGATCCTGAAGCCGGTTTAATGAAGAAGGTTGCAGAGGAGACTTTGGATGACCCGGCAGAAATAGATCAAACTCTGGAGAGGACAATTGCCTCTGACCATGGTGTGGATGATACACATATGGATAAGCCAGCTTCCCCTGAGAAGGCGAAAACCATAGAGAGTGATGAAGTTGAGTTTGTGTCTGAATGGCACTCAGAACAGGTTGGAACCTCTAATGTTTTTGGTGAACAATCCTTCTCCATGCCGCGCCAAGACAAAGATGATCTCCGTAACGGAAAGCCAGTCTAGCGCTCAGATCGCTTATCGGCTCCTTCCTGCCAAAAGCAGAAGTGCTTTTGGCCCTCACCAACCCCAACCAGAGCGGAGCCAATCAGAGAAGGCCAGCTGACTCTCCCCCACCAAGACCCGAAGACTAGCTCTCCTGCGTGGCCACATGTGCATCCTCTTGGCTATAAAAGGAGGACTAGGTCACCAGTAGAGAGGGGACAAAGCAAAAACAGATCCAGAGTAGAGCAAACCCTAGGCTAATGCAAGGAACACACCAAAGGGAGAAGTGAGAGAAGTGATCATCCTCAGGGAAGGATCTGCTCCGTTTTTTTCTTCCTCCGGCCATGGCTTGATAGCACCCGAAAACACCCTTGTAGCCAATACTCTGTCGCCATGAATACCACCAATGCAGGATGTAGCGCTTGTAGCCTCCGGGTGGCCTGAAGCTAGGTAAAAAAAAATACCGTGTCTCCGTGTCTACCATCGATGAGCGAGAGGGGCGATCGATCCCTCCTAGCGTCCCGTGTCGAATCTAAAAGGGTGCCTCGCACTCCCGGTGTCCGTGATGCAAGATGATTGATGTTGTGTTTGCACTGTGATAAAGCATGATAGTCTTGTTTGGTGAAAATGCAAAGCATGATAACCTTATTCGGTAAAATTGCCTGCATTCTTTTTTTATAATTTGTTAGAGGGAAAGTAAATTGTGGACTCGACCGGTAACCAAAAGTTATTTATAGTTCTTAGTATTTATGATTTAAAAGATTGTGATATGAAGCACACTCTAAGCAGCACTGCGCATATCATACGAGTAAATTCGTTACAACCTAAATATCATAAACTCATCTTCAGTTAACTCGCAGAGGTAAACACTCTTTCACCGCATTAGTCTTATCGAACCTCAAGCCCTCAATACATCACCATGACGAAATTCATAGACCAAGTCAAGCATACTCCTACTGACCTGTCCATTGCTTCTTCTCTTACTTGATACGCCGAACGCCATATCCATATTTAGTCTTATCTAATTTCGACCGAGTTGTCGCCAGCCAGTGTATGAACTAAATTACCGTAAATAATAAAAACCCATAATGAATTAAGTGACATAGCTGCAGCTTCCGTGTCGTTCAGGAGTTTACTCGGCAAAATTGTATTCTGGGCGTAAAACTAGTTAATTTGCCGCGAGGAGCATGATGCGACCGCGCGCGCAAATATTGTTTGCGCTCCATCCCTCCCACCACCTGTCACCGGAGAATAAACATCTCACATGGCGCCATAGATACTATCCTCTCCTCTCTTGCCATTATTCCTTAATCGCTCAGCTCAGGTCTCTCTAACCAAAAAGGAGGATCACATAGTTTATCCAAAAAAAAACTGTACATGAGCTGCTGCCTATTGGTCGATCAGATCATCACCGAATGAGCCTACACTTGGCCGGTCGATGCACTATATATAATAATAATAAGTCGCCTATGAATCTTTCTTGTGTAGTCGTCTGCCGCAGCAGTGCTCGGAAAACAAAGACTAAAATACATGCATAACAAAATGGGGCACACGATGCACATCAGCCGTTACGATTGAATCCGAGAAAGACAGTTGGGGCACCCCGGGCATGTGCACATTATACAAAAGGCCATGTACTGCCACCAGTCTACTACTAGCGGCTGGCGCTACCAATCTGAACTCGCAAATAGATTATGTAGTGTGTTTAATTTAATTATTCGGTGCTTTCATCTTTGAGTTGGTAGCATGGGGCGAGGTTTCAACATCTTCGTTCCTTATTTTTTAGTTGGAGCACTCCTTTTGTATTTTGTTTAGTTGTGCAAAATCGTTTGCTTCTCTATTTGAGGCAAAGATTCGGCCTGTGGTGGTGCACTGCACCGCACCGACTAAATCCATGGAGAGATCTGGGATTACACACCCGCAAATCCTCCCCGGCCGTGAGTCAAAAGAGCATAGTGCCATGATAGGCTGGGCCTCAGAATTTCTTTGCATCCGAGGGATTCTATGGACTATTAAGAATCTGTATATGGATAGGAGCAAATCTTGCCTAGAACCAGTCCGGTTAATTAACTTGACGAATCAGGTCGAGTTGACAGCTTAGCCAGCTAGTATGTCCGGAAGAAGCTGCATTTTGCCAAAATATGTACTCCCTCCGATCCATATTAATAGGTGCTGAAGTGGATGTATCTAGACATGTTTTATTGCTAGTTAACGAGGCTACGAAAAATGTGACAACACATATACATCATCCTACAAGTCCGAATCATGAGTGGAAAAAGCAGCAAAGATACGGCACAGCTAAGGGCATGTACAATGGTTATATCTTAGCCTTATTATTGCTGAGGTGGAGGAAAGAGAAATGAAAAAAGAGTCTAGTCTTATCTTAGCTAAGAGATCATCTCTTAGCATAATCTTCTCACCACAAATTTAGGGATAACTAATTAACAGAGATAAGACTAAGATATAACCCATTGTACATCATATTTTCTTGTCATATCTTAATTACGTGGCACGTATAAGATAAGACTGTCTTATCAACCATTGTACATGCCCTAAGCTCGCCCTCCGATCCGTTGGCGCTGAGCTGGCCAGCTGTGGATCCCGCAACAAACTACGCTTCGTACGCGTTACCGAAATTGTAAACAACACGCACGAGGCTATGTGTTATGTGTCTCCCGACCCGGGAGAAGGATTCAGGCCACTCGAGAAAAGAAAAGAAAAGAAAGAGGCGACGCTTTTATGCAAAAGAAATCGCACGACGCATCGATCGTTTTCTCTCTTGGTTTTTTCTTTCAGCGTGGATCCATCGTTTTCATCCTCATCACGCCAGCACCAACTGTAAATTTATCTCCTTTTTCTAAAAGCAGTACTAGTAAAGTGCGTAGTATTTATGTCGGAGTTTGACCGCTGCGCATCCCTTCACCTAAACTATTTCACCAGTTATTTACCGGCTCTTTTTTCCATTCCCAGTCTTGGTAAACGATGGTAGATGGCTTCCTGAAAGCGAATTCACGAACCTGACATTGTACAAACACACCCGTCTGAGGTATTGTATGTTCAGGTGGAAAACTTCCTCTAAAGAATAGCCTCCACCTCTCTTGTACTCTACCGAGAAAAAGTCCGTTTTCAGTCTTGACTAAATTTTTTCTTTTTTTTACCTGAACTCAAAAACCATGAGCGTTCAACTTAATTGAGCTTCACTAGTGGTTTTCGGTAACATGGTTTCCCTGGGGCAAGGCTAGCTTACGAGCGCGCGAGCGCTCGCGCGGTTCCGACCACCCGCACGTGCGCGCGAGGAGGAAAAGTAACAGGGCGCCCCCGCCGCCGTCGCCGGCCCAACCGCCTGCCGCCGCCACCCGCGGCCGGCGGCGCTCTCGCGACCGCCTCGCCGCCCCGCCCTCCTCCAACCGCCTCCTCCGCCGGTCCGCCGCCGCCCCGGCCGGCCATCCCTCTAAACCCTCCCACCAAACTCAACGCCGGCGAGCACCCCCACCCCACCCTCCAACATAAGTCCGTCCTCGACGGGGCCTTCTCCGCCGCGGCTGCGCGCGGCGTCGTCGGCGCCGTCTCGGCCTGGAGGAAGAAAACGGAGAGGAGATCGGGGGGAGAGGAGGAAGAGAGGAACGGAGGAGGAAGAGAGGAAGAAGAAGACCACGTGGGTGGGTCCCACCCACGTGTCCTCGTGCGCGGAATGAGCGAGCGCTCGCGCGCTCGTGAGGAAGCAATTCCGGTTTCCCTGGGTCGTCCTTACATGCACAATAGTTGATAAAACGGTCTTTATTTTGAACCACCACGTAAATTAATTAAGATATGATAATAAAATATGATGTCAATGCGTTATTTTGCAGTCTTATCTCTAACACAGACATCAACAAATATGTGGTCAGAGAAAACCTATCTACTAGGCTCCAACGTTTAATTTTATTCAAACTTGCGGACCGCGCGTCCCAATAGAAGTTTTATCAAAACCATTTGATAAACCAATAAATTGAAAGAAAATATTGTTTCATCAGTCAACAATCGAGCTTGCATTTAATGTGATTTTAAAATTTAAGATTAAATTTTGCTAATTTGGCAATTTACCCTTTTCCAGTTGAATAGTTAACCTCTTTTACCAACAAAAAAAGGGAGTGTGTCAACGTTGTTTTTGCATTCTCTCAATGATTTTTTTTTTGTTTGTTTTAGCAGTGCTGCTTGGGTGGAGGTATTTCCATCTCGGCTGAAATGATTTGCTCCAAATTTCATGATTACAAATGAAGTGAGGAATTTACGCTGATCGATTTCCAAAGTGAACATAATTAATCTATGCGAGAAAAAAAAAACGGGGTACATCAACTTCGGTTAGCAACTTTTTCTAAAATTTCAAGTAGTATGTTCAAGCATTGGGGCTTGGATTCCTGCTGGAATATGCCTGTGCAGTCTCCAGCAAGATGAATCGTCCGTCCATTGGCACGATGTTCCCCAGTTTGCTGACATCACGGGTGAACCGTGAAGCTCGCTGTGTGCACGTCACTGCGCGCGACATGCCCACCGTGTTGACGACGCTGTAGGCGAAACTAGGGTGGGCAGTTACGTGCAGGTTGCAACCGAGTTGTACACGTCGCTGTCTTAGATCATCTACGTGTCGCCTACTAGCCTTTTCCCCGCCTTCGCTCCCGGGCTCTGCACGGCGTGCGACTCGCTCTTTCTCAATTGCACCGCCAGTTTCTTCTCGAATATACCCGGTTGGCTGGTTCATTTCATTTCAGCATATGTGTGATGTCCCCGACCGAACGCCGTCACCGCGAGCAGAGTTGGAGGCCGACGGCGACGAGTTCGTCCCCGTTCACACACACCCGGCCACGACGTGGTCGGTGCCACGTGGCCTCCTGACGTCAACCACCCGTACACGTGTCGCACCTTCATACGTCACGGCGTGTTCTCCACTGTGACGACCGACGACGACCATACACCGGTGACGTGGAGGCGCCGGATGCGTCGACGGGAGGCCAACCGCACGAATCTGGAGGACCGAGGCGGCACGATGCGTACCTACATGTGCTGCTCCTGCTAGTATTTTATTTTGTTTATTTACGTAGTCATTCAATTTTTTCTCCAACACATTCCAAGCGTTGATCTCATCTGTCAAAACGACCTGATCAAACAGGTTCCACCGCAGTGAAAACCTGCGTGCTTTGACCACCTTCCCTAGTTCCGATCCAAAGTTCATTTTACTAGTACTAGATTCTTACAATTGAACAGATTGACTAGGGTCTCTCCAACGTAGAAATAAGAGGAGGTCTTAAGCCAAAAAGTAGTCTTAAGACCTATCCTTATACATCGTGGCACTAGACCTTAAGTTTAAAATCTTAACACCCATCCATACCACTATAGCCTTGTCATAAGAAATATAATAAAGCAAAGTAATGTTTCTCTCACTTACTTTATACTGTTTGCATGTGGCAATTGGTCAAAAAATCTGCCATGTGGGCTCTACCTTAAGGTCTAGCTAGACCTTAAACATTGTGAGTTTTTTAGTATGCTAGTAACATATACCGTGGGGGCCTAGCTTATGGACCAAAATGAAATTAAACATTGGAGATGCCCTAAATAACCTCATAGTGAAGATGTGACGAGACGAGGCTGGGCAAGCGCTTTGGTCGCGTACACGCAATTATCTGGAGTAAGTTTCAAAGCCTGACCATGCTTACTTACGCTGACCGTGCATGAAAGCTACCGTTCTGGAGTGTTTGCGTGGGACAAGAAATTACAGGCCAATCTTTCTCCGGTCCGGCCTAGTTCTGAGACGAGAAGCTGCCGTACACAACACCAGCTTTGCTCAGCGACAGAACGGATCGGAAGAGAACTCTCTCACCCGAGGCGTGAAGAGCGTGCAGGGTTCCAAGAAGGTGGGGGCCGGCTGGGCAGGGAGGACAGGACGCAGCCGTCCGAGGCGAGCGAGAGGCCAAAGATGTAATCATGAGATTTGCTTTGGGAACCGTCGAGATATGTTACTCTCCTGCGCACTCTTCCGAACAGCCAGAAAAGACATCCACGCGCCCGTGGCTAGGCTTCTCCTGCCCGCTGCTGCACCTGCACTCCTATCTTAAAGCTGCCTCGTTATAACATCAACCTACTCGTAGCATCTACTGTACAGTTGCAACCAGTAGTACTACCGTAGCTAAACGTTTTTCAAAAGAATTTTGAAGTATCAGTTCGTAGGTTTCTAGGCAAAGATCCTCGAAAATTCCTACTATACGATCACTTTTCTGCAGAATTATTTCACATGACTCTATATGCTATCAGCATCTCCACGAGTGGATATTTGGGGAGTGGAGATTGTTGAATATATTAGCAATTTAGTAGTATAAGATTTAATTCGAAATAACATCAAACAAATTATGACTGTAGCAAATACAGTAAGCATGCACGTATCGAAATCTAGTGCAGTAGTGAAACCGATCCAATCTGCAGCAAGAACTAGACAAAGGAATTGCAGTAATATCTCGTACACATGGGAGAGATACGTACGGTGCAGCGGCACCGGCTGCGGTGTTGTCGATGTTGTTGCTCATGTCGTCGATGAAGAGGTTACCAAGATCTGGAAACCAGTCGTCGTTGGTGAAGTAGTCGCCGTCAGTAGTCGCGCGAGTGCGCTCCCCAAAAATCTGATCGCCCCTCTCCCGTACAGGATCACAAGAGGCGGGATTCCGAAGGTCTGCTGTCCCTTCTCGCGGTGCACGCCAGAAGGAGGGATGGAGAAGACTTGATTGACGGCACAGTGCTTTGGGACGGTTTGCGAAACCATATGACGAAGTGGCGGCTAGGGTTCACCGTATGCGCATATTTGTACCGCGGGTCGGCAGAAACGTGAGCGTATCTACATGTCCGAGACGGTTCGGTCCCACAATCCAAAAGAAAACGGAAACTGTTTAGCAATTAACGCGTCCGTTAATTACCAAATTAATGACTCATTAAGTTTCCCCAACTGGCAAAATAAACGCTATCGACTCGGCTTATTCCCGCAACCTACGGCGCGTCATGACGTGTCGTGACGAGGCGGGCGGCGGAGGAGGAGCGCGCGTGTGGCACACCTCTCCTCTTACCTTACCAACTCATACATGAGTTAGAATGGCTCACCTTATAAGGTGGTGTCATTCTCTCCAAACTAGCAATATGGGACTAAACTTTAGCCCCACTTGCTCCACTTGTATTATTCATGAATAGGTCATTGCCACTTTTAGATTTTGGTTGGGCTTTTGGGGCTAGGCCCAACTATTAAAATCCAACAACCCCCCACAAAGTGTCATTGGCACATTTCATAATCTCGGTTCTAAAACATGGTTTATATACCGGTGTTTAGTGGAGACTGTTAAGTTGAACTTACACTTAGAACATTATACTACACTAGTTCACAAGTTGAATAGTGGATTACGCGTTGAACTACAAGTTTTCTATGGTACCAGTTTCACACAACGTCTGAACCGATACTAGACTGCCGCAAGGCTTCCCCGCGGTGGAGCGTATACGTCATACTCCGAAGGTCTTTCATGAATTTATTAGAGAGCACCCGATTTTCATAGACTGCAAGGTTTGACAGTTAAACTCATATAGGTGAGTTCCTCGGGAGATGTTCTATATGACACATCTCTGATTACATAAATAAGCCACTTGAAACATATTAAGACAAATGTCAACCTACCATACAAATCAGGAGAGTATTGCATCTTCACGGAGTGGGATAAAATATAAGGATACTCTCCTCTCAGCTGACCAACACCTTGTCTCCCACTTCTAATTCACGGGATCTCCGATCACATAGAGTGGGTTACCACTGTGGGCAACTCATACTGTGGGTCTCAAACTCATCTCCCTCGATGTATTGTCTATCACATTCCGTGATAAACCCTTTGTGAAGGGATCTTCCAAGTTCATAGATGTTTGGATATAATTCAACGCAATAACTCTGGAGTTTTTTAATTTCCTGACAGATTTCAATCTCCTCTTCATATGTCTTGATGACTTCGCATTATCCTTAGAACTGTTCACTTTGATGATCAAAGTTTGATTATCATAGTTCATTAGGATGGCAGGTTTTGTTTTTTCAACCACAGGCAAGTCCATAAAGAGCTCACGAGGCCATTCTGCTTCAACAGTGGTTGTGTCTAATGATGCGAGTTCTGCTTCCATAGTTGACCTCGTTAAGATGGTCTGCTTGCAAGACTTCCAGAAAACAGCGCCACCACCAAGTGTAAAAATATAACCACTAGTGGTCTTAACCTCATCAACGTCAGATATCCAATTAGAATCACTATATCCCTCCAGAACCCTCGTATTTCCGGCATGGTGAATTCCATAGCTCACAGTGCGTTTTAAATAGTGCATAACTCTCTCAAGCACACGCCAATGATCATCTCCCGGATTGGAAACAAACCGGCTCAATTTGCTCACAGCAAAAGAGATGTCAGGCCTCGTGGCACTCGTCAAATACATAAGCGAGCCTATAATCTGAGAATATCTCAGTTGATCTCTAGTAATCCGTCGATTCTATTGAAGCAACATACTAGCATCATATGGAGTTGAAGAAGGCTTGTAGTCACTATACCCGAAGCGACTCAAGACCTTTTCCACATAGTGAGACTAAAGCAATGTGATCCCACCATTATCTTCTCTCAACAGCTTGATGTTCAAGATAACATCAACTACTTCTAGATCCTTCATCTCAAAACAACAAGACAAGAAATCCTTAACTTTATTGATTAAATCAAGATTGGTCCCAAATATCAATATGTCATCAACATACAGACATAGAATAACTCCCTCGCCCCCACCATGGCAATAGTACACACACTTGTCAGATTTGTTTACAAGAAATCGTTCAGCAGTCAAAGTCCTTTTGAACTTTTCATGTCATTGCTTAGGTGCTTGCTTGAGGCCGTATAATGACTCCAATAACTTGCACACCTTGCCTTCCTGTCCGGGTACTACGAAACCATCTGGCTGCTCCATGTAATTTTCCTCGTCCAACTCTCCATTAAGAAAAGCCGTCTTAACGTCCATTTGATGAACGAGAAGACCGTGCGAGGCAACCAGTGAAAGTAGCACACAAATAGTGGTCAATCTATCCACATATGAGTAAGTATCAAAGAAATCTTCACCTTCTTTCTGGGTATAACCCTTGGCCACAAGCATTGCCTTGTACTTCTCAATTGTACCATCAGGCCTAAACTTTTTCTTGAACACCCGCTTACATCCTACAGGTTTACACCCATAAGGACGATCAGTGATTTCCCAGGTTCCGTTAGCCAAGATGGAATCCATCTCGCAACGGACAACCTCTTTCCAGTAGTCATCATGAAGAGATGCATAGGCTTCTGAAATGCTCCTGGGTGTGTCATCCACGAGGTACATAATGAATTCATTACCAAAGGACTTTGCAGTCCTCTGTCTCTTGCTCCTTACAGGAACTTCATTGTCATCCTCCTCGGGATTCTCAACATGTTCTATCGGAATGGTGGGTTCAGGAATCTCAGCTAATTCGTGACTAGATGATACAGGTTTCTCCTGATTTGATGAGCTAGGCATATCCTTCATAGAAAATATGTTCTAAAAAAAAGTAGCATCATTCAACTCCATAATCGTACCAACATGCATGTCGGATACCTCATATTTTACTATCAAAAATCTATAATCAATACTATTAAAAGCATAGCCCAGAAGAACATAATCTACGGTTTTTGGTCCAAGCTTGCGCTTTTTGGGAATTGGTATATTGAATTTCGCCAAACAACCCCAAGTACATAGGTAGGAGAGTTTCAACCTTCCCATTCCTCAAATGGAGTAATGGTTTTATTCTTTGTGGGAACTCGGTTTAGGACATGACACGCAGTCATTAGCACCTCCACACACCATGCCTTGGAGAGACCTGAAGTATCTAACACGACGTTAACCAAATCATACAGCGTTCGGTTCTTTCTTTCAGCCACCCCCATCAGACCTAAGCCGTTTAATTTTACGATCAAGTTGGTTCTTAGCTTCGGCCTGATAGTTTTTGAAATAAGTTAAAGCTTCATCTTTAGATTTCAGAAGATACACATAACAATATCTAGTAGAGTCATCAATAAGTGTCATGAAATTTTTCTTTCCACCTTTTGTCAATGCGCCATTCATCTCACAAAGATCAAGATGTATAAGTTCTACTGGTGCCAAGTCTCTCGCCTCCGCAGTCTTATGAGACTTGCGAGGTTGCTTAGCTTGAACACACACTTGACATTTGGAACCTTTAATAGTAATGAATTTTAGAATTAAACTCATATTTGCTAATCGCGTCATGCAGCAAAAATTAATATGACAAAGTTATGAATGCAAAACATCAGAATCATTATGGTTGCAAACATGATTAATAACTTTGGTGCAAATATCTGACAAAGATAAGCGGAACAAAGCTCCGCACTCATAGCATTTACCAATAAATTGTCCATGCTTGGACACTACAACTTTATTAGACTCGAAAACCAACTTAAAACCATCTCGACACAGACGTGAATCGTTGACGAGATTTTTATTGATGGAGGGCACATGATGAACGTTCTTCAGTCGCACAATCTTCCCCGAAGTAAACTTCAGATCGACCGTACCAACATCACGAACAATGGCATGTGACATGTTCCCCATCAGCACGGGGAAGTCCCTGTGACCTGGTAAGAAGAGAACATGGAAGCATCATAGCACATACATGTACATTGGCACCTACATTAATTAACCATTCAGGAGTATGACAAACTGAAACAATAGTAGGAACTATACCTTACCCAGTATCCTTCATCTCAGTGTTACCAATGACAATATTAACGGTCTTGCTGCTATTCTCCAGATGTTGCTGCTTATGTCGTTTAGGACACCCTAGATCCCAGTGAGTTGGGTCACCACACACATGGCATAACTCCTTCTTCTTGAAGTTGGTAGAGTGGGAAGGCTTAAACTTGCCATCGGGTTTGCCTTTAAAATCGGATTTCTTTTTGTTATATTTAGACTTATTAGGCGGGTAGTGTTTCTTCTGTACCACATGGGCAGCAGAACCTACCTCAGCAACCCGAGCACGTGTATCATTTGCTCTCGCCTTCTCTTCCATGTCAAGAGATCCGATGAGGTCCAAAACGAAAAACTCCTATCTCTTGTGTTTCAGAGAAGTAGCAAAGGTGCTCCATGAAGATGGAAACTTGGCAATGATGCCTCCGGCCACAAATTTGTCCGGTAACATACACTTAAAGTGCTCAAGTTTTTTAGCGAGTGACTGTATCTCATGAGTCTGTTGAACAACAGAACGCTCATCAATGATCCTGTAGTCATAGAATTGCTCCATGACGTACAACTCACTGCCAACATCCGAGACCCCAAATTTGGCCTTGAGTGCAGACCACATATCCTTGACATTATCAAACGACACATGGGGATCCACAATGGAATCATCAATATTACAGAGGAGGACACTTTTAAACACAGTGTCCATATTCTAAAAAGCCTCCAGCTGTGCTGGATTGAGATCGTCCTCAGGCTTGCCCTTGGTGGCCTCATAGCAGCGCAAGGTTTAAAACCATAGCACAAATCTCGTGTGCCAGTACTTATAGTCCACACCCTTGAAATGGTTTGGCCTTGTCTCCGCAATAAAAGCGAGTGCAAGTGCAGCAAATTGTCTATAATCAGGTTTTTGGATTGTTGAATATATTAGCAATTTAGCATAAGATTTAATCCAAAATAACATCAAATAAATTATGACCATAGTAAATACAGTAAGCATGCACATATCAAAATCTAGTGCAGTAGTGAAACTGATTCAATCTACAGCAAGAACTAGACAAACGAATTGCAGTAATATCTCGTACATATGAGAGAGAGGTACGTACGGTGCAGCGGCAGCGGCACCGACTGCGGTGTTGTCGATGTTGTCACCCATGTCGTCGATGAAGAGGTTGGCGAGATCTAGAAACCAGTCGTCGTTGGGAAAGTAGTCACCGTCAATAGTCGCGTGAGTGCGATCCCTAAAAATCTGATCGCACCTCTCCCTTACAGGATCACAAGAGGCGGGTTTTCGGAGGCCTGCTGTCCCTTCTCGCGGTGCACGTCGGAAGGAGGGATGGAGAAGACTTGATTAGCGGCGCAACGCTCTGGTATGATGCGAAACCATATGACGAAGTGGAGGTTGATGACCCATAAGTATAGGGGATCGCAAGAGTCTTCAAGGGAAGTAAAACCCAAATTTATTGATTCGACACAAGGGGAGCCAAAGAATATTTATATGCGTTAACAACTGAGTTGTCAATTCAGCTGTACCTGAAAGTAGACTTGCTCGCAACAAATTATCAGTGGTAATAGTTTTATAGCAGCAGTAGAAATAAAATAATAGCAGTAGTAAATAGTAACAGCAGTAGAAATCGCGGAAAACAACGGTATGGGAAGTACCGTAGGCATAGAGGGAATGGATTGACGGGCATTGCATGGAAAACATAGGTCATGTAATAATAATAACGTGGGCATTGCAGATAACAATAAATAAGCATCAAACATTTAGGCAAACCATAGGCATTTGTTCCAATATATTCATACGTTCTCGCAATGAGAAAATTGCACAACATCTTTTGTCCTAACATCCCGTGGCAGCGGGGCCTCTAGATAAACTACTGGCAGTTAAGGTGCTCCTTTTAATAAAGCACCGGAGCAAAGCATTAACACTCTGTGAACACACGTGGTCCTCACATCACAATCATCCCCTCCGGTTGTCCCAATTTCTGTCACTTTGGGGCCTCGGGTTCCGGACAATGATATGTGTAAAAAAAACTTGCAGATATGATCAAGAAACATAATTATACTCATGAAACAATAACATGTTCAGATCTGAGATCATGGCACTCGGGCCCTAGTGACAAGCATTAAGCATAACAAGTTGCAACAACGGTAGACAACACTAACAATAGATACTAGGCACTATGCCCTAACAATCTAGCATCATTATATGATCAACCTCATCCAATCCCTTCCATCCCTCTCAGCCTACATCGATGTTTACTCACACATGGACGGGGGAATCATGGATGGTTGATGGAGAAGAGGTGGCGGTGTCGATGGCGATGATCTCCTTCGAATCCCCGCCCCGGCAGGGCGCCAGAACAGGAACTTCTGATCCCCGAATCGAGGTTCGGGGATGGCGGCGGTGCTCTGTTGTGTTTCTAGGGAATATGACGAACCCCCTTGCGTTTTAGGTTTATGGGGCATATGTCGTCGAAAGGGGAGTCCGAGGGGGTCCAGGGGTGGCCCACACCACTAGGCGGTGAGACCAAGGGGGCGCCGGGGGGTAGTGTGGCCCCCTCCTGGCTCCTCTCCTGGCCCCCTTCTGGCTCATGGGGTCTTCTGGTGTTTTAGGACCAATGGGATCTTTTCTGGGCATTTTCCTGAAAGTTGATTTTTCTGCACAAAAACGAGACACCAAGGTAATTCTGCTGAAAACAGCGTTAGTCCGTGTTAGTGGTATCCAAAACTCACAAGTTTAGAAGAAAACAATAAGAAAAGTGTTCGAAAAAGGAGATACGTTTTGGACGTATCAACTCCCCCTAAGCTTAGCTTATTTCTTGTCCTCAAGCAATTCAGTGACAACTGAGTGCGATAAAAGAATTTTACGAACACATTTGTTTCATATGATATAAATATACTCACTGCATAATCAAGTGCCGAGGCAATTCATAACAAAATGTATGGAAAATAAAAGTCACTCAACACTTATGCAAACCATGAAGAGATGCCAACAAACTAATAATAGACAACATGAAGTATTTCAATCTACAGAATTGCAATGCTTATAGTAGGGTATGATAAAGTGTACTCGCTTGCCCTTAATAGTGGAGCAAAACATAAATGTAGGTAGAGCACCTCTGAAGTTCAAATGAAGACTAGAAATAAAGATATCAAAGATACAAGCATCAAAATTATACCACTATCAACCGTGTTTTGGTACAAGCACATTACACTAAGAATAACAGCCATGCTCTCAAGAAGGTGCATAAAGCGAGAAGGTGAAGACTCAACATAAAAATAAAAGAAAGGCCCTTCACAGAGGGAATGTAACATCCCAAATTTTACATTTGGAATGTTTTGCATTTAGAGCATATGCATAGCATGGCATGTTTCAAAATTTGCATTTTGTTTGTTGCATTTGAACCCCTAAACAAAATCATGTTTAAAAAGAAATCACTTTCTTCTATAAGGCAATATAGGCCAAAATATTTTATTATTTTTATTCTTTCCCAAAAATCCCCCTCAAAATAACCTAGGTGGATAGGTTTTCAAATTTCAAAATTTTCAAAATTTGTTTCAGCATATTGGAGTTATATTTTAAAAGTTATTAAGGTTTTGGTTTTTATTTTAAAAAAAACGTCCGGGCGGACCAGGCCAGCCCAACGCGCGCGCAGCGCAATGGGCCAGCCAGCCCGCCCCGTCGCGTTAGCAAGCGATCAAAAAAAAAAAAGAGAACGCGTCGCTGACGCGTGGGCCCCGCCGTGGCGTCAGCGCTCGCCGGAATCCACCCGGATTCGGCGCGGCCGTTGCGCCGCCGCGGAAACCGCGGCCGATTCGGCCTCGGCTCGCCTCCTCGCGCACGCCATGACCCCCTATAAATACCCCGCCGCCCCCCGCCTCGACGTCCACACCAAGCCCGCCGCCACCCCCTCGAAAACGAGCGCCGCCGCACGGAAACACTCGCCGCCGGCGACTCCCGCCGTCCCAGCCCACGCCGCCACCACCCACGGGTCCGCGCCGACGAGAGGAGCTCGCCGGTGCACTCGCCCTCGCCGGAGATCGACCACAGCGCCGCCGCCGTCCTCGTCCGCCGCCGCCGGTGAGCCGCCCCGATGCGTTTGATCGTGGGCCGTCGGATCTCGATTCGATGGCTCAAATCCGATCTGACCGCCGGTCAACGCGGGCTGACGTCGTGCTGACGTCATACCTGCGTCAGCACCGGTCAATTTCGGTCAATTCGTTTTATTTCCGTTTTAAAAATTCCAGAATTTGTCTAAATTTTGTAAATTCAATATCTTTAGTTTTATAACTCTGTTTTGCGCGTTTAATATACCAAATGAAAGAGAAAAATGAGATCTATCCATCTATGCAATCAAATATATATTTTGAGCTATATTTATTTTCTGTTTTCAATTATGCTTTTTGGGCTATTTAAATCATATAAAATCAACCGTAACTCGAAATTCATCGAATCTTCCTTGTATGATCTTGTTTTGATTAGATCTATTCAGGAAAAATATCATTAACTTGTGTAGATGCTTAATTCAAATTAGATCTTGCATGTTCTTAATCTAGCCCTATTAATTCATTATAATTGCTTTAATTATTTTCCTTGCAACAAAAATACTTTCATTGCATCATGCATGTCATTAATAACCAGAGAACAATATAGATCTATTTTTTGCATCACTAAGCTTTCATACATGCATGTGTTGCATATTGCTATGCCTTGTTGCTTATGTATGTCGATTGCAACGTGTAGATTACAACGATTACAACGATTGTGGTTGCGAGGAGTGTTTGAGCAGCTGCTCGTGTTGCCAAGGCAAGTGACACCCATGATCCTACTATTTTACTATATGCATTAGATTTATTTAGTAGTTATGCATGTGTAGGAGTTGAGTGTTATCGCTATGCTAGTTGTTATTAGGGGTTGCTTCACTAACACCCAAGTGGAGTAATCACATGATACCCTAGATTGTAGCATCCATGTGATAGATAACATCGTAGTGGTAGCTTGCTTAGCCATGCTCTAGCTATTCGTGGTTGGGATTATTATCATGTTACGATGAAAATTGTTATTTTAATTGCTTATGAAAACAACATGATAATTAATTAACCACTGGGCGGATTGCTAGAGAGTCATCAGAGTACAAAGTTTGGTGGGAACCGCCGCCCAGTCTATTGAGATATTGTTTACTTTCCTTATGTAGTTGTTATTCCGTGCAACCATGTTTCATATTAGTATGGGCTAGACATAAATTGTAGGTTGTGGTGACTCGAACCCAACGTGTCCAGAGATGTAGAATAGTGGTAGGATGGTCCGGCTCGTGGTGGGTTTGGGGATCTACTTCTTATGGTTTATGGCTTGATCTTCCTTCCTTCCGTGGTACTAGTGGTGTATCATGGTGTTTGGGGTCGATTAGGCAACATGGATAAAGGGCACAAACCTCGCGAGGGTTAAAACTAAGATCTTAGTCGTGTTCCATTGGTTAGGAACAATTCAACAACTAGATGGGAAACATGACATATCTCGTTCATCCTTGTTTTGTTAATTATTAATAATTTGACTATGGGTTATTTGGAGAAGTGCCTGATGGTTTTTCAGCGTGCTAATCCAAATGGTAGAAGTACTTTGCTATCAACCAAAGTGTCCAATTATGTGAAAAATCTAAATTCTAATAAATGATAGGTCAAATGCCTTTATGCAAAATAGCCTAGAAACTCCACCAGCCAAATATGCATGTAGAATAGCACTTGCCATTTATATACCACCATAGTGTCACTTGCCATCATTGCTCAGAATGATCTGACCTCCTTTTGGGGGCTGCATATTCCAACGTGTAGGTTATTCGGATTCGGAATAGATTTTCGTAGGTTTTCGAGGCTTCACATCAACGTTTGTTCGCCTGTGGCTTACAAACAAGAAGATGGAGGTATACCGCTGCTTTGTTGTTTGGTTAATATTTATTTGAGCTAGCACTTCGCTATGCAGTTTGTAATAAATTACCTTACTCTGGATACATTCGATAGTTTTCAATACATTTGTTTCCTTTGAATACTATCTGTGTTGTGTGTGCTGGTGAACGGTCCAGGGGCTAGTACTATACATAAAAGTATAGCTTGTGATGGGATGTACTACTACAGATGGTATCAGAGCAAATGTTGACTGTAGCCTCGAAAACCTAAGTTTGGAATAGGAAGCCATAGGATGATAATTCTGCTTTATCTTCTATCTATACATTCATTACCTTTCGTCTCATACCACTTGTCTTTGCTAACTTCCACTCTTTCCTTTCTATAGATGAGTACCGAAGAAGGAGTCTACCATGTGGAGGAGAACTCGGACGTGGAGTTCGAGAACGAGCTTGCATACCTAACCAAGATGCTGGGGTTCTTCCTGCCGAGGATTGAGGGCTACAAGATGGATAGCAACGTACCCGGAGACAAGCTGTGGAACCTCAAGACCACCATTGTGGAGGGTATTGTGGATGGTACAGCCAACGTCCTCATCTACAAGGACAACTACTCCAGCTGGGAAGAAGGACTAGTCGGCTCCATGAAGTATGCACTGGCGCGGCTAAGCTATGACTACCGTGACCAGATACCAGAAGATTCCATCTATAGGGATTTTGGGAAGAGGAGTGAAGATGGAAAAGTCATGGTGAGCCACGATCCAGACAAGACCAGGATGCAGAAGCACATAGAGGATATGGAGTCTTATAGTGCTGGAATGGAGGATCGTGCTCGCAAGAACTTGACAGAGAGTGAGGAGGCAAGGGCCACCATCCATCTCCAAGCACAGGAGATCATCACACTCAACGCCCAGATGGATGCTCTCAACGCTCAGATGGACGCTCTCAAGATCGTTGAGAAGCTCAAGGCTAGTGACACTAGACTCACCATGGAGCTAGTGGAGAAGGATCACATACTCACAAGGCATGGGATTAGCGTGGACATACCTGAGGAGCTCCTTCGACCACCTCCACTACCACTACCACCTAGTCGCATGGATAGCAAGAAGAGATGTGATGAGGAGATCAAAGAGGAAGGCCCTGAAGAAGAGGAAGAAGATCCAGAGGAGATGGAAGATGAGAGGGATGAAGAAGACACGGAGGACGAGGACTATGACGTGCATGAGGATCGCAAGAGGAAGAAGGGAGTGAAGTCTCCAAGTAGCAAGCGCTCCCGGAAGTAGATAGATAGTCCACCATTAGTCTTCGTTAGGAATAAATCGTGATAGGTTTGACCATACCAAAAGTTGTGGTATGGCAATATTAGTTCGAGTATTTTCAATAAGTTTTGTAAACATTAAGTACCTCAAATTTCGCAGGAATTTTAGGCCTATTTTCTAAAAGCTATATTAAGTGCTTGATTGGTTTGATTGATGTTTGCAAAGTGTTGTTTGGTTCATATATAGTATGGGTAGCTATTCTCCTTAGTCCTATCTATCTAAACTCGTCTATGCTAACCTTTAGATGGCTCCCCGTCGCGACACCAGCCGCAACAACGAGGAAGAGGAGAACAACAACAACAACAACAACATGGAGAATGCAGTGACTCAGCTAGCCCAACTGATGGCCCAGTACATCACCCACAACAACAACAATCCTCCACCACCACCACCACAGGTGGACATGCTCACTCGTTTCCTGAGGTTGAGGCCAGAGAAGTTCTCTAGTGCAACTGAGCCCATGCTTACTCTTGATTGGCTGCGTTCTGTGAGCAAGGATCTAGTGACTATTGGTTGCAATGAGGAAGAGAAAGTGAGGTTTGCCGCTCACTTACTGGAGGGACAAGCTGCTTCCTGGTGGGATAGCTATCAGATTACCCACCCCATTGAGGAGGTCACCTCGGATATGTTTCAAGAGGGATTCCGCAACGCCCATGTCTCGTCTGGAGTGATGAGTCTCAAGAGGAGGGAATTCCGCAACCTGCGACAGTACCATCGCTCAGTTACTGAGTACATAGATGAGTTTAGCAACTTAGCTCGCTATGCACCAGAGGATGTGGACACCGATGCTAAGAGGCGTGAGAAGTTCCTCGATGGACTCAATGATGAGCTGGCCATTCAACTGTCAGTGGTTCACGTCACTAACTTCCATTCACTCATTGACAAGGCCATCATACTGGAGGGCAAGCATAAGCAGGCTGAGAAGCGCAAGAGGAAACACATGGGAGGAAACCACAGCTCAGGCACACACCAGAGGATACGCACCCACCATGACAACGGTGGAAATTCTGGGCAGCACAGGACTGGAGGAAATGGAGACAATCATCGTGGAGGTCACCAGCACAATGGAGGGAATGGTCACAACAATGGTGGCTACAGAGGCAACAGCCAGTACCAGGGAGGCAACGGACAGAACCGCAACCACAACCACAACCACCCCTACAAGAAGGACCTCAGCCAGGTGCAATGCTTCAAATGCAAGAAAACGGGACACTTCGCTGACAGGTGCACGGAGGAGAAGGCCGTAGATGGAACCAAGGCCAACATGTCCCAGAAGGCAACAATTAACCACGTGAGCGTGGAGGAGGTGCAAGCTGAACCAGACCTCGTGCTTGGTAAGTTCTTGGTTAATACTTACCTCGCACTCGTACTATTTGACACTGGAGCATCGCATTCATTCATATCAAGGGCATTTGTGGTTAGAAATAAGGTAGCTACTGAGGTTCTTAAGAGGTCCATTAGGATTAGTTCTCCAGGTGGGGAAATGCTATCAACCCAGGGGTGTCGCCTACTAGCCTTATCTATAGGATCTCACACTTTCCCCACAGACCTCATAGTGTTGGATTCACAAGGTTTAGATGTGATCATTGGAATGGATTGGATGGCAAAGTATGAAGGTCAGATAGATTGTGCCAAGAGAACGATCACACTGACGACACCTGAAGGAAGGAGGATCAGATATAGGTCCACTCATGTTCTTAATGATACCAAGCTGAATTCTCTTAAGGGGGTTAGCCTAGAGGATGTACCTATAGTGAAGGAATACCCCGACGTGTTTCCGGAGGAACTACCAGGAATGCCACCTGATAGGGACATCGAGTTTGTCATAGACTTGATATCGGGAACATGACCTATAGCTAAGAGGCCATATAAGATGGATGTGGATGAACTGAAGGAACTCAAGAAACAACTTAGAGAGCAGTTGGATAAAGGGTTCATTCAGCGGAGTTCTTCGTCATGGGGAGCACCAGTTTTGTTTGTGGAAAAGAAGGATAAGACACAGCGTCTAGTTATGGATTATCGTTCACTGAATGAGGCGACGATAAAGAACAAATACCCACTTCCCAACATCAATGACTTGTTTGATCAGCTGAAGGGAGCTAGTGTGTTCTCTAAGATCGATTTGCGATCTGGATATCACCAGCTGAAGATTAGGAAGGAGGATATTCCAAAGACCGCCTTTACCACAAGGTATGGTCTATATGAATACACCGTCATGTCTTTTGGATTGACCAATGCCCCGGCATACTTTATGAGCATGATGAACAATGTATTCATGGAGTTCTTGGATAAGTTTGTGGTGGTATTCATAGATGATATTCTAGTATACTCCAAGAATGAGGAGGAGCATGGAGGACACTTACGTTTGATTCTTGGGAAGCTAAGGGAACATAAGTTATATGCTAAGTTTGGAAAATGTGAGTTTTGGTTAAATACAGTAGGATTCCTAGGACACGTGGTGTCAGGAGATGGTATTGCAGTAGACCAAGCCAAAGTATCAGCTGTAACTGAGTGGGAATCACCAAAGAATGCAAAGGATATCCGGAGTTTCTTAGGACTTGCGGGATATTACCGTAGGTTCATTGAGAATTTCTCCAAGATTGCTAAACCAATGACAGAACTGCTGAAGAAGGAAAATAAGTTCTTATGGAGTGAGGATTGTGAGACTAGTTTCCAAGATCTGAAGCAAAGATTAGTAACAGCACTAGTTCTATGCTTACCGTATCTCCAGAAGGATTTCCAAGTGTACTGCGACGCATCACGTCGAGGACTGGGTAGTGTATTGATGCAGGATGGAAGAGTAGTTGCTTATGCATCACTACAGCTCAAAAATCACGAGAAGAATTACCCGACTCATGATTTGGAGCTAGCTTCAGTTGTACATGCCCTTAGGACATGGAGACATTATCTAATGGGCAAGAAATGTGACATCTTTACGGATCATAAGAGTTTGAAGTATATCTTCACTCAAAAGGAGCTGAATATGAGACAGAGGAGATGGTTGGAGTTGATAAAGGACTACAATTTGAATCTCCAATACCACCCAGGGAAGGCTAATGTTGTGGCAGACGCATTGAGCCGCAAGGGATATGTGAATGGACTCACTGCAGGGGAGTTACCAGATGAATTGTGTGAACAATTCAAGTCTCTCCGTTTGGAATTAGTGAATGAAGGGTACTTGGCAGCCATGGAGGTAACGCCAACACTGATGGACATGATCAAGGGAGCCCAGAAGGATGATGAAGGAATAAAGGAAATAAAGGAGAAAATGAGTGAAGGAAAGATGAAGGAGTTTCATGAAGATGCCGATGGCACATTATGGTTCGGGAAGCGCATTTGTGTACCGCAGGATCCTGATATTAGAAAGTTGATACTCCAGGAAGCTCATGACTCACCGTATTCCATTCACCCAGGGAATACCAAGATGTACATGGATCTGAAGGAAAGATTTTGGTGGAATAACTTGAAGAAGGACATCGCTGAGTACATTGCATTGTGTGATGTGTGCAGTAGAGTGAAATCTGAGCACCAGAAGCCGGCAGGATTATTGCAGCCATTACCCATACCAGATTGGAAGTGGGATAAGATTGAGATGGATTTTATCACCGGATTACCTAGAACTAGGTCTGGCTATGATTCCATTTGGGTAGTGGTTGATCACTTGACTAAGGTGGCTCATTTCATACCAGTGAAGACCACCTACACCAGCGCCAAATTGGCTAAGATATACATGAGTAGGATAGTCTGTGCACATGGGGTGCCAAAAGGAATTGTGTCTGATAGAGGAACACAGTTCACATCCCATTTCTGGCGTCAGTTGCACGAGACATTGGGAACAAGGCTAGAGTTCAGCACAGCGTTTCACGCTCAGACGGATGGTCAGACTGAGAGAGTGAATCAGATTCTAGAGGATATGTTGAGAGCTTGCGCTCTAGATTATGGCTCTAGCTGGGATGAGAGTTTGCCTTACGCAGAGTTTTCCTACAACAATAGCTATCAGTCTAGCATAGAGATGGCTCCATTCGAAGCACTATATGGAAAGAAGTGCAGGACTACGTTGTTATGGGATGGAGTAGGAGAACGTAGTTTCTTTGGTCCTGACCTTATCAAGGACGCTGAGGAGAAGGTTAGACTGATTCGTGATAGGTTGAAGATAGCCCAGTCAAGGCAGAAGAGTTATGTTGATTCAAAGCGTAGGGAAGTGACCTACGAGATTGGTGATAGGGCATATCTAAGAGTATCGCCACTGCGCGGAGTTAAGCGCTTTGGAATTAAGGGGAAGCTAGCACCGCGTTTCATTGGATCGTATAAGGTTCTGTCACGCAAGGGAGAAGTAGCCTATCAGTTGGAATTGCCAGAAGGTTTGTCTAACGTCCATGACGTGTTCCATGTGTCTCAACTGAAGAAGTGTCACCCAGAAATGGTTGATACACCATTGAGGGATACCATTCCGCTAGAGGAGGTCCAATTGGAGAGTGATCTCACGTATGAGGAGAAGCCTATAAGGATTTTGGATACAGCGGAGAGAATGACACGGACCAAGACGATCAAATTCTGCAAGGTTCAGTGGAACCATCATACCGAAGAGGAGGCTACGTGGGAACGAGAGGATGATCTCCGAGAATACCACCCACACCTATTTGCTAGCCACTCCGAAACTCGAGGGCGAGCTTCATCTTAAGGGGGTTAGTCTGTAACATCCCAAATCTTACATTTGAAATATTTTGCATTTAGAGCATATGCATAGCATGGCATGTTTCAAAATTTGCATTTTGTTTGTTGCATTTGAACCCCTAAACAAAATCATGTTTAAAAAGAAATCACTTTCTTCTATAAGGCAATATAGGCCAAAGTATTTTATTATTTTTATTCTTTCCCAAAAATCCCCCTCAAAATAACCTAGGTGGATAGGTTTTCAAATTTCAAAATTTTCAAAATTTGTTTCAGCATTTTTGGAGTTATATTTTAAAAGTTATTAAGGTTTTGGTTTTTGTTTTAAAAAAAACGGACCGGGCGGACCAGGCCAGCCCAACGCGCGCGCAGCGCGCGGCGCAATGGGCCAGCCGGCCCGCCCCGTCGCGGAAGCAAGCGATAAAAAAAAGAGAGAGAGAGAACGCGTCGCTGACGCGTGGGCCCCGCCGTGGCGTCAGCGCCGACGTCAGCGCTCGCCGGAATCCACCCGGATTCGGCGCGGCCGTTGCGCCGCCGCGGAAACCGCGGCCAATTCGGCCTCGGCTCGCCTCCTCGCGCACGCCACGACCCCCTATAAATACCCTGCCGCCCCCCGCCTCGACGTCCACACCAAGCCCGCCGCCACCCCCTCGAAAACGAGCGGCGCCGCCGGATTTCCGCCGCCGCCGCACGGAAACACTCGCCGTCGGCGACTCCCGCTGTCCCAGCCCACGCCGCCACCACCGACGGGTCCGCGCCGACGAGAGGAGCTCGCCGGTGCACTCGCCCTCGCCGGAGATCGACCACAGCGCCGCCGCCGTCCTCGTCCGCCGCCGCCGGTGAGCCGCCCCGATGCGTTTGATCGTGGGATCTGACCGCCGGTCAACGCGGGCTGACGTCATGCTGACGTCATGCCTGCGTCAGCACCGGTCAATTTCGGTCAATTCGTTTTATTTCCGTTTTAAAAATTCCAGAATTTGTCTAAATTTTGTAAATTCAATATCTTTAGTTTTATAACTCCGTTTTGCTCGTTTAATATACCAAATGAAAGAGAAAAATGAGATATATCCATCTATGCAATCAAATATATATTTTGAGCTATATTTATTTTCTGTTTTCAATTATGCTTTTTGGGCTATTTAAATCATATAAAATCAACCGTAACTCGAAATTCATCGAATCTTCCTTGTATGATCTTGTTTTGATTAGGTCTATTTAGGAAAAATATCATTAACTTGTGTAGATGCTTAATTCAAATTAGATCTTGCATGTTCTTAATCTAGCCCTATTAATTCATTATAATTGCTTTAATTATTTTCCTTGCAACAAAAACACTTTCATTGCATCATGCATGTCATTAGTAACCAGAGAACAATATAGATCTATTTTTTGCATCACTAAGATTTCATACATGCATGTGTTGCATATTGCTATGCCTTGTTGCTTATGTATGTCGATTGCAACGTGTAGATTATAACGATTACAACGATTGTGATTGCGAGGAGTGTTTGAGCAGCTGCTCGTGTTGCCAAGGCAAGTGACACCCATGATCCTACTATTTTACTATATGCATTAGATTTATTTAGTAGTTATGCATGTGTAGGAGTTGAGTGTTATCGCTATGCTAGTTGTTATTAGGGGTTGCTTCACTAACACCCAAGTGGAGTAATCACATGATACCCTAGATTGTAGCATCCATGTGATAGACAACATCGTAGTGGTAGCTTGCTTAGCCATACTCTAGCTATTCGTGGTTGAGATTATTATCATGTTACGATGAAAATTGTTATTTTAATTGCTTATGAAAACAACATGATAATTAATTAACCACTGGGCGGATTGCTAGAGAGTCATCAGAGTACAAAGTTTGGTGGGGACCGCCGCCCAGTATATTGAGATATTGTTTACTTTCCTTATGTAGTTGTTATTCCGTGCAACCATGTTTCATATTAGTATGGGCTAGACATAAATTGTAGGTTGTGGTGACTCGAACCCAACGTGTCCAGAGATGTAGAATAGTGGTAGGATGGTCCGGCTCGTGGTGGGTTTGGGGATCTATTTCTTATGGTTTATGGCTTGATCTTCCTTCTTTCCGTGGTACTAGTGGTGTATCATGGTGTTTGGGGTCGATTAGGCAACATGGGTAAAGGGCACAAACCTCGCGAGGGTTAAAACTAAGATCTTAGTCGTGTTCCGTTGGTTAGGAACAATTCAACAACTAGATAGGAAACATGACATATCTCGTTCATCCTTGTTTTGTTAATTATTAATAATTTGACTATGGGTTATTTGGAGAAGTGCCTGATGGTTTTTCAGCGTGCTAATCCAAAGGGTAGGAGCACTTTGCTATCAACCAAAGTGTCCAATTATGTGAAAAATCTAAATTCTAATAAATGATAGGTCAAATGCCTTTATGCAAAATAGCCTAGAAACTCCACCAGCCAAATATGCATGTAGAATAGCACTTGCCATTTATATACCACCATAGTGTCACTTGCCATCATTGCTCCGAATGATCTGACCTCCTTTTGGGGGCTGCATATTCCAACGTGCAGGTTATTCGGATTCGGAATAGATTTTCGTAGGTTTTCGAGGCTTCACATCAATCTTTGTTCGCCTGTGGCTTACAAACAAGAAGATGGAGGTCTACCGCTGCTTTGCTGTTTGGTTAATATTTATTTGAGCTAGCACTTCGCTATGCAGTTTGTAATAAATTACCTTACTCTGGATACATTCGATAGTTTTCAATACATTTGTTTCCTTTGAATACTATCTGTGTTGTGTGTGCTGGTGAACGGTGCAGGGGCCAGTACTACACATAAAAGTATAGCTTGTGATGGGCTGTACTACAACAGGGAAGCAGGGATTAACTCATGTGCTAGAGCTTTTTATTTTATTAAACAGAGGTATTGAAAACATTTTTGAGAGAGGTGTATGTTTATGTCAACGAATGGTAAACAAACAATACAGTACGTCACAAGCCAACTAGACTTCATAAGAGCGGCTCCCATAGAAGGACGCATCTGGGTAGAAGGTCATCACTCTCTCTTTTTTTTACACAACTATGTTTTGACTGATAAATCAGGAGAAAATAGTGAAGAGAATTTGTTGTATTAATTTTGGGTTGGGCACCCCGCTGCCGGCTCTTCTATCATTGGATAAGAGGATGATTCCACTAGTCCAGGGTGTGAATTCCAATCAACAAGTGAGATAAATATTCTCTATTTACATCCTCATGAGCTAAAACAAGGGCACAAAACATGAATAATTTTTAACATGTTTTAAAGGTAGCACACGAGAAATTTAATTGGAGTGGCAGTTAAATACCACATATATAGGTAGGTATGGTGGACATATTTGGCAAGCTTTGGTTTTTGGGAGTTGGATGCACGAGTAGAGCTCATACTCAGTATAGGTGAAGGCTAGCAATAGACGGGGAGCGACAATCAATAGATCAACAACTGTCATAATCATGCTTGCGACAAAACAAAATTAACAGGGGCATAAAAATGATACAAATACTCTGAGGCAAAATAAATCATCGAGGCTTAAGTGACTTTTTGTTTTCAGTCATAGCATGCGTGAGCATGTGCCAAATCGATTCAAGCGAAACAAACAGAGGGAGATACCACAATGTCATACCCTTCTATGAATAAAACAATGCAAGCAAACATTCATACTACATGCTATCTTATATTAATAAGTTGGAACTAACACGTGACAACACGAACTACCAAGCATCAATTAAATAACATATACCTTACATGAACGGACTAAGCATGTTCACATGATGAGTATATGTATAAAAAATAAAACAAATAGAGTTCATACCAGCCTCTCACCACAACTTGATTATCATAAATCATCATTACTGCTCTTCACTTGTGTGGATTGAATAATATAGAATGATAATCAAGCTCCACTGAAGACACGGAAGTACGGTGAACTCTGCAACAAACTTTACAAAACCAAAGAAGAACAACAAATATTTTTGGGTTTTAGAATTAAAACAAGAACAGAAAGAAGCAAGCAAACAAAGCAATATTTCAGGATTTTTGAATACTAAACCGAAACGAGAAAACAAAGCAAACCAACAAAGAAACTAAAGAAGCAAATAAAGAGAAACAACATAAATATTTTTGATCTTTTTGTGTTTTGGAAAACAAGAACAAAATAATAAAAGAAAGAGAAACGAAATAAGCGAAAGAGAACAAAAACAAACGGAAGAAACGAAGACATGGATATACAATGAACCGACCGAACATGATATATAAATGAGTGTGATTTCGGTATACCTCCCCCCAAGCTTAGGCTTTTGATCTAAGTGGAGATCAATCACCAAGGGGACAATGAGGTGGCGCCTCCGTAGTATGCTGAGGAGGAACCCTCCTCCTGATTTGTGTTCGAGGATGCGCCGGTGTACTGCGTGTTGTGGTCCTCAGGAGGCGCGTCTCGCCTCTCCTGCTTCCTGTAAAACTCCGTAGTGCTCAGATGCTCATCTATCTCCTCCTTGGAGCGCGACCATGGTGACCTGTCAATCTTAAACAAAACAGGCTGCGGCAGAATAACTTTCCGCTCATCTCTATCTATATATAAAACTCTATATAGTAAGTGATCAGCAGTAGAGATAGAAGTGACAAACTGATGAGACTTCATGGCAGCAAGGTTGAGTCTATAAGGAGCAATTAATTCATCATCAGGAGCAATAGAAAATTCTAGAGCAATTGCTATACGTGTAACAATAATGCCCCCAAAAATAGGCCCCTTAGCAGCAAGGCGGCGTGCAACAAGTGCACCAAGGTTATACTTATTGCTACGGTTAAGCGCAACATCAATGAAAGCAAGGTGGTAACCAGAAATGTTGCTAGTGTTCTCCCTACCAAGGATACTAGTAGCAATATAGTAAGTAAAATATCTAAGAGCAGGAAGTTGAATGTTCCTTATCTTCCCACGCTGGTATCAACGACCAATATCGTTGGTGATTTCTCATTAAAGCGCCCTAAGATCCGCGGGTTTATCCTGAATCCTGCACGCTGTCCCGGCAGCGTTGATACCTACAACGGCACAAAAAGTCTCCAAGGGAAAAGAAAAAGAACTACTATATAACTTGAAGGCAACAGATGGACCAAAATGTGTGTTCTGAAATTTAAAACTCTCAACAAAAGTTTTTGTGAGAGCGGCATACTGAGGAATTTCATCCTCCATATAGTTGGTTAGACCAACTCTTTCAATAAGCATCCGAAAGTCATCTAATAGACCTACACTTCTTAGAAATGTAGTACAAGGAAAGCTAGAGGGATTAACGATACCATCACCTCCTGCATCGTCAATACTAGGTGCAATAAGGTCTTCATTGTACGATGGCCTCACTGAAGTGGGTGAGCGTGAGGGCCTTGTCCTCCTAGGAGCATCACTCCTAAATATCTCTCCAAAATTAGGACTATCCATATCTGAAAATTTTCAACAATCATCACAAAAAAAAATTCAAGCAACTATAAGGTGGAAACTACCATATGGACTTATAGGAGAGCCAAACATGAATCAAAACTACAATATTTCTACTCAAATAAAGCATGCAAACTCACATAAGCTGTCACCTACAGTACCAAAATACTCAAGAAATACTCCACTAAACAAAATTCTACTTGGATAATCGGAGGAGTCACATACCGGAGAGCAAATGCACCAAATTTCAGCACAAAAGATGGGCTGAGCAAAGAGATCGAAAAATTTCGAGGAAGAACAGCAAGAACTCGGGTTCCAGGAAATGTGTTGAGTTTGGGAGGTGAGAGAGGGAACTTTGGCAGGGAAGAGAGTTAGTGGAGGGCCAGGGGCCCCACACCATGTGTTGGCGCCACCCCCATAGTTTTCCTGATTGGTGGATCCCTCTGGGGCCTCCCAGGTGGCTCTCTGCCTCATTTTTGACGTAAAAATTTATTATAATTTTTCTGAAATTTTTCGAGAAACTTTATTTTTGAGGGATTTCCAGCATTTTTATAAGTAATAAAAACCAGGAAAAACAAAAGTGAAAAGGTGGAAAACAAAACCAAAACCAGAACTACAGAGGTTCTATGACACTCCAATGGAAAAATATCCAAAGAAAACAAAGGTGGAAGTGGTGAAAACATGCATAACCACAATAATCAGGGTGAAAACATGATGGAAACATGAATATGGATGATGGAAAACATGCTTGTAGTAAATTAGCAATGTGATAACAGAAGTAATCATGGTGAAAACATAGTGGGGAAGGTGAAAACATAGTTAAAACATTGCCCTCTTCATCTAAAATCATTTTGTTAACAAGGGTGATCAAGTCTTGTTACCAGAACAATTTTCATATGAAGCAAAACTTTGCTAATCACTAAATAATTATGTTACCTCAACCTTGATAGACATAGTCCAATCATAATAATTTCATATTCTTTTGGTGGTGCTGGAATAGGACAATAAAATTCTCCAATCTTGATGGTCTCAACATTTTTAATTAAATTTAAACCATATCTTCTATCCATCTTCTTGGGAAAATAAACAATATGCTCTTTACCATTAACATTAAAAGTTACTTTTCCTTGATTGCAATCAATAACAGCCCTGCAGTATTAAGAAAAGGTCTCCCAAGAAAAATACACATATTATCATCTTCAGGAATTTCCAACACAACAAAGTTAGTTAATATCAAACAATTAGTAGCAACTTGCACAGGAACATTCTCACATATACCAACAGGAATAGCAGTAGATTTATCAGCCATTTGCAAAGATATATCACTGTATATCAATTTTTCAATAGAGAGTCTCTTATAAAGAGAGAAAGGCATAACACTAACTCCAGCTCCCAACTCACATAAAGCAGTTCTAACATAATTATTTTTAATAGAACAAGGGATAGTAGGAATAACAGGATCTCCAAGCTTCTTTGGAACCTTTGCACTGAAAGAATAATTAGTAAGCATAGTGGAAATTTCCTCATTAGGAATTTTCCTTTTGTTAGAGACAATATCTTTCATATATTTAGAATAAGGAGGCAGTTTAATAGCATCAGTCAAAGGGATTTGCAAAAACAGAGGTTTCATCCATTCACAAAACTTGTTATAATGTTCTTATTCCTTTGATTTTTGTTTCTTATTAGGAAAAGGCATTGCTTTTTGTACCCAAAGCTCTCTTTCTTTACCATGTTTATTGGCAATGAAATCCTCCTTAGTATACTTCACAGTTTTAGCTTGCTTTTCAGCTTCAGCTACAATTTCTTCTTTATTAGAAGCATCACTTTTATCATTACCACTTTCAATTTCAACATCAGAAATAGATATGCTATTAAGATCTTTAGTAGGTTCAGGAGATTCCACAATATTTTTATGTCTTTTTTTTCCTTATAAGGAGAACTATTGTTTTTTAGGTTGCTGAGAATCTTGTTCAATTCTTTTAGGATGTCCTTCAGGATACAAGGGGTCCTGAGTAGAAACACCACTTATAGTAATTATATCTCAAACATGTTTATCTCTAAAAGCATTAGCTAGCATGTCTTGCACTTTAGTAAGTTGATCAATTTGAGTTTGAACCATTTGAAAATGTTTAACAAGCATTTTAACATCATTAGAGGTTCTTTCAATAATACCTTGCAAATTATAAATAACTCTAGAGTTTTCCATAAGGTGATTTTGCACTCTCCTATTAAAGTTGTCTTGCTTAACAACATAATTATCAAATTCATCTAAGCATTGATCAGGTGGTTTAGAGTAGGGAATATCTCTATTATCAAAGTATTGGAGAGAGTGTACCTCAACAGTTGATGGATGAGGAATAGGCTTACATAATTCTTCTATAGGAGGTAAATTCTTCACATCTTCAAATTTAATACCCCTCTCTTTAAGGGATTTCTTGGCTTCCTTCGTCACTTCATCATTTAATTCAATCATCCCTCTCTTCTTGGGTGTTGGTATTGGTGTTGGCTCTGGTGTAGGATCAGGTATAAGTGTAGGCTCAGCTATATTCCAATCATCACTATTTTTGCCTATTTTAGCCATTAATTCCTCAGCTTCTTCTGGAGTTCTTTTCCTGAAAACACAACCAGCACAACTATCCAGGTATGTCCTAGATTCAATAGTTAGTCCATTATAAAATATATCTAGGAGCTCATTTTTAGGTAATGGATATCCAGGGCTATCTCTTATCAAAGAACAAAACCTTGTCCAATATCCAGGCAATTTTCTCCTTCAATTTGCTCAAAGTTAAAGATGTCCTGCACAACAGCATGTTGGGCACTAGCAGAAAAATATTTTTGAAAGAAAGCATTAACCAAATCCGTAGGATCAGTAATACACCCAGGTGACAGATTGTTACACCAAATTATAGCTTCATCTTTCAATGACAAAGGGAAGATCTTGGTAACAAAATAAGTACACAGCTTAGTATCATCAGAAAATAAACTACTCAAAGATGAAAGCTCATTCATGTGTTCCATAACACTTTTACTTTTAATTCCACAAAAAGTTTCCTTCTCAATAATAGATATATATAAGATAAATCTAAAGAGAAATCATAATTTGTGTCTATAATGTGTATAGGAGATGTGGCAAACTTAGCATCAAGAGAAGATTTATATTTCACAACATGTATTGCAAGAAGACTCTTAAGAGCACTTGCACCAGTAGTAGCACGAGCCTCTTCAATAAAATCATCATTAAGTTCAATATAGGTTTCATCAAGATCATTAATAAGCTCAGTTGAATTAACAGGTGTACCAATATTTTCAACAGAAATTTCAGCATTTTTAATTTGTTTGGTCTAGCAATAGTAGCATCTAGGAAAGGACCTAGAGATCCAGTATCATCAAGAACAGTAGAAGCATCATCAAAAGTATCAGAAACATTCTCAGACTCAGCAAAAGTAACATTATGTGTAGCATGTGGTGGAGTAAGAAGATTACTCATAACAGACGGTAAATCAAGAGCAACAGAGGTGTTCAGAGTTGTACCTCTTCTTGTAGTGGATGGTAATATAGGAACTTTTCCATCACGAGTCTTGCCCATGATGAATGGCTTGTAGCAAACAATATCACAATCAAGTGAGCAAATAAATAAAGCTATGCTCCCCGGACGGCGCCAGAAAATAGTCTTGATGACCCACAAGTATAGTGGATCGCAACAGTCTTCGAGGGAAGTAAAACCCAAATTTATTGATTCGACACAAGGGGAACCAAAGAATATGTATATGCCTTAACAACTGAGTTTTCAATCCAGCTGCACCTGAAGGTAGACTTTCTCGCAACAATTTATCAGTGGTAACAGTTTTATAGTAGCAGTAGAAATAAAATAACAACAATAGTAAATAGTAACGGCAGTAGCAATCGCGGGAAACAACCGTATGGGAAGTACCGTAGGCATAGAGGGAATGAATGGACGGGCGTTGCATGGATAACGTAGGTCATGTAATAATAATAACGTGATCATTGCAGATAATAATAGATAAGCACCAAACATTTAGGCAAACCATAGGCATGTGTTCCAATATAGTGATACGTGCTCGCAATGAGAAACTTGCACAACATCTTTTGTCCTACCAGCCCATGGCAGCGGGGCCTCTAGGGAAACTACTAGTAATTAAGGTGCTCATTTTAATAAAACACCGGAGCAAAGTATTAACACTCCGTGAACACACGTGATCCTCACATCACAACCATCCCCTCCGGTTGTCCCAATTTCTGTCACTTTGGGGTCTCGGGTTCCGGACAATGACATGTGTAAAACAACTTGCAGATATGATCAAGAAACATAATTATATTCATGAAACAATAACATGTTCAGATCTGAGATCATGGCACTCGGGCCCTAGTGACAATCATTAAGCATAACAAGTTGCAACAACACTAACAATGGATACTAGGTACTATGCCCTAACAATCTGGCATTATTACATGATCAGTCTCATCCAATCCCTTCCATCCCTCTCAGCCTACTGCGGTGTTTACTCACACATGGACGAGGGAATCATGGATGGTTGATGGAGAAGAGGTGGCGGTGTCGATGGCGATGATGTCCTTTGAATCCCCGTCCCGACAGGGTGCCAGAACAGGAACTTCTGATCCCCGAATCGAGGTTCGGGGTGGCGGCAGCGCTCTGTTATGTTTTTGTGAAATATGACGAACCCCCTCGTGTTTTAGGTTTACGGGGCATATGTAGTGAAAGGGGGGGTCCGAGGGGGTCTAGGGGTGGCTCACACCACTAGGCGGTGCGACCAAGGGGGGGCGCGCCGGGGGGTCGTGTGGCCCCCTCCTGGATCCTCTCCTGGCCCCCTTCTGGCTCCCGGGGTCTTCTGGTGTTTTAGGACCAATGAGATCTTTTCTGGGCATTTTCCCGAAAGTTGATTTTTCTGCACAAAAATGAGACACCAAGGTAATTCTGCTGAAAACAACATTAGTTTGTGTTAGTGGTATCCAAAACTCACAAGTTTAGAAGAAAACAATAAGAAAAGTGTTCGGAAAGGGAGATACGTTTTGGACGTATCAGCGGTTAGGGTTTACCGTATGCGCGTATTTATACTGCGGGCCAGGAGAAACGCGAGTGTAACTCCATGACCGAGTCGGTTCGGTTCCACGATCCAAAAGGAAACGGAAACGGTTTAGGAATTAACGTGTCCGTTAGTTACGAAATTAATGACTCGTTAAGTTTTCCCAAGTGGCAAAATAAACGCTCTCGGCTCATTCTCGCAACCTGCGGCGCGTCGTGACGTGTCGTGACGAGGCGGACGACGGAGCAGCAGCGCGCGTGTGGAACACCTCTCCTGTTGCCTTACCAACTCATACATGAGGTAGAATGACTCACCTTATAAGTGGTGCCATTCTCTCCAAACTAGCAATGTGGGATTAAACTTTAGTCCCACTCATTCCACTTGTATTATTCATGAATGGGCCATTGCAACTTTCAGATTTTGATTGGGCTTTTGGGGCTAGGCCCAACTAATAAAATCGAACAGAGATTTGGTGCACCTAGACACCGATGCTCTGCTGTTTTAATAAATTCGTAAAATATATTTATGAGTTTCATTTAAAAAATATACAGATGTTGCCAAAGTTGTATTCTATAAACGTGCAAAAAAAAATCAATTTGAAATACTTTCTATTCTGAACTGCACAAAGATGACAAAATTGTGGATCCGGGTATGTCTATTTCAAATCTCTAAATTTTATTATATTTTTTCATTTTTGAGTCGGCCATACTACTTTGTATTTTGTATTTGAGATTGAAAATTTGCGCGTGTGTGAGACACACCAGTTACTGCATACAAATTTTTTCTCATATATTTTTGAAATTTCTAAATATTTTTTTTTGAAATTTTTAGACCGGCAGGAGGACTAGTGCCTAGGAGCATGAAATGGTTTCCTCATCTTCATCGGCAACTTGATTAAAAGACAACGGGTTGGCTGTAAACGATGTGTTTCTAGTCAATCTGATAAGACGGTTAAACATTTGTTTATATCATATCCTTCTGCAATACATATTTTGAGACTTATGCATTTCACGTTTAATATCTCACCTCTAGCTAGTATGGCTAATATGTTTGGTTATTGGCTAGATGGATGGATAAATGCACTAAATTCCGTATTCGCATAGGTATTTATGCTTCTGTTTGGGCTATTTGAAATTGCAGAAATGATGTTGTTTTTAACAAAGTCAGATTTTTTTTGGCAATTGTTCACCGTGCTACTTACTGGATGCATATATGGCCCTTCCTCTTTACCATCTGTACAACGGGAACTTATGGATACCGGGTGCACACAGTTGATGATGACCGTTCACGCCATCTTCAACTAGGATGGATGACAACACGCTAGAAGAGTGCAATACGTGTAGTCTTTTAATATTGTCATTATATTGGTGGCTGGCCGATTCATGTGGCCACGATGGTTGATCCGTGACTTGTATTATACTCGAATGATTTGTTGGTACATTGAAATTATTTTCTTATGTAAAATAGACATGTGCATCATCACAATGTAGAGACTAGGTCTATACTCTCATTTAAAAAAAACTCCCATTGAAGGACTATAAGAAAGACACATGACTCATCTACGACTACTATGGAAAGTCGTGGTATCTACATAGTACATAAGACATGCCTTGGGAGACTAATTTTACACTGTTGTGTTGCTGACTTGATTTTTTCCTAACTTTTTTTCCAGAAACGCGTGAGAATGCACGCCTTTTTTATAGATAGAAAGAGAACCTAATACACAGAAATCCACAATGATTGCACAGAACAGGGACTAGCCTCGACACAGAAAAGACTATCTCATAAAAACCCTACAGTCTTCCACCTCTTGGACTCCGTCATGGTCTCATCCAAGACGCGCTCCACTGCCTTGGAGGTATTGCGGAATACCCCCGTTCCTTTCGAGCCAGGAGTGAATGACCAATAGTATGAGAGCACACACTTTCACCACCTTCCTAGCTGAACCAATCTGGAGAGCAAAGAGCCACCAATCCTGGAGAGTGGTATCGGCGTAGGGGGCAAGGTCAGGACGCCCCAAGCTCGAGAAAACCTCGAACCAAATGATACGGGCAAAAGAGTAGTCCACAAGAAGATGATCAATGGTTTCTGGTTCCTGAAGATACATAGGACATGTGTTGGAGGTGGCTAGACCATGGCGAATTCTATGATCCCCAGTCCAGCACTGGTTCCATGTTGCCTTCCACACAAAGAATTTGTACTTTAATTGCGCTTTGCACTTCCAGATTGCCTCGTGGAGAGGCCAACGGGTGCGTCCATCAAAGAACGCCAAGTAAGCGGAGCGAGTAGAGAACGATTTGTCAGTCGTCCAGATCCACTCGAAGCGGTCCGGAGTCTTAGGCACAATGCCCACGTCCTGGATGCAGTTCCACAGTTGGAGAAATTGGGCCATCGCGACCACAGAGAGACTGCCCACAATGTCGCTGATCCACAAGTTAGAAGAAAGTCCTTCAGCCACAAAGCGGGAGGCTTGGGTTTTTACGTCCACAAAGCCGAGAAGAGTCGGGGTAATCATAGCGACGTTCTGATTGTTTATCCAACAATCAGACCAAAAGAAACACGAGGTGCCATCCCCGAAAACAATTTTCGCCGAAGCCAAGAACAAGGAACGACAAACATCTGAGCATGGAAAGGAGTCGCCGACCCAGGGCTTATCGCGGAAAGTGCGATTGATCCACAACCATTTCATACGCATGTCATCATTGAGAATGTGCTAATTTCGAATGCCGAGCCCTCCAAGCGAGGTAGGAAGGCACACCTGCGGCCGAGCCAACGGACAAGAACCCCCTGAGGCCGAAGGCGCGACACACCACAAGAGTCCACAACATATTTTATCAAAGGCACCGATCACCCACTTGGGGAGATCAAGCGACATAAGAATGTAAATAGACATACTGTGAGAACTGCCTTAACCAGCACCGAACGACCCGGTTCAGCCATGAGTCTCCTTTTCCACGTGGGGAGGCACCTCGCCAGCTTATCCACATATGGCTGAAGCTGTGGTTTTGAGATACGAGTAGGGGAAAGAGGCAACCCTAGGTAGGTGCAGAGAAAAGTAGCAACGCAGAGCATAGCGACAATGACAACATGGGAATCCACTCCACAAAGAATTAGGGTAGCTGAGATTTTGCCATAATTAACCCGCAGACCCGAGGAATCCCCAAACAGGTTAAAAATTCCCTCCACCAAACACAAGATCTTGCTGGGCCGGTTTGACAATCAAGGCAACATCGTCCGCAAAGAGAGACAGACGGTGCTTCACACCCTGAGTAGTCAACGGCTGAAGAAGGTGGAGGTGGCCAGCCCTCGAGAACAGAGCGACCAACACATCCATGACCAACACCAAGAGCAAAGGTGAAAGAGGGTCCCCTTGTCTTAATGCACGAAGGTGCCACACCCTGTCCGAAGCCTGCCCATTGATAAGAATCTTAGAGCTAGTCGAGGAAAGAATGGAGATGATCCACTGATACCAACGCTCTCCAAATCCACGAGCTCGGAGAATCTCCAAAATGAAAGGCCAGGAGACAGTGTCAAAGGCATGGGCAATGTCCAATTTGAGAAAACCCGTGGGGACTCTTCTACAATGGAGGGAACATATGGAGCTCTGAAACAACATGAAATTATCAAGGATGAATCTTCCACAAATGAAAGATCTTTGATTGGGCGCCACAAGCTCATGCATACGGCAACCCAGGCGCGCCGCAAGGAGCTTCGAGAAATTTTTCCCAACACTATGCACCAAGCTGATGGGGCGAAAGTCTCTCAGCTCCACATCGTCCTCCTTCTTGGGCAGAAACACAATTAAAGTTTGATTAAGCTGGTGAACCCCACGATCGTGCATGAAGAATATGCCATTAAGAGCCTGAACCACATCCTCCCACATCCTCCTTTATAATTCCCCAACAAGCGTGATAGAAGTTAATCAAGAACCCATCCGGATCCGTGGCTTTATCAGGAGGCATAGATTTGATAACCTCCCAAATCTCCCCCAAGGTCTAAGGGGTCTCGAGCTCCGACAAATCCATACTCGGAATCCCCACTCCACTAGGTTAATGGAACGTCCACGGTCCACGGCCGTACCGATCTGTTGGCCGAAGAACTCAAAGGCAGCCTCTTGCATGCCCACCTGATCTGTCGTGACCACATCCCTAGCACGGAGCCGACGAATACCCTTTTTTCTTGCGACGACACGCCGCATGGATGTGTAAATAACTCGTGTTAGCGTCACCTTCCTTAAGCCAGACGAGCCACGAGCGAGTACGGGCAATCATGCGCTCAAGGGAGGCAAGGCCAAGACATTTGAGCTTCAACTTCTTGTGGAAGTCCGCCTCCACAGGCGAGAGGGCTCTCGAATCTTGAGCCGCATCAAAACGAAGGATCGTCTCATGGGCCATCAAGAGTTGCAGCTTGATATTACCCACCAAGCGTTCTCCCCAACTACGGAGCCAGCAGCCGTACGTCTAAGCTTATAGTCAAAACCAATCAGAGGGTTGGAGTCCACAACACCACCCACAGGCTCGATGTTCCACAACCTCTCAACCTCCTCAAGGAATTCAGGCAATTTACACCAAAATGCCTCGAATTGGAACCTCTGTTTTACCGCAACGTTACAAGTGAGAGACATGAGCAGCGACGCATGATCCGAGATGGAGGAGGACAAAGCCGACAAAGAGTTGTCTGGATGGGCCAGCTCCCAATCCACAATACTAAACCTGTAAGGCCCCCAGAACCATTGTTCAATGACCTCCGGTATGCATATATTCACGATCCCAGATCACACCAGTCGTGAACAACATATCAAGTTGGCATACATATACATCATCCTTACATGATTACAGGAGGTTTTACAAAAGAGAAATGGTCACATGACCAAGTCTAACACAACTGTCACGCATGGCAACTAACTCAACACACACAGCGGAAGAAAAACAACACACAACGTAGTAGAGCCCAAGTCACGCCTTAACCTACAGGCTGCTGACCGGGAGACGATTCTAGTTCGCAGGGCCATCAGTGTAGTAATCATCCTCGTAGATCTCCTCCCGAGGCTCCTCCTCGAAGTTTGGCAAGTAGATATCAGGGACGAAACCAATATGAGTACATTGGAATGTACTCTGCAAGACATCCTTCGTGAAGCTTATAGAATGCAAGTATGCTTATATGGTGGAGTGGGTAGGCTATACATAAGGTTCACTACCCACAATATATGAAAGATACATCATGGTTGATTTTAACATCTCTATATCTTTGTTGAATAAGATATTTCAAAAGAAAATAATATAGTTTTCTTTCTCTTGTAGATATTGCATGTACAAGAGGTTTTGTAAGACTTTGTTAAAAAGAGAGTTTTTCTTTGCAAAACTTCTTGTAAAACAATTTCCCGCTCCATTAAGTACTTCACAAGTACAAAATCCCTTTTCAAAACATCCTCTTTGAAAACATTCACACAATGCTAGCTACATGGCCATTCAACTGTCCATATCCGAGGACGCGGCTATTCCGAATAGTTCCACTCTGCAGAGGTGTACACAATCCACAAGATCTAGAACATCCGCCGTGAACAACCATAGATTGTGTTTGATAGTATGAGAACATCAGATAACTGATCCTAACCTTCCACTATGTTTAAGCTAGTACATGACTATCTCTTCAGTTGGGTTTGTTCTCCCCGGCACCACGTCACACATCGCCATGATAGGAGACCCAACTGCTGCGGCCGGGGGGGAGGGGAACTTAATCCCTCACTTTGCATGCCTCATGTTTCTTAACTTGGCGACATTTTGGTTCGAGGGAACACATCCCTTATAGAAATTTGAGATAGATCACACACTAACAAGAACAAATTTCCAGATAAGCCCCGTGACCATGTTTGGGTAGAGTGGCAGTAGAATAAAGATTGTCCGGCGAAGACTAGGTTATGTGTCATTTTTGAAAACACCCTTTCCCAAAAATGACCACTTCACGATCCTCCCGTGGATAAGGCTCCGCCTTTCCACTGGGTTTTCCATAAAGCCTTCGTTTTGCAAAAACATATTTTTAGGGTGTCCACTTAGGGACTTATACTTTTGGTGGTGATAAATACCAATATGGTCGCTAGGGGCTTGGTAACACCAAGTTTCAACTACTGGCACGATAATAACTTATATAATATTAATAGTAGCAATAGCCACACAAAAATAGTTTTTATAGTCAAAGTTTTTGTAAAACTTTCAGAAGTAAAAACATGCATGATAGATAATGATAATTGTAGTAGCAAGCATCACGATGGCTTGCTTTGAAACTCTTTGTGTCTCTGGCTTTGAAGTAGCTTGAACTTGACACACAACTCTACAACTCCTTCTTCTTCTTCTTCTTCTTCTTCTTCTTCGTTTTCTAACGTCGTAAAAAGAATAAAAGACACACACTCAGAACCCAATGAAGGCAACCAATTATATAACACAACACATACAACATGCAAACTTATACTAATGCAATCTCTCAAACAGTTATCGCGAAAACTACCACACAAACACACATGGTATAAATGCTAACACTGGAATATTTATGGTTGAAAAACCATATTCCACATCCTAAATATCATAGGTTGAGTGGGTGTACCACTCTCATACCAAGACATTTAAGAAGCTAACAATAGCTTGTGGGCACAAGGGTGAGGCTACTAAAGTAATAACAAACATTCAAAGCAATACCCATGTAAGTGGGTATTAGCAACAACACAAGCAAGCAACACTAAATAAGTTTACCACTAACCCAATGCATAGATAACAAGATAATACTAAACACAACTATACCACTAATACAATACTCATGCTAAAGTAATCACTCAGAATATTCCAACTAGCAAAGCAAACCACAGATGAACAAGGTAGTTACTGTTTATGCTCATATCTACACAAAGGCTAAAGAATCACTCAATCATAAATGTAACTAAACAAACCAATGGATCTACCAATTCTAACAAGTCATAAGACACACTCTAGAACACAATAATCATATGAGATAATCTAGCTAGAAATATAATAGTAACAGGAGTTCACTACTAGCATATTAGTATGAAATATTTCTACAAAAGCATGCCATAAGGAATAATTTATTCCACCCTCAATAACAACTAGCAACTAAAATAGCTATGCCCTAATAACAAGAGTGGAAACATGTTAAACATGCTAGGCTAAACATACACCCATAAAATAGAAAGGCAATACTACTAGAGCAACTCATTATTTCCAAGGGTACCACTAATACATTAATAGAAAAGCAATCAACCCTATAAGAATGCATTTTCCTTAACCAACAACACACGATTATAAATACCCACTAATATAACATACACCTTACACATGCTAATAAATAATTAGACTAAAACTAATTCTATGAAAATAACTACTTAGCAAGAATCAACCAAGTCTAATAATCTATGCTTTTCTAACAACCAAGTAACAAGCATTAAAGTAACATGTCATACAACCAGTAGCTACGGACTCAATACATACTCAAGTAAACACTTTCTAAAATTAAACCACTCAAGGGAATTTTTATCCACACAAGATCCTCAACACTAGAAAATATTTCTATTTGCAAACAACACTCAAATTACTCAAAGGCAATAGTCAAACTCTTCTTAACATGGTATCCACCATTTTTCTATTTTCATATATAAAATCATTTTTAAACTCCCTACAAAAATCCTAGAAATGCTCTCTGGTCATAAACCAAAATGGATGTCATTTCAAAATACAACTCTCCTTGATACAAGGCCAAGTGCTACTGACAGCTCAACTCAAGGGCTAATCAAAACAACTTGGTTTGCAAGATTTGGATTTGTATTTTTAAAGTTATGCACAAAAAGGTCTAACAGATCGTACCTGACATTTTAAATACTATTGCAAAAAATATTGCACCAAATCCAGATCTACAAGTTGGATGTGTTTAAGAAAAAGGTAACCTACTGCCATGAATTTTTGTTCGGTTTAAATCCCACTATTTATATTTTTAACAGGCCCAAAGCAAACATCAAGTTTCTATTCAATCTTAAAAGAAAAAGAAACACACATGGGCACGGGCTGGTTTCCCTCGCGCGCGGCCCAACTAGCGCACAGAGCGGACCACTCACGCGCGCGCACAGCACGACAAACGTGTCTGTTCAAACGGAGCCGTCGATCTAAAGATCGACGGTCGTTCCGCGTCGCCTTCCTCTCTCTCTCTCTCTCTCTCTCTCTCTTTTCTCTCATCGACGACTAACGGAAAACGACGACGGCGCGGGATCGGCGATTCCTCACTGTGGGGCAACGAGGGGGAGTGGAGCGGTGTCGCACGGGTGGCAGGGTGTTGGGGCAGTGCAGGGGCGTGGGAGTTGGCAGGTGAAAGCAAAGTATGGGCACCTAGAGGGGGGGGGGGGTGAATAGGTGCTACGACCAATTTTAATTTTTCTTAAAGTTTAGGCTTGACAAGAAGGTAAATTCTCTAGATAGTGCAACTAGTGGTGAATTTCCCTATATGACAAGGCAAGCAATTAACGCAACAAGTACGAGTAAGTAAAGAGAGGGAGGAACGAGGTAACCGATGGAAGCACACGGAGACACGATGTATTTCCGAGTTCCTCCTTTTTAGGGGAGTACGTCTCGTTGGAGGGGTGTGAGCTCGCCACAAAGGCCTACTCAACGCCACTAAGGCTTCACCCTATTCTCCGATGAACTTCGCCACAAAGGCCTAGTTCACCTTCCACTATAGAACCCCTTTGAGGCGGGGATCAAATCCTTTACAAACAACTTGGGGCACACACCCACAACTTAATTGGGGGCTCCCAACTCTTCTTGAATCACCAACAAGTAACAAGATGCCTAGGTTCTCCACATGAGGAAACCCTAGGCAAGATTCCGGATGGCACCCACCGGGTTCGGGGCCGGGTCGACGCCCCCCATACCCGCCCCATTTAACTTATCGGGTCTCATTTCTTACCATACCCACGACCCACCCGGGTTTGGGGCCCCAACGGGTACCCATTTAAGGAGCGATACCGACACATGTGGGGGGTAAAAATGGAATATTTGGATGAGGTTGGTGGGAATAGACACGTGTGTACGTGTGTTGTCTTCGGGATTCCAGATTCCAACACGTCCATATGATGTGTGAGGTTTATGGTACATAGCTCGTGGATGTGTGGTTAGACATAGAATTATTAGCGATATGATTAGGACTTAGAGCGGGTCTGCGGGTATGCGGGTACGGGTTTGCCACCCCCATACCCGCCCCATTAGACTTGGCGGGTCGAATATTTTACCAAACCCTCCCCATTTAAGGCGGGTACCCGTCGGGTTTGCGGGTTTCGGGGCCCCATTGCCATCCGTAGGCAAGATCCCTCGAGCTAGAGAGGGGGAAATGAAGAATGGGTTGGTGAAGATGTAGATCCGGTGGTCCTCCTTCAATCCTCAAAGAATCAACGAGTTTGGGTGGAGGAGGAAGGAGATCTTGCTAGTGGGTGAGCTCCATTAATGGTGTCTTCAATGCTGGGGAGAGCTAACCCTTGGAGAGAGAAGTGATGCTCTATTTATAGCCTCCAATAAAACTAGCCGTTTTTGGGCCAGATTCTGACCAGCCCGGAATGGACCGGAATTTTCCGGACCCCCGGAATATTCCGGCGCAATCCGGATGCCAACCGAACATTTTTCCGTTGTGGCCGGAATGACCCCCGGAATATTCCGGATGCCAACAGAACATTTTTCCGTTGCGGCCGGAATGGCCCCGAAAAATTCCGGCTGCCGGAATCTTCCGGAATATTCCGGATTGCAACAGAGCCTTTTCCCATAGTGGCCGAAATAATCCGGAAGCATTCCGGAGCCCCGGAATTTTCCGGGCTTTCCTTTGAAACTCTGTTAATGGCCAGAAAAGTTCCATTTGATCTTCGAATTCTTCACCATTTCTTTGACACCGTATACGTGCTGATTTAAGACCAATCCTTTGACAAAATAGCACATACGGTTAGCAACTTCTTCATGTTGTTAACAAACACACAAAACAGTGAGATATCGAGAATGCACTTTCAATCTCCCCCTTTTTGGTGTTTGATGACAACATAAAGATTTCACGGGGATAAAACAATATGAACTAAAGAAATGGTGTCCAAAAAATAGACAGAGTTCTTCCTCGATGTGTGTCGTGAGACCCACACTTCATAGGCTTTGCTCCCCCTATGTTTTAAACACCAAGCCGACTAAACAAGTTCATACAAGATGCATAGATAAAGATAGACAATAATGGTACGCATGATAATAGTAACATAACCACGGGAAGGGTGACACGAATACGTCACGAGGTTCCACACACATAGAACGAAGTTTTAAAACGAAGAAACGAAATAAAGATACCGGAGCACAAGCCTATAAGATCGAAATCAAAGGCAAAAGACTTGTGCCCCAACCCTTGCAAAGCCCGTGGATTCCTAATATGGGGGACTCCTTCTCCCCCTTTGGCATCAAGACGCCAAATAGGGACAAAGAGTCCACTAGCGCCCCAAGAGATCATTCCATGTCGTCATCTTCTCCATGTCCTTCCTCATCATCGCCTTCTTCCTCATCATCACGTCCTCCAAGCCCAGCAGAATCAAAGTCATCTTCATCATTGGAATGCTCCTCCTCATCAACATTTGCCGGTGGGACCCCGAAGTAGAAGTCATTATCATGGATCTCGGGCATCTCAATGGAGACAAGATCGGCAGCAGCAAGAGAAGTGGGATCGGCAGGCACATCAAAACCAGCAGCCCTACGGTCGGCGTTCTGAATACGCCTACTCTCCTTGGCCAACTCACGCGCCTCATGGGCAATGGCCCTAGTGTCCTTGCACATGTTGAACATAGACTTGAATAATTTAGCAATTCCACTAGAGGGACGCTCAGGAATGCCACTGGAGGAAGCAGAAGGAGTGGCCGAGGGGGACTTGGACTTCCCACGAGCAAACTCCGGAATCTCATCACCATTGGTCAACCGAGGAGCCATCTTCTTGCACTTGATCACCTCATAGTTTTCCATGATCTCAACCCCTACCTTGGAATTGATGAACTTTTGAATGAGTGGGCCATAAGCGGGCTTCCTCTTCTTCATGACCCCTAGACAAATCTCCCGGTAGATGAAATCCATCACATCAATCTTCCTTTGGTTCTTAGGCCTAGTGAGGAACATGAGGTTCACCATGAAGGCCCTGATAGCGGAGAAGTCACCGGCCTTGATCACAATGGAGGCACGGAAGATCTTGGAGAGCAAGTTGTAGTAGGGGTACATGTTGGAGTTGAAAGGCTTAGTCTTGCCTTTAGCATTGGGAGGATAGCAGAAATCCAGACTCGAGATATCATACTCAGGGGCGTCATGAATTCTGTAACCGTGATCAGCATAGGTGGCAGTCCAGGTGTAGCCCAAGGCCTCAGCAAACTCAGTCAAATTACTGGTGATCTTCTCCTCCCCACACATCCAAGTCATGGAGCGCGTGGCATCACCCTTGGCATGGAGAGTGCAGTAGAACTGAGCAACCAACTCCGGGCAAAACTCACTCTCGGTGTTGTCAAACAGAGGCATCAGGCCAAGCTTCTCCAAACAGGCATGCACATGGCGGAGCTCAGAGTTTTTGTACCTATTTTAGACGTCCATGTCCACTTGGGCTTGCACACAAGTAAGAGGCTGCTGGGTAGAATAGAACTCATCCCAACACTTGAGCTGCAGATTTGTCCAGAACCGAGGATCCTCACAGGTGGAATCCGGGAAGCGGTAAGGGTTCTTCCGCTTGATATACTTCCACTGAGGGATGGAGCAACCTTTCAGATCAAACTCAGGAACACTTTTAGTGTTAACATCGTCACGAGTCCCACGAAAGGAGGAAGCACGTCCTCTGACCGGACGAGCACCCCTTGAAACAGATTGCTTCCTTTTTAGACCAGTACGAGCTCCAGAACCTGCGAATAGAGGATAAAGGAGTAGCAAAGATAAGTGCATATGCCATACGGGTCAAAATGAACTCCAAAAGGTTTGGTGTAGTGCAAAAACTCGAATTCCTGGAAGCATCCGGAAAATTCCGGAGTGATCCGGATTATTCCGGCTGGGCCGGAATGGTCCGGAATATTCCGGCTGGGCCGGAATTTTCCGGAGCAATTCCGGGCTCCTCGATTTGATTCGAGGAACTGCCCAAAACTTAGAATTTTTTGTCTCAACAACTACACCAAACGTCTAGGAATACCAAAGAGGATGCGCCTAGAATAGATCTACGTGCTGGAAAAAGTGGGAAGGTAACCAACTATGATTTGGATCTAAGTCTAGATTTATCGAGTGGTTAGACTGGATCAAGAGAAAACATGGCATCTAGGTAGTGATTGGCAAGATGAACACATTGATAGAACTTGGAACTAGATCAAACCCTAGTGAGATTGCATCTAGAGCCAAAATCAACCAATCAAAACGAAAAATAAGAGATGCCAAACAACATACCATCCATGGGGATGTCCTTGTCCAAAGGAGGGATCCAACAATCCTCCCTAGGGGCAACGGGGACGAAATCGACGAAAGGAGGCGGCTAGGGCACGGGAGGAGAGAAAGAAGTGGAGGAAAAAACGTCCCCCCGTGCGCGCGGGGTATTTATAGAAGAAAACTGCCCAACCGGAATGGCCCAGAAAATTCCGGAGGTCCGGAATATTCCGGGGTAATCCGGCTGTCCGGAATGGTCCGGAAAATTCCGGATGGCCGGAAAATTCCGGCAGGAGCAACAATCAGCTCCAAAAATTTCGGGGGGGGGGGGGGCAAGTTTTTTGAAGGGCAAGGAATGATGTGTGATGTGTGGAGTATGGCATATGCATAGATGAACATGAGAGAGGATAAATAGAGCAAAACACAAGGGTTAGGTTTCCTAGTCTTACTTCTCGGAAAAAAACAAATAAGATCGAAATAGCAACGAGAAGTAGTATTCGGAGAAGAAAAACACCATAACCATAAAATATTCAACTAAGAACCAACTCTTCACGTGGGAAGAGGTTGGTGGCCTAAGCCACCATGTAAGAGTTCATGGTATGCAACCGCGAAGATATATCTTGGGGGCATTGCCAATACTAAACATTGAAGCTCACAATTCAACATTAGAAAAAGAGAGATCACAATGAATTTTTGCTATGGGCATAGTGGGGGGAGGGAGAACCCAATGTGTTAGGATAACACTCCCCCTATGTCCATGCCTACATCTAAACTCGAACACGTTCCATCTATAGGGGTGTGTGCAAGATCCTCAAGTCAAACTCCTAGAATCAATCACATTTAGTTCATTCCTCAAGAATAAGAATCTTGCATCATCAAGTGGCTTCGTGAAAATGTCCGCAAGATTGTCCTTGGTTGGCACATACGATAGTGCGATGTCTCCTCTTGCCACGTGATCACGGATGAAGTGGTGGCGGATCTCAATGTGTTTGGTCCTTGTATGTTGCACCGGATTGTATGCAATTTTGATGGCACTTTCATTGTCACGTAAAAGAGGCACCTTATCCAAATGAACTCCATACTCCTTGAGAGTTTGCCTCATCCATAACAATTGAGTGCATGCACTTGCGGCGGCAACATACTCGGCCTCGGCGGTGGAGAGAGAGATGCAATTTTGCTTCTTCGAGGACCAGCTTACAAGGGACCTCCCATGAAATTGGCAAGCCCCGGAAGTTGACTTCCTATCATCTTGATCACCCGCCCAATCGGAATCCGTATATCCATTGAGAGAAAATTGTGCCCCCTTTGGGTACCACAAACCAAATCTTGGGGTATGAACCAAATAACGAAAGATCCTATGAACCGCCATTAAATGGCAATCCTTAGGAGCCGCTTGATACCTTGCACACACACCTACACTCAAAACGATATCGGGCCTAGATGCACAAAGATAGAGCAAAGAACCAATCATAGAACGATAAAGCTTTTGGTCCACATCCTTACTCCCTTTTGGATTACGAGAGAGATGACACTTGACTTGCATAGGAGATGTCTTGATCTTAGCATTTTGGAAGTTAAACCTCTTGATCATATCTTGGGTATACTTGGCTTGAGAAATGAAAGTCCCACGAGCCAATTGCTTGATCTCAAAGCCAAGGAAGAATTTAAGCTCACCCATCATAGACATCTCGAACATGTCAGTCATAAGCTTAGAGAACTCATTATTGAAAGCTTGGTTAGTTGAGCCAAAGATGATATCGTTCACATAGAGTTGGCATATGAAAAGCTCTCCCTTTACTCTCTTGGTGAAGAGAGTGGGGTCAATCTTCCCAACTTCGAAACCACGATCATCTAACAACTCCCTAAGGTGCTCATACCAATCATGAGGTGCTTGTTTGAGACCATAGAGAGCCTTGTCAAGTTTGTAAACGTGGTTAGGAAAGTTGAGATTCTCGAACCCCGGAGGTTGCTTGACATATACCTCCTCTTTTAGTGGACCATCCAAGAAAGCACTTTTCACATCCATTTGTTGCAATTTGAAATTATGTGAGGATGCATAAGCAAGGAGGATACGGATGGACTCAAGGCGAGCCACGGGCGCGTAGGTTTAATCAAAGTCAATGCCTTCAACTTGGGTGTAACCTTGAGCGACCAATCTTGCCTTGTTCCTAATGACAATGCCATTCTCATCTTGCTTGTTCTTGAAAATCCACTTGGTGCCAATAACATTGTGGCAATCCTTGGGTTTCTCAACCAATCTCCAAACTTTGTTGCGCTCAAAGTTATTGAGCTCATCATGCATAGCTTCAACCCAATCGGAGTCCTCAAGAGCTTCATACACTTTCTTAGGATCCACCATAGAGATATGAGCTTGATGCTCACAAAAATGAGCCAATTGCCATCTAGTGGATCTTCTAGTTTGAACATCCTCCAAGACCTTGTCATCTTGGGCATCAATTTGCTTCAAAGCTCTTCTTATCCCTTTGATGTGACGGGCTTCGATCTCCTCATTATTGCGAGGAGGGATCACTTGATCATCTTGATCATTTGGGTCCCCATCTTGACCATCATGGCCTTGATCATCAACATCGTCACCAACAATATCTTCAATACTAGCTTCAACTTGAGAATAGGATGAAGAGGGTGATTGATCTTGGCCTTGATCTTGACTCGCATTAGTGAGAGGAGTGGGTACGACTTGCGGAGTCACTTGATCAACGAGAGGAGGGTCTTGAATATGTTCTTGGTTAGGTGTAGTAGTTGGCTCCTTGGCTTGATCTTCTAATGTAGAGGAGGGCTCCACTTGGGTAGAGCATAGTCCTTCTCGAGTCGCCATAAGGTGTCCCTCGATGGGGCGAAAGAATCCCACACCCATCCTTCCTATGGCTTCTTGAGGCATTTCAACATCTACATTTGAAACATGAAATTGCGCCACTTGGGAGCCGTCATTTTCCTCGAAAACCACACTACAAGATTCTATGACAATCCGTGAGGCTTTGTCATAGACTCTATAAGTGTGGGATTCGACACCGTAACCAACAAAAATACCCTCAATAGTTTTGGATTGAAATTTCGACAACCTAATACCCTTGATCAAATAGAAGCACTTACAACCGAATACACGGAAGTAGGATACGTTGGGCTTGTTGCCGGTGAGGATCTCATATGGGGTCTTGCTCAAGCCTTTGCGGATGTAGAGGCGGTTGGAGGAGTGGCATGCGGTGGATATGGCCTCGGCCCATAAATATTGGGGAGAAGAGTACTCCGCCAACATGGTCCTTGCCATATCCAAGAGAGTGCGATTCTTCCTTTCGGCAACACCATTTTGTTGAGGAGTGTAAGTGGCGGAGTATTGGTGACGAATGCCTTCTTCACTAAGAAATTCATTCAATGTATAGTTCTTGAACTCCGAGCCATTATCACTCCTAATAGCCATGATTTGCACATTGTGTTGACGTTGCACTTCGTTAGAGAAGTCGATGATGGTTTGTTGGGTCTCACTTTTGCACTTGAAGAAATAAACCCAAGTGTATCTTGAATAATCATCGACAATCAACAAGCAATACTTCTTGCCGCCAAGACTTGCCTCGGGCACGGCACCAAAGAGATCAACATGGAGAAGCTCCAAGATCCTCTTTGATGAAATAATAGTCTTGGCCTTGTGCACAATGTCATGCATCTTCCCTTCAACACACGACCTACAAACGCGATCCTTTGCAAAGGAAACATTTTCTTTTAGTCCAACAATAAGGCCACTTTTGTGAAGACTTTGCAAAGTTCTCATGTTGACATGGGATAGGCGGCGATGCCATAACCATCCCAAGTCCGCCTTCCCGAAAAAACACATTGCTTGAGTGTTGGTTGACTTCGAAAAGTCCACCACATACAACTCATTTTCAACATGTCCCACGTGAGCGACGTCAAGAGTCTTGCTCCTCAAAAGGACCACAATATCACCATCAAAGAAGACGGAGAAACCCATCTTACTAAGAGAGCGGACGGAAAGTAAATTGTAACCAAGGGATTCGACAAGCATGACGTTCACGACAGTTATATCGGGAGCCACAACAACCTTGCCGAATCCGGATACCTTAGACTTGGATGAGTCCCCATAAGTGACGGTTGCTTGGATGTCATTTGGTCGCAACTCCGTCACAAGTTCTTTGCTTCCGGTCATATGATTAGTGCATCCACTATCAAGAATCCATTTAGTCCCACCGGAAGCATAGTCCTGCAAGAGATCATTGACTAGAGTTAGGACCCGAGTTGGGTCCCTTCATGTTAGCAACAAGGGTCTTGGGAACCCAAATAGTGTAGTCAATGAAACCCTCAATAGGACCAACATATTTAGCTTGCACAACACCATAATAATCAACATATAAGAAATGGTGTGGATTGTTAGTTCCCGCGGAGGTGCTACGAGTAGTGGTGTCCCTCATGACACTACTACTTGAGGCAACATTGTTTGCTTGAGCGGGTGTGCTACGAGTAGTGTTGTCCCTCATGACAATACCACCCGAAGCACTACGTTGGTTCTTCTTCTTCTTCTTCTTCTTCTTGTTCTTTCTCTTGGCTACATAGCCAAGACCTTGCTTACCCACTTGTTGCCTTGGAGCACTCAAATGTGGTCTAGTGACGACCGCGTTTGAGCTTGGAGCAACCACTTGTGGGGTGGCTAACACCACCTTCTCAACTTGAGGGCTTTTGCCCTTGAGCCTTGCTACCTCATCCTTCAACCTAGCATTTTCCTCAATAATATTTGCATAATCACAAGAAGAAGTAGAGGTGCTAGGATGGTTAGATTGAGTAAGTTGAGTTTGAAGTTGTTCATGCAACTCTTTGAGGGATGAGTGTTGGCTTTCCAAAGCTTTGTGAGCATTGGTTAGCTTTTCAAACTCCTCGGTTAGTTTACCATGACCAACCCCAAACTCCACTTTATCCTTTTTAGCCTTTTTATATTTAGCAATAGCGAGATCACGTTCCTTAATGATTTTAGAGACAAGTTCATTATGGGTAGTTTCAATAGTTTCAAGTTCATCCTCTAGAGAAACTCTACCATCATGCTCTTCTTCAAGAGTCATTGAGAGGGATGCAATTTCATCCGCATCCCTTCTCTCAACCTCACCTTTCTTCTCAAGGGCCTCTTGGGCCTCTCCCAATTGCCTCATGAGATGCTCAAAGTACTTCTTGGTCTCCCCTTGCATGTTAGACATAAACCGGTCCAAGGAGGCCCTTTCCTCTTCTTCTCTAAGACTAGCAATATGTTCTAGTTCACTAGGGGTCTTAGAGTTAGGAGAAGATGATACCTCCGTGGCCTTAGCCATGAAGCACTTGGCATTGCGTTGAGGAAGATTTTCATTGGGGGATTCAAAGAGAGATGACGAAGATGGAGTGGAAGCAATAGCTAGAGCGGCCACTTCACTTGTTCTTTCTTCTTCTTCATCACTCCCGGAATCATACTCCTCTTGAGTCAAGAGCACAAACTTGGTGGGGGTTTTCTTGTTGAAAGGTTTCTTCTTGAAATGAGGTTTCTTGTATTCAACCTTGGACTTGTCCTTGCGGATGAGCTTGCCACTATGGTTCTCTCTATTCTCGTAGGGGCACTCCGCAATGAAATGGTACTTGTCTTGGCAATTGAAGCACGATCTCACTTTTTGAGCCCCATCATTACCATAACGAGACTTGGTCTTCTCCTCAACAAATTTCTTGCCTTTAGGGGGATTGTTCCAAAACTTTTGCACGGTGAGAGCAATTAGATCCTTTAGAACGGGATCATATTCTTGTTCCTTCAATGGGGGCAATGATTCTTCACCATCTTCATCATTCTCAACTTCTCTTGACAACACCTTGGCCTTCAAAGCAACGGAAGCTCCTTGATGCATTCCAATGGCCCTAGCACGGTTGTCAAGAGCATTCTTGGTTTGCACTTTGTAGGAGCACAATTCTTGCATAACTTGGGTTGAGGTCATGGTGGAGAAATCATGTCTCCCTTGAATGCTCTTCATATTCGTGCCCTCAAAAGGCATCACGACAATTATGTACTTCCTCTTGATCCAAGCATCATCAATATGTGTTGCACCCGCATTAGAGAAAGCGGTGGCAAGAGTTTTGAGTCTTCGATACATGTCAACGTGATCTTCTCCATCACGCATGAAAAATCCTTCGGCCTCATTGGTCAAGGTGTCATAGCGATTTCTTTGCATGCTCTCATTCCCAACAAACATGATGACAAGTGCATCCCATGTTTCTTTGGCGGTGGAGAAGTGTTGAAGATGCGGCATGTGATTGGGGCCCACGGCTTGATAAAGGATGGATAAAGCGGTGTAATTGAGTTGGCAATCTACAACCTCTCTTCTTGTGAGATTCTTGGGATCATATGGCTTGTATCCATCACGAGTGATTCTCCAAAGATCTATACAAGAAGAGTTCAAGTGAGTCTCCATGTAGTATTGCCATTCACGAAAAGAATATGCCTCAATTTTAGGTGGATCTCCTCTAGGGATTATATGAGGAAAAGGGATGGGGGGATCGGGAGAATATTGGCCTTCAACGGCGTGATATCCTTCCTTTCCACTCGCACCCTTCTTAGCGGATTGTTCGGCGGAAGCAGTTTTAAGTGGTTCACCATCAACCCCTTTCTTGGCACCCTCCGTCTCCGGAAGGGATGAGTCGACCACCTCCGGTCCTTTGGCTTTGAGGAGTGTTGTCATGAGTTGACGCAACTCCTCAAATTTAGTGTCTATGGATGAGGTCAATGATTCTCTCAAAGCATTGAGATCATTCATGGACACATTTCCATCGGACGGAGCGTCATCCATCTCATCTCCCATACTTAAACTCTTAGGCGGTTAAGCCCGATAGAAGAGCCGAGGCTCTGATACCAATTGAAAGCAAAGTATGGGCACCTAGAGGGGGGGTGAATAGGTGCTACGACCAATTTTAATTTTTCTTAAAGTTTAGGCTTGACAAGAAGGTAAATTCTCTAGATAGTGCAACTAGTGGTGAATTTCCCTATATGACAAGGCAGGCAATTAATGCAACAAGTACGAGTAAGTAAAGAGAGGGAGGAACGAGGTAACCGATGGAAGCACACGGAGACACGATGTATTTCCGAGTTCCTCCTTTTTAGGGGAGTACGTCTCGTTGGAGGGGTGTGAGCTCGCCACAAAGGCCTACTCAACGCCACTAAGGCTTCACCCTATTCTCCGATGAACTTCGCCACAAAGGCCTAGTTCACCTTCCACTATAGAACCCCTTTGAGACGGGGATCAAATCCTTTACAAACAACTTGGGGCACACACCCACAACTTAATTGGGGGCTCCCAACTCTTCTTGAATCACCAACAAGTAACAAGATGCCTAGGTTCTCCACATGAGGAAACCCTAGGCAAGATCCCTCGAGCTAGAGAGGGGGAAATGAAGAACGGGTTGGTGAAGATGTAGATCCGATGGTCCTCCTTCAATCCTCAAAGAATCAACGAGTTTGGGTGGAGGAGGAAGGAGATCTTGCTAGTGAGTGAGCTCCATTAATGGTGTCTTCAATGCTGGGGAGAGCTAACCCTTGGAGAGAGAAGTGATGCTCTATTTATAGACTCCAAGAAAACTAGCCGTTTTTGGGCCAGATTCCGACCAGCCCGGAATGGACCGGAATTTTCCGGACCCCCGGAATTTTCCGGCGCAATCCGGATGCCAACCGAACAATTTTCCGTTCTGGCCGGAATGACCCCCGGAATATTCCGGATGCCAACAGAACATTTTTCCGTTGCGGCCGGAATGGCCCCGATTCCGGCTACCGGAATATTCCGGATTGCAACAGAGGCTTTTCCCATAGTGGCCGGAATAATCCGGAAGCATTCCGGAGCCCCGGAATTTTCTGGGCTTTCCTTTGAAACTCTGTTAATGGCCAGAAAAGTTCCATTTGATCTTCGAATTCTTCACCATTTCTTTGACACCGTATACGTGCTGATTTAAGACCAATCCTTTGACAAAATAGCACATACGGTTAGCAACTTCTTCATGTTGTTAACAAACACACAAAACAGTGGGATATCGAGAATGCACTTTCAGCGGGCACGACGGCTCCAAACGATAGTGCTGAGCATCTCGGCCGCGGCGGCGATGACGACGGCGACGACGTTTCTGCAAACGATCGAACGCTAGAGGTGGTCAGGGACGCTCTATGGGGTACGGGGAGTACAACGGAAAGGAAAAGGAGGGGTGTGTTGGAACGCGTAGAGATAAACAAAACTTTTTTACGCGGTACTTCCAAGATCAAGCCGAGGTAGAAGGCCACGAGGATTACCACTAGACGCGCAGGTGCGGATTATCGATGAAGCACGTCGATGCAGTGTAGTCCCACGATCCGATCCAGCCGATCCAATCCCGCGATCGTCGAAGTGTTGAACGTACAGCACCTCTGCTGTTATCCACACGTACGAGGAGGAGCTCCGACGGCGGACTGCTAGGTCCGGTGCGACGGCTGGACTGAGTGGGGATAGGGTTCCCAACGCATGGGAGAAAAAACTTGTGCCCGTTGGGCAACCTGCGCCCCTCTTTATATAGAGAGTGGGAGTGGGATTCACAACGCTTGTGGCCCATTCCCTCTGTGAGTTCGACTCACAAATTCAGTCCATTTCCGGTTCGGGTCCAACCCGACCAATATGCATGCTCCCGCTCTTAAGTGTGTGACCCTGCAGGCTCATGGCGATTTGGAAACGATTGGAGTCCGACTCCCAATTGATCAATCGGTAGCAGCTCCTAGCAGAACATGCCGACTCCCAAGTGCCATAGAGTCATGACGACATACCTTCCGATGTGGCTTTCATCTGAGTCCCTTTTGCCACACGATATACCTTGTCGAACTATAGGAGAATTATCGTCATTCCTTAAATAGCTCAACTCTCTTCTCGGTCTGTGATATATGATTCATCTGACTAACTCTTAGTCAACAGACTCAGTTAACACTTAACCGAGTCGCACATGGCCATGCTTCCTGAATCATATCACTCGAGAGGGACCAGAGAATATCTCTCCATTCGGAGGGGCAAAATCCCATCTTGATTATCCATATCATGCAGCTTGCTTCTCATTCGACCCGAACTCTGCCTTTATAACTGCCTTGTCACAGAACAGCGTTTGACAGAACCTAACTTGGTGATCCACAACTCGGATTGTGCGACAACCTCAGGTCTAAGGATTACATTGATTGAGACATGCAAATGACGACTTACTCGTTGCATCTCAATATGGGCCAGTCCTACTTGCTAAACTCTTTTAGAAGAGTCTGTGAACGTTGGAATGACATCGCCATGCCCATGACAAGTGTAACCGAGTCATCAGCCAACACTCACATTAGTCTAGGATGTGTGCACAACACAACCTTAATGACCAATGACAATTTAGCATGAACAACATGAATACATAGTTCCACAATGGAATGACATATATCAGATGTTCAAAACAAGGACGACTTTATGAATACATTGAGAATTACATCATACATGATTGCCTCTAGGGCATATTCCCAACAAGGTGGAGGGGCTCGAGGTGAGCTACACCACCTCAGGTGGTGCTCGGTGGCCGGCGACAAAATTCTTGACCGCGTCCCTCACAGAGAGCTCACGGGGATGGTTGGGTGGGTGGTGGCGGTTACGGTGAGGGTGGGGAAGGTAGTGGCGAAGTGGTGGCGTGGGAGACGCTTTGTACTCGCAGCGCCGTGGTCGGAGACATGCGCACGCTCTCGGACTCGCCGCGGTGGGCACGGGGACGTGTTCCCGGGACGTGCACGACGTGCAACGGTGTCCTACGTGTGCTAGGAGAGTAGAGGGGGTCCGGGTGCACTTCATAGTGGTGAGGAGGAGCATGACACGGCGGCGGGATGGCCACAGTGACCACACAATGTGCGCCCAGCCCATGTCCCTCTCCTCTCTGTCCCCTCCTCTTTACACTTGTGTCTCTCCCTCTCTGGACCTTCTAGAAACAAATCAAAAGCATCCAAAGCTAGTACAAACATCAGGGAACCTATTTGTCAAAGTCCCATTTCCAAATTTGCAAGAAATTCAAATGAAAACAACTTCTCAAGTTCTGTAAAAATAAGATTAAGAAAAAGTTCAGTTAAAAATGACAGCCATTTTGCTAAGTGTGAAACAAACAAAATCATCAAAAAGTTGATTCTGTTTTCAAGGCTCAAATGAATTCCAGATTTTGTTTTCCAAGTTTGAGATTGTTAAACATGTTTGGTACTTTCAGAAACATCTTTTGAAAACAAATTTGGAATAGTGGAAGGCTTTGAAAACAAAGTGAAAAAATGGCTAGTTTCTGTTTTTCTAAAAATCCAATTTTTTATCTTATTTTTCTTCCACAAAAACAAACATGCAAATGATTGTTTTCAAACTCCACAAATAAAACCAAACATATAGTTTTGAACTCCATATATCAGAGAACAATTTCATGTCAAGAAAACATAAAATGTGATCTCTAACATATTGAAAACAAGTGCTAGATATTGATACTTGGCTAGTTTTTGAGAGATAATTCCAAATAGAAACATCAAAACAAAACATCCCAATTTTCTAATGCCATTTTGTTTTCTTGATTCAAACAAAGCCAAATAATAATGCTAAGTTGAAAACAACCTTGGTTCAACACTTGGGACGGAAATTCATCAAAGCTTCAGATGAAAAACATCACAAAAACAATAGTAATCATCAGGGAAAATAATATTTGTTTTGAAAGGAAATATTTCCTTGCATTGCATATATGACTATTGTCACCGTCACATGTTGGTTCACACCAACATGTTGTAAAAACAAAAAAAATGTTGGCCCACATTTTTGTCTCTTTTAACTACATTATAAGGATCAAAAAACTGGGGTGTGACAAAACCAACGGTCAAGGCGCTCAAGCGTCAGCACAACACGCTCGTTACTCCACGTATAAGCTCTACCCACAAGTGGCGCCTCCTTCAACCAAAGGTCGTTGATAGTGCTCCTGAACTTTCCCATAAGCCTCTTATTGAGGGCTCCACGATTCTTGTCGCGGTCATCGAGGATGAGGTTGAAGTCAGGAGCAACTGCCCACGAACCGGGACAGGAAAGCGCCACATTCCGGAGCTAGTCAAGAAATGGCTCCTTATCCGCGTCCGTGGAAGGACCATAGACGGTGGAAAACCACCAAGCCTCGCCCACAGCCGGGGTAATTTGCACGAATATGGTGTTGGCCGAGCGGGAACAGTTGGAAGCCAAAATCCTTGTGGATTGCCAAGCCACGAGAATTCCACCACGAGTCCCATCCGCAGGCAACTACTTGAACCCGTCGAAGCGGGGACCAAGAATAGACACCACGTCATACGCCGAAACCATGCTTAGCTTAGATTCGGACAAGGCTACAAGAATCGCCCCAGAATTCACAAAAAACTCACGGACAAGACCCCGCCGCTCAAGGCAGTTAAGCCCACGAACATTCGAGACTAGAATGAGATCCGACATTATACATGCCTACAATCTACAGTGAACTCACGCTCAGGCGACAACCGCCGCCTCTACCTCTACCTCAATGTGTAACAGCATATCCAAAGCCCCAATCTCAGCACCAGTGAGAGGCTTGGAGAATGCCATGATGTATCGACACACATCCTCCTCGGACACATCCTCCGACACAACACCCTCCTCCTGGGCAATTCCCATCTTCCTCATGAGATTACATTGAGCCTTCCTGAGTGCCGAAGAGCCTGCGCGCCTGTCCAAAGCCAACCTAGAGCTGCAGCGAGGTTTGAAGTTTAGTGGCACCACCTGCAGATTGTGGCATCGGGTAGAAGGAGCTACTCGAAGTAGTGGGGTGACAAGGCCCGCCTCCACCCTCTGCAGAAAGCCGTGGGATTGTTCTTCCAGCGCCGCGGCTCTTTGCTCCTCCTAGCTAAGGCCGGTCACAGTGGGAGTAACATACGTAGTAACATAAGTGCCACATAGGCAAAAAAAATAAAAAATAACATCACACATTTCAATATAGAATGAGTCTATACCATATAATAAATATGACATCACTCATACTCCCTCCGTCCACGATAAAGTGTACTTTTTCCTTTTTGGTCGGTCAAATTTATTAAACTTTGACTAACTTTATCAGGAAAAGTATTAGCATTTATGACACCAAATTAGTATCACTAGATTTGTCTTGTCATAAAGTTCTAAAATATACCATTTTGATGTCATATATATTGCTATAATTTTCTATAGATTTGTCCACTATGAAGATAGTAACCTAATCTAGAACAACGTGTATGTTACTCCCCATTGTGACTAGCCTAACGTCCACCGGCGGGCCACCACCCTGGTCCACGTGACCCACCTGGGCAGAACGGCCGGAGAAGCAGTACCCGGGTCTGAACTTTAACAAATGAAGTTAGCTCCTTCAAATAGATAGGATCAAATATGCCGTTTTGTTCACCAAGGGGCTAGAAGAGGCGCAACCAGGAGATCATATTTCGCATCCACAGTACATCACAATTTTGCCATAAATTCAACTTGGACCAGAAACAAAAATCTCTTTCCTGTCAACATAGGTTTTTGTTGTTGTTGGCGTTATGGGTTGAAGCAGCCTCTGCCTGCTCATAAAGCTTGTCCTTGCTTGGTTATGGAAGGAGCTGTATCTGTGCACTCAGCAAGAACCATTACTATGATTTCTTTCAGGTCGTCAAATGAAGATCGGCCTTAACATGTTTGTCAGTAAGGTGCTTACATGCATTCTAAGCTTTGACAGTAACCAAATTCTCTTCACAACATCCAGTGAGTGCAATGTACAGTAGCTGCAACTATGTTCGACCATTTTTGTCACCAGGCTTGCCATGCGTCAGAAAGTTGAACCACTTCCAGTTTGCATATAGTGTAGCTTCGTTATCAAAAGGAATAGTTTCCCCTTGAAGGGCGTAATCTAACTCAGTGTTGCGAGAGACAACTGGAAGCTGCTCCCGATATCTCTTTGCCATTTCCCCAGCTTCTGAAAACACCTTCTGCAGCATCATAAAATAAATGGTACTAAGAAAAGACACATATGAGGGAAATTTTCAAAAGGAATATAAGATGCAGTTCAGTCTCTCACCGCTTTGTCTGAGAGAAATAAACCAGGAGCACTCTCAAGGTCTGCTATGCTGTAATTAAGTAGCAAAGTACATTTAAGGATTTTACCAATCTGAATCTCACCACAAACTACAAACAAAGACTTTAGTGAGCTGGTACTAGTACATTGTTTTCAAACTGTTGTTGACAAAGTCCAGTGCATTGCGAGGTATACCTGAGTGCAATTTTGTCAGAAACATTTGGCTTGATAACCAGAACTTTCACCTCATCATTTACTTTCAGTACGTCGCTGACTGACAAGATACGGCCTCGACTAATGTTGGAGATGTGCAGTAATCCACTGCGTGAGAGTGTTTCAATACACTATTATTTGCTATACACAATTATCTCTATCATTGTTAGAAAAAAAATAAGGCATCATCAGCATATGGTAGGCTGGATAACTAGGTTTTAAAAATGTTTGTTGGTCCTGTTGCAGTGAGAGGAAGGGCAGGAGAAATCTTCCACGATTACAATGAACTAACCCAGAAGCTATAACACATGTCACAGTTTACCGTACAACTTGTATTGTTTAATGTTTAAGTATGAGGTATATGTAATCAATATGTAACAAAATTTGCGATCACAAATGTGTAATTGATATATTAGGATCATTTAGAGTTTCATTAATATTCCTTTGCATAAATGTATGTACAACAAATATGAGAACAAAGAAGAGCAAAGAGAAACACAATTCATGTTCAGAACTTTAAAGTTGATTGGTACATGTAGCGAAACAGGAATTTGCATTCGAACCATTCATCTCGTACCTTCTGTTGGTCCCAGTTATCCTAACTTGTGCACCATATGGAAAAATCTTGCGTATATTCCCTTGTAGAAGAGCTCCTTCTTTAAGATATGTCATTTCCTGATGATTGGGTTTTCAGTATATTTCTATTCATCGTTGGTATTTATGTCCAACAGTGTTACTAGAGTTGGCAGTAAAATGGACATGAACTTGCAAACTCTACTTGTGCATCAAATGCAAGACCGATAACATGATAACTAAGCTTGGAAGTTGGAACAAAAAGGTCCAGAATTCATGTCCCTGATTTATAGAATGGAATATGCAAATGCAATAGAACTACATTGACAATTGATGCAAGCCTGATGGCATTGACTATATAGTAGGTGGTACAGCTTTCCATCCCCAACCCCATTTAGCAACCTGGCTAAGTATTTCTCCCACCCCAGACAGGGATTTAACCAGGTTTGGAATAGCTATACTCAAATTTCATGCTTAGTCCTAATAATTACCAGAGTGACAACCAAGCAAGGGAAATGAAATACGAAAAATTTGTTGGGCTAAATTGAGCTTGGCCTTCTGCTACATGTTTGCTACAGTTTACAACTATAAGAATCTTGCAAAGTTACAAACAGAACAGAGTTCGAAACACACACTGCCATAATAATAACCATGAAATTCTAGCCTGCGAAGACAAGTCAGTGCACAAACCCATGCTTTCTTCTCACTAATTATGAGGTCATTAGTCTCTTCATCCAGCCTTATAACGCACACACGTATGCTGCGACCAACCTGTTTGCAGAAGCAACCAATTACTCCAATGAAGAACAATCCTAAAACTTCCAATTATTCCAGTTAACAACAATAGTGATTATTCCTTACGTTGTTTTTCAAGTCTGTAAACGTATTCGTCCTATCCATGAGCTCAAATTTCGGAAGGAATGCTCTTAGCCCCTGAAATGAAGTCGAAGCAAATCTTAGACCTGATCTGAAACGCTGCAATTGTATAGCAATTGATAACTAGAGACAGTAAAAATGAAAGAAAACAAGTTTTCCACAACCTCAATTCTTGTAAGAAGTCCACCAGTATTCCACTCGTAAATTTTAACCTCAATTGGCTCGTCAAGTCGCATAATCTGTCTAACCAAGACGTATGAATCATTAAATCAGTGTCTCATGCTTTTCGTATCCCCACACAAGCAAGGGAGCTGTGCACTCCAATATTTCAGATGGAAATGGACATCGTGAAGAGGACAAAACCTGCCTGGCCCGGTGCCATGCGAGGCGTCGAAAGAGCCGCCTCGGCGACAGAAGCGGTCGGCCGCTCAGCGTGCGGCCGAGCACCTCCGCGAAAACCACCGTGCCGGGCGCCACCAGCGTCCTGGCCCCGTGCTTGTGTTTCTGGGTCTCCTCATCCACGGCGGAGGCCTGAACGACGCCTACGCTCCCCGGCCGAGGCGGAGCTCCTTCATCACCTCCGCTGGGGAGCTCAGCGCGGCAAAGCGGGAGAAGCTCCTTGGTGAGGAGCGTGGCGAGGCGGTCGGCGCCGACGGCGACGTCGAGGCGGGCCTCGGTGCCGGAGACAACGATCCCGACGGCATAGTCTCCCGACTTAGGGTTATAGTGCCCTCTGCCGCGTTCCGTCTCCTCCTGGCCGGCGTTGAGAAGGCGGACGAAGCCGGCGGATAGAGCGGCGTCGACCTGAGCGGACCTGCAGGCGAAGGCATCGGGTCGGGCCCGGGCCTGGGTATGGGCCTGCCTTGGTGTGAGGGCTTTGGCGACGTGGTGGAAGAGTTGCGGCTTGGGGAGCGCGGGAGGCGGCGAGACGGGGGGGAGAAGGCGGCAAGACGGCGGCGGCATCTTGTCAGTGGCGGTGGTGTGGCCGTCGCGTCGCGTCCAGGCGGTTACTTTATCCGGTTACTAGGACTGGTTTCTGTTTTTCCCTCCTCGACTGGGATTTGTTTTCTCTAATTACATCTCGAACACGTGGGCTGGGCCGAATGGTCCGAGGCCCAACTGGAAGCGCTCTTTGTTATCGAGGTGCAGGCAAAATCGTCAATCGGGGGCGTATTCTGTCGTCTTCGTCTCCGGCGAGCAAATCGGCGAGGGGGGAAGAGAGGAAGAAGGGGCAGGATGGGCTACCTGTGGAGGGTGCGGCTCTCTTCGTTCTTGGCCGGCACGGCGACGGCGTCAGCGGCGGGGTTCTTCCTCCTCTACAAAGATCACCTCGTCGCCCGCGCCGCCATCACCCGACAGGTCAGTTCCCTTCTTCACACTGTCCCCCTTGATTATTATCACGCGATTATAGTGGTTAATCTAGTTCGACACCCCCAGCTCCTTTTACCTAAAATTGCTAAGCATCTGATCCGATGTATCCGATTTTTAGGGTAGATGTAGCAAAATGGTCGGCTCCCAGTAGCATTATGAATTTGTGATGAATGCTAGTCTTGTCTGGACGCGGCGTGCTGGTTAATAACAAACTATCTGCTGTCAGGTTCGTTAGTTTTTCTGTGCTTTTCGATCAAAGCTCACTTTGGTACCTGATTGAAATGAATGAACAAACCAATGAATCACGGTCTCATGAAGGTGAGGCTTAGCTCACGGGGAAATTACTCTTGAAAAAAGTTACGGGGAGCTTGTTGTGGAGAGGAGGGAGTACGTACTATAAATCCATGCTTGCTTGCGAGTTTACCCTGATGCATAAGTATTACTCCCTCTGATCCGAAAAATGTGTCGGAGGGAGTAGTAAACTTACCTACAATTTCTATACATCCCCACGACACATATTACGGACCGGAGGGAGTATCTAAATTGAGATCAATGTCATTCTTTTGTCCGCACAACCCCACAGGGGGCGGGTTCCGCTATCAAAATGACAATCGAACCGCGAAAAAAGAGCAATGTGTTTTGTATTGTAATGCAGTTTTCCACATCTCAGCCAGCCCAATCTGCATGTATTTGTCCGGTACTCTAAGGTCATCCACAAAGAGAGAATTAATTGACTCTTAGGCCTCTCCACATCATCTAGTATCGGGGGTAATATAACTAGGACAATAGAGTGTGTATTAAGCTGACTCTACATGTGTTAAAACACCGAAATGGTAGAGAGGAGAAAAGGAGAGGCGGCGACTAGGGTTTTCATCCCCTCCGTCGGCACTGCCGCCCGTCCACCCCGCCTCCGATGGCCTTTCAGGCCTTGGAGGGGCGACGGACTCCAGCCTCTCACCGATGGGAGGGTTCTTGTTTCTTGTTTTAGTTAATCTTTTTGTCTTCATCGGGATGGTGAAGCGGCGCGACATCCCGGTGTCAGAATAAGGCCCTCCCCGCCCTATCCTCACTACGGTGTTGCACCTAGTACCGGTGAAGGGCGCGTGGAGTTGTGTGTCCAGCAGATCTCCTAGGATTCAGTCTGTTTTCGTGTTTGTTGGTGTGTTTACAGGTCTGGTTCTTCCGATTTACAGTTCTCATCTTTGGCGATGGTTGTTGCTCTGGTGCGCTGGTCCTTTGTGACCTTAGCACCGGCGGAGCTTCGGCTGGGCCAACCTGGCCCCCCCAGCAAAAATGAAAGTTCATGATTACACACTAAACATTTGAGAAGTATGGCCGATTATATCTCGGTTTGGCAGCCACGAGCCTGTTTCCATGGGCCTGTAACACGACCAGCGGCCACCCCTTTTTTAGGCAGAGACTAGGCCTCGTCTATGCGGATTCACCTTTTATTGACCCACACGGTTCAAAGTTACTTAGGCTGGCATGTGATTTCTTTATAGGCTATCTCTCTCCAAGCAATAACTTGAAAAAACAAGGTGCATGCAGCAGTAGGCAGCCGAGAGGAGTTTTCTTAGCAAATGCAATGGTTGCCAATAAACAAGCCTAATGATCCGTTTTCACGTACAGATATAATTTAGTGTGCATATTCGGCCCCAAAAAAAATCCACATATGATGTAAAGTTAAAAAATAACCATAAATTTATCTTGAATACACGTAGGTAATGCGCCCCCCCCCCTCCCCCGCGTTTTTTGTTCAAGCTCCTCCACTGGACCTTAGCACGGGCGACTTCCCGTCTGTCCAGAGGCGGAGCTTAGTAGAAGCCAGCAGGGGCCACGGCCCCCCCAACTTTGGACAAATCTGTAAAGAAATTTTTTGGTGGAGGACTTAGATGGGATTTTCTTTAGTACTCCCCCCCCAAACATTCTAAATTTGCCATCCCCCCCCCTCAATTTCTGGCAAGCTCCGCCACTGCGTCTGTCTACTATGACAAGGTTTGCGCGGCTCCGATGAGGTAGGGCGAGAACAGTGGCGCGCCTTCAGCTCTCTCACTAGGTGGTCCAAAAACCTATTTGTAATTTTTATTACTTTTAGGGAAATTTGTACTGCTTTGATGATTATTAATAGATCGGTGGATCTTTTTGCAAAAAAAAAGCTGACTCTACACAAAGTGTTAGCACCAAACATGATGGCGTACAAAGGCAAGTCAGTTCTATTCTCTCCCTTCCACATTAACAATTACTAGCACAATGCCCGTGCTTTGCTACGGAATAAACGATAATTCCATCAATAGGTTTTGTCGTAGGCCTAGCTTGTCGTGGTCGTGTCACACTCCCGAAAAGTTGCAAGCGGTGTGACGTAATTGGGTGCTTGTCTATGCGTGCTTAAAGTAGTCGGTTGGTGCTTAATGACAATCGGTGCTGGTGTCGAAGTAGAAGCTGACTAATAAGCTTATGTCGAGTGTTGGGATGGTCTGGTGGTGCCGTTGGTAGTGCCGGGATGGTTAGTGTTGTCTCGGGTATCCCGTTGTGGTCTGAAGGGCAACGCCTTACTTCCAAGAGGTGGCGAGGGACACTACGAGACGGTCTTAGAAATCATGATATGGCCGAAGGACTCGAGAACGAACAATGACCCCAGCGAGAACTCCGACCGATGGTGCGGCAAGAGCCGCCGGGATACCCACGAGCATAGGGTGGGGGACGTCTCCCGCTCCATATGGGGTCCTATCGGGTACCTACCCGATTTGGAGTGGGTGATGCCCCAGCGAGGCGAGAGGTGGTTTCGACCCTTGGACAACAACACATTTACACCACTTGGACTACGCGTGGCGTGGCGACATGGATGGGGTTGGCGAGGATGCGGCATGGTCGACGGCCAACGAACGGGAAACCGGCCCACCACCGGCCAGCATATAAATAAGCTTCTCGTATATTGCCATGGTTTAGCTCTCACTCCTGCATGTATACGGTAATCAGCTTCTAGCGTCGTGCTCACTTCATCACCAAGATAGGTTGGAACACGTAGGAAAGTAACAGCACATGAGTCGGTTGGGTACGTGTGAGCGGTGTGTTGTTCGTTGCTTTTCCCTGGCTGCTAGCGGGTGGAGATAGGGAGCAAGCGGTGGAGCGCGAATCAGATAGGATATGGAGTACCACGACCTGCGCGACCCGGACCTAGTTAGCGAGGACGCAGTGCCGCTCCCGCCCCGTCCGCTAGCCGCTGAAGGTAGAGGATGGAGTCATGGAGCTGTTCTTTTTTTCAGCCTCCGCTAGCCACCGAAGGTAGAGGATGGACTGACGCATCAGTTTTTTTTTCATCTATAGTCGATTGCTTTTGGTTTTTTACCGAGTGCTTTATATCGTTAGTTCATCACATTATACTCGCGTGCGCCTCAATGGATATTTACTGGGCCGGCCCACACCAAACGACCATAATCGATCGGGCAAAGTCACGCTAGCGATGGATACTTGCTTAATTTTTGTGGATAATCCCTTAATAGTAGTACTAAAAATTGGATGGATAATTGAGTTAGTTGAGGTGGATATTGTTTGTTAGTGCATGCATGTAGTGTGTTAGTTAGTTGGGTGTGTACACAATTAGAGAGAAGTGGAGTGGATATTGTTTGTTAGTGCATGCATGCATGTTAGTTAGTTATTGTGTGTATAGGACGAGAGAGAAGTGGAGTGGCATTTGTCCCGTAATTTTTTAGATGTGTGACACCGCCTCACCGCCACTGTAACCTTAATAGTAAAGATCCACGTTGCAGGATGAAGAGTCAGCTAATGTCACACCTCTGTAGATGCCCCAATCTCGCGGCACATATTTGTTACCAAAATATGAAACTTATGCGGTTGTGGCCATAAAGTATTTAACAATCATCGTGTGGGAGATAGCATGCTAGTCTCAGCATCGTCGTGTCAACCTTAGATTGTTGGCAACCATCGTATGGGGTGTCACAAACTATCAACTAGGCTTTTCACAAAGAGGATTAATTGGAAAGGGCTCCTGTGGTTTCAGTAATGGTAGTCGAACCTGGATTTATTTTCGCACTTACTTTTCTTACAGGAATTGATATTTAAATAAGTAAATTAACCATGTCATTCTGAATTGTGAACTTGATTCTCTTGTGGGGCAGTTCTTTTCTTTTTCCTTCTCGAACATGCACCCGACCAACAAGGAAAAAGAATGAAAGAACCCAAAACAAGTAGCAAAGCTATGAGAAAGCTAGATAAAAACCAGAAAACAAAGAAACCCCATACAGTACAGCTACCCTGCTGATCATGGGAGCTGGCTAGGTGGTACAGAATGGGGCACTTGTTTATGCTTTGTTTGCAAATTATTATGTTGCAACCATGTGATGAATTAGCTATTTGTACCTAACTGCCTCTGTTGTGACTGGTGAGGGTTGGGGAATTGAGCATTACGAGGGTACAATACTGCTCATGAGAAGAACTATTTTCTGAAACAGAAGGACGAGACATCCTACTTTGCCAGTTTGTCTTGCATCTGATGTTTAATGTGTTTACTTCCAGTTGGAGGACGTCAAGATGATTTCTGGGAAGCACTATGAAGCCCTGAATCATCGGATCTCGGCATTGGAAAACAGAACAAAATCAGGAGATAATAAAGACACGTCAGATTGATTGTGCACATTGGGTGTGTATGATGGTTAATCAATCTGACATTGTGTTCATGGTTGCTGCATGCGTACAACTGCAGCATTTAAGCTGTACCATTTGTTGTTCAACTTGTTATGAGTCATTGATGTCATCTCTCATGGCTTTGTGAGATGGACAGAGATCAATAAAAAAACATTCTTGTCGTTAATGGCCCGGCTTTCTCGTTATTATGTTTGTGATCTGGCTTCCATTAATGTCTTCTCATTTGATATAGCAAGGTTGCACACAGTTATTAATATGTGCATTATTTTTTAGCATTTCGTCAGTTTTCCTGTGGATTTTTATTCAAACATCAGTGAGTAGTGAATCACATATCATGTTCTGTCGTGATGCCATGAGCTTGTGCAAATGATTATTTGGTCTGACAGGTGAGCTTGATATCTTTCAAGTATTCGACTACTGGTTCTAGGCCATAAGGAGTTCATGTCTTATTTTTTCTTACAAATTATTTAAACCTGTCTTGCTATCCAGTTTTTCAGTAGGAGATATGGTTTCTAAAGGCATGGCAGGATGCTGGCCTGCTAAATGGGCATTGGCAGATCATTTTGGAGGACAAAACGGTGGCTTTCCTGGCCTCTTTGGAGTCCAACATCTTCAAGGCTTGGTGCCTTTTCTCACACTATGGACTACCATGGCAAACATTTCTCAGCCTGTGCAATGCTGCCCGAAGTGCGTACTTAGGCTTCTTTTACCTTAACAGCTTTGCATAGCGGTTGGCTTAGAGCATCTTCAGCAGCCGCCGGATACGGAGCCCGCGCGGGAAAAACCGCAATTTTACCGCGCTGCTGGCTAGTTGGCGCGCTCCAGCAATCGCACGAAATTAGCACGCGGGAAAAAAAATGGCCAGCGCGCGTGCAGACGTGCGGTTCGGCGCGGCCTATATAGGGTGGGTCGCGTCCGGTGCGTTGGACAGCCACGTGTCGCGCAACCGCTCAGAAATCCCTCCCGCGCTCGCCACGAATCCATTTATTCCCCTGCCACCGCTTCTCTCCATGCGCACCGCCGCCTCCGCGATGCCGCCTCGCATCCGCAACCTCATCGGCTACAGCGGCGTCCGCGCCAGGCCCAACGGGAGCTTCTAGGCTGAGATCCGCTATGGCGACGAGCGGATTTCGCTCGGTACCTTCGGTACCGCGCACGAGGCGTGGCGCGCCTACGACGCGGCGGCGTGGCAGCTCGGGCGCCCGCGAGCGCAGATGAATTTCGGCGATGCCCGCAACGCGCAGCAAGCGCAGGAGCTGGTGCCGCCGCCGTGTTTGGACACTCTGGAGGACCGTCGCGCGAACCGCCAGACATAGCCGCGGCTCCTCATCGCTGAGAGAGACGCGCGGGTTGTCGCGGAGTGGCGGGCGAGCCACCCGGCAGAAACCGCCGCCGAAGAAGAATTCTGGGCGACGAGGGCGGCCGAGCGGGCCGAGAGGAGGGCGGAGCGGAGGGCCGCGGCTGATGCGTAGCTCTACGGCGTCACCACCTTGGACGACAACGACCCCCGGTGGGATGACTTGTGGACCAAGAGCGACGACGACAAGTCCTCGAGCGAGGAAGACGACGAATTTTAGTTGATTTTTAGCTAAATTTTAGTTGTATGCATTATTAAGTTTGAATGAAATGTAAAATTAGAACCTCTACAATGCGCGCTGCAATTTGGCGTGTCTGCTGAACCTCTGCAATGCGTGCGCCCTATGTTTTCGCGCGATTGAAAAACCGTTCGGCCGCGGGGCGCTACAAAAGTGCTAATTCGGCGCCGGAAATACGATTCAGCGCGCGGGCGTTTCCGGCGCATGTTGGATTATCCAAGGAGAGTTTTCGGTGTAACACTAGTTATCATACACCCACCATAAATTTGTGTTGCTCATTGAGAAGATCGGGCCACCCCATATCATCTTGGTATCAGAGTATCTCCACCGGGCACTCCCAATAGAGCATCCGACAACTGTGCCAGACAAGTGCTATCGGGAGCGCCGACACATGTTGCGAGCGCCGGCACATGTTGCTGGCCTATTGGAAGCGGCTGCCCACACTGGGCGCTCCAAATAAATGCTCACAAAACAAGCAACGATCAAATTTGGGAGCGGCTGCACACACCGGCATCCCGCCATGAGGAAAATCTCCCCCCCCGGTACTTCCCTTTTATGGAAACTCCCCCAAAACTCTTCTGGAACCATTTGACCCCTTTAGATAAAACATCGATATTATCTAACAATGTCAGAAATATATTTCCGGCACCCTGGGACATGTCATGCCCCCCTGCATTTGCTCTGTAAGCGTGCAACCTCAATTTATCTCTTAGAACAACTCCGGCATAAATTCCGGCAGTAATAAAAATTGTTTCTATTACTCTCAGACATCCAATGCCCTCAATATAAATTATCTCCGATATATAAAATATATCTATCACGCAGAAACATCGTTTCAATGAAAATCCTAGTTGATCCGGACCTACCGATATACACAAAAAACAGCCCAAACTTAAGTGTGTTTCCCCTACAGCTTCGATAGTGTGTGGACATGAAACTGGAAACTCTTTCCTTTTCAATAATCAATACGGGGCCATGGACGCCCATATTGACTCCCGCATACTATACGAATAAACTGTTGAACATGTTGGTCATTATACAATTTTCCCATTACTCACGATATCGAACTTATCCGAGACTTATGGGTTCTGGTATTGCCATGAAACAATCTCTGGTACACTTATACCTTTGTATTGTATCGTTAACTGGTAAGTTCCCTTTTACTCGTTACTGCATTACGATATCCCACATGATGTATCATCATCATGCATTGTTTGCAGAACTCATGGATATCAAGAATACCGAGTGGGCCCAGGCATGCATCTCTTTTTTTTTACAGAGGAGTAATTCCCATCTCAGAACATCGAGGTAATATACTCCTTTATAATTACCTAGTGACTACCTTTACGTTCACCCAGTTTACGGTGTGACTCTTGATAGTACCAAAGTAAAACATCCAGAATATATTATCATGATAACCTCATGGTTAAAGGATGCATTGTAATATAACCGTAGCGTGATATGATTCTAAGGACAAATATGTCTTAGTGGAATTTCTTATCATATCAATCTACTTAGGGAATACCCGGCCATATTGTTTCCTTACAATAATATGCTATTCATTGATGCTGACATAAACAATGTTCATGACCAGGAAAACATAGTCATCAAGCATCCAATGAATTAGTCGTAAAAGGCAAGACTAGGGTTTATTTTTTTTGTTCATGTTACTACAGTTAGCGTGCGTTTTCCTTTGTATCTCATATCCAGGAACCACGTCAGTTATAGCATAGTAATATGAATCATAATTGCGAAACAGATGTATAAATATTATTTCCTTTTGGGCATACATCCAACAGTAGAGTAGATCCGATTGGGGACCCACTAAACGGCACATTGGTGCTCTCTTGGCTTACACCAGCGCCGCCGCTAAGAGTAATCGTGGCGTCCTCGACAATGACGTCCACCTTCCCAAGGGCTGCATTAGTGCGACGCTCTTTTCTGTTAGCCATGATCATCGGCCGTCGATCAAGATCCACCGCCCACTTCGCATTATCCATGGTGGATGGCCGCACATAGGATTTGCAAGGAGGACAGTTGCCACAAGCAGCAACACAACCACGCTTGCCCGGGCGACATCGGGGAAGGCGGCAGCGGGCGAACGTCGACCGAACATAGAAGGTGGGAGGCGGGTGGGTGGGAATAGGGTGGACAGTGGAGGCAGCGGGCGAGAGAATGGAGAAGGGCGGGCGAGCGAGAGGAGAAAATGAAATACTTGCCGCTGATTTGGTCTCTATCGATGATAGGACGAGCCCATCAGTCAGAATCCGACGTGGCGGAAGTTCTCGCGGTTAGCCTCCCTATGGACCGTGATCGAAACGGGGTTTTCGAACGCGGTATTGAGCCCGTCTGCTGGGAGTGAATTCATGGCAACGCGTACAATAACCCTATTGGTAGCACTATTGGATGTGCCGGTGTAGATACTCTTATCATTGCATAATTGAGCCGTGAACTGTGCTATACTAATAACGGTTTCCCCTCCAATGTCCGTATCACGCAATCCGTGGGCCTCCAATGGGCTCAAAGAATCAACATGAAAAGCGACAGATTGATACATCAGACTAGAGTCGGATGTTGAACTCGTCGTATGCATATAAATTTCATTTCGTTGAGCCATTTCATATACTAAAGTCAAAACATACCGGAATCATCAATGGCATCACTCAAACCAACAATATGAAGCTTTGGTACTTGTACTGTTGGTTGCTTCTAGTGGTGTTATTTTATTCATGTCCCTATAACCAGCTTTTATCCTCGTTTGTTGCCAATATTTTATTTCCTCAAATATGTGAAATAAAAACAAACATAAGGAAATAATCCACCTCTAGCATTAAAATTATAAGAAACGTGGCAGAATCAATGATTCTAAATTTTGATAAATACTGGACCGACATAAATACTGGACCGACATACAAGGTCTGATGGGAATTGCTACACTCTTAGATCCTAGATACAAAGTTGCACCCATGGGATGCTGACAACTCCGCTGGCTTATGAACGATCTATCAGAGTTAATCTCAGATATCGGATATGAGTTGGTTTGAACACTTGTAACAGAAATGTTATAGTGGGTAAAATTATCAGTACTCTCGTGGAAATCCTGCACTTAAGCAGGTTGGACACTCCTCTTACTCTTGAGCAATCAAAATATCTGAGGGAAACCTCTAATACCCAAATCATGAGTGTATTTAGTTGTGAAAATTTGTTGCAGCCCGATTTTGCGTTCATACACTTGATCAAACATATACAATTCTTTTGGCATGGTCTCCTTACTATTAAGCTAATATTCTTAAAAATCAACGAAAATAAAATGTGCATTATAAGGCCAATTACTTTATGTCAGTGGGAGTCGATGAACTACTCTCAAGTTATGCTTATTTGAACATTGCTCTCACACTCTTATTATGATAAATTTAATCCTTCTAAATGTCCCTTGGCAGGCTTATGTTTTCTACAAGAAGTAGAATAATTGTTGCTTTACCAAATGTCCATGTTAATATGATCTTTATTTTATTTGTCTTGGCTTAACCGAAACCGCTATGATACTTTGTTGTTACACTATTTATATTAAGATTTCATCTGAAGGAAGTGTGAGCCACCAGACAACCAATTGTAAGCGAACTAAACTTCTCGTCATTTTGGTTTAAACATCGAGTTCCTTATGATATTTTTACTTCCTCGAGACGATCAAGGTTTAACCTTGGGGATGTTGATGCGTCCTAAAATAACACATTTTTATCTATGTTTAAACCATATCTTTATCATGAAAATGATAGACATATTACTCTAGACCTACCACTAATCACTAATGTGCAATTTATTTGCAAATCTCCATGTCATTATTTTTATTGCAGATATTGGACAGGAAATCAAGGGAAATCAGAGCTAAAAGGAAGGAAAAGATAAAGATCGGAAAATCAATTAATTCTGCCCTTGCAGGATACTTAACGATCACAGTACGGTCAGTGGCGATCGTACTGCTCACCGTACCGCTGTCAGAAAGCACCGTCGGTCAAACCGACTAAAAGTCTCAATAGGACCCAGAGCCAATTCGTGGAGGAAGTCGCCCAAAAACCCTAATCCATTCGCTGGAGCCCCATATAAGGAGAAGAAACATCCCCTAGAAGAGAGACGCATCATTTTTTCCTCTCCACCGCCATCACCGCCGTCCTCTCCACCAAGACCACAAAGTGTTGCCGCATCTTCACCGCAACTCCACTACATCATATCCACCACGTAGTCATAGCCATACTTCTACTTTGTAATCTAGATCCCATCACGATTGGCAACATTGTAAGAACTCAATCTATTCAATTCAAGTACTATTTTCGTTGCAATGTTTTCTATTGTTAATATGATCGGATATAATACTACAATCTGGTAATTCGGATCAAAGGTATCAAAGAGACATCGCTCTCGCAAGATTTTTTGTGTACCAGCAGGGACTACGTGACTATCATATCCGGTGAATCCTCGTCAGGTCCTTCGTCGAAGGAGACCTCGTGTTGCGTCTAAAGCAGAAGAGTCATCACAAGCTTTTCCCCCCTTGAGAAGGACCCTGCATCGTACATAAGTTATTAGAGGTGTTGCATATCGCCTGAAGGACCCGGAGACCGGCGTCATCTACTCAAACCCCTGGAATATTCCCCGGTTGCGCAAGTTTTACCCTTAGGATATCTCCTTTTCATGCAATAAGGCTATTCAGCCATGAGTGTAAAACTATTGTACAAAACATGGCTTCTCAGCCATCAGCATACTGAACCTTCGTTTCCTCTACAATGATTGCTTTTTTTTTTACCTTTTTTACATGCTAAAGGCTGCACCCTAAACACTCGAGGCCTACGCCACACTAGCATAATAAACAAAAGTTTATTCAAACACACATACACCCCAACAGGGTCAAAATATCAAAGAACTCTACAAGTTACTCTCCCGAGTAATACACAGCCAAAACATACAAAGCAATTACATACATTGCAGCAAAAATACTCGACTACTGGCGACTCGCGCCCTCATGAAGCAGTCGATCTGTCTCAGCTTCAGTCAGCGCAACTATACGCACAACTGAACTTCTAACAACATCATAGTGTGGGCTAAAATCTACCGAGCCACCTTCAGAAGGCGGCAACCGGGCGATGCGTTGAAGTTCAAGGACATATGCCAATCTCGAACAAATGCCAGAGCAACTTGGGCACCACCAATCAATTGTTGGCTTATGCACTCCTTGGCATCCTCGGCTCAGTGAAATCTTCTCAACAAAGCACCTTTACTCTCTGGCTGCGCATCCAACGGGTACATGGTCCTGTAAACGGAAGACAAAGCCTCGCGTCAGGAGTTGACAAAATCTCGAACCTGTCGAAAACGAGCCTGCAAGGAAGCCAGCACAAAGCCCCTACTTCTATCAGACCAAAAATTGCAGGCGTGGAGATCAGAACTCCCAGATCCAGAAATGAGCCGATTGTTCACCCACTGCCTCTCCGCGTTCGAATCAGCCTCGATACCTGCAACAAAAAACAACTCTTCACAAGAGCTCACAAAGGAACAAAAGAAAATCAACTCGGGGGCTCTTGGCCTAGTTACAAAGCAGGTCCCTACGGTGCTCGCCAATCCCCCCGATGAGGAATTGCTCACGCTCACTCGCAAGTTTTTGCTTGGACTTTGCAATGTCAGCGACACCCTGCAAAGCCTTCATCTTTTGCTTAGCATCAGCAAGCCGAAAGAGCAAGGCACAAGCTTTACTCGCATCAACCTCGCTCACTTTTCCTTGGGTAGGGACAATCACGGGTGAAGGATTACCAGAAGAACCGGGCTCAGTTGCGGAAACCTGAAAAAAGGCAAACACACACCCTCTAAGTCAAGAGACTTGAGCACTCGATGGCATTTATCAGAAAACCTCGACTCATGCTCGGGGGCTCCTCCCATCGGGAGCGCAAACGGTAATACGGGATATAAACTCATGCAGATAGAAGAATATTAACATTCTAGAGTCGTGGAAATTATGAAGCCAAACGGCAAATTCATTACAAGATTTCAAACATATAAACGCTCCTTATCCAGAGCAATGGACTTTCCAGACACGGTCTCGCTAGTAGAAGGTTTCTCATTGGTGGCAAGGAGCTTGTTAACTAGATCAGATAGAATCTGAGCCAACTTTTCAGCACGAGCAGCAAAAGGTTTCAGAGCTACGTTTTTGCTATCGGGTCTCCTGGGAACATCCGAGTACGCCTGCTCGTAGTCGCCATCAATGCCACTCGCGAGGGCAAACTGAACTGCAGCCTTCGCCCCACACTCCGTCTGGCCGAGGGCGTACTCGCAAAGGGGATTCTCCTCATCCACAAAGGCCTTCACGAGCCCTGGCGCAGTCGTGGGCAAATGTGATCAGGAAATATCCTCTTGAAAAGAGGACTCGACACATTTGCGACTCCTTCGATGATGTCCTTGTCTTTCGCGCTATGTTCGTGAAGTTGGGCGACTGTGTCCATCCGAGCATCGAGTCGTACCTGGCAGAGAATAGCCAAATGAACTCCAAGCGAGCCTGCGAGAAAAAGGAGGTAAGTGTTTCAAAACAACCACCCGTGATACGGAACTTCTAAAGATAAGATTTTTCGGCTAGCCCACTCGATAGAGCCTCAACAAGAGAAAGAAGTAGGCTAGTAAGTTCTTCATCATAACCTTGGCCTTCCTTCTCCATTCAAGCCAACCTCGTCTTGCGCAAGCTTATCGGAAGATTCCTTCTTGAAGGACTCCAGCTCCAGCTCTAGGTCTTTGACTCAACGAAAATCATCTTCCCTTTACATATTGGCTTGGGCAGCTTCGCCTAAGAAACCAGGACATGGTTGATCAAAGGAAGCAAGAAAGGATAGAAGTACGCCACTGGCGAGCTACCAAAGTTACCTTTTGAAGTCTTGAGTTCATGGAGGAGTTGATCGCATTCCTGGCGGATCCTGTTGCAATCAGCTTTAGCAACCACGAGTCGACGCCCGTATTCTGCCAGAGTATCGAAGATATCCTACAAGCAAGCAAACAAGACCAAATTAACAGAAGAACTTTGAGTCTATGCCTGATGATAAATAATCACACGTAGACTCAGTGGCTACTCCCATCGGGAGCACTGTTGTGCACCCGATAATAAAACTGGAAGAAAAATGACATCCGAAGAAGTACTCGAAGCACGATTTACCTTGGCACCAGGAGTAGACAACAGGTCGTGCGAACTGCCAGAGGTTTCTACACTCGCTCGCGGGTCTGGTGTCTCGGCTGCTTTCGACTTCTTGCCCTCGGGAACGGGCGATTCCTTGCTTGGACTTGCTACTTTTCTCTCAGGGCTAGGAGCCTATTCAATCCCTATGTCGCCCTCCTTCGGCTTAGAAGATTGAGCTGAAGGAGTAAACAAGTCCTCCGTGACCACCATGTAGCTAGTGGAAAAAGGAAACTCGTGAACACAAGGCATGAAACTTTGGAGAATCAGCAAAACAAGAACAAAGCAGAACCCTTACTCATCATCATCATTGAAGTCGTCCAAGTTCTGTGGGTCTTCTGACGCGACTTCTTCTTGGACAAAGGGGGGAGTGAACTCAAAGGGGCCACAATATGCACAGCCTTTGGGTCCAAACCCTCGGGCACCTTTTGACTTGAAAAAATATCCTTTGAAGTCACCTCGTCTCCTAGGTCTTCGCTCCAGCCATGCTTGCGATGAACCCTGGAAAATCTTGGCTCCGTCTCCTCCTCCTCTTCTTCGATTTCTTCCTCATTGCTCGAGTTCGCATATGCAAAGCCCAGCTAGGGGCGAAGACAGGGTCGAGATTGCTACCCAAAAGATCGGAAGAAGCACCCTCCCCAGAGAGAGGGGGATAATAAGTGCCAACATCCTAGTTCTGCAGAGAAGAAAATATAGTGATTAATATGACTCGCAAAAGATTGGCAAAAAATAAAGAGCTACTCGAAGATTACCTCACTCGTGGGGAAGCCAGCCTCGAAGGGCCTCGCGGGTAGCACCGGTGTATGCTGCTCCTTAAGATTGGTGATGTTATGGATCCGAATCTCAAACTTGGCGTTCAAAAGTTCATCCGCACGAGTCTAGCAGGGATCAGAAGGATCTGAATACTCCCACATGGGGCGGATACGGTCCTGAAGCGGCGGATGCAGCGCTAGATGAACAGGATCTCCAAATGCACGCCCGTAATCCAGGGACATCTCTCTTTCTTGTGAACACTCGCAATCTGCTCCATCAGGTGACCTGTCCCCTCGACTTCTTCATCTATTAGGCCATGGCGCCAAGAATTCTTCTAGGTCAGAACGACGTGAGGATTGAACCCTGGGATGCCCTTCGGGTTCGTGTCCTGGACGTAGAGCCACCTTCTCTGCCAATTCTAAACGGAATCGACGAACTTCATATCGAAGTAGTTGATGTCGCTCCGAACTTGTATTCCGAATGCCCCTATGGTGCAAGGCTTCTCTCTGTGCATCTTCACAGATAAGATGCGCTTCCATAGTTCGTAGTGAGGGCGAATGCCGAGAAAGCACTCACAAAGGACGATGAAGCACGCGATGTAATGCACCGAGTTTGGGGGAGGTCGTGCAGTTGGATCACGTACATGTACATAGCACATAGAAAAGGGTGGAGGGGAAAGTAAAGCCCCTGAAGCACATGCTCAGAAAAGAATACCCTCTCATTACCTCGAGGGCGGGGGATGTCTTCATCCTTCCCGGTCATGCGCACCCGGTAGGAGTCCACTGAAGGGAGTTGTCCGTCCTTCTGCATGGTCGTAATGGCCTTGGAGGAGAGGTTGGACGACCGCCATTCGCCCCATTTCTTCTTCAGCGCCGACAAACTCGAGCCCCCGCCTTTCGATCCTGCAGTCGCATGATTCTCTTTCCCAGAACCGTCCATGGAACTTTTTGTGGAAGGAGGAATGGAGGCGATGCACGGGGATGAAGAAGAAGATTGTGAAACAGGAAGGAAACACACCCCTCACGGTCACATTTATACGGCGGCTGGATTCGCCCGGACCGTCGATTTCCTCCGATGAAGCAACATGACAACCATCCAATCCACCATGTGGCTCCAAAAGACGAAAGGGCCACACACCGTTACTACAACGCGATAATAAAGGCACCCACGCGCCATTAACTGTGCCACTACTCTTTTTTTTTCGTCGCACGTCGGTCACGTTCCAGTCAAAAGCTAACCAGGAGAGCCCACCACGTCATGTCTAGTCTTTGACACCTCTCGTCATGTCCCATCGGGAGCAGAGTGAGTGCGCCGTGACATCACGTAAAAATTAGCCAACAGGTTTATTTTCTTACGAGTATTAAAAAAAAGGCACCCGCCACAATTACCGCCGAAAAACACCGCGACTCTGATCCTCAACGCAGTCCAAAACATATGGAATTCCCGGGTCGTACAACCACAAAGGCACACTTGGATACCATGTTTACAAAACATGAAGGTAAGACCCAAGGATCTGTTCTCTAGGTCCAGGAATTGTACTCTTGCTACATTTTCTAGCATTTTCCGTACTTTTAGTAATCCCGGCGGACGCGCTAGGTACTTGCTTAAGGTTAAACTCGACTTCGCTAAGTCCTCCATGGCGCGAGTCAAAATAGTCAACCATCCCAGATTCGAGAAAGGGGACTCGAGTTTGAGAAGCGTGATGTGTTTCTCCGCGCAATTAATTGGTCCCAATCCAGCGAGCGTACCAAGCAGTTGTACCATATCCCTTAACAAGGTGCTAAAATCGCACATCTTCTGACTCAATGCACGGGTCCTCATGCTTGGATTCCTACATCCTTGGCTCTGTGAACTTTCGAGTCATGAGCTCTCAAACATCGAATATCATCGACTCACAAAAATTCATCGAGTCCTCTGGGTTTCTTAGTCTCTACCTGACTCCCCAGAGCCGAATAGACACTCGGGGGCTGCTGACGCAGGGATACTCTCTGAGTCCTCTCCATGGGCCTACCGGCTGTATGAGGTGCTACCACTAAGCTTCTAAAAGGCCCAGCTATGGCCCATGAAAGCCTTAGGCGTGCCACACAAGGCCAGGAAAACAACCGACTTACTCGTGTCTTGTAACCTACCCGGACACAGTACCGAGACCCAGCCTCCTATATAAGGCTGGGAGGACCCCCAGGTAGGGCATCCCACCCACCATAGAACCTTGAGCTGTGTGAGATCCAATCTGTGCCGCAGCCATTGTCGCACCCATTGTAATCATAATCGATACAATCCAGAATAGCAGGAGTAAGGGTTTTACCTCTATGAGGGCCCCAAACCTGGTAAACTGTGTCTCCTTGTTAGTCGTCGACATCACCAGTTTCCATATGTATCCTTTATCTACAAACCCTAGTATGTAACGGGAGAGATATGTCGATACAGGGTGCCGACACCTGGAACTCCCTTGTGGCCCTGGGCCCCACCTCCAGCTCTCCTTTGGCGTACTTACCCCCTTGACCTAAATACATTGGGAGCCACTTCATAAAATTTTGCCACCGCCTCTTCGCGACAAAAATGAGGCAGAGAAGAAAAGACCTTCCTGGCGAGGAAATTCTGCTGGGGAAAATTCCCTCCGAGAGGGGGAAATCGTCACTGTCATCATCGTCATCACCTCGGGTATCATCAGGATCATCATCAACATCATCACCACCATCAGCACCATCTGAAAGCGCATGGTGCCCCCATATGTGGTTTTGGTAATTAATGACAATCCTTATGGACTAATGTTTTCATTGAGATATTCTTATAGATCTTGTCCATAGGAAAGTTTGGAGTTCATGTGTTGGACTCTAGAAGCTTTCATGATGACCATTGTTACATTCAAGGTTTTATATGAAGAAAGGTCATGGTTTGAGTTGAGCTTATTGTATGTGTCTTGAAGAAAATGATTAGATGGCCTTTCATGATTATCTTCAAGACATCATCATATGAAGTATGAAGAAAAGATACAAGGTTGATAAAGTTTGTGATCAACACACGAAGCTACAAGATGTACCAAGTGGGATTGTGTATCTCGTGGTATGGTAAGCATTTGAACATATAGCTTTGTGAACTAACCCATGATATGTGTGTGTGGCATATCTATGTGTGGTTAGGTATCTTTCCATGGGCATGCATCAAAAGAAAGATTTCCTAGCCCATGGTCTATGTTGTTGTCCAGCGGTGTTCTTCATCAAGCTTGACGTGGAAGCTCAAGTGAGGCATCTCGAAGAAATCCTATGATTGATGCTTGCCACCCTTTTGGATATTGTGGCCTTGTGAAGATTTGCCGAGAAGGGTCTCTCCCATAATGGTGTATGGGGGAGCTAGTCTATCCCATAATGGTGTATGGGGGAGCAACTTGCAAGTCCTCATTAAGTGAAGAATGTGCTAGCAAGTATGATCAAGAAAGAGGATCCAACTTGAGAGAGTCAAGATCTTCATCATCTAGCTCAAGTGGAATTCTCAAAGCAAAGGTATGATCTTGATAGGTTTTCTATTTTATCGGTCTCGTGTCATTCGGGAGACTGGGTTACAGGATAGATGGTCATACTATCAAGAGGGGATCTCAAGTGAGTAACTTGATCAATTTGTTGTGGAGATCTCAAACCTTTGCATACTTGGCATATCATCTTTCTTGGTTCTTATTTGGCTTTTGTCTCCTTGGGTTTTTAGTGCTTGTTGTGATGTTCATGACAAGCCTTGGTTTCTCGAAAACGGATTTCGTGAGAAAAACTTGTTGCGTTTTTGGTGGTGAAAATATTCCGTTTGTCTTTGTGAATGTTCCCACACCTTCCATGTGTGGTAACTTCTCCATACTCCTTTTTGTTATCTTTCCAACGCAATTGGATTTACCTCATTCGGAGTTCATTTGCAAAAGTTATGAGGTTTCTAGTTCAGCCTCAGTGAGTTATTAGCCGGAAATTTCCAACCGGAAATTTTGGTCCTATCCAGAATATCCGGTTCTGATGAAGAGCTCGTTTTTTGGCTAAGGACTAGAGGTTTTCGGCACATAAGTCAATCGGATTATTCCATACCAACCGAATATCCGGTTCTGGAGCCTGTTCGGGACAGAAGCGAGCCGGATATTTCAAACCGGATCATTCACTCCAATCGGATATTCCGGTAGAAGTCAACAAAGTCAAAATCCAGATCTGAGGAAAAACAAGCAACCGGAATATCTGGTTCAAGTTTGAACCGGAAATTCCGGTCCCATTTTCAGCACTCAAAAGGCTAGTTTTTGAGGGACCTATTTAAGGGGGTCTTCTTCCCCATTGGTCCCTGAGCTTCCTAAGCACGTTTTTTCCTCTCTCCCCACCATTGTTGACCTTGGAAAGCTTGCCCCTCTCCCAATGCCTCCTATGATTCTTGCATATCTTTGAGGGAGAAGTTAGAGGAGATCTAGATCTACATTTCCACCAATCCATCTTCCTTCTTAGTGAGGGAAACCTAGTAGATCTTGATCTTGGAGTTCTTGGTTTTTATCCTCCATTGTTCTTCCTATCTTATTCCCCCATAAGCATTTGTTGCTTTGTTGGAATTTGAGAGTGAAGGATTTGAGCACCTGTGCTCTTGCCATTTGCATCGGTTTGCTCTCTCCACGAGGATTCGTGGAAGTTGAAAGTTTGTGAGCTTGTTACTCTTGGGTCTTGGACCCTAGACGACTTGTGGTGTTCTTGGGAGCCTCCAATTGAGTTGTGGATGTGTGCCCCAAGATTGTGGTGACATCGAGAGCCTCCAATTAAGTTGTGGATGCGTACCTCGATCGATGATTGCCAATAGTGGAAGGTGAACTAGGCCTTTGTGGCGAGGTTCATCGGAGAATAGGGTGAGGCCTTTGTGGCATTGAGTAGGCATCTTGTGGCGAGCTCACACCCCTCCAACGAGACGTACTCCCCTTGTGGGAGGAACTCGAGAATACATCATCGTCTCCGCGTGCCTCTGTTATTTCTATACCCGAGCTTTTTACTTATGCAATTTACATTGTTATAGCCTTCGTGCTTGAAGTTATATATTTTGCTATCACTTTGTTACTTATCTTTCTAAGCATAAGTTGTTGGTGCACCTAGTTGACCCTAGAATATTTATGTTGTGTGCTTGTTAATTTAAACACGTAGTTTATTTCCGCATTTAGCAAGCCTTAGCCGGAAAAAATTAATCGCCTATTCACCCCCTCTCTAGGCGACATCGTTGTCCGTTCACCATCACCATCATCATCCCATCTCATCTCATTGTGAAAATTAGGGTTATATCATCTTCTATTTCGTTAGATCTCTCTACTGGTGTTGATTACCCATTCGTAGTTAATGCTTATGAGAATTATCGGTGTCTACTCTTTATGACAGATTGTTATTCATCATTTTATCACCTCTGATCATGATCCATATGATGTGTTATGTTTAGTTCATTTAGTTCTTGAGGACATGGGAGAAGTCTCGTTATTAGTAATCATGATTCGTTGAGTAATATTTACCGGTAAGTTATGTTCTTATTTTTCTAGTGGTGTTATGTGAATGTAGACTACATAGCACTTCAACTTTATGGGCCTAGAGGAATGCATTGTGTATTGGATTTCTTATGGAAGGTTGATGGAGTGACAGAAACCCGAACCCCAGTTCGCAAAACTTTACATAAGGGAGTAGATACCAGGATTTTATTGCTACGGTTAGATTCCTTTCTAAATTACTATCTTGTAGTTGCGGACGCTTGCAATTAGTGTAATCGTAAGTGTGCATTTGTGTTGGATGGGATGGTGATGACTCCCAAGTGCAGGAGATCAATTGTAGTACCTTTCGATAAGTATTTGAGTGTCGAACCCACGAGGAGCTGAAGGTAAGCTATCTACTCTCTAAAGCCCTATAACCCTCTTATATGGCTGTTTATGCAAAGCAATAAGTTTGACTAAAAGGAACTAACTAATTAAAAGCAAGTGACGTGGAGTGTGGTTTGTCTAGTAACTAGTGAAGCAAGTTTAAAATGCAAGTAATCCTAAAGCAAGTTTCTAAAGCAAGTTTCTAAGCAAGTTTCACAAGTAGCAAGCAGCAAATATCTCAAGTATCTCAAGGGAGCAAGTGTTCTAGCAATAGGTGTTTCGTTCGTGTGGTTGTCACAATTAGTGAAACACATGTTTTAGTCTTAGTTGTTTCTTCTAGGAAGGAGCCATGAATAGGTATAGTCAAGTAAATGATCTACAACCCCTTATGATGGATCATGTGGCCAAGTAAATGACTGCACAAGATTGATTAAGACATAAAGTCCCACCGAGCCTTACATTCTAAGGTCCCCTATATATATATCCCCCAATAACTTAACTTTGTGGCTCGGTCTCAGGTTACTGTCACTCCCAAGTCACCACCACTCCATTATGCTACCGGTGATCACCTTACATGCATTCCCCAACATATGCGTGCACTCATATATTGTACATAAAGACAATCATAGAAGATAACAAACTTGTATGCAACCAATCAACGAACTATTTCACCATTGCCAAGAACAATTCACTACTCAAACATAGACGGGGAGACACAATACATCAAGGGAATATAGTATTGCATCATACATCGTGTTTGCCAAGAGATTACAGTGGAGAGATGGAGCTGATCTTGCTGTAGATGTTGATGATGAACACGCCGGAGGGGGGTGGAGCCCTCCGGGGGTGACCCCGGCGGCGTTTCCCCCCTCCGATCTTCTCCGGCGGCAGCCTTCTGTCTCTCTGTTTCGTGGTTTCTCTCGGTGCCGCCTCCCTCTCGAAAAGGCCAGGGGACCCTTTATATAGTCGTTTTTAGGTCACGATACACTCGGGAGAAGAAAGATCGACGGTATCGGAGCCACGGGGGAAAAAAGGAGGCCCCACACGCGGCCAAGGAATCTGGCCGCGTGGAGGGTCCTCTTTTTCACCTGGTTGTCCTTTTGGCCCTCTACTTTGGCCCATGGTCTTCGTCTCAAAAATTCTGAACCGTGCTCTTTGGCCTTGCCCTTTTTGGAGTCCAGAAGCTCCCGGAAAGTCTGAAACACTAAAAAGTACGTTTTCTGAAAAAACAGGGTTAGAACCAAAAGAAGGGGGATTGTTTAGAAAATCCCCCAAATCATTATAAAACATGAATATAAGTTGCTAATATGTAGGAAAAACAAGTAATAACATGCAAAGTTCATGTATGCATTTTACATGCATCAACATCCCCAAGCTTAACCCATGCTCGTCCTCGAGTATGAAGGTGATAAAACTAACATGGACTTTGCATATTGAAACAATCATGGGATATCAAGGAGGATTGTTCATGCTACATATAATCAAATGATTAATACTAGAAACGAGTAGCAATATACAATTCATGTTGTAAGAAATATCAAATATGCAAGCAAAGATGCTTCATGAAAGTTCACAAAGTGTATAATGAAATAAAAGCACTATGGACCAAATGCATACACAAAATGAAAAATAAAATCCTATATTGGTCAAAGAATAGCATAATGGAAAATAGAAAATATGGTGGACACTTTGGAGAAAATTGAGTAGAGGTAAAACATGATCAAGTCTTATTTAGCCTCTAAATTATTCAACTAAAATTACTAATTGAAATGTGGTATCCATGGATCTAGGACTCTCATTGCCCCTTTATTACTAGCATCTTAAATGGTGAATGTTGAAGTAATGTGAATGACAAGGTGGTTGAAAGCCTCATGCCCTGTGAGTGTGAAAACCTACTCCATGATTACTCAAATTAAGATTCCTAATAAGCTTTGTACAATCATAATAAGTATTAATGACATCATAGAGAACCGCAAAGAGGTACCTCTTGCCCCATGAAATGGAAACAAGCCCATGTCACAATGACAAGACAACCAAACGGAGTAGACTCATCATGCTTTTTATTTTTATTCACTATTATGCATAGCTTCTTATTTTACTGTAGGATGTGTTGTAGAGTCACTCAATCTGTAAGTAAATTTCCACCATGATAAAGCATGGCTTGGGTTAGCGTCCCACTGCGTTTCTCTAGTCATATAGATACTTACTCATCAAAACTTACTATTCCTCTATTTCATTTCGGCATGGCAGGAGTCCAAAAACAAAAGTACATGATATCAACCAAATTTAAACTTTTGTGCAATGTTGAAAGCTTTCCGGTGATACACGTTTATAGCTAGCTCCCAACCACACACTTGTCAAACGCAAAACTTGTGGCTCCCATTATTGGGTCATGTTTATTAGATGCATAAAAAGTAAAGTGTGCCTTCAAAAGTTCGTGAGAGTCCTATCCCAAGTTCAACCCATGACAATTAATAAAGTGAATATCTTAATTTAGAACATAAATAACACAATAACATGGTGAACATACTCGGAATAACAATCAAGCTAAAGGGAAGATATGGTGGACTCACTGGAAATACTTGGCTAAGGAGTGTTGGAAACAAGTTTTTACTTGTTGGAATTTTTAAATTTTTGGCTAGCAAGAGGGAGATAGTTGACCAGCTACTATGCATGCATATGTCCATAGAACTACTCATTTCATGACAAACTAAATAAACCAGCAATTAACATCAAGGACATGAATAAGAGATAGCTCAAGACAACATTATTGCAAATTTCTACACATAAAAATCCTATAAATCATGCAAACATATGTAGCTCTTCAAATCAACCATGGCATCCCTATTCCAAGTCATAATACTAGCATCCAATACATTCCAACCCCAAAATCCAGTAGCTCAATCTCATATAAAATGATGGGTGTGGTCTTATCAAAACAAAAATAAAAATAAAAACTAGACGCTTCAAGTCTCTACGATAAATGCTTTGCTTAGAAAAACAGAAAGTAGACGTGTGCTAACCAAAAGAGTGTAGATCCAGTTGGGTGTTCATCACATCCCCAAGCTTATGGATTTCATCATTCTTGGATGTCTTGAGGCGCAGCTCCTCTATTCCCTGTGAAAAAACTTCACAAAACATGTTTCTCCCATTCTTTTTCTGTGGGGTGAGATTAGCAAGGACAAACAAATCACATGCTTGCTGTGCAAAATTCCAAATAAAATTCTCCAGTAGATAGACAATAAGGTTCATTATGTTGTATTTTCACTCTCTTGATTGAAAGAATCATGGAAATTCGATTCCCAAGCCCAAAGAGTGCATAAAATAAAAGAAGGCAGAATCTGTCCAGAAAAGCAACAGCAGCAAAACGAACGTTTTTCCCTAAGCTAGACTCGTCGAAAAATTAAGCCAATTTTTGTTCTTACAGAGGACAAAAAGTTAAAGAACATACTAAAAAATTAGCTCAATCCGACATACCAATAAAAAACGTAAAATCATACGGTGAGCAGACTCGTGCTGAAACAGAAATTTCATGCACTAGGATAGCAACTTATAAGTTCAAATGGGTTTGACTTGACTCTTTATTGAAAACTCCAGAATTTAAAAAAAAACTAATCTCTTGAGACAGCAATAGGACACTAGGAAAATCCAAACAAAAACAACCGGGTTTCCTCTCGTAAAGCGCTTTCTTTATAGCCATATAGCTAGGCTTTACTTACTTAACATCATGATGGTTGGAGTGAGGTGGCTCGGCATCCCCAAGCTTGGATTCTTGTACTTATTTGATACATGTAGGGTGAGCCCAGGGGTACATCCCCAAGCTTGATTGGTTGTCCCTCTTGATCTTTGTTCATCTCACTCAACTCTTCCTCCTGAAAAATTCTTCTTACACAAATCTCAACATAAAACTTGATTAGAGGGGTTAGTGCCTCCATAAATAAAATCCACATAGGTACATCAAAGACACATCATGAGTTTATTCTAAATATTAACTACTGTTAATACAGTTGTGCATTGCTCCTTGATCAAAAGAACCACACAAAACACAAGTAATGAGAGCAATGCAAAATAAAAACATAATCTGCCAAAAACTGAACATCACGTAAAGAGTGAATTTTTAGAGGCACTTAAGTTTCTCAAATTAGAAAAATTAAAACTAATGAAATATGTAGTTATAACTAAATATTTCTTTCGTAAATTACCAGGTCAAAATTCCACTTCTGTGATTTTAAACATTTTTCGCAGTGAAGTTCAGGAATCTGTTTTCTTGACAGCTAATTACTATTGTTTAATCCTATCTCTCATATAAGATTATTCTTGCCATTTAAGATGAGAAATAATACAGAAATGTGATGTTACAATAGTGAACTAATATTTTTTTATTGTTTTTAGCTTTGGAAAAAGTTTTAATGATAGAGAGTTTGCAATGGTTTCATTGGCATGAACTTCTCCGTTACTCATCCTTCTCATTTACTTTCCCAATTTTTTTATAAAATGAAAATCTAAAACTAAATGATACATAACAGTAGGTAAAGGCATTTTACATGTTGTAAAGACATAAATGTGTGCTCAAACCGAATAGGAAATTAAAGCATAAGGAACACACCAAAAAATATTAAATAATTTATTTTTAAGTCTAACCCATTTCCTATGCATTGGCATTTTGTAATGAAACAAATAAAAGAAGCACATAAAGCAAGCATAGAAAGGTAGATCAAGTGCAACTTCAATACTTTCAGCATAAAGAGGGGAAACTTAATATTGTTGAAATATGTGTAACCATGTTTCCCTCTCTCATAATAATTTTCAGTAGCATCATGAATAGATTCAACAATATGAATATCACATAAAACATTCTTATCATGAGCCACATGCATAAAAGAATCACTACTCTCCACATAAGTAAAATCCTCATTAGTGATAGTGGGAGTTAAACATTCATAATTTTCATTGCAATCATCATATATAGGAGGCATAGTATCATCAAAGTGAATTTTCTCCTCCAAGCTTGGGGAACTAGAAATATCATGCTCATCAAAACCAACTTCCCCAAGCTTAAAAATTTCCATAGAATCAACAAGTATATCATTTTAATCCTCAATAGTAGGGGGACTAAACATATCATATTCATCAAGACAAACTTCCCCAAGCTCAAGGTTTTCCTTAGCAATAAAGGTGTTCAAAGAATTAGTACTACCACAAATATGATTGTTGTGCAAATAATTTTTCAATTTCTCCTCAAACACTTCATGTCCTAATTCAAGGTAGATATTATACAGTTCTAAAATTGTTTGGTTGTTTTCCATTTTTTTTGTGTGTTTTAGGTTTATATGTTAGTATGCAATGCAAACAAGAATAAAAGCTTAGCACAACGCTCCCCGGCAACGGCGCCAGAAAAGTGCTTGATGACTCCCAAGTGCAGGAGATCAATTGTAGTAGCTTTCGATAAGTATTTGAGTGTCGAACCCACGAGGAGCTGAAGGTAAGCTATCTATTCTCTAAATCCCTATAACCCTCTTATATGGCTGTTTATGCAAAGCAATAAGTTTGACTAAAAGGAACTAACTAATTAAAAGCAAGTGACGTGGAGTGTGGTTTGTCTAGTAACTAGTGAAGCAAGTTTAAAATGCAAGTAATCCTAAAGCAAGTTTCTAAAGCAAGTTTCTAAGCAAGTTTCACAAGTAGCAAGCAGCAAATATCTCAAGTATCTCAAGGGAGCAAGTGTTCTAGCAATAGGTGTTTCGTTCGTGTGGTTGTCATAATTAGTGAAGCACATGTTTTAGTCTTAGTTGTTTCTTCTAGGAACGAGCCATGAATAGGTATAGTCAAGTAAATGATCTACAACCCCTTATGATGGAGCATGTGGCCAAGTAAATGACTGCACAAGATTGATTAAGACATAAAGTCCCACCATAGCCTTACGTTCTAAGGTCCCCTATATATATCCCCAAATAACTTAACTTTGTGGCTCGATCTGAGGTTACTGTCACTTCCAAGTCACCACCACTCCATTATGCTACCGGTGATCACCTTACATGCATTCCCCAACATATGCGTGCACTCATATATTGTACATAAAGACAATCATAGAAGATAACAAACTTGTATGCAACCAATAAACGAACTATTTCACCATTGCCAAGAACAATTCACTACTCAAACATAGACGGGGAGACACAATAGATCAAGGGAATATAGTATTGCATCATACATCGTGTTTGCCAAGAGATTACAGTGGAGAGATGGAGCTGATCTTGCTGTAGATGTTGATGATGAACACGCCGGAGGGGGGTGGAGCCCTCCGGGGGTGATCCCGGCGGCGTTTCCCCCCTCCGATCTTCTCCGGCGGCAGCCTTCTGTCTCTCTGTTTCATGGTTTCGTCTCTTGGCGCCGCCTCCGTCTCAAAAAGGCCAGGGGACCCTTTATATAGTCGTTTTTAGGTCACGAGACACTCGGGAGAAGAAAGATCGACGACATCGGAGCCACGGGGGAAAAAAGGGGGCCCCACACGCGGCCAAGGAATCTGGCCGCGTGGAGGGTCCTCTTTTTCACCTGGTTGGCCTTTTGTCCCTCTACTTTGGCCCATGGTCTTCGTCCCGAAAATTCTGAACCGTGCTCTTTGGCCTTGCCCTTTTTGGAGTCCCGAAGCTCCCGGAAAGTCTGAAACACTAAAAAGTATGTTTTCTGGAAAAACAGGGTTAGAACCAAAAGAAGGGGGATTGTTTAGAAAATCCCCCAAATCATTATAAAACATGAATATAAGTTGCTAATATGTAGGAAAAACAAGTAATAACATGCAAAGTTCATGTATGCATTTTACATGCATCAGATGGTGCACTAGCATAGGTCTACCCACATAACACTTACCAAAACAATAAAGATTAATCAATGTGATGAAAATAACTGGATGAATCCTCCTGTGTGTCCTCAGGAACGTTTTAGTCATTATAAGAAACACCACCGGCTTGTCCTTTGTGCTAAAAAGCATTGTGCCACTTGCAGCAACTATTTACTTTTACTGTTATTTACTTATTATTGCTTTATCTACTATTACAAAAATCACTAAACATTTGTTCTCTAGTGTTTACAGTGAAATCTTGGTCAAAACTTTTTATCAATACCTTCTGCTCCTTGTTGTGTTTGACACTGTTATTTATCGAAAAAGCTATGATCGATCCCCTAAACTTGTGGGTCATCATTCATCACTTGTATCCAATGTTCAAGGTTTTCGTATCGTCTACAGGTGGGTGTGGATTGATGAATTGTATTCAAGGATCATTCCGCACATTCGATGTCAGATGGTTGTCTTGACGTTCACGCATAACTAGTTATGAGCTTAGAACACATTCATAGAAATATGAGAGAGAATAACATGAAGTGATTGGCATAGTGGCCTACCCTTTAGGTTATGATTGGTTGAGATGTATCCATCCTTCTTGTCATAATTTATTGTGGATCTCATTTCACTGAAAGTTGATTTTGAGGAATATCAGTTTCAATGGGAGCATATCTTAATTTCAATTTTATCGAATTAAGTAATGTAAATTAATTTTGAACTAAAAAGTATAAATAAACTTGTTTTATTGTAGAGATGGATCCCGCTGAAAGATATCATTTTAATCTGATGATAAGTCGTCATCCTTTAGCTGCAAATGGAAACAATATTGGGGAATTGTTTCATGCTCTGATGGTAGTTCTTTGGAACACTAATATGGATCACTTTGTAAATCACATGCCTATAGATGAGGTTCATGAAGTACCTCGCATCCAATGTGATGTGTGGGTTGTCAAGGAGCTCTTGCGCACATGTAGTTGATGTTGAGTTGGTTGATCGGTTTCGTAACCGTCATCCTACCATTTGGTGGACGAACTAAAAGCTCCGGTGACACATCAAGTGCGCAATGAGCGTTACAATCTGACAAATGAACTGATGAATAATCGACTTGCATTGGGTGAACCCATAAGGTTGTTTGAAATCATAATGATCAGTTTGGAAATAAGACCCATAGATGTTGGTTTTCCAATGACTCATGAGCACTTCTGTGGCATCCTATTGGGATCACTTCCACCAGTGTACCATGATTTTGTAAAAATTTACAACTCAATCATGGAAGAGTGGCTCGTTCATATTTTGTTTGCCTTACTCAAGGAGGCAGAAACTGATATTGAAGCTGGAGATCCTTCATGGACTAGGAAAGGTATAAGTGTTATACCAAAACTATTGACATAGTTCCAGCAATAATCATTAGTATGAGATACTAATTTATGCTCGCACTCGCACCAGTGGCAGGTAGTTTAGAAGGAGCAAATGCTGGAAAGAAGAGGAAGTTCTATAATGACATTGCAAATGCACTTGGAGTGTAGTGTCATACGTTGCAAACGTATCTATAATTTTTGATGCTCCATGCTTGTTTTCTACCCAATACCTTTTGTTTTCCACATGTTTTCTTCCATTTTCCTTCATTTTCCAGATGTTTTCACAGACTAACTTATTAACAAGATGCCCCAGGCAGTTGTTGTTTTCTGTTGTTTTTCTATTTCAGAAAAGCTCTTAAGGAAATATTCTCGAAAAGGGTTGAAAATCCACGGGGATCATTTTTTACCCGGAACAAAGACATAGTCCAAAGAAGATACGGAGGGGAGCCAGGAGGGCACCAGGCACGGCCCCCCTTAGCCGCGCCTGGTAGGCCCCTAGGGGACCTGGCCACCGCCTCAAGTCACCTCTTTGCCCATAAATTACCCCTAACCCGAAAAACTTTGGGAACAGAGTTATTTTCCATGAAACATACAGAGAGGCATCAAGTCACGACCCTGGACCCAGAGATATACATACTGTTATGTGCTCCTAGCCATGGACTCACAAGGGCTTCAGGGTTACCAGCCCCGGCCGCAACAAACAACGTCAAGCAGACTGGATTCATTGGCACGTAGTCCGGATCCCCATCTACTACTCCTTGTATCCATGCTAGTCATAACCAACTATGCATATCAAAGCGTCCACGAATCGAATGAAACTGAAGGAAACGGGACCAAAGCTATACAGAGATGCTATGTGTCCAGAAAGTGCAACAACAATCGAGGGTTACTGGGGTTACCTCGCCCCAGGCCGATCACATCGACAGGCGGGCTCGGACATGGATCATCGGCTCCACAACCCCTCGACTGCGACAACTATGCAGGCATAGCCAAAACTGTATAACGATGAGCTCGAAACCAACAACCGATCAAAGAAGTATTCTAGACATGAAACTTGTATTAAAGATGTGTTTACTAGAGTATAGCTTTACAAACAGAGGTCACATGACCCAACATTACATCAGACAACGGAAGGCAAATTATGTTGCTAATCAACAAGAACCAAAAGGCTTAAGAGGCCGCAACATAAGGCGACGTCCCAGCCCATAGATTCCACGCTGCTACCTGGGAACCCCAAACTACTCGTCGATGTCCACGTTGAACCACCAGTGAAGTGACGAACTCCACCTGAACCAAAATTAAGCAAACCTGAGTACGGGAGGTACTCAACAAGACTTAGTTAACCTATTATATATTTTCTGGTTTCAGAAAGGGTTTTATGAAGTCTGTTTTGTGTAAAGCAATCTTTGTTTTCCAAGTCGAGGAAGAATAGCACGTCTCATAGAATGTTTTCAAAACAGATGGGAAGCTCACTACTGTAATCATCATCTTTTAAAACCACCAATATCAATTCCCAGAAACTTTCACATGCTATAAGGATCACCCCTCTCGGCATCTCCGAGGAGGCACCCTTCAAACATAACTCCATGCCTTGTCAACATCTTTTACACCATGTTCAGGTTATCTATGGTCTTTACATTCACCAAGTCGTCCTTAACCGTGGACACGGCTTTTCGAAAAGATTGCCCTACAGGGATGTACACTTTACCCACACGTACCATACGACTCTTAGCGCCACATGTACGTTCTTCCATGGAACGCGGCAGAGGGTGGCTGGCCACGACCTTTACCTTACCCGACCCTATCCATGAGTCAACCCAAGACAGGGCCACCCCGTCAACAGGGAGTTGGCCATCCTCCTGACGGCACCTGTCTCTGTGAGGCGGGTTCAAGATCCGTGTACGTCCATCACTTGGCCCCGGTCACGCCCTAGCGGAGCATTTTGTTTTCAAAACCGTTTAAAAGGTTTTATTTGCGTTGCCGAATGGAAATCTCAAACTACGTGACTCATGGATCTGGCCAAACAAGTTAGTTGGTCGAGCGCGGTTACTTAGACCCCGCGTGTGGTTGCACGCTCAGTCTTGGCTTCCGCTCGAGACCGTTATCCTAGGGTTGGCGAGTATAGGACGAACAACCAGTTCCCAAGTGGCCTCCCATACCAGCCTTAGTCAAGTTATCCACACAAAGCTCATCTCACCACGTCATCATATCATACTAGGTTATCGCAGCTCTGATTCATCAACCGGATGGAGCATAGGTAACAAACATGTACAACTAAGCGAAGCAGATATGAGGCTCTGGCGATGCGCACAAGCAAAACTATGGCGGCTAGGAGCAGTCGATCAGGATATTGAGGCAATGCAGTATATAGGTGAACTATATCTACTACGATCAAATACTTTGGAATCGAATGCAAGGTACGAGATTCAAATGTTGTTCGAAAGCATATATGAGCAGATAAGAGGTTATGCTTGCCTTGGTTATAAGAAAACCAGATAAAGATGTATTCTGGAATAAGTGCTTGACTTGTCGGTTAAGATCAAGTATTCACCATGGTGTTGTCGATCTTCTCTTCGGAGTCGCGTTCTACCGATCAAAAGCAAAACACGGAAAGAAAACAACAATCAACACATGGCATCGATGCAATGCACAATATGTATGCATGAGCAAGTTAATGCACTGAATTAAAGCCCCAAACATGATCGTTGGGTTGCTAGGGTTCATATGACAGATATGCATTTTTACTGAAATTAACCCGAAATAGACCCCGGAGGGGGTTTTGGGCGATGATGAAGGTGAGTACCATTTTAGTTGCCCAAATGGGTTTAAAAACATCATAACTAGATTGTACTTGTCATTTTGAGCAATTTGGTATATAACTTTTATTTTTCTAATTTTAGTGAATAAAAACTTATTTTTCTATTTTTAAGTGATTAAACAACATTAAATAAAGCTCATTTTTTTGAACATTGTCAAACATATGTGAAAATGACATATTTGGAAAGAGCTCATTTTTCTGATCATTTCTATACCTTACTTTTATTTTTCTGGATAATATTTTATTAGTTATTGAATTTACAAAATTAATTCATTTTCTGGAATTATTTAAACAGAGAGTTATGACGTCATCGTGACGCGATGATGACCTAAACCTTCTCTGTTCTTCACAGAGAGATCAAATTCTTCGAATTGGGTTCAAATTTGATGAAACAAATTATACCACAAGCTAGAGTAGGTGGAGGGGGAGCTAGGGGTGGCGCCGGTTGACCGTATGGTCGCCGGATTCCTCGCCGGCGACAAGGAAAGGCGGCGGCGGACACGGGTTCCGGCGATGTGGAGTTTCAGAGGGAGAGAGAGGGAGAGGAGTGGACCGTGAGGACCGTTAGCTCACCAGGAAGCTAAAGGAGGGAACGGTGAGGCTCGAGAGGGCCTCCATCGATGGCGCCACGCGGAGGAGGCCGGCGGCCATGGCGGACGGCGACGAGAAATCCCGGCGGGTGGCGGCTTCCCGGCAAGCGAGGATGGATGGGGAGGTAAAGGTGGACGAGGCCCTCCTCCTGGTACTTTCCATTGGGCCGAAGATGGACGGAGTAGACGGCGATTCGCCGGCGGCGTCAGTGAAGTAGAGCTAGGGTTTGGTCTTCGGCAGGAATTACAGAGAGAGAGAGGGAGAGGATGACGGCGAGTGAGAGCAAGAGGAGGGGTCACGGCATCGACCTAGAGGCCTCATCCCCTCGCAGGTGCCGATCATGGCGTGGAACGGACGGCCAGGGAGGCTCCACCGAGCTGCTCCCGACCGGAGGTAGAAGAAAAAGGGGGTTCTTCCCCATAACCCCATGAACTTTCAGAAAACCACAAAGAGGTCCCTTCCCATTTTAAAACAGAACAGAAATCCAGGTTTTGAGGACCTTTTTGGAAACCGAAAAATTGGCAAAAATACTTTTTGGAAAACTTATAAAATTTCCAACAAAACCATGTGTTTCTTTGGTGCATTTGAAATATTTTTCAAAACAAAGTTGTGGAACCCAAATTAAGTACTTTTTGTGAGATTTTCTCAAACCATTTAATTTCACAGTTTAAAGTGTTTCAAACATGGTTTAAATTTTTGTTTCATGCATGTATGAGATGAACACAACACCACACACCCTAATGTAGCAAAACATGGATGTTACAAATCTACCCCCCTTACAAGAATCTCGTCCCGAGATTCTCGAAGGAGAAGAAAGAAGGAACACCGGATTTGAACGATCTTCTTGAACCTTACGGTTCTTTTCTCGAAGAGGTTGTTCCGTAGCACTTGCGAAGATATCCAGCAACTACACCTTAGGTGAGAGGGAAAACTCTTAGGAACTGATCTTTACGAAGATCGAATATCTCATGGCTAACTCATGACAGGATGTTCATAAAGAACTTTTGAGTTAATAGGCATGAAACACATCAAGGTAACAGAGGGAACAGATGAAAGTTTCAAGTTTATGGATGATGGTTCTTGAAAGGATTTAGAATATGCTTTGCACAAGACTTTAAATCCTTTTTGAAAAAGTAAGATTGAACAACTTGTGACATCGAGGTTTCTTCAAACAGAATACCAAGATGAAGAGGATGGTCTTGGATACCACAAAGTAATAGCCGTAGACGAGGGAGAACACGAGGAAACACTGTAATTCGTGCGTCGGAGAAAATTTGATACATGATCATGTTTACTCTTCGGAGTGGACACCAAAGATGAAGGAACTTTCAACCATTCCATAACAATTTTCTTGACCTTGTTAGGGATCGAGATGTTACTTCACAACGGAAGATGAGTAAACAAAGGACGATGGAACACCGTAATGAAGAATATATTCTTGGTCACACCACAAGAATGGATAACCAACGGGGATTAGAATACCGGAAGGAATAAGAATCTTTTTCCTATTGTGGATTTGACGTAGCAACACGTTTACCACATGGTTAAGATCCCATGGCTGAAGTAACTGAAAAATTCACGCAATGTGTGAGATGAACAAAACTTCAAGTATAACCAACTTGAAAAAGGGAACTGATCAAAGGTGGTTACAAAACACCACGAGATATTTTTCACGATGAACTTGTTTCCATTAAGACAAATGTTTTGGAGGTTCAACGGAGAGATATTGGAAATATCAACTTCCAATTTACCCTTGATGTTTTAGATACCGACAACAGGCTCGTGAGAAGCCTTCTATAGGTCATCAAGTGAAATTTGAACTTCGGTTCGGAAGAACGGGGAGGGAAACTTGTGAGAATAGGCCACATAGGAATTCTCATGGAGAGTGTCTGTTCTTACGGATTCAAGTGGATATGACATTAGGCCTTCCAGCTAATTGTGTCAACCACACATCAACCATGCCAGACTTTGAAAGGACATAATTCAATACTCTTGAGAAAACACCAACCATCGTTACTGCTTGAGATTTAGCTCTGGTTAGTGGGAAGATAATTCAGACTCGATATGTTTGATCAGGAAGATTGCACCGGTTATCAACGAGATACATATGCTGGATTCTCAAGATATAGAATACGATGCCAAGCTCAAGAAGATGAGCGAAATTGCATAACTCATGTATTAGCAACTTGCGAAAGACGGTTGCACCTACATGGACTACTTGCAGTGAAACACATCGGAGTCCCTGTTGGGGAGATGATAACAAAGATAACGAAGTTCTTGGACTTCTTCTCTGTTACGAACAATCAGTCAGTGGCTTAGTGTGGATGAAAACTTCTTCAATACATGGAGGTAACGACCTACCATCTGAAGAATAGTCCACACATGCATGACCGACTTGAAATTATTCCCGAAGGAACAAGGAAACTATACTCAGATCCATGGCGACAACTTTCACCATAAGCACATGGACTGGAGTAAGCCACTTCGAACATCCAGAACACAACTTCGTGATAACACAAAGTTGGTTCTCGAAAGTTTCCAACATTGTTGCCAATTGTTCAACATGAGCCTCTCGCAACTTGGAGAAAATAGGAATGTCATCGATGGGCTCGAGAACACACTTATCAAAACACTCCAAGAAGAGGGATTCATATGATATATGAACAAGGCAGAATATTGGTCAGGCCAAAGGACATGAAGGTGTACCCGGTAAAACACCATGATTGGAAACACCATTGAGATAACCCTTGGATCTTTTCTCGATTTGACGATAGCCCAAGTCAAATCAAGAGGTAGAGTGGTAGCATTTCCGTAAAGGAGATACTATCCTTCTTCAGTAAAAACAGAACTGGACATCCCATTGCAAAGGAACAAGTTAGGAAGAGCTCTTGTCTTTCAACTCTCCAAGTTAGTGTTTAAGCTCAACCAACTAGTCCAGGATATCCGGCATAGTTCCTTGGAGAAAGGAGTAGTTCAAAGTACCCCTTTGTTTAGACATCACGGTCAGGTAAAACCTGGTAATACTTCTAGAAAGACAACCAGAACATCACAACCTATCGGTATGTCTCGAAGTTCGAAAGGAAATCTTGCTTTTCAAAGCAATCAATATGATCTTGAGAGCTTCGGCATGAACCTAACTCTCTGACCAAGAATGTGCACCGGAATGAACGGATTTGGTGACACCATCAACTTCAAACAGAGGCTGGATGACCAGTAGTGCTAAGAAAGATACAGATGATTCTTAGATTTTTTTGGGAGCAACAGGAATTGCTAGAATAGCTGATACACATGTCGATGAACAAACCCATCATTCTCAAGCATTCAAGCTTGGAGGAAGGGTGAGTGAAAATGTGTCAGAGCATCACTTCACCAATGAGGCCATGAAACTCAACACAACCTCTTGATATAGAAGAGTGTGATACTCGAAGATGGAGCATAACAGAAGCTATTGAAACTTATTTATTCTGTGAATTACAAAACTTTGACCTGGTCCTAGAGATGAACGAGGTACTGGAGTTTGTTTCTCCTGACATCCCAAGGAGGAATGTTTTGACGGAAAACAAAAACAAATGCGTTGGAAGGTCCAACACACATAAGCAACTTGATCTCCAAAACAACGGATGGAGACTTGGGAGCAACTGAAGGGTAGAATCATAAAGAACACTCTTGTCGTGATCCCTTTTGGTTCCAAAGGAAAGCCTATGGCTATTGGAGTTGAAATTTCCTAGCCAAACTGAGGTGGAAGAGATTCTTGAGGACCGGAAGAAACATAACTTGGGTTAAAGGTCAGCATCCTGTACTGATAGCGTGAGCACTACATGGTTAAGAAACCACATGATTCAACTCACCGCAACTCAGCACATTCCGGGACCTTCGGTTCAAGTCCAAGGGTAGAAACCAAGAGAAAGGAGTAGTTACTCTCTTAGTGTCTTAAAGGATACTATAAGTAGCTATCACGAAGAATCTTTCAAAGAGAGCAAACATAGCTCCGGAAGAATTTGAGCAGAGGATAACGGATACATTCGAGATGAAAAGGAAATCTTGAGGTTCAGGATTTGGGACTTTAGAACAGGAGTATGTGGAACCCACACAACTCTGAGAGATTATGGATGGAAAGGAAACCTCCCAGTTTAAGAGAAACAACGGAGTAAGGAACACACACGACTCTAGAAACTTTAACACTAGGTCAACTTGGGTAAAAACGTCTTTGACAAAGAAGGCACCTAGATTTTGAATGAATTGAGGAGATAGCAAAACCTTTTCAAATCAAAACAGGTAAGGTGACCCAGAGTTAGAGCGATACCAGATAAGAAGTAAAAATATTCCTAAGAAGGTTTTTCACAATCCATTTGAAGTTTCAAATAGTTTTCACAAACTCTAGACTCAACATCGACCAAGCAGTAAGGTTTTCCTACAGGCAGTCCTGCTCTGATACCATGACCTGTCACGACCCCGGACCCAGAGATATACATACTGTTATGTGCTCCTAGCCATGGACTCACAAGGGCTTCAAGGTTACCAGACCCGGCCGCAACAAACAACAGCAGGCAGACTAGATTCATCGGCACGTAGTCCGGATCCCCAGTCTACTACTCCTTGTATCCATGCTAGTCATAACCAACTATGCATATCAAAGCGTCCACGAATCGAATGAAACTGAAGGAAACGGGACCAAAGCTATACAGAGATGCTATGTGTCCAGAAAGTGCAACAACAATCGAGGGTTACTGGGGTTACCTCGCCCCAGGCCGATCACATCGACAGGCGGGCTTGTCGTGGGATAATCACGGCAGACGTTACCGGGGGTAACTGATCTTGGGGCAAGACGACACAGGCGTTTGGGAGAGGGTTTAGCTCAGAGGAAAACATGGTGCAACTCGATCTGGTAGCCGGCAATCAAAGTCGCCGAGTCTCCGATCTTGATATAGTAACTCAATTCTGGGATTACACTAGATGCTCGATATCAAGCGATATTGCTAGGGTTCTTAGATCTCTCTTTAAACTAGACCTAGGGGTCGGTTTATAAAGCACCCGTACCCCCTTGGCCCTATTCCCCAAGGCGCAGCTTGAATCCTACCCGGACACCGCTTACAAACCCTAACTTTCCTTACCGTAACCCACAATCTGGGTCACGAAGCCTACAAACCTTTGGGCCTTCCAGAAGCTTCATTACTCTTAACCAGATTGCGCACCGTGTTCTTTGGGCCGGGTTAAGCCTTGGAGTTGGCCTACCGGGTTATTATCCCCCCATCAGTAGTCCCCAGAATAGCTTGGGCTTCACGGATCCTCCTTGAAGCGCTCGCTATTCCCTGCAAAGATATCAAACACTCAGGCATATGGAGGCCGGGTTAAGGTGCTTTGATAGATGGCTAGGCCTGACTCCATGGTGGCCATATAGTAACCCGGGTTTCCCCCAAACACTTTGGTTTAATTTTCCAGGTCCAAACCCTAATAAAAATGCCAAGATCCCGTACTCGGTAACCGATCCCGATATCACGGGGTGGATCTCCTTCTTTCTCTTGTCCAGATGCTTTGCCCAATACTTGGCGCATATCTTGCAGAATCCACGTGGATAACCATCACGCCACGATTTCCGGCTTCTGGCCGTTGAGATAGAATCACCCTCACCTTATAAATAGTACTCAGAGGGTAACCCTAAACCTATCACTACGCCTCAGCTTCCCCTTTCCTTCCTTGCTCCGTACACCCTCGCAGCACCACCGCAAGGAGCTTACGCTCGCCATCAAAGCTAGGTCGCCGCCGGCCGCGCTCTCCCTCGAGCCATCTCGCGCCGCCGTCAAGCTTCACTGTCGCACCTTCATTCCCCGCGCCAAGAGCCGCGAAGGGGCATCTGAGCCACACCGCTCGCCGCCGTCGCACTAGACTCCAATCTCTCCAGTAAGCCTCTTGCAGCCGTTTAATTTAGCCCCGCAATTTTTCAATTCATCCAGGATCGGATCTAGGTCAACCCGTGAGTCTTTCTTCCGATTGCATCAAGGTAGATCGATTCGATGCTCGCCAACTCCTTTAACCACCTGCTAGATAGTTACAACTCATCCTCCTACCATTACTAATCACCAAATCTCCTGTAAAATCGCTCGCAAACTTTCCCATCTGGATCCATTCCTCCTCGATTTTCCGCTTATTGCGTTAACATCCGGAAAATCCTCCTTTTCCATCTATTTTGCTTGCAGTAGACACATGGGCAACCATCCATCTTCCCCAAATGCCTTTCCATACGTAAGTGACCAATGATTTCCACAATTGTACTTAACCCCCGGATACCTTGTAATCTCCACTTCATAGCGTGATACCCGGATAATTCTTAGCTTCATCTTTTCTTGATACCTTATGCTCGGATAATCCAACACTTCCGGGTCTTATTTCCTATGCCTCTTTTTCTTGTGTTTTGCAGGCTGATCCCATGGCTCCCAAACGACAAGGAAAACAGCCGACTCAGGCGAGGACTACCCAAACCATATCCGCCAACTGGGGGCGTTCCACAGCTACGAAGGCCAAGTTGGACGAGCTAGCCGAATTAGGAATTCTCCCTTCTCAGAAGGACATTCACTGGAGGGCGCCGGGCAACGAGACCCGGCCCACACCCGCCGATAACGAGGTAATCTGCTTCGTAGAGCACGTGACCCGGGGATTCCGTCCTCCGGGTCATCCTTTCTTCAGGGAGGTCTTAAGCCATTATGGCCTCCGGGTATTCGACATAGGGCCTAACTCTATGTTGAATATTACCCACTTCATCGTTCTATCCGAGTCATACTTGTGCATACCGCCAAGTTTTACTCTCTTCATCGAATTATTCCAGTGTAAGCCGTGCCGCGAAAGTGGTGACGGAGCACTTCTTACTTGCGGCGGGGTATCCATCCAACGCCGCAAGAATTCACCGATGCCAACCCTCAATTTAAACTCCCACGTGAAACATTGGCAGCTGTCTTTCTTTTACTGCCACGATACCTCCCCAGACGGCGAAAAGAAACTGCCGGGTTACTCGGAAAGCCTTCTCGAACCTGCCGAGTCTTTCAATGCCTTTGCACCAGACTCAGACAGGGAGGCGATCCTTCCCTCATTAGCCAAGATAGCCATCCTCTCAGCCCAAGGCCTCCTCGGGCTAAATTTAGTAAAAACATGGGTTGATTTTCGGATCCAACCCAACTCCATCCGCACCAAATTGATGTGCGAGTATTTGGGGCACACCACAGATGCACTCCGATACTCCACCAAGAGCTTTGCGACCGGCGATACCAACAAGACCATCAAGGGCTTCTTGACAGAGAAGCTAGAGGTGATAAAGGGCATCACCGGGTTACCCCCGTTCACTCGGGAAAACCCGGCTCCAGCGGTAATATCTGATATTCATAACTTATCTCCACATTTTGACTTGATACAACTTCTGACCCTTAATCTCGTTCTTTCGACTTAGGCTGATGACCCTTTCTGGAGAGTTGAACCCTCCCCCCTTCCAGAGACCCGGAAGAAGAGGACGAGCCGGCTGATGATAGTGAAGGTATTTGCACAGAATTTGTATATCTTTACTTGTATTATGTTCCTCCCGTTTACCTTTTTTCCAACGAACACACACCCGGTTCGCAGGGCTGGAGGACGAAGGTGAAACTAACGAGGATGACCCGGAGGCAACCGAGTCTGACCAAGAAGCAACAGTTGGAGCCAAGAGGAAGGCCAGAGGGGCAGTGTCCAAGGTTCCTTTTTCCTCGTTATCCTCTGAACCTTACTCCTTTGACGCCATGCGACGACTTAACCATCAATTATAAAATTCGTCGTGCTTGAAGGATTCTTTCCCAGCCAAGCGCAGAGTAACTCGGAGCTCCCCGGGTGAAGATCCCCTTAACCCGGGCATCTCCACCCCCTCGGTCCATCGTGCCAGCGCTCCTCCGTCCCGTCCTTCCGACTCTCCTCGACGCCACCCTTCTCCTAACCATCCACGTGCCGGGCAATTCCGGGTTCCGTTAGTGGTCCCTGTGACGACCTCATCTGCTTCCAGTGGCGAGCTCCCGCCGGACTATACCGTGAATGCCGGGTAAGTTTTTGCTACATGATTTCCTTTTACGTCTGACAAGTTTCCACTCAAGCCACCGTCATCACTAATAACTGCCTTTCCTCATCTTTCTTTCAGCGCTCAAGTCACCGTCAGTGACCCGGAAAACGTAGAGGCGGATAACCATCGGGCAGAGAAGCCGACTGAGAACGTAGACGCCGCGACTGGCGGTGATACGGCGAATAACCAGGAACAAGGTCCTCTGAACAATCCGCTTCCCCGAACCGCCGGATCTCCTTCCTCATCGGAACCAGTGGACGAGGAGATCGAGGTTCTGGATACAAGGATGGGTTCTCCCAACCCGGGTACTCAAACTGTCCGGGTCTCGACCCCAAGGGCGGGGAGAGCTCCCCCACCAGGCGACCAGGCTGCCGGCTCTTCCGGTACTCGACCCGAGGAACTAACGTTTGCCCAGATGCTGGAAAACCTGCGCACTTTAAGGGCTAATGAAGAAAACATCTTGGGGGCTTTAATAGCCAAACACGAGGTAAATCCGACTGATATTGCTTGTGCCCTTATCCAGTCCCCAAGTTCCGAGTGAATTGATTCATAATTTGCTTGGGACTTTATTATACAAGCGACTGATAACTTGCCCCTCTACCCGACTAATCCTTGTTTGCATCCATGCAGTCTTTCGTGACTCAATCTGAGGAAAAACTGGCAGACGCCACCAAGCTCATCGAAAAGGAGGTAGCTTTGCGTGAAGCAGCCTAAGCTGAGGCCAGGAGGAATAGGCTGATAATGAGGAAATATAGGAAAAGGGCTCACAAAGCAGAAGATGATCTAACAAGCCTTTCTGTCCAAATATCAGACACATATCGTGCTTTACTTGGTACGTTTCCTCCTCCGGGTTTATCCTTTTGATAGATAGCAAGAGTTTTCCCGACTTACGTTTCCATTTTTTCAGGCCCGGACGAAGCCATGCCGGAAGAGGATGACATTGCCAAGCTGAAAACTATGAAGAGCGTTATCCGGCAGCTATGTGCCGGAACCAAATGGATCCTTCAGGAATTACGGTGGCCGGGTAAAGGACACGTTGATCTGAAGAGGATGCTGGATGCCTTATCCACTATTCCTGAGTGGATTTGGCACTGGAAACGCTCGTCTTGCCGGGTTGGAGTGACCCGGGGGCTTGCACTCGCCAAGGCTTATTTCCCCAAGCTCGAGCTAGTGAAGCTTATGGGCGGCTTCCCAGAGTTCAAGCTTGATGGGTCCAAGTTCTCGGTGAAGGATTTTCAGGCCGTCCAAAAGGAGGTCCGTTACCCGGCCAGCGTGATCGCTGACGACCTGGATGTTAATATCCTTGTTCCAGCATATGATGCTGCTGGTGAAGCAATTAAGTCAGATCTTCCCGAGCCGCATGATATGCTGGCTCGGTGGAAGGAGGAAGCTGCTGCGTTGAGGGCGGAGGCTGCCAAGAAGCAAGCTGAAGCCGGCTCTGCCCCCGCTACCTCAACACCAGTCGTTCCACCTCCTGCACGGGCTGGTACCGCTGATCCGGGTGCTGCTGCTACCACCAATGATGGCAAGGGCAAGGCCAAGATGAACGCCGAGTGACATCTGATCTCTAATGCCTCTTCTTATGCACTGGTCGGCCAACATGCTGTTTAAACAGTTATATTTTGGGTGGTGCGCCTGTGCACCTTTGATATCTTTTCACCGGGATTTTGTAATGCACGCTAAGGTCTTGATATACTCTATGCCTCTTCCGGCCTTTTTAAATTTATCCATTATTGAGCTCGTCTGTTCTCGATATCCGGCTTTCTTTATTGTTCCTTTTGTGAAAACTCGATTTCCGGGTCTCATGGGTATTGACAAGCGGGTATGCTTCTAAGTCCCCAAGTCCCCAAGACTCGGATATTTGGGTTTTTGGAATTCTACAAGTAAGCAATTTTTTCTCTTTTCAAGATTTCAAGTCACCCGGACCCGGATCTCCAAGTCTAGGACACTTGATCTTGAAAGGGGAACGAACTGCCTACTGCTAAATTCACAAAGATCCCTGAGTCGTTTCACATAGGATTTGAAGTTATGCTTAATAATCGTTGAGTTTCCAGCTGTTTAGCCTTGTACTCTGCATAACTTGTGGTTTAGATGACCCTTTTGACTATCTTGTACTGTAAGCCGGCTTTCGCGTGGATACCATGTTGTTACATCTATACGAAAACGTAGCCAGTCAAGCCCCGTCGGGTTTCATGACTGACTGTAATCGTAAGCGAACAAATCATGCCAGTTTAATGCGAGTCACATCGAGCTTAAGTAAGAATAGCCAAGAAATTTGGACTTCTTTGTCCGGTTATAAGATTGTAGCCGTACTCGTTTGCAAGTAATCGGCCCTTATAACTCATAGGCATCATGGCCGGGTCTTTGAGTTTGTAACTGTGCTATTCAAGCGACCAGCCCCCAAGACCTATATATACGCATCATACTGAGAGTACATAACCTGATAATAACCATCTCTTTTCTTGATAATCACCTCTTTACTTGATATGAAAAATCTAGGTCAGCAAGCCGCCTCATTTAAAACCCGTCCAGTCCCCAAGGGTACCCTGGATAGGAAAAGAGTACGTCTGAATACCTGCTGCCTGTTACATCGTTCAATTCCATATGCCAATACAATTTTTGCTAAGTATAATATGGACGCAGCTGAGCCACGTTCCACGGTCTGTCTCTTTCTTGCATAGATGAAGTGGTGTGAGCAGTGTCATTAACTGTGGTCGACTCTTCCCTTGCATCTATCAAGTACTATGACCCATTATGCAAATTCCGGCTTATGATAAACGGTCCTTCCCAGGGTGGTGATAACTTGTGCTTTCCTTCGTTCGACTGTACCAGGCGCAGAACCAGGTCTCCTTCCTGGAAGACCCGGGTTTTCACGTGCCGGCTATGATACCTTCGTAAATCCTGCTGATATATGGCTGATCTTTCCAGGGCTTGTTCCCTTTGCTCTTCTAACATATCCACGGCATCTTGCCGGGTCTTTTCATTCTCCACTTCGACGTATGCTGATACTCGTGGTGAATCATGAATAATATCACTCGGTAGTACTGCCTCCGCGCCATAGACCATGAAGAAGGGTGTCATCTGAGTAGATCTATTAGGCGTAGTATTGATGCCCCAAACCACAGAAGGAAGTTCTTCGACCCATGCGCCAGCTGCCCTGATACAGGGGACTCGTAATCGTGGTTTTAACCCGCGAAGCAATTCTTGATTTGCCCTCTCCACTTGTCCGTTGGCCTGCGGATGAGCCACTGACGCGACGTCAAGTCGGATTCCATTGTTGCCACAGAACTTCTCCATCTCACCAAGGGACATGTTGGTTCCATTGTCGGTAATTATGCTGTGGGGATACCCGAACCGGTAGATAATCCTCTTCAGGAACTTGACTGCTGTGGCTGATTCGCAATTAGTAACTGGCATAACCTCAACCCACTTGGTAAACTTATCAATAGCCACCAAAAGATGTGTATTCTTGCATGGTGACATATGAAAGGGGCCAACCATGTCCATACCCCAGACAGCGAACGGCCAAGTTAACGGGATGGTCCGTAACTCCATAGCCGGCACATGGGTTTGGCGAGCGTACCTTTGACATCCGTCACACCTTGCTACCAATCGTTCCGCATCTGCTAGAGCCGTGAGCCAGAAAAATCCGTGTCGATAAGCTTTAGCCACGAGAGATCTTGTGGATGCATGATGTCCACAGTCGCCTTCATGGATTTCCTTGAGAATCTGTCGGCCTTCTTCTGGCGCTACGCAGCGCAGAAAGACCCCTGCTGCGCTTCTCTTATATAATTCCCCGTTGATGATAGAATATCCCTTTGCTCACCTCAAAATTTGCCTTGCTAATACCTCCTGCTGTGGTAACTCGCCTCGCGATAGGTAGGCCAAAAACGGTTCTGTCCATTCGGGAACAGTACGTACAGTAGCGACAAGTCCTGAATCCGGGTCTTGATTTGCCAATTCCTCTTCTGACTCGGTTTTAACTGATGGTCGCCATAATTCATCCAGGAAAACGTTAGGTGGAACCGGCTCTGCGCGAGCCGAGTCTAGCGAGCGCGTCGGCTGCCTCATTCTTTCTTCTGTCTATATGCTCCACCTCGTACCCGGAAAAACATCCTGCAACCCTATCAACTTCCCTGCGGTATGCTGCCATAGTTGCGTCCTTTCTATCCCAAGTTCCTGACACCTGCTGTACCACAAGGTCCGAATCTCCGAAACACCGTATCCTCTTGACGTTCATCTCCTTGGCTGCCCTTAGGCCGTGCAATAGGGCCTCATACTCGGCCACGTTGTTGGAACAGTCGAAGTGAATTTGTAGTATGTAACTTAATTTATCTCCTTTGGGTGACGTTAGCACCACCCCAGCTCCTGATCCCTCGTATTGCTTAGATCCATCGAAGTGCATGATCCATGATTCGGAATTTGGAACCGTTGTAGTCATGCCTGTATGTGTCCAGTCGTTAACGAAATCAATTAAAGCTTGAGATTTGATTACTGACCTGGGTTCGTAGTTGATGTGATAATCCCCCATCTCTGTCGCCCATTTGGCTATTCTTCCCGTCGCGTCTGAGTTTCTGATGATATCCGACATTGGTATTGAACTAACCACTGTTATGGGGTGTTCTTGGAAGTACGGCTTCAATTTCCGGCTAGCCATAAAGACCCCGAACACCAACATTTACCAATGTGGATAGCGCTGCTTTGCTTCTGATAATACCTCGCTGACGTAATAAACCGGTCTCTGAACCGGGTAACCCTTCCCATCCTCTTTGCGCTCCACAACAACTACTGCGCTGACGGCTCGGGGGCCAGCTGCCACGTATAGCAACATAGGCTCTTTAGGACCCGGAGCCGCTAGTACTGGTGCTTCAGATAACTGCTTCTTTAGTGCTTCAAATGCCTCATCCGCCTCTTGATCCTATACGAATTTATCTGATTTCCTCAAGAGCCGGTACAAGGGTATTGCTTTTTCTCCGAGCCTGGATATGAATCGGCTCAAGGCTGCTACGCAGCCCGTGAGCTTTTGAACATGTTTCAAATTTTCCGGCTTTTTCAGACTCTGGATGGCCTTGATTTTGTCCGGGTTTGCCTCGATACCTCTCTCGGAAACGATAAAGCCGAGTAATTTCCCGGCTGGAACTCCGAACACGCACTTTGTCGGGTTAAGCTTCATCTGATATCTCCTCAAATTTTTGAACGTCTCCTTTAGATCATTGATGAATGTTTCCGCCTTCCTGGTCTTGATAACCACATCATCCACGTAGGCATGGACGTTGCGCCCAATTTGATCCTCGAAGCACTTTTGAATACACCGTTGGTAAGTTGCGCCGGCGTTCATCAATCCAAACGTCATAGTTTTATAACAGAGGCCCCAAAAGGGGTTATGAATGATGTTTTCTCCCAATCCTCCCTCTTGAGCTTAATCTGATGATACCCGGAATATGCGTCCAGAAAGCACAATAGATCGCTTCCTGCTACTGCGTCTATAATCTGATCTATCCTTGGTAGTGCGAACGGATCCTTTGGGCAATGTTTGTTGAGACTCGTAAAATCAATGCACATCCTCCACTCATTGGTCTTTTTCATCACTAGAACCGGGTTTGCCAACCAATCCGGGTGAAATACTTCCATGATAAAGCCGGCTGCCAATAGCCGAGCGATCTCTTCGCCTATAGCCTTCCTTCTTTCCTCATTCATTTTCCTTAAACCCTGCTTCACGGGCCTGGACTTGGGATCCACATGCAAACTGTGCTCGGCCAGCTCTGTAGGGATACCCGGCATGTCGCTAGGTGTCCAGGCGAACACGTCTGCATTTGAACGAATAAACTCCACAAGTGCCTTCTCCTGTTCTTTTCCCAAGTTAGACCCTATGGTAAACTGCTTAGTGGAATCACCTTCGACAAAATCTATCTTCTTGGTGTCTTGTGCTGCCTTGAATTTTGCTCTCTCATCCTCAGTATTCGGCTTTTTCAAGGCTGTTCTATCATCCGGATTTACTTGAGACCAGTAATATTCGAGTTCTTCCTTTCTGCATGCTTGCTCGGCCATAACCGAATCTCCTTCGTCACACTCGGCCGCTATATCCCGGTTCCCATGTATGGTGATGGTCCGTTTAGGACCCGGGATCTTTAGCTGCAAATACACGTAGCACGGCCTAGCCATGAATTTGGCATAAGCCGGTCTTCCAAACAGCGCGTGATAAGGACTGCGCAATTTGACCACCTCGAACGTGAGCCACTCAACTCGATAATTATCCGTCGATTCTCCAAAAGCAACCTCCAAGGTGATCTTTCCCTCGGGGCTCGCCGAGTGACCTGGCACGACCCCATGAAAGATTGTCGAACTTTTCTGTAACTGGGACTCTTTAAGACTCATCCGTAAGAAGGTTTCCCAATAAAGGATGTTGATGCTACTTCCACCGTCCATTAGGACCCTCTTCAGTTCGTAACCATTAACCTGTGGAGAAACCACCAATGCCAAGACTCCTGGACGCTCTACTTTTTCCGGATGATCTCTTCTACTCCACGTTACTTCTTGTTCCGCCCATCTAAGGTATCCCGGCGCAGCCGACGAAACCGAGTTTGCCGCTTGCTTTAATGTCCCTTTGTTCCTGCTAGAAGTTCCTGTAGTATGCACATGATATTGTCCTTTTAAATCAGGCGTACGTACCATACCGACGAAGATGTTGATCCGGCCGATCGTCACCATAGATCCGGACTCGAGGTGATCCGACTCTGGCCCCCAGCCGGAATCGTCCACCATCTTTTCTCCTTCGCGGTCGATGTAGATCTCGCCCACGACAAGATTTTCCATGTTCTTCCGAGCTTCTCCCGTGATGTAAACACCTTTGGACGCAGGCCCCACGGTGGGCGCCAACTGTCGTGGGATAATCACGGCAGACGTTACCGGGGGTAACTGATCTTGGGGCAAGACGACACAGGCGTTTGGGAGAGGGTTTAGCTCAGAGGAAAACATGGTGCAACTCGATCTGGTAGCCGGCAATCAAAGTCGCCGAGTCTCCGATCTTGATATAGTAACTCAATTCTGGGATTACACTAGATGCTCGATATCAAGCGATATTGCTAGGGTTCTTAGATCTCTCTTTAAACTAGACCTAGGGGTCGGTTTATAAAGCACCCGTACCCCCTTGGCCCTATTCCCCAAGGCGCAGCTTGAATCCTACCCGGACACCGCTTACAAACCCTAACTTTACTTACCGTAACCCACAATCCGGGTCACGAAGCCTACAAACCTTTGGGCCTTCCAGAAGCTTCATTACTCTTAACCAGATTGCGCACCGTGTTCTTTGGGCCGGGTTAAGCCTTGGAGTTGGCCTACCGGGTTATTATCCCCCCATCAGGGCTCAGACATGGATCATCGGCTCCACAACCCCTTGACTGCGACAACTATGCAGGAATAGCCAAAACTGTATAACAATGAGCTCGAAACCAACAACCGATCAAAGCAGTACTCTAGACATGAAACTTGTATTAAACAGGTGTTTACTAGAGTATAGCTTTACAAACAGAGGTCACATGACCCAACATTACATCAGACAACGGAAGGAAAATTATGTTGCTAATCAACAAGAACCAAAAGGCCTAAGAGGCCGCAACATAAGGCGACGTCCCAGCCCATAGATTCCAGGCTGCTACCTGGGAACCCCAAACTACTCGTTGATGTCCACGTTGAACCACCACTGAAGTGACGAACTCCACCTGAACCAAAATTAAGCAAACCTGAGTACGGGAGGTACTCAACAAGACTTAGTTAACCTATTATATATCTGCTGGTTTCAGAAAGGGTTTTATGAAGGTTGTTTTGCGTAAAGCAATCTTTGTTTTCCAAGTCGAGGAAGAATAACACGTCTCATAGAATGTTTTCAAAACAGATGAGAAGCTCACTACTGTAATCATCATCTTTTAAAACCACCAATATCAATTCCCAGAAACTCTCACATGCTATAAGGATCACCCTTCTCGGCATCTCCGAGGAGGCACCCTTCAAACATAACTCCATGCCTTGTCAACATCTTTTACGCCACGTTCAGGTTATCTATGGTCTTTACATTCACCAAGTCGTCCTTAACCGTGGACACGGATTTTCGAAAAGATTGCCCTGCAGGGATGTACACTTTACCCACACGTACCATCCAACTCTTAGCACCACATGTACGTTCTTCCATGGAACGCGGCAGAGGGTGGCTGGCCACGACCTTTACCTTACCCGACCCTATCCATGAGTCAACCCAAGACAGGGCCACCCCGTCAATAGGGAGTTGGCCATCCTCCTGACGGCACCTGTCTCTGTGAGGCGGGGTCAAGATCCGTGTACGTCCATCACTTGGCCCCGGTCATGCCCTAGCGGAGCATTTTGTTTTCAAAACCGTTTAAAAGGTTTTATTTGCGTTGCCGAATGGAAATCTCAAACTACGTGACTCATGGATCTGGCCAAACAAGTTAGTTGGTCGAGCGCGGTTACTTAGACCCCGCGTGTGGTTGCACGCTCAGTCTTGGCTTCCGCTCGAGACCGTTATCCTAGGGTTGGCGAGTATAGGACTAACAACCACTTCCCAAGTGGCCTCCCATACCAGCCTTAGTCAAGTTATCCACATAAAGCTCATCTCACCACGTCATCATATCATACTAGGTTATCACAGCTCTGATTCATCAATCGGATGGAGCAGAGGTAACAAACATGTACAACTAAGCGAAGCAGATATGAGGCTCTAGCGATGCGCACAAGCAAAACTATGGCGGCTAGGAGCAGTGGATCAGAATATTGAAGCAATGCAGTATATAGGTGAACTATATCTAATAGCATCAAATACTTTGGAATCGAGTGCAAGGTACGAGATTCAAATGTTGTTCGAAAGCATATATGAGCAGATAAGAGGTTATGCTTGCCTTGGTTATAAGAAAACCAGATAAAGATGTCTTCTGGAATAAGTGCTTGACTTGTCGGTTAAGATCAAGTTTTCACCATGGTGTTGTCGATCTTCTCTTCGGAGTCGCGTTCTACCGATCAGAAGCAAAACACGAAAAGAAAACAACAATCAACACATGGCATCGATGCAATGCACAATATGTATGCATGAGCAAGTTAATGCACTGAATTAACGCCCTAAACATGATCTTTGGGTTGCTAGGGTTCATATGACAGATATGCATTTTTACTGAAATTAACCCGAAATAGACCCTAGAGGGGGTTTTGGGCGATGATGAAGGTGAGTACCATTTTAGTTGCCCAAATGGGTTTAAAAACATCATAACTAGATTGTACTTGTCATTTTGAGCAATTTGGTATATAACTTTTATTTTTCTAATTTTAGTGAATAAAAACTTATTTTTTCTATTTTTAATTGATTAAACAACATTAAATAAAGCTCTTTTTTGAACATTGTCAAACATATGTGAAAATTACATATTTGGAAAGAGCTCATTTTTCTGATCATTTCTATACCTTACTTTTATTTTTCTGGATAATATTTTATTAGTTATTGAATTTACAAAATTAATTCATTTTCTGGAATTATTTAAACAGAGAGTCATGACGTCATCGTGACGCGATGATGACCTAAACCTTCTCTGTTCTTCACAGAGAGATCAAATTCGTCGAATTGGGTTCAAATTTGATGAAACAAATTATACCACAAGCTAGAGTAGGTGGAGGGGAGCTAGGGGTGGCGCCGGTTGACCGTATGGTCGCCGGATTCCTCGCCGGCGACAAGGAAACGCGACGGCGGACACGGGTTCTGGCAATGTGGAGTTTCAGAGGGAGAGAGAGGGAGAGGAGTGGTCCGTGAGGACCGTTAGCTCACCAGGAAGCTAAAGGAGGTGACGGTGAGGCTCGAGAGGGCCTCCATCGATGGCGCCACGCGGAGGAGACCGGCGGCCATGGCGGACGGCGACGAGAAATCCCGGCGGGTGGCGGCTTCCCGGCAAGCGAGGATGTATGGGGAGGTAAAGGTGGACGAGGCCCTCCTCCTGGTACTTTCCATTGGGCCGGAGATGGCCGGAGTAGACGGCGATTCGCCGGTGGCGTCAATGAAGTAGAGCTAGGGTTTGGTCTTCGGCCGGAATTACAGAGAGAGAGAGGGAGAGGATGAAGGCGAGTGAGAGCGAGAGGAGGGGTCACGGCATCGACCTGGAGGCCTCATCCCCTCGCAGGCGCCGATCATGGCGTGGAACGGACGGCCAGGGAGGCTCCACCGAGCTGCTCCTGACCGGAGGTAGAAGACAAAGGGGGTTCTTCCCCATAACCCCCTGAACTTTCAGAAAACCACAAAGAGGTCCCTTTCCATTTTAAAACAGAACAGAAATCCAGGTTTTGAGGACCTTTTTGGAAACCGAAAAATTGGCAAAAATACTTTTTGGAAAACTTATAAAATTTCCAACAAAACCATGTGTTTCTTTGGTGCATTTTAATTTTTTTTCAAAACAAAGTTGTGGAACCCAAATTAAGTACTTTTTGTGAGATTTTCTCAAACCATTTAATTTCACAGTTTAAAGTGTTTCAAACATGGTTTAAATTTTTGTTTCATGCATGTATGAGATGAACACAACACTACACACCCTAATGTAGCGAAACAGGGATGTTACACATCGTCAACTAGAAAGTCCAATCTAGGGCTTTGGAGTCCTGCTCCGGCACCCTACTGGAGAGGGGGATCGTCACCGAAGGCCTCTACATTGCCATGATCGCCTCCAGACAGATGCGTGAGTAGTTCATCTCAGGACTACGGGTCCATAGGAGTAGCTAGATGGTTGTTCTCTCCCCCCATGCCTCCATGTTTAGAGTCTCGTGAGCTACTTCACATGATCGAGACCACCGTTATTGTCGCACCCGGACTTTTAGAGGATACTCACAGCCCGCTAAACAGTAGATAAATGGCTTACGGGGCTTACCTGCACCCGCATCTCAATATGAGTAGGCCAACACGTAAACGTGTGACAACCATCCTCTACTATTCATCGTCTGTGAAACCATCCAATAGAAATCCGAATACTTCCATTGACGTACTTCATAACATACACACATGGTACGTCAACGGCATTTGAACAAGTGATATCACAACAAATCTCTAAGACACAAAGAAATAGAAATAAGTGGCAAAAGCTCTCACTAGAGCAGAGATAGCAAATACAGTCATGCAGAGGACACATGTCCCAACAAGTCATCATTACAACACAGCGGAAGCATCCAAAGTGTCTGGGTACAGACAAGATCCAAATAGGCCTAAGAGGCCGGAAACGAAAAGAACGGAGCCCATCCACGAAGTCTAGGATCCTGCCCGGGTCCGCTATCTACTCGTCAGCAGCCTCGTCATACTCCACGTAGTAGCCACCATGGGGATCCTCGGAAACGTAGTCTGCAGAACACGCAGCCCCAAAGGGGTCAGTACAGACGAGTACTGGCAAGCAAGACGCACAAGATACCAAAGGGTACCCGACAACACCAAGTACAGATGCTTTGGGTCAACGGAAGATAGGTGATACAAAGGTGCGGCAGCGGGATGCCCTAACCAACTACAGAGACACGCTACAACATCCGGCTAAAAGAAAGGGATAAGATAGCACATCGGAACCAACTACCACTAACCTCAATCAAACCCATCCTGGATCTCGCCCCTTATCCAAAGAAGCAATCCGAGGATAACCCACACAGTTGGATTAATGAAGGTTCAAGTTATTGTGTCAATAAGCCTATTACTAGTCAAATTATTATCAATTAGGTGTAAGTTGTCTAATCCTTGTTAGCCAGCCCTATCACCAAGTCATCCATAACCGCGGACAACACGGCTTCTCGAGAAGATTTAACCCTGCAGGGGTGCACCAATTTGGCCGTACACGTAAGAATATCCCGCCAGACGGGGATCAAACCCACCAAGCGAGACACTCAACACAACCCAACTCTTCTTCGCATCAAGCCCAAAGAACCACGTGATGTACGTGCGCGGCTAATCGAGCCCCCACGAAGAAAAGGGGGACCCTCATAGCACTGGAAGACCACGCCTCCCTAAATGCCGACTACAAAAGTTGCACCCTGGCGCCAAGGGTTCGTACCTGCATATGCGTGCATCAAATGGAAAACCCGAACTAAGTGTGGCGATTTGGACGAGATGTGAATCGAATCAAAGTTGCGGGGGGCGCCCATACACGCTTCCCACATGCGGTTAGCGCGCTCAACATAGATCCAGAGGACAAGAACTTTTCCTGAGTTCGACACTAGCAGGCCTCAAAACCATACCCGGCCTCCTGCCGGTGCCTTATCATCAAATTAGCATTACCTCAAACATTAACAGGTTGTTGTTTAAACATCGAGCCCCCAGAACATAATAAATATGGTAAAAGAAATAACGGACATCAGACTCGAGCATAACAACCCTAAGCATGCTAGTAAGACACAGGCAACAAGCAACGGGGTTATAGGTGTGGAGGATAGGCTATATCAGGGTTACAGGATATCATGTGATAGGATCGGAACACAAGCAACGAATCTTAAGGCTAGCAGATTAGACAACAAAAAGTATCGGTATCCAGTGTGGAAAGGACACAATGGTTCATGTGAGTGAATAGTTGCCTGCAAACTCAGTAGCCTGGTACTGGGCTAACTCCTCTGAAGTAGTGTCGTATACCTCGTCTGTCTCAACGTCGTCGTCTATTCGAGAAGAAGCAAACAAACAACGCAGAGAGACAAACAATCAATAACATGGCATAATGCACAAACATGGGATGATGCATGGAAATTTAATTGATGCATCAAAGATAAGCTAGTTGACATGGTAACATAATTAAATGGGCCCATATGCAATGTGGGTTGCATTTAGAAAGGCCCAAGAATTAAGTGATCTACAAATAACCATCATGTGAAAGTTTATTAGAATGATGCATGGATGATGAAAACAATAAGAAAACAACAATAGCTTCAATTTGATATGTTGTTTACCAAGTTTTGGAATTTTATTTATTAAGTTATGAAATTTGGCTTCTTAAATGAGTTACACAACCATTTATTGTTTTCACCCATTTTAATTGTTCAAAACAGATAACAAAATTCATATTTGGAAAGAACACAAAATTTTAGGTGAAATACATATTTCATTTGTTGAAAATGGATTTAAAATGAGCAAGTTATTAATTTGACAATTTTAAATGCATTAATTAAGAAACAACTGTTTTCAGCAATTTAATTTATTTGAAACAGAAAACAAAATTGATATTTGCAAAGTTCATGAAAAATGGGATGGAAAACATATTTTATATGTTCAAAAAGAATTTAGTTTGACCAAGTTATTAATTTAGCAATTTTAAATGATTTAAACAAGATTTAAATTATTGAACCAATTTTAATTATTCAAAACAGGAAACAAAGTTTATATTTGGAAAGCTTGTTCAATTTTGCATGGAAAACTTGAATGGGCCCATATGCAATGTGGGTTGTGATCCGAGGGGGAGTAGAGGAAGAGGGGGAAGGCTCGGTGAGGTGGCGGCGACCGGCGACGTCGACGAAGCGGTGGTGGTGATCCGAGGCCTCCCAGGCCTGGTCGAGGAAGCGAGGAAGGAGATGGGACGACCACGGTCCCGTTCCCGCGACGTGAGGCCCTCGACGGCGACCACAACCCCTACGCCACCCCGTTAAGCTCCGGCCATGGAGGTGTCACCGGAAAGTTCAGAAATTTCAGAGAGAAAAACAGGGGAAGAGAGGGGATCCGAGGGGGAGAGAAAGGGAATGGCGGAGGCAGGGAGGAAGAGGGAGGTTCTGGCTAGGGTTTGGGGCCTCGGGGGGTAGAAAAAGGGGAGAGGAGGAGCATGTGGAGGTGCGGTGGTGCGCTGCTGCGTCAGCGGCGTCGTTAGCTGTACGGAGGAAGGAGAAAGGTGAAAGGGCTAGGGTTTGGAGCCTCGGGGGGGGGTAGAAATAGAGGAGGTGGCGGGATCAGGTGAGCTTGCAGGTGGGGGAGCCTCCCCTCCTCTGTCTCCATACAGAGGAGGAAGACGACAACGAGGTCGTGCGCCTCGTCTTCGTGGGGTGTGGTGGGCTCAGCCCACTTGGGCTGGCCTGCCCTCCCCCTCTTTTTTTTTGTTTTTTCTGTTTCTATTTTTTTTTGTTCACCCTATTGTTGTAGGAAAGAAAAGAGGGAAAAGGATAGGGTGTTGGGGTTGATAAATCTTGGGAATAATTTCTATAGGTTATTTATTACAAAAGCCCAGTTGTCCAACTTTTTGTTTTTCAAAAAATTAAATTTTGTTGTTGTTTGAAATTCAAATGGATTTGATTGAAATTTGCAATAATTGAATTATTGAAACTTAAGCAATTTAAAAGTTTGGAATTTCAAGTTTATTGGAAACAATTGAATGTTTTCATTTGAATGTTTCATTTGAAAAAATTGTAACAGAACAAGTATGAAACAAGGATTTGAATTTTGGTTTGAAATTCAATTGGGAAACAAGTGAAAACAAATGCAAAACTCATGATGGAATGATGCAAACTAAATTTAAACAAAAAGCAAACATTGTAAGGCTGTTTTTCATACTTGGGATGTTACAAAACGCCCCCCTTGAAGGAATCTCTCCCCGAGATTCCTACTGAGAAGAGAAAAGGTCCGGATACTTCTTGCGAAGATCCTCTTCGGTCTCCCACATTGCCTCTTTATCGGAATGATGAGACCACTGCACTTTTAAGAACTTGGTGCTCTTGTTGCGAGTTTTACGCTCGGTCTCATCGAGAATGCGAACAGGATGCTCTTCATAAGAGAGGTCTTCTTGCAGATCAATTGAATCATGATCAACTGCACGACCTGGATCTTTGAAGCACCTCTTGAGCTGTGACACGTGAAAGACATCGTGCACCTTGGATAGCTTTTCTGGAAGTTCAATACGATAGGCATTTTCCGCACGCCTTGAGAGAATGTTGAAGGGACCAATATATCTTGGTGCAAGCTTTCCTTTGACACCAAAACGATGAGTGCCTCTGAGGGGAGTTACACGGAGATATGCTTTGTCTTTAGCTGCATAGACCATGTCCCTGTGTTTGATGCCATAGTAGCTTTTCTGACGAGATTGAGCAATCCTCAGATTGTCACGAATGATGCGAACTTTCTCTTCGGCCTCGTTAACAATGTCAGGGCCTAAGAGTGAATGTTCACCAGCTCCAGACCAATTGATTGGACTCCTACATCTGCGGCCATAGAGAGCCTCAAATGGTGCCATGCCTAGGCTTGCCTGGAAGCTGTTGTTGTAGGAGAATTCAGCATATGGAAGACATTCCTCCCATTTCATGCCAAAAGAGAGGCCACATGCTCTGAGCATATCCTCGAGAATCTGATTGACTCTTTCGACTTGCCCTTGAGACTGAGGGTGATAGGTGTGGAGGATAGGCTATTTATTAAGTTATGAAATTTGGCTTCTTAAATGAGTTACACAACCATTTATTGTTTTCACCCATTTTAATTGTTCAAAACAGATAACAAAATTCATATTTGGAAAGAACACAAAATTTTAGGTGGAATACATATTTCATTTGTTGAAAATGGATTTAAAATGAGCAAGTTATTAATTTGACAATTTTAAATGCATTAATTAAGAAACAACTGTTTTCAGCAATTTAATTTATTTGAAACAGAAAACAAAATTGATATTTGCAAAGTTCATGAAAAATGGGATGGAAAACATATTTTATATGTTCAAAAAGAATTTAGTTTGACCAAGTTATTAATTTAGCAATTTTAAATGATTTAAACAAGATTTAAATTATTGAACCAATTTTAATTATTCAAAACAGGAAACAAAGTTTATATTTGGAAAGCTTGTTCAATTTTGCATGGAAAACATATTTTACATGTGCCATTTGAATTAAATTTGAATTAGTTATGAATTTGACCAAATTTGAAAAAGTTGTTTGAATTTGAATTTTTGAAACCATTTGAAATGTTCAAAACAGTATACAAATGGTTTTAACATGTAGAGAATTTAATTTGGTATGGAAAACACATTTTATTTATTAGATTTGGATTTAATATGCAAAAGTTATTTGAATTTGAAAAACAGGGGCTATTCTGCAATTTTAAAAGTATTAATTTTGTTCCAGGGGCTTAGTTGCGAAAAAGAAATTCCAGATAGGGCCCTGGGAGTTTTATCATGCAGGGCAGAGCAGCCCTGGGTCACTGGCCAGTGGGCCAGCGCCCAGCTGGCGCCTGCGTGGCCGTGCGTGGAAGCTGGCGTGGCCACCACTGCCGCTGACCGGTGGGCCCGCGCAGCCAACGTGGCAAAGCTGAAAAAGGGTGGCCTTTATTCCGCGCGGGGGGGGGGGGGGATCGAACTCGCGCCCTCGCGCTGAGAGCCGCTGGATCGTGCCACTGGGCTACCTCGACGGTGGTGATGGAACAGAGGCGTGTGGAGGTTTGAGGTGCATCTCGGGCTGTTTACTGAAACAAAGTTCAGTTAACTGAACTTTGCCCGAGGACAGGCGGGTGGACGCCGGCGACGAGCCGCTCGCTGCTGCCGTGCGTGCCCGTGGGTGTGTGCAGGGGGGTGCAAGGTGTGCGTTCTAGTCGCGGATGCAGAGGGGAAGGAAGAGGACGTGCTCACCGGGGGGAGTAGAGGAAGAGGGGGAAGGCTCGGTGAGGTGGCGGCGACCGGCGACGTCGACGAAGCGGTGGTGGTGATCCGAGGCCTCCCAGGCCTGGTCGAGGAAGCGAGGAAGGAGATGGGACGACCACGGTCCCGTTCCCGCGACGTGAGGCCCTCGACGGCGACCACAACCCCTACGCCACCCCGTTAAGCTCCGGCCATGGAGGTGTCACCGGAAAGTTCAGAAATTTCAGAGAGAAAAACAGGGGAAGAGAGGGGATCCGAGGGGGAGAGAAAGGGAATGGCGGCGGCAGGGAGGAAGAGGGAGGTTCTGGCTAGGGTTTGGGGCCTCGGGGGGTAGGAAAAGGGGAGAGGAGGAGCAGGTGGAGGTGCGGTGGTGCGCTGCTGCGTCAGCGGCGTCGTACAGCAGGAAGGAGAAAGGTGAGAGGGCTAGGGTTTGGAGCCTCGGGGGGGGGGGGTAGAAATAGAGGAGGTGGAGGGAGCAGGTGAGCTTGCAGGTGGGGGAGCCTCCCCTCCTCTGTCTCCGTACAGAGGAGGAAGACGACAACGAGGTCGTGCGCCTGGGCTTCGTGGGGTGTGGTGGGCTCAGCCCACTTGGGCTGGCCTGCCCTCCCCCTCTTTTTTTTGTTTTTTCTGTTTCTAATTTTTTTTTGTTCACCCTATTGTTGTAGGAAAGAAAAGAGGGAAAAGGATAGGGTGTTGGGGTTGATAAATTTTGGGAATAATTTTTATAGGTTATTTATTACAAAAGCCCAGTTGTGCAACTTTTTGTTTTTCAAAAAATTAAATTTTGTTGCTGTTTGAAATTCAAATGGATTTGATTGAAATTTGCAATAATTGAATTATTGAAACTTAAGCAATTTAAAAGTTTGGAATTTCAAGTTTATTGGAAACAATTGAATGTTTTGATTTGAATGTTTCATTTGAAAAAAATTGTAACAGAACAAGTATGAAACAAGGATTTGAATTTTGGTTTGAAATTCAATTGGGAAACAAGTGAAAACAAATGCAAAACTCATGATGGAATGATGCAAACTAAATTTAAACAAAAAGCAAACATTGTAAGGCTGTTTTTCATACTTGGGATGTTACAGTTATGTAATTGTGCATGTTGTGTTTGCTGGGACCCGATGAACCATGAGATTATGATTATTTTGTTCATGTCAATCTGAGATGCTTCACTTATATTTGTAGAGAGTTTTAATCTTGTCTTGCATCATGTGTTTATGACTACCTTAGCCACGTAGTTGTTTTCACCTCCAAGAGAGGGTTTATATGCTAGATATTGGGCTCATGCCTCCTTGTTTCCTGCGCTCGAGTGACCTAAACGTGCGGGGGGAGGATGTGTTGTTGCCACTAGGGAGAAAACAACGGTCCTCTTGTCGACTGATACGTCATAAACGTATCCTTAATTTATGATGTTCCATGTTGTTTTCATGTTGTTTCCTACATCTTTGCTATACACTTTATGTCTTTTTTATCGATTTACCGGACTAACCTATTGACAAGATGCCACCGAGCCAGTTCCCTGTTTTCTGTTGTTTTAGTTTCAGAAAAGTTGTTCTAGAAATATTCTCGGAATTGTAAAATTTGAAGTCCGGAGGTCCTAGAATTCCCGAAGGTTCCACTGAGTCCCAAAGAGGCCCGAAGGGGGGCCACACCATAGGGTGGCGCGCCCCCTGGCGTGCCATGGGGTGGTGTCGGCCCCCCAGGCCTCCACCGCCTTTGCCCTTTCGCCTATTTATATCCCCCGATACGTCAACCCTAAAAATATACCACTTTTTTTGAGAAACGCCTGAGGTCGCCGTCATCGTCATCCCGAGATTGGGAGGGTTCTGTAGCTCTCGTCGGCACCCTGCCGGGAGGGGAATTCATCACCGGAGGGGTCTACACCATCATGCCCTCCTCCAAAGTGATGAGTGAGTAGTTCATACCTGGACTATGGGTCCATAGCAGTAGCTAGATGGTTGTTCTCTCCACTTTGTACCTCATGTTTAGATCTCGTGAGCTGCCTCACATGATCGAGATCATCTTTATGTAATGCTACATGTTGTGTTTGCTAGGATCTGATGAATGTTGAATGATATGTCTTCTGATTATCAATCTATCATGTTATCTTCATGCATATGTTATTTATGATCTTGCATGCTATCCGTTATTAGTAGATGCTCTAGCCAAGTAGATGCTAGTAACTCCAAGAGAGAGTATTTATGCTCGATAGTGGGTTCATCCCTCTTTTGCATCTGTGCTCGAGTGACAGAAACGTGACGGATGGAGGATGTGTTGTTTCCATTAGGGAGAAAACAACGGTGTTTACTTAGTTTACATTGTTTATAGTACACACTTTGCTTACTACGATAATCTGTTGCTTCAACTTAATACCCAACGTTTGTTCTGATGATATTCGAAGGGTATTTTGTTGTAATGCCTGCATGAATCACATAGTAATGTTTATGTCTTGCATATGCACTACGATGCAGCCTTCATTTCTGTCAATTGCCCAGCTGTAATTTGTTCACCACAGATGTTATTTATCTTTCACGGAGAGACACCACTAGTGAACTGTGGACCCCGGTCCATTTTCTCATACTGATAATACACACACTGCTTTCATATTGCTTTCATACTGTTTTTCTACTATTTTCCACACCATGGGTTTAACCTCTTTGTGTTCAGCAAAACCTGTGAGATTGACAACCTCACTACTTCGTTTGGGCAAAGTGATTTGATTGTGTTGTGTAGGTTCCATGTTGCTTCTAAAATGGTAGTGCAACCTGATGATGAAGTCTAGACACACGCTCGTTGGGAGACCCCAAGCGCAAGGTGTGAAGAGTGCAGCAGCAAGTTCCCTTAGAAAAGAAACCAAGGTTGAATCGACCAGTATGAGGAAGAAGCACTTCTGAAGGTTGATGCAGCTAAGATGGCAGGGCACACTACCGGTTCAGCAGCAACGTGGAACCTACACAACACAATAAAATCACTTTGCCCCAATGAAGCAGTGAGGTTGTCAATCTCACCGGTTTTGCTGAACACAAAGAGGTTAAACGTATGGTGTGGAAAACATTAGGAAAAGTATTAAAGTAGTACGAACTCAGTATGTGTTTTATCAGTATGAGGAAAATGGACCGGGGTCCATAGTTCACTAGTGGTGTCTCTCCGTGAAACATAAATAACATGTGTGGTGAAAAAATTAGAGTTGGGCAATTGACGGAAATGAAGGCTGCACCGTAGTGCATATCCAAGGCATAAAGATTACTATGTGTTTCATGCGGGCATTACAACAAAAATACATAGACCATCATCCAACTACATCTATGTCTAATAATCCACCCTCCGAATATCATCCGAACAAACATTGGGTATTAAGTTGATAGCAACAGATTATCACCGGAAGCAAAGTGTGCAATGTAAAAAATGTAAACTAGGTAAACACCGTTGATTTCTTCCTAATGGCAACATCACATCCTCCATCTGTCACGTTTCTGTCACTCGAGCACAGATGCAAAGGAGGCATGGACCCATTATCAAGCATAAATACTCCCTCTTAGAGTTACTAGAATCTACTTGGCTAGAGCATCTACTAATAACGGAGAGCATGCAAGATCACAAATAACATATGCATGAAGATAACATGATAGATTGGTAATCAGAAGACATAGCATTCAACATTCATCAGATCCCAGCAAACACAACATGTAGCATTACATAAAGATTATCTTGATCATGTTAGGAATCTCACAAGATCTAAACATGAGGTACAAAGTGGAGAGAACAACCATCTAGCTACTGCTATGGACTCGTAGTCCAGGGATGAACTACTCACGCATCACTTCGGAGGAGGGCATGGTGGTGTAGACCCCTCCGGTGCTGAATTCCCCTCCCGGCAGGGTGCCGAGGAGAGCTCTAGAACCCTCCCGATCTCGGGATGACGATGACGGCAACCTTGGGTGTTTTTAGGGACGAAGTGGTATATCTTTAGGGTTTACATCTTGAGGGTACAAATAGGAGAAAGGGAAAAGGCGATGGAGGCCGGGGGCCCCACACCACCCCATGGCGCGGCCAGGGGCGCGCCGCCCTATGGTGTGGGACCCCTGAGGCCCCCCTTCGGTTCTCTTCGGGACTCCGTGGAACCTTCGGGAATTCTATGACTTCCGGGCTTCGAATTTTCCAATTTCGAGAATATTTCCAGAACAATTTTTCTGAAACTAAAAACAGCAGAAAACAGGGAACTGGCTCTCTCGCATCTTATCAATAGGTTAGTCCAGAAAATTGATAAAAATTACATAAAGTGCATAGCAAACATGTGGTAAAAAAATAAGAAAACAACATGGAACATCATAAATTAAGTATACGTTTATGACGTATCAACATCCCCAAGCTTAGTTCCTACTCGTCCTCGAGTAGGTAAACGCTAAAAACACATAATTTCTGAGGTAACATGCTACCAACATAAACTTGATCATCAATAATTTAAAAGCATAAGTAAGTTGAGATCATAGAAATTTCACACAAGCATGGTGAATAGAACTTTAATAATAAAGCATAACAATCACCTTGCATCATGAGAAGTAATTCAAATAAAAGATCATGAATAACAATGCAACTAAATATATATGTTTGTTTCAAGTATAGATAAAACATGTCAAAGTGATATTTCGCTAGTCCTTAAGAGTGGGGCAAAATATAAATGCCAGGACACCTTCAAAGTTCATGAGGAAGACTAGAACAAATAATTAGAGAACAAGCAATGACACATCATTAATCAATTAATAATGTTTTTGGGACAAATGCACATAAAACTCAGAATGGAAACTATGCTCTCTGAACTATGCATAAAGTTAGAAGGTGGATACTCAACATAAAAGTAAAAGAAAGGCCCTTCGCAGAGGGAAGCATGGATCATTCATGTGCTAGAGATTTTATTTTATTAAAAAGAGGTATAAAAAGCTTGACACTTGATGCGGGGTTGACCTCTTGGGTGGCCCGATCTTCATGAATTGACCAAGAACACGAAGAACGAACGATGAACACGAAGAACGCAAAGGGATCAAAGGTAAATCGTGGAAGAATCAAGGGGGAAATGTGGGGAACCAAGGGGAGATAACTAGTAAGAACCGAAGAATCCCAAATCTCTTGTCAACTGAACCCCGAGGGCCGCCTACGGAATGATCGATCCAACTGAACTCACCTTCATTGAAACTGCTTCACACCCGTGGCCGGTCCACCACGCTAATACAACCTCAAGGATTAGTTGAGGAAGATTGGAAAGTCCCTAACTGAGTCCCAAGGGGAAAGGATATGTAACTCGGTGAATCTTGATACGGTCCTAGATACAAATCATAGGAGTAGCCTTGATAGGGTCCTAGGAACAAACCATAGGAGTAGCCTCACAAGAGGGATTCAAGGGCAAAGCCCGGAGTTCTCAATTCATCTCTAAACCCTAGATCTAGCCACCGGGGTCCCTTATATAGCCTTGGGGGAAAGGTGGGGTGAAAATGGCCGTTTTCCATGCGTTTTCGGGCAGCAGCAAGGAGGCCTGCTTGGGGGGCCGGGGGGCTGGCCGGCCTGAGGCCGGGGTGGGATCGTAGGGAGGCCGGCCTGGGGCCGGGGTGGAGCCCGGGGGCCTCCGAGGGGGGCGGCCTGAGGCCAAGGGGGAGCCGGCCTGGGGCCGGGGTGGAGGCCGACTCCTTCTGGAGGGGGTCCGGCCTGTGATGGGAGGAGGGCCGGCCTGGCCAGGGGTTGAGGCTGGGGGCCCTGTTTCACCCCTTTTCCCTCGTCTCTTCTCCGTTCTCGACACCGTCTTCTCCCACTTCCTTCCTAGATTCTCGGGCATCATCTTGGGCGTGATCTTTATCATCGTGGGCACCATCTTGGGCTCCATTGTGGGATCCAACCTAGGCACAAAGAGGGGCAATCCATGAGGTAGCGCACCATTCACCAAGACACCGAAATCACATAAAGATATGGGTGAGTTCATGTTGTCTAGTAGCGATGTTTGGCTTGGTGGAATTGGGTGGGCTGCATCATCTCCCCCCTTGGAAAAGAGTCACCCTCGACTCCTGATCCATCCTTTCATGAGCGGGAGAAGGAATGTTGACGACGAAGATGTCGTTGGAGTTGAGCCGCTTGTCGAAAGTCATGCCACAGTAGGATTGTTGCGGGTGTGGTCCAAAGGCGATGAATATCTTGACATGGTCCTCATTGGATGGGTGAGGAAGATCTTGAGAGGCGGTGTAGTCGTTGAAGTTGAGCCTCTTAGCGAAGGTCATGCCACGGTAGGCTCGTTGCGGGTGTGGTCCAAAGGCGATGACGATCTTGACATGGTCCTCATTGGATGGGTGAGGAAGATCTTGAGAGGCGTTGTAGTCGTTGAAGTTGAGCCTCTTATCGAGATCATGCCAAGGTATGCTCGTTGCGGGTGTGGTGCAAAGGCGATGACGCTCTTGAAATGGTCCTCATTGGGTGGGTGAGGACGATCTTGAAAAGTGATGTAGTCGTCGTCGAAGAGCTCAAGAGGTGGTTGCTCCATTGGTTGCGGAAGCGGTAGATTCTAGATGAACTTGACGTATTGGTTGCACGCTCCATTGCTTGCATTGTCGTTGATAATAAAGCATAACAATCACCTTGCATCATGAGAAGTAATTCAAATAAAAGATCACGAATAACAATGCAACTAAAGATATATGTTTGTTTCAAGTATAGATAAAACATGTCAAAGTGATATTTCGCTAGTCCTTAAGAGTTGGGAAAAACATAAATGCCAGGACACCTTTAAAGTTCATGAGGAAGACTAGAACAAATAATTAGAGAACAAGCAATGACACACCATTAATCAATTAATAGTGTTTTTGGCATAAATGCACATAAAACTCAGAATGGCAACTATGCTCTCTGAACTGTGCATAAAGTTAGAAGATGGAGACTCAACATAAAAGTAAAAGAAAGGCCCTTCGCAGAGGGAAGCATGGATCACTCATGTGCTAGAGCTTTTATTTTATTAAACAGAGGTATAAAAGTCTTGACACTTGATGAGGGGTTGACCACTTGGGTGGCCTGATCTTCACGAATTGACCAAGAACATGAAGAAGGGACGATGAACACGAAGAACACTAAGGGATAAAAGGTAAATCGTGGAAGAATCAAGGGGGAAACGTGGGGAACCGAGGGGAGATAACTAGTAAGAACCAAAGAATCCCAAATCTCCCGTCAACTAAACCCCGAGGGCCGCCTATGGAACGATCGATCCAACTGAACTCACCTTCATTGAAACCGCTTCACACCCGTGGCCGGTCCACCATGCCAATAGAAACTTAGTTGAGGAAGATTGGAAAGTCCCTAACTGAGTCCCAAGGGGAAAGGATATGTAACTCGGTGAATCTTGATATGTTCCTAGATACAAATCATAGGAGTAGCCTTGATACGGTCCTAGGAACAAACCATAGGAGTAGCCTCACAAGAGGGATACAAGGGCAAAGCCCGAAGTTCTCAATTCATCTCTAAACCCTAGATCTAGCCACTGGGGTCCCTTATATAGCCTTGGGGAAAGGTGGGGTTAAAATGGCCATTTTCCATGCGTTTTCGGGCAGCAGCAAGGAGGCCGGCCTGGGGGGCTGGCCGGCCTGAGGCCGGGGTGGGATCGCAGGGAGGCCGGCCTGGGGGACGGCCTGGGGCCGCGGTGGAGTCCCGGGGCCTCCGAGGGGGGGCGGCCTGAGGCCAAGGGGGAGCCGGCCTGGGGCCGGGGTGGAGGTCGACTCCTTCTGGAGGGGGTCCGGCTTGTGATGGGAGGAGGGCCGGCCTGGCCGGGGGTTGAGGCCAGGGGCCCTGTTTCTCCCCTTTCTCCCTCGTCTCTTCTCCGTTCTCGATGACGTCTTCTACCACTTCCTTCCTAGCTTCTCGGGCATCATCTTGGGAGTGATCTTGATCATCGTGGGCACCATCTTGGGCTCCATTGTGGGATCCAACCTAGGCACAAAGAGGGGAAATCCATGAGGTAGCGCACCATTCACCAAGACACCACAATCATATAAAGATAGGGGTGAGTTCACGTTGTCTAGTAGCGATGTTTGGCTTGGTGGAATTGGGTGGGCTGCATCATCTCCCCCCTTGGAAAAGAGTCGCCCTCGACTCTTGATCCATCCTTTCATGAGCGGGAGAAGGAATGTTGATGACAAATATGTCGTTGAAGTTGAGTCGCTTGTCGAAAGTCATGCCACGGTAGGCTCGTTGCGGGTGTGGTCCAAAGGCGATGACTATCTTGAGATGGTTCTCATTGGATGGGTGAGGAAGATATTGAGAGGCGGTGTAGTCGTTGAAGTTGAGCCTCTTAGCGAAGGTCATGCCACGGTAGGATCGTTGCGGGTGTGGTCCACAGGCGATGACGATCTTGACATGGTCCTCATTTGATGGGTGAGGAAGATCTTGAGAGGCGGTTTAGTCGTTCAAGTTGAGCCTCTTATCGAAGATCATGCCAAGGTATGCTCGTTTCGGGTGTGGTCCAAAGGCGATGACGCTCTTGAAATGGTCCTCATTGGGTGGGTGAGGACGATCTTGAAAAGTGATGTAGTCTTTGTAGAAGAGCTCAAGAGGTGGTTGCTCTATTGGTTGCGGAAGCGGTAGATTGTAGGTGAACTTGACGTATTGGTTGCATGCTACATTGCTTGCATTGTCGTTGATTTGCTTGTCGAATTCCATGTACATCTCGGCGGTTGGTATGTAGTGGGGGTCATTGTTGTTGACGCGCTTGTCGAACTCCAAGTGCGTCTTGACGATTGGTATGTAGTCGTGGTAGTCATTGTCGTTGACGCGCTTGTCGAACTCCAAGAACATCTTGAAGTGTGGGATGTAGACGGAGAAGGCATTGTCGTGGATGTGCTTGTCGAACTCCATGCACATCTTGACATGTGGGATGTAGACGGAGAAGTCGTTGTCGTGGATGTGCTTGTCGAACTCCATGCACATCTTGACATGTGGGATGTACGCGTAGAAGGCATTGTCGTTGACGTGCTTGGGGAGCGTCATGTAGGTCTTGACTTGAGGGATGTGGAGGGATAATGCATTGTCGTGGATGCGCTTGTCAAACTCCATGTGGATCATGACGAGCGGGGTGTACTCCTTCCAAATCTTCAAGTCGGTGTTGTTGTTCATGCGGTGTGGAGAGCCTTGTATGTGGAGAAGTCCATGAGGGCGAGCATGCTTGATAGGGTCACAAAATCTCTACAAAATAGACAACAAAGATGGATAAAGAGTTGTTAAGCCGTTAGTGTCAATAAGCACAAATGGGGTTTTGCTCTCAACTGTCATCTCACTTTTGGTGGCTATCATGGCGATGCCGCAAATAACACTCATGATTTTTCCACTCATGATAGGATTGTGGATCTCACTCATGGAATGGTGGAACTCTCTCTCACCACTCATCTCACTAGAAGCTTGAGAGGGGACACTAGAAGGCTCCAAAGTCTTGGCACTTGAGGTGTGCGGGTTTGTCGAAGTCTTTGCATTGCTTGGAGTCGGTAGTGTCATGGCATGTGGTGAGTAAAGCTCAATCATATCGACTCTTGGGTTGATCTCCAAGTGTGGAAAGTTTGGCTTTCTTGGAGGAGGAGGTAGGGTCATGGCTTGTGTCAGAGAAGACTCCATCATCTCCATGATGTAGTAGTGTAAGCCATGCCTTGTAGCATCCTCGAGTGGTTGATGGTGATGATGATGATATCCTTGGATAGAATGGTGGCTTGAGCGTGGCCTTGTGTAGTTCGGAATGAGTGGCGTGGAAGTCAAGTGGAGTGCGTCACCAAATTCTTCGCTACCTCCATCCAATATAGATGTGCCATTGACGCCGGATCGAGAGAGGTTGCATATTTGGTCATGTTCATCTTGAGGAGAGGTGTTAAGAACTCGTGTCACCACTCGCGATGAATTCTTGTCCTCATTGCAATAGACGCTTTCGTCACCATTGGTTGGCATGTCCAAGGAATTAAGAGCAACTTGGTGCAAGGCATAGTATTAGCCTTCACTCATGTAGTTACGGTGACCATCTTGGTTGACAACGTGATCATCTCAATGGTAGCATTATAAGCTCTAGAAGCTCTCTTGGTGTTGGTAGTCGGAGTTGTTCCTTGTGTCATTGGAGACGAAGAAGAAGAAAACCTTGTAGAGGTTGGGAAGGGATGAACCTATTTCACAATGTCACATGCATCAACGTCTTCATCATGGAGTGGTGTAGTGGTATCCTCATGCACATGCTGATATCGATCTTGTGTCATGGGAGGAATAGCTTCACAATCTTGATGTTGTTGTTGCGCTTGTGGTGATGAGGGAAGCGCATGCTCTTGATCATGAAGGTCATAGTCCTTCCTCATAGGATGTTACACATGGTGGATGTGGAACAATGTCGGTGGTGAAGTGAATATCGCCTCATGTGTTGAAGAAGGAATAGGATCATGACATATATGGCGATGTAGGCCTTGCTCATGTGCTTGATCATGGAGTCCATAGTCCTTCCTCAAAGTATGTCGCACATGGGTGATGAGGAACGATGTCGGTGGTGAAGTGTCTCTTGCATCTTGCCTTGATGAAGTAGTGGTAGCATAGTGTCCATGGCGAGGATGTTCTTGATCCTTGTCGATGGTGGGGTGCGATGAGAGAGCACAATCTTGGTGATGATGAGGTGGAGGCTCCCATTCCTCATGTTGGTGATGACGTTCATGGTCCTTGAACCTTGGAACATTGAGGCAAAGGGAACTCAAGTTTGTGTCTTCATGGTCTTGATGGTGTCTCTCATGTTGTTCCTCATCGAGGAGAGGAGGTGAAGAATCATGTATATCATCTCCATTTTCTTGTTGTTGACGAGTTCGCTCATGTGGGTCCTCATCAAAAATAGGAAGTGATAGGTCATCTTCACTTGCTTGTTGTTGACGTGGGCGATCATGTGGTTCCTCATCAAACATAGGAAGTGAGAGATCATGAGTAGCATCCGCACTTAGTTGTTGTCGATGGGGGAGCTCATTGGGGTCTTCATCAAAGATAGGAAGTGAAGCATCATGTAGAGCATTCCCACTTTGTTGGTGCTGATGGAGGCGCTCATTGGGGTCTTCCTCAAAGATAAGGAAAGACAAGTCATGTGGAGCATCCTCACTTGCTTTATGTTGAGGAGGTCTCTCATTTGGGTCTTCATCGAAGATAGGCGGTGGAAGGTCATGTGGGTCATCCTCATTGTATTGGTGATAGCAGTCATGATGGAGAGGATGGCGTCGGTGGTCGTTGTGGTGAAGTTGTTGGAGGCATGCTTCACGGCATCCACTAGAATCAATGTCATGGGCACCTTCTTGATAAGGGTCTTGGTCTTCGTGGTCATTGTGGTGGTGACGCACATTTTTCCTTGGAAGCCATGAATGTGGGCAAGCACCATCCACGAAGTCATGTAGACAATAGTCATGAGTCGAGCTTGGAGAAGGTGGGTCATGATGTTGTTGAAGATCCGGTCGTAGAGGGTGAACTTGAAGAGGGTCACCACGGCCTTGGCGATGTCGAGGAGGTGGTGATGGCGAGCGATGCTCAAACCAATGTCGTCGAATAGCTTGTGGTGGAGTTTGCGGTGAGGTAGTATCAGAGCCAGGTTTACCACTCTCATCCATGTGTCAGTGATGATCATGGCGACGAGCTTGGTGATGAGCTTGGTGATTAGCTTGTGGGTGCTTGCTCTTGCGTCGTGACTTGGAGGTCGATGATGATCCATGGCGGTTGGCGAGGATGGCCATTTTGCCTTCAATACTCGTTATGTGATCATTGAATCGAGTATGATGAGCTTCTAGTTGATGGTCCAAGCGCTCCAATCCATCACGAGCAAGTTGGAAAAGACGAAAGTGTTCATGGCGGTTGAGGAAGTTGTGGTAGGCGTTGTTGTTGAAGAATGAGGTTCCTTGATCTTCCGAGCTCGGACTTGTGAGTACTCCTTCCCTAGCCATCTCAAAAAGCACACAAGGTGATATGAAGAAATGGAATGTCATACTTACCCAACGTTACCTTTTTTGGTCGTATTGAGGCTAGCGGTCGAGCCTAGGTGTAGGGCGGTATGTCAAAAGTGATTCCAAAAAGATTGAAAGAAAACCGCAAACGACAACACACACACTTTATGTGGAAGGCAAATGGGTTAGAAAAGTGGCAAGGAAAAAACGATAAATCCAAAGAAAAGTTTGTTGTAAAACATGGAGAAGAACCGAAAAGAAAAGTTAGCGCGAAAACCAATCCTAGTGGAGGAAATTATAGGTGGAACACACACACAAGGGATAAATGGGGTTAGTGCGGCCAATGGACGAGCGGAGACGAAATGTACCTATCGAATACTAAGCTCAATGCCACACCAACACAAGGAGGACGCTAGCTCAAACTGCAATGTACAAGAGGCAACAAGATTCGCAATGTGGAAACCGGTCACTCTCTTCTCTTTTGCGACGCGAAGCTACACATTCCTACAAGCGATAGCAATTGGCACCGATCTTTTGCTTCTTTTGGCTCTTTTTTGCTTTTTCTCCTTTTTTTATTTTCTCTTTTTGATGATGATTCCGAAATGCCAATGCCTACTCGAAGCTATTATATCACAAGCGCAAAACTCGCACTCTCGGTTCCACTAATTCGATGCCAAGAGATGTAAAAGAGCTAGTCCTAATGGGCAAGGTACACAATGAGAGGAGTTAGTTCAAGCGGAAGCAAGTTATACCTATGTTGTGGATGATCTCAGACTTGCAGCCGGTGGGTGTCTATGTCGTTTCAATCCGTTGATGTAGTTGCGTAGATGATGTCGTGGGCTTCGCGTGGAAACTTGAATCACTCAAATTGGACCAACAACGACAAAGAAAAACACGTTTGAAAATCTGTCCAAGAATCGAAGAGCGGGATTTTCTGAGATTTTTGCTCAATATCGAAATTGCTTCAAAATAAAGAATTTTTTTGGACAAATTCAGGAAAAGTGGCTGAATAGAAAGGTGGGGAATGGTCTCAAGCAACAAATCCACGGATCAAATCCACGAAAAACTCAACAAATCCAGAGATCGGTCGAAATCCCTGTTTGGCTATTTTTGGTGAAATTTTCGAATTTATGGGGGATAGAACAAAAATTGGTGGAAAAGGAGGAGGGTGGGGGTCGAATGTCACGACCCCGGACCCAGAGATATACATACTGTTATGTGCTCCTAGACATGGAACCACAAGGGCTTCAGGGTTACCAGCCCCGGCCGCAACAAACAACGGCAGGCAGACTGGATTCATCGGCACGTAGTCCGGATCCCCAGTCTACTACTCCTTGTATCCATGCTAGTCATAACCAACTATGCATATCAAAGCGTCCACGAATCGAATGAAACTGAAGGAAACGGGGACAAAGCTATACAGAGATGCTATGTGTCCAGAAAGTGCAACAACAATCGAGGGTTACTGGGGTTACCTCGCCCCAGGCCGATCACATCGACAGGCGGGCTCGGACATGGATCACCGGCTCCACAACCCCTCGACTGCGACAACTATGCAGGCATAGCCAAAACTGTATAACAATGAGCTCGAAACCAACAACCAATCAAAGCAGTACTCTAGACATGAAGCTGTATTCAACAGGTATTACTAGAGTATAGCTTACAAGCAGAGGTCACACGACCCAACATTACATCAGACAACGGAAGGCAAATTATGTTGCTAATCAACAAGAACCAAAAAGGCCTAAGAGGCCGCAACATAAGGCGACGTCCCAGCCCATAGATTCTAGGCTGCTACCTGGGAACCCCCAAACTACTCGTCGATGTCCACGTTGAATCACCACCGATGTGAGAAAACTCCACCTGAACCAAATTAAGCAAACCTGAGTACAGGAGGTACTCAACAAGACTTAGTTAACCTATTATATATCTGCTTATTTTCAGAAAGGTTTTATGACGGCTGTTTTGCGTAAAGCAATCTTTGTTTTCCAAATCGAGGAAGAATAGCATGTCTCAAGGAATGTTTTCAAAACAGATGAGAAACACAACTACTGTAATCATCATCTTTTGAATCCACCAACATCATTTCCCAGACACTCACATGCTACAAGGATCACCCCTCCCGGCATCTCCGGGGAGGCACCCTTCATCTACTGCCTCCATGCATTGTCAACATCTTTTACGTCACGTTCAAGTTATCTATGACCCCGTGACTTTCACCAAGTCGTCCATAACCGTGGACACGGCTTTCCGAAAGATTTATCCCTGCAGGGTGGTACACTTTACCCACACGTACCATCCAACTCTTAATGCCAAGCTATTGGCACAATTCCGACGATGTGCCGGCAGAGTGTGGTTGGCCACGACCTTTACCTTGTCGAGCCCTATCCATGAGTCAACCCAAACAGAGCCACCCCGTCAACAGGGAGTTGGCCACCTCCTGACGGCACCTGTTATGTGAGTCGGGATCAAGATCCGTGTACGTCCATCACTTGTCCCGGTCACGCCGTAAACACCTCCAAAAGGTTTTTGACTCACACGCAGATGGAAATCCCAAACTACGTGACTCACGGATAGAACCAAACAAGTTAGTTAGTCGAGCGCGGTCTGTTAGGCCCCGCGTGTGGTTGCACGCTCAGTCTTGGTTTCCGCGGCGAGACCTTACTCCTAGGGTTGGCAAGTACAGGACAAACAACCACTTCCCAAGTGGCCTCCGGTCCAAGCCTTAGTCAAGTTAACCACACAGTCCTCATCTCACCACGTCATCATATGATACTAGGTTATCGCAGCTCTGATTCATCAACCGGATGGAGCAGAGGTAACAAACATGTAAAACTAAGCGAAGCAGATATGAGGCTCTGGCGATGCGCACAAGCAAATCTATGGCGGCTAGGAGCAGTGGATCAGGATATAGAGGCAATGCAGCATATAGGTGAACTATGTCTACTAGCATCAAATACTTTGGAATCGAATGCAAAATACGAGATTCAAATGTTGTTCGAAAGCATATATGAGCAGATAAGAGGTTATGCTTGCCTTGGTTATAAGAAAACCAGATAAAGATCTTCAGGGATAAGTGCTTGACTTGTCGGTTAAGATCAAGTATTCGTCATGGAGTTGATGGCCTTCTCTTCGGAGTCACGTTCTACCGAGGGGGAAACAACACCGAAAGAGAAAAACAACAATCAAACATGGCATCAATGCAATGCACAATATGTATGCATGAGCAGATTAATGCACTGAAATAAAGCCCTAGACATGATCGTTGGGTTGCTAGGGTTCGTATGTCAGTTAACCATTTTTAGTGCAATTAGTCCGAAATAGACCCCGGAGGGGGTTTCGGACGATTCTGAAAGTGACTACAATTTTAAAAGCTCAAATGGGTTTGAAAACATCATAGCTAGATTGCATTTATCATTTTGAGCAATTTGGCATATAACTTTTAATTTTCTAATTTTAGTGAATAAAAACTTATTTTTCTATTTTTAAATGATTAAACAGCATTAAATAAATGCTTATTTTTCAACTTTCTCAAACATAGATGAAAATGACATATTCAGATAGATTGCATTTTTCTGAACATTACAATATTTTTATTTTATTTTTCTGATTAACAGAAATGAAGATATTAATTTTACAATTTTTAATCATTTTCTGTAATGATAAAACAGGGGCCCACGTGTCAGTTACTGTTTCTATTTATTAAACATTTTCATCAAATAGCATTTGAACCTGACAGGGCGGGCCCACGGCGACGTCACGCTGACGTCATGATGACGCCATCAACTGGCCGGAGAGCCACAGTTGCGGACGCCGGCAGCGAACCACCGCACCAGCGGGAGCGCGGACGGGCGCGCTGGAACCAGGGCCTCACGGGGAACCTTCTCGGGGTGGCGCCGCCCCCTAGAGGTCGCCGGAGCCGCGCCGGCGAGCACCGAACGCGGCGGCGCTCACAGAACACCATGACGGGGACGCTTCCGAGGGGAAGGAGGGCAACGGAGAACACCTCCGTGCTCCACAGCCTTCCACGAACGCGAAGGGGAGCTCAGGGATCCCGGAGGAGGCTCGACGGTGCCGGATTCAGAGAGAAACACGGCGGCCGGAGTCGGAAGGGAACAACCCGATTTGCGGGCTCCCGTCCTTCCCAGCAAACGAGAGTCGACGGGAGAGTAGAGGAGGGCCTCGCGGAGCTCCAGGGACAGACAGCGGGCCTCGAGGTGGTACACGGCGACGGCGGCGACGGATCACGGCGAGGTCGATTTTTCCGGCTAGGGTTTGCCCTTGGCAGAGGGACAGTGAGCGAGAGGGAGGATGCGAGTGGGGAGGCGAGAGAGGAGTGTTGGGGGGTCTCTCCTCGCCCTTATCCACACGCGAGGCCGGGCAGGACGTGGCATAGGCGTCGGCGGCGAGCTTCCGTCCTTCTGTCACGAGGAAGACGATAAAACGGAATTTTTGTGGAAAACCCCCTGTAGTTTCTGGAATTAGCAACAAGGTCCTTTTCCATTAAAAAACAGAACATAAAACTGAGATTTGAGGGCCTTTTTGTAAAGATACAAATTGGCAAAAATAGGATTTGGAAAGCTTATGAAATTTCCAACCTCACCATGTATTGCTTTGGTGAAATTGAAATACTTTTCAGTACAAAATTTTGGAACCCCTTTTAAGTACTATTTGCTGGAAATTTTCTCAAACCATTTGAATTCACAAACCAAATTGTTTAAAACATGGTTTAAATTTTTGATTCATGCATGTATGAGATGCCAACAACACCACAACCCTAATTTAGCATAATTGGGATGTTACAAATCTACCCCCCTTACAAGAATCTCGTCCCGAGATTCCCGAAGGAGAAGAAAGAAGGAACACCGGTTTTGAACGATCTTCTTGAACCTTACGGTTCTCTTCTTGAAGAGGTTGATCCGTAGAATCTTGGAGTATTGAACGGACACACCTTAGGTAAGAGGGAAACTCTTAGGAAAATGGTCTTCACGAAGATCGAGTATCTCATGGGTAACTCATGACAGGGATGTTCATAAAGAACTTTTGAGTTAACATACATGAAACACATCAAGATAATAGAGTGAAAAGAAGATGGTTTCAAGTTTGCGGACGAGTGGTCTTGAAAGGATGTTAGAATATGAGCTTTGCACAAGACTTTAAATCCTTTTGGAAAAGAAAGGTTGGTCAACTTGTGACATAGAGGTTTCTTCAAACAAAAAACCAAAATTAGGAATGAGGTCTTGGATACCACAACGTAATATCCGTAGACGAGGGAAAACAGAAAACACTGTAATCGTGCGTTGGAGAAAATTCTGATAGAAGATCATGTTCACTCTTCGGAGTGGATACGGAACTTTCGTCCATCAACGTTTGTTGAAATCCTTTTCAAAGATTAGGATGTTACTTCACAACGGAGGAGGAGTAACCAAAGGATGTTGTAACACCGTAATTAAGAAGGGATTCTTGGTCACACCATAAGGATGGTTAACCAACGAGGGATTGAAGCACCGGAAGAAAACAGGGAATCTCTTTCCTATTGTGGTTTATCCGTAGCAATACGTTTACCACATGGTTAAGATCCCATGGCTGAAGTAACTGACAAATTCACACAATGTGTGAGATGAACAGAACTCCAAGTGCAAACAACTTGAGAAAGGGTACTGATCAATGGCGGTTACAAAACACCAAGATATGTTCTCCTGATGAACTTGTTTCCACTGAAACAGAAATTTTGGAGGTTCAACGGAGAGATATTGAGGAGATCAACTTCCAAGTTACCCTGGATGTTGTAGATACCGACAACAGGCCCATAACAAACCTTCTATAGGTCATCAAGTGAAAGATGAACTCCGGTTTGGAGGAACGGTGAGGAAAACTTGTTGAAAACGAGCCACACAAGAATTCTCACGGGGAGTGGCTGTTCTTACGGATTCAAAGAGATGTGACATTAGGCCTTACGGCTAATTGTGTTAACCACAACGTCAACCATGCCGTACTTTCAAAAGGACCTAATTCAATACCCTTGAGGAAACACCAACCATCATTGATGCTTGAGATTCAGCTCCGGTTAGTGGGTTGAATAACTGAGACTCAACGTGTTTGACCAAAGAGGTTGCACCGGTTACCAACAACATACATATGCTGGATTTTCAAGGTATGGACTACGATATCAAGCTCAAGGAGATGAGCGAGATTGCAAAACTCATGTGTTAGCAACTTGCGAAAGACGGTTGCACCTACATGAATTACTTGCGACGAAACACATCGGAGTCCCTGTGGAAAAGATGATACAAAGATATCGAAGTTCTGAAACTTCTTCTCTTTCACAAATGGCCAGTCAGTGGCTTAGTGTGGATGCACTTCTTCCAGTAGACGGAGGTAACAACCAACCATCTCAAGAATAGTCCAACCATGCATAACTGACTTGGGATGATTCCCGAGGAAACAAGAAAACTCTTCCCAGATCCATGACGACAACTTTCACCATAAGCACATGGACCGGGGTAAGTTACTTCGAACACCCAAAACACAAACCTCGTGAGGACACAAAGATGGTTCTCGAGGGTTTCCAACTTTAGTGCCAAGTGTTCAACATGAACCTCTTTCAACTTGGTTAAATAGGAATGTCATCGATGGGCTCGAAAACACCCTTATCAAAACACTCCAAGCAGAGGGTCTCATATGATACACGAACAAGGCAAAATATTGATTAGACCAGAGGACATGAAGGTGTACTCGGCAAAACACTATGAGTGAAAACACCATCAAGACAGTCCTTGGATCTTTTCTCGATTTGACGTTAGCCCAAATCAAATCAAGGTAGAATGACATCATCTCCGCAAAGGAGATACTATCCTGCTTCAACACAAAGGAAACTAGACACTCCTTAACAGAGGATCAAGTTAGGCGGAGCTTTGGCCTTTCAACTCTCCAAGTTGTTGTTTAAGCTCAACCACTAGTCCAAGGTGTCTAACGTAGTTTCTTGGAGAGAGGAGTGGTTCAAATTACTCCTGGTTTAGACATCACGGTCAGGTAAAACCTAGTGATACTTCTAGAAAGACAACCAGAATATCACAACCTATCGTTAGGTCTAGGAATTTGAAAGGAGGCTTGCTTTTCAAAGCAACTGATATGAACATGAGAGCTTGGCATGAACCTAACTCTCTGACCGAGGATATGCACCGGAATGGACGGGTTTGGTAACACAGTCAACTTCAAAAAGAGGCTGGGTGACCAGTAGTGCTAAGAAGGATACAGATGTTTCTTAGACTTTTCAAAGCGATAAGAATTGCTAGGAACATCTGATACACACATCAATGCACTGACCCATCATACTCAAGCATTCAAACTTGGAGGAAGGGGGAGTGAATACGGTAAGAGCATCACTTCATCAATAAGGCCATGAAACTTAACACAACCTCTTGATATATAAGAGTGTGATACTCGAAGGTGGAACATAACAGAAGCTAATGAAACTTCTTTAATCTGTGGATTACAAAACTTTGACCTGGTCCTGGAGATGAACGAGGTGCTGGAGTTTGTTTCTCCTGACATCCCAAGGTGGAATGTTCTGACGGAAAACAAGAGCAAATGTATTGGAGGAATCCAACACCCATATGCAACTTGGTGTCCATAACAACGGTTAGAGATTTGAAAGCAACTGAAGGGTAGACTCATGCTCAGGGAAGATCCTCGGATCAAGTTGAAGCACAGGGTAATACTCATTTGTAAAAACCATGCAAAAGAGTTGGTATAACTGAAATAAGAACGAACATGTGGAATTCAGGATGATCACTCTTGCTGTGATCCTTTTTGGTTCCAGTAGAGAACCTATGGCTATGAGAGTTGGAATTTTCTAGCTATCCTGAGGTAGAAGATGTTCCTCAGGATTCAACGAAACAGAACTTGGGTTAAAGGTCAGCATCCTGTACTGATAGCGTGAGCATTACATGGTTAAGAAACCACATGACTCAACCCACTGCAACTCAGCACATTCCGGGACCTTCGGTTCAAGTCCAAGGTTAAAACGTTGAGAAAGGAATAACTACTATCTTAGTGCCTTGAAGGAACACTACGAATAGCAATCACGGAGTATTTTCAAAAGACAACATTGCTCCGGAAGTATATGAAAAGAGGATAACGGATACATTTGAGATGAAAAGGAAATCTCGAGGTTCAGGATATTGAGACTTTAGAACTGGAGTATGTGGAACCCACACAACTCTGAGGGATTAGAATGGAAAGGAAATCTCCCAGTTAAGAGATAACGGAACATGGAACACACACGACTGTAGAAACTTTTTAACACTAGGTCAACTTGGATAACAACGTCCTTGCCAAAGAAGGCACCTAGGTTTTGAATGAATAGAAAAGATAGAAAACCTTTTCAAACCAAAACAGGTAAGATGACCCAGAGTTAGAGCGATACCAGATACGAAGTAAAAAGAATCCTAAGAAGGTTTTTCACAATCATTTGAAGTTTCAAAATAGTTTTCATAAACTCTAGACTCGACATCGACCAAGCAGTAAGGTTTTCCTACAGGCAGTCCTGCTCTGATACCATGACTTGTCACGACCCCGGACCCAGAGATATACATACTGTTATGTGCTCCTAGACATGGAACCACAAGGGCTTCAGGGTTACCAGCCCCGGCCACAACAAACAACGGCAGGCAGACTGGATTCATCGGCACGTAGTCCGGATCCCCAGTCTACTACTCCTTGTATCCATGCTAGTCATAACCAACTATGCATATCAAAGCGTCCACGAATCGAATGAAACTGAAGGAAACGGGACCAAAGCTATACAGAGATGCTATGTGTCCAGAAAGTGCAACAACAATCGAGGGTTACTGGGGTTACCTCGCCCCAGGCCGATCACATCGACAGGCGGGCTCGGACATGGATCACCGGCTCCACAACCCCTCGACTGCGACAACTATGCAGGCATAGCCAAAACTGTATAACGATGAGCTCGAAACCAACAACCGATCAAAGCAGTACTCTAGACATGAAGCTGTATTCAACATGTATTACTAGAGTATAGCTTACAAGCAGAGGTCACACGACCCAACATTACATCAGACAACGGAAGGCAAATTATGTTGCTAATCAACAAGAACCAAAAAGGCCTAAGAGGCCGCAACATAAGGCGACATCCCAGCCCATAGATTTCAGGCTGCTACCTGGGAACCCCCAAACTACTCGTCGATGTCCACGTTGAATCACCACCGATGTGAGAAAACTCCACCCGAACCAAATTAAGCAAACCTGAGTACAGGAGGTACTCAACAAGACTTAGTTAACCTATTATATATCTGCTTATTTTCAGAAAGGTTTTATGACGGGTGTTTTGCGTAAAGCAATCTTTGTTTTCCAAATCGAGGAAGAATAGCATGTCTCAAGGAATGTTTTCAAAAAAGATGAGAAACTCAACTACTGTAATCATCATCTTTTGAATCCACCAACATCATTTCCCAGACACTCACATGCTACAAGGATCACCCCTCCCGGCATCTCCGGGGTATGACGCCCCAGGATCGGGCACTATGCAGATTTCAGCATTCCCGCCAAGATCCACATAATAACCGATTCCAGGTTGCCACGTCTGATAACATTACAACAGTTCACGAATAATCCACAACAACAACAGAACAGATATATACAAGAGGACTCAAACGAGCCAAGGATACAACTGATACATTACAAAGATCCAAATAACAGCGGAAAAAAACAACATATCGTCCGACTACGGACAAGATCCAAATTGGACTAAGAGTCCTGAAGATAACCGAAGGCGTCCAATCCCTGCCCAGGCCAAGCCGGAGGGATTCCCAAGCTAACGTCGTCAGACTTCAAACCTGTTGACTGCAATGTTGAATATGCAGCCACAAAAGAGATTCGTGGGTCAGTACGGTTAAGTACTGGCAAGTGGATAAACCATACTCACAAGATACCGGCGTAGCCAGTCATCACAAGATACCAATACTTTGGGATCAACGAAAGAAAGGGATTATTGCAATTAAGCGGCAGCGGGCTGCACTAACCAACTACAGAGACTCACTACAACATCCGGCTAAAAGAGGGGGATAAGATAGCGTGTCGGAGCCAACTACAACTACTCACCAAACAATACCCATCCAATGTCACCCCCTACTAAGGAAGCAACCCAAGGATAACTCACACTGTTGATTAATGATGGATCAAGTTATTGTGTCAATAAGACTATTACTAGTCAAGTTATTATCATTAGGTGTAAGTTATCTGAGTACTTGTTAGCCAGTACTTTCACCAAGTAATCCATAACCGCGGAAAACACGGCTTCTCGAGAAGATTTATCCCTGCAGGGTGTGCTCCAGTACCCGTACACACTCAAGCCACCAACTAAAACTCAGGTTGGCTTGACACGACCCAAACCATCTCTACAACCCATCCTCAGAGCCACGGAGCTATAAGGTCCCAGCCACGCAGCCGAATACTCAGCGCAGGTGTGCAAAACTCCCGCAGGACACAACACCCCGGCACTACAGGCCTCGCCCTATATGCATCATCATCATCATAACCAGTAACCAAGGGGGGCCAACCCATTATGCAAAGGAGCAAATGGAACACCCGAACTAAGTGTGGCTCTTCGGACAAGCTGCAGATCAGGTCTAAGTCGAGGGGGGTCCCATACTACCACCCGGATGCGGTGAGCACGCTCATCATGGATCAGTAGACAAGACTCTTTTCCTAGTTTCGACACTAGCAGGCTCCAAAACCCTAACCCGGGCCTCCTGCCGGTGCCTTATCATCAAATTATTATTACCCAAAACATTAACAGGTTGTTGATTAATTGAAACCCAACTATCAAACTAAACAGGTGATACGACAAAGGACAACAGGACTCGAGCACAAACAAACCTAAGCATGCAACTACGACACGAGGGCCAACAGGGTAAACAAACAACAGTTGATAGGAAGTGGAAGGGAAAACTATATCATGGCTGCAAGGTAAACATATAATAGGATCGAGACACAAGCATCGAAACAACAGGCTAGAATAAGAACAACGGAAAGAATCGGTAACAAGTGATGAAAGGCAGCCATTTGGCAGCAAGTGAGTATACTTGCCTGAGATCCCGCAAGGTAGCAGAACTTGTCGTTGCTCACATCATCTCAGCGTCCTATCCGGGAAGAAGCAACGAACCTCGAACAAACACCGGATGCAACAATTACTACTACGGCAAAAGATCCAGCATGATCCTATTTTATATGCATGGCATGGCAAGATGTAACAGGGGAAACAACTTAAGCAATTTAATCGGAACCGGAGTCCGGAGAAATAGGAATTGGTTCAAGTTGTTTATCTAACCATCAAATTAAATGTTGTTTAGCATGGAAAACAATAAAGTAGATGAGTTAGGCAATTTAGATGGAATGGGGCAACAGCTGGAATTAATTAGCCCACACATTCCATATGTTGTCATATAGGTGAACATGCATAACAAGATCTAAAATACACAAGATAAGATGCAAACAGAGATATGGATGGCATGAACATGTTAAGGACATGAAACTGATTGGAAAACATATTTTATTTGTTTGATTTGGAATTAAAATGAATTAGTTATGAATCTTGGCAATTTAAATTGCAGTAAATAAGAGGTGAAACAATTATTCAAATTAATTGTTGTAAACCAGAAAACAAAGTTGATTTTCAAGTGTGGCATGTGATTTTGGATGGATTTCATGTTTTGAGTATTTAATTTTGAGCAACCATTTGAAAGTTATTAATTATGCCATTTAATTAACCAAAGTAAGGATTATTAAATAACATTAATTTTAATTGCCCAAATTGCAAAACAAAGTTGATAAACAGAAAGTACAATGAATTTGGACTGAAAAACATATTTGAGTTGTATGATTTGAATTAGGTATAAATTAATTATGGAATTAACCAAATTGGAAAAGAATTGTTTGAATTTGAAATTTGAAACAATTTGAATTGTTCAAAACAGGAAACAAATTGCATATCTGAAAAGTTCAGGAAATTTGGATTGGAAAACATATAAAATTTGTGTTACTTGGATTTGTGGTTTGAAAGTTGTGAGCTTTTGAATTTTTAGGTTTATTTCCAAAAGACCAGGGGCTGATTTGCGAAAGAAAAGTGGAGGCAGGGGCCTCTCTGCAAAGATCCGGATCCAGATCTGGATCTGGTACAGGTTTCACCGCGGGCAGAGCCAGCCACAGCGGCTGACCTGCGGGCCCTAGCGCCACGCGGGCGCTGACGAGGCGTGGGGAGAACACGCTGGCCACCACGGTCGCTGACCGGTGGGGCCAGCTGCGGGCGCGGAAGAGGCAAAAATTGGGAGGTTTATGCCTCCGAGCGGATTCGAGCTCAGGACCTCCCACCGCGCGCATCTGGGCTCGAACCACTGGGGTGACTGCATGTTTGTGTAGGGATACACGTAGGAACAAAGGTGAGGTGTAGGACCCGGATGTTCTTCTGACGAAACTGACGGACGAAAATGTTCTGCGATCTACAGGCAGCGAGCGACGGCAGTTCTCCGGCGGCCACGGCGTGCTGGAGGGGATGGGGGCGGCCAAACATCACAGAGCAGAGGGGGGAGTGGCCTAGGCCAGGAGGGAACGCTCACCACGGTCGCTGAAGGGGAAGGCGAGGCGCAGACGTCGAGGTCGTTCGAGGATGGCGTGGTGCTGTCTGTGTCGAGGTCGTGATCGCCGGCGGCCGTCCGTTGAGGCGATCGCCCGTCCTCGGGGATGCAGGGGTAGCGGCCACCACGGCGGCTCCATTCCCGCGGTCGCCAACCCGCGGCACCCACCCGTTCCCCGCCGCCGTGGCGTTTCCTCCTCCGGCCATGGCAGGTGTTCGCTGGTTTTCAGAGAGGTACAGAAGAGCAGAAGGTAGGGGAGACAGTGGATTGGCGGCGCTAGGAGGGGGAAGGAGGAGATGGAGTAGGTGGCTAGGGTTAGGAAAAGAAGGGGAGAGTAGATGATAAGGAGGGGCAGGTGGTCCATGGAGGGGGGGGTGAAAGCGACACCCCTCTGTCCGTACGAAGAAGATGACCGTGGGGGGGGGGCTGATGGGCTTAGGTGGTGGTGGGCTGAGAGGGAAAAGGGCTGCCTCCTCTCTCCTTGGCCTTTATTTTTATTTTTTTCCTTATTTTTTTTTGCAAGAAATAAAAGAGGGAGAGAGAGAAAGAATAGGTTGGGGGGTTATTCATTTGATGAACATTTTCTTTATTAATTGCAAAGCAGCAACAAAGGTGGTTTAAATTATTTTCAATAATTTGAAATTATTAATTTGATATTAAATTGTTGGGTGATTTTCAATTAGGGTTTGGTTTGGGATTTTGGAAAATAAACAAATTTTATTTATTAATCTCAAGCAATTTTGCAATCATCATTGAATTTAATAGTTGGCAAGAATTTGATTTTTTAACCACCATTTGATCATGCCCTTTATGATTGAAATGATTTGAAATTTAAGTTGAATTGGAAATTTACCATTAGGGTTTTCAACAAGAGGGAGAAGATTATTAACAAGCAAATCAACTTCAAACTATTGAAAACAATTGGATTTGTTTGGTTTGCAATTTTCAATTTGGAAACTTTGGACAAGTGTGAAAGTTTTAATTTGGTTTGAATCTTTGATTTGTTTTTTTTTTTGAAAACATGATGCAATGCATAGGATGCATGTGATGCAATGCAACAACCAACTTTCTATCTAGGGTAACACCCCAGGTGTTACAGACGACACCACTAACAAGGGATTGCGCCCTCGCAATCCACCTGCTAACCCGGGAGGGGAAAGAAGTTCGACTACTGATTCTTCGTGCTTCCAGTTGCTCTCCTCGACACCACTAACAAGAGATTCTTGCTCGGGCTGATGACGATATTCTTCCACCAGGAATCTTCCGATGATCGAACCTATTAGGTTAAAGGCTCAGAAAACGTCCAACCCACGTAGGGTCCTAACACTTTGACAGATTGAGTACGAGAGTAGATTCCAAAACAAATAAGATGGGAGGGGAATAGAATAGAGATAAGGAGAAAACAAGAATCCTACTGAGACGTTTTTCCAAAGTAGTTTAGCAGAAATAGTTTTTGACACTCTAGAAACAACGACCGTTAGCGAGGTTAACCTACAGGCTTTGCGGACCCGTTGCTTCGATAACCATTCGTATCGAAACAATCTCGGGAATCGGAACCAAGGCTCTGATACCATTTGTGACGCCCCAGGATCGGGCACTATGCAGATTTCAGCATTCCCGCCAAGATCCACATAATAACCGATTCCAGGTTGCCACGTCTGATAACATTACAACAGTTCACGAATAATCCACAACAACAACAGAACAGATATATACAAGAGGACTCAAACGAGCCAAGGATACAACTGATACATTACAAAGATCCAAATAACAGCGGAAAAAAACAACATATCGTCCGACTACGGACAAGATCCAAATTGGACTAAGAGTCCTGAAGATAACCGAAGGCGTCCAATCCGTGCCCAGGCCAAGCCGGAGGGATTCCCAAGCTAACGTCGTCAGACTTCAAACCTGTTGACTTCAATGTTGAATATGCATCCACGAAAGAGATTCGTGGGTCAGTACGATTAAGTACTAGCAAGTGGATAAACCATACTCACAAGATACCGGCGTAGCCAGTCATCACAAGATACCAATACTTTGGGATCAACGAAAGAAAGGGATTATTGCAATTAAGCGGCAGCGGGCTGCACTAACCAACTACAGAGACTCACTACAACATCCGGCTAAAAGAGGGGGATAAGATAGCGTGTCGGAGCCAACTACAACTACTCACCAAACAATACCCATCCAATGTCACCCCCTACTAAGGAAGCAACCCAAGGATAACTCACACTGTTGATTAATGATGGATCAAGTTATTGTGTCAATAAGACTATTACTAGTCAAGTTATTATCATTAGGTGTAAGTTATCTGAGTACTTGTTAGCCAGTACTTTCACCAAGTAATCCATAACCGCGGAAAACACGGCTTCTCGAGAAGATTTATCCCTGCAGGATGTGCTCCAGTACCCGTACACACTCAAGCCACCAACTAAAACTCAGGTTGGCTTGACACGACCCAAACCATCTCTACAACCCATCCTCGGAGCCACGGAGCTATAAGGTCCCAGCCACGCAGCCGAATACTCAGCGCAGGTGTGCAAAACTCCCGCAGGACACAACACCCCGGCACTACAGGCCTCGCCCTATATGCATCATCATCATCATAACCAGTAACCAAGGGGGGCCAACCCATTATGCAAAGGAGCAAATGGAACACCCGAACTAAGTGTGGCTCTTCGGACAAGCTGCAGATCAGGTCTAAGTCGAGGGGGGTCCCATACTACCACCCGGATGCGGTGAGCACGCTCATCATGGATCAGTAGACAAGACTCTTTTCCTAGTTTCGACACTAGCAGGCTCCAAAACCCTAACCCGGGCCTCCTGCCGGTGCCTTATCATCAAATTATTATTACCCAAAACATTAACAGGTTGTTGATTAATTGAAACCCAACTATCAAACTAAACAAGTGATACGACAAAGGACAACAGGACTCGAGCACAAACAAACCTAAGCATGCAACTACGACACGAGGGCCAACAGGGTAAACAAACAACAGTTGATAGGAATTTGAAGGGAAAACTATATCATGGCTGCAAGGTAAACATATAATAGGATCGAGACACAAGCATCGAAACAACAGGCTAGAATAAGAACAACAGAAAGAATCGGTAACAAGTGATGAAAGGCAGCCATTTGGCAGCAAGTGAGTATACTTGCCTGAGATCCCGCAAGGTAGCAGAACTTGTCGTTGCTCACATCATCTCAGCGTCCTATCCGGGAAGAAGCAACGAACCTCGAACAAACACCGGATGCAACAATTACTACTACGGCAAAAGATCCAGCATGATCCTATTTTATATGCATGGCATGGCAAGATGTAACAGGGGAAACAACTTAAGCAATTTAATCGGAACCGGAGTCCGGAGAAATAGGAATTGGTTCAAGTTGTTTATCTAACCATCAAATTAAATGTTGTTTAGCATGGAAAACAATAAAGTAGATGAGTTAGGCAATTTAGATGGAATGGGGCAACAGCTGGAATTAATTAGCCCACACATTCCATATGTTGTCATATAGGTGAACATGCATAACAAGATCTAAAATACACAAGATAAGATGCAAACAGAGATATGGATGGCATGAACATGTTAAGGACATGAAACTGATTGGAAAACATATTTTATTTGTTTGATTTGGAATTAAAATGAATTAGTTATGAATCTTGGCAATTTAAATTGCAGTAAATAAGAGGTGAAACAATTATTCAAATTAATTGTTGTAAACCAGAAAACAAAGTTGATTTTCAAATGTGGCATGTGATTTTGGATGGATTTCATGTTTTGAGTATTTAATTTGGAGCAACCATTTGAAAGTTATTAATTATGCCATTTAATTAACCAAAGTAAGGATTATTAAATAACATTAATTTTAATTGCCCAAATTGCAAAACAAAGTTGATAAACAGAAAGTACAATGAATTTGGACTGAAAAACATATTTGAGTTGTATGATTTGAATTAGGTATAAATTAATTATGGAATTAACCAAATTGGAAAAGAATTGTTTGAATTTGAAATTTGAAACAATTTGAATTGTTCAAAACAGGTTACAAATTGCATATCTGAAAAGTTTAGGAAATTTGGATTGGAAAACATATAAAATTTGTGTTACTTGGATTTGTGGTTTGAAAGTTGTGAGCTTTTGAATTTTTAGGTTTATTTGCAAAAGACCAGGGGCTGATTTGCGAAAGAAAAGTGGAGGCAGGGGCCTCTCTGCAAAGATCCGGATCCAGATCTGAATCTGGGACAGGTTTCACCGCGGGCAGAGCCAGCCACAGCGGCTGACCTGCGGGCCCTAGCGCCACGCGGGCGCTGACGAGGCGTGGGGAGAACACGCTGGCCACCACGGTCGCTGACCGGTGGGGCCAGCTGCGGGCGCGGAAGAGGCAAAAATTGGGAGGTTTATGCCTCCGAGCGGATTCGAGCTCAGGACCTCCCACCGCGCGCATCTGGGCTCGAACCACTGGGGTGACTGCATGTTTGTGTAGGGATACACGTAGGAACAAAGGTGAGGTGTAGGACCCGGATGTTCTTCTGACGAAACTGACGGACGAAAATGTTCTGCGATCTACAGGCAGCGAGCGACGGCAGTTCTCCGGCGGCCACGGCGTGCTGGAGGGGATGGGGGCGGCCAAACATCACAGAGCAGAGGGGGGAGTGGCCTAGGCCAGGAGGGAACGCTCACCACGGTCGCTGAAGGGGAAGGCGAGGCGCAGACGTCGAGGTCGTTCGAGGATGGCGTGGTGCTGTCTGTGTCGAGGTCATGATCGCCGGCGGCCGTCCGTTGAGGCGATCGCCCGTCCTCGGGGATGCAGGGGTAGCGGCCACCGCGGCGGCTCCATTCCCGCGGTCACCAACCCGCGGCACCCACCCGTTCCCCGCCGCCGTGGCGTTTCCTCCTCCGGCCATGGCAGGTGTTCGCTGGTTTTCAGAGAGGTACAGAAGAGCAGAAGGTAGGGGAGACAGTGGATTGGCGGAGCTAGGAGGGGGAAGGAGGAGATGGAGTAGGTGGCTAGGGTTAGGAAAAGAAGGGGAGAGGAGATGATAAGGAGGGGCAGGTGGTCCATGGAGGGGGGGTGAAAGCGACACCCCTCTGTCCGTACGAAGAAGATGACCGTGGGGGGGGGGGGGGGCTGATGGGCTTAGGTGGTGGTGGGCTGAGAGGGAAAAGGGCTGCCTCCTCTCTCCTTGGCCTTTATTTTTATTTTTTTCCTTATTTTTTTTTCAAGAAATAAAAGAGGGAGAGAGAGAAAGAATAGGTTGGGGGGGGGGGTTATTCATTTGATGAACATTTTCTTTATTAATTGCAAAGCAGCAACAAAGGTGGTTTAAATTATTTTTAATAATTTGAAATTATTAATTTGATATTAAATTGTTGGGTGATTTTCAATTAGGGTTTGGTTTGGGATTTTGGAAAATAAACAAATTTTATTTATTAATCTCAAGCAATTTTGCAATCATCATTGAATTTAATAGTTGGCAAGAATTTGATTTTTTAACCACCATTTGATCATGCCCTTTATGATTGAAATGATTTGAAATTTAAGTTGAATTGGAAATTTACCATTAGGGTTTTCAACAAGAGGGAGAAGATTATTAACAAGCAAATCAACTTCAAACTATTGAAAACAATTGGATTTGTTTGGTTTGCAATTTTCAATTTGGAAACTTTGGACAAGTGTGAAAGTTTTAATTTGGTTTGAATCTTTGATTTGTTTTTTTTTTTTGAAAACATGATGCAATGCATAGGATGCATGTGATGCAATGCAACAACCAACTTTCTATCTAGGGTAACACCCCAGGTGTTACACGGGGAGGCACCCTTCATCTACTGCCTCCATGCATTGTCAACATCTTTTACGTCACGTTCAAGTTATCTATGACCCCGTGACTTTCACCAAGTCGTCCATAACCGTGGACACGGCTTTCCGAAAGATTTATCCCTGCAGGGTGGTACACTTTACCCACACGTACCATCCGACTCTTAATGCCAAGCTATTGGCACAATTCCGACGATGTGCCGGCAGAGTGTGGTTGGCCACGACCTTTACCTTGTCGAGCCCTATCCATGAGTCAACCCAAACAGAGCCACCCCGTCAACAGGGAGTTGGCCACCTCCTGACGGCACCTGTTCTGTGAGTCGGGATCAAGATCCGTGTACGTCCATCACTTGTCCCGGTCACGCCCTAAACACCTCCAAAAGGTTTTTGACTCACACGCAGATGGAAATCCCAAACTACGTGACTCACGGATAGAACCAAACAAGTTAGTTAGTCGAGCGCGGTCTGTTAGGCCCCGCGTGTGGTTGCACGCTCAGTCTTGGTTTCCGCGGCGAGACCTTACTCCTAGGGTTGGCAAGTACAGGACAAACAACCACTTCCCAAGTGGCCTCCCGTCCAAGCCTTAGTCAAGTTAACCACACAGTCCTCATCTCACCACGTCATCATATCATACTAGGTTATCGCAGCTCTGATTCATCAACCGGATGGAGCAGAGGTAACAAACATGTAAAACTAAGCGAAGCAGATATGAGGCTCTGGCGATGCGCACAAGCAAATCTATGGCGGCTAGGAGCAGTGGATCAGGATATAGAGGCAATGCAGCATATAGGTGAACTATGTCTACTAGCATAAAATACTTTGGAATCGAATGCAAAATACGAGATTCAAATGTTGTTCGAAAGCATATATGAGCAGATAAGAGGTTATGCTTGCCTTGGTTATAAGAAAACCAGATAAAGATCTTCAGGGATAAGTGCTTGACTTGTCGGTTAAGATCAAGTATTCGTCATGGAGTTGATGGCCTTCTCTTCGGAGTCACGTTCTACCGAGGGGGAAACAACACCGAAAGAGAAAAACAACAATCAAACATGGCATCAATGCAATGCACAATATGTATGCATGAGCAGATTAATGCACTGAAATAAAGCCCTAGACATGATCGTTGGGTTGCTAGGGTTCGTATGTCAGTTAACCATTTTTAGTGGAATTAGTCCGAAATAGACCCCGGAGGGGGTTCCAGACGATTCTGAAAGTGACTACAATTTTAAAAGCTCAAATGGGTTTGGAAACATCATAGCTAGATTGCATTTATCATTTTGAGCAATTTGGCATATAACTTTTAATTTTCTAATTTTAGTGAATAAAAACTTATTTTTCTATTTTTAAATGATTAAACATCATTAAATAAATGCTTATTTTTCAACTTTCTCAAACATAGATGAAAATGACATATTCAGATAGATTGCATTTTTCTGAACATTACAATATATTTATTTTATTTTTCTGATTAACAGAAATGAAGATATTAATTCTACAATTTTTAATCATTTTCTATAATTATAAAACAGGGGCCCACGTGTCAGTTACTGTTTCTATTTATTAAACATTTTCATTAAATAGCATTTGAACCTGACAGGGCGGGCCCACGGCGACGTCACGCTGACGTCATGATGACGCCAGCAACTGGCCGGAGAGCCACAGTTGCGGACGCCGGTGGCGAACCACCGCACCAGCGGGAGCGCGGACGGGCGCGCTGGAACCAGGGCCTCACGGGGAACCTTCTCGGGGTGGCGCCGCCCCCTAGAGGTCGCCGGAGCCGCGCCGGCGAGCACCGAACGCGGCGGCGCTCACAGAACACCATGACGGGGACGCTTCCGAGGGGAAGGAGGCCAACGGAGAACACCTCCGTGCTCCACAGCCTTCCACGAACGCGAAGGGGAGCTCGAGGATCCCGGAGGAGGCTCGACGGCGCCGGATTCAGAGAGAAACACGGCGGCCGGAGTCGGAAGGGAACAGCCCGATTTGCGGGCTCCCGTCCTTCCCAGCAAACGAGAGTCGACGGGAGAGTAGAGGAGGGCCTCGCGGAGCTCCAGGGACAGACAGCGGGCCTCGAGGTGGTACACGGCGACGGCGGCGACGGATCACGGCGAGGTCGATTTTTCCGGCTAGGGTTTGCCCTTGGTAGAGGGATAGTGAGCGAGAGGGAGGATGCGAGTGGGAGGCGAGAGAGGAGTGTTGGGGGTCTCTCCTCGCCCTTATCCACACGCGAGGCCGGGCAGGACGTGGCATAGGCGTCGGCGGCGAGCTTCCGTCCTTCTGTCACGAGGAAGACGATAAAACGAAATTTTTGTGGAAAACCCCCTGTAGTTTCTGGAATTAGCAACAAGGTCCTTTTCCATTAAAAAACAGAACATAAAACTGAGATTTGAGGGCCTTTTTGTAAAGATAAAAATTGGCAAAAATAGGATTTGGAAAGCTTATGAAATTTCCAACCTCACCATGTATTGCTTTGGTGAAATTGAAATACTTTTCAGTACAAAATTTTGGAACCCCTTTTAAGTACTATTTGCTGGAAATTTTCTCAAACCATTTGAATTCACAAACCAAATTGTTTAAAACATGGTTTAAATTTTTGATTCATGCATGTATGAGATGACAACAACACCACAACCCTAATTTAGCATAATTGGGATGTTACATCGAATTCGTGTCAATATAGATCTGGATACCAGATGATGAGAGGTTGGCCTCTTGGGTGGCTTGATCTTCACGAATTGACCAAGAACGCAAAGAACGAACGATGAACACGAAGAACACAAAGGGGATCAAGGGTAAATCGTGGAAGAGTCAAGGGGGAAACAAGGAGAATCGAGGGGAGATAACTAGTGAGAACCGAAGAATACCAAATCTCCCGTCAACTAAACCCAGAGGGCCGCCTACGGAACGATCGATCCAATTGAACTCACCTTGATTGAAACCGCTTCACACCCGTGGCCGGTCCACCACGCCAATAGAACCTCAAGGATTAGTTGAGGAAGATTGGAAAGTCCCTAACTGAGTCCCAAGGGGAAAGGATAGGTAACTCGGTGAATCTTGATATGGTCCTAGATACAAATCATAGGAGTAGCCTTGATACGGTCCTAGGTACAAACCATAGGAGTAGCCTCACAAGAGGGATACAAGGGCAAAGCTCGAAGTTCTCAATTCATCTCTAAACCCTAGATCTAGCCATCGGGGTCCCTTATATAGCCTAGGTGGAAAGGTGGGGTAAAAATGGTTGTTTTCCATGCGTTTTCGGGCAGCAGCAGGGAGGCCGGCCTGGGGGGGCGACCTGTGAGGCCGGGGTCGGAGCAACAGGCGCTCTAGGCGTGCCGGTCGGCCTGAGGCTAGGGTGGGATCGTAGGAAGGCCGGCCTGGGGCCGGGGTGGAGTCCGGGGGACTCTGAGGGGGGGCGGCCTGAGGCCAAGGGGGAGCCGTCCTGGGGCCGGGGTGGAGGCCGACTCCTTCTGGAGGGGTTCCGTTCTGAGACGGGGGCGGCCTGGCCGGGGGTTGAGGCCGGGGGCCCTGTTTCTCCCCTTTCTCCCTCGTCTCTTCTCCGTTCTCGACGCTGTCTTCTCCCACTTACTTCCTAACTTCTCGGGCATCGTCTTGGGCATGATCTTGATCATCGTGCGCACCATCTTGGGCTCCATTGTGGGATCCAACCTAGGCACGAAGAAATCCATGAGGTAGCGCACCATTCACCAAGACAGCGAAAACATATAAAGATAGGGTGAGTTCACCTTGTCTAGTAGCGATGTTTGGCTTGGTGGAATTGGGTGGGCTGCATCAACACTCCTCCCAACCATGTTTCACAAACCATGGCTAACCGAATTCTTGGGTGCCTACCAACAATCACATACCATGGAGGAGTGTCTATATTTTAAGAGGGGTGTATGCTTATGTCAATGAATGGTAAACAGAAAATACAGTACGTCACAAGTCAACTAGACTTCACAAGAGCGACTCCCGTAGAAGGACGCATCTGGGTAGAAGGTCATCCCTCTTTCTCTTTTGTTTACACAATTATGCTTTGACTGATAAATCAGGGGCAAAAATAGTGAAGAGAATTTGTGTTATTAATTTGGGGCTAGGCACCCCGTTGCCAGCTCTTCTATCATTGGATAAGCGTATGAAGCCACTAGTCCAGGGTGTGAAAGTCCAATCAACAAGTGAGATAAAGATTATCTATTTACGTCCTCATGATCTAAAACAGGAGCACAAAACAGGCGTAATTTTGAAAGTTTTAAAGGTAACACATGAGCAATTTACTTTGGAGTGGCGGTTAATTACCACATGTAGATAGGTATGGTGGACACAATGGGAAAACTTTGTTTTTTGGGAGTTGGATGCATGAGTAGAGCTTATACTCTGTACAAGTGGAGGCTAGCAAAAGACTGGGAGCGACAAATCAAGAGAGCATAAGAGCCATAATCATGCATAGCGACATAAACAACATTAATCAAACATAAGTGGTACCACAAGTTTAAAAACTAAATGATCATGGAGGCTATTCGTGACTGGTTCATAGCCATAAATATGGTGTGGGCATGCACTAAGTCAACCAAATAAAATATTCAAAGGAGAACACCACAAATTTATGCTTCAACATGACAAGAACAACTCATGATTCTTTCAATGGCACATTAAAAACTCTCAGCTATTTGAGGCTAATCATGGTACTAAATAACCACAAGGCTTTAGAACTAAAATAACATCTGGCATGATATGAAAAAGTCTAGCCACAGTCACTTGAATGCTTTATCTATATCGACTTGGTGCATGCTCACACCATGTTATGACTACAAACAAAGTCACTTCTAGCCTTTATGATCATTTAGTTTTTGACTTGTAATATCACTTCATGCTTTGATTGATGATGTTTTGTCTCTATGCATGATTATGGACATTATTGCTCTCTTAGTTGGTAGCTCTCAGTCTTTTGCTAGCCTACACCTATATTGAGTATAAGCTCTACTCGTGCATCCAGCTCCCAAAAAAAAAGTTGGCCAAATGTATCCACTGTATCTGTAGAGGCCCCAAACCGGATGGTCCAGAACCCCTGGTATGCATACATTCACGATCCCGGAAATTCAGTCGTGAACAACATACGTAGTTGGTACACAGATACATTATCCATTACACAAATAGATAGATTCTTACAAGCAATGGTCACATGACCAAGTCTTAACAGCTGTCACGCAGGACAGGCAATTGTCTTACAAACACACAGCGGAAACTTAACATAACGTAGACAGCCCATGTCACGTCTTCACCAACAGGCTGCTGAAAACTAGCAAGAAAGAAAAACTTCTACACATGATAGAAAACAACAAAACAACTAGCAAGCAATTATTCTAAACTATTTACACAAAAACTATTTCTAACAGAACATGTACTGTATCTCAAAATGCTTGCGAAAAATAATCTATAGCTCTAAATATCACACAAAGCTAGGATAACATAGATCTATGCATATACTAACAGATCCAGTTGGATTCACATCAAAAAGTATTTTTAATTTCCTTTTAAAAATCCTAGAATATGCTACTAGACATATACCAAAATGGATGGAATTTCCCAGTGGTAGCTCGCCTTCATGTGAGATTAAGCCCTACTGATAGATCTACTCATAAGCTACCCATAGAAATTTAGTTTGCTCATTTTGAACACACATACCAAAAGTTACACAACATTTACTCTAACAGACAGTGTGTAGCACAAAAATTACTACAGGAAAAATAGTGCCTCAAATCTAGATCTACCAGTTGCATACGTTCAAGAAAATGTAGATCTACTGCTAGGAGTTTGTGTAGATTTTGTTTCTTAGGCTTCCTATTTGTAACAGGATTAGAGTAAACATGCATCTTTCTGTTATTTTCTAAAAGGAAAAAGAAACAAACACACGGGCTGGGGTTCTACGCGGCGCGCGGCCCGTTAAGCCAATCCGGCCTAGTTCGCTTGCGCGAGCGCGCGTACCGCTTTGCCGTTCAAGCGTGGCCGTTGATCGCGAGATCAACAGCGCGCGGTCGCCCTCTTCCTCTCTTCTCTCTTTCTCTCTCCCTCACGCGATCGGAGAAGTGGCCGGCGGCGGGTCTAGCGATTAGCTCACCTAGGGGATGCGTAGGGCAGTGGAGAGGGGTCGGTGAGGTCTCACGGGGCCGAGGCAATGTAGGGGTGGCGTCGCAGCGAGTCGGGATGGCTCCAAATGGCGGCACTTGACTGCGGGTCCGCGACGGCTCCGGCGAGCTCCATGGGCTTCCTGCAAGAGAGAGATCGAACGGCGGGGTCAGGGTGTATCTACGGACATTGGAGAGCATAGAGGGGGTAAAAACAGGGGGTGGGAGTACACGGGACGTGCTCCACCTTCTCTTTCCCTCCGCGGTGGCAGGCGGAAAGATCAAGCTCACTGAGCTCGATCGGGACTTTGGGCGTGCGTGTTTCATGACAGGGGAGTGGAGTGGTGTTGTGTGCGTGTGCTAGCGCGACGGGGGCGTTCCCGTGGCTTTATAGCCACGGTGCCACGAGTGTGCGCACGGGTGTGCCCTCGGGGTAGCAGTGGCAAGCTCGGGGCCGCGCTCCGCGTGCCCATGTCGTGCCCCTTGCCCCTTGGGCATGTCTAGGAGGTGGTCCAGGGTGAGGTCAAGGCCAGGGCAACGTGTGTGGGGTGGAAAAGTCGCGGACATGGCGATAGTGCACACACATAGTGGCACAATGTCAGCCCGCCCATGCCACCCCCCTCTCTTTTCTTCTCTGAACCCACCCCTCTCCTCTCCTCTCTAGTCAACACAGCAAGCATCCAAGGCTAGGAAAATGTTAAGGGATGTCAGGGCTTCTAGAAGCACCGAGTGAACTGACTAATTCAAAACCAATCAAAATATATGAGCATTCAAAGTTTGGTCCATTTCACTGTTTTCAGCAAATTATGTTTTTCAGAAACAATGACTTGTCATTTTGGCTAAGTGCTGAAACAGATAAAATCAACCAAAAGTTTGACCTGTTTTCAAGGCTCAAAACATTTCCAAAATTTGTTTTCCAAGTATGGTATTTTTAAACATGATTTTTACTTTCATAATCATCAAATGAAAACAAATTTAGAATTTTAAAAGGTACTGGAAACAAGGTGAGAAAACAGCTACTTTCTGTTTTTGTCTGTTTTTCTAAAAACCACTTTTCCTCCTTAATTTTCTTCCACAAAAATCATGAAGCATTTGATTGTTTTCTTATTCAAATTTTTAAAACAAGCTTACATATTTTTAGTCCATATATTAGAGAACACATTCATGCCAAGAAAACATAAAATATGATTCCCTAACATATAGATAACATGAGCTAAATATAGCTACTTGGCTAATTTTTCAGATTCAAGTTTCTATAGAAAAAATAAAACAAACCATCTAAATATTCTTTTTCCATATTGTTTTCTTGATTAAAACAAAGCCAAGTATTATCATTAGATTGAAAGCAACATGGTTACAAAACTTTGGATAAAAAATATTTAAACACCACATAGAAAACATCACAGAAACAATAAGGAACATCAGAAAAAATTAATAAATGATTTTAAACAAAGGCTTTCTTGCATTGCATAGATACTGATGGTTCATTACACAATTTTGGATTACAAAAGTGCATTAAAAAAATTGGCTCACAAAAATGGCTTTTCTCACTGTGCTACATGTGACCCAAAATCTGGGGTGTGAAAGATCTCCCCCCTTAAAAGAATCTCGCCCCGAGATTCGAGGGTCTAGTCCTTATGGAAACCATGGAACTCCTTCCTGATAAAATCTTCATGCTCCCAGGTTGCTTCCTCCTCTGAATGATTCCTCCATTGAATCTTAAGGAACTTGAAAGCATTTCTCCTGGTTGCACGAACATTCTCCTCAAGTACACGTAGGGGCCGATCACGGTATGTCAAGTCATCATTTATGTCAATTGTCTTGAAGTCAATGTCTTGGTAGGTGAGATTTTTCTCAGGTACATGAACACATTTCCGGAGCAATGACACATGAAAAACATCGTGAAAGGCTGACAGCTCTTCCGGCAATTCTAGCTGGTAAGATACTTCTCCACGACGGGCTAGTATCTTAAACGGGCCAATGTATCGGGGTGAAAGCTTCCCTTTGACATGGAAATGCTGCATCCCTTTGAGAGGCGTAACACGTAGATACACGAAATCTCCAATAGTGAAAGAGACATTGCGACGCTTTGTGTCCACATAGCTCTTCTGGCGTGATTGTGCAGCTTTAAGACGGTCACAGATTAAATGCACTTTCTCTTTTGCAACCTTGAGAGTATCTACTCCAAAGATTTGACTGTCACCAGTCTCAGTCCAGTTCAGAGGTGTGCAACACTTACGTCCATACATGGCTTCAAATGGTTCCATCTGCAAGGTTGACTGATAGCTGTTATTGTAGGAAAATTCTGCAAACGGCAGGCAATCTTCTCACTTAACTCCATAGGACAGGACACAGGCACGGAGCATGTCCTCCAATATCTGGTTCACGCGCTCTGTCTGTCCATCAGTCTGCGGATGGTAGGCTGTGCTAAAGGCTAGCTTGGTTCCCAAACTTTGTGTAACTTCTTCCAGAATCGAGATGTGAACTATGATCCTCGATCTGACACAATCCTGTTGGGAACTCCGTGTAGATTGACTATCCGAGAAATGTAGAGATCAGCAAGCTGGTCTCCATGATATGTGGTCTTGACAGGTATAAAGTGTGCAACTTTTGTGAGCATGTCGACAACTACCCATATTGAATCATTTCCTCGGCGTGACCTTGGTAGTCCAGTAATAAAGTCCATCCCATTTCCAAACAGGTACTTGCAATGGCTGTAACAAACCAGCGGGACGCTGATGTCCAGCCTTCACTTGCTGACAGACACGACACTTGGCTATAAACGAGGCAATGTCTCGCTTCATTCTGTGTCACCAAAACTTCTCCTTCAGGTCTTGATACATTTTGGTTCCTCCCGGATGAATAGAATATAAATTGTCGTGGGATAATCACGGCAGACGTTACCGGGGGTAACTTATCTTGGGGCAAGACGGCACTGGTGTTTGGGAGAGGGTTTAGCTCAGAGGAAAACATGATGGTATACGATCTGATAGCCGGCCAGCAAGTCGCCGAGTCTCCGATCTCGATATATTAATCTCAACTCTCGTGTTACACTGGATACTCGATACCTAGCGATATTGCTCGAACTCTCTTGGGTCCCTAAACCTAACCTAGGGGCCGGCTTATAAAGCATCCGGATCCCTGGCCTGTTCTCCAAGGCGTACTCTGAGTCCTACCCGGACACTGCTTACAAAACCCTAAACTTCCTTACCGGAACCCACAATCCGGGTTACCAGGCCTACGATCTTAGGCCTTCTAGAAGCTCCTTTATCCTTAGCCGGATCTTTACGCAGCATCCTTTGGGCCGAGTTACACCTTGGCGTTGGGCTACCGGGTTATCATCCCTCCATCAGTAGTCCCCAGAATAGCCTGGGCTTCACGGGATCCTCCTTGAAGCGCTTGCTATTCCCTGTAAAAATATCAAACATACAAGTCCATAGAGGCCGGGTTAAGGTGCTTTGATAAATAGCTAGGCCTAACTCCAAGGTGGCCATATAATAACCCGTCTTTCACTAGGTCCTTTACTTTTTCCGGGTCAACGCCCTGATAAGAATGTCAAAGATCCGGCTTACTTCACTCGATAACTGATCCTGATATCGCGGAGAAGATCTCCTCCTTATCTCCGTCCGGATATCTCGTCCAGCACTTAAAGCATATCTCACCAAATCCAGGCAGGTATCCGTTATTCCGAAATTTCCGGCTCCCACCCATTGGACTAGGTTTATCCGCCCGCACCTTATAAATAGGTGCCCAGGAGATAACCTAACCCTCCAACGGTTCATTCCAGCTCCCCCTCTTTCCTCACTTCTCGTGCTCGCGCAACACCACCACGAGAACCTCAAGCCCCCTGCCGGAGCAAAACCGCCACCGGCCACGTTCATCTTCGAGCCGCTCCGCGCCGCCGCCGAGCTCCGCCGCCACACCCTCGTCTGGCTCGTCGGGAGTCGCGAAGGGACATTTAGACTGCGCTATTCGCCGCCGCCGCGTGCTACTCCAATCCCCTTCAGTAAGTTCCTTGTATCCATCAATTCAACCTCGCAATTTCTCGATTTACTCCAGATTGGATCTAGGTCAACCCGCAGGCAGTTTTTCTTGTCACGCCGGATTAGATTGCTTGGATGCTTGTTAATTCCTCCAATAGCTTGATTGACGGTCACACACTACTCTCCTATCATCATTAACCATTAATTTCTCCGTAGAATCGCCCGCAATTTTTCCAATCTAGATCCATTTCGTCCCAATTTTCCGCGCATGTCATTGACACCCGGAAAATCCTTTTCTTCCGGTTCTTTTGCTTGCAGTAGATACATGGGCAATCATCCGTCTTCCTCAAACACCTTTGAATACGTAAGTACCCCATAGTTTGTATAATGATGCTTGATACCCGGATAACCTGTAACCTTGCCTTCCAAAATGACACCCGGATAATTCTTAACTTCCACGCTTTCTTGATACCATTCACAAATACTCGGATAGCTCATGGTTTCCGAGTCTTACTTCTTGCACCCTTTTGCCTTGTGTTTTGCAGGTTGATCCCATGGCTCCCAAAAGGCAAGGGAAGCAGCCCGCCAAGGCCAAGTCCTCCAACTCCATATCCGCCAACTGGGCGCGATCCACGGTCACGAAGGCTAAGTTAGAAGAGCTGGCCGAGTTAGGGATTCTCCCTTCTCAAAAAGACATCCATTGGAGGGTGTCGGGTGATGAGACCCGGCCCACGCCTGCCGACGACGAGGTAATCTGCTTCGTCGAACACGTGACCCGGGGGTTCCGTCCCCCGGGTCACCCCTTCTTTCGAGATGTTCTGAGCCACTATGGCCTCCGGGTATTTGACATAGGGCCTAACTCTATGTTGAATATTTCCCATTTCATTGTTTTATCCGAGTCATACTTGTGCACTCCGCCAAGTTTGGCTCTCTTTATCGAACTCTTCCAGTGCAAGCCGTGCCGCGAAAGCGGTGACGGAGCACTTCTCACTTGCGGCGGGGTATCCATCCAACGCCGTAAGAACTCACCGATGCCAACCCTTAATCTGAATTCCCACGTTAAGCACTGGCAATTATCCTTCTTTTACTGCCACGACACCTCCCCACCCGGCGAGAAGAAACTGCCGGGTTACTCGGAGGGCCTCCTCGACATTTCCGAGAAATTCAACGCTTTCGCCCCTGACTCGGACAGGGAGGCAATCCAGCCCCTTCTCTCGAAAATATATGTCTTATCCGCCCAAGGTCTCCTTGGGCTCCATCTGGTCAAGACATGGGTGGATTTCCGGATCCAACCCAACTCTATCCGCACTAAGCTGATGTGCGATTACTCGGGGCATACCACGGACGCGCTCCGGTATTCCTCCAAGAACTACCCAGCCGGCGACACCAACAAAACCATCAAGGGCTTCTTGACGGAAAGGTTGGAAGTGATCAAGAACATCGCCGGGTTGCCGCCATTCACCCGGGAAAATCCGGCCCCAGCGGTAAGACCCGATGCATGTAACCTTATTCACACGCCTTTGACTTGATACAACTACCGATTCTCACCTTCATGTTTTTATCTCAGGCTGATGACGCTTTCTGGAATGTTGAAACCTCTCCTACTACCGGGGACCCGGAGGAAGAAGATGAGCCGGCTGACAATGATGAGGGTATTTATCCGAATCTTGTGTCATCTTTGCTTGCATAAATTTCCTCTCATTTAACTTTTTCCATCGATACATACTCGGCTTGCACGGCTGGAGGACGAAGACGAGAAGGATGAGGAGGACCCGGAGGCCACCGAGTCCGATCAAGAAATAACAGTCGGGGCCAAGAGGAAGGCCAGAGGAGTGGTGTCCAAGGTTCCTTATTCCACCATGTCTTCCGAACCCTACTCTTTTGATAACATGCACAGACTTAACCAACAGCTATCCAACTCATCGCACTTGAAGGATTCTCTCCCGACCAAGCGTAGGGTGACCCGGAGTTCACCGGGCGATGATCCCCTAAACCCGGGTATGTCCACCTCGCCTAACCGCCGGGCCGGTACTCCTCCTCCTCGCCCCTCCAAATCTCCTCAGCGTCACCCCTCCCCCAACCATCCTTTGGCCGGGCAGCTCCGGGTTCCGCTATCAACTACTATGACAATCTCCTCGGCTTCCAGTAGTGAACTCCCGCCGGATTACACTGTGAACACCGGGTAAGTCTTTGCTACATGATGCCCTTACATACCTGATAACTTTCAACTACTCTTGATAACTGCTTTTCTCCTTTTTCCTTAGCGCCCAAGTCACACTTGGTGACCCGGAGAACATGGAAACAGATAACCGGGGGACGAAGGAGCCGACTGATGATGTAGACGCCGCGACAGGCGGTGAGGCTGGAGACGGCCAGGGACAAGGCCCCGTTGGTGACCCGGCTCACCAGGAAGCCGGGTCTCCAAAGTCATCCGAGGACGTGGATGAGGAGATTGAGATCCAAGAGACGAGGACGGGTTCCCCAAACCCGGAGACCCAGACGGTCCGGGTCTCGACCCCAAAGTCAGGAAAAATTCTTCATCCAGACGATCAAGCTGCCGGCTCTTCTGACGTCAGGCCCGAAGACATGACATTCTCCCAAATGCTTAGCGCCCTTCACACCTTGAGGGCCGATGAAGAGAATATCCTGGAAGCTTTGATAGCAAAACATGAGGTAAATCCGAATAACATTGCTTGTATCCTTATCTAGTCCCCAAGTTTCGGGTGAATTTCTTGATAATTTGCTTGGAACTTCATAGTGTGTCCGACTAATTATTTCCTGTATCTCCACCCAGGCTTTCGTGACCCAGTCTAAGAAGAAATTGGCTAAGGCCACCAAGCTCATTGGAAAGGAGGTGGCTCTGCGTGAGGCGGCCGAGGCTGAGGCCAGGAGGAGTGGAAAGATCACGAGAAAGTATAGGAGGAGGGCTCATGCAGCCAAAGATAATCTAATGAACCTTTCTGTTCAGATTGCTGATACGTATCGCGCTTTGATCGGTATGATTCTTAGCATAATATTCATAATCCGAGTTATCCTTCTGATAAATAGCCGGGTTTCCTTACTCGTGTTCTCATTTCTTTCTGCAGGTCCGGATGAAGTGATGCCGGAGGAAGATGATATTGCCAGGCTGAAAACCATCAAGAACGTTATCCGGCAGCTATGTGCCGGAACCAAATGGATCCTTCAAGAATTACGGTGGCCGGGTGTTGGGCATGTCGACCTGAAGAGAATGCTGGACGCCTGCTCCACTATTCCCGAGTGGATTTGGCATTGGAAGCGCTCGTCCTGCCGGGTTGGGGTAACCCGGGGGCTTGTGCTGGCTAAAGCTTATTTCCCTAAGCTCGAGCCAGCCAAGCTTATGGGCGGGTTTCCGGAATTCAACCGTGATGGGTCCAAGTTTTCCGCGAAGGATTTCAAGGCCGTCCAGAAGGAAGTCCGTTACCCGGCCAGCGTGATTGCTGACGGCTTGGATGTCAATTCCATTGTCCCTGCATATGATGCTGATGGTGAAGCGGTTAAGTCGGACCTTCCCAAGCCGTACGATATGCTAGCCCGATGGAAGGAGGAAGCTGCCAAGTTGAGGGAGGAAGCCGCAAGGAAGAAGGCTGAAGCCGATTCTGCACCTGCTACCTCCACACCCGTCGTCCCTCCTCCTGCGCGAGCCGGCACTGCTGCTGATCCGGGTGTTGCTGCTACCAAGGGTAATAGCAAGGGCAAGGAGAAGATGGATGCCGCAGCCCAGAATGCCGAGTGATACCTGCTACCTGATGCCGTTTCGTATGCGTCAGCCGGCCAATGGGCCGTTTAAACAATCATTTTTTGATGATGCGCCTGTGCACCTTTGATACTAGTACCAAAATTTGTAATGCTCTTTAAGTTCTTGATACACCTTGTGCTTCTTCTGAACGTTTAAATTTATCTACTTTTGAGCCCACTTGTTCTTGATATCCGACTTTCTTTATGGTTCCTTTTGTGAGACTCGGTTTCCGAGTTTCATGGGTTTTGACAAGCGGACTTTTCTCTAAGTCCCCAAGTCCCCCAGACTCGGATGTTTGGGTTTTTTGAGTTTTAGCAACTGAGCAACTTTTTCTTTCAAAATCCTCAGTCCCCAAGGCCCGAAATTCCGAGTCTGGGATGTGTGGTCTTTCCAAGAGAACAAGTTGTTTGCTGCTAAGCCCCAACCCAGAGCCGTTTCACATAGGTATTGAAGTTATGCTTGATAAACGTTGAGTTTCCGGCTGTTAGCCCTGTACTCTGCATAACTTGTGGTTTGGATGACCCTTTTGACTATCTTGTACTATAAGCCGGCTTTCGCGTGGATATCATGTTGTTACGTCTATACGAAAACAGGGTCAGGCAAGTCCCATTGGGCTTTATAGCTGATTGTAATCGCAAGCGAGCAAATCATGCCACTTTAGTGCGAGTCACATCGAGCTTAAGTAAGAAAAGTCAAGAAAATTTTGGCTCCTTTGTCCGGTTATAAGATTGCAGCCGTACTCGTTTGCGAGTAATCGGCCCTTATAACTCATAGGCATCAAGGCCGGGTCATTGAGTTTGTAACTGTGCTATTCGAGCAATCAGCCCCCAAGACCTAAATATATGCAACATACCAAGAGTGAAGAACATACGAATAACCACCTCTTTATTTGATATGAGAAAGTTAGGTCAGCAAGCCGCCTCATTAAAAACCCACCCAGTCCCCAAGGGTACCCTAGATAGGAAAAGAGTGCGTCTGAAACCTGCTGCCTGTTACATCGTGCAATTCCACTTGCCAATATAATCTTATATTTACTAATTGGAGGCACCAAACGAAGCTCCACGTTAATCCTCAACAACTAAGGTAATTAACCATCCGATCTGGTCATTAGTTATCTACCGCCGTACGATGAAGCTGCTAAAGAGTCCTTGCGTTTTGTCCCACCTGACCTCTTTATATTTACTAATTGGAGGCACCAAACGAAGCTCCACGTTAATCCTCAACAACTAAGGTAATTAACCATCCGATCTGGTCATTAGTTATCTACCGCCGTACGATGAAGCTGCTAAAGAGTCCTTGCGTTTTGTCCCACCTGACCTCTTCATTAATGATCTTTTGCATTAAAAAACTTAAGCCGTATGTCGAAAGGATCACGCTCAGAACCCTCCCTGTATTCGCGAAACAGATCTAGCTAGCGCTAAACAAAACGTCAAGATTCATCTCCACGATCTGCCGGCAAGTCTTGCTAGAGTTGATTCCGGCGGTACGATTCAGTTGCCAATTGAGGAGCATCGTGGTGTGAATCCACCACCGACGTCCAGGCTCTCCGGCTATTTGCGAGACAACACCAACAATTGTCAACGCCCACAGATGTAAAACCGCAGCACCCTCTCATCTTCCTCCTCTACTGTTTGACTCCCCCGCATAGCTTTCACCCAGCTGACTTCATCCGTCTCGATTTGTTTCCTTTCTGTCTGGATGCATACGACACAAATATCCAACATCAAGTGTGCGCTGACTCCGATCTAACATGTACGTGTGCCTGCATTGTTATTGTAGGTCTCGACACATGTCTGGCTGCCGCGTGGCCTGCAAGTCTGCAACGGACAGCTTACAAGAATATACATCATCAGCAGCCAATGGAGCAGGAATTAATGAAGTTAGGGTGAATGAGTAAAAAAAATCTTGCATGTGCAGATTAGAAGTGACGACGTGGCATTGCACTCACATATTGCAGATTTATAAAAATATAAGATAGCTCAAGTCTGCAAGTGTCCGGCGGCCCGGGTCGGCTCTGGATCAAACAAAAGCCGGCCGGGTAGCGTGAATGAGCAAAATATATCCCATCATGTGCGTATTGGAGGAGCTGGCGTGACATTGCAACAGAGTACTATAAATTCAGTGAAATTTTGTGTAAATGACGATTCCAAGATGCAGTTAGCTTGAAATCAGGTAATGAATATACCTTGATTGAATAGTTATAATTTGTCCTTCCGTAATTTTAAAGTTTAATTTCCAAGAATATGCCCGCTGAATATACCCTCTGATTTCTAGACGATACATTACTATGCCTGTTTGACTGATTTTGCTAGCGTCAATCATTTGTCACCGAAAAAATCTGTGTCCTCCAATTAAAGTGCCAAAACTATTGATGAAATGACAACTTGATATGCTTCGTATTATAAACTGAACAGAGAAATACGTGAAAAAGATGGCATCGGTGATCTCTTATGGTTGTAAATTGATGGTAGTTAAGTAGTTAAACTATATATGCTTAATTATATGACCATCGTGTTCTTAGTCCATACATGTTTGTACGTCTTAAGAGTTTTTGGTTAATGAACGGATACAAAATGTTGCCGTAGTGTTCCTTTAAAACACATGCTTTCTATCCTTTCCTGCAGCATTATCCAATACATCCAAAGGCGTGATGATGTTGGTATGTGATGCCATTGTCCTGCAATTAGTTAATTGTCAATGTGAGTGGATTTTTGTATCTTGGACTAAATTGCACTTTCTGATTTCCTCTTTTCCAACTAACATTTGAGATTATTGTGATACTGAAATTGGTTGAGTTCCAATTCTTTTTTTCCTTAAAATATTGGAAAGCTCAAAATTATACTCCCCCGTCTCAAATTAATTGTCATAGAGATAGACAAAATTGCATCCATCTCGACATAATTTAGTGTTACATAGATCAACTTTTGTCCATCTTTATGACAATTAATTTGAGGCGGAGGGAGTATAAGAATAGCATGTTACATGGTGCGCAGGTCTTTGTCGGTTAACTATATCTCAACTAAGTACTCCCTCCAATCCGAATTAGCGTCATAAGGCAATGTAGAAATTGTACGTATGTAATACCACCCCCTCCGACACTTTTTCAGATAGAGGGGGTAATTTTCGTTAGCTTCCTTTCGTTGTCAGGACGGTAATTTCTCTTCTCTCTCTATCAATATAATACTGTATAAATTACTCACAAATATATTCCTATAAGTATTTCACGTGTCTTTCTATGGTACTAAGACGTAAAGCATAAATCATAATAATACTCCCTCTGAATTTATTTTCACCGGCACCCTGACGGTTGCCACTACTTCCCTTCCAATAGATTGTCAAGATAAAGAATGCAACCTAATGCATTGGCTAATTTGGCTGATGATTGTTGTGCTTTACTATTGTAACAGTTGGGACTTTTAGATATGAGTGCACCAAGCTGGAGTAAAATCTCCTTACTGTCGGTGCATATCCAGGTAGTTTGTAACGGTAAAACTGCCTGACGTGTGTCATGGGTCGTGCGGATCTCGGCATGAAAAACATTTTGCTTTTAACCACCTACATGCTTTGCAAAAAAAAAACATGATCTTAACGTGTTTTGAAGTTGTGTTAATATTTGCTGAACGGAATGTGTGCATGAATCTCTGCTTGCACTGTCTCTAGATGACTTTGAACAAAATTATTGTAACCTGAACATTTAGCTTTGACAACTAGAACTTCTGCATGCTTTCTGTAAACATTTGGGGTACAGTTAAATATTAATAATGCTCAGCCACGTACTAGCTGATTATGTGCATTGTGAGGAATTATAGAATCTGCAACCAGGCCACAGCGACAGCTACGGCTCCTGTCATCTTTCTACGAATCGCCATCGAACTAGAGCTCTAGCCACACGGTCACACAACCAGCAGGAACAGCTCCTGGAATGTGCTGAAAAGTTTTAGGGTTACTCTAATGTATATGGACTTATTTTCTTTCTCACTTCTTCTTTAAATTGTCCTTTCCAGGTTGTAACACCGGATGTAGATTTTAAATGTTACAAATAAATTATCTAAGAAGATTTAAGGTCGAAAGTCTTCTATGGTTTCCCTTCCAAAAGGAAAATCAAACTGCACGAGGTTAGTGTAGTGGGGATCTAATTTTTTGTGAAAGAATGTGATTTTATTTATTGTTTTAGAGTGCATAGACATGCATTTGGTATTAATTATTTTTGAAAAATAGATGGGACATATATATGAATTAACTCAAATTATGGTATTTGCTTATGGACAAATAAAATTTAAAAGACACAACTTCGAATTGGGATTCAACTTAGAATTTCATAACAATAATTTGTTAAAAGTGATTTCAAGAAAACACACCGTGCAGATGCACGGGTTGACGACTAGTCTATACTAAGTATAGTAGGGACGTAGCTGAGCCACGTTCCATGGTCTGTCTCTTTCTTGCATAGATGAAGTGGTGTGAGCGGTGTCGTTAGCTGTAGCCGACTCTTCCCTTGCGTCTATCAAGTAATATGATCCGTTGTGCAGATTCCGACTTATGATAAATGGTCCTTCCCATGGAGGTGATAACTTGTGTTTTCCTTCGTTTGACTGTACCAAGCGTAGAACCAGGTCTCCTTCCTGGAAGACCCGGGTTTTCACGCGCCGGCTATGATACCTTCGTAAATCTTGCTGATATATGGCTGATCTTTCCAGTGCTTGTTCCCTTTGCTCTTCTAACATATCTACGGCGTCCTGCCGGGTCTTCTCGTTCTCTACCTCGACGTAAGCCGAGACTCGAGGTGAGTCATGGATGATATCACTCGGCAACACCGCCTCTGCACCATAAACCATGAAAAATGGTGTCATCTGAGTGGATCTGTTAGGTGTTGTGTTGATACCCCAAACCACTGCAGGTAATTCTTCAACCCATGCACCAGCAGCTCTGACACACGGAACTCGCAATCGTGGCTTTAATCCACGAAGCAAATGGTGCCTCCACAGGTTGACATCCGATCCAACCTAGTAGTAAGCAATCCGCCAAAAGCAACCAAAATATTCCTTGGTGAATCGGTCGAAAACTTGCACAGGTGGTGCATGGCTGTCGTCAGCTCGTGCCGTAAGGTGTTGGGTTAAGTCTCGCAACGAGCGCAACCCTCGTGTTTAGTTGCCACTATGAGTTTGGAACCCTGAACAGACCGCCGGTGTTAAGCCAAAGCACCAAACTTCCACATTTTAGGAGATGCCCTATCTTCCCTTAAAGAGCCAGCTTATTGAATAGAGCTGTCACTCCTTACCTTACCTAAGACCCCTTCGGGATATCTTTTTAAAACCTTTTCTCTGAAAAGAAAAGATGTTTGCGATCCCTTGCCCGCTCGATTAAAGAAAGTGGGATCTGGCCTTGCATTTTTTAGATAGGGCTCCCTTACACATTCAATCCACAATATCCCTTATTCAATTCATAATCAAGAATAATTAGGATTTCTAAAAAAAAGAAAAAAAAAAGGGTCCACTCATAGGAAAACCCAACCTTTCCCCGCATCCGGCACTAATCTATTTTTAACGTCTAATTAGAGCGGAGAATCATTCCAATTAGGAAGTTAAGCTCGTTGCTTTGCCTAAGAGAGATAAGCGGAGGACGTATGATAGCCGAGAGGATGTCGGTAAACGACGGAGTTGAAGGAGTTGTACAATTTGCTTTGAATTTCGCGCCTTAAAACGCAAAATTTCAAAAAATTTACGTAGTTAGACCGTTGCTAAACGGTCCACATCCGCTCGCAAGCTCGCTTATTACACAGGTGGCGTGTCTAGCAGTGCTCGGCTCTCTTTATTGGGCGCCGCGCCTTAAACGTATCCTAATGCCTGAAAGTTGGATTGGGTGGCCCTTACGTAAGGACTATATAACCCCCAATTTTTATGAAATACAAGATGCTCATTGAAGGATAAGAAATTAATGCTCACTTATACAACACAACTCCATATTTTATTCAAGTAAAGGAATATTTTTACCTTCTGTTCCTAGATGAAACGGAATACCTAATTTCTAATTAATTCCTATTATACAAAAGCAGTCGCCAGGGAAAAGAATAGAAGAAGCATCTGACTCTTTCATGCATACTCCACTTGGCTCGGGGGGGATATAGCTCAGTTGGTAGAGCTCCGCTCTTGCAATTGGGTCGTTGCGATTACGGGTTGGCTGTCTAATTGTCCAGGCGGAAAGAATAGTTCCTGCTAGTGAAGTACCTAAATAGTGCAATCTCTTGCATCGAGAATCATCCTACTGGAGAACCTTCTTGCTTTGTCTTTCCCTTATCTTGCTGATTTTCTGGGTCTAGTGAATAAATGGATAGAGCCTGGCTCCAATTCTGGTAAAATAAAAAGCAACGACAATTCTTGATTTGCCCTCTCCACTTGTCCATTAGCCAGTGGATGGGCCACTGAAGCTACGTCAAGCCGGATTCCATTGTTACCACAAAATTTCTCCATCTCGCCAAGGGACATATTGGTTCCATTGTCGGTAATTATGCTATGGGGATACCCGAACCGATAGATAATCCTTTTCAGGAACTTGACTGCCGTAATTGCTTCACAGTTGGTAACTGGCATAACCTCAACCCACTTGGTAAACTTGTCAATGGCCACCAAGAGGTGTGTCTTTTTGCAAGGTGACATGTGAAAGGGGCCAACCATGTCCATACCCCAAACAGCAAACGGCCAAGTTAACGGGATAGTCCGTAGTTCCATAGCCGGCACATGGGTTTGGCGAGCGTACCTTTGACATCCATCACACCTTGCCACCAAGCTCTCCGCGTCTGCTAGGGCCGTGAGCCAGAAAAAACCATGTCGATAAGCTTTGGCCACAAGAGATCTTGTGGATGCATGATGCCCACAATCACCTTCATGGATTTTCTTGAGGATCTGTCGGCCTTCTTCTGGTGCTACACAGCGCAAAAAGACTCCTGCTGCACTTCTCTTGTATAACTCTCCATTGATGATAGAATATCCTTTTGCTCGCCTCAGAATTTGTCTTGCTAATACTTCCTGCTGTGGTAACTCGCCCCGTGATAGGTAAGCTAAGAACGGCTCTGTCCACTCGGGAAAAGCACGCACTGTGGCCACGAGTTTCAAATCCGGGTCTTGATTCGCCAGTTCTTCCTCAGACTCGGTTTTAACTGACGGTCGCCATAGTTCATCAAGGAAAACATTAGGTGGAACCGGCTCTCTGCGCGAGCCGAGTCTGGCGAGTGCATCTGCGGCCTCATTTTTTCTTCTGTCTATGTGCTCCACCTCGTACCCGGAGAAACACCCGGCAACTCTATGTCGCACCCTGGTTTCTAGGGGATACTCATCGGGCCGAACTGGATAGCAGATTCTTGGATTATGGGGCATAACTGCTCCCACGTCCCAGCTTCCTGGTAGGCCTACGCTTATGCGCGACAACACAGGCCCTGCTATTCCACCGTCGATGTAAACTATCCACTAGAGACCATAGGCACTACTGTCGACGTACTTCATATCAATCACGCAGGGTACGTCAACAGCGTTAAAACGGAATGATACCACAGAATGTCTTTAAGACACAAAAGATTGAAATAAGGTTGCAAATAGCCTTCACTAAGGCAGAGAATAGCAAATACAATCATCCAGAGGACACATGTCCTAACATAACATTCATTACATCAGCGGAAGCAAACAAAGGGTCTGAGTACAGACAAATCCAAATAGGCTTAAGAAGCTGGCAATGAAAGGAAAACGGAGCCCATCCACGAAGTCTCGGATCCTGCCCGGGTCCGCTATCTACTCGTCAACAACTTCGTCGTACTTCCACGTAGTAGCCTCCATGGAGATCCTCGGAATCGTCGTCTGCGTAAACCACAGCCCCAACGGGGTCAGTACAACAACGTACTGGCAAGCAAGACTCACAGTTCACCAAAGTGTAACCCGTCAACACCAAGCACAGATGCCTTGGGTTCAACGGAAGAAAGGGGTTATAAAAAGATGCTGCAACTGGCTGCGCTAACCAACTACAGAAACACTACCACTTCCAGCTAACAGAAAGGAGATCAGATAGTGTGACGTAACCAACTATAACTAACCACCAAACAAACCCATCCTGGATCTCGCCCCTTATCCAAAGAAGCAATCCAAGGATAACTCACACAGTTGGATTAATGATGGTTCAGGTTATTGTGTCAATAAACCTATTACTAGTCAAGTTATCATTAGTTAGGTGTAAGTTGTCTGAGTACTTGTTAGCCAGTACTTTCACCAAGTCGTCACATAACCGCGGACAACACGGCTTCTCGAGAAGATTCATCCCTGCAGGGTGTGCTCCAGTACCCGTACACACTCAAGCCACCAACTAAAACTCAGGTGGACTCGACACGACTCGAACCATCACTACAGCCTGTCCTAGGAGCCACGGAGCTATAAGGTCCCAGCCACGCAGCCGAATACTCAGCGCAGGTGTGCAAAACTCCCGCAGGACACAACACCCCGGCACTACAGGCCTCGCCCTATATGTGTGCGTCATCATCATCATCAGTAACCATGGGAGCGACCCATTCATGCGTATGAGCCAAATGGAACACCCGAACTAAGTGTGGCTCTTCGGACAAACTGCGGATCAGATCAAAGCCGAGGGGGTTCCATACCACCACCCGGATGCGGTGAGCACGCTCATCATGGATCAGTAGACAAGACCCTTTTCCTAATTAGGGTCGACACTAGCAGGCCTCAAAACCACGACGGGCCTCCTGCCGGTGCCTTAACATCAAATTATTATTATTACCCAAGCATTAACAGGTTGTTGTTTAAACATCGAGCCCAGAACATAATAGAATAACGATAACAGAAAGTAACGGGTAACAGACTCGAGCAGAAACAACCCTAAGCATGCTAGTAAGACACGGGCTCAAACAACGGGGTTATAGGACTGGAGGTGAGGCAATATCATGGTTTCAGGGTATCATGTGATAGGCTCGTAACAGAAGCAACGAAACATATGGCTAGCAGAAATAGACAACGGAAAAGTATCGGTAACCAATGTTGAAAGGAACACAGTGGTTCATGTGAGTGATAACTTTCCTGCAAACCCAGTAGCCTGGTACTGAGCTAAAACCTCTGAAGGGGTGTCGTAAGGATCGTCGGTCTCAACATCGTCGTCTAACCGAGAAGAAGCAAACAGACAATGCAGAAAGGGTAGACAATCAATATCATGGCATAGTGCACAATCATGGGGATGATGCATGTCACGTTAATGGGTGCATCAAAATAAACTAGCTAACATGGTAACACAATTTAAATGGACCCATATGCAAGTTTGAGTTGCATATGAGAAGCCCATGCATTTAGGTTGAAATAATTGTTTTACAGCTAATCATCAGGTGAAAGTGGATTAGTATGATGCATGGATGAGGAAAACAGAAAAATAACAACAATAGAACCAATTTAAAATAGGGTTTACCAATTTAGAAATTTATTTAGTAAGTTATGGAATTTTTGGTTCCTTAAAGTTGTCACACAAGTATTTGTTGTTTTCACCAAGTTAAATTGTTCAAAACAGATAACAAAGTTTATATTTGAAAAGAACACAAAATTTTAGTTGGATTACATGTTTCAAATATTGAAATTGGAATTAGGATAATTTAATTATGAATTAAACAATATCAAACAAGTTTTAAATGGATTTAAAACAAGTTTGAATTTAATTGAAGTTTTATTTGTTCAGAACATAATTTCAAACTCACATTTGAAAAGTTCACACTTTGATGGTTTGAAAACATATTTTGCATGTTCAAAATTATTTTATTTTGAGCAAGTTATGATTTTATCAAATTTAAATGAATTAAACAAGTATTAAATTATTTAGGCAATTTAAATTATTCAAATCATGAAACAAAATTTATATTTGAATTGGTGGTTCAAAATGGTATGGAAAACATATTTTATTTGCATGATTTGGATTAATAATGAATTAGTTATGGATTTTAGCAATTTGCAATTGAATTATTTGAATTCAAATTTGAATTGCATTTTGAAAACTCAAAACAGAAAACAAATGTTATAATTAGGTAGATAATTAAATTTGGTGCAGTGTACATATTTTATTTTTATTATTTGGAGTTAGGAATTAAAAGTTATTAGGGGTTTAATTCTAGGGACTATTCTGAAAAATTACTGGACTGAGAAAGAAAAATAAAAAGGCAGAAAAGACAATTGCACCGCGCAGTGACCCAGAATGGGCCACTGCCAGTGGGGTCATCGCCTGCGTGGCGCCCAGGTGGAGTGGCTAGGGGCTGACGTGGCCGCACGGGTCCATGACGCGTGGGCCCCGCGCAGGCGTGGAAGGGAAAAATATGGGGAGGCAAATGCCTCCCCTGGGATTCGATCCCGGGCCCCTGGGCGAGCGGGCGAGCGTTCGCTGCCAGTGCGGCTGTGAACCGTTTTGTGAAAGTTACAGAGCAGGTGGAAGGTTAACATGTTTCCCGTCAGTTAAATTTTAACTGAACTTTTTCAGTTCGTGCAGGTACCGATGCGAGCGACAGGGAGCAGGCAGCGTTCGCTGCGGGGATCGCTCGCCGCGGCTCCTGCCGTGTGCGTGCGGCGCTCGGCGGGCCGGTCCGCGGTGGCGCGCGGCGGCGCGGATGCGGCCGGTGTCCGGCCGGGCTGTGCTGGTGCGAGGCGGAGAGGGGATAGGAGGCGAGGGCGGTACAGGGGTGAGAGGCGCTCACCTTGCAGTCGAACAGAGGAGCGGGGCGGCGAGAATTCGGATGGCGGCGGCGCTCCGGTGATCGTCGGCGGGAACCGAGGGGATGGCGAGGACGAGGGCGCCGCGCCGGTTCCGTTCCCGGCCCTAGCGCGGCCGGGCGGGCACCGTGGCGGCGGCGCCTCGCCGGAGAGGGAGGCGGTGAAGGTGGCCTTCGGTGGAGGAGAAGCAGCGAGAGGGAGAGAGCGGGAGGAGAGCGGCGCGAGGGAGGAGAAGGGTGGAGAGAAAAATTAGGGCTAGGAGGGAGGGAACTCGAGTTCTTAAGGGGGAGGTGGAGCACGGGATCGTCGTCCCCTCCTCTGTAACCGTTACGTGGCCACCATGGATGGGATTCGTACACAGTACGGAGGAAGAAGACAACAGAGGGGGGTACGGGCCATGGGGTAGTTGGGCTAGCCCAATTGGGCTGAATGCCCCTTTGCCCCCCTCTCTTTTTATTCTTTATTCTTTTCTTCCTTTTATTTTTTTTCAGATTTGGGAAAAGGGAGAGAACAAATGGTTTTAGGGTTAGACAATTTTGGAATAAATTTTTAATGATTCCTTTTTGTAACCACACATTAAAATAAACTTTTGTTTTCCAATTATTTAATTGAGTTGATGCTTGGAAATTAATTGATTTGAGCAATTTGGTATCAACAGAAATAAATGAACCTAAGCCAAAAAATTAAGTTTTTGATAACAATTTTGGTGGAAACAATTGTTGGTTTGTTTTGTAGTTTTTTATTTGAAACAGGTAACATAACAAGTATGACAAATGATTTGAATGTTTTGTTTGGAATTTCATATAGAAAACAAATGGAACCAAATAGAAAACAAGTGCAAAGATGATGACATGATGCAATACTTGAATTAAACATGAAACAAAACATTCTAGGGGGTAGATTTTCATACTTGGGATGTTACAAAACGCCCCCCCTTGAAGGAATCGCGCCCCGAGATTCCTACTGAGAAAGGAAAAGGTCCGGATACTTCTTGCGAAGATCCTCTTCGGTCTCCCATGTTGCCTCTTTATCGGAATGATGCGACCATTGCACTTTCAAGAACTTGGTGCTCTTGTTGCGAGTCTTACGCTCGGTCTCATCGAGAATATGAACAGGGTGCTCCTCATAAGATAGATCATCTTGTAGTTCAATGGAATCATGATCAACTGCACGATCTGGATCTTTGAAACACCTCTTGAGCTGTGACACGTGAAACACATCGTGCACCTTGGATAGTTTTTCTGGAAGTTCAAGACGATAGGCATTTTCCGCACGCCTTGAGAGAATGTTGAATGGACCAATGTATCTCGGTGCTAGCTTTCCTTTGACACCAAAACGATGAGTGCCTCTGAGGGGAGTTACACGGAGATATGCTTTGTCACCAGGTGCATAGATCATATCCCTGTGCTTGCTGTCATAGTAGCTTTTCTGACGAGACTGAGCAATCTTGAGATTGTCACGAATGATTCGAACTTTCTCTTCGGCTTCCTTAACAATGTCAGGGCCTAAGAGTGAACGTTCACCAGCTCCGGACCAATTGATTGGACTCCTGCATCTGCGGCCATAGAGTGCTTCAAACGGTGCCATGCCTAGGCTTGCCTGGAAGCTGTTGTTGTAGGAGAATTCAGCATATGGAAGGCATTCCTCCCATTTCATGCCAAAGGAGAGACCACATGCTCTGAGCATATCCTCGAGAATCTGATTGACTCTTTCGACTTGCCCTTGAGACTGAGGATGATAAGCCGTGCTGAAGAGAAGTTTGGTGCCCAATGCTTCTTGAAAACTCTTCCAGAAATGAGAAGTGAATATGCTTCCACGGTCTGAGCTTATTTCCAATGGAACACCATGAAGAGGAACAATCTTTGTTGTGTAAAGCTCTGCTAACTGGCTAGCTGAGATTGTTTCTTTGACAGCAAAGAAGTGAGCTACCTTAGTGAGACGATCAATAACAACGAAGATTGCATCGTTGCCCTTCTTGGACTTTGGAAAACCAGTGACGAAGTCCATTTCAATCATGTCCCACTTCCACTCAGGAATTTTCAGAGGTTGGAGAAGACCGTCTGTTTTCTGATGAACTGCCTTAACACGTTGACAAACGTCGCATTCAGAAACGTATTGAGCAATTTCACGTTTCATGCCAGACCACCAATACAGTGTCTTAAGATCCTGGTACATCTTTGTACTTCCAGGGTGGATGGAGAGAGGAGTTTCATGAGCCTCCTTGAGAATAACATCTTTGAGACTTTGAATTTGAGGAACTGCAATGCGTCCTTCGAAGAATACAGTTCCCTTGTCATCAATTGAGAAGCACTCATACTTCACATTGCCTTCTTTGATGTTATTAGCAATCTTCTTGATCTCAGCATCACGAAGTTGTTCAGAACGAATCTTGTCCTCGAGAGTTGGACTAGCTGTCAAGTTTGCAAGATAACCTTGAGGAACAAGACCAAGGTTCAGCTTCTGGAATTCTTCATGAAGTGGAGGTTGGCTTTCCATGATCATGAGATTATTGCAATACGACTTGCGACTGAGAGCATCGGCCATAACATTAGCCTTGCCTGGAGTGTAAGAAATGGTAAGGTCGAAGTCTTTGATCTTTTCAATCCATCTCCTTTGCCCGAGGTTTAGATCTGGCTGAGTGAAGATGTATTTCAGACTCTTATGATCGGAAAATATTTCAGTGCGATTACCCAACAAGTATTGCCTCCATTTCGTGAGGGCAAACACAACTGCTGCGAGTTCAAGATCATGAGTGGGATAGTTTTGCTCATGTGGGTTCAACTGACGTGAAGCATAAGCCACAACTTGACGTTCTTGCATAAGAACTGCACCTAGACCTTGTAGAGAAGCATCACAGAATATCTGGAAAGGTTTGGTAGTATCTGGGCCAACCAGAACTGGTGTAGAAGTGAGTTTAGTCTTCAGGAGATTGAAACTTTCATCACATTGTGGAGACCAAACGAACTTCTTGTCCTTCTTTGTGAGATCAGTGAGAGGCTTGGCAATCTTGGAGAAGTTTTGGACGAAACGACGGCAATAGCTAGCCAAGCCGAGAAAACTTCTGACTTGCTTCACCGTCTTAGGGGGTTTCCAATCAACAATTGCCTTAACCTTTTCTGGATCAATGGCTATGCCCTTGGCAGAGATGACATGGCCAAGATAAGCAACTTCTGGAATCCAGAACTCACATTTGGAGAACTTGGCATATAGACGATGCTCGCGAAGTTTCATGAGAGTGAGACGAAGATGTTCTCCATGCTCTTCCTCGGATTTTGAGTAGACAAGAATGTCATCAAGATATACCACAACGAACTTGTCGAGGTATTCATGGAAGACAGAATTCATTAGTCGAGAGAATGTCGCCGGTGCATTGGTGAGACCAAAAGACATGACGGTGTATTCATATAGACCGTACCGAGTGGTGAAAACTGTCTTAGGAATATCTTCCTTTCTGATCTTTATCTGATGGTAACCCATCCTCAAATCCAACTTTGAGAATATTGAGGCTCCAGCAAGTTGATCAAAAAGATCATCGATACGAGGAATTGGATACTTGTTTTTGATGGTTTTCTCGTTGAGAGGACGATAGTCAACCACGAGTCTCTTTGTTTGATCCTTCTTCACAACGAACAGAGTTGGGCATCCCCAAGCCGAGGAGCTAGGTTGAATGTAACCTTTCTCCATGTACATATCGATTTGCTCCTTCAACAACTTCAGTTCAGGAGGAGCTATCTTGTATGGATGCTTAGAGATTGGAGCAGTGCCTGGTTCAAGTTCGATGACGAACTCAACAGCTCTGTCAGGAGGCATTCCTGGCAATTCTTCTGGAAAGACATCAGGGAATTCACAAACCACCGGAATAGTTTCAATAGATGGTAGAGGATTTGCATTGAGAGTGTAGAGTTGAGCAACTGGATTTTCAGCATGGAAGTAGACTATCTGGCCAGAAGGGTGTGTGATTTTGACAGACTTAGCAGGACAATCAATGACTGCTTTGTTGGCTATCAGCCAATCCATCCCAAGAATTACATCGATATCTGAAGAGTGGAGAGCTATCAGAGATGCCTGGAATGGAAGGTTTCCAATTGTGATCTCGATGTTCTGGCTAACTTTATTGCTTTGCCAGCTAAATCCCGGTGATTTCACTAGGAGAGGGATAGACAACTGTTCAAAGTTGACTCCACTGTTGTTTGCAAAGCATTGAGAGATGAAAGAGTGTGAAGCACCAGAATCGAACAAGACTTTAGCACGAAACGAGTTCACAAGAAGTGTGCCCATTACAACTTCCGGAGATTCTTCTGCTCCCTGGGCCTTCACATGGTTCACCCTCACAGTTCTCAAGAAAGACTTGTTCCTGTTGCGGGGCCTAGGCGAAGAAGTGTTTACCATCACATGATTGACATTAGATATAGGTAGTGATGGTAGCTTGTTCTGCGGGCACTTGTAGGAGTAGTGTCCTGATAGACCGCACTTGAAGCATGTACTAGCAGAACGAGGAGCTGTTGAACTTGGCTGAGCTGGTGCACCTCCTAAAGATACCACTGGGGTGGGAGGGAGGGCAAGAAATCCTGCCGGGCTTGGCAAGCAGATGGGCGGTGTTGGAGTGGTATTTGGAACCCAAACTCTTCGTTTTTGTGGAGGCATGATAGCTTTCGAGAGATTAGCCTGTTCACGAGAGTGCTTACGAGATTCCTCAACCAACTTGCGCCCATGCTCTTCATTTAGAGCGATGTTGACGAGGTCCTCAAAATTCTTGGCCTTGACGTTGGTGAGAGCATACTTGAGTTCCGGGTTGAGACCCCTGCGGAACTTTGCCATCTTTCTCGCTTCCGTGGAGATTTCATCTCCGGCGTAGCGAGCCAGACGATTGAACTCTCTTTGGTATTCCAGAACGTCCAGATTGCCTTGTGTGAAAGAATAGAATTCCTCACGCATTTTCTCCATGAGCCCATCGGGAATGTGATGGCGCACGAAAGCTTGCTTGAAATCCTCCCATGTGATTGGCACACTAGAACCTCTCATTTCTTGGAAATTCTCCCACCAAAACATGGATTGTCCACGGAGAAGGTAGGTCACGTAAGGAACACGGTCCTCGTCGGCCACATGAGCTACCACAAGAGTACAGTTCATTTCACGGAGCCAGTCATCAGCATCCAATGGCTCGGAGGAGTTATCAAACGTGCGCGGGTTGAGCTCAAGGAACTCCCGAATAGACACACGGGCGTTGCCATTACTCCCAAGGTCTTGGTTCTGCTGCATCTGCTTTATGACTTGTGTCATCTGAGACATCACTTTCCCCATCTCAGGTGGCAGTGTGGGTTCTTCGTCACCACTTTCCATCCTGAAGAGGATACCAAGATTAACACACTAACCGGATAACAAAATCCAATATAAGTGCTTAAAAGGATTACTTCAGACGGTAAGAAGGTAGCATAGAACAAGGATGGAGGTTAACAACGGATCAACAGACAAGTTGTTACAACGGAATAGAAGATTTATGAAGGACGATATCGAAGCAACAACTGGGAAACAGGAGACCACAAACACCTGAGGTACTACGGAGAAAACCCATCCGGGTTTCTAAAGGATCAATATCTACTGCTTAAGGAATAGAGGATCTGCTTCCGGGGCTTATTTGCCACCGTTCTCAATCGTGAGTAGGCAACATGATAAATCATGTCACAACCACCTCCATTCCTATGGTCTAGTAGATATAACTATCCCAGAGAAACCAGGATTCGTGAAATCCTAACTTGAAAGTTTAGGTGAGAAGAGAAAAACAACGTTGCACTTCCTTACCAGAAAAGGGAGGGTGGGTGGGGAAAGAAATAAAATGGCAGAATTCCTACTCTCACGTTTCATTTTTCCTATATAGCTACAAAATAGTTTCTAGACTCAACTGCGACCAATAAAAGGGATCCTACAGGCAGACAGGCTCTGATACCATTTGTCGCACCCTGGTTTCTAGGGGATACTCATCGGGCCGAACTGGATAGCAGATGCTTGGATTATGGGGCATAACTGCTCCCACGTCCCAGCTTCCTGGTAGGCCTACGCTTATGCGCGACAACACAAGCCCTGCTATTCCACCGTCGATGTAAACTATCCACTAGAGACCATAGGCACTACTGTCGACGTACTTCATATCAATCACGCAGAGTACGTCAACAGCGCTAAAACGGAATGATACCACAGAATGTCTCTAAGACACAAAAGATTGAAATAAGGTTGCAAATAGCCTTCACTAAGGCAGAGAATAGCAAATACAATCATCCAGAGGACACATGTCCCAACATAACATTCATTACATCAGCGGAAGCAAACAAAGGGTCTGAGTACAGACAAATCCAAATAGGCTTAAGAAGCCGGCAATGAAAGGAAAACGGAGCCCATCCACGAAGTCTCGGATCCTGCCCGGGTCCGCTATCTACTCGTCAACAGCTTCGTCGTACTTCCACGTAGTAGCCTCCATGGAGATCCTCGGAATCGTCGTCTGCGTAAACCACAGCCCCAACGGGGTCAGTACAACAACGTACTGGCAAGCAAGACTCACAGTTCACCAAAGTGTAACCCGTCAACACCAAGCACAGATGCCTTGGGTTCAACGGAAGAAAGGGGTTATAAAAAGATGCTGCAACTGGCTGCGCTAACCAACTACAGAAACACTACCACTTCCAGCTAACAGAAAGGAGATCAGATAGCGTGACGTAACCAACTATAACTAACCACCAAACAAACCCATCTTGGATCTCGCCCCTTATCCAAAGAAGCAATCCAAGGATAACTCACACAGTTGGATTAATGATGGTTCAGGTTATTGTGTCAATAAACCTATTACTAGTCAAGTTATCATTAGTTAGGTGTAAGTTGTCTGAGTACTTGTTAGCCAGTACTTTCACCAAGTCGTCACATAACCGCGGACAACACGGCTTCTCGAGAAGATTCATCCCTGCAGGGTGTGCTCCAGTACACGTACACACTCAAGCCACCAACTAAAACTCAGGTGGACTCGACACGACTCGAACCATCACTACAGCCTGTCCTAGGAGCCACGGAGCTATAAGGTCCCAGCCACGCAGCCGAATACTCAGCGCAGGTGTGCAAAACTCCCGCAGGACACAACACCCCGGCACTACAGGCCTCGCCCTATATGTGTGCGTCATCATCATCATCAGTAACCATGGGAGCGACCCATTCATGCGTATGAGCCAAATGGAACACCCGAACTAAGTGTGGCTCTTCGGACAAACTGCGGATCAGATCAAAGCCGAGGGGGGTTCCATACCACCACCCGGATGCGGTGAGCACGCTCATCATGGATCAGTAGACAAGACCCTTTTCCTAATTAGGGTCGACACTAGCAGGCCTCAAAACCACGACGGGCCTCCTGCCGGTGCCTTAACATCAAATTATTATTATTACCCAAGCATTAACAGGTTGTTGTTTAAACATCGAGCCCAGAACATAATAGAATAACGATAACAGAAAGTAACGGGTAACAGACTCGAGAAGAAACAACCCTAAGCATGCTAGTAAGACACGGGCTCAAACAACGGGGTTATAGGACTGGAGGTGAGGCAATATCATGGTTTCAGGGTATCATGTGATAGGCTCGTAACAGAAGCAACGAAACATATGGCTAGCAGAAATAGACAACGGAAAAGTATCGGTAACCAATGTTGAAAGGAACACAGTGGTTCATGTGAGTGATAACTTGCCTGCAAACCCAGTAGCCTGGTACTGAGCTAAAACCTCTGAAGGGGTGTCGTAAGGATCGTCGGTCTCAACGTCGTCGTCTAACCGAGAAGAAGCAAACAGACAATGCAGAAAGGGTAGACAATCAATATCATGGCATAGTGCACAATCATGGGGATGATGCATGTCACGTTAATGGGTGCATCAAAATAAACTAGCTAACATGGTAACACAATTTAAATGGACCCATATGCAAGTTTGAGTTGCATATGAGAAGCCCATGCATTTAGGTTGAAATAATTGTTTTACAGCTAATCATCAGGTGAAAGTGGATTAGTATGATGCATGGATGAGGAAAACAGAAAAATAACAACAATAGAACCAATTTAAAATAGGGTTTACCAATTTAGAAATTTATTTAGTAAGTTATGGAATTTTTGGTTCCTTAAAGTTGTCACACAAGTATTTGTTGTTTTCACCAAGTTAAATTGTTCAAAACAGATAACAAAGTTTATATTTGAAAAGAACACAAAATTTTAGTTGGATTACATGTTTCAAATATTGAAATTGGAATTAGGATAATTTAATTATGAATTAAACAATATCAAACAAGTTTTAAATGGATTTAAAACAAGTTTGAATTTAATTGAAGTTTTATTTGTTCAGAACATAATTTCAAACTCACATTTGAAAAGTTCACACTTTGATGGTTTGAAAACATATTTTGCATGTTCAAAATTATTTTATTTTGAGCAAGTTATGATTTTATCAAATTTAAATGAATTAAACAAGTATTAAATTATTTAGGAAATTTAAATTATTCAAATCATGAAACAAAATTTATATTTGAATTGGTGGTTCAAAATGGTATGGAAAACATATTTTATTTGCATGATTTGGATTAATAATGAATTAGTTATGGATTTTAGCAATTTGCAATTGAATTATTTGAATTCAAATTTGAATTGCATTTTGAAAACTCAAAACAGAAAACAAATGTTATAATTAGGTAGATAATTAAATTTGGTGCAGTGTACATATTTTATTTTTATTATTTGGAGTTAGGAATTAAAAGTTATTAGGGGTTTAATTCTAGGGACTATTCTGAAAAATTACTGGACTGAGAAAGAAAAATAAAAAGGCAGAAAAGACAATTGCACCGCGCAGTGACCCAGAATGGGCCACTGCCAGTGGGGCCATCGCCTGCGTGGCGCCCAGGTGGAGTGGCTAGGGGCTGACGTGGCCTCACGGGTCCATGACGCGTGGGCCCCGCGCGGGCGTGGAAGGGATAAATATGGGGAGGCAAATGCCTCCCCTAGGATTCGATCCCGGGCCCCTGGGCGAGCGGGCGAGCGTTCGCTGCCAGTGCGGCTGTGAACCGTTTTGTGAAAGTTACAGAGCAGGTGGAAGGTTAACATGTTTCCCGTCAGTTAAATTTTAACTGAACTTTTTCAGTTCGTGCAGGTACCGATGCGAGCGACAGGGAGCAGGCAGCGTTCGCTGCGGGGATCGCTCGCCGCGGCTCCTTCCGTGTGCGTGCGGCGCTCGGCGGGCCGGTCCGCGGTGGCGCGCGGCGGCGCGGATGCGGCCGGTGTCCGGCCGGGCTGTGCTGGTGCGAGGCGGAGAGGGGATAGGAGGCGAGGGCGGTACAGGGGTGAGAGGCGCTCACCTTGCAGTCGAACAGAGGAGCGGGGCGGCAAGAATTCGGATGGCGGCGGCGCTCCGGTGATCGTCGGCGGGAACCGAGGGGATGGCGAGGACGAGGGCGCCGCGCCGGTTCTGTTCCCGGCCCTAGCGCGGCCGGGCGGGCACCGTGGCGGCGGCGCCTCGCCGGAGAGGGAGGCGGTGAAGGTGGCCTTCGGTGGAGGAGAAGCAGCGAGAGGGAGAGAGCGGGAGGAGAGCGGCGCGAGGGAGGAGAAGGGTGGAGAGAAAAATTAGGGCTAGGAGGGAGGGAACTCGAGTTCTTAAGGGGGAGGTGGAGCACGGGATCGTCGTCCCCTCCTCTGTAACCGTTACGTGGCCACCATGGATGGGATTCGTACACAGTACGGAGGAAGAAGACAACAGAGGGGGTACCGGCCATGGGGTAGTTGGGCTAGCCCAATTGGGCTGAATGCCCCTTTGCCCCCCTCTCTTTTTATTCTTTATTCTTTTCTTCCTTTTATTTTTTTTCAGATTTGGGAAAAGGGAGAGAACAAATGGTTTTAGGGTTAGACAATTTTGGAATAAATTTTTAATGATTCCTTTTTGTAACCACACATTAAAATAAACTTTTGTTTTCCAATTATTTAATTGAGTTGATTCTTGGAAATTAATTGATTTGAGTAATTTGGTATCAACAGAAATAAATGAACCTAAGCCAAAAAATTAAGTTTTTGATAACAATTTTGGTGGAAACAATTGTTGGTTTGTTTTGTAGTTTTTTATTTGAAACAGGTAACATAACAAGTATGACAAATGATTTGAATGTTTTGTTTGGAATTTCATATAGAAAACAAATGGAACCAAATAGAAAACAAGTGCAAAGATGATGACATGATGCAATACTTGAATTAAACATGAAACAAAACATTCTAGGGGGTAGATTTTCATACTTGGGATGTTACACTCTATCAACCTCTCTGCGGTATGCTGCCATAGTTGCATCTTTTCTATCCCAAGTTCCTGAGACCTGCTGTACCACAAGGTCAGAATCTCCAAAGCATCGTATCCTCTTAATATTCATCTCCTTGGCTACCTTTAAGCCGTGCAATAAGGCCTCATACTCGGCCACGTTGTTGGAACAATCAAAGTGGATCTGCAGTACATAGCTCAACTTGTCTCCTTTGGGTGATGTTAGCACCACTCCAGCTCCTGACCCCTCGTATTGCTTGGAGCCATCAAAGTGCATGATCCAAGACTCGGAGTTTGGAGCCATGGTAGGCATGCCTGTGTGTGTCCAATCATTAATAAAATCGACTAGAGCTTGAGATTTGATTGCGGACCTTGGCTCGTAATTGATATGATAATCCCCCATCTCGATCGCCCACTTGGCTATTCTTCCTGTTGCATCCGAATTTCTGATGATATCCGACATCGGTATCGAGCTAACCACTGTTATGGGGTGTTCCTGGAAATACGGCTTCAGTTTCCGGCTGGCCATAAAGACCCCGAAAACCAGCTTTTGCCAATGCGGATAGCGCTGCTTTGCCTCTGATAATACTTCGCTGACGTAATAGAACGGTCTCTGAACCGGGTAACCTTTCCCATCCTCTTTACGTTCCACAACAACTACCGCACTAACGGCTCGGGGTCCAGCTGCTACATATAGCAGCATAGGCTCTTTAGGGCCCGGGGCCGCTAGGACTGGTGCTTCAGATTACTGCTTCTTTAGTGCCTCGAACGCCTCATCCGCCTCCTGATCCCATACGAATTTATCGGACTTCTTCAAGAGCCGGTACAAGGGTATTGCTTTTTCTCCGAGTCTGGATATAAATCGGCTCAAGGCTGCTACACAGCCTGTGAGCTTTTGAACATGCTTCAAATTTTCCGGCTTTTTCAGACTTTGGATAGCTTTGATCTTATCCGGGTTTGCCTCAATTCCTCTCTTGGAAACGATAAAGCCGAGTAATTTTCCAGCCGAAACTCCGAACACGCACTTTGTCGAGTTAAGATTCATCTGATACCTCCTCAAGTTCTTGAACGTTTCCTTTAGATCATCGATAAATGTCTCCGCCTTCCTGGTCTTGATAACCACATCATCCACATAAGCGTGGACGTTGCGTCCAATTTGGTCCTCGAAGCACTTCTGAATACACCGTTGATAAGTTGCGCCAGCGTTCTTCAACCCAAATGTCATGGTTTTGTAACAGAAGGCCCCAAAAGGGGTTATAAATGACGTTTTCTCCCAATCCTCCCTCTTGAGCTTGATCTGATGCTACCCGGAATATGCGTCTAGAAAGCATAATAGGTCACTTCCAGCCACTGCGTCTATGATCTGATCTATCCTCGGTAGCGCGAACGGATCCTTTGGGCAATGTTTGTTAAGACTCGTGTAATCAATGCACATCCTCCACTCATTGGTCTTTTTCATTACGAGAACCGGATTCGCTAACCAGTCCGGGTGAAATACTTCCATGATAAAGCCGGCTGTTAGCAAGCGAGCGATTTCTTCTCCTATTTCTTTCCTTCTTTCCTCGTTCATCTTCCTCAAGCCCTGCTTCACAGGCCTGGACTTGGGATCTACGTGCAAACTGTGCTCTGCCAATTCTGTGGGGATACCCGGCATGTCGCTAGGCGTCCAGGCGAACACATCCGCATTTGAACGGATAAACTCCACAAGTGCCTTCTCCTGCTTGCTGTCCAGGTTAGAACCTATAGCAAACTGCTTAGAGGGATCGCCTTCAACAAAAGCTATCATCTTGGTATCCTGCGCTGCTTTGAATTTTGCTCTCTCGTCTTCGGTATTCGGCCTTTTCAATGTTGTTCTGTCATCCGGGTCTAGTTGAGACCGGTAATACTTGAGTTCCTCTTTTCTGCAAGCCTGCTCAGCCATTACTGAATCTCCTTCATCGCACTCAGCCGCTATATCCCGGCTTCCATGTATGGTGATGGTCCGCTTAGGACCCGGGATTTTTAGCTGTAGGTACACATAACACGGCCTAGCCATGAATTTAGCATAAGCCGGCCTTCCGAACAGCGCGTGATAAGGACTGCGCAACTTGACCACCTCGAAAGTGAGCCACTGAACTCGATAATTGTCCTTTGATTCTCCGAAAGCTACCTCCAATGCGATTTTTCCCTCGGGGCACGCTGAGTGACCCGGCACTATCCCATGAAAAATTGTTGAGCTTTTCTGTAGCTGAGACTCCTTGAGACCCATGCGTAAAAAGGTTTCCCAATATAGGATATTGATGCTACTTCCACCGTCCATTAGGACCTTCTTCAACTCATAACCATTAACTTGCGGTGCAACTACTAATGCTAAGACTCCCGGGTGTTCTATTCTTTCCGGGTGGTCTTTTCTGCTCCATGTTACGTCCTGCTCCGACCACCTCAGGTATCTCGGAACAGCCGAGGAAACCGAGTTTACCGCTTGCTTCAGTATCCTTTTATCCCTGTTAGAAGTTCCTGTAGTATGCACATGATATTGTCCTCTTGAATCGTAAGTACGTACCATACCGATGAAGACGTTGATCCGGCCGATTGTCAAGATAGATCCGGATTCGAGGTGATCCGACTCTGGCCCCCAGCCGGAATCGTCCACCATCTTCTCTCCTTCGCGGTCGGTGTAGATCTCGCCGATGACAAGATTCTTCATGTTCTTCCGAGCTTCTCCCGTGATGTAAACACCTTTGGACGCAGGCCCCACGGTGGGCGCCAACTATCGTGGGATAATCACGGCAGACGTTACCGGGGGTAACTTATCTTGGGGCAAGACGGCACTGGTGTTTGGGAGAGGATTTAGCTCAGAGGAAAACATGATGGTATACGATCTGATAGCCGGCCAGCAAGTCGCCGAGTCTCCGATCTCGATATATTAATCTCAACTCTCGTGTTACACTGGATACTCGATACCTAGCGATATTGCTCGAACTCTCTTGGGTCCCTAAACCTAACCTAGGGGCCGGCTTATAAAGCATCCGGATCCCTGGCCTGTTCTCCAAGGCGTACTCTGAGTCCTACCCGGACACTGCTTACAAAACCCTAAACTTCCTTACCGGAACCCACAATCCGGGTTACCAGGCCTACGATCTTAGGCCTTCTAGAAGCTCCTTTATCCTTAGCCGGATCTTTACGCAGCGTCCTTTGGGCCGAGTTACACCTTGGCGTTGGGCTACCGGGTTATCATCCCTCCATCAGTGTCATGAGCCTCAGTCATGATGGTTTGCTTCAACTCAGATTCAGTAGGAACACAAATGCGTCCTTTATACCATAAGACTCCATCAGAATCGATGGTAAAACCGGGAACTTCTTCTTTCTCCATGCGGGTCTTAATTCCCTCAATACTCTTCTAGCCCTTCTGAGCTTCTTTGATTTGATCCACTAGAGTTAGTTTAACTTCCATGGCGTCCAACATGCCATAGCTGACCACCTCAATACCAAGCTGGTCAAGTTCTTTCCACAACTCCGATTCTCCGATCTGAATCATAGCATTCAGAGAGGCCGGCTCTCGACTAAGAGCATCTGCAACAACATATACTTTTCCGGGGTGATAGTGGATACTAAGATCATAGTTCTTGATGAGCTCTATCCAACGGTGTTGTCTCATATTGAGTTCATGCTCTGTAAAGATATACTTCAAACTCTTATGATTCGTGTATATTTCACACCTCTTCCCAATAAGAAAATGTCGCCATGCTTTGAGAGCATGCACAACGGCAGCAAGCTCTAAGTCATGGGTAGGGTAATTCAACTCATGTGGTCTCAACTGGCGTGAGATAAATGAGATGACTTTCCCTTCTTGCATGAGAACACTTCCAAGACCAAGCTTAGAAGCATCACAATACACGTCGAAACTCTTGGTGACATCCGGCATAATGAGTACCGGGGCTGACACCAGTCGATTTTTCAACTCCTGAAATCTCTCAGCACATTTTTCCGTCCACATGAACTTACTATCCTTCTTGAGCACTTGAGTGAGTGGTCTGGCGATGCTCGAAAATCCTTGAACAGACTTGCGGTAATATCCAGCTAATCCCAGAAATGATCTGACTTCAGTCTGATTTGTCGGGGGAGCCCGATTTGCAACAGACTGAACCAGAGCAGGGTCAACCGAGATTCCTCCTCTAGATACTACGTGTCCAAGAAATCCGACTTCTTTCAACCATAATTGGCACTTACTGAACTTAGCATACAGTTCATGATGTCGAAGTGTTCCGAGAATAGTTCTCAGATGTTCTTCATGTTCTACCTCACACTTGGAATAAATAAGAATGTCATCAATGAAAACCATGACAAACTTGTCCGGGCATTCCATGAAAACCTTATTCATAAGATTCATGAAGTAGGCGGGGGCATTTGTCAGACCAAAAGACGTCACGGTGTACTCATACAACCCATAACGTGTGGTGAATGCGGTCTTGGGAATATCGGTCTCACGAACCTTCAACTGTTGATAACCAGTACGAAGATCAATCTTTGAGAAAATTCTTGCCCCCTTTAGTGGTCAAACAGGTCTTCAATTTTGGGCAAGGGGTATTTGTTCTTGATGGTCACATCATTCAACTTACGGTAATCCACACATAGACGTGAGGAACCGTCCCGTTTGTCCACAAAAATGACAGGTGATCCCCATGGTGATGCACTAGGGAGGATCAAACCTTTCCTCAACATGTCATCCGGCTGCTTCTTCAAGTCATCTAAATCCTTCGGATTCATCCGGTAAGGCTTCTGTGCTATGGGTCCGGTGTCGGGTATTAACTCAATGACAAACTCGATATTCCGATCAGGCGGCATACCGGGTAACTCCTCAGGAAACACGTCCGGGTATTAACATACTACCGGAACTTCGTCAAGTGTGGGTGTGGCTATACTAGTGTGACAGTGGGTCTCTGCTGTAGACTTGGTTGCGGTGTATGCAACTCTCTCTCCATCACTGGCGGTCAATGATATGGACTTCTTGGTGCAATCAATAACACCTTTATACTTGGTCATCCAATTCATACCCAGTACTACTTCTATCCCTTGGGATCCCAGTACTATCAGATTGGCATGAAAAGTTTTTCCTTTTATGTCCATGGGTACTTCATTGCAAACAAAGTGGGCTTGGGTTTTATTTCCAGGTATTTGTACGGACATAGGGTCACGCATACGCGTAGACTTCATACCACTCTTTTCAGCAAACGACATAGTAACAAAGGAATGCGACGCACCAGAATCAAACAATACTTCAGCAGGTACAGAGTTGACAGGAAACGTACCCATCACCATGTCAGGCGTGTTCTGAACCTCCTCAGTGGTCACATGATTCAGGTACCCCTTTGTCATAGTCTGCTTCTTGGTCGCGGGTCCTTGTGTCATCTTGGTAGCATTGTTCTGAGCTGGGGCAGGAGTCTTGGTCGGGCAGTCACGGGCAAAATGTCTCTCCTTGCCACAGTTAAAGCAACCTCCATTTGGCTTTGAGTTCTGGTTTGGCTTGGCAGCATGGTTGTACTTGTTTCCATTTCCATTTCCATTGCCTCCTGGCTTGGGTGCATAGGATGCACGATTGTTGTTGTTGTGGTGGTTGTGGCTATGGTGGTGGTTGTGGTTGTTATGGTTGGGTCTTGGCGCATAAGCAGGGGCCTTGTGTGGTGGTGGTGGTCTGGCATAAGGGGTAGGTGTGGTGACCCAGACACCACTTCATGTGTAGTGCGCAAGTCGATGACATAATACTCACATAAGGACTTATCTGTGGATATTACATCCCTCAGAGTGGTACAACCGAAACATAACAGGTCCAGGCAAAGCTATAGGATACAAACCTCATTACAAAATCTTGAGAATCTCTTTGATGAATCAAGAATATCTCCTGCAAATGAACATCATAAGAAGCAATTCGAAGCTCCAAGCTGGAGAAAACTCTAGCTCAGAACAAATCCACTACGGCTGATGTCATCCCTAATCTATGGCTTGTAACAGCTAAGTCCGAGAATGTTCTCCACCTGCAGCAAGATAGCCTCTCCTCCACCAGCGTTGTTGATGACGATGCTTTACCGACTAGGTAACATATCACTCCACCTAGCTTCATGAGGTAGAGATGGCTTCACGATGACGACTTCCATAAGGCTTCAACTCTAAGAAGGTTTCGGGGGGTTACCCCCGAGTAGGGTAAAGGCAAGTGCTAAAGGCAAGATCAGAAGGGATGTTTGGCCGAGTAGCCGGCTACCCGGTACTTGCTACCCGGTCGACAGCTACTCGGTCCTACACATAGATGGCCAGAAGGACGAATCAAGAGAGTTATGTTCCTCCGAATAGAAGAGTTGGCCCGAGTAGAAATGGCGGGATCCTACTCGGGCCAGAAGTCAAAGGAGTCGTTCTGACACAGTATCCCGCGTATCCCGGGTCCGTACTTTGGCACTGTTCACGGCACTGTTCATCTGAGGACGGCGTGCCTGATAGCGACAGTGTGGCAGCAGGGCGTCACAGGATAGGGGGACCTACTCTGTGTTCGTGGCAGTGATAACAGAGTGGTTACTTGGTTTTGCCCAACGACTTTCCGCACCGGACAAACTTAGAAGCCAAAGCTGTCAGCGGGAACTCGGAAGAAGGACGGTGTGCACACAATGTCGACATCTGTTTGTATTTGGCTGTATCCGGCTGGGCACCGAGTATATAAGGTGCCCTGCCCCCTCCTGTGCGAGGGATCACACTCTGGGTTCAGATTCTTGACCTAGTTCATCACGTAGAGAGAAGGGTGGCTACTCGGTTGCAAGAACATTTGTACTGTGGCTACTCGGAGAGACACTAATATACAGAGAGAAAGGTAGGAGTAGGGGTTTTACCTCCTCACGAGGGCCCTGAACCTTGGTAGATCGTGTTGTTTGCAGTGCTTGTTTCATACTTCACGCGGCTACTCGTCGCGTGATCCCTCCCCGAGCGCCTCCAGTGTCCTTCGTCCCCACAACTTTAGCCATCCTATGGCATCTGCCGTGACACCACCACGACAGTTGGCGCCCACCGTGGGGCAACCAGCGGCGCTGGCTGGAGTTTCCGTTCGGACGGGATCGATTTCTGCTACCGGAGAGCGCGTGGTCTGTGGCCTTGTCCACAGATTCGGCTCCTTCGACTTCGTCACCGACAACGCCGGCGATTTCGGCGGCAGGGCCATGCCGGAAGGCGGCTCAGTGCTTTCTTTCGGCGCGCACCTCGTCTACGTCGCCACCGTCATCGACCGCGAGTACCCCGAGCTGGTGCATGTCGCGGAAGATCCACCTGCCGTCATCGCCGCGCGCGGGAGGCCGTTGAGCCGCTCCGCGAACGTCGCGGAGGTGATGATGACCGGCCCTGCTGCTGACGCCGGGAAGGGCGTGGCTGCTACCGCTGCGGCCGTCCTCGAGGATCTCGCTGGCCCGAGTGCTGGCGGGAAGACGCACAAGCCCTACGAGAAGGAGTGCAACCTTCCCCTCTCCACTACTTCGACAATCCCTGCGTCTGCTGCGCGTACGGGTATGCCGCCTCCCACTGATCTTGAGCTCCTGACCATGAAGGCGCAGCTCGACCGGCAGCGCCAGGAGCTGCTCGCTGAGCAGGCGGAGTTGGAGAAGATTAGGCTAGAGCTTAGCCTAGATCATCTTGAGTACAACAAAGCTCACGGTTTTACACCGGTTGTTAGGAGAGCTAGCAAGGTAGGTGCTACGCGTCGCAACCTAGGTGCCGAGATGGCAACGGTTGTAGAGGCTCCCAGTCAGTCCGCCACCGCAAACACCTCCACTAGACCCAGATACAGCACACCCGCCAAAACACTTAGAGCTGCTGAGGCCGTAGCTGCCGAGTTGCCGCATCTAGCTGGCACGCGCGCGTTAGGCAGCAGGAGAGGCTAAACGAGCTGGTGCTAGAGGCTGCTAGGCAGAACGAGGAGTTCCGAAAAGCCAACCCGGGTGCTGGAGCTTCTCAGGTGGTGCACTCGCACGTGGCTAGATCTAACGATCATGCTTCATCACCGCATCCTAGCCGTGAGAGGAGCTGGAGTGGGCATTCCGGCAAGGGTAAGCAGATGCAGGTGTACGACCCGGCTGTCGCCGCGAAACAGCTCGCTGTGCCGCGACAGTCCGGTCAGAAACACAACGCTGCAGGAGCAGGCTTTCAAGCCCATAAAGCTCAAAGCCAGGCCCGAGATGGAGAGCGCACAGGCCCTTCTCAGCATCCAGTTGCTCAGCCTACTCGGCAGAGGCAGCAGCCGCGTGCGGTGGCGCCAGCCGCCAACTCGGTGGAGCAGCCTGCAGCTGTGCAGGTGGACAGATATGATGATGGCTACTCGGCCATGGGATTGGCTGGCCAGTACATCCTGGATCGTGTGGGCGAGCGCGTGCTGGCGCCTGGAGATGCAAGGCACCAGCTGGACCGGATCAGCTTGTCGGCACGGCTCGAGAACACGGGGCCTCCTGGCCCTGAGTGCTTTGGCCCGCGCATCATGAACGAGCCGTCCGTGAAGAACTTCTAGCTGGCCAGGGGCACCAAGAGCTACAATGGCAGCACCAAGCCGGAAGATTGGCTCAATGACTATGTCACCGCGGTTCATATCGCGAACGGCAACCGGAGATGGGCAGTGCGGTACGTTCCGCAGATGCTAGAGGGTCCAGCTCGCACTTGGCTCAACAATTTGCCCAAGAACAGCATCAATTGCTGGCTGGATTTCTCGGAAGCCTTCATCAGCAACTTCACCAGCACTTACAAGAGGCCGAATAGGCCACAGCAGCTATCCGCTTGCAGGCAGCGGGAAGACGAGACGAACCGCGAGTACCTTACTCGGTGGAGCACATTGCGGAATACCCGTGAAGGCGTGAATGAAGCCCAGGCCATCACTTGGTTTGCGCAGGGCTGCAGACATGGCAGTATGCTGTGGCAAAGGTTGCAGAGGGAGATGCCAAACACTCTGGCGGAGACCATCAAGATCGCGGATCAGTACGTGCTCGGTGATCCTACCCAGCCCCTGATGGATTCCTCTGAGCCGAGAAGAAACTTCAACAGCAACAAGCGCAACGAGTTCCGCAACAAGCGCAGGGGTGACCGAATAGATACTCGGTACGACCCTGAGGAGGTGAATGCAGTGGCTGTTGGAGCTGGGGGCAGCCAAAGGCAAAAACCTGCTGGAGCCTACGGGCAGAACCAGAACCAGGGCCAAGGCAACAAGAAACCATTCCGCGCTCCTCAGTCGGGTAGCGGCAACTCGGAGCAGACAAGGAAGTTCGTCTTTGACGACATGAGGGATGGCCCATGCAGTTTCCATACTCAGCACCCCTCGAGGCCTGCTAACCACACTACCCGACAGTGCGAGTGGTGGGATCTGATCAGGAACGAAGGCTTGGCTCCTCCTCCTCCTCCTCTGCCAGCTGCAAATGCCAACGCGCAGCCTGCTCGCGCACCCGCGGCTCGGCCTCCAATGTTTCCGAGAAGAGAAAACGTGAACCAAGTGGCTTTAGGATCCAACCGTCACTTCAACAATGAGGGCTACCGCAACAACAACAACAACCACAACCGCAACAACAACAGAGGCAACAACAACTACCAGGGCAACAACAACGGCAACAATGAGGGCGGAGGCTGCAACCAGTACCAAGAACACCATGAGAGCTACATGATCTTCACTTCTGAGCCCGTCGACAAGCAGTCACAGCACATGCGAGCCATGGAGGTCAATGCTGTGATCCCCTGTCGCACCCGGACTTCTAGGGAATACTCACAGTCCGCTAAATAGTAGAGAAATGGCTTACGGGGCATACCGGCACCCGCATCTCAATATGAGCAGGCCAACACGTAAACGTGTGACAACCATTCGCTTACTATTCATCGTCTGCGCAAACCATCCCGTAGAAATCCAGATACTTCCATTGACGTACTTCAAAACATACACACATGGTACGTCAACGGCATTGGAACAAGTGATATCACAACAGATCTCTACGACACAAAAGATTGAAATAAGTTGCAAATAGCTCTCATTAGAGCAGAGATAGCAAATACAATCATCCAGAGGACACATGTCCCAACAATTCATCATTACATCACAGCGGAAGCATTCAACATGTTTGAGTACAGACAAGAACCAAATAGGCCTAAGAGGCCGGAAACGAAAAGACGGAGCCCATCCACGAAGTCTCGGATCCTGCCCGGGTCCGCTATCTACTCGTCAGCAGTCTCGTCATACTCCACGTAGTAGCCACCATGTAGATCCTCGGAAACGTAGGTCTGCGGAAACCACAGCCCCAAAGGGGTCAGTACATAAACGTACTGGCAAGCAAGACTCACAGTTCACCAAAGTGTAACCCGTCAACACCAAGCACAGATGCTTTGGGTTCAACGGAAGGAAAAGGATAAAAAGGATGCTGCAACTGGCTGCTCTAAACAACTACAGAGCATACTACGAATTCCGGATAACAGAAAGGAGATAAGATCGCGTATCGTAACCAACCTACCAACTAACCACCAAACAAACCCATCCTGGATCTCGCCCCTTATCCAAAGAAGCAATCCGAGGATAACTCACACAGTTGGATTAATGATGGTTCAGATTATTGTGTCAATAAGCCTGTTACTAGTCAAGTTGTTAATCATTGGGTGTAAGGTTGTTAATCATTAGGTTTAAGTTGTCCTGAGTACTTGTTAGCCAGTACTTTCACCAAGTAATCCATAACCGCGGAAAACACGGCTTCTCGAGAAGATTATCCCTGCAGGGTTGCACCAATTTGGCCGTACACGTATGAATAACCCGCCAGATGGAAAGGCCCTTCCACCAAGCGGGGCACTCAACACAACTCAACTCTTCTTCGCATCAAGCCCAAAGCACCTTGGGCGCACGGCTAATCGAGCCCAGAAGAAAATGGACCCTCATAGCACTCTAAGACCGTGTCCCCCTATATGCCGACTACGAAAGTTCCACCCGGGTACCAAGGGCTCGCAAGATCATGCATGCAGCAAATGGAAAACCCGAACTAAATGAGGCGATTTGGACGAGATGCGAATCGAGTCAAATTGAGGGGGGCGCCCATACTCGCTTCCCACATGCGGGTAGTGCGCTCATCATGGATCAGTAGACAAGACCCTTTTCCTATTAGGGTCGACACTAGCAGGCCTCAAAACCACAAAGGGCCTCCTGCCGGTGCCTTATCATCAAATTGTTATTAATAGTAACATTAGCATGATTGATTGATTAAACATCGAGCCCCCAGAACATAATGAAATAGTAACAGAAAGTAACGGGTAACAGACTCGAGCAAAAACAACCCTAAGCATGCTAGTAAGACACGGGCAACAAGCAATGGTTATAGGTATGGAGGTGAGGCAATATCAGGGTTAAAGGATACATGTGATAGGTTCGTAACAGAAAGAACTAATCATAGGGCTAGCAGAATAGACAACGGAAAGTATCGGTAACCAATGTTGAAAGGAACACGATGGTTCATGTGAGTGATAACTTGCCTGCAAACCCAGTAGCCTGGTACTGAGCTAAATCCTTAGGAGGGGTGTCGTAAGTATCGTCGGTCTCAACGTCGTCGTTTATCCGGGAAGAAGCAAACAGACAACATAGAGAACAAACAATCAATATCATGGCATAGTGCACAAACATGGGATGATGCATGACCATTTAATTGATGCATAGAAATAAACTAGTTGACAAGATAGAAACAGGATTAAATGGACCCACATGCAATTGGATTGCATATGGAAAGCCCATGAATTATGGTTGAATTAATTGTTCTACAACTAATCATCAGGTGTAAGTGATTTAGCATGATGCATGGATGAGGAAAACAGCAAAATAACAACAATAGAAACAAGTAGAAATAAGGTTTACCAAGTTTAGAAATTCATTTATTAAGTTATGGAATTTTTGGTTCCATAAAGGTGTCACACAAGCATTTGTTGTTTTCATCAAGTTTAATTGTTCAAAATAGATAACAAAGTTTATATTTGAAAAGAACACCAAATTTTAGGTGGATTACATGTTTCACTTGTTGAAAAAGGATTTGGAATAATTTACTTATGCATTAAACAAGATTAAACAAGTTTTAAATGAATTTGAAACAAGTTTGAACTTAATTGAATTTTTATTTGTTCAAAACATAAATTCAAATTCACATTTGAAAGGTTTATGCTTCGAGGGTTTGAAAACATATTTGGCATGTTCGAAATATTTTATTTTGAGCAAGTTATGATTTTATCAAATTTAAATAAATTAAACAAGGATTAAATTATTTAGGCAATTTAAATTGTTCAAACCATGAAACAAAAATTATATTTGAAAAGGGTATTTGAAATAGCATGGAAAACATATTTTATTTGCATTATTTGGATTAATAATGAATTAGTTATGGATTTTAGCAATTTGCAATTGAATTAGTTGAATTTGAAATTTAAATGCATTTGGAAATTTCAAAACAGTACATAATTGGTTTAAATGGATAGACATTTAAATTTAGAACAACAATCATATTTAGATTTTATTATTTGGAGTTATAGTTTAAAAGTTATTAACAAATTAAAATGGAGGACCAAACTGTGAATTAAAAGGATTAGTTTTTAAAACAGAAAGTTAAAAAAAACAATTGTTACCGCACAGCAGCCTACCCCAGGCACTGCCAGGGGGGCCCAGGGTCGCTGTGTGCTTGCGTGGCACGTGAGAGGCTGACAGGGGGCCCTCCCTGTCAGCGTGGCGGTGAAAAAAGGGTGGGATTTCTCCCGGGGAGAGCCAGGACTCGAACCCGGTACCCCTCGCTCGCGTGCGCTGTGCCTGAACCAGTGCGGCTACTCGCGTTCGTTTGTCAGTAACACATACGCAGACAGGTTGAGGTGTTGGCTCGTGTTTCTGAATTTACTGACGGAAGCATGACTGAACCTGACAGAGACAAACGCTCGACGGCGGCGATCGACGGGGCCGTGCTGCGCCGTGGTGCTCGCGTGTGGCTGATGCAGATCGTGTGCGTGGTCGCGTAACAGAGAGGACAGAGAGGAGGAAGGAGGCACGGCGACTGCTCACCTCCGTTGCAGGCGTGGCAGCGGCGCGGTGCAGAACGGCGACGGAGACGTTGAAGACGGCAGCGTGGAAGCAGGGGCTCGCTGGCGCCGTGCAGGTGTTGGTGAGGACGAGGAGGATACGGCGGTTCGATCCACGCCGTCAGATAGGGAGGAGGAGCACGGCAACTGCGGCGGCGTCCACGGGTTCAGATTCGGGGCAGTGCAGCTGCCGGCGACGTCGAGGACCGCGGCGGCGATCCAGAGGACGGTGAGCTCAACGGAGGTGTCCAACCGGAAGAGGACGAGGTGGGTGGTCGATTCCAGGGTTTAGGTGGGTAGTTGGAGCTGCGAGGAGACGGTGATCAACGGAGATTCAGACACGGGCGCCTCCGGCGAGGTGACAGAGAGATTCATAGGGCGAGTTTCGCTGGGAGAGACAGAGAACAGGGGCGGCGCGAGGGGACAGAGGTTCCTAGGGATAGGGTTAGGTCTAGGGGTCCTAGGTAGCTCTTATAGGGGCCAGGAAGTCGAGGACGGCCGTCGGTGGCGATCTCCTGCCACCGTGGCACGCTCCGATGCGAGCCGTACAGAAGGAGGACGACGGGGGTGGCTGACGAAGGGGTACCGGGCCGCGCGCGCAGGTAAGATGGGCTGGGCCAAAATGGTCCCCCCCCCCCCACGCGGTGAGTTTTCTTTTTACAATTTCTGTTTGTTTTTTTTTTAGAAAACCAAATGGAAGGAAAAGATAAGTTTTTGAGTTAGTAAAATTTTGGAAAAATATGGTTAGTTTAGTTTTTCAAATAGCAACTAAATGCTAACCTTTAATTTCAAAAAGTTTAAAGTTTATTTGCTGTTTGTTTATTTAAACCAAATTTGAATGAATTTTATGTATTGAAAGAATATTATTGAAACATCATTTTAATAGGGTGAACCCTACTGTTAAATTGATTAAATTAGTTTATTTGATTTGGAGATTTTTATAAACTCAAGTTGGGTGTTGTCTGAAGATTGATTTGAATTTGAAAGTGATTTGGAAACAATTGATTGATTAAAACCATCAATTTAATAAGTGAGCATTATAGAATAAAAATAAAACAATTTGGTTGTTTTTATTTGAGATTTTTATTTAAAAGATTGTAACAGAGCAAGTATGAAAACAAAGTTGAATATTGTTTGGATTTCATTATGAAAACAAATAAAAACAGGTGCAAACAAATAGTAAACAAATGCAAACAAGGGATTAAAATGATGACATGATGCAATACCTTAATTAAACAGGAAATCAAACATTCTAGTGGTAGTTTTCATACTTGGGATGTTACAAAACGCCCCCCCCCCCTTGAAGGAATCGCGCCCCGAGATTCCTACTGAGAAAAGAAAAGGTCCGGATACTTCTTGGGAAGATCCTCTTGAGCTGTGACACGTGAAACACATCGTGCCCCTTGGATAGTTTTTCTGGAAGTTCAAAACGATAGGCATTCCCGGCAACTCTTTTGGAAAGACGTCAGGGAATTTGGAAACCACCGGAACATTTTCAAGTAAAGGGAGAGGTTTTGTATCGAGGGTGTATAGCTGGATAGAATTTGATTCATTTGGAGAATAGACTATCTGGCAAAAGTGTGGAACAGAGTTATTGATTAGACGCCGGTAGAGGTACTGAAATGGGAAGCAACAACAAGGTTTCAACGGACGAAAAGGATGTTGAGAAGAACAGGATAACGAAGCAACTCCGGGAAAACACGAGATCAAAACACTCCTGAGGTACTACGGAAAACCCATCCGGGCTTCTAAAGGATCAATATCTACTGCTTAAGGAATAGAGGATTTGCTTCCGGGGCTTACACGCCTCCGTTCTCAATCGTGAGTAGGCAACATGATAAATCATGTCACAACCACCTCCATTCCTATGGTCTAGTAGATATAACCATCCTAGAGAAACCAGAATACGTGAAATCCTAACTTGAAAGCTTAGATGAGAAGGGAAAAACAACGTTGCACTTCCTTACCAGAAAAAGGGAGGGTGGGTGGGGAAAGAAGAAAAGGAACAGAATTCCTACTCTCACGTTTCATTTTTCCTATATAGCTACAAAATAGCTTCTAGACTCAACTGCGACCAGTAAAAAGGGATCCTACAGGCAGACAGGCTCTGATACCATTTGTCGCACCCGGACTTCTAGGGAATACTCACAGTCCGCTAAACAGTAGAGAAATGGCTTACGGGGCATACCGGCACCCGCATCTCAATATGAGCAGGCCAACACGTAAACGTGTGACAACCATTCGCTTACTATTCATCGTCTGCGCAAACCATCCCGTAGAAATCCAGATACTTCCGTTGACGTACTTCAAAACATACACACATGGTACGTCAACGGCATTGGAACAAGTGATATCACAACAGATCTCTACGACACAAAAGATTGAAATAAGTTGCAAATAGCTCTCATTAGAGCAGAGATAGCAAATACAATCATCCAGAGGACACATGTCCCAACAATTCATCATTACATCACAGCGGAAGCATTCAACATGTCTGAGTACAGACAAGAACCAAATAGGCCTAAGAGGCCGGAAACGAAAAGACGGAGCCCATCCACGAAGTCTCGGATCCTGCCCGGGTCCGCTATCTACTCGTCAGCAGTCTCGTCATACTCCACGTAGTAGCCACCATGTAGAACCTCGGAAACGTAGGTCTGCGGAAACCACAGCCCCAAAGGGGTCAGTACATAAACGTACTGGCAAGCAAGACTCACAGTTCACCAAAGTGTAACCCGTCAACACCAAGCACAGATGCTTTGGGTTCAACGGAAGGAAAATGATAGAAAGGATGCTGCAACTGGCTGCTCTAGACAACTACAGAGCATACTACGAATTCCGGATAACAGAAAGGAGATAAGATCGCGTATCGTAACCAACCTACCAACTAACCACCAAACAAACCCATCCTGGATCTCGCCCCTTATCCAAAGAAGCAATCCGAGGATAACTCACACAGTTGGATTAATGATGGTTCAGATTATTGTGTCAATAAGCCTGTTACTAGTCAAGTTGTTAATCATTGGGTGTAAGGTTGTTAATCATTAGGTTTAAGTTGTCCTGAGTACTTGTTAGCCAGTACTTTCACCAAGTAGTCCATAACCGCGGAAAACACGGCTTCTCGAGAAGATTATCACTGCAGGGTTGCACCAATTTGGCCGTACACGTATGAATAACCCGCCAGATGGAAAGGCCCTTCCACCAAGCGGGGCACTCAACACAACTCAACTCTTCTTCGCATCAAGCCCAAAGCACCTTGGGCGCACGGCTAATCGAGCCCAGAAGAAAATGGACCCTCATAGCACTCTAAGACCGTGTCCCCCTATATGCCGACTACGAAAGTTCCACCCGGGTACCAAGGGCTCGCAAGATCATGCATGCAGTAAATGGAAAACCCGAACTAAATGAGGCGATTTGGACGATATGCGAATCGAGTCAAATTGAGGGGGGCGCCCATACTCGCTTCCCACATGCGGGTAGTGCGCTCATCATGGGTCAGTAGACAAGACCCTTTTCCTATTAGGGTCGACACTAGCAGGCCTCAAAACCACAAAGGGCCTCCTGCCGGTGCCTTATCATCAAATTATTATTAATAGTAACATTAGCATGATTGATTGATTAAACATCAAGCCCCCAGAACATAATGAAATAGTAACAGAAAGTAACGGGTAACAGACTCGAGCAAAAACAACCCTAAGCATGCTAGTAAGACACGGGCAACAAGCAATGGTTATAGGTATGGAGGTGAGGCAATATCAGGGTTAAAGGATACATGTGATAGGTTCGTAACAGAAAACAACTAATCATAGGGCTAGCAGAATAGACAACGGAAAGTATCGGTAACCAATGTTGAAAGGAACACGATGGTTCATGTGAGTGATAACTTGCCTGCAAACCCAGTAGCCTGGTACTGAGCTAAATCCTTAGGAGGGGTGTCGTAAGTATCGTCGGTCTCAACGTCGCCGTTTATCCGGGAAGAAGCAAACAGACAACGCAGAGAACAAACAATCAATATCATGGCATAGTGCACAAACATGGGATGATGCATGACCATTTAATTGATGCATAGAAATAAACTAGTTGACAAGATAGAAACAGGATTAAATGGACCCACATGCAATTGGATTGCATATGGAAAACCCATGAATTATGGTTGAATTAATTGTTCTACAACTAATCATCAGGTGTAAGTGAGTTAGCATGATGCATGGATGAGGAAAACAGCAAAATAACAACAATAGAAACAAGTAGAAATAAGGTTTACCAAGTTTAGAAATTCATTTATTAAGTTATGGAATTTTCGGTTCCTTAAAGGTGTCACACAAGCATTTGTTGTTTTCATCAAGTTTAATTGTTCAAAATAGATAACAAAGTTTATATTTGAAAAGAACACCAAATTTTAGGTGGATTACATGTTTCACTTGTTGAAAAAGGATTTGGAATAATTTACTTATGAATTAAACAAGTTTTAAATGAATTTGAAACAAGTTTGAACTTAATTGAATTTTTATTTGTTCAAAACATAAATTCAAATTCACATTTGAAAGGTTTATGCTTTGAGGGTTTGAAAACATATTTGGCATGTTCGGAATATTTTATTTTGAGCAAGTTATGATTTTATCAAATTTAAATAAATTAAACAAGGATTAAATTATTTAGGCAATTTAAATTGTTCAAACCATGAAAGAAAAATTATATTTGAAAAGGGTATTTGAAATAGCATGGAAAACATATTTTATTTGCATTATTTGGATTAATAATGAATTAGTTATGGATTTTAGCAATTTGCAATTGAATTAGTTGAATTTGAAATTTAAATGCATTTGGAAATTTCAAAACAGTACACAATTGGTTTAACTGGATAGACATTTAAATTTATAACAACAATCATATTTAGATTTTATTATTTGGAGTTATAGTTTAAAAGTTATTAACAAATTAAAATGGAGGACCAAACTGTGAATTAAAAGGATTAGTTTTTAAAACAGAAAGTTTTAAAAAACAATTGTTACCGCACAGCAGCCTACCCCAGGCACTGCCAGGGGGGCCCAGGGTCGCTGTGTGCTTGCGTGGCACGTGAGAGGCTGACAGGGGGCCCTCCCTGTCAGCGTGGCGGTGAAAAAAGGGTGGGATTTCTCCCGGGGAGAGCTAGGACTCGAACCTGGTACCCCTCGCTCGCCTGCGCTGTGCCTGAACCAGTGCGGCTACTCGCTTTCGTTTGTCAGTAACACATACGCAGACAGGTTGAGGTGTTGGCTCGCGTTTCTGAATTTACTGACGGAAGCTTGACTGAACCTGACAGAGACAAACGCTCGACGGCGGCGATCGACGGGGCCGTGCTGCGCCGTGGTGCTCGCGTGTGGCTGATGCAGATCGTGTGCGTGCTCGCGTAACAGAGAGGACAGAGAGGAGGAAGGAGGCACGGCGACTGCTCACCTCCGTTGCAGGCGTGGCAGCGGCGTGGTGCAGAACGGCGACGGAGACGTTGAAGACGGCGGCGTGGAAGCAGGGGCTCGCTGGCGCCGTGCAGGTGTTGGTGAGGACGAGGAGGATACGGCGGTTCGATCCACGCCGTCAGATAGGGAGGAGGAGCACGGCAACTGCGGCGGCGTCCACGGGTTCAGATTCGGGGCAGTGCAGCTGCCGGCGACGTCGAGGACCGCGGCGGCGATCCAGAGGACGGTGAGCTCAACGGAGGTGTCCAACCGGAAGAGGACGAGGTGGGTGGTCGATTCCAGGGTTTAGGTGGGTAGTTGGAGCTGCGAGGAGACGGTGATCAACGGAGATTCAGACACGGGCACCTCCGGCGAGGTGACAGAGAGATTCAGAGGGCGAGTTTCGCCGGGAGAGAGAGAGAACAGGGGCGGCGCGAGGGGACAGAGGTTCCTAGGGATAGGGTTAGGTCTAGGGGTCCTAGGTAGCTCTTATAGGGGCCAGGAAGTCGAGGACGGCCGTCGGTGGCGATCTCCTGCCGCCGTGGCACGCTCCGATGCGAGCCGTACAGAAGGAGGATGACGGGGGTGGCTGATGAAGGGGTACCGGGCCGCTCGCGCAGGTAAGATGGGCTGGGCCAAAATGGTTCCCCCCCCCCCCCACGCGGTGAGTTTTCTTTTTACAATTTATGTTTGTTTGTTTTTTTGTAGAAAACCAAATGGAAGGAAAAGATAAGTTTTTGAGTTAGTAAAATTTTGGAAAAAATATGGTTAGTTTAGTTTTTCAAATAGCAACTAAATGCTAACCTTTAATTTCAAAAAGTTTAAAGTTTATTTGCTGTTTGTTTATTTAAACCAAATTTGAATGAATTTTATGTATTGAAAGAATATTATTGAAACATCATTTTAATAGGGTGAACCCTACTGTTAAATTGATTAAATTAGTTGATTTGATTTGGAGATTTTTATAAACTCAAGTTGGGTGCTGTCTGAAGATTGATTTGAATTTGAAAGTGATTTGGAAACAATTGATTGATTAAAACCATCAATTTAATAAGTGAGCATTATAGAATAAAAAGAAAACAATTTGGTTGTTTTTATTTGAGATTTTTATTTAAAAGGTTGTAACAGAGCAAGTATGAAAACAAAGTTGAATATTGTTTGGATTTCATTATGAAAACAAATAAAAACAGGTGCAAACAAATAGTAAACAAATGCAAACAAGGGATTAAAATGATGACATGATGCAATACCTTAATTAAACAGGAAATCAAACATTCTAGTGGTAGTTTTCATACTTGGGATGTTACATCCCCGCTGTTCCTCACTATATGCATTGGTGCAACCAAGAGATCACGTGGTCCCGAGTAGATCATCCCAAGGTGATGCCCAACCCGGGTAGCTACGCTTTGGTGCTGGATCCTACCTTCTTGGGTCCCGAGAAGAATGTGAGGTTCAGCAAGGTGCTGATCGACAACGGCAGCAGCATCAGCATTGTGTACAGAGACACACTCGAGAAGCTTGGGCTGGCCGAGAACATGCTGCTACCTAGCAAGACCACTTTCCATGGCATTGTGCCGGGAGTCTCGTGCAACCCGATTGGCCGAGTGTGGATAGATGTGCTATTCGGCACCAGGGAGAACTGCCGCACAGAGAGCCTGCAGTTCGAGGTGGTTGATCACCAGAGCCCTTACCATGCCCTACTCGGCAGGCCTGCATTGAGAAAATTCATGGCCTCTACCCACACGGCGTATCTGAAGATGAAGATCCCTGGTCCCAATGGTGTGATTACCATCTCTGGTGACTACAAGAAGTCCATGGAGTGTGCCTCTGCTGGTTCTCAGTTGGCGGAGTCCATGGTGATTGCTGCCGAGAAGAAAAAGATGTACGAGGTGGTGGCTATGGCACAATCCGCGCAAGCTGGTGCGCAGGGCGTGCCGAGTACCCAGCACGGGACCGCGTTCCAGGCATCTCAAGAGACAAAGAAGGTCCAGGTCGACCCTGAGTTCCCCGACCGCGTAGCCATCATTGGCTCCGGGTTGGCGGAGAAATAGGAAAGCGAGCTCATCCACTTCCTCCATGAGAATCGGGACGTGTTCGCCAGGTCCAATGAAGATTTACCAGGAGTCCCGAGGGAGTTGGTTGAGCACTCGTTACATGTGCGTCCTGACGCCAAACCAGTGAAGCAGGCTATGCGTCGTTTCAGAGATGAGAGAAGGAAGGCCATTGGTGACCAGATCACCAAGCTGCTGATAAGCAATTTCATCATGGAGGTGCTGCATCCAGATTGGCTAGCCAACCCGGTCATGGTCGAGAAGAAGAAGGAGGACCCCGAGGCTGCTACTGCATGGCGCATGTGTGTCGACTACACCGACTTGAACAAAGCATGCCCCAAGGATCCTTTCCCGCTACCTCGCATCGATCAGGTGATCGATTCCACTGCTGGTTGTGAACTGCTGTCTTTCATAGATGCCTACTCTGGTTTTCACCAGATAGCTCTCAATCCTGCTGATCAAATAAAGACTGCCTTCATTACCCCGTACGGGGCTTATTGCTATCGTGTCATGTGTTTCGGGTTGCGGAATGCGGGTGCTACTTATCAGCGGTGCATGCAGAAATGCTTGCACAACCAGCTCGGCAAGAATGTGCAGGTGTACGTGGATGACATTGTCATCAAAACGAATAAAACACAAACTCTGCTTGCCGATCTTGAGGAAACCTTCGCTAACTTGCGCAAGTATAAAATGAAGCTGAACCCGAGTAAATGCACCTTTGGCGTCCCGGCTGGCAAGCTACTCGGCTTCCTGGTGTCTAGTCAGGGCATTGAAGCCAATCCTTCAAAGATAAAAGCTATTGAGAGCATGTCTTTGCCGAGATCCCTGAAGGATGTGCATAAATTCACTGGTTGCTTGGCATCTCTGAGCCGTTTCCTGGGCCGAATGGGCGAGAAGGACCTGCCTTTGTACCAGTTGATGAAGAAAAGTGACAAGTTCGTCTGGACTCCGCAAGCGGACGTGGCATTCAATGAGCTGAAGGCAATGCTGGGTAGCGCTCCCATCTTGGCTAGTCCGCTACCCAAGGAGCCAATGCTGCTGTACATTGCTGCTACCAACCGAGTGGTCAGCGTGGTGATTGTGGTGGAGCGAGAAGAAGAAGGCAAAAGTGTGCAGCACCCAGTATACTACCTCAGTGAAGTGCTATCCAGCTCCAAGCAGAACTACCCGCATTACCAGAAGATGACCTACGGCGTGTACCTGGGCGCCAAGAAACTGAAGCATTATTTCCAAGAGCACCCCATCACTGTTGTGAGCTTTGCTCCCATCTCGGATATCATGGGCAACAAGCAGGCGAGTGGCAGAGTAGCCAAGTGCGCGATCGAGCTGGCCGCGTACGCTCCCGCGTATGCGAGAAGGGAAGCCATCAAGTCTCAAATCCTGGCAGAATTTCTGGTGGACTGGGCTGAGGTGCAATACGAACCTCCTGCTCCAGTTTCCAATTACTGGAAGATGCACTTTGATGGCTCGAAGGTGAAGGAAGGCCTTGGTGCTGGCGTAGTGCTTACGTCACCCAAACGGGATCAGCTCAAGTACGTGCTGCAGATTCATTTCAAGGCGTCCAACAATGTTGCAGAGTACGAGGCCGTGGTGCACGGCTTGCGAGTAGCCAAGGAGGTTGGCGTGCAGCGCATTATATGTTATGGCGATTCAGATCTGGTGGTGCAGCAAGTCTCTGGCACTTGGGATGCTCTGGATGCCAACATGGCATCGTACCGCTTCCTGGTACAGTCTATGACTGGATTGTTTGAAGGCTGCGAGTTCCAGCATATTCACCAAGCAGAGAATGAAGCAGCAGACGAGCTGTCCAAGTTGGGATATTCTCGGCAATCCATCCCGGCGGGGGTTGCCTTGGAACATTTGAGGAAGCCATCCATCAAACCATCCCCCAACTCGGAGTCTATATTTGTTCCTTCTCTGCCAAGTGAAGAATCTGTTCCCATGGAGATTGACTGGGAGAATGCCACAGAAAACCCGGGGACTGCCACTCCTTACTCGGGGACTGCCACTCCTTACTCGGGGACTGCCACTCCATACTCGGGGACTGTTTTCCTCAACCCGGGGACTATCGCATTCATTGAGGAGGTCCTTGCCAATCGTTCAGGGCTTCAGAGAAGTGCTCCCAACCCTAAAGAGCATCCAGAGGTACCTATCCCGATGGAAGTGGACGAACCAGTGTTTTCCACACGGGAGACACCGAGTTGGGCCATGCCCATATTATCCTTTCTAAAGGACGGCACTCTGCCAGAAGATGAGGTGATCACAAGGCAGATTCAGAGAAGATCCAAGGGCTACACCATATTCAGAGATGTGCCGCACAAGAGAAGTGCCACCGGCGTGCTGCAACGCTGTGTGGACCCAGAAGAGGGAGGAGAAATTCTGTTGGAGATACACCAAGGAGAATGCGGGCACCATGCCTCTTCTCGGGCATTGGTCAAAAAGGCTTTTCGGCATGGCTTCTACTGGCTCACAGCTCTACAGCAAGCTGAAGACATCGTGAGAAAGTGCAACGGCTGCCAGATATTCGCGAGTAAGATCCATATGCCGGCTTCCGAGTTGAAAACCATTCCCATCACATGGCCGTTTGCGGTATGGTGTTTGGATATGGTTGGCCCCTTCAAGCCAGCTAAAGGCAACATGACGCACATCTTAGTCATGGTGGACAAGTTCACCAAATGGATTGAAGTGAAGCCTATTCGGAAGTGCGATGGAGCTACAGCCGTGAAATTCTTAAAGGATGTGATCCTGAGATACGTCTACCCGCACAGCATCATCACGGATAACGGTACAAATTTTGCTGAAGGAGCAATGGTGCGGTTCTGCAGAGATAAGCACATCCGACTAGATGTTGCATCTGTTGCGCATCCCGCCTCCAATGGGCAAGTGGAAAGAGCAAACGGCATGGTGCTAGCAGGCATAAAGCCAAGGCTGATTGAGCCGTTGCTGAAAACACCCGGGTGTTGGCTAGACGAGTTGCCAGCGGTGTTGTGGAGTCTAAGGACTACCCCTAACCGGTCAACCGGCTACACGCCATTCTTCTTGGTATACGGGGCTGAGGCCGTGTTGCCAATAGACTTAGAGCATGACTCCCCCCGAGTAACCCTCTACACTGAGGTGGAGGCGAGAGAAGCTCGAGAAGATGATGTTGACCTGCTCGAAGAAGCAAGAGAGATTACTCTGTCACGTTCATTTGTCTACCAGCAAAACCTGCGGCGCTATCATAGCCGAAAGGTGAACCCAAGGGTTTTCCGAGAAGGAGACATGGTCCTTAGGCTTGTGCAACGCACAGCCGGGATGCACAAGTTGTCTCCTCCATGGGAAGGACCCTTCATTGTGAGCAAAGCGCTGCACAATGATGCCTATTATCTCGTGGACGCACGTCCATCACAGGAGAACAGGGCAGATAAAGCTGGAGAGGAATCTAAGCGCCCCTGGAATGTAGCCCTACTTTGTCGCTTTCATTTGTAAGCAAAGATGTGTATGTACTCTCTTATCCGAGTTAAAATTCTACTCTGCAATCTGAAATTGAACTCGGGGACTGCCCTCGTCCAAAGTTGCTCTGTGTGTTTTTACCCGGCTTCACCTTGGTCCACTCGGTTGCTCTGCTTAAAATTTCACGAGTACATTTAGTATTGTGTTTAAACCTACATGCCAACTCTTCGACTCTGCTGCTGTCCGAAACCCGGCTTCATGGCAAGCAAGAGAACAAGCAAAAGGTCAATGAGCACAAGAAAAATTACTAAGGAAAGAAAGAGCGCAGGAACCGAGTAGGGTGTCTTTTACTGTTGTTTTTTGTTTAAATCCTTTTCGGCTAAGTGGTGGGCTGCGTTACTATGAGTGTTTCTAAGTGGCTAATTATTTGCAACTCCAACTTTGAATTCTTGTGACTCGAATACCAAAAAAGCAACAAGTTGCGGGTAAGAGCTGAGATAAAAAGGAAGAGCGAATAAGAAATGCAACTCGGGGACTTGCATGATAACGCAACCCGGCATTGAGCCAAGGCTGCTCAAATTGACTAAGTTAAATATCAAACGTGAATAAAACTGAGTAGCGAGTGACAAACGTAATTGTTTCGATACATCTGCACCCGGCATCCCGGGGATCTGATAAAAGTTTTAAGGATAAAAGTTGCAGGAGGTGATCAGGTGGAGGTAGCAGCATCCTTGATGTTGGCCTTGGCGACATCAGCTTCAGTGTTGGTCCTGGCGGCATCAGTCTCGGAGGTAGCCTTGGCAGTTTCAGCTTCCGAGTTGGTGGCGTCAGTCTTCGCCGCATCAGCTTCTGGATTGGTGGTAGCCTGATCAGAGGTGGCCGTGGGCACCGAGATGACGTCCGTTGCCGAGGTGGAGGCAGCAGCTTGGGTGCGGAGAAGCGCCGTGTCGTCGAGGGCAGCACCTGATGAAGTGCCGAATTCGAGCGCCGCGGTGTCGATAACCATATTCTCGCTCTCGGCCTCATCTTCGCTATCCGCGACAACTGCAGCCTTCCCCTTCCCGGTCTTCTCGTTAGCACTGTTGAAGCAGCTCAGGCCCTCGGGCTCAGTGGCTTCCTCGTCGTCATCGTCATCCTCGTTGTCATCCTCGCCCTCCACCTCCGTGTCGGGCTCGGTGACACCGTCGATGTAGCCCGCGGTATCCGTGTAGGATGCAATCTCGTACGCAACCAACTGGCAGCGAGCCACGCAGTCGGTATCCTTCTCCCACCTCGAATCCCGGCGCATCTCGAGGATGAGGTTGAGATCAAGATTGTCATACCAGCTGCAGACGAAGAGGAGCAGCATGTCCGCGCCTGCCCAAGCTCCGGAGGCCCGCCACTTCTTCAGCTTAGCCTTGACGCCATTCAGCTTCTCGGCAAGTCCGCGAATGGTTGCAGGCGCAGTGTCCCGAGGCCAGAACAAGTCATGGAGCTTGAAGGCAGTGCGCACCAGATCGGTGCCCACGCCCCTCAGACGCTGGAGCTGCCCCTGCATGTTGGTGAAGCAGTCTTCAATTGAAGCTTTTGTATCCATGGGCTTCCCCTTCTCGGTGCGAGCTGCTTGGGCCTTTGAGAGAGCTAGTTTGCAGGCCGAGCTTAGGTTGGGGAAGATTTCTGAAAAAGCTATCAAAAAGATTAGAAACAGAGACAGAGAAGAGAAGCGAATCAGGCAGCAGAGAAGCAAAAGGAACAGCGAAGCGCAGGGAAGCGGGTACTTACTGTTCAGCTCGCAGAGTAGCGACTGCAGCGTCTTCTCCCATGACTCCTCGTCGGCAACATGCCTTTCTTCCACCCTCCGGAACTGGGCCAGCTGGAGCATGAGATCAGAGTTGCTCTTCCTCAGCGTGTCGCACTCCAGCTCGAGAGCCCTCTTCTCGGCCTTGGCAGTTGCTTCAAACTTTTTCTTCTCGGCCACTATTTTATTCTTCTCGGCAGCTAGATCAACGGCTTTTTGGAGAGCGGTTCGCAGTTGGAGTTGGAGAGGTTCCAACTCGGTGGTGTATTCCTTCTTCAGCTCCACAGCCTGGCTAGCCAACTGCTGCTGCACCTCGGCGGGTTTGAGGCAGTCGAGATGCTCCTCGACAAACTTCTTATGGTCTTCTGTGAAGAGCAAAGCACGATCAGCAGAGTAGCAAAGATGGGAGGAAGGAAAACAAGCCGAGAAAAACACCAACTCACCTTCCAGCCTCTTAATTGTAGTTTGTCCGCTCTCAACAAAGACGCGGCAGTTCGCATGCTCCTCTGCCAAAGTCTTAAACTTGCCTGCAGAAAGGAATCGATTACAGCAGAAAGCAGAAGCGGGCGTAAACACAAAACGCAGGAACCGCGTAGCTAAAAGCTTACTTTCGATCTCGGAGATCTGGAGGGTGCGGTCCATGACCTCCTTCTCCGTCGCCTCATCAGTCTTGCGCTCCATTTCGAGGGCCTCGAGGCACCTTCTAGCGATGCTGTGGTTCCACAGCAATCGCCGGAACAAGTTTGTCCTCTTCAGGAGGCTATTCTGAGAAGCAGAAAGAAAACGGATCAGACACAAATCGTGAAGATTCAACCCGAGAAGACGGCAACTCGGTTGAGTATCCGTCTACTCGGCCAGAATCTCGGGGACTGGGTGATAGATAAGAAGAAGGAGAAGAGTAGAAGAAAATAAAAATGCAACTCAAATTGGGTGAGCGAAACTTACTGCAAAAGCTTGTTCGATGTCCTCTGCGGCCTTGCGGTGGACAAACAGCCTGGCGGCAAGTGTGCTGGTCTTGGACGAGATGGTCATGGGATTGTAGCCCATGTCCGCCTTGTTCCAGTCTATGTGCATATGGTCCAAATCGCCCAAAGCCAAGCCGTGCCAGTTTTTGTTGCCACGGATGTCGCTGTTCCATTCGGCGTCGATGAAGCCTACTCGGTCAATCATCTCCTCGAGCCCCCTGGACGTCACCTCGGTCTCCTGGACCTCACGCGAGTAAATTGAGAGGGATCTGTCCTTGTTCCGGGCTGGCGGCTTGGAATCCACAGCCGTGGCCTGCTTGCCCTTCCTGATAGCAAGTTTCTTCTCGGCAGCAGTTATCGGGATGTTGTGCTGCTTGCTCATCTTCACCAAGTAAGGTGGATAGGATGGCGGGTCTGGCAAACTTGATCCAGCGGCTGCGTCAGCGGCCGCGCCAGAATCGCCAATGACGAGCTGCCCGGCCCTGGCAACAGGTTTTACGATTGGTTGGGGCGGCGACATCATGGCAGAGTCTTGCACAGCGCCACGAGGAGGATTCCTGCGGACGTTGGCGTCAGGCTGGCCAATTTGCTTCTCAGAGGCCTGCTTCTCGGAAGCCTTCTTCTCGACGGTTTTCTTGTCGGCGGCCTTCTTCTCGGCGGCCTCCTTCTTGGCTGGAGGGCTCGCTGTAATCTTGGCCTTCTTCTCGGCAGGCTCCTTCTTGATTGGATGGCTCGTTGTAGTCTTGGTCTTCTTCACCGGCGGGGAGCTCGGTGCGGTGGATGAAGTGCCCTGCTGCGTAGGTGAAAGTGCAAACGCGCTTAAATCATCTTGTTTTGGTGTTTGTTAACAACACATGTAATCTAATAGGTGTTGATGTATTTCAGGGGTTTACTTCAACGTATTTTCATTAGTGGTGCTGAGGTACAAAAAGGATCTGTTGTCCAAATCTCTGTTCTCTGGAGTTTTCTCCAGGCCGGAGTCTCCGGTCTACCAGACCGGAGTCTCCGGTGTGGATATTTGCTCCAAGGATTTCGCTAAGGACCTGGTGGTGTCGCGTACTGTACCCACACCGGAGAGTGTCCGGAGACTGTCCGGAGTCTCCGGTGTGGGCTCTTCTTCAAAGGATTTCGCTAAGGACTTGGTGGTGTCGTGCACTATACCCACACCGGAGACTTACCGGAAACTTACCGGAGTCTCCGGTGTGAGTACATTTTCCCTTCATTCGCAAGACCACGGACACCCTCTGTGCATATTCGAAGCACCAAGACCGGAGTCTCCGGTCCACCAGACCGGAGTCTCCGGAGTGGATATTCTCTGAAGATTTGGGACACCGGAAACTGTCCGGAGTCTCCGGCCCGGACCGGAGTCTCCGGTCTTTACACCGGAGTCTCCGGTGTGATTTTCGCCAGGATTGCTCCAACGGCTCTTTGCATTTATGGGGGGTATAAATACCCCCTCCCCGCCACCTACCTCCAGCTAGCTCGACCAGACTTAAAGACACCATTGTTGGAGCTCAACCACCTTGCTAGATCTCCCAATCCAACCACCCAAAAGCCTAGATCTTTGGAGGATTGAAGGAGAAGGCCCCGATCTACGTCTTCACCAACCGGATTTCATTTCCCCTCTCCTTTGCTTGAGGAATCTTGCCTAGGGTTTCCTCATGTGGAGAACCTAGGCTTCTTGCTACTCTTGGTGATTTGTGAGTGTTGGGAGCCCCCAATTAAGTTGTGGGTGTGTGCCCCAAACTTGTTTGTAAAGGATTTGATCCCCGCCTCAAAGGGGTTCTATAGTGGAAGGTGAACTAGGCCTTTGTGGCGGAGTTCATCGGAGAATAGGGTGAGGCCTTCGTGGCGTTGAGTAGGCCTTCGTGGCGAGCTCACACCCCTCCAACGAGACGTACTCCCTTAACAAGGAGGAACTCGGGAATACATCGTGTCTCCGTGTGCTTCCATCGGTTATCTCGTTCCTCCCTATTTACTTACTAGTACTTGTTACATTTATTGTTGCACTAGTTGTATTAAGTGTTGTTCTAGTTGCCTTAATTGCTTGCCTTGTCATATAGGTAAATTCACCCCTAGTTGCATAATATAGAGAATTTACCTTCTTGTCAAGCCTAAATCTTAAGAAAAATTAAAATTGGTCGTAGCACCTATTCACCCCCCCCCCCTCTAGGTGCCTATACTTTACTTTCAATTGGTACCAGAGCCTCGGCTCTTCTATCGGGCTTAACCGCCTAAGAGTTTAAGTATGGGTGATGAGGATGACGCTCCGTCCGAAGGAAATGTGTCCATGAATGATCTCAATGCTTTGAGAGAATCATTGACCTCATCCATAGACACTAAATTTGAGGAGTTGCGTCTACTCATGACAACACTCCTCAAAGCCAAGGAACCGGAGGTGGTCGACTCATCCCCTCCGGAAACGGAGGGTGCCAAGAAAGGGGTTGATGGTGAACCACTTAAAACTGCTTCCGCCGAACAATCCGCTAAGAAGGGTGCGAGTGGAAAGGAAGGATATCATGCCGTTGAAGGCCAATATTCTCCCGATCCTCCCATCCCTTTTCCTCATATAATTCCTAGGGGAGATCCACCTAAAATTGATGCATATTCTTTTCGTGAATGGCAATACTACATGGAGACTCACTTGAACTCTTCTTGTATAGATCTTTGGAGAATCACTCGTGATGGATACAAGCCATATGATCCCAAGAATCTCACAAGAAGAGAGGTTGTAGATTGCCAACTCAATTACACCGCTTTATCCATCCTTCATCAAGCCGTGGGCCCTAATCACATGCCGCATCTTCAACACTTCTCCACCGCCAAAGAGACATGGGATGCACTTGTCCTCATGTTTGTTGGGAATGAAAGCATGCAAAGAAATCGCTATGACACCTTGACCAATGAGGCCGAAGGATTTTTCATGCGTGATGGAGAAGATCACGTTGACATGTATCGGAGGCTCAAATCTCTTGCCACCGCTTTCTCTAATGCGGGTGCAACACATATTGATGATGCTTGGATCAAGAGGAAGTTCATAATTGCCGTGATGCCTTTTGAGGGCACGGATATGAAGAGCATTCAAGGGAGACATGATTTCTCCACCATGACCTCTACCCAAGTCATGCAAGAATTGAGATCCTACAAAGTGCAAACCAAGAATGCTCTTGACAACCGTGCTAGGGCCATTGGGATGCATCAAGGAGCTTCCGTTGCTTTGAAGGCCAAGGTGTTGGCAAGAGAAGTTGAGAATGATGAAGATGGTGAAGAAGCATTGCCTCCATTGAAGGAACAAGAATATTATCCCGTTCTAAAGGATCTAATAGCTCTCACCGTGCAAAAGTTTTGGAACAATCCCCCAAAAGGCAAGAAATTTGTTGAGGAGAAGACCAAGTCTCGTTATGGTAATGATGGGGCTCAAAAAGTGAGATCTTGCTTCAATTGCCAAGACAAGTACCATTTCATTGCGGAGTGCCCCTATGAGAATAGAGAGAACCATAGCGGCAAGCTCATCCGCAAGGACAAGTCCAAGGTTGAATACAAGAAACCTCATTTCAAGAAGAAACCTTTCAACAAGAAGACTCCTACCAAGTTTGTGCTCTTGACTCAAGAGGAGTATGATTCCGGGAGTGATGAAGAAGAAGAAACCACAAGTGAAGTGGCCGCTCTAGCTATTGCTTCCACTCCATCTTCGTCATCTCTCTTTGAATCCCCCAATGAAAATCTTCCTCAACGCGATGCCAAGTGCTTCATGGCCAAGGCCACGGAGGTATCATCTTCTCCTAACTCTAAGACCCCTAGTGAACTAGAACATATTGCTAGTCTTAGAGAAGAAGAAGAAAGGGCCTCTTTGGACCGATTTATGTCTAACATGCAAGGGGAGACCAAGAAGTACTTTGAGCATCTCATGAGGCAATTGGGAGAGGCCCAAGAGGCCCTTGAGAAGAAAGGTGAGATTGAGAGAAGGGATGCGGATGAAATTGCATCCCTCTCAATGACTCTTGAAGAAGAGCATGATGGTAGAGTTTCTCTAGAGGATGAACTTGAAACTATTGAAACTACTCATAATGAACTTGTCTCTAAAATCATTAAGGAACGTGATCTTGCTATTGCTAAATATAAAAAGGCTAAAAAGGATAAAGTAGAGTTTGGGGTTGGTCATGGTAAACTAACCGAGGAGTTTGAAAAGCTAACCATTGCTCACAAAGCTTTGGAAAGCCAACACTCATCCCTCAAAGAGTTGCATGAACAACTTCAAACTCAACTTACTCAATCTAACCATCCTAGCACTTCTACTTCTTCTTGTGATCATGCAAAAATTATTGAAGAAAATGCTAGGTTGAAGGATGAGCTAGCAAGGCTCAAGGGCAAAAGCACTCAAGTCGAAAAGGTGGTGCTCGCCACCCCACAAGTGGTTGCCCCAAGCTCTAATGTGGTCATTTCTAGACCACAATTGAGTGCTCCAAGGCAACAAGTGGGCAAGCAAGGTCTTGGCTATGTAGCCAAGAAAAGGAACAAGAAGAAGAAGAACAAGAAGAAGAACAAGCATGGTGCTTCGGGTGGTATTGTCATTAGGGACAATCCTACTCGTAGCACACCCGCACAAGCAAGCAATGGTGCCTCAAGTAGTAATGTCATGAGGGACAACACTACTCGTAGCACCTCCGCGGGACTAACAACCCACACCATTTCTTATATGTTGATTATTATGGTGTTGTGCAAGCTAAATATGTTGGTCCTATTGAGGGTTTTATTGACTACACTATATGGGTTCCAAAGACCCTTGTTGCTAACATGAAGGGACCCAACTTGGGTCCTAACTCTAGTCAATGATCTCTTGCAGGACTATGCTTCCGGTGGGACTAAATGGATTCTTGATAGTGGATGCACTAATCATATGACCGGAAGCAAAGAACTTGTGACGGAGTTGCAACCAAATGACATCCAAGCAACCGTCACCTATGGGGACTCGTCCAAGTCTAAGGTATCCGGATTTGGCAAGGTTGTGGTGGCTCCCGATATCACTATCGTGAACGTCATGCTTGTCGAATCCCTTGGTTACAATTTACTTTCCATCCGCTCTCTTAGTAAGATGGGTCTTTCCGTCTTCTTTGATGGTGATATTGTGGTCCTTTTGAGAAGCAAGACTCTTGACGTCGTTCACGTGGGACATGTTGAAAATGAGTTGTATGTGGTGGACTTTTCGAAGTCAACCAACACTCAAGCAATGTGTCTTTTCGGGAAGGCGGACTTGGGATGGTTATGGCATCGCCGCCTATCCCATGTCAACATGAGAACTTTGCAAAGTCTTCACAAAAGTGGCCTTATTGTTGGACTAAAAGAAAATGTTTCCTTTGCAAAGGATCGTGTTTGTAGGTCGTGTGTTGAAGGGAAGATGCATGACATTGTGCACAAGGCCAAGACTATTATTTCATCAAAGAGGATCTTGGAGCTTCTCCATGTTGATCTCTTTGGTGCCGTGCCCGAGGCAAGTCTTGGCGGCAAGAAGTATTGCTTGGTGATTGTCGATGATTATTCAAGATACACTTGGGTTTATTTCTTCAAGTGCAAGAGTGAGACCCAACAAACCATCATCGATTTCTCCAACGAAGTGCAACGTCAACACAATGTGCAAATCATGGCTATTAGGAGTGATAATGGGTCGGAGTTCAAGAACTATACATTGAATGAATTTCTTAGTGAAGAAGGCATTCATCACCAATACTCCGCCACTTACACTCCTCAACAAAATGGTGTTGCCGAAAGGAAGAATCGCACTCTCTTGGATATGGCAAGGACCATGTTGGCGGAGTACTCTTCTCCCCAATATTTATGGGCCGAGGCCATATCCACCGCATGCCACTCCTCCAACCGCCTCTACATCCGCAAAGGCTTGTGCAAGACCCCATATGAGATCCTCACCGGCAACAAGCCCAACGTATCCTACTTCCGTGTATTCGGTTGTAAGTGCTTCTCTTTGATCAAGGGTATTAGGTTGTCGAAATTTCAATCCAAAACTATTGAGGGTATTTTTGTTGGTTACGGTGCCGAATCCCACACTTATAGAGTTTATGACAAAGCATCACGGATTGTCATAGAATCTTGTAGTGTGGTTTTCGAGGAAAATGACGGCTCCCAAGTGGCGCAATTTCATGTTTCTAATGTAGATGTTGAAATGCCTCAAGAAGCCATAGGAAGGATGGGTGTGGGATTCTTCCGCCCCATCGAGGGACACCTTATGGCGACTCGAGAAGGACTATGCTCTACCCAAGTGGATCCCTCCTCTACATTTGAAGATCAAGCCAAGGAGCCAACTACTTCACCTAACCGAGAACATATTCAAGACCCTCCTCTCATTGATCAAGTGACTCCGCAAGTCGTACCCACTCCTCTCACTAATGCGAGTCAAGATCAAGGCCAAGATCAATCATCCTCTTCTTCCTCTTCTCAAGTAGAAGCTAGTATTTAAGATATTATTGATGACAATGTTGATGATCAAGGCCATGTTGGTCAAGATGGGGACCCGAATGATCAAGATGATCAAGTGATTCCTCCTCGCAATAATGAGGAGATCGAAGCCCGTCGCATCAAAAGGATAAGAAGAGCTTTGAAGCAAATTGATGCCCAAGATGACAAGGTCTTGGAGGATGTTCAAACTAGAAGGTCCACTAGAAGGCAATTGGCTCATTTTTGTGAGCATCAAGCTCATATCTCTATGGTGGAGCCTAAGAAAGTGTATGAAGCTCTTGAGGACTCCGATTGGGTTGAAGCTATGCATGATGAGCTCAATAACTTTGAGCGCAAAAAAGTTTGGAGATTGGTTGAGAAACCCAAGGATTGCCACAATGTTATTGGCACCAAGTGGATTTTCAAGAACAAGCAAGATGAGAATGGCATTGTCATTAGGAACAAGGCAAGATTGGTCGCTCAAGGTTACACCCAAGTTGAAGGCATTGACTTTGATGAAACCTATGCGCCCGTGGCTCGCCTTGAGTCCATCCGTATCCTCCTTGCTTATGCTTCCTCACATAATTTCAAATTGCAACAAATGGATGTGAAAAGTGCTTTCTTGAATGGTCCACTAAAAGAGGAGGTATATGTTAAGCAACCTCCGGGGTTCGAGAATCTCAACTTTCCCAACCACGTTTACAAACTTGACAAGGCTCTCTATGGTCTCAAACAAGCACCTCGTGCTTGGTATGAGCACCTTAGGGAGTTGTTAGATGATCGTGGTTTCGAAGTTGGGAAGATTGACCCCACTCTCTTCACCAAGAGAGTAAAGGGAGAGCTTTTCATATGCCAACTCTATGTGGACGATATCATCTTTGGCTCAACTAACCAAGCTTTCAATAATGAGTTCTCTAAGCTTATGACTGACAGGTTCGAGATGTCTATGATGGGTGAGCTTAAATTCTTCCTTGGCTTTGAGATCAAGCAATTGGCTCGTGGGACTTTCATTTCTCAAGCCAAGTATACCCAAGATATGATCAAGAGGTTTAACTTCCAAGATGCTAAGATCAAGACTTCTCCCATGCAAGTCAAGTGTCATCTGTCTCGTAATCCAAAAGGGAGTAAGGATGTGGACCAAAAGCTTTATCGTTCTATGATTGGTTCTTTGCTCTATCTTTGTGCATCTAGGCCCGATATCGTTTTGAGTGTAGGTGTGTGTGCAAGGTATCAAGCGGCTCCTAAGGATTGCCATCTAATGGTGGTTCATAGGATCTTTCGTTATTTGGTTCATACCTCACGATTTGGTTTGTGGTACCCAAAGGGGGCACATTTTTCTCTCAATGGATATACGGATTCCGATTGGGCGGGTGATCAAGATGATAGGAAGTCAACTTCCGGGGCTTGCCAATTTCTTGGTAGGTCCCTTGTAAGTTGGTCCTCGAAGAAACAAAATTGCATTTCACTCTCCACCGCCGAAGCCGAATATGTTGCCGCCGCAAGTGCATGCACTCAATTGCTATGGATGAGGCAAACTCTCAAGGAATATGGAGTTCATTTGGACAAAGTGCCTCTTCTATGTGACAATGAAAGTGCTATCAAGATTGCATACAATCCGGTGCAACACACAAGGACGAAGCACATTGAGATTCGCCACCACTTCATCCGTGATCATGTAGCGAGAGGAGACATTGCACTAAGTTATGTGCCCACCAAGGACAATCTTGCGGATATTTTCACGAAGCCACTTGATGATGCAAGATTCTTGTTCTTGAGGAATGAGCTAAATGTGATTGATTCAAGGAGCTTGACTTGATTATCTTACACACACCCCTATAGATGAAACGTTTTCGAGTCTAGGTGTAGGCATGGACATAGGGGGAGGGTTATCCTAACACATTGGGTTCTCCCTCCCCCCATTATGCCCAAAGCAAAAATTCATTGTGATCTCTCTTTTTCTAATGTTGAATTGTGAGCTTCAATGTTGAGTAATGGCAATGCCCCCAAGATATATCTTCGCGGTTGCATACCATGAACTCTTACATGGTGGCCTAGGCCACCAACCTCTTCCGTGAAGAATTGGTTCTTATTTGCGAGCTTTTGGCATTTTTTTTGTTAAGGGATGTACTCACCATTTGATGTTCTTCGTTTCTTTCTCGTTGTTTTTGAGTACATTTTTCCCTCCTTGTGCTGCTTCTGTTTTTCCTGCCAAAATCTCATGTTTGTTGTTTTTGAGCATTACATGTTCTTTTGGGTAGTGTTTCTGGCGTAAGACCGGAGACTCCGGTGTACCATACCGGAGACTCCGGCCAGACCGGAGACTCCGGTGTTAACACCGGAGACTCCGGTGTGATGCGGGTGCTATTTAAGCTGGGGGCTGAGGGAAGTTAGGGTTTCATTCCCCACTTCCCCCACGCCCCCCCAAAGCTCTGCTGCGCCGCCGCCACCGCCAGGAGCCGTCCCGGGCGATTTCCTTCGCCCAAAGTCGTCCCCCAACCTCCCCCTTGCCTCTCCCATCCGTGAGAGGGACAATGGCAGGCCAAGGAACCAAGGGTACAACATCTCCCCACGTTTTTTCTCTGTTTTGCATCTAGATCTGAAAAACTAGGTGATTTCTTTGGGGATGTTGCACTTACTGTTGGTAGAACTTCCTCTGGCTAGTTTTTGTGTAAAGAACATGCTTAGATTCACCAGTAGTACCCCCTGTTAAGAACCCTGCACTTTGCTGTTTATCAGACCGGAGACTCCGGTGTCTCAGACCGGAGACTCCGGTGTCTCGGACCGGAGACTCCGGTGTGGTTCTTTCAGTTGCGTCTTCTGGTGCATCTGTAGTGTTTCTGCACCTCTTTGGACATGTATGCTCATTTTTTTTTGTTTTCTCTATTGTTGTTTCGTTTGTGTTGGCTTTCAGGAACAAAGCAGAAGGCCGTGGTCAAGCGTAGTTCTCGTCCTCACTCCCGCAACTATATGGTTATTGATGAAGCCACCGGTCTTTATGGTCAGAGGGGTGCCTTTGAGAGTGAGAGGCGTCAGAAAAACAAGCACGAGCACAGAATGAATGCTGAAATTGCAAAGAAGGCAAGATATGATTCTTTATCCTCAGGGGTATCCTTGAGCAAGAAGGAGTACAGGCTTATGAGGGGTCGTCCTTTCTTCGAGATGCCCCGCACTGCTCATACAGCCCACTATTGGAGGAGGGAGTCCGAGTTGATCATGGATGAGATCTATACTCAGTTCAGGCAGCCCGTGTGTCCACAGAAAGTCCTTGACTTAGAGGCACTTGGCAGATCTGAGTACTTTGAGGAGGCAGTCTGGATCACTAGGAAGCTGGGTCTCGAGCATCTTGTGGGCATTCAGCAGAACTACAACCCTCCTATTATTCAGCGGTTCTTTGCCACTGTCACTCTTGCTGAAGATGAGAAGGTCACTATGAAGTGGATGTCTGGGACAGTGGAGTGCGAGTCGTCCATGGAACGTTTTGCTGAGCTTCTCGGTTACCCTTGGGGAGAAGGGAATGGTGAGCGTATGCACGTTCATGGAGTTGCTTATGATAAGAAGCGCATGGCTCCTATGTATGACAAGCTCTCCAGCTGCGGCACTGCCAAGAATCTGAAGAGGGTCTACAACATTTGCCTTCGTCTCTTTCGCTGCAACATTGCTCCCAAGGTTGGGAATGTTGATGCTATTCGTGGTGGCCTAGTGAACCTCCTTTATCAGGCCTTCCAGTGTCACCTTGCTGGCCCTGATGGAGAGGGTTTTGAGATTGATGTGATGCACTTTATTAAGGAGGAGATTTACTGTGCTATGATCGAGATCAAGAAGGTGCCTGTCTATGCTCCATATGTGATGAGGCTCATTCTTGACCAGCTGCCTGGCCTTGCCCACGATACTGTGCACCCTGTTGGCTCTCTCCAGATTCTGACCGGCCGCTCTCGTGAGGATGACACTCCCATGGGGGATGTTGAGGCACCTTCTCGCTCTAGGAGGAAGAATGCCGATCCTCCCTCTCGCCGTTCTAGCAGGGAGGAGACTCAGGATGAGATGAAGAAGCTCACGTGGTTCCAGCGTAACATTCTATGCATGACTGTGGCTGTGCACAAGGAGAACCATGCTGCTTATAAGGAGCGACGCGAGCTGAAGAAGATGATCACCAAGCTGCATGATCATGCGGGCCTTGGTGCTACACCTCCTATGGGTACTCCTCCCACTACTCCACCCACCCCTCCCACCGCTTCTGTGACTATGTCCTATGAGGGGTGGAACATTGATCAGTTTCCGTGGGGTGACTTTGGGGATGTCACCTCGGCTCCTTCTACCTCGACTCACCATGCTAGGACCCCGGAGATTGAGGAAGACTTTGTTGATGATCAGCCTGAGGATGATCCAGAGGATGAGGACCTTGGTGACTTTGCCTCCGGTGATGATGATGATGATGCTGGGAGTGGAGCTGATGATGATGATGGTGACACGGAACCAGGGGAGGATGATGATGAGGACTACGAGGATGAGGACTGAGCCTTTGGACCGCGTTGTTCTCTTCGCCCCTTTTTGGTGTCTCGATGCCAAAGGGGGAGAAGTAGCTTTGGCTTGGCTTTGCTTCTCCACTTTGCTTTATTTGCTTCGGAACACAAGTCGTTGAACTTGATTTGCCTCTTATGGCTTGTGTTCCCACTATCTTAGTTGATTTCGATTTACGTGTTTAGTGAACTATGGTTGTTATTTGTGAGAGACCTTGTGGTGAAGCTATCTTATATTTATCATTATTCAGTATGCTTTATCCTTGTCTCTACTACTTGTAATTGTTCACTAATGTTTGTTCAAGTGGGGCTTTGTTTGTGAAAAATAGGGGGAGCTCACTTTGTGAGTGCTCTATCTTTTACAAACTTAGCCTAGCTATGATTTAATTGCCAAGTTATGTGTGTTGTCATCAAACACCAAAAAGGGGGAGATTGAAAGTGCAAACGCGCTTAAATCATCTTGTTTTGGTGTTTGTTAACAACACATGTAATCTAATAGGTGTTGATGTATTTCAGGGGTTTACTTCAACGTATTTTCATTAGTGGTGCTGAGGTACAAAAAGGAGCTGTTGTCCAAATCTCTGTTCTCTGGAGTTTTCTCCAGGCCGGAGTCTCCGGTCTACCAGACCGGAGTCTCCGGTGTGGATATTTGCTCCAAGGATTTCGCTAAGGACCTGGTGGTGTCGCGTACTGTACCCACACCGGAGAGTGTCCGGAGACTGTCCAGAGTCTCCGATGTGGGCTCTTCTTCAAAGGATTTCGCTAAGGACTTGGTGGTGTCGCGCACTGTACCCACACCGGAGACTTACCGGAAACTTACCGGAGTCTCCGGTGTGAGTACATTTTCCCTTCATTCGCAAGACCACAGACACCCTCTGTGCATATTCGAAGCACCAAGACCAGAGTCTCCGGTCCACCAGACCGGAGTCTCCGGAGTGGATATTCTCTGAAGATTTGGGACACCGGAAACTGTCCGGAGTCTCCTGCCCGGACCGGAGTCTCCGGTCTTTACACCGGAGTCTCCGGTGTGATTTTCGCCAGGATTGCTCCAACGGCTCTTTGCATTTATGGGGGGTATAAATACCCCCTCCCCTCCACCTACCTCCAGCTAGCTCGACCAGACTTAAAGACACCATTGTTGGAGCTCAACCACCTTGCTAGATCTCCCAATCCAACCACCCAAAAGCCTAGATCTTTGGAGGATTGAAGGAGAAGGCCCCGATCTACGTCTTCACCAACCGGATTTCATTTCCCCTCTCCTTTGCTTGAGGAATCTTGCCTAGGGTTTCCTCATGTGGAGAACCTAGGCTTCTTGCTACTCTTGGTGATTTGTGAGTGTTGGGAGCCCCCAATTAAGTTGTGGGTGTGTGCCCCAAACTTGTTTGTAAAGGATTTGATCCCCGCCTCAAAGGGGTTCTATAGTGGAAGGTGAACTAGGCCTTTGTGGCGGAGTTCATCGGAGAATAGGGTGAGGCCTTCGTGGCGTTGAGTAGGCCTTCGTGGCGAGCTCACACCCCTCCAACGAGACGTACTCCCTTAACAAGGAGGAACTCGGGAATACATCGTGTCTCCGTGTGCTTCCATCGGTTATCTCGTTCCTCCCTATTTACTTACTAGTACTTGTTACATTTATTGTTGCACTAGTTGTATTAAGTGTTGTTCTAGTTGCCTTAATTGCTTGCCTTGTCATATAGGTAAATTCACCCCTAGTTGCATAATATAGAGAATTTACCTTCTTGTCAAGCCTAAATCTTAAGAAAAATTAAAATTGGTCGTAGCACCTATTCACCCCCCTCTAGGTGCCTATACTTTACTTTCAGTAGGCGGCACCAAGGGCGCGCTACCCTGCGCAGCGTCCGGCTGCGCGTGGCTCTGCAGGTCTTACACCATCTCGTCAACTATCTCAACCCGCTGCTCGGCAGCGGGACCTTGCTGTATCTCTTCTGGTTTCTCTACCCGCGGCCGGGCCGCGGGGTCAGTTCGGTCAGCAGCCCCTGTTGCTGGCTGCTCTTGGTTCTCCTCCTGCCGCTCAAGGGCGGCCTGGTCGTGCTGCTCGGAGTCTTTGTCTGTGTTCTCCCCGGCTGTGGCAGCTGGGGGAGAAAGTGGTCTCTCGTCGCGAGCAGCATCCTGCACTTCCTGTTCTGCGCGGGCGTGCTGCTCCTGCTCGGCGTCATGGACATCGGTGTACATGTACTGGAACTCGTCCTCGGCTTCTCCTTTCACAGGAGAGGGCGAGCGCACCTTGTCCTGTGTAGTGTCCTCGTCCTCCTCAGAGAGATCGATGAGCGCATCTACGTCGATGGCGGATCTCTTCTTGGACTTGGACTTAGTAGGCGCGGCACCAGCGTTAGCATCCAAGGGGGCGCTGAAAAGAAGAGAGAATTCAGAAAAGGAAGAAAGACGGAAGAAACCGAGAAGCAATGGCAAGGAATTCAGGAAAAGGAGCAACAACGATGCGCAACTCGGGAGAAAGTTACTTACCCTGCACGGGAAGGGGGTAGCCGTCTCACCTGTTTAACCTTCTTCACGGCCTGCTTGGGCTTCTTGCTGGGGGGCTCTTGAGCACCGCTACCCGCCCTCTTGCGAGTAGCGGGAGCAGCAACCGCGAGCGGATCGATGGTAAGGGCATCCTCGTCCTCACCCTCGTCCTCGCCCTCCTCTTCAGCACCAGCATCAGCATCAGCATCGTCTGTGAAGTTGAGAAGAAGAAAACAATTAGGAAACCGAAGGAAATTGGGTTGCGCTACTCGCGACCGAAAGAGGTGAACTTAATCACCTTCATCGTCGTCCTCGGACCAGTCCCGAATGGACGTGTCGACGTGGTGCTTACCCGGCTGGACGGCATGAGGGATGCAGAGGCTATCCGCGGTGTCGAAGGAGACCTCGTCGTCCTCCTTTCGGTCCTCTTCCCAGTTAGCCTCGAAGAGCTCCTGGCTTTCAGCGATCTGGCGAGCAAGGATCTGGAAAATAAGCAAGCACCACAAATCAGTCGAGTAGCATAACGGCATCATACGTAGCAGGGCGTGCAGACATAAAGCACACAAAGCCTAAACAAAACTGCTAAGTGCGCTACTCAGCAGGGCGTGCAAACACAAAGCACATGAAGCCTAGGCAAAACTGCTAAGTGCGCTACTCGGCAGGGCGTGCAAACACAAAGCACATGAAGCCTAAGGAATACTATGTGTGCTACTCAGCAGGGCGTGCAAACACAAAGCACACGAAGCCTAAGGAACACTGCTAAATGTCCTACTCGGCGCAGAGTGGAGATACTAGGCACAGCAAGCTGAGAAGGCTATCTACTCGGGAACAATACACAGGAAACGAGAAGAAAGATACTAACCCGCTGAATTGGTTTCGTGCGGCTGTACGGCACGAAGCCGTACTGCCAGCTGTCGCGGAGGCCGGTGCTCATGATGGAGCGCGCCCAAACGGCCACGTCCGCGTTGCTGAGCTCGAACGTGGTCGTCCGAGTGCAATCGCGGTGGCCGCCCATGTAGCACATGTGGTGAGCGCGACGCTGCAGCGGGAGCACCCGCCTGGAGATCTAGCAGGCGATGGGGTCGTCACTCTTGAGCCCCTCCTCGATCAGCTCGGCAAGGCGCTCGTCCATCTGCTTGATGTCGGAATTCATTGGCGGCTTGGTCCTCCAGTTCTGCCCGGTGGGAGCTGTGTTGGCCCACCTGGGCAAATTGATCTGGTCCACCACGGCAGCTCCCTTCTCGACAGGGATGTTCTTCACGTAGAGGAAGGATCTCTGCCACTTGCGGACAGAATCCAAACCTTTGATCCGCGGGTGGTTGGTCCCGCCGCGCTGCACCATCATGGCGCTGCCTGTCTCCGTCATCCCGCGGCTGCTCTCCGCGCCATCTTTCCTGGCCTTGCTTTGCTTCCTGAAGAAGAAGTACCGGGACCAGGTTGTCGGGGTAGGCCGTACGCCCAGGAATGCCTCGCATACCATGGCATGGTATGAGAGCATGACGATGGCGTTTGGCGAGAGGTGGTGCGGCTGGAGGCCGTAGTGGTTGAGGAAAGCGCGGAAGAAATCTGAGACCGGGAGCCCGAATCCTCGCGCGAAGTGCACGAGGAAGACGACGTGCTCGCCCTCCTGCGGAATGGGGACGAGCTCGATGCCAGGATGCCGGCAGCGAACACCGGGAGGAACCCGCCGGGTGTTCACCAGCCATTGGCACTCCTCGGCGGTGACCTCAGACCCGGCCCAGCCGGCGCGGGCATCGTCGTCGCGAGCCATCACGGTGGAGGACGAATTTGGTGAGGAACCGAAGGAATCGGGTGGAGAAACTCGCGGCGGCGCGATGAGATGCGCGGAGGCGAGGTGCTCTGCGGCGGCGGAGAAACAAGGAGGCGAGGGGAAAGTGAAAGCAGAAGAGGAAGAAGGAGTTACCGAGGGGGTATTTATACCGCCCCTCGAGTTGCCGTTACGAGTTGAGGTAGTGGGATCGATCGTGGCAGAGATCGTGCGGCGTGGGCCGTGTGGACCGGTTAGAAACGCACACAGCGCGGAACGCGCGCGTAACGGCCACAATTAATCCCACGACGTGATCGTGGGTAATCACTGCCTTTGATGGGACGTAACGGGCTGGTGGGCCCACTCCGTGAAAACTGGGCGCGTGGCCTGTCAGTTCCCGGGCACCGAGGCGTCGGGGTCGTGTCCGCGTGCCACGTGCCCAGTTGCAGTGCGAAAAGCCGGATTGTGCTCTGCCACGCAGAGATTTCGATTCGAGATTTCACCAAGTCATTTTACTCGGCTACAGAGAAGAAAAGTGGCTCTATTCGGAAGAGGAGAAACTCAAAACAATATCAAGGGCTATTCGGAGGACCTACTCGGTATCCTAAGGTTCAATGGCAATATTGTCAAGGTTGGTTTTTAAGCTGGCAGGGCCCAGTGAACGAGTTCGCAGGACTCTACCAGCTTCGGGGACTGCTGTCGGGGGGTTACCCCCGAGTAGGGTAAAGGCAAGTGCTAAAGGCAAGATCAGAAGGGATGTTTGGCCGAGTAGCCGGCTACCCGGTACTTGCTACCCGGTCGACAGCTACTCGGTCCTACACATAGATGGCCAGAAGGACGAATCAAGAGAGTTATGTTCCTCTGAATAGAAGAGTTGGCCCGAGTAGAAATGGCGGGATCCTACTCGGGCCAGAAGTCAAAGGAGTCGTTCTGACACAGTATCCCGCGTATCCCGGGTCCGTACTTTGGCACTGTTCACGGTACTGTTCATCTGAGGACGGCGTGCCTGACAGCGACAGTGTGGCAGCAGGGCGTCGCAGGATAGGGGGACCTACTCTGTGTTCGTGGCAGTGATAACAGAGTGGTTACTTGGTTTTGCCCAACGACTTTCCGCACCGGACAAACTTAGAAGCCAAAGCTGTCAGCGGGAACTCGGAAGAAGGACGGTGTGCACACAATGTTGACATCTGTTTGTATTTGGCTGTATCCGGCTGGGCACCGAGTATATAAGGTGCCCTGCCCCCTCCTGCGCGAGGGATCACACTCTGGGTTCAGATTCTTGACCTAGTTCATCACGTAGAGAGAAGGGTGGCTACTCGGTTGCAAGAACATTTGTACTGTGGCTACTCGGAGAGACACTAATATACAGAGAGAAAGGCAGGAGTAGGGGTTTTACCTCCTCACGAGGGCCCTGAACCTGGGTAGATCGTGTTGTTTGCAGTGCTTGTTTCATACTTCACGCGGCTACTCGTCGCGTGATCCCTCCCCGAGCGCCTCCAGCGTCCTTCGTCCCCACAACTTTAGCCATCCTATGGCATCTGCCGTGACACCACCACGACAGAAGGGGGTGAAACGGGAACGAATGAGTAATAAGCGTTACTCAACAAGTTCATGATAAACAGTGGGTAGTTTGATGCACTAACTACATCTTTAGACTCAAAAGAGTCATAAGCTGGTTTTTGAAAATCTTTCTTCAAGAGGTTGCTTTTAATTTGGAAGACTGTGCCCGCCAGATCTTCACAGGATTAGAACTTCATGGAGTTGCCTTTCCTGCGGCGTTCGCAGCTCCTTCCTAGAACAGGGGGTAACATGCCACATCCTTTTACACTCTGCAGAGGTGCGCTACTTTACCCATGGGCAACCAAGACCATGATGCACAACCAGGCGCGCGATCCTGTCCACTCCCACATAGGTGTGGGGCCCGGTTGTTGTTCCAAGACAAACCATGCTTCTCCGCACAACGCATGCCCACCCATTTCCACCAGGAGGTTGAACCCCTGATTCCACCCCTCACGATGGATATCTAGGCGCCCCTGGCAGACCATCATAGACCCTAGAGTCCACAGGAATTAAGGGATCCCACCCATGTGCATGTAGTCCCGCAAGACCTACAGCGAACGTCTCTGACAGCCCGTTGACATGCGAACGAGAGAAGATCACAACTGACTTACTCGCCCCATACAAGACCCATGGTTAACGCGAATTTACGGCGCAAGAATCCTGACGGCAATTGTGATTAATCCTAGGTAATACTTTCCCATGCAGATGGAACCTTCCTTTTTCCTATTCATCTTACCATGGTTCCATCCGCCCATCAAACAGAACACTACCACTCGGGTAGTCATTCAATTAGTCATATTATTATAAAAATAGGATCGTGCATTCTTTCTAGCATAAGTGGTATTACAATAGGTTTTTGAAAATAGTTGTTATGAAATAATTCAGAGGACATGAGCAAGTGATGAACTTGCCTTAGATTGAAATAACAATAATAATCCAGGTCTTCAGGGTTCGAGGTTCGCGTAGAAAATCACTACATCTGAAAGATAGCAAAGTAGTCCCGATAAGGGCTACAGAAAATACTGGCAAAATTATGTGCTGCATAGTAATGAGATGCATCGTGAAACACCCTAGAAAATACCCCAGCTTACAAGTGTAAGCAATGATCGATATGATACTAAGATCACATAAGTTTTAGATGAGTTTTTTCATTACTTGTGGTGATGTTGTTATTTCTTATTTTAGACATATGTGTGTTTCACTTTTATTTTGCAATCAAGTGTTATCATTTTTATGTAGAACTGTTATCACAGGTTTAGGTAATAAAACCATAGCACATGGAAAACAACTATTGACAAGGTAACGAACACATTTTATTTTATTTTCAAAAACTGTGGGGCTAATGACAAAGTGTTTAATTGAAAATGATGAACTAATACAACTACTCTATCATCACATAACTTTCTAGTGACTTGTGATGATAGTTTTAGTAGGTGTGAAAATATTTAAGGATTATTAGTAATGAATATAATGATGTGGTAGTTATTTCTGGTTATAATGGAATATTATAATTCCATTATACCTTTACAAATGAGCTTATAAGTTAAACAAAATGTTTTATGTTTGACATATTTGAATTGGAAATCCTTTTCTCTTTATTTGATATAACATTTTATGCTTTCTGAAAATATTTGAATAAGTTATTAATTTATTAATTTTAAATGGATTAAATGACTAGGAAAAATATTGCACACATGAAAACTTGGTCAAATGACTTTGAAAACATCATAGGTGAATTTCATATATCTTTTGGAGCAATTTGGTATATAACTTGAATTTTTCTGTTTTATGAATTATTTATTATTTTCTCAATTTTAAATGATTTAATTTAATTAAAGAAAATGTTTAGTTTCAAACTTTATCAAACATTTTTGAAAAGTTGATAAACATTTAGATTATATTTTTCTAAACATTTTCAATATTTTTTTCATATTTTTCTGATAATTATTTTAATAGTTATTGAATTATTAATTTTTAGTTATTTCTGCCCTATTTAAATTGACAGGTGGGGTCCACTTGTCAGGTTTAGTTTTAATTAATAAAAATAATAATAAAAGGAAGTGAAAAGGATTATGACGTCACCAACACGTCACGCTTGCATCAGCAAGAGAGCAATCCTCTCTGATGATCACGATTTCGACGATTTGGCCCGAATTGATTCAATCGAACTTGGCTACTAGCTAGAGGGACCCAAGGGGAGTCGAATGGGCGGCTCGAGGGACCATATGGTCGCCGGAGTCACCGGCGGTGAGGCCCGGACAACGACGGCGAGTTGCATCTGTCGCTCAAATGTGAAATTAAATGTACCCAAAGGTTCTCCATCTCACCCACAAGCTCGTGGAGGTGTCGGGGCTGCGCGGTGAGGTCTTAGTCGTCGGCGATGAGCGTTTTCTGGCGACGGCCGTGGTGAAGAAGTTGGCCCGATTCCGGTGCTTCGGGCCATCCTAGCCCCTGGGCTTTCTCTAGGAGGAAGAGGACGTCGAGACGAAGCTCGTGGAGGTCTTGGTTTCCCTCGGGACAACCAGAATCAGCGACGGCAAGCGGCAGTGCCTTGCTAGGGTTTCATTTTCTCTCGATTTTGAGAGACAGAGAGATGCTGCGAGGGAGAGTGAGAGTGAGGAGGAGAGTCGTGGCTTCTCCTAGCTCTTATCCGCGCATAAAGGCGGCAACAAGAGGTGGCAACGGAGTCGAGGACGTCGTGATCTTCTCCTCTGCCTTCTAGCAGAGGAAGAAGAAAGAGGAAATAAAAGGCAGTTTTCAGTAACCCCCTGAAACTTCTGATAATTACAAATCAGTCCTTCTAGCTTTAAAACTGATTAGAAATTAATGTTTTCAGGACCTTTCTGTAAAGAGAAAATTTAATAAAAATCAGTTTTAAATTACTTATCAAATTTCCAATCTCACCATGTTTTCTTTTTTTAATTTTGAGCAAGATTTAAATTTTATACTTAGGGTGCTCCATTGAGGGGTTTTCGTTAGTTTCACTCCATTTCAACTTCAAATGGATTTTAATCTTCTTTCATACATGATATCATATGAATATGACACAACAATCATGTTATTTCAATAATGGTTAATAACTTTAGTTATTAGTATTTTAGAAAATCATTTTGGTAAAACTACTTAGTAGTATTTTTATGCATTGTAATAAAATCACCCAACATGGGATTTATCCCATGACATACCAAATGATGTTGAGTAATAAATGGATTTGTTTTCTTTTATGGGGCCTTGTTATTTTCATAATGGTAACTCTTAGCCATTTTTGGTTGACATTTTACTTAGGTGTGTGTAAGTAATTTTTTTTGTTTTTAGTACCTAATTATCTGGAAAACATGAGTGGCTTTGGAATCTCATTTGTTTGTTTTCCCCATAAGTTTCACTATGGATTTTATCCCATTTTTATCTTGGAATCATGTGATTACTTGCATTGTTATGTGCAGATGAATCTTTGTTGTTATCTGTTAGTCTTGTGTATGAAAAGGATCTGGAAAACAAGGTAGTTTAACTTGTTTTCATTTACCTCACATAACACAAGTCATTTATATGCAATGACTTGTTATTATTCCTTATTAGATAATTGTTTCATTTAAGAGATTATTGTTTTCCTCATCTCTGATGAGTTTGCCAAGGAATAGAGATTATAGATTCTCTATTATTACCTAATAATTCACTATATAATTTCTGATACTCCCTTACTGAGGCACAGTTGCTCCTTGTTGACTTATGTTGCTTGAGGTTCTTGTTTCTAACTGCCACTGGTCTTTAGGTACTTCCTTTGTCACCTGTAAATAAGATTAGATCTTGGATTCCATCTTCAACTATCTCACCCTTGTGGTGAAAACAACCAGTTATTCCAAGCAAAGATTTTACTTAGATGATTATAAAAGTATGTCACGTTGTTTTATGACATCAAGTTTCCATATGCATATAAGAAGAATTTGTTAACAAGTGGGCCAGACTTGCCTCCAAATTATTAATCATATACAATTGGCTTAGATGTACTAGGTTATTCAACCTTCTGCTTGTTTGTGTATGACACTCAATTGTTTGATTATACAAAAGTGATTTGTTAACAAGGTATACAGCTTGTTACCAAAATACTTCTCTATATCACTAACATTGGAATATCACACCATTTCAGGAGGAATTAATAAGATCAGATGAAGATATAAGAGTTTCCAAATACTCTTTTAGTTGATTGGATAACACTTCTAGAATCCATCTGAAGAATCCTTCTGCAGATCTTCTTATGGTACCTCCTTTCTGGTGCTTTGCTTCTGTTGCAGAATGACTTAGAGAAGATTAGGAAACAAGATAATCTAGACAAAGTAACAAGATCTAGATTAAGAGTTAGTTCATGCTTTTATTCTGCTTTCACATACTTCTTATTTTGTTTCCCATCAAACATGTATTTTTTTCATTATGATTGGTTTTACTTAGCTATCAATTCAATTCCTCTAATAGAGGTTGTAACTTGTTGTTATTCATTAGTTGTATCCAGAGATACTTTAGTTGTTGAATGTTGATGTGGATAGAAATATGTACTGTTTTTGGAATGAGGACTTAAGATAATAAGTTGAGCAAATGGTTCATTGATGTGTTGAGGTTTCATATGCTCACTTGTATAAGATTATTTAAACAATGAGCATGTGAAGGTTATTAAAGTTTGATGATTTAAGTCAGAGTTATTAGTGAGTTTCTCAGAGTGTCTTGTTGTCATTTTATGTTCTTCATTTGGAATCATAATGCATACATAGAGGTTTGGGAATATCATATGTAATGATCAAGGTTTAACATTAGCTTAAGGATATTTATTTCTTCTTTTAGGTACTTCTTTTATGGTTCAGGAGATATGTACATATTTGATAAATGTGTTATTAATAAGAATTATGTCATTTCCCACTTGTGGTTTTTGAGTTAACAATTGGTTCACCATTTGTTTTCTATTGAACCTTTGTTATTTACTTGTAATGGTTTACTTAATGGTTATGAGACGATTTATAAATATGTTATGTAGATTGATTGATAACTTAAGTAGTTCATGTTTTAGAGAGTCTAAAATATTTGTTGATGAGATTATTCCATCAAGCATTACTAACTTGTGGAAGTGTGATCACAGTTATGAGATTTGGATACTCACCCCTCTTTGAGTTCTAGATACCTAATGCATTATCCCAAGTCACTTATAGACTTGTGGTTAAGGTTGTTGAGAGTTTGTGTTGGTCACAACCAATTATGGTTTGTGTAAACAGATGGTTTGGTTTGTAGAGATACTATGTTATAAAGATCACTCCACTATACTCTTGACCAGATGAACTAGACCTATTTCATCATGTCAAGTGAAACATTAGTCACTTTGCTTCGTTTAAAATTTTGCGCCAAAATTTCCCGTATTTTTAGATGCATGCTTTGCAAATGCACATATTAAATTTAGATCCTTATAACCTCCCAAACACTGGGATGTTACAGTAGGGCGGTTTCTGGGTGCACTAGGACCACCTTGGAACTGCATCTTCCTCTTTCTGTTGTCAAAGGAATGCTGCCTCTTGTGCTCCATCATCATTGCGGCATCCGCAAGTGATTCCAAACCTAGGAATGGTATGACAACGAGTGTGCACTGCAACTCATCATGCAGCCCATTCAAGAATCTCTCCTTCTTCTTGGCTTCAGTGTTAACTTCATCAGGTGCATACCGGGACAACAGAGTGAACACCTCCCAGTACGTTGACACATAAATTCCTCCCTTCCGCAGTTTCAGAAACTTGTCCCTCATGATGTTCATCACACCCTGAGGGATGTGATATTTGTGGAACCTAGCAGAGAAGTCTTCCAAGTTGAAAATGTGGCTAGCGGCGACAGTGGCGCGGGTAGTCTTTGATATGTCATAAATGTATCGCTAATTTCTGATGCTCCATGATCATATTATGCCAATTGCTACATGTTTTCTCCCTTCTTTATGTCATTTTTATCGATTTATTGGACTAACCTATTGACAAGATGCCACAGAGCCAGTTCTGTGTTTTCTGCTGTTTTTTAGTTTCAGAAAAGTTGTTCCGGAAATATTCTCGGAATTGGAAAATTCGAAGCCCGAAAGTCCTATTTCCCCCGGAAGCATCCAGAAGACCGAAGAGGAGCCGAAGAGGGGCAGCAGGGGGCCCACACCATAGGGTGGCGCGGCGCCCGACTGCGCCAGCTATGGGCGTGGGCTCCCCCGGCCTCCACCGCCTTTGCCCTTTCGCCTATTCAAGCCCCCCGGATGGAAAACCCTAGGCACCTGATCAAAATCCCCAAAAAAAATCCGCAGCCGCCGTCACCGTAAACCCCAGATTAGGGGGTTCTGAAGTTGTTTCCGGCACCCTACCGGAGAGGTGATCATCACCAGAGGCTTCTACATCACCATGCCTGCCTCCGGAGTGATATGTTTGTAGTTCATCCTTGGACTACGGGTTCGTAGCTGTAGCTATATGGTTGTCTTCTCCTCATATGCCTCCATGTTTAGATCTCGTGAGCTGCCTATCATGATCGAGAATGATCTTATGAAATTCTCTATGCTGTGTTTGCTGGGATCCGATGAAAATTAACCTCATTCCAAGTTGATTATAGTCTTTATTTTCATATGTTATTTGTGATCTTGCATGCTCTCCGTTGCTAGTGGTTATTCTGGCCAAGTAGTTGCTAGTGACTCCAATAGGGAGTATTTATGCTCGATGGTGGGTTCATGCCTCCTTGTTGCCTTGCTCGAGTGACAGAAACTTGAAGGGGCAGGATGTGTTGTTGCCATTGGGGATAAAACAACGGTGAGAGTGCACGCGTGCATAATCATTGCTTACATTACACACTTTCTTTAATGCAATTATCTGTTGCTTGCAACTTAATACCTGAGGGGGTTCGGATGATAACCTGAGGGTGGATTATTAGTCATAGATGCAGATGGATGTCGGTCTATGTATGTTGTTGTAATGCCCGCACTAAATAGCATAGTAATCTTCATGTCATATTGTGCACTATGGTGCAACCTTTATTTGTCAATTGCCCAGCTGTAATTTGTTCACCCAGCATGCTATCTTTTATGTAGAGACACCACTAGTGAAACTACGAAGCCCGGTCCATTTTTCCACACTGTTAAACAAACCACAACAATTTCCTGCTCTCTTTACTTTCTGCAAGCATACACTGTTTTTCCACACTATACGTCTAATCTTTGTTTTCAGCAAGACCGGTGAGATTGACAACCTCATTGTACCGTTGGGGCAAAGTTTTTTTATTGTGTTGTGTGCAGGTTCCATGTTGTTGCTGACAGCGGTGAAGCGCCAGCACCACCGTCAGTGGCATAAATCTTCCGAAGAGTCTCTTTCTCCTACTGGATTGATAACCCTGGTTCTTAACTAAGGGGAAAACCGATGTGCTCATCACACCCTCCTCTTGGGGTTCCCAACAAAGTGCATCACGGATTTTTATGGCGCCGTTGCCGGGGAGGAAGAAGTCTCCTGGCAAGGGGAGTCTCTCACCCTCAACCTCTTTATTTTTTTTATTGTCTTCTTTTTATTTTTTTTCTTGTTTGCTTCTCTTTATCAAAAACACACCCAAAAAATATTTCTTATTCTAGTTGTTATTTTTTCTTTATCATGCTTGCTATCAATGTTTGATGTCTTTGAAACTAGATCTTTTAGGAAAGGTGGGTTCACAGATGAACAACAAAAACATTATAAGGAACACCGCTTGTCACAAAAAGGGATACACTTATGGGAGCAAATTAATAAATTGCATGACTATGCTAAAAACTTGTGCTCCACCTATAATGTTACTTATTGCTTTGATAAATCTTGTTGCTGTAGGAGGTATAAACACCTCCATTTTCAATGTGAGTATAATGATAATGTTACCATATCTTCTTATGTTAAGGGAAATTATGAATTATATGATGTGGAACAAATTGAAGAATTTGTTACTTGGAAGGGTACATTCGAAATTGCCTATTTACTTGAAAGTATTGATGATGCACCTTATAAATACGAGATTTATGCTATACTTGAATAATTCTTTGATAATTACAAGGATTGTAGTTACTACATAATGGAATATCTTAAGAAATGCTCTCAACCTAAGGAAGAGACTAATGCCTTGCAGGAACCTATGGAAGATGAAACTTCTGAATCTGGAAGCTCATTGGATGAAAAAGAGGAGGAGAGTGATGATAAAGAGGAGGAAGAATGGAACCCATGTGTACCTCCCAACGATAGTAACTCTTTAACTCATACATTATTTGATGAAATTGATACTTGCTATACTTGTGACCTTGACACTACTATGAATGAAACTTCTGAGAATAATATTGCTAATGTTATTTATGATAATCCATGCTACTTGGATAAATCTTATGATAATGCTCTTGATGATGGTACTATCTTACTTGATGTTATAAATATAATGATACTGAAAATAGGATTGCTATAATGTGTCCTAGACATTTTAAGATTGACCAACTATCTTGGTTTGCAATTGCTAAAAGTGGAAAAAAAGATAGGAGCTGATTTTAAATTTTGATCCCACTATTTTTGAGCTTGATATGAATTGTGTGCTTTTAGACCATGACAAACATGCTCTATGTGATAATTATGTTGTTGAGTTTGTTCATTATGCTACTGAAAATTACTATGAGAGAGGAAAATATGGTTGTAGGAATTTTCATGTTACTAAAATACCTCTCTTTTTGTTGAAACTTTTGAAGTTGTTGTTGTTCTACCTTCCCATGATCTCTAGTTTGAGCTTCTTTAAATTGTTTCTTTACAATATTCCTATGCATAGGAGGTGTGTTAGAATTGAATTTGTTTTATACTTGCTTCTTGATGCTCTCTTTTTCTTAATTCATATTTCTTATGTGAGCATCTTGCCCTTTTTATGCCTAGCTGAAAGGCGTTAAAGACAAGCGCTACCGGGAGACAACCCGTTTTATTTCGCTGTTTTCAACCCGTTTTACTTTCTTTTCTTTTGTGTGCTTTGCACCTGGGTGTTTTCTATTTCCTTAGCAACCCCTCTGTATCTTTTATTTTGAGTTTTTGTTGAGCCAAGTAAAGCCACTAGTGGAAAGTTGAGCCTATATTTCGGATTTCTGCGCAGGAAACAGATTTCTGCGGTCCACTGTAAATTCCGTTAAAAATCACAGAAAATTCAAAATGACCTGAGATTTTTTGTGCTTAATCCAGAGTTATATATGAAACTTTTCTTAGAATATTACTTTTTTATCTTTGTAACAGAATATTTTTGAAAAAATCGATCTTTACCTGCTGTCCTGTTTTTGACAGATTTCTGCCATTTATCGCATTTGCATCTTAATCTCTTTATTTTGGTGTTCTTTTGAGAAAAAGAGTTTTGAAATAAGTTAGGACAGTAGCTAATGTGTTTTTTGATGTTAGACTTGTGTTGAAACTGAACCATGTGGATTTATTATTTCAATTGCACCAACGTTGCTAATGAAGATTGTGAGAATTTTGATGTGAAGGAAGTTTTCAAGGGTCAAGAGAAGAGGATGATATGATGTGATCAAGAAGAGTGAAAATACTAAGCTTGGAGATGCCCCAGCGGTACATACAAGAAAATTCCAAGAAGACTCAAGCGTCTAAACTTGGGGATGCCCAAGGCATCCCCTTCTTCATCAACAAATTATCATGTCACTTCAAGTGAAAACTATATTTTTATTCGGTCGCATCTTATGTCCTTTACTTGGAGCGTATTTTTTCCAATTTGCTTTTTATTTTGATTTCAGTTTGTTTTTACTTTCATAATAAGCTTGGTTTTACCCCATCATTCTTTTATTGGAGAGTGACACGCTCCACTTTTTCATGAGAATACGTTGTATTCTTAATCTCTGTCTAGCTGCTGCATTTATTTAGCTCATGTTTTGCATGCATCTCTTATTAGAGTTGTTAGTTTTAATAGTGTTAGTGAGTACTATCATGTTTTCTTTCTGTATCATAAAGAGTATTTTTGTTAAAGCATGTTGTATGGTTGATGCATGTAAAATGCATAGATGAATTTTGCATATTTTCACATGGTTTTCTATTACATATTGCATCATATAAGGGTATAATTCAATGCTTTATAGTATTTTGGGGTTAAATTACAAAGTCCCCCAACTTTTATGGAATTAACCCTGCCTGTCAGAAACCCCGTTTTCTATATTTTTGACGTTTCAGGGGGCAAACTTCCGCGAAATCACCTGAAAATCTGCGGGGGTCATTCTTGGAAGGAGAAGACTTGCGGTCGAAGGATCCACGAGAATTGGGCAAGGAGGCCCAAAAGAGGACCCTCCATGCGGCCAGATTCCTTGGCCTCGTGAGAGGCCCCCTTTTGGCCCCTGTGGCCCCAATTCCTTCCATCTTCGACTTACCGACTCCGTCTTGACCTAAAACCGACTATAAAAAGGGTCCCCCGTACCCTTACGGAGGGGAACGCCGCCGAAACACCGAAACACCGAAACAGAGACCAGAAGTTCCAGATTGGAGGGGGAAAACTCCGGCGGGGCGCCGCCGGTGTGATCTCCTACCCCTCCAACGTCGTCTCCAACGACATCTCCATGAAGAGGGAGTAGTCCACTCCAGGGCTATGGGTTTGTGGAAGTAGCACTTGTATCTCTCTCTATGTGCTTCACTAGTTAGATCCGTATGAGCTGCCTCACATGATTACGGGCACCGTTGTAATTCCTATGTGGTGGATCTTTTCTATGAGTTATTGAATCTGAGATTGAATTGTTTCTCTTGAGTTATTTGAGTAGATGTATATTATGTACCCCGTTCTTATTTGCTAGCTTTGATCAATCTAGTTCTTGAGAGCGTGTGTGGGGTGATGGGTGCATTAGTTGGAGTAACGGGGGGTGGCTAGTGCTGTGAAAGTGACAGAAGTTCAGCGATCCACTTAGGTTTTGTTAAACCTTTCTTAGTTACCTCACTAGGGATAAAAAGGAGTACCTTGTTACCGGGGATTTGAAGTGACACTAATCAATCTCCATGACTAGATCTAGCAAGTTCTTACTTCAACTTCATGTCACATTGCTTAAAGCTATACTCTGGTTTTTCCTTAATTATCGAGGTGTTATGATTTATTTCGCATCTTGGTGGAGTATAAGAGGGATCAATATGACCGTAGAGATCTCTATGCTAGGACGTGATACCCATATGAAAGTACTCAATGTTAAACATTTTATTGTAATCTCACATGTAATTCTTTATGTCCACCGTCTACCACTTTATTTGAGAGAATGCAAGTGTGAAACCATGAACCCCGGTCCTATTTTAAATATAAGAAAACACTCTAGTTACTTTGCTGCAATTTACTTTACTTGCACTTTACTTTACTTGCATCTCCAATTCGAATTTACATTATCTCCATCACCACTTGCATCACAAAAATACAAAAACAATCCATTGCATATTTATTTTCTCATTTGCATTTAGTAGTAGATTTAATTATTGCACATTTACTTTCAGTTTTGCATTGCAATTTAGAAGTCTCACACCTTGTGCTTGACAACCACTTGGTGAGGTTCAGGGCACAAAATTCTCTACTTGTTTGCAGGATCCTGGAGGAAGCTTGGAAGGCAACTGCTGAAATACTGGCTCCCCAAGAGTTCGATATAAACCCTCGAGTCACCCTCGTGGGGAAGAAGGCTTCCACTAGCTACACACTCTTCACTTGGAGTCTCAACCTAGCCATCAAGCGTTTTTCTGGCGCCGTTGCCGGGGAGCCATAGGTGAAGGAGTTGTCCAAGGGAGCTCAGAAGAAGTCTTCATCACCAACAAGGTGTTCAAACACCTAAGCTTGGGGAGGTTGCACCTACGTGAGTACCGTCCTTTCTATCTCCACCTTCTTTCAAGTAGATTTTTTTGTTTCTTGTCTTGTTTTTGTTTTTGTTTTGTTTTTGTTCTTGTTTTTGTTTTGTCTTGCATATTTTATTTTATTTTGCATTTTAGTTTTGCATTTAGTTATCTAGTTTATTTTAGTATTTCGAATTTGCCTAGTTACTTTACTTTTCAGTTTTGCATAAAAAATTAAAAACTACATAAAAACTGTTAAAATGGGTGATAGAACTAAATTAAGTGACTATACAAATACACCCAATCACTAATTCATTGCTTGGCCAATTACTACACCTGAAATACAAGCTGAAAGCTATGAAGTAAGTCCTAGTTTATTGAATTTAATTACTAGAGAGCAATTTGGTGGTAGTGCTATGGAGGATGCCTCTATGCATCTTCATGATTTCATGGAAATATGTGATATGCAAAAATTTAAAAATGTGGAAAGTAGTGTTTTAAAACTGAAATTATTTCCTTTTTCACTTAGAGGAAATGCTAAAGAATGGTTACTTTCACTACCTACAGCTAGTATAAAGTCTTGGGATGATTTAAAATAAGCTTTCATTAAGAAATATTATCCTCCCGTTAAAATTTTGCAAAATAGGAATAATATCCTCTCATTTAGGCAAAATGATAATGAACATGTAGCCATGGCATGGGATAGAATTAAATTAATGCTTAGAACATGCCCATCACATGGAGTAAATTAATGGACCATACTACACTCTTTTTATAATGGTCTAAACTACATGTCTAGAAATATACTTGATTCTGCTGCTGGAGGTGCCTTTATGAGTAAAACTGTTGGTGAGGCTAAGAGCATATTAGAAAGCATATTGCAAAATTATAGTCAATGGAATACTGAAAGAGCACCCAATCCCACAAAGAAAATAAACTCAATTTAAGAAACCAATGATTTGTCTTCTAAAATGGACACTATTCTTGCTTTTATTAGTAAACAAAATATGGAGAATGTGCCTTTGCAGGAGCTAGTTGGTAGTAATTATGAAAGTGTGGATGTTAATTTTGTTAGGAATTATGGTAGCAATGGTTTTGGTAATGCTTACAATTCATATAGTAAACCTCCTTATGTTCCAAATAAACCTTTTGTTCCATATCCTAATGCTAATGAAAATAAGTGGAAGCCTTCTAGTGAAATTTATGAATCTAATAAATTGCTTATGGAACAAGTTGCTAGTCACAATGCTATGATACATGAGTTAAATAAGTCTATTGCATCCATTAGTAGTGATATTAAAGGATTGCAACTTCAATCTTCGAATTTAGATAAAGCATTGTCAAAATTAGCTGATAATCAAGCAACTCTATGAAGCATGTCAGCAGGAAAGCCACAAGCACAACCTAGTGTAGGAATGAATTCTATTACTATTGCTGCTCCTATTATTGAAAATATTGATCATATTACTGATAATACAAGTGAGCATGTCCCTACTAGCTTAGAAGAAACTTTGAATGAAATAGTGAAGTACCCTAAATATTTACTTCCATATATGTCTTATCTTGCTAGCAAAGATGAAATTAGTCCTCATGAATCAAGCATGCTAGCTAAATTAGAGAGTAAAGTAGAGGAAATTATGATGCTTACTGAAATTAAGGATCCATTGCTTGATTTAGAAAAAAGTAGCTTGCAAGAACTTATTGCTACTCTACAAAAATTTGCTAGTGATCCCACTATAAATGTTAATCAACCTGGCTTTGGATCTTATATTGCTAATCATGTCTTGCAAGAAAAAATTGCTAGGTACAAGAATGAGGCCATGATACCTCCTAAGCTTGGGGATGCATGGATCCCCAAGGTGCTAGTTTCAATTGGAAAAGAAATTCACCATGCTATGTTAGATCTAGGTTCTAGTGTATCGGTACTCTCTAAAGAATTATATGAATTGCTAGAACTAGAAAATTTAGAAAAGTGCTCAAGTGAATTTGTCCTTGCTGATAACTCAACTAAACATGATGTAGGACAAGTAAAAGATGTTATGATTGAATTGCACATGACTTTCGTACCCGTTGATTTCATTATTATGGATATGGGGGATAAATCCCCTAGTCCTATTATTTTGGGTAGACCCTTTCTTCGTACTAGAGGTGCAATCATAGACTCCAAGGAAGCGAATGTCAAGTTTCAGTTCCCTCACAAGAAAAGCATGGAGCACTTCCCAAGGAAGAGGGGCACGCTGAAGAACAAGCTCCCTCATGAGCTTTATCCCTCTTGATTATCAAGTAAGTAAAGCCTAGCTATATGGCTATAAAGAAAGCGCTTTACGGGAGGCAACCCGGTTGTTTTTGTTTGGATTTTCATAGTGTCCTCTTGCTGTCTCAAGAGATTAGTGTTTTTTTAATTCTGGAGTTTTCAATAAAGAGTCAAGTCAAACCCATTTGGACTTATAAGTTGCTATCCTAGTGCATGAAATTTCTGTTTCAGCACGAGTCTGCTCACCGTATGATTTTACGTTTTTTATTGGTATGTCGGATTGAGCTAATTTTTTAGTATGTTCTATAACTTTTCATCCTCTGTATGTACAAAAACGTTCTTAATTTTTTGACGAGTCTAGATTAGGGAAAAACGTTCGTTTTGCTTCTGTTGCTTTTCTGGACAGATTCTGCCTTCTTTTGTTTTATGCACTCTTTGGGCTTGGGAATCGAATTTCCATGATTCTTTCAAGCAAGAGAGTGAAAATACAACATAATGAACCTTATTTTCTATCTACTGGAGCATTTGATTTGGAATTTTGCACAGCAAGCATGTGATTTGTTTGTCCTTGCTAATCTCACCCCACAGAAAAAGAATGTGAGAAACATGTTTTGTGAAGTTTTTTCACAGGGAATAGAGGAGCTGCGCCTCAAGACATCCAAGAATGGTGAAAACCATAAGATTGGGGATGTGATGAACACCCCACTGGAGCTACACTCTTTTGGTTAGCACACGTCTACTTTCTGTTTTTCTAAGCAAAGCATTTATCGTAGAGACTTGAAGCGTCTAGTTTTTTTTTTTTTTGATAAGACCACCATCATTTTATATGAGATTGAGCTACTGGAGTTTGGGGTTGGAATGTATTGGATTCTATTATTATGACTTGGAATAGGGATGCCATGGTTGATTTGAAGAGCTACATATGTTTGCATGATTTATAGGCTTTTTATGTGTAGAAATTTGCAATAATGTTGTCTTGAGCTATCTCTTATTCATGTCCTTGATGTTAATTGATGGTTTATTTAGTTTGTCATTAAATTAGTAGTTCTATGGACATATGAATGCATAGTAGCTGGTCAACTATCTCCCTCTTGCTAGCCCAAATATTTAAAAAATTCCAACAAGTAAAAACTTGTTTCCAACACTCCTTAGCCAAGTATTTCCAGTGAGTCCACCATATCTTCCCATTAGCTTCATTGCTATTCCGAGTATGTTCACCATGTTATTGTGTTATTTATGTTCTAAATTAAGATATTCACTTTATTAATTGTCATGGGTTGAACTTGGGATAGGACTCTCACGAACTTTTGAAGGCACACTTTACTTTTTATGCATCTAATAAACATGACCCAATAATGGTAGCCACAAGTTTTGCGTTTGACAAGTGTGTGGTTGGGAGCTAGCTATAAACGTGTATCACCGGAAAGCTTTCAACATTGCACAAAAAAATTTACATTTGGTTGATATCATGTACTTTTGTTTTTGGACTCCTGCCATGCCGAAATGAAATAGAGGAATAGTAAGTTTTGATGAGTAAGTATCTATATGACTAGAGAAACGCATTGGGCCGCTAACCCAAGCCATGCTTTATCATGGTGGAAATTTACTTACAGCTTGAGTGACTCTACAACACATCCTATAATAAAATAAGAAGCTATGCATAATAGTGAATGAAAATAAAAATGATGATGAGTCTACTCCGTTTGTTCATCTTCTCATTGTAACATGGGCTTGTTTCCATGTCATGGGGCAAGAGGTACCTCTTTGCGGTTCTCTATGATGTCATTAATACTTATTATGATTGTACAAAGCTTATTAGGAATCTTAAGTTGAGTAATCATGGAGTAGGTTTTCACACTCACGGGGCATGAGGCTTTCAACCACCTTGTCATTCTCATTACTTCAATACTCACAATTTTAAGATGCTAGTGATCAAGGGGCAATGAGAGTCCTAGATCAATGGATACCACATTTCAATTAGTAATTTTAGTTGAATAATTTAGAGGCTAAATAAGACTTGATCATGTTTTACCTCTACTCAATTTTCTCCAAAGTGTCCACCATATTTTCTATTCTCCATTATGCTATTCTTTGACCAATATATGATGAGGTGTTGACCTCTAAGTTGGCCCGATCTTCACGAATCGACAAGAACAAACGAAGAACGCACGAAGAACGCGATGAACACGATGAACACGAGAGGGGGAATCGAGGGAAATCGAGGGCAAACGCGTGGAAACACAAAAGGGGGAAGATAACTCGTGAAGCCTACGAGGGATCGCAAACCCAAGTCAACAACACGCTAATTGAAACCGTTTCTCTTACCGGCCGGTCCACCGATCCAACAGAAGCCGCAAGGGGAAGGTTGGCAAGCGCTACTAGAATCACTATGTGAGAGAGTAGCTCCTTGGAGAGATCTTGATACAATCCTAGATGAACATCATCAACATAGGAGTAGCCTCATAAGAGGAGTCACCTCAAAAGATGGATACAAGGGCAAAGCCCGAAACTCTCGAAAACAATGCTCAAAACTATTCCTAACCCTAGATCTAGCCACCGGAGTCCTTTATATAGTCGGGGTCGAAACGGGGGTCGAAACGGTGCCAAAACGGTCAATTCCCGTGCAATTCGGGGCCACCCAGGCCTGGGAGCCGGCCTGGCCGGCCTGGGGCCAGGGTGGGGCGCGGAGGCCTGGTGCCCGGCCTGGTGCCCGGCCTGGGGCCAGGGTGGGAGGCCGGCCCCCTCGGGCTGGTGCCCGGCCTGGTGCCCGGCCTGGGGCCAGGGTGGGATGAGGAGGCCGGCCTGGGGCCCGGCCTGGGGCCAGGGTGAGGCCGGGAGCCTCCTTTTCCCTCCGTTCTTCCTCCTCGGAACTCCGATCTTGACGCCGTCTTCACCCACGTTCTTCCTAGCTTCATGCGCACCTTCTTGGATGTGTTCTAGAGCATCTTGGGCACCATCTTGGGTCTCCATGTGGTGATCCCACCTATGCATGTAGAGGGGTATTTCATGAGGTAGAGCACCGTTCACCAAGTCACCGGAAACGTACGGAGATAGGAGTGAGTTCACCTTGTGGTGTGTCGATGTTGTGCTTGGTTGAATACGGTGGGCTACATCATCTCCCCCCCCCCCTTGAAAAAGAGTCGTCCTCGACTCTCGTTCCATCCATATGTGAGCGGGAGAAGGAATCTTGACGACGAAGATGTCGTTGAAGTTGAGACGCTTGTCGAAGTCCATGTGACGGTAGGCTCGTAGTGGGGGCGGTCCAAAGGTGATGAAGATCATGAAATGGCCCCCCGTGGATGGTTGAGGAAGATCTTGCGAAGCGGTGTAGTCGTTGAAGTTGAGCCTCTTATCGAAGATCATGCCAAGGTATGCTCGTGGAGGGTGTGGTCCAAAGACGATGACGATCTTGACATGATCCTCCATGGGTGGATGAGGATGAGCTTGACATGAGATGTAGTCGTCGTCGAAGAGCTCAAGAGGGTGTTGCTCCATGGGTTGCGGAAGCGGTAGAGTGTAGAGGAATTTGACGTATTGGTTGTTGTTGATGCTCGTGTCGAAGTCCATGTACATCGTGGCGGTTGGCATGTAGTCGTGGTGGTCATTGTCGTTGACGCGCTTGTCGAACTCCAAGTGCATCTTGACAATTGGTATGTAGTCGTGGGAGTCATTGTCGTTGATGTGCTTGTCGAACTCCAAGTACATCTTGACGTAGGGGATGTAGATGGAGAAGTCGTTGATGTCGAAGTGCTTGTGACGCGCCGTGTAGATCTTGACTTGAGGAGTGTGGATGGAGGATGCTTTGTCGTAGAAGCTCTTGTCAATCTCCATGTGGATCATGATGAGCGGAATGTGCTCCTTCCAACCCTTCAAGTCGGTGTCGATGTGCACGCGATGTGGAGAGCCTTGTATGTGGAGAAGGCGAGGATGTCGAGGATGCTTGATAGGGTCACCAAATCTCTGCAAAATAGACAACAAAGATGGAGAGAAAGTTGGTAAGCCGTTAGTGTCGATAAGCACACATGGGATTTTGCTCTCAACTCTCATCTCACTTTTGGTGGCTAACAAGGCGAGGCCTCTACGAACACTCATGCTTTTTCCACTCAATATGGGCTTGTGGCTCTCACTCACGTAAAGGTGGATCTCTCTCTCACCACTCATCTCACTAGAAGCTTGAGAGGGGACACTAGAAGGCTCCAAAGTCTTGGCACAAGAGGTGTGCGGGTTTGTCGAAGTCGTTGCATTGCTTGGAGTCGGTAGTGTCATAGCATGTGGCGAGGAGGACGCAATCATCTCATCTCTTGGGTTGATCTCCAAGTGTGGAAAGGGTGGCTTTCTTGGAGGAGGAGGTAGGGTCATGGCTTGTGTCGAAGGAAGCTCCAACATCTCCGTGATGTGGTAGTGTAAGCCATGACTTGTAGCATCCTCAAATGGTCGATGATGATGATGATGAAGATTTCCTTGGCTAGAATGGTGGCTTGAGCGTGGCCTTGTGGAGGTTGGCATGAGATGCGTTGAAGTCAAGCGGAGAGTGTCACCCAATTCGTCATTACCTCCATCAATGATAGATGGGTCATTGACGCCGACTCTAGAGAGGTTGCATCGTTGGTCCTTATCTTGAGGATAGGCTTGACGAACTCGTGTCAACACTCGCGATGAGTTCGCGGCCTCATTGCAATAGACGCTTTCGTCACCATTGGTCATGTCCAAGGAATTGAGAGCTAGTTGGTGCAAGGCATAGTATTGGCCTTCACTCATGTAGGCATGGTCACCATTTTGGTTGGCAACCATGAGCATATCGTTGGTAGCATTGGAAGCTCTCTTGTGGATGGTCGAAGTTGGCACTTGTGTCATTGGAGACGAAGAAGAAGGATGCCTTAGAGATGATGGCAAGGGATGAGCCTCTTTGACAATGTCACATGCATCAACGTCTTCATCATAGAGTGGTAGAGTGGTCTCCTCATGCATATGGTGATGTTGTTCTTGTGTCATGGAAGGAATAGCTTCACACTCTTGATGGTGGTGTTGCGCTTGTGGCGATGAAGGAAACTCATGGCCTTGATCATGAAGGTCATTGTTCATCCTCATAGAATGTCGCTCAAGGAAGTTGTGGATGGGTGTCGGTGATGAAGTGTCTCTTGCCTCTTGCCTTGATGAAGTAGTGGTATCATAGTGTCCATGGCGAGGATGATCTTGATCCTTGTCGAAGGCGAGGTGCGAATAGAAAGCACAATCTTGGTGAAGATGAGGTGGCGGCTCCCATTCCTCATATGGATGATGACGCTCATGGTCCTTGCACCTTGTAACATTGAGGCCAACGGCGCTCAAGTCGTTGTCTTCATGGCCTTGATGATGCGATGGAAATCCGTGGTCAAGGTGATGCGGTGCTTCATCCAATGTGGTAGGAGAAGAGTCATGGATGGCATCTCCATTTGACGCACCATCTTGGTCGCCGCCTTGGCAATCCCACATTATGTGACCATGGCCCTTGCAAATGGGGCATAAGAGGTCTTCATCTTGAAGTAGAGGGGAAAGTAGGCTCATAGCATCCGTGCCTAGTGGTGGTCGAAGTGGGCGCTCATAGGGGTCCTCATCAAAGATGGGAAGTGAAGTAGCATGTTGAGCAATCCCACTTGGTTGTTGTCGATGGTGGCGCTCAATGGGGTCTTCCTCGAAGATGGGGAAAAACAAGCCATAGGGAGCATTCACACTCGCTTGATGTTGAGAAGGGATCTCATTTGGGTCTTCATCAAAGATAGGCGGTGGAAGCTCAATTGGGTCATCCTCATTGGTTTGGTGATGGCGATCATGATGGAGAGGATGGCGCCGGTGGTCATTGTGGTGGAGTTGAGGGAGGCATTCACTAGAAGCCATGTCGGGAGCACCTTCTTGATAATGGCCTTGGTCTTGGTGGTCATTGTGGTGGTGACACACATTTTTCCTTGGAAGCCTTGAATGTGGGCGAGCACCATCCATGAAGCCATTTAGACCAATGTCATGAGTCGAGCTTGGAGAAGGTGTGTGATGAAGAATATCCGGTCGTAGAGGGTGATCTTGAAGAGGGTCACCACGGCCTTGTCGGTGTCGAGGTCGAGGTAGTGGTGATGGCGAGCGATGCTCAAACCAATGTCGTCTCGGAGCTTGTGGTGGAAGATGCGATGAGGTGGATGTACCACTCTCTTCCATATGGCGATGGTGATCATGGCGACGGTCTTGGTGATGAGCGTGGTGATGAGAGCGGGAAGCTTGTCGATGACGAAGCTTGCGACGTTCCCGCACCTCATGTGTGGGATGACTCCGAAAGTCATTTGGATGCCTTGGCTTCTTGGCCTTCTCGCTAGATGGGGCCTCGATGATGTCCTTCTTGTGGCGCCGTCTTGATGTCGAAGGGGACCATCTTGACGTTGCCAACTTGCCGGATTTCTTGTCGTTGCGCCATCTTGAGGTTGAAGGGCGTTGTCTTGTCTTGGCCTTGGCATTCTCCTTGTAGTTCCGTGGTGGTGAGCATGAACCATCGGAGTTTCTTGTCAACCGAAGCTTGGCGAGGAAGGTCTTGTAGGTGAGCTCGTCCATGTCGGAGTCATAGTCGGTGTAGCACTCCGCCATGCTCGAGGATGCGTTGTCATTGTAGTAGGGCTCCAACTCGTCAACCAAGCTTGCGGTGTCCTCGTTGTAGTCGTGGTTCATGTCGTTGTAGCTCATGGAGTCGGAGTCGTCGTGGATGTTGTGGTGGTGCTCCTCCATGTCGATGATGGTTGGGGAGGAGTAGTCGGTGTAGAGCTCGACGTCGTGGTCGTAGTAGTGGTGGTGATCCACCATGGCATGCTCGTAGTAGTGGTCATCCACGATGTCGGGCTCGGAGTAGTGGTCGTCCACCACGTCATGCTCGTAGGAGTGGAGGTCCATGTCTTGCTCGTTGTAGTCGTCGTGGTCCATCAAGGACTCATCATAGTCGTCATGGCCTCCAAAGTCTTCGCTCTCGCTATACATGGTTAGTCACAAGCGCAAGTGTATATATAGAGTGTGAGGACCTAAGAGCTCAACCTCACCTTTTAGCAAATGTTGGAAACTAGTGGACCAAGCCAAGAGAAACCGATGACTAAGAGAATGAAGTGACTTGAGTTCGAAAAATCCCAAAAACACGCTCCAAAACACACTCGGCTTATGGGTGGATGGCAATGGGTTAGATAAGTGGCGAGAAAACGACAAATCCAAAGAAAAGTTTGTTGTAAAACGTGGAGAAGAATCAAAGAAAAGTTAGCACGAAAACCAAACCTAGTGGAGGAAAATGCTATGGTGGAAACGAAAAACACACACACACAAGTGATAAATGGGGTTAGTGCGGCCAATGGACGAGCGGAGACGAAATGTACCTATCGAAGACTAAGCTCAATGCCACACCAACGCAAGGAGGACGCTAGCTCGAACCGCAATTAAGTAGAGGCAACAAGATTCGCAACGTGGCAACCGGTCACTCTCTTCTCTCTCGCAACTCGAAGCTAGGCGTTCCTACAAATGATAGCAATTGGCATCGATCTTTGCTTCTTTTGGCTCTTTTTGCTTCTTTTGCTCTTTCTCCACTCTTTTTTTTTGATTTTTGCTTTTTGACGGATGATGTGGAGATGATTCCCAAATGCCAATGCCTACTCGTAGCTATTCTCTCACAAGCGCAAAACTCGCACTCTCGGTGCCACAATGCGATGCCAAGCGGTGTAAAAGAACTAGTCCAAGTAGGTAAGGTACACAAAGGATGGGGTGGTTCAAGCGGAAGCAAGTTATACCTCTCTTATTGATGATCACGGACTTGCGGCCGGTGGATGTCGATGTCGTGTGGATCCGATGATGTAGATGCGTAGGCGATGTCGATGGCGACGCGTAGGAACTTGCCTCACTCAAATCGGAGCAACGACGACAAAGAAAAACAAGATACAAAATCTGTCAAAGAATCGAAGAGCAGGAATTTTCTGTGATTTTTGCTCAAATTCGAAATTTCTCCCAAATCAAGAAATTTTTTGGACAAATTCAAGAATTGTGGCTGAATAGGAAGATGGGGAATGGTTTTTGGCAACAAATCTATGAAACAAAACCACGAAAAACTCAACGAATCAAGAGATCGGTCGAAATCCCTTTCGGCTATTTTTGGTCAAATTTTCGAATTTATGGTGGATAGAAGAAAAATTGGTGGTAGGGGAGGGGGTGGGGTGTCGGATTCGTGTCAATCTAGCTCTGGATACCAGATGATGAGGTGTTGACCTCTAAGTTGGCCCGATCTTCACGAATCGACAAGAACAAACGAAGAACGCACGAAGATCGCGATGAACACGATGAACACGAGAGCGGGAATCGAGGGAAATCGAGGGCAAACGCGTGGAAACACAAAAGGGGGAAGATAACTCGTGAAGCCTACGAGGGATCGCAAACCCAAGTCAACAACACGCTAATTGAAACCGTTTCTCTTACCGGCCGGTCCACCGATCCAACAGAAGCCGCAAGGGGAAGGTTGGCAAGCGCTACTAGAATCACTATGTGAGAGAGTAGCTCCTTGGAGAGATCTTGATACAATCCTAGATGAACATCATCAACATAGGAGTAGCCTCATAAGAGGAGTCACCTCAAAAGAGGGATACAAGGGCAAAGCCCGAAACTCTCGAAAACAATGCTCAAAACTATTCCTAACCCTAGATCTAGCCACCGGAGTCCTTTATATAGTCGGGGTCGAAACGGGGGTCGAAACGGTGCCAAAACGGTCAATTCCCGTGCAATTCGGGGCCACCCAGGCCTGGGAGCCGGCCTGGCCGGCCTGGAACCCGGCCTGGGGCCAGGGTGGGGCGCAGAGGCCTGGTGCCCGGCCTGGTGCCCGGCCTGGGGCCAGGGTGGGAGGCCGGCCCCCTCGGGCTGGTGCCCGGCCTGGTGCCCGGCCTGGGGCCAGGGTGGGATGAGGAGGCCGGCCTGGGGCCAGGGTGAGGCCGGGAGCCTCCTTTTCCCTCCGTTCTTCCTCCTCGGAACTCCGATCTTGACGCCGTCTTCACCCACGTTCTTCCTAGCTTCATGCGCACCTTCTTGGATGTGTTCTTGAGCATCTTGGGCACCATCTTGGGTCTCCATGTGGTGATCCCACCTATGCATGTAGAGGGGTATTTCATGAGGTAGAGCACCGTTCACCAAGTCACCGGAAACGTACGGAGATAGGAGTGAGTTCACCTTGTGGTGTGTCGATGTTGTGCTTGGTTGAATACGGTGGGCTACATCAATATAGGATTTTATTTTTCATTTTGTGTATGCATTTGGTCCATAGTGCTTTCATTTCATTATACACTTTGTGAACTTTCATGAAGCATCTTTGCTTGCATATTTGATATTTCTTACAACATGAATTGTATATTGCTACTCATTTCTAGTATTAATCGTTTGATTATATGTAGCATGAATAATCCTCCTTGATATCCCATGATTGTTTCAATATGCAAAACCCATCTTAGTTTTATCATCTTCATACTCGAGGACGAGCATGGGTTAATCTTGGGGATGTTGATGCATGTAAAATGCATAGATGAATTTTGCATATTTTCACATGGTTTTCTATTACATATTGCATCATATAAGGGTATAATTCAATGTTTTATAGTATTTTGGGGTTAAATTACAAAGTCCCCCAACTTTTATGGAATTAACCCTGCCTGTCAGAAACCCCGTTTTCTATATTTTTGACGTTTCAGGGGGCAAACTTCCGCGAAATCACCTAAAAATATGCGGGGGTCATTTTCTTGGAAGGAGAAGACTTGCGGGCGAAGGATCCACGAGAATTGGGCAAGGAGGCCCAAAAGAGGACCCTCCACGCGGCCAGATTCCTTGGCCACGTGAGAGGCCCCCTTTTGGCCCCTGTGGCCCCAATTCCTTCCATCTTCGACTTACCGACTCCGTCTTGACCTAAAACCGACTATAAAAAGGGTCCCCCGTACCCTTACGGAGGGGAACGCCGCCGAAACACCGGAACACCGAAACAGAGACCAGAAGTTCCAGATTGGAGGGGGAAAACTCCGGCGGGGCGCCGCCGGTGTGATCTCCTACCCCTCCAACGTCATCTCCACCGACATCTCCATGAAGAGAGAGTAGTCCACCCCAGGGCTATGGGTTTGTGGAAGTAGCACTTCTATCTCTCTCTCTCTCTCTCTATGTGCTTTACTAGTTAGATCCGTATGAGCTGCCTCACATGATTACGGGCACCGTTGTAATTCATATGTGGTGGATCTTTTCTATGAGTTATTGAATCTGAGATTGCAATTGTTTCTCTTGAGTTATTTGAGTAGATGTATCTTATGTACCCCGTTCTTATTTGCTAGCTTTGATCAATCTAGTTCTCGAGAGCGTGTGTGGGGTGATGGGTGCATTAGTTGGAGTAACGGGGGGTGGCTAGTGCTGTGAAAGTGACAGAAGTTCAGCGATCCACTTAGGTTTTGTTAAACCTTTCTTAGTTACCTCACTAGGGATAAAAAGGAGTACCTTGTTACCGGGGATTTGAAGTGACACTAATCAATCTCCATGACTAGATCTAGCAAGTTCTTACTTCAACTTCATGTCACATTGCTTAAAGCTATACTCTGGTTTTTCCTTAATTATCGAGGTGTTATGATTTATTTCGCATCTTGGTGGAGTATAAGAGGGATCAATATGACCGTAGAGATCTCTATGCTAGGACGTGATGCCCATATGAAAGTACTCAATGTTAAACATTTTATTGTAATCTCACATGTAATTCTTTATGTCCACCGTCTACCACTTTATTTGAGAGAATGCAAGTGTGAAACCATGAACCCCGGTCCTATTTTAAATATAAGAAAACACTCTAGTTACTTTGCTGCAATTTACTTTACTTGCACTTTACTTTACTTGCATCTCCAATTCGAATTTACATTATCTCCATCACCACTTGCATCACAAAAATACAAAAACAATCCATTGCATATTTATTTTCTCATTTGCATTTAGTAGTAGATTTAATTATTGCACATTTACTTTCAGTTTTGCATTGCAATTTAGAAGTCTCACACCTTGTGCTTGACAACCACTTGGTGAGGTTCAGGGCACAAAATTCTCTACTTGTTTGCAGGATCCTGGAGGAAGCTTGGAAGACAACTGCTGAAATACTGGCTCCCCAAGAGTTCGATATAAACCCTCGAGTCACCCTGTGGGGAAGAAGGCTTGCCACTAGCTACACACTCTTCACTTGGAGTCTCAACCTAGCCATCAAGCGTTTTTCTGGCGCCGTTGCCGGGGAGCCATAGGTGAAGGAGTTGTCCAAGGGAGCTCACAAGAAGTCTTCATCACCAACAAGGTGTGCAAACACCTAAGCTTGGGGAGGTTGCACCTACGTGAGTACCGTCCTTTCTATCTCCACCTTCTTTCAAGTAGATTTTTTTTGTTTCTTGTCTTGTTTTTGTTTTTGTTTTGTTTTTGTTCTTATTTTTGATTTGTCTTGCATATTTTATTTTAGTTTGCATTTTAGTTTTGCATTTAGTTATCTAGTTTATTTTAGTATTTCGAATTTGCCTAGTTACTTTACTTTTCAGTTTTGCATAAAAAATTAAAAACTACATAAAAACTGTTAAAATGGGTGATAGAACTAAATTAAGTGACTACACAAATACACCCAATGACCAATTCATTGCTAGGCCAATTACTACACCTGAAATACAAGCTGAAAGCTATGAAGTAAGTCCTAGTTTATTGAATTTAATTACTAGAGAGCAATTTGGTGGTAGTGCTATGGAGGATGCCTCTATGCATCTTTATGATTTCATGGAAATATGTGATATGCAAAAATTTAAAAATGTGGAAAGTAGTGTTTTAAAACTGAAATTATTTCCTTTTTCACTTAGAGGAAAGACTAAAGAATGGTTACTTTCACTACCTACAGCTAGTATAAAGTCTTGGGATGATTTAAAAGAAGCTTTCATTAAAAAATATTATCCTCCCGTTAAAATTTTGCAAAATAGGAATAATATCCTCTCATTTAGGCAAAATGATAATGAACATGTAGCCATGGCATGGGATAGAATTAAATTAATTCTTAGAACATGCCCATCACATGGAGTAAATGAATGGACCATACTACACTCTTTTTATAATGGTCTAAACTACATGTCTAGAAATATACTTGATTCTGCTGCTGGAGGTGCCTTTATGAGTAAAATTGTAGGTGAGGCTAAGAGCATATTAGAAAGCATATTGCAAAATTATAGTCAATGGAATACTGAAAGAGCACCCAAACCCACTAAGAAAATAAACTCAATTTAAGAAACCAATGATTTGTCTTCTAAAATGGACACTATTCTTACTTTTATTAGTAAACAAAATATGGAGAATGTGCCTTTGCAGGAGCTAGTTGGTAGTAATTATGAAAGTGTGGATGTTAATTTTGTTAGGAATTATGGTAGCAATGGTTTTGGTAATGCTTACAATTCATATAGTAAACCTCCTTATGTGCCAAATAAACCTTTTGTTCCATATCCTAATGCTAATGAAAATAAGTGGAAGGCTTCTAGTGAAATTTCTGAATCTAATAAATTGCTTATGAAACAAGTTGCTAGTCACAATGCTATGATACATGAGTTAAATAAGTCTATTGCATCCATTAGTAGTGATATTAAAGGATTGCAACTTCAATCTTCGAATTTAGATAAAGCATTGTCAAAATTAGCTGATAATCAAGCAACTCGATTAAGCATGTCAGCAGGAAAGCCACAAGCACAACCTAGTGTAGGAATGAATTCTATTACTATTGCTGCTCCTATTATTGAAAAGATTGATCATATTACTGATAATACAAGTGAGCATGTCCCTACTAGCTTAGAAGAAACTTTGAATGAAATAGTGAAGTACCCTAAATATTTACTTCCATATATATCTTATCTTGCTAGCAAAGAAGAAATTAGTCCCCATGAATCAAGCATGCTAGCTAAATTAGAGAGTAAAGTAGAGGAAATTATGATGCTTACTGAAATTAAGGATCCATTGCTTGATTTAGAAAAAAGTAGCTTGCAAGAACTTATTGCTACTCTACAAAAATTTGCTAGTGATCCCACTATAAATGTTAATCAACCTGGCTTTGGATCTTATATTGCTAATCATGTCTTGCAAGAAAAAATTGCTAGGTACAAGAATGAGGCCATGATACCTCCTAAGCTTGGGGATGCATGGATCCCCAAGGTGCTAGTTTCAATTGGAAAAGAAATTCACCATGTTATGTTAGATCTAGGTTCTAGTGTATCGGTACTCGCTAAAGAATTATATGAATTGTTAGAACTAGAAAATTTAGAAAAGTGCTCAAGTGAATTTTTCCTTGCTGATAACTCTACTAAACATGTTGTAGGACAAGTAAAAGATGTTATGATTGAATTGCACATGACTTTCGTACCCATTGATTTCATTATTATGGATATGGGGGATAAATCCCCTAGTCCTATTATTTTGGGTAGACCCTTTCTTCGTACTAGAGGTGCAATCTTAGACTCGAAGGAAGCGAATGTCAAGTTTCAGTTCCCTCACAAGAAAAGCATGGAGCACTTCCCAAGGAAGAGGGGCACACTGAAGAACAAGCTCCCTCATGAGCTTTATCCCTCTTGATTATCAAGTAAGTAAAGCGTAGCTATATCTCTACTACTATTAAACAAGCAAACATTTTCTTCTTTATGTCTACCCAGTAAACGTACACAAAACAATCAACACCACCAGATCGGCTCCGTTTAATGATATCTAACCGCTATAATGGATCAAATCCAGTGTTCTGTGTGCACTTAGCAAATTAATCTAGCGGACCGCACCTTGGCGGACGAAAAGTTCCGCGCTCCGCCTCTCCAAACCTACTCGCCCGTAGTAGCATGTTTACCGGCACATAGTCCGCTCCTTCGAATCACTATCCCGTAGTCGCAGCGATTGATTAGCTAATTACTCCTCCCACACGCACATCCCCACAGATATTTTTGATCCGAAATTGGAGACATTAACTGCCACGCACGCACACCGCTTCTCGAATCGGTCCTGGATGCCGCCATCTTCTCGCGAAGCAGCCCACCGCCATAGATTCCGCAGGTACGCCGCCACCATTAATTCCACGCGCTCCAGTCTGCGACCACATCATGCGGAGGGCTGCTTACGATCTGGTGAAGCCTTGACCTCGCGCCATTGCCGCTCGCTGACGGAGGCGGCCGCCAAGGCCAACCATCTTAACTGCGACCGGAGCCAGAGCTCCGCTCCATGCACGGTTCCGCTTCGACAGTCGCCGCACCACATGCCTCCAGGATCGGGCGAGGATACAACTCGACCATCACGGCCTCTGTTCCGCTGCGAGGCGCCGGGAGAGCGCAGTGTAGCAAACCTGTGCATTGCGGGACGCGGCGAGGTGGCAGCCTGTCGGCGAGAGGGGGTTGTTGACGCGGCTCGCCGTCCGAGCGCATCCCTCGCACCGCGTGACTCGAGCCCCTTGCTGGAGAGGATCGAAGCAGGAACCGGCGTGGCGCCGCCCAGAAGACTTGGGTCTAGGTGTTGCATGCGCTGATGTGCTTGGGTCAGTCCACATCTGCCGATTCTCTCTCCAAGGCCGCAGGTGAGGTTCAGATTCATTCATCGGAAGAGCGAATCACTATTGTACAATTTTGGCCGCAGTTTACTTCATTAAACATCGAATGGTTTGATTAATTGACTGAAACTCTGATGGATACATACAAGGTGTTCAATGTGTTGCCTATTAAACATCGAACGGTTTGATTAATTGACTGAAACTCTGATGGATACGGACAAGGTGTTCAATGTGGAGTAACAGCTGACATTGTTTTGTTGTGTTGCTATAGATCATCGACATGTACAACCAATGGAGCTGCTTCAAGGTACCAGCAGAAGAACGCTAGGTAGAGAGGGCAAGATCACAGCATCTGTTCTCACATTTTTCTTTTTCAATTGTCAACTGTCCATGTATGTAATACTTTTTTATTTGGATGTTATACTCTTTGTAAGACTTTACGGACATGAAAGCTGCATGTTGTTTGCATCTGCTGTTGCACATGTCACGACATGCTACTTTGGGTATCTCAAATGCTTGGATTTGGGATTTTTTTTTCATCTCCAATGAAAATAATAGTAGTCATACCGGCTCCTTTCTATGGTCTCCTGGTCATCTCAACAGGAAAAAACAAGGCACCAGTGAAGGTTATAATAGCAGCGGTTCTTTTTCCTGGTTACAAGTGCATCCAGCACTGTATGACTACCAGTTTACCCCATTTTCAGCTCCTGGCCCTTAATTGCATCTACTTGCTGGTGATTGTGCAGGTTGAGAAATGTTGATAATCTTCGCTAGGAAATGGCAACACTTGGCTCCTTCAAAGATCTGTCTCCAGAATGAAAATTGATCATGATCACTCATTCTTTGCTGCTGTCAATATAGATGTGAAGAAACCTTTTGGTTTTATATAGTTCATCATGTTACTTCTTTGGCTTACCTTGCAATTTTTGGCTACAGGCCTACAATTATTATGTCGTAAAGGTAAACTTAAGTTGAGGAGTTAGAATATTGTAGTGGGAAATTTATAGTGGAAATTACACACCAATTTAATACTTAAATTTTTATATAGAGTTAAGTCAGTTCTAGACCTGCACTACATATATTTATTAGTACTCCCTCCGATCCATATTAATAGGTGCTGAAGTGGATGTATCTAGCAATAAAACATGTCTAAATACATCCACTTCAACACCTATTAATATGGATCGGAGGGAGTATTAGAGTTATCTTCTAAAACTATTGGTTGTTATATTGAATATCTTCTGATCTGTTTTGACTTGTAGCTATGAAAAATGGAACCTGCAGACTTTAACACCACAACTTTTACTTTGGAGACTGAAGTTCACCAACATCGATTTTCCATATATGCTATGTTCCTTTTTTTTGGTATTTTACTCGTGTACGATATGGATTTAACCATCATTGAGTGTGCCTGATTCATGATCACTTCCCTTATTCATTATAGATGTACATTTACCTTCCTCCTTTTCCACACATGTTTCTGTTGATCAAGAGGAAGTATATGGAAGCCTTTTGTATTTTCTAAAAGTTAAGTACTTTACTCATTCATTCAAAGAATGCTTGTTCTGATGTGAGCATGTGAAGAGCCTAAAAATATTCTCTATGAAATTATATTTTATTTATTGCAAACTCGGCTATATAGCTTTTCTAACAGCAAACGAGTTTCAGTCATTTTCCCAATGGACGCAGACTCATGGTGCATTCTATTTCCACGAACGTGAGTAAGACATACCCTTTCTTGCAGATATTATCACATTAAAGATTGGAGAGTGAGCTCAAATCGTGATGAAATGACCAAGTCTGCCTGGATTTTTGACAACTCAACGAAGTATGCTGGAGAAGATACACACTATCTGCTATCAAGATATAGCATAATGCGGTCGAGAAAGGTGAATTATTCTTCGGGTGAAAATGATTATTTTTTCTTGGGAGCGTGCTCAGAATATCACAATATGTTCCAAATCTACAATTTAGGATGGCGATTGTTTTGGTAATTTTCCCAGGGCAATGTGAGGAAGGGACGAATTAAGTTTCTTGCTAGAACTTATGTATTGCAAATCCCTGTACAATATTAAGTTTCTTTTTAGAACTTATGTATTGCAAGGTACAATATTTGTCTTTCATCAAGCAATACTTCGATATTTTCTAGCACTGAGATGTAAAATGACCGATTCAGGGGCGTTGCCTCCGAATAAAACTGAGATGATGCCTGCTGTGAAATCTTTAGATGTTGGTCTTCTAATGTGGGCTATGAGCTGATTGATTTCTATATGAGCCTTCTGTGATTGGGCTCTCGCCCTAGATATGTGATCGTGAAAATTTTACAGTAGTTATCGTCTATGTATTAGGTCTACTTATAGACAACAAGGCAATCAAATTGGTTCGAACATTAGAAGATTTGACTATGTACTATGTAGATATACATTGTACAACTTCCTTTTGCAATAAAAATATATTAGGTGTTGTGTTGTATCAAAATTTGTATGTCAGATGGTGCTTTATGTATTCTTCGTTACACATGTTTGAATGCAAATTGCAACGCAAAATTTGTAGGCCTTGGAGTTTCTCAATATTTATGTAGGGTTATTTGGATTTCTTAATCATGTCTTGAATACTACGTAGAAAATGATGTTTTATAAAAATAAATTGGACATAAAAGTTGCAGGGGAAACATATAATATTTTCTATCATGTTCCTGAAATTTAAGGATTTAGATTTAGGTTTTCTGGTTAAGACACACAATTTTTATTGTGAACTTTGTACAAAGACGTGCGTTGCACGTGCACGTTAACTAGTGGCTATAAAGAAATCGCTTTACGGGAGGCAACCCGGTTGTTTTTGTTTGGATTTTCCTAGTGTCCTCTTGCTGTCCCAAGAGATTAGTTTTTTTTTAAATTCTGGAGTTTTCAATAAAGAGTCAAGTCAAACCCATTTGGACTTATAAGTTGCTATCCTAGTGCATGAAATTTCTGTTTCAGCACGAGTCTGCTCACCGTATGATTTTACGTTTTTTATTGTATGTCGGATTGAGCTAATTTTTTAGTATGTTCTGAAACTTTTCGTCCTCTGTAAGCACAAAAATTGGCTTAATTTTTTGACGAGTCTAGCTTAGGGAAAAACGTTCGTTTTGCTGCTGTTACTTTTCTGGACAGATTCTGCCTTCTTTTGTTTTATGCACTCTTTGGGCTTGGGAATCGAATTTCCATGATTCTTTCAAGCAAGAGAGTGAAAATACAACATAATGAACCTTATTGTCTATCTACTCGAGCATTTGATTTGGAATTTTGCACAGCAAGCATGTGATTTGTTTGTCCTTGTTAATCTCACCCCACAGAAAAAGAATGTGAGAAACATGTTTTGTGAAGTTTTTTCACGGGGAATAGAGGAGCTGCGCCTCAAGACATCCAAGAATGGTGAAAACCATAAGATTGGGGATGTGATGAACACCCCACTGGAGCTACACTCTTTTGGTTAGCACACGTTTTTCTAAGCAAAGCATTTATCGTAGAGACTTGAAGCGTCTAGTTTTTATTTTTATTTTTGTTTTGATAAGACCACCATCATTTTATATGAGATTGAGCTACTGGAGTTTGGGGTTGGAATGTATTGGATGCTAGTATTATGACTTGGAATAGGGATGCCATGGTTGATTTGAAGAGCTACATATGTTTGCATGATTTATAGGCTTTTTATGTGTAGAAATTTACAATAATGTTGTCTTGAGCTATCTCTTATTCATGTCCTTGATGTTAATTACTGGTTTATTAAGTTTGTCATGAAATGAGTAGTTCTATGGACATATGCATGCATAGTAGCTGGTCAACTATCTCCCTCTTGCTAGCCCAAATATTTAAAAAATTCCAACAAGTAAAAACTTGTTTCCAACACTCCTTAGCCAAGTATTTCCAGTGAGTCCACCATATCTTCCCATTAGCTTCATTGCTATTCCGAGTATGTTCACCATGTTATTGTGTTATTTATGTTCAAAATTAAGATATTCACTTTATTAATTGTCATGGGTTGAACTTGGGATAGGACTCTCACGAACTTTTGAAGGCACACTTTACTTTTTATGCATCTAATAAACATGACCCAATAATGGGAGCCACAAGTTTTGCGTTTGACAAGTGTGTGGTTGGGAGCTAGCTATAAACGTGTATCACCGGAAAGCTTTCAACATTGCACAAAAAAAATTACATTTGGTTGATATCATGTACTTTTGTTTTTGGACTCCTGTCATGCCGAAATGAAATAGAGGAATAGTAAGTTTTGATGAGTAAGTATCTATATGACTAGAGAAACGCATTGGGCCGCTAACCCAAGCCATGCTTTATCATGGTGGAAATTTACTTACAGCTTGAGTGACTCTACAACACATCCTATAATAAAATAAGAAGCTATGCATAATAGTGAATGAAAATAAAAAGGATGATGAGTCTACTCCGTTTGTTCATCTTCTCATTGTAACATGGGCTTGTTTCCATGTCATGGGGCAAGAGGTACCTCTTTGCGGTTCTCTATGATGTCATTAATACTTATTATGATTGTACAAAGCTTATTAGGAATCTTAAGTTGAGTAATCATGGAGTAGGTTTTCACACTCACGGGGCATGAGGCTTTCAACCACCTTGTCATTCTCATTACTTCAATACTCACAATTTTAAGATGCTAGTGATAAAGGGGCAATGAGAGTCCTAGATCAATGGATACCACATTTCAATTAGTAATTTTAGTTGAACAATTTAGAGGCTAAATAAGACTTGATCATGTTTTACCTCTACTCAATTTTCTCCAAAGTGTCCACCATATTTTCTATTCTCCATTATGCTATTCTTTGACCAATATAGGATTTTATTTTTCATTTTGTGTATGCATTTGGTCCATAGTGCTTTTATTTCATTATACACTTTGTGAACTTTCATGAAGCATCTTTGCTTGCATATTTGATATTTCTTACAACATGAATTGTATATTGCTACTCATTTCTAGTATTAATCGTTTGATTATATGTAGCATGAATAATCCTCCTTGATATCCCATGATTGTTTCAATATGCAAAACCCATCTTAGTTTTATCACCTTCATACTCGAGGACGAGCATGGGTTAAGCTTGGGGATGTTGATGCATGTAAAATGCATAAATGAATTTTGCATATTTTCACATGGTTTTCTATTACATATTGCATCATATAAGGGTATAATTCAATGTTTTATAGTATTTTGGGGTTAAATTACAAAGTACCCCAACTTTTATGGAATTAACCCTGCCTGTCAGAAACCCCGTTTTCTATATTTTTGACGTTTCAGGGGGCAAACTTCCGCGAAATCACCTGGAAATATGCGGGGGTCATTTTCTTGGAAGGAGAAGACTTGCGGGCGAAGGATCCACGAGAATTGGGCAAGGAGGCCCAAAAGAGGACCCTCCACGCGGCCAGATTCCTTGGCCGCGTGAGAGGCCCCCTTTTGGCCCCTGTGGCCCCAATTCCTTCCATCTTCGACTTACCGACTCCGTCTTGACCTAAAATCGACTATAAAAAGGGTCCCCCGTACCTGTAGAGGCCCCAGACCGGAGGGTCCAGAACCCCTCATATGCATTCATTCACGATCCCAGAAGAACTAGTCGTGAACAACATACGAAGTTGGCATACAGAATTACATCATCCAATACACGAATATAGAGTCTTACATAAATGGTCACATGACCAAGTTCTTGACAACTGTCACGCAGGACAGACAAATAACAATAACACAGCGGAAGACGATAAGCATAGCGTAGTAGAACCCAAGTCACGCCTTAACCTACAGGCTGCTGACTGGGAGACGATCCTAATTCGCAGGGCCATCAGTGTAGAACTCCTCCTCATAGAACTCTTCCTGAGGTGGCTCCTCATAGTCTGGCGAGTAAATACCAGGGGCGAAACCATAAGTGAGTACGTTTGAATGTACTCCACAAGACATCCTTTATGATCTTACAATTATGCATACATGCTTATTTGGTGGAGTGGGTAGGCCATACATACGGTTCAGCTACCCATGACAGATAAAAGATTTATCATGGTTGATTGTTCATGTTTAGTTCTTTGTGAAAGATCATTTAAAATAATATAGTTTTCTCTCGTAGATATCACATATCTCGGAGTTTTTATAAGATTTGTTTGAGAAAAGAAAGTTTTCTTTTCAGAAACTTTTAGTATCCAATACTCCAGCTTTGTCTCCTCCGTATCTCGCAGATACCAAGTCATTCTCCTTTAGTACCTCGCGGGTACAAAACCATCCTTCAAAACCTCTTTTGAAAATTGACACAATACTAGCTACATGGCCATTTCAACCGTCCATATCCGAGGACGCGGATATTTCGAAATAGGTTTACTCTGCAGAGGTGTACACATTTCCACTAGATCCAGAATCCGCCATGAAACAACCATGGACTGTTCACAACAGTATGAGAACATCAGATAACTGATCTTGACCATCCACTATGTACAAGCTAGTACATGACTATCTCTTCAATTGGGGTTAATCTCCCTGGCATGCCGTGTCGCACACCGCCAAGACAGGAGACCCAACTGCTGCATCCGGAGGGAAAATTAATCCCACACTTTAGATGTCCCGTATTCTCACTCCTAGCGATATTTCGGTTCGGAGGATCCAATCCCCTATAGCACTTGAGATAGCACACATACTAACCATAACAAGTTTTTAATCAAGCCCCTTACCCATGTTAGGGTAAAGTGACAGTACGATAATGGTTGTCCAGCGAAGACTAGGTTATGTGTCTTTTGTAAACATTTCTCAAACTTTCCAACATGGCAATCCTCCCGGTAGACAGGGTCTCACCCTTCCTCCGAGGTTTTTCCTTCCATAAGTCATTTGTTTACAAAAACACATTTTATTTAGTTCATTTAAGAACTCAAGTTTTTAATTTAGTGAATGGTATCTATATACCATTTGGTGGCTATGGGCTTGGTAATACCAAGTTGACTATTGACATGATTGCCTTTTCTAGTAATATCAATAGTAGTAGTATTCACCCAAAAATAGTTTTGAAGATATAGTTTTGTGAAAACTTCAGAAGTGAAAAGCATGCATGATAGATTATGATAAGTATTTATACAACAATCATTAGGATGGCTTGCCTTGGTACAAGTGATGGTCCTGGTCCTGAAAGTAACAGGAGTTGCAATACCCCTCTTCAGCAAATCCTTCCTCCTCGTTTTCTAACGTCGTAAAAGAAAATAAGGACACACATTCAGTACCACAAGGCAAACAATATCACAAGTCTAAACATACAGCAAGCTCACACCAAAATTATCTACCACTCATTAATCAAGAATCTATAAAAAGAACAAAGGCACATTCAAGAATTTACTACACAAGCAAAATAAGCAAGCATGTAGTGGGAATCTGAGTTCCTCACTAAGATGCAAAGGAACCAGTGGGTGAACCACTTGTTTCCCAATGCAAAAGAGGATTTAAAGCCTCTGGTCCTACTTGGCAAAAATAAACTAAACTCAAGCTACTCCAAAGAAAACCTCACATGCTAGGAGGACACTAGTAACAACTAGGCAAGGAAATCCCTACTCATGCTTTCCTATGGAATAAAATTGCAACCTAGCAAGGAAAAACATGGCTAAACATCAGTACACACAAGGTACTGATGTCAAGAAAACAACTAATTTAATTAAGCTATTTACTTCAAGAACACAAGCCAAAACATTACACTAGGCATGAAAATTCTAGTATGAAAACTAGACTTAAGCAATGCTATTTGAATCTATTTCAAACACAAGTACCAAGTAACCAGAGGTGCTATAACCAAAATAACAGTACCTAAATGGTACTGGTTCCATGAAAATTAATCTAGCAATAAGCCTAAATAGCATTTAAAAATCTACTCAAAAACCTATGTAGAAAATTAAGCTATGAGCAGGATCTATGCATGAAAAATAATTCTAGAAATTTTACCACTCAAGCCATTTATTCTAACATGCTCATATAACTTGTAACCATCATAACCACACTGGAAAACAACATTACAAGCAAGAAAACATCATTTGCACATCACAAAAAGAACTTATAAAATAAGATCTAGAAATCTAAGATAGACAGGAAAGTACCCAAACTTGTTCTGTCTCCCTAATTTTTTATATGGCTCCAAAAATTAAATCCTTCTAGGATGTGATAGCCCTTAACAATCTAAAGCATCTCCAATTGGTCTCACTCAAAAATAATGCAATAAATTCCCCCCTAAAAATCTTGGAATGGCTCTCTGGTGTTTCACCAAAATGGATGGCATTTCCAAATGGTAACTCACCTTGGTGCAAACTAAAATTCTACTGGTACGCATTAACAAGGGCTACTCAGATCAGTTGAGTTTGCTAAAAAATATTATGTATTTTTGAAGTTCTATTAATTTCAATTTTAAGGGTACCTTCTGGCAAAATAGCTATAGAAAAATATTATGTATTTTTGAAGTTCTATTCATTTCAATTTTTGAAGTTATTCTGCCAGTGGGAGATGGTTGTGATTTAGTATGGGTATAGGTACAAAAATTGGCAAGGTCAAATAAATTCATTTGCTAACATTTCTAGGCCAAAAGCTAGCACCTAAGTTTCTGCCACAAAAACATATTTTTTAAATTTAAACAGCGAAACGCCCAAACGGGCCAGATCCGCTACGCACGGCCCAACTAGGCCTTAGGCTAGCCTAGGCACACGGGCGCGCGGGCGGCGGGCGCGGGAACGACGCGTTCAAGCGTGTCGTTGATCTGGCGATCGACGGCCCGCTTCTGTTCTTCCTCCTCCCATCTCTCTCTCGACTCACCGGCGACGAACACGTTGCGGGCGTGCACGGCACGGGCTAGCGGCTCACCTAGGGGTGCTGCGGCATTGCGGGTGACGGCGGTGGTGTTGTGGGGTGCAGGTGGCGCGGTGACGGCGGGGCTCGAGCTCTCCACGTCGGTTCCCTCTCTGCGACAGCGAGGCGGGCACGGCAACGACGGCGCGGGCAACCCTGCAAGAAAAACGATCGGGGAGGGTGTCAGGGAGGTGGCTAGGGTTACAGGGAGCGCGTGCATGCGAAAATGGTGAGCTCTCACGCACGGGATCTTTCGTTTCAACACGGTGAATCTCACGGTGGCCGGCGGTGGAAAGTTGCCCGTGCTCCTCGCACACGGCGAGGCACGGCTTGGCGTCTCGGGGGTGGGGTAGTGGAGTGGTGTGGAGTGCCCTGGCGAGACGGCGTGGCCTCGAAGGCTTTGTAGGCACGGGGCCAAGGTGGGTGCTCTCGGGTGTGCATGTGCTCGCGCGCGTTGGCAGGCAGAGAGAAGGGGGCCAAGGTTCCGAGTCCTCTCGAGCCAGGGGCGGTTTTAGAGTCACTAGTGGCCACGGTAGTGCTAAGGATAGAGAGGCATGTGGTTCTTTTGTTTATGCCACTAGCACACCCCCCCCTCAACCCGAGCCCTACTTCTCCCCTCTTTTCCTTCCTTGCCAAGGCACCACTCGGGCAACCAAGCACATGGTGAGGCAGAGGGATCCACGATGAGTGACTAGGACACAAATTTCACACAAAATGATCAAGCAAAGACCAAGTAATTCATCCCCCAAGTTCTGTTCAAAAACAGATTCAGTAAATTCAGGAAAAGACTTGGTGAAAATTTCACTAAGTGTTGAAAAACCAGTGATTTGAAGCAAAAGTTTGCTTCTGTTTGAAAGGGCAAATGAACTTGGATTTTGAAGATTCAAGTTGGTAATTGTTCTATGAACTTTCTAGTTTGAGAAAACAACCAGTAAACAAAAATTGGAGTTGGTTAACCTTCTAAAAACAACTGTCCAAAAAGCTATGTTTCTGTTTTCCAAATAGAATTGGTTTTGCAATATTTTTATACTAGGAAAACAATCATGGATTAGGTTGTTTTCCAAGTGAGAAAATTAAACCAGTGGAATTTAGTTGTATTCCATAACATGGTCAACCATAATGCAACAAGAAAACAACAAATCAAATATGTTTACCCCCTGAAAACAAGTGTGGAAAACAGCTAGTTCTGCTGTTTTTCTGCTAAAAGTTTAAATAGGAAATAAATTCCCAAAGCTATTTAAATCCAAACCAAAATGTTTCCTTGGTCAAGAAATGACTAAATAATGCTATCATGGGTGAATCAAGCATTCCCCAAAATTTGAGAAGAAAAATCTTAGGGTTTCTAGTTGAAAAACATCAGGCAGGAAATAATAAATCATTAGGGAAAATCCTGGTGATGGAAACAAGGGTTGGAAACAGCTACTTGGCTGGGTCAAGTTGATTCCTAAACATAAATAACACATTGTTAAGTTGATATTAAGTGTTACCTCAAGGTTTTGAAAAACATTCCCTTAAGAACCTTAGTGGAAAACATAGGAAAACAAATAGAAAATAAATACTTTCCTTAGGAGAAAAATCCTCAAGTGAGTGAAAAGAAACACACCACTTATATTGCATAGATAAACATGACTACACAAACATGTTGTCTTACAAAAGTCTTAAGAGGCTTGCTAATTTAATATTATACATGTGCTTAAAAACAGGGGTGTGACAGTACCCTTATTTGAGTAGATGTATCTTATGTACCCCGTTCTTATTTGCCAGCTTTGATCAATCTAGTTCTTGAGAGCGTGTGTGGGGTGATGGGTGCATTAGTTGGAGTAACGGGGGGTGGCTAGTGCTGTGAAAGTGACAGAAGTTCAGCGATCCACTTAGGTTTTGTTAAACCTTTCTTAGTTACCTCACTAGGGATAAAAAGGAGTACCTTGTTATCGGGGATTTCAAGTGACAATAATCAATATCCATGACTAGATCTAGCAAGTTCTTACTTCAACTTCATGTCACATTGCTTAAAGCTATACTCTAGTTTTTCCTTAATTATCGAGGTGTTATGATTTATTTCGCATCTTGGTGGAGTATAAGAGGGATCAATATGACCGTAGAGATCTCTATGCTAGGACGTGATGCCCATATGAAAGTACTCAATGTTAAACATTTTATTGTAATCTCACATGTAATTCTTTATGTCCACCGTCTACCACTTTATTTGAGAGAATGCAAGTGTGAAACCATGAACCCCGGTCCTATTTTAATATAAGAAAAAACTCTAGTTACTTTGCTGCAATTTACTTTACTTGCACTTTACTTTACTTGCATCTCCAATTCGAATTTACATTATCTCCATCACCACTTGCATCACAAAAATACAAAAACAATCCATTGCATATTTATTTTCTCATTTGCATTTAGTAGTAGATTTAGTTATTGCACATTTACTTTCAGTTTTGCATTGCAATTTAGAAGTATCATACCTTGTGCTTTACAACCACTTGGTGAGGTTGAGGGCACAAAATTCTCTACTTGTTTGCAGGATCCTGGAGGAAGCTTGGAAGACAACTGCTGAAATACTGGCTCCCCAAGAGTTCGATATAAACCCTCGAGTCACCCTCGTGGGGAAGAAGGCTTGCCACTAGCTACACACTCTGCACTTGGAGTCTCAACCTAGCCATCAATGGTGCTTGTTGGGAGAAAGAAAACTGTTGCTTGAAGTAGAATTTATAACAGTGCTAGTAGAAGCTTGTATAGACTGTGGCTAGGACATTTTCATGCCATGCTAAATGTTATTTTAGTTTTAAATCCTTGTGGTTATTGAGTAGCATTACTAGCCTCAAATAGCTGAGAGTGTTTAATATGTATTGAAAGATTCATGAGTTGTTCTTGTCATAGTATAGCATTAATATATGGTATTCTCTTTTGAATGTTTTATTTGGTTGACTTGGCGCATGCTCACACCATGTTAATGACTAAAAACCAGTCACAAATAGCCTCCATGACCACTTAGTTTTTGAACTTGTGATACTGCTTATGTTTTAATTAATGATGCTTATGTCGCTATGCATGATTATGGCACTTATGCTCTCTTGATTTGTCGCTCCCAGTCTTTTGCTAGCCTCCACCTGTACTGAGTATGAGCTCTACTCGTGCATCCAAACTCCCTTAAACCAAAGTTTTTCCCATTGTGTCCACCATACCTACCTACATGTGGTATTTAACTGCCATTCCAAAGTAAATTTCTCATGTGTTACCTTTAAAACCTTCAAAATTACTCCTGCTTTATGTTCCTGTTTTTGCTCATGAGGACGTAAATAGAGAATCTTTATCTCACCTGTTGACTGGATTTCACACCCTGCACTAGTGGCTTCATCCGCTTATCCAAATGATAGAAGAGATCGCAGCGGGGTGCCTAGTCCCAAATTAATGCATACAAATTCTCTTCACTATTTTTGCCCCTGATTTATCAGTCAAAGCATAATTGTGTAAACAAAAGAGAAAGAGGGATGACCTTCTACACCAGTTGCGTCTTTCACCATGGGAGCCTCTCTTGTGAATCCAGTTGACTTGTGACGTACTGTATTTTTGTTTACCATTCGTTGACATTAACATACATCTCCCAAAATATAGACATTCCTCCACAAATGTCAAACTTTTAATACCTCTCTTTAATAAAATAAATGCTCTAGCACATGAGTGATCCATGCTTCCCTCTGCAAAGGGTATTTGATAGGGACATAATAGAGGTCCATGAGGATTATTCATGCTTGAGTTGGAAATAAATATTAAGTCTCACTAATGATTATTTTAAGGTGAATTCTTTCCTATTATTAAATATTGTTTATGATTATAAGAATGTTATACTACCTAAGCTATGTTATTATATATTAGCAGGGTTATTGTTAACACAAACATGGATGGAGGATGACCTCAAGAGGAGCTGGAAAACAATATGTGGCTGATGGAAAACAAGCTTACAAGTGTTGAAAAAAATCAATCCATGGAGAAAACAGAAGTACAAGTGATGAAAACAATCTTGCAAATGGTGAAAACAATTGTTGCAAGGTTGAAAACAAGGGGATGGTGCCTCCATAGGGTTAAATGCGCCCTGATCAAGTCCTAATATAATTAGGCATGGCTTGTATGCCATATTGGGCCGAACCCCCTAAAGTGGGTCGGTTTGTATCCATGTAAGAGTCCAATTAGGAGGCCTAGTCAAGGAGGAAAGGGTTGCTTGCGCAAGGGCACCTATGTGGACGCACCCCTCCTCTCTTATACCCCCTTCCTGCGAGTTGGAGGGTTAGGCCAAGTTTAAGATAAACCCTAGATTTCCTAGATTGAACCATGTTCATCTGAAATTTATCAACCACCATGTTCGTATCGATAGGGTGGTGTTACCATTGCAAAGTTGCGTGATATCTTGTTATTCCATCTGGGAATACGGGGATACAGGACCACTCGTGATCTTTGATTACGTGTGCAAGAGTGTGTAGTTGAGAATATCCAAAGGGATTGGTTGTTGTTGCATCTGGCAACAGGGGTCATCCAAGTGAGAGGTCTCAGTGTAGCACTAGTTATCACAAAATCCAGAAAACCACAAAAAGAGAGAGAAGCTCATTGAGAAGATCGGGCCACCCCATATCATCTTGGTATCAGATTCTCTAGGTTTACTCGGTGAGCAAAGTTATCTCTAGTTTTATTTGTTTTTATTTCCTATACAGAAAAAGCCACACAAATTTTTTAGGTATAGTCATTGCCATAGCCTTAGATCACCATTGTCAAGTTTCTAGTTGCTGTCTTGTGTTTGATTTTCATGTTTCTTTTTGTCCTTTTGAGTCTTGTTTTAGTTCGGTCTAGGTTTAGGGTTCTTGTGTTCTTCGGGGTTCTGCCTTTGGAGTCCACCGAAATTTGTCTCAAAGTTCCAATCCGGGTTGTGTTTTCCATCTATTTCATGTTGGGTTTGGTTCCTGCCGTGGCACAAATTTTCTTCAAATCTCTGACGCACACCTGCCCTAGTTGTACTCGGGTTCGTGTCTAACCGCACTGTTGTTTTCCCTTACCAATTGATTACCGTGCGTGTTCCAATTCGAGTCACAATCGATTTCCTATCGCGGCAGGAAAAGGCTCCAAATCGCTGACGCCACCGTCCCCTACCCGCACTCGGTTTCCATCGTCCGCGCCTTACAAATCCGGCCCGCGGCACTGCCTCACGCTTACCCGCAGCGAACACCGCGCGCTGCCACGGCACAAGTTCGTGCCAAGTCGCTGTCGTGGCCACGTTTTGCTACCGCACTCCTCACTGCTACCACGCGCGCATCCACCACTACACCACGCCCGCAAAAACCACCTGCGCAACGCTGTTTTTCATCGACTCGCTGTTACGCCGCGCTGTCGCGACAACCGTTCTCCGAGTTTCTCTGCCGTGGTACAAAGTTCCTGCCGTGGACAATTCTAGTAGCTATAGTTAGTTTTGGTTTTATTTTTATTTTCCAATTTCTTTAGGGTTTCAAGTATGAACTTTGTGAGCCTTAGGCAGAGCCTTTCTACAGCAATAAATAGGAACCTTACCCATCAAAGAATAGCTATCTTTTGCTCGTTTTCAGGCTGCTCTTCACCACATATTTGTGTCACATTGTTCATTGCGGTGTTATCACTTGATAGTATTGCTCCTTGTGTTGTTATTTGGCCAGTAAAAGTATAAAAAAAGAAAAATAGAAAAGAGAAAAGAGAAAAACAGAATTGAGAAAAAGCAAAAAGGCCTTGAGATACATTGATATACTTGTGGAGTTGTTTTCATCATTGCTATATTGACACACCATTGAGCAATCTTGTGCCTGATTATAATTTAAGCTTGGCTAGTGTCTTTCCAGTGCATTGAAAAATTTCCTACACATATTTGCATTGCCACATTTGCCTCCATACTTGGTGTGTGTTTCCCTAGGTGTTATTTTACCATCACAAGCAGCAAATAGGACTTGTGTTTGGTGTTGTTAGGAATCCCAAGCCGAGCTCCACCATATACCATGTTTTTCTTTGTGATACTATCATATCCTGGATATTCTCTTCTCATACATGGTACACTTTTCATTGGAACTTGTGGTAAGTTGATCCTTTTCACTTTTGGAACAACAAGTGAAGCCATCTTTGCTTGGTTTTGAGTGAGTTGTGAGAGAACACCACAACCCATTGATTTTTGTTTTCACTAACATAATGGGTATTTTGAGTGTTGTTGAGCATGTGCAGGTTAACAAGGGAATTAAAGCATCTATTGAGGCTATACAAGAACAAATAGAAAATCTATCCACTATGGTTTGCAAATTACATCAAAGCCTTCTAGTTGATGGTGATCTAGTTGATGGTGAGAGCTATAAAAATTGCAGCAATTAAGACAAAGGGAAAAATCCGTGGATGCATATTACATAGAGATGATGTCATTGCTACAATTAGCTCGGGTTGTCGAGGATCAAGAAAGAACAATGCAAAGATTTTATTCCGGATTACTAGTTTCAATTAGACTCCAAGTGAGGCGTGTTGAATATAGTACCTTGGATGAATTATTGCAACTAGCAAGGAAGGCAGAAAAGAGTTGGGCCGAAGAGGTTCCTATGGCTCCAAGAAGAAGAATTTTTCCACCAAGCCAAAAGTCAAGCATTACCACTACTATTGAAATAATATCTATTCCTAGTGTTGTTTCTTCTCATGTGAAGACTTTTGAAGAAAGGGAGCCCATAGTAATATCATCATCACCACCACCATTGGAGGAGCATGTCATTGTTCCTAGTGTTATTTCTTGTGATATGCAGGTTACTTTTGAAGAAAGGGAGCCACAACAAGTAGAACCTGCATCACCATTGGAGATAGTTGAATTGGTACCTAATAATTCCGAGGAGGATGCTATTGATAAAGGTGCTTATTTCGTGTTACCCCTCTCAAGTATTGAATTATGTGAACCCACTAAATTGCTAGTTGATTCTTGTGAGTTAACGAGCATAGATAGTCCACCTACATGTGATAATATGCTAATTTCAGAATTTAATCATGTGGTTTTGATTTCACATAAGGAAGTACTTGCTAAAATACCACCTAATGATATTGTGGATTACATCATGTTAAATGAATCAATTAATGTGCAAAGTGCTATGAAAAAGGTTGCTGAAATTTCATATGTCAATTCTAGCAATTATGTTTCTTCTTTCACTTTTAACTTGATTGGTGACTATAACATGAGTGCAATTTTTATCGAGGATCACATATGCATAACTTGTGATAAAGTGGCCGAATTGAACATTGTTTTACCTTGGGTAGATAGACTACAATTTCCTACATATGAGCATGATTTTACACATATGTTTGGTTTGCCACAACACTTGTCACATACATGTGCTAATAAATTATTCTTCACTTATATTTGCAAACTGAGTTGCAATTTTCATGATGAAAATAATAAGCATGTTCACACCTTTGAGTGTATTAATAAAAACAAATTTGATCATAAATCTTCCGTGAGAACACTTGAGTTGATACTAAACAACAAAAATATATACACATATGATTCTCCTTTTGATCATGATTTAATGAGCTTCACTTATATTTGCAATTGTGATTGCTATTGTATGGAGTGCTATGCCAATTATGTGATGTTTACAAGAAAAATTCATGGTCACATGTCTTGGGCACAATTTTATGATATAATAACAACTAATGCACCTCATTATAGATATACGTATTGTGCATACACGTTGTTCTTTTTGTTTATTCCACTTTCAGCATACAACAAGCCGAGGACGTCTTGTCTTGAAGAAAGGGAGGATGATAGGGACATAATAGAGGTCCATGAGGATTATTCATGCTTGAGTTGGAAAGAAATATTAAGTCTCACTAATGATTATTTTAAGGTGAATTATTTCCTATTATTAAATATTGTTTGTGATTATAAGAATGTTATACTACCTAAGCTATGTTATTATATATTAGAAGGGTTATTGTTAACACAAACATGGATGGAGGATGACCTCAAGAGGAGCTGGAAAACAATATGTGGATGATGGAAAACAAGCTTACAAGTGTTGAAAACAATCAAGCCATGAAGAAAACAGAAGTACAAGTGATGAAAACAATCTTGCAAATGGTGAAAACAATTGTTGCAAGGTTGAAAACAAGGGGATGGTGCCTCCATAGGGTTAAATGCGCCATGATCAAGTCCTAATATAATTAGGCATGGCTTGTATGCCATATTGGGCCGAACCCCCTAAAGTGGGTCGGTTTGTATCCATGTAAGAGTCCAATTAGGAGTCTTAGTCAAGGAGGGAAGGGTTGCTTGCGCAAGGGCACCTTTGTGGCCGCACCCCTCCTCTCTTATACCCCCTTCCTGCGAGTTGGAGGGTTGGACCAAGTTTAAGATAAACCCTAGATTTCCTAGATTGAACCATGTTCATCTGAAATTTATCAACCACCATGTTCGTATCGATAGGGTGGTGTTACCATTGCAATGTTGCGTGATATCTTGTTATTCCATCTGGGAATACGGGGATACAGGACCACTCGTGATCTTTGGTTACGTGTGCAAGAGTGTGTAGTTGAGAATATCCAAAGAGATTGGTTGTTGTTGCATCTGGCAACAGGGGTCATCCAAGTGAGAGGTCTCAGTGTAGCACTAGTTATCACAAAATCCAGAAAACCACAAATAGAGAGAGAAGCTCATTGAGAAGATCGGGCCACCCCATATCAGTATTTCTTTTACTTTTATGTTGAGTCTCCATCTTCTAACTTTATGCACAGTTGAGAGAGCATTTTTGCCATTCTGAGTTCTATGTGCATTTGTCCCATAAGCATCAATAATTACTTCATGATGTGATATTATTTGTTCTTAAATTATTTGTTATAGTCTTCCTCTTGAACTTTGAAGGTGTCATGGCATTTATGTTTTGTCCCACTCTTAAGGACTATCGAAATATCACTTTGCCATGCATTCTCTATGCCTGAAACAAACATTTACCTTTCTTTGCATTATTATTCATGATCCTTTATTTGAGTTACTTTTCGTGATGCAAAGTAATTGATATGCTTTATTATTAAAGTTTTATTTATCATGCCCGTGTTTAAAGTTTTATGATCTCGGCGTGCATATGCTTTTACATTAGATTGATCAAGTTTGTCTTAGTAGCATGTCACCTCAGAAATTATTGTTTTATCATTTACCTACTCGAGGACGAGAAGGAACTAAGCTTGGGGATGCTTGATACGTCATAAACGTATCCCTAATTTCTAATGCTCCATGATCATATTATGCCAATTGCTACAGGTTTTCTCCCTTCTTTATGTCAATTTTATCGATTTTCCGGAGTAACCTATTGACAAGATGCCATAGAGCCACTTCCCTGTTTTCTGTTGTTTTTTAGTTTCGGAAAAGTTGTTCTGGAAATATTCTCGGAATTGGAAAATTCGAAGCCCAGAAGTCATATTTTCCCCGGAAGCATCCAGAAGACCGAAGAGGAGCCGAAGAGGGGCAGCAGGGAGGCCACACCATAGGGTGGCGCGCCCCTGGCCGAGACAGCTATGGGTGTGGGCCCGCCCGGCCTCCACCGCCTTTGCCCTTTCGCCTATTTAAGCCCCCCGGATGGAAAACCCTAGGCACCTGATCAAAATCCCCAAAAATGTTCCGCAGCCGCATCACCATCAACCCAGATCAGGGGGTTCTGAAGCTGTTTTCGGCACCATGCCGGAGAGGAGATCATCACCAGAGGCTTCTACATCACCATGTCTGCCTCCGGAGTGATGCGTGAGTAGTTCAACCTTCGACTACGGGTTCGTAGCTGTAGCTAGATGGTTGTCTTCTCCTCATATGCCTCCATGTTTAGATCTCGTGAGCTGCCTATCATGATCGAGATTGATCTTATGTAATTCTCTGTGTTGTGTTTGCTGGGAACCGATGAATATTGACCTTATGCCAAGTTGATTATAGTCTTTATTTGCATATGTTATTTGTGAACTTGCATGCTCTCCATTGCTAGTGGTTATTCTGGCCAAGTAGTTGCTAGTGACTCCAAGAGGGAGTATTTATGCTCGATAGTGGGTTCATGCCTCCTTATTGCCTTGCTCGAGTGACAGAAACGTGAAGGGGGAGGATGTGCTGTTGCCATTAGGGATAAAACAGCGGTGAGAGTGCCCGCGTGCATAATCATTGCTTAAATTACACACTTTGTTTAATGCAATTATCTGTTGATTCCAACTTAATACCTGAGGGGGTTCGGATGATAACCTGAGGGTGGATTATTACTCATAGATGCAGATGGATGTCGGTCTATGTATCTTGTTGTAATGCTTGCACTAGATAGCATAGTAATCTTCATGTCATATTGTGCACTACGGTGCAACCTTTATTTGTCAATTGCCCAGCTATAATTTGTTCACCCAGCATGCTATCTTTTATGGAGAGACACCACTAGTGAAACTACGAACCCCGGTCCATTTTTTCACACTGTTAAACAAACCACAACAATTTCCTGCTCTCTTTACTTTCTGCAAGCATACACTGTTTTTCCACACTATACGTCTAATCTTTGTTTTCACCAAGACCGGTGAGATTGACAACCTCACTGTACCGTTGGGGCAAAGTATTTTGATTGTTTTGTGTGCAGGTTCCACGTTGTTGCTGACACCGGTGAAGCGCCAGCACCACCGTTAGTGGCATCAACCTTCCGAAGATTCTCTTTCTCCTACTGGATTGATAACCCTAGTTCTTAACTAAGGGGAAAACTCCTACCGCTGTGCTCATCACACCCTCCTCTTGGGGTTCCCAACAAAGTGCATCAGTCTCCCACCAAGTCCTTGCTAGTCCAGCAAGAAAGTGGGTGGCGAACAACACCTTGTCGTTCTCTTCCACTGATGCCACTTCCAGATTATTAGCGATTGTGTGGAGCCACTCATCTGCATCAAGTTGCTCCACAATCCTCGAGAAGACTGGAGGATTAGTCTGCTGAAACACCTTCAGCTTTGAGCGCCCACTATTTCCGTTGCCATCGCCATTGTTGTTATTGTTGTTGTTATTGGCGCTGGCAGCAGCCAACTGCTGCAGGGCAGCAATAGTGGCAGCACTCTCGGCTCTAGTGGTCTGGCGATCCTCCATCGTAAGTGCCAACAATGCCTCCATCGACAACTGGGGTGGTGGTGGTGGTTCCCGACGAGGCGGCATGCTGTTTAGTGAAACATGTGTAAGACTATGCAGCAAGACTTCGTTGTTGAAAAGAAAACTAGTCAACTAAAAGAGTTTGAAAGACAAGTGACACATCACAAGAAAAGATACGAGTAGAATATTCACAAACATAGGTATCACACGAACATTCATCACATTCATGGCATCAAGTCATACATAGCAAAAACACAAACATCAGTCATCTAACACAGCTACGCTCCTCAGAGCTACATAGGGGGATTCGCCTCATAGGATCGGCGTACATCTCACTGGCACAACTCCAAAAGCTAAGAGGTACTACGACTACTCCTTCTCGTTGTCTCCATCGAAAAGGATCTCCTCGAGATCCTCCTCCTCCTCAGCTAAGTCGTTGTCCTCCTGACCGCTCTGCTCACTCATGTCCATTCCATCAACATCTGATGGGATGTCATCGTCGACTATGAGATCCTCGTTCTCCCTGCAGAGCTCGATGTTCTCCTCCTCCAGCTCCTCGAGTGTGGAGTCCCGAGTAGCTAGGTCCTCTCTCGCGGTCTTCAGTCGCTCATTCAGAATCGTGTTGGCATCCTGAAGTGTCTCCACCTTCTTGGTGAGACGAGTACAACCCAAGCGAGTGGTCTGTAATTGTCCCTCCAAGGCTCTGCTCCGAGCGGTCTCTGTGTCAAGGTCAGTCATCACCATAACCAGGTGGGTAACTAGAAGATGACACTCCGCAACCGTGGTCTGCTGCAGAATACTCATGTCGTCCAGTCGGCGCTGGGTGTGGTGCAGTAAGATCTCCATGTCCTCAAGGTGAGGACCCATACCATCGAGATCCTGTGGCACAATAACAGGTGTGCCAGTCTCGTATCTCCTCCGAGAAACTCAAAGCGATTACTTAGGTACTGGAAGTCTCTCAGATGAGCCAGGCGTGCAATAGCCTCCTGGATCACCCTAACAACGCCCTCTCGCCAAGAGCGCTCAACGACGGTGAAGACGGAAGTCTCTGCTGAAGGAGTGGTCAGCGGAGGACGAATAGTACACTCCACGAACCAGTCTCCCTTAATATGAGAACCGAAGATTATCCCTCCCCGCAACTCAGGAAACGGGCGATCGATAAGCTCCGCCATCTCTATGATCCTCTGCTTGAAGAGAAACGCCACGTCTCTCGCCAGTCCCAACTTGCAAGCCTCGGTGAACACCACTTCCATCTACACAAAATTTTAAGTATAGTTTAAGTTAGACCAAGTGTGCAAAGTTTTAGATTGAACAAGACATAACTTAATGTAAGTAGGGTTTTGTAAAATATGGAAGATAGGTATAAGAATATTTTGAAACTTAGTCACATAAGTAACTTAGGTTTATAATATAGATTTTCAGAGTACTAGCTAACGTCCATGCTAACTAAGGGATCCTAAGGTCAACCTGGCTCTGATACCAACTTTGTAGAAGCCCCAAACCGGATGGTCCATAACCCCTCGTATGCATACATTCACGATCCCAGGAATTCAGTCGTGAACAACATACGTAGTTGGTACACAGATACATTATCCATTACACGAATAAATAGAGTCTTGCAAGCAATGGTCACATGAACAAGTCTTAACAGCTGTCACACAGGACAGTCAACTGTCTTATAAACACACAGTGGAAACTTAACATAACGTAGATATCCCATGTCACGCCTTCACCAACAGGCTGCTGACCGGGAGCCGGGCCTAATTCGCATAGTCGTCGGAAAAGTACTCCTCCTCTGGTGGCATCTCCTCAAAGTCTGGCCAAGTAAATAGCCAGGGACAAAACCAATATGATTACATTTGAATGTACTCTGCAAGACATCCTTTATAAACTTACAGATGCAGGTATGCTTATATGGTGGATGGGTATGCTATAAATATGGTTCACTATCGATGGTGTATGTACGATAACACCATAGGTGCTCTAACACCTCTATATCTTTGTTGAAGAAGATACTTCAAAACAAAATATAATAATTTTCTTCCTCTTGTAGATATCGCATGTACAAGAGGTTTAATAAAACTTTTATAAAAGAAAGTTTTCTCTTTGCAAAACTTCTTGTAATCAACTCCAGCTTCCTTCATCGGTACCTCCATGGTACAAGTCCTTTTATTTCAAAACCTCCTTTTTTTTAAATGACACAATGCTAGCTACATGGCCATTCAACTACCCATATCCGAGGGCTCGGCTATTCAGAATAATTTTACTCTGCAGAGGTGTACACAATCCACAAGATCCAATCATCTGCCATGAACCACCCATGGATCGACACAACGATATGCAAGCATCACACAAATGATCTTAACTGTCCACTCTGGCCAAGCTAGTAAATGCTTATCCCTTCAGTTGGGTGTAATCTCCCCGGCACCAGGTCCCACCCCGCCATGGCAGGAGACCCAACTGTCGCTTCGGGGGGGTAACTTAATCCCTCACTTTGTATGTCCCGTTACTCCCTCCTGGCGACACTTCGGTTCAGAGAATCATCCTCTCTATAGCATTTCGGGATAAAACACACACTAACAAGAACAAGTATCTAGATAGGCCCCATACCCATATTGAGGTAGAGTGGAAGTACGTCTTGGTTGTCCAGCGAAGACTAGGTTATGTGTCTTTTGTAAACCAATTTGAAAACAATCCTCTTTACCTCCCCCGGTGACTAAGGTCCCGCCTTTTCACCGTGGACTTTTCATAAGACATTTGTTTGCAAAAGCACATTTTTAGAGTCTCCACTTAGGAACACAAGGTTATTATCTTAGGGGGTATTTATATACCTTATGGTGGCTAAAGGCTTGGTAACACCAAGTTGATTAATGACAATGTGATATATACATATATAATATTAATAGTATTAATAGCCACTCAAAATAGTTTTGGTAATCAAGTTTTTGTAAAACTTCAGAAGTAAATACATGCATGATAGATAATGATAAGTAGTATAACAGCAAGCTTTAGGATGGATTGTCTTTGTTGATGCTAGGATCTTGCTCGTGGTAGCAGCAGGAGTGACAGTAATAGCCTCCGGCACCAACTATCTCTTCCTCGTTTTCTATCGTCGCAAAGTAAAATAAAGACACACAATCAGAACCAAACTAAGAAAGCAATGACAATAAGTCAACCATACATCAAGCAATGCATAAAATAAAAATAACACCCAAGTTTGCAAAACAACATTCTACAAGCACACACCAAAATAACAATATTTGCTACTACTATTACTATGGTTGAGAAATGCCATTTCTCATCAAAATGAGGTGGAACCAGTGGGTGTTACACTAGGTTTTCCATGCCATTTAAGAGGTCCTAAGCCTCTGGTCCAACTTGTGGAAAACAAGTTTTTCACCAAACAAAAATACTCCTATTCATACTAGTGGTAATAGCAACACTATGAATAAATAAACACTCCTAGCTATTCATGCTTCTCTAAGAAATTAGGTGAAACCTAACAGAGGTGAAAACAAATCCTAACCAGTACCAAAATGGTACTGAACTCAACAAAACATTACTAAAAACTTAGGTAATAAATCTAGCTACACTTGCACACAAAATCTATTGAAAATAAAGACTAGAAAAACAATACTATGCATATCCTATTTCCATTTATTTTCCAATCATGCGCACACTTTCTAACATGCTATATATGTAAGTAAAAAACATTTAAACAGCAAGAACATCTTCTACACATGCTAGAAAACAACAAACAACTAGCAAGCAATTATTCTAAAATATTTACACAAAAACTATTTCTAACAGAACATGTGCTGTATCTCAAAATGCTTGCCAAAAATAATCTATAGCTCTAAAAATCACACAAAGCTAGGATAACATATATCTATGCATATACTAACAGATCCAGTTGGATTCACATCAAAAAAGTATTTTTAAACTCCTTTTAAAAATCCTAGAATATGCTCCTAGATATATACCAAAATGGGTGGAATTTCCAAATGGTAGCTCACCTTGATGTGAGGTTAAGCCCTACTGATAGATCTACTCATAAGCTACCTAGAGAATTTTAGTTTCTCATTTTGAACATACATACAAAAAGTTACACAACATTTACTCTAACAGACAGTGTGTAGTACAAAAATTACTAGAGGCAAAATAATGCCTCAAATATAGATATACCAGTTGCATACGTTCATGAAAATGTAGATCTACTGCTAGGAATTTTTGTAGATTTTATTTCTTAGGTTTTCTATTTTTAACAGGATTAAAGTAAACATGCATCTTTCTGTTATTTTATAAAAGGTAAAAAGAAACAAACACACGGGATGGGGTTCTACGCGGCGCGCGGACCGCTAAGCCAATCCGGCCCAGCTCGCTTGCGCGAGCGTGTGTACCGCTTCGCCGTTCAAGCGTGGTCGTTGATCACGAGATCAATGGCGCGCGGTCGTCCTCTTCCTCTCTTCTCTCTTTCTCTCTCCCTCACGCGATCGGAGAAGTGGCCGGCGGCGGGTGTCGCGATTAGCTCACCTAGGGGATGCGTAGGGAGGTGGCGAGGGGTCGGTGCGGTCTCATGGGTCCGAGGCAGTGCAGGGGTGGCGTCGCAGCGAGTCGGGATGGCTCCAAGCGGTGGCGCTCGACTGCGGGTCCGCGGCGGCTCCGGCGAGCTCCACGGGCTTCCTACAAGCGAGAGATCAACCGGCGAGCACAGAGGAGGTAAAAACAGGGGTGGGAGTGCACGGGACGTGCTCCACCTTCTCTTTCCCTCCGTGGTGGTCGGCGGCGAGATCGAGCTCACTGAGCTCGATGGGGACTCTGGGCGTGCGTGTTTCGTGACAGGGGATTGGAGTGGTGTTGTGTGCGTGTGCTAGCGCGACGGGGGAATTCCCGTGGATTTATAGCCACGGTGCCATGAGTGTGCGCACGGGGGTGCCCTCGGGGTGGCAGTGGCAAGCTCGGGGCCGCGCTCCGGGTGCCCATGTCGTGCCCCTTACCCCTTGGGCATGTCTAGGAGGTGGTCCAGGGTGAGGTCAAGGCCAGGGAAACGTGTGTGGGGTGGAAAAGGCGCGGACATGGCGACAGTGCACACACACAGTGGCACAATGTCAGCCCGCCCATTCCACCCCCCTCTCTTTTATTCTCTGAACCTCTCCTCTCTAGTCAACACAGCAAGCATCCAAGGCTAGGAAAATGTTAACGGATGGCAGGGCTTCTATAAGCACCAAGTGGTACTAGCTAATTCGAAAGCAATCAAAATATATGAGCATTCAAAGTTTGGTCCATTTCACTGTTTTCAGCAAATTCAGTTTTTCAGAAACAATGACTTGTCATTTTGGCTAAGTGCTGAAACAGATAAAATCAACCAAAAGTTTGACCTGTTTTCAAGGCTGAAAACATTTCCAAAAATTTGTTTTCCAAGTATGGTTTTGTTAAACATGATTTGTACTTTCATAATAATCAAATGAAAACAAATTTGGAATTTTAAAAGGTACTCAAAACAAGGTGAGAAAACAACTACTTTCTGTTTTTCTCTGTTTTCGTAAAAACCACTTTTCTGCCTTAATTTTCTTCCACAAAAATCATCAAGCTACTTGGCTAATTTTTCAGAAACAAGTTTCTACAGAAAAACTAAAATAAAACATCTAATTATTCTTTTGCCATATTGTTTTCTTGATTCAAACAAAGCCAAATATTATTATTAGATTGAAAGCAACATGGTTACAAAACTTTGGATAAAAATTATTTAAACACCACATTGAAAACATCACAGAAACAATAAGGAACATCAGGAAAAATTGATAAATGATTTTAAACAAAGTCTTGCTTGCATTCCATAGATACTCATGGTTCATTACACAATGTTGGATTACACAAGTGCATTAAAAAAAAATTGTTGGCTCACAAAAATGGCTGTTCTCACTTTGCTAGCTGTGACCCAAAATCTGGGGTGTGACAGTATCTACCTATATGTGGTATTTAACCGCCACTCCAAGTAAATTTCTCGTGTGCTACCTTTAAAACTTCCAAAAATATTAACCTATTTTGTGTTCCTATTTTAGCTCATGAAGAAGTAGTTTAAAGTTTAGTATGGTTTGTGCCAAGCAAAGTTCTTCTTCCTTATTTCACCCGATTAGTATGGAATCTATGATCATCTAAATTTTGCAGAGAGCTGGTGCCAAATAATATAATGAAAAGGCACTTCCCCATGGTTTGATGAAAGCTGGTGGGTACCCATGAATACGGCTAGCCCTGGTGTGTGAAAGAAAGGTTGGGGAAGTGCCAACTAATAAAGCTAACGGAAACCACTCTGAAAATTCTAAAAACTTTGATTGACATGGATAATGATGAGTATTTCATTACCATTCGTTGACATAGACATACACCTCTCTCAAAATTGTTTTCAATATCTCTGTTTTATCAAATAAAAATCTCTAGCACATGAGTAATCCCTGCTTCCCTCTGCGAAGGGCCTTTATTTTACTTTTATGCTAAGTCTTCATCTTCTTACTTTATGCACCAGCTAAGAGAGCATAATTTTTATTCTGAGTATAATGTGCATAGTCCCAAAATTTATTATTGATTGATTAATGATTGTTGTATTGCTTGCTCTCGAATTATTTGTATATACTCACCATTTAAAGTTTGAAGGTGTCCTGGCATTTATGTTTTTCTACCACACGAAGGACTAGCTGGATACCACTTTATTATGGTTTTGTTTATGATCAAAACAAACATATCACTTTCAATGTTTCATTATTCATTTTCTTTTGTTTGTATTTTTTTCATATGCAACATTGTTGCTAAGTTTAGATTAGCTGAAATATTATTTATGATGCCTTTGTTAAAGTACTTTGATCTGAGCTTGCAATGATTTTACATAACATTTATCAAGATTTGTGTTGGCTTCATGTCACCTCAAAAATTATTTTCTTATCACTTACCTACTCGAGGACGAGCAGGAGTTAAGCTTGGGGATGCTAATATGTTGCAAACGTATCTATAGTTTTTGATGCTCCATGCTTGTTTTCTACTGAATAACTTTTGTTTTCCACATGTTTTCTTCCGTTTTCCTTTGTTTTCCGGATGTTTTCACAGACTAACCTATTAATAAGATGCCCCATGCTAGTTGTTGTTTTCTGCTATTTTTCTATTTCAGAAAAGTTTGTAAGGAAATATTCTCGAAAAGGGCTGAAAATCCACGAAGATGATTTTCCCTTGAACGAAGACAAAGTCCAAAGAAGAGACGGAGGGGAGCCAGGGGGTCACTAGGCGCGGCCCCCTTCGTCCCACCTGGTGGGCACTGGGCCTTGGCCACCGCCTCAAGTCACCTCTTCGCCCATAAATTTCCCCTAACTATAAAACATCGGGGGCAGAGTTATTTTCCACGAGACATACTGAGAGGAGCCGTCACCTCAAAAGTCTAATCTAGGGCTTCTGGAGTCCTGCTCTAGGGGATCGTCACTGTAGGCCTCTACATCGCCATGATCGCCTCCGAACAAATGCATAAGTAGTTCATCTCAGGACTACGAGTCCATAGCAGTAGCTAGATGGTCGTTATCTCTCCTATGCCTCCATGTTTAGAGTCTCGTGAGCTTCCTCACATGATCGAGACCACCGTTATGTAATTGTGCATGTTGTGTTTGTTGGGATCCGATGAACCATGAGATTATGATTATTTTCCTTATGTCAATCTGATATGCTTCACTTATATTTGTAGAGAGTTTTAATCTTGTCTTGTAATGCTCTCTAGTGTTTATGATTACCTTAGTCACGTAGTTGTTTTCACCTCCAAGAGAGGGTTTATATGCTAGATAGTGGTTTCATGCTTCCTTGTTGCCTGCGCTCGAGTGAGAAAAATGTAGGGGGGGATGTGTTGTTGCCACTAGGGAGAAAACAACGGTGCTCTTATCTATGGATGAGAACCACATCTTACATTACGTATTGATCTTAATACATTTTTTGTTGCACACATAGAAATCACTTTGTTGCTGTAACTTAATACCAAGGGATTTGCTGGATAGCTTTCTTGAGGTGGACTTTTAGATATGGATGCATGTTGGTTAGCGGTCCATATGCCTTGACGTAACCTATAATGTTAGGACACGTGAATTTTATCTCGTCATAATACTATTGTTATACAATCATGATTTGTCAATTGCCTAGCTGTAATTTGTTCACCCAACATGTTTGTTTTCTTTGGAGAGGCACAACTAGTGAACCTATGGCCCCCGGTCCTATTTTCCTCATATTGCAAACTTCTTTTAAGCACTTTTAATAATTGTTTCCTCGCAGTTCTGTTTTTACTTTTATTTCTCTACAAGGCTCTATCCGTTTAATTCTCTTGTTTTCAGCAAGACCAGAAGATTGAGAACCTTTCGGAAAGTTAGGGCAAGAGAGAGTATGTGCTTGTGTGCAGGTTCCACACTTCATCAACTAAACACCAGTACTTTTCTGGCGCCGTTGATAAGAGTTACCTTCTTGAAGACTATGAATTCCTATTGGTTCGATAAGCTCTGGTTCCATACTAGGGGGAATTTTAAACTAGACTACATCATACCTTCCGCACGAGCGTGTGATCACGTCAGCATGATGTAGCTGGTCATATCATTAAGTCCAAGTCAATAGAGAGGATCAACACTAGGACTTCAAAATAATGGTTATTTTGAGTCGATCATTTTGTAATGAATATTTTATGTTTGTGAACCTTGTTGAGTTTAAATTAAAAAATATTTGTGGGAATTCCAAGCTTGGTAATTTAAAGTTTATGATCTTCTTTATTGTATTATGTCATTAAGTTTTATTATTAAGTCTTGAAAATTTTGATTCAATTTGTTACTGAAGTTTCAGTATATTTTTATGACTTGTTAAATAAATTGGAAATAAGTATTTTATTGATTTATCAAGGTTTTAAGATCGTCTCCAAATTATTTAATAAAGATAAAATCCATTAAGTGCTAGGAACTTGTGAATTTGAAAATTCACTTAAAGGATGGATCTTTTCCCAATTGACTAAATTCCATTGAAGACTCAAGTTGATCATATTGACGATGTGGAATAGATGAAATAATTGAAGTTTCAATGTTTCATAAAAGCCTGTGGGAGTGCTATGAATCAAAAGCCGAGATCAAAGAAATTTGATGGGAGAAGAAAATACTTAGTAAAATTATAACATGATTGACAAAGAAATTTTTCTTAGTCAAAATTACTCATGATCTATTTTGTGAGACTCAAAATTATCGTGATAATTAAATCTTTGTGAGACAAGGATTTAAGCAATGTTATAATAAGATTGTCTAAGTGTCTTGGTGTGATATGTGAAGCATGAAACGAAAATAATTCTCAACCCACTAAGAAAATTGTTTTGTTTGTTCGTTAAGGTTGGAGCATTGTCATTAACTTATAGTTCTTTTAATGAAAGTTCCAAGTAATCAATATTTCTCAAGTATGATGCATGATTGATTGAAAGGTTTTTGCATAAAACCAGTATGTTTATTGGTAGTAAATTTCCACTTTCACTCCAAGTATCAAACACGTTGGATTAATTAGAAGAATGTCTTCTCATGATAGCGAGGTGGAAATTATATAAAGTTAAGATTGTGAATCTTCGGAGTCAGGACTAAATGGAAGGGGCAACATGCAAACGTTTCCAGTTCATCACCTTATCCAGGAATTTATGTATGACATACATAAAGTTCAAACTTATTATTGTATAAAGGTCATATGAGGAATTTGATGTAATATTAACTTTGTGATTTAGTCACCAAAATTCCAAGACATCCAAGGGACTTAAAAGTCAGGGGGAGCTAGATATGATCCTTTAATTCAGCTAGGCCTAATTAAAAGAAAGTTAACTCATGAAATGATTTAAAAGAGTTTTAAATAAATCGTCAGAAAGTGTCTTATTAAATTTATAATCTATGATATAGATTAAGAAATTTAATAAATATGAATATGATGTGTGTGCTAAGTGTAATTCTGAAAGAAATTTCGAATTGTAATGAGACAAGAGAATTTGTCTCAGACATAATCATTACATGATATTATGCAATAGACTTAAACTTTGTAGTCTTGCTGAGATAAATAGAAAGGGTTGCGATCAAATCACAAAATTTGTGGTTTGAACAATTGAACGGATAGTATGGGCACCTAGAGGGGGGTGAATAGGTGCTACGACCATTTTTTATATTTCTTCAAGATTAGGCTTGACACAAAGGTAAATTCTCTAGATAATGCAACTACGATGAATTTACCTATATGACAAGAACAATAACAAATACAATACAAGCACAAGTAAAGGGGAGGGGAACGAGGTAACCGATATGAAGCACGCGGAGACACGATGTAATCCCGAGTTCCTTCTTGTTAAGGGAGTACGTCTCGTTGGAGGGGTGTGATCTTCGCCACAAAGGCCTACTCAACGCCACAAAGGCCTCACCCTAATCTCTGATGAACCCCACCACAAAGATCTAGTTCACCTTCCACTATTTAACCCCTTTGAGGCGGGAATCGAATCCTTTACAAACAATCTTGGGGCACACACCCACAACCAAATTGGGGGCTCCCTACAGCAAGAATCACCAAGTATAGAAACAGGTCTAGGTTATCCACAAATGGAAACCCTAGACTCAAATCCCTCAAGTGAATGAGGGGGAATGAAGAACGACTCGATGAAGATGTATATCGTGGCCTTCTCCTTCAATCCTCCGAAGATCAAGAAGATTGGGTGGAGGGATTGGGAGTAATTGAGTATTTGGTGAGCTCAATAAATGGTCTTAAATGCAATGGATGAACTAGAGCTCAAGGAGGAAGAGGATGGGTATTTATACCCCCTCCCCAAATAGAGCCGTTTGAGCAGGAAAATGGAACCGGAAATTCCGGTTGGCTTCAATCCTTCATATCTTATCTTCGACTGGGTTGACTTGTACTGGAAATTCCGGTTGGAGAGAATAATCCGGTTTGAAATATCCGGCTAACTTCTGTCCCGAACAGGCTCCTAAACCGGAAATTCTGGTTGATATGGAAATTTCCGGTTGGAAATTTCTGGTTCACTTATGTGTCTTCAACTTCCAGTCCTTAGCCATTTTGAGCACAAACTTCCAACACCGGAATATCCGGTTGTTCCAGAAATTTTTGGTTGGAAATTTTCGGTTGATCTCTGTCTGAAACTAGACTGGGATCTTCCTAACCGGAAATTCCGGTTGCCCTGGAAATTTCCGGTTAGAAATATCCGGCTCCTCTCTGTCCCAAACCTAAGTGATCTATCTTCACCAATCTTTTGGTGATCGATGCGGATGTTGAAAATAACACATGCACACTCAACTCCTCAATAAATAATGTACTTTGTATTGTTAACTAACACACAAAACCAACGAGAAAACGAAATGCACTTTCAATCTCCCCCTTTTTGGTGTTAGATGACAATACTAAGATTTGCAATAAAAACTTGACAAGTTCATGTTTGAAAACAAAATGGAAATTTCTCCCCCTACACATATGCATATCTTTTGTTTGCCTCATATGCAAAAATACAATATCCACGAGGAGAGTAATTTCCAACAAGTAATACAAACATTACAAAGGAAACAAAACAACAATATGTTGAGGAAGTGGAATGAAATACCTTGAGCGTAGAGATAATAACATAATCATACCGAAGCACAATAATAGATAATCCTCAACATAGAGCATAGATAACCATAGTCTCACAACACATAGTTCAAACAAGAGAAATAGCAAATAGCTCACGAAACAAACTAAATGGACACAAGCTCTCAATAAATGATAAAAGCATATGCTTGTGCCCGAACCCATGAAAATCACGTAGGCCTAAGACTACTTCTCCCCCTTTGGAATCGAGACACCCAAAAGGAGATAGGTAGTGGTGCTAACGTCCCATAGACAAGCTAAGCATCCGAGTGCTCAGAGGACTCTCCAGATGACGTCTTGGAAGGACCCTCGGTGTCTCTCTCCTGAACTTCATCCACTTCCTCATCATCCTCATCATTGTCATCATCAACATGAGCACTAGATGAAGCAGGAGTGACACGAAGAGCCTCCTCAATCTGCTCCCAAGGGGTACAGTCTCTAGAAGCCCACCGTGAGTATGAGTCAGGAACCAAGGCAGCAGGGATATTACAAGCTGCACCACTCACATGATGAAGTATCTGACGCTAAGAGCTAGACATAGCAGTGTCCCTACAGTAATCCTGATACTGCTCCTTGTGGATATCCACCTTCATGCAAAGAACATTGCGCTAGAACCAGGAAAGCTTCCTGACATTCCGCACAGTAGTGGTGGTGTTGGCCTTGCGGGCACTAGAAGGGGCATCTCCCATAGAGGAACCACCCTCAGGAGGAGGGGCAGGAGAAGCAGCAACAGACTTCCTCTTCACATACAGCTTCTTGAAGGCATGTTCTTGCATAGGCAGCTCACAGAAGTCTCTCCCCATGGTGTCCTTGATCAACATCATGATGTATGGTCCATATGGGATAGTGTTCCCACCAATCATAACATTGTGTAACTCGTGAAAGATGAAGTCCATGACATCCACCTTGTATGACACTGTAGGGTCCTCATCCTCCATGCATTGCTTTGCTAGAATCGTAGGGTTGCAAATCGGACTGGTGAGAGCATCATTGTTGCCACCACTAGGAACCAAGAAAAACCGAAAGATGCGTACCCTCTGATCACAGAATGAGAGAACTCTTCCACCTTACCAACCATATACCCAGGAGCATACATGACATCCATACTCTTCTCACGTTGAGGTCTGTCCACATCATGCATATTGTGACCAAGCGGAGGATGAGAGCGGTACTTGTAGCCAAGAACCTTACCTAGCTTGAAGAACTAAGCCTCACAAGGGGTGGTCTCGGTCATCCACTTCAAAGAACAGGCAACACTTGAGTCAAACACCAATGTTGACATGAACTGGACCACGAGATTGGTGTTGTATGGGAAGCGAGTCTCCATGAGCTTCACAAGATCAAACCTCTCAAGAATACTAGCAGCATCAGCAAATACTTCCTTGTCCTTGATGAAATGGAACTTGGTGGGATTCATCTAGCGGACTCGGAACTTGTAGTCAGAGTAGATGTCATAAAATATATAGGACTGCTCCAAGCACCAGAACCGAGCATCATCAATCTCCATATCCCTAGGAGTGTTGTACTAGTACTTCTAACGAATATGAGCAAATTCTTGAGTGGTCACATCATACTTGTAGTTCTTCCTGACTTCCTTGCCTTTCTTATTCCTCGATGATGGCTTCTTAGCAACAAACTTTGCTTTCCCCTTTGGCAATAGCTTTCCTTAGAGGCCGAGAGTCACTGGGGTCCTCATCGCTAGTGTCCTTGTAGGACGGACGCTTGCGGGTGCTCAACTTGTCAACCTGAGAACCACCTGTGAATGAAGCATATAGATGGTAGCAAGGGGGTAAGTGCACACAAGTCAATTATATAGGAACATTCAAAAAGATAATAGAGGAGAATACGCAAAATGATCAAGTGAAGATCCTAGAGAAAAACAAAAACAATACTGAAATTTGGGACATAACCCAACCAGAATTTTTGGTTCAGTTCTGAACCGGATATTCCGGTTCCACAAAACAACACTAGATCGATTTTGACACTAGGTTCAACTCTAGATCAGAGACTAGGGATGCTAAACTATTATCTCTAGCATCCAAAAGATGGCCTAGGGAACATCCACTACCAATCATTAACCAAGAAATCATACATCCAAGGAGGGGTAGGGTAAGGGCACCAAGATTCAAAACAAATGAGGATTACCCGCGTCCATGGGTGAAAATGCTCGGATGAGATTGATCCGAAGGCGATAGAGCATGAGGTCCGACCAAAATCTTGCAAATCCTGTGGAGGAAGTGGCCCCGGGAGGCCAAGAATCAGAGGGGTGGCGTTTTTGGAGGAGGAGGAGGTTGGGGATGAATGGCAAGAACTGCCAATCCATCCCGTGCTCCTCAGATTTGAGGTGGATTCGCCGGACCAAATATTCCGGTTCAAGTTTGAACCGGATATTCTGGGTCCACCCGGAAATTCCGGTACAGAACTGTACCAGAAATTCCGGATGCCTTCTGATCCGAAGCTTCCAAGTTTAAAAGGAGTGACTTGTGAGCTAGATAGAGTTTGGTTTTTTGGTTAGAAAGGCTTAGGATATAAATACCAAACTGAAGGTAGTACTTATCCCACTCATTTGCAAGAAACAAACAAAACACCCAAGTGAGTGAAATTTTCCTACGAAAACACTTAGCAAGGGAAAACAAGAGAAATGCAATGAAAATCAAATAAACCCCAACTAAGATCCAACTCTTCACAATGAAGAGGTTGGTGGCCTAATACACCATGTAAGATATCATGGTATGCAACCGCGAAGATATATCTTGGGTGCATTGCCAATTCTCAACATTGAAGCTCACAATTCAACATTAGAAAAAGAGAGATAACAATGAATTTTTGCTTTGGGCATAATGGGGGGAGGGAGAACCCAATGTTTTAGGATAACACTCCCCCTATGTCCATGCCTACACCTAAACCCAAACACGAATCAACTATAGGGGTGTGTGCAAGATCTTCAAGTCAAACTTCTAGAATCGATGATATTTAGCTCATTCCTCAAGAACATGGATCTTGCATCATCAAGTGGCTTCGTAAAGATGTTCGTGAGATTATCCTTGGTGGGGACATATGCTAGCTCAATATCACCTCTTGCCACATGATTCCGGATGAAATGATGACGAATCTCAATATGCTTCATCCTTGTGTGTTGCACGGGGTTGTAGGCGATATTGATGGCACTTTCATTGTCACAGATGAGAGGCACCTTATCCAAGTGAACATCATATTCTTTCAGGGTTTGCCACATCCATAGCAATTGGGTGCAAGCACTAGCGGCCTCCACATACTCGGCTTCAGCAGTGGAGAGAGATATACAATTTTGCTTCTTGGAAGGCCAAATCACTAAGGACCTACCAAGAAATTGGAAAGCCTCGGAAGTAGACTTCCTATCATCCTGATCACCGGCCCAATCCGAGTCCGTGTAGCCCTTGAGAGAAAATTGTTCCCCTTTGGGTCCCACAAACCAAACCTTGAGGTATAAACCAAATACCGAAAGATCCTATGGACCGCCACCAAGTGGCTTCCCTTAGGAGACGCTTGATACCTTCACACACACCTACACTCAAAACGATATCGGGCCTAGATCCACAAAGGTAAAGCAAAGAACCAATCATAGAATGATACAACTTTTGGTCCCCATCTTTACCATCCGGATTGCGCTTGAGGTGGCATTTGACTTGCATAGGAGATGGCTTTTCTTTTGCACCTTGGAAATTAAACCTCTTGGGCATGTCTTGGGTGTACTTGGCTTGAGAAATGAAACTCCCACAATCCAATTGCTTGATCTCAAATCCAAGGAATAATTTAAGCTCTCCCATCATGGACATCTTGAACCTGTCAGTCATAAGCTTTGAGAACTCATTATTAAAAGCTTGGTTAGTTGAGCCAAAGATAATATCGTCCACATAGAGTTGGCATACGAAAAGCTCTCCCTTTACCCTCTTTGTGAAGAGGGTTGGGTCGATATTCCCAACTTCAAACCCACGGTATTCCAACAACTCTCTAAGGTGCTAATACCACGCACGTGATGCTTGTTTAAGTCCATAGAGCGCCTTATCGAGCTTGTAGACATGGTTAGGGAAGTTGAGGTTCTCGAAACCCGGAGGTTGTGTAACATATACCTCCTCTTTTAGTGGACCATTTAGAAAAACACTTTTGACATCCATTTGTTGCAATTTGAAATTATGCAAAGATGCATATGCAAGAAGGATACGGATGGACTCAAGGCGATCCACGGGAGCATAGGTTTCATCAAAGTCAATGCCTTGCACTTGAGTGTAGCCTTGAGCCACCAATCTTGCCTTGTTCCTTATGACAATACCATGCTCATCTTGCTTGTTCTTGAATATCCACTTAGTGCCAATAACCTTGTGACAATCCTTGGTATTCTCAACTAGATTCCAAACTTTATTGCGCTTTAAGTTATTGAGCTCATCATGCATAGCTTCCACCCAACCGGAGTCCTCAAGAGCTTCAAACACTTTCTTTGGTTCCACCATGGATATGTGAGCTTGATGCTCACTAAAGTTTGCCAATTCCATTCTTGTGTATCCTCTAGCTTGAAAATCTTCCAAGACCTTGTTGTCGGAAGCATCAATGTGCTTCAAAGATCTTCTAATCCTTTTAGCACGACGGGCTTCGATCTCATCATTATTGCAAGGAGGAATCACTTGATCATGTAGATCATTTGGGTCCCCGTCTTCACCGAATTGTTGGCCTTGATCATCATCATCATCATCATCATCAACACTTGCTTCAACTTGAGGAGAGGAGGACGAATAAGGTTGATCTTGGCCTTGACCTTGACTAGCTTTAATGATAGGAGTGGTTGCATCTTGCATAGTAAATTGGTCAATAAGAGGAGGGTCTTGAACATGTTCTTGGGTAGGTGAATCACTTGGCTCCTTGGCGTGTTCTTCTATTGTAGAGGAGGGCTCCACTTGAGTAGAGCATAGTTATTCTCGAGTTGCCATAAGGTGTCCCTCAATGGGGTGGAAAAATCCCATACACATCCTTCCTATGGCTTCTTGAGGCATTTCAACATCTACGTTAGAAACATGAAATTGCACCACTTGGGAGCCATCATTTTCCTCGAAAACCACACTACAATATTCTATGACAATCCGTGAGGCTTTGTCAAAGACTCTATACCGTAACCAACAAATATACCCTCAATAGTTTTAGATTGAAATTTAGACAGCCGAACACCCTTGATCAAATAGAAGCACTTACAACCGAAAACACGGAAGTAGGAGACGTTGGGTTTGTTGCCGTTGAGGATCTCATATGGAGTCTTGTCTAAGCCCTTGCGGATATAGAGGCGGTTGGAGGAGTGGCATGCGGTGGATATGGCCTCGACCCATAGATATTGCGGAGAAGACTACTCCGCCAACATGGTCCTTGCCATATCCAATAGAGTTTGATTCTTCCTTTCGGCTACCCCATTTTGTTGAGGGGTATAGGTAGCAGAATATTGAGGACGAATACCCTCTTCACTAAGGAATTCAATCAAAGTGTAGTTCTTGAACTCGGAGCCATTGTCACTCCTAATAGCCATGATTTGAACATTGTGTCAATGTTGCACTTGGTTGGAGAAGTCGATGATAGTTTGTTGGGTCTTACTCTTGCACTTGAAGAAATAAAACCAAGTGTATCTTGAATAGTCATCGACAATCACCAAGCAATACTTATTGCCCCCAAGACTTTCCTCGGGCACGACACTAAAGAGATAAACATGGAGAAGCTCCAAAATCCTCTTGATGAGATAATGGTCTTTCTCTTGTGAGGGGCATCATGCATCTTTCCTTCAACACACGGCCTACAAACGCGATCTTTGGAAAAGGAAACATTTTATTTTAGTCCGAGGATTAGGCCACCTTTCTAAATACTTTGCAAAGTTCTCGTGTTGACATGGGATAAGAGGCCCACCCCACGTCCGCCTTTCCGAAAAGACACATCGCTTAAGAGTTGGCGGACTTCAAAAAGTCCACCACAAACAACTCATTTTTGACATGTCCCACGTATGCAACGTCAAGAGTCTTGATCCTCAAAAGGACCACAACATTTTCATCAAATAAGACGGAGAAACCCATCTTCCCAAGAGAACGAACGGAAAGTAAATTGAAACCAAGGGATTCGACAAGCATGACATCCACGATAGTGACATCGGGAGCAATCACAACCTTGCCGAAGCCCGATACCTTAGAGTTTGACTTATCTCCATAAGTGACGGACTCATCATTTGTATTTTGGCGCAACTATATCACAAGTTCTTTGCTTCCGGTCATATGATTAGTGCATCTACTATCAATTATCCATTTAGACCCACCGGAAGCATAGTCCTGCAAGAGATCACTGACTAGAGTGAGGACCCGAGGAGGGTCCTCTCACGTTAGCAACAAGTGTCTTTGGAACCCAAATAGTATAGTAAATCAAACCTTAAATAGGACCAACATATTTAGCTTGCACACCACCATAATAATCAACATATAAGAAATGGTGTGTATTGTTAGTTCCCGTGGGAATTCTACGAGTAGTGTTGTCCCTAATGACAATACCACTCAAAACAACATTGTTAGCTTATGCGGGAATGCTACGAGTAGTGTTGTCCCTAATGACAATACCACTCGAAGCAACTTTGTTGGCTTTCTTCTTGTTCTTGTTATTCTTCTTGGCAACATAACCAAGACCTTGCTTACCAACTTGTGGCCTAGGATAACTCACTTGTGGCCTAGAAGCAACCACTTGTGGGCTTGAGGCCACAACCTTCTCAACTTGAGGGCGCTTTTGAAAGGACACGGATGTCGCCTAGAGGGAGGGGGTGAATAGGCGTTTAAAAATAATTACGGTTAAGGCTAGAATAAATGCGGAATAAAACTAGCGTTTAATTTATCAAGTCAAACCCTAAACAAACTAGGTTCACCTATGTGCACCAACAACTTATGCCAATCAATTCAAGCAACTATGTGATAGCAAGATATGTTACTTCAAGCTCGATGGCTATCACAAGGTAAATTGCATAAGTAAAGAGATCGGGTATAGAAATAACCGAGAGACGAGGAGACGATGATTTATCCCGAAGTTCACTTCCCAATGGAAGCTAATCTCTGTTGGAGAGGTGTGGAGTCACAATGACTCCAAGCGCCCAATGGCTCACCTTATTCTCCTCGTGCCTCCACCAATGCGGAGTGCCACGATCCACTATGGGACCTTTGAGGGTGGTCACCGATCCCGTACAAGGTTGGGGCAATCTCCACAACTCAATTGGAGGCTCCCAACAATATCCCGCGAGCCACCAAAACTCCGGGACAACAAGGTCCGGAGCTACCAAAACTCCGAGACAACAACAACCGTCTAGGGCACTCCAAGTACCCAAGAGGACAAGCTCAAGGGCACTCCAAGAACCCAAGAGTAACAAGCTTCTCAACCTTTCACTCGAACAAATCCTCGTAGAGAACTCAAACCGATGCAACCTATGCAATGGAAAGAACACAAGAAGTGCTCAAATCCTTCACTCTCAAATCCCACCAAAGCAACAAATGCTATGGGGGAGAAGAGAGGAAGAACAAGGAAGAACTCAACAAATGAATCCACAAGATCTGGATCCAAAGACTTTCCCCTCACTAAGAGGAGAGATGGATTGGTGGAATGGTAGATCTAGATCTCCTCTCTCTTTTCCCACTAATTGGAGGCAAGAATCATGGAGGAATAGAGAGAGAGCAAGCTCCAAAATGTCAATAATGGTGGGGGAAAACTTGCACAAAAGGTGGGGAACCAATGGGGAAGAAGGACCCTTTTATAGGCCCCCAAAATCAGCCCGTTGGGGGCATTCTGCGCCACCCCGGCCTCCCAGGCCAGCCAGGCCGGACGTTCCGGGTAGGGGTCCGGCCTGGGGAGCCTACCCCGGCCTGAGGCCGGCCTACGATTTTCCTGAAAACCCCCTTCACTAAAAACGCGATATCTTTTGCATCCGGACTATGTTTTCGATGATCTTGGGCTCGTTGAAATCGCAAGAATGAGCACTACCAGATTATGCAAAGAAACATCATAGTCCATAATTGGATGATAAAACCAAATGATGAAAGTTATTACCTCTCTATAAAGGAACAATCGGTAAAACCTCCAATATCAAAAACGCAATAAGTTTTTCATGCGAAACCCGTTTTTGATGAACTTGAGCTTGTATTGAATCACATGACAAGCTCAAGAACCACACATGGAGAAAACACAAATAAGAACCAAGAAATATTATGCCAAGTATGCAAAGGTTTGAGCTCTCTCCGAGTGATGCGATCAATTTGCTAATATGAGAGCCCCTCTTGATAGTACGGTTATCTATCCTATAACCCGGTCTCCCTCCTAATGCTATGGGACCGGTAAAATAGAAAACCTATCAAGATCATACCTTTGCCTTGAGCATTCCACTTGATCTAGATGATGAAGATCTTGACCTCCTCAAGATGGAACACCTTTCTTGATTTCTCTTTGCCTTGTGAAGACACAAAGATGCTCCCCCATATGCAACTATGGGAGAGGCTATTTTAAGTACATATTTTCTTGAACATTATCTCCAAAAGAGTGGAAAGCTTCAAGAATGTGATCTCTTCGATATGCTTCCCTTGAACTTGCACTTCTCGAACTTGATGACGATTACAACTTGACGTCATCCACCATGGACTATATGAAATCTTCCTTTTGATGCAAGCCCATGGAAAGATGCCTAACCCCACATAGATATACCACACATACATATAATGGGTTAGAACACAAAGCTATATGAACAATTACTTACGATACCATGATACCACATGGTACATCTTCTTGCTTTGTGAGTTGATCAATATTAACCATCGCTTAGCACTTTGCCTTGATCAACCTTTTATCTTTTCTTCTCTCTTCATAATAATGATGTCTTGAAGGTAAAGATGAATGATCACACAATATTCTTATTCAAGACATACTTGCAATATGCTCAACTCTCTCATGACCAAACTTGGGATATTCACATGAATAGCACCTTGGTCACCACTTGATTATCTTGAATCCAACACATGGACATAAAGCATTGCCTATGGACAAACTCTACAAGTATAGCTCAATGCAACCATTAGTCCATAGTGATTGTCATCAATTATCAAAACCACACATGGGGAACCATGCTCTTTCAATCTCCCCCATTTTGGTAATTGATGACAAACTCTTTTACGAGGGTTTATATAATGAATTTTACCTACCATGCAAATAGACAAGCAAGGATGCATGAGCATGAAAGGAAAATGCTTAAGAACAAAACCAAAGTATAAAACCAAAATTCCTTAAAACCTGTAAACTTTCTCCCCCATTGGCATCCATTTCCAAAATGGGATCATAGAAATTTTAGATGGCCAATATAGTAAGGGTTCCTCCGTAGGCTATGCACTTCTCATAATATGAGTGAAATCAAATACACTTATCCAATGATGAATAATGGGAGGAACTATATCAAGGATCCAAAGATTGCAAATAAGATGGTATACAAATCTAATATTCTCCTAAAGAGAAGCAAGCAATCAAAAAGATCCAACAAACTAAACGAACAAGGTATATTATGGTTTGAGAAAATGAGTGTTTTTAAAGAAAATAGAGGAGCTCCCCAATATTTGTGCATGATTTAGAAATATTGAATTTTGAACGCAAAGTGCACAAAAATGGAATCATAACTCCCCCACTGTTGTTCAAAACTCAAAGCAAGTGCAAGTGATCATAAAACAAAACAAGGCATATCACTTGGAGTAAGAGGTGGTTAAGCCATAAGAGAAGTTACCAATAAAAGGATGGACACCGAACCATTAGGATACCAATAAGACATGTAATTCTTATCATGTGTATAAGTTTCTAAATAGACCACAATCATGATGATGTACATCCATAAAGAAACATGTACACACAATATAGTTACAAAGAGAAAGAGCGAGATATCCAATTTGAAGACATAAATACGATAATAAGATCTTTGCTTGAAAGCATTTTTTTCTTAGAGGATATGAATGACCTTCCAACAAAAACACATCAAAGACGTCACAAACATCAATAAGGGAAAAAGAGATAGTTGGGACGTTTTGATAAAAGCAACAAGTATCACAAGGAGTAGATATGTTTCATGCCATGATACAACCTACAAAAGGTTGAAATGTTAGAGTATATGCATGAGCTAGATACTTGTTACCGAGGTAGCATTGGTGATGTTGTACTGTATAAGAATTCATCCATCATCATAGCTTGACTCCAATAAGAATGTAGTGATAAAACCTTCTTTGTGAATGAGGCAAGCATCCAATGCATATGAAATGTACCTAAAACATATTTAAGTACAAAAATGGTCCCCAAACTCATTGGGTCCAAAGTAGTTACACAAACTAAAATATATAGGATTCAATCCACATGAATATAGGCATATAGATAAGAAATTGAATATCATGAACATATTAGCCAATTTAGGATTTATGGAATTATTCTATATAAATATTGGATCAAGGAAGATAAACATGCCATAACATATACATTAGTACTTATGCATGCAATCTAAAGGTAGAAGAAACATTTCATTTTATACCCGGGAGAGAGAGAGAGAGAACGGTCGTTGGGGGGTTCCCCCACTCTGCAGCGCCCACCCCGTCCTAGGGGGGCGGCCAGGCCGGCGTGGAGCAGCCATGGCGGAGGCAAACCCACCCCGGCCTGGGGCCGGCGTGGGCGCAGGGGCAGGCCGGCTGGAGGTGGCCCGGCCTGGCAGGCCGGCCAGGCCGGCGTGGAGCCGTGGCTGGGGCCGGCTACCCGCCCGAGCAGCCTGGCCTGGGGGTCGGCCTGGGGCCGGCGTGGGGAGCAGCCGGGGCCAGCCACCCACCCGAGCCCCCCGGCCTAGAGCCCGGCCTGGGGCCGGCCTACGATTTTCCTGAAAACCCCCTTCACTAAAAACGCGATATCTTTTGCATCCGGACTCAGTTTTCGATGATCTTGGGCTCGTTGAAATCGCAAGAACGAGAACTACAAGATTATGCAAAGAAACATCATAGTCCATAATTGGATGATAAAACCAAATGATGAAAGTTATTACCTCTCTATAAAGGAACAATCGGTAAAACCTCCAATATCAAAAACGCAATAAGTTTTTCATGCGAAACCCGTTTTTGATGAACTTGAGCTTGTATTGAATCACATGACAAGCTAAAGAACCACACATGGAGAAAACACAAATAAGAACCAAGAAATATTATGCCAAGTATGCAAAGGTTTGAGCTCTCTCCGAGTGTTGCGATCAATTTGCTAATATGAGAGCCCCTCTTGATAGTACGGTTATCTATCCTATAACCCGGTCTCCCTCCTAATTCTATGGGACCGGTAAAATAGAAAACCTATCAAGATCATACCTTTGCCTTGAGCATTCCACTTGAGCTAGATGATGAAGATCTTGACCTCCTCAAGATGGAACACCTTTCTTGATTTCTCTTTGCCTTGTGAAGACACAAAGATGCTCCCCCATATGCAACTATGGGAGAGGCTCTTTTAAGTACATCTTTTCTTGAACATTATATCCAAAAGAGTGGCAAGCTTCAAGAATGTGATCTCTTCGATATGCTTCCCTTGAACTTGCACTTCTCGAACTTGATGACGATTACAACTTGACGTCATCCACCAAGGACTATATGAAATCTTCCTTTTGATGCAAGCCCATGGAAAGATGCCTAACCCCACATAGATATACCACACATACATATAATGGGTTAGAACACAAAGCTATATGAACAATTACTTACGATACCATGATACCACATGGTACATCTTCTTGCTTTGTGAGTTGATCAATATTAACCATCGCTTAGCACTTTGCCTTGATCAACCTTTTATCTTTTCTTCTCTCTTCATAATAATGATGTCTTGAAGGTAAAGATGAATGATCACACAATATTCTTCTTCAAGACATACTTGCAATATGCTCAACTCTCTCATGACCAAACTTGGGATATTCACATGAATAGCACCTTGGTCACCACTTGATTATCTTGAATCCAACACATGGACATAAAGCATTGCCTATGGACAAACTCTACAAGTATATCTCAATGCAACCATTAGTCCATAGTGATTGTCATCAATTATCAAAACCACACATGGGGAACCATTCTCTTTCAATCTCCCCCATTTTGGTAATTGATGACAAACTCTTTTACGAGGGTTTATATAATGAATTTTACCTACCATGCAAATAGACAAGCAAGGATGCATGAGCATGAAAGGAAAATGCTTAAGAACAAAACCAAAGTATAAAACCAAAATTCCTTAAAACCTGTAAACTTTCTCCCCCATTGGCATCCATTTCCAAAATGGGATCATAGAAATTTTAGATGGCCAATATAGTAAGGGTTCCTCCGTAGGCTATGCACTTCTCATAATATGAGTGAAATCAAATACACTTATCCAATGATGAATAATGGGAGGAACTATATCAAGGATCCAAAGATTGCAAATAAGATGGTATACAAATCTAATATTCTCCTAAAGAGAAGCAAGCAATCAAAAAGATCCAACAAACTAAACGAACAAGGTATATTATGGTTTGAGAAAATGAGTGTTTTTAAAGAAAATAGAGGAGCTCCCCAATATTTGTGCATGATTTAGAAATATTGAATTTTGAACGCAAAGTGCACAAAAATGGAATCATAACTCCCCCACTGTTGTTCAAAACTCAAAGCAAGTGCAAGTGATCATAAAACAAAACAAGGCATATCACTTGGAGTAAGAGGTGGTTAAGCCATAAGAGAAGTTACCAATAAAAGGATGGACACCGAACCATTAGGATACCAATAAGACATGTAATTCTTATCATGTGTATAAGTTTCTAAATAGACCACAATCATGATGATGTACATCCATAAAGAAACATGTACACACAATATAGTTACAAAGAGAAAGAGCGAGATATCCAATTTGAAGACATAAATACGATAATAAGATCTTTGCTTGAAAGCATTTTTTTCTTAGAGGATATGAATGACCTTCCAACAAAAACACATCAAAGACGTCACAAACATCAATAAGGGAAAAAGAGATAGTTGGGACGTTTTGATAAAAGCAACAAGTATCACAAGGAGTAGATATGTTTCATGCCATGATACAACCTACAAAAGGTTGAAATGTTAGAGTATATGCATGAGCTAGATACTTGTTACCGAGGTAGCATTGGTGATGTTGTACTGTATAAGAATTCATCCATCATCATAGCTTGACTCCAATAAGAATGTAGTGATAAAACCTTCTTTGTGAATGAGGCAAGCATCCAATGCATATGAAATGTACCTAAAACATGTACAAAAATGGTCCCCAAACTCATTGGGTCCAAAGTAGTTACACAAACTACAATATATAGGATTCAATCCACATGAATATAGGCATATAGATAAGAAATTGAATATCATGAACATCTTAGCCAATTTAGGATTTATGGAATTATTCTATATAAATATTGGATCAAGGAAGATAAACATGCCATAACATATACATTAGTACTTATGCATGCAATCTAAAGGTAGAAGAAACATTTCATTTTATACCCGGGAGAGAGAGAGAGAGAACGGTCGTTGGGGGGTTCCCCCACTCTGCAGCGCCCACCCCGTCCTAGGGGGGCGGCCAGGCCGGCGTGGAGCAGCCATGGCGGAGGCAAACCCACCCCGGCCTGGGGCCGGCGTGGGCGCAGGGGCAGGCCGGCTGGAGGTGGCCCGGCCTGGCAGGCCGGCCAGGCCGGCGTGGAGCCGTGGCTGGGGTCGGCTACCCGCCCGAGCAGCCTGGCCTGGGGGTCGGCCTGGGGCCGGCGTGGGGAGCAGCCGGGGCCAGCCACCCACCCGAGCCCCCCGGCCTACGATTTTCCTGAAAACCCCCTTCACTAAAAACGCGATATCTTTTGCATCCGGACTCCGTTTTCAATGATATTGGGCTCGTTAAAATAGCAAGAACGAGCACTACAAGATTATGCAAAGAAACATCATAGTCCATAATTGGATGATAAAACCAAATGATGAAAGTTATTACCTCTCTATAAAGGAACAATCGGTAAAACCTCCAATATCAAAAACGCAATAAGTTTTTCATGCGAAACCCGTTTTTGATGAACTTGAGCTTGTATTGAATCACATGACAAGCTCCAGAACCACACATGGAGAAAACACAAATAAGAACCAAGAAATATTATGCCAAGTATGCAAAGGTTTGAGCTCTCTCCGAGTGATGCGATCAATTTGCTAATATGAGAGCCCCTCTTGATAGTATGGTTATCTATCCTATAACCTGGTCTCCCTCCTAATGCTATGGGACCGGTAAAATAGAAAACCTATCAATATCATATCTTTTCCTTGAGCATTCCACTTGAGCTAGATGATGAAGATCTTGACCTCCTCAAGATGGAACACCTTTCTTGATTTATCTTTGCCTTGTGAAGACACAAAGATGCTCCCCCATATGGAACTATGGGAGAGGATCTTTTAAGTACATCTTTTCTTGAACATTATCTCCAAAAGAGTGGCAAGCTTCAAGAATGTGATCTCTTCGATATGCTTCCCTTGAACTTGCACTTCTCGAACTTGATGACGATTACAACTTGACATCATCCACCATGGACTATATGAAATCTTCCTTTTGATGCAAGCCCATGGAAAGATGCCTAACCCCACATAGATATACCACACATACATATAATGTGTTAGAACACAAAGCTATATGAACAATTACTTACGATACCATGATACCACATGGTACATCTTCTTGCTTTGTGAGTTGATCAATATTAACCATCGCTTAGCACTTTGCCTTGATCAACCTTTTATCTTTTCTTCTCTCTTCATAATAATGATGTCTTGAAGGTAAAGATGAATGATCACACAATATTCTTCTTCAATACATACTTGCAATATGCTCAACTCTCTCATGACCAAACTTGGGATATTCACATGAATAGCACCTTGGTCACCACTTGATTATCTTGAATCCAACACATGGACATAAAGCATTGCCTATGGACAAACTCTACAAGTATAGCTCAATGCAACCATTAGTCCATAGTGATTGTCATCAATTATCAAAACCACACATGGGGAACCATGCTCTTTCAGCTTTCCCTTGAGCCTTGCTAGCTCATCCTTCAACCTAGCATTTTCCTCAATAATATTTGCAAGATCACAAGAATAAGTAGAGGTGCTAGGGGTGTTGAATTGATTAAGTTGAGTTTGAAGTTGTTAATGTAACTCTTTGAGGGTAGAGTGATGATCCTCCAAGGCCTTGTGAGCCTTGGTGAGCTTCTCAAACTCCTCAGCTAGTTTATCATGACCAATCCCAAACTCAACCTTATCCTTTTTAGTCTTTTATATTTAGCAATTGCACGGTCGCGTTCTTTAGTGATATTAGCAACACGTTCATTATGTGACTCTTCAATAGATTCAAGTTCCTCCTCAAGAGAAACTCGACCCTCATGCTCTTCCTCAAGGGTCATAGAGAGAGAGATTCCTTTTCATCCGCATCTCTTATTTCAATCTCACCTTTCTTCTCAAGAGATTTATGGGGCTCTCCCAATTTTCTCATGATGATATCAAAGTATTTCTTGGTCTCTCCTTGCACGTTAGACATAAAACGATCCAAAGAGGCAATTTCATCTTCTACTCTAAGACTAGCATGGTTAACCAATTCATTTGGAGTCTTAGAGTTGGGAGAAGGTGATACCTCCGAGGCATAGACCATGAAGCACTTGGCATTGGGTTGAGGAAGGTTCTCATTGTGGGATTCAAAGATTTATGAAGATTATGGAGTTGAAGAAATAGCAAGAGCGGACACTTCACTTGTGGTTTCTTCTTCTTCATCACTTTCGGAATCATACTCCCCTTGAGTCACTAACACAAACTTGGTGGGAGGCTTCTTGTTTAAAGGTTTCTTCTTGAAATTGGGCTTCTTATACGCAACCTTGGACTTGTCCTTGCGGATGAGCTTGCCACCATGATTTTCCTTGTTCTCATAGGGACGCTCCGCAATGAAATGGTGATTGTCTTGACAATTATAGCAAGTCCTCACTCTTTGATTCCCTTCTTTTCCATAGCTAGACTTGGTCTTATCCTCAACATATGCCTTGGCATTGGATGTATTCTTCCACAACTTCTGCACGGCAAGAACAATGACATCTTTGAGCATGGGGTCATATTCTTGATCCTCTAAAGGAGCCAAGTCCTCAATGCAAGCTTCTTGATAATCAACCTCCCTTGACACTACCTTGGCCTTCAAATCAAAAAATGCTCCTTTGTGAATTCCCATGGCTCTAGCACAGTTGTCAAGATCATTCCTAGTTTGCACTTGATAGGAGCACATTTCTTGCATCACTAGGTTTGAGGTCAAAGATGCAAAGTCATGTCTTCCTTGAAGGCTCTTCAAGTCCGTGGGCTCAAAAGGAATAACAGCAATTATGTACTTCCTCTTGATCCACGCATCATTAATATACTCGGCACCAACATTGTTGAATGCGGTGGCAAGAGTCTTGAGCCTTCGGTACATGTCTTCATGATTCTCACCATCATGCATATAGAATCCTTCGGCTTCATTGCTCAAGGTACCATACCTATTCCTGTGCATGCTCTCATTGCCCACAAACATGACGGCAAGAGCGTCCCATGTTTCCTTGGCGGTGGAATATTGTTGAAGATGATGCATGTGGTTTGGACCCACGACTTGTTGAATGATGGACAAGGCGGTGTAGTTCAGTTGACAATCTACGGCTTCTCTTCTTGTCAACTTCTTGGGGTCATGTGGCTTGTATCCATCTCGAGTGACCCTCCAAAGTTCAATACAAGAAGAGTTCAAGTGATTTTCCATGTAATATTGCCACTCACCAAAGGTATGTGCATCAATTTTGGGAGGTTCTCCTCTAGGAATTATATGAGGATGTGGGACGGGAGGATCGGGAGAGTAGTGCCCCTCAACGGAGGTGTAATCTGTTTTTCCTTCCGTACCCTTATCGGTGGAGTTCTTAGTGGAAGCATGTTTAAGTGGTTCACCATTATCCCTATTCTTGGCGCCCTCCGGATTTTCATCCGGAGGAGGTGAAGTGGATGTCTCTAATTCCTTGGCTTTCATGAATTCCAACATGAGAGTTTGCAACTCATCGATTTTCCCTCCATGGATGAGGTCAAGGAACTTTTCAATTCCTTGAGATCATCCATAGTGACTTGTGCCGCGGTATCGGTGACAACTGTATCACCATCCATACTAAACTCTTAGGCGGTTAAGCCTGATAATAAGAACCGAGGCTCTCATACCAATTGAACAGATAGTATGGGCACCTAGAGGGAGGGTGAATAGATTCTACGACCAATTTTAATTTTTCTTCAAGATTAGGCTTGACACGAAGGTAAATTCTCTAGATAATGCAACTACGGTGAATTTACCTATATGACAAAAACAACAACAAATATAATACAAGCACAAGTAAAGGGGAGGGGAACAAGGTAACCGATATGAAGCACACAGAGACACGATGTAATCCCGAGTTCCTCCTTGTTAAGGGGGTACGTTTCGTTGGAGGGGTGTGAGCTTCTCCACAAAGGCCTACTCAACGCCACAAAGGCCTCACCCTATTCTCCAATGAACCCCGCCACAGAGGCCTAGTCCACCTTCCACTATTGATCCCCTTTGAGGCGGGAATCAAATCCTTTACAAACAAGCTTCGGGCACACACCCACAACCAAACTGGGGGCTCCCAACACCAAGAATCACCAAGTATAGCAAGAGGTCTAGGTTCTCCACAAATGGAAACCCTAGACTCAATTCCCTCAAGTGAACGAGGGGGGAAATGAAGAACGGCTCGGTGAAGATGTAGATCGGGGCCTTCTCCTTCAAAAGTCCGAAGATCAACAAGATTGGGTGGAGGGACCGGGAGTAATTGAGGATTTGGTGAGCTCAATAAATGTTCTTAAATACAATGGACGAACTAGAGCTCAAGGAGGAAGAGGAGGGGTACTTATACCCCCTCCCCAAATAGAGCCGTTTGAGCAGGAAAATGGAACCAGAAATTCTGGTTGAAACTTGAACCGGAAATTTCGGTTGGCTTCAATCCTTCAGATCTGATCTTCGACTGGGTTGACTTGTACCGGAAATTCCGGTTGGAGCGAATAATCCGGTTTGAAATATCCGGCTAGCTCCTGTCCCGGACAGGCTCCTAAACCGGAAATTCTGGTTGATATGGAAATTTCCGGTTCACTTCTGCGTCTTCAACTTCCAGTCCTTAGACATTTTGAGCACAAACATCCACAACCGGAATATCCGGTTGTTCCATAAATTTCCGGTTGGAAATTTTCGGCTCATCTCTGTCTGAAACTGGGCTGGGATCTTCCTAACCGGAAATTCCGGTTGCCCTGGAAATTTACGTTTAGAAATATCCGGCTCCTCTCTGTCCCAAACATCAGTGATCTATCTTCACCAATCTTTTGGTGATCGATGCGGATGTTGAAAATAACACATGCACGCTCAACAACTCGACAAATAATGTACTTAGTATTGTTAACTAACACACAAAACCAACGGAATAAAAATGCACTTTCACCAATCTCGTTGTCATAAATAGGCACACAAGAACCGGTATGTTTCCGATGTAATAAATTATTTAGCTAACCGGTGTAAAGGAGAAAAACTTAGGTAAAACTTTTCTCATAAAAGAAGTTAATTGTTTGTAATTAAGCCTAGAATATTATGATGAGATGATTCTGAAGGGAATATGCCCGGGAGGCAATAATAAAGTGTTTATTATGTTATTCCTTGTTTACGATAGATGTTTATTTCTCATGCTAGAATTGTATTAATCGAAAACGTTAATACATGTGTGATTAATAAACAAACAAATGTTCCTAGTAAAGCCTCTCTTTTAACTAGCTCGTTGATTAACAGATGATCAATGTTTCCTGATCATAGACATTGGATGTTGTTAATAATGGGTTCATGTCATTAGGAGAATGACGTGATGAACTTAGACCCTAACTAAGTATAACAATACGATCAGGTCATTTAGTTTTGTTGTTATGTCTTACATTCGGAGTAACCCTATTCCTTAGACCATGAGATCATGTTAACCACTGATACCGAAAGAGTACTTTGATGACATCAAACGTCACACCGTAACAGGGTGACTATAAAGGTGGCGTTAGGTATTCGGAAAGTGTTAGTTGAAGCTCATGGATGAAGAGTGGGATCTATCCATCCAAAATGACGGAGAGATGTACTCTGGGCCCTCTCGGTGATATCACATCGACACCGCTTGCAAGCACGTGACTAGGTCACAAGGATGTCATATCACGGGAACGACAAAATAGTATTTGTCGGGTAATGAGATCGAAAAAGGTATGGTTGATACCGATGATCGGATATCGGACAAGTAAAATATCGTGAGACAAAGGGAAATATTTACGACGTTGAAGGTTCACACGATCACGAGAGTCACCGTTGAATATATAGGAGTTATCACGGATCTCCAGATCCCGCTGTTGATTATTGATCGGAGATGAGTCTCGACCATGTCTATATTATTCACGAACAGTAGGGTGACACACTTAAGGTTCGATGAAGCGTTTGAGAGGATACGGAATACCGAAGAATGTTTTGGGCAGCTCCGAAATTGTTTCGGGGAAAATTGAAATAGTTCAAGGGTTTTTTCGTCGAATGGTTGTTATTAGAATTAACAAATGATTCGAGGTGCTGTGTGCAAATGTTTATTAATAGAATTAACAAATATAAATAAATAAAAATATTTTATTTATTTATTAAAGAAAAACCTTTGGATTTTCTAAGTGGAATATTAAGGGAGCATGAATGGGTGTGAGTGGAGCTTCCACTCACATGAAGAGGGGAAGAGGTGGGGGCACACCATGGCTGGTATCACCCCTTGGGCTGCCTCCCCCTCCCCTATAAAAGGAGGGTGATTTCTCCCCCTTCCTTACACACTTGCCCACCTCCCTTTCCCTCCACCCGCTGCTCCATTCCATGGTCTCCGGTTTGGCGAAGCCCTGACCGTGGGATTCTTCACCACCCCGTCGCCGTCGTGCTGATGGAGTTCCGGGGGATCCTCTACTTCCGCTACCCCGTCGGATCGAGGGAACAGAGGTATTCATCGAGCTGAACGTGTGACCGATCACGAAGGCACCACCGGGTTGCGGTGCACATCTTCTTGCTCGGGATCGGCGTGAGTACGACTACGCCAACAACGGGATTTTTTTCTCGTACCACTTAGAGTCTTCTAGGGTATGTTATCCTAAGACTCTTTCTCCCCGTTACCTTTCATCTCCTAGATTAGATCTTGGCCATTCGGGTTTATCGCGCGTAGGATTTTTTTGTTTTCTATGCAACGTACCCTTCAGATTCTCACACAGATATTTATGATGGTATTACAAAGTGAAAAACGTCTCACTAGGATTTTGTATAGCTTCAAATAATATTGTGAAATGTTTACTCACATGTGTATTTGTAGTGGAATTACAAAATCAAATCTTTGTTGATTTTTATTCATATAATGATTTTTCAATCAATAATACCGTATGTTGCATTATTAACAACATTATAGTATTATGAGTGGACTCTACATTATATTACTATGGATAGTTTCAACACAATGTGACACATTGTGGATTGCAAGTTATTGGATAAAAGTCATTCGACTTAGCGAGGTTTCAAAAGACGGTATGATAATTCATTTGAAGACGCTTTTATTATTAATACTATAGAGCCAGATTCTCATAATTCCAATTCCTAATAAATCCAATGCAAGTTTATCACAAGTTGATTGGATCAAAAGTGTGAGTGAAGCCGGATTTCCATATGTGTTATGACATCATACTAGCTAGAGTATTATTGACTCTAGTGCAAGTGGGAGACGGTTGGAGATATGCCCTAGAGACAATAATATTCAGTTATTATTCTATCTCCAAGTTCAGAATTAAGCTATGTCATCATGCTACAAGCGCTATAACACTTGAAAAGTGAGTTTTCAAAGGAGAATCTTTGTGCAGCTGTGAAGACACAGACAAACAAGAGTTCCTAATCTTGTCTCTAATATTAGCTTATGGTTTATGAGATGATCACGTTTTCCTGATCATGGACTTGGTTTAAGTCTAAGAAAACATGAGATTTTATTGTTAGGGTAACAATAGTACTAAACCGACCCAATTATATGATCTTGCTAAAAGAGACTAAACAATTGTAATGTATTTAGCAAAGTACATATGAAGTTGTCATTGACTATGATTCCTATAATATGAGAAAATCTAGTGACCGCACAATCGATGGTTATACTTTGGGTGTTTTCAACCGTCCACCATATCAGGGGATCATAACATTGACATATGGGTATAATATAGAGCATGTAATGGAACTGGGATTGTTCAAGATTATTACTTAACTCCTCCAGACGATGGAGAGATACATGTTATGGACCCTCTCAGTATCACCAATGTCAAAAATCGTATGCCCACACACAATGTGATTTATCACAAGGACATCGGGGATATGGATGAGAAAAGAGGACGATATCGGTAACGAGTCTTATATGTGTTATGATCAAAGAGTTTGATCATACTAGAACACATAGTATCACCTCATGATATAGTTGGTATCGTGAAGTTAAGGGAATAAGTGCAATAAGTAACTTGTAAGGTTCCCTCGTTCTTTGTGAACAAACAGGAGCCATCATGGGCATCCATGGTCCCGCTATTGGTTATTGTTCGGTAAGTTCCCGAACATGTTTGTGTGTTATCGAGTCTTTATGGGTCACACGCTTAAGATGTGCCAAACTTTAATTGAGAGCATCAAGTTTTTGCTATTGGTTTTATGAATGTTAAATGCCAATATGATGTGAGAGAAACAAGTCCGGTGTCAAGGGTTTTAGGGAAGTTGCTATAAGAGAAAAATAATGGTGGTGGTAGGAAAAATTTCATATTAGCTAAAACGGAGGACATAAGACGTCCCGGGATGTTAGAAATATGTTTCTAACATCGGTAGATAAGGTCAATGGTTTTATCTATTTAGGTCACATGGTTCTGGAAGAGTTTCGGGCAAAACTCGAGAAGGGGGGAGTGCCAGGGGCAGAAATGCCCCCATGGCCATGATACGTCCCAAACGTATCTATAATTTTTTATGCTCCATGCTAGTTTTCCACCAATTGTCCTACGTTTTCTCTTATTTATTTGAACTAACCTATGGATGGTTGAAAAGTGCACATGTTCTTGTTTTATACTTTGGTGTGTAGGGATTAACAGAATATTGGCAAGAAAACAAAAAAGGAGTCTTGTTGGACGAGGACTCTAACTTTCCTGAAATCTGTCCATCAACAGTTTTTAGAGATCGTCAGTTTTACCCCCACCCCCCAAAGATGATGTCAAATGGAGAAAGTTGACACGTAAAAAGTGTGGGGAATTTTCTCCTGATAATTAGAGAGTAAAATTTATTCCAAAATGGATTTAAGATGCGACATGTGGACCCATTTTACTGGAGAAAAAATATCTAATTATAGGAATCCAATCGGTGACGTGATTGAGTCCAACTCTTACGATACTTGTTCGGATTTGGCTAAGCCACGACTTGGGGGGGCTCATGGAGGCTAAGGGAGGTCCCTAGGAAGGGTCTACAAGTTCCCAAGATCCCTTGGATCAAAGGGCCACCCATGGGAGGGGCATCGATCATCACAAAGAAACATATAAGGAGAGGAAACCCTAATTCTCCAGCAGCAACAAAAACCCGCGAATTTGCCTCCCCATTGACCTCATCTCCATGGGGGAGGGCTCATCTATAGCACCAATAAGCCATGGAGTAAGGGGGATAGGGGGCGGCGCTCCCCCTTGATGACCGGCCGGCGCAGGAGGAGCCCTGAGCTGCGCCAGAAGCCGGCGCCGCCCTGCACCTCACGTGATGCCCCTTCTTCGTCCTCTCCGCCATGATGCCACCTTCACCAATACCTCCACCATCATATCCTCCATATCTACAACGGTCCACTCTCCCACAAACTTTTGTAATGCCATATGTAAACATGTTGTGTGATGGTATAAATTATTCGCATATGATCTATTGAATCTATGTCATGTTTGTGTAGTTCCCTTTTGTCATATGATTGATTGTTGAATCTCTATGGTTGGTTTGAAATATATATTGAATTTGTTACAGTCCTATGGTGTCGATCATATTTTTATGCGAGAATGGATCACATCCTAGGATTTGTAGTATGGGGAGAAACCTAGAGGGTAGGGATGCTTGAGTGACAGAAACATGATACCCGTAAGTGATTAAAGCATATGGGATAAAGAGGATCATTTGATCTTAAGGCTATGGTTTGGTATTTTTACCTTAATGTATCTTCTAGTAGTTACGGATGTTCGCTAGAGTTCCAATCATAAGTACTTGGAATCATTGGATAGTGAGAGCTTGTTAGATTTGCCTCTCCCACAAAAAAGAGGAATACCAATGTATTTGACTATTTGATCATGGAAAATTTCACCACACTTTCCACCACTTTTCCAAACTCATACTACTATTACTTTATAGTTCTTTATTGATGCATGATACGTCATAAACGTATCCCTAATTTCTGATGCTCCATGATCATATTATGCCAATTGCTACATGTTTTCTCCCTTCTTTATGTCATTTTTATCGATTTTCAGGACTAACCTATTAACAAGATGCCACAGAGCCAGTTCCCTGTTTTCTGCTGTTTTTTAGTTTCGGAAAAGTTGTTCTGGAAATATTCTCGGAATTGGAAAATTCGAAGCCCTGAAGTCCTATTTTCCCCGGAAGCATCCGGAAGACCGAAGAGGAGTCGAAGAGGGGCAGCAGGGGGGCCACACCATAGGGTGGCGCGCCCCTGGCCGCGCCAGCTATAGGTGTGGGACCCCTGGAGCGCCACCGCCTTCTCCCTTTCGCCTATTTAAGCCCCCCGGATGGAAAACCCTAAACACCTGATCAAAATCCCCCAAAAAGTTCCGCAGCCGCCGTCACTGTCAACCCCAGATCAGGGGGGTTCTGAAGCTGTTTCCGGCACCCTGCCGGAGAGGAGATCATCACCGGAGGCTTCTTCATCACCATGCCTTCCTCCGGAGTGATGCGTGAGTAGTTCATCCTTGGACTACGGGTTCGTAGCTATATCTAGATGGTTTTCTTCTCCTCATATGCCTCCATGTTTAGATCTCGTGAGCTGCCTATCATGATCGAGATTGATCTTATGTAATTCTCTGTGTTGTGTTTGCTGGGATCCGATGAATATTGACCTTATGCCAAGTTGATTATAGTCTTTATTTGCATATGTTATTTGTGATCTTGCATGCTCTCTGTTGCTAGTGGTTATTGTGGCCAAGTAGTTGCTACTGACTCCAAAAGGGAGTATTTATGCTCGATAGTGGGTTCATGCCTCCTTGTTGCCTTGCTCGAGTGACAGAAACGTGAAGGGGAGGATGTGTTGTTGCCATTAGGGAGAAAACAGCGGTGAGAGTGTCGCGTGCATAATCATTTCTTACATTACACACTTCGTTTAATGCAATTATCTGTTGCTTGCAACTTAATATCTGAGGGGGTTCGGATGATAACCTGAGGATGGATTATTACTCATAGATGCAGATGGATGTCGGTCTATGTATCTTGTTGTAATGCCCGCACTAAATAGCATAGTAATCTTCATGTCATATTATGCACTACGGTGCAACCTCTATTTGTCAATTTCCCAGCTGTAATTTGTTCACCCAACATGCTATCTTTTATGGAGAGAAACCACTAGTGAAACTATGAACCCCGGTCCATTTTTCCACACTGTTAAACAAACCACAACAATTTCCTGCTTTCTTTACTTTCTGCAAGCATACACTGTTTTTCCACACTACGTCTAATCTTTGTTTTCAGCAAGACCGGTGAGATTGTCAACCTCACTGTACCGTTAGGGCAAAGTATTCTGGTTGTGTTGTGTGCAGGTTCCACGTTGTTGCTGACACCGGTGAAGCGCCAGCACCACCATCAGTGGCATCAACCTTCTGAAGATTCTCTTTCTCCTACTGGATTGATAACCCTGGTTCTTAACTAAGGGGAAAACTCCTACCGTTGTGCTCATCACACCTTCCTCTTGGGGTTCCCAACAACGCAGAGAAAGGATTCAACTCTACCAACAACACTGCAACAACTAACATTTATTTTCATGTTCTTTATTGTCTTGCAAAGTTCTCCTTTCGTACCCATTTTCTTCCCATTGTTTTATGTTCTAGATAGAGAAAACATTCGGTGTGCATAGAGTTATATTAATGGTTGATAGAGAGAATACTCATCCTACCTTTATCTCTCGTTGGGTTAGACACTCTTACTTATAAAAAATGCTACAACTAGTCCCTTACACTTGTGGTTATCAAGCCGCACCCTTTTTGGGGGGGCTGCCAGGTGGGCCCTAGTACACCACACTAGGCGCACCTCTCCCCAATTGGTTCGTTCTTTATTTTGTTTTAAAGATAAAATAAAAATACCAAAGGAAAAAGGAAGGAGGAAAGGGAGTCCAATCCGATTTGGGCTAGGAGGAGGGGTGCGGCCACCTCCTCGATTGGGAGTTGAACTTCCTCTCCTAGAAAGGCAAGTCTCCCTCTCCCTCCACCTATAAAAAATACCCCAAGACCTTGAGGCAAAACATAATAATTGACTCTCAAGCCTCTATCTCTCTCTAATAGAAATAAAGAGTCTAATTGGACCTTCTAACTAGATCCCCTCTAATTGGATTAGAGCTTCTTATAATTGGGGTTTTGAGGTGTCCTCTCCCAATTAGATATAGCTCTAGTTACTATTCCCTCTCATGTGTTGAGAAACTTCTAGAATCGTATAGCTCTAATCATAGTTGATTATAGCTACCAATTAGCAACGACGAAGGGTTGCCTCTCTTCATTGGTGGCATGTTACGGATGGAGGAGCACTAGAGGGTTGACATGACCGTACGCATGCGCACTATAAGAGGGATTACTGATATGTTTGCAAACGTATCTATAATCTTTGATGCTCCATGCTTGTTTTCTACCAAATACTTTTTGTTTTCCACATGTTTTCTATCGTTTTATGGATGTTTTCCCAGACTAACCTATTAACAAGATGCCCCAAGCCAGTTGTTATTTATCTGCCGTTTTATATTTCAGAAAATTTCTTAAAGAAATATTCTCGAAAAGGACTGAAAATCCACGGAGATCAATTTTTACTTGGAACGAAGACGGGGTATAAAGGAGAGACGGAGGGGAGCCAGGGGGCCACCAGGAGGGTGCCAGGCGCGCCCCCTAGGCCGCGCCTGGTGGGCCTCTAGGATCCCCCAGCACCACCTCACATCTCCTCTTTGCCTATAAATTGCCTTTTATCCTAAAAACTTCGGGGACAGAGTTATTTTCCATGAAACATACAGAGAGGCGCCGTCACCTCGAAAGTCCATTCTACGGCTTCTGGCGTCCTGCTCCGGCACCCTGCCGGAGAGGGGATTGTCACCGGAGGCCTCTACATCGCCATGATCGCCTCCAGACAGATGCGTGAGTAGTTCATCTCGGGACTATGGGTCCATGGCAGTACCTAGATGGTTGTTCTCTCCCCTATGCCTTCATGTTTAGAGTCTCGTGAGCTTCCTCACATGATCAAGACTACCGTTATGTAATTATGCATGTTGTGTTTGCTAGGATCCGATAAACCATGAGATTACGATTATTTTGTTCATGTCAATCTAAGATGCTTCACTTATATTTGTAGAGAGTTTTAATTTTGTCTTGCAATGCTCTCCGGTGTTTATGATTACCTTCGCCACGGAGTTGTTTTCACCTCCAAGAGAGGGTTTATGTGCTAGATAGTGGGTTCATGCCTCCTTGTTGTCTGCACTCGAGTGACAGAAACGTGCGTGGGGAGGATGTGATGTTGCCACTAGGGAGAAAACAGCGGTGCTCTTGTCTACGGATGGGAACATTGGATTTCTTTGAAAACAATAGACACATGCCCCAGGTTGTTATCTAACTTTCGTTAGTTTCCCACGTTTTTATTTGAGCAACAGAAAATTTTCGAAAAAAATCATATTTGCCGATTGTTCTGTTTTGATAGATTTCTGCCAATATTTGCATTTGCGTCTTAATCTCTTTATTTTGTGTTCTTTTGAGGGAAAGAGCTTTAAAAGAAGTTGTGACAGTTGCTAATGTTTTAAATGGAGTGCGAGAGTGATGTCTACACATGCTTCTATTCTTGTAGACAGTGTTGGGCCTCCAAGTGCAGAGGTTTGTAGAACAGCAGCAAGTTTCCCTTAAGTGGATTACCCAAGGTTTATCGAACTCAGGGAGGAAGAGGTCAAAGGTATCCCTCTCAAGCAACCCTGCAATTACGATACAAGAAGTCTCTTGTGTCCCCAACACACCTAACACAATTGTCAGTTGTATAGGTGCACTAGTTCGGCGAAGAGAGAGTGAAATACACGTAATATGAATGATTATAAGTGATAATAGCAATCTGAAATAAAAATGGAAGCAAGCAAACATGTAGCAGAAATGATTGTAAACGGTGTTTCAATGCTTAGAAACAATGCCTAGGGATCATACTTTCACTAGTGAACACTCTCAACAATAATAACATAATTGAATGCATAAATATCTCTCTTCATTACGCTACTCCGAACCACTCTCCGATCGAATATCAAACACCAATCCAATGCGTAGGGCTGTAACAACACTCCTCAAGTCGGTATTCCCACTCTAGGGAACCCCACGCTGTCACTATGAGCGCCCTAAATTAGTACTAAACAAACGCCACAATTTCATAGGGTCATCCAACACAAGATATAAATATCATGCTAAACCACACGGTGCACACACTGTCACCTTTACACCATGATCAAAGTATCTACGGAGATCTCATAACAAAACCACTTGAGTAGCACAACAGATGAAGAGAAACATCCACATATTCAACTAGATTTCAAAGCTCATGATCACATAAAGATCACACCATCGGGGAGAGAGATGAAACACATAGCTACCGGTAGAGCCCTCAGCCTCGGGGAAGAACTACTCTCTCCTCATCATAGGAGACAGCAACGACGATGAAGATGGCGGTGGAGTCGATGGAGATGGCTCCGAGGGCACTTCCCCGTCTCGGCAGGATGTCGGAACATAGATTTATGTCCCCTGAAACTTGTCGGCGGCGATGGCGGAGCTATGGAACTTTTCATGGAAGGGGCCCGATATCTTTAGGGTTTATGCATCGGGCGAAATATATAGGCAAAAGGGCGATGGCGGTGGGCACCCGAGGGGCCCACACCACCCCAGGCGCGACCAGGGGTCCACCCGCGCCCACGCATGGTGTGGGGGCTCCAAGGCCCCCCTCCGGGTCTCCTTTGGACTTTCTTGACCCTCCGGGACTTTTAAGACATCTGGCTTTTGAACCGTCCAATTCCGAGAATATTTCCAGAACAACTTTTCTGAAACTAAAAACAACATAAAACAGGAACTGGCTCTGTGGCATCTTGTCAATAGGTTAGTCCCGGGAAATCAATAAAAATGACATAAAGTGTAAGGAAAACATGTAGCATATGGCATGAAAACAACATGGAACATCAGAAATTAAGGATACATTTATGATGTAACGGAGACTTGTGTTGAAACTAAACCAAGTGGATTTATTATTTCGATTGCACTAACGTTGCTAATGAAGATTGTGCAAAGTTTTAGGTGGAGGAAGTTTTCAAATGTAGGGAGAGAAGTATGATGTGATGAGATGAAGAATGGACAAAAGGTCAAGCTTGGGGATTCCCATGTCACCCCAAGGCATATCCAAGAAGTAGAAGCGTCAAAGCTCGGGGATACCCAAGGAATCCTCTTCTTCATCAACAAAAATAACAGGTTTCTTCCAGAACACTATATTTTCATTGCTTCACATGATAGGTGCTATTCTTGGAGCGTCATTTTATTATTGTTTCAGTTTGTTTTGTTTTCTTTGGTGTAGCTTTTTGGTTGGATCCTAGCATATTTATTTTAGGAGAGACACGCTCCATTTTCATTGCCTAGAACAGTATAGTTTTCACTCTTATTGTTCTGTGAGTGTTCGGTTCTTGCTAGTACTGCGTTTAGCTCTTGTTTTTCACTCGAATTTTGTTCAGATCTTGTTGGTTTCCGTCAGTTATATTTGATTAGATCTATGGTCTTTGATGTTTATTTGGTTTGAGAGTTGTTTCTAACAAGTTGATTGGTGTTGGAGAAGAGTAGATTGTTTCATACTTATAGTGGTGCAATAGGAATATTTTTTTGACCGTGGCTTGGGCTTTGGAATGTCATGTTAGAAGTTATTTTAGTTGTGTTCTTAGTTATTTATGATGCATCATGACTAGTCTCAAATAGCTGAGAGTGCTTAATATGCCATTGAATTTAATCATGTGTTGTTCTCTCATACTGAAGCATGGTATTGTGGTATCATTTAGTTTTTGACTTGTAATATCACTTCATGCTTTGATTGATGATGTTTTGTCGATATGCATGATTATGGTCGTTATTGCTCTCTTAGTTGGTCGCTCACAGTCTTTTGCTAGCCTACACCTGTACTGAGTATGAGCTCTACTCGTGCATCCAACTCCCAAAAACCAAAGTAAGCCCAATATGTCCACCATATCTACCTATATGTGGTATTTAACCGCCACTCCAAGTAAATTTCTCGTGTGCTACCTTTAAACCTTCAAAATTATAACATGTTTTGTGTTTTTTTTTAGCTCATGAGGAAGTAGTTTAAAGTTTATTATGGTTTATGTCAAGCAAATTTCTTCTTCCTTATTTCACCTGATGAGTATGGAATCTGTGCTCATCTAAATTTGCAAAGAGTTGGTGCCACATAATAACAAAAAGACACTTCCCCGTAGTTTGATGAAAGCTGGTGGGTACCCGTGAACACGGCTAGCCCTGGTTTATGAAAGAAATGCGGGGGAAGTGCCAAACTAACAAAACAATGGAAACCGCTCTCAAAAGTCTAAACACTTTTCTTGACATGGATTATGATAAGTTTTTCATTACCATTCGTTGTCATAGACATACACTTCTCTCAAATTTTGTTTTCAATATCTTTGTTTTATCAAATAAAAAGCTCTAGCACATGAGTAATCCCCACTTCCCTCTGCGAACGGACTTTCTTTTACTTTTATGCTGAGTCTTCATCTTCTTACTTTATGAACTAGCTAAGAGACACAAGTTCTCATGTTAAGTATAATGTTCATAGTCCCAAAATTTATTATTGATTGATTCATGATCGTGGTATTGCTTGCTCTCAAATTATTTGTATCTAGTCACCATCTAAACTTTGAAGGTGTGATGGCATTTATGTTTTGCTACCACACGAAGGACTAGCTAGATACCACTTTATTATGTTTTTCTTTATGATTTAAACAACCGTATCACTTTCAATGCTTCATTATTCATTTTCTTTTGTTCGTGTTTCTTTTCATGTGCAACATGGTTGCTAAGTTTACATTAGTTGAAATAATTTTTATCATTCCTTTGTTAAACATGTATTGGCTTCATGTCACATCAAAAATTATTTTTTTATCACTTACTAACTCGAGGACGAGCAGGAGTTAAGCTTTGGGATGCTGATACGTTGCAAACATATCTATGATTTTTGATGCTCCATGCTTGTTTTCTACCCAGTACCTTTTGTTTTCCACATGTTTGCTATCATTTTCCAGATGTTTTCACAGACTAACCTATTAACAAGATGCCCCAAGCCAGTTGTTGTTTTCTGCTATTTTTCTATTTCAGAAAAGTTCTTAAGGAAATATTCTCGGAAAGGGCTGAAAATCCACGGAGAACAATTTTTACCCGGAACGAAGATGGAGTCCAAAGGATAGATGGAGGGGAGCCAGGGGGCCACCTGGAGGGTGCAAGGCGCGCCCCCTAGGCCACGCCTGGTGGGCCCCTGGGAGCCTCGACATCGCCTCATGTCCCTCTTTGCCTATAAATTTCCTTTTACCGGAAAAACTTCGGGGACGTAGTTATTTTCCACGAAACATACAGAGAGGCGCCATCACCTCGAATGTCCAATCATGGGCTTCCAGAGTCCTGCTCCGGCACCCTGCCGGAGTGGGAATCGTCACCGGAGGCCTCTAAATCGCCCTGATCGCCTCCAAACAGATGCGTGAGTAGTTCATCTCGGTACTACGGGTCCATAGCGGTAGCTAGATGGTTGTTCTCTCCCCGATGCCTCCATGTTTAGAGTCTCATGAGCTGCCTCACATGATCGAGACCCCCTTTATGTAATTGTGCATGTTGTGTTTGCTGGGATCCAATGAACCACGAGATTATGATTATTTGATTCATGTCAATCTGATATGCTTCACTTATATTTGTAGAGAGTTTTAATCTTGTCTTGCAATGCTCTCCGATGTTTATGATTACCTTGGCCATGTAGTTGTTTTCACCTCCAAGAGAGGGTTTATATGCTTCATAGTGGGTTCATGCCGCCTTGTTGCCTGCGCTCGAGTGACAGAAACATGCGGGGGGAGGATGTGTTGTTGCCACTAGGGACAAAACAGCGGTGGTCTTGTCTATGGATGGGAACCCCTGCTTACATTACGTATTGATCTTGATGCATTTGTCTGTTGCACACATAGCAATCACTTTTGTTTGCTGCAACTTAATACCAAGGGATTTGCTGGATAGCTTTCTTGAGGTGGACTTTTATATATGGATGCATGTTGAATAGAGGTCCATATGCCTTGATGTAATGGCTGTAATGTTAGAGCTCGTGAACTTTATCTCGTTCTAATAGTATTGTTATACATTCATGGTTTGTCGATTGCCCAGTTGTAATTTGTTCACCCAACATGTTTGTTTTCTTTGGAGAGACACCACTAGTGAACCTATACCCCCCATCCTATTTTCCTCATATTGCAAACCTTCTTTCAAGCACTTTTAATCATTGTTTCCTCGCTGTTCCGTTCTTACTTTTACTGTTTTCCGAGACTCTATACATTTAATTCTTCTATTTTCAGCAAAATCGAAAGATTGACAACCTTCCGAAAAGTTGAAGCAAGTGAGAGTTTGTGTTTGTGTGAAGGTTCCACACTCTCGTCAACTACACACCAGTACTTTTATGGCGCTGTTGATAAATCAACCTTCTTCAAGAATACGAAGTCCTATTGGTTCGATAACCCTGGTTCTTTACTAGGGGAAAACTTATTCTAGATTACATCATACCTTCCACTTGGGGTCTCTCGATGAGCGTGTGATCACGTCCTCATCAATTACACGTGTGATCCTTGACGAGGGAAGCTTAGCAACATCCTTGCAACTAAGCCTAGTTGTGAGGATATGCGATTGTTCCGAACTCTTCTACGACTACATCGATTTCCGCTGCCTCGTGAGTCGTGATTCCTGATCAACGCATGTATGAGCATGCATCATTATCTGCATAGTGTTCTTGGCGGTTACGTATGGTATTTTTTTAAAATTCTGCAACATACACCCGTAAACATGACATGTTGAACACTTGTTTTGCTACACTTCATGGTGTTAGTGAGGATGAGAGTGAGGTATATGTTAGAGATTGCATTGACCTTTTAACAGAATTGCAAATTGCTAGAGGAGTACCATCTTGATGAAGATGTTCCAGAATCATCAAAATCTATAGAATGCTAGTTGAACTTATGTCAATGTTTAGTGCACGTGTGGCTAAAAGAAGGCCAACAACAAGAAGATCCTTTTCTGACTTGGATAAGTACTTAGAGGATGAATATGCTGCACTATATACAAATAATTTCAATGTCCTGGACTGGTAGAAAGTTGCTAGAACAAGATACACAATGTTACGTCCATAATGTATCTACTATTCATTATTGTTCCATGCTTGTGTTTATGCCATTGCTATATGTTTCTACTATAGTTTCATATCATTTTAGGGCATTTTATTCGGACTAACCTATTGACAAGATGTCCAGTGCAAGTTTTTGTTTTCTTTTTGTTTTTGAGTTTCAGAAATATCCCCAGAAAATTTCACGAAAAATCAAGGGCACGTTCCAACACGATACAAAGACGAAGTCCAAAGGAGAGCCAGAGAGGGGCACCGGGGGAGGAGGCGACCCCAGGCGCGGGTCCTGGTGGTGCCACACCCAACTACCGCATGGCCCCCCATGCCTCCTCCCGGGGTTCCTCTTCACCTATAAGTTGACCATTGACGTAAAACCTTCAAGGCGGGCATTATTTTTCATGAAACTTACAGAGAGCCCTCGCCATATCAAAAACCTTATACGGGGGGTTTTGGACTCCTGTTTTGGCATCATGATAGAGAGGTAAATCGTCATCAGAGCCTTCTTCATTGCCATGATTTCCTCCATAGTGTTGCGTGAGTAGTTCATCCTTGGACTACGGGTCCGTAGAAGTATCTAGATGGTTTTATCTTCTCCTTGTGCTACCATGTTTAGATCTTGTAAGCTTCCATGATCAAGATCACCGTTATGAATTGCTACTTGTTGTGTTTGCTGGGATCCGATGAATTGTGAAGTTATGATTAGATTTTTCATGTTTCTTATATGATCTTGTCACTATTATCATGTCCATGTTTTATTTAAGTTCTTGCACGCTCTCCGATGTGCGTAGGTACTTTGGCCAAGTGATTGCATGCATCTCAAAGAGAGGGTTTTGTGCTAGATAGTAGGTTCATGCCTCTTTCGTGTCTAGACTCGAGTGACAACAACGACTAAGACCAATCATGTGATGTTTATTCTAAGGGTAAAATAGCATTGTTTATTCTTGGATATATGCACAAAAGGCAATAATATTTATACATATATTTTATAATTATGATTCATGTTACTATGCTATAACTGATGTGGCTCCTAAATGTGAGATTCAGAACAAAACTCACGATCACGTGTAGTAACATGGACAAGTATTTGATACCATAGTCTTGCTTTTCAGACTAATTTGTTGTTTGCTTGATGAACATGTTTTCCTGGTCATGGACATATTTTATGTATGCATCAATAAATAACATATTTTTGGTAGAAAAACTGTTGGAGATATGCCCTAGAGGCAAATAAATCATGAGTTTTTATTTGTCATTTCTCATTAAATTTATAGTAAGTTTTATATCATGTTATAATTGTATTAATAGGGAACATTAATACATGTGTGATCTGTAAACAAACTAGAGTCCCTAGTGAGACTCTATGCTAACTAGTTCATTGTGCAATTGATGATCGAGGGTTTCACGATCCTGTGACATTTATGTCAATTGGCAATGAGGTCATTTCATAGAATGAATGAGATTATGGACATATCCAACATAAGTATTACAACAAGATCGTGTCATGAAGTTCATCGTTGCAATATTCATAAGATATAGTATCCTAATCCTCACCGTGAGATCATATTTAATCACTATCTCCGAGGCTGCTTTGGTTGCATCAAACGCCACACCGTAACAGGATCATTATAAAGGTGTACATTAGGTATTCCGAAGAGATGGGTTGAGGCGTATGTATCGAGCTCGAGATTTTTTTATCCTCGTGACGGAGAGATAGTATGGGCCCACTCAATGAAATTACGTCCATAAAGCTGCATCGTATGACTAGGTCATGGGGATGGAATATCACGGTAACGAGTAAAGGAATTCTTGTCGGTAACGAGATTTAACATGACATGGAGATGTCAAACGATCATATCTCGGACAAGATATGTATATGAGTAACAAAAGTAATAGGGCACCGTGTTTATGGTTCAACGACATTTATTCGTGGAATGCACATGGCTCATTATGGGCATCTAGGTCAAGCTATTGATCATTGATCGGAGAGGGGTATCGATCATGTCTGGAGTGTTCCCGGACCGAGGGTAACACACTTAAGGTATTTATGACGCTCGGAGATTGTTATAGGATTCATCGAAATTATCGAAGTAAAGAGAGAGAGAGAGAAACCGAAATAGTTCTGGAGAAAAGAGAGGGGCACCAGAATGGTTCCGGGGAGGATCGAAGGAGTACGGAGTGGTCCGGAAGGAGTTCCGGAGTCACATTAATTAAATAACAAGTAAATATATTAATTAAATATATTTATATGTTAATTTAATATTAAAAGGAATCAAAATATTAAATTAATATATTTATTTAATTTAATATTAAATAATAATAAAAAGAAAAAAGGAGGCAACCCATGGGGGAATTCACACCCCCCCTTGATGGGCCCTTATGGGCCATGCGGCAAAGCGGAGGGTGCAAATTCCCCTCCCACCTCCTCCTCTCCTTTAGTCCCACATGGGGGGGCTAAAGGGAGGTGCACCCCTCCTCCTCCTTTATAAGAGGGGCATATTGGTTTTTTTATCACGAAAAAATCAGTTAATTCCCAATAATTAGTCGGTTGAGGTTTATCCCTCCACCCACTATCTCTTTCTCCCCTGTATCCTGCGGCCCGAAGTTAGGGTTGCGCATGTGTGAGAACTCTTCACCGCTGCACACCGTCGTGTTGTGGGAATTCCGTCTAGGAGATCTACTTCCGCAACCTCTGCTGGATTAGAGCATCAAGAGTCGAACCATATGTGTGCGAGTACTTGGAGGCATTGTAAATTCGGTGCTAGCAACACCGTCGTTGCACCAGGGTCGTTGTCAACTTGTCAAGTTCTTCACGACGTTGAGGTCAGCTGCGTTGTCTTCCTCGGCAACACTTTTGCGGGAACGTAATCCCCACGTTTTGGTATACAATAGGTATGTCTCTAAAACACCTTAACCATTACAACATTACTAGTAGATAGATCCTGGCTAGTTTCTGGAGTTCATCGATAGGATTTTTTTGTTATTCTGCTACGAGCCCCTTTAGGAACAATATGGCTGGGTAGACCCAGATAGTTGATATGCTAAGACATTTCGATACGATGTATTTTGTCCTTAGTGACATATCACAACAAGGTTATAATACGACATATCCTTAGACCATGAGGTTATTGATGTTATACACTTTGGAGGTTTTGATTTGGTACTATCAAGTATCACACGGTAAACTAGGTGATAAAAAAGGCAACCACTAGGTAACTCCAAAGGTATGTATTGGCCTCAATGTTCTGATATGGGAATTACTCCTCTATAAAAAGAGAGATACAACATGAGCCTACTCGGTATGAATGATATCTATATGTTCTACCAACAATGCATGATGATGATACATTGTGTGGGGTGTCATAATACGGGAACGAGTAAAAGGAAACTTACCGGTTAACGAGACTGACAAAGGTATATTGTACCAAGGATTGTTTCACGGTAATACTGAAATACTTAATCTTGGGTAAGTTCGGTATCGCGAGTAATGAGAATATTATACGATAGCAAACAATTTCAAAAGAGTGTCTTTCGCATAATGAGTGGGAGTCAACATGAGCGTACATGGCTCCGCTATTGACCATTGATCCGGAAAGAGTTTCCAATGTCATGTCCACTTGTTATCGAACTTGTCGGGGTCACACGCTTAAGTTTGGTCTAGTTTTATGTGTATAATGGTAGGTACGGAACAATAAGGAGTATTATTGGAACGGTGTTTCCGCATGCTAGATATATTATATATATCAGAGAGAAATTATAAAGAGTGCATTAGATGTCTCAGAGTATTAGAAACAGTTTCTATTACTACCGAAATTTATTCCAGAGTTTTTCAAAGAGAGAAACTAACTTCACACGCATTTTGGAGCATTTGCGGGAGGGCATGAGATGTCCTGAAATGTTATAAAGTGTTTCTAACGTTAGTGGATAGAGTTGATGATTTTATCTATAGGGCATATAGTGTTTCAAAAGATTCTCAGAGAAAACCTGAGAAGAGGGGAATGCCGGCGGGGGCAGAAATGCTCTAGGGCTGCACCTCAATATTTCAGGGCTGTCACATGGATCTCAGTGGTCACATGCAATCCGAATTTCTCCCCGAGAAGTTTCCTTGTTTGAGTTTTAGTAATAGAAGGATATGCCAAAAATTGAAGGGAATGAAAAAAGGAAGGAGGAGAAGTGGACGGAAAGGACTCCCAATTAAAGGAGCCCAACCCGACACAAGGGAGGGGGTGCGGCTGACTTGCCTTCGCCGCACGAAGGACTTGCCCCCCCAAGGCAAGTTCCCTCCTCCTCCCACTATATACACCGACCTCCTTCCCTCATTGGAAGACACACCAATTGGCCTCATGCCTATTCTCTCTCTCTAGTTGATTGAGAACTAGTTCTAATTTGGTTTTGAGGCGTTCTCTCCTATTAGATCTAGGTCTAATCTCTCTCTCTCTCCCCCTCTCACGTGTTGAGATATCCACCTTCATGTACACCTGTAGCGGCCAGGTCTGGACATCGAAACTTTGCAAAACCGGATCCAACGTACTTGTCCAAGCAATGGATACGGGGAGTCGGCAATATTCTCGCCCATAGACTTGTGCTTGAGAATCTTCCACATGCTTCGACATCCTCATCAACATATCTTCTGCTTCAACGGTGTTAGTAAACGATCTCATGCTAGATCAATGAATTTTTGTTCACTTGTATCTTCATAGATAGATCTTGATTGTGGCGTAACATTTATAGCGAAAGTTTGAATTTCCCGTACATGCAACCCAATATTTATGTATTTTATGATTATGGATATTGCTTACATTATGAATGATGCTTAATAATTATCTATTATGTTTGCAACTTAATACCAACAAGTGACAAATATAGAAGCACACTCAAGGTGGATTATTAGTCACATATGCAGTTGGATAACATACTATATATGTTTGATGTAATGCCAACATAAATAGTAGAATGAACTTTACTTGTCATAATTATTTGTTGTTCCAATTCTATCAGTTGCCTAGTTGTAATTTGTTTACCTAACATATTTGCTTGTTAACTTTTGGAGAGACACCACTGGTGAAAGCCCTCGGTCCATTATTTTATCTGATTTTCGTTATTAACAGTGGTGTATCTCCAAAAGAATGGACCGGGGGTTTTCACCAGTGGACCCCCAGTCCAAGATAAATCGTGAAAGGCACAACCCCTTTTATTTGATTTTCGTTATTACTTACTTGCTGGTCCATTTTACTCTCATCCATATTTTCCACAACATACATTTAATCTCTTTATTTTCCACGAGACAGGAAGATTGAAAACTTTCCTGAAACGTTGGAGCAAGATTAGTTTGTGTGTTGTGTGCAGGCCCACGCTCGTGAATGCGCCAAATGACGAGCACCGTGCTGCAGATCTCCAAGTCCTCTTGGTTCAATTTAATTTGGTCTCATCACCGAGGGAAAACTTCCTACTAGCAACAAGGAACCCAACGAGTGGTGACAATTCGCCACATCACCCAACATTGTGATTGCTAGCAAGGGATATCTATGACATTTCAATCAGCACGGTCGCTTCGAAATCGGCCTTTTTCACAAGTGGTAGAGTACTAAATGAACATCGTAGCCTAACTCGGATTTGCTTGAAGCTCTTATGTTTTCACAAGACTGGATTAGGAATAGATACAAAGTTACATGCATAAAATACATTGTTTCTAGTCATATTACTTGTTATATTTCAATTCTTAATTGTTTCCAATGTTCTTTGCTTATAGATGATGACAATGGGCAGCAAGCTAGCTTTTGGAGCGTTCTTGAAGACATTGAATAGGGGCTAGAGGTTACCTTCTACCTTTATGCTTGACTTATTATTTTCAGCAGAACTATTTGTCAATCTTACCTTTAAGTCTTATGCATGGCTTAAAACTACAATGATGAAGTTTGGACTTTGAGAATCTGCAATTTATCTTATATCTTATGTTCAGTTCGAATATGGCTCGTGTGCCTTTGTACTGCACATTATGTATTGCACTTAAACCTATTTTTTAGCATGTGTGCATTTGTGAACTGCCTATTAAATGGTATTGAATATTTGAACCTATTTGTAGCCTATGTGCCTTTGTGAATTGCTCATTTTTCTTCTATCATAGCGTGTTTTGATGTCATCTATTATGCATGCCATCTATTTTAGCTACATATATGGGAGGTGTTGTTCATCCCCTCGACTTAGTTGGGGATGTTTAACCGCTGGTTATTTTATACCCGGTAGGGATGGGGACGGTACATGAATGGTTGCCGTGGCATGATGGGACGATGAGATTTTTATTGAACATGGATGGTTATGGTTGATCGATAATCACCGGTTAGTGTCCCCGTTGACAAATTTAGTCAGCACCTGGAACCCCTCCACAGGCTGTTCATCTAGCAGGGTGATCATCTACACCACAACACATCATTCACAGTCTCTACATATGGGTCATAGCACTGGCAATAACCACAGAGTAGTACAACGGCTGGCCATGTACGTGAGCACGGAACAACAATCGACACGTCCATTTTCTCCACTTTTCGTCCCGGGTTCCAACCTACGGCAGCCGAAAATACTCCTCTCCAAGAGTTTGTTTAGAGCAGGAGTATTTGGCTAATAGAAATTTCCATTTCATAACTATTAAAAACACTTCACCTCCTAATCCTTGAATTTTAGACTTCTCGCTCTGACATCAGAATTCATCTCTACTGTATGATTCTTTTTTTGAAACCCTTTTACCGAGCGACTATGGTGACTTCATGGATTGCTCGTGTCCATTATTTCATTTCAAGTAAATTATTTTTTAAACCATTTCCCCAACAAAAATACTCCCTCTGTCCAAAATATTTTAAAATTAGTACAGTTTCTTGCAATTCTAAAGTATATAAAAACGCATTATTCATTGGTGCCAAACAACTTGAAGTATTTAATACTTTGATATTTCTGGAAACTGAAAGTATTCTCAAAATACTTAAAAAAATAAACCCCCAAACGGACCCTAAGAGTTTAGGCTTACGGAAGCCCAGGAGGCCTCCATTAAGTGGGCCCTCCTGGTCGGCAGCAACCAGCTCCTGTAGGCGACACCAATTAATCCCATTCTCAAAGCTAGCTCCGAAACGTTCTCCTCTTAGGGTTTCGAGTAGCAGGGCGGCGTGGAGGCGATTGCCAACTCCGACGCAAGATCGCTAGGGTTTCTGACTGCTGGCACCGATTCCTCGCGCGGATCTTCGCTGCTGCTGCTCCTGAGTTCGGGGTGATCAAGGGGGGACCCCTGCGTCCCTACCCACCCTTGGCTTAGGGCATCGGACGAGAGACGCGGAGGGCAGCGGCCATGACTGACCAGGGGTCGAGTCAGGAGAGCAAGAAGGATGGGGGTTCCAAATTGGAAGATCTGATGGGCAAGTTGCACCTCACGGAGAAGGAGAAATCAAAGCTGATCATCGACGATGAGGTGGAGGAAGAGGATGGGAAGATGATCGCGCTCATAGGGAAGGTTTTGTTTAAGAAATCCTTCCATGTCAGTACGATCGCGGAAGCGTTACGTCCGGCGTGGGGGAACCCAAGGGGGCTCTCCTTTCGTCCGGTTGGAGACAATGTCTTCGTGGCTCAGCTTGAGCAGTCCAGAGATAGAGATCGGATCCTGGAAGGGGGTCCGTGGGCTGTGGGGAAGCACTGTGTGGTGCTAGAGGTGTTTAACATCAAAGCTAGGCCATCTGAATTATGTTTTGACAGGATCAGAGTGTGGGTGCGCATTATCAATCTGCCGTTCAATATGCTCTGTCCACCATGGCCGCCAAGGATAGCTGGCTTGGTTGGCGAGGTGATCAAAATTGACGCCGATGCAAAGGGCTATGCTTGGGGAGAGAGCCTACGGGCTCGAGTTTGGATCAACGTTAGGGAGCCTCTGATGAGATGTGTGCAACTTGAGTCGGCGAAGACCAAGAAGGCCGAGTTGTTCGACATCCAGTACGAGAATCTACCGTACTTCTGTTTCTCGTGTGGTAAGATAGGCCATGCGGAGTTGACATGTTTGTTCCCGGCGGGGAGAGATGATCAAGGAAGACCCCCCTACAGTGAGACACTCAGGTACACGCCCCTTCGTCGTGGATGGGGTGGTGGATCGGGAGGACAAGGAGGTGGTGTTGACACGAGCTGGGAAAGAAAACCTCCGGAGGAGGAGGATGATGTCGAGAAGGGGGTGGAGGTGAATTCACCTGCTAAGAATAAAACCTCGTATGCCCAGCCCACTGGTTTCCAGTTTGGTTCGAGGGGGAGAGGCAGTTACGGACGAGGAGGAGGGGAGCGAGGCAGGGGGCAGAAGGATGTTTACCGCAAGGTAAATATGAATGAAGGCTATGTTTCGGCTCCAAAGAAGGGACAGCTATTGTTGCAGGACCAGGAGACACTGAATAAAAAAAGGCAAAACGATGAGACCGCATCAATTGGATCGAACAATGATAGCCGTGGTTCGAAGAAAAGCAAGGCAGTAATGGATGACGATGCTATTTTGGCGGAGGCTGAGAACCAGCCCCGCCTGGATCAATGAGTTGCAAAATTTGGAACTGTCGCGGGCTTGGGAACCAGGCGACAGCCCTAGAACTCCACAATATGGTGAGAGTGGAAGCGCCCGCGTTGTTGTTTCTTTGCGAGACAAAAATCAGTGGTGATCGTGTGAGAGAGTTAACTGCTCGACTAGGGTTTCATGGTTGTTTCCCGGTTAGTAGCAATGGTCTAAGTGGGGGCTTGGCCCTGTTTTGGTCAAAGGAGGTGGAAGTATCGTTGAATACCTATTCTGATCAGCATATTGATGTGATAGTTAAGAACATCGGGGGAGATCAGAACGTGTGGCGTTTCACTGGCTTTTACGCTAAGGCAAAAAGGAGTGAGAGGGCCAGGAGCTGGGAGTTGCTACGGTGGTTGCGCGGGCAGAGTGATGTGCCGTGGCTATGTGGAGGAGATTTTAATGAAATTTTGCATGGCTCTGAATATTTTGGAGCAAATGATCGTGCAGAGTGGCAGATGGAGGGTTTTAGGCAGACAGTGGATTTCTGCGGTTTTTCTGACCTCGGTTACCAAGGTGTACCGTATACGTGGGACAACATGCAAGATGGCGATGCAAACGTGAAGGTCAGACTCGATCGTTTCCTAGCTGATCCGAAGATGATGGCCCTATATGCTGGAAGTTTTGTGAAGCACTTGCCTACACCAAGATCAGATCATGTGATGGTAGTGGCGAAAATCCGCAGACTAGTGGATATGGAGGATAATCATGGCCCGCGTCCGTTTATGTATGAAGATGCTTGGCGGCGGGAGGAGACGTACCCCCAGACAGTTCTCGAGGGGTGGAAGAAGGGGTCGGGTGTGCAAGGGCTCTTGGGTCTAAATGATGCACTGTCAAGTATGCAAGGTTGCCTTTCCGATTGGAAGAAGAGAAAGTTTGGGGATGTGAGAAGGAAGATAAAGAAGATAAGAAGAGAGTTTGAGGAGGAGAAGAAGAATTCGCTGTTTAGAGGACCATCTAGACGAGAGAAAGAGTTGGGAAGACAGCTAGCCGAATTGCTCCTTCGGGAGGAGATCATGGCTAAACAACGCTCGAGGGTGGACTGGTTGAAAGAAGGTGATAGGAATACTAAATTTTTCCACGCCCGAGCGTCGAAGAGAAAGAACCGTAACCGTATTGCAGTCCTTCATGCTGCGGATGGTAGACTGTGTGAGAGTAAAGAGGATGTCCAGGCCGAGATACAAAACTTCTATACACATCTGTATACGGCACAGGGACATGTTGATGTTGACCGGGTCCTGCATCATGTGGAGCCCCGAGTTACGAGTGTGATGAACCAGCGTATTATGCGACCGTTTACTGCTGATGAGGTGAAGGTGGCGTTGTTCTCTATGGGGCCGTCGAAAGCACCTGGAGTGGACGGATTTAACGCAGGTTTCTATCAGCACCATTGGGAGTTGGTTGGGGGAGATGTAACTGCGGCTGTTCTTGAGTTCCTGAATGGGGGTTTTATGCCTGCGGCTATCAACAAGACGACTATTGTCCTTATTCCAAAGGTAAAAAACCCGCAAAACATCACTCAATACAGACCGATCTCTCTTTGCAATGTCATCTATAAGATATGCTCGAAGGTTTTATCTAATCGATTACGTGAGATATTGGATGAGATCATTGCAGAAGAGCAGAGTGCCTTCGTCCCTGGACGCCTCATAACAGATAATGTGCTTACTGCTTATGAATGTGTTCACTCGATGAGAAAGAGGAGAGGGAAACAGGGCTGGTGTGCGGTTAAGCTAGACATGATGAAAGCTTATGATCGCGTTGAATGGCAATATCTTCAAGGAATTATGCAACAGTTGGGTTTCGATGAGGGGTGGATCTCTCTTGTGATGAAGTGTGTGTCATCAGTGAGTTTCCAAGTCAAAGTAAATGGTGATTTGCTTCCAGCCTTTACTCCCTCGAGAGGTATTCGTCAGGGAGACCCTATTTCCCCGTATCTATTCCTACTATGTGGTGAAGGGCTCTCTAGTATGCTGAAAAACTATGACGGGGGTTGGATTGATCGCGGTATTCGAGTAAGTACGCGAGCCCCTTGGATTACACATTTGCTTTTTGCAGATGATTGCCTTGTTTTCATGAAGGCAGACTCGAGGAGTGCATCACGGCTCAATGATATCCTTCATGATTATAGTATGGGCTCGGGCCAATGCATCAATAAGCAGAAGAGTTCAATTTTCTTTAGCCCGAATTGTGGCGTGTCCGTACGGAGGGGGATCCGGGTGGCAACTCAAATCCAAAGAGAAGCCCTGTCGGAGAAATACCTAGGCCTCCCTACGGCTAATGGAAGAGTAACAAACGAGCAGCTGGAATATATCTATGAGAGATCGAGGTCCAAAGTGGAAGGATGGTGTGAGAAATTTATGTCTTGTGCAGCAAAGGAGACCCTGCTAAAGTCTGTTGTCCAAGCCCTACCGACCTATTCTATGAGTTGTTTCAAACTCACAAAAGGTTTATGTAAAAAGATCACGACTGTTATGTCAAAGTATTGGTGGGCTGGTTCTTTAGACAAAAGAGGGATGCACTGGCAGAGTTGGGACAAGATGGCGGTGCCCAAAAGACAAGGGGGTTTAGGCTTCCGCGATCTTGAAGTTTTCAATGATGCAATGTTAGCTAAACAGGCATGGCGACTGCTGGAGTTTCCTGATAGTCTTTGTGCTAGAGTTTTGAAAGGACGATACTACCATGATGGTGAGTTCTTGGCAGCAGGGTGCCCCTCGGGCGCTTCAGCTACGTGGAGGGCAATCATGCAAGGTAGAGAGATGCTCAAGGAAGGTTTGGTCCGTCGAGTTGGCGACGGGAGAACTACGGAAATTTGGCATGACCGTTGGATCGCTGGTACGGGTACGATGAAGCCCATGGGGCGTCTAGATGAGGAACCGGTGCAGCTAGTGTCGGATCTGATTTGTGAGCATACTGGGACTTGGAAGGAGAACCTGATCCGTAAAGTGTTTCTGGCCCCGGATGCAGGTGCTATTCTGAGCATGCCACGGCCAAGACGTGCAGGAGACGATGTATGGGCGTGGGCATGGGAGCGAACGGGCTTGTTCTCGGTTCGGTCTGCCTATCGAACAACCGTCGAGCGGAGAAGTGTGATGGCGGAGGAGAGTTCGTGCTCGTTGAGCAAGGAACGAGTTTGGAAGTCTTTGTGGAAGCTTAATGTTCTACCGAAGATTCGCATCTTCTGGTGGCGTGTTCTTAAGAATCTGCTACCGTGCTTCCAAGAGATGGCAAGACGACATGTGCGCGAGAAGGGTGACTGTCCGTTGTGTGGCAGCGAGGAGGAGTCGCTATTTCATTGCCTGATCACTTGTGATCATGCAAAACGCTTCTTGGCAGCCGCAGAGAGTGCTTTCGAGGTCAAGATGCCCAAACTACACCCACTGACATGGGCGGAAGACCTCCTGGATCCAGACATAGTGGCGAAGAAGGATGCAGGGGTGCTGATTACGGTACTATGGGCAGTGTGGCACAGCAGAAATAAATTTACACATGGCGAAGAAGTGTTCCAGCCTCTCAAATCCATGCAGATCATAGATGATATTGTCCGCTCTTTAGAGATTCCGCCTAATCCTAAAGAAAGGGCGAAACCTACTGAGGTGAAGTGGGCGAGACCACCGGAGGGGTGGATCAAAGCTAATACAGATGCAGCTGTAGATGGGCAGGCGCTCATGGGCGGTGCAGCTTGTGTGGCGCGAGACAACACGGGTGAGCTCGTGTTTGCTCGTGGTAGAAGATATAAGGGGATGACTGACCCGGAGTCGTTGGAGATGATAGCATGCCGTGATGGTATGTTAGCTGCAGCAGCGAGGGGGATCTCCAAGTTGGTGATCGAAACTGACTGCGCAAACGTCAAGGCCTTGTGGGATTCAAGGTTAGGGGAGCGATCACCTAGCTTCCATATTTTATGTGAGATGAAGGAACTAGCTAAGATTTTTCAGGGGTTTGAGCTTCGTTGTGTTAGCCGTACATGCAATATGGCAGCCCATTATGCGGCCAAAGAAGCGTGCTTGTCTGAGTATGATTACAGTGTAACCCCTGATTTTCTGGCTGCGCGTGTGCAGCTAGAGAAACTCTGTTTAGTGCAATAAAATGAATTGTGAGTTGTCAAAAAAAAAAAATTAATCCCATTCTCTCTCACACACAAAAATAAAGAAGACACAGCAATTAATCCCCTTCCGTTTATAACCTTCGCCTCCAAAGCCTTGCGATGGTTGCCTCCCACCCCTCTTCCTCCTCCTCATCTCATGCCACCCTCGCCTAGAACCCCTCCGCCTGGATCTCCGGTGCAACCCTAAGCGGACTCCCCGTGCCCCGATCGCCTCCTGACCTCCGTCACGCCGGATCTCTCCCGAATTATCGGCTGAATCGATCGAATTGCCCCGGTCAAGAACGCAGCAGGCCCTAGAGGTGGCGAGACGAGACGAGACCCTTGGGGGTCGGTTGTTGCGGAGCGCGGTTTCTGGCCGCGCCGCGGTGCGCTGAGCTCGTGGGATGGGTGCGCCGAAGCAGAGGTGGACGTCCGAGGAGGAGGCCGCGCTCAAGGCCGGCGTTGCCAAGCACGGCCCGGGCAAGTGGCGGACCATCCTCCGCGACCCGGACTTTAGCGTTGTCCTGCGTCTCCGATCCAATGTTGACCTCAAGGTGGGTCGAGGAGATTATTGCCCCCTTCCCGATCTGATCGGCGTCGGGATGGTTGCTCTTTTGCGCGTCAATTGTGGCGGCGGGTGTAGGCGATCGGTTGGGATGAGCAGGAAATCTCGCGAGTTTCCAGATCGGGATTTTGGGGGTTCATGTTTATATTGGTTAATCTATTGGAAAGATTTCTTTGTGGCACAATTTCCACGATATTGGATGGATAGACAAGAGAAATTCTCCTCTGCTCAGCAGAAGCAATGGTTAAACGTATTATCCGTTTGATTTATCAGAAATTAGTGTCAGTGCTACGAGTTGCCCCTTTAGTTCTCCTTAATTCTCGATGGATGCCTTGTTCACCTTGGTTTCTCTCATTAGATTGTTTTATCTTCTTTTTTGAGGAAAAAATGATGATGGAACAAGTCGGCCTTAAATTTGTCCAACCCTGTTTCCACTTAGTGTTTTGATGCTGCTACATTGTTGGATTATGTTCTGTTAGATTAAAGTAAATACCAAGTGCCTGGGATGCAAGTGATGATCAAATCAACAATGGGTCAAATTTTAATGTTTTCATTAAATATGGACCAAGATATTAAGGTGCCTACCAGTTTGAGTAAATAGTTGCAGTTTTCTTCTAGATACATGTCACTATAGTCTCGAGTCTCCGTGAACAACTACAAATGGCTCTATGTGTCATCGAGTGTAAACGAATCTTATTATGATTGGTATGGTGTGATTGTGCAGGACAAGTGGCGCAACTTGAGTGTCACTGCTGGAGGATATGGCTCAAGAGAGAAGGCAAGAATGGCACTGAAGCAGGGCAAGCGTGCGCCTAAGGTTATCACTGAACCAATGGACGTCGATACAAATAATGTGGACAATGCTCATACTACAGTCATCGATGCAAAACCATTGGCAATGGCTGTTGAACCCAAGCAGCTTGAGTGCAGTCCAGAGAAGGCAGTTGCTAGGTTAGTGTATAAATATATCTCTAAACTTGTTCTGTACTAGTTTTATAATTAATATGCATGTTTCTTGCTTCTCCTAAATTTTCCATCAATGTAAATTGCTGGGTGTTTGACACATAGGGATTTAGGTTCATAAGTTGATTGGAATGGAAATTCTATGCCTACCTTTTTAGGGTTGTTGACCTTTGACCTGTCAGTGAGACAACTCGTCTAGAGCTTCACGTATGAACTCACATATGGAATTAATATAGATATCCGTATCACATGATTTTCTTGTGACTAATAATAGAAATTTTATCTTAGCTTGGTTAATATGAGAAGGTTATAATGTCCCATCATTTCCAAATTTTGAACCAGAGTCCAAAGACATCTCTTTATTAAATAAGCACAAAAGAGTGACCCAGTTAATTAAAGGAAAATCACGTGAAAACCCTTCACATGTGCGCGCGCACACACACAAACATCCGCAGACAATACATGTTGAGGAAAACCATTTTTGGGGCAGTCCATCAAACGTCATCGGCATTACACACCACTCCTGATCTGGCGATTTAGACTTCATGGGAAAAAAATTACAACGTTCACCAAAGCAGGAGGCACCAAACACCCATTGCTTCCTCCCCTCTTTCCCCTGCCAAATAGTAAGCTCAAAAGCATGAAGGAGGACGCAGTTCCGAATTTAGAGGCAAGTATCGCAGAAGACAAAGCTCATGGTGGCCGCTAGAGATTCGCAGGCTTCCGAGGCGGAAAAAAGGCGCCCACGGGCGTGGCCAATGTCGGATCTGGTAAAACCGGAATAGAATTCCCACCTGCCACTACCTTGATCCCCGCCATTCCCTCGCAACACATCTGCAACCCCGCTTTTCGCGCGCAAAGCAGCCAAGGTTAGCCACCGGGCAGAGCCCGCAACACTTCCCACAGACGGAAGGATGCCCAGGTAATGCTAGGTCAATGCTCAGTCTGAGTAAGCGAGAACGCCACCATCCTACCCTGCCATTGCCACTAGTCCACACACCCCACCCCCCTCCACCCCCACTACTTGCCGACCGTGGTCGCTGCCCTGTCGGTGCGAAGACGCTCCCACCAGGAAGGGGATGAGACGGGATCCTGTAGCCACTGGCAGGCGGCGCGAGGGAAGGCGAGGAGACAAGATCCTGTAGCCACCTGTGGCGCGAGGGAATGATGGGGAGGAGGGTAGCTCGTCTAGCAATCTGCTAGGGTTTGCCCGCTGAGTCACATGGGGCCAGCTCAGGAGCCATCGGTGCGTGGAAGTTTCCATTATACCAAATTTATATGGCAACATTAGCACAATTATCAGAATGACCTTTGATAAGAGAATTTAAATGGTTGGCATACTAACGACCAGAAACTATGCTTTACATGGATGTCGGATTAATTGTCTCAGTTTACTAGTTGGACAGTTGGTTATGTAAGTACAGACATAAATTAACATATTTAATATTGGTTAAATAACTAATATATACTTTTGATAAGATAGCTAATACTCTGTATACACGGTCTACATGTAACATGCCATTCATGGCTGTTCAATATGTTCAGGAAAGCCATATGTAGGGCATTGTTGATGTATGTTTATCTTCGTGGATGCATATCCAGTGCTACAGGGCATTTTTAATATTTTTGTCCTCTCTATGCTGTACTTGAGATGTTAGTCTGATGTGTGGTATAACTATTCATATGCTGGAAACCTTATTTTGGAAACCCACTTCACCATTTTGTGAAAAAAATCCAGTTGGAAACTTGGAATGATGCATGGTTGATATAGCCATGCAGCGGATCTAATACCACATGAAAAAGGAGGCAGCTCAGAAATTTATATCCTCCTTATTAATGTTTAAGTTGAGTTTCTATGGATCCATCAATATCTTTGTACTAGTTGTATAGTATTTGCATATGGTTATGCGTTTTGTATTAATGTGGAACTGAGGTTATGTTTCAAGTTGAGAAAACCATCCAAACATTGCTTGTTAGTCATTATATACATTATTGTGAGTAGCAGCTCTGAGCATTCATAACACTATTCAAAATTGGTTTGTCATAGGCTTGATGACCTCATATTAGAGGCTATAAAAAAACTTAAGGAGTCTTCTGGATCTAATAAAGCAGCCATCTCTACATACATTGAGGTATTTGTAATCATCATCACTTGGAATATCTTCTTTTATTTCCTTGATTGACACAGTTTGTTGTTTTGAGTTTTGATGTACATCAAAATTTGACCTGACCATCAGTTATTTTCCTTCTTTTGTTATTGCCTTTTACAGAAGCGATTAGGCCTAGTTTAGCAGCAAATTTTTTCTAAACCGTAGTATCCTAAAACCACTGTGTTTGCATGCCTCGACAACAAATACTACAGTTTAAATAAACCACAGTTTGCGTTTCTCTGTTTTGCAAAAAGAGAGGGTCTGGACTTCTTTTTTCTATACTGTAAAAATACTATGGTATATAAAACCGCAGCTTTAGGTAAAGCCAAAAGTATTGAAAACCATGGCATTTTGAGAAATCGCGGTATTCTTAGAATACTTTAAAAGAAACTTTGCTCCCAAACGCACCCTTGTTCTTTATGGTACTGAGTTTCTGCTGAATTTTTTAATGCATTAACACAATCTTCTTTAGTGATTTCGGAGATCAGAGACGACCCTAATGAGACTTGTCTGTATATGTAGGAGCAATACTGGCCACCTCCTGATTTTCAGCGGTTACTCTCTACAAAATTGAAGGCATTGGTTGCTACCGGAAAATTAATGAAGGTACTTTATGCGTGCTCGCCCTCGTGCATGAATATATGAGAGTGGATAGGTTGAACCGGTGTGTATTTGAATCCACTTTTTAAAAAATGCGTAAAACCCCCTCTAAAAGATATAAAAAAATCCGAAACAAAAATTCTATGCTTAGATCATACAAAAACATGTGTGGAGCGCCAAAGTTTTGTAAAAAATTCTTTTTATTATGCCTCAACAAAAAAAAAGATTTTTTTCTGGTGCGCTATTCATAAAAATCAGTAGTCATATTTTTTTCTTTTTTATACAGGCCAAATAAAACTTGTTTCTCCGTGTAACTTTCTAGACGCACATAGAATATGCATGCGTACGCAAGCAACTTTTTTTCTGAAATTTTGACCATTTAGAAAATGTATTTCGGAAACAGGGTCAAATACACCCAGGTTCAACTTAGTATTTTCCTGAATATATGGCCTATCATGTAAAAATGCATATTTTAAGTTGTTTTTATTTTAATCATGGCTTTAGGTCAACCAAAAATACAGAATTGCACCAAGTTCAGGAGTGTTTGGTGGAAAGAGCAGCAAAGTGCATTCCACTGAAGACAACAGACAAAATATTAGTATTAAACAACTAACTAAGCCTCAAGTGGATGCTGAACTGGATATGATGACATGCATGACTAAGGAAGAAGCAGCAGCATTTGCTGCCAAGGCAGTTGCCGAGGCAGAAGTTGCTAATGCGGAGGCTGAAGAGGCAGCAAGGGTTGCAGAAGCTGCAGAAGCTGAGGCTGAAGCTGCCAAGGCTTTTCTTGATGCTGTGATGTTGACTGTGCAAAACAAAAATGCTGCCTCTGCGGTAAATTGAGCACTCTTGCCAGAAGTTCTCTTCTAAATGCAGATTATATAACCTACTGCATTCATTAAATGCAGATTCTTGGAGCTTGCTGATCCGTGACGTGCATTTGGCTTCAGTCAGCAGAACTTTGTCTGGGGCAATGCTTGTGTTGTGCAACCAAGCTTTTGTCGATATATGAGTTTCTTGTATAGCCTTATAGATGAAGATGTTTCAAGGGGAGGGGTTTTCAACATCTTGCTGCTGGTCCTGAACCCTGACTCTCACCATTTCAGATGATGTCATCTAGTAGAATCCAGCTAGATAATATATTATCATGTAATTGGCGCTGTGTTGTGTTAGCCAATCCACGAAGCAATAACAGGAACGAACGGGAAAGTAGCATTCAATTTTCTTCCCTTTTCCTCAACATGTGTTTATTTGTAATTAAACTCCATCCCTTTCCCCTTAGTTCAAGTGATGCCACCAAATAGAATTATAGTGAAAGAGAGGTCGTCCTAATTTATGCAGATTGCTGTGTTAAGACAATTCTCAGATATGTGAGTTGATTACAGAGATTTAGCACAATAGCTAATTCATATGTGCAGTGGATTTGTGCTGCATCCATTTTGGAAGAACATTCTTTGGAGAACAATTGTCAGAACACAATAGCACATGTTACTCTTCGTCTATATGTAATTTACATTTTTCTGAGGAAACTTATTCTGTTCAGCTTTCTGAAGAAATTTATTCTCCACAACTACACGTCCTGTTTCTCTGCAGCTGCTGTAAATGTACGAAACCACATGTATAATGGTTCTAATATGAAGTGCAGTGATTTAACCACTTACCTACCAGCTACCAGTACAGGGTCGGCAGTTCCCAGGGAAGCCGGCAGGGACCCCGTCTTCCAATCTACTCCATCTTTACTATTAAATCGGACTTCAACGTACGTTGGTACGTCGTCCCATGGTCTGCCTCTACCCCGACCTTCTCGATCGCCCCCGCGCTAATCCTTTCCGTCATTAACGCTCAAAAATCAAATAACCAAATCACTTTCCTTTGCCTCGTTAGTGATAGATAAGGCAGGCTACCCAATGAAATCTTCCACAACCGATCATATGCGCGAACATGGGGGCTAGCGAAACGAATGGATTTTTTTCGTCCGTCCCAAACTCTCTCGTGAAAGTGGCAAGGGTTTCGTCTTGGGCCACGGCCGCCGTCTGGAGGTTTGCACCGTGCGCCCACGCACCGGCCGCCTTCGACGAGATTCCATCTTGTGCTCGACGCCTCAAGGTCGCCATTCACGCGTCTGCGTGCCCGCTGCCACCTACGCCTCCATCGCCCCTCCTTGGCATACTTAGTCATCCAGCCAAAGGATCACTGCCACAACGTCACCAATCATTCCAAGGTCGATGCTGCTGTCACTCTTGAAGCCCGCTGCATCACCTTCCAGGTTCAGGTCGGCTCTCCTCCAAGCCCATTACGTCTCTCCTTCCAAGACCACTCCACCATCTCCAGTAGCATGGTGCCAGACTTAGATCAGGTGCCTTGTTGAATGCAAGGTGCAGCGTGCCTCGACTCCTCACATCCTTGCCGACGCCGCCGTGTAAGAATGGGCATGGGGAACTGGACCTGCACGACGGAGAGGGAGGTGGGCCGCACTGGACGGCAGGGTGGATCACCCTCCTCCGTCCCCATGACTTCCGGCATTGTTCGATCCACAATCCACTGAGGTAACGGTACAAGGTTCAGTTTTATGTTTATAGTCAAGGTTCAGCATTAATTTGACAGATCCGATTTGTGGTCTGCAATTTGACAGATTATGTCTGTAGTTAAGGTTCAGTATTAGTAATATTTATGCACTTCAAATCATGTTCTAAATTAACAGCACACCCTATGTTTTTCTCTGTTTTGGGGCTGGTAGTCTGTATTCTAGCAGTAAGAACATATTTCGATGTGAAATGCATCAAATTTTAATTGTTTACACCTACAGAAGTCTTGGGGTTTTACTTGGATAATTTATCGTTGCAAAGTTTTAATTGTGCAGATTTTGCTTGTCTCATCCGTGATTGCAATGTATGGCTGAGTATTTCCTATTTGCTTGTTGTTTTAAACTGATATGTACTTTTGTTTGCTAAACTGAACTGTACTGTATTGTGTGATTGATGTTTATAGCCTTGTAACATTGTTGTTTTGCTGAACTGCTACTATGGAAGCTGAACTGAATTTGTATTGTTCAGCAGCACAATTTTGTTCCATGCCTATTAACCGATCTGTATTCTGGTCGGTGTTGCTTTCAGGGATGGGTCCAGTAAATATAAGGGGGTAAATTGCTTCTTCCTTCTACATATTTGATTCATGAACTGATATTACTTGATTATCAAACTACTAAGGCATGTTTTATACTGTGAATGCCATAGGAACAAGAAGTTACTAATTGAAGCAACTCTCTTTTGTTCTTGACGAACCTGCAGGTGCTCTGCCTTTTTCATTAAGTAGGGGGATAACTGTAATATAGCCAGGACAACTGGGAGAACAGAAAATAAAACAGGGAACAAACTAGACTAACTCAAGAGAAAGTAAGAGCATATGGCAACATACCAAGCTCTTCTCTGATCAGAGCTGCCACCCGAGCCACCGAGCATCTCATGTTTTTTAAAATCCGTGAATTTCTCTCCTTGCATAAGTGCAACATGAGCATGCTTCTTGAAATCCTTTTGTGCTCAGCGATGTCGCTAACTTGCTCCACTAGATCGAGATGGAGTTTTTCTTGCTTTTCCCTACAATCATTCAGAGGTTCCATATGGAGCAATTTTACCGTATTTTCTACCGTCACTAAAAGATACTTGCTCAATCTGTTAATATCGATAGCTCCTTTAAATCTCTAAAGAAATTTTCTTTAAATGACTGGTAGTCTTGGCTCCATGAACAAGGGTACAAAATTCAGTATTTTTTGGTACCTTGAGGTTGTTGGTACTTCTCGTGATCACCACTGAAGGTAGCTACATAGAGAAGTTAGAATCGCAAGCCAAATTCTCGCAGGTGGAAACGATTACCATAATATGCTAAGTATTACACTTGGTAGAGATCACTTTCTTGATATATAAGTTTTCACTTGGTAGAAATCACCAAGCAATATATTATCGGAAACTTTTAGAAAAATCTAAGACATGTCTTCTCCTTGTGACGTCTTCCATCTTCAACAGTTCAACCTTGCTAAACGTTTTTCCACACCCTTCTAATTATGCTTTTCGCTCTTTTTTGCAGGTACTATTTGTTCAAGTGCTCAGGGTTGGTTCTGTTCTATTTGTTTTGGGTAATTTTGCTGGTTGGCTCTTGTTTTTCCCGTTGGGGAATCCTTCAGGTAAGGATTTCCAGTATCTGCCAGTATTCATCTATGTAGGTCTAGAAATGAATTATGCACAAATGACCTTAAAGGTAAAATGTTAAGCACACTTGATGTCTATAGCTGGTGTTGTAGTGCAGGCCGGGTTCACGTTTCTGAATTCCGATCACCACCAGAAGATGTTGCACAACTAAACATAATTTAATAGTGGACGTGAGAGTCTTCAGTTCTTTTTTCCATATATATATATATATATATATGAGGAAATATATAAGTCAAAATTCAGTTTTTGTTATGATTGTTTTGGTACCGGGAAGAAGCCAGTGAACTTCTCCAAGTGAATAGTAGTCTGCATTTTTCAAGTAGAGAGCAACCTAATAAGTTACAACCACAATCATCAAATTTCATAATCTTCCCTCAACAGTTTATTTCGAGTGTGATAATCTTCTCACAACTAAGCAATCATGTCCTACACCTTGATTCTATATGTACATGTCTTTGAGATCATGCATGCCTGGTGGACCATGCTCGGAGCCGCTGACTTCGTCATCCTTCAGATTTCTCTCCTTGGTCCGTGCAACACATGTGAAAGAGGAGCCATCCAGGGAGGAGGAGACCATGTGGAAACCAGAGCCATGTATTATCTTGTACAAAGCACTAGGGATCACGGCATGTGGACGACTTTGATGAGGGGGACCTAGAAATACTAAACATTAAACGAGTAGAAGCCTTGTGGTACTGCACCGCATGCAGGACTGGAAAACAGAACAGAAATAAGCTTCATCTAGCTGGCTGACTTTTCACAGCAGATAAGTATTTACTTCCATCCACCGACAAAAATGCATGTTTCTACGGAATGCACCCCAAAATATGCATATGGGATCGCCACAAAGAAGTTATGTCCATCTTTTCCTATATTTTATGTCATCCATGAATCCATCAATCCATTTGATAAAAGACTGTCTAGCACAGAAAATACAGAAGGATAAATAATTGAATAAATTGGATGAGAAAGAAGCTGTACAAGATATCCATTTCGTTGTTACCTGCAGAGGACACCAGGACCAGGATAAACTCTATGTCGGAGTTCCTGGGAGGAAGGTTGAGGACAACATAGAGCTGTCATCTAGCTAACTTGAACATAATGTATGAAATGTGTACAACAGAATAATGTTATCGTTTATGTCAGTAATACAACTTTTGGATTTCTTTTTTTTTATAATCTGTGATGCTCGTTGTTTATATATTGGCTTGTTCTTTATTTTAAAAAGATATACTTTTCCCAGCGAGCGTGAATTCAGTACTATGTGTGATGCTCGGCGCTGCTTCTGAGTTGTGAGCTGGGGCATGTTGCCGTAAATGACACAGGTGAATAACTGGCAAGGCACTACTGACGTGGTTAAGAGTGTGGTTTTTCAACAAAGGAATGATCACACTCCTTGGTCATCATATGATCCGGGGTGAAAAAATGAAGAGTGTGATGCCAACATTTGTTCCTTTTTGACCTAAAAAATTTGCTCTATAGTCAGCTGGAGTGGATGTGGATTCTCCTTGAGAAGAAATTTTAGCAAGTTTACAAAGAACTTAGAATTACAAGGTACATATACAATGTGTAAAAAACATATATTTAGAAAAAATTGCTCCAATGAGATAGAAGTGGGTCTTTCGTAATGGAGTGTTGAAGTAGATCAATAGCATGTCACGTAGTTTGAGTAACTCAAAATTTTTGTAATTTCCCTTGGCTCGATTGTGAGTGATGTTTACATACGTGATAAGAAAGAAACTGTGCCCGTAGCAACGCACGGGCATTAAACTAGTATTTGATAATTTGGCAGCTATTATAACCTTTTTCCCTATAAAAAGCTACTCCCTCCTACTGTATATGATGCCATGTGCATTGAATGGTGTTACTTTTAAATGTTTTCTTAGGGCAGGTACAACGCGGCTAGGGATTAAATCCTGCCTGTTTTGTGCAAATCCCATCCCGGTAGTTATTTTGGCATCGGGCACAAGGTTAGGAGTCGGTTGCTTAATTCATGCGTGTAAATTAGGACTCCTAGGCGGGGACGCCCCAAATTAAGCGCCCAGCTAAGAGGCTAGGGCTGTACATGCCCTTATAAGAGCACCCGTAACGGTACGCTACTCCATCGACGCCAGGATAACAATCCCGACCGATCGACAGTTATTGCCTACGATCCCGAGCCCCTGATGCTAACTGTTTTCTAGTTTTCTCGCTTGTTAACATGCAAAGCGGAGTCATATCGGAGCAATTAGTTAGTGCTTGCAGCAAGAGTCCCGCGTTGCATGGGTGGGCGCCTGCAACCTATTTTATTTTATTTTGATTTATTTTTGTAACTTAAGCGCCTAGTTAAGCGCTCATGCATTGTAGATGCTCTAAGGCCATGTACAGCGCGGCCGCTTAGCCCAGGCGCTAGGGATTAAAATCCTAGCAGTTGTGCAAGATTCCTAGTCATTTTTACGACAGGCGTATGTCTAAGAGTCGGGTGCTCCAATAAAACATGCAAAATTTAATTACAAGCGACCGGCGCTCAACAACTGACTAGTTAAGCGCTCGCCTAAAAGGCTAGCGTTGTAAATGGCCTAAAGGGATAACTCATGTCACATCCCAATTTTGGAATACCTGTTAACACAGTTGTTTTGCTAATTGCTTGACAATTAAACTTTGATTGTGACAATTAAACTTTGATTGTATTTGTTTGAGTGCAACTAAACAAACTAATTATATAAACTTACATGGCTAAGAAATTGAAAACAAAATATTCAACATATTGTTCCAATGACTATGACAATATTTTCTAAAGTAAATATTGATCAAAGAGTTTTCCAAAAACATCTTATGAATCCAATACTTGTTGAATATTATTCCAAGTTCTAAATTTAAGAAAGAGGAAACACTTAATAAGTTTCTCTAAAAGATTATCAGAAAAATAGGCATTCCTAAATGCTTCACCAAAATATTATCAAATGTTTTTCCAACCTTGCAAGCTTAAGAACAAAGGTATTGGAGAGCATTGACTTGCTATCTCAAGTCATATGAATATTTTGGAAAAGCATTGTTAAAGAAAAGCCAAGTGCCTTATTAAATTGAATTTCCAATATTTCTAGAAACAGAAAAACTAAAACAAGTTACTATTGGAAACTTTATTCAAATGATCTGAAATTAATACCATTGCTTCCTTATATCAAATAAGGAACACACACAAGAGGATACCAAAAATTGAATCCATTAAAGTCTTGAAAACATGGTTTTTCTCCACAGCAACATTTGGAATTTTGAACAAGTTTGTTCTACAAACTTTTTCCAAATGCCATGAAATAAATACCACATGCTCTATATCATAAATAAGGATGAAAACCTAAAGGGCACATGTTTTTGAATTGTTTAAGTTGCCAAAAACCCCTGTTTTCTTGACAGAACCTTTTTGAAATTTGAACAAGTTTGTTCTATGAAGTAACTCAAAATGACTTGAAATTTTCTACCACATAAGTAACACATCAAATAAGGAATGTGTGCCAAAAATTATCATTTTTGGAAACTCCTAAGTAGTCTAATAAATTCAATGTCCATTTATGTAAGAATTCAAATTTGAACAACTTTGAATTATCAAGTTTCTCCAATTGAGCCAATTTTCACATATGTTATACATCTAAACTAATAAGAATTTTGGGCAAAATGAATTTAATTTTAGAATTTGTTTTCCTAGTGAAAACATCTTTTTTCAGAAAGGACAGGGACCTTGTTGTAAATTGCTAGGGACCCAAATGTAATCCCAGTCATCATCTTCTACCTCTAGCCTCTCTGTAGATACAGAAGCCCTACCCCCATTGCTTCGATTAGAAGGCTTCGAGGAGGATAAGAGGCCCCCCATGTGCCTTGTCTGCTCATTGCCCCCTCTCTCTCCCCCCCACTCGAGTAGCTTCTCTCTCTGTGAAAAAGAGCCCCAAACCGAACCCTAGTTTTTCACCTTGCCGTCGATTGGCCGTGGATGAGCTCGCCGCCGGTCGCTTATGAGCCCATCCTCTTCGCCTCGTCGAGTACAACGCATGTGCCGAAGGAATCGCGGCGAATCACCGCAGGGAGGCCGCGCCGTCCGATTTCGTCTTCGGGGCCGACGAACTCCGGCGATGAATCCCCGCGCCCTCGAGCCTCCTCCTCCTTCCCCGAGCGTCCCAGCGAGTCCATGATGAGCAGGCGACCGTCCCCGTCGTTTTCCCCCCTCCCTAACCCCCTAAATCGCCGCCGTCCCGTGCGTGTTTTCCGGCCGTCGCGCGCCGCTGTCTCCGGCCACTCTCCGGCGTCTCCCCGGAAACGAGGGTGCGTCCGTTTGCTTCCCCTCGTCGCAAGAAACTCGTAGACGTTTTCGTATCGCAAAACGGTGCCCGCTTTCGCTCGATTGTTGACTCGCCGGAGTTGTCCCGCCGGCGGTGACGTCGTGGTGACGCAGCGCCCGCGTCAGCCCCTGACCCGCGCTGGTGAAGTCAAACTGGCCAGTGGGGCCGCGATCTGCGCGCGTGGCAGCCCCCGTGGCGGCCTGGCCCGCGGGTCAGCGTCGTTAGCTAGATCTGCGCGCGGTGAAGCTAGATCCAGGCCGGCCCAATAGTTGGATCTAGCCCAACAAGTTTGTTTTCCTTTTAAGTTTTTACAGAAAACATATATGGTTACTTTTGGCTCTAAAAGGAAACCTAAAAGATGAATTTGACCAAACCAAAATTCACAGATGTAAAGAAACTAAATCTAAACCACCTCCAACTTGTAGATCTACATTTGGATGTATATTTTTGAAATGAAAAATGATTTGGCAACAGGTACCAGAAACATCAAAATGAGCACCATTTTTATTTCACAACTCAGAATGAAGTGATGCCAATTGCATTGGAAATCCCTTGAAATTTCCTAACAGGATCAATTAACCTTGCTTCCAAATTAATTGTATTTTTGAAATGGCATGCAATTTTGTAAAACACCAGAGAGCACTTTGGTGATTTTTATAAAATAATTAAAAATGATTTTTGATGCAAACTCAATTGGATGGTCTTGTATATGTTTAGGGATATCCAAACCTAGATGGGTTTAATTTTTAGAGCATCATAGAAAATATGGTGGACAGATCTTTGTTTCACCTGTTTCTGCCATTTTGGCATTTTAGCTAAATTAATTGTTGTGATTATATTTTTGTGTTGCAATATTGTTTTCTAGCATGTACAAGTTGTGTGAACTTGTTTTCTAAGTTTTACTTAGCTATTTTAGCATGTTAGATTGTGTGGACTTGAGTGGAGAATAAATATGATTTATAAGAATAGCATATATTTTATCTCTAGTTAATACTTGCATAGAATTTTTTTTGAGTGATTAAATTTATGTGCAAGCACTTAGATTTTTGATTGAATCCAGTACCATGTTGGTACTTATTTTGTGTTGTTATCACCTCTGCTATCTTGCATTTGAATTGGTAGAAAAGCATGAGTAGTTTTGTCATGGCTATGAGAATGTTATGGAAAAATTCCCTCATGTGTGGAATTTTTGACATAAGCAATTGTGGTTGTGTAGCCACATATTTTTGGGTTGTGTTCATAGGACCAGTAGAATTTTGATGATGTTTTTATGAGTACTTGACCCCTAGATTTTTCACTTGTGTGAAAATAATAGCATGAGTAGCATTACCTTGCTTGTGTTAGCATCCTATTATTTTCTACTAGTATTGTTATTGCACTAGGTGCTAGTTTAGGTTTTTGTTAATTTTTAGCAAGTGTGACCAGAGGCTTTGTGACCTCTTAATGCTTTGATATGCTAGTGGAACACCCACTGGTGTCATTGCATTTTTGATGGAAACATTATTTCCCCCACACTAGATGTGTTTCTTTTATATAGTTCTCTAACTAATGAGTGCCTAGTATTTTTGTCTTGGGATTTTTTGTGCTAAATGGAAATGTGTATGCTTCTGTTTGTAAGTGGTTGTAATCATGTGTGGCTTGCTAGGAAAAATACATTCTTGTAGTGTTGTTTGATTCCTCTAGTAATGCCCCTTTTTATTACCACTAGTATATAGGAGTTGCCCTGCAAATTGATAACTTGTTTTATCAAATGGGATATTTTTGTTATAACAAGTATATATGTTTTTCACTACTGTTTTTATGACATGGACCCTCTGGTTGTATTTCAATTACTTGATTGAAATTCATCCATTGATTCTTCATGTTTAAGTAGTACTAGTTTCTTTAGCAGTTTTTGTATTGAATTATTTTTCCTGCCAACTTGTGTTTGGTAGATATTTGTGTATCCTTGCATAAGGACATGTTTTCATTCCCATTATGATAACATGGTTCCTTGTTTTCATTTTAGTACTTTACATGTTATGCATGCTTGCATAGCAAACCCTTAGTAGGAGCATGTCTATAGGATTCCTCCTTTTTAGTCATTGTTTCTATTGTTCTCACTATGAGAAATTGTGTGTTTTGTGATGAGTCTATTACCTTGTTACATTTGTGTAGGCTCACTGATTTGTAAAAGTAACTTTTGCAAATCATGTGTCTTATTTATTCTTGATGAGAATTTAGGCTTAGCAGATTAGCTACCTTGTTCTTTTTGTGGTGTGGTTGATAGACCCATTGCCATAATTATTTTTGTGCATGTTTTATATACTCTTAGTAGTCTCACCCTTGTGAAACTAAGTTTACTTTGGGTTTATTAATATCTTGGTATGAGAGTGGCACACCCACTGAATCCATGATATTGAGGTTGTGAGATATGTTCCTCCAACCTTAAGTTGTCTTATTAAATGGCATTTCTGCCAAGTGTGTTTGTTTGATTGTTTGCTCCATTAATAATTGTGTGATTTGTTATTATTAGATTTCCATGCTGTATGTATTGTTATGTATGGTTGCTTGCCTTGATTGGTTCTGAATGTGTGTCCTTTATTCTCTTTACGACGTTAGAAAACGAAGAGGAAGGAAGTGTCGTGAAGCTCTGTTTCAAGTTCCAGTCACTCCAAAAACCAGGGACACAAGGAGATACCAGGCAAGCCATCCTGATTGCTTGCTGATACAATACTTATCATTATCTATCATGCATGTTTTACATCTGAAGTTTTACCAAAACTTGATTATCAAAACTATTTTTGATGTGGCTATTACTACTATACTATTATATAGGTTACTATCATGCCAGTAGTTAAACTTGGTAATACCAAGCCCATAAGCCACCATATGGTATTTATTACCATCAAATATACTAGTCCCTAAGTGGACACCCTAAAATTGTGATTCTACAAAACAAAGGCTTTACGGAAAAACCCGGAGAAAAGGCGGATCCTTGTTCTCCGGAGGAATGTGGAAGTGGTCATTTTTGAGAAAATGGTGTTTTCAAAAATGACACATAACCTAGTCTTCGCCGGACAACTTTTACCGTACTGCCACCCTACCCCAACATGTGCACGGGGCTTAACTTGAAGTTTGTTCTTATTAGTGTGTGCTATCTCAATCGCTATAAGGGACGTGGTACCCTCGAACCTAATGTCGTGGAGACATATATAGTGTGGGATTAATTTTCCCTCCGGTCGCATCAGTTGAGGCATCCTGGCTTGGCGGGGATTAGCTCGGTGCCGGGGATGTGGTAAAACTCAACTGAGAGATAGGCATATACTAGCTTGAACATAGTGAATGGTTATGATCAGATACCTGATGTTTACATACTGTTGTTACAGTCCGTGGTTGTTTCACGGTAGGTATACTGGATCTGGTGGATGAGTACACCTCTGCAGAGTACAACTTTTTCGAAGAAGCCGCGTCCTCGGATATGGACAGTTGAATGGCCATATAGCTAGCATTGTGTCAATGTTTTCAAAAAGGAGTTTTGAAAGGGAATTTTTGGAACGGAAGTGTTGAACTTGGGAAGTTCGGAAAGGAATGGAAACTTATACCGTGGAGGTATCGTCGATGATGAAAAGCCAGATGTTGTTATACAAAACAAAATGTTTTGCAAAGAAAACCTTTTCTACTCTAAGCAAGAATTCTGGAAACTGATTCCAAGAAGTTTTGCAAAGAGAAAATATTCTTTAACAAAGTTTTACAAAACCTCTTGTACATGTGATATCTACAAGAGAAATAAAACTATATTATTTTTCTTCTGAAGTATCTTCTTCAACGAAGATACAGATAAACTTGACTGCAACTGTGGTGTCATCATATATGAACACCATTGATAGTGAACCCTATTTATAGCCTACCTATTCCACCATATAAGCATACTTGCATGTTGGTAAGTGATATGATGGATGTCTTGCTGAGTACATTCAAATGTACTCATTATGGTTTCGCCCCTGGTATCTACTTGCCAGACTTTGAGAAGGAGCCTCCGAAGGAGATCTATGAAGAGAAGTACGGAGTTGACGGCTTTGCGAACTAGGATCGTCTCCGGGTCAGCAGCCTGTAGGTTAAGGCGTGACTTGGGCTCAACTACGTTGTGTTTTTAATTGTCTTCCGCTGTGTTTGATAAGTTGCCTGCCCTTTTGGCAGTTGCGTTAAACTTGATCATGTGATCTTTTATGTAATACCTTTATGTATTCGTGTAATGGATGATGTATTTCTGTATGCCAACTGTGTATGTTGTTCACGACTGGTCTTTCTGGGATCGTGAATGTATGCATACGGAGGGTTTCAGACTGCCGGTCTGCGGTCCTTACAACTCACCCTTTTACTGTGAACTCACCCTTTTATTCTCAGCTGCCGGTTCTTTTATTCTAAATTCTCAGTCAAACTCACCCTTTTACCATGCGGAAAATATAGACAAAATGACAACTCCCCATTTTTTTTTTGGCAAAGTAGGCAAAAGCAAAATGGGCATATAGTGTGGCAAAAACAAAACTTCCACATTACAGAGAGCAGCCCTACAACGATAAAGAGAGGATAGATTTACCGAGGAAGAACAACGGGAACCAGCATAGAGCTCTCTTGGCTAAAGCATGCACTATCTTGTTCTCAGTTCCTGGCACTTAAATTGAAGCAGTGAAAGCAAACAATCTTCTCTCCAGGCAGACCGATTCTTGCCAACAGAAAGACTATTCAGGCTGAACACCTACAAAGAGGAAAACACAAAGGCGCAAAAAAATAAAATGAAAATTCTAACATGCACGTTGTGGTAAAGTTTTGTCGAAATTGCACGCTGCTTTGAGGTGACAGACATGAAAAATTTAGGCAAGTGAAAGTTAACAAAACCATCAACACTTGCCTAACAATAATTGCACATACTGCTGGACAACGTAGCTGCTGTTTACGGCCTTTTTGTTTGTGCAATGCTCAGTTGCCATTGTACCGTAGATACATGATTTCCTTCAAAAAGAATCAAACAAATGATACAAGAATCTTTTGTAGAACAACGGAGCCACTGCTCCAGGCATAGATACCTTCCATCTCCACCTCTAGATAGGCGCCATGAATGATCTTTTTGGTCGGTATCTTCTAAATCGGCGAGAGATGGTCCGTACAGACCTGGCTGACATGCTCTGGACGGTCAGAAACAGTTCAAGAAATGGTGAACATCCGTGTGTAGCTAGCAGTGCTGGGCTTCCTGGAGCAAACTTGACACAGCTAACAATGTGCAGTCGAGGAATTTAAAAATATTGTACGAGCACACTGCTAATTTGGTTCCTGCACTGGTTTATTTACAGTGAAACAGAATTTGTCCCAGCATGGAAAATTGTGTCACACCTTTTCCTGAAAGGTTGAAACCTTCTCTCTCTTGTCGGATCAGTATTATGAAGCCAAGCCTCGCAGCAAATTTCAGGAAATTTGGAGCGTGTGCAAGAGGCAAAAGTTCAGCGCAGATATCTGGAGGGCTGAAGCTGCATTTACAGAGGCAAGTTTCTCGTGGCATGAGCTGAAGGCTGAACCCCGAGGTGGCCTTATGGTCAGACCTCAGGTGACCCAGATGCATCCAGGCATGTGTTCAACACTTTTCACACCCCCTGCCACACCAAATGATGCTTCAGTAATCTCGCGACCTCCCCTGCAACCGAGCACCAATCTCTTGTAATTTTCATTGCTTTCGGGTTGCAGAGTTTTCACTTCCCGTGCCGCGATGCTCCCCACCAAGCTGTCCTTATGAGCCAAACAAGAATGCAAAAGGGTTGACCATGCCAACGCAGTTGGTGCGAACGGCATGTTCTGAAGCAGGACATGCGCCTCTTCCAGCCTACCTGCACGGCCGAGCAGATGGATGGCGTTGATGTAGTGGTCAAGTGTCCGCTCCACTCCATACTTTTCAGTCATGGAATCGAAGTAACCTAGCCCCTCGGTGACCAAGCCAGCGTGGCTGCAGGATGTCAGTATGGCGATGAAGGTGTTGCCATTGTACATTTTCAGTTCAAGTGCACGCTCCGCGACCAGCAAGGCTTGCTTGCCTAGACCGTTCTGGCCAAGCCCCTGTATCACCGAGTTCCATAATACAGTGTCTCTTACTGTTGTTTCATCAAACACTTGCTGGAGATCCCGTGTCATGCCACAACTGCTGTACATGCTGACCAGAGAATTGCAAAGGAAGGCACTGTTACGACAAAGACTGTTCTTCACGGTGCGTGCATGGACTTGCCTCCCCAAAACAAGCAACGCCAGAACTGAGCAGATGTGCAGAACGGTTGTGTATGTTGACACGCACGGCTTGTCATTTCCATTCCCATCCCCGTGGCCTTCGAATCTCACCAGATGGATGAAGAGGCGGAGTGCGTCTTCTCCACGGCGGTTCTCCCACAGGCAGGATATTATGATGTTCCATGAGAAGGCATCCTTCCTCCTCATCGATCTGGAGAGATCAAGAGCCCTGTCAAAGAGCTTATGCCGTGAGTATGCACTCATCATTGTTATTTTATGGTGATCCAAATTCATATGAAGATAAAGGAAAATTCGGCCTCCGCTACGCGGAGGCCCGTTGCCGGAGGCTTAGGGCCGAAGCGTAGCGGAGCCGAACTTTCCCATCCTGATTCCCACCTGTCGCGTGGAGCCGCAGTTACCGACCAAGTTAGGTCAGGACCGCCTTTATATACCTCTTGTAAGCCGCCGCACGGGATAAACCACATATTGTAAATCCCGGCGCGATTGTAACCTCACCCCGAAATAGTGAAGTATTGCTGGCTGGCGTCCGTGGTTTTTTCTCTTCCTTGTTGGAAGGGTTTTCCACGTTAAAATCTCGTGTCCCCGTTGGTTCGATCTTGCTTAATTTCATCGTTGTTTTGCTATTGCGTGTAACAATCATGATGTTCCATGAAGAGATGTTCTTGTACCGCATCCCATGGAACACCTTCTCGGCATCAGACAATGCACCCAGTTTTATGTGCACATCAATCAACGCATTCCAAGCAAAGATGCAATCTTCGCTCCCCTCGTCCAAGAGCTTGACGATGCACGACTGCAGCTGCAATGCCACAGAGAGCAACCTGAGGGCAACACAGGCCTTGAGCAGTGAGCTGAAGGAGTGGGCGTTGGGCAGAACCTTGCGTGCAAAGAGCTCACCGTATAGGGCCACAAACAGCTCAAGAGCTCTGTCGGGCTCACCATTGCGGACATGGCACGACATCATGGCTGTCCAGGTAAACAGATTGTGCCCATGAAGTGGCAACTCGTCGAAGAGATGACGGGCCCTGGTGACCGCCCCGGCACGGGAGAGATCCCCGGTCATGGTGGTGTACGAGGTGGCGTTCTTCATAGGCATTTTCTGGAAGAAGGAGAGCGCCCACTCTGTACGGCCGGCGTCCACGAGCGCGCCAAGCGCCGCGTTCCATGCCACCTGGTTCTTGCTAGGCATTGCGTCGAACAGTTTGAGGGCTGTTTCTGCTTGACCGGATTTTCCCGCCTTGGTGACCCCAATGGTTTTTGAGGCCAAAGGGGACAACGGCGGAAGCCCCCGAGCAGCTCTGGCCAGCGTCCGCGACGCCATGTGCCGCTGTCCCCGGCGGCGGCTTGCGACTTTCGTTGGGATGGGTGTGCTGTGTCTACCTTTTAACTATGAGGTCTTTATGGCCATTTGGCAGCTCAACCGTGGAACTCTTCTTTGGCTTGATCGCGAGAGCAAGAAACGACGCGGGTACTGGTTAAGGAGGGCCGAGTGGTTCAAACGTGACGGCACACACAATACGAACGTTAGACTATGGTAAAAGTTTTTTTTTCAGGAGCGCAGAAAGCGCGCCTTTTTTTTTTAAAGAAGGAGAAGCAAAATATTTACAAGATCCACTTAGAGTTCGGCGACCAAATGGAAGGGGTGTACAACTCACAACAGACCCGCGGTATTCCACCTCACAGCCTCGGCCATAATCCCATCAAGAACTACCGCAACCGACTTAGACTCATTCCTAAAAACTCTCGCATTCCTCTCCAACCAAATCGAACGGAAGATCAACAACGTAAGGGCCCTGATCTTTGACGCCAAATTCCTCGGCCAGAATCCGGCCAAAGACGTCCACCAGGTGAGGAGCTCAGTCCCCGCCATCGGCTGACTATGGTAAAAGTAAAGACGTTTGAGTGAAGAGCGAAGACTAGTCAACGGCTGACGTTCTTCGTCATTGAAACATTTTTTTCGGGCGGTGATGTGTTACGTGTGTCACTCAGCTAGGAGTAAATTACGCAAAATCACGGCAACTAGGGTTGGGTTTACACGATGCCAGCGATAAGAAAGGGCACAACGTGGTGATACCATCAAAATTATAAATCTATGCTGTATCAGGAGCTTGGTATTTTTAGTAAAAAGGAAAAAATTACAAAAAAAACACCTAATTATGGCTCGGTTTTCAGAAAGCCACCACAATGGTGGTTCGTGACAAAAAAAACCAGCACCACGTAACAGTTTTTCAAAAAACGTTGATCTCTCCGGTGAGCCGCTCTAACTGTGATTTTGACCAATGTGACCCGTTGTCAGTGCTGACGTGGCACAAAATACATCCGCTGTTTGACTGGACCATCAAAATAAATGTGGGACCCACTTGTCACCACCTTCCCCCTCTCTTTCTCTCTTAGACATTCTGTCAACCACCTCATGTGCACCTCCGCACAAGTCAATCACCATGCCGAGCAGAGCCGCGCCGGTCAGCAGCGAGCACCAGCCATGCAACAGCCAGGACGCCCTCCCCGCCGTGACGGCCTGCGTTCACGTGCTGGGCTTCCTGAGACTACGCTTGGCCAAGCCGGCGTCTACGCACCGACAGACGCACGCTGCCGCGCTGGCGGTCACGCTCAGTCGTTCATGTGCGGTGACGCCGCCGGCCCCGAAGCGGGCATACCCGAGCGCACCGCCCCAGTTGGGGAGCGAGAGCGCGCGGAAGCCCGGGACGCCGCTGGAGATGCGGTCGGGTGCTGCGAGGTCAAGCAGGACGGCGAGGTGGTCGGCGACGACGCGGCAGACCTCGTAGAAGGCGCGCGCGGCAACGGCCGGGGACGGGAGGCCGAAGCGGCGCGCCATGGCGCGCGTCGGGGTTGCGTGGACTAGACGGTAGAGCGCCGAGGTCAGACGGAAGGGCGAGGAGGAGGAGGATGTGGCGGTATCGGGGAGCGTGAGGGAGTAGAGGAGGAGGTGAGCGTGAGTGTCCGGAGGTGGAGCGGGAGGAACGCGAGGAGGCAGGAGACGACCCGCGCGGCGGCGAGGAGGAGCGGGTCGAGCGCCTAGCAGGGCTATAGCAGAAGATCTCGGTACGATGCGAAACGGAGCGCCAGGGAGACCGAAGAGGCCAGGTCCGCCAGCAATGCCGCCAGTGGCAGGAGCGGCGGAGGACGGGGCCGCGTCACAGGAGGAAGGCGGGAGCGCTTGCGGCATGCGGCGGCGGTGACCATCCTCACTCGAGACGCGCGCGCCGGAAGAAACTGTTGGTTTCTTTGTCATCGGTGTTGACTGGTGGTCCCTACGCCTAATTTAACGTTCAGTCAAACGACGTGCAAATTTTGGTGCCATGTCAGCCTACCAGAGGGCCCCGCATGCCTAAATCGTCGTTAACAGGGTTCACAGAAGCGGTTAGTGTTTTTTGAAAAACGTATACGCACAGCAGATGACTTTTTGTCACGAACCACAATTGTGGTGGCATCGTGAAAACCGAGCCACAATTGTGGTGTTTTTTTTTGTAATTTTCTCAGCAAAAAGCCATAACAATAATAACAAAAAACGCGGTTGCTAAATTTTGTTTTTGTTTTTTAAGAAAGCAAAAAAAATCTAAACAAAAATTAACTAAGCAATATGATAACTTGAGAGTAAAGAGGAAGCGTGTAGCTCTTTTACCCCCTCCGTCTTATATCAATTGTCTTAAAATTTGACAAAAATGAATGTATCTAAACATATGTTAGTGTTAGATACATAAGAGAATTCCTTATTTGGCCGTTCCTTAAAATCTTCTTCCCTATTTGGCCCTAAAAATATTTTTCCCTGTTTGACACCTAAACTTCGCATCCTAACATTGTTCTGTAGTGCATTCTAAACACTAACAGTGTTAAATGGGATATAAAAAGACTCTTTTACTCTTGATGAATTGTGTGATAAAAGTTACTGATATATTTAAGCAATTGCTGAAAGAAGCCAGCATGGAACCATTTCATTCAACAGATTGTAATTTTAAAAAATTGGGCAAAATCTCCCCTAGAATTTGACCATTCCGCGCATACAATAAATATATATGCATAGATGCAACATCAGTACCACATATTTGAGGTTCTCTTCGACCTGGACTTGTCGCCGCTCCCACCTGTTTTTTCGCAGGCAAGGTCTTTGTGGCCTGTCTACGCCGCAATGAGCATATTGGATTTGTCGATGCGGGACATGGACGAGGGATGCATCCACTAGAACAAACTATATGGTCGGTGAGTCGGGCCTCCATGTGCTTTCAGACAGTCCATGTGCAGAATGGCCGGCGTTATTAATTGTTGAAGCTAGATGATCGCAGATTACAACACACGGTGATTCATTGGTAGTGTGAAGTACAAGTACATGTACAACCAATTGTATGATCGAGCGGACCTGCAACTAAATAAGCTAAGTAACTGAGCTAATTACTCCACTAACTAACCTAAATCAAACGTGTAAACATTGGGACATTGGGCTGTACTCAATCAGTGAAGAGCCACATCGTGGGACCGTGGGAGTTGTAAAGAATCGTAAAGGTATTGTGTGCACAAGAGCAATGCTCAATCTGTATTCATCTCACTCACGAGTACATGATTATATAGAGGTACAGGGGGTGAGGGAGAGAGCTAGCACACGCACGCACGCTGGTTCTGTTAGTGATCCTGAAGACTAGGAGTGCATGCGTGCATGGATATGCACGAGTGGCGGTGGACTCAGTCCTTATAGTCTAACACCCCCCTCAGTATCATCGGGAAGGGACTGTACGGTGGGGCTGGAGCGAAACTCGTTGAATGCAGCAGTAGGTAATCCCTTGGTGAAGATATCCGCGTACTGAGAAGCAGTAGGGACGTGAAGAACACGTACTTCGCCAACCTGGACTTTGTCACGCACAAAATGGATGTCTATCTCGATATGCTTAGTACGCCGATGATGCACATGGTTAACAGACAAGTACACAGCAGAAATATTATCACAGTACACCACCGTGGACCTGTCAATGGGTCGGAACAACTCCTGCAAAAGATTACGAATCCAGCAGCTTTCGGCTACCACATGTGCAACTGCACGGTACTCAGCTTCAGCACTCGACCGTGACACGGTGTGTTAGCGTTTGGAAGACCAGGATATGAGGTTATCTCCGAGGAATACACAGAAACCGGAGGTGGATCGACGAGTATCCGGAAAGCCTGCCCAATCGGCGTCAGAGTAGGCAGTGAGAGTGGATGTGGAGGATGGAGCAATGTGTGTGCCGAGCTCGAGAATGCCTTTGAGATAACGAAGAATTCGTTTCACAAGGTTGAGATGAGAGGTGCGTGGAGCGTGCATAAAGAGGCAGGCTTGTTGCACAGCATAGGTGATGTCGGGGCGAGTGAGGGTAAGGTACTGAAGAGCGCCGGTGAGACTGCGATAATGTGTGGGATCATCGAGGGGATCACCGTCATTGAGGGAAACTTTGGAACCGGGATCAGCAGGCGTGCGAGCTGGTTGGCATTCACTCATGCCAGCCCGCTGAAGAATGTCAAGCACATACTGACGCTGAGAAAGATGGAGACCGGTGCGATCACGGGTGACAGAGATGCCAAGAAAATGGCTAAGGGAGCCGAGGTCAGTCATGGACAACTCGGAGCTAAGTGTAGAGATGATTTTCTGAAGGAAGGACTGTGTGGAGGCAGTGAGTACTATGTCATCTACATAGAGGAGAAGATAGGCAATATCATGGGATGAGTGGAAAACAAAGAGAGATGTGTCCGATTTGGAGGGAACGAATCCAATGGAGGAGATGAATTGGGCAAATCGGGTGAACCAGGCTCGGGGGGCTTGTTTGAGACCGTATAAGGACTTGCGAAGAAGGCAGACGTGATCAGGCATGCTAGGGTCCTCGAATCCTTTCGGTTGCTGACAGAAAACGGTTTCAGAAATGTGGCCGTGGAGGCAGTGGCGGAACCAGGGGGACCAGCAGGGGCCTTGGCCCCCCCTGTGGCATGCACTTTTAGATTTTTTTTACCTATAAGTGGCTGATTTAGACGAGATTAGAAGAAAAAAAATACATGCTTGGCCCCCCTAATTGATTATTACCACGTTTGGCCCCCTCTGATGCAAAATCCTGGTTCCGCCAGTGCGTGGAGGAAAGCGTTTTTAACATCTAATTGGTGGATGGGCCAGTTGGATGAGACAGTGATGGAGAGGACAATGCGAATGGTGCTTGGTTTGACGACAGGCGAAAAAGTTTCGTCGTAGTCGATCCCGTGCTCTTGCGAAAAACCGCGAACGACCCATCTTGCTTTATATCGCGCAAGTGTACCATCAGAGTGATATTTGTGGCGGTATACCCACTTGCCGGAGACGATATTGGCACCTGGTGGCCGGGGAACGAGGTCCCAAGTGGAGTTCTCGAGTAGAGCGGCGTACTCGGAGCGCATGGCGGCGGACCAGTTTGGGTCATTGAGTGCGGTGCGGTAGTTGGAGGGGATAGGCGTGGGAGGTGAAAGTGCCGATAGGTTGAGCAGCCGCCGTGGACGGAATATGCCGTCGCGAGATCGGGTGGTCATAGTGTGTGTGGGCGGCGGAGTGGGTTTAGGTGGACGAGTGGGTTTGGGTTTACGGGGAGCAGGGGGAGGGCTGCTAGGTGGAGGCGCTGATGGTGGTGTAGGAGGTGGGCTCGAAAGTTGTGCGCGGGAGGAGGCCGGGGAAACGCAAGGCGAGGGTGCCATTAGAACCACCAACAACGTGCTACGCACCATTCTTCTTCATGCGTCCATGCCTCCCGAGTATTGGGCCGAGGCCCTTCACACTGCAACTCACCTCCTAAACCTACGACCAACAAAGCCCCTAAACCTACGAACCCCTCTTCTCTACACCTCCATCGTATGGTCACCTACGCGTCTACGGTTGCCTCTGCTTCCCCAATACCACGGCCACTACACCGCACAAATTAGCACCCCGATCCGTTCCATGTGTTTTCATTGGCTATGCCCCTGAACACAAGGGATACCATTGCTTAGATCGAGCCACGGGTCGCGTCTACACCAGCCGCCACGTTACCTTTGACGAGGCCGCATTCCCCTTTGCACTCGAGTCCACTCCAGCTCCAGCCAGAGGACTACGATTTCGCTCACGAGAATGCCCCAATCCCGCTCGATCCGCTCCTACCCTCTGCCACGGCAGCAAAACCCTTCGTTTACCAGGAGGAGCAGGGTAGGGGATGGAAACCTGGTTGATCGCGGACGGCAGGGCTGCGGTGTCGGAAGGCGAGGAAGACGACGGCGCTGTGGCGGCGATTGCCGGGCCAGTGAGCGCATCGGAGGCGGCGGGCGCAGGGTGCCTTGGTTCGCCATAGGATCTTAATCTATACTGATATCATGTAAAGAATCGTAAAGGTATTGTGTGCACAAGAGCAATGCTCAATCTGTATTCATCTCACTCACTAGTACATGATTATATAGAGGTACAGGGGGTGAGGGAGAGAGCTAGCACACGCACGCACGCACGCTGGTCCTGTTAGTGATCCTGAAGACTAGGAGTGCATGCGTGCATTGATATGCACGAGTGGCGGTGGACTCGGTCCTTATAGTCTAACAGGAGTAATACAAATACATACCAGCTGCGGTGGAAATAAAACACTTGGAGCCATAGCCGTGCCGACGGCTGCAGCTCCGTGTCGCCGTGCCCGCGCAGCTAGCCGTAGCCGTGGCCATGGCCGAGCCGCCCACGCCGCCGATCGAAGCTGTGCCCGTCGCCATCTCGCCTCCATCGACGCTGGCCGAAGCCGTGCCCCGCTTGGAGCCATGCCCATGCCGATGGCCGCATGCATGCACACGCTTGGAGCCATGCCCATGCCGATGGCCGCATGCATGCACACGCTTGGAGCCAGGCCCGTGCCACCGGTCACAGCCGTGCACGCGCCACCGGCCAAAGCCATTACCGCCAACATCTTGCTGCCCTCGACGCCGGTCGCACCCGTGCTCGCGACACCGCATCCGTTCCGGCCGCCATCTCTTTCTCCCCTAGGCTCAAACCATCGGGGTAGGGTTCAATGGTGTTGGAAAGGGGATACGGGAGAGGAGGCACGTTGGATAGAGTTTGGTTCGGTCAACTTCCACGCAAAAAAAGTGGTTCGGTCAGCTTAGGCAAGGGTATTTTTGTCCAATCAAATGTCCACTGACGGCAATACGGAACGGAACAAACGTTTGTACCAAATTAGGAAGAAAACAAAATTTAGGTGTCAAATTTTAGGGCCAAATAAGGAAGAAGAATTTAAGAAAGGCTCAAATAAGGAATTCTCTTTAGATACATCTATTTTTGTCCAACTTTGAGACAATTAATATGAGACATAGGGAGTAGTTGATGATTATTGCTGGAATTTCTTCATGATTTTTTGCGTAATATTAGACCCTCTTTGAATTCTTGGAGTCATATGCTGAAACATGATCTTTAGAATTTAAGTTACGTAATCAAGGCTAATTATTCAGAATGTCTCAAGGAATGGATGGACTCTGCGCTTCCATAAATTAAAGACTTTTATTCTTTTACCATATTAGGGCATGCACAATGGGATGACGCCAGTCTTCTCTTAAAATTGCCGCGTCGGATTTTCATTTAGTCGGAGGAGAGAGAATGTGAAAAAAGAAGGTCGTCTTCCCTTCGCTATAAGTGACGGTCTCTTAAAAAAAAGAGAATGCTATTTTCTTCATTGTATCATATTTTTTTCCCTTAGAAAGACAATTTCTCTACTAAAACATAATTAATTTTGATTAATTGCTAGAGATGGCGATAAGAGATAATGCATCGTATAACTTACATATTTGGACTTCTCTAAATGATGTGGATAGCTAATAGAAGACATGCCTACTCTACCATTGTACACACCCTTAGAGAAAATATGAGTTGGATAGCTTCTTATAGTTTTGTTTTGGCAATGTTGTAAATATGAGTTAATATAAATAAAAATATACCGTAGAACAATTGTTCTACGATGTTTGCCTACCAAAAATTTCTTCATGCTTTCCATAGATAGAGTTGGGTTCCCTCGGTAAGAAGGGATGAAATAGCCCAACAACAAATATTCCCCTCAGTTTGAGAACCATGCAGCGTCAAACTAGTAGAAAACACGACATCAACCAAGTTAATAGTACTTGCATATCAAATACAAAACAAAAGAATTCTCAACGTACGGAAAAATTGTCAAGCTTCACATACTACCAATTATAAGGATTAAACGAACGATGTGCATGGAAGTGGTGAATAACAATGAATTTAGTAATAGACCAGTGAGAAAACAATATGAAAACAAGAAGAACAAAGGTGTAAATAATACAAAAAGATGGATTGAGACGAAAAGTCCAAATAGAGGCTGAGCTACATGTAGCTCGTTTTTTTAAAAAAAATATGCCTAAAAAAGTTCAAAACAAAAATTCCAAGTGTAGACAAATATAAATTCGTATTATTTTGGATAAATACAAAATAAAATCGGGCAAGATCTCAAAATTTTGGAACTGGCCACTGAACAGATCGTAAGGGCACCTAGAGGGGGAGCAAATGAATTGGTGCTACCTCCAACACAAAGATAAATTCTTTAGATATGCAACTAAGGTGAATTTACCTATATGACAAGGATTACACTAGGAAAGAAACAAGCATAAAGTAAATCTAAAGGATAGACGGAACAAAGTGGAAGCACACAGAGACAAGGATGTCTTCTCGAGTTCCTCCTTCTTAAGGTAGTATGCCTCGTTGGAGGAGTGCGAGTTTCGCCACAAATGCCTACTCAACACCACAAAGGCCTCACCCTATTCTTGTTCTACCACAAATGACATCCCATTGATGCGGGGCCAAAAAGGAACTAATGATAATTAAGGTACGTGTTCTACCAAGCACCAGAGCAAAGCACTAACATACGATGGAAACATCTAATCCTCAAACTAGAGTCCACCCCATCCGATATCCCAACCATGTCACCTTGGGGTCTCAGGTTCCAGACAATAATAAGTGTATACAACCAGTAGATATGATCCAAAACAACAATTATACTCGTGAAACATAACATGTTCAGATATGAAATCATGGCACTCATGCCCTAAGTGACAAGCATTAAGCACTCCAACTTGTAACAACAACAATAAACTACAATAGTGGATACTAGGCATCAAGCTCTAACAATCTGATGATCTATTACATGACTAATCTCATCCAATCCCTACCACCCTGTCTGCCTATAGTAGGGAATTACTCACACATTGAATGGAAAATCATGAATGGTTGATGGAGAGGTGATGGCGATGATCTCCCTCCAATCCCTGTCCCGGCATGGTGCCAGAACATGAACTTCTGTGCCCCGAACTAGGGTATCGGCAAAGCTATGGATCATTTCGGGAAAATCCTTCGGGAGTTCTGCGTTTCGGAGATGAAGGAGGCTTTATGTCAAAGGGGACCCTAGGGATGGTCCCAGACCCCAAGGGGCCCTCTAGGCGCTTCTAGAGGGAGGGCCAGCGGTGGCACCCCTTCTGGAGGCCCAGTGGCCCCACTCCAGCTGTGCTTCGGGCTCCGGGAGTCTTCCGGGGAAAAACAATTTCCGTATTTTTTCTAGAAGTTTCTGAGGAAATTGATTTTCCGCACAAAAATAGACACCAAGGGTAATTCTGTTGAAAACAGTGTGAGTCCGTGTTTGTTTGATCCAAATCATGCAAATGTGAGAAGAAACAACAAGAAAAGTGGTTGGAAAAGTAGATACATTTGCAATGTATCAGAACCCAATACGTTAGGACAACGCCCCCCCTATGTCCATGCCTACACCTAAACCAAATAGATAGTCAAATATAGGTGTGTATGCAAGATACTCAAGTCAACCTCCTTGAATCAATGATATTTAGCCCATTCCTCAAATAAGTGAATCTTGGTTCATCAAGGGGCTTCGTGAAAATATCGGCAAGTTGACCCTTGGTGGGAACATATGCTAGCTCAACATCTCCTCGGCCTACATGATCTCTAATGAAGTGATGAAGAATCTCAATATGTTTCGTTCTTGTATGTTGCACCGGATTATAAACAATCTTGATAGCACTCTCATTTTCACATAAAAGAGGCACTTTGTCACAATGGACATCATGTTTCGTAAGAGTTTGTCTCATCCATAACAATTGAGTGCATCCACTACCAGCTGCCAAATACTCGGCTTCGGCGGTACAGAGAGATATAAAGTTTTGCTTCTTAGAAGACCAACTCACTAGGTCTTACCACGGAATTGACAAACCCCGGAAGTTGATTTCCTATCATCTTGATAACTAGCCCAATCTGAGTTTGTGTACCTAACAAGAGTGGAAGTTCCTTCCTTTGGGTACCATAAACCAAACCTTGAGGTATGAACCAAACATCGAAAGACCCTATGAACCGTCATCATATGGATTTCTTTCGGAGCCTCTTTATACTTTGCACACATCCCTACACTCAACACAATATCGGGTCTAGATGCACAAAGATGAAACAAAGAACCAATCATAGAGCGGTATAACTTTTGATCCACATCTTTACCATCCGGATCGCGCTTGAGATGATACTTGGTTTGCATTGGAGTGGTCTTCTCTTTAGCACCTTTGAAATTGAACCTCTTGAGCATGTCTTGGGTATACTTGACTTGAGAGATAAAGGTTCCTCTACTCAATTGCTTGATCTCAAAGCCAAAGAAGAACGGGAAGGAAGCCTCGGCCATGAATGCGGACACGTCGTTGGTGTAGCTCGGCATGTCCTCCTCCAGCGTCACCATCGAGTTGGTGATCGCAGAGAGGAGGCCGGGGCATTCGTCGTCGTACTGCGTGCGCATCGGAGACAGAACCTCGTAGCCCTTGGAGGCGTTGTCAGGCGTCGCCTCCCTATCGACGCGCCTCTGTGGCTCCTCGCGGCGGCAACAAAGGAAGAGTCGGCCTCGCGGTGGGGAAGGGCGGCGAAGAGGCGTGTCGCGCCGCTCCCTCTTCACCATGACCGGCGCGGGCGGGTTGATCGGCATGAGCCGCAACAGGATGTTGCAGGTGGCGGCGTGCCGACGGGCCGCCGTGATTGCGCTCGTGACGGTGTGGGTGGTGCCGTCCCACCACCGGTGCTGCCCGCCCGAGTTGTACCGGGCTTTCTCGAGGCAGGCGACACCCGCGTCGATGGTGTCAAGGACGGTCTGGTGCTCCGCCTGGAATCGGGCGATCCAGGCGTACCAGTCGTTCTCGTCGTTGTCGGGGTAGGCGCGCTCCTCCCGTGTAATCCATGACCGGCGACGCGCGATGTCGCGCCAGATCTTCACCTCCGTGCCGGGAATGGGCGGCATGGGGAAGCCGCCGGCGGAAACCCGTCACGACTTGGGCAGACGGCAATCTGGAGGGTCAAGGAGCCCATAGCGGAAGAGCTCCCACGCGTCCTCCAGATTCACCATGAGGCTGCTGCCTACTTCCCAATTGTTGGCCATTGGTGGACGTGCACGACGGGGAGGCGAGTGGCAGGATGTGCACAGCGTGGAGGTGAGTGGGAGGCGGGGAAGCGAGTGAGAGGATGCGCATGACGATTCGGTTGTGGTGACTTTTTATTCTTGGTCGGGCACGTTGAGGGCGGTACGCCAGCATTAATGCACCTTGTCGGGAAGGCGCAACGCCGTTCGCGTGGCCTGCGAAACATCGTGTCGCCGGTGTAAATGCTTGGCGTGCTGCAAGAGGGCATCACGTCACCTTGGAAACCGGCGAAGTGCTTTAATGCGGGCTGATCAGCCTCCTGCATGGCGATATAACTCCCACCTATGCCGGCTTGGGCCTATGACGAGCGGGCCCCGTCTGTCGGGTGGACTGATGGAAAATGTCTGACGCCCTAGGAAGGCCCCCAAGTTTGGCGGGTGGGGTAGGGGTGTCAGACATAAATTTGATAGGTGGACACGTTTTGGGGTGATGCTATGAACGTTTTTTTTGGCCCGGACCGCAATGGGCCACTGTGGGGCCGTTTGGGGTGCCCGATGCCGAGGCCGAGGATGAGGATGAGGAGCCCAAGGCCGTAATAACCCAAAAAAAGCCGAGGTTGAAGAAACTTGCGTGTAGGCGGAAGAAGGCGCCAGCTGCAGCGTCAAAGAAGACGAGGGAAGGAAGTAGATCGAGGAGTTGTTATGGTCTTATCGTTTATATTTTCATTATGAAGTTGGAGTTTCTATTTTCGTTTTGGACTCGTAAACTTGTTGGTGCGATGTTGAATTGAGATGGATGTTCGTGTCTCTGAATCGATATTTTAAATTTGTGATGTAGATAATGGAGTTGTTGTGATGATCATGGAATTCTTATTGATGTAAATTTGTTTTGAATGTTGATTTAGTTGGTTTCTCTGAAATCTTTAAGTGTGACACCCCACACTAGGGTGCCACACTCTAAAGTGTGACTCCATTGCCAAGGGTGCCACACACTATGACACCCTAGCCTGGGGTGCCACACTCTTAAGTGTAATTCCGTTGTCAGGGTGCCACACCCTGAGACTTAACTGTTTCGACGTCGCGAGTGAAGCCACACCTTTCAGGTGGCTCTCGGATAAAAAAAATATTCAAGTGTGACACCCAGAGACCAGCGCCACACTTACAAGTGCGGGTCCCGTGCTGCCGCGCTGGCCGATAGTGTGGCACCCCGTCTGGTGTGTCACACTGCATAACGTGGCTCCCCGGTTGCAGGCGTCACACAAAAAGATTATTTTTTAAATAGATCAGAGATATGTTTATTTTGTACCGAGATTAATTTTGAGACTATTTTTGTTAATTTTCACTTGAGATGCTCTATGTTTGGGGGGTCACGGAAGTTTCGACTCAGTTTTGTCGTTTTCACAATCTGCACACAGGCTGGCAGTGCAACAGAATAAAAGTTCGCAGAGCATCCCGCGGAAAGATTGTCGGCGTCACATGTGACGCCACGCTAGACAACCTTCGGCTTCGGGTGATAGGAAGCACTGACGCACGCGCAAACGTTCCGTTCCGAGAAAGAAGATTGTGCGAGCAGGTGACTGGAATCCAAATTAGTGCCCTTCATCCAAAAAAAAAAAAATGAAATTATTGCCTTTCTTTGTGAATCAAATTACTGCCTTTACTCGGTCCTTTAATCTGTTGGACTAAATTGGTTTCCCTGCCCGTATTAAAATTGTTCGAAAGTGACTCTACTCCTCCAGTCCAACAAAGACTGCGTACATGAACAGAAATGATGAGATTTTCGCGTACACCCTTACATCCGTAGCTAAATAACTGAGATCGAGTGCAAGCTACGTCATCGGTGATGCACACATATACCTCCCATGGCTCTAGCAGCCATAGCTTTGCACATGCAACAACTGGTCAGCTTAATCAACATGCAAGTGCTATATAAACAACAAGAAACGAAGCTACAAATGCAAACTGAGTGAAGAGCTAGCTAGCGATACTTCTATACAGCAGAGCTTACGAGCACAAAAGAGGAAGACACCACCAAGGAAGAAGAAGACGATGGACGGTGAAGGAGAAGTCAAGGTTCTGGGCACGGTGGTGAGCCCGTTCGCGCTCCGCGTGCGCATGGCGCTGTACCTCAAGGGCGTGAGCTACGAGTACCTGGAGCAGGACCTGTTCGCCAAGAGCGAGCTCCTCGTCGCGTCCAACCCGGTGCACAAGAAGGTCCCCGTGCTCATCCACGGTGGCAAGCCCATCTGCGAGTCGCTGGCCATCGTGCAGTACGTCGACGAGTTCTGGGCGGGCGCCGCCCCGATCCTCCCCGCCGACCCCTACCACCGGGCCGTCGCTCGCTTCTGGGCAGCCTACGTCGACGACAAGGTGTTCCCTGCGTGGATTGGCATCCTGCGCGCGGCAACGGAGGAGGAGAGATGTGAGAAGCTCGCTGCCACGCTCGCGGTGGTCGCGCCCATGGAGGAGGCCCTTGCCGCGTGCTCAGACGGGGAGGCCTTCTTCTCGGGCGGCGACTCCCTCGGGTATCTCGATCTTGCTCTCGGGTGCCATCTATTCTGGCTCGAAGCGCTGCGGACGATGTTCGGCATGACGGTCATCGACGGCGGCAGGACTCCGCGATTGGCCGCGTGGGCTAAGAGGTTCCTGGAGACAAAAGCGGCCAAGACGGTGGCGCCGCCCACCAACAGCATGGAGGAGTACGCCGGTAAGCTGCGAGCTATCTGGGCGGCTGCCGCGGCTACCAAATAAATGCCTAAGAAGATCTTCTATCGTGAGATGTATGGAGTGGTCGCTGCGTTGTGGAATGTCTGAACTCAGTTTATTCTCACCTCACTTTGCCCGAAACGGTTTGTGAGTTTCACTTTTGTGAGTTGTCTGTCCAATAAAATAAATGTTAAGACTTACTACTTAGTTGGTTGTTTGGTGGGTCAGCCCGTTCTCGAAATTGGTATCCAGATTGGCAATAATTACCCACCATGTCATCTATAAGTCATACCTGTTCGTTTTTTATGGGATTGCCTATGTCTCAGTCGACTGATTTTTTCTTAAGCCCCAATCAATTCAGAAAAGTGCAACTGTAGTTCAAAGAAAAGTGCAATTGCACTTTTCTGACTTGAAAAATGCAAGAGAACCGGTTGGAGAGACGTATCGGTTTCAAGGAAGAAAAGGCCAAGGCCGGTTAGAACGCGTCTGACACAGGTGCACAGAACGCAAACCACTTACAAAACTCAAAAAGGGACTACTCGCCAAACCTCCACCTTTCTAACTGACGAAGACTACTCCGAAAACAACCGGCAGCAATCCACAAGGTTGCTTCCGCCTCAATCAACCTGAGCACTCTGTCAACCGAAGGCTGGAGTCCATCAAACACCACCCCGTTGCGATGCCTCCAAAGGCACCAGCAAACAAGGGTGATCGCAGTCCACAAGTCCTTTTGATCCACTCCGCCTCCCGTCCGAGCTGGGAGCCAAATTTCGACCCTGTCCAACTGACTCGGGATCCACTCGTCCAGCCCCCATTTGCCTAACAGTTCGGTCCACACCTGGCTGGCCATGACACAACCTAGCAGCAGGTGATTAATGACTTCAGCGTGTTGACTGAAGAAGGGGCAGGCCACTGGGTGCGGCAGCCCTCTGCGGCTCAGCCTATCCGCCGTCCAACACCTATTCCTCAGCGCAAGCCACATGAAGAATTTACATTTGTTTGGTTCCCGGGAGAGCCAGACCTGGTGCGTACCAGCGAGCCCCTCTGATCCCGCAAACACGGCCCTATAAGCTGATCTGGCTGAGAAAACATGGCTCGCCTCCCAGTTCCACCGGAAGGAGTCCTCTACGCCCTCGACGAGGGTAACTCCGTCCACAAGGTCTACCAGTGTTAGAAGTTCCCGGAGTTCCTGCTCATTCAAGTTTGGGGGTATGTCATCCAGCCAACCTCCCGCCAGGCCCTCCCTAACTCGGCGGCTTCCACGGGCCCTCTTTGGAAAAAAATTCAGGACTGATGGGGCTATGTCCTTCACTCTACCCTGAGGTATCCATCGGTCGTTCCAGAAAAAGGTGGTGGCCCCGTTACCAATCAAGGAAGTTGTCGCAGCCTCGAACAGATGTTTCACCACTCTGGGAACTTGAATGTTAAACTCATTCCACGGCTTGGAGGCGTCAGTCCTGCAAAGCCAAAGCCAACGTGTTCTCAGCGCCTGATTCATCATCCGGAGATTTGGGATGCCTAGTCCCCCTAGGTGTTTGGGCATACACACTCTTTGCCACGCCACTAAGCAGTGCCCTCCGTGCACGTCCTTCCTTCCTTTCCACAAGAAACCCCTCATGATTTTCTCAATGTCTGTAATTGTTTTGGCTGGCATGTCCAGAGACATCATGGAGTAGATTGACACTGCCGCAAGCGTGGTCTTGACCAACTCGAGTCTCCCACCCTTGTTAAGAAGGTTTTCCTTCCATCCTAGCAAATGTCCCGCAACACTATCCACAATAAACTGGAGCTAAGCTGCCGAGAGTTTCCTGAGTGACAGTGGCAACCGAAGATATCTCATAGGGAAAGGTCGAATAGGGCATTGGAGATCTTCTGCAACTAGGTCTGCTTCCTCCTCTCCACATTTGATTAGATGCGCCGAGCATTTTTCCAAATTAGCGCGCAGACCTGACGCCTCACCGAACACCTCCAGGATTCTCGACAAAACTCTGAAATCCCGGGCTGTAGGTCTCAGGAAAGTTACTACATCGTCCGCGGAGATCGAGGTCCGGTGTCTCAGCCCCCTCTGAGATAGTCTGGTGAGAACTCCACATGCCGTGGCCTTCTCAATCATACGGTGAAGGACCTCCATGATCATGATGAATAACTACGATGAAAGCGGGTCCCCCTGCCTGAGTCCACGTTTGTTAAAAATCTTTTCTCCCGGCCAACCATTTACCAGAACCCTTGTAGAAGCCGAGGACAGTAGGGCACAAATGATGGCAATCAAGGCGTTCCCGAAGCCCATCTTACTCAAAACCTCCACAAGGAAAGACCAGCTGACTGTGTCGAAGGCTTTTGAGATATCAAGTTTTAGCAGGACCGACGGGATGGCCGAACTATGAAACTTCCTCGCTGTTTCCCTTACTGTCATGAAATTATCATGGATACAACATCCACACAAGAAAGCACTTTGGTGCACCCCCACAAGTTTTGGTAGCACCGGTGCGATACGGCTTGCCAGAACCTTTGCCATCAACTTCGCAAAGCAGTGGATGAGACTGATCGGTCTGAAATCCCTGAGATCCTTAGCTCCAGGCTTCTTGGGCAAAAGGGTGACCAAGGCGTGATTTAGTGCCCCCAAGCCACGCACATCCCTTCTAGATAGAGATCTGAAAGCAGCCATGATGTCATTCTTGATGATGCTCCAGCACGCCACGAAAAACCTGTTCGTGGAGCCATCAGGTCCCGGGCACTTGTCCAACGACATTCTTCTAATTGTGGCCCACACTTCTTCCTCAGTGAAATCCTCGTCCAGGTTACTAAGATCCAACGAGGGAAGATCTAGGAAATCAAGGTCCGCGGAGAACTGCCTCTCCAAATCCACCCCAAGGATGCCATCGAAAAACTCATCCACGGCCTCAGCCTTATCTTCATGTTCTGACTGTCTCACCCCATCCACCAACAGATGCTCGATGAAGTTCTTTCTTCTGCGATGGCTGGCCTGGGAATGGAAAAATCTCGTGCACGCGTCGCCCTCGCGCAGCCACAGAATCCACGCCCTCTGCCTAGCTAAGGACCTTTCCAACGAAGCGAGACCCAACAGCTTCCCTTTTAACAATTTTCTCAGAGCTCTTTCTTCCCCCGAGAGAGCCCTAGACTCCATAGCCACGTGTAGTCTCAAAATCACCTCGTTTGCCACCAGAATCTGCAGCTTGATGTTACCCATGAATTTACTATTCCAACTAGCCAGGCGACTAGCCGTCACCCTGGACTTCTTATGCAACAGTTTGAAAGGGTTTTTCTCTTGATCCACTGACGTCCACGCTTCGTGGACTACTTCCAAGAAACCATCCACCTTCGTCCAGAAAGCTTGAAAATGGAACCTATGAGCAAACTGCAGATTAGGAGCAAGGCTCGGAATCAGGGCGCAATGATCCGAAGGACCCGACGAACCCACCGAGAGGAAAGCATCTAGGAATTCTTCTTCCCAATCCACTGTTGTGAAGACCCTGTCTAGACGTTCTAATGTAGGTTGTTGCCGCTCGTTGGACCACGTAAATCTTCTACCATTAAGATACACATCTTTTAACTCTAAAGCCGATAAGGTGCGGAGAAAGAGGCCCATCAGCGGTATGTTCAAGGCCCCCTGATTTTTATCTTCTGGATCTGTGATCAGATTGAAGTCGCCGGCCACCAACCAAGGGCCAGCATGCAAATCTCTCATGTCACGCAGCTCCGGCAAGAAATCTCTCTTCTCCTCCACGCCCTGAGGGCCATACACCCCCGTCTCCGGCGTCCTGACCGTCCCTGCGTGGCGCAGCACCTGTCAAATCCCGGGGTCGGAACCTCCTCGGCGGCTCCCTCTCTGCAGCGCGTCCGCTTCCCAGACCGTTGCCGCCTGTGCCACCGCCATCACCGCCTTGCTCCTGAGACATGGCGCCCATTGCCAGCGGCCCCGCGACATCCTCCGAACGGACCAGCGACACCATTATCTCGTACTTGAGCATCGACTTCTCCTCGGGGATCTCCGCGTCGATCGAAAGAACAAGCCCTCCGCCCTCCTCCATGGCCGCACCGGGTTCTTCGATCCAGAGCTCCCTCTTCCCCGGCACGTTCTCCAATTCGCCAGTCCACGCGTACACCCTCAGTCGCCGCATGTTTTGGCGGCTCGCTGACGCCGCCCCGAGGCGTTCCACCAGCGCTGATGACCCGAGGACCAACCACGCCGTCGAGCTATACCACGCATGCGCCGGGATGCCGATGATCTCCACCAGAATCCGGTACCTCAAGGGATGATGAACCGCCTGGAGTTGCCGATTCCAAGGAGCAAACCGCAAAGCGAAGCCGTCGCCCTCCATGTCGTCCGCGTTCAGCACTTCGTCGCGCACACGGTGGCTCGAGCAGACCAGGAGGTAGTCTGTCGGCCAATATCGGTGAACCGAGAAGTTATCTCCCGCCCTCGGTACCTTCTCGACCACGGCCGCTGCCACCTCCTCCAGCAAGGCCCTCTCCTTGCCGCCAGCGATGAATGCGACCAGGCCCCATCGAAGAACGTGCTCAGCCCGCGCAATCTCGACGGTCCATGGCACGATGACGCGCATGCAGCCCTGCGTCTCCACCGCATCCGCACGAGCCTATGAGCGTGGCTGAACCGGCGCGACGAGCAGCGGGAATTCCACCGGGTCCGGCCTCTACCGACCGCCACCTTCCACGCCACCCCTCCGGGCAGCACCACGACGCACTTCGTCCACTTCCATCCCTCGAGCGGCCTCAAGGCGGAAGCGTGCAGGTGGCGCGGCCCGAGATGCGGCAGAGGCGACCTCCTCCCTCTGCGGCGCGAGCGGGAGCCGCGCACCCAGGCGCTCCTTCACCGGCGTCAGCCTCGTTGGCCGCGCGTCCACAGCCCGTGGTCCGAGCTGTCCAGGGAGGTCCGCCGGCGACGCTCTCCCCCGCGGGCAGTTCTTGGCATGGTGACCCCTTTCTTTGCACTTGGGGCATCGGGTTTCTCCCTCGCAATCCCTGGAGATGTGTCCTGGCTCAGCACAATTGAAGCAACAGCCAGCCAGGTCCTTGGGGAGGTCCGCCCGGATGTGCTTCGCAGGGAGTTGGTGCCTCCGTTTTCGACCACCGCCGTTTCCACCATGAAGCCACGGGCGCGGTCCCGGGGGTGGGGAGCGAGCCCAGCGTGGCTCCGTATGCTGCGTGGAAGCAGAGCCACCCACACCACCGGACAGCGGCGCCGCCCTTGATTGGACCTGCAGCGGCGACGACGCGCGAACCGGCCAGGGCACCGGCGGCGACCGGCTGCGCAAAACCTTGCAGTAGGAGCGGACCGATCCCTCCTCTTCATCGTCGGAAAAATCGCTCCACCGCCTCGAGCCAGACGGAGAACCCATGGCCGGAGCGGAGGAAGGGAGGAGGGAGGGAAGGGTGGCCGCCGGGGCCGGGTGACCACCGGTGCGAGATTGGGTGGACGCCGCCGCCGGAGTGGCAGATGACGGTGGTCGGGAGGCTCGCTCAGGCCTCGCGCTCGGCTTCTTGAGTTTGGTTCACGGTTGTTTCTTGATTTAGCAAAACCGTTTTTCCATATTTTCTGTAGGCTATTCCGAGAGTTCAACAAGGAAAGGAAAAGGGAAAACACAGTCCTGAACGTGTACATAGTAGAGTTCAGGCCGACTCCTCACAAACCTATGTCCTCCCATCACTTTCTTGCCACTGCCGCTCGGGAGATCTCTAGCGAGGAAAGATGTTGGCATGATGCGCCGATCTCTAGCCATGAAGCAAGCGCAGGGCTCCTAACTGATGGTCTGCTACCCGACATCTCACCCGAACCCAACCCTATCCATCCGGCCATGCCGACTTCCTGTCACCAACGTGCGCCGCCCCGTTGTCGTCCGTCCGTGCGCCGCCTCCGCCGTCAAGGAGGCGGAGGCCGGGCGTCCCTACCCCCTAACAACTCTGCTGCACACTCCTTTGTGGCAATCGATCTGCCGCCAACCAACCTACACGCCTCCCTCCATGGCTGACCCAAGGAGCATGAGCTCAAGCACATGGGGAGGAGGAGCCCCATGCGGAAGAGGAGGACTGTGCGCACACGTGCCTTTCCTCATCCCTCCCTATACAACCTTGGAATCTCCTGTATGTTTAGAACAATCAGTCAATCAGTTGGATAGTCCGTTGACTCAGGGTCTGCCTCTCAACATGGGAATAAACCTAGGTTCTCGTTTGAGCTATCTTGGTTTCAGCAACCAGGTTTTTTTGAGTTAGTTGCAGCGGGATGGATGTCTATTTCATCTGGAAGCTCACCTATTGAGAGATGGCAAAATAAAATTAGACATTTGCGTAGCTTCCTGAGGGGCTGGGCAAAAAATCTTAGTGGGGAATATAAGCTGTTGCGTGACAAGTTGTTGTTACTCATCAATGAGCTTGATGTTAAAGCCGAAAGTTCTCCTTTGTCGGAGGCCGAGAGAAAGGCTATGAAAGATGCGCAAGAGTATCTAGCTAAACTTCGTCATGATGAGGAGTCCAAGTGGTCTCAAAGGGCGAAGGTTCGGCATATTCAGGAAGGTGGAAATAACACTAGGTATTTCCATTTAATTGCGAATGGGAAACATCGTAAAAAACGAATTTTTCAATTGGAGCAAGATGAGGAAACGATTGTTGGGCAAGAGAATATCAAAGTGTTCATATGTGAATATTATAAAAAGTTGTTTGGGGCGTCGGCCCCATCATCTTTTTCAATGATTGAATCCATGAATCTTGATTTACCCCAGGTTTCTGAGGATGAGAATAGTTTCTTAACATTACCTTTTTCGGAGAAGGAGGTGTGGGAGGCGATTTCTCAAATGGAGCATAATAAGGCTCCGGGTCCGGATGGCTTTCCGGCCGAACTCTATCAGAAATTTTGGCATGTTGTTAAGAGCGACTTAATGCCACTTTTTGCTCAGTTGCATTCAAGTGATTTGCAACTGTTTAAATTGAACTTTGGGGTAATTACTTTATTGCCTAAGAAGGAGGATGCGAGTAGAATAGAGCAATATAGGCCAATATGTTTGCTGAATGTCAGCTTTAAGGTATTCACTAAGGTTGGTACCAATAGGGTTACCTCTATTGCGCAAAGAGTAATCAGACCTTCACAATCTGCATTCCTACCGGGTAGGAATATTTTGGAGGGGGTGGTGGTGTTGCATAAAACTTTGCATGAGGTCAAAAACAAAAATCCTCATGGTGTTTTGTTCAAAATTGATTTTGAAAAGGCATATGACAAAGTGAATTGGTCTTTCCTGCAACAAACCTTACGCATGAAGGGCTTCACTACACAATGGTGTGAGTGGGTGGCGAGATTTGTGCAGGGGGGCAGTGTTGGTATTCTTGTCAACGATGATATTGGGCATTTTTTCAGACATTGAAGGTATTGCGTCAAGGAGATCCGTTATCTACGATCCTTTTCAATCTGGTTGCTGATATGCTTGCAGTCCTTATTGCGAGGGCAAAGGAGGATGGGCAAGTTGGAGGATTAATTCCCCATTTAGTTGAGGGAGGGGTGTCTATTCTCCAGTATGCTGACGACACGATTTTGTTTCTACAGCACGATCTTGATAAGGCCCTGAATATGAAAGTCATTTTGTCTATTTTCGAGCAACTGTCTGGGCTTAAGATAAATTTTCATAAGAGTGAGATGTTCTGTTTTGGGAAGGCTGTTGAATGTCAATCAGATTATAGGCAAATCTTTGGATGTGAGCTTGGAAGGTTACCATTTAAGTATTTGGGTATTCCAATTCACTATAGGAAATTGCTTAATAAAGAATGGAAACCCGTGGAAGATAGATTTGAACAGAAACTGAGTTCTTCGATTGGGAAGTTGCTTTCCTATGGAGATCGTTTAGTTCTGGTTAATTCAGTTTTATCTAGTCTACCCATGTTTTTATTATCTTTCTTTGAGATTCCAGTGGGAGTCAGAAAGAGGTTAGATTTCTATAGGTCTCGCTTTTTTTTTGGCAAAGTTGTCAAACTAAAAAGAAGTATCGTCTATCCAAATGGAATATTGTCTGTCGTCCAAAAGACCAAGGTGGTCTTGGGATTGAGGTTTTAGAGGTCAAGAACAAATTCCTTCTTAGCAAATGGTTGTTTAAACTTTTAGCGGAAGAACGAGTGTGGCATGAGCTGCTCCGTAATAAATATAATAAAGGCAGACATTTATCTATGGCTGAGGCTAAACCAACAGATTCTTCATTTTGGAGAGGGGTTATGGGGGTTAAGGAGATTTTCTTTAAGCATGTCGAGTTCAATTTGGGTAATGGGGAGGGCATTCGGTTTTGGGAGGACCCGTGGTTAGGGGAATTGTCGTTGTCTTCTCAATATCCAACTCTTTTTAACATTATGCGTCAAAAAAATGTTTTGATTGCAAATGTTTTTAAGCAAGGGCATCTTAACATCCAGTTTAGACGGTCCTTAACAGGTGCTAAATGGGAAGCATGGCTGAATTTAGTTGAGAAGCTCATGGTGGTTTGTCTCTCTCCGGAGTCGGATTCGTTTTCGTGGAAACTTACTCAATCTGGTTTTTTCTCGGTTAAATCTCTTTATGTTGAGCTTATGAATGGTAACACAATGTTTTTGCGTAACTATTTGTGGAAGCTCAAGGTTTCTCTTAAGATTAAGATCTTCATGTGGTTCTTGTCACGTAAAGAGCTGTTAACAAAAGATAATTTAGCTAAGCGTAAGTGGTTGGGTTGTCAACGATGTGTTTTCTGTGATAGGAATGAAACGGTGCAACGCTTGTTTATTTCGTGTGAATTTGCTCGCAAAATATGGAGATTAGTGCATTTTACTTTTAGCATATCACCTCCGTCTAGTGTTACTAATTTGTTTGGTAACTGGCTCAACGGAGTTGATAAGAACACAAAAGCTAGTATACGCGTTGGTGTATGTGCTTTCTTGTGAGCTATTTGGAATTGCAGAAATGATGTTATTTTCAACAATTTGGAAGCGGGTCATTTTTTGCAGGTTGTCCATCGAGCTCTTCACTGGATTCATATGTGGTCTCTCCTGCTGCCCGAAGACCAACGTGGACGTTTGGATGCAGGTTGCTCTCGGCTGATGGCGGTCGTTCGGGCTATCTTCAGCATGGCTGGATGGTTACATGCTAGACGATTACAATGAGTAGCCGTCTAATTATGCTGGTTTTTTGGTGGCTGATCTTTATAGCCACTTTAGCTGATACCTGAGGTGTGTGGATTTTCGCTATGATGGTTTGTAAACTGAATGACTTTATTTTAATTTAAAAACCGTGTGCATCGCCCAGATGCAGAGGCTGGGCCGTTCCCTTTTCAAAAAAAAAGTTGGATAGTCTGTTCATGGTTGATGCCCTGGTAGGATTGTGTGACGTTGGTCTAAGCGTAGCTGAGAAATGCCCATTAGCTAATCTGCCAAGCAGAGTGGCAGGGCATGAACAACAAGCGACTTGCTACATAGTAAATAGTACAGTTTCTCTAATAATTTGATTTTACCCAAGTGTTTCACGTCCGTCGACTTCCCGGGTCTGATGCCGACGGACTTCCCGGGTCTGATGCCCACGGTAACGAGGACTCCCCGGTGTACTTCAGTCTCACTGTCAGTCACGTCCTTCCGTGGACGAGGCAGCCATGGTTCTATCATCAGAGATAGGAAGGTGGCGGCAGATCCGTTGCAATCGTATGCATGAGGGTATGCCACATGTCATGGTCAAGAATTTAGTCATGGATGTAGCTAGGGATGTAAATGGGCTCATAAATGGCGCCACCAAGGCCTGTTTATTTTGCCTTCATAGTTCATTTTGGTGGAACAGACAAACGATTTATTAAACTGATTTATTAAACTGTTAGAATAAATATGTGGGCTTAAATGGGTTTAAACGGGATCCAGTTTTCATCCCTAGATGTAGCCATATCGGATCTTTTTTTCATGGATTTTAGATTGTACACTACGTATGGGCCATACAAGTAACGCTAGGTTTCTTTCTTTTTTCTTTTATATATTCTGTTTCAATTCAGCATATCATGTATCCGAGTTATTTGGAGGTTAAAAAATCAACATAAAATAGAGGAAGTTCTTATAGGGGGTTCCTTGTTCAATGCAACACCACAATAATGTATTACAAAATATTCCAAGCAGATTTTTAGAATAACTTCCCTTCTCCAAAATTCAAATCAAGTTTTGTGTTTGAAAGGAGCTTAATTCCAAAAGAACAAAACAAATTCCAAATATTTTTAAAAAAATTATAGTACCTTCCTATTTTGTTAGAAGAATTAGAATGTCCAGAATTCAAAATAATAGCAATAATATACCAATTATTACGAAGTACTATCAAATGCACATGTTTCCTTACTGTTGGAGGGAACGATTCCGACATCTTCATCCTCACCCAACGATATATTTGTCATCGTGTGCTTCCTCTAATTCCGATCCGAGATACGCAAAGTTCTTCACATAGTGGGGTAATATGGAGATGAACTCGAATGGCTATACTAGCGCCGTTTCAGGCCAAGACATATATTTTTTCTTTCCCGTTGCAACACATAGGCACGTTTTCTATACTCAATAAAGCAACAAAAAAATATAGTTTTTGCCGTGTTATTTTTCTCTTTTTCCCATGAGGCGTTTCGTGTGCGTACTAGCACTGTATATGCCATCTGTAACAATTAACCTGGTCCGAGAAAAAGCTATTTAGTTAAAACGCTCTTTGAAAGGAGTATATAATAATGTTTTATAGCTCAATTGCGTAAAATCCCACTCTTCTGCACTTGCTTGACATTGTCGCCATCAACAATCTAGGTATTAGATGTTTAATTAATTTTTTGGGGCTTCAGAAAATGGTAGATCAAAAGAAAACAATTGCAAATATTTTAGAAGATAAAAAAAATGCAAGACGTGAAGGAGATAGAACTCAGTGGAATAGTCGAAGAGCAGCGGTATCTTCCCAATGGGCACATGCATGCTTGGTATCCAACTATAATTTTTCTCATTTGGCATTTGATTGGTTTCCAGTAGGAGGCATGACCCCTCGAGGTGGCCACGCTCGACAAGGTTGCTGTAGAGTGAGGGGTGGTCGGCTCGTGGTGGAAAGGTGATAAGACGAATATGAGACCAAAGAAAAAAGTCTTAAAAGTAAGAACAATTATGATTAGGATGTTTAATTTTTTTGGATTTTCCATTGCAACACACGGGCATTGTGCTAGTAATAATAAAGGCGTTAAAGATTCCTTAGTATGGTTTGTTAGGTAATTGAAATTGCCTCTGAAGTTAGATACAAATTACCCACCCGCCACGGGCAAGTGAAAAAAAAGTTTCGTTTTGGTTTTGAAACGTATGTCATCACAATTTTGCATTTAACCGCCTGAAAAACGCTATATCTGCCCGCACTCCCAGATCAGAAAACCAACAGCCATTGATTTCCTCCTCACGCACGGCCACTCGCCCGCACCGGCCACCCACCCTCAGTGCGGCAGCCCATGCCAGGGCCTCGTCAGGCGCTGTCCATTCCGGCATGAGGGCCTCCGCCAGCGACCCATCCTCAGTGCGCCAGCCCCGGCGCGCCGCCCGCACGGGCTGAGAATCCCGGGGAGAAAAGGCAGAGGGGACGCCGCCGTCGGGTCGTCCTACCCTCATTCATCTGCCATCCAGCCCGGGGGAGAAGATGCATAGGGGATGATGCCGTCGAGTCGTTGCTCCCTGATTCGTCTGCCATCTAGCAGATCCTCGACCACGCCTATATAGTGAAGGGCGAACCGAGGATAAGGTGGGGAAGGGAGAAGGAGCACGGGTGGGGACATGAAGCGGGAAGAGAACTGGGGCTCGTGGAGACGAATAGACAAACCGAGGGAGGTGGACTCAGATAGACATGGAGACAGAGCACAGACCGTGACCGGTTCTGCGTGCTCGAGCAGGCCGTGAGTGCCTCCTCTGTCCCTCCGCCGATCTTTGTGTATTTTGCTGTTGCTGCTGATGACGTGCATTGTTTTAGCTGCTGTCGATTTCCTGATTTATGTGCGTGATTTGCTATTGCCTGCAGGACGCTAGCTTTGTGCGTATGCTCCTGCTGCTGACTGGTAGTTGTTGTAGTTCTAAGCATTGTACCGATGTTGTAATTTACATATCTATACCTAATAATAAAGTCGTTAAGACTTACTTGGTTGGTTGGTTGGTCGGTCGGTCCTATGTGTTTGACAGTTCGTGTGCTTCTTTTGGTTTCCCGTCGCAACTCTTAGTTCTTTTCGATATGGATTCGTCGCAAACCGGCATATTTAAAGCAAGCGTGACCGACGTTTGTTTGCTTGGTATAGGTAACACATATCCACGTAGGTTCTGCTTAGACCATCGGCTAAGAAAAAAATCTAGGTAGATTGGGTTCAAGTACAACTCGAGGTCGATCAGGTGTGCATACTTTTGTACGGGTGTGTTTCCTAGATCCCACCCCCTGTTGGCTCTATATAAAGGTGAGATCAAGGATACAAGATTGATAGGTCAAAAACTACATCCAATTTCGTATGGAGTTTGCTTGCTGTGTATGGTGCTACCCAGGAAGAGTTTAAAGAGGATTTTCTACGTGAATTGGTTAACTTGGCGAATAATAATCCACATCCAATTTTAATTGGTGGTGATTTTAATTTGCTAAGGTTCCCAACAGGAAAAGCCGAGGACGGTTTGATGGTCATTAGCCTTTCTTGTTCAATGTTGTCATTGACAGCCTGGATTTGAGAGAGGTCTACATGTCCGGACGACAGTTCACCTGGGCGAATAATCTGCCGGAGCCGACATACGAAAAGTTAGACCGCGTGCTGATGAGTACTGATTGGGAAGCTAAGTTCCCTTTGGTAACAGTACGTGCTCTGGAACGTATTGAGTCTCTGTCAGATCACGTCCCTCTCTTACTTTCAACTGGTACTACGAAACCACACTCACAGTCACAGTTCAAGTTTGAACTTGGTTGGTTATTATGTGATGGTTTCGATGAAGTAGTTAAGAAAGTTTGGAGTAAACCGGTATTAGGTGATAACCCAATACGGAGATGGAACAATAAGATGCGCAATGTGTGTAAGTATCTCAGGGTTTGGGCATGTCACACGACCGGTATGCTTAAAAAAGAGAAAGAGTGTCTCTGCTTAATCATTGATGAGTTGGATTGGATCGCCGAGACTAGGTTGCTATGTTTGCAAGAGATTGAACTTAAAATTCAATCTAATGCAAAAGTAGCACAAATATTGCGAGAAGAGGAACTCAAATGGTATCAGAGATCGAAGGCCCAGTTCATACTTGAAGGAGACTCGAATACACGTTATTTCCATAATGTTGCCAATGGAAGGCATAGGAAGAAACAGATTCACTCTCTTCATCAGGATGAAGGGCTGATTGAGGGACAAGATTGTGTCAAGGCCTATATTACAAAGTTTTATAAAGGTCTGTTTGGGGCTCCTGACATAAGTAATATTACTATGGACGAGAACCGAACATATGATATTCCCCAAGTCTCTAATGAGGAGAACGCTTTTCTTAATGCTCCCTTCTCGGAGGAGGAGATAAAGAAGGCGATATTTCAAATGGAGCATAATAAGGCACCTGTCCCTGATGGATGTCCGACAGAGTTTTACTAGCATTTTTGGGAGGTTATTAAGGATGACCTCATCGAGATGTTTGGATGTTTACAAAGTGGACATCTTGAGCTATATTGTCTTAATTTTCGGGAAATTGTTTTGTTACCTAAGGTTTTGGATGCAGAAAGGATACAACAGTAAAGACCAATCTGCCTTCTTAATGTTAGTTTCAAAATCTTTACAAAAGTTGCAACCATTAGGTTGAATTCGGTGGCAGATCATGTGGTAAAACCTACGCAAACTGCTTTTATGCAGGGTAGGAATATCCTTGACGGGGTCGTGACTCTACACGAAACTGTACATGAACTGCACTCGAAAAAGCTAAATGGTGTAATTTTTAAAATAGAGTTTGAAAAGGCCTGTGATAAAGTGAACTGGGAGTTCCTACAACAGACTCTGAGAATGAAGGGATTTTCAGAGGAGTGGTGTGCTCTAGTTCGCAGTTTTGTGGTTGGAAGAAGTGTAGCTATCAAAGTCAATGACGATGTTGGCAGATACTTCCAAACCAAAGAAGGCTTAAGACAAGGTGATCCGCTTTCGCCCATATTATTCAATATGGTGGCAGATATGTTAGCGATCATGATTGACAGAGCCAAAGAAAGCGGCCAAATTGAGGGATTAATTCCATATCTTGTCGATGGGGATTGTCTATTCTTCAGTATGTAGACGATACGATTATTTTTATGGAACATGATTTGGAGAAGGCTACGAACATGAAACTAATCTTTTCCGCGTTCGAGCAATTATCTGGATTAAAATTAATTTTCATAAAAGTGAATTGTTCTGCTTTGGCGAGGCCCAGGATGCTATTGCACAGTACGCCAAGATTTTCGGATGTGAGCAAGGTCAATTTCCTATTCAGTATTTGGGTATACCAATACACTATAGGAGGTTGACTAATGCAGAATGGTGCCAAGTCGAAGTACGTTTACAGAAAAGGCTGGCTAGCTGGAAGAGGAAATTGTTGTCACTTGGTGGAAGACTGGTACTCATTAACTCAGTACTATCAAATATGGTACTGTATATGATATCATTCTTTCAGTTACCTAAAGGAGTCTTGAAAAAATTGGATTATTTTCGATCAAGATTTTTTTGGCAAGGTGACGGCGAGAAAAAGAAATATAGACTGGCTAGATGGGATGTAGTTTGTTGACCTAAAGATCAGGGGGGCTGGGTATCCATGACTTACAAGTTAAGAACTCAGCCCTACTTGGCAAATGGTTGTTCAAATTATTAACCGAAGATGGCGTTTGGCAAACCCTCCTTAAGCGAAAATACATTGGCTCGAAAGCAGTTTCACAGGTTATGTGGAAACCTGGTGACTCACACTTTTGGGCTGGACTTATGGCAAATAAAAATCTATTTTTTCGCTAAGGGGTATTTAAGATTAAGGATGGATCGCAGATACGGTTCTTGGGAGGACAAGTGGTTAGGTAATACCACCCTCCGAGAACAGTATCCGGTTTTATACACTATAGCGAGACATAAGGGTGATACATTGGCTACGGTCATGCGAACATCACCTCGTAATGTTACGTTTAGACGAGACTTAATTGGGCCACGACTTATCTCTTGGCAGACCCTGGTCAATAGGTTAACTACGGTAACCTTAACACCAGACACTGATGAATCTCGTTGGAAGCTCACTAAGAATGGTCTATTCTCGGTGGATTCTATGTATAAGGCTATGATCCAATCAGACATGCCAGTCGATATTTTAAAAAATGTATGACGTATGAAGGTACCGCTAAAGATTAAGATTTTTGCATGGTATCTTCGTAAAGGGGTCATACTGACAAAGGATAATTTTGTCAAACGTAATTGGCATGGGAGTGTTAAGTGTGTATCTTGTACTCATGATGAGACGATAAAGCACTTATTCTTTGATTACCCATTTGCGCGTTCTATATGGTCCACTATCCAAATGGCTTTGAACCTTTACCCGGCCACATCCGTTGCGAATATATTCGGTAACTGGTTGAATGGGGTGGATAAACGTTTAAAGACTATTATTAGGGTAGGAGTGCTAGCCGTTAGTTGGTCGCTCTGGCTATGTAGAAATGACAAGATTTTCAACGACAATTTTTTTTCTCACATGCAGGTTCTATTCAGATGCACATGTATTCTCCGTTCGTGGTCTACATTACAGCGGGGAGAGTTTCGATGCCTTTTACGGAGTTTGTGCACGGCTGGAGCAGGTGGCTAGGGATATTTTTATCCCACATGGATGGCCGCTTGATCTCCGGATAGCGGGTCCATAGCGACGACAGTCTACGTCCGATGGACTTGTTTAGACCTATCGTTATTTTGATTTTCAGTTTGGATTTCGGCTGTGTGCATTATTATGATGCAGAGGCCGGGTGTAATGCTTAACATTTTAAATAATAAAAGCCCTTTATCAAAAAAAAGGTAAAAAACTACACAATATCTGTTCTAACCCATGACCATGGATCAATGGAAGAAGAGAAACGATGGAGGGCGCCAGGTACGCCATTATGGCGATCTCGGCGGCTCACCAATAGGCCATGGCATCGGTGTACATGAAGACGTGGTTCTACATGTCCGACCAGTAATTGGAGGATTCGACGTCGGTGTCTCCATGTTATCATGTACTTACCACCTACGAATCGATGGGTCGCCGATGTCCCTACCTAACTATCGAGTCTAGCGCTGGTGGTGACTACTCTTGGTTCCCTATCCGATGTCTATTAGAGCAGCAGCCCTGCGGAGATCTGACAGCAACAGCCGCTCCGTCCTGCTGCACTTCGAGTTGGAGTGCGTGACATAGAACACCGACGCATAAGAATGACCTTGCTCTGCCTCCCCATCGGAGACGCTGGCGGCTTCAACATCTTTTTTTTTGAGAACTTGGCAGCTTCAACATCTGCGCATGCGATGCGAAACTGGGCCCTGGGCCGGAGGATGGGGACAGCGAAGCTGGATGTGCGTGCTCAGGGTTATGGGCCAAGAGCGTGCGCTCCAGTAATTTGTGGCAGAAGGTCCCGTCTTCTCTGTCGCTAGGGCCAGCAGTACAACGTTGGAGGAAAAGGGTGAAGTGCCGCTATGTGTTCTGCTATGAAGCGTAGCTTCCCTTTTTGTGTTTTCTAGCGTTTCAGTGTGTGCACGTAGAAAATCAAATCCAGACTCTTATACACGGCATCAGTCTAGCAAATCGAGCGACATGCTCCGAGAAAGTATATTAGCGAGGTGATATTATAGCTATGGTTATAGGCAGTAAACTCTGAATATTTCAGAAGAAGAAATTTATTAAGACATGACATTATAGAGCTCGGACGAAGTATCTTGATTGGCGAGAAAAGAAAAAGATCGATACACGTATAAAAGTAGCCGACAAAACATAACGCTTGATAAAGGATAATTTATTTATATTTCATTTTAAATTATCACATGACTAAACCCATTGATCCATGGTCACATCGAGAGGATCATCTTTTTTTTTTACTTTCGATTGGTCAGGTGTTAGACCAATAATGTCAGCCTTTTCCCGTTGCAACGTACGGGTAGCGTTGCTTTCTCCTTTTGTTCCTACATTGGTTTGTAGGTGTCCCGTTCAGATACACTTTCCTCTGGATCAATCGCTGGTTGTGCTCTGTTCGAGTAAAAAGAGTTCATACCGAACTCTGATTCCTACCGAATCGAATTTCGCAATAAAGATCGCTAATATTTGCCCCCACAAACGGAAAACTTCAAGGTGTGCCTCGGCGGCCACAGAAACCCACCGCCGTGCACCCCAACAAACGAAACACGATGTCGACGGTTTCGAGCGTCTGCTTCCCCAGCGCAGCCCGAACGATCCCCTCAACTCGCACGGATCAAGCGGAGGACGCTGATGTCCTCCCGGATCGTGCTCCTGGGGAAGAGGAGGACGAGGACAAGCGGCATGTGGATAGCAGCAGCGGCAAACGCGCAGGGGCCTGCGGGAGCTAGCACAGGCGATACGGTGTTTCTACGAGGCATTGACTATTATGATTGTCAGGAAAACTGTATCCTCGTTAGAGGGCCAGGGTCCGTGTTATATAGTACGATGGCAACGAAACCATCGACAGGTATTACATGAGGAGATCGACAGCGGGTTGGAGACTACTCCATACCTTGTACGATACGAAAACAGAAAAAGGAAACCTAAGGAAACCGTATTACACACGTATACATATTACATATTCCAACACTCCCCCTTAATCTAAGCCTTACGAAGGTTTAGATTATTCTTGAACTCATCTAGCATCTTGACTGGAAGTGCCTTAGTGAAACCATCTGCAACCTGATCTTTATTTGAGATAAACTTAATAGCCAACTGATTATTTGCCACACGTTCTCGAACAAAATGAAAATCAATCTCAATATGTTTTGTGCGAGCATGGAATACTGGATTCGCTGAGAGGTAAGTGGCTCCCAAATTATCGCACCAAAGGCACGGTCTTTCTTGAAGAATTACACCAAGTTCTCCAAGAAGTGCTTCTACCCATATCAATTCTGCTGTAGCATTAGCCAAGGCTTTGTATTCAGCTTCTGTGCTTGAACAAGACACTGTAGGCTGTTTACGAGCACTCCAAGAAACAAGGTTAGGACCAACAAAAATAGCAAATCCACCTGTGGAGCGTCGATCATCAAGACTACCTGCCCAGTCAGCATCTGAGAATGCACTGAGAAAAGTAGAAGGAGACTTGGTAAAAGTAATACCAATATCAACCGTATCCTTGACATAGCGAAGAATACGTTTAACAGCTGTCCAGTGTGTTGTGGTAGGAGCATGTAAGAACTGACAAACTTTATTAACTGAGAAAGCCAGATCAGGTCGTGTCAAAGTAAGGTACTGAAGTGCACCCACTATGCTTCTGTAATTTGTACTATCTGAGGGACCAAGAAGAGTACCACTATGAAGAGACAATTGTTCAGACGATGACAAAGGTGTAGGAGCCGATTTGCATTGAAGCATATTGACTTTATCAAGTAACTCAGTAGCATATTTTTCCTGTGTTAACAACAGACCACTATGTATATGCTTAACTTCAAGACCCAAAAAGAAGTGGAGATCACCCAAATCTTTTATGGCAAAAGCAATATTGAGATCTTGAATCAATGTGGAGATGGCATGATCAGAGGAGCTTGTAACTATGATATCATCAACATAAACCAGAACAAACATAGTTATACCTGCCTTGTTGAAGAGAAACAATGATGTATCAGCCTTGGAGGGATAGAAACCAAGACTGCACAATTTTGAACTGAGTTTAGAAAACCAGGCTCTGGGGGCTTGTTTCAATCCATATAAGGCCTTATCAAGTTTACAAATATGCTGCGGAGCGTGAGAATTCTCAAAACCAGGAGGCTGTCTCATATAAACTTCCTCTTCCAGAACACCGTGAAGAAACGCGTTCTTAACATCTAGCTGCCTCAAATTCCAGTTGCGAGAAACAGAGATAGCCAAGACAGTTCTAATTGTAGCAATTTTCACAACTGGACTGAAAGTATCCTCATAATCAATGCCATACCTTTGTTTAAATCCTTTTGCAACCAAACGTGCTTTGTATCTGTCAATCGTCCCATCTGCTCTTCTTTTTATACGATATACCCATTTGCAATCTATGATATTTTTGTGAGTGTTCAAAGGAACCAAATGCCAAGTTTTATTGTCCATCAATGCATCATATTCTTCCTGCATAGCTGAATGCCAATTTGGATCATCTAACGCCTCAGATAGCGTAGTCGGTTCCCCTGTGGCAGTAAAAAGAGCACGCCTGATATTAGTATCATCAGTATCATTGTAAATTTTGGGTTGTCTACCGTATTTGACTGTGCCATCGGTGTACGCTTTGGGTTTGCGTACTCCTTTTTGAAGTCTTGTACGGGCTGCTACAGCTACAGGAGATCCCTGCACATCATCGTCAGCTACAGGAGATCCCTGCATATCATCATCATTGTTTTCCGGTAAATCATCATTGCCATCTGAATCTGCGCCAGCCACAGTTGATCTTGAAACGGTGTGATCCACCGTGTGTTCTGCACTGGAAGAACGGCCAGACGCAGAAGATCCTGCATGCGTGCCAGGGACAGCATCTTCATCGGGTCCCGAGGTGGCAGAGTCGTCCGTGCCACCTGCACCCGTTCCGACAGCTTCATCTGCGCCCGTGCCATCCATGCCATCTGCACTGGCAGAGGAAGAATCCCTCTCGGGACCTGTACTCTGACTGCATGCGCCACCTGCGCTGTCGGAACTGGCGATGGGAGAATCCCCCTCGGGAACTGTCGTATCGGAAGCAGTGTTGGCAGGGGAATGTTCCAGAGAATCATCCTCAGATTCCGCACTAGTTTCGTCATTTTGTGAGGATTCTTCAAAGGAGTGTTCCGAAGCATTTTCTTCACCAATTTCAATGGTATTTTCACCTGCAGCTTCATCTTCCTGCACACCATTAGTAATAGGCACAACAGGTGATATATGATCAGTATTATTTTGTGCATCCACATGAGGGTTTTGAGTAGATTCCGGAAGGAGTAAAATTTCGTCACGTAGACGAGAGCCAGCATTTGGATGTAGAGACTCAAAGGGAAAAACATGTTCATCAAAAACAACATCCCTAGAGACATAGACACGACCAGTGGACACATCAAGGCATTTAACACCTTTATGGAGGGGGCTATAACCAAGAAACACACACCTCTTGGAACGGAAGGCAAGCTTTTGTTTATTGTAGGGACGAAGATTGGGCCAACAAGCACACCCAAAAGTTCTCAAAGCATCATAGTTGGGTTTGACATTTAGAAGACGTTCAGTGGGAGTCTCAAAATTTATAACCCGACTAGGAAGCAAGTTAATAAGAAATGTAGCTGTAAGGAAAGCTTCATCCCAAAATTTAAGAGGCATAGAAGCATTGGCTAGTAATGCAAATCCCACTTCAACTATATGGCGATGTTTTCTTTCAGCTGAGCCATTTTGTTGGTGTGCATGTGGACAAGAGACATGATGTGTAATGCCAACCTTTTGGAAAAATCCATGGAGTTTCTCATATTCTCCCCCCCAATCCGTTTGCATAGTGATGATTTTTCTGTCAAATTTGCGTTCAACAAACTGTTGAAAATTAAGAAACACTTGATAAACATCAGACCGTTTCTTAAGCAAATAGATCCATGTAAACTTACTAAAATCATCAATAAAACTGATATAATATGCATGTTTGCCAACAGACAGAGGTGCAGGACCCCATACATCAGAGAAAACCTGTTCCAAAGGAACAGTGGAAACACTAGTAGATATGGGATATGGAAGCTGGTGATCTTAGCTAGTTGACATGGATCACACACATAGGGATTTATTTCAGGAGTGTACTGGAGTTTATTCTTCCTAATAATTTGCTGAACAACAAAAGAAGATGGATGTCCTAAGCGCCGATGCCAAGTAGAGGAGGACGGCTTTATTGTGATAAAAGCATGCTTGGATAACTTGTTGGAGATAGACACCAAGGGATATAAACCATCATGACAGGGACCTTTAAACAGAATTCTTCTGGTGGCCTGATCCTTTATCAAGAAGAAAAAGGGGTGAAACTCAAGAAAGACATCATTATCTAATGTAAGCTTATGAACAGATATGAGGTTTTTGGATGCATCGGGAACATGAAGGACATTATTGAGATGTAAAGAGTGATGATTAAGTGGATTGCACAAAATAGTATGACCAATATCACTAATAGGCATGCCCTTACCATCAGCTGTATGAACTTGATCACGTCCCTTGTATGACTCAGAAGTGGTGAGCTTGTTCAACTGTCCAGTAATATGATCTGTAGCACCAGTGTCAGAATACCAGTTTGTGTCCACTCCATAAGATGCAATATTGGCCTTCTTCTCTCTTCCATCCCGATCACCCTCATCATCACTATCCTCACGACGCCACCAACAATCTCCAGCAGAGTGCCCATGTATCTTGCAGATTTGACAAGTCACATCTACATAAGGGGTAGGGGCACGGCTACGGTACCCCTTTGAGCGCCCTTGCCTTCTGTCACGATTTTCATTGCCACGATCACGGTTATCACCACCACGGTTATCATTGTTTCGAAAACCCTTGCCATCATCACGCTTCACATCTCTCCTCTCTTGGCCACGGGTATCATATCTATTGTCATTGCGGTTGTCATTGCGACGCCAATCTCCATCTTGACTGCCACGGTTATCATTGCGACGCCAGTTCTGCCCATCATCACGCCGAGAGTCCCTGCGTGCATCATAGACTCCTCGCTGAGCGGCATTAGCTGATGAAGTGAAAACATTGGGAGATACATTGGACTGGTCATTGCGCATATCATAGGAGGACATGAGGCTAAACAGATCATCGACAGTAGTGTGAGGATTACTATCAACCGCTGTCACAAGTGCATTATAGGATCCATCAAGACCATGAAGCAAATACCCAATAATTTCATCCTCCTCGAGGGGTTTACCAGCCGCTGCAAGCTCGGAAGAGAGACCTTTCACCTTGGTAAAGTATTCTGCCACAGATTTGCCTTCTTTGCGAGTATCATTAAGGGCGGCACGAAGATGCTGAATTTTGGAGCGTGACGCCGAAGCAAACATAGTATTGATGGACGCCCAAGCTGCTGCAGTAGATTCCATACCAAGAACATGTGCTAATATATCCGGAGAGAGGGAGTTGAGCAAAAACCGGAGGACCTGCTGATCGCGTGCGATCCAAACAAGATATGCGGGATTCTCGGATGTGGTCTTCTTGTGCTCACTGTCCTCAATCTCCAAAGTTGCAGGTGGCGCCCGATCTGTTCCTTCCAAGAGTCCCATCACATTGGCGCCTCGAAAAGCCGTCAGTACAAGGGCCTTCCAGAGGAGAAAATTACTCCTTGTTAACTGCTGGGTCGGTGGTGCACCGAGGGCAGCAGCTAGCGTGGCAATCGAAGATGAAGAACTCATGATGATCGACGGGGAGAGCTTTCAGGCTTTTGGGTTATAGCTGTGGCGAAAAAACAGCGACGATATTTGGTGTATTTGATCGGGAGTATTGGGTATTGGGGTGTAGTATTTGGCTATGGCGGCGGCGACAGGCTTGAGAGCCAATGGCGGCGGCAGAAGGGTATTTTCCGGCGGCGGCGGCTCAACGGCGGCGGCAGCTAGGTTTTTATTGGAAGAGAAGCTCTGATACCATATTATGATTGTCAGGAAAACTGTATCCTCGTTAGAGGGCCAGGGTCCGTGTTATATAGTACGATGGCAACGAAACCATCGACAGGTATTACATGAGGAGATCGACAGCGGGTTGGAGACTACTCCATACCTTGTACGATACGAAAACAGAAAAAGGAAACCTAAGGAAACCGTATTACACACGTATACATATTACATATTCCAACATTGACCTCATGCTATCAATGGATGCACGACACCTTGGTCTCGCTTGCGCTCGGCTCGTTCCTCTCGGTCGGGAATTCATTGGTGTCCACGGACACCAAGACCGGCTGGCAAGGCATGGCCAGGAAGGTGTTCGATGCCATGATGATCCTGCACAACCCGAGTACGTGGAGATTGGAGAACCACCGGGGCAAGGAGTTGTTGGAGATCAACGACAAATCCGGGTATGTCATCCTCATGGGTCTGCTCTTGACGCCAGCAAGGTCCATGCAGGCCGACAATGGCTTCGGCTTTCACGTGCGCGGACCGGACCTCTATGCGTGCATTGCCGAGCGAGGAGGCTCAACGCGTCCATGGGCATGTTCAGCCATAGCACACCGAGGTTAGACACCAAGGTGTGGAAGCCGCTGCTCGGTGTGTGCTGGACGGGCCGGAATGCAGAGCTCATTCACCACACGACCGAGATGGTGTGCAAACTGGAAAGGACAGACGGCGTCCCAGGCCGTCTATTTGCGTTCATGGCAAAGTTCTTGCGTTGGCGCTCTATCTCGGCGGTTCGCTCCAGCGTTATAGCTACTGCCATGTCGCAATTATGATTAGGAAGGCGGACGCGACGGGATACTACTGTTGGAGACAAGTGCTTGAATCATGGTAGATTTCAGTGCAGATGTGTGCCGGCCGTTTTTCTTATACATTCAGCTAAGGAATGTGTATAAGAGAGCAAATATGTTCTGGACTCAAGATTGCTTTCAAGAGATTACGGGTTCCAGTGGAGCATCAATTGACTGTGTATGTTTATTTTTTGCGGGTGGATTATACACTGAAATTTATATTCTTGAACACTTCCCAGTTGGTAATACTACATATATTCTGCTTTTATATATTTTTTTTTTTTGCTGGAGCAAAGAAATACTAATGAAAAGCAAGTTAGAAGGCATTTGTTCCTGAAAAAAGTCCAGGTTGGTGTTGAGCCTAAAGCACGCACATCGGTTTTATTCTGAATTATTATCTCCCCGAATGCAACACTAGGAAAAGCAAGATGTGTAGGAGATAATTGGCTATCAGAATACCGCCGCAATTGCAGAGTATCCGAGATAAGTTATCGTTAATATTTAATATACTTGTATCAGATTTTCGAGAAACTCATACTATTCTTGGTTAGTTTCTCTTCAATTATGTTGACCACGATCCAAATTATATTTGTTTTTCCAAATGTTTAGTACTCTAAAGGTTATCTCGTTATATATATACACCGTGTAATCATAGAAATATATGTATGCCAAGTTAAGGAGATAGGATTTCTTGTAAGAAACAGTGTGCGGTTCCGGTTAGGAGACCACAAAGGATATTGTGTATAAAGATGTACTCAGATAAAAGTTGTGTTTTGTAGTCTGACGAAAAAAAAGGAGGAGTGTTCTTTTAATTTGTACTCATGTTCGATGTGAATTAGAGCAAATTAGATTTTCAGTTTACTATTTAAATAACACAGCATGTCTCTAAAATCAACCCGTAGCAACACACGGGTAAATTTGCTAGTCTTTACCTAATAATAAAGGGAGGAAGGTTTCTTCCTCCCAAATCTTTGTACGTTTTTTCGTCCGTCAAGTTTCTTCTCGTCCGTTCTCTATTTTTTATATCCGGTTCGCGAGTAGCTAAGAGCTGAGGATTCCTAATTAGTTCGAAACGGCCACGGAAGCATACGTGTTAGGTCCGCACTCCAGTTCCACGTCCGCGTACAACTGCTTTATGGAAAAACTCCTATTATATATATACGGACCGGCCGGCTGACCTAGGTATTCATTGATCGACCAACTCGATCAACACAATGTTCGCCGGCGAATCATGAATTGATCTACTTTTGTGCGGGTTTGCTCCCTGAGGATCCCATCGAGATGAATTTCAGAACGTGTATCTCATAGCCAAACCAGGTCGGGCATTGGCAAGGCAGCCCGCCTCCAAACCTTACCCCGACAGCACCCAAGAGACGAAGAGGGGGCGAGTTCAAGCCTGCGGCGGGATCCCTCGGCAACCCCGGTGGCTCGGTCTCGATTGCAGTGATGTGTTGGCGCAGCTGCACAACATACTGGTGGGCCACAGCGCCTGAGCCAGCGACCAAGCTGCAGCGGAGGAGGCGACGATGCAACGCGCGATCTAATCCCAGTGATGCATGTGGTGGCAGCGACTAAAAGGGACACGACCAGTGTGCTGCATCTTCAGGCGGTCGCGCCATGTACTGCAGATGCAGAGATCAGGAGCGAGCTCTACGTGGTCAGCTGCTTCCGCGGCAACGGAAACGCTTCCAACGGTCGCCGTGTGTCACGGGTGGCGCCGGCTCACCATGCACACCATGCAGCATGCACATGGTGGAGCTCTCCACGGACTCATGCCGTACTACAACATGTTCAAGCCCCACAGCACGTTCAGCTTTCTCGGTTGTAGGTCGAGTGCAGGTAACACACGTTTTGGAGTTTCTTCGTAAGCACTCTTCTTGACGTGTGGCAAGTGCCCCTGCCTCTTTCATCGTTCCTGCTGGCTGCTGTTCCAAGACTCTAGGTACCCATACCCATACTTCCCTTTTTGCGCAAATTGATCATATGCGTACCGGAAGTCTCTGATATTCTACAGTAATTTGTTGACTGAATATGTCATATGGGTTCCCTTGGTAAGCAAGGACTGCTTGCTTATTTTAAATATAGCATGTAATACGCCAGGCACAATCCAGAATTTTATTCAAGCAACTTGGAAGTTAAAACTGATTTATAAGTGTGGCTGAGGTTGGAAGATAACATGAGCCAACAATGATAATTAGAAAATATAGTTCAGTAAACTTCTTCATTTGAGATCAGACCACATATGTTAGGTTCAGTTTGGTTTCTGTGCATGCGTCGATATAGCTCACTTAACATAACGTACAACATTGGATTTGAACTTCTCTGCAACGAAGAAATTGATTCGCAATTTCGCATTACTTTTAAGTATACCGTGTGTTCATAGACGGTTCATAGACAGCTCTTCATAGAAGATCGATTTTCCTCTCAATTGTAGCAGATGCGGCTATGTGCCCAGTGGTCACCTCTGGTTTTCCTAACCATGTATGATAGAAGAATTTGACGCGTTGTGGGCTGCATATTGAAGAAGGGGACTACGAGATTTGAATATATATTGGGGTTAGGGCTGGCCATTTACGTATACTATGGGCTCGTAGCACCCCGGTCACTTTTTCGGTTTGATCGGGTAACCGAGGCACGGCCCAAATATTCATAATTAATTTTGATTTTACACAAGGATCTTGCTGATTCAATGATATGATGGAATCAGAGTGTTACCATTAATTTTTTGATTACCGATCTCATGACCTAAAATTTTGGTTTGATTACATTTGGTCCTCGGCAATACCAATCAGAATTTATTTTGTACGGGAACACATATTTTCTCCAAATGTTTAGTACTCTAAAGGTTATCTCGTTATATATATACACCGTGTAATCATAGAAATATATGTATGCCAAGTTAAGGAGATAGGATTTCTTGTAAGAAACAGTGTGCGGTTCCGGTTAGGAGACCACAAAGGATATTGTGTATAAAGATGTACTCAGATAAAAGTTGTGTTTTGTAGTCTGACGAAAAAAAAGGAGGAGTGTTCTTTTAATTTGTACTCATGTTCGATGTGAATTAGAGCAAATTAGATTTTCAGTTTACTATTTAAATAACACAGCATGTCTCTAAAATCAACCCGTAGCAACACACGGGTAAATTTGCTAGTAATAATAAAAACACTAAGGTTTCTTCCTCCCTAATTTTCGTATGTTTTTCGTCCGTAGTTTGGTTTGGTACGTCGTGTGATTCTTTCCCTAATCGGCCGCTTCGTTGTTTGGTAGGTCGTGTGATTGGTTCCCTGATTGGTCGCTTCGTCGTCCCGATTGATTTCTGTTTGTGGGCCGGCCCAATCGAGTGCCATCTACCGTATCAGGTCCGTGCCCCACCCAAATCACCTCATCTACCGTATCAGAGGTCCGGTCTTACGTCATATCTGGTCTCTGGGTCCCTCACGGTTGCTCTATGTAAGCGCACGATCGAGGTATCCCTCAACAAAATCGGTCACCACAATCATCGCTTGCGAGTCGCCAACAAATCGAAATCGAAAATTGTGGTAATTTCTTCATCGAGGGTCCGATCAAACGAACGGTTGGCGGTGTACATGCTAGACAACTTGGCCTGCACCAATTTCGTCTTTCGCCATAGCTATTCCCCTCCCGAGCAAGGCTGGCGCCCGGTCCATAAAGAAGGATTGGCGAATGGCAGCTGCTTGACTGCGTCTGGATTGGTACAAACGGTGGAGTGGTGTTTGAGTCGCTGGTGGATTTGGACCTGAGCATGAGTTTCGTCGTGGGCGGCAAGCGGCGGCTGTGACGGTGGCGTGGTGTTCGATTCCGTGACCGAGCTGGACATGAGCATTAGCGTGGACAACAGGCGACGGTCGCCATGAACGGATTGGTCACGGCATGGTGCATGCAGAAACTCGTGCTTGTTTTTGCTTGCAAGATGGTCACGCAGAGATTCAGTGCCGGCGACATTGAAAGTCACAACCGTCGTCCAATGGATGATGTAGAATATGGTCATGCAGTAAGTGTCCAGTTGAGATGCCGTCAGTGTCCAGTTGAGGCGAAAGCGAGCACTACCAAGGTGATCAAGATGATCAATGCTGGGACGGTTCAGTCGTATGTGCAGTATCCAGTTAATCACACCGCTACTCCTAAACTTGGCTGAACTGTTTCAGATTGATGTTATAGCAAGTGTGTTTCCGTCCTTCTCATGTTGTCAGATTGAATTCAGAAGAGACGTCGTGTCCAAGGTGGTTATTTCTTCTCTGATGGATTTGCCATATATTTTGTTTGGAGAATTTAGTACCTGCTGGTTTCTAGGATAGCAACAGGTGATAACTTATTTCAGATTGTTAAGAAGAAAGTTTGGAAAGAGACTTGGCATGATCTGATAGCTCCAACTATCAGATAGGCTTTTCAAATTCTACATTTGATCTATGGCGGTAGCAGCTCATATCTGGCCAAGTACATCATTTTGACTGACTACCCACTTTATATTGCTGAACAGAAAACCTTCGCTACTTTTATATGCAGAGCCCTTTGCATCGTTGTCCATTATATCCAGCAAAGCACTCTTAGCGAGTGCATGCATGTAAGTTGCAACAATACTACACATTATATCTCAATGCACCTCATAATCAACCATAGTAACTCGAATGGAAGCTGCAAAATCATTGGTAGCATCTGTCATTTGCTCATGTCACGGGTAATCATTGGAAGAGGTTTGGGCCGTTGTTTTTATTGAACAGTCTACCGTTGATCCAATTGCACTAACTAGGCTGTCGGTTGTCTATATGTATTTTCTACGTCTTTCTTCAAATCAGTTAGCTGGTTTTAGGGAGAACAAACCAATATCTACAATCAGAACAAAGCATGCATAGTGACGAAGACATGGATCCTAGACCCTGCGGGTAAGGACACCCCATCTCAGGGCCAAGGTTAAGGCCCAAGAAGAGGAGCCCTTGGAGTATTCCAGAAGGCCCACGTAAAGCCCACCCGCACTGACTTGCGGGTTAAGTTTGGAAATATGTAACCGACCTAGGGTTAGAGTTCGAGTCCTCTCCGAGTAGGGTTTGAGACCTGGCCACCTATATAAGGCCAGGAGAGCCACCGGAAGAAGACCAAGCAACACCGCAACACCAAAACCCTGAACTCGAGATCATACTCTCGATTCGAGCAACCACCATTGTAACCGATCTACTCATTAATACTGATCGACAGAGGCAGGAGTAAGGGTTTTACCTCTACGAGGGCCCCGAACCTGGGTAAATCTCGCCCCCTGTCTAGCCGACGATTGCCACCAGCGCTCATGGGTTCTCCTACTCGAAACCCGATAGGGTCACCTGAGGGATTTGCCGAACAGCGGATTCGACAATTGGCGCCGTCTGTGGGAACGGCGGGCGCTGGATCACCGGCATCTTCGGCTTCATCGACAACCAACACCCGTTGGAAACCATCGACTACGGCTCTGAACAATCCTATACGGATCGGATCTGTCGTGGTCACACCTCACTCGCCGGAATCACGCCCGGTATTCGAGGATCTGGAGAGGAGCGTCACCTTGACGTTCGGGAGCCTGAAGTTCGTGACCAACAGGGACGGAATCCTCCACTTCTCGGAAGAATCAGAATCTGAATTCGAAGCCGTCGACTCGCGCCGTCATCTCGAGAAGAGCGGCGAGTCCGTCCGCTTCAACGCCAACGACTACCATACCCTCTCGACAGAGGAACCTTCAAGACTCCAAAGAACCTTCCGATATACGCCTAGGACGCACGGGCCACGACTGGCTCAAGTCTACATGGCAGGATCGGAGCAACCCCCGGAAACGGAACATAGTGCAGCAGAACGCGCCATAATCGGCGTCTCGCGAGAAGCTTGGGATCGCGCCAAGGAGGCTATGCGGACGAGCAAGCCACCCGCAGCAGATTCGCCACACGAGGATATGGTCGCCTACCATTATCATCTCGTAAGAGCAGCCGCGACCATCAAGGATGCGCGGATAGATCTCGCCCGTCAAAGAAGAGCGGCGGATGAATCGAGTCAACGACGAGCTGAGCAATCCCTGGCACCCTCGGTCGGTACCCGACCCGCGAGGAAGCGATATGCATCAACATCCAGGGATATTGAGTCCTTGGGCGGGACCATCAGGTCAATCACGCCCTCCCTCATGCGAGCCGATGATGACGGGAACGTCTACCCGCAAACCCCTGCCGCCGCGGTCCTGGCCGCAGCAACTTACATTCAAATGAACCAGCCGACAGAAAGCGACCCTCAGGCAGAGCAGTACAAACAAGTACGCAAAGAGCTAGGACTGGCAGCCGCAAGACTCGCCTCCTACGACCGCAAGAAAGCCGCGGAGCAGCTGGAGAAGGAAAACAGGAGAAAGAAAGAGAGAAGTCCCAAAGGCGTAGGAGCTCTTCGCCAAGAAGGGACAAATCGCCACGTCGTGGTCGAGGAAAAGAAGCTCGACGTCGCGACGACAGTCGAAGCAGCAGCGAGGGCAGCCCGAGAGACAAAAGCTCAAGACACCATAGCAGCCGCTCGCGGAAACGAAGCAAGGAACCGAGGAAGGACACCGACCGCGACCAACCAGGATACGACGCGCGATCGGACATCGTACAAAATAAGGTGGACAAGGCAAGGGCATCGCGATATCGCGAACGCTCTTCGTCCGGTTCTTCGGATGACGAAACTTGCGGAGCGCTCTGTTTTGCCCGCAGCATTCGCGAAGCACCTCTACCCAAAAGATTCAAGCTCAGCACGGAAGTGACAAAGTATGACGGCTCACTCGAGCCTTCTCAGTGGCTAAACGATTACCTCACGGCAGTAAAATGCCAGCGTGGGAACAAGAACACGGCTATGCAATATCTCAATCTACATCTCACCGGCGCAGCCCGCAGCTGGCTGGAAAGGAGGCCAAGATCTTGTTACGCGTCGTGGGACGACCTGCACCGTGACTTCTGCAAAAACTTCCAGTCGCCTTACAAGAGGCCGGCCACCATCGAAGAATTGCGAGCCTGCAAGCAGAAAAGCGGCGAATCCACCCGCGAGTACATCCAGAGATGGACCACGCTCAGGAACACCGCGAGAACCATCTCGGAAGAAGTAGCGATTGAAGCATTCGCAAAAGGCGCCAGAAGAACTGCTTTCAGAGAGGAGCTAGGCAGAGCCGCACCCAAACTATTGGGGAGCTGATGAACATAGCCGACAAATGGGCTAACAGAGAAGACGCAGTACGCAATGAGAGAACATCGTCACCCGCACGCGAGGAAGATCGCCATGGCCGAAGAAAGAGAAGGAAATACTATGATCACGAGGATCGAGAAGAAATGGTAGCAGCGGAATTCACGCGAAGTCGCGATACCGGGCGATGCAGAAATCGCGAATGGAAACCAAAGGTTGAAGAAAAAAGTCCCGAGGAAGACCTTGATGCTTACTGCTCGCTACATCTGTTTACAGATAAGCGCACGGGCAAAACCAAGGCAACGCACCTCCTCAAGGATTGTCGAAAGTTCCACGACATCCACGAGGCTTTCTCGAAGAAAAATCGATCAGCAGCTGCTCCAAATTACCCGCCACTACCAGGAGGAGGCCACCAAGGATTCCAGCCGCCACAACCCCTACCTCCACCAGCAAATCCAAACATGGCATTGGCTGCACTGCCAGCACCACCCGCACAAAACTCCGGGGCCAATGCATACCCGAATCCGACAGGGCAACTCGCAATGATCCAGAAGGTATGTCCATCCCGCAGAGCTCAAAAGACTAACACAAGGCAGTTGTGCATGGCTGTGCAGACTCCGCCAACAAAGCCCGAGTACTTGAAGATGGCAGACCAGCCGATCACATTCTCGATGAAAGACCACCCACCACGAGTCTATCGACCAGGACACGCCGCACTCGTCATCCAAGCACAGATTGGCAACTACGACTTGGCCCGCGTATTCATGGATGGTGGCAGTGGCATCAATATTATTTACGCGGATACACTCCGTCGGATGAACAGGAACCTGGACGGCCTTGCGGAATCAGAAACATCCTTCCACGGGATAGTTCCGGGAAAGGCAATCCGTCCACTCGGAACAATCAACCTAGAAGTTGTACTGGGCACTAAAAGCAACTACAGAAGAGAATTCCTCGACTTCGAGGTCGTCGACTGGCCCTCACAGTACCACGCCATTCTTGGTCGAACAGCGTTCGCCAGATTCATGGCAGTACCACATTATGCGTACCTGAAGCTCAAGTTACCCGGAGAATACGGTGTTATCACCATCGACGGAGATTTTCAGAAATCCAACAAGTGCGACATTGAGTTCAATGAGATCGCAAAATCTTTCGGGATGCAAGAAGAACTTCAAGAGCTGGCAGAAACCACGGATCACTCCGTGATGCCCCTCACGAAGAAAAACGCGCATGAGCTAGAGTTCAGCGCCAACAGTGACACCCGAAAGCATCAAGTGCACCCGACAGATTCTGCGAAGACAGCGATGGTCTCAACCACCCTCTCGCAAGCATAGGAAAGCGCGCTCATCGAACTCCTCCGTGAGTACTGGGAAATTTTTGCCTGGCAGCCCTCAGATATGCCATGAATACCCAGGGAGTTTGCCGAGCACTCACTCGAAGTCTTTCCAGATGCCAAACCCATCAAACAGACTACTCGACGATTTTCAGAACCCAAGCAGAAAGCGCTTGGAGAAGAAGTAAGCAGATTGCTAGCAGCAAATTTCATCAGGGAGATCAAGATATCAACCTGGTTAGCTAACCCAGTGCTGGTCCCCAAGAAGAACACGGACATCCTTCGGGTATGCATCGACTACACGTCGTTAAACAAGCACTGCCCTAAGGATAACTTCCCCCTGCCGCGAATCGACCAGATCGTGGACTCTACGGCAGGCTGTCAACGCCTCTCCTTCCTGGACGCTTATTCGGGCTACAATCAAATCCGGATGAAACGGGAGGACGAAGAAAAAACAGCATTCATCACGCCACACGGTGTATACTGCTACACGACAATGCCCTTCGGGCTCAAGAACGCAGGCGCAACATATCAGCGTTGCATGCAAAAATGCCTCGCCAAGCTCATTGGCAAGAACGTACAAGTGTACGTTGACGACATCGTCATCAAGACTCGGGTAGAGGACACACTCCTCGAGGACATTAGAGAAACGTTCGATGCCCTCAACGCATACAGGATCAAGCTCAATCCAACAAAATGCGTCTTCGGCGTTCCAGCAGGAAAACTTCTCGGGTACCTGGTATCCGCCAGAGGAATCGAAGCCAACCCAGAGAAAATACAAGCAATCTTGACTATGAAAGAGCCAACCAATCTTCGCGGAGTCCAGCAGCTCGCAGGGCGACTAGCCGCCTTGAGCAGGTTCATCACACGATTGGGAGAGCAAGCGTTACCCTTCTACAAGCTGCTGAAGAAGACGGACAAATTCGAGTGGACACCAGAAGCTAAACAAGCGTTCGCAGAGTTGAAGCGATCGTTGCAAAGCAGGCGCGTCCTTGCAACACCGCAAGAAAGGGAACCACTCTACTTGTACCTAGCCGCCACAAACCAGGTCATCAGCACAGCAATCGTAGTCGAACGACCTGAGGAGGGCAAAGCGTACGGAGTTCAACGACCGGTCTATTACATCAGTGAAGTTCTCTCACCATGCAAGCAACGATATCCTCATTACCAGAAGCTCGCATATGGAGTTGTTCTTACAGCCCGAAAACTCAAGCACTATTTCCAGGAACACGCCATCACAGTGGTTAATGATGCGTCACTCGGGACAATCATGAACAACCCTATGGCATCCGGAAGAATAGCCAAATGGAGCATCGATCTGGGTGCTTGGGACATCACTTATGCAGGACGAAATGCAGTCAAATCCCAGGTACTCGTGGAATTCCTAAGCGAGTGGACAGAGCTACAAACGCCCGGACCGCCTGAGTACACGAGCAACTGGATAATGTACTTTGACGGGTCCAAAAGAAACGAAGGAGCAGGAGCTGGAATCGTTCTCATATCGCCTAGGGGAGACAAGCTGCAATACGTCCTATGATTGGATTTTCCACCCGATGATCCGGCATCGAACAACGACGCAGAATATGAAGCCCTGTTGCATGGGATGAAGATGGCAGTTGCCTGTGGAGCCACCCGATTAATGATCTACGGCGACTCCAATCTCATCGTGCAGCAGACAATGAAAGAATGCGACGCAGTTGCTGAAAACATGGTCGCATATCGCGACATGTACAACCTACTCGAAGGAAGCTTCAAGGGATGCGAGCTGAAGCACATTGCGAGATCCAGCAACGAAGAAGCAGATAAACTGGCAAACATGGGTTCCACAAACACACCCATACCACCAGGAATATATTTCGAGCGGATGACCAAGCGCTCAGTTAAAGTCAAAAAAGTTGCAGGAACACCCACATCACCAGAAATAGAGGTCAGCCCGCAAGTCGCCATCGTCGAGCTTATTCACAACATTTCCCGACAGGTTTTTCTGGTCGAGCCAGTCTGGACGCAGAAATACCTCGACTACCTGTCCACCAGACAGCTCCCGGCCGATCCTCACGAGGCTCGACAGATAATCAGACGCAGTAAATCCTTTCGGATAATCAACGGAGAATTATACAAGCAAAGCATCTCGGGTATACTTCAGCGCTGCATCGCACCCGAAGATGGCAAAGAATTACTCCAGGACATCCACCAAGGAGACTGTGGGCATCACGCTAGCTGGAAAGCAATCATGGGAAAAGCCTTCCGAGCAGGATTCTACTGGCTCACGGCAGCCACCGATGCAAAGGAGCTAGTCGAAAGATGCAACGCTTGCCAGCGATTCACACCAAGACCACATGCACCTGCTACGGAATTGCACATGATACCCATCGCCTGGCCCTTTGCACAGTGGGGGCTAGACATGGTAGGACCACTACGCAAGTCCACGCCGGGTGGATATACACACTTGCTGGTCGCAGTCGACAAATTTACCAAATGGATCGAGGTCATGCCAGTAACTTCGGCTAGCGCTCAATGCGCCGTCAAGTTCCTCGATTCCATCGTATGCAGATTTGGGGTACCACACGATATCATTACAGACAATGGTAGAAACTTCACGGCAAAGGAAACACAACAGTTCTACGAGGAAAAGGGCATCAACTTCAAGTTTGCTTCAGTTGCCCACCCGCAAACGAACGGACAAGTCGAAAGATCCAACGGCTTAGTTTCAGCTGGCATCAAGAAACGTCTACTCGATCGTCTACACCCCGCAGCAGGACATTGGGCCGAAGAGCTACCCTCCGTACTATGGAGCCTCCGCACAACTCCAAACCGATCCACAAACTACACACCATTTTTCATGGTATACGGGGCAGAAGCAGTCCTTCCCGAGGATGTTAGATTCAGCGCCCCACGAGTTGTGGCCTACAGCGAAGAAACCTCCAACAAGGCACTCGCGGAAGATATAGATGCACTCGATGAGATGCGTGATATTGCGCTCGCAAGATCCGCAGTATATCAACAATCACTGCGAAACTATCATAGTCGCCGCATACGCCACAGAGCATTCGCGGTTGGAGATCTAGTGCTGCGGCTCAAGCAAAAGGAGGGACACAAGCTCGAGCCACGATGGGAATGACCCTTCATCATACACGAAGTTATCCCAGGCGGAGCCTACAGGCTGAAGAACCCATCGACTGGAGGAATCTATTCCAATCCTTGGAATATCGCACACCTGCGTAAATTTTATCCCTAGGTTTACTTGTTCTCACAACAATAAGGCTATACTAGCCATTCTTGTAGCTCGAATACATGACTTTTCAGTCATAGCAATAAAATACATGGTTTATCAACCATATTTACTCGAAGATTATTCATCCTTACACGCTAAATAGTTACAGGTATACACCCCATAAACACACGGGGGCTACGCCTAAAACTCAGCGTCACTGGAAAATATATACATACAGGGTTCCACATCTTACAACAGTTTTTACAAACTATACAAGCATCACAGGATGTATACATCCAACAATCAATCATGGTGCCGAGCATTCTCAGTCGCCAGCACTCTATCTACTTCATCGGAGGTCAGTCGAATGATTTCTTCCGATGCAGGGCGAACATCGTCATAATGCGGCGAAATATCATCGATTGGACCATCTGGCAGCCTAGCTACGGAGTTAAAGTTCACCTCAGGATGCCATAACCGGACAAAGGAGAGAGCCACCACCGCGCCGCAAGTCATCTGATTACGCACACACTCGCGAATCTCTCCCTCTTGCCCGAGAAGTCTGAGGAGATGGCTCCAGTCTTCAGGACCCCTTTGCAGCGGATAGAACGCGACGTTCATCGCGACCAAGACCTCGTGAAAAGAACTCACGAGAACTTTTACCTGGGTGACACGGAACTTCAAAGTAGCCAACACAAAGCCTCGACTGCGATCAGACCAAAAGTTACTCGCATGAGGCCTTGAGCTGCCAGCTTCTTGAAGAATGTGGTTTTCTACCCACTGTTTTTCCTCCCTATCATCCGGATTAACAACTGAAGAGCGAACATGCACGATTAGGAAAAGAAACAAGACTAAAAAGACTCGGGGGCTGTATTACTTACACAGCAAGTCCCTAGCGACGGAAGCCAACTCGTCCATCAGAAACTGTTCGCGTTCAGTCGCCAGTTTTTGCTTGGACTTCGCAACATCGGCTACCCCGCGCAACGCTTTCAGCCTGCGCTCACCATCAGCTACACGATCACGAAGACCTGCCAAAGTCCCAACAGCGGCGACAAGCGGATCTGTTGGGGCAGCAGGTCCACCTGAAGGTTCTGCGGCCACCTTGGATACCTGAAAAGTACAAAGAAGATTAAAGGAATAAGGTGCCCTACTCGAGATATATTCACCACCTATTCGACAGGTGCTCGGGGGCTACTCCCATCGGGAGCACACGTACAATCGCGGGAAGCATTTCAGCAAAAGCATCTCGATTAAAATATTGGACAAACAGGAGCACATCCCAGAGTTCATTACAAGCGAAGTTGCAAAGTACAAACGAAATAAACTAAGAAGCTACAGTGGTACTCCCACTCGCGGCAGTCGTCCCTCCCTTAAGTCGAGCAAACAGCTCAGATAACTTCCGAGCGAGGACGGCGGCTGGCTCGCCAAATCGACGAAGCCCTACCTTTTTCCTGTGGAAGGATCAACTGGGAGATCCGAGTAGGCCTCCTCCAAGCCGCTAACTCCATGCGCCAGCGCGAACTGGATGGCCGTCTTCGCTCTAGACTCCGACTGAGCGACCGCGTAGGCATCAAGGAGATTGCTCTCCGAGAAGATCTTCAGCAGGTCACCTAGCGCGGGTGGAGATGCAGCATTGACGAGAAGACGACCATGCAGCTGCGTCAACACTTAAGTGGCATTGCCGACCAAGGAGCAAACTCCTTCGGCATGCCTCCTGAGCTGGGCAAGCGAGTCCGTCAGCGCGTCCACCCGCTGGACTCCGGGAACTACCAGAGGAACACCCAGAAGACCTACAAAGAAAAGAACGTCAAGACTCAAGACAGCAGAAGACAAATTATAAGCCAAAGGTAACTTACCCGCAAAGCGCTCGGCAAGGGGACGAATAAAGTCGACTAGATCGGCATCCGCCTTGGTGCTGGTTTCCTCCAACTTCTTCAAAGCCTCTTGGGCATAAGCAAGCTTCCTTCAAGATCAGCCGAAGACATGCGAAAGGATTCCAGATCCTGGCGAACGGCCGCCAACTCAGCCTCTAGAGCTGTTACCCGAGTAGAAGCATTGTCTTTCTCGGTCTTCGAAAACTCAAGTTGAGCTGCACGGCAACACTTATCAGAATCGAAGAACTGATGGAAAAAATGCAAACAGAAAAAGAAGGCTAATCTCACCTCGAAGAAGCTCATTCTCTGTGGTGAGTCGACTACGGTCCGCCCGAAGGATCCCGCACTCAGACTCAGCAAAAACAACGCGGCGGCCAATCGCCGTAAGGGAGTCAACGAGCGACTGCAAAGAACACAGAAATAGAAGAATTAGAAGAGAAAAATTGGAGCCTATACCCGATTGCAATCAATCGAGTAAAGCCTCGGGGGCTACTCCCATCGGGAGCACTGCCGTGCACCCGATAAAACCAAGAAGAAGGAAAAGACAGACTTTGAGTCTGTAGCCGATCACATGCGACCAACTACAACCTCGGGGGCTACTCCCATCGGGAGCACTGTCGTGCACCCGATAACAAACTAAAGGCAAGTAACATAATTTACCTGTCCCTTGGCACGAGAGAGGGGATCTGCTGAGCTACCCGTCACCTCTTTTGAAGCTGAAGCTCCGGCAGCAGAACTAGGAACTCCATGTTCTGTAGTCGCCACATTGGGGGCTACGCCGGGCAAATTCTAGACAGTGCCAGCAGTAGGAGTCTCATCCGCAGCTCCTGCTTTGTTCTTCCTTTCGGGAGGAAGGGAAGAGGCGTACCTGCGAGGACTAATGGTTTGCAGGCTGCAACAAAAGACAAAGCGTCAACATAGATGCAAAGGAAAACGTTCGACTAAGAACGAGGAGAAAGACTTACTCATCATCTTCATCCTCATCCAGCAAATCCGTATTCCAGGCGGTTTGGATTACTGGGAACGAGAGAAGGGGCGAGTGAGCGCAGCGGAGTCGCAGAGATGGGATCCTTCCCGGGCGAGTCCTCCAAGGAGTTGTCTTTGTAGGTAGCCTCGTCATCCTCTACTCGACGGCGCTTGCGGGGAAGGAGACCGCCATTCGAGCCCTCTGCACCATCCGAAGAATCGTGCTCGGAACTCGAAGTAGCATCAGCAACACTGGTATCGGCCGGGCCGTCCAGGTTACTCGCCAATAAATCCGAGGCTTCCTTTCCAGAAACTGGAGGGTAGCGGTTGGCCACGGATAAGCTCTACAAAGAGGACAGAAGAAAGCAAGAGAAAATTCAATCGACTGAAACTCAGAACAAGCAAGAAAATAAAAGAGGAGAAGAAGAATAAACTCACCTCGGCTGGCGGAGGCCTCGATGCGTCGAAGGCTGCGACTGTGCAGTCGGGGAATTTCTCTCCCACCTTCAGGCTAGTGATAGCCGCGATCTTCTTCTCGAACTCGACGTTCGAGAGCTCCTCGTGACTCACTCGGCTAGGATCTTCAGAGCCTTGGTACTCCCACATCGTGGAAGGTCTGAGCTGCAAAGGCTGGATCCTGCGCCTGAGGAAGATGCCCGCCAGGTGCAGCCCATTTAACACGACTCCAGCACTCTGGTCGCGAAGGGCGGCCACCCTGGCGAGTAGCGGCGCGACGACCTCGGTTTCTTCGGTCGACAACTTGTGCGCCCAGGACTTCCTCCTCTTCAAAACAGCGAACGGATGGAATTCCTGAATCCCATCCGAGCTGTTGTCGATGACGTAAAACAACTTTTTCCTCCATCCCTGGGCGGAGTCGATGAAGTACATGCTGAAGTAGCTGGTCTCCGGTTTCTCTTGGATCCCAAAGCCACCCATGCGTAGCGGCTCGCCGGGCTCGGAGTCTACCCGCGATTTCTCGCGGAAGATCCGAACTTTGAAAAGGGCCTTCCAGAGCCCCCAATGTGGGCGAATGCCTAGGAAGCATTCGCAGAACACGATGAAGCACGATATGTGCTGCACCACGTTCGGAGGAAGATCGTGAAGCTGTATGCCATAGACATACAGCAACCCGACGAGAAATGGATGGAGGGGAAAAGAAAGACCGCGTGACACGTGGTCCGCGAAGACCACGCGTTCGTTCGCTTGCGGGTTGGGTACCTCCTCCTTCTTGCCGAGGCGCACCCGCTTCTCGGACTCCACATGCAGCAAACCCTCGCGCTGCATCTCCTTGACGCTCTTCGCCGTAGTATTAGGCGAACGCCAGTCGCCCAAGCGCGGCGCTGGTTGCGCCGAAGCTTCACCGGATGCGGAAACGACAGAGCCACGTTTCTTTCCGCCGGCCATGACTGTCAGCACGAGCTTGAGGGAAGGAAGAAGATGAGCGCGAGGAAGAAGATGGACTGGAAGACGAAGGCTGGGAAAGTTTTACCGCATCGCAAAGACCCGTACTTATACACGGAATAAATCGATACTGGCCGCTCGATGCGCCACGTGGCGCCCATCGCCGCCACCACGTGTGAAGACGAAACGAGGAGGCGGTGAACGTTGTTTCCTGCCACGATCTTAGCAGAAGATCGTGCGCATTTACTGCACGGTTGGCGTGAAAACCGGGAACGACGTCTCGTTTCCCGGTCAAAAAGCTGACCATGTGGGCCAACCCATCTGCTCTCACTCCGTCACGTCCCATCGGGAGGAGAAAAGTGCGCCATGACGTCATAGCGTGCATCATCAAGACAAAGAAAGTTTCGAATGGAAAGTTCAAACGCGAAAATAACTTCGTATGAACAAAACTCCTTCGAATAGAAACAACTTTTTCATGAACAAATCATGAAGCAAGACTCCTTTAAAACGGAGAAAAATACCCTGCACACGAAAACTCTTTCGTATGGGCACGATCTCCCAAACATGAAAACTCTTTCATATGGGCATAAAACTCCTAACACGAAAACTCTTTCGTATGGATAAAAGAACTACAAAATCCAAAAATTACTCGAGTAGGCAGAACCTGCCTTTTCTCACTCGCATGATATCTTTACATCATAAAAACCTGGATTGTTAGGCCGACTAGGCACATCCGGATGCCATATTCTTCGAATATGAAGGTAAGACCCGAAAGATCTCTCTTGAGGGCCTGGAATCGCACTCAAAGCTGCGTCCTCCGGCATGATTCCGTGTCAACAACACGAAGAAAAATCCTAGCGGACGCGCCAGGTACCCACATAGGTTAAGTTCGACTCGATAAGACCACAACGGCCCAGTCGCAACTATCACCTTATCGGGTTCGAGTCGGAGGTCTCGAATCTGTGTAGGCCAGAAATGTTTTTGCCCTAGTCGCAATTAATTGGCCCTGATCTCTCGGGAGAGCCAAGCTACTGCGCCACATCCTTCTGCGATAAAAGCCATAAAAACAGGCACTTGCATTGCTCGATACTCGAGTATGAAAACTCATTATACAGGGTACGCGCCCTCTAAACAGGAAAACAACCAAACTGGTTATCCACAGGAAAGAAAGACCAAGAAAGATTCGACCGTCTACTCGACTGGAAGAATCTCACTCGAGCAAACGCTCGGGGGCTACTGACGAAGACATGGATCCTGGACCCTGCGGGTAAGGACACCCCATCTCAGGCCCAAGGTTAAGGCCCAAGAAGAGGAGCCCTTGGAGTATTCCAGAAGGCCCACGTAAAGCCCACCCGCACTGACTTGCGGGTTAAGTTTGGAAATATGTAACCGACCTAGGGTTAGAGTTCGAGTCCTCTCCGAGTAGGGTTTGAGACCTGGCCACCTATATAAGGCCAGGAGAGCCACCGGAAGAAGACCAAGCAACACCGCAACACCAAAACCCTGAACTCGAGATCATACTCTCGATTCGAGCAACCACCATTGTAACCGGTCTACTCATTAATACAGACCGACAGAGGCAGGAGTAAGGGTTTTACCTCTACGAGGGCCCCGAACCTGGGTAAATCTCGCCCCCTGTCTAGCCGACGATTGCCACCAGCGCTCATGGGTTCTCCTACTCGAAACCCGATAGGGTCACCTGAGGGATTTGCCGAACAGCGGATTCGACACATAGCTAGATATCCATGCTACTGTTATAACTAGAATATTAAATTATCTTAAGAAAAGCATGTGTAGACGAATACATTGTTGTCCCTCCGGTAGTGAATTTTTTATGGCTTAAAAATATATTCAATAAAAACAATGTCCCAAAACTCTTCCCAATCTCTCTATTTTCTCTCTCTCCACGAAACGTACTCTCCACTTCCAAATCCTCGCTAGAGGACAGCCGCCACGCTACGGCCCACATCCTGACCGCGAGCTCTGGTGAGAGTCAAGGCGCAGCTTGGCTACATCATCCAGCTAGCGTCTGCTCGCCAAATAATACAAAAACCAATATGTTGAGAAGTAAATTTTTCTCACAATATTTGGACTGAATCAGGGGAGTGTAATTAATCTAGACGGTTATGAAATTTATTTCAAGCACAATTTTGTTGTTGTAAACCATTTTATTGTGAATAGGTTTTAAATTTTATCTTTCAAGATGGGAACCACCTCTCATGCTGTATTAGAAGAGATAATGGGAAAAGGGTGAACTGATTTGAAGAGAGGGTTACGGTAATCAATTTATTTTGGTGCAAAATTTGGCTCATCCCATTATCTCATCTAAACTCTTAGTATTTTTCTTTCTTCCGTTGCAACGCACGGGCATTTTTGCTAGTATATATATATATAATAATAATAATAATAATAAAAAGCGTTAAGGCTTCCCTGATTGGTTGGTCGGTCCGTCATCGAAAGTGCCATCCAAGTTGAAAAAAATTGTTCACTATGCCACCCGTAAGTCATACCCGGTAATACAATTACTAAAAGGTAAATTTCCGTCCATCGTTTCTGATTCCGACACGGACATGCTATTAGTCACGACACGACCTTTACGCCTGGTCGTTCCCTATATAAAACAAGGATCAGAAGATAGGCGGGCACAAGTCCAACAGGCGACTTCTTCTTCGCGAAGGATACGATCTCGCCGAGAGCGGAGAGCCTATGGCGAGGATACGCGCAGGCGAAGCAATACAAAATATTTCCATCTGATTGCAAATGGTAAACACAGGAAGAAAAGAATTTTCCAATTAGAGCAGGATGAGGGTACTATTGTGGGTGATTTAAACTTGAGGGTTTTTATATCTGAATATTATAAGAAATTATTTGGGGCACCGGCGCCGAGTAACATTTCTTTAGTGAAGAGTATGGTTGATGATATTCCACAGATTTCTGCGTAGGAAAATCTCATTCTTACATCTCCGTTTACGGAAGAGGAGGTGTTCGAAGCGATATCTCAAATGGAACACAACAAAGCTCCAGGACCAGACTGGTTCCCAGCTGAGTTCTATCAAAAGTTTTGGGAGGTGATTAAATTTGATCTAATGGCTATGTTTACTCAGCTTTATAATGGGGATTTACCTTTATTTAAACTTAACTTTGGGATTATTACGTTACTTCCAAAGAAGGAGGATGCGAGTCGCATCGAGCAATATAGGCCTATTTGCCTCCTGAATGTTAGCTGCAAGGTGTTTACCAAAGTGGGAACTAACAGGGTAACATCCATTGCAACTAGAGTTATTATACCATCTCAATCTGCTTTTTTACCGGGTAGAAATATTCTTGAGGGGGTTGTGGTACTTCATGAAACGATTCATGAACTGAAACGGAAGAACTTGGACGGGGTTCTCTTTAAGATCGATTTTGAGAAGGCTTATGACAAGGTTAACTAGTCTTTTTTGCAACAAGTGTTAAGAATGTTAGAATTTTCACCTACTTGGTGTGAGTGGATTGCCCGTTTTGTCCAGGGAGGGAGTGTCGGTATCAAAGTGAATGATGATATCGGTCATTATTTTCAAACGCTAAAAGGTCTTAGACAGGGTGACCCGTTGTCCCCTATTCTTTTTAACCTTGTAGCAGATATGTTGGCCATCCTTATTGATCGAGCTAAAGAGGATGGTCAAGTAGGAGGTTTGATACCGCACCTTGTCGAAGGAGGGGTATCAATACTTCAATATGCCGACGATACAATTATTTTCATGGAACATGATGTACAAAAGGCACTTAATATGAAACTCATTCTTGTGATTTTTGAATTACTATCGGGCCTTAAAATAAATTTTCATAAAAGTGAGATTTTCTGTTTTGGTAAGGCTAAAGAGGCTCAAGATGACTACCGCCATATTTTCGGGTGCGAGGTAGGAAGTCTACCCTTTAAGTACCTTGGTATACCAATTCATCATAGCAAATTGTTAAATAAGGAGTGGAAAATGGTTGAGGATAGATTCGACAAGAAACTTAGTTCTTGGGCAGGTAAATTGTTATCTTATGGGGACCGCCTCATTTTGATTAACTCAGTCCTATCAAGTTTACCTATGTTTTTTCTATCCTTCTTCGAGATACCTGTTGGGGTGAGGAAACGGTTGGATTTCTATCGATCCAGGTTCTTTTGGCAGAGTGACGTTAAGAAGAGAAAATATCGTCTCACGAAATGGAACATTGTTTATCGACCGAAAGACCAAGGGGGGTTAGGGATTGAAGTGCTACAAATTAAGAATAAGTGTTTGCTTAGTAAGTGGTTGTACAAACTATTGCCTGAAGAGGGGATGTGGCATGAGCTCATCTCTAATAAGTATCTCGGAGATAAAACGTTATCTCAAGTAGAGGCTAATCCTTCAGACTCACCATTTTGGAAAGGGATTATTAGGGTAAAGAATGATTTCTTTTCTCGTGGTAAGTTTTCCTTGGGGAATGGACGGCAAGTGCGGTTTTGGGAGGACACATGGTTAGGTGATGAGCCGTTATCACAATCATACCCCTCTTTATATAATGTGGCCTTGCATAAACATGTTACGGTAGCGGAAGTGCTCGCACATAATCCTCTAAACATTCGGTTTCGTAGGAGTATGATGGGTCACAGGAGAGATCGCTGGTTGCACTTGGTTGAGAGGTTGATGGGGGTTTCCCTCACAAACGATAGTGATGTGTTCCGTTGGAAGCTAACGATGGATGGGTCGTTTTCAGTAAAATCGTATTATGCTGACTTGTTGCATGGATCCACAAGATTTTTGCGAAAATATTTGTGGAAACTAAAAGTGCCTTTAAAGATTCGAATTTTCTTATGGTTCCTGAATAGAAAAGTTATTCTTACTAAGGACAATTTGATTAAGAGAAATTGGCATGGCTGTAAAAAATGTGTATTTTGCGATACGGATGAGTCTGTAGAACATTTATTCATAGCATGCCCGTTTGCCCGGGATATTTGGCGTCTGATTTACTTCACGTTTAGCATTTCTCCACCGGCAAACATTTCGAATATGTTTGGTAGCAAGCACGAATTCGAATTGGTGTGGCTGCTTTCTTATGGGCGATTTAGAATAGTAGAAATGAAGTGGTGTTTAACAAACAATCAAACCCTCTCTTTTTGCAGGTTGTAAACAAGGCGGTATATTCTATCCAGACGTGGTCCTTTCTTCTACCCGTGGATCAGCGAGGACTTATGGATACCTGCTGTGCTCGACTGATGGCGGTCGTTCGGGCTATTTTCAGCCGGGCTGGGTGGCTTAATACGAGGCAGATCGATGCTTAGTTCGTCTCTTTTTCTGTTGCTGATCTTTGTGGCCACTTTGTCGGATCCGTGATTTGTAAGGCACTTGAATACTAGATGTTTTATTCTTGATCTTAATAAAATCCGGTTGTGTGCATCATTCTGATGCAGAGGCCGGGGCCCAGGCTCCCATTAAAAAAAAGGCTTACGTAGGAAAAAGTTCGAAGAAGATGATCTAAGAAGACGATCTGGCGAAAGCCGATGAGGCTATCTTGCCGAAAGCCGGGGAGGTCGCGAAGAAACTCAGCCACCCGCACAAAGCCGATGAGGCTAGCTTGGCGAACCCGACGCTATCTCAAAAACAAACGACATAAAAATCGGCTGACCACGACTCCTTCCAGGTCTCGAGATTCTCGACTATAAGAACCAGCTGGCCAATGCACCAACGACTGCTCCCCGGGAGCCCCTGTAGTGTTGTCTCTGCAGTTCGTCGGGGCGCTTATGACCACGCACTCACCCGGTTTGTGGAGCGTCGTGGCGCGTACATGGACCCGGAGCATTGCGTTTGCCGTTGAGCCTACCGTGGCCCGCCCAGGGTCTACACCCAGCCAAGAGATCGGGAAGAATGTGGAAGTCCCCGTCGATGTTCCCTAGCTCCATGGCGCGGACCCGGAAGTCATTGACGTGCTCCTCGGTTTCATCTATGACCCACCCGACCCCGCCGGGATCGCTGCCGTCCTCGACCTGCGCTGGGCCAAGAGGCAGCATGAGGCCGGCCGCAGCGGCAAAGATGACGCTTGGACGTGGTTCTACTTCGCGGCCGCCAGCCATGGAGCACCTGTGTCGTCCACCAGGCGCTGCGCTGTTGTAGTTTCTGACCAACTTCGTCCTGCCCGGCTGCCACCACCCCCGTCGCCCCAGATGCCTGGCCCGAGGTTAGAGCATAGCGTGGAGCATGCGAGGAAGGCCGAGGAGAACGAGCGTGTCCAGTCAGCGCCGTGCACGGTGGTGAGGAAGCGGTTCAGCAAGAAGCTGGCCGAGCTGTCGCAATCTGCGACAGGCCGAGCAACGCCGTGGTGATGAAGGAGGCCGGCCACGTGAAATTCCTCCAGGCCTAGGTCGGCGTGATCGCCCAGAGAAGTTGTCGAGAGGGAGGCATGACGACCAGGATAGATGGACTCCGGTAAGGCGGTCACCGCCGAGGTGATGTAGAAGCAACCACGTAGAGAGAAGATTTGCGTGCGCAGCTGAGCGTAAAATTCAATGTTGAGGTCAGTTCTAATAGTTGAGGCTGTCGTGGCAGCACCGGCGTCACGGACACGCGGTCACACACAACCTGGAGAGGGTCGCGCGCACGAGTTCAAGGTAAGCTGCCGCTCGCCCGGGCAACGACATGGCCAGCGCGCACGCATGTCGTGGGAATTATTTATCTAGCGAGCTGGTTCTCCTGTTGTGTTGTATGAAAGATAACCGAGAGGAGAGGGTTAGGGTTGCAACGCACGACTCGAGGAGGTCGGCTTTCCATGCTTATATCGACAGAATACAACATAACTTGTACACCAAGTCTGGACGCTAAAACAGAAAACAATCGTATCTCTATGTTAGGTAATTAGAGGATATCTACGGTTAGCCTCTAGCTACGTATTCTAACACCCTCCCTCAATCTCAACTGTCCAACAAGTTGAGATTGTTCTTGCACCACTGGAATGCTGGAACAGGAAGGGGCTTGGTGAAGATGTCAGCAACTTGATCACTGGAAGAAATGAATTTGATCTCTAGTTGCTTCTTAGAAACTCTCTCTCGTACAAAATGAAAATCCACCTCAATATGTTTGGTACGAGCATGAAATACCGGGTTTGCCGAGAGATAAGTTGCACCAAGATTGTCGCACCACAAAACTGGAGTTCGGGACAGTCGAATGCCCAATTCACCAAGAAGAGACTGTACCCATATAAGTTCAGTTGTAGCATTAGCCAAAGCCTTGTACTCAGACTCCGTACTCGATCGTGATACGGTGGCTTGCTTACGAGCACTCCAGGCGATCAAATTCCCTCCAAAGAAGATAGCACATCCCCCGGTTGATCGCCTATCATCAATATTCCCTTCCCAATCCGCATCAGAGAAAGCTGACAACAAATCAGTAGTAGCTGAGCGAAGAGACAGTCCAAGTGATAAAGTGTACCGAATGTAGCGTAGTATACGCTTGACAGCTGACCAATGGCTGTCACGTGGAGCATGAAGGTACTGACACACACGGTTAACCACATAGGAGATGTCGGGACGAGTAACCGTGAGGTATTGGAGACCACCCACAATACTGCGATATAAAGTGGCATCATCAGGATCAAGAAGTACTCCATCTGAGGCAGACAGTTTGTCTGAAGCTGACATAGGTGTGTGTGCTGGTTTGCATTTCAGCATACCAGACCTGCGAAGAAGTTCAGAGGCATATTTCCTCTGTGACAGTAGAAGGCCCCCAGCAGAAGGTCGAAGCACCTCAATCCCGAGAAAAAAAAATGCAAAGAACCAAGGTCTTTGACCGCAAACTCTGTCCGAAGATCCTTAATGAGCTGATCCGGTGCATGAGTTGATGAACTGATAACAATTATATCATCGACATAAACCAGCAGAAAAGTGACAGTTGCATCTTTCTGAAAAATGAAGAGAGAGGAATCTGCTGCTGACGCCACAAAGCCAAAATTCCGAAGAACTGAACTCAGTCGTGCATGCCAAGCACGAGGCGTCTGCTTCAACCCGTAGATAGCTTTGTCCAATCGACAAAGATGATGAGGACGAGCAGGATCTTCATAGCCAGGGGGTTGGCGCATGTATACCTCTTCATCAAGAACACCGTTGAGGAACGCATTCTGAATATCCAGTTGGCGAAGATGCCAACCTCGAGACACTGCAAGGGACAAAAGTAGACGCTGAAGACACGGCGGTGCTGGGCGAGGGCGAGGTGGGCGAGGGCGAAGCTGGCGACTGCGGCCCATCTGGCGCTGAAGACGCGGTTGCCGATCCTGGGTCGTGACCAGGAGGCATCACACTGCCTCGAACAGGCGATCACTGCATGGAATCTGCATGCACGTTGATCGTGTGATCAGCCTGATCAACTATAAGATGTACTCCACGCCCTGTACCTGCACCATGGTTAGGAAGCAACAATGGGGTATACGCAACATCATTGAATTGGCCAGGCAAGGCAGGATTAGAACGGGTATTTTTGGTTCATGTGATGACAAGCTAGCAAAAGGAAAATGAGACTCGTCGAAGACTACATCACGGGAAATATACACGCGATTTGTTGGAATATGGAGACATTTGTATCCCTTATGAAGGGAGCTATATCCAAGGAACACGCACTTCTTGGAGCGAAACTCAAGTTTGTGGTTATTGTATGGACGCAGGTGTGGCCAACAAGCACACCCAAACACTTTAAGGAAAGTGTAGTAAGGGACCTCGCCCAACAGACGTTCTAAGGGGGTTTGCATATTGATAACACGACTAGGGAGGCGATTGATAAGAAAACATGCTGTTGTGAACGCATCACTCCAAAACCGAAACGGTACCGAGGCGTGAGCAAGGAGAGTAAGACCAGTCTCAACGATGTGTCGGTGTTTACGCTTAGCGGTGCCATTTTGTTGGTGCGTGTGAGGACAAGAGACTCGATGAGCAATGCCATTATCAGAAAAGAACTTATTGCGTTTAATATATTCACCTCCCCAATCTGTTTGGACATGAACAATTTTGTGGTTTAGGAGACGCTCAACATGGCGCTGAAACTGGATAAACACATTAAAAACATCAGATTTGTTTGTAAGCAAATAAAGCTAGGTGAAACGACTATAGGCATCGATAAAACTGACATAATATTTGTGACCACTAACTGAAGTTTGGGCATGTCCCCATACATCCGAAAAAACTAGCTCAAGAGGAGCTTTTATTACATGACTCGAAATGGGAAACGGCAATTGGTGACTTTTGCCAAGTTGACAAGCATCACAAACTGCATTATTAAGGCTAGACTCTGAAGGAAGATCACTATGATGGAGGACATGCTGGACGATTGGTGAAGCAGGATGGCCTAGACGACAATGCCATTGTTCACGAGAAACATGAAGACTCCCAAAAGCTTGTTTGATGATCGGTGGCTCCAAGGGATAGAGACCACCACGGCACCTCCCTCTAAGCAGAATTTCCCGCGTGCCCCGATCCTTCACAAATAAATCATTGGAATGAAATTCAACAAAAACAGGATTGTCACGGGTGAGTTTCTTAACAGAAAGGAGATTGCGAGTGACAGTGGGAACATGAAGGACATCTTTTAGACATAACGAGTTTGAGGGAGTAGGGAGAATGCCTTGACTAATATGATGAATACGCATACCTGCACCGTTGGCGGTGTGGACGTGGTCGTTGCCGCGGTAGACTTCCTTCATAGTGAGTTTGTCGAGGTCGTTGGTGAGATGATCCGTCGCGCCGGTGCCCGCATACCAGCTCGGATCAATCGGGTAGGACGGTGTGTGGCCTTGATCCGGAACAGCAGCGGAAGCCACTTGACGAGGAGCACCTCCACCTCCCCCGTTGTTTCCAATACCGAGGAAATCACGCTTGAAGCGTTTGTAGCAGCGAGAGGCAATGTGCCCCACCTTTCCGCAGAGTTGACACACGGGACGGTTCCCACCGCCCGTGCCACCATCCGTGTGTGATTTCTGCTGCGATCCACCACCACCAGACTCGTACACGGAAGACGGCGCAGGTGCACGAGAGTAGTTCTGGTGAACGGCGGCTTTGATGGGGGGCAGAGGGCGCCCATCGGGCTTGTAGAACTTGCCGCCACCACCGGGCTGTTTGCTGAAGGAGAGGTTGGCGGAGAAGTGGCCGGTGTTGAGCTCCTCCTTGCGTCCCTCAATGTGGTACTCTGCGCTGAGCAATTGCGCGTAGAGATCTCGGAGCGGCATCGGCGTCGTGCGCGCCATCACGCGATCAACGAGAGCATCATACTCGCTGTCCAGTCTTGCAAGAAGATATGAGATGATCTCCTCATCCTCGAGGGGTTTGCCGATGGAGGTGAGAGTGTCGGTGAGGTTCTTGACGTTGTTGAAGTAGTCCGACATGGGAGCCTCCTGCTTCTTGAGCGTGGACAGCTTGAATCGGATCTGCATGGAGTGAGCGGTGGATTGCGCCACGAAGCTGTGTTCCAGCGTTTCCCAGGCCTCCTTGGATGTGATGGTTGACATGAGCATGGCGACGACTCCCGGTGATGCATTGGTGAGGATGGCTGTCAGTATATCCTGATCCTGCTGCATCTAGCTCTGGTAGGCCGGATTGGGGAGCTGCGCCGGTGCATTGGCTTCTGCCGCCTTCGGATTCGGGATCGATTGGGGCGGACAGGGAAGGAGTCCATTGACATAGCCCATCAAAAGATGGCTCTTAAGGACGGAGACGATCTGCGTACGCCATAGGAGATAGGTTTCAGAAGAGAGTTGGATGAGGTTTAGGCCTTCGAAGGTGTAGGGAGCCGGCTGTGCGGCGGTGGCGTTGCTGGAGAAACCACCAGAGGAAAATATCCCGGAGGTGGCATCGGAGATCGACGAAGAGGTGGTCATCGGGGCTAAGCGTGGTTTATATCGGATCTTGCTCTGATACCATGAAAGATAACCGAGAGGAGAGGGTTAGGGTTGCAACGCACGACTCGAGGTGGTCGGCTTTCCATGCTTATATCGACAGAATACAACATAACTTGTACACCAAGTCTGGACGCTAAAACAGAAAACAATCGTATCTCTATGTTAGGTAATTAGAGGATATCTATGGTTAGCCTCTAGCTACGTATTCTAACATTGTATACAGTAGTACACGCAGAAATTCCTTGAACGAGTGCCCACGCGCAAGCAGAGGAGAGCAATGAGCAACGGCCGGCAAGCAAGGGTAGCCATATGGCGGCGACATCGCACGGCACGTCGGGCGCATGCCAACTTTCTTACCATGTCTGAATGATCAAGCGATACATGCGCCAAGCTGGTCTGCAATCCCAGTCGACATCATTGTACAGTTTCGTCGACGTGACCGTCTGCATGCTTAACGTCTGCCGCCAAAAGGCGCGCCGCTGTGCGACATGCACGACCGCACGAGATATATGCATGGCTCCATCTGACCTAAAGATCATCGATCATTTGCGGGAGCTCCATCAGGTACTCGATTGCATCTCCAAGCATAGAGGCCGTGTGCCCGAAGCCATACAAACCACTACATTAACCAGTCATGACAGAGTGTAATTGGTTAATTGCCACACACGGCCGGTGAGAGAATCACCTATCAGAATTAAGGTAAAATCGTAAATATACATATCATCCTATCATGTGTTGAATATATTAGCAATTTAGCACACGATTTAATCCGAAATATCACGAAGTAAATTATGACAGTAGCAATTATACTAAGCATGCAAATATCGAAATCTAGTGCAGTACTAAAACCGATCCAATCTACGGCAAGCAGTAGACAAAAGAATTGCAGTTGTATCTCGTACAGATGAGAGAGAGATACGTACGATGCAGCGGTAGCGGCACCGCCGTTGTTGTTGTCCATGTTGTCGGCCATGTCGTCGATGAAGAGGTTGCCGAGGTCGGGGAAGAAATCGTCGTTGGGGAAGTAGTCGCCGTCAGCAGTCGCGCGAGTGCGCTCCCCAAAAACCTGATCGCCCCTCTCCCGTACAGGATCACAAGAGGCGGGGTTCCGGAGGCCTGCTGTCCCCACTCGCGGTGCATGCCGAAAAGAGGGATGGAGAAGACTTGATTGGCGGCACAGTGCTTTGGAACGGTGCGAAACCATAAGATGAAGTGGCTGCTAGGTTTTACCGTATGCGCGTATTTATATGTGGGCTGGGAGAGACGTGGGTGTAACTCCACGTCTGAGTCGGTTCGGTTCCACGATCCAGAAAGGAAACGGAAACGGTTTTGGAATTAACGCTTCCGTTAATTACCAAGTTAATGACTCATTAAGTTTTCCCAACCGACAAAATAAACGCTCTCGGCTCGGCTCATTCCCGCAACCCGCGGCGCGTCGTGACGAGGCGAGGCGAGGCGTGCGGCGGAGGAGGAGAGCGCGTGTGGCACACCTCTCCTCTTGCCTTGCCAACTCATACATGAGTTAGAATGCCTCACCTTTTAAGGTGGTTCCATTCTCTCCAAACTAGCAGTATGGGACTAAACTTTAGTCCCACTCCCCACATGTATTATTCATGAATGGGTCATGACAATTTCAGGATTTTATTGGGCTTAGTTGGGCTGGACATGTGAGCCCCTATAAAATTCCAACAATCCCCCACAAAGTGTCATTAGCACATTTCATAAACTCTGTTCCAAAACATTGTTTATATACCGGTGTTAGTGGAGACTGTTAAGTTGAACTTCCACTTAGAACATCATGCTACACTAGTTCACAACTTGAATAGTGGACTATGCCTTGAACTACAAGTTTGATGTGATACCAATTTCACACAACGTCTGAAACGATACTAGGCTGCCGCAAGGCTTCCCCGCGGGTGGAGCGTATGCGTCATACTCCGAAGGGCTTTCATGAGTTTATTAGAGAGCACCCAATTCTCATAGGCTGCGACGTTTAACAGTCAGACTCATATAGGTGAGTTCCTCAGGAGATGTTCTATAGGACACATCTCTGCTTATATAAATAAGGTGAGTCCCAACCCTCTCCTCTTGGCTTGCCAACTCATACATGATCTAGAATGGCTCACCTTATAAGGTGGTTTCATTCTCTCCAAACTAGCAGCATGGGACTAAACTTTAGTCCCACTCCTCACCTGTATTATTCATGAATATGCCATGACAATTTCAGGATTTTATTGGGCTTAGTTGGGCTGGACATGTGAGCCCATATAAAATTCCAACATCACGTTTGGTGCACTGGTTCATGTGCAAAATGAGACATGGTTATTGACTGACTTATAGATGCATTGTCTCATGTTTTTAAAATGCATGTGGTGGCGATGCCGGTGCAATTATCATCGTTTCTATGTCATTTTATACTGTCAAGAAAAAAAAAGATTTTTCATTACTGAAATCATCTGAGGACCAAAAAATATTAAATAAAATTTAATCCGTAGCAACGCACGGACACATTTGCTAGTCACAGCTAAACGGATGCATGTTTTTCATCCTCGCTGTATATGATGGATCACAACCAAATGGTTTTCTAGATTAATACGATTTATCATGTACTCCCTCCGTCCGGAATTAAGTGTCACAAAGTTTGACAAAAGTGGATGTATCATGTATGATACATCCACTTTTGTCAAACTTTGTGACACTTAATTCCGGACGGAGGGAGTAGTTTTGTTTCAATTTAGAAAGGTAAGAAAGTCATGTTTTCATTGATCATTTGTTGTCGATAAAACAAAATCCTATTGAAGGACGACACCTTATTAAAGTTCTTATGCATACCCTCGATGCTCAGCCTCGCCGTCGTCGACATCCTGTCATGTCGGAGTTCCAATCGGTAGTTTCCTAATCGGTCTAGGGTTTCCCGTGCACCTCAAAGAAGGCGGGGAGGAACTTGCTTTGCGACAAGAGTCTAAGGGTGGAGAAAATTATCCACTTGGGGGTACGCGGCGGCGACCCATGCTGCCAACCGGTACATACCTCGATACTAAGCACTTTGTCGAGTATTCATATGCATGGTTGTTGTCTGTGCCGGCACCCGAGCGCCAGGAATCGCCGCACCACCCAAGGGGCAGAATGAGACGACTGCCGAGTGGGAAAGTTATACCGACGGGCTAATGCGGCCATACCACCTGATTCAACAACTCATCAATTTAGGATTTTGAGCTTGCCGCGATGCACTTGGGGGCATTCTTTGTCATGTCTCCGTAGAAACGCATGGGTATTGTCCTATATATAATAAAAGCTAACCGTGGGAACACAGGAAATAGTGAGACGAGATGGTTGTGTGTTTGTAGGTTTGTATATTCAGTACTCTAATAGTGGTTTCCACAAGATGGGTGGAGATTTAGATAAGTGGAATATTCCGGTCTAGATTTGGTTCCAAATCGCTTTGGGTTTAATGATCGTTTTGTCACTCGAGAATGTAGCTGTTTTTCTTTTTTGATAAAATATAAACAATCATTTATATCATGCAGGCAAGAAATTTGCCTCGCAATCTTAATTCATAGATGTCAAGGAACAAAGAAGAAAAACAGATAGAGAGCAGTATGCACAGATGATGGATCAACAAAAGCAAGAAAAACTGAGAAAACGTCGTGAAACTTATACGCAAAACAAAACAATTAAAAAGGCAAACAAATATGTGGATTTAGAGCCAGAAAAAGGACAAAACTATGCGCACAAAATAGGCAGAAATATGCAATATGCAGCCAAAACAAAAACAAAAAAACTAGATTACAACAAGTTATAGCGACTCGAGAGTTAAGGCGCAACACACCATGCAAAGAATCCATTGCGGTGAAGAACCCTGCATATATTACAACAGAAGAAGAAGAAGTATATCATAGGAGAAAAAGAAGTTAGTTCAAAAAGAAGTATATCGTAGGACAATAAGAAGTTAGTTCATGTACTTCTAATATACAGAAGATCGTATTGTTTATTTATTTTCATAGGCTATTAAACTTCTTCCTATCGTGAGAATGTTGCGAAAAATAGGTTTTTGGTTGGATCTTCAGCTTTTAATGTGTTTCCATTCACTGTAACTATAGAACACTCACACACACACACACACACACACACACACACACACACACACACACACACACACACACACACAAATTAAACAGAGGACGTGGATCTTTGTGTGTAGGGTGCGGAGGATTAGTCCTTCTAACTAGGTTAGTGGTATGTAATGTTTTTTCTTCTACCGTTGCAACGCACGGGCATGTTTGCTAGTACTCAATAAAACAGTTACTCTATGTTTTTCTTATGTCTCTGCTCGGATGTAGGTACGCCTGCTAATTTTTTCTAGCCGTGAGGATAATCTAAATTTATTCTTGAGAGGTGTTAAATGCATAAATAGTGGAGAAACATGGAACGGGGAAATGTGTATGACCAAGCAGTACCCCCTCTCCCGTGACTCGGGAGGCGACACGGGCACTGAGCCAAATCCAGACGAATGGCAAGAAAGACCCGCCGGCGCAAGGGGGCGGCGGTGCTCGAGGCGGCTGATGGCACGGCGTGGTGCCAAGAGGAGTGCTCGCAGGGGGGTGGGTCCTCTGCGGCAGAGATGGCGCGGGGAGGGAGGAGCCTCGAGCCTCATCAAGGGTGGTGGCGCTCACCCCCTTCCTTGATGCGGCAATGGCGGCGCGCCCGGATCTCTCTCTGGCGGGGTTAGCGGTGCCGAGGGTGGTACGTCATAAACGTATCCTTAATTTCTGATGTTCCATGTTGTTTTCTTATTGTTTCCCACATGTTTGCTATACACTTTATGTCATTTTTATCGATTTTCCGGAATAACCTATTGACAAGATGCCACAGAGCCAGTTCCCTGTTTTCTACTATTTTTAGTTTTAGAAAAGTTGTTCTGGAAATATTCTCGGTATTGGAAAATTCGAAGCCCGGAAGTCTTAGAATTCCCGAAGGTTCCATGGAGTCCTGGAGAGACCCGGAGGGGGCCTCAGGAGGCCCACACCATAGGGCGGCGCCCCCCCTTGGCCGCGCCAGGGGGTGGTGTGGGCCCCTATGCCTCCACCGCCTTTGCCCTTTCGCCTATTTAATCCCCCCCGAGACATAAACCCTAGATATATTCCACTTCGTCCCCAAAAACACCCGAGGCCGCCGTCATCGTCATCCCGAGATCGGGAGGGTTCTAGAGCTCTCCCCAGCACCCTGCCGGGAGGGGAATTCATCATCGAAGGGTTCTACACCACCATGCCCTCCTCCGAAGTGATGCGTGAGTAGTTCATCCCTGGACTACGGGTCCATATCAGTAGCTAGATGGTTGTTCTCTCCACTTTGTACCTCATGTTTAGATCTTGTGAGCTTCCTATCATGATCAAAATCATCTTTATGTAATGCTACATGTTGTGTTTGCTGGGATCTGATGAATGTTGAATGCAATGTCTTCTGATTATCAATCTATCATGTTATCTTCATGCTTATGTTATTTATGATCTTGCATGCCCTTTGTTATTAGTAGATGCTCTGGCCAAGTAGATGCTAGTAACTCCAAGAGGGAGTATTTATGCTCGATAGTGGGTTCATGCCTCCTTTGCATCTATGCTTGAGTGACAGAAACGTGACGGATGGAGGATGTGATGTTTTCATTAGGGAGAAAACAACGGTGTTTACCTAGTTTACATTGTTTACATTACACACTTTGCTTACAGTGATAATCTGTTGCTAGCAACTTAATACCCAACGTTTGTTCGGATGATATTCGGAGGGTGGATTATTAGACATAGATGCAGTTGGATGACGGTCTATGCATTTTGTTGTAATGCCCACATGAATCACATAGTAATCTTTATGTCTTGCATATGCACTACGGTGCAGCCTTCATTTCTGTCAATTGCACAGCTGTAATTTGTTCACCACAAATGTTATTTATCTTTCACAGAGAGACACCACTAATGAACTATGGACCCCGGTCCATTTTCCTCATACGGATAAAACACCTACTGCTTTCATACTATTCCCACTGTTTTCCACACCATACGTTTAACCTCTTTGTGTTAAGCAAAACCGGTGAGATTGACAACCTCACTGCTTTGTTGGGGCAAAGTTATTTGATCGTGTTGTGTAGGTTCCACGTTGCTGCTGAACCGGTAGTGCGCCCTGCCATCTCAGCTCCTTCAACCTTAGGAAGTTACTCCTTCCTCCTACTAGTCGAGTCAACCTTGGTTTCTTTCTGAGGGAAACTTGCTGCTGCACTCTTCATACCTTCCTATTGGGGTCTCCCAACGAACATGTGTTCACACGCATCAAGCACTTTTCTGGCGCCGTTGCTGGGGAGGAAGAGAATTTCTGCAAGGGGAGTCTCTCACTTCCAATCTCTTTACTTTGTTTTTGCTTTGCTTAGTTTATTTTATTTTGTCTTGTTTGCTTCTCTTTATCAAAAACACAAAAAAATTAGTTCTTATTCTAGTAGTTATTTTTGCTTTGTCGTGCTTGCTATCAATGTTTGATGTCTTTGAAACTAGATCTTTTAGGCAAGGTGGGTTCATGGATGAACAACAAAAATATTATAAAGAACACCGCTTGTTACAGAAGGGATACACTTATCGGAGCAAATTAATAAATTGCATGACTATGCTAAAAACTTGTGCTCTACTTATAATGTTACTTATTGCTTTGATAAATCCTGCAGCTATAGGAGGTATAAACACCTTCCTTTTCAGTGTGAGTATAATGATGATGTTACCATATCTTCTTATGTTAAGGAAAATTATGACTTTGATGATGTGGAACAAATTGAGGAATTTATTGCTTGGAAGGGTGCATTCAAAATTGCTTATTTGCTTGAAAATATTGATGATGCACCTTATAAATATAGGATTTATGATATACTTGAATATTTCTTTAATAATTACATATATTGTAATTACTACATACTTAAATATATTAATGGATTCTCTCCCCCAAAGGGAGAGACTAATGCCTTGCAGGAACCTATGGAAGAACAAACTGCTGAATCTAGAAGCTCATTGGATGAAAAAGAGGAGGAGAGTGATGATCAAGAGGAAGAAGAATGGAGCTACCCATGTCTACCTCCCAATGATAGTAACTCTTTAAATCATACATTATTTGATGAAATTGATACTTTCTATACTTCTGACCTTGATACTACTATGAATGAAACTTGTGAGAATGATATTGCTACTGTTATGGATGATAATCCATGTTACTTGGATAAATCTTATGATAATGCTCTTGATGATGGTCCTATGTTACTTGATGTTCAAATTATAATGATAATGAAAATAGGATTGTTATAACCTATACCTTTTAAGAGTGACCAATTATCTTGTTTTGCTATTGCTAAAAGTGGGAAAAAGAGGAGCTGGTTTTAAATTTTGATCCCACTATTTTTGAGCTTGATATGAATTGTGTCCTTTTAGACCATGAAAAACATGCTTTATGTGATCAATATGTTTTTGAGTTTGTTCATGGTTCTACTGAAAATTATTATGAGAGAGGGAAATATGGTTGTAGGAATTTTCATGTTACTGAAATACCTCTCTTTTTGTTGAAAGTTTTGAAGTTGCTCTTGTTCTACCTTCCCATGATTTCTAGTTTGAACTTCTTTAATTTATTTCTTTACAAGATTCCTATGCATAGGAAGTGGGTTAGACTTAAATTTGTTTTATACTTTCATGTTGATGCTCTCTTTTGCTTCAATTTATATTTCTTATGTGAGCATCTTCTTCACTTGGAAACACTTGATTCCACTTTTCTGGGCCTAGCTAAAAGGCGTTAAAGAAAAGCCCTTCTTGGGAGATAACCCATGGTTTTATTTTTGCTTTGTTTTTCTTTGTTTTCTTTGAGTCAAGGGGTTGTATACTTCTGTGTAAAATCCTTTGTATCTTTTTTTCATGTTTTAGTAGTGCCAAGTGAGGTTTCTGATGAAAGTTGGAGTTGGTTTTCGGATTTCTTCGCAGGAAACAGATATCTGCTGCCCATCGAAAAAAGTCATATAAATCATAGAAAAGTCAGAATGACATGAAATTTCTCGTCCTTATTGCTCGGTTAATTCCGCAACTTTTTCGTTCTTTAAGTTTTTTGATCGGATCAACATAAGTGCCTCGAAAAAATTCGTCTTACAGACTGTTCTGCTTTTGACAGATTCTGCCATTTTTCTTGCATTTGCTCTTTTGCGATGTCAAGTGGATTTCTTTCCTTCACGAAATATCAGTGGTTGTAGCTAATGTTTAAAAGTATCAATAGCACTTGTGCCATACATAACCAATGTATTTTTAATTGTTGCACTAACCCTCTAATGCGAATTACTGTTTGAGTGTGGTGTGAAGGAAGTTTTCAAGGGTCAAGAGAAGAGGTGATATATGTGATCAAGAAGAGTGCAAGGTCAAAGCTTGGGGATGCCCCCATGGTTCATCCAAGCATATTTTTAGAAGACTCAGGCATCTAAGCTTTGGGATGCCCAAGGCATGCCCTTCTTCATCAACTATCTATGAGGTCACTTATCGTGAAACTATATTTTTATTCAGTCACATCATATGAAGTTTACTTGGAGCGTCTATTTGTTTTGCTTTTGTTTTCCTTGCTGCAATAATATAGTTGGATCCTAGCATTATTTGTTTGGGAGAGAGACACGCTCCGCTTTTTTGTTTGAATACTTGCTATGCTAGTATTCTTAGTTTTTCTTCTAGTTTCTACAAAAATTCCTGTTTAGCTCTTTTCATTGCATCTCTTATTCAGAGCTTTTAGTTTTAGTAGTGTTTTGTGAGTCCTCTCATGTTTTCTTTCTGTAGAATTTAAGGAGTTTTTGTTAAAGCATGTTTTGTATGGTGCTTGTTGGGAAAAGAAACTGCTTCTTGAGGTAGAATTTTTAACGATGCATGTAGAAGCTTGTATAGACCGTGGCTAGAATTTTTCATATCATGCTAGATGTTATTTTAGTTTTAAAGCCTTGTGGTTATTGAGTAGCATTATTATCCTCAAATAACCTAGAGTGTTTAATGTGACATTGAAAGAATCATGAGTTGTTCTTGTCATATTGAAGCAAAAATTTGTGGTGTTCTCCTTTGAATGTTTTATTTGGTTGACTTGGCGCATTCCCACACCATGTTTATGACCATGAACCAGTCACGAATAGCCTCCATGATCATTTAGTTTTTGAACTTGTGGTACCACTTATGCTTTTATTAATGATGTTTATGTCACTATGCATGATTATGGCTCTTATGCTCTCTTGATTTGTCGCTCCCAGTTTTTTGCTAGCCTCCACCTGTACTGAGTATGAGCTCTACTCGTGCATACAACTCCCAAAAACCAAAGTTTTCCCATTGTGTCCACCATACCTACCTACATGTGGTAATTCACCGCCACTCCAAAGTAAATTGCTCATGTGTTACCTTTAAAACTTTCAAAATTACTCCTGTTTTGTGCTCTTGTTTAGCTCTTGAGGACGTAAATAGAGAATCTTTATCTCACTTGTTGATTGGAATTTCACACCCTGGACTAGTGGCTTGATCCGCTTATCCAATGATAGAAGAGTTGGCAGCGGGGTGCCCAGCCCCAAATTAATAACGAATTCTCTTCACTATTTTTCCCCTGAATTATCAATCAAAGCATAGGGATAACCTTCTACCCAGATGCGTCCTTATATGGGAGCCGCTCTTGTGAAGTCTAGTTGGCTTGTGACGTACTGTATTTTCTGTTTACCATTCGTTGACATAAGCATACACCTCTTTTAATATATAGACACTCCTCCACGATATGTGATTGTTGGCAGGCACCCGAGGATTTGGTTAGCAATGGTTTGTGAAATATGGTTGGGGGGAGTGTCAAGTTTTTATACCTCTGTTTAATAAAATAAAAGCTCTAGCACATGAGTGATCCATGCTTCCCTCTGCGAAGGGACTTTCTTTTACTTTTATGTTGAGTCTCCATCTTCTAACTTTATGCACGGTTGAGAGAGCATATTTGCCATTCTGAGTTTTATGCATTTGTCCCAGAAACATTATTAATTTATTCATGATGTGTTATTGCTTGTTCTCTAACATTTTTGTTCTAGTCTTCCTCATGAACTTTGAAGGTGTCCTGGCATTTATGCTTTGCCCCACTCTTAAGGACTAGCGAAATATCACTTCCACATATTCTCTCTATACTTGAAACAAACATATATGTTTCGTTGCATCGTTATTCATGATCTTTTATTTGAGTTACTCCTCATGATGCAAGGTGATTGCTATGCTTTATTATTAAAATTCTATCTGTCACGTTTGTGTTTAAGTTCTATGATCTCAGCTTACTTATGCTTTTACATTATTGATGATCAAGTTTATGTTGGTAGGATGTCACCTCGGAAATTATTGTGTTTTTATCGTTTACCTACTCGAGGACGAGTAAGAACTAAGCTTAGGGATGTTGATACGTCATAAACGTATCCTTAATTTCTGATATTCCATATTGTTTTCTTATTGTTTCCCACATGTTTGTTATACACTTTATGTCATTTTTATCGATTTTCCGGACTAACCTATTGACAAGATGCCACAGAGCCAGTTCCATGTTTTTTGCTGTTTTTAGTTTCAGAAAAGTTGTTCTGGAAATATTCTCGGATGTGGAAAATTCGAAGCCCGGAAGTCTTAGAATTCCCGAAGGTTCCATGGAGTCCCGAAGAGACCCAGAGGGGGGCCTCAGGGGGGGCCACACCATAGGGCGGCTCCCCCCTTGGCCGTGCCAGGGGGTGGTGTGGGCCCCCAGGCCTCCACCGCCTTTGCCCTTTCGCCTATTTAATCCCCCGAGACGTAAACCCTAGATATATTCCACTTCGTCCCGAAAAACACCCGAGGCCACCGTCATCGTCAACCCGAGATCGGGAGGGTTCTAGAGCTCTCCCCGGCACCCTGCCAGGAGGGGAATTCGTCACCGGAGGGTCTACACCATCATGCCCTCCTCCGAAGTGATGTGTGAGTAGTTCATCCCTGGACTACGGGTCCATAGCAGTAGCTAGATGGTTGTTCTCTCCACTTTGTATCTCATGTTTAGATCTTGTGAGCTGCCTATCATGATCAAGGTCATCTTTATGTAATGCTACATGTTGTGTTTGCTGGGATCTGATGAATGTTGATTGCTATGTCTTCTGATTATCAATCTATCATGTTATCTTCATGCTTATGTTATTTATGATCTTGCATGCTCTCCGTTATTATTAGATGCTCTGGCCAAGTAGATGCTAGTAACTCCAAGAGGGAGTATTTATGCTCGATAGTGGGTTCATGCCTCCTTTGCATCTGTGCTCGAGTGACAGAAACGTGATGGATGGAGGATGTGTTGTTGCCATTATGGTGTTTAGCTAGTTTAAATTGTTTACATTACACACTTTTCTTACGGCGATAATCTGTTGCTAGCAACTTAATACCCAACGTTTGTTCGCATGATATTTGGAGGGTGGATTATTAGACATAGATGCAGTTGGATGACGGTCTATGTATTTTGTTGTAATGCCCGCATGAATCACATAGTAATCTTTGTGTCTTGCATATGCAGTACGGTGCAGCCTTCATTTCTGTCTATTGCCCAGCTGTAATTTGTTCACCACGCATGTTATTTATCTTTCACGGAGAGACACTACTAGTGAACTTTGGACCCCGGTCCATTTTCCTCATACTTATAAAACACCTACTGCTTTCATACTGTTCCTACTGTTTTCCACACCATACGTTTAACCTCTTTGTGTTCAGCAAAACCGGTGAGATTGACAACCTCACTGCTTCGTTGGGGCAAAGTGATTTGATTGTGTTGTGTAGGTTCCACGTTGTTGATGAACCGGTAGTGCGTCATGCCATCTCAGCTGTTTCAACCTTCTGAAGTTACTCCTTCCTCCTACTGTTCGATTCAACCTTGGTTTCTTTCTGAGGGAAACTTGCTGTTGCACCCTTCATACCTTCGTCTCCCAACGAACGTGTGTTCACATGCATCAGAGGGCGGCACGTTCGACGCCCTCTCCCCGGGGGGATCTTGGCGGCGGCGAATCTGCGGAGGAGTCCCCCCCCCCCCATTGCGGGCTGCGCCACCCTCATCTTCGCATGTGGTGGTTCCCTGGGCGGTGCCGGCGAAGTTGTAGGTAGTTCTAGTGGGCTCGTTCCCGGCGGTGCTTGCGCCGGAAGCAGGCGAGCGGCCTCCACGCGATCTAGGGTTTGTGCGGGGAGGGGGAGGGAGGAGGTAGAGGGATGGGCCCACCTGTCGTGCCTGGGCCGGGCCGTGTGGGCCATGCGGTGGACCGTGTCCAGGAGTCAAGTGCGCGCTCTGGGGTGGGCCTAGGGGGTACTCAATACAAGTTGGAGAAGTGGGTCGTGGTTCGCCTGATCATGCGGTTGGACGGGGGCCCAACCCAGCTTCAAAGTGCGACTCGGACGAGCCTACATATATCTGGTTGTGGCTCCTGGTTGGAACCCTAGATCTCGAGCTAGGGTTCCCAGCTTCTGGAGACGACGTGCGGCAGCACTCTCGCAGAGCAAAGAAGCTAGTTCCCTCTTCTGATTCCTCCCTCCCCTTTCTCCTCGCTCCCATGGACAGGGGTCGGGGGGTGACGCCCAAAGGGGGAAGCGCCCTTATGCTGACTACGCCGGTGGCGGCGACCGGAGGGACCTCGACGACCACCTCTAGCACGCCGCTACTGCAGCGGTAGGGACTCTCCTTCTCGGTGCAGCAGGGAGAGGGACCGATAGTGGGAGGGCCCACCCCAAGGCTACTATGGTCCGTATCAACGATGGCGCTCGTATGGCCATGGTGGTGCATGGAACCCGGGCAGACATGGAGTGAAAAAGAAGAAACCCGAGGGGATGGTCGAGGGGACCGATGCTCCCTCGGGGGAAGGCGGTACCTCGACGGTTCCCGATGTCACCAAGGCCCCATGCTACAACTGCGTGAAGGTGTGGCACCTCCAGGAAGACTGCACAGAAGATCCCTTCTGTGTGATGCAATGCAAAGGGGCATCCTTCAGCCATGTGCACGGTGGTGGATGAGTGCTTCGACCTATACTAGGCTGGCTACGACTGTGACGATATTGGGTTCATGTGTTTGTAGGTTGAGGATGAAGAACTGGGGAAGGCGCCTCCTAACTTGGCTACTATCTACATTAAGGGTGCGCTGCTGACAGTGGAGCAAGTGGAGAATGAATTCAAGGAACTAGTTGATGATGACTGGAACTGGAAGGTCAAGCAACTGAGCATGACAGATTTTTCCCTAGTGTTCCCAACTGCAGGGAATTTGCGCATGGAAATCCGGGGGGCTGGCTGCATGTCCCCATCTCCAAAGCAAGAGCAGTGGTATTGGAGGGGGCTATGAACAATCAAGCATCATAGGTGCTCGTGGATACTTGGGTGAAGCTCCATGACGTCCCACCACCATACCTCAGCGCTAGTAAGCTCAGGGTGGGGACCTGACCTGTGGGCCTTCCGATGCTAGTGGATGAAGCTACATTTGAAGACCCCTACATGCCCATTAGGATGAAATTTGTGTGCATGGTCGTGCCAGGGTGAGGGAGTCCTTTCTGTTGTTTGTTAATGACCAAGGCTTCAAGATTCACGTGGAAGTTGAGAAGGGGCTCTGCGGGTTGTGCCCTCACCACCTCCACTCCCGCTGCACAATGAGGAAGACGATGACGCTGCAGACAAGAGCTCTGATAAGAATGTCGAAGACTGGGCGGGAAAGAGGGGACGCCATGAGAAGGTCGCACCGAAGGAGAAGCCTTCTGCGCTTATGGGAGGCAAGGGGTCCGGTGGCAAGTCCGTAGCCACCGACCCCTCCGTCGGAGGCTGTGGATCCCCTAATTAACATGTATGGTTCCTTCCTCTCCGCCCGGACCATGACGGCTTGCTCCCCGGGTGCTGCACTCTCCCCGCCTCCATCAGTGCATGCCTCCGTTTCGGCCGGAGACATCCCCCTGGCCTCCTCTCCCTCTCTGGCCCTCAACTCGAGGGAGAAGGTGCAGGGCTCCCAGGTGTTATCCCCTCCCGACTGAACTTCTGATCCGGCAGCGATGCGCGCGAGGGAGCGCAGGAGCAAGTCCAATGCTGACCACCCTACCAAGTTGTTGGCGGGATCCCTCTCCTAGTTCTCACAGTCTGATTTCTCTGGTGATTCTGCTCAGCTCGAGGGGGTGGTGCTGGCGCTCGCGGCTCCGATGGCTAGGGGCCTCCGCTGCCGGTCCGTGCCAGTGGAGTCCCAACGTAAGAGTGCTCGTGGTGATAGACTGACAGCGGGTCCGGTGCTCGATCGAGCTACTTCTCAGGTGGCGGTGCTCGATTCATCAGGTACGCCTCCCATCTTAGATTATGCCTTGTTTCCTTCCATCTCCAATGAACATCTCCTATCAGTAGCGGCGACATTGGAAACCCCCACAAAAAAATTCTCGATGGCAAGGGCTAGGGATGTCCAAGAAACTAGGAAAGCTGAAGAAAAAGAAACGGAAGCCCGCGAAAAAGAGGCGAGAGATCTCGCGGCTGCGTCTACGGGGGATAGGGATCCCTTTGTGGACGTAGAGGTGGAAAAGGGAGGAACTTTGGTTGTGTCCACTTCCACGACACCTGACAATGTTAAAGGGGGCCCGGTTAAGCGCGGGACAAAGAAATCATAGGCCACCCCCCCAGCCAGGAAACCCTACACAAGGCAAGCCAAATAAAAGAAGGAAGCCACAGAATTGCACCTCCCAACACCCGCCAAGCTCGGGGCACTACTCGGGTGTCTTAATGTGGTGGATTTTTATGAACATTCTTGGTTTTGACTCACCGGGGCGTCAAACCATGATTAAAGACACTCTCCGGAACTAAAAAATTGACATTGTATGCCTTCAGGAAACAATAAAACAAGATTTTATAGACCAAGAACTCCGCAGCTTGGAAACAGGAGAACCATTTTTGCTGGAATTGGTTGGCAGGGAATGAGCAATCCGGGGAGATGCTCATTGGCGTCAGAGATAGCCTCTTTGAGGCCAGTAGCATGGACAGGGGTCTCTTCCACCTTAGCCTTGATGTCTTACACTGTGCCACAAACAAGAAATTCATCTGCAAAAATGTTTACGACTTGCGGATCATGCCTTTTCAACTAAGTTTCTCGACGAGATCTCTAAGAAAGTTGCGAGATGCCCGCACCTTGTGGTTATGGGAGGGGACTTTAATCTTATCTGACGGGGGGGGGGGCAAGATAAAAACAACGACAACATAAACTGGGCGAGGATAGATTTATTAAATATTCAGATTGCCAATTGGGGGGCTTCGTGAGGTGGAGTGTTCCGGGGCGCGCTTTACTGGACCAATAAGCGCATCAACCTTGTCTCGGATGTCCTAGATAGGGTCTTCATCTCTGCCTCCCTCGACCTTAGCTTCCCCCTTCTTTCCTTGATAGCGGAGACCAGCCTCGGCTCGGACCATACCCCTCTTATCCTGGACTCGGGCGAGGGCCTCCTGGTTCAAAGTAACCGGTTCTTCTTTCAAACTAGGTGGTTTGAGCTGCAGGGTTTTGGTGCCCTAATTTCGTATAACTGGGATAACCTTCCTGAGAGAGTCTGCAGCCGAGATTTTATTGATTGGTGGAACTTCATGAGTGGGGGAACTAAACAATGGCTCAGAGGTTGGAGCCGCAGCTTAGGTAGGGAGGCTAGAAACAAAAACGAGTCGCTTCCGCGCGATATAAAAGAGTTAGACCTGAAAGCGGACTCGATTGGCCTTGAAGATGAGGAATGGGCTTTTAGATTCTACCTCTAAGAGCAACTCCTCCAATTCTTTAGGGCTGGGCAATAATATTGGAGAGAAAGATGCAGAATTCGCTTGGCGCTCCAGGGGGACGCTAACATGGCATAGTTTCACGCCATGGTTAATGGGAAGCAGCAAAAATGCATTATTTCTTCCCTCTCGACAAGTGAGGGGATAATATCTGAGAAAACATCGCTTCTACCCCGAGTTATTGGGATCTTTGGCCCCAAGACACCACGGGCTAACTAACAACATTTGGGCAGGGGCCCAATTAGTCTCGGATAGGGATAAGGAGACGCTCTGCCGCACTTTCTCTGAGACAAAACTCGAGGCCATTGTCAAGGACATGACATGAAATCGTATACTGCCCCTGGTCTGGACAGGTTCCTAGTTCCCTTTTTCAAAATATATTAGAAATTGGTAAGGCGAGGGTGCTCCGCATTCTCAACGATTTGATGCTTGGAAGAATTGAAATATCTATGCTCAACTTCGGGGTGTTGACGCTAATCCCAAAAAATCCTGGGGGCTGACAACATCACCCAGTTCCTTCCAATCACCCTTATCAACATAATTTTCGAAAAAAATTCCAAGGTGTCGTGGGATCGTACACGACAGCACCATGGGAACGCCAATGGTGTAGGGGCAAACTAGCTAGCGGTGGCGTTGGCACGGGATTAGGTAACAAGTGTGTAGACACACGATATACCCAGGTTCAGGGCCCTCGTGATGAGAAAAACCCCTACTCCTGCTTCTCTCTACTATCGATTCACAAGTTTATAAGGTTGCTCCTTGAACTGTGTCGAGAATGGAACGAGTCTAGGGTTCGTGGGTGGAAGAAGTGGTCGCTGGGTTCCTTGCTGGCTTGATTGATCAATTTATCGGTCTACCTCTCTCTCAGGGCACTGACCCAGTCTTATATACAGGCTAGCTGGCCGGCTTCCAGGTGGGGCCGGCTGGCGTACGACCAGCCGGCGAGATTCTTCGGACAAGCGCCTCGTGCCCTCCGCATCCGGGTGCCGCACACCGGATCCATACTGCAACAGCGTCGTGCCCATATGCAGGTACCAGACGGCCATGCCCGGGTACCCTTGAGCCCATGCGATGGTAACTTTTTTTTTGATGAAAGCACACTCTATATTAATCAAGCAACAGGTTTAAAGGTACAGAAGAAGGGTCATGAGGAACCCCTAACCACACATGTCTACCTAAACCCAAAGAAAGAGCAAACTTAGCTAAATTATGGGCTTCAACATTTGAAGCTCTGAATTCATGAACCACCTGGCAGTGCTCAAAAGCCTGAATTCTAAACTGAACTTCTCGAATAACAGGACCCGAACACCCAAACGCTTCTGAGTTAATGGCTTCAACTACAGATTTGCAATCGGAAGCCATCTGCATCTTCAACAGTCCAAGATCTTCAGCTAGTGCTAAACCTTCTCTACAGGCCATTGCCTCAAAGACCTCCGGATCCTGTACTCCATCCGCAATGAACACAGAAGAACCGAGATAACAACCGTTCGCATCTCTGCATACAGCAGCAGCCGAGCAAATATTTCGATGCCTAGAAATAGCACCATCAGCATTAACCTTTGCATTACAGTTACTCGGAGGAATCCATCTAACTGAAGAACTCTGTGGCCTGCGATTTTGTATCACAACATTTGATTCAGAGTACTCCTGGATGAATCTTCCCACAAACAAATGAGTGGCAATAGGGCTTTGGAAAATATCCTCGTGAATAGCTTTCCTCCTAGAATGCCAAACAGCCCATAGTTTCACTACCACTCTCACGAAATCCTCCTGGTTCAGAGAATCATTCAAAATAAAAATCCACTTCTTTGCATTTGGTTCACCACAAGACTGGATTTTATCGAAGAGGTCATCATCCTCTAAAGCCCAAACACTCCTAGCCATGGGACAATCCAACAGAGAATGTCTCCAAGAATCCACATCACCACATAGAGAACACCTATTAGAATTAGCCGCAACATCACATCAGCAGACGGCAAGGAGTGTTTGGAAAGTCTCCATATGAAAAACCGAATTTTTGGAGGGACTTTGAGCTTCCAAATAGAATTCCATGCCTTCTCTTCAATTTTTGAGTTGGACACACTCCCAACTCCACGATCAAGTTGGTTATTTTCAGACACCAACATTCTGTAAGCTGATTTAACAGAAAAACACCCATTCCTCTCATGTAACCAGCCCCAAAAATCTTCCATTGGACAGGTAATAATTGGGATTGATCTAATCACTTTTGCATCCATAGGAAGAAAAAACTGATTTAGCAAATCATTGTTCCATCTAGCCTCATTGTGGATAATAAGCTCATTGACAAGTGTTGGCGGATTAGCATGGAGGGCCAGTAGTGGCCGAGGCATAGATACCCGAGGTAGCCAATTATCCACCCATATATTTGTTGATGCTCCATCTCCAATCCTTCTAACCAAACCCCTCTTAAGAACACCCAAACCATCAACAATACCTCTCCAAATTTGAGAGGGATGTGATCCCAAAGATGCCTCCAAGAAAGGAGAATTTGGATAGTAAACTGCTTTTAGAATCCGAGCACTGAGAGAGTTTGGTTCCTGTAAAATCCTCCAGGCTTGTCTTGCGAGAAGCGCTAGGTTGAAAAGTTCCAAATCACGAAAACCAAGGCCACCCATGAATTTTGGTTGTGTCATTGTCTCCCAAGAGACCCAATGTACCTTCCTCTTACCTCTCTGGCTGCCCCACCAGAACTGTCTAATAACAGAATTTAAGTGCTCACAAAACCCTTTAGGTAAACGGAAACAAGCCATGATGAAAACAGGGAGGCTTTGAGCAATAGATTTAATTAGTACCTCCTTACCCGCTGCGGATAATAACTTCTCCATCCATCCTCTCACCTTGTTCCATAATCTGTCTTTCAAAAATTTAAAAGTACCACTCTTCGACTGCCCCACCTCCGTAGGCATCCCAAGATATCTCTCCGATAAAGACTCATTTTGAACTTGCAGTACATTTTTTACCCCTTCCTTCAAATGAGCTGGGCATGCCTTGCTAAAGTGGATAGAGGATTTATCACGATTGATCCTCTGACCCGAAGCCAAACAGTAGGTCTCCAGCTGTTTTGATAACTCCTCCGCCCCTTGTACACTTGACTTAAAAAACAGCAGGCTATCATCCGCAAACAGGAGGTGGTTCACCGGCGGTGCCGATGGAGCCGCCTTAATCCCATCCAGAAGAGATGACGGTGGTCTAAATTTTAGGAGGCACGAAAGGCCCTCCGCTGCTAATAAGAAAAGGTAGGGTGAAATCGGATCCCCCTGCCGAATACCTCTTGATGACCGAAATTCCTCTAGCTTCTTCCCATTGAAAGAGACCGAGAATGACACCGAGCTTACCATACTCATCACAGTTGCCACCCAAGAATGATCAAATCCCAATTTTTTCATCATTGCTTCCAAATAACACCACTCGACCCTATCATAAGCTTTCATCATATCTAGCTTGAGGGCACACGAGCTATTAATTTTTGCCTTGCTTCTCTTCATGAAATGCAAACACTCATATGCATCAATAATATTATCAGTGATTAACCTCCCAGGTACAAAGGCAGATTGCTCCTCAGAAATAATATCCGGTAGAATTTTCTTCAATCTATTAGAGATAACCTTCGAAGCAATTTTGTATAGCACGTTGCAAAGACTTATAGGCCGAAATTGGGCAAGAGAGGATGGACTTTGTACCTTTGGAATAAGAACTAACACCGTATGGTTAATAGCTTCCGCATTTTCCTCTCTTTAATAATCCTCAAAACAGTCTTGGTTACATCTTCGCCACAGATGTCCCAATGACGTTGAAAAAAGTGAGCGGGAAAACCATCGGGGCCAGGGGCTTTAATAGGGAACATCTGGAACAGAGCGTCCTTAATCTCTTTATCTTGATATGGTGCAATAAGGAGATCATTCATCTCTCTAGTCACTTTAGAAGGGACATGTGATAATACCTCCTCCATACCAATAACCCCTTCAGAAGCAAATAAGTCCTCATAAAATTTTAATGCCATATTCTCCATCTCAACCGGACAGTCAGTAGTTTGGCCATCAGGTTTTGTGAGCGATTTAATCATGTTCTTCCTCCTCCTCATTGATGCTCGGAGATGAAAAAAATTTGTGTTCTTGTCACCAGCTTTCAACCAATCAACCCTCGATCTTTGCCTCCACATTATCTCCTCTCTTTTATACAATTCAACCAGTCGGTCATTAATTTTTATTTCCACGTGACTAGGTCCAATCCTGTGAGGAGCACTCTGTAGTTCTCCCAACCTCCTCCGTAGCTTTGAGATCTCATGCTTCACATTACCAAAAACTTGTTTGTTCCAAATACTCAAGTCCTCACCGAGGCCAATAAGCTTCTGATGAATATCATTTACCGAAAAAATACCATCACCACTTGTCCAGGCCGCAGCCACCTTGTTTCTCAACTCGGGATGGTCTTCCCACATAACTTCATAACGAAACGGTTTCTGTTGAGTGATAACTCTACTTGACTCATCAAATTTCAGCAAGATAGGATTATGATCGGAGGAAGCAGCCGTAATATGCGTGAGAGACGCCAAGGTGAATTGAGCACACCACTCGGCTGAGCCTAGAGCCCTGTCCAACCTTACTCTTGTAAAAGAACCACCTGTAACTCTTTTTTCAAACGTCCAGAAGTGTCCATTGAAGCCCAAATCCATTAATCCACAAATATCAACAGTATCACGAAAACCCTGAATTTGGGTATTTGATCTCTGCCCAATTCCCTCATGTTCCGTGGGAAGGAGAACCTCATTAAAATCACCTAAACAAAGCCAAGGTAGTGAATTTAACCCACAAATATTTTTCATCATGTCCCAAGTTTTATACCTTTCATGGGTTTGTGCTTCACCATAGATGCATGTCAACCTCCAAGGATCCACACCATCTTCAACAATTCTGAAATCAGCATGATATTGAGAGTAACCAAGAACATGCACTTTTATTTCATGATTCCAAAATAAACCGATACCACCACTTCTACCAGTACTACCAACAGCAAAACCATTATCAAAACCAATTCTCCGAGCTAACCCTTCCGTTCTACTCTTACTAATTTGAGTTTCTAAAATACAAAAAAACTTTGGAGCAAATTTTAAGGCGAGATCCCGGATCTCGTGAACTGTCGCATCGTTGCCCGCTCCGCGACAGTTGAAACTTATAAGACTCATTGCTCCCGGTGGCAACCCCCTTGGGGGCCCGCCGATATATTTCCAACATTCTCATCATCTCCTTTGTTCTCTCCCATTTTCACTCTTTTCGGATCCCTCTTCGGTGGTGGGCTTGGAGGGATCATACCACTGGAAGCATTCCCACTTTCAAACATTGACAGAACATTACCCACCTTACCCGCATGGGAGTTTGTATGTGATAATGCCATTCTCTTGCGGTTTCCATCATCACCATCATCTTCCTTCATGTCCATCTCATGCTCATCCAAAATTTCTTCCTCAAAATCATCAGGCACCACATTAGCTCTTCCACCCTGAGGTCCTCCGCCACGGCCTCGGCCACCAAAACCCCCTCTGGATCGGATTGGTCTGCCTGAATCCCGAATACTCCAGGCAGCCCTCAGGTCTTTGAAGATCAGCGCCGAAGGAGGATGAAGTCCATTACCATGCTCCTTAAACATATGTCCCATCATGCCACACACCGCACACCAGTCTAGTAACTTCTCAAATTTGACTATAAAGATTTCTCTCTTCCCTGCTCTGCTAATAGACACATGGTTTCGCAGAGGTTTTCGAACATCCAATTTCACCTTAACTCTGACAAAATTACCAGAGAAATCCATCGAAGCTGGTTCTGAAGCAATAAATTCGCCCACCTTGGATGACAGTGCTTTAACCATGGGCAAATAACCATCGGGAAGATCATGTATTTGTATCCAAATATTGATAAAGTTGAGCTCAATTTTGGAGGGTTTAGTAAACCCATCATAAGGGGCAAGAACCACCGGATTCCCCCTAAAATTCCATGGTCCTCCATCCATCACCTTCTCCCAATCTCCCAAGCAACTGAATTGCAATGTGTGCAAGTTTCTTTCTAGGGTTCGGATGCGGACCTGCTGGGCAAGATCCCATGCAGTTATCATGTTCTTCTTAAACCAGAAATCACTATAATCTTTCTCTGTATGCACCCTGGCGATAGCAAGCCAGCGGACCACCTCCTCTGGTCTCTCAACCACGTCCTCGAAGACCACATCATCAAGATCGTCTTCCGCAAGTCCCAATTCCTGCATCATTGCCTCAAGATCGTCACCCACTCCGCTGTTTGACGAATCCGCCATTGTCGAGTTCGTCGTCCAGGAACCCTATCTCTCCGCGGAAAACTGACCCGATCGCACCTGCCAAGGACCAGGGAGAGAGGACCACCCCTAATCAACCCGAGCAGGCGCTCCCAGTCGAAACCGGCCCAGAGAAGGGGAAGAAACCTCAACGCCGTCGGAGTCGGCGAGAGACAGCGAAACCCTAACGAGAGGGAAGATACTTCTCCCTAACAAAGTCAAAACTTGGGAGAGAAGACTCCACGTCACACCCATGCGATGGTAACTGGAGCCGTACCCGGGTACCGCCGAGCCCATGTGAGCGTACCAAAGGCCCATGCGAAAATTACCCGGAGCCGCCGGAGAACGGGTGTACGGAGCAGCGTAGGGCACTTTGGCCCACATAAGCCTATGGGTTTGACGTGCAACCCGTACCATCTTGCACTTTTGACTTCGGGAGCAGCCGGCTAGGGTATTTGTCCGACCAGTCCTTCGGCAGTCAGATGGTCGCACCAGCTGGCACGCAGAGTGATGGCTGGGAGACGGTGCCTCGTACAGCTTCGCCTTCGACCAACCGACACGTCGTATGATGGTTTCTTCTTTCCGCCTCTTGGAGGCACCCAGGAATCATCCCTCCGACACCAAGCTTGGGCGAAAAAACAAAACCCACAGAATTATAGCACTGGGCGTCAGATAGGGGTCACAAGGAGGAGCCATTGCGCTCTGCAAGAGGGGTTCTGAGCCCTCCCAAGGGCCTGGCGGACCACACTCCAGGAGAATCTAGCAAGCGCACATGAGAAGAAGATGTGGTCGGCATTCTCAATGGCCTCGCAAACCTTACAAAGTCCATCATAAAAGACCGTGTAAAATGTCTAGTTGTGCCCCCCATCAACACTTCGCCAAGCATAATTTGCCAGGCAAAAACTTTGATTTTGAGCAGGAGCTTGGCGTCCCAGATATCTTTGGCGAAGGTGAGGCGGGGCTCGAGAGAGGAACACATACATGGATTTAACCGAGAACAAGCATGAGTTCTTTGATTGCCCAGGAGATCTTGTCGTGGCCTATGGAGGTGGGGGTATCCCTAATAATGCCCAGCAATTGCTGCCATTGGTGAGCACCATTTTGATCAAGGGTTCTACAAAGGCGGATGCCGTCGGATATAGCATGCGCAACCGTTATAGGTTGGTTGTCGCAAATGTTAAATAGGAGGGGGAATTTGTAGCAAAGGGGCCCTTCCCAAACCCACAGTCTGTCAAAAAATGTGTGTGGCGGCCATTGTTAATATGGTGCTTGGCCCCGGCTTTGAAAAGATGTTTGATTTTATGCAGAATTTTTCAAAACTGTGACCCCCCACGGTCGGAGCTGGAGAAAATGTCCCCCTCCCTAGAGTATTTATTGCGGATGACAACAGCCCAGATTGCATCATCCATTTGATAGAGCCTCCGGGTCCATTTAATCATGAGAGCCTTGTTCATGAGGAGGGAGTTGATCAAGCCAAGGCCTCCAATATCCTTAGGTTCGCATACTATCCGCCAGTTTATCATGTGATATTTCCGGTATGGGCTAGATCTTTCCAAAAAGAATCTGGCCCGGTGTGAATCGAACTTCTCGTGAACCCCTTTCTAGAGAAGCAAAAGGCCCATAGCATATGTGACAAGGCTGTCTAGGCAGGGGTTTGAGAGGATAAGGCGGCCACCCGATAAGAGGAATCTATCAATCTAGGGTTCCACCCTGCTGGCAAGTTTTTTCACAGGAACACCCATTTCTCCTTGGTTAAGTTCCTGTCAGCGATCGGGAGACCAACGTAGGTCATTGGGAGCTTCCCAAGCTTACAGTTCACCCTCCTAGAGACTCTCTGTTGGACCTTCACAGGTTGGTTTAGAACGACGACTTCACTTTTATTGTAGTTAAATTTTTTAGCCCGGACAGGTTTTCAAAACACATGCGCAAAAACATCAGATTTGATATCCCGTGTTCATTGTGTTGAATTAGGATGATCATGTCATCAGCATATTGAAGATGTGTGATGCCTCCAGGAAACAGGTGAGGAACAACTCCGTGAATGTGCCGGCTGAGTTGACCTTGGTAAGAATCGCCAAGAGCCCCTCGGTGACAAAATTAAACATGAGGGGGAGAGAGGGTCTCCCTGGCGCACCCCTCTCTTATTATGGAAGAAAGGGCCCATTTCTCCATTTATTGTGATTGTTGTTTGACCCCCCCCCCCCCCCCCGCTGCCACAAGCTGTGAGAGTCTGTGGATGTACCCAGCATCAAATCCTTTCCTGTCCAGCACCTCCGTAAGGAAATACCAGTTAACTCTATCGTAGGTCTTTTCAAATTACAGTTTCAGCAGAATGCCCCCAAGCTTCTTGCCGCTAAGCTCATGCATGATCTCGTGGAGGGCCATCACTCCGTCTAAGATGAAACGACCTTTGATGAAGGCTGTTTGGTTGTGACTAATCACTTTATTGGCGACCGGGTCCAATTTTGAGGCATACGCCTTGTGTCGGGGTATGATCCTTGGGTGCCTCCAAGAGCCGAAAAGAAGCAACCGGCGTACGACGTGCCGGTTGGTCGAAGGCGAAGCCGTACAAAGCACTGTCTCACAACCATCACTCCGCGTGCCGGTAGGTGCGACCATCCGGCTGCCAAAGGACCACCCGAACGAAGACCCCAGCCGGCTACTCCCGAAGTCAAAAGTGCAAAATGGTAAAGGTTGCACGCCAACCCCGTAGGCTTACGTGGGCCACAGTGCCCTACGCCGCCCCGTACACCCGTTCTCCGGCGGCTCCGGGTACTTTTCGCATGGGCCTTTGGTACGATCGCATGGGATCGGAGGTACCGGGTACGGCTCCGGGTACTTTCGCATGGGCTCGGCGGTACTCGGGTAAGGCTCCAGGTATCAACGCATGGGCTCAAGGGTACCCAGGCGCGTACGTGGGCATGGCCGTCTGGTACCTGCGTATGGGCCCGGCGCTGTTGCGGTACGGATCCGGCGTACGACACCCGGATGCAGCGAGAGCAAGAACGCAAGGCGCTTGTGCGAAAAATCTCGCCGGCTGGTTGTACGCCAGTCGGCCCCATCTGTAAGCCGGCCAGCCAGCCTCTATATAAGACTGGCCTGGTGCCCTGAGAGAGGGAGAGAGATAAATAGATCAATCAAGCAAGCAAGGAACCCAACGACCACTTCTTCCACCCACGAACCCTAGAATCGTTCTATTCTCGACACAGCTCAAGGAACAACCTTGTAAACTTGTGAATCGATAGTAGAGAGAAGCAGGAGTAGGAGTTTTCCTCATCACGAGGACCCTGAACCTGGGTACATCGTGTGTCTACGCGCTTGTTACCCAATCCCGTTCCAACGCCACCGCTAGCTACTTTGCCCCTTATTTAAACATCATTGGCGTTCCCATGGTGTTGCCGTGTACGATCCCACGACAGTTGGTGCCCACCGTGGGGAAGATGGCGGTTGTTGGGCCTGCGTTTTGCACGAGGCCCCCCTCGTCTGAGTCCGACGAGCGCGTCGCCACCGGCCTCGTCGTGACCTTCAGCACCATCGACTACGTCGTCAACAACACTGGATCCCTTCTGGGCTCCACACTACCGGACGATGGCTCCATCATCCACTTCCGCGGGCATCGCGTCTTCGTCTCCGTTGTCCGCGAGTTCCCCTCCATGGTGCGGGTCTACTCAGTCCGTCTCTGCAAAGAGGTGGCTGGCAGAGAAGGCGGCGACGGACCATGTGACTATGCTGAGTGCATGGTTACGCGCCACTTAGACGAGCTGCCAGAGGCCAGCTGGACCGCCGCGGCACGCGGTTCGGTCAAAGCCGTGCTAGAAAGCCTCACCGCCCATCGCCCCGGATGCGGACCCCGATGAAGTGGCCGCCGCACTCGAACGGGTGCGCCAGCAGCTCGGCGACAGTGCCTGGAATGTTGCCTCTACCTAGCGCCGGGTAGAGTCCCAGGTACGCGAGTTCAATGCCGTCCACAACTTCACTCCCGTGCCGGTTGAGCCCAGCCGCGCAGGCGCGGTACGACAGCGCGGGGGAAACCTCATGCATGAGAAAGGAAGATTGGTTCGTCGACTATGTCACCCGGGTGGCATAGCCGGCGGCAACCGGAGAGTGGCAGTGCCCTATGCACCGCTGATGATGAGGGATGTTGCGCGCACATGGGTAAACAGCCTGCCTTCCGCGAGCATCCACCGCTGGCTGGACTTCGAGAAAGTCTTCCTCACCAACTTTGCCAGCACGTACAAACGACCCAGTCGGCCGTAGCACCTGGCCGGTTGCGTCCAGCGCAAGGGAAAAAAGGATCACGACTACCTGACGCGGTGTCCCAATCTACGCAACACGTGCGAGGGGTGCAGGAGTATCGGGCAATCACATACTTGATCAACGGCCGCCTCGACGGAAAAATGCTGAAGCACAAGATTTTCCGTGCTGAGCCGAAGTCCATGGATCACCTCATGCTTGTGGCCGACAAGTATGCGATGGCAGATTCATTCATAAAGATCCCCATCCGGCTAGATGCGAGCGACGCGTTGATAACCGGGGAGCCGGATAAAGCAGACGGAGCCGGCCCCAACAACCAAACCAGCCGGCCCAACGGCCGCGACGGTCGAGACTGCCCCTACCATGACAACCGGGACAACCGGAAACGAAGCGGTCCGATGGCGGAAGAACGCTACGCGCGGTGCAAGCCGTGAACGCCGCAGAAGCTGACCAACCGGCCACAGGCGACGAGAGCCGGTATACTCGCTGAAGACAAGATGTCGGCCAATGGGGCGACATGCTCAAGTACATGCTGGAGGCTATGCTCAGCCAGTCATGCAAGTACCACTCCACCGCCCGCAAGACGGCTATGCACACGACCACCCAGTGCAGCTGGACCACCCGGCTGGCAAAGGGCAAAGGACTACCGGCTAGAGGAGCTCCACCACCAACCCCACCACCAGCCGGAGCACCCAACAACGCCAACAACGGCAACAAAAACCGCGTGGAGCGGCCAAGGCCGCCGGCTAACGCAGCCGGCGGATCACGTGACAACTTCCCGCGTAACCAAGCGACCTACATCATCAATGTCATCGAGCATAACGACAAGTACTGCGAGCGTCGCTGGTTAGCCGAGGTGAACGCAACCGCGCCAGCAGTGCCACATGCCATGGATTGGTCGATGACGTGCGTCACACGGGGCCCGGCTGACCATCCGGAGGTCATTCCCTCGCCCGGGACGTACGCCCTCCTGCTCGACACCATCATCGTCACGGACAAGTCGGCCTGCACCTTCTCTTGGGTTCTTACTGATGGCGGGAGTAGCATCAATATACTCTACAAGGACACCGCAGATAAGCTCAACATCACTGCGCAACATTTGGAGCCGGGCCGGACGACCTTCCACAACATCGTACCTGGCCTAAGCTGCATTCCATGGGAACCATCCGGCTCGACGTCGTGTTTGGTGACATCATAAACTACCGCCGGGAAACCATCACGTTTGAGGTGGTGGACCACTGCAGCACATACCACGCTATCCTCGGGCGTCCGGCTCTCGCCAAATTCATGGCGGTGCCCTATTATGCATACCACAAGATGAAGATGCCGGGACCATTTGGCATCATCACCGCCACGGGCGATTACAGGCTGTCCATCGACTGTGCTTCAGTCGGCTCGATGGCGCAAGCTCTGATGGTGGCACAAGAACTAAAGGAGATCAAGCAGAAAATCACGGCCGAATTGCCGGAAATTCCGGATGGAAAGAGACCCATGGGCAACGCGCAATTCCAGGCCTCCTGAGACACCAAGAAGATCCCGCTTGACGCCAACCGGCTGGACGAAAAGTTCCCCACCATCGGAGGAGCACTCAACCAGAAATCGGAAAGCGGGCTCACCAGCTTCCTCCGTGAGAATCAGGACATCTTTGCATGGGAACCAAGGGACATGCCAGGTGTGCCGAGGGATCTGGCTGAGCACTCTCTCCATGTCAAGCCGGATGCAAAGACGGTAAGGCAACCACTCCAACGATTTGGAGAAGAAAGAAGAATGGCCATTGGTGAAGAAATTTCCCGTCTACTGGCAGGCGGCTTCATCATGGAAGTGTACCACCCGGACTGGTTGGCTAACCCATTCCTGGTCATAAAGAAGAACAATATGTGGCTCATGTGCATCGACTACACGAACCTCAACAAGGCGTGTCCGAAGGACCCGTTCGCCCTGCCCCGGATCGATCAAGTTATCGACTCCACCGCCGACTGCGATCTCATGTCTTCCCTCGACGCCTAATCCGGCTACAACCAAATCCCCCTTAACCCGACCGATCAAATCAAGACGGTGTTCATCACCCCATACAGGGCATACTGCTACGCCACCATGCCCTTCGGGCTGAAGAACGCGGGCGCCACCTACCAGCTGTTCATGCAGAGGTGCACCGCTCCGAAGAACGTGGACGACATCGTCATCAAGACGAAGGAATGGTGCACACTCCTTCATTCTCTCAAGGAAACGTTTGCAAATTTGCAGCGCTAGCAGATGAAGCTCAACCTGAGCAAATGCGTGTTTGGTGTCCCGGCCGGCGAACTCCTTGGTTTCTTCGTTTCGGAACGAGGAATCGAGGCCAACCCGGAGAAAATAACCGCCATCGAGAGGATGGAAGGACCAATCGTCATGACAAACATAGAGAAGTTCACCGGCTGCCTGGCGTCGCTCAACCGGCTCGGCGAGAAGGCCCTACCACTCTATGGGTTAATGAAGAAAGCAGACAAGTTCAAGTGAACCCATGAGGCGGACGCCGCGATCCGCGACCTCAAACGGACACTCGCGCAAGCATCCATGTTGGCGCCACTGACTCCAAGAGAGCCCATGCTGCTCTACATCGCCACCACCAACCGGGTCGTTAGCTCCGTCTTGGTTGTTGAGCGGCCTGAAGAAGGAAGGGACTAGCCGGTCCAACGACCGGTATACTACCTCAACGAGGTACTATTGTAGTCCAAGCAAAACTACCCCCATTGCCAAAAGCTAGCATATGGCATCTACTTCGCCACCAAGAAGCTGCACCACTATTTCGAGGAGCACCCCATCACTGTGGTGTGCACGACGTTGCTTGGGGAGATCATCGGCAACAAGGACGCCACCGGCCACATGGCCAAGTGGGATGTCGACCTGGCTGCACACACAATGCTATACGAGCCCCACACCGCCATCAAATCCCAAGTATTGGCGGACTTCCTCGTCGACTGGGCAGAGACACCATACCTCCCCCTCCCGGTTCCCGATTCCGCGTACTGACGGATGCACTTCGACGGCTCCAAAATGCGCGGGGGCTTGGGGGTCGGGATCGTCATCAACTCGCCCAAGGGAAACCGGCTGGAGTACACCATGTAGATACATTTCAAGGCCTCCAATAATGTGTCCGAGTCCGAAGCACTCGTCCATGGCCTTCGGCTGGCCAGGGAAATGAACATTCAGTGCATACCGTGCTTCAGCGACTCCGACCTCGTTATCCAGCAGACATCCGGCAACTGGGCCGCAAAAGACGCCAACATGGCCGCCTAGCGGTTCTTCATACAGCACCTCTGCGCCTTCTTCAAAGGGTGCGAGTTTCACCATGTGCCACAGGCGCTCAACGAGACGGCCGACATGCTCGCCAAGCTCGCTTCTACGCGACAGCCAATACGACCTGGCGTCTCCCTTGAGCACCTTCACAAGCCGTCCATCACTCCATTGCCGGACTCTGACTCCATCGTCTTGCCGGTTGGCCCAGGCAGGCCGAAGGACCCTGGGGGCTCCCGGTTGGTCATCACCAACAGCCGGCACGGAAGCTACAGTCGGCCCCAAGACACCGCTAGTGGTTGTCCTCATGATGATCGACCAACCAGACACCGCGAACACGAGGGCGAGTGCGGCCATGACGCGTCAACAAGAGCAACATGCTTCAAGGCCATCCGAAACGGATTCTACTGGCCAACCATAGCGTCCGACACCGAAAAGATGATCAAGGCTTGCAATGGCTGCCAGCGTTTCCGAACGCATAAGCACACGCTAAGCGCGACGCTCAGAGCCATCCCCATCACCCGGACCTTCGTTGTGTGGGGTCTAGACATGGTGGGCCCATTCAAGACGTCCCAAAGCAGCATGACCCACCTACTGGTCGCAGTCGACAAGTTCACCAAGTGGATCGAGGCCAAACCGATCAAGAAACTAGACGGCCAGACCATCGTCACCTTCTTCAAGGACATCATCTACCGCTAAGGCTACCCGCATAACATCATCACCGACAACGGCCCTAAGGGCGCCTTCGCGCGATTCTGCAGGGACAAAGGGATCTGACTGGACCTGGCGTTCGTGGCACAACCCCAGTCAAACAGCCAAGTGGAAAGAGCAAACGGCCTGATCCTAGGCGGCATCAAGCCCCGGCTGGTGGACCCACTAGAGCGGGCACCCGACTGCTGCATAGAGGAGCTGCCATACGTCATGTGCAGCCTCAGGACAACGCCCAACCGATCAACCAGCTACACCCCTTTCTTCCTTGTCTACGACGCGGAAGCCATCCTGTCGGCTGATATCCAGTTCAACTCACCTCGAGTCGTCTTGTACACGGAGAAGGATGCACAATAGACAAACCAAGACGGTGTGGACCTACTCGAAGAAGCGCGCGATCTGGCCTTGTCCAGATCGGCTATATACCAGCAAGACCTCCGCCGGTATCACAGCCGGTGGATCCGCCCCTCGCTTTCCACGAAGGCGACCTCATGCTCCGGCTGATCTAGGACACCAATGGTCTCCATAAGATGTCCTCCCCATGGGAGGGTCCATTTATCGTCAGCCGGGCACTGAGCAACAACGCCTACTACATCATCGACATGTGCGAGCCGCACAAGAACAAGGGAGACACCTCGTAAACGAGACAGAGCGTCCGTGGAACGCAGAGCTGCTATGCCTGTTCTACACCTAAGAGTAACACCCTTGTATCCCTAAGTTATCAGTAAAAGTAGCCGGCCCGCACCTCCAAAGTTAGGCGATTAAGTAACGTGCTAGGCGCCAAAGGCCCACTCTGCGGATCCGTCTGCAGACCGCGACCCGGTAGTTAAGTCGGCTAGAGCAAAAGCCAAAGGACCACACACGAAAAACGACTAAGGCTCGAGGAACAGCCGGCTGCCCAGTAAAAGTGCACAACGCTCGCCTGAGTCCCACTCCGCAACCGTTCGCAAATGTGTCCCTAGCGAGACGGTCCTCTCTTCGGTTCCGACTGCAGACCGCAACCCGGCTAACACGTTGGCAAGAGTAAGGGCCAGACGGCAAGGGACACACGCGCAAACCTAGCCAGCCGGAATAAAGCGAGCTATCGCTTAGCTAAGTAAAAATGACCAAAAAAATTTGTTTTTATGGACTAAAGATTTAACAAGATTTCTCAGTGTTGCCGCCTGATAGCTAGTCGGCTGCTACAGGCAGCCGACCAACTTTTTCCAAGAATATAAGAGATTCGGCCCGCCTCCCAACATGAGGTGGCCCCAATCTCGGGGGATACACCCGTTGGGTATGCTAGAATGCTGCCATAAGGTAAATCAGGAAAAAACATGGTAAACAAAGAAGCAATGACAAAGATAAAGGCCCGCTTGGGACCACTTCAGCATAAACAAAATAAAGATCCATGTGCACTACAGTTACGCCCGACATCCCGGGGTTAGACGATACGAGTCAAGGTCTTCACCAACAGCAAACAAATACGCCCGGTATCCCGGGGAATCACTCCGCGCCAGGCGCATCAACTTCTACCGCTTGCTCGGTCGCCGCAACAGTCACGGGTGGGAGGGACCACGGCAACCGGATCCTCGGCATTTTCGACTACCTGCTCCCCCGCGCCGCCTGCTTCGACCTTCGGCTGCTCCGGGAAGAAGACATCGATATCCGCGTAGCCACCCATCCGGCTCGCGGCCTCACGAATGCCCGGGCGATCCTTAAGCTCGTCGAAGCTTGTCCCCTTCCGGAAGCCGCAGGACATACACTCAAGGCCGCCTTGTCGAAGCCCCGGCTGAACCATGACATGATCATGGTCAGGTCCATCTCGGCGCCGGAACATGCGGCCAACTCCCACAGGCGGTCGACGGTGTCAGGCACCTCCTGAAGGCGGACCGCGAGCTCCTCCATGACCTCCGGTGGTGTTTTGGAGTCCCAAGTAGCGGTGAACACGGCATGGTCAGCTTCCCGCAAGGCCTTGGCCTCCTCGCCAAGGGTGGAAACCTGGTCTTCCATGGTGGGCTCCCAGCCCTCCATCACGCTGGAGTCGGGGGCCACGCCCAGCTCATGTGCACGAGCACGACGAAGGACGCCGTCCACCTCCGGATAGTACCCTGCAACCCGAAAGGAGGGTCAGGCGGCAAAATCGCCGGCCAAACCAGCCGGTGAAAGAAGGACCGCATACCGATGGCGGCGCTGGTGATGAGGTCGAGCTGCTCTTGAAGGCGGCCCACTGCCTCTTCCTTGGCCTTCCGTGCGGTCTCCAGTTCGGTCTCCACAAGTAGGAAGGTGGCATGTTGGTTGCCCAGGGCCGTGGCATGATCCACCGCCGCGGTCTTCATCTCGGCGGCCAGCCGCTCCGCCTCCGCCTTGTGCGCATCCGACTCTACGGCTCGGAAGCGGAGGTCCCGGGTGGCCTCGGCGTGCACCTTATCCCGCTCGTCCAGCTTCTGGGCCAGCAGGGACGCGGGCATCATGTTCTTCGCCGCCTCCTTGGGTTCATGGATCTCCTCTGTCACACAACAAGAAGAAGCTGTGAGCAACCGGCTGCAACACAGCAAGATACCTGGTGCGAAGGAAAAAGAATCCCTTACTCAGCATCTTGGCGTTGGCCTCCCTAATCCGGGCATCGCTCTGGCTCGCATCCTACAAGCAAAAAAGGAGAAAGTCATGACCTCCCGACTACTCCCCGCAAGACCAAACCCGAGAAGAAATCTTACCACCATCAGCTCGTTCGTCACGGTGCATGCCTGGACGGCAAGCTCCAGGTCCCTTACCACCCCCGAGAACGCCGCGGCCGCGACCTGCAGGTCTTTCTTCAATGACTGACCGACCTTGATGGACTTGACAGGCCGCCGAATGGTTCTGGCCGGCTGCTGCACGACCTCCTGCGGGGCCAAGACAGACGGGGCCAGGGGGCGTGCAGCCGGCGCGGTCGGGCCGGCTGCCGACTCTCGGATATATGCCAATTAGGGGTATCTCCGGCATTGGCCTAAAGGCCGGATTACCAGGGTGGCCCACAGGAAATGGAACATAGTCCATTGGGCGGCCCAGTAAGCTGACGCGCAGGAAGCCGGATTCTAGATGAACCCGCACCACGGCCCGAAGTGGTGCAGCTTGGAGAAGAAGACGGATTCCTTACTTTCCCAGTTAAATACTTTCCTTAGTCTTCTAGGTTTCCTTTCTGTAAGCCCTGATCCGGCTATCTATATAAAGCCGGACGGGAGCAAGAACAAAGAGAGAATTAGCTAGAAGCCAACTCGCCGAGAAGTTGATCCTCGCCGAGTTAGCGAAACCATACTCACATTGTACTTTGTATATACTTCAGGCTTTAAGCCTGATTTAGTGAGATTGCAGGAGTAGGAACGCCGCCTAGTTGCGTCGTACCGAACCTGGGTAAACTCGGTGTTCTCGTTTGCAGTGTTACCAGGTCTCCCCACGGTTCTACCAGTAAGCTTATGGCACCCCCGTCCATGAACCTTACTACGATGTCTCGACATAGTCTTACCCCTGCAAACTGCCGTGCAGGGAGGCTGGTTCGAACCCAGGAACTTTTGGCACAATTGAGGAGGACCTCACCACTGCACCAAGGCCTGCCTTCAAAGAACCTGCCCTCAAGTCACCCGGTAAACATTGCCAAGCAAAAAAAAAAATCAAATTTACCCAAAAAAAATCACGGTTAAGGGAAAACGTAGGTTCGGAATTTTAAAAAGTTTTGCTCAATTTTTTTTAGTTTTGTTTGATTTTGTGAAATTCCAATCACCTTGTTTTTCTTGCTATCTGTTTTAGCTTACTTTATAGGTTGTATTTGTTGCCGTTACGTTTAAAAAAAAAAATTACAACTACACTTAAACACATTTTTTTCGTTTTGATCTGTTTAATCACACTTCTATTTGGTGGTGAATTGCACTTTTGTTTGGTGGTGCAATTGCAATTTAATGGCAAGGCACTAAAATTTCTGAAATTTCAGTCACCTGCGTGCTAAGGCAATAAAAAAATGCTCCGAAGTTTCAAGCTGAAATTTCTCCCAGATGGCACAGGCTGATTAAGGGCTAATGCAGGATAATGAAAAAATGGCACAGGCTGATTTAAGTGCTAATGCATGATAACGAAAATTTCTGCTACGATTGTGCATTATCCATGAACGCTTTCAGCATACCACAATGCAATTTTCTTTTACATACAGTATCTTCACGCGCACCATGTCGAGATATAAGACATGCCTTATAGAAGCATACATATAGATTGCTCTCAAAACATGCTTCAACAACAGAAAATAATTGCAAAAAACTCAAAGAGAAATCGCCAAATGTGCGACTACAAGCCCACACAGTGGATAAGCTTTAGGAGAAATACAGAACATACAAAAGCCAGAGACCACTGGTAAGCGATGCTGCCTGGTTGTGCATGCAACATCTCACCCTGAACCGCCTTAGTAGTACCCATTCCCGGCACTGTCTGAAACCATGTCCATGGAGGTATCATTGGAGCTTGCAGAGTTGGTTTCTCGGTTTTGCCCCGCTGAGTTTGCTTCAGTGTTCCGTCCTCCATTGCCAGCACCTTGGGTCAAGTGATAATTCTGGAGACTCCTGCGGACTGGGCTTGATAGCGCATTTGAGAATAGTGTATTCTTTGACTGGTCACTGAGGGTGGGTCTAGGAGCATACCCAGCTGTTGCTTGCGTGTACAAATTAGCTGGGGGTTGGATAGTTGTAAACGGATTTGCACTCGTGGGATGCGGATGTCCTCTTGGGGAGACAAGTGCATCAGTACCTCCATAGTCAATCTCATGCTATAAAAGAAAACAACAAGAAACCAATATTGGTTAACACCATTAGAACCAATGCAACAGATAGTCGATAACAAATGTGCAAACAGCAATCATCTATACTGTGTCAAGTTCATACTTCGTAGATAATGCATAATGGTTGGTTAACACAATTTATGTTCTTCATATATCTAGTTCTGATCTTTCATCTCACAAGTCACCCTCATGAGAGGTTCATTGTTTAAAGTTTCTCTGGTAGAGCACAGGTTGTGACTTAGGAAACCTGATTCTACTCAAGGAGGTCCATAACAAACAAGACTACTGAATTGCTTCAGACTCAATCAAATGTATAGAAAAGGACATGGCTTTCATAACATAAAATTAAGTATTCTCCTGTGGACAAAGGAGAACAAAAAATCTTGGCTGAGTTTGCTAAGGGTGATGAAGAATCTAAATCAAAGTCGGTTTGGAGAAAATATGAATATATTAGCTTGTGGAAGTGGCATTAGTAAGCTATCTGATACACAAGTTATCATAAAAGGAGGTAGCACCATGAACGAGGGGGCTTTAAGATCAGACCTGGATATGAGACATTATGTCAGCTACAGTAAGCCTTGACTCCTCCTGATGCTTCCTCACCATCCATTGGTGGAGCTTTTCCTGTATGATGCTAATGAAATTTAGCCAAAGGTAAATTTTCTCATACGCAAAGACTGTTCAACTGTATAATACAATTGAGCACATGACAATGTTTGCAAGCGATTCTAACATCACAAATGAAAATGCATATTCCTTCACCTGCAGAATATACAGATGTTATAAGAACAAAAATTACTCCCATAATTTGTCTAGAGAAGAATGCGTACTGAACTGTCTGTAGAGAATTATTTGCCCTGACTAAACCAGAATAAGAAACTACACGGGCAACCGATCAGAATCCCAACCCGCAACCGACCGAAGAGAAAAAATGGGAAAGAGGGAGAGAGAAGGATAACTAACGAGGGCGTGCTGCTCGCCGGACTGGAAGGAGAGCTTTTGCTGCGCCGTGGCCTGGGAGTAGAGCTGGGAGAGGGAGTTGGCGGCGCCGCAGAAGGTGGAGTAGAGCGTGCGGTCGGCCTCGTCCAACCGCGGTGTGGCGTCCGTCTTCCTCTTCCGAGCCATCGCCGCCGCCGCCGCCGGAGATCCGCTGTACGAGCCGGAGGCGACCGAGGAGGAGGATGCGGAGGAGGGTTTGCTGCGAGCTGTTTAGCCCTTTCTTTTCTTTGTTCTACCTTCTACGGGTGTGATGTGCGGTGCGGTCCCCTTTCAAATCAAAATCTCGTGTGTTTCGGTTTTGGTTTTGGTTCAAGTTTGGTATCGAGGAGGTGGATACTATGTAAGCTGATTGCTTCCCTCGCTAGACAATCAAAATTTTGGCAATGGCACCATAAAGGGATGACCAAGATTTGGGTAAACTAATTAATTTGCATCTATGGCAAGACTAAATATTACCATGACTATTTTAAGCACTTTCTTGCTTCAATCACTCTAGTTTTGTAGCTTTACATTTTCTTCCTTGATCATGTTCATTTTAGACAAACGCAAAGGGAGGATATTTGCTTATAAACTCATGGTTCCCACTTTTACTTATTGCTTGAAATTAGCATGCCAAATTGCATAAACTCCATGCGAAGAGATCAAAAAATAATATACTCAATATTTTCTCTTCAAACTAATTTAAGCTATCTAACACGGTAAAACAACTCAATTCTATGAGAAAGGAAAAATGAGGCCCCAAACTTACGAATTGTGAGTACCTACATATATGTTTATATTACTCTATATTTTCTAATATATGTTTCCATACAATAATAAGAAATTCCAATAGGCGTTCATGATTAAAAAGTACTACCTCCGTTCCAAAATGTAACCCTTTTTAGCTTACTAAAAAGGGTTACATTTTGGAACGGAGTGAGTATAAGTTACTAAACTGGCCTAATCAAGCATGACCCGGTTAGTTCTTACCGAAATAAAAATCTTTAACTATTTTAATATTGGTAGGATAATTATAGCCTTAGGAGATAGAAAAAAAAATGAGATGTTTACTTCTCGAGAGATTACACCGGGCCAACCGGAATCGATAGCGAATAGTGATTCATCACGATGCATGTTGCTTGTTTTTTAGCTAAACACTAGACTTTATTACTAAATTACAAGTGCTACATTTTACAAAGTCCGTTAGTTGAATCAACCAAACATGAATGCCTAGTCCCATGTGTAAGCATCCTGTGGCTAAGTCATGTTCTTCCCAGTTGGCCTCCCTTGCTTCATGCTTGGACAACACCACATCCAGCTCCTTCCTCCTCATGTCGAACTCACTTATCATTGTGCCATACTTTTTCCGGCTTCCAGACGATATGTCTCCCACAACCACTAAGCAATCTGAGGCTATCACAACATGCCTGCTATCAACATCCTTTGCCGGCATCAAGGCTTCGCAACATGCTAACGCTTCTAGGGTTCCATGGTCCGACATTCCTTCAACCATAAAAGTAGATGCTCCTAGCAGTTTGTCTGACTCGTCACGAGAAATGGCCGTTGCCACGCCCATTGTGTCGTCTATGTTAATTCCCCAGTCGGCATTTCATTTTTGCCATCCCAGCAGAAGGTGGTAGCCATCTCTTCTCCCTTGTGATGCCTCTATGCAATTTTGGTGTGTTCCTTTGACTCTTGATGATATTAATATCACAAATGAAATTCGTGATAAATCCCAACGTGGATAGCAGGCTATGGAATAAGATCATTGGGAAATTGATAAAAAACAGAAAAAACATGCACAATGGAAATGCAATTCCTATAACCTCATTTCATGATCTCAATAATGTTTACATGGAATTTGACTAGGAATAGAAAAGGCGTAACTGTTGTATGCTCCATGGTTGTTTCGTATCTTCCAGCTCGACATCTATGTGTGTTTTCCTCTTGTGATTTTTATTCTTGGGCTCTTTTTCCTCGTCCCTTATATCTACAAGGTAGTATGATCCAGTTTTCATAACTTTACTAATGACAACTGTCCTTCCCAAACTGGGGCCAATTTGTGCTCCCTTTCTTGCACCCTTCTCAGCACTAAGTCACCTTCTTAGAAAGAAAGATACTTAAATTTGTGACTATTGTAACGCTGCAAGCCCTGCTAGCAAATGGCGGATCTTTGGAGCACAAGTTCTCTTTCTTCTTCTAACAGATCTAGAGCATCATGTCATGCAATATCGGCGTCCGCTTCAACATATGCCTGCACTCTGGGGGGGGAATCATGCATAATGTCGGTAGGTAACATTGCATCTGCGTCGTAAACCAGGAAAAATGGTTTTTGCCCGTAGATTTGTTAGGTGTTGTTCGAATACTCCAAAGTACGGCAGGCAATTCTTCTACTTGTGCTCCTGCTGCTCTGTGCAATGGCGATTCGAGTCTTGGACGTATTCCCTACAAAATTGAGCTATTCATCCTTTCGACATGTCCGTTTGACCATGGGTGAGCCATAGAGGCTAAATCAAGGTGGATTCCGATTTTTTTTTTGCAGTAGTCCGCTAACTCTCTAATAGAGAAGTTAGTTCCATTTTCCATGATTATGCTGTGTGGAATGTCGAATCGCATGACTAAGTCAATGACGAAATTCTAGCCGTCACACCATCAACTTTTTTGATAGTTTTTGCTTCTACCCACTTGGTATACTTATCAAATGCTACTAGCAGATGTGTCAGTCCACCTCTTGCAGTCCTGAATGGCCCCATAATATCCAGCCCCAGACCACGAAAGGCCATGTAATGGGGATGGTTCTGAGTGCATGAGCCGACAAATTCGTCAGCTTTGCATAGAATTGACATCTGAAACATGTCTTAATAATGCGTTTGGCGTCCTGCTTGGGTGTAAGCCCGAAAACCCTGCTCGGGATGCTTTATGAAATATGCTTTTTGATTGAGCGTGATGCCCACAATCTCGGGCGTGTAATCCTGCAAAATCATGCTTCCTTCTTGTAACATCCCAGTGTTTGGGAAGTTATAAGAATCTAAATTTAATATGTGCATTTGCAAAGCATGCATCTAAAAGTACGGGAAATTTTGGCGCGAAAGTTTAAACGAGTTAAAGTGACCAAAGTTTCACTTGACTTGATGAAATAGGTCTAGTTCATCTAGTCAAGAGTACATTTGGAATGATCTTTATAACAGGTATCTTAAGAAACCAAATCACCTGATAACACAAACCATAATTGGTTGTGACCAACACAAACTCTTAACAAGCTTAACCACAAGTCTATAAGTCACTTGGGATAATTCACTAGGTATCTAGAACTCAAAGAGGGGTGAGTATCCAAATCTCATAACTAGTGATCACACTTCCACAAGATAGTAATACACAATTGAACCAACACATCAGTAGAGATTTTGTATTCTCTGATCATGAACTCTTAAGTTATCAACCATTCACACAACATCTTTCCAAATTATTTAGTAACTATTAAGTAATCCATTGCAAGTAAATACAAAGATTCAATATAAAACAAATGATGAAACAAGTGTTAACTCAAAACCCACAAGTGGGAAATGACTTCATAATTGTATTAACATATTTATCGAATATGTACATATCTCATCAACCATAAAAAAAGTATCTTAAAGAAGAAATAAATCTCCTTCAACTGCTGTTAAACCTTGATCATTACATATGATATTCCCAAACCTCTATATCTGAATTATGAATTACAAAGTTAATAAAGAGAAGAATATAAAGTAAAATCATGACACTAGGGAAAACAAATAACAACTATGACATAAGTCATTAAAACCCAATAAGCTTTACATGCTCATTGTCTCATTTCATCTTATACAGGTGAGTATCTGAAACCTCAACACATCAATGAACCATTTGATCAACTTACTATTAAGTCAACATTCCAAAAGCATTCTATACTTCTAATCAAATTCAACAAATCCACAACTAAGGTATATATGGATACAACTAAAGAATAACAACAAGTTATAACCTCTATTAGAGAAATTGAATTGAAAGCTAAGTAAAACCAAACATGTATGAACAAGCACATATCTTATGGGAAACAAAATGAGAAGCATATGGAAAGAGAATAAAAGCCTAAACTAAATATTAACCTAGATCTTGTTATTCTGGCTAGACCACTATATCTTGTTTCCCAATCTTCTCTAAGACATTCTACAAGAGAAGCAACCCACAAGACAGAAGGAACTACCACAGGAAGATATTCAAGAAGATTATTTAGAGTGTTATAGAAGTGTTACTCCAACCTACTATAAGAGTACTTGGAAACTCTTATATCTTGATTTGATCTTATTAACTCTCTGGAAATAGTGTGATATTCCAATGTTAGTGTTATATAGAAGTAATTTGATAACAAGACTAGCTACCTTGTTAGCAAATCACTTTTGTATACTCAAACAATTGAGTTTCATATACAAACAAACATAAGATCATATAACCTAGTACATCTCATCCAATTGTATATGATTAGTATTTGGAGGCAAGTCTGGCCCACTTGTTAACGAATTCTTCTTATATGCATATGGTAACTTGATGTCATAAAACAAACCTACATACTTTTATAACCATTTAAGTAAAAACTTTGCTTGGAATAAATGGTTGTTTTCACCACAAGGGTGAGACAGTGAAGGTGGAATCCAAGAGCTAATGTTACTTGCTATTGAACAAGGAAATATTTGAAGACAAGTGGCAACCAGTGACAAGAACATCAAGCAACATAAGTCAACAATGAGCAACACTGCTTCAGTAACGGAGTATAAGAAATTATTCAGTGAAGCATTAGGTAATATTAGAAGATCTATAACTTCTATGCCTTGTCAAGCCCATCATAAATGAGGAATTCATAATAATATCTTAAATGTAAACAATTATCAGGTATGAAATAATAACAGGCCATTGCATCCACATGTCTTGATATGTGGAGGTAGATGAAAACAATCTTAATATCTTGTTTTCCAAATCCTCTTCATAGATAAGACTAACAGATGATAACAAAAATTCATCTACACATAACCATACAAATGATCACTTGTTTCTATAACAAGCATGGAATAATATTCATACTTGGAACCTGGTGGAGAACAAACAAATAATATTTCAAAGCCACTCAAGTTTCCATTTAATCAAGTACTAAAAAAACAGCAACCCTTTCTTTCACACACCTAAGTAAGATGTCAACCAAAAATGGATAAGAGTTACAACTATGAAAATAACAAAGCTTCATAAAGAGAAAACAAATCCATTCATTAACCAACACCATTTGGTTTGACAGGGAATACAATTCTCTATTAAGTGATTTTCATAAACAGTGCATAGAACATTACCAATTAGTTTTACCAAATTACTTTCTGTAAGAAATTATAGCTAAATTTGTCCAATCAAGTTATACCACCTTGTTAACCACATGGTTGTTGGGTGTGATAATAATAATTATGCCCAAAATAATTTAATAGCCATTTAAAAGAAATTAAATGGAGAAAGTAATAAAAACCACTAAGTTTAGCACCCTAAGTATACAGTTTAAATATTGTCCAAATTCACCAAAACAAAGCATGGTGAGGTTGCAAATTTAATGAGGTTTCCAAAAATGATTTTAAATAATGTTTCCCTTTGCAAAAAGGCCCGGAAAACATCTTTTTCTATTAAGTTTTAGTAACAGAAGGACCCATCTGCAATTATGGAAACCTGTAGGGGGTTCTGTGAAATTCTTTTCGTCTTCAACCTTGACAGAAGGACCAGTGCGTGTCACCGCCGAAACCGTTGCCTGGACATCTCCTGCTTGCCGCTCGAGCAGGAGAAATACACCACGATGACGCCCTTCCTCTCCTATATCCTATAGGTCACTTTTCCCTCTCTCTCTCTCTCTCTCTACAGCTCTGTGCGCGAGGAATTCGAACCCTACTTCGTCGGACCACCGTCGATTGCCGGAGTTAGGGGCCACGGGAAGCAGCATGGCGCATCTCTGGAGCTTCCTGGTAGCCGTGGCATCCTTCCCAACGAACCTCACTTGCGGGTGCGCGCCGAAGCGAGCAAATTGCTCGATTTCCTCTCGGCCCGGCCGTCGTCGTTCTTGCTCGTCGCCATTGATTAGGACCTCACCGAGCCTCCCCGACCGCTCCATCGTCTTCCGCTATCTCCGGTGAGCAACCCCATGCCATTGGTTTTCTTTTTTGTGAACTGTAGAATCTCGCCGCCGTGCGCCGTCAGCCGCCGCCGCGCCGATGCTCGCCGTGGCCACTCTGGTGACAACTGGCCAGAGGCGCCGCCACCTTTTGGTTTGACCCTGTCTGCTCTAGCTCTAGGAACCCTCGGATCGAACGAATCCGTGCTTAATCGCCGGATTGAAATCCAATAGGAGGAATTTTCCCCATTGATGATGCATACATGACGTCACATTTTTTTCCTTTTTCTTTTTCCTTTATTTTTGAATTAAAAATTAAATATGACGGGTGGACCGCACATGTCATTTTAAAATCTAAAAATAATTAAAATTTGTTAAATAAATATCTTTTATTCTGTTAATCAGAAAAATATATCAAAATGTTTAGAAAAATAAACTCTATATGTTTATCCGCTTTTTAAACATGTTTAATAAAGTTTAAAACTAAACATTTTCTTTAATTGAATTAAATCATTTAAAATTGAGAAAAATAATAAATAATTCATAAAATTAGAAAAATACAAGTTATATACCAAAATGCTCCAAATGACAAATGCAACCGATCTATGATGTTTTCATAGTCATATAACCAAGTTTTCATGTGTGCAATATTTTTCCTAGTCATTTAAATTCATTTAAAATTAATAAATTAATAAGTTAATCAAATCTTTTCAGAATACTTTAAATGATATACCAAATTAAAGAGAAAACCATTATCAAATCAAATATGTCAAACACAAAACATTTTGTTTAACTTATAAACTTGTTTCTAAAGGTGTAATGGAATTCTATAATATTCCATTATAACCATAAACAACTACCCCAAACATTATTTTCCTTAATAAGAAAACCCTCATGTTTTCACACCTATTAAACCTATCATCACAAGTCATTAGCAAGTTGTGTGATGATAGAGTAGTTGTATTAGTTCATCATTTTCAATTAAACTCTTTGTCATTTGTTCTACACCTATGGAGATAAATAAAAAGTGTTTGTTATCTTTTTCAGAGTTGTTTTCCATGTGTTGTTGTTTTGTTATCTAACCAAGTAATAAACACTTCTACCTAAACATGATAACAATTGTTTGTTAAGTAAAATTGAAACACATGTAAGTCTAAAAGAAGTAGTAACCACATCACCACAAGTAATGAAACATTTCACCTAAAACCCGTGTGAATATGTTATCGTATTAAACGTGGCTTACACTTGTAAGCTGGGGTGTTTTCCAGGGTAATTCACGATGCATCTCATTACTATGCATGTATCATCTTGCTAGTATTTTCTGTAGTCCTTACCAGGACTACTTTGCTATCTTTCAGATGTCAGGATTTTCTACGCGACCCATGAACCCGAAGACATGGATTATTATGGTTATTTCAATCTCAGGCAAGTTCATCACTTGCTCATATCCTCTGCAGTATCTCATAACAAATTATTGCAAAAACCCTATCGTATTATCACCTACTCTCAAAAGAATGCATGATCCTATTTTTATAATAATATGAATAATTGAATGACTACCCGAGTGGTAGTGTTCTGTTTTGTGGGCGGATGGGACCATGGTAAGATGAATAGGTCAAAGGAAGGTTCCATCTGCATGGGAAAGTATTACCTAGGAATTAATCACAAATGCCGTCAGAACTCGGTGCGCCGTAAATACTGCGTTAACCATGGGTCTTCTATGGGGGGAGTAAGTCAGCTGCGATCTTCTCTCGTTCGCATGTCAACAGACTGCCAGAGACGTACGCTGTAGGTCTTGCGGGACTACATGCACATGGGTGGGAGCCCTTACGTCCCACGAACTTTGGGGTATATGAGTGTCTGCCAGGGGCGCCTAGGTCTCCATCGTGAGGGGTGGAATCAGGGGTTCAACCTGCTGGTGGAAATGGGTGGGCATGCGTTGTGCGGAGAAGCACAGTTTGGCTTGGACCAACAACCGGGCCCCACACCTAAGTGGGAGTGGACAGGAAGTTACACCTGGTTGTGAAACATGGTATTGGTCATCCATGGGTAAATTAACGCAACTCTGCAGAGTGTAAAAGGATGTGGCATGTTACCCCCTGTTCCGGGAAGGAACCGCGAACGCTACAGGAAAGGCAACTCAATGAAGTTCTAGTCCTGTGATGGTCTGGCGGGCATAGTTTTTAGAATTAAAAGCAACCTCTTGAAGAAAGTTTTACAAAACCTTGCATTAACTTATGACTCTTTCGAGTCTAAAGCTGTAGTTAGTGCATCAAACTACCCACTATATATCATGAACTTGCTGTGTAACGCTCGTTACTCATCCGTTCCCGTTTGACCCCCCTGCTTAGAGTTGAAGCCTATGGAAGTCGTCATCGTGAAGCCATCGCTACCTCATGAAGTTCGGTGGAGTGATCTATTAATTAGTCGATAAGGCATCGTCATCAACAAAGCTGATGGAGGAGAAGCTATCAAGGTGTAGGTGGAGTCCATTCTTGGAATTAGTTGTTATAAGCCATAGCTTAGGGCTGACATCAGCCGTAGTGGATTTAGTTCTGAGCTAGAGTGCTTCTCCAGCTTGGATCTCCGAATTGCTTCTTCTGATGTTTCTTTTGTATGACATCTTCTTGATTCTTCAAGGAGATTCTCAAGATTTTGTAATGAAGTTTTTATCCTATAGCTTTGCTTGGACCCGCTGTGTTTTTGTTGTACCACTCTGAGAGATGTAATATTCACAGATAAGTCCTTCTGTGAGTGTTATGTCACCAACTTGCGCACTACACATGTAGTGGTGTGCTGGGTCATCACACTTCTGCTGGTGATACACATCGTTGAAAATTTCCGAATGTACTGCATTTATACAACGAACCATTAGTCATTATGTATCCTTTGCAGTGACGTTGTATTTGCCTCCGTAAGACTTTGTCAGCTCCTTTCGAGAATTCTTGATTGACAAATAAATTCAGGTGTGTAAACCGTCAAATCTGGGGTTATGAGCAGAATGATAATTGACTCGGATGTTAGGGGGTAGTCGACATCTCCGCCTTTAATTGATGGTTTGTGCAAATGCTGAACAAACGCACCAGGTGGCAATGTTTTTTATCCTTTTCGAGCCCATTCGAGCTAGTGCGTCAGTGTTCCAGTTGTCTTCTCAGTGAACATGATTGACTTCAAATCCAAGGAAACATATAGCGAATTCATATACTCTTCGTCGATATTCCGCCATTATGGGACTTTTGGTGTCCCATGTTTGGTTCAACTGGTGTTGCACCAAGTCGGAGTCTCCGTAGCATAGAATGTGTTTAACTCCTATGTCCTTCGTGATGTGCAATCCATAAAGAATTGCTTCGTATTCCACCATGTTATTAATGACCTTGAAGTCAATTTGTAGCATGTACTCTATCATATCGCCTTTGGGTGTTCTGAGGACAATGTCGGCTCCCGCACCTTCTTTCATCTTTGATCCATCAAAGTGCATAATCCATTATTCAGATTCCGAGATTGGTGTGTTCTCCATATTTCTGTCCAATCAGCGATGAAATCCGTCAACACCTGAGACTTAACAGTAGTCCGGGGTTGGTACTTAATGTCGAACACTGCAAGCTTGATGCCCCATTTGGAAAAATGGGTTGTGGTGTTAGCATTGTTTATTATATATCCTAGTGGTGCTTTAGTAACCACTGTGATCGAGTGTCCTTGGAAATAATGGTGAAGTCTCCTTGAAGCAAAGAATACGCCATACGCTAGTTTTTGATAATGTGGATACCTTTATTTTGACTTTGAGAATAACTTGCTGAGGTAATAGACAGGGTGCTGATCCGAGACTTCTTGTCCTTCCTTTTTCCTTTCCACTATTGTCGATGCGCTGATTACTCTGCATGTTGCATTTAAATACAACATCATTGGTTCGTCCTCCTTTTGGGATGCCAAGATTGGTGCTTTCATTAGTGTTTTCTTCAATTGCACAAGAGCTTTATCCTCCTATCCAGTCCAAATAAATTTGTCGTATTTTTTCAGCAATTTGTACAATGGAAGCGCTTTGTCGCTCAATCGGCTTATGAATCTACTAACGGCGGCAACCGGACCTATGAGTCTTTGAACGTATTTTAGGCATGTAGGCCTTTTGATGTTCAATATTGCTTTGATCTTTTCTGGGTTTGCTTCTATGCTTCTATGGGACACGATAAAAGTCAGAAGTTTTCCTAAGTGTTACCCCGACTATGCATTTTAATGGATTCTACTTCATTTTGTATACGCACAAATTTTCGAAGGTTTCTCGCAAATCATCAAAGAGGGTATCCTTATCCTTGGATACAACGGAAATTTCGTCAACATAAACATGGACATTTCTGTCTACCTGTTCATGCAAGCATCTTTCCATGCAACGCTGTTATGTGGCTCTGGCGTTCTTCAAACCAAAAGGCATGGTTATGTAATAATATGTACCAGACGGGGTTATGAACGAGGTTTTATTTGATCTCCCCCCCTTCATATGTATTTGATGATAACTGTAATAAGCATCCAAAAAGCATAAAAGCTCACACCCAGCAGTGGCATCTATTATTTGATCGATTCGTGATAAAGTGAAATGATCTTCAGACACAGTTTGTTGAGACTGGTGTAATCTATACACATCCAAAGTATGGCCGTATCCTTCTTCGGGACTAATACTGGATTGGCCGACCAATAAGTATGAATTACTTACCGGATAAAGTCGGCGGCTAAAAGCCGGATGATTTCTTTGCATACAGCCTTCCGTCTTGGTCCGTCGAAACGTCAAAGTCCCTGCTTGATGGGTGATACGTTGCAAATGTATCTATAATTTTTGATACTCCATGCTTGTTTTCTATTCAATGCCTTTATGTTTTCCACATGTTTTCCTTCGTTTTCCGGATGTTTTCATACACTAACCTATTAACATGATGCCTCGGGACAATTGTTGTTTCCTGCTGTTTTTGTATTTCAGAAAGATCTTAAAGAAATATTCTCAGAATGGGCTGAAAATCCATGGAGATCATTCAGAACAAAGACGGGGTTCAAAGAAGAGCTGGCGGGGAGCCAGGTGGCCCCAGGCACGGCCCCACCCTATAGCGCGCCTGGTGGGCCCCTGGGCGCCCTGGCCACCGCCTCTCATCGCCTCTTTGCCTATAAATTTCCCTTAACCATAAATTTTTTGAGGCCGGAGTTATTTTCCATGAAACATACAAAGAGGCGTCGTCACCTCGAAAGTCCAATCTAGGGCTTGTGTAGCCCTGTTCTGGCACCCTGACGGAGGGGGGAATCATCACCGGAGGCCTCTTCATCACCATGATTGCCTCCACGATGATGCGTGAATAGTTCATCTCCGGAGTATGGGTCCATAGCAGTAGCTAGTTGGTAGTTCTCTCCGTTATGCCTCCATGTTTAGAGTCTTGTTAGTTGCCTCACATGATCGAGACAACCGTTCTATAATTGTGCATGTTGTGTTTGCTGGGATCCGATGAACCATGAGATTATGATTACTTTGTTCATGTCAAACTGAGATGCTTCACTTATATCTTTAGAGAGTTTTAATGTTTTCTTGAAATCCTCTTTGGTGTTTATGATTACCTTGGCCACGTAGTTGTTTTCACCTCCAAGAGAGGGTTTATATGCTAGATAATGGGCTCATTCCTCCCTTACATCTGTTCTCGAGTGACAGAAACGTGACGGGTGGGGAATGTGTGGTTTCCACTAGGGATAAAACAACGGCGCTCTTGTCTACGGACGAGAACTATTGATTACATTACATACTTTACTTAATGCAATTGTCTGTTGCACACAAAGAAATCACTTCGTTGCTGTAGCTTAATACCAGATAGATTTGCTGGATAGCTTTCTTGAGGTAGAGTATTAGATATGGATGCATGCTAGATAGCGGTCCATATGCCTTGACGTAATGCCTACGATGTTAGAACTTGTGAACTATATCTTTTCATAATAGTATTTTTGTACGCTCATGATTTGTCAATTTCCCAGCTGTAATTTGTTCACCCAACATGTTTGTTTTCTTTGGAGAGACACCACTAGTGAAACTATGGCCTTGATGACTCACAAGTATTGGGGATCGCAATAGTCTTCGAGGGAAGTAAAACCCAAATTTATTGATTCGACACAAGGGGAGCCAAAGAATATTTATTAGCTTTAACAACCGAGTTGTCAATTCAGCTGCACCGGAAAGTAGACTTGCTCGCAATAATTTATCAGTGGTAACAATTTTATAGCAGCAATAGTAGTAAAATAACAACATGAGTAAAATAGTAACAGCTGTAGCAATCGCGGAAAACAACAGGATGAAAAGTACTGTAGGCATGGAGGGAATGGATGAACGGGCGTTGCATGGATAACATAGGTCATGTAATAATCTAAACATGGGCGTAGCAGATAATAATAATAAAGCATCCAAATTATAGGAAAACCATAGGCATGTGTTCCAATATAGTCATACATGCTCGCAATGAGAAACTTGCACAACATCTTTTGTCCTACCAGCCCGTGGCAGCGGGGCCTCTAGGGAAACCACTGGTAATTAAGGTGATCCTTTTAATAAAGCATCAGAGCAAAGCATTAACACTCTATGAACACATGTGATCCTCACATCACAACCGTCCCCTCCGGTTGTCCCAAATTCTGTCACTTTGGGGCCTCGGGTTCCATACAATGACATGTGTAAACAACTTGCAGATATGATCAAGAAACACAATTATACTCATGAACCAATAACATGTTCAGATCTGAGATCATGGCACTCGTGCCCTAGTGACAAGCATTAAGCATAGCAAGTTGCAAAAACGGTAGAAAACACTAACAATGGATACTAGGCACTATGCCCTAACAATCTGGCATTATTACATGATCGATCTCATCCAATCCCTTCCATCCCTCTCAGCCTACAACGGTGTTTACTTACACATGGATGGGGGAATCATGGATGGTGGATGGAGAAGAGGTGACGGTGTCGATGGCGATGATCTCCTTCGAATCCCCGTCCCGGCAGGGCGCCAGAACAGGAACTTCTGATCCCCCGAATTGAGTTTCGAGGTGGCAGCGACGCTCTTGTGTTTATGTGGAATATGACGACCCCCCTCGCGTTTTAGGTCTAAGGGGGATATGTAGTCAAAAGGGGAGCCCGAGGGGGTGCCTGGGGGCCCCACACCACCAGGCGGCGCGGCCAAGGGGGCACGCCCAGGGGTGGTGTGGCCCCCTCCTGGCCCCTCTCTGTGACTCCTTTTGGCTCCGGGGGTCTTTGGTGTTTTAAGGTCTTCGGGGTCTTTTCTGTGCATTTTCCCGAAAGTTGATTTTTCTGCACAAAAACAAGACACCAATGTAATTCTGCTGAAAACAGCGTTACTCTGTGTTAGTGGTATCCAAAACTCACAAGTTTAGAGGGAAACAATAATAAAAGTCTTCGAAAAAGGAGATGCCTTTGGATGTATCAACTCCCCCCAAGCTTATCTTATTGTTTGTCCTCAAGCAATTCAGTGGCAACTGAGTTCCATAAAAGACGTTTACGAACACATTTGTTTCATATGATGTAAATATACTCACTATATGATCAAGTGCTGAGGCAATTCATAATAAGATGTATGCAAGATAAAAGTCACCTAGCAGTTATGCAAACCATGAAGAGATGCCAACAAACTAATAATAAACAACATAAGTATATCAATCTGCCGGATTGCAATGCTCATAATAGGATATGATAAAGTGTACCCGCTTTCCCTTAATAATGGAGCAAAACATAAATGCTAGGGCACCTCTGAAGTTCAAATGAAGACTAGAAATAAAGATATCAAAGATACAAGCATCAAATATATACCACAATCAACTGTGTTTTGGGACAAGCACATTACACTAAGAATGACAACCATGCTCTCAAGAAGGTGCATAAAGTGAGAAGGTGAAGACTCAACATAAAAATAAAAGAAAGTCCCTTCACAGAGAGAAGCAAGGATTAACTCATGTGCTAGAGATTTTTATTTTATTAGACACAGGTATTGAAAACATTTTTAGAGACCTGTATGCTTATGTCAATGAATGGTAATCAGACAATACAGTACATCACAAGCCAACTAGACTTCACAAGAGCGGCTCCCATAGAAGGACGCATCTGGGTAGAAGGTCATCCCTCTTTCTCTTTTGTTTACACACTTATGTTTTAACTGATAAATCAGGGGCAAAAATAGTGAAGAGAATTTGTTGTATTAATTTGGGGCTGGACACCCCGTTGTCGGCTCTTCTATGATAAGCGGATGAAGCCACTAGTCCAGGGTGCGGATGAAGCCACTAGTCCAGGGTCTATGATAAGCGGATGAAGCCACTAGCCACAAGTGAGATAAACATTCTCTATTTACGTCCTCATGAGCTAAAACAGGGGCACAAAACAGGAATACTTTTTTGAAGGTTTTAAAGGTAGCACACGAGAAATTTACTTGGAGTGGCGGTTAAATACCACATATATAAGTAGGTATGGTGGACACATTTGGCAAACTTTGGTTTTTGCGAGTTGGATGCATGAGTAGAGCTCATACTCGGTACAGGTGAAGGCTAGCAATAGACGGGGAGCGACAATCAAGAGAGCAACAACTGTCATACTCATGCTTGCGACAAAACAAAATTAACAGGGGCATAAAAGTGATACAAATACTCTAAGAAAAAATAAATCATCGAGGCTTAATTGACCTTTTGTTTTCAGTCATAGCATGCGTGAGCATGTGCCAAGTCGATACAAGCGAAACAATCAGAGGGAGATACCACAATGTCATACCCTTTTATGAATAAAACAATCGAAGCAAACATTCATACGACATGCTATCTTATATTAATAAGTTGGAACTAAACACGTGAGAGAATGAACTACTAAGCATAAATTAAATAACATACACCTTACACGAACAAACTAAGCATGCTCACGTGGACGAGTATATGTACAAAAAAAAATTGAGTTCATACCAGCCTCTCACCACAACTTGAATTGTCGTAAATCGTCATTACTGCTCTTCACTTGTGTGGATCGAATAATATAGAATGATAATCAAGCTCAAATGGAGACACAGAAGTCCGGTGAACTCTGCAACAAACTTTACAAAACCAAAGAAGAACAAAAAATATTTTTGGGTTTTTGAATTTAAGACAAGAACAAAAAGAAACCAACAACAAAGCAAAGTATTTTTGGATTTTTGAATACTAAATCGAAACGAGATGGTAAAGAAAACCAACAAAAGAAACTAAAGAAGCAAATAAAGAGAAACAACAGAAATATTTTTGGTCTTTTTGGATTTTGGAAAGCAAGAAAAACAATAAAACAAAGAGAAACGAAAGAAGCGAAAGAAAACGAAAACAAACGAAAGAAACAAAAACATGGATATACAAAGAACCGACTGAACATGATATAACGATGAGTGTGATGTCGGTATACCCCCCCCCCCCCAAGTTTAGGCTTTTGGCCTAAGTGGAGATCATCCCCAAGGGGACCATGAGACGGCGCCCCCGTAGTATGCTGAGGAGGAGCCCTCCTCCCGATATGTGCTCGAGGACGCGCTGGTGTACTGCGTGGTGTAGTCCTCGGAAGGCACATCTCGCCTCGCATGCTGCCTGTGGAACTCCATCAAGCTCAGATGCTCCTCTATCCCCCTAGGAGCGCGACCATGGTGCCCTGTCAACTTTGAACAAAGCAGATTGCGGCAAAACAACTTCCCACTCATCTCCTTCAATAAATAAAACTCTATATACTAAATGATCAGCAGTATAGTTATAAGTGATAAAATGATGAGCCTTCATGGAAACAAGATTAAGTCTATAAAGAGTAATTAATTGATCATCAGGAGCAATAGAAAAATCTAGAGCAGTTGCTATACGTGTGGCAATAATGCCCCCATAAATGGGTCCCTTAGCAGCAAGGTGGCGAGCAATGAGAGAACCAAGGTTATACTTCTTGCTACGGTTAAGTGCGGCATCAATAAAAGCAAGGTGATAGCTACAAATGTTGCTAGTGTTCTCACTACCAAGGATACTAGTAGCAAGATAATAAGTGAAATATCTAAGGGAAGGAAGTTGGATGTGTGTTATCTTCCCATGCTGGGGTGAGCGGCCATCATCATTGGTGATTTCTCGATAGAGCGCCATGAGATCAGCGAGTCTCTCCTGAATCTTGCACGCTGTCCCGGAAGCGTTGATACCTATAATATTACAAAAGGTCTCCAAGGTCAAAGAAAAAGGACTACCATATATAACTTAAAAACAACAGTGGGACCAAATTGTGAGTTTTGATTGAAGCTCTCAACAAAAGTTTTTGTGAGAGTAGCATACTGAAGAGTTTCATCCTCCATGTAGCTGGTTAAACCAACTCTTTCAAAAAGCATCAAGAAGTCATCCATTAGATCTGCACTTCTCAAAAATGTAAAACATGGGAAGCTAGAAGGATTAGCAATTCCATCACCTCCCGCATCGTCGATGTTCGATGCAATAAGGTTTTCGTTATAAGATGGCCTCACTAAGGTGGATGAACGTGAGGGCCTTGTTCTTCTAGGAACATCACTCCTAAATATTTCTCGAAAGTTATGGTTTTCCATGTCTGAAATTTTTCAACAATCATCACAAAAATTGATTTCAAGCAACTATAAGGTGGAAACTACCATAGAGACTTATAGGAGAGCTAAACATGCATCAAAACTATATTATTTCTACTCAAATCAAGCATGCAAACTCACATAAGCTGTCACCTACAGTACCAAAATACTCAAGAAATACTCCACCAAACAAAATTCTACTTGGATAATCGGAGGAGTCACATACCGGCGAGAAAAATGCACCAAATTTCAGCACAAATGGTGGGCTAAGCAAAGAGATAAAAAAATCTCGAGGAAGAACTCGGGTTCCAGGAAATGTTTTGAGTTTGTTGGTTGAGACAGGAATATTTGGCAGGGGAGAGAGTTAGTGGAGGGACAGGAGTGTAGAGGCCCCAAACCGGAAGGTTCAGAACCCCTCATATGCATACATTCACGATCCCAGGCAAATCAGTCGTGAACAACATACGAAAGTGGTACGCAGTTACATTATCCATTACACAAATAAAAGCAGTCTCACAAGCCAATGGTCACATGACCAAGTCTTTATTTACTGCCACGCAGGACAGACAAAGTCTTACAACAACTAACACAGCGGAAAAACAAACGTAGGTAGCCCATGTCACGCCATCACCAACAGGCTGCTGGCCGGGAGCCGGGCCTAGTTCGCGTAGTCGTCAGAAAAACAACCCTCCTCATATTCCTCTTCAGGCAGTGCCTCCTCATAGTCTGGCCAAGTAAATAGCCAGGGGAGAAACCATATGAGTACTCTTGAATGTACTCAGCAAGTCATCCTTTATACACTTACAAATGCATCAATGCTTATATGGTGGATAGGTAGGCCATAAATAGGGCTCACTACCAATGATGTTCATATAAGATGACAGCATAGTTGCAGTCATATTAATCTGTATCTTCGCTGAAGAGGATACTTCAGAAGAAAATAGTATAGTTTTCTTTCTCTTGTAGATATCGCGTGTACATGAGGTTTTTATAAAACTTGTTTTATAAAAGAAAGTTTTTCTTTGCAAAACTTCTTGGAACAACATGTCCAAACTTCATCGGTACCTCTCAGGTACAAACCTTCTGTTTTGAAAACATCTTTTGAAAACTCAGCACAATACTAGCTACATGGCCTTTCAACTGCCCATATCCGAGGGCTCGGCTATTCTGAATAGTTTTACTCTGCAGAGGTGGTACACATTCCACTAGATCCAAAACTCTGCCATGGACCACCCATGGATCGACACAGCGATATGCAAGCACCAGAGGATTGATCCTAATTGTCCACTCTGACACAAGCTAGTAGATGCTCATTCCTTCAGGTGGGTTGTCTCCCCGGCATCAGGTCCTACCCTGCCTAGCCGGGAGGCCCAAACTGTCGCTTCCGGAGGAGAACTTAATCCCTCACTGTGTATGTCCCGTATCTCCCTCCTGGCGACACTTCGGTTCAGAGAATCATCCTCTCTATAGCATATTGGAATGAGGCACCCACTAACAAGTTCAAGCATCGAGATAGGCCCCATGCCCATATAGGGGTAGAGTGGCAGTACATCTTGGTTGTCCAGCGAAGACTAGGTTATGTGCCTTTTGGAAAACATTTGAAAACACCTTCTCGATTTCCCCGGTGAACAAGGTCCCGCCTTTCCACCGTGGGCTTCTCATGGAATCATCTTTGTTTTGCAAAAGCACATTTTAAAGGTGTCCACTTAGGGACTCAAGATTATTATCTTAGACGGTATTTATATACCTTATGGTGGCTAAGGGCTTGGTAATACCAAGTTGACTAATGGCAAGTGTTCTAAAATATATATATAGTAGTAGTAATAATATTCACTCAATAAAATAGTTTGGTAATCAAGTTTTTTGAAAACTTCAGAAGTAGATCATGTATAATGATAAGTAGGAATATAACAGCAAGCTTTAAGGATGGCTTGCCTGGGAGGTAATGAGGATCTTGGTCTTGCTCACAACAAGTATGGTAATAATATCCTCCCGTCCCGACTATTTCTTCGTCGTTTTCTATCAGAACCTTACCAAGCAACAACTTGACTCAACCATAACACACAACAAGCAAATGAACTCACAAAAATAATACACAAGCTCCTAAAATAATTCCACACAAGCATGCATCAAAAATAATAATATTCACTATCACTACTACAACTACAATAGTTGAACTAGTTTATTTTTCAACCAAATGAGATGGAACAAGTGGGTGTTCCACTAGGTTTTCCATGTCATTTTAGAGGTATTATGCCTCTGGTCCATCTTGTGGACACACAATAATTTTATAGCAAAATTTCTACTAGATAATCTAGTGAAAACAATACCACTAGTAAATAATATTAACCTATGCATGCATTCTAAAGGAAGTAAAAGCAAACTTACAGAGAAGAAAATATGTAATAACCAGTACCAAAATGGTACTGGATCCAAGTGAAAAATACTTCTACAAACTAGGATAAAAATCTAGCTAAACATTCCATCACAAATTTTAAATGGAAATAAACTAGGGATTTCTACCATGCTTATTTTAATGTCCAAACAAATCCTAAACATGCATGGATTCTTCTAATATGGCATCTCTGTGAGTAAACTACCCAAGAACACTCAACACATCATTTACACATGCTAGAAAACCAATTGACACTAGCAAACAATTATTTACAAAACAAATCTATTCCTTTTATTCCTAACAGAAAAGTGCATTTTCTTAGATCTGTTGCCAAATTAATTCTAGAGCTCAAAAAATTACACAAATCTAGGATAACATAGATCTACCTAATATCTAACAGATCCTAATGGATTCACATCAAAAGGTGCTATAAAATAAATCCTAAAATTCACTGAACATGCTACTGGTACTTTACCAAAATGGATACCATTTAAAAATCCTACTGGTAGATCTAGTCAAGATCTACTCTAGGAATTTTAGTTTGCTCATTTTAGACATTCCATCCAAAAGTTATGCCAGTTTCATTCTCATAGACAGTGCTCCGTTCATGATTTTTCGTTCGTTCTCTGTTCATCCAAAACCAGATCTGTTTGCTGCCAACGTTCAAGATTTTGTTCATGCATCTCTGGTAATTTTTGCACATTTTATTATTGAGTTTAGAATTTTCAAATTCGAATAAAGTAAACAGCAGCTGTTCTGGATATTATCAAAAAGAAAAGAAACACAGGGCAGTGCGTTGGTCAACGCACGGTGGCGCGGCCCAACTGCGCCTGGCAGCCCGCCTCGCTTACGCTCGCGCGCGAACGAGCGTACCGCTTCGCGGTTCAAGCGTGGCCGTAGATCTCCAGATCTACGACGCACGACCGTTCTTTCTCTCTCCCCTCTTTTCTTTCTCCGGCGAGCGCACGGGTAACCGGCGGCGAGATCGAACCAGGGCTCACCTAGGGGGCGTGTAGACCAAGGGGAAGCTGTCGGGGAAGTCGCGTGAGCTCGATGCAGTGCAGGGGCGTAGCAGCTAGGGCACGGGATGGCTCCAGTTGACGGTGCCGTGCACGCGCTCCGCGGCGGCTCCGACGAGGTCCTCGGCTTTTCTGCAAACGAGGGGACATGGGGTTGATCAGGCTGGGTATACGGGTGGATTGGAGTGCATCTAGGTGGGTATGGGCGGCTATGGTGGCCTGAGGTGAGAGTATTTCACCTCGGTCTATCGCGGTGGCCGCGGCAAAATCCCGGCGGTTCGAGCTATCGCGGGTGACTCGAGGCCATCTAGCTGGGTGGGGAGTGACAGTGAGAGGTGGGGAGTGAGGTGCACTAGGTTAGGGGCTCGGGGTTCGTTTATATAGAGGGGACGGCGGTGGCGCACGCTCGGGTGGCCGTGGCGTCCGCGGACAAGCCCGTGCACGCTCTGGCACGACCCACGTCGCTCACCCTGGCCCTTGGGAGCTTCCATGGCCACTAGGAGGGGTCAATCATCCACTTGCACGGTGAAACATCGAAGGAAACACGGGGGAAGGCCACTGTGGCTCGGGATAGGGATGAGGCTGTCAGGTGCCCATCCCTCCCTCCCGTTTTCACCTCTCTAAATCCCTCCCTCTCTTTCTCGTTTTAGTCAACCCACTTGCAGGCTAAGGTAAAGAAAAGGGAGTGGGCTGACTCAGCTTCTAGAAGCCCCAAACCGTGCACAAAAATATTGAGTGAGTAAAAAGTTATTAGCATTTGAAAATCGATCGATTGCACTGTTCTGTAAAAGGAAAATTCAGTTTTCTGAATTTTGCTAAGTGTTGGAAATTTCAGAGAGATTAGCTGAATGTTGGATTTGTTTTCAGGCCTTAAATATTCTCTAAACTTTATTTTCCAAGCATGGTTCTGTTAAGCAACTGTAGTACTTTTCAAAACAGCAAAATAATTTAAATTTGAATATCAATTGCTTGGTGAAAACAAGGTGGGAAAAGTGCTAATTGGAGTTTTTCACTGTTTTCCAAAATTCCACATTTCTGCCTTATTTCTTAGCACAAAATCTTCAAGCAAAAGATTGTTTCTGTGATTCCACTTTTCAAACTAGGTTATCCAAAAATGTAGTTCATATATCAAAGATCACATTCATGCCTTGAAAACACAAAATGTGAATTTTTACCATATGAATAACAAGGGTGCAAAACCTCTACTTGACTTGTTTTTCAAAGTTTATTTTTATTAGAAAAACTTAATGAAAACATTTGGTTCCACTTTGGTTAAAATGTTTTCTTGATTCCATTTGATTTAATATTCAAATATAAGTCGTTTTTAACATTGCCACATGGGTTTTGAGTTAGGGTAACAATTATTATTAAAATGGAACTAATTCATAAATGATCAAAAACATTAGAAACAAGAGAATGGATTTTGAATCAAAATGCTTGCTTGCATAGATAGTCATAGCTCAATACATCATAATGGATTACACAAGGGCCATAAAAGTTTTTGTTGTCTCTAAAAATTGGATTCCCTTAAGTGATACAAGTGTGCTAAAACTGGGGTGTGACAAACCTCCCCCTTAAAAGAATCTCGTCCCGAGATTCGCGGGGTTAGTCTTTGAGGAAACCAGGGAACTCCTTCCTGATATAATCTTCATGCTCCCAGGTTGCTTCCTCCTCAGAATGATTCGTCCACTGAATCTTAAGGAACTTGAAAGCATTTCTCCTGGTAGCACGAACATTCTCCTCAAGTACCCGCAGGGGTCGATCACGGTAGGTCAAATCATCGTTGAGGTCAATGGTCTTGAAGTCAATGTCTTCGTAAGTGAGATTCTTCTCAGGTACTTGAAGACACTTCCGGTGCAATGACACGTGAAAAACATCGTGAAAGGCTGACAGCTCTTCAGGTAGCTCCAATTGATAAGATACCTCTCCACGACGGGCTAGGATCTTAAACAGGCCAATATATCGGGGTGCGAGCTTTCCCTTGACATGAAAACGCTGCATCCCTTTGAGCGGCGTGACACGAAGGTACACGAAATCTCCTATAGTGAAAAAGACATCGCGACACTTAGTGTCCACATAACTCTTCTGGCGTGATTATGTGGCTTTAAGACGGTCACGGATTAAATGCACTTGCTCTTCTGCAGCCTTCAGAGTATCAACTCCAAAGATCTGACTGTCTCCTGTTTCAGTCCAGTTCAGAGGTGTACGGCATTTCCGTCCATATAGTGCTTCACTGATAGCTGTTATTGTAGGAAAACTCTGCGAATGGCAGGCAGTCTTCCCACTTGACTCCATAGGACAAAACACAGGCACGAAGCATGTCTTCCAAGATTTGGTTCACACGCTCTGTCTGTCCGTCAGTCTGCGGATGGTAGGCTGTGCTAAAGGCTAGTTTGGTTCCCAAGGCTTCGTGTAACTTTTTCCAGAATCGAGAAGTGAACTGTGATCCTCGATCCGACACAATCCTGCTGGGAACTGCATGTAGGCTGACTATCCGAGAAATGTAGAGATCAGCAAGCTGGTCTCCATGATATGTGGTCTTGACAGGTATAAAGTGTGCAACTTTGGTGAGCCTGTCAATGACTACCCATATCGAATCATTTCCTCGACTGGACCGTGGCAGTCCAGTAATAAAGTCCATCCAAACTTTGTCCCATTTCCAAACAGGTACTTGCAATGGCTGCAACAAACCAGCGGGACGCTGATGTCCAGCCTTCACTTGCTGACAAATATGGCACTTGGCTATAAACGAGGCAATATCTCGCTTCATTCCGTGCCACCAAAACTTCTCCTTCAAATCCTGATACATTTTGGTTCCTCCAGGGTGAATAGAGTATAAAGTGTCATGAGCCTCAGTCATGATGGTTTGCTTCAACTCAGATTCAGCCGGAACACAAATGCGTCCTTTATACCATAAGACTCCATCGGAATCAATGGTAAAGCCGGCAACTTCTTCCTTCTCCATGCGGGTTTTAATACCATCAATGCTCTTCTGGCCCTTCTGAGCTTCCTTGATTTGATCAACTAGAGTTGGTTGAACGTCATGGCTTCCAACATGCCATAGCTGACCACCTCGATACCAAGCTGGTCAAGTTCTTTCCACAACTCCGGTTGTCTGATCTTGGATCATGGAATTCAGCGAGACCGACTCTCGACTAAGAGCGTCTGCAACAACATTCGCCTTCCCAGGGTGATAGTGGATACTAAGATCATAGTCCTTGATGAGCTCTATCCAACGGCACTGCCTCATATTGAGTTCACGCTGTGTGAAGATATACTTCAAACTCTTATGATCTCTATAGATTTCACACCTTTTCCGATCAGGAAATGTCGCCATGATTTGAGAGCATGCACAACAACAACAAGCTCTAAGTCATGAGTAGGATAATTCATCTCATGAGGTCTCAACTGGTGTGACATGAATGAGATGACCTTTCCTTCTTGCATGAGAACACTCCCAAGTCCAAGCTTCGAAGCATCACAATACACATCGAAGCTCTTGGAGACATCCGGCGTAATGAGTACCGGGGCTGTCACCAGTCGATTCTTCAGCTCTTGAAAGCTCTCAGGACATTTGTCCGTCCAAACGAACTTGCTATCCTTCTTGAGCAACTGTGTGAGTGGTCTGGCTATACTGGAAAATCCTTGAACAAACTTGCGATAATATCCGGCTAATCCGAGAAAAGATCTGACTTCAGTCTGATTAGTCGGGGCAGCCCGATTAGCGACAGACTGAACCAGAGCAGGGTCAACAGAGATTCCACCTCCGGATACTACATTTCCAAGAAATCCAACTTCCTTCAACCAAAACTGGCACTTACTGAACTTAGCATACAGTTGATGCTGTCGAAGTGTTCCGAGAACAATTCTCAGATGTTCTTCGTGTTCGTCTGCACTCTTGGAGTAAATAAGAATGTCGTCAATGAAAACCACGACAAACTTGTCCAAGCATTCCATGAAAACCTTATTCATAAGATTCATGAAGTAGGCGGGGCATTGGTTAGACCAAAAGACATTACGGTGTACTCATACAACCCGTAACGTGTGGTGAAGGCGGTCTTTGGAATATCTGTCTCACGAACCTTCAACTGATGGTAACCAGTACAAAGATCAATCTTTGAGAAAATTCTTGCCCCATTTAGCTGGTCAAACAGGTCTTCAATTTTGGGCAGCGGGTATTTGTTCTTAATGGTGACATCATTCAACTTACGGTAATCCACACATAGACGTGAGGAACCGTCCCGCTTGTCCACAAAAATGACAGGTGATCCCCATGGTGATGCAATCGGGCGAATCAGACCTTTCCTTAACATGTCATCCAGCTGCTTCTTCAACTCATCAAGCTCCTTCGGGTTCATCCGGTAAGGTTTCTGTGCTATGGGTCCAGTACCGGGTATCAACTCAATCACAAACTCGATATCCCGATCAGGCGGCATACCGGGTAATTCATCAGGAAACACAGCCGGGTATTCACATACCACCGGAACTTCCTCAAGTGCAGGTGTGGCTATACCAGTGTGGTAGTGGGTTTCTGACTTTGACTTGGTTGCGGCGAAGGCAACTCTTTCCCCATCACTGGCAGTCAATGATATGGACTTTCTGGTGCAGTCAATCACACCACTATACTTGGTCATCCAATTCATGCCTAGTACTACTTCTATCCCTTGGGATCCCAGTACTATGAGGTTGGCATGAAAAGTTTTCCCTTGTATGTCCACGGGTACTTGTTTGCAAACACGGTTGGTCTTTGTGCTGGCTCCGGGTATTTGTACTAACATAGGGTTTTGCATGACGGAGGGTTTCATCCCACTCTTTTCAACAAATGGCATGGTAACAAAGGAATGCGATGCACCCGAATCAAACAATACTTCAGCAGGTACGGAGTTGACTGGAAACGTACCCATCACCATCTCTGGCGTGTCCTGAACCTCCTCAGTAGTGACGTGATTCAGGTGTCCTCTGGTCACAGTCTGCCTCTTGTGTCCCGGGGCATGCATCATCTTGGTAGCATTGTTCTGAGCTGGTGCAGCAGTCTTGGTTGGGCAGTCACGGGCAAAGTGTCCTTCTTTGCCACAGGCAAAACAAGCCCCACTAGGTTTGGTGTTTTGGGTTGGCTTGGCAGTATGGTTGGGTTTGTGTCCATTCCCATTCCCATTGCCTCCAGGCTTGGGTGCATAAGACACACGGTTGTTGTTGTTGTTGTGGTGGTTGTTGTGGCTGTTGTTGTGGTTGTGGTTGTGGCCGTGGTTGTTATGGTGCTTCTTTGGCGCAAAAGTAGGCGCCCTGTGGGTTGGTGGCCTGGTATATGGGGTAGGGCGGTTTCGGGGTGCACTTGGTCCTCCTTGCATCTGCATCTTCCTCTTTCTGTTCTCAAAGACGTTCTGTCTCTTGTGCTCCATCATCATCGCGGCATCCGCGAGTGACTCCAGATCCGCGAATGGAATGACCACGAGGGTACACTGCAACTCATGGTGCAGCCCATTCAGGAATCTTTCCTTCTTCTTGGCTTCGGTATTGACCTCATCTGGTGCATACCGGGCTAACAGAGTAAACTCTTCCCAGTATTTGGACACAGACATTCCTCCCTGCTTCAGCTTCAGGAACTTGTCCTTCATGATGCTCATCACCCCCTGAGGGATGTGATACTTGCGGAAGCGGGCAGAGAAGTCCTCCCAGGTGAACACATAGTCAGGAGCGACGGTGTCGCAGGTGGTCTCCCACCAAGTCCTCGCTGGCCCAGCAAGAAAATGGGTAGCAAAGAGCACCTTGTCATTCTCGTCGACTCCCGCCACTTTCAGATCGTTGGCGATGGTGCGAAGCCAATCGTCAGCGTCAAGTGGTTCCACAATCTTTGTGAACACCGGAGGGTTTGTCTGCTGAAACACCTTCAGCTTCGATCGCCCGCCATTACCGTTGTCATCGCCATGATTGTTATTGTGGTTGGCGCTGGCAGCGGCCAACTGCTGCAGGGCAGCAATTGTGGCAGCACTCTCGGCTCTAGCGGCCTGGCGGTCCTCCATCAGAAGTGCTAGCAAAGCCTCCATTGACGGCGGGGGTGGTGGTGGTGGTTCCCGACGCGACGGCATGCTGTTTATTGAGAAAGGTGTAAGACTATGCAGCAAGACTTAATGTTGTTAAGATGTTTGAAATTTCATCCACTTAAAGAAGTGTTTTGTTAATTTTCAGTGAAATATGATGGATGACTTAATTTGGGTTAATGGTTTGTTCTTTGAGGGTTGAGAAGATTCATCAAGCTCATAAAACATACAGACTACATCATACTAATAGCATCTAGTTCTTACATAGCACAACACACCAACAGACATCTACCACAACTACGCTCCTCACAGCTACATTGGCGTACATCTAGTTCTTATAGAGTCGGCGTACATCTAACTGGCACTACTCCATAGCTAGGAGGTACTACGACTAGCCTAAGCGCTGTCGACGTTGAAGAGGAGCTCCTCTGGGTCCTCCTCCTCAACGGAGTCGTCGTCCTCCTGCAGGCTCTGCTCGCTCATGTCCATGCCCTCTGCATCGGACAGGACGTCGTCGTCAACGAGGAGGTCCTCGTTCTCCATGCGGAGCTCAGAGTTCTCCTCCTCTAATCCCTAGAGAGTGGAGTCTCGAGTGGCCAACTGATGCATGTAAAATGCATAGATGAATTTTGCATATTTTCACATGGTTTTCTATTACATATTGCATCATATAAGGGTATAATTAAATGTTTTATAGTATTTTGGGGTTAAATTACAAAGTCCCCAAACTTTTGTGGAATTAACCCTGCCTGTCAGAAACCCCGTTTTCTATATTTTTGACGTTTCAGGGGGCAAACTTTCGCGAAATCACCTGAAAATCTGCAGGGGTCATTTTCTTGGAAGGAGAAGACTTGCGGGCGAAGGATCCACGAGAATTGGGCAAGGAGGCCCAAAAGAGGACCCTCCACGCGGCCAGATTCCTTGGCCGCGTGAGAGGCCCCCTTTTGGTCCATGTGGCCCCAATTCCTTCCATCTTCGACTTACCGACTCCGTCTTGACCTAAAACCGACTATAAAAAGGGCCCCCCATAACCTTACGGAGGAGAGCGCCGCCGAAACACCGAAACAGAGACCAGAAGTTCCAGATTGGAGGGGGAAAACTCCGGCGGGGCGCCGCCGGTGTGATCTCCTACCCCTCCAACGTCATCTCCATCGACATCTCCATGAAGAGGGACTAGTCCACCCCAGGGCTATGGGTTTGTGGAAGTAGCACTTGTATCTCTCTCTCTATGTGCTTCACTAATTATATCCGTATGAGCTGCCTCACATGATTACGGGCACCGTTGTAATTCCTATGTGGTGGATCTTTTCTATGAGTTATTGAATCTGAGATTGCAATTGTTTCTCTTGAGTTATTTGAGTAGATGTATCTTATGTACCCCGTTCTTATTTGCTAGCTTTGATCAATCTAGTTCTTGAGAGCGTGTGTGGGGTGATGGGTGCATTAGTTGGAGTAACGGGGGGTGGCTAGTGCTGTGAAAGTGACAGAAGTTCAGCGATCAACTTAGGTTTTGTTAAACCTTTCTTAGTTACCTCACTAGGGATAAAAAGGAGTACCTTGTTACCAGGATTTGAAGTGACACTAATCAATCTCCATGACTAGATCTAGCAAGTTCTTACTTCAACTTCATGTCACATTGCTTAAAGCTATACTCTGGTTTTTCCTTAATTATCGAGGTGTTATGATTTATTTCGCATCTTGGTGGAGTATAAGAGGGATCAATATGACCGTAGAGATCTCTATGCTAGGACGTGATGCCCGTATCAAAGTACTCAATGTTAAACATGTTATTGTAATCTCACATGTAATTCTTTATGTCCACCGTCTACCACTTTATTTGAGAGAATGCAAGTGTGAAACCATGAACCCCGGTCCTATTTTAATTATAAGAAAACACTCTAGTTACTTTGCTGCAATTTACTTTACTTGCACTTTACTTTACTTGCATCTCCAATTCGAATTTACATTATCTCCATCACCACTTGCATCACAAAAATACAAAAACAATCCATTGCATATTTATTTTCTGATTTGCATTTAGTAGTAGATTTAATTATTGCACATTTACTTTCAGTTTTGTATTGCAATTTAGAAGTCTCACACCTTGTGCTTGACAACCACTTGGTGAGGTTGAGGGCACAAAATTCTCTACTTGTTTGCAGGATCCTGGAGGAAGCTTGGAAGACAACTGGTGAAATACTGGCTCCCCAAGAGTTCGATATAAACCCTCGAGTCACCCTCGTGGGGAAGAAGGCTTGCCACTAGCTACACACTCTGCACTTGGCGTCTCAACCTAGCCATCAAGCGTTTTTCTGGCGCCGTTGCCGGGGAGCCATAGGTGAAGGAGTTGTCCAAGGGATCTCACAAGAAGTCTTCATCACCAACAAGGTGTGCAAAGACCTAAGCTTGGGGAGGTTGCACCTACGTGAGTACCGTCATTTCTATCTCCACCTTCTTTCAAGTAGATTGTTTTGTTTCTTGTCTTATTTTTATTTTTGTTTTGTTTTTGTTCTTGTTTTTGTTTTGTCTTGCATATTTTATTTTAGTTTGCATTTTAGTTTTGCATTTAGTTATCTAGTTTATTTTAGTATTTCGAATTTTCTTAGTTACTTTACTTTTGTTTTGCATAAAAAAAATTAAAAACTACATAAAAACTGTTAAAATGGTTGATAGAACTAAGTGACTACACAAATACACCCAATGACCAATTCATTGCTAGGCCAATTACTACACCTGAAATACAAGCTGAAAGCTATGAAGTAAGTCCTAGTTTATTGAATTTAATTACTAGAGAGCAATTTGGTGGTAGTGCTATGGAGGATGCCTCTATGCATCTTCATGATTTCATGGAAATATGTGATATGCAAAAAAATTAAAAATGTGGAAAGTAGTGTTTTAAAAATGAAATTATTTCCTTTTTCACTTAGAGGAAAGGCTAAAGAATGGTTACTTTCACTACCTACAGCTGGTATAAAGTCTTGGGATGATTTAAAAGAAGCTTTCATTAAGAAATATTATCCTCCCGCTAAAATTTTGCAAAATAGGAATAATATCCTCTCATTTAGGCAAAATGATAATGAACATGTAGCCATGGCATGGGATAGAATTAAATTAATGATTATAACATGCCCATCACATGGAGTAAATGAATGGACCTTACTACACTCTTTTTATAATGGTCTAAACTACATGTCTAGAAATATACTTGATTCTGCTGCTGGAGGTGCCTTTATGAGTAAAACTGTAGGAGAAGCTAAGAGCATATTAGAAAGCATATTGCAAAATTATAGTCAATGGAATACTTAAAGAGCACCCAATCCCACTAAGAAAATAAACTCAATTGAAGAAACCAATGATTTGTCTTCTAAAATGGACACTATTCTTGCTTTTATTAATAAACAAAATATGGAGAATGTGCCTTTGCAGGAGCTAGTTGGTAGTAATTCTGAAAGTGTGGATGTTAATTTTGTTAGGAATTATGGTAGCAATGGTTTTGGTAATGCTTACAATTCATATAGTAAACCTCCTTATGTGCCAAATAAACCTTTTGTTCCATATCCTAATGCTAATGAAAATAAGTGGAAGCCTTCTAGTGAAATTTCTGAATCTAATAAATTGCTTATGGAACAAGTTGCTAGTCACAATGCTATGATACATGAGTTAAATAAGTATATTTCATCCATTAGTAGTGATATTAAAGGATTGCAACTTCAATCTTCGAATTTAGATAAAGCATTGTCAAAATTAGCTGATAATCAAGCAACTCTATTAAGCATGTCAGCAGGAAAGCCACAAGCACAACCTAGTGTAGGAATGAATTCTATTACTATTGCTGCTCCTATTATTGAAAATATTGATCATATTGCTGAGAATACAAGTGAGCATGTTCCTACTAGCTTAGAAGAAACTTTGAATGAAATAGTGAAGTACCCTGAATATTTACTTCCATATATGTCTTATCTTGCTAGCAAAGATGAAATTAGTCCTCATGAATCAAGCATGATAGCTAAATTAGAGAGTAAAGTAGAGGAAATTATGATGCTTACTGAAATTAAGGATCCATGGCTTGATTTATAAAAAAGTAGCTTGCAATAACTTATTGCTACTCTACAAAAATTTGCTAGTGATCCCACTATAAATGTTAATCAACCTGGCTTTGGATCTTATATTGCTAATCATGTCTTGCAAGAAAAAATTGCTAGGTACAAGAATGAGGCCATGATACCTCCTAAGCTTGGGGATGCATGGATCCCCAAGGTGCTAGTTTCAATTGGAAAAGAAATTCACCATCTATGTTAGATCTAGGTTCTAGTGTATCGGTACTCTCTAAAGAATTATATGAATTGCTAGAACTAGAAAATTTAGAAAAGTGCTCAAGTGAATTTGTCCTTGATGATAACTCTACTAAACATGCTATAGGACAAGTAAAAGATGTTATGATTGAATTGCACATGACTTTTGTACCCGTTGATTTCATTATTATGGATATGGGGGATAAATCCCCTAGTCCTATTATTTTGGGTAGACCTTTTCTTCGTACTACATGTGCAATCATAGACTCCAAGGAAGCAAATGTCAAGTTTAAGTTCCCTCACAAGAAAATCATGGAGCACTTCCCAAGGAAGAGGGGCACGATGAAGAACAAGCTCCCTCATGAGCTTTATCCCTCTTGATTATCAAGTAAGTAAAGCCTAGCTATATGGCTATAAAGAAAGCGCTTTACGGGAGGCAACCCGGTTGTTTTTGTTTGGATTTTCCTAGTGTCCTCTTGCTGTCTCAATAGATTATTTTTTTTGTTTTAATTCTGGAGTTTTCAATAAAGAGTCAAGTCAAACCCATTTGGACTTATAAGTTGCTATCCTAGTGCATGAAATTTCTGTTTCAGCACGAGTCTGCTCACTGTATGATTTTACGTTTTTTATTGGTATGTCAGATTGAGATAATTTTTTACTATGTTCTGCAACTTTTCGTCCTCTGTAAGCACAAAAATTGCCTTAATTGTTTGACGAGTCTAACTTAGGGAAAAACGTTCGTTTTGCTGCTGCTGCTTTTCTGGACAGATTCTGTCTCTTTTGTTTTATGCACTCTTTGGGCTTGGGAATCGAATTTCCATGATTATTTCAAGCAAGAGAGTGAACATACAACATAATAAACCTTATTGTCTATCTACTGGAGCATTTGATTTGGAATTTTGAACAGCAAGCATGTGATTTGTTTGTCCTTGCTAATCTCACCCCACAGAAAAAGAATGGGAGAAACATGTTTTGTGAAGTTTTTCCACAGGGAATAGAGGAGCTGCGCCTCAAGACATCCAAGAATGGTGAAAGCCATAAGCTTGGGGATGTGATGAACACCCCACTGGAGCTACACTCTTTTGGTTAGCACATGTCTACTTTCTGTTTTTCTAAGCAAAAGATTTATCGTAGAGACTTGAAGCGTCTAGTTTTTATTTATATTTTTGTTTTGATAAGACCACCACTATCATTTTATATGAGATTGAGCTACTGGAGTTTGGGGTTGGAATGTATTGGATTCTAGTATTATGACTTGGAATAGGGATGCCATGGTTGTGTAGCGTTCCCACATTTAAATAATGTAAGGACACCTGTGTTATTGTGCTAGTCCCTGGATCAATTGCTAGCACCACAGTACAAAATAAAATATCATGCAAATGCATCAAATTCTATTACATCTCATGATCCAGTCTTTACAAAATAGGATTACAACTTGCATAGTCTTAGAAGACTAGGAGAAAACAAAGAATTACAGCGGAAAACATAGTACAACATTGAGCCCATCTTCTTCATGTGCCACAGGCAAAACATGTTGGCGATAGTCTCGAGATCCTAAACGAAATCCTCACTCGTCTTGAGAAAATATCTGCAATATGGAATATGCAGCCACAAGGGAGTCAATACAATTTAATGTATTGGCAAGTAACACTATGGTGGATATAAATGGCAAGACTAATACTACATGCTTATTTGGCTGAGTGGAGTTTTGGCTAAGTTTGCATAAAGCCAATTTTCTCCTATCACTTTTGTAAAACAAACTTTTCTTTTTAAAAGGGTGGCAACATTGGATTAAGATCCAAGCACCACAATATTGTTCACTTGGTCAAATTTTACTTATTGAAATTGGTGATGAGACTCTTCCGTCAATCCTTGTCCAGCTGCTCATAATTGTCCATAACCGGGGACACGGCTAAGATCTTAGTTTGTTGACTCTGCAGAGGTTGTGCACTTTCACCCTTTGTCTTCAATTTGCCCAAACATCCTATACACCCGGAGTGCATCATGGAAAGGATAGAATTGAGACGAGATCTTTCAGAAGAAGAAGTCTTAGAAAAGGGCCCTGAGGCAACACTCAACATAAACCAGTCTTACCATTTCCACCCAGGTGGTTCATTCATTAGTTATACTTAGGATTTTTCCTCAACATCTAGTAAAACAATTTGTAATATTGCATAGCATCTACTAAGTAGTAAGGCTATCAAAATAACAAGGGTAAAAGAGAAGGCTACACACTACTAGGATAATAGCATAGCATAATATAACTTATTAAAATTTCCTATCATGCATACTACTCAAAATCAACTAATGCATATAGAAAATAATGGGTAGTTGATGGTGTGTTACTTGCCTTGTTGAAGTTGGTGAAGAATTCACACTCTTCACAAAAGATCGTTGCTCTCCGTACAATCTATTCATCGAAAACACAATGACAAATAAACAAGCATCCTAGCAAACAAACATACAAGTGTAGAAAAGCAACTAACATATCAAAAGGGGCTTAACCAAGTTGGTTAGGACAAGGTTTGGGTTCGAAAGATTTATTCTTTCTTGGTTCCTTACTTGTTAAGGGATTTCCAAGAGTTTACTTGGGATGGACTAGGTTGAGTTTGTAGTGATCAAACTTTATTATGACCCTACTTGTCGAGGAAGTTCCAAGAGTTCACCAAGGATAAACATATTACTTTTTCAACTAAAGTAATACATGCAAACACTTGGTCATATTCACCTTCAAAAATATTTGAGTGACTATGTTAGTATTTTCCATTGTGGTTAGGGTAGGTCTACTAACTTCATCATCAAAGGGAAGATATTACTAAGTCTTAGGTTTTCTGTCGAGACATCGTATTAGTTTTCATAGACGGGGGTGCCATGAGACTACGGTAGAGACGTGGGGTAACGGGATAGCGTAGTAATACAGAACACGGGATTTTACCCAGGTTCGGTACGTCGCGACAATACGGCGTACCTACTCCTGCACTTCTCACTAATTGGGACTAAAGCCCGTTTATCAGGGTTACAATGTGAGGGTGTAGATCTAGCTTCTCGGCGAGGATGAGCTTCTCGGCGAGTTGCGTAGAGCTTGAACTTGTTTTATCTATCTCCCGTCCGGCTTTATATAATAACCGGATTAGGGCTTACAGAATAAGAAACCTAGAAGACTACGTTTAACTTGTAACTTGGAAAGCAAGGAATCCGTCTTCTCCTCCAAGCCAGATCACGCGGGTCGTGATCCGGGTTCTTCAAGAATCCGGCTTCTGCGCGTCGGACTACTGGGCCGCCCAATGGACCTAAGCCCATTACCATTTAGGCCACCCTGGCAGTCCGGCTCTTTGTCTACCATCTTCTATACCCCTATTCAGTATATATCCGACAGTAGCCCCCAGGAAGGATCAAAACTCTGATTCTCCGTCTTTCGTCAAATACATTTTGTCCGGGAAATCTTGACTCAGCAGTCTTGATTCTTTCTACTTTCCTTTTGAAGGAGATGGTAACATAAAACTCGGAACCATGAAAATCCGGCTTTTCTTCTCGCGATCCTTCGCGGAAAAGGAACTTCTAACGTCAGCGTCTTAAACATGCTGACGCAAGCGTCACTTGGTTCCACGCGGGAAACCCCTCAGCATATCTCTGACAGATTCTCACGGGAAACGAGGAGATAGCCATCATTCCCCTGCCATTTTATTTCCCGTATTTTCCGACGAGCGACACGCGTCGAGCATCCAACGGTCGAAAGAGCCGTTGGCACGTATCTAAACGGTTTTCCGGCTATAAATAGCCATCATCGTCCTCATCAGAAACTTTCCTCACTCCCTCACTGCCCACGCCATTGACGCGAACACGAGCTCGAGAGCAAGTCCCTTGTCCCAGGCGCACTTAGCTTCCAAGCACGCAGAACGCAACGCGCCACCAAAAGATGGCCTCCTCGCCGACCTCGCCCACTCGCTCCGCCATCGACGAGCTCATCGGCGACCTGGATCCACAGCCGGGATCACAAAAGCACACCGGCGGCGAGCCGGAGAAGACCACGGCTTCCGCGGCGGGCGGAGAAAACACTTCCACCGCCGCGGACATAGCGGGATCGAGCTCCGCAGCACCCCCTCCGTTCGTCCCAACGACGGCGAGGGTCAAGATCCATTCCCGTGGCGATGAGCGCTTTGCCACCGGAGCCAACAACGAAACAGAAATTGTCGGCAATTGGAGTCCGAGTAATACTTCTCTCGTCCTTCTTCGTCGGATGTCAAAGGAGGGATCCATAGTTAAAGGCAAATGGCGAATCTCGAAAGATGAACCCGAGCCCAAGCCAAAAGTCGGAGAACGCGTCATCCTTACCTCTCATGTTGCGAGAGGTATGGGTTTTCCCCCTTCCGCCTTTTTTCTAGACGTCCTTAACTTTTATGGCGTTCAACCACACAATATTTCTCCGAATTCCATCCTCTACTTAGCCAGTTTCCAAGCCCTTTTCGAAGGATATCTCGGGATAACACCTGACCTAAATTTCTGGCAATATTGCTTTGAGGTAAAGCATAACATCACAAATGGCATTTCGCCCATTTGTGGAACCGTATCTTTCATCCTCAGAAAATTTAGGGAGGAATGGTATCCAAAAATAGAGATGCCGGAACCTGACCAATCTTGGCTAGGTTCTTTCTTTTATCATCAAGACATTCCATTCCCAGGCAGGGCAACCGGGGTTCCTCCCTTTGTTAATTCTGCCGCTACTCCTCGCGAGAGTTGGACAGCCGCAGTAGGGGAAAATTTGCCAGAAAACCTGATGAAGATAAAGCGGCGCATCGCCAAACTTTCTTTCTATCAACCTTCTTTGGTTGGGAAGGATACCGTTATGTGCTGGTTTGGACGCCGTATCCAACCTCTCTCTTTTCGTTCCCGACTTCTTTGCGAATACCAAGGGCCAGAAGATAGCATGAGAGGAACAGATAAGGCCTTTACCAAAAAGGATTTTATAGGACGACTTCACGAACTGGTCGCCGTCAGTAGTCAGATTGAGGAAAGTCTGGCGATTTATCACGTGGAAAATCTGGTCCCTAAGGTATTTATCTTTCCTTGTTTCCGCGTTTTTCTTCAGATTATCTTCTCTCTCCGCTTTTTAACATATTGTTAACTCCTTCCTAGTTTGATGAACTTGGAGAAAATGATCTTGCTTCCGACGCTGAACTCAACAAATTACATGCCGAGTTTCACAACAATCGGAAGCGCAAAAGGCAATCAGCTATCAAAGAGGAATCTATTCCCAACCTGGACGATATCCGGATAAAAGAAGAACCCTTCGACGAACTCGGATATATTCGTCCAGAGGCAAAGAAATTCTTTGCTCCTGCGCCTCTGATTCGCCCTTGGCCACAAAATGGATTGGTTATTCGCAATGATATCGCGTTTTCACCTCGTCAGGTTATACACGATGGCCTTCATCACGTTGGAATTCTCTTCGCGGAATATGCCAAAGAATTCAACGAGGTCTTGACCGATTTGCGAGAAATGAGCCAGGTAATACTTCTAGCCCCCAAGCATTAAGTTGAAATATGAATTCTTCTTAATGTTTCTTCGTATGCCTGTTCAAACTTAAGCATCTGGCTTTCATTTCCATGTTTTAGCATTCCGCAGACGCCATAAACTTGGAAGTTTTTAAGAAGCTTAGTCTCAAGAGCAGAGAAGTAAAAACCCTTCAATCTGTTATTTAGTCGAAAAGCAACGAACTAGCGTCATCTCAGCGGCAACTATCAAAAACCACCGGTATTTTATTTTGTGCCATTTGTTTTTTCTGGAGAATTCTTGCGAATTTGTTTTGTAAACTCAAATTAATTATTGCCCTCCAGCTGCTTTAAACAAAGCCAACAAATTAGCAGAAAACGCTGTCCATGTTTCTCGGCTTCGTGAGGAAAACTCAAACCTCCGAAAGGAACTTCTGAAAGCTCAAGAAGACCTAGAAGCCAGTAATCTGGCCCTTGGGATTGCTCAATCCAAGGCTTCTTTACAGGCAGCGGAAGATAAATCTGTTATCAATGACTTGGAAAGTATGCTACTCCCGCGCATGAAAGAAGGCGACGAAATTGACAAGGTTCTTGGTAAGTTAACTTCTTTTTACCAATGTCTTCATGTCTTATTTCTTGTATCTTTTCATGTAACCTTTGCTTTTGTCGAAAAAGCAGGAAATTTTCCAGGAATTTCTCGGACTGAAAAGATCCGGGTCTTTGGGGAAGTGTAGAATTCAATCAGGAATGCAGGAATGCAGCTGATTAATAAATTCCTTCCCACAAGTACTGTACGCTTTTCGGAAGTCTACCGACTTCCGGGTGCCATCACAGAAGTAGCAGAGTCGAAAGAATCCATCCTTCGCTCTGCCGCACGAGGTGGTGCACGCATGGCACTTGGCCTTATGCGTCTACATTACCCTAATGCCAAATCTTGGCGCGTAGCATCCGGTATCCCTCAAGAATATACAGAAGCACAACGAAATGCGATTTTTGATGAAGTTAAAGGGCACGCTTCCAAGATTGCCTCTATGGTTAACATTTCCATTACTTATCCGGAAGAGGAAGTGCCCGCAGCTCCCGAGAATGATAGCAGTGATGAAGACTCGGATGCTTGAGGGAATACACTTGACCCGAATGATGGATGTGTATAAGAGCATTTTTACAATGCAATTCATATTGTAATGCTTCTATATCGTTTGTCGAAACAAGAACTCCGCCTTTTGCAATTTCAAGTTTCTTGCAAAGTTTTTCCGGGTTTGACTGTTCCTTTATCTTCTAAGTAATCTGGCAAATGTGTTTTAACTTCTCTAGTGTTTAAAAATGGCTCAACTAGCAATATGTATCGTCATGTCGAGTAACTGGGGACGAACCAAACAGTTTTAAAACTCGGAAACATGGATCATGCTAAAAGCATTTTTACTGACTAGTTTCAGTAACCCAACACATACACTATCAGATAAAATTTAGAGAAAACAAGGAGCTGTTTTGAAACTTGGGCACGCAGGCACAATCCGAGTTTCCTTTAACCTTTAACAGGCCGAATCATTCAGCTTTTAAACACCGAGCACGCAGGCACAATTCGGGTTAACATTGAGTATTTGTGAGATCATTGGGAAATAGATGAGGCGGAAATATTTTTTACTTATAATGAATATGGATGACAACATTCCGACAACTTTATTTCATGGTCTCAAAGATGTTTACATAGAAATTGAACTAAGTATAGAAGGGACGTAATTGCTGGATACTCCAAGGCCTCTTTGTCTCTCCTAGTTCATCATCTATTTTTCTCTTTCTTTTGCGATTCGGCTTCTCGGGATCGTCCTCCGTATCTCGAATGTCAACAAGATAGTATGATCCATTCTTCATGGCTTTACTGATGACAAATGGTCCTTCCCATACTGGGGCCAATTTGTGCTTCCTTTGCTGCACCAATCTCAGCACTAAGTCACCTTCTTTAAAAGAACGATGCCTGATTTTCCGACTATGATAACGTCGTAAACCTTGCTGGTAGATGGCAGATCTTTGGAGCACAAGTTCTCGTTCCTCTTCTAAGAGATCGACGGCATCCTGTCGTGCTTCCTCGGCATCCGAGTCGTCAAAATTCTGCACTCTTGGGCTATCATGGATCATGTCCGTTGGAAGAATAGCTTCCGCACCATAAACTAGGAAAAACGGGGTTTGCTCAGTTGACCTATTTGGCGTCGTTCGAATGCTCCATAACACGGAAGGTAGCTCTTCTACCCACGCTCCAGCTGCTCTATGGAGAGGAGATTCGAGTCTTGGGCGTATTCCTTGCAGGATTGAACTGTTCATTCTTTCAACCTGTCCATTAGATTGCGGGTGTGCCACAGATGCAAGATCTAAGCGGATTCCCGTTTGTTGGCAATATTTTGCCAACTCTCCAATGGAGAAATTTGTCCCGTTATCAGTTATTATGCTATGTGGGACGCCATACCTCATTACTAAATCAATAATGAAATTTCTGGCAGTTGCGCCGTCCAGCTTTTTGATGGGTTTAGCCTCCACCCATTTTGTATACTTATCTACCGCTACGAGTAGATGTGTAAGTCCACCTCTTGCAGTTTTGAACGGTCCCATCATATCTAGCCCCCAGACCGCAAACGGCCATGTGATAGGGATAGTTTTAAGTGCTTGGGCCGGCAAATTGGTCTGCTTGGCGTAATATTGACATCCTTCGCATGTATTCACTATGCGCTCGGCGTCTGACTTGGCTGTTAGCCAAAAAAAAACCCCGCGCGGAATGCTTTTTTGACTATGCTTTTTGATTGAGCATGATGTCCGCAATCGCCGGCATGGATTTCTTCCAGTATTTCTCTTCCTTCTTCTGGTGAAATACACTGTTGAAAGATTCCGGAAGTACTGCGTTTATACAAGTGGTCGTTGATCATGATACGGCAGTGAGTATTATTCCCAAGCGTGTATCAGACTTTCTAGGTGGTACACGAAAATACTTGATACCGGCTAGGCGTCAGGCGCGAGAAGTGGAAACTAGTGCTGGCATCGACGCAAATGAGTCTGCTACAAAATTGTGTAAAATAATGATTGGCTTAATTCCTATTCAGATCACACCAGCAGATGAAGTAAGACCCATGTTCAGGACACCATGCAAAAATAAGCGAGTCGTACCAGCAGTTTAATTGGCCTAGTACTATTCTGGTACATGGAGCATAGTTGGGATCGATCAGTGGAGGAGCCAGCTAGCTGATTGGTTCCATACTTTCCTTTTTCTTAGTAGCGTACTTAATTAGGAAAGAGTCCAAGGCCATGTTGGCTTCTGTCTGGCGTTTGTGCCTTTTATTTCTACGTATCCGATTAGAGTTTGGTTTGTGTCGGTCCTTTGGACCTTTATAATCATACGCGTCCTGTAACTAGAGAAGAGAAGTTTGATCGTTGAGTAAGATACCAGAAAATCGCCGATGCTTGGCGGCGGCATATGCTGCGTTTGTGCGAGTTGAAAACTATAATTGTTTGTGCCCCTGCGTTGGATTGGAAGCGTGCTGCTTCTAGTTGCTACGTGATCTCTTTGAGGTTGTCCAGGTGATACCTACGGCTGCTGGGATTTGCCTGTTGTTCCGGCCGGAATTGCATCTAAGGATTGTAAGTCTGGTTCCCGATTAATATTTTGTCCGTGCTCTTGTTAGTCTGTACCGTGAAAGATTGGGAAAATACACTGCGGCGTCAACTACACTAGTCGCGCCGTATCATCTTGGTATCAGAGCGAAGGTTGTTCACGGTGCCATTTTTTTCTCTTGGCTGTTCATTGGTTTATCTTGTTACTTTGTCAAGATGTCGCAGCATACAGATTCCGACGTGGATGAGAAGGAAATTCCTTTGGGTCCGGAAATAACTGAAGATCTGCGTATTCACTTGATGTCGATCAAAAGCGCCAATAAAAAACTTCGTGCAAGGGTTGAGGATTTGTCCACAAATATTGAGGGTGTTGAGGATCGTCTTAATGTGCGTTTGACGACAAGTGATCGCCAGCGTGATGAAAGTTTGCAAGTGGTGACAGAGAGTCTTAACCGGTTGACCGCAGTCGTTCAACGTTTGGAGGCAAGGGGAGCGAGACGCCAGCAGTCCCGGTCACCGCCACGCATCCAACATCAGCATGATGTGGATGAATCTGATTTGTCTGATGGTCATGGAGGCTACCCGCGCCGACCACGAGGAGGTGTCGAGGTCCGCCATGGCGCTGGCCAGTGGCGCAACCAAGGTGGTCAGCCTCCTCGGGGGGATGATGGTGTTGGACGTATAAAGATCACCATACCGGAGTTCTCGGGACGTTCTGATCCGGAAAAATATTTGGAGTGGGAGATGCGTGTCAATCAGATTTTTGACAACCACAATTTTTCCGAGGAAAAGAAGCTTCGTGTTGCATCTTCAGAATTTACAGAATATGCTCTTGTTTGGTGGGATAATCTGAACCGCAATGGGGAGCGCCCCGCAACATGGGTTGACATGAAGCGTGTTATGCGGGACAGATTTGTGCCAGCTTCTTACACTCGTCAACTTCATAGTAAGTTGCGCCGTCTCGTGCAAGGCGTGAAAACTGTTGACGAGTACTACAAGGAGATGCAAACATTAATGATAAGGACAACAGTACGTGAGTCTACAGAGGCAACTATGGTACGGTTGTTTGAGGGACTGAATGAAGATATCCGTGACCGTGTTGATTTGATGCAATACAGTGATATTCATGAGTTGCTTCACCAAGCTGAGCGTGCTGAACGGTGGGTTCATGAGAAGCAATCTGCAGTTAGTCGTCCAGCCTACAATAGTGTGCGACGTGTTTCTTCTCAATTTGATGATGGGCTTGGTGCTAAACCGGCTGTTTCTTACAAGTCGACGAGTGTTGAACATAGCAAGATAGCCGCTGCACCTAAGGAGGTTTCTCAAACTGCATCAAGTGTGTCTCATCATAGCAATATTATATGCCATAAGTGTGGCGGAAGAGGCCACATAATGCGAGAGTGTCCGAATCAAAAGAAGATTTTGCTTGTTGATGATGCATATTTTTCAGAATCTGATAATGAGATGCCTCCACTAGAAGATGCTACAGCAGAAGATGGTAAGACCATGGACTGTTGGCCCGCACTTAACGTGCCAAGTTTGATGGCGCATAAGGTCCAACGTGATGATAAAGTCATTTTTGAGCCTGGACAGCGGCGTAGCATTTTTCAAACTGCATGTACAATCAAGGGAGAAGTGTGCAAGCTGATTGTTGATGGGGGCAGTGCAAGCAACATGATTAGTAAGGATGTTGTAGAGTCTCTTTCTTTATCTACATGGGAGCATCCGAAGCCGTACTATATGCAGTGGATTAATGGCGTGGGAAAGTTAAAGGTCACCCATAGAGTGAAAGTTCCGTTTTCCGTGGATGGATATGTTGATAAAGTGGAGTGTGATGTTCTACCATTGCAAGTTTGTCATCTACTATTGGGACGTCCGTGGCAACACGATGTCAACGCACTTCACCATGGACGTAGCAACAGGTACACATTTATGCATAAGGGTGAGTTCTATGCTCTTCTTCCGAAAGATGCAAATGATATCAAGTGTACCGTCGAGTTGTTCAAGAATAAGTCTGCAAGGCGTAGGTCGAAACCGAGGACGGTTTCCCTTCAAGGGAAGGAGGATGATACGGCAGTGAGTATTATTCCCAAGCGTGTATCAGACTTTCTAGGTGGTACACGAAAATACTTGATACCGGCTAGGCGTCAGGCGCGAGAAGTGGAAACTAGTGCTGGCATCGACGCAAATGAGTCTGCTACAAAATTGTGTAAAATAATGATTGGCTTAATTCCTATTCAGATCACACCAGCAGATGAAGTAAGACCCATGTTCAGGACACCATGCAAAAATAAGCGAGTCGTACCAGCAGTTTAATTGGCCTAGTACTATTCTGGTACATGGAGCATAGTTGGGATCGATCAGTGGAGGAGCCAGCTAGCTGATTGGTTCCATACTTTCCTTTTTCTTAGTAGCGTACTTAATTAGGAAAGAGTCCAAGGCCATGTTGGCTTCTGTCTGGCGTTTGTGCCTTTTATTTCTACGTATCCGATTAGAGTTTGGTTTGTGTCGGTCCTTTGGACCTTTATAATCATACGCGTCCTGTAACTAGAGAAGAGAAGTTTGATCGTTGAGTAAGATACCAGAAAATCGCCGATGCTTGGCGGCGGCATATGCTGCGTTTGTGCGAGTTGAAAACTATAATTGTTTGTGCCCCTGCGTTGGATTGGAAGCGTGCTGCTTCTAGTTGCTACGTGATCTCTTTGAGGTTGTCCAGGTGATACCTACGGCTGCTGGGATTTGCCTGTTGTTCCGGCCGGAATTGCATCTAAGGATTGTAAGTCTGGTTCCCGATTAATATTTTGTCCGTGCTCTTGTTAGTCTGTACCGTGAAAGATTGGGAAAATACACTGCGGCGTCAACTACACTAGTCGCGCCGTATCAGATCACCACGTATCCTTTGCATCGGCGCTGTATTTGCCTTTGCAAGACTTCGTCTGCTCCTTCCGGGTACTTCTGATTGACTAAGAAGTTTATGTATGGAATTGTTCAATCCGGTTTAACGAGCATGACCTCGATTGTTTCAGATGCTAGAGGGTAATCAACGTCTCCACCTTTTATGGATGGTTCATGCAAGTGCTGGACGAACACCCCTGGTGGTAAAGTTTTTACTCTCTCTGATCCCATGCGGGCTAATGCATCCGCATTCCAATTTTCCTCCCTTTTTATGTGAAGGACTTCGAACCCGAAGAAACAGATGGCGAACTCATCCACCGTTCTCCGATATTCGGCCATTATAGGGCTTTTCGCGTCCCAGGTTTGGTTGAGCTGATGCTGTACCAAATCCGAGTCTCCATAGCATAAGATGCGTTTTACCCCTATTTCTTTTGCAATATGCAAGCCATGAAGCAGAGCTTCGTATTCTGCCACGTTATTACTGGCGTTGAAGTGTATTTGCAATACGTACTCCATTGTGTCTCCCTTGGGAGATTTTAGGACTACGCCAGCCCCAGCTCCTTCCTTCATCTTGGATCCGTCAAAGTGCATGATCCAGTACTCGGATTCTGGCATCGGTGTTTTTTCCATTGCTTCTCTCCAGTCGGCGACGAAATCTGCCAAAACTTGGGATTTTATTGCCGTCCTTGGCTGGTACTTAATGTCGAAGGCTGCCAGCTCGATGCCCCATTTAGCTACTCGGCCGGTTGCCTCCGCATTGTTTATAATATCCCCTAGTGGTGCTTTACATACCACTGTTATGGAATGCCCTTGGAAGTAATGGCGCAGTTTTCTGGATGCAAAAAATACGCCATATGCCAGTTTCTGGTAGTGCGGATACCTTTGTTTGGATTCGGAAAAAACTTCGCTTATGTAATATACCGGATGTTGATCTGGTATGCTTTGCTCTTCCTTTGTCCGTTCCACAACGATTACCGCACTAGTAACCCGACTTGTAGCCGTAAGGTATAATAACATGGGTTCTTCGTCTTTTGGAGATGCCAAGATGGGAGCGTTCATCAAGGTTTCCTTCAACTGGGCCAACGCTGCATCAGCCTCTTCTGTCCATTCGAACTTGTCGGATTTCTTCAGCAGCTTGTAGAGTGGTAAGGCTTTATCCCCCAGCCGACTGATAAATCTGCTGACGGCTGCAGCGGAACCCGTCAATCTTTGGACATCTTTTACACACGTAGGTTTTGAGATGTTCAAGATTGCCTTGATCTTTTCCGGGTTAACTTCTATTCCTCTGTGGGAAACAATGAAACCCAGAAGTTTTCCTGAGGGAACCCCGAATACGCACTTAGATGGATTCAACTTCATCTTGTAAGTGCGTAAGTTTTCGAAAGTTTCTCGCAAATCCTCAAGGAGTGTATCTTTTTCCTTGGTTACGACGGCAATATCGTCCACATAAACATGGACGTTTCTGCCAATCTGACTATGCAAACAGCGTTGCATGCAACGCTGGTAGGTTGCACCTGCGTTCTTCAGGCCAAAAGGCATGGTTACGTAATAGTACGTCCCATACGGGGTTATAAAAGAAGTCTTGATTTGATCTTCCTTTTTCATGCGTATTTGGTGGTACCCGGAGTATGCATCCAAAAAGCATAAAAGCTCGGAGCCTGCAGTGGCATCTATTATTTGATCGATTCGCGGTAACGCGAACCTATCTTTCGGACACAACTTGTTCAATCCTGTGTAATCTATACACATTCTAATAGCAGTGGTGTCTTTCTTCGGTACTAGGACCGGATTTGCGGACCAATCAGTATGGATTACTTCCTTGATGAAATCCGCTGCTAAAAGCCGGATAATTTCCTTGCCAATAGCCTTCCGTCTTCTTCCGTCAAATCGACGGAGACCTTGTTTGACGGGTTTTGATCCGGGAATAACCTTGAGTTGGTGCTCAGCAAGTTCCCTGGGTACGCCTGGCATGTCAGCTGGACACCAGGCAAAAATATCCCAGTTCTCACGGAGGAACTTGATGAGCTCGCCTTCCTATTTGTCGGTCATCCCAGTCCCTACGACGACAAATTTTGTCGGATCTTTGGGGTCTAGGATTACCTGTCTTGTATTCTCGGACGCCTTGAAGCTATCTGTTGGCTTCCGAGTTTCTTTTCCTGCCGGCATTTCTTTCGGCGATACCTCCTTGGCTAATTCCTTCAGTTCCTCCTTTGCTATAACTCTCTGAGCGCAAAGGGCGTTTTCTTTCTCCAACTCGTTTGCTAGCTTGAAATCACCAGCTATGGTGATTACTCCTCCTTTGGGTCCTGGCATTTTCAGCTTGTTATAGATATAACAGGATCTTGCCATGAATTTGGCGAAAGCTGGACGTCCGAGTATTGCGTGATACACGCTTTCGAACGGCACTACTTCGAAGGATACTTTTTCCTGCCGGAAGTGATCTTTATCTCCGAAGGTGACATCTAGGGAAATTTCTCCTAGGGATCGTGCTTGCCTGCCAGGAACAATGCCGTGGAAGCGTATATTGCTGTAATTGAGCTGGGACTCGGAGATCTTCAAGTGCTTCAGTGTATCCAGGTACATTATATTAATGCTGGATCCTCCGTCCATCAGCACTCTTCTTAGCCTAGTGTTTTGAACAATAGGGCTGACAACAAGAGCTTGTGTGCCAGGTTCAGGGATATTTCCGGGATGATCAGACTGATCCCAGATTATCGGTGTGTTGGAGTACTTCAAGAATTTCGGGGTTGCCGGAACAACCGCGTTTATTTCTCGAAGTGTTCTTTTGGCCACCTTTGCTGACGGGGTTGCTAAGAAAGTTAACATTGCTTCTCCGTCAACTCTCGGAAATTTGGGTTCGCCCTTTCGCTGTTGTTCCTGGATTTTGTCATCAGTGTCCGATTCACTGTCTTCTTTTTCAGCTTCTGGCTTTTGTTTGGCAGGTTTCCTTTTGGAACCCTTCCCTTTATTTCCGGATCCTGCATTGCCTTTCATATGCTTGTTTAGCCGGCATTGCGCGTTTGTGTGGGTTGGTTTCCCAAATTGCGAGTGGTGGACGCAGGGTTCCGACTTAATTCTCTCCCATTCTTCGGGAGTGTAATGGATTGGATCTGGGCTGCGACCTTTCCACTTATTTCCCTTATCTCCTCCAAAGGCTATGTTGACCTCCTTGGGCTTTGTCGTTGATTCTGGAGTTCCTTTTTTGTCAGAACGAGGGGTTTTCTTGGCGAGTATTAGTGACTCAATATTGCCTCCTCTTGCTCTGATATCATCTTCGGCTGCAGCGTGCTCATTAGCGGTTGTAAGCATAGATCCGAGATCCTTGTGCTGTTTAGAACCAACCATGAACAGTACGAGTCCGGGTTTTAGGCCATTGACGAAAGCATGCATTGCTTGTACGTCAGTTACTCCAGAACAACTATTCTTCATTGCAGTCCATCTGGAGATGAAATCCACGTATGGTTCGTCCTCAAATTGGGTGCAACGGTTCAGCTGGTTGATGCTATTTGGGCGTTTGTATGTTCCCCGAAAATGCTGAGTGAATACTCTAGCCATATCATCCCAGCTGTCGACAGTTCTTGATGGTAAACCATTGATCCAATCTCTGGCTCCGTCTAGCAACATTAGGGGAAGAAACTTGACAGCTTCCAGGTCTGTCCCATTGTTGATTTGGACGGCTGTATAGTAATCTGAGAGCCAGGTATCCGGGTTTGTGCTGCCGGTATATTTTTGGTAGGTTGGACCAACTTTGGCGAAGCCAGAATGCAGGGTTATCCTTCGGATCCTGTCAGTAAAACACTTAGGACCAAAGTATAGATCATCCTTTTCTGCTCTATCAATGTGTGCAGAATATCTTCCGGCTGAATGGACAGAAGGGGATCTGCTCCTTTCTTTTCCATTGTTGCGCGGACGCGCTTTTCTGAGGTTATCTCTATCTCTTCCGTGTTCACGTCCTTTTGGATTAGGCGGAGTTCTGCTTCTATGCCTTTCCTTATCCTTAGGAGGTGTCCGGGACCTTTCACGTCTGTGAGGTATATCATATCTTCCAGCTTTTTCAGCTGGGTTTCTCGGAGGTGGCATTATTTTGCCGTCATTCCGGTGTTTGTCTTCCCGATCGTGTGGTTTATATCCATCTTTCGGGAGATGAGGTCCGATTCTAGACGTTGCGTCCCGGTTGTCTGGGTTTTTCCTGTCTTTTCTCGGATCCTCTTTTTTATCCGAATCTCCGGGTTCTTCCGGTCCAGGTGCTCCAGCAGCGCAAGTAGCTGTTTTGCAGAGAGCGGAATTATCATGCAGCCTCCCTGATCGTTCTTGGCCTCGCTGTTGCTGCTGTAATGCTTTTCCTAGGAAAGCATACACCCCTTGGAGTTTTTCCCCGTTGGAGTACAGATCGTTGTTTAGGATGGCGAACGCTGCTTCCGCGTTTTCTGCTGCGGTTTTGTATATTGGTTCGCCCTTGGCATCTTTGCCGTTTACTTGCTTTTGCCAAGATGGGTTATAAAACCTTTCTTTTGGCGGCAGTTCTTCCGGTTTTGCGATTCCGGGTAACCTAGTAGGTTTTAACGCGGATCTATGCTTTCTCTCGTACTCCTCTATTTCTTCCTTCATGACTTTGATGTCATTATGGGTTTGTTGGAGATGTTGCCGAGATCTAAGCAGATGTTGCTGTTGCCGTTGGAAAGCTTGTCTCCTGGCTTCCAGCAACTCAGGGGGTTCGTCTGGTCCCACTGGTGTTTGTAATAGCTCTTGCTCTTCCTGTTCCGTCATTGGCGGAGCAGTGATTTCCTTAGATTTCTTTTCCGCTGGCTTTGTGCCGCTAACATCTCCAACTTCCAGGTTTTCATCAGCAAGATCGGCTGATTTTTTCTTCCGGAGTTTGTATTGGAGTTTTTTAGAAGCACGGTGCTTTTTCTTGGAAGAGGGAGGTTTTTTGACAGGCTCATCTTCTGTCATCTCCTTAACATTGGGGAATATCGGAGAAGTTTCTCCGTCTTCTCTCTCTTCCACCGGCGGAGGGGTTTTAGGGCTTTCCTGGCTGCCGGCGCCCGTTGTATCAGCTGGTTTTGCCATTAGCACTTCATGGAATCCCTCTTGAAAGGACTTAACCTTTCTTACGAAGGCATCCTCGTCTTCGTCTTCGGAGTCGAAGTTATCCGATCCGGTTTCCGACTCCAACCTCGCCTCAATGGCGGCAAGCACGGACTCTGCTTCCGAGTTCATCGTCTTGTTGACGGATGTCGGATCTTCCGCCTCTGTGACGGGTGTTTCTTCTTCCGTCTCTATGACGGGTAGGTTGTTATCTGCCTCTTGCACGGGATTTCCGTCATCCGTGTTTTCAGCGATTTCGGATTGCACCATGCCGATAAAGTGTGCATCACTTTTTTGTCGGCGATCTGAGCAGAATCCGGCATCATAGTCGTCTTCGACTGGGTATAGGGCGGGTGGGATAAATTTGCTTCCACCGCAAAACCCCATTGCCTCTGCCGTTAGTCCGATAAAGATGTTAGCAGATCCAATCGGTAACACGCAGGCACTTACCAGGTGGTTTTGCGCCGGTATATAGGATCCGTTGTCGAGGAAGCGGCCGACGTCGTCGTCGAACTCCAAGCTTCCGACAGTGATCGATCTTCCAATTCCGCCAAGTATCCCAGATCGGAATTTCACGCCTGACGTCGTTTGCCCCACGGTGGGCGCCAACTGTCGAGACATCGTAGTAGTTTTCATAGACGGGGGTGCCATGAGACTACGGTAGAGACGTGGGGTAACGGGATAGCGTAGTAATACAGAACACGGGATTTTACCCAGGTTCGGTAGGTCGCGACAATACGGCGTACCTACTCCTGCACTTCTCACTAATTGGGACTAAAGCCCGTTTATCAGGGTTACAATGTGAGGGTGTAGATCTAGCTTCTCGGCGAGGATGAGCTTCTCGGCGAGTTGCGTAGAGCTTGAACTTGTTTTATCTATCTCCCGTCCGGCTTTATATAATAGCCGGATTAGGGCTTACAGAATAAGAAACCTAGAAGACTACGTTTAACTTGTAACTTGGAAAGCAAGGAATCCGTCTTCTCCTCCAAGCCAGATCACGCGGGCCGTGATCCGGGTTCTTCTAGAATCCGGCTTCTGCGCGTCGGACTACTGGGCCGCCCAGTGGACCTAAGCCCATTACCATTTAGGCCACCCTGGCAGTCCGGCTCTTTGTCTACCATCTTCTATACCCCTATTCAGTATATATCCGACATTTTCCATTTGGGTCAATGGTTGGACAAAAATAACTTGTTATTCTTCAACTTGTATGGATTGCTTCTAGTCCTCATGTGATTGCCTTCTTGAAGATCATCATCATGCCATCTAAGTTGTTTCCTTCCTTGGTGTGGCGCTTCTCTTGGTCTAGTCTTCATGGTTTTCTCACTAGTTGTTTCCCAAGTGGTGTGGTCACAACTAAGTGTTTTATTTAGCAAATGTGAAAATATCACTAAGTCAAAATAGAGGATAAATGAGACAAGAGGATAGAAATGGAGAGGTGGGTCTTCTTCTTTATTTCTTCATGTACTTGAACTTGATGGATTATGCTTCAGATTGTTGTGAATCCTAAGTCATTTCTTCAATTATCTTCCTTGTTTCTCTTCATTTTGCCATCAAGTTGAAAGGAGAAGAATAGAAAAGGGAAGGAAAAGACTTAGAGAGAAAGGGGTTTAATCTTCTAAGTGCTTCCACTTCTTGGAGATGTTTCTGAAGTTTGTTTTATTGGCTAAGTCCTTCATTGGTCTTCTATCTTCATGTTGAAAAATTTCTAGATGGTTAAGTCCTCCATTGCACTTCATGGTTCTCACAAATCCCAACTTGGTGAAATCTTGAAGCAAGCATGGGGAGAAGAGAAGTTGATGGAAACATTTGTACTAGTGTTTTCAGGTTCATTTGTTGGCTAAGTATAAGTTGAAACTTCACTAAGGACTTAGCCTTGGTTTCATATATCCATACACACATAGAACCACTTAAGCAAAAATATTTCCTAAATCACTTTTAACAGGATGTGAAACATGTGTGTGATAACTTGGCCTAAAATACATGGATATGGTTCATATGTTTCCAAAATTCTATGGCACTGGTTTATATGGACTAAGGTTGCCATATGGAGCAACATTGCTTAAGAAAACATATTCAAATTATTTATAGAATTTAAACTAAGTCAAATTTGCTCAAATGGCCATATAATTCTAAAATCAATTTTAGTCTGTTCAATTTTTATTTTGGGACAGAGGATATGAAAGTACACATCCTAATGTTTCCAAATATATTTTATTTACAATTTTTGGATTTGTAGAATTTGAATTATGCCAAATTTCCTCAAACAAGCATATTTGAATTTGAACAAATTTAAGTTTGTCAAATTTGAATTTGGCCAGTGCCAAAAGTTTCTAGATGTCAAGGGCTTTTCAAAAAGTCCAAGATTGCTAAATTTGGCTAAGTGGTTGAAAAGATATGATGATTTGAAGTTGCAAGGGCTTTTCTGCAAATCTGCCAAAAATTCTACCGGGAGAAATAATTTGAATTAAGGGCTGGCCACATGGCATGCTGTGATTGGCCAGGGATGCTAACTGTGTGTCTACGGGGCTAGCTGACTGGGTCTGATGACGTGGATAAGTCAACAGATCTGGGCCGTCCGATGCAGATCTGAGGGTGGCATACCCCTTCGGTAAGTGATTCAACAGGGGCCAATAGATCAAGATCTAACGGGCAGAAATAGATCTGGGGGTCTAGGGTTGTCACCTCACCGGCGTTGGTGGCCGGAAATGGAGCTGCGGCGGCGCGGTTGCTCGGAAAATGACGGGGCAGCTCCTCCGGTGGTCTGTGGGCTCAACGGAGACCACCACGGGACTCAGCAGCGCACGGCGGGGCGAATGGACGTGGCGGTGAGAATTCCCGCGTCGTGGTTCATCCACGCGATGCAGAGGGAGCTCGTCGGGGCTCCGGCGACCTCGGAAACGGACGGCGACATCGTTATACTGCACGCAAAATTCGTGCAGGGGCACGGTGAGATGCGCAAGGATACGAGGAAGAGGATGAAAGGCATCACGTGCTCGGGGACCAACTGCACTCACCGGAATCGAAGAAAGATGGCGGCGGTCGTGAGCAACTCCGGCGAAGAAATTCTCTGGCTTGGTGGGGAGAGAGGGGAACACCAGAGGGAAAATGACGAGGGGGAGGAGGAGATTTAAGGGGGGCACTCAATCGTGGCTGAAACGGCCGAATTTAAGTGCGGATTAAAAACTCCCATTTCGGGAAGAAACGGAAGAGGGAGGTTGATGACGATGATGACGTCAGGATGACGTCATCAATGATTTTCTTTTCTTTTTAAAACCTGTTTTTAATATCTCTTGATTTAATAATCCAAAATACTACATCATACCTTCCTCTTGGGGTAACCCAACGAGCGCATGATCACGTCCGAGAACATAAAGAATTTATTGCGCCGTTGTCGGGGACTTCAAGCTTACACCAGGGGGAGTCTCACACTTTGATACGTTTAAAACGTATCTATAATTTTTGATATCCCATGCTTGTTTTCTACATGTTTTCCCTTTGTTTTCTATTATTTATTGGACTAACCTATTAATGGTTGCAAAGTGAACAAGTTCTTGTTTTATACTTTTATGTGTTTGACTTAATTGGATAATGGTAAGAAAACACAAAAGGAGCCTTGTTGGAGAAGTACTTCGACTTTCCTGAAGTCTGTCCACCAACATTTTTTAGAGATCGTCAGTTTGACCCCCGAAGACAATGTCAATTGAAGATGAAAATTTATACAAAGTTGTTGGCCATTTCCATACCTTTTAAGCCCAAGAACAACCCAATCCGAGTTCGTATGCAACATATGGGCCCGTTTTACTAGAGGACAAATATCTGATTACAGGATTATGAGAATCGATGACGTGATTGAGTCCAACTCCTACCATATTTGATGGATTCGGCCAAGCCACAACTTTGGGGCCTCATGGGGGCTGATAGAGGTCCATAGGAATGATCTAGAAGTGCCCAAGACCCTTGGATCAAAGGGCCACCCATCAGAGGGCCACGATCATCACGGAGACATATATAAGGGGAGGAAAAACCCTAATTCTTGGGCGGCCACCAAAAGCCACGAATTTTGCCTCCCCATGGCCTCATCTACATGGGGGGATCATCTACAGCACCAAGAAGCCATGGAGGAAGGGGGTTAAGGGACGGCACTCCCCATGATGGCCGGCGGGCGCAGGAGGATCCCCCTGCTTCGCCGCTGGCCGCCGCTGATGCCCTGCACCTCACGTGCTTCCCCTTGTCCATCCTCTCCGCTCGCCTTCACCAACACCTCCATAGTGATAGCGGTCCACTCTCCCACAAACATCTGTAATCCCCTATGTAAACATGGTGTTTGATGTTATAAATTATTTGCAAATGATATATTGCATCTATGTCATGTTTGTGTAGTTCCATTTTGTCATATGATTGATTGTTGAATCTCTATGGTTGGTTTGAGCTATATATTGAATTTGTTACAGTCCTATGGTGCCCATTATATGTTTATGTGTGCATGGATCACATCATAGGGTTTGTAGTATATGGAGAAAGCTAGAGGGAGGGACGCTTAAGTGACAGAAACATGATCCCCATTCTAGTGATCGGAGTATATGGGATAAAGACGACCATTTGATCTTAATGCTATGGTTGGGTATTTTTTACCTTAATGTATCATCTATTAGTTATAGATGTTTGCTAGAGTTCCAATCATAAGTACTTGCAATCATTGGATAGTGGGAGCTTGTTAGCTATGCCTCTCCCACATAAAAGAGGAATATCAACCTTGTATTTGACTATTTGATCATGGAAAACTTCATCACACGTTTCACCACATTTCCACACTCATACTTCTGTTACTTTAGTGTTCTTTATTGTTGAAGAAACTAATATTTATTTTCTTGTTGTTTATTGTCTTGCAAAGCTATCCTTTCATACCAGTTTTGTTCCCATAGTTTTATTTTCTAGATAGAGCAAATGTTCGGTGTGCGTAGAGTTGTATCAATGGTTGATAGAACTTGAGAGAATACTAATCCTACCTTTAGCTCCTCGTTGGATTTGACACTCTTACTTATCTAAAAGGCTACAACTGATCCCCTACACTTGTGGGTTATCATACTTCCACTTTCTTTCTTTTGTTTTGTTCTTGCTTAGTTTACTTTTGTTTAGTTTAGTTTTCTCTTTATCAAAAATTCAAAATAATTAGTTCTCTAGTCTTTAGTCTTTTATTTGTTTTGTTATTTAGTTTTCGTCTTCGTGTTATTTTTTTGTTGTTGTTTTGTTAAGATGTCTACCCCTAATTTTTTTATGAAAGATCTTAAAGTAGGAAGAGTTTTCATTATTGGAAGAAATAATATTGAAGAATTCTTTAACCATGTTAGTGGGCTTTGTGATTTTAATGGTAAACCTATAGTTAAACTTACCCATAGCTTCGAATCCGCTATATCCTATTTGGGTGCCATGATAGAAGCTAGGTTTTTCAACCTCAATCCTATATTACAACAAATGTTTTTAAAACTTGATAACATGGAGAAAAGAAAAGAAAAAGGATTTTGTGTTGAATGCTTTACTCTTGGAATTTAATGACATTGCCATTGAAGCCAGGAAAGTTTTTCATCACTATAAATTGCTAGGCTATGGTCTTGTCATTGATCGTACTTTGAAGACTTTAGATATTGATAGAATGAAATACGAGGGTAAAACGGAATGTGAAAAACAAATTAATATCCTTATATCATTCAAACTTTTAGCAATTTCTTAGGCATTAGAGGAAAGTTTTGCTTGGATTGTTCCAAAGAATCCCTTTAATAAAAATTGTAAACCAAAAATAAAAGAGAAAGGAGATTATGAACCTTGTGTGTGTGGAAAGTACAATGCCTCTATGATGATTTCGATTTCCTAAAATTGAATGATTCTATTGATAATACTTGGTTCGTTCTTCATGCCTAGCTAAAAGGCGCTAAAGAAAAGCCCTTGTGGGAGGCAACCCACTTTGTTTTCCTTTTGTTTTGCCTTGTTTTCTTTCAGTTTCTTTTGTTTTATTCGAGTCTTGAAAGTTTCAACCTCTGTAACAACCGCTCCTTATCCTTTTTATTTCGTTTTTACGCCAATAGTAACCTTTAGTAGAGAGGTAGTATGATTTGGGGAAGTTGTTGTCCTGAAACAGATTTTTGTGCTACCACCAAAAAAAAAAATTCTCTCAGCTAGAACGTCGTATTGCTTGAAAAAATAGACACGTGCCCTAGGTTGTTATCTAACTTTCATTAGTTTCGCACTTTTTTATTTGAGTCCAACTCCTACCATATTTTATGTGGGTGTTCAATTTTTGCAAGTACCGTGTTTAGCTCTTGTTTTTCACTCAAATTATGTTCAGAGCTTGTTGGTTTGCTTCAGTTATATATTATTATCTCTCTGGTCTTTGATGATTATTTTCTTTGAGATTTGTTTCAAATAAGTTGATTGGTGTTGGAAAAGAGTAAAATATTTCATGCTTATAATGGTGCAATAGGAAGCTTGTTTAGATTGTGGCTAGGGATTTGGCATGTCATGTTAGATGTTATTTTAATTGTTTGCTTAGTATTATATGATGTATCATGACTAGTCTCAAATAACAGAGAGTGCTTAATGTGCCAGTGAAATTACATCATGTGTTGTTTCCTCATAATAAAGCATGGTATTGTGGTATTCTCCTTTGATGATTTATTTGGGCTGATTTGGCGCATGCTCACACCATGTTATGACTATAAACCAGTCACCTTTAGAATTTATAATCATTTATTTTTTTACTTGTAATATCACTTCATGCTTTGATTAATAATGTTTTGTTACTATGCATGATTATGGCCGTTATTGTTCTCTTAGTTGGTCGCTTCCAGTCTCTTTCTAGCCTTCACCCTGTATAGAGTATGAGCTCTACTCGTGCATCCAACTCCCCAAAACCAAAGTTTTCCAATGTGTCCACCACCTACCTATATGTGGTATTTCACCACCACTCCAAGTAAATTTCTCGTGTGTTACCTTTAAACCTTCAAAATTATTAAACATGTTTTGTGTTCCTGTTTTAGCTCATGTGGAAGTAGTTTGAAGTTTATCATTTCTTATGTCAAGCAAGGTTCTTCTCCCTTATTTCATCCGATGACTATGGAATTTGTGCTCATCTAAATTTGCCGAGAGCTGGTGCCTATGAATTCAAATAATATAAAAAGGCACTTCCCCACGGATTGATGATTGTTGGTGGGAACCCATGAATACGGCTAGCCATGTCTTGTGAAAGACAAGGTGGTGGGGAGTGCCAACCATAAGGATAATTGCTAATGAAAACCTCTCTCAAAAATTAAACATTTTTCTTGACATGGGTTATGATAAGTTTTTCATTACCATTCGTTGACATAGACATACACCTCTCTCAAAATTATATTTTCACTACCTCTATTTTATTAAATAAAAATATCTAGCACATGATTAATCCCTGCTTCCCTCTATGAAGGGCCTTTCTTTTACTTTTATGTTGAGCCTTCACCTTCTTACATTATGCACCAGTTAGGAGAGCATACTTGTTATTCTGAGTATAATGTGCATAGTCCCAAAATCTATTATTGATTGATTCATGATTATGGTATTGCTTGCTCTCAAACTATTTGTATATAGTCACAATTTGAACTTTGAAGGTGTCCTAGCATTTATGTTTTGCTACTCCACGAAGGACAAGCTGGATATCACTTTATCATGGTTTTCTTTATGGTTAAACAAACAGATCACGTTCAATGCATTATTTCTCATTGTCAATTATTTGCGTTACTTTTCATGTGCAACATAGTTGCTAAGTTTACATTAGTTCAAATAATATTTATCATGCCTTTGTTAAAGTACTTTGATTTCAGCTTACAATGCTTTTAAATAACGTTGATCAAGATTGTGTTGGCTTCATGTCACCTTAAAAATTATTTTGTTATCACTTACCTACTCGTGGACGAGCAGGAATTAAGCATGGGGATCCTGATAAGTTGCAAACATATCTATAATTTTTTATGCTCCATGCTTGTTTTCTATCCAATGCATTTATGTTTCCACATGTTTTCCTTCGTTTTCCGGTTGTTTTCATACACTAACCTATTAACACGATGCGCCATGCCAGTTGTTGTTTTATGTTTTTTTATATTTCAGAAAAGTTCTTAAAGAAATATTCTCTGAAAGGGCTGAAAATCCACGGAGATCATTTTTTACCCGAAACAAAGACGGAGTCCAAAGAAGAGTCGGAGGGGAGCCAGGTGGCCTCAAGGGGGGTTCTAGGCGCGACCCCACCCTAGGTCTCGCCTAGTGGCCCCTGGGCGCCCTGGCCACTGCCTCTCGTTGCTTCTTCGCCTATAAATTGCCCTTAACCCTAAAAAGTTCGGGGACGGAGTTATTTTCCACGAAACATACAGAGAGGCGCCGTCACCTCGAAAGTCAAATCTAGGGATTGTGCAGCCCTGTTCTAGCACCCCGCCGGAGGGGGGAATCGTCACCGGAAGCCTCTTCATCACCATGATTGCATCCACGATGATGCGTGAGTAGTTCATCTCGGGACTACGGGTCCAAAGTAGTAGCTAGTTGGTAATTCTCTCCGTTATGCCTCCATGTTTAGAGTCTCGTGAGCTGGCTCACATGACCAAGACCACCTTTATGTAATTGTGCATATTGTGTTTTTTGGGATCCGATGAACCATGAGATTATGATTATTATTTTCATGTCAAACTGGGATGCTTCACTTTTATCTTTAGAGATTTTTAATGTTGTCTTGAAATGATCTCCGGTGTTTATGATTACCTTGACCACGTTGTAGTTTTCACCTCCAATAGAGGGTTTATATGCTAGATAGCGGGTTCATGCCTCCCTTACATCTATGCTCGAGTGACAGAAACATGATGGGTGGGGGATGTGTTTTTTCCACTAGGGAGAAAACAACGGTGCTCTTGTCTACGGACGAGAACCATTGCTTACATTACGTACTCCCTCCGTCTCAAATTAACTGTCACAAAGTTGGACAAAAATGGATGTATCAAATACTAAATTATGTCTAGATACATGCACTTTTGTCCATCTTTGTGACAGTTAATTTGAAACGAAGGAAGTACTTTACTTAATGCAATTGCCTCTTGCACACAAAGCAATCACTTCGTTTTTGCAACTTAATACCAGATAGATTTTCTAGATAGCTTACTTGAGGTGGACTATTATATATGGATGCATGATGGATAACGGTCCATATTCCTTGATGTAATGCCTACTATGTTAGAACCCGTGAACTATATCTCGTCATAATAGTATTGTTATACATTCATGATTTGTCAATTTCCCAGCTGTAATTTGTTCACCCAACATGTTTGTTTTCTATGGAGAGACACCACTTGTGAAACTATGGCCTCTAGTCCTATTTTTCTCATTAATACAACCTTTTTTCAAGCATTTTCATCATTGTTTCCTTGCTGCACCATTTTTACTTTTATTACTTTTCATTACTCTATACGTTTAATTCTCAAGTTTTCAGCAAGACGATAAGACTGACAACCTTCTCGGAAAGGTGGGGAAAAGAGAGAGTTTGTGTGTTGTGTGCAGGTTCCATGCTTGTTGACGCGCCAAACAACAAGCAACCTTCTCCAAGTCTTTGAAGTCCTACTGATTGATAGACCCTCATTCGACAATTGGGGGAAATTTCCACTAGATTACATCATACCTTCCTCTTGGGGTAACCCAATGAGCGTGTGATCACGTCTAAGAGCATCAATGGGTTTTGATCCTGGTTTTACTTTTAGCTCGTCCTCAACGAGTTCCTGAGGTACACTTGGCATATCAGCAGGACACGAGGAAAAAATATCCCCGTTCTCACTAAGGAACTCAATGAGAATGCTTTCCTATTTGTCTGTCATTCCCTCGCCTATGAAGACGTACTTTGTTGGATATTTTGGGTCCAAGACTATCTTCTTGGTGTTCTTCGAGGCTTGAAAGCTTTTTGTCGGTTTTGTGGTGTCTTTTCCTGCCGGCATTTCTGTCGGTGATACCTCCTTGGATAACTCCTTCAGTTCTTCCTTTGAAATGTTTCTTTCAGCGCAAATGGCGTTTCCATGCTCAAGTTCCTTTGCGAGAGCGAAGTCTCCCTCAACGGTGATTACTCCGCATTTTGGTCCCAACATCTTGATCTTGTTGTGGATGTAGCACGATCGAGCCATGAACTTGGCGAAAGCCGGCTATCCAAGGATTGTGTGATATACGCTCTCAAATGGAACTACTTCAAATGAGATCTTCTCGATGCGGAAGTAGTCCGGCTTCCCAATGGTGACTTCCAGCGTGATTTCCCCCAAAGATGATGCTTGCATGCATGGTACTATGTCATGGAATCTTACATTGTTGCGCTTCAGCTGTGTTTCTGACAAATGTAGCTTTTCCAATGTACTCAAATACAAGATGTTGATACTGGCTCCTCCGTACATTAGCACTCTCCTCATCATATGATTCATCATTACATGACTTACTATGAGGGCATGTGTGCCTGGTTCCTGGATATTACCATGATGATCAGACTGATCCCAATTTTCTTTTGTGTATTTGAGATATTTCGGCCTTAGCGGCACTGTGGCATTGATTTCTCTCCATGCTTATTTCACTTTTTTGGATGAGGGTGTTGCCAGAAAGGTGAGATTGCATTCTTCATCTATCCTTGGGAACTTTTGTTCGCCCTTCCGTTGTTGTTCCTAGATTCGCTCATCGGTGTCTGACTCGCTTTTGTTGCCTTTAGCATCGGGCTTTTTCTTATTGATTTTTCTCTTAGGATTTCGTCCTTTGTTCCCAACTTCAGCATTTCTTCTCATGTGCTTATTTATCCGGCATTGCTGGTTAGTGTGATTCGGCTTTCCAAACTTGTTGTGGTGTAGGAAGCCTTCTTCCTTGATCTTGTCCCATTCTTCCTTGGAGTAGACGACATGTTCCTTGCTTTCTGCGCCTTTTTTTCATTTGTTCGGGGTTTCCTTTTCAAAGGCGATATTGAATTCTTTAGGTTTTTCTTGTGCTTCCTGATTGGCCTTTTTCTCGGGCCGAGCTGTCTTTTTTTCTCTGGATGAGTGCATCTATGTTTCCTTCTCTGCCCTAGATGTCGTATGCGGCTGCTGCGTGTTCTTTGGCTGTTGTGAGCATAGATCCAAGATCTTTGTGCCTTTTGGATCCAACCATGAACGAAACGAGGCCAGGTTTTAAGTCGTTTATGAAATCATGCATTGCTTGGGTGTCATCTACTCTTGCAGTTATTCTTCATTGTTGTCCATCTTGAGATGAAATCCACATAGGATTCATTGTCATACTGAACGCAACGGTTTAATTGGTTGATGCTCTTGGGTCTCTTTTTGGAACACTCTGACTGTAGGGCAAAAGCCCCACAGCATCCCATCCCTTTATTAAAATAAGAACTAAAGTTTATGTACAGAGAAGGAAAAAAGAAAGGTAAAACTATGTTACAAAAACCACCAACAAATCCCACAGCTAGGGAAGATTATTAATCCAAATCAAAAGCTCATCAGCATGCTTCTTCTTCATTCTGTACTGCAGCATGGTTAGATCATGAATGAACCCCTGATGGCTAGGTTGAGACTCCAAGTGCAGAGTGTGTAGCTAGTGGAAAGCCTTGTTCCCCACGAGGGTGACTCGAGGGTTTATATCGAACTCTTGGGGAGCCAGTATTTCAGCAGTTGTCTTCCAAGCTTCCTCCAGGATCCTGCAAACAAATAGAGAGTTTTGTGCCCTCAACCTCACCAAGTGGTTGTCAAGCACGAGGTGTGAGACTTCTAAATTGCAATGCAAAACTGAAAGTAAATGTGCAATAATTAAATCTACTACTAAATGCAAATGAGAAGATAAATATGCAATGGATTGTTTTTGTATTTTTGTGATGCAAGTGGTGATGGAGATAATGTAAATTCGAATTGGAGATGCAAGTAAAGTAAAGTGCAAGTAAAGGAAATTGCAGCAAAGTAACTAGAGTGTTTTCTTATATTTAAAATAGGACTGGGGTTCATGGTTTCACACTTGCATTCTCTCAAATAAAGTGGTAGACGGTGGACATAAAGAATTACATGTGAGATTACAATAACATGTTTAACATTGAGTACTTTCATATGGGCATCACGTCCTAGCATAGAGATCTCTACGGTCATATTGATCCCTCTTATACTCCACCAAGATGCGAAATAAATCATAACACCTCGATAATTAAGGAAAAACCAGAGTATAGCTTTAAGCAATGTGACATGAAGTTGAAGTAAGAACTTGCTAGATTTAGTCATGGATATTGATTAGTGTCACTTCAAATCCCCGGTAACAAGGTACTCCTTTTTATCCCTAGTGAGGTAACTAAGAAAGGTTTAACAAAACCTAAGTGGATCGCTGAACTTCTGTCACTTTCACAGCACTAGCCACCCCCCGTTACTCCAACTAATGCACCCATCACCCCACACACGCTCTCAAGAACTAGATTGATCAAAGCTAGCAAATAAGAACGGGGTACATAAGATACATCTACTCAAATAACTCAAGAGAAACAATTGCAATCTCAGATTCAATAACTCATAGAAAAGATCCACCACATAGGAATTACAACGGTGCCCGTAATCATGTGAGGCAGCTCATACGGATCTAATTAGTGAAGCACATAGAGAGAGATACAAGTGCTACTTCCACAAACCCATAGCCCTGTGGTGGACTACTCCCTCTTCATGGAGATGTCGATGGAGATGACGTTGGAGGGGTAGGAGATCACACCGGCGGCGCCCCGCCGGAGTTTTCCCCCTCCAATCTGGAACTTCTAGTCTCTGTTTTGGTGTTTCGGTGTTTGGGCGGCGCTCCTCCGTAAGGGTACGGGGGACCCTTTTTATAGTCGGTTTTAGGTCAAGACGGAGTCGATAAGTCGAAGATGGAAGGAATTGGGGCCACAGGGGCCAAAAGGGGGCCTCTCACGCGGCCAAGGAATCTGGCCGCGTGGAGGGTCCTCTTTTGGGCCTCCTTGCCCAATTCTCGTGGATCCTTTGCCTGCAAGTCTTCTCCTTCCAAGAAAATGACCCCCGCAGATTTTCAGGTGATTTCGCGGAAGTTTGCCCCCTGAAACGTCAAAAATATAGAAAACGGAGTTTCTGACAGGCAAGGTTAATTCCATAAAAGTTGGGGGACTTTGTAATTTAACCCCACAATACTATAAAACATTGAATTATACCCTTATATGATGCAATATGTAATAGAAAACCATGTGAAAATATGCAAAATTCATCTATGCATTTTACATGCATCAACATCCCCAAGATTAACCCATGCTCGTCCTCGAGTATGAAGGTGATAAAACTAAGATGGGTTTTGCATATTGAAACAATCATGGGATATCAAGGAGGATTATTCATGCTACATATAATCAAATGATTAATACAAGAAATGAATAGCAATATACAATTCATGTTTTAAGAAATATCAAATATGCAAGCAAAGATGCTTCATGAAAGTTCACAAAGTGTATAATGAAATAAAAGCACTATGGACCAAATGCATACACAAAATGAAAAATAAAATCCTATATTGGTCAAAGAATAGCATAGTGGAGAATAGAAAATATGGTGGACACTTTGGAGAAAATTGAGTAGAGGTAAAACATGATCAAGTCTTATTTAGCCTCTAAATTATTCAACTAAAATTACTAATTGAAATGTGGTATCCATTGATCTAGGACTCTCATTTCCCTTTTATCACTAGCATCTTAAAATTGTGAGTATTGAAGTAATGAGAATGACAAGGTGGTTGAAAGCCTCATGCCCCGTGAGTGTGAAAACCTACTCCATGATTACTCAACTTAAGATTCCTAATAAGCTTTGTACAATCATAATAAGTATTAATGACACCAAAGAGAACCGCAAAGAGGTACCTCTTTCCCCATGACATGGAAACAAGCCCATGTTACAATGAAAAGATGAACAAACGGAGTAGACTCATCATCCTTTTTATTTTCATTCACTATTATGCATAGCTTCTTATTTTATTATAGGATGTGTTGTAGAGTCACTCAAGCTGTAAGTAAATTTCCACCATGATAAAGCATGGCTTGGGTTAGCGGCCCAATGCGTTTCTCTAGTCATATAGATACTTACTCATCAAAACTTACTATTCCTCTATTTCATTTCGGCATGGCAGGAGTCCAAAAACAAAAGTACATGATATCAACCAAATGTAATTTTTTTGTGCAATGCTGAAAGCTTTCCGGTGATACACGTTTATAGCTAGCTCCCAACCACACACTTTTCAAACACAAAACTTGTGGCTCCCATTATTGGGTCATGTTTATTAGATGCATAAAAAGTAAAGTGTGCCTTCAAAAGTTCGTGAGAGTCCTATACCAAGTTCAACCCATGAAAATTAATAAAGTGAATATCTTAATTTAGAACATAAATAACACAATAACATGGTGAACATACTCGGAATAGCAATGAAGCTAATGGGAAGATATGGTGGACTCACTGGAAATACTTGGCTAAGGAGTGTTGGAAACAGGTTTTTACTTGTTAGAATTTTTAAATTTTTGGCTAGCAAGAGGGAGATAGTTGGCCAGCTACTATGCATGCATATGTCCATAGAACTACTCATTTCATGAAAAACTAAATAAACCAGCAATTAACATCAAGGACATGAATAAGAGATAGCTCAAGACAACATTATTGCAAATTTCTACACATAAAAAGCCTATAAATCATGCAAACATATGTAGCTCTTCAAATCAACCATGGCATCCCTATTCCAAGTCATAATACTAGCTTCAAATACATTCCAACCCCAAACTCCAGTAGCTCAATCTCATATAAAATGATGGTGGTGGTCTTATCAAAACAAAAATAAAAACAAAAACTAGACGCTTCAAGTCTCTACGATAAATGCTTTGCTTAGAAAAACATAAAGTAGACGTGTGCTAACCAAAAGAGTGTAGCTCCAGTGGGGTGTTCATCACATCCCCAAGCTTATGGCTTTCACCATTCTTGGATGTCTTGAGGCGCAGCTCCTCTATTCCCTGTGAAAAAAACTTCACAAAACATGTTTCTCCCATTCTTTTTCTGTGGGGTGAGATTAGCAAGGACAAACAAATCACATGCTTGCTGTGCAAAATTCCAAATCAAATTCTCCAGTAGATAGACAATAAGGTTCATTATGTTGTATGTTCACTCTCTTACTTGAAATAATCATGGAAATTCTATTCCCAAGCCCAAAGAGTGCATAAAACAAAAGAAGACAGAATCTGTCCAGAAAAGAAGCAGCAGCAAAACGAACGTTTTTCCCTAAGCTAGGCTCGTCAAAAAATTAAGCCAATTTTTGTTCTTACAGAGGACGAAACGTTGCAGAACATAGTAAAAAATTAGCTCAATCCGACATACCAATAAAAAACGTAAAATCATACGGTGAGCATACTCGTGCTGAAACAGAAATTTCATGCACTAGGATAGCAACTTATAAGTCCAAATGGGTTTGACTTGACTCTTTATTGAAAACTCCAGAATTAAAACAAAAAAAACAAATCTCTTGAGACAGCAAGAGGACACTAGGAAAATCCAAACAAAAACAACCGGGTTGTCTCCCATAAAGCGCTTTCTTTATAGCCATATAGCTAGGCTTAACTTACTTGATAATCAAGAGGGATAAATCTCATGAGGGAGCTTGTTCTTCAGCGTGCCCGTCTTCCTTGGGAAGTGCTCCATGCTTTTCTTGTGAGGGAACTGAAACTTGACATTCTCTTCCTTGGAGTCTATGATTTCACCTGTAGTACGAAGAAAAGGTCTACCCAAAATAATAGGACTATGGGATTTATCCCCCATATCCATAATAATGAAATCAACGGGTACGAAAGTCATGTGCAATTCAATCATAACATCTTTTACTTGTCCTACAGCATGTTTGGTAGAGTTATCAGCAAGGACAAATTCACTTGAGCACTTTTCTAAATTTTCTAGTTCTAGCAATTCATATAATTCTTTAGAGAGTACCGATACACTAGAACCTAGATCTAACATAGCATGGTGAATTTATTTTCCAATTGAAACTAGCACCTTGGGGATCCATGCATCCCCAAGCTTAGGAGGTATCATGGCCTCATTCTTGTACCTAGCAATTTTTTCTTGCAAGACATGATTAGCAATATAAGATCCAAAGCCAGGTTGATTAACATTTATAGTGGGATCACTAGCAAATTTTTGTAGAGTAGCAATAAGTCCTTGCAAGCTACTTTTTTCTAAATCAAGCAATGGATCCTTAATTTCAGTAAGCATCATAATTTCCTCTATTTTACTCTCTAATTTAGCTAGCATGCTTGATTCGTGAGGACTAATTTCATCTTTGCTAGCAAGATAAGACATATATGGAAGTAAATATCCAGGGTACTTCACTATTTCATTCAAAGTTTCTTCTAAGCTAGTAGGGACATGCTCACTTGTATTCTCAGCAATATGATCAATATTTTCAATAATAGGAGCAGCAATAGTAATAGAATTCATTACTACACTAGGTTGTTCTTGTGGCTTTCCTGCTGACATGCTTAATAGAGTTGCTTGATTATCAGCTAATTTTGACAATGCTTTATCTAAATTCGAAGATTGAAGTTGCAATCCTTTAATATCACTACTAATGGATGCAATAGACTTATTTAACTCATGTATCATAGCATTGTGACTAGCAACTTGTTCCATAAGCAATTTATTAGATTCAGAAATTTCACTAGAAGGCTTCCACTTATTTTCATTAGCATTAGGATATGGAACAAAAGGTTTATTTGGCACATAAGGAGGTTTACTATATGAATTGTAAGCATTACCAAAACCATTGCTACCATAATTCCTAACAAAATTAACATCCACACTTTCAGAATTACTACCAACTAGCTCCTGCAAAGGCACATTCTCCATATTTTGTTTATTAATAAAAGCAAGAATAGTGTCCATTTTAGAAGACAAATCATTGGTTTCTTCAATTGAGTTTATTTTCTTAGTGGGATTGGGTGCTCTTTCAGTATTCCATTGACTATAATTTTGCAATATGCTTTCTAATATGCTCTTAGCCTCTCCTACAGTTTTACTCATAAAGGCACCTCCAGCAGCAGAATCAAGTATATTTCTAGACATGTAGTTTAGACCATTATAAAAAGAGTGTAGTACGGTCCATTCATTTACTCCATGTGATGGGCATGTTCTAATCATTAATTTAATTCTATCCCATGCCATGGCTACATGTTCATTATCATATTGCCTAAATGAGAGGATATTATTCCTATTTTGCAAAATTTTAACGGGAGGATAATATTTCTTAATGAAAGCTTCTTTTAAATCATCCCAAGACTTTATACTAGCTGTAGGTAGTGAAAGTAACCATTCTTTAGCCTTTCCTCTAAGTGAAAAAGGAAATAATTTCAGTTTTAAAACACTGCTTTCCATATTTTTAAATTTTTGCATATCACATATTTCCATGAAATCATGAAGATGCATAGAGGCATCCTCCATAGAACTACCACCAAATTGCTCTCTAGTAATTAAATTCAATAAACTAGGACTTACTTCATAGCTTTCAGCTTGTATTTCAGGTGTAGTAATTGGTCTAGCAATGAATTGGTCATTGGGTGTATTTGTGTAGTCACTTAATTTAGTTCTATCACCCATTTTAACAGTTTTTACGTAGTTTTTAATTTTTTATGCATAACAAAAGTTAAGTAACTAAGCAAATTCGAAATACTAAAATAATCTAGATAACTAAATGCAAAGCTAAAATGCAAACTAAAATAAAATATGCAAGACAAAACAAAAACAAGAACAAAAACAAAAACAAAAACAAAAACAAGACAAGAAACAAAACAATCTACTTGAAAGAAGGTGGAGATAGAAACGACGGTACTCACGTAGGTGCAACCTCCCCAAGCTTAGGTGTTTGCACACCTTGTTGGTGATGAAGACTTTTTGTGAGCTCCCTTGGACAACTCCTTCACCTATGGCTCCCCGGCAACGGCGCCAGAAAAACGCTTGATGGCTAGGTTGAGACTCCAAGTGCAGAGTGTGTAGCTAGTGGCAAGCCTTCTTCCCCACGAGGGTGACTCGAGGGTTTATATCAAACTCTTGGGGAGCCAGTATTTCAGCAGTTGTCTTCCAAGCTTCCTCCAGGATCCTGCAAACAAATAGAGAGTTTTGTGGCCTCAACCTCACCAAGTGGTTGTCAAGCACAAGGTGTGAGACTTCTAAATTGCAATGCAGAACTGAAAGTAAATGTGCAATAGTTAAATCTACTACTAAATGCAAATGAGAAAATAAATATGCAATGGATTGTTTTTGTATTTTTGTGATGCAAGTGGTGATGGAGATAATGTAAATTCGAATTGGAGATGCAAGTAAAGTAAAGTGCAAGTAAAGTAAATTTCATCAAAGTAACTAGAGCGTTTTCTTATATTTAAAATAGGACCGGGGTTCATGATTTCACACTTGCATTCTCTCAAATAAAGTGGTAGACGGTGGACATAAAGAATTACATGTGAGATTACAATAACATGTTTAACATTGAGTACTTTCATATGGGCATCACGTCCTAGCATAGAGATCTCTACGGTCATATTGATCCCTCTTATACTCCACCAAGATGCGAAATAAATCATAACACCTCGATAATTAAGGAAAAACCTCAGAGTATAGCTTTAAGCAATGTGACATGAAGTTGAAGTAAGAACTTGCTAGATCTAGTCATGGAGATTGATTAGTGTCACTTCAAATCCCCGGTAACAAGGTACTCCTTTTTATCCCTAGTGAGGTAACTAAGAATGTTTAACAAAACCTAAGTGGATCGCTGAACTTCTGTCACTTTCACACCACTAGCCACCCCCGTTACTCCAACTAATGCACCCATCACCCCACACACGCTCTCAAGAACCAGATTGATCAAAGCTAGCAAATAAGAACGGGGTACATAAGATACATCTACTCAAATAACTCAAGAGAAACAATTGCAATCTCAGATTCAATAACTCATAGAAAAGATCCACCACATAGGAATTACAACGGTGCCCGTAATCATGTGAGGCAGCTCATACGGATCTAATTAGTGAAGCACATAGAGAGAGAGATACAAGTTCTACTTCCACAAACCCATAGCCCTGGGGTGGACTACTCCCTCTTCATGGAGATGTCAATGGAGATGACGTTGGAGGGGTAGGAGATCACACCGGCGGCGCCCCGCCGGAGTTTTCCCCCTCCAATCTGGAACTTCTGGTCTCTGTTTTGGTGTTTTGGTGTTTCGACGGCGCTCCTCCGTAAGGGTACGAGGGACCCTTTTTATAGTCGGTTTTAGGTCAAGACGGAGTCGGTAAGTCGAAGATGGAAGGAATTGGGGCCACAGGGGCCAAAAGGGGGCCTCTCACGCGGACAAGGAATCTGGCCGCGTGGAGGGTCCTCTTTTGGGCCTCCTTGCCAAATTCTCGTGGATCCTTCGCCCGCAAGTCTTCTCCTTCCAAGAAAATGACCCCCGCAGATTTTCAGGTGATTTCGCGGAAGTTTGCCTCCTGAAACGTCAAAAATATAGAAAACGGGGTTTCTGACAGGCAGGGTTAATTCCATAAAAGTTGGGGGACTTTGTAATTTAACCCCAAAATACTATAAAACATTGAATTATACCCTTATATGATGCAATATGTAATAGAAAACCATGTGAAAATATGCAAAATTCATCTATGCATTTTACATGCATCAACCCCCTCTTCCATCCAGCAAAAGAAGGTCTCTGATGCTCAAAAATCTTGCAATTTCTTTGGAGCCAAATATGCCTACAAGCAACAATCACCACTTCTATAAAGAAAGGTTTAGAAAAATCCTTTCTTGCTTGGCTGACACTTAAATGAATATCAGTGGCTTGAACTCAATAAATCTGAAGATAGTTCCAAATCCTCTGGCTAAAATTGCAAACAAAGAAGAGATGCAAACGATCCTCATGCACACCAATAGGGCATAAGACACAATTGAAATTATCAGTGACTTCCCAATGCCTTCTCTTTAGTAAATCCTTGGTATTTAACATGTCCTTGATTAGCAACCAAGCAAACACTTTCAACTTCATGGTACAGGAGGATTTCCAAAGCCATTTATAGATAGCAGGAGTGGCTAAAGGATTATAAATTGTCTTGTAAAAACTGGCAGAAGTATAAGTAGCCCCCCAAGAATAACCCCACTCATCTTTAGAGTTAGATATTGGATTTTGATCTAGCAATTGCTCCATTAGCTGAAACTCAACAAATGCTTGCTGAGATAGGGGTAACTGAAATAGCTGATATTTCTCCTCCATAGCATAGATATCAGCCACTGACAAATTATCATTGAGCACATATGAAAACAACCTGGGAAATCTCCCCTTAAGGAACAGAAGAATTACCAATTTGTCAATTATCTTGCCAAAATAAAATAGAAGCACCATTACCATGTTTTACAGCAGACACTGCTCTAAAATTATCAACTTGTTTCATGACATCCCTCCACCAGAAAGAACCCCTCAAGATATCTCCATGAGGCACTTTATCTCTGTAATATCCATTCCAAACCAATTGAACCCAAGGAAGGACTACTTTATTGTAGAATTTATCCAGAAATTTGATCAACAGAGTAGCATTTTTCTTCTGAAAATCCACAATACCCAGCCCACCACAAAGCTTAGGCAAAGTCACCACTTCCCAAGAATCTAATGACTTACTAGGGGTCTCAGAATTCCCTCTCCATAAACATTGCCTAAGTATTCTATCCAACTGTTTAGTTATACCAGGGGGCAACTGCAGAGCACACAAGAAATGCAGTGGCATGGAAGAAAGGGCAGATTTAATGAGCTGGAGCCTTGTACCTTGAGACAAGAAAGAAGAGCTAGAAGAAAGTATTCTTTCAAGCTTAGAAACTAGGGGCATAAGATCCTTGATTTGAGGCCTGGTTGTGCCAAGAGGCAAGCCAAGATAAGTGAAAGGTAAGGCCCCCACCTGACAACCAAACTGACTTGCCAGTGAGTTCAAACAATCCTCATCTACATTGATTGGCAGCATTTGTGATTTATCATAATTAATTCTCAATCCATTATACAAAGAAAAATTCTCTAAAGCCTCCTTCAAACAAGCTAACTGAGTACTATCAGCAGGCAGAATAAGCAGAGTGTCATCTGCATATTGCAATATTGGAAACAAAGTATCATGAGTGTCAATAGGTCTGGATATTAATCCTTTAGCTAGTAAGTCATTAACCACAACTTGGAGTCGCTCAAACCTTAAAACATAAAGGAGAGGAGACAAAGGATCTCCTTGTCTTACACCTGTTTTGCAAACAAATTAATTCTCGGGCACCCCATTGAGCAGAACTGCAGAAGATCCAGAGGAGAGTATTTTCTTGACCCAATTAATCCACAAGTTATTAAAACCTTTTGCCTTAAGAACCCGAATGATTGCCTCGTGCTCAATAGTATCAAAGGCTTTAGCAAAATCTAACTTGAGAATAATAATTAGCTTCTTAGACATATGGCATTGGAAAATATATTCAAAAGCCCGGGCTAAACAATCTTGAATTGTTCTTCCTTTAATAAAGCCATATTGATTCTTGCTCACACATTTCTTTATTACCTTCTGAAGCCTATTAGTAGCCAGCTTTGCGAGAAATTAGAGACAGAAATTGGTTAAAGAAATAGGCCTAAAATCATTAACACCCTATGGCACTGGAATTTTAGGTACCAAAGTGATATAGGATCCATTAATATTCTCCATATTAAGAGATCCACTATGAAAATCATCAGCCAACTTATAGAAATCATATTTGATAATGGGCCAACATTTTTTGAGAGACAAGCCATTAAAACCATCTGGACCAGGTGCTCTATCAACAGACATAAATTTAATGACATCATCTTGCTCAGATAAAGAAAAATGAGAGGTGAGCTCATCCAAACCATCCACCTTATCCATGAGACAATTAAGATCAAATTTCATATCAATCCCATCCGATCTGCCCATCCTGTCTCTATAACTTGACCAAAGCAAACCAGCCATTTCATGATGATCAGTAATCAGTCTCCCATCAGCAGATTTAAGAGAAGAAATAGAACTCCTTCTAAATCTGGAAGTGGCCATAGCATGGAAGAATTTAGTATTGTCCTCTCCCTGTTTAATCCAACGAATAGTACACCTTTTCTTCCAATAATTGCATTCTGCCAACAGTAGCTCACCATGATGGTTCTTGACAATTTTTCTAAAATTAAACTCAGCTCTAGTAAGAGGCATATGCTCCTCTAGAGGGTCCAGAATCAAAATGACCTTGTTGCACTGTTGGATCATCAATTTCAACTTTGAAAGTGAAGTATGCCATTTTTTAATATGGTGTCTCAATAATTTCAATTTATCCACCATAATAGCAGAAGAATGAGATTTTTTAGAGTCATGAGCCCAACTTCCTGCCACACAATCCACAAAACCAGGCATATTTACCCCAAAATTCTCAAATCCAAATATTTTTGCTTTGGGAATATGTGTATCAATATTAACAACACAAGGTATGTGATCAAAACCAGTATTAGCCAAAGGAATTACAGTGGAATTTGGATTCAGTGATCCAATTGGCACTAGTAAAAAACCAGTCCAGCTGCTCCAACAGAGGTGCCTGTTGCATATTGGACCAGGTATAGGCTCTCCCGTTGAGTGGTAATTCCTCCCAACCATGATGCCCAATTATCTCATTGAATAAAAACATATCATTAACATCACCGCCAGACTTATTCATGTTACTCTCTGATCTAGTAAAATTGAAATCCCCCAGTATTAACCAATTATCATTACTAGGGATATTTAGATTATAAAGCCAGGCCACAAAATTATCTCTTAAAATCCCATGACAAGGTCCATAAACAGACACAACGGTCCAGGAAGAATTATTATGCTTAGAAGTGAAATTAATTGATACATCATAAGACTGAATATCAAGGAAAAGCCCCTCAAAAATTGATGAATTCCAAATAATAAGAATTCCACCAGATGCACCACATGAAGGCGCAAAAGCAAACTGATCAAATCTCTTAGGAAAGATTTTTTTAATAAATTTCCAGTCAATATTTTCACATTTAGTTTCTTGTAAGCAAATAATTGAACATTCACTTTCCTCAATTTTCCCATGCACTTCTCTTTGTGTGATATCAGAATTTAGTCCACGCACATTCCAACATAGCACAAGCCACTTTCTCAAACTTAGTTTATACATTAATAACAAAAGTGAGGATGTTCAGATACACTCTGTGTACAACACAAAGTGCCACAGTAAATATAAACATTGGATTGTGAAACAAAAGCCACCAGAAAATAAGGAGACAAGGAACTCCAAATAAGAAGCTAAAAGACTCCAGCTTCTTTATAGAACAGAAGGCAGACTCAAACATCATGGCTAGAAAAGGAATCATCCTTAGGATCTGCCTCAAGCACATCCACAGAGAGCTTATTATTATCATTTCCTAGCCGCCTGCCCACTCTTTGAAGGACCTGGATAGGTGTAGGTGGGATCACCTCATTCTGCCTGTTAGCCTCTCCAGTGTCCTGTTTCTCCTCATCCTCCACAACCTCTGAATTTCCCACCAGCAATTTAGCCCTAGGCCTCTTCCTCTGACCAGAAGTAGGGGTGATCACAGGTTGTGGCTTGAAACCATTATTCTTGAGAGAACTCCTAGTGAACCTCTTCTCAGCCTGCTGCACCAAATAGACCTTTTTCTTCCTCCCAGCTTTTTTGGTAGTGTTAGGAGTAGAAGCAAAGATCAGCTCAGTTTGTTCCATGTCAGCAGCAGGGCTTTCAAGAGGGAAAAGAGCACGGGCCACATGCCTTCTTTTTGGGAGCAAGTGCCTATGCTCACAAACTGTACTGCCCAAAGCAGGGTATTTATAGTTATCAAATGCCAGAGCCCAATCCCTCTTCAAGAATAAGAAAGGAGCCATATTGACAGTTGCATGGCCAATGGAGGATGTTTAGAGAAAATCATAGGCAGGAAAGAATCCATTGTTTTCTTCCACAGCATGTTAGGTGGCAGAACAGGTCCAAAAACAGTGAGAGCCATACCAACATGCATATTTTCCTGTTCCAATTGCAGATTACCCATTGCCTGATCCTGACTATCTTCTGAACCAGAAGAGGGATCTAAAACACCATAGCCCTGCTCCTCCTCCTGAACCATGTCATTGTCCTGCTCCTGTTCATTATACAGGATGTTGGCATTAAAGAAATTGTGAAACTGAATATCCTCAGCATTCTGATGACCATTGCCCTGATCATGTGGAATCTCATTCCAACCCAATTCAGGGTACTGTGGTAGCACCCTCATGTGATTATTCATAATTAAGTTGCCAGGCAATGGGTGTGGATTGCCATCAGGTGGCATTGGGTCCTCATCAACTGGAAAGGCATCAGCAAATTCTGCAGTAAGAATGTACACATGTACAGTCCAAGATCTTCTATCCCCCCCCAAATTCGCAAACTTTCCAAAAAAAAACACATCACGGGGAACCAATGCAGTGGATGGGAAAGTGGTATAAACCAGAGCATGAGACAGAAAAGGATCCTGATTGTTCCATTGGTGAAAAACCCCAAAAGTGGAAACTGTCTTGGAGAGCTCAACCTTATTGCGATAGTCAGGGGGAACTCCAAGCAGCATCAGCCAACCATGCCTAGCACCCATAGCAGAGCGAAAATTTGGCCCCTCATTGTGATTAAAGAATCTAACAAACACATTGGGCTGGAGCATAAAGGGGGTATGCTGAACCAGAGCCTGACGAGAAGTAGCACTTCTCATCCTGAACATGTCGACTCCAAACAAGCAAGACTGATAATCCACCACTTCTCGCTGCATCTGTGGGCCAACAAGAACTTCTCGCTATCAATACGCGCCTCTAAAGTGGTGGGCGACAACCCTGGCCATATCTTCCCAGCTATCAATCGTCCTTGACGGTAATCTATTGATCCAATCCCGTGCTCCAGCAAGTAGCATCAGGGGCAGGAATTTTACTGTCTCCAAATTTGTACCTTTGTTGATTTGCACGGGTGTAATAATCAGAGAGCCATGTATCCAGGTTAGTGTTTCCAGTATACTTTTGGTAGTTGGTTCGACCTTTGCAAAGCCGGAATGCAGATTGATTTGTCGAATTCGGTCCATGAAGCACTTTGGGCCAAAGTATAACTCATCTTTGTCACCCATGGAACGCCTCGCGTCTGAGTGTGCTGAGGGGGATCTGCTTCCCCTGGATCTTCCTTGGCGTGAATGTGCACGCCTGGGTTCTTCTCTATCTCTTCGGACAATTCCTCCATGCGAACGGGGGGGGGGGGGAGTTCGGCTTCTAGAACACTCCTTGTTTTGTGGGAGAGTTTGGTATCTTTCTCTGCAATGTGGATGTACTTCTGGCTTTTTCAGACAGGGTCCTCGGAGGAGGCATGGCTCGCCTGTCTCTCTCAACTTCATGGTGACGAGGGGCGTAATTGTTGTTCCTTCGGTTTGTCGTATTGATCTTTGTCGGGGCCGTTGTTATTTTCCTTATGGCGGCTAGCCTCAGCTTTCTACGCCCCATGATTTGCCAGATTGGATCCAGTTCTGGATGCTGCATCCCGATCTCTCGGGGTTTTCTTATCCTTCTTTGGATCTTCGTCCTTTCCTTTTGAACTATCCGAATCTTCAGGTTCAGTTGGTTCAGGTGTTGCAGCTGCTGTGGCGGTTTTGCATAGGGCGGAGTTGTAAAAAATCCACCCTTACCGTGCTTGACCTGGCTGCTGCTGCTCCAGAATCTTTCCTAGGAAAGCATAAATGCCTTGAAGGTTTTCGTCCTTGGAGTACATGTCATCGTTCAAGATAGCGAACGCAGCCTCCGCGTTTTCAGCTGTGGTTTTATAAATGCGCTCTCCCTTAACGTTAATGTTGTTTACTTTCCTTTGCCAAGACGGGTTTTTAAGTTCCCTTCTAGGTGGCAGATCTTCCGATATTCCAACGCCGGGTAACCTTGTAGGTTTAATTGCTGAACGATTCCGGCGTTCGTATTCCTCGATCTCCTCCTGCTGTGCCTTAATTGCTGCATGAGCTTTCATCAGGTTTTCTTGGGACCATTCAATTTGATGTTGGTGCCGCATGTTGGCTTGCCTTCTAGCTTCTAGGAGTTCTGGTGGTTCGTGTTTCCTGACCAGAGTTTGGAGCCGATCCACTTCATATTTCTCTGACATCTCTTGGACCCGATACTCTTGAGTTTGTTTCTGCTTCTTCTTTTCGTCAGCCTTTGTGCCACTACAGCCACTAGGTTCGAGATTCTAATTTGTTATTTTGGCTAATCTGTCCGTCGTCTTCTTTTGAGATTTTGCGGATGCCTTTTTTGCGGATTTTTTTATTTTTCTTTGAGGATGGGGTCTTTTTTGTAGCTTCATATTCCGTTAGTTCCTTCACTTTAGGATACTCCAAATCTTCCTCATCGTCTGCTTCTCTGTTGGGGTTATATTCAGGCGAAGGCGTTTTGGGATCTTCTTCCGGATTCTCCTTGATGTCCGCTTTTTGGGCGAGTTTAGCCATGCGGACTTCGTGAAGGCACCCCTGCATTGACTTGACTTTGCGCTCGAAGGCAGCCCCACCATCATCGGAATCTGTGTCTACTGAGCCATATCTGGGTTTCGAATCTAATTTTGCTTCAATGACTGCAATGATAGATTCAGCTTTCAAGTTTTCTGCTTGGTTAGCAGGTTTCGAGTTTTCCACTTGTTTCATGGGGTTTTCCTCTTCCGCTTGTTCATCAGGCTGTACCTGCAATTATGCACCATGCCGATGAAGTGCGATCTGGATGCCGACATCTCCTGAGAGGCAATGGATCCAGTCATGCTTTGCCGATATGCAGTTATTAGATCTAGATCTTCCCCTACGTACGAATAAGACAGATCGGGTCCAAAGCCGACATCGAAGTCGTCTTCGATTGGGCATAGGACAGTGCTTCTGTTGTTAAACCTATGAAAATATTAGCGGATCCAATAGGAAGGACACAAACACTTACTAGATGGTTTCGTGCAGGTATGTAAGAGTTGTTGTTGACCATGCGCGCACCGTATTCGTCGAACTCGAGGCTCCCAATCGTGATAGTGTTGTCGTTTTTGTTGATTAGTTCCGCTCGGAACGTAACCCCGGACGCCGCTCGCCCCACGGTGGGCGCCAAGTGTCGAGTGTTCATAGTAAGGTTTATGTCAGTGCACCGCCATTGTTGCGACATACCGAACCTGGGAAAACCGAGTCTCCGCCACCGCACCTTCCCTACGTCCAGTACCCACGCTCTACGTCTGGGTTATGGCACCCCTGCCATGAACCTTACCACGAACACTCAACACTTAGTGACTTAAAGTACTCCCTCCGTACTGGTTTATAGGACACAATCTCAAAACCATGCAGTCCCACTTATTAGGCACATTTGCATTAATTATTTTCTAATTAGTGGGTGGTTTCATCTCTTCATCCCTTTCCACCAATGCATGGATGATATTAGCCCCAATCAATTAGCACCTTTGTATTAGAAATTTGTTATATGTGCCCTATAAATTAGGACGAAGGGAGTAGGGTTTTAGAAATTTCAAAAATACTAGCCTTGGCATAATCATGAGGTAAAACCATGGTACCATGATCCCATGAAATTTTATTGGAAAATTGTCATGGCTAGGCCATTTAAACAAGGTCCAAAATTGCAGTATGAAATCCTAAGTGAAGAAAAAGTCTAGGGTTTTAGGGTTTTAAGGTTTCACTTAGGCACTCACACATCACTAACAAGAAATCAATCTTAACTCACACAAGCAATCAAGATCATGCACTTTAAGGAAAACAACCAAGACAAGCACTCCACATGTTTGCATTTCATAAAATCTCAAGAGTAAGATCAGTCACAAGCAAATCACTAATTATACAAACAAGTCCACTTAAGAAATCAAGTTTTTCCAACCAGTGTCCCAAGTGTTTCAAACAAGGTCTTTGAAAAATGATGATCAAGCAAGATTATGACAATATGAATTGAGAAGAAGCTTAACTCAAAAGTTTGGCAATGCTGATGAGAGGGATACTAAGGAAAATATAGGGGCAATATAGTCTCCACTTAAGATCTTTTCCAAAGGATAGTTGTTTCTAACAAGGTTTGAAAATGGGTAAAATATGGTTATGCCTTCTAAGTCCTCCTATAAGTAGTTTTGGAAAATATCTTAGTCTTCTCAAAACCTTCGTCTTTTGGTTACGTTGATAAAACAAAACATGTTGAAAAAATAGTGTTTGGCCAACATAGGGGGTAATGAATAAAGGTAAGTTTCTCTTGTCTTGACTTGGTCACAATGCGAAAAATTCACTTGGCTGTATGCACAAGCTTGACACTTGGTGGTAACTAGCACAAATCACCATTCACACAAGATCAAATAAAGCAATTGGGAATTGAAACACAAATATCAGTGAAGCATTTAATTTTTTTTTATTTCCCCCTGATTTTTTGGCTTTCCAAGACTTGAGTTTTTACTACTTCCCGAAATTGGGCCGTTACATCTAGAGCTCATGTTATTTTTCTATAAGATTTGTATTACAAGAATTCTATGGGATTATTTTCTAGGAGATATGATCATATGAATCAAACGGCTTGCAAAGATAAATTTTTATAGGATTTAATCCTATACAAGTCATATGAAAATTGATTCAAAGGAGCCCTTCTTCTGTTCTATTTTGGAACGGAGGGGGTATGATAAAGAAAGAAGTTGTCTGCCAGTTTGGCTGAGAACCAATTAATGTCTACTCCCATCGCCTAAACATTGGCTTGCCAATCTACTTTGAATTGCCTAAACATTGGCTTGCCAAATTGGCCGCGGATTGCCGTTGTTGTACCATCATCCGACGGCCAACCACTTACCAGTGTTTTTTTTCTCTCTCGTCACGGCCGTCCCGCTTACAGTCCGGGCCCATGAGGTCAACTCCGACGCGGAGCCCAGTATGTCAGTTAGTGATCATCTACAGCGCAAGTCTCACTAGGACAGCACAGCAAGCACCAACTGCCACTGAGCCCTGAGGTCCAGACTTCCACCCTTTTCTTATTTTTATTCTTACGATTCCACCATTTCCACTGCTCTCCTCTCCTCTCCTCCGAAGGGCGAAGGCTTCGCTTCACTTCGCTTCTCAAATCAGGCTCAGATCCGATAGCTCGCCCGCCTCCAACCCCGCCGTGCCCTGTTGGAATGTAGTTTTGCCCCCAGGTCCGATCTGTTCACCCGCAGCATTTTATTCACCCGCCGATTTAAACTTTCCTGATTTTTGTTGCTGTTGAACTATTGCTTGGTGAGATCCGAGTCGTGCCGGCTCTAGTTTGGTTGCTTAGGTGAGCTCGATTAAGTATTTGGTTGCTTCCTGGATGCTAGATCCGTATCAAGGCCTCTCTCCTCGGTCTGTTATGCGTTAGTGGGATCTTAGCTTGGCACTATTCCAGTTTTGTGGATTTTCTTTTGTTCTCAGTCAGGAAGTTGTGCTGTTTTTATTTTTTTGGCGTTCAAATTAAGTTTGAATTAAAGCAATTATTACTTACCTTTGGAACAAATCTTAATTGGATTAGCTCATAGCAACTTCTTGTCAACCTGTACTGCTGTTTTTTTTTTAATGTTTTTGATCTGTTTGGAGGTACCATTTATGATTTGATGCAACTTGGAGTACATTAGGCACGTGATCATGTTCAGGTCACGCGGTGGTTGAACCCTCCAATAATTGGCTCAACTAAAATTGGAACTGTGGATATAATTGGAACCTTTCCTTTTTCTTGACTGTGCATAGTAACCAATAATTGAAGTGCCTTGGTTCAACATAGAATGCCTACTGCAAGATATTATGACCTGTTTAATGAGATAATGCAAATGATGTCTTTGAAGCAATGTCGTCTCATCTTGCTCTACTGGTTTACATTCATGAGCCGTCAGTGTATATCTCGATTACAAGTATGGAGACCAGTGGATCTGATGTTGTTTTCCCTTGTAGCACATCACACTAGCCAATGAAGAGGAAGTTTATTGAGGAGAGCAGAAGAATATAGTTTATGGTGCCTGGATGAGAAGTGGAAATGCTACTGGCTGTGGAAGGAGGAGGTTTTTTTTCATCATCAGCTTCAGGGTACAGCCATGGCCTTGCTCTTTTGCTTCTTGGGCGGAAAGAAGAAGAGAAGCCTGTCAAAGTGTCACCCTGGAATCAGTACCGACTAGTCGACGGGGAAGCTGAGAAGGTGTATAATCTGGCTTCCGGGAAAAACCAAGCTCCCCGCAAGTGTGCTCCCTTCATCTGCTTCGGTCGCGCAGCTTCGGAGCTTGAAGCTGTGTCTCTTCCGACAGTGAGTTCAAGCAACGCATTGAACTCTTCGGAAGACTCATCCGGTTCAACAAAGAAGAAAGTAACCGCTAATAGCCCCATCACTGGAGATGAGATAAAAGGTTGTCTTAAGAGCAACTCAAAAAGGGATTCATCAGAGCATTGTATAGTGGTGAGTGAAGGTGAGGAACCGCGCGAGTCACTGGAAGAGGTGCAAACCTTGAAATCTGGTATGGAACGGAGAAAAGTTCAGTGGACAGATACGTGCGGAAAGGAGCTTTTTGAGATAAGGGAATTCGAAGCCAGGTACAGTCTGAAAACTAAATCCCCCCTTGCCTGGTTTTTAGCACAGGAACAGTGCATTGTTGTTTGTCTTGTTCGTAGATGAAGACAAATTTTTAGCACATTTAAAGAACTGTTAGCGCTATAAGTTATCTAGCCTAGTTCAGCTGTGTGCATCCACGCGATGCAGAGGCTGGGGCTATGTTCCCATTTCAAAAAAAAAAAAGTTATCTAGCCTAGTGGAATTGAACCTTGCTATAAAATTTTGTTCATCAACTATCTGAAAACACTTGTTTTACAGTCCTAAAAACACTTTTTTTCTTTCTGATTTGACTCATTTATTCATATGATGACCCCCCCCCCCCCCTGCATGTTACTTAGAACTTGTCGGTTGTTTGTGCGCGTGCTGAAATTGAAGTGAAGATCACTTTGCTACTTCATTGCTAGGTCTTCAAGCTTATCAGTTCTGAAACTGCAACCTATATCTAGCATGAGTGAAATAATGTGTGCTTAATTACTGTGTTGCTGTGAAGTTTTATACTCATAGGTTCTTTATAGCCATAATATTTCCTGACTGCTAAATAATTATGTTTCGACAGTGATGAAAGTTTGTCAGATGATGAAGAGGGTTTCAGGAAATGCGAGTGTGTGATTCAGTAGATTTCACTTCTGTCATTTGAGGCAATGATCCACTTCTCATCCATCAGGAATTCAGGATGATACATGTGGCTTGAAGCCAAGCAAACAAGGACGATCCTATATGGTGCTGAACTGTCTGTTTGTGTTCCTGATAGCTAGCCTGCACGTTGGGGTTACAGTTTTGATACCCGCTGCACCATAACGAGATTTAACTCATTTGTTTCGTTTTCGCCTCCTTTTCCTTGCTCTTGGTGTTGGCAAGCTCCAGGTTGTAATATAAAAGGCTTTCGAGTTAGTGTTGCCAGGGATGTTGGTTCCTGCCATCTTTGTTTTGCTTTGCTCCTCACTGTTAAGCTCTGCCCTATTGTTGTTTTTCCGCCAAGATTGTATGTTCATTTATTTATGGCAAGTAGGAGGGAAACTCCAACATATGAAAAATTAGATAGAATTTTATCGTATGTAGATTGGGAACATAAGTTTCCTTTAGCTACAGTTCAAGCTTTGACTAAGACTGGATCAGATCACGCACCTCTCTTTGTGGATTTTGGGAATCGTGCTCATGTGGGTAACAAAGCGCGTTTTTCATTTGAGCTTTCGTGGCTTCGAATGGATGGGTTCTATGAAATGATTGCGGCAGAATGTGTTGTAGTTGTCAAAGGGAATTCGGCCATAAAGATATGGCAGAATAAAATCAGGCAGTTGAGACGTTTCCTTAAGGGGTGGGCTAAGAATCAAAGTGTTAAATATAGGAAAGAAAAAGAGAGGTTGCTTAAAATTATTGATGAGCTTGATATCAAGGCTGAGAGTACCCCTGTTTTGTTGGCTGAGCGGGATACTTTGAGAGAAGCAAATGACCGCATCTGCTGTCTTCGTAGGGAAGAAGAAAGTAAATGGGCTCAGAGGCCTAAGGTTAAACATATTCAGGAGGGGGGGAGATAATACTAGATATTTTCATCTTATCGCTAATGGGAAACATCGAAAGAAAATGATTTTCCAGCTTGAGCAATACGAAGGAACTATAGTTGGAGAGGAGAACTTGAAAACCTATATTACCGAGTATTACAAGAAACTGTTTGGGGCTTCAGTTCCCAACGATATTTCTTTATTTGAATCAATTATTCATACCGCAGTTGTCAAAAATGATATACTCACTTCCGATTTCTTACTGTAAGAAGTGTTTGAGGCCATTTCGCAAATGGAATTAAATAAACCTCTGGGACCAGATGAGTTTCCTACTGAGTTTTATAAGACATTTCGGGAGGTTATTAAAGTCGATCTTATGGTTATGTTTTCTCAGTTGAAACAAGGTAATCTTCAGTCGTTTAAACCGAACTTTGGAGTTATAACCTTACTTCCTAAGAAAGACAACGCGGTGCAAATTCAGCAACATAGACCTATATGCCTACTCAATGTTAGTTTTAAATTTTTCACAAAGGTGGAAACTAATCGTATTACTCAAATTGTGCAAGAGGTGGTTAGACCCTCTCAGTCGGCTTTTATGCCCGGGAGAAACATTTTGGAAGGACTGGTCATCCTTCACGAAACCATCCATGGACTTAAGAAGAAGAACATGGATGGGGTTATTTTTAAAATTGACTTTAAAAAGGCATATGATAAAGTTAAGTGGCCTTTTCTCCAGCAGGCTTTGTGTATGAAGGGATTTGCACAAGAATGGTGCAAATTGATTATGCAGTTTGTTCCAGGAGGAAGTGTGGGTATTCGAATGAATGATGACATAGGTCATTATTTTCAAACTAAAAAAGGTCTTAGACAGGGAGATCCGTTATCTCCTATTCTTTTCAACATTTTTTCTGATATATTAGCCATTTTGATCGCTCGGGCGAAGGAGAATGGACAAATAGGAGGTCTCATTCCTCACTTAGTGGAGAGAGGATTGTCTATCTTGCAGATGCAGATGATACTATTTTATTCTTAGAGCATGATCTCGCGAAGGCTCCTAATCTAAAGTTAATTTTGTGTATCTTTGAGAAACTATCGGGTCTCAAAATTAACTTTCACAAGAATGAACTTTTTGTTTTGAAAAGGCTAAAGAGGTAGAGAACCGGTACAAACAATTTTTTTGTTGTGAGTCTCGTTCTCTACCTTTTAAATATTTGGGAATTCCTATTCGTCACAGAAAATTAATAAACTCTTAGTGGCATCCAGTTAAATATCGTTTTGAGGACAAACTTGGATGTTGGAAAGGAAAGTTGTTATCCTATGGGGGTCGTTTAGTTCTTGTTAACTCGTTTTTAACAAGTTTACCTATGTTTATGCTCTCTTTCATGGAGATTCCTAAAGGTGTTCGCAAGAGACTGGACTTCTATATGTCTCGTTTTTTGGCAAAGTGATGAGAACAAACGCAAATATAGATGAACAAAATGGAATATTATCTGTAGACCCAAAGATCAGGTGGGGGTTAGGTGTGGAAGTGCTAGAGCTGAAATGCAAATGTTTTCTAAGTAAGTGGTTGTTTAAACTCTTAAATGAGGAGGGTGTTTGGCAGGAATTGCTGCAAAATAAATATCTGCATAGCAAAACTTTAGCTCATGTCGAGGCACAACCTACTGATTCTCCCTTTTGGAAGGGTCTAATGAGAGTTAAGGAAGACTTCTTTCGTAGAGGTTCTTTTAAAGTTGGCAATGGGGAGAAAACAAGGTTTTGGGAGGATACTTGGTTAGGTCCAACTCATCTTCTAAGTCAGTATCCTCTCTTGTATAATATTGTGCAACGTAAAAATGTTTTGGTACATGATGTGTTTCATAATGCCCCACCTCTTAACATTAGTTTCCGGAGGAATCTGGTGGGGAATTCTTGGGAGATGTGGTCTCATCTATGTTTGAGTTTGATGAATGTTTCGCTTAATTCCAATCCTGATAGGTTTCGTTGGAATTTATCTCAAGATGGTGTATTCTCAGTTAAATCTATCTATGGGGATCTTATGAATGGTCATACTATTTTTCTTAAAGCTTACTTGTGGAAGTTGAAAATTTCTCTCAAGATTAAAATTTTCATGTGGTTCTTAGATAAAAAGGTGTTGCTTACTAGGGATAATCTAGCTAAAAGAAGCTGGAAAGGTGATACACACTGTTCCTTTTGTGGGAATGAGGAGACGGTAGACCACTTATTTATCTTGTGCCCCTTTGCTAAACTTGTTTGGCGTGTTTTTTTTGTACCTACAATATCCCTCCCCCTCCAATGTTACTAATATGTTTGGAAACTGGTTAAATGAGATGGACAAAAGGACCAAAAATAGAATTCGTATTGGCGTTTCGGCTATTTGTTGGTCCATTTGGAACCGTAGGAATAATCTTATGTTTAATAGGAAGAAAAAAATCCATGTCTTACAAGTTATCTATATGGCGGTGCATTGGATCCATCTATGAGCTTTCTTAATACCTTCGGACCAGAGGGAGCTTATGATGGATGATGCAAGGGACTTCGTACGGTGCCACATGATTGTTTCTCCCGACATACGTGGCAGCATATTAATATATTTTTGTAGTTTTGTTTTATCTTGCTTGTCATTTCGAGGGAGGCTTGTCTCTTTGTGAGGATTTATTACATGTAAACTCTTAAGTCACACTGGAACTCAATAAGTAATAAAATTTGTGTGCATCACTCAATGTAGAGGCTAGGGTTTTCCCCATTTCAAAAAAAAAATTATGAAAACACCCGCAAAAAAAATGAAAACATTGCCTGCCCGTTAGCAATCTTGAATTAGTTTTTGACGAAGAGGATGGCTCGCTCTGTTCCTCCGACTGCGTCTCCTGGTAATGGTGGAACCACCTCGGGATCCCCCATCGATGGAGCTCAGCACCCTTTCCCCATCTGTACCTGCACTTGACTACCCGCGCTTAGAATCCCCTCACCCTCTCATCGTTTCATATCGAATCCTATGCCTAATCTCGCCTCACACCTCACCCACTCGCTGCTCTAATTCCTCGCGCTTCTTGTTCATTGACACTGGCAGCGCCTGTTGATAAACAAGAGGATGCGCCGAGCGATGGCGCGGCTTCGCGGCCTATCAGAGCCGTGCAGGCGAAGGTGGGGAGACCTCCGATTGCGGCGACTTTGAGGAAGATTTTGGGGGTTCATCCGGCGGAACCGCAGAGCCAACTATTGGAGATGGATTGGGGAGGACGGCCCCCCGGAGACCTCGACAAGCGCCGTCGGGCTGCGCCGCGTCTACCTCAACCCCAAGCTCGTCTCGCCACCCGGCCCTGCAGAGGCACCTTCATCTCTGCTGCGGATTGGGGGCGCGGAGAGTGTGGAGTGTGCGACATTGATCTCCACCCCGAGCCGAGCTATTCGGATACCGCAACAACTTCAGTCGCACAGGGATCGCCGTCGTGGACCCGATGAACTCGGATTTGTCAATTTCATCTCCGTTGGCAATGGATTCGAGCGCGAAACAGTCTATGGTGGCAGATCGAAAGCAAGAAAAGCGCAAACGAAGGACGACAACACTTTCAGACTTGTCCTCGGGAGAAAAAATCAGAAACGAATATTTGCGGACCTAAGATCATTCAAGGAGGTGTCGGTTTTTCATAGTGTATTCACTAGTGATGGAGACACCGCTCTTCTCTCCAGGCTCTCCCATGGTTTGCGGGGCCTAGCTCCCAACCTTCTCGATGGGTGATGTCTTGCCAGCAAAGGCGTTGCCGAGCTTCTACAATAGAGCGCAATCACAAATGCGGAAGTCAAAGTCATTGGGATTGCGCCTCCCAGCTTGTAGTGAAATCTAGGAAGTGTGTTCCGTAATCATATTTTTGGGCAGGAAGAAGCGACCGTCAAGCTTGGCTGCCACGTCAATGGCGGGGTTGTAACATCAAGGGGGTCATGTTGTATGGAGGGAGACGATGAGTCAGTTGTCTATGCCTTTTTTGGGCAACTGTGGGATGACGGAGATACCCCTTCCCCTAGGGTTTCACCTACCTCACCAGCCCACGGTTCGCTTTTGTCCTGGATTCGAAGGGAGTTGGTGGAGAAACGCTCCTTCCTGGCGACAGATTGCTTTCAAATCTCGCCGCATGAGGATCAACTCACGTCTTACGGGACAATTTCTCTCAGCGAGCCTCTGAGAACCCTCAGTTCAGAGTGAAGGGAATATGCCCGAGAGACAATAATAAAATGGTTATTATCTTATTCCATATTTACGATGAATGTTTTATTTCTCATGCTAGAATTGTATTAACCGGAAACGTTGATACATGTGTGTTTAATAAACAAACAATGGGTCCTAGTAAAGCCTCTCTTTTAACTATCTCGTTGATTAATAGATGATCAAGGTTCCTGATCATGAACATTGGATGTTGTTAATAACGGGGTCATGTCATTAGAAGAATGATGTGATGAACATATACCAAAAATGAATATAGCAATGCGATCAAGTCATTAAGTTTACATTTTTATATCAAACATACGAAGTAACTTATTCCTTAGACCATGAGATCATGTCAATCATAATACCGGAAGGGTGCTTTGATGTCATCAAACGTCACACCGTAACAGGGTGACTATAAAGGTGCCGTTAGGTATTCGGAAAGTATTAGTTGAGGATCATGGATCAAGAGTGGGATTTGTCCATCCAAAATGACAGAGAGATATACTCTGGGCCCTCTCGGTGATATCACATCGACACCGCTTGCAAGCACGTGATATGATCACAAGGATGTTATATCATGGGAACGAGAAAAGAGTACTTGTCGGTAACGATATTGAACAAGGTATGGTTGATATCAATGATCGAATCTCGGACAAGTAAAATATTGCGAGACAAAGGGAATAGTTCACGACGTTGTTGGTTCACATGATCACGAGAGTAATCGTTGAATATATAGGAGTCATCACGGATCTCCAGATCCCGCTGTTGATTATTGATCGAAGAGGAGTCTCGATCATGTCTATCTTATTCGCGAACCGTAGGGTGACACACTTAAGGTTCGATGACGCATTTGAGAGGATACGGAATATCGAAGAATATTTTGAGCAGCACCGAAATTGTTTCGGGGAAAATTGAAATAGTTCAAGGGGTTTTTCATCGAATGGTTGTTAATAGAATTAACGAATGATTTGAGGTGCTATATGCAAATGTTTGTTAATGGAATTAACAAATATAAATAAAGAAATAAAAATGTTTTATTTATTTATTAAAAGAAAACCTTTGGATTTTCCAAGTGGGAAATAATGAAAAAATGAGTGGGTGTGAGTGGAGTGTCCACTCACATAATGAGGGAAGAGGTGGGGCACCACCATGGGCTGGCCACACCCACCCCTTGGCTGCCTCCCCTTTCCCTATAAAAGGAGGGTGAGAGCTCTCCCTCCTCCACACACTTGTCCCACCTCCCTTCCACTTCACCCGCTGCTCAATTCCATGGTTTCCGGCTTGGCAAAGCCCTGACCGTGGGATTCTTCACCACCACCACGTCGTCGTGCTGCTGGAGTTCCGAAGGATTCTCTACTTCCGCCCCCGCTAGATCGAGGGAACGGAGGTCGTCATCAACCGTACGTGTGACCGATCACGGAGGCACCGCCAGATTGCGGTGCGCATCTTCTCGCTATCGGGATCGGTGTGAGTACGACTACGCCAACAACGAGATTTGATCTCGTAACGCTTTGTGTCTTCGAGGGTATGTGTTCTCCTTAACCCTCTCTTTTCGCGTTGCACTTCGTATCCTAGATTAGATCTTGGCCTTTCGGGTGTCTCTCGCGTAGGAAATTTTTTGTTTTCTATGCAACGACCCCTTCAGTGGTATCATAGCCGGATCTATGCGTAGATGTTTTGTACGGGTAGAACACTTAGGTGTATGTGGGCGTTGATGATCATGTTATTGCCTCTTTGAGTATTTTATGATCTTAGTGGCATAGTAGGATGAAGCTGGCCCAGACTAAGTTTACGTGTACTATGTACGCGAGAATTGTCTCACTTGTGGCTAAGGGGGTGTCCGTTTCTCCTACTATAGTTAAGATCTAATCTACGAAGGGTTGTTAAAAATGTGTTTATCAACGTTGTGGTTGATGTTTGTAGGTATGAACGGTTCTATCCTCGAAATCCCTAAGCCACGTAAAATATGCAAAAAAATAAATTAGAAGCGTCTAACTAGTTTTTGTTGGGCATGTGATGTGATATGGTCAATGTTACAAATTTGATTATGAGATGATCTATTTTGTAAATTATTGATATACCGGAAGGTATCCATATGGTTGTCTTATTATTGATGGACAATCAAGATTGGGATGCCATGGTACTTGGTACCACGCCGGTGGAATACTGGAGATCATACCATAATGCACATGATGGAGACCAAGTGCAAGGAGGACCATATCATATCACGCTATCCTTACATGTGATGTATGTGATGTTAATCCTTTTATGCATCTTGTTTTTCTTAGATAGCGACGGTAGCATTATAAGCTGATCCCTCTCACTTAATATCAAGATAATAATGTGTTCTTCCTTAAGTATACACCGTTAAGAAATTTCGTCGTTTCGAGACACCACGTGATGATCGGGTGTGACAGACTCAACGTTCGCATACAACGGGTGTTTTGAAGCCTAGCATGTACAAACATGGCCTTGAAACGCACACAATACTACGGTTCTACTTGGCGGTCCTAGCATGTACAGACATGGCCTCGGAACACGTAACCGAAAGGTAAAGCATGAGTCATATGGATGATCTGATGAACATGTCGATGTTCGCCTTTGAAGCTACATCATCTCACGTGATGATCGGTTTTGGTGTAGTGAATTTGGTTCGTGTAATCACTAAAGACGACTAAGAGGGATGTTGTTTTTGAGTGGAAGTTCATGGCACAATTTCTAATTAACTTGAACTTATTTATCATGAACAACCAATCAAAGTGAATTTACACAAATTGTAGTATTCATTGGCATCCACATAACTAGCTTACACTTAGATTGTTAATTGAGATATAACTGTTATGATCTGGTAAAAATCATTTAAGATTGGTACCTTATTAGTGAAATTTAAAATTGAGTCCTATTGTAGATTTTCGGTATTTCCTACCTAGCTCCATGGGATTAATGATTGATTGATCTAGAGAGCAAACAATTCCTACTTAGAATCCAGAGTCATGGTTGCTTCCATATTACTTTATCTTCAAAAGAATTTTTTGTTGATCAAGGTGATTTTGGAACTGAAAAGAGTTGTTTTCAGAAACAATCAAGTGAAAGATATATTGATATCTAGAAACTTATTTGTAGCAACATGACTGAGTATAATTTAGCGTGACAATGTATGCTTATATTATTTGAATATATGCAATGATTGAAGACGCTATGCGTTTGAATATTCTAAGAAGTCGGGCGCTAAAAATTATCCTCTAAATTCCTTCCTTCGAGCTATAGTAGCTTAATCATAAAATTGTTATGATGGGATGGATTAAAAGTATAGGTAAAGTCATTTACCTTACTTGGAGATTGCTAAGAGTGGAATCTAGAAGAATACTATTAATATGGTGATATTAGTAGAACAATCAAACTCAAAGTATGACTCAATGGGTGATAGTATATGACTAACACGCCAAAGAAAATGAGCTAGTACGACTAATATTGTTTGATGTTGAATGATTCTTCTATAAAGGAAAGGGAATATTGAAAATAGAATTACAAAAAGATATATGGCAAAAAAAGAAGATAACTGGAAAAGTCCAGCTCAGGAGTATATGCTTGATATACAAGTTATAGATGTATTACTAGTTAACAAAGTATTTTGGGTATTTTGATACCACATTGGTTGGTATGAGTTATCTTACAAAGAAACGCAATGCAAGAAATACAAGGGCGTAAAAGGAACTAGTTATAGATGTGGAATCGATTATGACAAGAACATAAATAAAGTGTTATTGTGTTCATTGTCGTATCGAACCAAACATTCAAGATTTATTTTAAGAACTTAATAAGTTGTTATTTTGTTCTAGTCTTTTGTGAGAACAAATGAGATTGTTCAAACTGTGACCATATTCCATAATTGATGGATATGTTAATATAAATCATGTTGGTAAAGTAAACATCTATAAAACTAAATGCTAAACGTTGCAAGACGTAAAAGAGTTTCACTTAAATTGTGACACCACCATTTTAGTTCATATCGGAAAGGAAAGCATGAAGGAACTCCATATTGATGGACTTCCGGAGTCATTTTCTTTTTTGAATAAATTGACGCTTGTGAGACCTCTTCCAAAAGATGACTAAAATTCCGTTCATAGGCCAAAGTAGAATGAACGACTAATTTAGTGGAGATTATACATATTGATGTGTGTAGTCCATTATGTGTAGTCATGTATGGTCGATTAATTTTTCCTTCATAAAATTATGTCGATGATTTGAGTAGATATGTGAGTATATCTATTTAAAGAGAACAGAGTTTGACTTTTTGAATTGGTTCAAATGGTTGTTAATATGAATTAAAAAATCAATGTAACAAGATAATCAAGTATTTATGATTGGATCATAAATAAAGTTTGAGTTACAAGTTTAGCAAAACATCTGAGAAGTTGCAGAATTGTTCTACATCTTATATTACTCGAATTACCCCACATTAGTTTGGAGTGTTCGAGAGACAAAATTAAACCTTGTTTGACATGGTAAGATAAATAAAAATACCATTATAATTTTGTAGTTTATACATTAGTGACAACCGTTTTTCCACTGAAAAAATCACCATCATGATCCGTTGAAATTGACAACATATAAGATATGGTTTGGGTAGTGACCCGAATTATCATTTTTTTAAAGTTTTGGTATGCATAGCATGTGTAAAATGTTTACAACCAAAATGGGATACATATAAGTTTATAAGGTTATCCGAATCCATTGGGTATTTCTTCTATCACCGACCAAAGACAAATGTTGTTTGTCAGAAAGGGTTGATTTCTTGAGAAAGTAGTTCTTGCGAAACAAGTGAGTGGGAGCACAGTACAAACTCAACGAGATTATAGAATCTTCGTTATCATGTCAAGAGTAGCGCAACACTGGAAGTTGTTCTGGGGTTTGCTATTTTGACAAAGTAGAAGACACTACATGTGTTGTAGATACTTCGGATGAGTTTGCTACTGAACCACAAAAGTCCTAAAACTTTGTACTTAGACCAACTTATGGTTTGAGAGTAAAGTGTTGTTTTGACAACAAAAGAAACTGGACCTTATAAAGGAAGCAAATGATAGGCCCTGACTTCGTAAAATTGACTATGAGTCATTATATCTGTCATAGTATCCTTGTATGAATATCAAGTATGTGACTTGGTAGTCCTTTCGATATGCTTGATGCCTAACGATAGAAAAAGGGTCTATATAGCGACAAAGACATGGATTTTTACATCCTTTGAAAGTTGTACTTATCGAAAATTTGTTTTCGACGAAGTTCAAAGAGTTGACTACTACAAGATTTTGATCTTCTGTAGTGTTCTTTAGTCTTTGCGGATAGTTCTAGCAAAAGTTACATATTATGATATGGCAGTTGAATAAAAAAACCAACTCTCCTCTCAAGGAAGTTTGATCAAATATGTGTACTTGACACAGTCTGAGAGTATTGTAAAATTCAAAAGGTTGCTAGAAAGGTATGCACACTTCAATGGTTGAAGTGAGCATAACGAAGTTGAAATCTTTACCTTAATGAAGTTATCAAAAGAGTTTTATTCCATCATGAACGATAAAGATGCTTGTAGAATTGCAAGAAATTAAGTGGGTGCGCTATGACATATTTCCAATACTTTATGTAGATGACATAGGTGGATTAAAGCGCCTGATATAATTGAAGCCAAATTACATAGATGAAATATTGAAGTAAGTCAATATCGAAATCACAAGAAGGAGTTCTTTTCACATGGAAAATAATTGAGCAAGATTCAAGTGTTTTGACACATGATGAGCATCGTTGAAATTGAGATTTCTAAGTCATGTTTCCCTGCTATATACACAATCAGATGAGCCCTATGCTATAAAATTTTATAGCAGGATAATTCATATGATGATTAGACAACAGTGGGAGAGATCCTTGTGTCATTTCAGAAATGCTAAGGATATGTTTTCTATGTAGTAATGAAAAAATATTAGTTGTAATATGTTACACTAATAGTCTTGTCATTTATTCAAATAATTTTATCTCAATTAAAATATGTGATGAAGGGTAGCACAATAGCATGGAAGAAATTTCCATGTTGGATTTGAAAGAGTTTCAAAATTAAAGTATTATGACGAATACTACAACAAAGGCTAAGTATATCGTTGTGTTGATAACAAAATAATAAGAGTATTTTGTGTCAATGAGTTCTTTATTGAACTTGGTGAATTTCCAAGAATGCTGACACTATGAAGCTACATTTTCATAATGTTAGTGACATTGGTTTAAGCTAAGGAATTAAGGTTTCACCGATTGACAAAATATATACAAAGCCATCTCATTAGAGAATGAGTGATGCGTGTAGACGCAAAGAACATGCAAATACAATAGGAGGAACAGTTCAGATCTTTTTTATGATGTTTACCACATGCGAAGCATGGTAATAACACTGGAACACCATATGTGTTAAGTGCTTACAGACTAGATTATTGACTCTAGTGCAAGTGGGAGACTGAAGGGAATATGCCCGAGAGGCAATAATAAAATGTTTATTATCTTATTCCTTGTTTATGATGAATATTTATTTACCATGCTAGAATTGTATTAACCGGAAACGTTGATACATGTGTGTTTAATAAACAAACAATGGTTTCTAGTAAAGTCTCTCTTTTAACTAGCTCGTTGATTAATAAATGATCAAGGTTTCCTGATCATGAACATTGGATGTTGTTAATAACGGGGTCATGTGATTAGAAGAATGATGTGATGAACATATACCCAAAATGAATATAGCAACGCAATCAAGTCATTAAGTTTACATTGTTATATCAAACATACGAAGTAACTTATTCCTTAGACCATAAGATCATGTCAATCACTGATACCGGAAGGGTGCTTTGATGTCATCAAACGTCACACCGTAACAGGGTGACTATAAAGGTGCCGTTAGGTATTCGGAAAGTATTTGTTGAGGATCATGGATCAAGAGTGGGATTTGTCCATCCAAAATGACGGAGATATATACTCTGGGCCCTCTCGGTGATATCACATCGACACCTCTTGCAAGCACGTGATATGATCACAAGGATGTTATATCATGGGAACGAGAAAAGAGTACTTGTCGGTAACGAGATTGAACAAGGTATGGTTGATACCAATGATCGAATCTCGGACAAGTAAAATATCGCGAGACAAAGGGAATAGTTCACGACGTTGTTGGTTCACACGATCACGAGAGTCGTTGAATATATAGGAGTCATCACGGATCTCCAAATCCCGCTGTTGATTATTGATCGAAGAGGAGTCTTGATCATGTCTATCTTATTCGCGAACCGTAGGGTGACACGCTTAAGGTTCGATGACGCGTTTGAGGGGATACGGAATATCGAAGAATATTTTGAGCAACACCGAAATTGTTTTGGGGAAAATTTAAATAGTTCAAGGGGTTTTTCATCGAATGGTTGTTAATAGAATTAACGAATGATTCGAGGTGCTATATGCAAATGTTTGTTAATGGAATTAACAAATACAAATAAATAAAAAAAATGTTTTATTTATTTATTAAAAGAAAACCTTTGGATTTTCCAAGTGGGAAATAATGGAAAAATGAGTGGGTGTGAGTGGAGTGTCCACTCACATGATGAGGGAAGAGGTGGGGGAACCACCATGGGACGGCCGCACCCACCCCTTGGCTGCCTCCCCTTTCCCTATAAAAGGAGGGTGAGAGCTCTCCCTCCTCCACACACTTGTCCCACCTCCCTTACACTTCACCCGCTGCTCAATTCCATGGTTTCCAGCTTGGCATAGCCCTGACCGTGGGATTCTTCACTACCACCACGTCGTCGTGCTGCTAGAGTTTCGAGGGATCCTCTACTTCCGCGCCTCGCTAGATCTAGGGAACGGAGGTCGTCATCAACCGTACGTGTGACCGATCACGGAGGCACCGCCGGATTGTGGTGCACATCTTCTCGCTATCGGGATAGGTGTGAGTATGACTATGCCAACGAGATTTGATCTCATAACGCTTTGTGTCTTTGAGGGTATGTGTTCTCCTTAACCCTCTCTTTGCCCGTTGCACTTCGTCTCCTAGATTAGATCTTGGCCTTTCGGGTGTCTCTCGCGTAGGAATTTGTTTGTTTTCTATGCAATGACCCCTTCACAGAGAGTCGAGGGGGGGGTAGTTTAGAGCCTTGCATCTTTGCATTTCATGCATTAGGGTATTTGAGATCTTTTTCGTTCTTTTGTGCAAAGGATGACACATAGATCACTTCTTGACTTGTCATAGGATTGGGAGACCTTTCACAGACATTTAGTCGAGGGGGTTGATTTCTGATGTTGGGAACCCCAAGAGGAGGGTGTGATGAGCACAGCGGTAGGAGTTTTCCCCTTAGTTAAGAACCAGGGTTATCAATCCAGTAGGAGAAAGAGAATCTTCGGAAGGTTGATGTCACTGACAGTGGTGCTGGCGCTTCACCGGTGTGAGCAACAATGTGGAACCTGCACACAACACAATCAAAATACTTTGCCCCAACGGTGCAGTGAGGTTGTCAATCTCACCGGTCGTGCTGAAAACAAAGGTTAGACGTATAGTGTGAAAAAACAGTGTATGCTTGCAGAAAGTAAATAGAGCAGGAAATTGTTATGGTTTGTTTAACAGTGTGGAAGAATGGACCGGGGTTCGTAGTTTCACTAGTGGTGTCTCTCCATAAAAGATAGCATGCTGGGTGAACAAAATACAGCTGGGCAATTGACAAATAAAGGTTGCACGGTAGTGCACAATATGACATGAAGATTACTATGTTATTTAGTGCGGGAATTACAACAAGATACATAGACCGACATCCATATGCATATATGACTAATAATCCACCCTCAGGTTATCATCCGAACCCCCTCAAGTATTAAGTTGCAAGCAACAGATAATTGCATTAAAAAAAATGTGTAATGTAAGCAATTATTATTCACGCGGGCACTCTCACCGCTGTTTTCTCCCTGATGGCAACAACACATCCCCCTTCACGTTTCTGTCACTCGAGCAATGTAACAAGGAGGCATGAACCCACTATCGATCATAAATACTCCCTCTTGGAGTCACTAACGATTACTTGGCCAAAATAACCACTAGCAACGGAGAGCATTGAAGATCACAAATAACACATGCAAATAAAGACTATAATCAACTTGGCATAAGGTCAATATACATCGGATCCCAGCAAACACAACATAGGGAATTACATAAGATCAATCTCGATCATGATAGGTAGCACACGAGATCTAAACATAAAGGCATATGAGGAGAATACAACCATCTAGCTACAGCTACGAACCCGTAGTCCAAGGATGAACTACTCACACATCACTCCGGAGGCAGGCATGGTGATGAAGAGGCCTCCGGTGATGATCTCCTCTCTGACAGGGTGCCGAAAACAGCTTCAAAACCCCCCTGATTTAGGGTTGACGGTGACGGCGGCTGCGGAACTTTTTCGGGGTTTTGATCAGGTGTCTAGGGTTTTCCATCTAGGGGCTTAAATAGGCGAAAGGGCGAAGGCGGTGGCGCTCCAGGGGGCCCACACCCCTAGCTGGCGTGACCAGGGGGCGCGCCACCCTATTTTGTGCCCCCCTGCTGCCCCTCTCCGGCTCCTCTTCGGTCTTCTGGATGCTTCCGGGGAAAATATGACTTCTGGGCTTCGAATTTTCCAATTCCAAGAATATTTCCAGAACAACTTTTCTGACACTAAAAAAGGCAGAAAACAGGGAACTGGCTCTATGGCATCTTGTTAATAGGTTAGTCCGAAAAACGTATAAAAATGATATAAATAAGGGAGAAAACATGTAGCAATTTGCAAAATATGATCATGGAGCATCAGAAATTAGGGATACATTTATGACGTATTAGGGGTTGGTTCACCTTTTCTTTTTGAGTTGTTTTTTAACTTAACCCTGGAGTGGAACTTGATGTTCTATAATGGAGGTTTATTTATTTTCTTATCTTTTCTGAACCATCACTTGAGTGTTTAAGAATTTAGAAATTTGAATTTCTAAATTCTTTAAAAATCATTATTCACAAACGCTAAATATTTCTGACGGAATTAAAATGCACAAGGAAGAAGTTTGGAATTTAATTCAAACGTTCACTTTATTTCATTCTTCACTAGTGGTGTCTCTCCATAAAAGATAGCATGCTGGGTGAACAAATTACAACTGGGCAATTGACAAATAAAGGTTGCACCGTAGTGTAGAGGCCCCAGACCGGAGGGTCCAGAACCCCTCATATGCATTCATTCACGATCCCAGAAGAACCAGTCGTGAACAACATACGTAGTTGGCATACAGAATACATCATCCATTACACGAATATAGAGTCTTACATAAATGGTCACATGACCAAGTTCTTGATAACTGTCACACAGGACAGACATTCAAAGTAAACACAGCGGAAGACGATAAGAATAGCGTAGTAGAACCCGAGTCACGCCTCATCCTACAGGCTGCTGACTGGGAGGCGCTCCTAGTTCGCAGGGCCATCAGCGTAGAACTCCTCCTCATAGTACTCCTCCTGAGGTGGCTCCTCGTAGTCTGATAAGTAGATACCAGGGGCGAAACCAAATGAGTACATTTGAATGTACTCAACAAGACATCCTTTAAGAGCTTACAATTATGCATACATGCTGGTTTGGTGGAGTGGGTAGGCCATACATATGGTTCAGCTACCCATGACAGATAAAAGATTTATCATGGTTGATGATTCAGGTTTAGTTCTTTGTGAAAGATCATTTAAAATAATATAGTTTTACTCTCGTAGATATCACATATCTCGGAGGTTTTATAAGCTTTGTTTTAGAAAAGAAAGTTTTCTTTTCAGAAACTTTTAGTAATAGTTTCCTTCTCATCCGTATCTCACAGATACCAATTCATTTCTCCTTAGTACCTCGCAGGTACAAAAGCCTTCCTTCAAAACCTCTTTTGAAAAATTGACACAATACTAGCTACATGGCCTTTCAACCGTCCATATCCGAGGACGCGGCTATCTCGAAATAGTTTTACTCTGCAGAGGTGTACGCATTTCCACTAGATCCAGAATCTGCCATGAAACAACCATGGACTGTTCCCAACCTATGAGAACATCAGATAACTCGTCTTGACTATCCACTCTGTACAAGCTAGTACATGACTATCTCTTCAATTGGGGTTACCCTCCCTGGCAAGCCATGTCCCACACCGCCCAAACAGGAGACCCAACTGCTGCATCCGGAGGGAAAATTAATCCCACACTTTAGATGTCCCGTATACTCACTCCTAGCGACACTTCGGTTCGGAGGATCCAATCCCCTATAGCCTTTGAGATAGCACATATACTAAACATAACAAGTTTCTAATCAAGCCCCTACCCATATTGGGGTAAAGTGGCAGTACGATAATGGTTGTCCAGCGAAGACTAGGTTATGTGTCTTTTGTAAACATTTCTCAAAAATTTCTCATCATGACAACTCTTCCGGTAGACAGGGTCTCACCCTTCCTCCGGAGTTTTCCTTCCATCAGGCATTTGTTTACAAAAACACGTTTTATTTAGTTCATTTAAGAACTCAAGTTTTAAGTGGGTGAATTGTATTTATATACCATTTAGTGGCTAAGGGCTTGGTAATACCAAGTTGACTATTAATATGATTCCTTCTACTAGTAATATTAATAGTAGTAGTATTCACACAAAAATAGTTTTGAAGGTATAGTTTTGTGAAAACTTCAGAAGTGAAAAGCATGCATGATAGATAATGATAAGTATTTATACAGCAAGCATTAGGATGGCTTGCCTTGGTACAAGTGGTGGTCCTGGTCCTGAAAGTAACAGGAGTTGCAATACCCTTCTTCAGCAAATCCTTCCTCCTCGTTTTCTAACGTCGTAAAAAGAAAATAAAGACACACTTTCAGAACCAAACAAGAAAAACAGTGCTACAAGTAATACATACAGCAAGCAATCAAGAAGTACCACCCAAAGTTCTCAATTTTTCCCTTAAGAAAATTGGCATAAAAAACTATAGTTGGAAAAATCTGCTTTTTCCCTAGTGTTTATGTGTGGCCAAAACAATGATTCTTAGTTAAGAACACTATGGACCAGTGGGGTAAAGCACATGTCACTAGACAGTAGGGTGTCACATAAAACACATTTTGATGTCTAAAAACTCCCCCAACAATCTCTATGGCTAGCACATAAAATTTGCTAGAATACTCAAGTGGTGAAAAAGGCTCATGACAACCCGTCAAGCCTATTTTCCACCATGATGCAAAAGTACCAGTGGGTGTTCCACTAGCAAAAATGCTCACCAAGATGTTAATACGCCTCTGGTCACTTTTATAAAAGTGCTCCAAACAAACAATCTAGCATCCAAAAACTCCTACTCATCCTAGTAGAAAATTTAGGAAAAATACTAGACTAGTTTAGGCTACACTAGTTAATTTTATGCACAAGTGTGCAAGCTAGCAGAGGCAAAATACACCTCTAACCAGTACCATAAATGCTACTGGATCCCACAAAAATATCATAAAAACATAGCTAGGAAACAAGGAAAAACTATGCTTAAAAAGCTACACATGTGAGGAGATTAATTCCTAGTCATCCAAATGTTACTCATGCCTTTATGCTACTTAAGAGGAAACCTATCAGAGGTGAAAACCCTAAGATAATAATGCCACAAGGACATTCCATCCTCTGGTTTCAACACCAAAGATTCATATTTTTCCCTAGGGGAAAACAAGACAAAAAGCATACATGAATATCCTAGTATGAAATCTAGACCTTAAGCATTGCTATTTAAATCTATTTCAAACACAAGCACCAAGTATCTAGAGGTTCTATAAACAAACTAACAGTACCTAAGTGGTACTGGTTCCATGGGAATTAATCTAGCAACAAGCCTAAAAAGCATTTAAAGATCTACTCAAAACATATATAAAAATCTAGCTATGAGCAAGATCTATGCATGGAAAAATAGTTCTAAAATTCTACCACTCAAACCATTTATGCTAACATGTTCATATAACTTGTAAAAATCATAACCACACTGGAAAACAATATCACAAGCAAGAGCACATCATTTGCATATCACAACATGAACATATAAAGCAAGATCTAGAAATAAAAATTAGACAGAAAGTACCCAAAACTTGTTCTGTCTCTCTAATTTTTTCTATGGCTCCAAAAAGTAAATCCTTCTAGGATGTGATAGTACTTATCATTACAAAGCCTCTCCAATTGGTCCCACTCAAAAATAATGTCCCAAACTCCCCCTAAAAATCATGGAATACCTCACAGATGCTTAACCAAAATGGATCGCATTTCCAAATGGTAACTCACCTTGGTGTAACCTAAAATTCTACTGGTAGGTATTGAAAAGGGCTTTCCAAAACAGTTGAGTTTGCTCAAAAATGTTTTGTATTTGTTTAGTTCTATTCATTTCAATTTTTAGGGTACTGTCTGGTATATTAGCTATAGAAAAATAACTAAAACTCAAAACATGATTCTGCCAGTGGGAGATGGTTGTGATTTTGTATGGCTAGGAGCACAAAAATTGGCTAAGCAAAAAGAATATTTTAACTTGCTCAAAAATAGCTAAAGTAAACAGGCACAGATTGGTTCATTTAAATGGAAAATAAGGACAGAGCCCAAACGGGCCAGATCTGCCTGCGCGGCCCAGCTAGCGCGCGGATAAGCCCGCCAGCGCACGCGCGCGCGCGCGAATGGCTCCGCTCAAAGGGAACCGTGGATGCGCAGATCGACGGCCCTCCTACTCTCTTCCTCCCCGCGCCTCTCTCCTCTCTCTCTCTCTCTCTGTCCCGCGGACGAACACCTAGCGAGCTAGGGTTTTAGCTCACCTAGGGCTCGAGTACCGTGGCGGGGTGGTGCAGGCGTGGAAGAGGGTGGCCTGGGCGATGCTGTGGCGCGGGCACGGGCGATGGGGTGGCGCGGACACGACGGCGGCTCGACGGCGCTCTGCGGCGGCTCCGGGGACGGCGACGGCGTTCCTGCAAACGAGCGTGCGCAAAACCATGTCAGGGGGATGCGCACGAGCTAGGGCGTCGATCTAGAAGCAAAAAGAGGGCGGGAGGTGTCGGGATCGCGGCGATACCTCGCTCTCGATCTGTACGGGCTCGCGGTTGGGCACGGCTTGCCTCGCTCGCACAGAGCGAACGAGCAAGCGAGAGCTCGATGGGATGATCAAGTGGAGTGAGGAGAGTGCTGTGGCGAGAGGGATTGGCCTCTAGGGCTTTGTAGGCCCGGGGCCAAGGTGGGTGTGTTCGGGTTGGCAATGGCATGGGCATGCCTTGCCCCTTGGGGGTTTGCCAAGGGTGGCATGGCCTCTAGGAGGTGCCCTAGGGTTATTCCTAGTACAAATGCGTGAGCAAAGCCACAGTAGGGGCCAAGGGATGGGCAAAAGTAAAAATTTCAACTATTCCAACCACTCGAAATGACCTCACAGCTAGTCCACTTGCCACCTCACTCTCTCCCTCCCTGGTCAACCAAAAAGGGATCCAATGCCCCTTCTAGAAGCTCAATACCAAGTAGTTTCGAAATGGCAAAGTGGCCTGGCTTGGATCATCACACACAAGATGATTCATCAAGTCTAAAAGTGTAACCACTGTTCTGTCAGAAAATTCAGTTAGACAGTTTTCTGAATTTTTCTAAGTGCTGGAAAAACAGACAGAGATAGCAAAAGTTTGAGCTGTTTTAACCAAGCAAACAAAGTCAAAAATGGGTGATTTAAAATGCTCAACAAAGAGCAACTACCCAAGTTTCATAACCAATCATTTGATCTGAAAAAAGAGGGGTTTAAGGCTCTGAAAATAAATGGCAAAGTAGGTACATTCTCTGTTTTTAAATTGCCTAACATTCTGTCTTAACAAGATGGCTCAAAAACCATCATGGCATTGTGTGTTAATTATCTTTGTAGGTTTTTCCAAGGGTGTAGTTTTGTTGTCCTCATAACAGAGAGTAGTTTTGATCAAAGAAAATCCATAATTGGATAATCCTTGTGATGGAAAACAAGGGTTGAAAACAGCTACTTGGCTGTTTTTCAGGACAAAAATTATATTGGAAAAATCTCATGAAAGCTTTTCCAATTAATTTTATTTCAAGGTCAAGCTGATTCCTAACCAACAATAACACATTTTTAATTTGATACAAAGTGTTACCTCAAGTTTTGAAAAATATTCTCTTAAGAACCTTAGTGGAAAACCCAGGAAAACAATTAGAAAACAATGTTTTCCTTAGGAGAAAAAATCCTCAAGTGAGTGAAAGGAACACACCACTTAAATTGCATAGATAAACCTTACTACACAAACATGTTGTCCACTTAATTGTATTACAAAAGTCTTAAGAGGCTTGCTAAATTACTATTATACAAGTGCTTAAAAACAGGGTGTGACAAATCTCCCCCCCCCCCTTAAAAGAATCTCGTCCCGAGATTCGCGGGTCTAGGCTTTAAGAAAATCAGGGAACTCCTTCCTGATATCATCCTCACGCTCCCAGGTAGCTTCTTCCTCAGAGTGATTCGTCCACTGAATCTTAAGGAATTTTATAGCACGCCTCCTGGTAGCGCGCACAATCTCCTCGAGAACCCGCAGGGGTCTATCACGATAAGTCAAGTCATCATTGATATCAATGGTCCTGAAATCTACGTCTTGATACGAGAGATCCTTCTCAGGTACTTGCAGACATTTCCGGAGCAGTGACACATGGAAAACATTGTGAAACGCAGATAGCTCCTCAGGTAATTCTAACTGATAAGAAACTTCGCCACGACGTGCCAAGATCTTAAAAGGGCCAATATACCTGGGGGCCAGCTTTCCTTTGACATGGAAACGCTGCATCCCTTTGAGTGGCGTAACACGAAGGTACACGAAATCTCCAATGCTGAAAGAGACATCACGACGCTTCGTATCAGCATAACTCTTCTGGCGAGATTGAGCTGTCTTTAAACGTTCCCGAATAAGTTGGACCTGCTCCTCTGCAGCTTTCAAAGTGTCCACACCAAAAACCTGACTGTCTCCAGTCTCAGTCCAATTTAAAGGTGTACGGCATTTACGTCCATACAGTGCTTCAAAAGGGGCCATTTGCAAGCTAGACTGATAACTGTTGTTGTAAGAAAACTCCGCGAAGGGCAGACAGTCTTCCCATTTAATTCCATAGGACAACACACAAGCACGGAGCATGTCTTCCAGAATTTGGTTCACACGCTCTGTTTGTCCATCAGTCTGCGGGTGATAGGCTGTGCTAAAAGCTAGTTTGGTTCCCAAACTCTCGTGCAACTTCTTCCAAAATCTAGATGTGAACTGTGTACCTCGATCAGATACAATCCTGCTTGGGACTCCGTGTAGGCTGACAATCCGAGAAATGTAAAGATCAGCAAGCTGATCTCCACGATAGGTGGTCCGGACAGGAATAAAGTGAGCCACTTTCGTGAGCCTGTCCACAACAACCCATATAGAATCATTTCCTCGGCTGGACCTAGGAAGTCCAGTGATGAAGTCCATCCCTACTTCATCCCATTTCCAAACAGGCACTTGCAACGGTTGGAGCAATCCAGCGGGACGCTGGTGCCCAGCTTTTACCTGCTGGCAGACATGGCACTTGGCTACAAATGAAGCAATCTCTCGCTTCATTCCATGCCACCAGAATCTCTCCTTCAGGTCTTGATACATCTTTGTTCCTCCAGGATGGATAGAATACATGGTCTCATGAGCTTCGGCCATGATAGTCTGCTTGAGATCAGATTCATAGGGAACACAAATACGGCCTTCATACCATAATCCGCCATCAGCATCGATGGTAAACCCAGCAACCTTTTCCTTCTCCATGCGGGCCTTAATACCATCAATACTTTTCTGGCCTTTCTGTGCTTCTTTGATTTGGTCAACCAGAGTTGGTTTAAGTGCTATGGCGTCTAACATGCCATAGCTGACCACTTCAATGCCAAGCTGGTCCAGATCTTTCCACAACTCGGGTTGCCTTACTAGAATCATCGTATTTAGAGAGGCCGGCTCTCGACTAAGAGCATCCGCAACCACATTTGCCTTTCCAGGGTGATAATGAATACTAAGATCATAATCTTTAATGAGCTCAATCCAGCGGCGCTGCCTCATGTTGAGCTCACGTTGAGTAAAGATATACTTTAAACTCTTATGATCCGTGTAAATTTCCACCCTTCTTCCCATAAGAAAGTGCCGCCATGTCTTGAGGGCATGGACAACGGCAGCAAGCTCTAAGTCATGAGTGGGATAATTCAATTCGTGGGGTCTCAACTGACGGGATATAAAAGATATCACTTTCCCTTCTTGCATAAGTACGCTTCCCAGACCAAGCTTAGAAGCGTCACAATATACGTCGAAATCCTTGGTGACATCTGGCATTATAAGGATTGGAGCAGACACCAGTCGACGCTTCAACTCATTGAAACTCTCTTCACACTTGTCCGTCCATAGGAACTTGCTATCCTTCTTGAGCAACTGGGTGAGGGGTCTGGCTATACTCGAGAATCCCTGAACAAATTTGCGGTAATACCCTGCCAAACCCAGAAAGGATCTGACTTCAGTCTGGTTGGTCGGAGCAGCGCGCTTCTCCACAGACTGAACTAGAGTAGGGTCTACAGATATTCCTCCCGCAGATACCACATGTCCAAGAAATCCGACTTCCGTCAACCAGAATTGACATTTACTAAACTTAGCATACAATTGATGCTCACGAAGTGTTCCGAGCACAATTCTCAGGTGTTCTTCGTGTTCTTCCTCACTCCTCGAATATATAAGAATGTCGTCAATAAACACCACGACAAACTTGTCCATAAAATCCATGAATACCTTATTCATGAGATTCATGAAATAGGCAGGGGCATTGGTTAGACCAAAGGACATTACGGTGTATTCATACAGCCCGTAACGAGTGGTGAAAGCAGTCTTGGGAATATCAGTATCCCGGACTTTCAATTGATGATAACCAGTCCGAAGGTCAATCTTAGAGAAGATTACAGCCCCATTCAGCTGGTCAAACAGGTCTTCAATTTTGGGCAACGGGTATTTGTTCTTGATGGTAACATCATTTAACTTGCGGTAGTCCACACATAAACGAGTGGTACCGTCCCGTTTTCCCACAAAAATGATCGGAGATCCCCATGGCGATGCACTAGGGCGAATCAATCCTTTCCTTAACATGTCATCCAGCTGGGTCTTCAACTCATCTAACTCCTTCGGGTTCATCCGGTAAGGCTTCTGTGCTATGGGTCCAGTTCCGGGCACTAACTCGATCACAAACTCGATATCCCGATCAGGGGGCATACCGGGTAATTCTTCAGGAAAAACATCCGGGTATTCGCAAACGACCGGGACTTCCTCAAGGACAGGGTTGGCTATACCCGTGTGGCAGTGAACTTGTGACGAGGGTCGAGTTGCAGTGTACGCAACCTTTTCCCCATCCTCAGAGATCATTTCAATAGATTTCTTAGTGCAATCAATAACTCCCTTATACTTGGCCATCCAGTTCATACCGAGTACCACTTCTATCCCTTTGGATCCCAGCACTATAAGATCAGCATGAAAAGTTTTCCCTTGAATTTCTACTGGTACCTCATTGCAAATTAGGTTGGCTTTAGTACTATCCCCAGGTATTTGTACTAACATAGGGTTGTGCATACGGGAATGCTTCATACCACTTTTCTCAGCAAACGGTTTAGTGACAAAGGAATGCGATGCACCAGAATCAAACAGTACTGCGGCTGGCACCGAGTTGACAGGAAACATACCCATCACCATGTCTGGTGCCTCCTGAGCTTCTGCAGCATTGATGTGGTTCAGGTGTCCCTTCATCCTATTCTGTCGTCCAGTGGAAGGACCATGGTTCATCTTGGTTGCAGTAGGCTGGGCTGGAGCAGTAGCTTTGTTGGGGCACTCACGAGCGAAGTGACCTTCCTTTCCACAGGCAAAGCAACCTCCAGAAGGCTTTGAGCTTGGGTTTGGCTTGGGAGCATTGTTGGTGTGATTCCCATTTCCTCCATTGTTGCCTCCATAGCGGTTTCCATGATTATTCCCAGAGTGATTACCATGGTTACCACCATAGCTGTTTCCTCCGTACCTTGGTGCATAAGGTGCATGGTTGTTGTAGTTGTTGGGCCTTGGTGCATAGTTGTGACTGGGGCGGGGTGCATAGGCAGGCGCCTTGTGGGTTGGTGGCCTCGCATACGGAGTGTTGCGAGTCCTCTGAGCACTAGGTCCCCCATGAGAAGTCATTTTCCTCTTGCGGTTATCATCAGCAGATTTCCGCTTGTGTTCCAGCACCATAGCGGCATTAGCAAGGGTTTCCAAATCCTGGAATGGAACCACCACTAGAGAGCACTGGAGCTCATCATCCAGCCCATTTAAGAACCTCTCCTTTTTCTTAGCATCGGTGTTGATATCTTCCGGTGCATACCTGGACAGAGTAGTGAAGTTCTCCCAGTATTCAGACACAGGCATGCTTCCCTGCGTCAGCTTCAGAAATTTCTCCCGCATAAGTGCCATCATTCCTTGGGGAATGTGATACTTGCGGAACCTTGCAGAGAAATCCTCCCAGGTGAACACGTGACCAGCAGCAACAGTCTCACGTGTAGTTTCCCACCAGGTCCTGGCAGGACCAGCGAGAAAATGGGAGGCCAACAGGACCTTATCATTCTCCTCAACTGAGGCGACCTCCAGTTTGTTTGAAATGGTGCGGAGCCAGTCGTCAGCATCGAGAGGCTCCACAATCCTAGTGAAGACCGGGGGGTTGGTGTGCTGAAAGTCTCTCAGTCTCGAGCGAGCACCATTGCCATTGCCATTGTTGTTGTTGGCAGCAGCCAGCTGTTGCAGAGCGGCAATGGTAGCTGCACTCTCAGCTCGGGTGGCCTGGCGATCCTCCATCAGTAGGGCCAACAGCGCCTCCATTGTGGCTGGTGGTGGCGGTGGGGGTTCGCGACGGGGTGCCATGCTGAAGTGAAACATGTGTAAGTCTAAGAAATAAATTCTTGTTTTTGAAAATCTAGTACCTTTTATACCCCCAAAAAGAAATACGAGCGATATGTTTCAAAAACAAGAGCGGGGCAGTCGCAAACTCGGATGAAATGAACGCAAAGTAGTGACAATCATCCGAAAACCAAGCCGAACATTTCATTCATCACAATAATTAAACAGAGTTTCCAACCTTACACACACACATCACAAGCCATATCATACAAGGAAGGCTTCATCGAGCTACAGGGGGTGCGATTGGTGGGGTCATCGCAAGGCTACCACTAGCAAACTATCTAGCAAAACGATCTAGCATACCTAACTAGCATCTAGACCAGCACCATGTGCTAAGGGTGAGAAGGCTGCGACTACACAGAGTCGTCGCTGTCCCCAACATCGAAGATAAGCTCCTCAGGGTCCTCCTCCTCCTCGTCAAGCAGGTCATCATCATCCTGCTCGCTAGCCTCGCTCATATCCATCCCCTCCAGGTCGGAGGGAACGTCCTCAATAGGCAGAAGCTCCTCAATCTCCCTGTGGAGCTCTACGGCCTCCTCCTCAAGCTCCTCCACGGCAGCGTCTCTCGTGGCTATGTCGTCACGAGCTATCTGAAGCCTGCCGCGCAGAACGGCGTTAGCCCCCTCCAGGGCCGTCATCCTAGTGGTGAGGCGTGCACGGCCAAGGCGGGTGGCCCTCAGCTGCCTCCGTAAGGCACGGTGCCTCGCGGTAGTAGCCTCCAACTGCTCCCTCAACTGGGACAACTGCTGAGCCAGAGCTCCACTCTCCTCCTGGCTGTCGTGAAGCTCAGCCCTCAGCTCGTCAGTCTCGGCTATCAGTGTGTGGTGCACCAATATGCCGTGGTGGGTTTCAAGACGCTGGTCGTCCAACCTGAGCTGAGTGCGGTGTAGCAGAATCTCCATCTCGTCCAAGTGGGGACCAACAGTGGTAAAGTCTGGCTCGACAGGAAGTGGTATGCCATCCTCATCACGTCTCCCAATCAGCTCGAACCGGGAACCGATGAACATGTACTCCCCGATGTGTGCCAGACGTGCTACTGACTCCTGAATCACGCGCACCGCAGCCTCGTTCCAAGAACGATCAACAGCACGGTAAACGTAAGCCTCCACTGTCGGGCTAGCCAGAGGTGCGCGGATAGTGACCTCCGCGTACCAGTCTCCCTCCAGAGGTGCCCCGACAACTAGTCCTCCTCGCAGCTCCGGGAGTGGGCGCCCCAACACAGTAGCCATAGATACTAGCCTCTCCTCGAAAAGGAAAGACTCGCCACGTGGACGTCCCAACTGAAAAGCCACGGTGATGTCCACGTCCATCTACACAAAATTTTAAGTATAGTTTAAGTTAGATCCAAGTGTGCAAAGTTTTAGGTTCATGCAAGGAATAACCTTAATGCAAGTAGAGTCTAACCCAGAGAGGTGGTGGGATATAGGGAATAGTTTTATACTTAGTCATATATCCAATTTTTTTGTATTTGTAACTTAGATTATCGGAGTATACACTAACGTCCATGCTAACTAAGGTCTCCTAGAGTCAGGATGGCTCTGATACCAACTTTGTAGAGGCCCCAGACCGGAGGGTCCAGAACCCCTCATATGCATTCATTCACGATCCCAGAAGAACCAGTCGTGAACAACATACGTAGTTGGCATACAGAATACATCATCCATTACACGAATATAGAGTCTTACATAAATGGTCACATGACCAAGTTCTTGATAACTGTCACACAGGACAGACATTCAAAGTAAACACAGCGGAAGACGATAAGCATAGCGTAGTAGAACCCGAGTCACGCCTCATCCTACAGGCTGCTGACTGGGAGGCGCTCCTAGTTCGCAGGGCCATCAGCGTAGAACTCCTCCTCATAGTACTCCTCCTGAGGTGGCTCCTCGTAGTCTGATAAGTAGATACCAGGGGCGAAACCAAATGAGTACATTTGAATGTACTCAACAAGACATCCTTTAAGAGCTTACAATTATGCATACATGCTGGTTTGGTGGAGTGGGTAGGCCATACATATGGTTCAGCTACCCATGACAGATAAAAGATTTATCATGGTTGATGATTCAGGTTTAGTTCTTTGTGAAAGATCATTTAAAATAATATAGTTTTACTCTCGTAGATATCACATATCTCGGAGGTTTTATAAGCTTTGTTTTAGAAAAGAAAGTTTTCTTTTCAGAAACTTTTAGTAATAGTTTCCTTCTCATCCGTATCTCACAGATACCAATTCATTTCTCCTTAGTACCTCGCAGGTACAAAAGCCTTCCTTCAAAACCTCTTTTGAAAAGTTGACACAATACTAGCTACATGGCCATTCAACCGTCCATATCCGAGGACGCGGCTATCTCGAAATAGTTTTACTCTGCAGAGGTGTACACATTTCCACTAGATCCAGAATCCGCCATGAAACAACCATGGACTGTTCCCAACCTATGAGAACATCAGATAACTGGTCTTGACTATCCACTCTGTACAAGCTAGTACATGACTATCTCTTCAATTGGGGTTACCCTCCCTGGCAAGCCATGTCCCACACCGCCCAAACAGGAGACCCAACTGCTGCATCCGGAGGGAAAATTAATCCCACACTTTAGATGTCCCGTATACTCACTCCTAGCGACACTTCGGTTCGGAGGATCCAATCCCCTATAGCCTTTGAGATAGCACATATACTAACCATAACAAGTTTCTAATCAAGCCCCTACCCATATTGGGGTAAAGTGGCAGTACGATAATGGTTGTCCAGCGAAGACTAGGTTATGTGTCTTTTGTAAACATTTCTCAAAAATTTCTCATCATGACAACTCTTCCGGTAGACAGGGTCTCACCCTTCCTCCGGAGTTTTCCTTCCATCAGGCATTTGTTTACAAAAACACATTTTATTTAGTTCATTTAAGAACTCAAGTTTTAAGTGGGTGAATGGTATTTATATACCATTTAGTGGCTAAGGGCTTGGTAATACCAAGTTGACTATTAATATGATTCCTTCTACTAGTAATATTAATAGTAGTAGTATTCACACAAAAATAGTTTTGAAGGTATAGTTTTGTGAAAACTTCAGAAGTGAAAAGCATGCATGATAGATAATGATAAGTATTTATACAGCAAGCATTAGGATGGCTTGCCTTGGTACAAGTGGTGGTCCTGGTCCTGAAAGTAACAGGAGTTGCAATACCCTTCTTCAGCAAATCCTTCCTCCTCGTTTTCTAACGTCGTAAAAAGAAAATAAAGACACACTTTCAGAACCAAACAAGACAAACAATGCTACAAGTAATACATACAGCAAGCAATCAAGAAGTACCACCCAAAGTTCTCAATTTTTCCCTTAAGAAAAATTGGCATAAAAACTATAGTTGGAAAAATCTGCTTTTTTCCTAGTGTTTATGTGTGGCCAAAACAATGATTCTTAGTTAAGAACACTATGGACCAGTGGGGTAAAGCACATGTCACTAGACAGTAGGGTGTCACATAAAACACATTTTGATGTCTAAAAACTCCCCCAACAATCTCTATGGCTAGCACATATAATTTGCTAAAAATACTCAAGTGGTGAAAATGGCTCATGACAAGCAGTCAAGCCTATTTTCCACCATGATGCAAAAGTACCAGTGGGTGTTCCACTAGCAAAAATGCTCACCAAGAGGTTAATAAGCCTCTGGTCACTTTTATAAAAGTGCTCCAAACAAACAATCTAGCATCCAAAAACTCCTACTCATCCTAGTAGAAAATTTAGGAAAAATACTAGACTAGTTTAGGCTACACTAGTTAATTTTATGCACAAGTGTGCAAGCTAGCAGAGGCAAAATACACCTCTAACCAGTACCATAAATGCTACTGGATCTCACAAAAATATCATAAAAACATAGCTAGGAAACAAGGAAAAACTATGCTTAAAAAGCTACACATGTGAGGAGATTAATTCCTAGTCCTCCAAATGTTACTCATGCCTTTATGCTACTTAAGAGGAAACCTATCAGAGGTGAAAACCCTAAGATAATAATGCCACAAGGACATTCCATCCTCTGGTTTCAACACCAAAGATTCATATTTTTCCCTAGGGGAAAACAAGACAAAAAGCATACATGAATATCCTAGTATGAAATCTAGACCTTAAGCATTGCTATTTAAATCTATTTCAAACACAAGCACCAAGTATCTAGAGGTGCTATAAACAAACTAACAGTACCTAAGTGGTACTGATTCCATGGGAATTAATCTAGCAACAAGCCTAAAAAGCATTTAAAGATCTACTCAAAAACTATATAAAAATCTAGCTATGAGCAAGATCTATGCATGGAAAAATAGTTCTAAAATTCTACCACTCAAACCATTTATGCTAACATGTTCATATAACTTGTAAAAATCATAACCACACTGGAAAACAACATCACAAGCAAGAGCACATCATTTGCATATCACAACATGAACATATAAAGCAAGATCTAGAAATAAAAATTAGACAGAAAGTACCCAAAACTTGTTCTGTCTCTCTAATTTTTTCTATGGATCCAAAACGTAAATCCGTCTAGGATGTGATAGTCCTTATCATTACAAAGCCTCTCCAATTGGTCCCACTCAAAAATAATGTCCCAAACTCCCCCTAAAAATCATGGAATAGCTCACAAATGCTTAACCAAAATGGATGGCATTTCCAAATGGTAACTCACCTTGGTGTAAGCTAAAATTCTACTGGTAGGTATTGAAAAGGGCTTTCCAAAACAGTTGAGTTTGCTCAAAAATGTTTTGTATTTTTTTTGTTCTATTCATTTCAATTTTTAGGGTACTGTCTGGCATATTAGCTATAGAAAAATAATTAGAACTCAAAACATGATTCTGCCAGTGGGAGATGGTTGTGATTTTGTATGGCTAGGAGCACAAAAATTGGCTAAGCAAAAAGAATATTTTAACTTGCTCAAAAATAGCTAAAGTAAAAAGGCACAGATTGGTTCATTTAAATGGAAAATAAGGACAGAGCCCAAACGGGCCAGATCTGCCTGCGCGGCCCAGCTAGCGCGCGGATCAGCCCGCCAGCGCACGCGCGCGCGCGCGAATGGCTCCGTTCAAAGGGAACCGTCGATGCGCAGATCGACGGCCCTCCTACTCTCTTCCTCCCCGCGCCTCTCTCCTCTCTCTCTCTCTGTCCCGCGGACGAACACCTAGCGGGCTAGGGTTTTAGCTCACCTAGGGCTCGAGTACCGTGGCGGGGTGGTGCAGGCGTGGAAGAGGGTGGCCTGGGCGATGCTGTGGCGCGGGCACGGGCGATGGGGTGGCGCGGACACGACGGCGCTCTGCGGCGGCTCCGGGGACGGCGACGGCGTTCCTGCAAACGAGCGTGCGCAAAACCATGTCAGGGGGATGCGCACGAGCTAGGGCGTCGATCTAGAAGAAAAAAGAGGGCGGGAGGTGTCGGGATCGCGGCGATACCTCGCTCTCGATCTGTATGGGCTCGCGGTTGGGCACGGCTTGCCTCGCTCGCACAGAGCGAACGAGCAAGCGAGAGCTCGATGGGATGATCAAGTGGAGTGAGGAGAGTGCTGTGGCGAGAGGGATTGGCCTCTAGGGCTTTGTAGGCCCGGGGCCAAGGTGGGTGTGTTCGGGTTGGCAATGGCATGGGCATGCCTTGCCCCTTGGGGGTTTGCCAAGGGTGGCATGGCCTCTAGGAGGTGCCCTAGGGTTATTCCTAGTACAAATGCGTGATCAAAGCCACAGTAGGGGCCAAGGTGTTGGGAATATGCCCTAGAGACAATCATGTATGATGTAATTCCCACTGTATTCATAAAGTTATTAAGTTGTCCTTGTTTTGAACATCTGATATATGTCATTGAATATGTGATTCGATTGTGGAACCATATATTCACGTTGTTCATACTAATTGTCCTTGGTCGTTAAGGTTGTGCTGGACACACATCCTAGACTAATGTGAGTGTTGACTGATGACACGGTTCCACTTGTCATGGGCATGGTGATGCCATTCCAACGTTCACGGACTTGGCTAAAGAGTTTAGCAAGTCGGACTGACCCACATTGAGATGCAACGATCAAGTCGTCATTTGCATGTCTCAATCAATGTAATCCTTAGACCTGAGGTTGTCGCACAATCCGAGTTGTGGATCACCGACTTAGGTTCTGTCAAACGTTGTTCTGTGACAAGGCAACTATAAAGGCAGAGTTCGGGTCGAATGAGAAGCAAGCTGCGTGATGTGGATAATCAAGATGGGATTTTGCCCCTCCGATTGGAGAGATATTCTCTGGGCCCTCTCGAGTGATATGATTCAGGAAGCATGGCCATGCGCGACTCAGTTAAGTGTTAACTGTGTCTATTGACTAAAGAGTTAGTCAGATGAATCACATATCACGGATCGAGAAGAGAGTTGAGCTATTTAAGGGATGACGATAAATCGCCTATAGCTCGACAAGGTATATCGTGAGGCAAAAGGGACTAAGATGAATATCGCATTGAAAGGTATGTCGTCATGACTCAATGGGACTTGGGAGTCGGCACGTTCTGCTAGGAGCCGCTACCGATTGATCGATTGGGAGTAGGACTCCAATCGTGTCCATGTCGCCATGAGCCTGCAGGGTCGCACACTTAAGAGCGGGAGCAAGCATTGGTTGGGTTGGACCCGAACCGGAAATGGACTGAGTTAGTGAGTCGGACTCACGGAGGGAATGGGCCACAAGTGTTGTGAAGCCCATTACCATACGCTATATAAAGAGGGGCGCAGGTTGCCCAGCGGGCACGTTAGTCCACTCTCCCATGCGTTGGGAACCCTAGCCCCACTCAGTCCAGCCGCCGCACCGGACCTAGCAGTCCGCCGTCGGAGCTCCTCCTCGTACGTGTGGATACCGGCAGAGGTGCTGTACGTTCAGCACTTCGACGTTCGAGGGATTGGATCGGCCGGACCGGATCGTGGGACTGCACTGCCCCGACCCGACGCGCTACATCGATAATCCGCACCTGCGCGTCTAGTGGTAATACTCGTGGCCTTCTACCTCGGCTAGATCTTGGTAGTATCGCGTAGGAAAAAGTTTTCGTTTATCTCTACGCGTGCCAACACAAGGGATGGGCAAAAGTAAAAATTTCAACTATTCCAACCACTCCAAATGACCTCACAGCTAGTCCACTTGCCACCTCACTCTCTCCCTCCCTGGTCAACCAAAAAGGGATCCAATGCCCCTTCTAGAAGCTCAATACCAAGTAGTTTCGAAATGGCAAAGTGGCCTGGCTTGGATCATCACACACAATATGATTCATCAAGTCTAAAAGTGTAACCACTGTTCTGTCAGAAAATTCAGTTAGACAGTTTTCTGAATTTTTCTAAGTGATGGAAAAACAGACAGAGATAGCAAAAGTTTGAGCTGTTTTAACCAAGCAAACAAAGTCAAAAATGGGTGATTGAAAATGCTCAACAAAGAGCAACTACCCTAGTTTCATAACCAATCATTTGATCTGAAAAATGAGGGGTTTAAGGCTCTGAAAATAAATGGCAAAGTAGGTACATTCTCTGTTTTTAAATTGCCTAACATTCTGTCTTAACAAGATGGCTCAAAAACCATCATGGCCTTGTGTGTTAATTATCTTTGTAGGTTTTTCCAAGGGTGTAGTTTTGTTGTCCTCATAACAGAGAGTAGTTTTGATCAAAGAAAATCCATAATTGGATAATCCTTGTGATGGAAAACAAGGGTTGAAAACAGCTACTTGGTTGTTTTTCAGGACAAAAATTATATTGGAAAAATCTCATGAAAGCTTTTCCAATTAATTTTATTTCAAGGTCAAGCTGATTCCTAACCAACAATAACACATTTTTAATTTGATACAAAGTGTTACCTCTAGTTTTGAAAAATATTCTCTTAAGAACCTTAGTGGAAAACCCAGGAAAACAATTAGAAACCAATGTTTTCCTTAGGAGAAAAATTCCTCACGTGAGTGAAAGGAACACACCACTTAAATTTCATAGATAAACCTTACTACACAAACATGTTGTCCACTTAATTGTATTACAAAAGTCTTAAGAGGCTTGCTAAATTACTATTATACAAGTGCTTAAAAACAGGGTGTGACACGTAGTGCACAATATGACATGAAGATTACTATGTTATTTAGTGCGGGTATTACAAAAAGATACATAGAACGACATCCATCTGCATCTATGACTAATAATCCACCCTCAGGTTATCATCCGAACCCCCTCGGGTATTAAGTTGCAAGCAACAGATAATTGCATTAAACAAAGTGTGTAATGTAAGCAATGATTATGCAGGCGGGCACTCTCACCCCTGTTTTCTCCCTAATGGCAACAACACATCCCCCTTCACGTTTCTGTCACTCGAGCTATGCAACAAGGAGGCATGAACCCACTATCGAGCATAAATACTCCCTCTTGGAGTCACTAACGATTACTTGGACAAAATAACCACTAGCAACGGAGAGCATGCAAGATCACAAATAACACACGCAAATAAAGACTATAATCAACTTGGCATAAGGTCAATATTCATCAGATCCCAGCAAACACAGCATAGGGAATTACATAAGATCAATCTCGATCATGATAGGAAGCTCACAAGATCTAAACATAAAGGCATATGAGGAGAAGACAACCATCTAGCTACAGCTACGAACCCGTAGTCCAAGGATGAACTACTCACGCATCACTCCGGAGGCAGGCATGGTGATGAAGAGGCCTCCGGTGATGATCTCCTCTTTGGCAGGGTGCCGGAAACAGCTTCAGAAACCCCCTGATCTGGGGTTGACGGTGACGTCAGCTGCGGAAGTTTTTCGGGGATTTTGATCAGGTGTCTAGGGTTTTCCATCTAGGGGGCTTAAATAGGCGAAAGGGCGAAGGCGGCGGCGCTCCAGGGGGCCCACACCCCTAGCTGGCGCGACCAGGGGGCGCGCCACCCTATGGTTTGCCCCCTGCTGCCCCTCTCCAGCTCCTCTTCGGTCTTCTGGATGCTTCCGAGGAAAATATGACTTCCGGTCTTCGAATTTTCTAATTCCGAGAATATTTCCACAACAACTTTTCTGAAACTAAAAAACAGCAGAAAACAAGGAACTCGCTCTATGCCATCTTGTTAATAGGTTAGTCCGAAAAACGTATAAAAATGCTATAAATAAGGGAGAAAACATGTCGCAATTGGCAAAATATGATCATGGAGCATCAGAAATTAGGGATACGTTTATGACGTATCAGGGGTAGGTTCACATTTTCTTTTTGAGTTGTTTCTTTTAACTTAACCCTGGAGTGGAACTTGATGTTCTATAATAGAGGTTTATTTATTTTCTTATTTTTTCTGAACCATCACTTGAGTGTTTAAGAATTTACAATATTAATTTCTAAATTCTTTAAAAATCATTATTCACAAACTCTAAATATTTCTGACGGAATTAAAATGCACGAGGAAGAAGTTTGTAATTTAATTCAAACGTTCACTTTATTTCATTCTTCACTAGTGGTGTCTCTCCATAAAAGATAGCATGCTGGGTGAACAAATTACAGCTCGGCAATTGACAAATAAAGGTTGCACCGTAGTGCACAATATGACATGAAGATTACTATGTTATTTAGTGCGGGCATTACAACAAGATACATAGACTGACATCCATCTGCTTCTATGACTAATAATCCACCCTCAGGTTATCATCCGAACCCCCTCAGGTATTAAGTTGCAAGCAACAGATAATTGCATTAAACAAAGTGTGTAATGTAAGCAATGATTATGCACACGGGCACTCTCACCGCTGTTTTCTCCCTAATGGCAACATCACATCCTCCCCCTTCACGTTTCTGTCACTCGAGCAATGCAACAAGGAGGCATGAACCCACTATCGAGCATAAATACTCCCTCTTGGAGTCACTAATGATTACTTGGCCAAAATAACCAGTAGCAACGGGGAGCATGCAAGATCACAAATAACAGATGAAAATAAATACTATAATCAACTTGGCATAAGGTCAATATTCATCGGATCCCAGCAAACACAGCACGGAAAATTACATAAGATCAATCTCGATAATGATAGTCAGCTCACGAGATCTAAACATGGAGGCATATGAGGAGAAGACAACCATCTAGCTACAGCTACGAACCCTTATTCCAAGGATGAACTACTCACGCATCACTCCGGAGGCACGCATGGTGATGAAGAGTCCTCCGGTGATGATATCCTCTCCGGTAGGGTGCTGGAAACAGCTCCAGAACCCCCCTGGTCTGGGGTTGAAGCTGTGATGACGGTTGCGGAACTTTTTCCGGAATTTTGATCAGGTGTCTAGGGTTTTCCATCTAGGGGGCTTAAATATGCGAAAGGGCGAAGGCGGTGGCGCTCCAGGGGGCGCACACCCCTAGCTGGCGCGACCAGGGGGCGCGCCACCCTATGGTGTGGCCCCCTGCTGCCCCTCTCCGGCTCCTCTTCGGTCTTCCGGATGCTTCCGGGGAAAATATAACTTCCGGGCTTCGAATTTTCCAATTCCGAGAATATTTCCAAAACAACATTTCTGAAACTAAAAAACATCAGAAAACAGGGAACTGGCTTTGTGGCATCTTGTTAATAGGTTAGTCCGGAAAACGTATAAAAATGCTATAAATAAGGGACAAAACATGTAGCTATTGGCAAAATATGATCAGGAAGCATCAGAAATTAGGGATGCGTTTATGACGTATCAGGGGTTGGTTCACCTTTTCTTTTTGAGTTGTTTCTTTTAACTTAACCCTGGAGTGGAACTTGATTTTTTATAATAGAGGTTTATTTATTTTCTTATCTTTTCTGAACTATCACTTGAGTGTTTAAGAATTTAGAAATTTTAATTTGATTTCTTTAAAAATCATTATTCAAAACTCTAAATATTTCTGACGGAATTAAAATGCACAGGGAAGAAGTTTGGAATTTAATTCAAACGTTCACTTTATTTCATTCTTAATATTCTGATACAAAAGAGTATTACAATGAAATAAAATTATGAAAATTCAAAGAAAATTACAATTCCTAATCTAAAACATATTCTATGCTTCAAGACTTGGAGAATATCTTTAGTACATGCACACAAGAAAAAACAAAGAAGTTTGTCAAAGTTAGAATGTTCCCAGCACCTCAAGGGTGTGGCATTTTGATGTTTGGTTGGCTTTGGACTTGATCAACACTTGGTTGATCAAGCCAGGGCTAGAGGGCAACAGTAGAAAGTCAATTATACAAGTTGAAAGCCAAAAAAGCACATGAGTGCAAAGTACAGATAGAACCAGAGGAAACATTAGGAGAATTCAAGTTCACAACATATATTAAAGTACTAGACAAGTGTTCAAATAACAGAGAAGCAAGTCTAAACCTCAAACCATGAGGTATTGGATAGTAAAAAAAATAGGACTAAGACAACGAATTATCTGTGTCAAAGGAGCAAGTGTGAGATAAGCTACCATGACCAATTTAGAAGGGATCAAGCTCAAAACCACAAGTTACAGAGTATTTGCAATGACAACCAGTAAGAGTGCAAGTATTAGTTAAGCATCAAGGAGGCTTAAAGAAAATGCAAATTCAAGACAGACATAGCAAACGAGCCATCCAGTTAGCCATTCATTCTATAAAGAAAGACACCAAGGAAAATTAGAAATACCAAGTGCCAGTTCAGAATTTAACATACCAATGCTAGAAACTTGCAAGGCAAGTACCAGTATAGACTTTCTCTTCCCAGGTACGAGGTATCCACATATAAAGCCAATGGACACATGAGCACAGTCAAGGATGGAGGCAACCGTCTCCAGTAGTTGAAACTAGGGCATATGATCCACATGAAATCATCACTATCACCACATTCAAGTTATCATGTATCAATCTTAGAAACACTAACGAAACCCTATAAATAGGGAATACCAGTCGACCAACAAGGATCATACACAACACATAGCCAGTACACAATGATCTAGATTCTAGGAAATAGGTCAAGCAACAAGGAGGAGTAGGTTATCCACAAGAAGAAGGTTTAAAAGATGCCAAAAGACCAAGCTTCCCTTCATACATCAAGTTATCTCTAGACAATATAAGAGAGAGGAGAGCATGCGTATATCAGTTTACTAATATATTAGCAGTCATACAAGACAAGGGCATATAGAGAAGCGAAGTTGTGTGGAAGAGATTGACAGAAAATTTAGAAGGCTATCCTATCAAGCCAAGACTTGAGTGATCACTTGCCATTAGGTTTTAAGGGGACATCGACATATGTTCTTATCGGCATAATAATATTCTGTTATTATTCTATCTCCAAGTTCAGAATTAAGTTTATTTCATCATGGTACAACCGCTATAGCACTTGAAAAGTGAGTTTTCAAAGGAAAATCTTCTCTCTAAGACTTCCTAATCTTCTCTCTAAGATTAGCTAATGGTTTGTGATACTATCACATTTTTTCGACCATGGACATGGTTAAAAGTCTAGCAAAACATAAGAGTTTATTGTTAGGGTAACAATAGTACTGAACCGACCCAAATATATGTTGTTGCTAAAAGAGATAAAAAATTATAATGTATTTTAGAAAAATACATATGAAGTTTATCGTTGGCTATAATTATTATACTATGAGAATATCTAGTGACCTCACAATCGAAAGTTATACTTTGGATATCACAACCGTCTTGCCGTAACTGGGGCTCATAACGGTCATATCTGAGTATAATCTAGAAAATGTAATGGAACTGAGTTCGTTCAAGATAATTACTTAACTCCTCTAGATGATAGAGAGATACACACCCTGGGCCCTCTCAACATCAACTATGTCGAATCATCTGGCCAGACACAGTGTGATTTATCACAAGGACATCGGGGATATGGATGAGAAAAGAATATGATACCGGTAACGTGTTTTATGTGCTATGATCAAAGAGTTTGATCAGATCAGATCACATACTCTCACCTTGTTATATCATTGGTATCGGGAAGCTAAGGGAATAAGTGCAATGAGTAAATTATAAGGTTCTCTCGTTCATCGTGAACACACAGGAGTCTTCATGGACGTCCACGGTCCCGCTGTTGGTTATTGTTCGGCAAGTTCATGAACATGTCTATGTGTTATCGAGACTTTACGGGCCACACCCTTAAGCCATGCCAACCTTTAATTGAGAGAATTAATATGTTATTATCAGTTTTATGAAAGTTTGATGTCGTTATGATCTCACAGAAACAAGTCCGGTGTCAATTGGAATGGTTTCGGGGAAGTTGCTATTAGAGAGAAATTATGCCGGTGTTAGGCAGAATTTATATGAGAGGTAACAACGAACTTGAGATGTCCCAATATGGTATAAATATGTTTCCAACATTGGTAGATAATATTGATGATTTTATCTATTGGGTTTATATGGTTCCGGAGGAGTTTCAGGAGACTTTCCATAAAAAGGGAGGGGGGAGTGCCGGAGGGGGCAGAAATGCCCCTCATGGCCGCACCCTAATTTTACGTGCTGGAAGGTGGGCCCCAGTGGCACCACATATTGGTAGTCATCGTCCTAGTATTATTCCTGAATTTATTGGAGAGAAAAGGTAGAAAAGAAAAAGGAGAAAAAAAGGAAAGGAGAAAGAGGTGGGATTGTAATCCCTTTTCCCTATCCGAGTTATGCTAGGAAGGAGGGGTGCGAACACCTCCTCCTAGCACAACTAGGACTCCTGCCTCCTCCTTTGGCAAGTATCCCCCTCCCTCCCACTATATAAAGGAACCCAAGGCAAGGCAAAACTCAATTAGATCTCAAGTCTCTCTCTCTCTCTAGTAGAGTTAGAGGGTCTTTCTAATTAGAGTCCCTCTAATTGAATTAGAGAATCTTCTATTGGGTTTAGAGTTCTACTCTCTTTATTATGACACTTCTACTTTATTCAAGTTTTACGTGGCTCATGGGGCTGTCACAATAAGAACCATTTCTTACCTACGGACCTGCAACCACAACATCGATCAACTGGTTGTTTCTTACATATCCCTTTTGGGACTCCCATTGTAAATGCCATGACATCTATTGTTAGAGAAACTGACACCCTCGTTGTTGCTTTATGTGGTACAAGCCACATGTCAGTCGCAATGCCGGTCTCGTGTAAGAGTACGCGTAAAGTTGGCTGAGGGCTGCTATGATCAAACAATGCCAACATCATAATCAAGTACACGCGAGGAGGTAACAACTATAAGATTGATGCCCTCATGCTCCATGAGTTCTAACCGTACTTCTACATCTATGCATAGATTGGCTCTGATACCACTGAAGGGTTTCGTAGCAACGATAACCGAAAAACAGCCAAGATCTGTTACTATGCAGATATAGAGTACAGAGAAGGAACGGTGATCATACTCTTGAAGACCGAAAGAGGGGATTACCCTCCCACACAAGGGTTGTCTATAAAGACAACGAAGCCGACCTCAAGGCCGAGGATTGGTTCCACGACTAGTGCCCCAAGTGTTGCACCCCGTGGGATTACACATGTCCGGTGTAGACGATGACTCCCGGTCTCCGGCCTGGCGAAGGTTGCAGAAGAAGAGAGATGGACCGAAGACTAATAGAACGGTAGTGTGCTTATAGTAGAGAATACTCAACTTATAGCATGACTCAAAAGAGAACCACATTTGGAGAAGAGAGAGATCGTTGGATGGGAAAAAGGGGAGGTGAGTCCAACTATATAAAAGGGGGAGGGGGAATGTTTTCCCCTTGGCCAAGCCATGTGAGACTAAACCCCAAATAGCCATGCGGCCAAGGGGAGCAGCCGCATGCCCATGTGGGCTCCCCTCCTTTTTCCCTTTTCTTTCTCCCATTTTCCCCCTAATGGGCCTCTTTTGCCTAGAAGGCCCATTAGTGGAATAAATGCCTTTAAAAATAAAATAAAATGATATTTAATTATTAATTACACTAATTAATAATAATTATACATTTCTTATTTATTTCGAGTCCCGAAAACAATCCTGGTACCCTCCGATTATTATCGGCCATTTCTCCCTTAATTCTGATACCCCTTCGGAACTCTCTGATTCCTGTCAGATAAATACCAGAATGATTCCTGCTCTCTTTATTATTCTCTTCGATACTAAGATCTCTCTTAAAACATCATCTGCCCTTAAGTGTGACACCCTACGGTTTGGGCTACCCTATACATGGCCGAGACCTCTCTATGACCTATGACCAATAGCGGGATCTAGACATCCATAATGGGCCCTGTGTATCCATCGAAGTTTTGCCTCGCTTTGAATCTTAAACATAAGTCCCCATACCTCTTTCCTTAGTGATACTCTGTTAGTCTGAGAATTGATCTTCCAGTATTCCATACCCCGTTCAGTCTCGTTCCCGACATAACAATTATACTCGTTCTATTTCGTTGCATCCCTGTGACCGAGTCACATGCTTGCAAGATTATTGATGCAACTCCACCGAGTGGGCCCAGGAGTATCTATGCATCATTAGGATTGGCAAGTACCCCTCTTGATGGCTCGTCTCAACATATCCCTTTCATTATCCAAGAGACACCTTATAATCACCCTGTCACGGTGTGACGTCTGATGCAATCAAAGTAACTTCCAGGATAGCAATTCAGATACCATCTCACGCTCAAAGGTCATGGTACTATGTTTTCGTTACCATAACGTTGAACTTTAAATGACTAGATCTCGTTATGATAAATATGTGTGAGTCCATCACATCATTATCTAATGACATTATTTTGTTGTCAATGACATAAAGGCCCATGACAAGGAAACCTTGATCATATGTTGCCCAACAGACTAGTGTAACTAGAAGCTACTAGGGACCTGGTTTGTTTATATAACACACGTGTATTAATGTTTTCTCTTAATACATTTATAGCACGGTATGAAACATTATGAAAAAATGAGTTATGAATAATAAAGATCTCTTTATTAAATTGCCTCTAGGGCATAACTCCTTCAGATAGTTGATCCTGAACTAGAAATACTGAGTGGCGCAAGGGAAGATGTTCTTGAAACGTCCTCCACAAATGGAGCGGGAGAAAATGTTGAAACTTCTATTTTACCTCGCAGGTCTACAAGATCACATACCACTCCTAAATGGTATGGTGATCTTGTTAGCACATTCATGTTGGTCGAACAAGACGAACCTGCAAACTACAAAGCGACAATGGAAGGACCCGAGTTCGAGAAATGGCTTAGAGCCATGATATCCAAAATAGGATCTATGTATGACAATAAAATGTGGACTTTGGTGGAGATTCCCGAAGGTTGCAAGGCCGTCGAGAATAAATGTATCTTTAAGAAAAAGAAAGACGTTGACGGAAATGTGACCATCTATAAAGCTCAACTTGTCGCAAAGGGTTTTTGAAAAATTTAAGGAGTTAACTATGATGAATTTTTTTCACCCGTAGAGATGCTTAAGTCTATTCGGATTTTACTAGCAATTGTTGTATTTCAATTATGAGATACAACAGATGTAGTTCAAAACAACATTCCTAAATGGCAACATTGAGGAAGAGTTGCATATGATACAACCAGAAGGTTTTGTCAACCCAAAGGATGTTGGTAAATTATGCAAGATTCATCATTCCATTTATGGACTGAAGCAAGCATCTCGGAGCTGAAATCTTCTCTTTGATGAAGTGATCAAACGTTTTGGATTTTTCCAAAATGAGGACGAGACGTGTATTTACAAGAAAATAAGTGGGAGCTCAGTTGCATTCCTAGTACTATACGTGGACGATATATTTCGAATTGGGGATGACGTGAATCTTTTGAACAATGTGAAAGAATATTTGAATAGTAAATTTTCAATGAAGGACCTAGGATAAGATGCTTATGTATTAGGCATTAAGATCTATCGAGATGGATCAAGTCACCTATTAGCGTTGAATCAAAGTACATACCTTGATAAGATTTTGAAGAAGTTCAACATGCATGAGGCGAAGAAGGGGTTCTTTGCCATGTTATAGGGTAAAACATTGAGTAAACCTCAATGTCCAACAACAGCAAAAGAAAGAGAAAGGATGGATAAAATTCCCCACGGATCATCCATAGACTCGATCATGTATGTCATGTTGTGTACTAGACCAGATGTGTCCCATGCTCTCAGTTTGACGAGCATGTACCAGAGTGATCCTGGAGAGTAACACTGGATAGCAGTTAAGAACATCCTAAAGTATCTTAAGAGGACCAAGAAAATGTTTCTTGTCTATGGACAATGTGCGGAAGAACTTGGCGTAACTGGTTATGTGGATGCAAGTTTCTGCACAGATCCATATGACTCGAAATTTTAGACGGGTTAAGTGTTTTTAGTGAACGGAGGCGTTGTGAGCTCGAGAAGTGGGAAGCAACCCATAGTACCCCAATCTACAATAGAATCGGAGTACATTACTGCTTTGGAAGAAGCGAATGAACTTGTCTAGATGAGGAAGTTCGTCATCGAGCTCAGAGTGTTTCCAAGTGCGCAAGACCATGTAAACCTCTATTGTAACAACACAGGCGCCATCGCAAACGCGAAGGAACCAATGTCTCACTCTACTGCCAAACATATACTTCAACGCTTCCGTGGGATAAGGTAGTATATCAAGGGAGACGACATAAAGATTTGCAAAATACGGATTTGAATGTAGCAGATCCACTGACAAAAGCTTTTCCACGAGAGAAGCATGATAATCATCAAGATGTTATAGGTGTTATACTTCTACCGGATGTAAACTAGATTGAATTATACTCTAGTGCAAGTGGGATACTGAATGAGATATACCCTAGAGGAAATTAATAAAGATGTTTTTATTATCATATCTCATATGTTCATAATATGTTTTATACCATGCTTTACCTATATTAAGGGGAAACATTAATGCACATGTGGTATGTAAACAACCATGTCCCTCATAGCCTCTATTTAACTAGTCCATTGGGCAACAAATGATCAAGGTTTCCTAATAATGGACATTTATGTCCATTGACAATGGAGTCATATCTTTGGATGAATGATGTGATGGACACACACCCAATATATATTATCACAATGAGATCTAGTCACAAAGTTCAACATTGTGATAACATGAAAAAAGTAGTACCCAAAACTCTAACCGTGAGATCATATTTAATCATGGTCTCCGAGATTGCCTTGACTGCATCAACCGTCACAATGTAACAGGGTGATCATAAAGGTGTTTATCAGGTTTCCGAAGGGATAGGTAGAGTCGTATGCATCGAGAGCGGGATTTGCCATTCCGAGTGACAGATAGATACTCTGGGCCCATTTAGTGAGATTGCATCAATTAAGCTTGCAAGAATGAAATTAGGTCCCGGGAACAAGTAAATGTGTTTTTGGATAACAAGATGCAACTAGGTATTGAGATACCAGAGATCAAATCTCGGACAGACTTAGTATTACTAGGGAAAAGGAGTGGGGATCTGACGTTTAAGGTTCAAGCGACAAAGATAATCGTGGAACGGAGACGAGCCATCATGGGTTTCTAGATCCCAGTGTTGGCCATGGATCGAAAATAAGTCTCGATCATGTCTGAAGTTATCCCGAACCGTAGGGTGACACACTTACGGGTAGACGACGTTTAGATTTGATTTGACACCGAATAGAAAATAGAGAAGAGAGCCAGAATCATTCTGGGATTTATCCGATGGAGACTGAGGGGCTACGAAAGGTGTGTTTTGAAGCTAGATAATTATATAATATGTATTTAATATTAATTAAGGTAATTAATGATTAAACAATTTTTTAAAGAGTGGCCCACCTTAAATGAGTCTGAGAGGGAAAAGAGTCCCATTAGGGAAAAAGGAGGGAGGGGCTTGCCTCCCTAGTGGGCCGCATGGGGCCCACTAGGGTGCCGGCAGCTGCCCTTCCTTGGCCGGTTGCACCATGTGGGATAGTCCCACATGGCTAAGCCAAGGAGGGTGGCCTCCATCCACCTCCTATTTAAGGAGAGCCCCCTCTCCCAGAAGGCACCTAATTCTCTCTCTCTCTCTCTCTCTCTCTCTCTCTCTCTCTCCCTCCTCTCAGACATGGTTCCCTAGTGGAGCCGCGCACGATTCGAGGTTTTCTCCACCATACGCACACCGTTGTGTCGTGGGATCTTTGGTCCATGTCTCGAACTTTTTCTGCTCCGCTAGACCGGAGTCCGGGAGTCGTTGTCTACACCGTACGTGTGTAGAGCTCGAGGTGATGCCATTTGTGGCACTGGTCGCTGGTACGACTACACGACCTTGAGATCTGCTACCTTCGTCTTCCGCAACAATTCTTGCGCGGGAGCGTAATCCCCGCATTTCGGTCTTCAAGGGTATGAACACTGATTCCCTCCGTTATTTCATATCTTCATAGTAATAGATCTTGGTTATATCAGTTATCGTTGTTAGAATTATTATTTATTCTACAACGAAACCCTACGTGTACCTCCAAGAGTTCACATCTTCTTGTGGCTCCTTGCTAATAACAAACTCATGACCAGGGACGATTTGCTAAACAGACAAATGAAAAAACCTATTGACTGCTTATTCTGTTCAGAAAATGAATCCATCCAACATTTATTCTTTAGATGCATTGTTGCTTCACAAGTTTGGGAGAAAGTTTCTGAATTTTTTAGCATCCCACTTGACACTGGTTACTCTTCTATTGCTAGGTTCTGGGTGGCTAATAAAAACATGCACTTCTTAATACAGTTTGTTCCTGTGGAGTTTGTGGAAAGTTAAGGAATGACTTATTCTCTAACAGTCATTCCTGGTTGGATCTCAAATAGGTGATGAGATTACTCCTTTATTCGCCGAAGAGATGGAAGCTAATCCTCAACGATCCTATGATGGAACAGATGGACACACTTTGCTCGAGAGTGACATATCTACTATCGAAGCCTGCTCAACTAGAGAGTGGGTGATGCCCCTGCCGAGACGTCTTGAATCACCCTCCCCCTCGTTAGAGGCTACTAGAGATCAGCTCTGCCCTGAGCTGAAGAAGGTTGATGTGCTTGGGACTTGGGCTACTCCCACTTCTACTTTGGAAGCCTCCTTCGTCTCTCCAATAGTCTAGACACCCTTTGGGCTTGTCCAAGGAAGAGAAAAAGAAAAGAATTTGTGTTGTTATGCGGTCGCTTGCTTTTGCTTTCACTTCGTCTCTAGTTCTGTAACACCTGGGGTGTTACCCTAATAGGAAAGTGTTTGTTTTCTTTTTGGCTTGCATCATATGCATCACATGAGCATTGCATTCTGTTTTTCAAAACAACTCAAAATTCAAACACAATTAAAACTTTCCCACATGTTCAAATTTCCAATTTCAAAATTGCAAACTAAACCACTCATTTGTTTTTCAAAAGTTTGGAGTTGTTCTAATCAAATTGCTTGTTAATAAAATTTTCCCTGTTATTCTATACCTAATAATAAAGGCGTTAAGGCTTCCTTGGTTTGGTTTGGTTTGGTAGGTCATTGAAACTACCCTCAAAGTTGACACAAATTACCCACCTTGCCACCGGTAACTTATACCTATTGGGATTCAACCGTGGCATAGTTTCTTACTTCAATTGTTCCCATCGTGATCTAACCTAACGAAAGCACGACAAAACGTATCTAACTAGAATAGGAAGAGTCCGTATACAACTTGGTCCAGGCAACATGAAACATTGCACGATGGATCCCTGCTCCATCTATTGTTTGACATCAGGATTCGGGCGTTCATGTTCCAAGTGGTCGCTGCCGCTCTGTCGCCTTGAGCCTTCGTTTTCACTAAGCGAGTCGCAAACGCAGTCGAGATCGGCTCGCCGACATAAACTGCCGGTGGTCTGGCCGGGCACGCGGATAAGAACTCCAATCCTTCAACTACAACAGAGCGCATCCCAGATCACCATGGCTAATGCGATAACAGTCACGCCCTATTCCCGTAAGATGATGGTCCGCGGCCATCCGCCCACGACCATTGCGACAGCCGTCGTGGCGTGCCTGATACACATGAGGTGGTGGCGCGAGGCTGGCAACCTAACGCCCTTGTTGTAGACCACGACTTCAGCTACGCACACAAAAGGACTTCAGCTACGCGGCCGGGATCTTAGAGTTCATCTTTGTCCCCAACTACAAGTGGTCCGCGCCTGGGTGTTGGCGAGGAACTACACCGACAAGTTGAACCAGATAGGAATCCCGGAATCCGATGGAGCAGGTCTTGTGTTTTTCCATCATGGTCACCGTCCACAGCTTTGCATGGCCGGTTCCCGTCCTGATCTAGATGGTAACATGGGAAGCTAGAGGGCGAAGTGGCAGAACACACGTGATTCCATGCTGACGTTCGTATTATCATTTGTTATATTACGAGTAATCATTGCTTAATTAAGTGTGGTGCTGGATGAAACAAGGAGGTTCAGTTATTGCGCCACTTTGCACTTCTTTGCTGAAGCTACTGAAGTCCATCTCTTCATACTGCTATCAGATGTACTATTTAATATTTAGAGTGGTATTTGACTATTCAGCGTTCAGATTTTCAATTGACAAATTGTCTCAGATTTTATTCATGGCATGATTGCATCAGTGACAGTGTCAATAGATCTGGTTCAACAAAAGTCTAGAGCTGGATTTATCATCTTCATTGATCAAGCATGGCAAAATGTCTTCTGGAATCTCCAGCAGGTAATTTCATTTTCACTTGAGATGTATACTAGATTGGATGCAAACTAAAATAGCCTTTTGCTGAAAAATATTATTTATGTAGTACCGTGAGGAGTATTCCCGGTACTTCAATATAATGTGATATGGCAATATTGTGGTAGCCTATGACTAGAGGCAGAAAAACTGTAGATTTTCTAATGCTTGGCATTTTATATGCTTTGCTACCAAACATACTTTATTCACGAGCTCTATCTCCTCTCTTTTCATTCTGCTTGACTAAGCTCCAAAGCAATGCATCCAAATGAAGTTGCATTCACAATGCATGCATACATCACCATCGACATCCACTCTATTACACTAGGTTGGCAAGGGCAACGACTATGTAAATGAGATTTCACCGTTGATATTAACACACACAATTTGGGTTAGCAGTTCTATGCATGACATAGAAGTATGACAACTATTAGCGAAGAGTGTTCCAAAAAAAAACTATTAGCAAAATTAACCCGTTGTAACGTATGGACACTTTTGCTATTTACCTATCTATCTATATATACCTATACCTAATCTTTATCTTTACCTAATAATAATAAAAGCGTTAAGGCTTCCCTTATTGGTTGGTTGGTCGGTCCGTACAACATCAAAAGCGTCACCAAAGTTGACAACAATTACCCACCGTGCCACTAGTAAGTTATATTTTTTGGTTTATTCCGGTCCTTTCCGTTTCGGGCATGTTTCCTTCTTTTAGTTTCCTACGTCGGCTACCCTTTCTCTGTCGTCTTGGTCCAATACGGATACGTGAATTTTTCCTTCGTGCGTTGTTGCGTTGGCACACTACTTTTCCTGTTCGTCCACGTTTATACGTGCCTATTCGTTTTATGTTCGTACACGTTAGATGTTTCTATTCTATATGTGTGTACACCCGCCTAGGCTGAATCCCTGTCCCAGATTACCGTTAGATGTTTCCATTCTATATGTGTACGCCCGCCTAGGCTAAATCCCTGTGCCAGATTACCGTCATCCTCACAGACATACATCGTGTCCTCCAAGCCGAAGTCATGGTTGCAGAACTGAGGAAGCGATGGCCAGAGGAAGCCATCAAAGGGGGCGCGGCTGGTGTATACGCCGCAGCTGCACAAGCGGTTCGTGGACATGGTGGCGCACCTGGGTATCAAGGCAGCTGTGCCCAAGAGCATCATGCAGCTGATGAACGTGGAGGGCTTGACGCGCGAGAACGTCTCCAGGCACCTGCAGAAGTACATGCAGTACGTGTCGCGGATGCACGGCCCCTCCTCCTCCAACAGCGAGTCCGACGACCGCATTTTTGCCTCCACCCCCGTGCCGCGCAGAGCCTCTTGAGCCCCCTCCGCCATAGGTCGCCGCGCCCATGCCGCCCGCCGTGTACCACCACCCGGCGCCCATGACCATGGGCGGCACGACCGGCAGTGGTGGCAGGTACTACCGGCAGCACAACGGGCATGTCGTGTATAACGAGTATGTATAACCAGTCTAGGTGTGTGTGTTGATCGATCCGTTCACATAATTCTTCTTGTTGTTCTCGTTGAAGCTGCCGGCGCCGGCGGGGTTCACGTATGTGATACGTGTCCTTCTACTTGCGGTCTCCTCCTACATCTGAGACCGATCTCGAGCGAGTAATCTGGCAGCCGGGCGCCCGGGCAACATACTGAAAAGCCTCCTTGATTCGTGTAACACCGGTTCAAGTTGGGGACAGCCCGCCTTTGTCTTCCTGTGCTCACACCGTCACACGATGACAAGACTCTGCCGGCAGCACTGGCCAAAAGTTCTTGGATGGATCTGGGAGTAGTCTAGCTGATCTCAAGCAGGCAATCCGCTCCCTTTTTCTGATCAGAATATCAGATCCATAAGCAGCTCAATATTCAATGATAATTTATTACATGCATGCTAGAACCGTTCAGCTATATTTTTCAAGATTATTGATTGCATGCATGCTAGGAGCATAGCTAGAAGTTTTGCACATCGCTCCAGGACGCATGCGTGCGTTGTGGTCGTTGTGTGCTTCTGATGGAGTGGGTGGTGGCGGTACTACTGATTATTGTGTGCTGGTCTCAGATTCTCTAGGTCATGAAGAATGAAAAATTACAGATTAATTGAGTTTAGAAGCAACAAGATGGAACTTGGTGCCATGAATCTAAAGCTCTGAACCTAATCTCGGTCTCTTGCTTTGCAAAAGGAAAGAAGCAAGAATCAGGATAAAGAAGCAAGAGTTATCATCAGAGCCCCTAGGTACCCTAGGTACGTAGCGAGCTATAACACTGCTTTGCGATGTTCTTATGCTCCATAATGTCGTCTCCCTACAATGCTATATCAGTTCATTATCGTAACATATAATAACCTTGTTCCTATTTCTTTCTTCATGACACATGCAGGCATATGGAGTGATGGTTCTGCTCCTGGAACCAGTTCAAGAGGATCTAATAGAAAGTTTGATTGTGACATTATTATTTGTTATTTTTAATGAAAATTGGCAATGTCAGTAGGAATTACCTAGGGCGAGGTCGGCGGCCCGGAACGCGCGCCCATGGTGTGCATTGCAGGGAGAGAGTAGTAATCATCGCCGTTGGGGCAGGATGAGACGGAGACATGGCTGCGCCTACATCGACGAATACAACAGGAAGATGCCGCCTAGAGTTGCGGAAAAGCTTCAGAACTTCAGATTTGTTTATTTTAGAGAAGGTTTAGAGGAGATTGCTCGTGGGTCTCGCCATCGGAGTTGATGTTAGCGGCATTGTGGTTGTCGGCGCTTGGTGTCGTGCTCTGCTATCTGCCTTCTGAACTTGTGATGCACATATTAAGATTTTTTTGTTAAACCCGTAGCAACGCACGGGCATTTTTGCTAGTAAAACCTTAATGGCAAATTCAAAACTCCAAATCAAATCAATCCAACTCATCATATTTAAATATGGGTTTAAAGATTAAAATTTGGCAAACAAACTAATTTCAATAATGTTTGTAACTTTGCTTGTTGCTTATTAAATAAAATTTGTTATTTCCAAAATTCCCAAATCAAAACATTATTTGAAATTCACCTAACCACTTGAAAATCAAACTAATATTACCAATCTTGAAATCAATAACCAAACTTGCTTATAATTATTGTTTTGCACATTAATAAACTTTAATTATCAACTAAACACCCCCACACCCTATGTGACAATTTTAACTAAACAACTTTAAATCAATTAGAATTTCAATCTTGTGAAAAATATGTTGACATTGCTTAAGTTCCTGTTTTTGAAAAGTATCACAAATAATTATAAAAGATTAAACCCCAAACCTTTTCTATTCATCTCTCTCTCTTTCTTTTCATTACAAAAAAAAGAAAGGAAAAAGGGGAAATAGCAAAGGAGAGAGGGCAGCCCACCCCCTTCCCCTTATTCCTCCCCCTAAGCCCACCTTTCTTTCCAGCCCGTTACCTTTCTTCCTCCTGTCGCTGTCTGGCAGTACGACAGAACCTCCACCCTCTGATCGATCCCCACCCCTGGATGCCATGCCGTACAGGCCTTCCCCCCTCCTCAAGTACCCACCTCCCTTCCCTCTCTGCTGCAAACCCTAGCTAGCCCCTCCTTCCATCGCCGCCATCCCCCTCCTCTCTGCTCGTCCTTCTCTGAACATCACTGAGACCACCCGAACACCACCACCGAGCACCATGGCCGCCACCTTCCCATCCCCCATGATCACCTCGAGGGGCAACCGTTCCCGGGAATGGAACCGTCGTTCTCCCAGCTCCAAGATCTCTGAAGGCGCGGAGGCGGGAGGAGGACCGAGGCGGCGACGCCGTCAAGCTCTTCCTCCGCCGCCTGTCCCTGTCGCCTTCTGCTCTCGACGTCGAACAGCAGGTGAGCAGCGCCTCCTTTTCCTCTCCCCCTCTCTGTTGTCCGTCCCCACACTCGCCTAGGCGCCGCACCGCACACCGGCAAGCAACCGCACGGGCAGCGCCCAGCGCGGCCGCGGCAGGAGCCCGCGCGTCCGTCCCTGTCCGGCGAGCGACAGAACCATCGTCAGTTTCGTCAGTCAGATAAACTGACGGAAATCACACCTCAACCTGTCGCCTACCCTGAACCACTCACCAAACGTTTCACAGCCGAGTTGGTTCAGTCCCCGTGCGCGCGTGAGCTAGGTCCCGGGATCGATCCCCGCGCGGCGCAACCCCTTTTTTCCTTTTTCCCATCGCCAGCATCCGGCCCCACGCGTCATCGACACCTGTGGCCACCTCACAGCGCACCCGCCTGCGTGGCTGCCACCTGGGCACGGGCCCGCACGGCAGCGGCTCAGGCTAGGGGGGCACTGGGTGCACAACGCCCCAGGGGCCTCTCTGTGATTCTAAATCTTCCTTTAGGCCCCCTGTTTTTACAGATTAGCCCCCAAACTTAAAATGAACCTAACTTTTATTTTCCAAACTCAAATAATAAAAATAAAATATGTTTTCTGGCCCAAATTTAATACTCTATCTAACTACATCATTTGTTTACTGTTTTGGATTTTCAAAATGCAATTCAAATTTGAATTCAAATAATTCAATTGTAATTTGCAACAATTCATAAATAATTCATACTATTTCCAAATAAGGCAAATAAAATATGTTTTCCATACCATTTTGAATAACCTTTTCAAATATAAACTTTGTTTCATGGTTTGAATAATTTAAATTGCCTAAATAATTTAATACTTGTTTAATTCATTTAAATTTGATAAAATCATAACTTGCTCAAAATAAAATAATTTTGAACATGCAAAATATGTTTTCAAACCATCAAAGTGTGAACTTTTCAAATGTGAGTTTGAACTTATGTTTTGAATAAATAAAACTCAAATAATATTCAAACTTGTTTCAAATTCAATTAAAACTTGTTTAATATTGTTTAATTCATAATTAAATTATCCTAATTCCAATTTTAATATTTGAAACATGTAATCCAACTAAAATTTGATGTTCTTTTCAAATACAAATTTTTTCAATTGTTTTGAACACTTTAACTTGATGAAAACAACAATTGCTTGTGTGACATGTTTAAGTAACCAAACTTTCCACACTTAACCAATAATTTCCAAACTTGTTAAACCTTATTTCAATTAGTTCTATTGTTGTTATTTTGCTGTTTTCCTCATCCATGCATCATGCTAATCCACCTTCACCTGTTGATTAGTTGGAAAACAAATAATCTAACCATAATTCATGGGCCTTTTCATATGCAACTCAAATTGCATATGGGTCCATTTAAATCTGTTTATCTTGTCGACTAGTTTCTTTCTGATGCATCTTTAACTTGTCATGCATCCATATCTTGATCATGCTGGATCTTTTGCCGTAGTAGTAATTGTTGCATCCGGTGTTTGTTCGAGGTTCGTTGCTTCTTCCCGGATAGGACGTTGAGATGATGTGAGCAACGACAAGTTCTGCTACCTTGCGGGATCTCAGGCAAGTATACTCACTTGCTGCCAAATGGCTGCCTTTCATCACTTGTTACCGATGCTTTCCGTTGTTCTTATTCTAGCCTGTTGATACGATGCTTGTGTCTCGATCCTATTATATGTTTACCTTGCAGCCATGATATAGCCTTTCCTTCCACTTCCTATTACCTGTTGCTTGTTTACCCTGTTGGCCCTCGTGTCATAGTTGCATGCTTAGGTTTGTTTGTGCTCGAGTCTTGTTATCCTTTGTCGTATCATCTGTTTAGTTGATAGTTGGGTTTCAATTCAATCAACAACTTGTTATTGTTTGGGTAATAATAATTTGATGTTAAGGCACCGGCAGGAGGCCCGGGTTAGGGTTTTGAAGCCTGCTAGTGTCGAACTTAACTAGGAAAAAGGTCTTGTCTACTGATCCATGATGAGCGTGCTCACCGCATCCGGGTGGTGGTATGGAACCCCCCTCGACTTAGACCTGATCTGCAGCTTGTCCGAAGAGCCACACTTAGTTCGGGTGTTCCATTTGCTCCTTGCATAATGGGTGGATCCCCCATGGTTACTGATGATGATGATGATGCATATAGGGCGAGGCCTGTAGTGCCGGGGTGTTGTGTCCTGCGGGAGTTTTGCACACCTGCGCTGAGTATTCGGCTGTGTGGCTGGGACCTTATAGCTCCGTGGCTCCGAGGATGGGTTGTAGAGATGGTTTGGGTCGTGTCGAGCCAACCTGAGTTTTAGTTGGTGGCTTGAGTGTGTACGGGTACTGGAGCACACCCTGCAGGGATAAATCTTCTCGAGAAGCCGTGTTGTCCGCGGTTATGTGACGACTTGGTGAAAGTACTGGCTAACAAGTACTCAGACAACTTACACCTAATGATAATAACTTGACTAGTAATAGTCTTATTGACACAATAACTTGATCCATCATTAATCAACCGTGTGAGTTATCCTTGGGTTGCTTCCTTAGTAGGGGGTGACATTGGATGGGTATTGTTTGGTGAGTAGTTGTAGTTGGCTCCGATACGCTATCTTATCTTCTTTCTGTTAGCCGGAAGTTGTAGTGAGTTCCTGTAGTTGGTTAGTGCAGCCCGCTGTCGCTTATTTGCAATAACCCCTTCCTTCCGTTGATCCCAAAGTATTTGTATCTGGTGATGACTGGCTACGCCGGTATCTTGTGAGTATGGTTTATCCACTTGCCAGTACTTAACCGTACTGACCCACGAATCTCTTTCGTGGCTGCAAATTCCAACTTGCAGTCAACAGGTTTGAAGTCTGACGACGTTAGCTTGGGAATCCCTCCGGCTTGGCCTGGGCAGGGATTGGACGCCTTCGGTTATCTTCAGGACTCTTAGTCCAAGTTGTATCTTGTCCGTAGTCGGACGTTATGTTGTTTCTTCCGCTGTTATTTGGATCTTTGTATTGTATCGGTTGTATCCTTGACTCGTTTGAGTCCTCTTGTATATATCTTTTCTGTTGTTGTTGCGGAATATTCGTGAACTGTTGTAATGTTATCACAAGTGGCAACCTGGAATCGGTTATTATGTGGATTTTGGCGGGAATGCTGAAATCTGCATAGTGCCCGATCTCGGGGCGTCACAAGTTCCTAGAGATGTATATATTCATGTTGTAGGCTAGGTTTTAGCGGTAAACGCTTCCCTTTTATTTTCTGGTAATGTGTAAGACTAGACCTACCTTGAACGCCAAGTTTCGTTGAGTTTATCAATGGAACCGAGGGTGACCCCTGTTGATTTGGAAAAAAATATTGCACATTATGGTGGGATTGGAACTTTTGGTTCTCAACCGCGCGTGCCCCTCATATCTGGTCGACATTACCAAATAAACAACTGATCAAGATGTCCAGTAGACGGTGAGATTTGGGGTGGGCACATCACAGGTTCTCCACTGTATTTTTGCATTATGATGTCACCAAAATAAAGGACAGTGGAATTATATTCCATGTGAATCTAGTCTTTGTTCTCCAACATGAAAAACGGTTTTGATAATCCTCAATATGAGTGAGAATTAAGTTAGACCTCACTCAACTTTACAACCGTCGGATTTGCATTGTGATTCGCGTAGCCTTTGAGTTCTACATGAGTTGCAACTCAGAGCCTTTGAGTTCTATATGAGTTACCACCATGAGATTTTTTAGGTTGACCATGAATTGCAACTGAATTTTTCTAGTTACAAATGCGTTGTACATAAGTTGCAACTGAATTTTTTCAAATGCACGCCAGTTACAATTGGGATTTTCCCTAGTTACAGGTTAGTTGACGTCATCGGACTGAGAATTAAATTAATTCCCACTCAATTGAGCCCTGGCCGCTCCCTTGAAAATAATAATCAGGCATTACCTTCTGCAATTTGAGTAAGACTGCTTCCTCAAACAATTTACACCACAAGTGTCACCCAGTTACTAGCTAAAACTGAATAATGAAACGATTTTAATTCTTACAATGTTCCACAAGGTGCTTAACAAAACAATACCTTTTTTTTTTTGCTTGAAACCGCTACCTAAATTAGTCTGTCTTGTCACAAAATCATACTACTGGCGATTTGCTACGCGCCTTCTCTAGCGCTCTCCTACGTCGGTTCAGCATGAGTCCCACGAAGGATCCGGCAATCTTCGTGCCTGCAAAGATCACCGGCGCCACCAGCCTGCACATCTCCACAGTGCTAGCGTTCCGAATCTCGTCTTCCACCTCGCGCATTCCCTGCTCGAACTCGCGGTACATGTCCTCCACGTCGGAGTTGAAAGCGTACTCCGACACGACCTCCCTCGGGCACTTGTGGCAGAGGGCCTCCAGGGCGCCCTCGAGCATGATGTGGCTCACGGCGGCCAGGCCCCGCAGGGCGCCGAGGAACGAGTCTACCGTATTCCTGCTTACCTTCCTCCTGTACGAGTCCTCGGCGGCGGCGGAGAAGACGGCGGCGTACAGCCGAACGGTCCGGTCGGTGGTCTCCGCGGAGATCTCGCCGGGCTCGCCGAGGTTGAGCCGCGCGCTGTCCAGGACGAGGCAGGCCATGGCGAGGGCCTCCTTGGCAGAGAGGCAGACGCGCGCCGACATCGCCGTCGCATCTGCGTAGAGGAAGCCGGCGTCGGTGGAGATGATGTCTTTATAGTGCTGCGTGATCCGCTCCATCTCCTGGCGCAAGTGGTCGCCGGCGGCCAGTGGTTGGTTGGCCTGTGACTGTGCGTCACGGTTCTGAGCCCGGACGACCGTGAGGCGCGGGCGGGGACCGGTGGTCGTCTTGATGACCGGCAGGCGGCGCTCACGACGGCCCACCACCGAGACGATGGACGGGCCGGTGGGGACGAGTGGCCTCGTGCTCGAGGACGCCGAAGAAAACACCGGCGAAACGAAGCAGGTGTGCAGCGCGGCCATGGCCTCCGTGGCACGATCGATCGATCGGGCGAGAGAGACACTAGGTAGGATAATTTCTTCGCCTGTGTTTGTGCTGGTGGTTGATCGATTGATTCTTGGTGGTGCTATTGCTCCTACGTATAAATAGCAAAGAGGAGGACTCCGACTCGGACCCTTTGGAGGTTGTACGTCTGTGGTTTTGTACCCGTAATCCGACTCGGACAAGAGGGTTATGGCTTCGCGAACCAAAGGAGCAGCCGAGTTGGACAATCTCCGTAGGCTTTACTCCGTGGTTCTAGCATTTCCGATAAAAATTATTCCAAAAAAATAAGGAACTATATACAGTAGATTGGTCCAGGACAAGATATTACCCGCTACAGTTTAGTGTGCGCAGTGAATTGATCTGGACACGGTTCAGTTTAAATCAGACGTTAATATAGACCAAATCAAATTACCGTAGGCGTGACTTAATTAGCCCATCTTCACCGACGACCCGCCCATGCTATTGGAGGCATCGGTACCCGCTCTCCTCCTATCGGGGGCGTTGTGTCCCACCGGCGCATCCCAATAGATAGCTTAAAAAAACTCAACGGAATCTGATAAAAACAGGGCAGATTTCGTTCATGGTTGCGATCTTTGTACAAACGGCAGTCGAAATTTAAATCAAAAACCTAAAAAAACCCGAAGCCGGCGCCGCGTTGATGGATATGGACAAGGTTGTCGCCAGGTACAGCTCGTACTGGGCATCGAGCTCCACCTGGGTGCGTGGTGGCGGCGGCGCGTCCTGCTTCTCCTTCACGGTGACGGCTGATACGTCATAAAAAAATCCTTAATTTCTGATGTTCCATGTTGTTTTCTTATTGTTTCCCACCTGTTTACTATCCACTTTATGTCATTTTTATCGATTTTTCCGGACTAACCTATTGATAAGATGCCACAAAGTCAGTTCCCTGTTTTCTGCTGTTTTTAGTTTCAGAAAAATTGTTCTGAAAATATTCTCGGAATTGGAAAATTCGAAGTCTGAAGGTCTCAGAATTCCCGAAGGTTCCACGGAGTCCCGAAGAGACCCGGAGGGGGGCCACAGGGGGCCCACACCATAGGGCAGCGCGGCCCTAGCCGCGCCATGGGGTGGTGTGGGGCCCCCAGGCCTGCACCGTCTTTGCTCTTTCGCCTATTTATACCCCCCCCCCCGAGACGTAAACCCTAAGGATATACCACTTCGTCCCAAAAAACACACGAGGCCGCCGTCATCGTCATCCTGAGATCGGAAGGGTTCTAGAGCTCTCCCCGGCACCCTGCCGGGAGGAGAATTCATCACCGGAGGGGTCTACACCACCATGCCCTCCTCCGAAGTGATGCGTGAGTAGTTCATCCCTGGACTACGGGTCCATAGCAGTAGCTAGATGGTTGTTCTCTCCATTTTGTACCTCATGTTTAGATCTCGTGAGCTGTCTCACATGATCGAGATCATCTTTATGTAATGTTACATGTTGTGTTTGCTAGGATCTGATGAACGTTGAATGTTATGTCTTCTGATTATCAATCTATCATGTTATGTTCATGCATATGTTATTTATGATCTTGCATGCTCTCCGTTATTAATAGATTCTCTGGCCAAGTAGATGCTAGTAACTCCAAGAGGGACTATTTATGCTCGATAGTGGGTTCATGCCTCCTTTGCATCTGTGCTCGAGTGACAGAAACTTGACGGATGGAGGATGTGATGTTGCCACTAGCACTAATAGAAAATATGCTACCAGTGACGAACAGGATCCAGCTACCGCTGGCGAACATGTGTTCGCCAGCAGTACACCGCCAGTGGTAGGAGGGTACCGCTGGCGAACACCACTTCGCCAGCGGTAGTGCATATTACCGCTGGCGAACAAAGCCTTGTTCGGCAGCGCTATGTTCGCCAGCGGTAGCTGCTCAGTTCGCCAGCGGTACTGGTTCGCCAGCGCTAGGCCCCTAGTTCGCCAGTGGTGGTGTTGGCCAGCGGTAGGAAATTTGTTCGCCAGTGGTAAGTTTCCCAGGTTTGTATTTTTTTTTTTGTATAACAATTTGTATATTCTGATATTATACTATACAGGTCCAAATACATTCAAATTCTGTAATTTATAAACTTCACACATATAAATCATTGTTAGATACATATGCATCCATCCATAACGAATTTAACACATCGATAACGAAATTAACACATCGATATATATGCATCCATATCCAATTCTCATAAGTACTAATACAACACATTGATCTCAATAACATATTTATGTCGGAAGATTTCGAACCCAAAATATAGCCATCTAATTAGTTCAACGATTACAAAGGTATGACGACATCTATACAACGTACACGCGATATAGAGATCAATCGCAAAGAAGACTAGCTAGATATACGGTCCGCCTCCGCTTTAGCTTCCGCCTCCGCTTGCGATCTTTCGCTAGGGCCAGCGCGCCGTCCACTTCTTCATCTCTCTGTAGACCAAGATAAAAGCATTAGACCGGCAAAGGAAATCACAAGTTCTTATTAGGAGAAATTCGTAACGAATCGAATACATACCGTCGATCATTTCTTCCTCGATGTTGTGATCTTCTGTTTCTTCTCCGGCGGGAACGGAAGAACACCTTCTAACGAGTTGAATGGCCTCTCGTCAGTCTGCTCTAGCACACATTGTCGCAACTCATTGTTAGATGGTGAGGAGTTCCAGTGGAAGACGGATCCATTAGTTACTACATCCTTATAGATGATTGTGCAGAGCTTGCGCTGGATGCGACCAAAGTTTTGTCTGAATTCAGCATCAGACCATTCGACGATGCTGCGAGACCATTTGTCCACAGCAGACATGTATTGTAGACTATGTTGGTCCTTCACGATCTCCGTCATGTGTTGGATGAGGTACCATGCCTCCATATGGCCGCCTGGCGCCTGCTTGGGGCAGGGAAACTCTATTCTGTGTCTGAACACATATTTGCCTTAAATTTGTTTCTTCCTGTCGCAGAATCCTTCCCCCCCTGATGTAGCCGTCCAAAGCATCATTCAGAACAGACTTGATGAGGGAGTAGTTCTTCTCCTTCATCGTACTCCCGGAGTCGAGATATACTGCGTGCGCGTCTCTCGGGTAGAGCATGATGAGGGTGCCGTATTTGTTTCTGCGCAAAACAGGAGAGTCCATATATATAATCCTCAAAAATTGTATATGCGCAAACTTATGTAAAGATGGGAAATATAACTTACTCGGGAAAGTAAGGCACGAGGGTTATCCTCTTGTTCATATGGTTATTGAGCAACACTTGTTGGAGGTACTTTGTCGCTTTTGCCCTACTCTTGGGGTTGCTCAAGTACATGTCGTGCATGTAGTAGGGGTCTGCTAGCGCGATGTTTTTGACATTCTCGATAGCTGATGCGCCAAACTGAGCTAAACAGACGCACGATTGACGAGTGGAGGAATTTCATGTGGAACATCCTGAAAATGTCGTCAAATCTAATGATGATCTTGTTTGCGTTGCCTTCAGTGACAAATCCCGCCGTAGATGGCACCTTTGCGACCAAAACCGGCAGCGTTGGATTTTTCTCTTTCAGAAGCATCTCCTCCATATATAGAATACCGTCATGGACGCTACGCATATCACCTGACAGCAAGGAGACCAACCTCGGCGGAAGCATCGGTTTGCCCAACTCATGGATCTGATGCCAGTCGGTTATGGGTATCCTGTCCAATACACGTCATGTCTGCGGCTTGGACTTGGTCCCCTCCACCGGTTGGCTCATCGATGCAACGGCAGAATTCTTCTTTGTTCTTTTCCGTACCGTCTTCTTAGGCTGAGTCTGATGAAATACATCCGCTACCGCCTCTTTGAGGGCATCCTGGCTGATGACTTCTTGCTCGGGGACTGCCGAATCTTGAGAAGAGAAAAGACGCTTTGTGCATCGATATTTATTCGCTTCCTCCGCTGGCAAGAGAAGTTGATCAAGTTCATCCAGGCCGGGCGCCCCCTCGTAAGGATCGTCGACGAGGTAGTCATTGGGGTTCTCATCTTCAGCATCGTCGTCGTCGTATTGCACGGACTTTGCAGGTGAGAAATCCTTTTGTTGGCCCGGGTGCCCCGACCCCTGGACCGGTGTTGGAGTGTTGACAGGAGTACTTTCCAAACGAATGAGTGATTTCGGCCAGGTCAATGGCCAAACCAAGCATTGCTCCAGGTTCAACTCGTTGTCGGCTGCGGGTGGTTGGTTCGGAGGATCGAGAGCACCGCAACCAGGGAGCACCCGACTTAAGGTCACTCTGAACACGTCCTCGGGCATACGAACGCCGTGGGATACGCGGTTGAGAGGTGTTATGATTTTTCCTTTGGCGACGTCCTTTAACTCGCCGTTCACACGAAGGAGCAATGTGCATCCCGTCTCGTCGGCCTGCGAAACGTCGCGCGATCGTTGTTAGAGACTGATGCCGTCACGAATCAAGTCATAATATATAATTAAGCAGTGGACGTTGAATTACCGTGAGGGCATTGAGCTCGGACAAGGGGGATGGACCGCTAAGTGTCGGCGGCGGCGTTGAAGAGATGTGGCGGGGCGGCGACGGATCTTTGCGACCTTCCGGCTGAGGGTTGGGGGCCGGCTCGTTCCGCGGCGCCACGACGGGGGCCATGTTCTGCGGCGCCACGACGGGGGCCACGTTCTGCGGCGCCACGACGGGGGCCATGTTCTGCGGCACTGGCTGCACCATTTGGGCTATGTTTATCTCCGGGAGCGGCCCTTGTCCTCCACCTAGCATCCACGGCGCTAAGGACTGAGCGACGGACGCACAGATGGTAGGGAGGAGCTCATTGAGCCTCTCGTTCACAAGCTCGTCGACCGTCTTCTCCGGGCCCTTGTTCCGCTCCTTACGCTTCTCCTTGGTGTCCGGGTAGTAGTGCGCATGCCGATGACCCTTTCCGAGGCCATGCACATGGCCACGATGCGGCTTCTTGTCAAGGGGCACTCCCTTCATCGCGTTCAGCGCCCTAATGAAAGGGGTGTCATACGGGTCCTTGTTCGTCGTCGCCGAGGACCCCCCGTCAGATTGAGATAGGCGTTCTTTTTCTTCTTCCTCGAGATATTTATTCTCGAGCAGCTTGACCTTCTCGTTCAACACAAGATCGCCGGGCTTTTTGGGATCTTCCCTATAATGGGCCCTGACAAAATTTCTCACCTGCGGGTCGGTGATCTTGTCAAACGGGTTCGGCCCTTCTCTCTTCGCATCCTCCTTGGCCCAGACTTTCTGCTTCCCAAGGTAACCCCGGCTTCCGAGATTGTGAGGGCCAATGTTCTTTTTTCGCTGTTCTTTCCCCCATTTACTCAGCGCCACCCTTTCCGGTTTGAGTTCGTCGATCTTGAATTGGGCCAAGTCTTCCTCGGAAATGGAGGGCCACATCTTATGGATCTCATCGAAATCCTTACCCTTCGCAATCATCTCCCGCAAACTGGATCTCCAAGTCGTAAACGCCTTGGCGAACTTTCCCAGTGCTAAAGAGTTGACCAGATTCTTTTTCAGGTCCTGGTTGTCGTAAGGATCCGGGAATTTGTACCTTGTGTGCAGCTTCTCAATCAGCAGGGCGGCCATAGCCTTGTTTTCTTTATCTCTGAGGTGCTCCATATTAACGTTGCCGAAGTCTCGAGCTATGCAGCCTATCGGGTTTCCATAGCCCTTGGCGTAACTCTCCGGCTCGAGGGGGGCACCGCTCTTGGGGTCCACTTCCGTGAACTCTTCCCGGATGGTGGCGAGCATGTTGTGCCGCCTATCTTTGCGCTTAGCCGAGGCCTCGCTACCGGAGGCGGTATCCCCGGTGCCACTACCGGTTTGATCACCTTCTGCGCCCGATGTATCGTTGCGCGACTCTAGCTCCTGGCGAACGGTTTCGTCCATCTCGTCGTCTGCATCGTCGCCCTGCATCTCTAGATCCAGGTGCGGATCTACGGGTCCGCCTCCGGCCCTTAGCATAGAAAGCCACGCATCGTCGTCCCCGTGTCCGAGACCAGAACCACCCGCCTCGTCGTTGTGAGCCATATCTAATGAAGGAGAGAAAACCCGAAATAAGTTCAACAAATCCTACAATTTAGACGATGTATACCCCATATGAGTCCAAATTTCTCGGACACTCTAAGTTGTGATATTTTTTAGCAAAGATCATGCCAAAATTGACGGAAAATTTCGGCATGACCTTTGCTAAAAATATCACAAATGGAGTACCCAAATTTGCCGGAACGGAAATTAATCAACATTCCGGCAAATAGGGACTCACGTGGGGTACCTGCACATAAAATCCCACCCCTCATATAATAGATCTCACCCCTCATATTATCATCGTCATCCACACGAAGGTGGGCATCGACACGACCACACCATCTCCACCATCCATATCACCACGCCATCCATCACCACCATCCATCACCACCATCCATACACACCATCCATCACACCAACCATCACCAACCACCAAAAACAGAAATTAAAATGCATCATAAATTCTAGATAATGTGTAATCACTTCAAAAATAAATAAAGATCAGTGGCATTGGGTGGTACCACTTATGGCAGCTCACAAAAATAATGAATATCAGCATGAGTGGATTGCAGAAGGTAGAGAAGCATTACTCTCAATTACAAATTCAGTTTTGTGATCACTCTCAACTACAAATTCAGTTTGATAAGAGCGCTGATGGTAGAACTACATGGAACTTCTTTTTGCCAACGTTTTTCTGTTCAAAACCGTGAGGCAAGGATGGTGGTTTTTCTTAAACATTGGATGCAGCAGTTTCCTTGCAATATTTAGAATTGGCATGCGTTTTTTTAATTCCCTATGAACCCTGAATGATATGTTTCTTATTACTATCCTGATTGCAGCAAAGATAATGTCTCATTATCTTCAGGTTAATGTGTGGCAACTGGAGTTTATTATACTGCTTTATCTTGTACCATGGTACCTATATAACGTTATTAGATCTTGTCCAGATCACCATGCATGAGAGTACCAGATCTTGTACAATTAGTTTCTATTTGAAGCCGTAAGCCGTAAGGTCCAGTTTGTTTGCTTAGCTTCTGTGAGTTAATAATGGTGATTTTGTTCAGGTTTTTGTATGCAGCAGTAGTGTGCCTCATTTTGCATGCACTTGATTTCTGTGTGAGGAGTGCTTAACCATTGCACTCATGTTAAAACTTTGGTGGATGCAAAAGTCAGCTAGCAGCTTATTTGCTTCCCAATTTTACATATCTTTTAATAGCCGCAATACTGTCACTACAAAAAAAGGTCTAACTGAACCTTAATTATCTATAAGTGAACCCATCAACATTTATACATACATGCCTGCACTATCTATTATATATATGCCCTCTAATTGGAAACCTTTTACTTACTGAATATTAGCTGATGCACTATCAGCGACAGATGCTAATGACAGAATCGGATCATATCCATCACATAGCAGTGGTTCATCTTACTAGAGCAATCATGAGACCCAAATTGTTCAACATAGCAGTGGTTACAACAGTAACAGCTACCACTAGGCGCGATGCAGAAATGAAATCTCGGTATCGGATCAAATTAAATCCACCAAGCCAACGACCACTCGCTACTTAACATGCAAATGACTCCTCTAGTTCTATAGCCTGCACGAAATACAGTAATTTTCAGCAAAAAACTACCTGTAGAACTTCTGTCGAACACGTTCTGTGCGTGGCAGAAGAGGGCGCAGCAGCGGGCAGCACGCCGGCGGTGCCGCTGTAGACGCACGGCGGCAGCCGCAGGGGAGGAGGAGGGAGACACGGGGGAGGAGGAGGGAGCAGCGCGGGCCGCAGGCGTGCCGTTGATCGCCGGAGAGTGGCCGGCCGCCGTCGATGGAGCCGCAGGGGAGGTTCGGGCAGGGGAGGAGAGGGCCGGTGTGGAGGAGAGGGCCGGTGTGGAGGCAGTGGAGGGGAGGTACGTAGCGAGAGTGGAGCAGTGGAGGGCCCGGTGGTCGCCGGACAGGGAATCACCGGAGACGACGTCGACAGGGAACCGTACGTGCGCGCGCGCTGTCTACGATTGAAGCGATGAAAACGGCTAAGTCCCCGCGCGGCCCCTGTGTAGCTCTCTGGGGGGGCTTACCGCTGGCGAACGTGGCTGCTGGTTTGCCAGCGCTACGCTACCGCTGGCGAACAAATCTTTGTTCGCCAGCGGTAGCGTAGCGCTGGCGAACCAGCAGCCACGTTCGCCAGCGCTACTTTTTTATTTATTTTTCTTTATTTTTCTTTGAAATGATTTACTTTATTAATTTTTCTTGAGAAACATTACTGTTTTATTTTTATTTATTTCTTTGAATTGATTTATTTTTATTTATTTCTTTGAATTGTTTTCTTTATTTGTTTAAATTATTCAAAGACATTTAATTTATAATCATTCAAACACATTGCAAATTAATTTCAAACACATTACAAATAATAATGTTTTATTTGTTGTTTTCTTTAATTATTTGTTTAAATTATTCAAAGACATTTAATTTATAATCATTCAAACACATTACAAATTAATTTCAAACACATTACAAATAATAATGTTTTATTTTGTTTTCTTTATTTGTTTAAATTATTCAAAGACATTTAATTTATAATCAATCAAACACATTGCAAATTAATTTCAAACAAATTACAAATAATAATGTTTTAATTTGTTTTCTTTAATTATTTGTTTAAATTATTCAAAGACATTTAATTATAATCATTCAAACACATTACAAATTAATTTCAAACACATTACAAATAATAATGTTTTATTTTGTTTTCTTTATTTGTTTAAATTATTCAAAGACATTTAATTTATAATCAATCAAACACATTGCAAATGAATTTCAAACACATTACAAATAATAATGTTTTATTTTGTTTTCTTTATTTGCATATACATAGTTTCGTCGCATACAATTGGCAGACAAATGCATACATAGTTTCTCAGTGTTTGATCTTTTTGCCTTTTTTGGTCGCAGTTGCATAATTTAACCCCACATTATGACTTCTTCTTCTGAATGGAAGACCATGCCTAGGTAGCGTAGTTCTGCTTCTTCTTGTTGTGTATGTTGCATGACTATCATCATCATCTTCTTGATCATCGTCAATATTTGGGTCGCCGAACGTGTCGAACTCGTCCTCATCAACGACTCCATCCATTCCGATGATATTTGTTTTCCCTCTCCTCACGACAACACGGCTAGGCCTTGCGGGGTCTGTTATGAAGAAGCATTGAGACACATGCTTAGCCAATACCCATGGCTCATTTTGCGCTGTGACATTCGCGCTTGATGAGGTTCCGGCTTCGGGAATAACCATGGCTGTAAAGTATTGATCTTCTTTTCTGACGGTCGACATCCTAGCCCATCTGACGCGGAACATAGGCACCTTCTCTCCAGAGTAGTTAAGCTCCCATATCTCCTCGATCCTTCCGTAGTATCTTAACTTTTTGTCACCAGTGTAGGATTCCATCGTTACCCCTGAGTTTTGATAATCGGAAGTTTTGTCTTTCTCCTCTGTGTAGAAGGTGAACCCGTTGATATCATATGCTTGAAACGTCGCTAGGTTGGGAGCTGGGCCATGTGCCAAGGCGTACAATAGTTTATTTTTCGCACAATCCCTTGGCGGTGGATTAGCGACGATCACATCTTTAAACCAACGCAAGAAAGTGGAGTTATGCTCTCTAATTATTTCTCCTTCGGTCCTCCGCTTGCCTTGTTCACTGTACTTTTTCATAATCGAGCTCTTGTGTTTTTCCACCCAAGTATCGACCATGTCAATGTGTTGGAGAGCTACTAAGTTTGCCCTGTTAAAGTCGGTGCATCGACAAGCCCGATCCACATGCACTTCTCTACGTCCATTTTTGTGACCTACTCCATCGAGCTTGCCAATGTGCTTGTTTCTGGGCAGACCAACTGGGTCCTCCATGCCCATATGATTCGTGCAGAAAGAGATGCACTCTTCGGTGAGAAAGCCCTGAACGATGCTTCCGTCCGGACGAGCTCTGTTGCGAACATATCCTTTGATGACCCCATTCATCCTTTCAAACGGCATCATGTTGTGCAGGAACAACGGCCCGAGATGGATGATATCGTCCACGATATGGACCAACAGATGAACACATATGTCAAAGAATTATGGTGGAAAGTACATCTCAAGCTCGCATAGTATCACGACAATCTCTTCCTGCAGCCTTGAGATCTGCTTCCCCGTGATCGACTTTCGAGATATAACGTCGAAGAAGTTACAGAGGCCAAACAGGGTTTCCCGGACGTGTTTGTCCATTATTCCGCGGATCGCAACCGGAAGTATCTGCGTCATCATCACGTAACAGTCATGAGACTTCATCCCGCTAAACTTTTGTTTCTGCGCGTCGAGGAATCTGCTTATTAGCCCTGAGTAACCGCTAGGGACTTTGACTCCGAGAAGGCACATCATCAATTTTGTGATCTCGTCCGGACTAAGAGTGAAGCGGGAGGGGGCAGTAATAGTCATTCCTCTTAACCCTTTTGGCCTTGCGACCCTCCGTCTCCTCATCACACGATTGATCGTCGTCGTCATCATCCGGGCGTCCCCCTGAAGATCTACCCTAATACCAAAATATTTCAGGTCGTTTCTTGCTTGCACCCCGTCTTTGGTCCTCTCCGGCATGTTGAGCAGCGTGCCAAACAAACTTTCAAACACATTCTTCGCGATATGCATCAGATCAAGGCAGTGAGGCGTATCGAGAATGGGCCAGTATGGCAAGTCCCAAAACACCGACCTCGTCTTCCATACATCCAGAAGCGGTTTTGGCGCCTTTTGCTTCTTTCCCGGCTCTGGGCATTCCTTCCAATCATTCAGCAAATTGTAGATTTCTTCGCCGCACCTCTTACGTGGAGGTCCACGGAGCTCATCCTCACCGTTAAAAAGGTCTCCTCGCCTTCTCCACGGGTCTTTGTTGGGTAGCCACCTTCGATGGCCAACGAAAACTGTTTTCGAAGACCCAGGATCTTTCGGAAGTTGCATAAATGTGGGGTCATCCATGCACCGCACGCAACCGTTATGTCCGTGGCACACCTGGCCCGCCACATATCCGTAGCCGAGTAGGTCGTGAACCGTACAGAGTAAGACAGCTCTCATTGGGAAATATTGTTCACCGAAGGCGTCCCATGTGTTCACCCCTTCCTCGGCCCATAGCGTGTCCAGCTCATCTTTAAGCAGCTTCAGGTATAGATTGATGTCGTTGCCTGGTTGTTTCGGCCCTTGAATTAGCATACTCATGTGAATATACTTCCTCTTCATGCACAACCAGGGAGGGATGTTGTACATCCATACAAACACGGGCCAGGTGCTATGGGTGCTGCTCTGGTTGCCAAACGGATTGAGTCCGTCGGTGCTCACACCCAACCTGATGTTCCTTGCCTCCGCCCCGAACGTTGGATATTCACAGTCAATTGCTTTCCATTGACTTGCATCTGAAGGATGTGTCAGAATTACTTTTTCACTCCGATTTGGATCTTTCAAAACTTTATTCCTCCTTTTCGCGTGCCAGCGCATGAGCTCTGTTTCCTTGCGGTCCGCGAAATACCGTTGCAGACGGGGAATGAGCGGAAAGTACCACACAACTTTCCGAGGAGCTTTCTTCTTCCCTTTCTTGTATCGAGCGGCGTTGCAAACTGGACAAATGGTTTTGTTCGCGTCCTCTTTCCGATAAATGTAGCAATCGTTGATGCACACATGGTATTTTTCGTGAGGTAAATCAAAGGGGCACACGACTTTCTTGGCCTCGTCGCAACTTTTAGGACATGTGTTGCCCTCTGGAAGGACATCGTGCCAGTATTGCAGGCTTGCATCGACGCTTATGTCGCTCCATTTGTATCTCGCCTTCATCTGCAGAACATCGAGGGCCACTCTCAGGCGGGACTCTCCCGGACCGCAGCCTGCATACAACGGTGTCTTCGAGTCTATCTCTAGTTGCGCCAGATTTGATTGCTCTCTAGCAGCAGATATCGAGTTAGTCGTCTTTCTCAAAAGCAGTTCTTTCAGATGAGGGTCACACACAACTTCCGTTAAGGGTGTCCCTGTGTCCTCGTGATCTTCTTCCACGTCTTGTTCAGCATCTTCTCCATGATCATGTGCGGGGTCATGAGGCTGATCTTGGTCCTGCTGTAGTTCTAGTCGATCGTTGCTATTGTCCTGTTGCACATCATTTCCTACCGCCGTCGCCCCATGGACTTCATCATCTTCATCATCACTTACCCACTGACTGTTATACCCATCCATGAAACCATACCTTAGGAGGTGACTGAGTAAGTCTCCGGTAAAGGGATTGAGCAAGCCCCCTAGTTAGCACTTTCGACATGGACATCGTATCTCCTTGCGGCCATTTTGTAACATGTATTCTGTCGCGTGTCTCAAGTAACTATTCACGACACGTTCACTCTTAACGACCACCATTATATGTCGCCTGCACGAGAGCGCGCCGATATAATTAATATTAGAACCAAACATAATATATATATATATATATATATATATATATTTCGATATTCACGAAAAAAATCGGCATGACCTTCCTACAAATTGGAGGTTAGAGGAGTGCCAAACTTTGCCGAGACGGAAATGAATCAACATTCCGGCAAAGTGGCAACTCATTTTCATATCAAAAATTTCACTTCATGTCGTATTCACGAAAAAATTCGGCATGACCTTCCTACAAATAGGAGGTTATTAGGGAGTGCCAAACTATGCCGAGACGGAAATGAATCAACATTCTGGCGATAGTTGGCTACTCAATTTCATTCCACAACAAATTGCGCACACATGCATTTATCGTCTCCATCACACGACCATTGTTGAATCCGGTGAAATTTCACACATATTGCATATCGCGTGTATCCGGACAAAATTTATATACAAACTCATTTAATTATATATTATCATTCATCCCACCTCAAATGAATAGATGGCTACACGATGATATCCGGAGAATTTTGGAGCTTTGGAGAGAGAGGGGGTAATTCTAGATCTAGATGGCTAGGGAGGGAAAATTTTGGGTAGAAATGGTGTTAGGAGGGAGATAAACATATATATACTAACTAAAATAAATTTAGTTGGTTCAAAATAGAGTAGGAGGGTGGAGAAATTGGCATAATTTTGAGCTAGAGAGAGAAGAGGGGACAAGGTGGAGAAGGGAGAGTGGAGGGGAAAGTGGGTGGTTGGGGGTACCACTTATGGCAGATCTGCCATACTACCGCTGGCGAACAGGTGTGGTTGTTCGCCAGTGCTAACATGCGTCCTGGGCCCACAAGTTAGCGCTGGCGAACAACCACACCTGTTGTTCGCCAGCGGTAGTGAGCGTAGCGCTGGCGAACACTCAGCCCAGTTCGCCAGCGATAGTATCAGGCAGCGGCTGTAACGCGCGCAGGTGGGTCCCACCCGTAGTGCTGGCGAACCAGCGGGCATGTTCGCCAGCGGTAGGAGGAATAGCGCTGGCGAACAGGAAATGCTGTTTGCCAGTGCTGTTAGCGCTGGGCAACGGAAAATGCTGTTGGCCAGCAGTATGCTGGTGGCTATAAGCCATTCCCTACTAGTGTAGGGAGAAAACAACGGTGTTTACCTAGTTTACATTGTTTAGATTACACACTTTGCTTACCGCGATAATCTGTTGCTAGCAACTTAATACCCAACGTTTGTTCGGATGATATTCGGAGGGTGGATTATTAGACATAGATGCAGTTGGATGACGATCTATGTATTTTGTTGTAATGCCCGCATGAATCACAAAGTAATCTTTATGTCTTGCATATGCACTACGATGTAGCCTTCATTTCTGTCAATTGCCCAGCTGTAATTTGTTCACCACGCATGTTATTTATCTTTCACGGAGAGACACCACTAGTGAACTCTGGACCCCGGTCCTTTTTCCTCCTAGTGATAAAACACCTACTCCTTTCATACTGTTTTCCTACTGTTTTCCATAACATACGTTTAACCTCTTTGTTCAGCAAAACCGGTGACATTGACAATCTCACTGCTTCGTTGGGGCAAAGTGGTTTGATTGTGTTGTGTAGGTTTCACGTTGCTGCTGAACCGGTAGTGCACCCTTCCACCTCAGCTGCATTAACCTTTAGAGATTGCTTGTCCTCCTACTGGTCGATTCAACCTTGGTTTCTTTTCTGAGGAAAAACTTGTTGCTGCACTTTTCATACCTTGCGCTTGGGGTCTCCCAACGAGAGCAAGAAGTCTCCCATCAAGCTTTTCTGGCGTCGTTGTCGGGGAGGAAGAGAATTTCTGCAAGGGGAGCCTCCCACTTCCAATCTCTTTACTTTATTTTTTTTGATTAGTTTATTTTATTTTGTCTTGTTTGCTTCTCTTTATCAAAATTTAAAAAGTTAGTTCTTATTCTAGCGGTAGTTTTATTCCTGTTTTTAGTCTTGTTAAAATGACTACTCCTAAGAACACTAAGTTGTGTGACTTTACTAGCACCAACAACAATGATTTCACTAGCACACCTATTGCTCCACATGCTCCTACTGCTGATTTTTATGAGATAAAGACTGCCCTGTTAAACCTTGTTATGAGAGAGCAATTTTCTGGTGTTAGTACTGATGATGTTGTTGCCCATCTTAATAATTTTGTTGAACTATGTGAGATGCAAAAATATAAAGATATAGATGGAGATATTATTAAACTGAAATTGTTTCCTTTCTCTTTGAGAGGAAGAGCTAAAGAATGGTTGTTGTCTTTGCCTAGAAATGGTATTGATTCTTGGACTAAGTGTAAAGATGCTTTCATTGGAAAATATTATCCTCCTGCTAAGATTATATCTTTAAGAAGTAGCATTATGAATTTTAAGCAACTTGACAATGAGCATGTTGCTAAAGCTTGGGAAAGAATGAAATCAATAGTAAAGAATTGTCCCACTCATGGACTGACTACTTGGATGATCATCCAAACCTTTTATGCAGGTCTGAATTTTTATTCAAGAAACCTTCTGGATTCAGCTGCTGGAGGAACCTTTATGTCCATTACCTTGGGGTCAGCAACAAAGCTTCTTGATGATATGATGTTAAATTATTCTGAGTGGCACACTGAGAGAGCTACAACTGGTAAGAAGGTAAATTCTCTTGAAGAAACCTCCTCTTTGAATGATAGACTTGATGCTATTATGTCTATGCTTGTGAATGTCCATGCTCCTATTGATCCAAATAATGTTCCTTTAGCCTCTTTGGTTGCTCAAGAAGAGCATATTGATGTGAATAATTTTGGTAGCAAAAATTATAGGCCATATCCTCCCAATAATAGCAATTCTTATGGTAATTCCTACAACAACAATAAAAGTGTACCCTCTGATATTGAGAACATGCTTAAGAATTTTATTAGTACACAAACTGCTTTTAATAAATCTATTGAGGAAAAATTTGGCAAAATTGATGTTCTTGCTTCTAAAGTTGATAGCCTTGCTCTTGATGTTGATTTTTTGAAACTAAAGGTCATGACTCATGATGTTAAAGAAAGTAAAACCTTGAATGCTATCCAAATTCGAATTGATGATAATGTTAGGATGTTAGCTGAATTGCATGCTAGATGGGAAGAGAAGATGAAATAGCTAGAAAGAATAATATAGCTAATGTTTGCACCATTACCACCACTAGTAAAACTGAAGCTTCTCGTGCTACAAAACCTTCTACTATTAATGGTAAAGTAATTGGTGTTGGAAACACTCCCACTTCTGCTATTAAAAAAGCAAAACTGCCTGAAACTGCTAAAAATGTTCCTCATAAAAGTGCTGAAATTTTTAGAAATATGGGAGACAATGGTCCCATTATATTTGATAAAAATGATCTTGATTTTGATGATTGTAACATAACTGAAGTGATTAAGTTCTTACGAAAGCTTGCTAGTTGTCCTAATGCTAGTGCTATGAACATGGCTTTCACAAAACATATTACAAATGCTCTCATGCAAATTAGAGAGGATGAATTAAGATGTGAAGCCTCTATACCTAGGAAGCTAGATAATGGTTGGGATCCCATTATTAAAACGAAAATGAATGATTTTTATTTCAATTATCTATTTGATCTTGGTGCTAGTACCTCTGTTATGCCCAAGAAACTTTACGATATTCTTCATTTACCACCATTGGAACCTTGTTATTTGGATATTCGTCCTATTAATAATGTTAGAAGGAAACCTTTGGGGAGAGTTTATGATGTTCTTATCATGGTTAATAATAATATTTCCCCCGTTGATTTTGTTGTCTTGGATACTGAATGTAATGCATCTTTTCCAATTGTTTTGGGAAGACCTTTTCTTAGAACTGTTGGTGCTGTTATTGATATGAAACAGGGGAATATTAAATTTCAGTTCCACTAAAGAAAGGTATGGAAAACTTTCCTAGAAAGATAATTAAGTTGCCTTTTTATTCCATTATTCGAACGAGTTACAATTTGGATGCTTGATTCCACTTTTCTCGGCTTAGCTAAAAGGCGTTAAAGAAAAGCACTTCTTGGGAGATAACCCATGGTTCTATTTTTGCTTTGTTTTTTCTCTGTTTTCTTTGAGTAAAGGGGTTGTATACTTCTGTAGCAACTCCTTTCTATTTTTCTTTTCATGTTTTAGTAGTGCCAAGTAAGGTTTCTAACGAGAGTTGGAGTTGGTTTTCGGATTTCTGCGTAGAAAACAGATTTCTGCTGTCCAGCGTAAAAAATTGTATAAATCATAGAAAAATCAGAATGACCTGAAATTTCTTGTGCTTATTTCTAGGCTAATTACGCAACCTTTTTGTTCTTTAATTTTTTCAATCTGAAAAACGTAATTGCCCCGAAAAAATTCGTCTTTATAGACTGTTCTGGTTTTGACAGATTCTGCCATTTTTCTTGCATTTGCTCTTTTGCGATGTCAAGTGGATTTCTTTGCTTCACGAATCATCAGTGGCTATAGCTAATGTTTAAAAGTATCAATAGAACTTGTTCCATATAGAACCCATGGATTTTTGATTGTTGCACAAACCATCTAATGCGAATTACTCTTTGAGTGTGGTGTGAAGGAAGTTTTTTTTGCTGGAAGTTTTCTTTGAGTGTGGTGTGAAGGAAGTTTTCAAGGGTCAAGAGAAGAGGGTGATATATGTGATCAAGAAGAGTGCAAAGTCAAAGCTTGAGGATGCCCCCGTGGTTCATCCAAGCATATTTTAAGAAGACTCAAGCATCTAAGCTTGGGGATGCCCAAGGCGTCCCCTTCTTCATCAACAATCTATCAGGTCACTTCGAGTGAAACTATATTTTTATTCGGTCACATCATATGAAGTTTACTTTGAGCGTCTATTTGTTTTCCTTTTGTTTTCCTTTGTTTTATTTTGTTTTCCTTGCTGCAATAATATAGTTGGACCCTAGCATTCCTTGTTTGGGAGAGAGACACGCTCCGCTTTATCGTTTGAATACTCATTATGCTAGTATTCTTAGTTTTTCTTCTAGCTGCTTCAAAATTTCCTGTTTAATTCTTATTTTCATTGCATCTCTTGTTAAGAGTTGTTAGTTTTAGTAGAGTTATGTGATTACTCTCATGTTTTCTTGCTGTAGAATTTAGAGAGTTTTTGTTAAAGCATGTTTTGTATGGTGCTTGTTGGGAAAAGAAACTGTTGCTTGTGGTAGAATTTATAACGGTGCAAGTAGAAGCTTGTATAGACTGTGGCTGGAGTTTTTCATACCATGCTAGATGTTATTTTAATTCTAAAGAATTATGGTTGTTTAGTAGCATGATTAGCCTCAAATACCTGAGAGTGTTTAATGTGTCATTGAAAGAATCATGAGTTGTTCTTGTCATATTGAAGCATAAATTTGCGATGTTCTCCTTTGAATGTTTTATTTGGTTGACTTGGCGCATGATCATACCATGTTTATGACTATGAACCAGTCACTAATAGCATGTATGATCATTTAGTTTTTGAACTAGTGGTACCACTTAAGATTTGATTAATGATGTTTATGTTGCTATGCATGATTATGGCTCCTATGCTCTCTTGATTTGTCGCTCCCAGTCTTTTGCTAGCCTCCACCTGTACCGAGTATGAGCTCTACTCGTGCATCAACCTCTCACCAAAGTTTTCCCATTGTGTCCATCATACCTACCTACATGTGGTATTTAACCGCCACTCCAAAGTAAATTGCTCATGTGTTAGCTTTAAAACTTTCAAAATTACTCCTGTTTTGTGCCCCTGTTTTAGCTCATGAGGACGTAAATAGAGAATCTTTATCTAACTTGTTGATTGGACTTTTACACCCTAGACTAGTGGCTTCATCCGCTTATTCAAAGATAGAAGAGCTGGCAGCGGGGTGCCCAGCCCCAAATTAATAACAACACATTATCTTCACTATTTTTGCCCTGATTTATAAGTCAAACCATAATTGTGTAAACAAAAGAGAAAGAGGGATGACCTTCTACCTAGATGCGTCCTTCTAGGGGATCCGCTCTTGTGAAGTCTAGTTGGCTTGTGACGTACTGTATTTTCTGTTTACGATTCATTGACATAAGCATACACCTCTCTTAAAATATAGACACTCCTCCACGGTATGTGATTGTTGGCAGGCACCCGAGGATTTGGTTAGCCATGGTTTGTGTAAGATGGTTGGGAGGAGTGTCAAGATTTTATACCTCTGTTTAATAAAATAAAAGCTCTAGCACATGAGTGATCCATGCTTCCCTCTGCGAAGGGTCTTTCTTTTACTTTTATGTTGAGTCTCCATCTTCTAACTTTGTGCACGGTTGAGAGAGCATAGTTGTCATTCTGAGTTTTACGTGCATTTTCCCCAGAAATATTATTAATTGATTCATGATGTGTTATTGTTTGTTTTCTAATTATTTGTTCTAGTCTTCCTCATGAACTTTGTAGGTGTCCTGGCATTTATGTTTTGCCCCACTCTTAAGGACTAACGAAATATCACTTTGACATGTTTTCTCTATACTTGTAACAAACATATATCTTTTGTTGCATTGTTGTTCATGATTTTTTATTTGTGTTACTTCTCATGATGCAAGGTGATTGCTATGCTTTATTTAAAATTCTATTTATCATGCTTGTGTTTAAGTTCTATGATCTCGTCTTACTTATTATTTTACATTATTGATGATCAAGTTTATGTTGGTAGCATGTCACCTCGGAAATTATGTGTTTTTATCGTTTACCTACTCGAGGATGAGTAGGAACTAAGCTTGGGGAGGTTTATACGTCATAAACGTATCCTCAATTTATGATGTTCCATGTTATTTTCTTATTGTTTCCCACATGTTTGATATACACTTTATGTCATTTTTATCGATTTTCCGGACTAACCTATTGACAAGATGCCATAGAGCCAGTTCCCTGTTTTCTGCTGTTTTTAGTTTCAGGAAAGTTGTTCTGGAAATATTCTCAGAACTGAAAAATTCAAAGTCCGGAGGTCTTAGAATTACCGAAGGTTCCACGGAGTCCCGAAGAGACCAGGATGGGGCGCACAGGGGGCCCACACCATAGGGCGGCACCCCCTGGTCGCACCATGGGGTGGTGTGGGGCCCCAGGCCTCCATCGCCTTTTCCCTTTCGCCTATTTATACCCCCCGAGACGTAAACCCTAAGGATATACCACTTCGTCCCGAAAAACACCCGAGGCCTCTGTCATCGTCATCCCGAGATCGGGAGGGTTCTGCAGCTCTCCTCGGCACCTTGACGGGAGGGGAATTCATCACTGGAGGGGTCTACACCACGATGTCCTCCTCCGAAGTGATGCATGATTAGTTCATCCCTAGACTACGTGTCCATAGTAGTAGCTAGATGGTTGTTCTCTCCACTTTGTACCTCATGTTTAGATCTCGTGAGCTGCCTCACATGATCGAGATCATCTTTATGTAATGCTACATGTTGTGTTTGCTGGGATCTGATGGATATTGAATGCTATGTCTTCTTATTATCAATCTATCATGTTATCTTCATGCATATGTTATTTATGATCTTGCATGCTCTCCGTTATTAGTAGATGCTCTGGCCAAGTAGATGCTAGTAACTCCAAGAGGGAGTATTTATGCTCGATAGTGGGTTCATGCCTCCTTTGTATCTGTGCTCGAGTGACGGAAACGTGATGGATGTAGGATGTGTTGTTGCCATTAGGGAGAAAACAACGGTGTTTATCTAGTTTACATTGTTTACATTACACACTTTGCTTACTGCGATAATCTGTTGCTAGCAACTTAATACCCAACGTTTGTTCGGATGATATTCGGAGGGTGGATTATTAGACATAGATGCAGTTGGATGACGATCTATCAATTGCCCAGTTGTAATTTGTTCACCACGCATGTTATTTATCTTTCACGGAGAGACACCGCTAGTGAAATGTAGACCCCGGTCCTTTTTCCTCATACTGATATAACACCTACTGCTTTCATACTATTTTCCTATTGTTTTCCACACCATACGTTTAACCTCCTTGTTTAGCAAAACCGATGAGATCGACAACCTCACTGCTTCGTTGGGGCAAAATGATTTGATTGTGTTGTGTAGGTTTCACGTTGCTGCTGAACCGGTAGTGTGCCCTGCCACCTCAGCTGCATCAACCTTCAGAGATTTCTTGTCCTCCTACTGGTCGATTCAACCTTGGTTTCTTTTCTGAGGGAAAACTTGATGTTGCATTCTTCACACCTTGCGCTTGGGGTCTCCCAACGAGAGCAAGAAGTCTCCCATCAGCGGCATCGTGTCCTTCTCCTCCGCGGGGTGACATTCGCCGCTGCGAGGCAAGTGCTCGCAGATTACGATGCCCCGTGACAACACGGCCTCCCTTTTAATGCGCAACGGGGGCTGCGCTGACGCTACACTGCTGGTCTACGCTACAGAATTTTAAAAATTGCCCTACGTAGTCCGCCAAGATCACTATGCATATAACAATGCACTGACTATACATGCATTGATCAAGATCACGACGCAACGGCCGCGGATTCGATGTAGTCGTAAAAGAGTTCTGAACAATTGTAGATCCTCAAAACTAGGTCTAGTTGCAAGGATGTCGCTAAGCTTCCCTCTCCAAGTATCACACGTGTAATTTCTCTTATGGTAAGCACACATACGCTCGTGTAAACCCGTTAGCGCTTCGCCGCCCAGGTTTCGGCACCGACAAGGAGAGACAACCTTTCAGTGTTACTAATTGGTAGCACTAATCGACTGAGATTAGAACTATATGATTTTGAAAGTTTCGCAACACATGAGAGAGAACTATTAATTAGAGATAGGTCTAATAGGGAGAGGACACCTTAAAACCTAATTAGAACAAGCTCTAATTCAATTAGAGGGCTCTAATTAGAAGCTCTAGTTAGACCCTCTAATTCTATTAGAGAGAGAGAACCTTGAGATACAATTACTCACAAAATTATGTTTTTCCCTGGGGTCCTTTTATAGTTGGAGGGAAGGGGGGAGTCATACTTCAACTAGGAGGGGGGCTTGGCCGCACCACCTCTCCTAGGTGAAATCGGATTGGAATCCCATATGGGAGTCCAACTCCACCTCTTCCCCTCCCCCTTTTTTTCCTTTTTACCTTCAAATAAATTTAGGAAAAACACCGGAAGTTTATATGTGCTATGTTTGGAGGCCCTAGGGCCCACCAGCCGGCCCCACAAGTGGTGTGGCCATGAGGGTGAATCTGCCCTCCTCCGGCACCCCCCTTCTCGGGCTTTGCCTGAAAGTCTTCCGGAACCTTATGAATCCTATAGATAAAATCATCGACCTTACCTATCGATGTTAAAAACATATTTCTAACATCCTGTGACATCTCATGTCCTCCATTTTCTCTCATATAAAATTTTCCTAACACCGACATCATTTCTGCCTTATAGTAACTTCCCCGAAGCCTCTCCGGTTGATAACAGACTTGTTTTTGTGAGATCATATCGACATTGAACATTCATAAAACCAATAAAAACATATTTATTCTCTCCATTAAAGGTTGGCACGACTTAAACATGTGACCCGTAAAGGCTCGATAATAGACAGACATGTTCGGGAACTTACTGACCAATAACCAACAACGGGACCATGGACGCCCATGATGGCTCATGTGTGTTCACGAAGATCAAAGGAACCTTCCAAGTTACTCATTTCACTTATTCTCTTAACTTCACGGTACCAATGATATCACGAGGTGGGACTATGTGATCTAGTCGGATCAAACTCTTTGATCATAAGACATACAAAACTCATTAGCGATATCGTCCTATTTTATCATATATGTCCCCGATGTTCTTATGATAAATCACATTGTGTCTGGCCAGACGATAGGTTTCCATCGGTGATACTGAGAGGGCCCAAAGCATGTATTTCTCTATCGTCTATAGGAGTTAAGTACTAGTCTTAAACAATCTCAGTGCCATTACACTCTCTAGATTATACCCAGACATCACCATTATGATCCCTAGTTATGGAAGTACGGTTGATGGCATCCAAAGTATAACTTTCGATCGTGCGGTCACTAGATATTTCACAGTATAGCAATTAGCTAAATACATTACAAATGTTTAGTCTCTTTTAGCAAGATCATATACTTGGGTCGGTTAAGTAATATTGTTACCCTAACGATAAACTCTTATGTTTTGCTAGAATTTTAACCAAGTCCATGATCGGAAAAACATAATTATCTCACAAACCATAAGCTAATATTAGAGACAAGATTAGGAGATCTTGTTTGTTCATGTCTTCACACCCACACAAATATTTTCCTTTGAAATTCACTTTTCAAGTGCTATAGGGGTTGTAGCATGATGACATAAACTTAATCTGAACTTGGAGATAGACTAATAACTAAATATTATTATCTCTAGGACATATCTCCAACAGTCTCCCACTTGCACTTGAGTAAATAATACTCTAGTTGATATTATGCCATAACACATATGGAAATCCAGCATTACTCACACTATGCTTGTGGTTCCTTATACCACTGTATTTCACCTTTTGATAAACTTGTGTTGGATTTATTAGGAATTGGAATTGTGTGAACCTGACTCCGTGGTAGCACTAACTATTCAAGAATCTCTAAATGAGTTAGCATACCATATTTTGAAACCTCACTAAGTCGAATGACTTTTATCCAATAAATTGCAATCTACATGTCTCACATTGTGTTGCAACTATCCATAGTAATATACTGTAGATTCCACTCATAATACTCTAATGTTGATAATTATACAACATATGATATTATCAACTGAAGAATCATAATCTGAATTAAAATCAATAAGGATTTGATTTCGTAATTCCGCCACAAATGCATATGTGAATACATCTCACAATATTATTTGTAGCTATACAAAATCCCACTAAATCGTTTTATACTTTGTAATACCACCGTAAAATATTTATGTGAGAAACATCTCACCATAATATTTCTAGGTTTTATTACAAACAATTAACTGCTCGAGAAAAACTTTTGCTTAAGTCTTTCTCCTTTATACTTGTTTGACTAAAAAATTTAGCCAACAAAAATCTACATGTTCTTGTGTGCTTCTTCATGACAACGAGATTGGCCAAAACACAAATTGTGACTCAACCCATTCTATTTCGCCCACCAATGACTATGAAGGTCATGTATATTGCAAATATCATCTCATGGTTACTTTTGAGAAAAAAATTATCTCGTTATAATTCAAAATTACTTTCAGAATTACACTTAGCACACCATCATATTCAAGTTTATTAAACTCCTTAATCTATCTTATAGATCTTGAATTTGATAAGACACTTTCAGACAACTCATTTAAATCATTTAATGAGGCAACTCTCTTTCAGTTAGGCCCGGCCAAATTAAAAGATCGTATTCAGCTCTCACTGACTTTTAAGTCTCTTCGCTTTATATAATGAAAATAAAGACTTTCTTATTTCATAATACGACTGACTTAATACTCATATTTGTGATAAATCAGATTACTCCAGTAATCCAAAATTAATTAAATTTAGCAAATGATTTTCTAATTGATCCAATAACAACACCAAACAATCGATATGAAAGTTTTCAACTCATCATTATCATTTATTCATTCTTGATAAAATAATTTTAATCAAGACTAATTTTATGAATATAAAATATTCATATTTGTTTTTTCTTGTGAAAATATTCATGTTCCCGTGATTTAATATCACTCTAAGTACTCTCAAGATAAAATCTTCGAGTCAACATGAATATCTCCCTTATCGTGGATCTATATGACAATCCAATTTCATATATATTTGAGCACTATTATCTTGTTTTTTTTGTTTTGCACTTCATGGTCATTGTATCGGAATTTTTATGACTACATCACAAGGTGAATGTTATATCAGATTCCTCATATGACTTTTATTTAATATTAAGTTCGAACTTTATGTATCTCATACATAAATTCCTAGATAAGGTGATGAATTGGAAACATTTGCATGTTGCCCCTTTAATTTAATCCTTTCTCCAAACATTTATAATCTTAAATTAATATAATTTCCACTTCTCTATTATGAGAAGACACTTTTCTCCTTAATCCAATGTGTTAAAACACTTGAAGTTAAACTGAAATTTACTACCAATAAATATATTGGTTTTATGCAAAATCCTTTTAATCAATTATGCATCAAATATGAGAAATATTGATTATTAGAAACTATCATTAAAAATAACTCTAAGTTAATTAATGACAATGCTCCAACCTTAACAAACAAAATAATTTTCTTTAGTGGGTTGAGAATTATTTTTGATTCACGCTTTTACTTATAACACCAAGGCATTTGACAATTTTATTATAACATTGCTTAAATTCTTGTCTCATAAAAATTTCGTTATCACGATAATTTTGTGTCTCTCAAAATTTATCATGAGTAAATTTTGACTAAGAAAACTTTCTTTGTCAACTATCTTATATTCTATTAAGTCATTTCTACTTCAATTAAATTTCTTTGATCTCAGCTTTTGATTCAAATTACTCCCACAGAATTTTATGAAACATTAAAATTTCAATTATTTCATCTATTCCACTTCATCAATATGATTAACTTATCACATTGAGTCTTCAACGGAATCAAGTCAATTGATAAAACATTCATCCTTTACGTGAATTTCAAAATTCACAAGTGATTACAACTTTACGGATTTTTAGCTTTATTAAATAATTTGGAGACAATCTCTAAATCTTGATAAATCAATAAACGACTTATGTCCAATTTATCCAACTAGCCATCATACTATTACTCAAACTCAAGTAATAATTGAATAAAAAAATTCAAGAATTAATAATAAAACTTAATGACATAATACAATAAAAAAGATCATAAACTTTGAATTCCCAAATTTGGAATTTCCACACATATTTTATAATTCGAACTCAACATGGTTCTTGAACATAATATATTCATTAGAAAATGATCGAACTCAAAATAACTTTTATTTCGAAATCCTATAGTGTTAATCCTCTTTATTGACTTAGACTTCGTAGATGATGAAGCTGATATGGCACCATTAAATGCGTCTTCCACTATGCCTTCCACGATTTCCACCTATCTTGCCTCCACTAGTAGGAAAAAGCCTATCTATAGTGTGTAAAAATGCGTCATCAGAAGCGTACCTAGATAGGCTGTCAGTATCCCGATGCTGGTATTAATAAAAAGAGTGTATTTGATAGGCACGCTTCCAGTAAGTTACACATCGGTAGCGTGTCCATGCGACCACCCGCTTTGGTACGTTGTCGAACCCGCAGCGTGTGCGCTCGCATGCACGCTTCTGGTAACTTATTGACCATAAGCGGGTTTCCTTCCTTGCACGCTTGCAGTATTATTTTGTGGTATTAAAAAATAAATCCACGATTTATGCTCGTAACCTCGTGTCTCCGTATACCGGTGTTGTCGTACCCCGTGTCCGTGTCATCGAAGCCAAGAATAAAGCAATACGGTATATAAAAGCGAGAAGTCATATTATGCACTACTATATATTCACAACGATTTCACACCGAACAAAAGACATGTAAAAACCGGTATAAGTAAGAAGAGTATTTCCGTAAATGAAAATGATGTGTATTGCATACCGCAAATGTTGGGTTCGATACCATGATGGTCAAGTGTCAGGCAACATAATAGCCACATAAGTTGGTCCCTATAGACTGCTGGTAGCACCGAGACAACATAGAAATAACCATATTATTCAGAAAATATATTACACATATGTATGCATACATGTTCAAGTGTTGTTGGATACTAACCAAACATCAAAGTGATGAGTAAGCTTTGTGTATTTGAAGTATTCAATTCCTTGTCTCTCGAGCGACATGTTTCAAATGCTCTGAAGAATATGGATAACAAAAACAAAGATATATAATTTTATGGTATTACAAACTCGGGGTGTATCCTTGAACAAACTAAATTTTATTACATAGATGAATGTAATAAACCACTTGTCAATAAGATCCTTTATGTTCTCAAATTTTATCTTCTGATTCATCGACAGATAAGAATCAAGATAATAGACATAGTCTCGTGGTATGGAGATACAGATAAGAATCTAATGAAACTAAAAATTAAAATAATTATTTTGATGAATGTGTAATAAAAGTTGTAAACGAAGATGGGACGGTACTAGCTTACTCTTTATTAAAAGGCCATATGATTAACCCCTTATCTCCACTCATCTCCATCACATTGAGGATGCATGCCTCGACATTGTTTTCACTTTTGTCTCGATTTATCATTTCTTGACAAGCAACAACGGGGTCGACAAAGGCCAGTGGATACCCATATTTCGAGGTTCGAAGATAAGTGTACCTACATATATAGAAACAAACATATACAAACAAATTGTATACATAGTTGCTAGGACCAGGCTCGATTGCCCTTGGATTTGGCACTCTTCTTCCGCTTAGAGCAACCCACCCGTGGTTTCTTCGGTGCCGACGGATCACCATCGGCGGGAGTGGCAGCGGAAGCAGGACGCGTCGCCTTCGAGGCAGCTCCGACTGCGGGACGGGCACCAGGACTACCGCCCTGCACGAGGACGTTGCTTAACCTCTTCCGGAAAACGGATGAGGCGGCAGGCTTCGGCGCGGCGGCCGCGCGGGTTGGGTGAGTTGGCGGCGCAAGCCCGACATCGATGGTGACCAGGGAGGCGTCGGAGGCGTCCATGACGGCTTCGCACGCCCTGGGAGCGCCGGCCGGAGTCGAAGAAGAGACATCAGCGGAGGCGGTGGAAAGAGGGAAGGGAAACTGCCGCGCTGATTTTTCCGTCCTGCCAAAATATACTACGATATAGGACGCGCTCGGGTCGGCCTCCCGCACCGTTTTTCTATTGGTTTGTGGGCCTTTTTCCTGTGCCCCTTAAAAAGTTTTGCGGGTTGGTGCGATTTAAGGAGTCTGCTTATGACACTTTCTCGACACTGACCCTAGAAAACAGTTATTTTACGACTACACGCGGGATAAGAGGTATGCTAGATATGCTCTTAGAGCATGTCTAACAGACCCCCTATGTTTTCACCCCCTAAGACGCGTGTAGAGGGCCCTGTATGCATATTTCGCCGGCCAAAAACTCGTGCGAGCTAGCAGACCCCCTACCCCCACCCCGTAAAACAGAATATTCTGTTTTACGGGGTGGAGGTAGGGGGTCTGCTAGCTCGCACGAGTTTTTGGCCCCTCAGAAAACAGGGTTTTGGACATTTTGCATATTAATGCAACATCTCACATTGCATAAAATTTTCGAAGCACACAATAATCATCATAATTATTACAATCAATGTTTCAAACAATAAAATTATCAAAGCACACAATAATAATCTTAATTATTACAATCAATGTTTCACACAAATAAAATGTTTTCTGAACTGCCAATCAATGTTTCACACATAGAAGAAGAGGAAATGAATCATTGGCCATGCAACTGCCAGTGGTGATCGATCAGATCTTGGGTGAGCTGGTGATGAGTCTCAGCACATTCAATGCCGCGATGCCCTGCAAGAAAAGCTTCAAGCCGATCAGGGTTTCTCTCGGGCACCACTCGGGTGCCAACATTATCATAGAAACATGACAATCTTAACCCCCTCTCATCTTCGATGATCATGTTGTGAAGAATCACACAACATGTCATGATGTCGACAAGAGTCTCCTTGTCCCAAAACCGTGCAGGACCCCGAACAATGGCAAACCTTGCTTGCAAAACACCAAAAGCTCTCTCAATATCTTTGCGAGCAGACTCTTGTTCTCTGGTGAACTTTGCTTCTTTTCTTGTCAAAGGCCTATCCTTTCTCTCTTTAATTGCCTTCACAAGAGTTGCATAGTCAGGGTAAATACCATCTGTGAGGTAGTACCCCATGGTGTACTCATTGTTCATAACTTTGTAGTTGCAAGGTGGAGCATCACCCCTAATTATTCTTTTAAATAAAGGGGATTTATTCAAGACATTAATGTCATTGAGTGTCCCCGGTAGTCCAAAGTATGCATGCCAAATCCACAAATCTTGGGATGCCACAGCTTCAAGCACAATGGTAGCATCAGTGCTTTTTCCACAATACATTCCATGTCATGCTTTTGGACAATTTTTCCATGTCCAATGCATGCAATCCAGACTACCAAGCATCCCAGGCCACCTCTCTTTTCATTCATCTCCATGAGTCTCTTTGTATCATCCTCATTTGGAGCTCGGAGATACGTCTCGCCATACAACTTGATCACCATCTTGGCAAACATACGCACACAATCAGTGGTTGTTTGTACCCCAATGCGAAGGTACTCGTCAGTATAGTCCGCAGGGATACCATATGCAATCACCCTCATGGCAGCTGATATTTTCTGATATGGGCTAAATCCCATGACTTGGGCGGCATTCCTCCGTTGCTTGAAATAATCGGAATTTGCTTCACAGTCTTTCACGATTTTGGTGAACAAACTCCTACGCATGCGATATCTCCTACGGAAGAGACGGGGGGATAGGTAGGTACCTCGGCAAAATAATCTTGCCACAGTTGTTCGTGGCCGAGCGCGCGGTTCCGCGGGATACATATGTGGCCCATCGTGGAACCTCTTCTCTGATCTAGCAGCTTCGCGCGGTCTTCGAGCTCCTTGATGCGGAAGAGGTACTGCATCATCTCCATGTCGTCGTCGCTCAGCAGCTCGTCGAGGTCCGAATCCCCCGATGACCAGCTCAACGAATCATCGGAATACTCCAAATCATCCATAGTGGCGTCCGCAGACATCTACGACGGTGAAGCAAAGATCAAACCCCGCGGAACGGCGAAATCGAAGAGGAACGAGGCACGGCGAGTACTCACCGTGGGGCGGCGGCGGAGATGCACGCGGCGCGGCGAGTCGAGGGGCGCCGAGGTCCGCCGAGGGTCCGGCGGGGGTGCGGCGGGGTCCGGCGGATGTGTGGCGGCTCGGAGGCGACCGATCTACGCGGCGGCGGCTGGCGGCGGGGCGGAGGAAAATGGGGTTCCCAGCTGAAACTTCAGCGCGCCCTAGCTCGCACGAGGTAGAGGGTTGGTCCTGTACATCTCCTCCCGACCCGCACATGTAGGGGTCGACGGGCCGCCCCCTACCGAAACTTGTAAAATTTCCTCGATTTAGGGTGTCTGCTAGATGGCCGGGTAGAGCCCAACCCGTATATCAGCGGTTATTATACGCGTTAGGGCCATTTAGGGGGTCTGTTAGACATGCTCTTAGTCTCACATTGTTACCACCTGTGGCTCGTGTGAATTAGAAGTAGAAACACCAGCACACCTCAGTACACGCGGTCCAAGCGTGCAAGTCGCGCGTTCAGAAAAGTGGAAAGGCTGTGCAAGTCTCCAATTGACAAGTGCACGGGGCCGTGACGGACTGACGGGGACAAGGGCGACACGCAGCAGGAGGCAGGAATGTCTGAACGTGCTGCGCCCATGTCGAGTCCCTGCAAACCTCACAAGCTAATCCGCAACCCGCCATCCAACACCTGCTGCTTCTCCAACTACTTGGCACTACCGGTGTCCCGAGAGACTTGGCACGGGCACCACACACTCTTATCCACAACGGCGCGCGCCGGTGTGTGTCCAAACCTTCTCCACGCCTTCCCTCCCTCCCTCCCATTCTCTGTTTCCTTCCTGCTTTCCCAACAACGCCAAGCAGCTCGAACCAAGCAATGTCTTTGGCGCCCTCCATTCCTTCCATCAAGGTGAAGGTGGGACGCGTCGTCCCGCCAGCTCCCCACCGACCATGCAGGTCCTTCGCCGCCATCAGGAGCTCCATGGGGGAGGGGCCCAGGAGACCCTCGGCGCCCCCACTGTCGCCGCCGCCGCCCATGCCTCCCAAGACGCCAGCTCTCTCCACCCCTCCCAGCCTCTCCCAGCCACCTACCCCGGTGAAGCCAGCAGCGCCGGCACCTCCTACTCCCGAGACTAGGCCGCCAACCTCGGTGGCAGCTGCTCCGCCACCCGTGGGAGGGGTTGTGACGTTCGAGTACCAGAGGAAGGTGGCCAAGGAACTGCAGGAATACTACAAGAAGAAGAAGCTGGAGGAGACCAACCAGGGGCCGTTCTTTGGGTGGTTGGCCAAGAATGAGATTGCCAATGGAAGGTAAAATTTAAGCAGTACATGGTTTGACAAATTTTCTAACTAGCAATCAGGTAGCAAAACGGAATACGGTTCGTGACATAGGAATCCTTATTACTCCCTTTGTTCCAAGTTATTTTTTGAAGCTCTAGCTCTGCCCTAAGTCAGAATTTCTTTAAGTTTGACTAAGTCTATAGTTTATTAGATTCATCTAAAATACTTTTCCAAACTACATATGTTTGATGTTGTAGATATTAGCACATTTTTTATATAGACATGGTCAAATATGGTGAACTTCAATTTAGGACAAAACTAAAACTTCGAATAATTTGCAATGGACGGGGTAACAGATTGCAAATTAAGGGTCCAGAATGATCATGGTAACAAACAACTGACCTGAGGTTGCTCAGTTCGAAATAAGGCATGTTTACGAGTAATCAAGAGTGAGATCATGGTAAAGTTGCTGCCAATTATAATGTTATTTTCTCCTGGTGTACTTTCAAGTTATAGCTCGCAGAAGCTACTAGTAGCTGTGACAATAATGCTGAAATGCAGGATGATGTACCTTTACGAGTAACTGTTTTGTTAGATAGTTTAAGATTGCTTGTTCCTGATGAATGGTGGTTCTGGTTATGAAAAATTTCGCAGATGGGCTATGTTTGGGTTTGCAGTAGGGATGCTAACAGAGTACGCGACAGGCCAGGACTTCGTTGAGCAAATGAAGATCCTTCTCTCCAATTTTGGGATTGTGGACTTGGATTGATGGCTAATGTTTGGCGTTATTGTTCTGTATATGTCGGAAGTATGATCCATCTTCTTTTATCCAACGTATAGAAAGATCAATCTTGCACACTGTTATATCCTTGACTTCATCTGTACTGTCCTGTCAGTTTTGATAAATGTAAAAATCCACTTTCCAGCTTTCTTCTTTGTGAATGGATTTGCTCAACAAGAATAAAAGCTTATCTAGAATAAATGCATCATTTGGTAACTACAAATGGATGGATCTTCAAAGCTTACAAGGCTCTTTTAAGCAAGGCATCTCTTTGCTTATGCTAGAGTCAAGGACAACCATAAAGAATCTCCGGCCCTATCATAGTTTTTCTCCTTGCTTTGTACATATCCTTGTAAATACTTTTAAAATTTGGCAATAATACTGTAGGGGGCTACCCTTCTGTCCGTGGTAAAAAAAATGCATAATTACAGGGTTTCAGTCCCAAATAGCTTTCCGGCAGAAGAATGACTAATTAATTTGAGTGACATGAGTTATTTGGTCCCATAAGGCCACAACATCCTGAACAAACAAGGAGGTTTACAAACTGGCAGTTTACGGCTGTGTCTGTGGAACAAAACAAGATATGCGTACACGTTATGGATGTATCACAAATATTAGCTTCTATGGAGTGTGCTATCGACAAATACTCACTGAAGAATGCCTGCAGATAGGCAGAAATACTAATTGCTAAATCTAAGCTGCATACAAGTTTTTACATAGCAGCAAATCACATCAATTAAGAAAGTGAACATGTTAAAGTCAAGTTGCAAGGTCAGGGATCTTTTGCAACTTGGTACATGGAAGTGACAGTAAATTCATGGTAATAGAACAGGTTACGTGTACCTTTCAATAGCAACAATGACCTCAAATGTGAGATAAATTAAGAACATCATGTATGTGGTTGTTTAGTACCATAAAATCCGAAGAGGTTAACATAAACCTACTCCTTCTACCACCTTATAAACAAGCTACCAGTAATCCCCACAAGAACATTTTCCATCCTCAAAATGATGGAATCGGATGGAATCCCTTAAAATGATTTGCCGGCCAATAATCTGAGATATGTATCTAAAAGCTGTGTGACAATCACCACAAATCCGAAGGTTCTTCATGATTCTTATGGGTACGCCTGAGGAGGAGCGAGTTAAAACAAAGGCAACTGCAAGCTTTTCACTATGATAGCTTAGCAACTCCTCTTTGGTCTCTTCTTCAAGATCATACAAGGCAAACTCTGTCATTGGAACATAACCTGCATTCCTTATCTTCTGGATCAAAACGCTCAGCTTTTCATATATTTCTTTGGTGTCCGGATGTGATCTGTCTCCAGCAATGAAGGTATGAACTCCATCACCTAGGGTTACCCAACTGCGACCAGCCTCTTTTCTCACGGCTGCTCCCCCAATTGCAGCTCGTGCTTTGGCTGTATCCTCCCACCTTCCTGTTGCTGCATAAAAGTTAGATGCAAGAACATAGTTTACAGGATTTTGAGGTTCTAATTCCAAAAGCATTTGTGAAGCTTCTCTCCCCAGATCTATCTTGTGACTGTCCTTCGATTGTCGACAAGCAACTAACACGGTCCTCCATATGAGAGTATTTGGTTTCATTGGCATCCTTTTGATGTATTCCCGTATCTTGGTGAGCTTACCAGCTCGACCAAGAAGGTCTATAACACAAGAATAATGTTCAATCTGAGGTAGTATACCATGGCCCTCCATCATTTCAAAGTAGTCTAGACCTCTATCTACCAATCCAGCATGACTACAGGCAGATAGAACACCGACAAATGTGACATGGTCTGGATTTGCTTCACTTTGCTGCATTTCTTCAAAGATATCTAAAGCTTTTCTTCCAAGACCATGTCTCGCATAACCAGAAATCATAGAGTTCCATGAGAACTCATTTTTCTGACTCATGGAATTGAACACTTTTGAAGCATAGTCTATCCTTCCACACTTAGAGTACATATCAACAAGAGCACTCTCAACCACAACATCTGATTGCAACAGTGACCTAATACCAAAAGCATGCATCTCCATTCCACGCTCCAATGCTGCCACGGAGGCACATGCATTCAGTACAATGGAGAAGGTGCAGCAATCCATCATTTGGTCACTGTGCATCATAAGCCAAACACAGTCCATAGCCTCCTGCAGATGGCCATTGTAGATGTACCCTGAAATCATTGAATTCCATGAGACAGCATCCCTTCTGCCCGACATTTCAGAAAACAGCTGCTCACAAGAATCCATGTCTCCTGACTTAGCATAACATGACAACAGAGCATTATCCACTGCATTATCTTCTATAGCTCCATGCTTCAGCACCACAGCATGAACCTGCTTTCCCAACTCAAGTACAGACAATGGTGACAATGCAGCCAGTAAGTTAACAAATGTCACTTTATTTGGGACCAGCCCACTCCTCATCATATTGGAGAATACTTCTACGGATTCAGCAATTGGTGCTTGCGAATTGGCCATGACACCCATTATAGAATTCCAGGAAACTACATCATGTTCAGCCATAGAGTTGAAAACTTCCCAGCACTCTGATCTAGCTCCACAGTCTCCATACATTTTAACAAGCGCATTTGAAACAGAGGTATCTAAATCCAGTCCCCACTTTACAGCATCACAATGGACTTGCTGGCCTGCAGCCAAAAGTCCCAAGCTTGCACATGAGCTCAAGCCGCTAATTGCAGCAAAATTTGATGGACTTATAGAATCTTGTCTCATCATACAGTAATTTATCATCGCACCTTCACAGTAACCATTCTGATCAAGAGCCGAGATAATGGTGTTCCATGAAACCCGATCCCTTGCACAAAGCAACTGGAAAACTCTAGAGGCTTTATCAATGTCACCACATTTTGCATACATATTAACCAGACTATTACTGACAGCAATTTTCAAATCAATAATTCCAGTTCTAAAGACGAGTCCGTGTACTTCCCTACCTTTCATCAACCCATCTTCCTGTACAGAAAAATCAGCTATCGCACCGAGCAACACAATATATGTGTCTACATTGACAACAACTGACTCCCTAGTCCCCATGAAAATACTCACTGCTTCTTCACTGCAGTGCTGCTTGACCAAACCAACGATCAGACCATTCAAGGTAACTGCATTCCTCTCTTCCAAACTGAGAAAAATGTCCTTAGCTTCATCAAGCATGCCATGTCTCGCAAATGCACTGACAAGAGCGCTTCCCACATAGAGGTCGCTTGAGCTGCCAGAATTAAGCACCCTTGCAAACACTTGCTCAAGCACTCCTGAGCTGCACGAGGACACAGACGCCGCAGTGATCAAGCTCCCAAAAGTATGTTCATTTGGCCTCAACTCAGCTGCTGCGTCATCATGCAGCATTGTCATGAACAAGGAAAATGTCGAAACCACGTACCCTTTCTTAGCATACACAGACATCAAGGCGTTCCACGTGATGAGGTCCCTAACTGGCGTGGTATCAAACACTCGTTGCGCCTGGACCGGCAGACCAACAGAACAACTGCCGTACATCGAGATCAGGGCATTGCAAACCGTTGTATTAGATGCATACATAGTCTTCGAGATCAATCCATGGACCTGCACCCCAAATCCCAAGTGGTCCGGGCCTGCATCTTGGCATGCCCGAAGCACGCTCCCGAAGGTAAATGACGTGGGCCTGCTGCACTCGGAAGCCACCCGTAGCATTGTGCGGAACACCTGGAAGGCCTCGCTGGTGATCCCCGACAGCACGTACCCAGATACCAGGCAGGTCCAGGAAACGGCGTTCCGGTCCGGCATATTGTCGAACACCCGGCGCGCGCAGGAGAGGCGCGAGCCCTTGGCGTACGAGTTAACGAGATGGTTTGAGAGGAAGAGGTCATGGGTGAGCCCGCGCTTGATGAGCTGGAGATGCAGGCTCTCCGGGGCGGCCTCTCCGCTGCGGCGACGGGGGAGGAAGAGGAGGTCGGCGTGAGCGTGCACTGGCGGCGGCGAACGAGGAGGCGGATATTGTGGAGGAGGGAGGCGGTGGGCGAGGAGGTCGCGAAGAGGCACGGGAGGTGGGTGGCGGCGTGGTGGCAGCGGGGAATGGGATGCGGAGCTGGAGGAGCGGAGTGTGAGGTGGGGCAATGGCGGGAGCTTACGGTGCATGTGTCTTGTTTTCTGAAAGGAACACTATTGCATTCCATTCGGGTGAAGCTGATATGCATATGTCCCGCAGCCGAATCACTCGGGTGAGAAGCTGTTGCAGCGCCCCTAGGGGCAGGCACACCTCAAGCATGCCCGCTGGATGCATAAAAAAAAATAGATTTTTATTTTGAAACATTAAAGAGAGACCGCCTCGTTAAAAACCTTTCAGTCCCCGTAGGTACCCTGATGAGGAAAAAAGTGCGTAAGAAACTTGCAGCCGACTAACCATAAGATAGTTACATCGTTTACAAGAGAATTGATCAACCACCTTGGGATTCTGTGATCCATCTAGATGATACCCTATTAGAGAAGCTAAATTTTGCAATCTCATGAGCTACTATATTGAAAAGTCGGGGACAGTGATTAAACCCCACTGTTCCTATAGATAAAGTTATATCCACGTATTCTGCAAAGATAGCCGCAGCACAATCCCACCGTTGTGTCTGTCCCGAGCAAAAATTAATAACCTCTTGCGAGCCCGATTCTGCCATCACTCTACGAAAACCAAGCTCATTTGCAAATGTCAATCCATCTTTCATAGCAAGAGCTTCCAAGGTAATTACATCTGCTCCTCTTTCTTTGAACGAGCAATATGCCGCAATAAAATTTCCGTTAGAGTCCCTGATCACCGCAGATGTAGCACCTGACCCTCTATCAACGTGGAAGCAAGCATCCACATTTAGATTGACAAATTCCGGTTTTGGTTTATTCCATTTATCAAGAGTCACTGAACCTCTAGAAGCTGAATGCTGGAATTCTTAACAATTGCTAGAATTGATATAGCTCATCTTTTAACTGGTGGAATATTTTCATTGTGGGTCACTTGCCTACAAATCCACCACAGATACCAACCACCTTTTAAGATAACCTCTTTAATTTCCACCGATGGCATCGTTGGGCATTGAGTATCCTCGGCCGAAATAATATTCTCTATTATAACTGAACCAGACATGTCCATATTCTTCATGGTGTTGACATATTCAAAGAGATTTAGTTTGTTCCATAATTCAATAGCTTGTTGGCATTCAAAAAGCAGGTGTTTTAGATCCTCCGCCGCCATGTGACATATAGGGCACTCCCCCGAGCTACCAATGTGTCTGTTAGCAAGAATGATTTTTAACGGAATAATTCTACGAAGAATTCTCCAGCCAAATATGAGGGTTTTCTGTGGCAGTTTAAGTCTCTAAAGAAATCTCCATACGGCTGGTGTAGTTGAAGGTTCAAGGGGTCTAGAGGAATTTGCATGCATACCAAACATGTGACTCCATTCTGCGTGATAAGCCGAGCGGACAGAGAACACGTCGTTCCTGTTATGATTCCAAGCAATAAAATCATCAAAGGATTGAGTATAAAGGGGAATCCTCAATATCCTTTCAGCATCAGTAGAATAGAAAATACTCCTTATTAGCTCCTCGTCCCATGTAGCCAATGTATGATTAATCAACTCACTAACTTTAGTGTATACTATATGTCCCTCCGGGGTAGCAATTCTCATATCATGACTAGAAGGAACCCATGGATTGGTCCAAATATTTACCTGTTCCTCGTTCCAATTCTCCAAATGTAACCCTTTCTGAAAGTTGTAATACCCGCTACAATGCTCTGCCAAGTCATAGAAGCACCATCTTTTGCACCAGCTTGAAGAATACTACCGTTAGGAAAATATTTCGCTTTGAAGATACGAGCATATAGAGACTCTGGGATTGTAATGATTCTCCAACATTGTTTTGCTAACACGGCTAGATTAAATAGATGGATATCCCGAAAGCCCATGCCTCCATTACATTTGGGAAGACATATTTTCCACCAATAGAGTCAATGCATTTTCCTATTTTCAGCTTCATCACCCTACCAAAATTGAGCAATGAGATCTGTTATCTCCTTGCAAATCAATATTTCTTTTCCCCCTAAAGACAGTTGTTTCTCCATCCAACCCTTCAATCTTTGCTTTACTCTCTCAGAAAGATGTTTGAAACAATCAATCCTCTCCACACCAATCATTGCCGGTAACCCAAGATATTTATCAGATAACACCTTCGTATCAATATGTAATTCTTGGCAAATCTCGGCTTTTGTAAGCACATTTGTATTAAGACTAAAGAATATACTTGATTTTGATAAACTCACCATCTGTCCCGAGTTTGCACAATATGAGTCTAGCACTTGCTATAAGGAAGTTGCGTTTAAAACATCTGCTCTCATAAGGATTAGAGAATCATCAGCAAATAAGAGATGTGAGACTGATGGTGCATTCCTGCACACTCTAATTCCTTCAATGCCGTCAACTTCTTCTTTATACTGCAACATGCTAGATAGACATTCAACACATAATAAAAAGACATACGGGGAAAGTGGATCACCTTACCGTATACCTCTAGATGGAATAAATTCCTAAGTTTCCTGGGAGTTAAACCTTACTTTATACTTGACTGATCTCACACAAGCCATTATCATCTCAATTCAGGAAGCATTAAAACCCAGTTTCTCCATCATATTTTGTAAGAAGATCCGCTCTATACGCTCAGAAGATTTATGCACATCAAGTTTAACATCACATAAACCATATTGACCAGCTCTCTTATTTTTAATTTTGTGGACACACTCATATGCAATAAGAATGTTATCAGTTATCATTCTACCTTGAACGAACACACTTTACGTATCCAAGATGATCTCGGGAAGAATATTCTTCAGACGTGTTGCTAGCATCTTTGAAATGATTTTATAAAGAACATTACAGAGACTGGTAGGCCTATATTGAGTGACCACCTCCGTAGATTCCACTTTAGGTATCATCATAATAGTAGTGTCATTCCGATTTGCTGGGATCTGTTTCGAATTACTTGCATTAAGAACCTTTTGAGTAATATCATTACCAATAATGTCCCAATATTTCTTAAAGAACACCGCATGCAAACCATCAGGTCCCGGTGCCTTTAGATCACCAATGCTGAAAATAGCCCTTCTCACATCATCCACAACAATGGGAGATGTAAGCATATCATTCATAGGGCCAGTTACCTTTGTTTGGACTTTCCCTAGGACTATCGAATGTGTTTGGTTAACCTCAGAGGAAAATAGGTTAGTGATATAATTTTGAATGTGCCCATTAAGGATAGATGTACCTTCCACAATTGCACGGTTTTCATCCTTTAGACTTTTAATATAATTCTTTTTCCTTCTAGCCTCATAAGCGTGGAAGAAGGCCGTATTTTTGTCTCCATTTTCAACCAATTCGATCTTGATCTCTGCATCCAATCAATCTCTTTAAGCTCTAATAACAATTCTATCATCTCGGCTAGTTCTTTCCTTTTTGCTTCGTTTGCATCTGTCATTGGGCTGGTCATAGCTTCCTCGAGTTGTTTTTGAACCCTTTGAATTCTCTTCTTTGGTTTCTTCAAGACCCGCTCCCAATCATGGAACTCTCTATGCATCCGCGAGAGCTTATCGTGTATATTATTAATAGTCATATCACTGTTTGGACATTCGCAAGATTCCTTAACTAAATTCGCAAAACCCTCTTCTCGGAACCATCTTGCCTCAAACCGAAGGGGGCTTGTGCTTGCGTTCCCATTATCTTGAGTAGAGTAATAATCCGTATCCAATAGTAGGGGGCGGTGATCTGATTTCACAAATTGTAGGTGTTCCAAAGGAGCATTAGGATATAGTTTCCTCCAAGAATCCTTATTTAGGCCCCTGTCCAGCCTTTCACGTATTCTCCCTCGTCCCCAAGTAAATAAATCTCCTATGTAACCCATATCTTGTAGATTACATTCCTCAATTGCACTATGGAATTCTTCCATATACCTCGACGGTCTTGGGTTCCCTCCCTCTTTTTCATGCAGATAGAGTATTTCATTGAGATCTCCAATTAACAGCCATGGTAGATTATATTTGCTATGAAGTTGACGGGATCGGTCCCAAGTTTTATACTTATTTTCCCAACAAAAATCGATATACATACCAGTCAGTCTCCATGTAAGATTCGCATGCTGGATTTTCACATCAATAAAATTGAAGTTTAGTTCCAATGGTTCCACTTGTACTTCATTCTTCTACAAAAGGAGAAGGCCTCCTTTTCTACCGTCCCCGGGGCACACAATTTTCTGATCCATTTTTAATATCTTCCGAAATAATTCCTCTGGATAAGAGTCCAAGTGAGTTTCTGAGAGAAATACAATGTCAGGATTATATCTCCGATGAACATCCAGCACTGAACAAACTATAGGGTCATTACCAAGACCCGAACAGTCCAGTCCTAATATTTTTATTGCTCCCGGTGGTCACCCTCGAGGGATGCCGCTGATCTCATAGCTTGATCCAACACATCTGATGTAGATACCGCAACTCCTTCCAAATTCTTGCTCTTCTTCTTGTTATAATTTTTCTACGGTGTAGAAAGCACGTCCACCGTAGGGTTTAACGGTGTTTCAAATTGATTCACACGATCTGCCACTAAAGGATGTTTGTCAAGAGTGATTAATGTCCCATCATTGGAATTGGTTGCAACGATAGAAGAAGAATCCTCCGATAGTATCTTCCTCCCATTACCCTCCTCCTCATGTATTATCATATCACTCGGTTTATCACTTGATCTGTTTGTAAGAAAATCAGAGTTCTCTCCAATATTGTATAGGTTGTTGAACCTCCAATCATTGTCTTCCTTTTATAAGTTCATCCATCCTGATACTCCTCATATGATTTTATTTCAGCTCTCCCAAAGCCTCTCCCAAAAGTATAATCTCCTCTGCTTCCACCAAAACCACCCCTTGGCATATCTCCTCTACCTCATCCAAAACCCCTCCCAGTTCCTCTAGCCGGATTCCTGTTGCGTCCTTCATCTGCGAGTATGAAATCCCCCATCTAAATTGTGATTTATCGTGTTCACCTGTACCACACTCCTCGTGCCAGTGCCCCATCAAACCACAATTCCAACAGAAATTAGGGAGCTTCTTGTACTTGATTTGGTACCACTCTCTTTAATCGGAACAAAGCGAATTATCTTTTTACTCATATCTTACTTGACCCTTATGCGGACAAAGGATCCCACATAACTTGCTGGTAGTTGTATTTGAACTTCAGATATAGCTCCTATGCTACGACACATACCTTTGATCACTACTTCGTTCAGATAATTTTCCGGTAACTTAAGAACTCTTGACCAAAGTCAATTTTATTCAGTACCATTGATCTAGGGTTTGTAAAACTGTCGTAGTCTTCGATGATAACTGCTTGATTTCTGAACAGACATGGTCCTCCACGTATTCTCCCGGAGGTTTTGCTTGGATCGAACTCCCCTGGTCCGCTATGGCGGCGTACGACGTTGCAGATATCCCTGTCGTATCGTCAAGGACACAATCGGGAGTTATAATCCCGCTACGAAACTCACAATGTTTGTCCTGTCGTAGCGCTAAGGCCATGATCGAGAGTTGTAAGCTTGCTTCGAAACTCACGGCGGTGGGAACCGCTGGAGGAGAAAGAAACCCTAGTTTTTTTTGCTAAGGGAAAGAAAAAACATCTTCGGGCCGCATGATTTATATCCTAAATAGTGCCTCGATAGGAACATGTCGAATCGGCCGTTTTTACCCAGACATGCCCTGATGAGCCACTCCTCACTCCCACTCCCCTCACCCATCCAAACCTCACACCCGCTCCCCTCACCTTTTCTGCTAGCCATGGTTGGTGTTACTCTACCCCGCCTCCAACATTCGCAAATTCGCCATCGGCAAGGACCATCGATGGGTCAACAACGTGATTGCACAAGACATCAGTTCTGACAAGCCCGCACATATCTTCAAGGCGCCCTCTCTCATATTCTTCCACCCCCATGGACCATCGACGGCCGCATCGATGGCGGTTGCGGCATCTACGACTCCTGCCATGCCGATGGGACTGATGCAATCCTGCTTGTGGTGCCGATAGGGGGAGATTTCCATTCCTGGCTCCTCAAGCCCAGAGTCTTCTTCTTTAACGTTGTCGCCACCTTCACTGCCTCCACCTCTCGATGCTATTCTACGCTGGAGAATTTTAAAAAAAAATCGTACGTATTCCGCCAAGATCACTATGCAGATAACGAGTCATGCCTATACATGCGAAGATCGGGATAACGACTCACCGGGCAGCGGATTCGATGTAGTTGTGGAAAATTTCTGAACAATCGTAGATCCTTGCAACTAATCCTAGTTGCAAAGATGTCGCTAAGTCTTCCCTCGTCAAGGATCACACGTGTAATCCCTCTTATGGTGTGCATGTGTATGCTCGTGACAACCCTCGTCCAGGGCTCGACACCGACGAAGAAAGACAGTCTTCCAGCGTTGCTAATTGGTAGCTCTAATCAACTATGATTAGATCTATTATGAATCTGGAAGTTCTCAACACATGATAGAGAAGATCTAATTAGAGTTAGGTATAATCGGGAGAGTATAACTCACAATCTGATTGGAAGAGGCTCTAATTCAATTAGAGGGGCTCTAATTAGAAGCTCTAATTCTACTAGAGAGAGAGATAGAGAGGTTTGAGAGCCATTTGTGTGTTTTTCTATGAGTCTTGGGATGCTTTATATAGTGGGAGGGAGGAGAAACTTTCCAAGGGAGGGAGGGAGTCCCAGTTGAGCTAGGATAGAAGGTGGCCGCACCATATGGTGGCCACACCACCCTCCCCTAACCTAACTCGGATATCCCTCACCTTCCTTATTTCCTTTTTTCTTTTCTCATTTTTATCTCTAGTAAAATCTAGAAAAATATAGGGACGATGAGTACCAACTTGTGAACCCAGTGGGGCCCCACCTGACATCCCCCTAAAATAGGTTTCAGCCATGAGGGGGAAATCTGCCCCCTCCCGACACTTCTTCCTTATATGGAAGTCCCCGAAACTCCTCTGGAACCACTTGACCCCTATAGATAAAATCATCGATATTATCTAAATATGTTAGAAACACATTTATAACACCATGGGCTTCTCCTGTCCTCCATTACCACTCAAATAAATTATGCCTAAGACCGGCATATTTTCTCTCTTATAGTAACTTCCTTGAAACCACTATGATTGACACCGGACTTGTTTTCTGTGATATCGTAATGACATCGAACATTCATAAAACAAATAACAACATATTATTTCTCTCAATAAAAGGTTGGCACCGTTTAAGAGTGTGACCCGTAAAGGCTCGATAACACACAACCATGTTCGGGAACTTGCCGAACAATAACCAACAGCGGGACCGTGCACGTCCATGATGGCTCCTGTGTGTTCCCAAAGAACGAAAGAAACTTATAAGTTACTCATTGCACTTATTTCCTTAACTTCATAATATGAACGATATCATGAGGTGAGACTATGCGATCTGATTTGATCAAACTCTTTTATCATAACACATAAAACTCGTTCACCGATATCGTTCGCTTTTCTCATTCATATCCCCAATGACCTTGTGATGAATCACACTATGTCTGGCCAGACGATATATGATCGGTGATACTGAGAGGGCCTAGAGGATGTATATATCTGCCTTCTAGAGGAGTTAAGTATAGAGGTGTCGTGGGATAATCACGGCAGACGTTACCGGGGGTAACTGATCTTGGGGCAAGACGACACATGCGTTTGGGAGAGGGTTTAGCTCAGAGGAAAACATGATGCAACTCGATCTGGTAGCCGGCAATCAAAGTCGCCGAGTCTCCGATCTTGATATAATAACTCAACTCTGGGGTTACACTGGATGCTCGATATCAAGCGATATTACTAGGATTCTTAGATCTTAATCAACTACTCCTAGGGGTCGGTTTATAAAGCACCCGTACCCCCTGGCTTACCCTCCAAGGCGCACCCTGGATCCTACCCGGACACGGCGCACAAACCCTAACTTTCCTTCACCGTAACCCACAATCCGGGTTACTGGGCCTACAAACTTGGGCCTTCCGAAAGTTTCTTTATCCTTAGCCGGATCCTGCGCAACGTCCTTTGGGCCGGGTTATTCCTTGGAGTTGGCCTACCGGGTTATTATCCCTCCATCAGTAGTCCCCAGAATAGCTGGGGCTTCACGGATCCTTCCTTGAAGCGCTCGCTATTCCCTGCAAGGATATCAAACACACAAGTATGTGGAGGCCGGGTTAAGGTGCCTTGATAGATAGCTAGGCCTTACTCCATGGTGGCCATATAGTAACCCGGCTCTTCCCCAAATACCTGACTTACCTTTCCAGGTCTAAACCACAAAAATGTCAAGATTCTATACTCGATAATTGACCCTGATATCACGGGATGGATCTCTTTCTCCTTTTCGTTCAGATACCTTGCTCAACATTTAAAGCGCATCTCGCAAAAAATCAAATAGATAGCCGTTACTCCGCAACTCCCGGCTCCCGTTCGCTGAATCTGGCTTATCCACTCGCGCTATAAATAGGCTCCTTGGGGGGTAACCCGAACCCTAACGGCTCATTTCCCCCCACTCTTCTTCCTTTCCTCCTCCGCACTCAAGCTCACAGAGCGCCACCACGGAAATCCCTTGCGCACCGCCGGAACCTATTGGCCGCCGGCTGCGTTCAGCCACAACGCATTCTGCACCGCCGCCAAGATCCGCCGCCAAACCCCCAACCAGTCCGTCGGGTATCGCAAAGGGGCATCAATCTTGCGCTATCTGCCTACGTCGAGCTTCGCTTCAACCTCCTCCAGTAAGCCTCCCATACCCATTAACTGGCCTCCGCAATTTTTTGATTTCCTTCAGCTTAGATCTAGGTCAACCCGCCGTTCATTTCCTGGTCATGCCGAATTAAGTTACTTGTACTCACTCTAGTTCATCCAATGGATTGGATACTACCTCCTTTTTATTCCCCTACTGCCCATAACTGTTAATTTTGCCACAAATCCAAAAACGGAACCTCTAGCCTGAGCTCGGGCCGCCCAATTTTTCCGCCTTCACCTCTATTACTCGGAAAATCTTCTCTTTTCCGACTCCCTTTGCTTGTAGTAGATACCTGTGTAACCGTCTATCACCCTCGAATATCCCTTCAATGCATAAGCCTTCATGATTTTCATAATGCTACTTGATACCCGGATAGTTTTAGCCTTGCTCCACGAACTGACACCCGGATAATATGCAATCTTCATATTGTCTCGATGTCACTCATCAATACTCGATCAGTTTATGGTTTCCGGGTCTTATTCCTCACATCCTTCTACCTTGCGCTTTGCAGGTCAGTCACATGGCTCCCAAAAAGCAGGGAAAAACACCAACCAAGGCCAAGACCACCAACTCCATATCCGCCAACTGGGCGCGATCGTCGGTCACCAAGGCCAAGTTAGAAGAATTGGCCGAGTTAGGGGTTCTACCCCCTCAAAAGGAAATCCACTGGAGGGTGCCGGGCAACGAGACCCGGCCTACCCCGACGAAGGACGAGGTAATCTGTTTCGTGGAACATGTGACCCGGGGCTTCCGTCCGCCGGGTCACCCTTTCTTCCGTGATGTTCTAAGCCATTACGGCCTTCGCGTTTTTGACATCGGGCCTAATTCTGTATTAAATATTTCCCACTTCATCGTCCTCTCCGAGTCATACTTGTGCACTCCGCCAAGTTTGGCTCTTTTTGTCGAGCTCTTCCAGTGCAAACCGTGCCGCGAAAGCGGTGACGGGGCACTTCTTGCTTGCGGCGGGGTTTCTATCCAGCGCCGCAAGAACTCTCTGATGCCACCCCTCACTCTCAACTCCCACGTCAAACACTGGCAGCTCTCGTACTTCTATTGCCGAGACACCTCCCCACCCGGCCAGAAGAAACTGCCGGGTTACTCAGAAGGCCTTCTCGATATCTCCGAGTCTTTTAATGCCTTTGCCCCTGACTCGGACAGGGATGCCATCCGGCCTTTATTAGCCAAAATCTCTGTTCTGTCGGCCCAAGGTCTCATTGGGCTTAACCTGGTGAAAACTTGGGTCGATTTCCGGGTTCAACCCAACTCCATCCGCACTAAGTTGATGTGCGAGTATTCAGGGCACAATACGGACTCACTTCGGTATTCCACCCACAGTTTCGCAGCTGGAGACACCAACAAAACTATCAAGAGCTTCTTGACAGAAAAGATGGAGGTGATCCGGAACATAGCCGGGTTGGAACCCTTCACTCGGGAAAACCCAGCCCCAAGGTAAGGACTCGAGTTTCATACTCTTTACTTCACACCTTCCACTCGATATGAATGATAACCTTTACCCTTATTCCTTCCTTCCAGGCTGATGATCCCTTTTGGAAGATTGAAACTCCTCCTAGCTCCGAAACCCCAGAGGAGCCAGAGGAGGGCACTAACTCGGATGAAGGTACGTTTCGAACTTCACGTAATTCCCCTGAGTTCATCGTGTCCCGTTCCTCATTTTCCAACTGTGACCTCGATAACTTCCAGAATCAGAAGACAAAGGCAAAGAAGAGGAGACTGACGGCAAAGTAGAATCCGCCAGCGACGAGGAGGAATTGGAGCCGACAGTCAAAGTCGGATCAAAGAGAAAACCCCAAGAGGCCACCCCCAAGGTTTCATATCACCTCCTTGCATTCAATTCGTATTCCTTTAATGATATACATGAGCTACCTTGACGTTGTTCCACTGGCCATACTTGAAGGAGTCGCCCATGACCAAGCGCAGGTCAACTCGAAATCACCCGGGTGATGGTGCTCTTAACCCGGGTATTTCATCGACTCCGACTCGGCGGGCTGGTATTTACCCTATCCTTTCTCGGACGAAACATTCTTCTTGAACCATTCCCTTATGAAATCTTACTTGATACTTTCCAGCCTCTCCCGGGTCCAGCGACGGATTCCCTTCGGACTTCGCGGTGAATACCGGGTAAAATCCCCTTCCTGATGCTCTACCACGTTTTCATCACCCTTTCCTGATTGTACACTAGCTGCTCACTCATAATATCTATAGGGCCACGGTCGTTACCAGCGACCAAGAGGATATGGAGACCGAGGGCCCGGGTAAGGGGAGCCTGGCTGATAAGACAACAGCCGCGTCTAGCGGCGAAGGACAAGCGTCACCGATAAACCCGGACACACAAGAAGCCGAGTATCCGATTGCCTCCCACGCAAGCAAGAAGAACAGAGTCACAACCTTGGGTGCAGAAGAAGGAGCATCGGATTCCGACATACAAATGACCCGGGTGCCGCCTCCCACTAAGAAGAAAACTCCTTCTCGGAATTTCCAAGGCCCCGGGTCCTCTGATACGGGTAAAGACACTTTTGATCAATTGATGAACACTCTCCTCACTATGAAGACTTCAGAGAGCAATATCTTGGAGCGCATGGCCGCAGAGCACAAGGTAATAACACTTGATATCTCGTAGTGCATGCCTAGTCCCCAAGTTCCGAGCATGACTTGCTAAAGTTATGTTTGGTACTTTATGCAATACTCAGCTTACCATAATATCCAACTGATACTTGTGTTCCTTGCTACTTACAGGCGCAGATAACCCGGTCTGATGAAATTTTACTCAAGACCGAACAACTTCTTCTTGCCGAGGTAAAGCGGAGGGAAACCCTTGAGGATGACATGAAAACTTTGAAGAAGGATGTTTCTAAATACAAGAAGAAGTGCAATACCGCTCAGACCGCACTGAAGAAACTATCGGACCAGGTCGCCGATACTTATCAGATCTTGCTTAGTAAGTTTTTGCTGCTGATTGACTTCATGTCTTTGCTTTATTATATGATACTCGGGATTACTGATACGTTCTTTCTTTTGTTTCAACTGTAGGTGCCAACCTTGCGACCCCAGAGGAGGATGCCATTGTCAAGGCTAGAACCCTAAAGACTGTGCTCCGGAATTTCTTTGCCGGCACAAAATTTATACTGGATGCCGTGAAGTGGCCTACGGAGGTATATCCGGGTGAGGAAAGTCTCATTCAAGCCTGCTCCACTGTGCCTGGCTGGATTGAAATCTGGAAACGCTCGTCATGCCGGATTGGTATGACCCGGGCCTTTACCCTGGCCAAGGCTTTCTTTCCGAAGCTTGACCCGGCAAAGGTAATATCCGGGTTTCCAGAATTCAAGGCGGACGGTTCCAAATTTACACCCAAGGATTTCAAGGCCATACAGTCCGCAGTGCGTCCCTCGGCTACCACTTTGGCCGATAGTTTGGATCTAAACACGATTATGAGTGCATACGATGCTGAAGGCAAAATTGTTACGGAGGAAGCACCCTCGCCCTTTGATATCTTGGAGAAATGGGTTGCTAATTCGGCCAGGAAGAGGGAAGCAACTGCGAAGAGAGAGGCCGAGTTAGGATCAGGGCCATCCACCTCTACACCAGCTGTTCCTCCGCCTGTCCGCCCTGCCGCAAGGAATCCGGGTGATGATGCCGAAAGAGCTAAAGAGCAAGTCCAGGAGCAAGACCCGGAGGGCAAGGGTAAAGATGTAGACCCTACTCAGGAAGCCGAATAGGCGAACGCCATAAAAATACTTCGATCATTTGATGTTTTTACTCAAGACAAGTATTCTTTTGACGGTGCGCCTGTGCACTCTTGATACTAGTGTCGCAACTTGTAACGCACTTTAATTCTGTGATACACCTCGTGCCTTTCTAGGCCTTTTGATGAACTTGATACTTGTCTATTTTTGGACTTATTCTTGATATCCGACTTTTTTATTTCCTTCTTTATTTCCGAGTATCGTGGGTTTTGACAGGTGGACTTTTCTTTAAGTCCCCAAGTCCCCATGACTCGAACGTTGGGGTCTTTCGAGCCTAGCAACGAAACAGCTTGATTCTGTTTCGAAACCCACAGTCCCCAAAGCCCGAATATCCGAGTCTGTGGTGTGTGGTTTTTTCGAAGAGAACAAACTTGTTGTCGCTAAGTCGAAACCCGGAATTGTTTCATATAGATAATGAAGTCATGCTTGATAATCGTTGAGTTTCCAGCTATTAGCCTTGTACTCTGCATAACTTGTGGTTTAGATGACCCTTTTGACTATCTTGTACTGTAAGCCGGCTTTCGCGTGGATACCATGTTGTTACATCTATACGAAAACAGGGTCAGACAAGTCCCATTGGGCTTCATGGCTGATTGTAATCGTAAGCGAGCAAATCATGCCACTTTAGTGCGAGTCACATCGAGCTTAAGTAAGAAAAGTCAAGAAAATTTGGCTCCTTTGTCCAGTTATAAGATTGCAGCCGTACTCGTTTGCGAATAATCGGCCCTTATAACTTATAGGCATCAAGGCCGGGTCTTTGGGTTTGTGGCTGCGCTATTTGAGCAACCAGGCCCCGAGACCTATATATACCCAACATTCTTGATGATACTGATGTATTGATGTCTCATGGATATTACTTACTTGTAATCGGAGCAAAGGCTGTAACAAGATAGGACTTGATAACCATCTCTTTATTGATGCGAGAAAGTTTGGATCAGCAGGCCGCCTCATTAAAAACCTTCCAGTCCCCTTAGGTACCCTGGGTAGGAAAAGAGCGCGTCTGAAACCTGCTGCCCGTTACATTGTTTAGTTCTTCTTGGGCACCGGTCCCGGGCTGACGTGACCGATACACATTCTCCACATGTTTGACTTTTTCATGATGAGTACCGGGTTTACTAGCCAACCCGGGTGAGGTGTTTCCATAACGTGGCTGGTTGTAAGCGGTCGTGCCGTTTCTTCTCTTATAGCGGATTGTTTGGGGGAGTCATCCTTGATAAAAGCTACCATTTTAGTATCTTGTGCTACCTTGGACTTTGCTCTTTCGCCTTCAGTACTCGGCCTTTTTGATGTGGTTCTGTCCTCCGGGTCTGCTTGAGACCGATAGTGCTTGAGTTCTTCTTTTCTACAGGCTTGCTCGGCCATTGCTGCGTCTCCTTCATCGCATTCAGCTGCAATGTCTCGATTTCCATGTATGTTAATGGTCTTCTTGGGACCCGGGATTTCTAGCTGTAGATACACGTAACACGGCCTAGCCATGAATTTGGCATAAGCCGGCCTTCCGAATAACGCGTGATAAGGACTGCGCAATTTGACTACCTCAAAGGTGAGCCACTCAACTCGATAGTTATCCTTTGACTCCCCGAAAGCTACCTCCAATGCGATTTTTCCCTCGGGGCACGCTGAATGACCCGGCACTATCCCATGAAAAATTGTTGAGCTTTTTTGTAGCTGGGACTCCTTGAGGCCCATGCGTAGGAAGGTTTCCCAATACAGTATGTTGATGCTACTTCCTCCGTCCATCAAAACCTTTTTCAGCTCATACCCATTGACCTGTGGTGCGACTACTAATGCCAAGACTCCCGGGTGTTCTACTCTTTCTGGGTGATCCCTTCTGCTCCATGTTACATCCTGTTCTGACCATCTCAGGTATCTCGGGACAGCCGACGAAACTGAGTTGACCGCTTGCTTCAGTATCTTTTTGTCCTTGTTAGAACCTCCTGTGGTATGCACATGATATTGACCCAATTGTTTGGGGTTAGCCTGGAAACCTCCTGCCCCCCTTGGTTATTACCTTGATTTCCAGCCGCCGGGTTACCGGCTGGGGGTGGGCCGCTGCCCGGGTTTCCCCCTGGACCCGGTCCTCATCCCCGTCCTGCACCTCGCATAGCTCTGTTCACTTCCTCATTTTTCCATCTTTGTAAGTCCGCGCACTGCTCCAAGGAGTGGTTAGCTGGCCTGCCGTTCCTGCTGTGCTTCGGGCATGCCATTCTGAATATGTCCCAGTTGTTACTCGGCCTTGGTGGTCCTTGATAGTTTACTCCATTGTGATTACCTCCGTTGAAATTTCCTTCTGCTCTGGGTCTCGAAGACCCGGCCTCTGTGTTGGCGACAAACTCGGAGCCTCCTTCAAACGGGCGCTTGTTCTGGCTATTTCCGTTATTACCCGGTGCTGATCCATTGCCGGTTCTTCCGCTATTACTTGTGTTTGCTTTTACCTTCTTGTCATCAACTTCCTCCTCTGTAGTATCTGTCGCAGCGTGCTTGTTGCACGCATCCATCAATTCTCCCATTGTAACTTCCGACGCATTTCGACTTGATTTCATGCGAGTTAACTTTTGCACTAAAGGTATATACTTGCATGTTTTTGCCATGGCTTGTAGTGCATCCTTGGGCTGAATATCTGTGGACGAGTGAAGTATCTCCATAACCCAGCGCACCCAACTGCGTGCCGACTCTCCCTTCTTCTGGACGCATCGCTCTAGGTCATCAATAGTGAACAATTTTCTGCACGTCCCATGAAAGTGCTTGACAAACGCGGTCTTCAATTCCTCCCAAGACTTGATCGATCCTTCCGGCAAATTGGTGAACCACAACTTTGCTGCTCCTTCTGACATCATCAAGTACATGAACTTGGCTTGGAGATTCTCGGATGCGTTGCGAATCGACATTGCCATCTCATAACTGCTTAGCCATGTTTCTGGATCCATAGTTGGCTCGTAATTCACTACTTTTCCTGGCTCTTTGAATTTTTCCGGGTAAGGTTCAGCTCTGATATTGTCCGAGAGACACTTGGGTCCCGCAAGAACGGTCGAGGCCGGCCTTGCTCGAGAAACGTGTGATACAGCGGGGGGCGCGGCGCTGCGGGTAGTCCATGCGCTGCAGACCCGGCCGCGGCCCTCCGAGCCCTGGAACTGTCCACAACAGCCTGTGCTGCTGATGCTGCCTGAACGCGGGGAGGAGGCGGCATTTGCTGCTGCTCTTCCCTCCGCCGTGCTGAACTTGTTTGGATATTCCCTTGTTGTTGACTGACGTATGGCGTCCCGTGCATCCCACTTCTATGATCCGGATAATTGGCTTGCTGCGCCACCGCAGTGTGCAACAGATCGATTGCTTGCCGGGTCTTCTCTGCATGGGGTGACTCTCCCACGGGGATTTGATTTAACGCGAGTGTCGCCGCATACACATTGTCCATGGGATTATTGTAGTGACCTGCTGGTGTGCGAAATCGTGATGGTGGCGGTGGTGGTAGATCGTTGCCGGTTGTGACCCTAGTCTGTGGTGGGGGTAACCCGGCCCGCTCATTTGCCGGATGTGCCCCCGCTGTTGCCGGTTGGGGTGCGGTCCCCTGGTTCACCACTGGTATCGGCTGATCCTGAGGTGTGATAAATAAAGCAGCCGGATTAATAACCCCGCCCGTTGCTGGTAACCTAGTTTGATGCCTTTGATGTACTCTAAATGTTTCCTCTCGGAGCCGAGTTTCCAGCGCATCCAGCTCACGTTGCCGCGTGGCCATCCCTTGCCTTTCTGCCTCTACTTGCCTTCTTTGCTGTTCCAACGCACGACGAGCCACATCCAGATCCCTGACACGTTCCGCTGCGTTTTCTGGTGTGATAACCGTAGCAAGAACCGTGGGGTCTAGGATCAGATTATTATCGAATAAGGCCGGGTGACGCGGGTTCGAAGGACCCGCCCCTGGTGTCCGGTTTCCCAGGAATCCGAACGTATTTGCGTGCAACTCCTCGTCTGCTGCACGGCTGGTCACTGATGCCGATTCTCCGTCAACCCGGGCCAGAACCGGGTCTCCGTTAGCCGCGCCATGCTGCTGGGCCAACGCCTGAGCCGCCCCGACTGCTGCCGCGGTTGCGTTCTCTTGGTTGAGATTGGCCGCGGGAGCCGTGTAGACCGCAACTCGGCGTACGATACTTGGTGTAAATTCATGCTGTTCTTCTTCGCCATTGTTCTCCTCATACCGGTTCTCCAGCAGATCCAGGATAGACTCGGTATCATCCTCTCTTTCGACCCGGCCGCGCGGGGTCCATGCCGGCTCCTCCGGCTGTTCCCACTTCGCGATGGGTTCTTCCGCCGGATATGTCGTTCCAATCGATTCTTCATCATCTGATCGGATAGAAGTGGCTTCCCCTGACACAGAATCAGATCCAAAATTGTCAGGGATCGAACCGGAAGTACATACCATACCAATGAAGACGCTGATCCGGCCGATTGTCACGATGGATCCGGATTCGAGGTGATCCGATTCTGGCCCCCAGCCGGAATCATCCACCGTCTTTTCTCCTTTATGGTCGATGTAGATCTCGCCGACGACAAGATTCTCCATGTTCTTTCGAGCTTCTCCCGTGACGTAAACACCTTTGGACGTAGGCCCCACGGTGGGCGCCAACTGTCGTGGGATAATCACGGCAGACGTTACCGGGGGTAACTGATCTTGGGGCAAGACGACACAGGCGTTTGGGAGAGGGTTTAGCTCAGAGGAAAACATGATGCAACTCGATCTGGTAGCCGGCAATCAAAGTCGCCGAGTCTCCGATCTTGATATAATAACTCAACTCTGGGGTTACACTGGATGCTCGATATCAAGCGATATTACTAGGGTTCTTAGATCTTAATCAACTACTCCTAGGGGTCGGTTTATAAAGCACCCGTACCCCCTGGCTTACCCTCCAAGGCGCACCCTGGATCCTACCCGGACACGGCGCACAAACCCTAACTTTCCTTCACCGTAACCCAAGATTCGGGTTACTGGGCCTACAAACTTGGGCCTTCCGAAAGTTTCTTTATCCTTAGCCGGATCCTGCGCAGCGTCCTTTGGGCCGGGTTATTCCTTGGAGTTGGCCTACCGGGTTATTATCCCTCCATCAAGAGGAGTTAAGTACTAGTCTTGAACGATCTCAGTTCCATTACACTTTAAGTCATACCCAAATGTCACCGTTATAATCCCTAGTTACGGCAAGACGGTTGATGACATACAAAGTATAACTTTTTATCATGCGGTCACTAGATATTATCATATTATAGGAATTATAGTTAATGTTAACTTCATATGTATTTGCTAAAATACATCATGATTGTTTAGTCTCTTTTAGCAACAACATACACTTGGGTCAGTTCAGTACTATTGTTACCCTAACAATAAACTCTTATGTTTTGCTAGACTTTCATCAAGTCCATGATCAGGAAAATATGATCATCTCACAAACTATACGCTAATCTTAGAGACAAGATTGGGAACTCTTGTTTGTTTATGTCTTCACACCCGGACAAAGATTTTCCTTTGAAAACTCACTTTTCAAGTGCTATAGCGGTTGTAGCATGATGACATAAAATTAATTCTGAACTTGGAGATAGAATCATAACTGGATATTATTGTCTCTTCGGCATACCTCCAACAGTCTCTCAGTTGCACTGGAGTTAATTAATACTCTACTTAGTATGTTGACATAACACCTATGGAATTTCGGTGTTACCCACACTACGCATCTGGTACTTTAGACTTATGTCTTTGACCTTTTGATCTAATGAACTTGTGATAAACTTGTGTTTGGATTTATTAGGAATTGGATTTGTGTGAACCTGGTTCTATGGCAATATTAATAATTCAAGCGTCTCCAAATGAATTATTATACCATCATTTAAAACCTCACCAAGTCGAAAGACTTTTATCCAATAACTTGCAATCAACAATGTCCAACATTGATTTGCAACTATCCATAGCAAAATACTGTAGATTCTACTCATAATACTCTAATGTTGATAATTATACAACATATGGTATTATTAATTGAAGAATCATAATCGGAGTTAAAATCAATAAAGATTTGATTTTGTAATTCCACCGTGAATACATATGTGAAGTACTTTTCACAATATTATTTGTAGCTATACAAATTCCACTAAGTTGTTTTAAACCTTGTAATATTACCGTTGAATTTTTCTGTGAGAAACTTCTCACCGTAACATTCCTTTGTTTTATTGTAAACAATTAACTACATAAAAAAAAACTTTTACTTGAGTATTTCTCCTTTATACCGAATTGACTAAAACAATTTTAGTCAATGGAAATCTACTGGTTCTTGTGTGCTTTCCTTTTATGACTATGAGATTAGTAAAATCACAAAATATTATGATTTGATCCCATCCCTTTACATTTTGCTCACTAATGATTACGAATGTCATGTCTATTGCAAAATATCATGTCATTTTTCTTTTGAGACAAAATAATTTTATCTCAATGTAATTTGAAATTCTTTTTAGAATTCCACTTAACACATCCATCATATTCATGTTTATTAAATTACTCAATCTGTCTCATAGATCTTGAATTTAACAAGACATTTTCTAATATTGCATTTAAAATCTTTTTAAATCTTTTCATGAGGTATCTTTCTTTTAATTAGGCTTAGCCAAATTAAAAAGATCATAATCAGCCCCCACTAACTTTTAAGTCCCTTCTCTTTATATAATGAAAAATAAGTCCTTCTTGTTTCATTAAAACGACAGACTTAATACTCGTACTTGTAATATTACAGATTACTCTAGTAATCCAAAATTAATTACAGTTAGCAAAATAATTTGCTAATTGATCCAATAATAGTACCAATCAATTGATATGATAAGTTTTCAACTCATCATTATCGTTTATTTGAACTTGATAAAACAATTTTATCAATATTATATTTATGAATAGAAAATATTCATATATGTTTTCTTGTGAAAATATAAATTTTTCTTTGTGATTTTAAAGTCACTTCAACTTACTCTCAAGATAAAATCTTGGAGTAAAAATGAATATCTTCTTTTAATATGGATCTATATGACAATCTAATATCATATACTATTATATTGTCTATTTTGTTTTGCACATTGTGGTCATTATCTTGGAATTTTTATGACTACTAGATGACCCGTTGCGCCACATGGCGCAGGAAGTCCAATTTATTCCGGGTTGAATACGAAATGGTAAAACTTGTAAAATATATTGCATCAAAACTTGATGAAAGCGTAACGTAAGATATAGTTTGGTAATCCGTAGGCAGAAAACAGAAGCTACAAACACGAGCGGAGGCGCAATTCCCTTCATTATGGTTACATTGACTATAGAGATAGTATAGAACGATATCCGAAAAGTGAGAATGGACAGCTCTTCGTCAACGACCTCACGGTTTGTATGCAGTTCTAACTTTGCAGTTTAGATAGCAAATTAAACAGACGTCGATGGGCTGTAATGTTGCTTGAATCTGCAGTTCAAATCGGTGTGTGCTAAACTGCTAATCTTCTATGCTGCTTCTTACTGTCCGTGCTCTGTTTTGGGACTTGGAGAGAGTGTTCCCGTGGACTTCAGGGATCAAACAGAGATTATAAATTCCTGTGAACATGCTTACTCGATATTTAGAAATGTATCACATGGTAGAATATATGTTTTTTTCTAAAGCAATAACCACCGATCCCTATGCCTACTCATCTCTAAACCAGCATGATCAAACCATACATGTAATAAACATAGTATAAGCATACTGAAAGACCAAATACTTGGTTGATTAGAACTCCTAGGATGGATGAAAGCAGTCATAGCTTACTACATAACGGATCCAGATAATCTGTTTACAGGGTGTCCTGGTAAAGCTCTTATCGAGCATCCAGAGGCAGCAACAGGTCTAGCACGCTGTAGAGACAGATTTCGTTCATACAAACATCACCGACATAGCAACAGCTTAAGCACGACATAGTAAGGAAAATCGAGGGACATTGCATTAGTAGGCAGAGAAGCTATCGCAACAGCTCAACGGTGGAGTGAAAGAACAACGCTGAGTTTCAGCACACACCGGAGCAGGAATGATGCATCACGAAAGCGCACGATCAACCACCGAAGGCATCTCGAGCAGGTAAAATGGCGAAGCAAGCAGTAGAAGGACGTCAGCACCGTGCGTCCTATCCCGAAGGATTAACTGTACACCAAACGATCTGAAAGAATGGAGGAAGATATCAAAGGCGGACCTACCACATCACACCTTTGCGGACAGAGAGCAACATGCACACATACAAAAAGCAGTTCATACCATATATACAGCAACTGTCTACGTCTACAGACAGTGAAGGGAGAATTACTTAGTATTCTTAAGAGCACGACCACCCTTGCCGCCAGCAGCAACCCTAGAATATAAGAAGCATCAGGTAACAATGAATATCTGAATCAGAACGGATGGTAGGTAACGAACTGTAATTACAGGAGCTAACTGACGCAGAGCATGCTATAGGTGGTATCAATTTACACGGATCAGCTAGGCTAGAAGGAACTTAAGATAAAATTGTAGCTGGGCTCCAAAGACCAGGCAGCCTAGAAGCAACAGCAGAATGCAAATAGCATAGCCTAGTAGAAACTAACAATCAAAGCATCAGGAGGAACTACAAAAAGAAAGCAGCCAAGAAACAAAGGACCCTAGCTATTTTCTAAACATGCAAGTAAAGAATAGCATAGTGGCAACAACGCGACAAGCACATATTAAGAAAACAGAGGAAACATTCCCTCTTCCTTTTATAGCAGCAGCAAAAGCAGCCAAGGATGGACACATTAATATAGAGGAGCACCTCTTATTTTTTGATGCGACAGGCAGGTCGGCTTTTTCTTCCAGGGAAGGCACGGAAGAAACAACGCCGGATTCGGGAGGCTGGGACACAAGGATAACTGAAGAAACTACATCAGTTTCCATAGCTTTGGAGACAGATGTCACTGAAGAAACCACATCGGCCTATAGAGTATCCGACACAGTAGCAATAGAAGAAGAGTCCTACAAGAAACACAGGAAACAACAGTCAAGCCAAGTAAGAAGTAAAAGGGACACAAAAAAGATCAAAAGTTAGTAAAACCTACTGTCGAGACATCGTAGTAGTTTTCATAGACTGGGGTGCCATGAGACTACGGTAGAGACGTGGGGTAACGGAACGGCGTAGTAACACAGAACACGGGATTTTACCCAGGTTCGGTACGTCGCGACAGTACGGCGTACCTACTCCTGCCTTTCTCACTATAAGGGACTAAAGCCCGTAATTCTGGGTTACAGTGTGAGGGAATAGATCTAGCTTTACTCGGCGAGGATCAGCTTCTCGGCGAGATAACCTAGAACTTAGAGCTTATTCAACTTAGAACTTATGAAATCTATCCTCTGTCCGGCTTTATATAATAGCCGGACTAGGGCTTACAGATTAGGAAACCTAGAAGACTACGTTTTAACTGGTAACTTGGACGGTAAGGAATCCGTCTTCTTCTCCAAGCCAGATCACGCGGGCCGTGATCCGGGTTCTTCTAGAATCCGGCTTCTGCGCGTCGGCCTACTGGGCCGCCCAATGGACCTAAGCCCACTACCGCTTGGGCCACCCTGGTAGTCCGGCACTTTTGTCTACCATCTTCTATACCCCTATTCGGTATATATCCGACAGTAGCCCCCAGGAAGGATCAAAACTCTGAAACTCCGCCTTTCGTCAAATACATTTTGTCCGGGAAACTTGATTCACCAGTCTTGATTCTTTCTTCTTTCCTTTCAAAGGAGATGGTAACATAAAACTCGGAACTATGAAAATCCGGCTTTTCTTCTCGGGATCCTTCGCGGAAAAGGAAAACGTGACATCAGCGCTTTAATCATGCTGACGCAAGCGCCGCTTGGTTTCACGCGGGAAAACCCTGCAACGTATCTCTGACAGATTCTCACGAGAAACGAGGAGATAGCCATCATTCCTCTGTCGTTCCGTTTCCCGGATTTTCCGGCGAGCGACACGCGTCGAACATCCAACGGTCAAAAGAGCCGTTGGCACGTATCTAAACGATTTCCAGCTATAAATAGCCGTCCTCGAGCCCATCGGCAATCTTCTTCACTTCCCTCACTGCCTTCACCATTGGTACGAACGCAAGCTCGAGAGCGAAAGCTAGTCCCTGCCCCGACGAGCCCTTGCTACGCCGGAGCGCACCAGCACCACCAAGCACGATGGCGTCCCCGAAATCATCACCGGCCCGCGCCTCCATCGACGAACTTCTGGGCGATCTAGATCCCCAAGTTGGGTCGCCCAAGCACGCCGGCGGCGAGCCAGAGAAGAACATGGCGTCCGCGGCGGGCGGCGGAGGAAATGCTTCCGCCACCGCAGATGTTGCGGGGTCCAGCACCAAATCGACTCCACCGTTCGCTCCCGAAACGGTGGAGGAGAAAGTAGAGCTCCTTGACGAGCAGCTCGCCGCCGCGAGGGCCGCGTCCGCTGCCGCCGCCGGTGGAGACGAAGAAGAGGAAACTGCAGGCAACTGGAGTGCCTGCAGTATTCCTCCGGCTCTTCTTCCTAACTTGGAGAAGGAGGGCCTGGTGCTGAAGAAGAAGTGGCGGGTCCCGGAAGAGGAGACCGAGCCTACGCCCCAGGAGAACGAAAGAGTGCTCCTTACCTCCCACCTTCTGCGAGGTATGGGGCTTCCACCCTCTTCCTTTTTTCTCCAAGTTTTATCCCACTATAACATCCAACCACATAATCTCCCTCCCAACTCTATTCTATACATGGCCGGCTTTCAGGCCTTGTTTGAGGGTTACCTAGGAATAGAGCCTAGGTTAGATTTCTGGATGTATTGTTTTGGGGTAAAACGCAACTCTGTGGAGGGTGCTCTCCCCACTTGCGGGACCATTTCCTTTACTCTTCGGAGATTCCGAGAGGATTGGTTCCCCAAGATAAAAACTTCCGAGTCCGTCAAATTTTGGACGGGCTCTTTCTTCTATCACCCCGACGTGCCCTTTCCTAAAAAGGCCGTCGGGGTTCCACCTTTTGTAAACTCCGCCGCTGTTCCCCAGGATAACTGGGTGACAGAGGCCGTCCAGGTTCTGCCTCCTGATCTACTAAGGATCAAGAGACGCATCGCCAAGCTCACCTCCTCAAAGCCACCTTTGACCGGTATGGACACGGTCATCTGCTGGCTGAACAGGCGGATCCAGCCGTTGGCGAACCATGAAGGCCGCCTTTTGTGCGGGTACTCGGGGGCCAAAGATCCTATGCGGACAACCGACAAGGATTGGGCCCCGAAAGAGCTTAAGCGGCGCATCAATCAATTGGTCGCATCACGCGACCAGTACGCGGAGAGTCGGCCAATGTACACGGCCAACAACCCCGCTCCCAAGGTAAAATTCCCGTCATTTGGGTACAACTTCAATTCTTGGATAATCTACCTTTTGGTTTTGATTAGTTTTTTCCGACAGCTTGCGGATCTTCCAGACTCGGAGTTAGCCTCCGAGGCTGAGCTGGACGCGCTGCGCACCGCTACTACTGGTGGCCGCAAGCGTAAGAAGATAGTTTCCTCTGAGGAAATTATCGATCTTGACGGAATCCCCGTTGCCACGTCCAGGTTAGTTCTTCTGGATTTTTCTTTCATGGGAGCTTTTTTCATCCATCTTCGGTGTTTTGACTTTTATCCGGATTTTGGTTTTTAGCTTGCCCCCCTCCACCTTGAAGCCGAGGAAGTTGAAGAAGCTCAAAGCTGCTTCCAACCGAGGCAGCCAACCATCTCCCGCCGTCGCCCCGGATACGCCGCAGTCAATGGCGGAAGAACTTACTGCCACCACCACCACCACCAAGCCCCCAGAGCCCAGCCAGCCCGTTGTGTCCGAGTCGGACACGAGGGAAAGGGCGGCCCCGAAAGTGGGGGAATCTTCTCGGACTTTTGACGAGGAAATCCCCACCTTCGACAAGGATTTCAAGGCGATCAATGAAGGCTTGGACGCAGCCGGGAACCATTTTGCAGAATACGCAAAAGGATTCCAAGAAAACTTGGCAGGTTTGCAGCGTTTGAGCCAGGTATGTAACTCTAGCCCCCAAGCATTAAACAAAATGCGTGCTTTTTTGCTTTGATGTTTTTATTAACCATACTTTTCCTTGCTGTGTTTCAGCAAACCTCCGAGGCCATAAACCTTGAAGTTTTCAGGAAGCTCACTATCAAGAATAAAGAAGTTCGAAATCTTCTTTCTATTCTTGAGGAGAGAGAGGCGGAGCTGGAATCATCTCAGCTCGCTTTGACGGAAACGAAAGGTAGGCTTTTTCGTTTTGAAATTTCCGATTTAAGACTTTGTCTAAGTTTTTTCCCGAGGAAATTGATCAACTCGGATTTTCCCTTGCTTTTCAGCTGCTTTAGCTGAAGCTAAACAAGCAGCGGAAGATTCCGGCAACGCCGAGATTCTCCGCAACGAAAACATTGAGCTTCACAAGAATCTTGTGAAGGCTCAGCAAGACCTGGAAGCCAGCAATCTGGCCCTTGGAGTGGCTAACTCCAAGGCTTCCGAACAGGCGGAGAAAGACAAATCCACCATTCAGGATTTGACTGAAGCTCTGAACCTTCGCCTGGAGGAAGTTTCCGAGATCGATAAACTAATCGGTAAATTTCTTACCCTTGCCCTCATCTTTCCATGTTTTGTTTTTCTCTGTTTGTCTTCTTAACCCTTTTGTATGTTTTATTGGATCAACCAGGAGACACCCCAGATGGCACTCGGGCTGCAGGCATCCGAGCTTTCGGGGAGACATGGAACTTGGTGAAGGCTGCTGCAACGCAGTTAGTAGGCAAGTTTCTTCCCGAAAAATCTGGGGAATGCTCGGAAGCTGAAAAACTTCCGGGTATCATCATGGAGGTGGCGGAGTCCAAGGAGTCCGTTCTCCGCTCCGCTGCACGGGGTGGTGCGCGCATGGCCTTAGGCCTTATGCGCATGCACTACCCTAGTGCCAAATCCTGGCGTGTGGCCACCGGTGTCCCTCAGGGATACACGGATGCGCAACGATCCACCATCTTTGGTGAAGTTAAGGGCCACGCCACCCAGATTGCCGCCATGGTAAATGTCGGCGTCCACTATCCAGAAGAAGAAGCTCCTCCGATTCCCGATGAAGAAAGCAGCGAGGAGGAGTCGGATTCTTGAAGGGTTTACCTGGAACCTGGATAGAAGATGTAGACAATAGGAGCATTACTGTTCTTTCATTTGTAATCCAAAATGTAATGCTTCTTATGTATTAATGAAAACTCCGCCTTTTGCAGTTTAAACTATGAAATTACTTTGCAAGTTGTTTGAATTTTACCATTCCTTTATCTTCTAAGTTCTCTGGTGTATATGCTTTAACTGTCCTTAGTGTTTGAAATGGCTCAAATAGCATTATGAATCGTTATGCCGAGTAACTGGGGACGAACCAAGCAGTTTTGAAACTCGAAAACATGAATCGTGCTAAAGGCATTTTTACTAACTAGTTCCAGTAACCCAGCATACGCACGATCAGATAAGACTTAGAGAAACAAGGAAAGTTTTAAGTGAAACTTGGGCTCGCAGGCAATTCAAGTTTCCTTTAGCCGTTAAAAGGCTGAAAAATCATTCAGTTATGTAACGCCGAGTACGCAAGCACAATTCGGGTTAACATTGAGAAATTTGTAAGATCATTGGGAAATAGATGAGGCGGAAACACTTTGCACTTATAAGAAATATGGATGACAGCATTCCGACAACTTTATTTCATGATCTCAAAAGATGTTTACATAGATTTGAACTAAGTACAGAAGGGGACATAACTTGTAAGGCGCTTCCAAGCTTCTGTAATCCACTTGACTTTGTCGAATTTCTCCAGCAACTTGTAGATTTCAAGGGTTTTAGCCCCCAGCCAATTAATAGATCTTTTCACGGCTGTGGCATAACCCAGCAATTCTTGAACACCTTTCCCATGCGTAGGATTTGAAATGTCCGAGATTACTTTGATCTTTTCCGAGTTTGTTTCTTTTCCTCTATGAGAAGTGATGAAACCCGGAAGTTTACTTGAGGGAACCCCGAATACACACTTAGATGGATTCAACTTCATCTGATAGGTGCGCAAGTTATCGAAAGTTTCTCGCAAATCCTCAAGGAGTGAATCTTTTTCCTTGGTTACGACAGCAATATCGTCCACGTAAACATGGACGTTTTTTCCAATCTGACTATGCAAACAACGTTGCATGCAACGCTGGTAGGTTGCACCTGCGTTCTTCAGGCCAAAAGGCATGGTTACGTAGTAATACGTCCCGTACGGGGTTATAAAAGAAGTCTTGATTTGATCTTCCTTTTTCATGCGTATTTGGTGGTACCCGGAGTATGCATCCAAAAAGCATAAAAGCTCAGAGCCTGCAGTGGCATCTATTATTTGATCGATTCGCGGCAGCGCAAACCTATCTTTCGGACATAACTTGTTCAATCCTGTGTAATCTATACACATTCTGAGTGCAGTTGTGTCTTTCTTCGGTACTAATACCGGATTTGCGGACCAGTCAGTATGGATTACCTCCTTGATGAAATCCGCTGCTAAAAGCCGGATAATTTCCTTGCCAATAGCCTTCCGTCTTCTTCCGTCAAATCGACGGAGACCTTGTTTGACGGGTTTTGATCCGGGAATAACCTTGAGTTGGTGCTCAGCAAGTTCCCTGGGTACGCCTGGCATGTCAGCTGGACACCAGGCAAAAATATCCCAGTTCTCACGGAGGAACTTGATGAGCTCGCCTTCCTATTTGTTGGTCATCCCAGTCCCTACAACGACGAATTTTGTCGGATCTTTGGGATCTAGGATTACCTGTCTTGTATTCTCGGATGCCTTGAAGCTATCTGTTGGCTTCCGAGTTTCTTTCCCTGCCGGCATTTCTTTCGGCGATACCTCCTTGGCTAACTCCTTTAGTTCTTCCTGAGCTATAACTCTTTGAGCGCAAAGGGCGTTTTGCTTCTCCAACTCGTTTGCCAGCTTGAAATCACCGGCAATGGTGATTACTCCTCCTTTGGGTCCTGGCATCTTCAGCTTGTTGTAGATGTAGCAAGATCTTGCCATAAACTTGGCGAAAGCCGGACGTCCGAGTATTGCGTGATACACGCTCTCGAACGGCACAACTTCGAAGGATACTTTTTCCTGTCGGAAGTGATCTTTATCTCCGAAGGTGACATCTAGGGAAATTTCTCCTAGTGAGCGTGCTTGCCTGCCAGGAACAATACCATGGAAGCGTATATTGCTGTAATTGAGCTGGGACTCGGATATCTTCAAGTGTTTCAATGTATCTAGGTACATTATGTTGATGCTGGATCCTCCGTCCATCAGCACTCTTCTTAGCCTAGTGTTTTGAACAATAGGGCTTACAACAAGAGCTTGTGTGCCGGGTTCAGGGATATTTCCGGGATGATCAGACTGATCCCAGATTATTGGTGTGTTGGAATACTTCAAGAATTTCGGGGTTGCAGGAATGACTGCGTTTATCTCCCGGAGTGTTCTTTTGGCCACCTTTGCTGATGGAGTTGCTAGGAAAGTTAACATTGCTTCTCCATCAACTCTCGGAAATTTGGGTTCGCCTTGCCGCTGTTGTTCCTGGATTTTGTTATCAGTGTCCGATTCACTGTCTTCTTTGTCAGCTTCTGGCTTTTGTCTGGCGGGCTTCCTCTTGGAGCCCTTCCCCTTATTCCCGGATCCTGCATTGCCTTTCATATGCTTATTTAGCCGGCATTGCGCGTTTGTATGGGTAGGTTTGCCAAATTGGGAGTGGTGGACGCAGGGTTCCGACTTAATTCTCTCCCATTCTTCAGGAGTGTAATTGATGGGATCCGGACTGCGGCCTTTCCACTTGTTCCCTTTTTCTCCTCCAAAGGCTAAGTTAACCTCCTTGGGCTTTGTTGTTGACTCCGGGGTTGCTTTTTTATCAGAACGAGGTGTTTTCTTGGCCAGTATTAGTGACTCAATGTTGCCTCCTCTTGCTCTGATGTCGTCTTCGGCTGCAGCATGCTCATTAGCGGTTGTAAGCATAGACCCGAGATCTTTGTGCTTTTTAGAGCCAACCATGAACGGTACGAGTCCGGGTTTTAGGCCATTGACGAAAGCATGCATTGCTTGTACGTCAGTTACCCCAGAGCAACTATTCTTCATTGCAGTCCATCTGGAGATGAAATCCACGTATGGTTCGTCTTCAAATTGGGTGCAACGGTTCAGCTGGTTGATGCTATTTGGGCGTTTGTATGTTCCTCGAAAATGCTGAGTGAATACTCTCGCCATATCATCCCAACTGTCGACAGTTCTTGATGGTAAACCATTAATCCAATCTCTGGCTCCGTCTAGCAACATTAGGGGAAGGAACTTGACAGCTTCCAGGTCTGTCCCGTTGTTGATCTGGACGGCTGTGTAATAATCTGAAAGCCAGGTATCCGGGTTTGTACTGCCGGTATATTTTTGGTAGGTTGGACCAACTTTGGCAAAGCCAGAATGCAGGGTTATCCTTCGGATCCTGTCAGTGAAACACTTAGGACCAAAGTATAGATCATCCTTTTCTGCTCTGTCAATATGCGCAGAATATCTCCCGGCTGAATGGACAGAAGGGGATCTACTCCTTTCTTTTCCATTGTTACGCGGACGCGTTTTTCCGAGGTTATCTCTATCTCTTCCGTTGTCACGCCCTCTGGGATTAGGTGGAGTCCTGCTCCTGTACCTTTCCTTATCTTTGGGCGGTGTCCGAGATCTTTCACGCCTGTGAGGTGTATCGTATCTTCCAGCTTTTTCGGCTGGGTTTCTCGGAGGTGGCATTATTTTGCCGTCATTCCGGTGTTTGTCTTCCCGATCGTGTGGTTTATATCCATCTTTCGGGAGATGAGGTCCGGTTCTAGACGCTGCGTCCCGGTTGTCGGGGTTTTTCTTGTCTTTTCTCGGATCCTCTTTTTTGTCCGAATCTCCTGGTTCTTCCGGTCCAGGTGCTCCAGCAGCGCAAGTAACAGTTTTGCAGAGGGCGGAATTATCATGCAGCCTCCCTGATCGCTCTTGTCCTCGCTGTTGCTGCTGTAATGCTTTTCCTAGGAAAGCATACACCCCTTGGAGTTTTTCCCCGTTAGAATACAGATCATTGTTCAGGATGGCGAACGCTGCTTCCGCGTTTTCAGCTGCGGTTTTGTATATTGGTTCACCCTTGGCATCTTTGCCGTTTAGCTGCTTTTGCCAAGATGGGTTATAGAACCTTTCTTTCGGCGGCAGCTCTTCCGGTTTTGTAATTCCGGGTAACCTTGTAGGTTTTAAGACAGATCTGTGCTTTCTCTCGTACTCCTCAATTTCTTGCTTCATAATTTTGATGTCATTATGGGTTTGTTGGAGGTGTTGCCGAGATCTAAGCAGTTGTTGCTGTTGCCGTTGGAAAGCTTGTCTCCTGGCTTCCAGCATCTCAGGGGGTTCATTGGGTCCCACTGGAGTTTGTAATAGTTCTTGCTCTTCCAGTTCTGTCATTGGCGGAGCAGTGATTTCCTTAGATTTCTTTTCCGCAGGTTTTGTGCCACTAACATCTCCAACTTCCAGGTTTTCGTCAGCGAGATCAGCTAACTGTTTCTTCCGGAGTTTGTACTGGAGTTTTTTGGAAGCACGGTGCTTTTTCTTGGAAGATGGAGGTTTTTTGACAGGTTCATCCTCTGTCATCTCCTTAACATTAGGAAATATCGGAGAGGTTTCTCCGTCTTCCCTCTCTTCCTCTGGCGGAGGGGTTTTAGGGCTTTCCTGGCTATCGGCACCCTTTGTATCGGCTGGTTTTGCCATTAGCACTTCATGGAATCCCTCTTGAAAGGATTTAACTTTTCGTACGAAGGCATCGTCATCTTCGTCTTCGGAGAAATTATCCGATCCGGTTTCCGACTCCAATCTCGCCTCAATGGCGGCGAGCACGGATTCTGTTTCCGAGTTCATCGTCTGGTTGACAGATGTCGGATCTTCCGTCTCTGTGACGGGTATTGGTTCTTCCGTCTCTGGGACGGGTGTATTGTTGTCTGCCTCTTGCACGGGATTTCCGTCATCCGTGTTTTCGGCGATCTCGGATTGCACCATGCCGATAAAGTGGGTATCACTGTTTTGTCGGCGATCTGAGCAAAATCCGGCATCATAGTCGTCTTCGACTGGGTATAGGGCGGGTGGGAGATAATTGCTTTTACCGCAAAACCCCATTGCTTCCGCGGTTAATCCGATAAAGATATTTGCAGATCCAATCGGTAAAACGCAGGCACTTACCAGATGGTTTTGCGCCGGGATGTAGGATCCGTTGTCGAGGAAGCGCCCGACGTCGTTGTCGAATTCCAAGCTTCCGACAGTGATCGATCTTCCGATTCCGCCTAATATCCCAGATCGGAACTTCACGCCTGACGTCGTCTGCCCCACGGTGGGCGCCAACTGTCGAGACATCGTAGTAGTTTTCATAGACTGGGGTGCCATGAGACTACGGTAGAGACGTGGGGTAACGGAACGGCGTAGTAACACAGAACACGGGATTTTACCCAGGTTCGGTACGTCGCGACAGTACGGCGTACCTACTCCTGCCTTTCTCACTATAAGGGACTAAAGCCCGTAATTCTGGGTTACAGTGTGAGGGAATAGATCTAGCTTTACTCGGCGAGGATCAGCTTCTCGGCGAGATAACCTAGAACTTAGAGCTTATTCAACTTAGAACTTATGAAATCTATCCTCTGTCCGGCTTTATATAATAGCCGGACTAGGGCTTACAGATTAGGAAACCTAGAAGACTACGTTTTAACTGGTAACTTGGACGGTAAGGAATCCGTCTTCTTCTCCAAGCCAGATCACGCGGGCCGTGATCCGGGTTCTTCTAGAATCCGGCTTCTGCGCGTCGGCCTACTGGGCCGCCCAATGGACCTAAGCCCACTACCGCTTGGGCCACCCTGGTAGTCCGGCACTTTTGTCTACCATCTTCTATACCCCTATTCGGTATATATCCGACACCTACACCCAGAACTTCTTCAGAGTCAGGTGCACCATCTAGGACTTGTTCAGATGCATCTATGTCCCCTATGAGGAGGATTCGCTCCCGACCAACCCTGTTAATCCACCTACACATTAAGTAGCTTGAGCTTCAAAAGAAAATAATGAATGGAAACTTTGCAGTAGAGATGGCAACAGATTAGAACATATAAAGCTTGAACTATCAAATATAACCCTCTAACTGAAATTTTAATAGAAGCTTGAACTATCTAATATATTTTTTAGGAAAGTTTAATAGAAGCTAGAATTATCGAATATACTTTCCAGGGATCCGACAATCTGCTAGTTCAAAACTTAATAGAACTATATAAGCAACCAACGATAATGCAGTGAGAACAATCTGGCCACACCAATCATGTTGTTCTAATAAAGTCTCATGAATATAACCCTGTAATAAATACACGACTCCTCCAAGAATATCATTCGTCAATAGGATCACCTTTTATTTTTTTGATAGGTCAACCGACATCATAGCCACAGAACAACCAAAGTCAGCTTGCAGAGAAGCCTAGAAAAATTGATAGCAGATAGTAGTCAATGAAAGTACAAAGCATAAGAAGACACATGCAAGAGAGCTCAAAATAGAAGGACCAGTATCAGCCACCACACAGAAATATAAATGCCAAACGGCTTTCAGTCGTTAGGTTCTTATAAGCTGGAGCTTATGGATTTGAATCCTACAAAGAGCACACTTAACCACTATATATGTAGACAATCAGTAGATCCCTCAAACCCAGACACCCAAATGACCTTGGAAAGGAATTTTTGTAGACAACCTTTAACACACAATTGTCCCTTTCCATATAATTTCTGTCGAAAACAATCAACTTGGCAACTATAAAGTTCCGGAGCACATTTGGGAAAGAGAAACATATTTATCATAAACATTTTAAGAGAATGGTTGTTGGTGATGATCTGTATATATATTTATACAATAAAGTTTCATCCCATGGAATATATTTATCCAATTAAGGGTCATCCCACAAAACACCAAAAATGGCCGTGATCATGTGTCTATATATTTATACAAATAAAGGATCATCCCATGGAATATATTTATCCAATTAAGGGTCATTCCACAGAACATAAAAAATGTCCATGATCATGTATTACTGTATCACTATGCTCTATCATTTCGTACTCCCTCCGTCCATTTTTATAAGGCACACTTCTTACCATTTCAGTTTTAGCCACATACACAATAGAATTAGTGAATATATGTATAAAATGGGTCTAGGTTCACTCATTTTAGTATGTATGAGGCTAAAATTGAAATAACTTAACAAAGTGAACGGAGGGCGTACTAACTGTTGCCAGTTATAGCAGAGAGATTGAAACACACAAAATAACCTAGAAAAAGAACTAAAGATATGGACACCTTAATTAGATTCCTCACCTAGAAGGAGACTCAGTGCAGGTGAACTTGTCCCCTGTAACATTCTGCGATCCTTCACCACTCCAACAGGGGTATACTGGTAAGCTGGAGCAATACCAAAGAAACAGAGGCCATTGTCATATGAACAATTATTATCAGAAGTAAAGTAATTTAGTATGATGCAGCAAAAGGTCCAATTTAAAAGCATATCTAACCGACTAAAACACAAATAAAGAAGCTGCAGCTAAATATAACCGGAAGATCACAATTTAGCACATAACAAAATCAAAATATGAGTTAAATGTACTGAGGCAGCCCAGCTGCTCGACCGGGAAGCACAAGCACCAGACAAGCCCTATCAAGATATCTGAATAACAAGCAGCAGCTCAATATAACAGGAAGATCACAATTTAGCACATATCGAAATCAAGATATATGACTTAAATGTACTGAGGCAGCCCAGCTGCTCGACCGGGAAGCACCAGACAAGCCTATCAAGATACATCTGAATAACAAGCAGTAGATGTGAATTTATAGAATATGTATTAATCCACACACAAATTAGTTCATGCAAGCATCAGTAGCAAGAACTGCAGCGAGATAATGATTTTGGTATAACCAGAATGCGATTTGTAAAAACACATGAATAGTATGGTACAGAGGAGTGGCATACCTGGTCAAACAACGCCAGAGATTAATCTAGGATTGACTGTGGGAGCTTGCTCACTCAACGGCCTCATTGGACTAAAAATTCACTTGCATCTACATATGCCCTGTTTGAAATATGCACCGGGTCCATCTCAAGATCATGTAAATTGAATGAAAATGTGATTTGTGAAAACACATGCATAGTGTTACAGAGCAGTGGCATACCTGTTCTAACAATACCGGAGGCTAATCTAGGCTTGACTGCAGGAGCTTGCTCACTCAAGGAACAACCATATCAAATAGGAAAACCTATAAACCCTGCGAAACAGTGAGACGACGTTAAGATCTTAGTGGTGCACATAGTTGGCAATAAACTGGGAATAAGCAAAAAAAAATCTATTCTCCCGACTATTAAAAATCAAGTATCAGCCATCCAAACCAGTTATCTTCCCCAATTCCAGAAGGCTCCATATGGAAGTTGCAAGTATTGTACAAAAAAAGAATAGGGGAAGTGAATCATGATGGTTTCTCATCATCAAGTTGTCGGACACCACGGAAGTGCAACAAAGGCTACTGCTTCAAACCCTTCCAATCATCATTCATCCCAACCATCGTCCTTGGTTTTGGCATTTTGTCAAACACCACACAATCACACAAAAATTGACAACCTCATCCCATCTAATCTAGTGCCAGTTAAAAATAATCTACCTCGGAGTGGCTCTGCCTGCTGGACGATGACGGACGGAGGGAGAATGGGGAGGAGTGGCGACAACTTGTGGCCGTCGCTGCTTGAGCCAAGAAATATCACCGCCGTTCCACTGTTGAAGATGACGAGAATGGGGAGGGGTGAATGGCTATGGCAGGAGACCGTGGATGACCCTCTCGAGGCGGCGCACCGCGTTGGCGCCGGGGAATGCACTGGCGTACCGCCGCCCTCCTCCGAGACGCGGCACACCACCGCGGTCGTACCGTCTGGCTTCGTCCGCTCGCCGCTTATCCTCTGCGCCACCATCCTCCAAGATGCTCTCCTGAGCCGCCGTCATCCAATATGCTCTCCTGAGCCGCCTCGTCCCGCCTGCCAGCATGGAACACGCCTCCTCCCGCCCGGCACCGCGACCTCCCTGTCCACCTCCATCCGCTCGCTGTCCAGGACCAGCTCTTGTGGCGCCTCCCGTCCGGATGCATCCGCTCTCCACGCAGAAGGTTGTTGCGGACCGGAGTGGCGAGGGAGAGGCGGCTGGGGATGGCGGGGCGGAGGGCGCGGGAAGCGTGGCTCTCGATCTAGGGTTTTCACCCGCCTTTTTCGTGTGTGCCCAACCAATGACGGCGAAGAATGGAGCAGCACGAGTCGAAGGAACACACTGTGACACTGCTGACATGCGGGATGAGGCGGGTACGCTAGCGACGAGTGACCAGGCCCACAAGAATACTGGCCCCATCCGTCAGTGAGAGGTGTAGACCTCAACCTGTGTACAAACGTGATAAAAACTGGAGGAGCTGCCTCACGAAACCAATGGAAGAGCCTAACTCAGCCTGAGCCTTTATAGGATAGATATCTCAAAGTGAATATTACATCAAATTTCTCATATGACCTTTATTCAATATTATGTTTGAAGTTTATGTATCTCATACATAAATTCCTTGATAAGGTGATGAATTGAAAACATTTGCATGTTGCCCCTTTTGTTCAATTTTTCTTTAAAGATTCACAATCCCAACTTAATATAATTTCCACATCTCTTTCATGAGAAGACACTTTTCTCCTTAATCCAATGTGTTTAAAACACTTGGAGTTAAAAGTGAAAATTTACTACCAATAAACTTATTTGTTTTATGCAAAATCTTTTAATCAATTATGCATCATGCTTGAGAAATATTGATTACTAGGAACTTATCATTAAGATAACTCTAAGTTAATTAATAACATAGTCCCAACTTAACAAACAAACAAAATAATTTTCTTTAGCGGGTTAAGAATTATTTTCATTTCACGCTATCACTTTATCACACAAAGACTTTTGACAATTATAACATTTCTTAAATCCTTGCCTCACAAAGATTTTATTATCATGATAATTTTGAATCTCTCAAAATTCATCATGAGTAATTTTTTACTAAGAAAAATTATTTGTAAACCATTTCATAATTTCTATGAAGTCATTTTCTACTTCAATCAAATTTGTTTGATTTCTGCTTTTGATTCAAAATACTCCCACTTAATTTTATGAAACATTGAAATTTCAATTATTTATCTATTCCACTTCATCAATATGATTAACTTATCATATTGAATCTTCAATAGAATTAAGTCAATTGTAAAAATATCGAAGACTTATGTGAATTTCGAAATTCACAAGTGCCTAGCACTTCATGGAATTTGGACATATTAATTATTTTGGAGGTAGTCTTTAAACCTTGATAAATCAAATACAATACGTATCTGCAATTTATTTAACAAGCCATAACACTATTACTCAAACTCAGGGGCGGAACTGCATGCCGGGCAGCCCGGGCTACAGCCCCGGTCGTAGCGTTCCTGATATATGTATATGTATCGTATTTTCCAGCGATTTTTTTGACCCAGGCAGCTCAGCCCGTGGCCTTGGGCCAAAACAGTCAGGGCTAGTCTAAATAGCCCACCAAGGCAGCGACCATGCGCACGTTCAAGTCTCCACATCCCACCAACACCACGGAACGATCGATTTCCTCAAGAAAGACCAAGGAACGATCGATCAGCGCACGTCCCTACTCTGTTTCCAACTTCCGATCGCCTGGATCTCCCCAACGCCGCGACGCCTCCAGGTCCTCGAGTAGATGGCGTTGCCTCCGCCTGGCTGTGCCAGCATCACCTGACGTCCGGATGCACTCGTCTCAACTCTGAACCTCGCGAGTCGTGAAGATGTCGTCGCCGCGCCTCCGCACTCGTCTGCTCGACTGCTCGTTGCCCTGTCTCCGTGACTCCGCTCATAGTCCTAGGCAGGTAAGCGGGTTAATTGGCGCAATTTCTTTCAACTTTCAACTTTCTAGACTCTAGTGCCAGTATGAAGTACCGGTTCCTTTCAACTTTCTAGTGCAAAATTATGAATATTAATGAAGTGAGCACACTGAACAGTCAATTTCAGCATCTAGATCAATCAATATTTATCACATGTAGACAGAGTTTAGCTAATTGTAAATTTTAACTCTATTTGATCTTATTATGTAGGATATGAAGGGCACAAAGAGATCAAACCCTTACTCATCAAGACCGGTGTCATCTTATTTTCCATTGGCGTCACAACTTGCCAATTCGAACCAATCGTCGGCTGCGACAGCGGGTGAGGAGTCTCAAGCAAATGTCGATGGTACTGGGACGGTTCTTGAACATGGAGCAGCTAGTACCACGCAGCAGGCCCCTACCGAACAGCAGCAATAGAATCATGATCCTCACATTGTTGTTGATTCAGAAGTGGATGCTAGTGTTGAGCTTAATCCATATGACATTATTGCGGATTCTGGCCTTCGAAAACCGATCGAGGAGCTTGATGTAAACATTACAGACACTGCTAGGAGAGAGTATTTGGTAATGGGTCCATGCCAACCCGTTGGTCATAAATTTTCAGGAAAATTAATTGGAAGCCAGATGCGGAGATTTCAAGATAAATGGTTCAAAAGGTATGATTGGTTGGAATATAGTGTAGCTAAAGACTCTGCATTTTGTTTTTATTGTTTCCTCTTTAAGCAACCACGAGGAGAAAATTTTGGTACAGAATCCTTTACAAAGGTTGGTTTTACCTACTGGAAAAATGGGATTGAAGCTTGTGATCTTCATGTCGGTAAGGATATCAATAGTGCTCACAATAAAGCTAGAAAATATTGCGATGCTTTTAAAAATCAGCGGCAAGGTGTAGATTATGTGTTGGCAGCGTCGACCAAGAAGGATGAGGAAGAATACATAGCTCGTCTTACAATTATGATCGGCATTGCAAAAAATTTACTATTGCAAGCTCTTTCTTTTCGTGGCCATGATGAGTCTTCTAGCTCCAATAATAGAGGGAATTTTCTTGAGTTGCTAAAATGGTATAAAGGTAAAGATGAAAAAGCTGCCAAATTGCTTGACAATGCTCCTGCAAACCGTCAAATGAGCTCACTAAAAATACAAAAACAGATTTGCAAATCTTGTGCTCATGTTACAACCAAGGCTATTATCGATGACATTGGGGACAAAAGGTTTGCGGTACTTGTTGATGAGGCGCGAGATGCATCTATTAAGGAGCAAATGGCCATGGTTTTGAGGTTTGCTACTATTACTTATATATTTCTCCTATTCAAGCAATTCAATATTTAAATTGTTCTAACAATGTTTTTTGTCCAATGTAGGTATGTCAACAATAATAGCCATGTGATAGAGAGATTTGTTGGTGTGAAGCATGTTCCAGATACGACATCTGCTTCACTGAAGATAGCTTTGGACGATATGTTAAATTCTTTTGGTTTATCCATATCTAATGTGAGAGGTCAAGGTTATGATGGAGCATCAAATATGAGGGGACAATTCCATGGATTGCAAAGACGCATATTAGATGAAAACCCATATGCCTTTTATATCCATTGTTTTGCCCATCAGTTGCAGCTAGTTGTTGTCTCTGTTGCCAAGTGTTGTTCATCTGTCTTGGACTTCTTTAACTATGCAACCATGATTGTCAACACAGTTAATGCTTCTTGTCATAGAAAAGATAAATTGTTGCAAAGTCAGCATGATGAGATTCTGAACCAAATCGAGTCTGGTGATATCTTCACGGGAAGAGGAAAGAACCAACAAACTAATCTTGCAATGCCAGGGGATACTCGTTGGGGCTCTCATCATAAAACCTTATGTCGTCTTGTTCATATGTGGAAATCAGTCCTACATATATTAGAGAATCTGAGTGATGATGCCACCAATGCAACACAAAAAACTACAGCTCCAGGTTTGTTGGAGAAAATGGAAAGTTTTGAGTTCGTATTTATTATGAACTAGAAGAATACCCCGCGCGTTGCTACGGGGTCGCTTTAGAAACTACAATTGGTCATAATATATATTTTTAAATTATTAATTTGAATAATTGAATGATTTAAGAAATGGATCATGTGTAAACAAAAATTTATGAGAGATGTGATACATTATTTTTTCCAAATGAATATGCAAAATTAAATTGATCATAGTAGATATATATTTTAAATTATTAATGTACATAATTTGATGGTTTAAGAAATGAGTGATGTGTAATTTGCATGTAATGATTAATAAATATTAGTGAAGATGACATGGACAATTGATTGGTTAAGAGAATGAATGATGTGGATAGGTTGCATGTTGTGATAGAAAAATAATTAATGCATGTTAGTGGGGTTTTGCTTTATAAGAAGTATAGATCTCATGATTAAGATTCTTGCAAAGACTAATGATCTATCAGCGTGCTTGCAAAAGAAAGATCAAAACATTGTCCGTGTTGTAGGGCTGATTGGTAGTACACTGAAGACAATTGAAGACTTAAGAAAACACTGGCTAGGATGAGCTTTTGGAAGATACAGAAGGATTTTGCCTTGCGCATAATATTGTTGTGCCAAATATGGAAGATAACATACCAGCTCGAGGCCGTTCGAGGGGTCGGGGCAGCCAGTTAGTAACTTATTATGATCATTTCCATCATGAAATTTTTAATGTGGCGCTTGATCAGATTATTGTTGAGTTTAATAATCGCTTTGCTGAAAGGTCTACTCAGCTATTGAGGTGCATAGCTTGTCTTGATCCAAAGAATTATTTTTCTAATTTTGATACTGATAAGTTAATTGAACTTGCAAAAATGTATACCGATGACTTCTCCCAGTATGAGTGTATAGTCCTTAGGGACCAACTTGGCACATTTATAGTTGATGCAAGAGATGATTCAGACTTTTCGAATTGTATTGATCTTGGGAAACTTGCTGTGAAGATGGTTCAAACAGAGAGACATAAGACCTTTCCGTTTGTATATCGTCTTATTGAGTTAGCTTTTATATTGTCGGTCGCAACAGCAACCATGGAAAGAGCATTCTCGGTAATGAAGATTATCAAGACTGATTTGAGAAACAAGATGAATGATGATTGGATGAATCATAGTATGTTGTGCTATATTGAGCGAGAAATATTTGCAAACATTGAAAAGATGATAAGATTTTGGAGTGTTTCCAAAGTCTGAGGTCACGCAAGAAACAAATACCACGTGCGGCTAGTGGTAAGTTATTTCTTATCAACACAATTCATCTACGTATGATTTATTTATCTAGACTCTTTTCTAATTATCTTTTCATGTCTGCGTAGGTTCTGGTGCTTCTCCATTGGTCGATGAGGAAATGACAGACTAGGATCGGAGCAAAGATTTGTTATTTAGGTACTAAACATGTGTCTCATTACGCTATTATGCCACCCACTATTTTTTGGTTTTCTTATTGCCATTTAGTCATATATATTGAACATATGCTTCACGTGAAAATTCCATTGATGCGTATTTTATGTGATTTTCCGAATATATACATATATGTGTCGCGCTATTTGACACCCAGGGTGTAGAATAGTTATTCTACACCCACCTTGTATCTTTTAAACCGTACATGATTTTTACGTCACGTAAATTTTGGTGTATTTCTTATGTCGAGTAGAACGTAAGAAAAAATATTTACATGACATAAACCTTTTATTTACGTGACGCCACAAAAAAATGAAAAATTACACATTTTTACGTTGTTTTTATGACTTTTATGTTGCTATCACTCATATTTTTTTTATTTTTATGCCGAATATTCTCTTATGGATGAAACATCATGCCTAATATAAATTTTTGACTTGAGAAAAAAAAATTGGGTGCAAAATAAGTTTTCTACACCCAGGGTGCTGAATATGGTTTTCTCTCTCTCTCTCTCTCTATATATATATAAACTCTATTGGACTCCCTGGGTGTAGAATAAGTAATTCTACCCCCGGTCGTTTGATCGAGCCGGCTCAGACGTCAGTGCTAGGCTTGCTGTACGTAATTGTTTTACGATGACGGTTCCCAATTTCCGAAGGAGCTAGGCCACCACCGTCAAATCGAGGGCGTGTATGGCACAGCAGTTTTGGCTGCCTGGTGCTCTTCTCCACTGTAACCCTCACATCGTCCTCCTATGCCTCGCCGCCGGTCAGCCATCTCCTCTACCTCAGCGTCGTCTCCCTCGCACGAGCGCCGCATCCTCCGCCCCGGCGCCGTCGCCCGCACCACATTGTCTGTGTCAACGGCATCTCCTTTGCCGCAACAACTTCTCCTCCGCACCCTACGGCCCGACGCCATCGGCCGTTGGATCCATTCGCCTCCGCCTCGAAGCGCCGCCGCCAGGCCCCCTACCATCAGGCTCCTCCTACCGGGTTCCTGCCAGGCTCGCCTCGAAGCGCCGCCGCCAGGCCCCCTACCATCAGGCTCCTCCTACCGGGTTCCTGCCAGGCTCGCCTCGAACGCCGACGAAATCGAGCCGCCCGGAACCAGATCTTGTAGTCGTCGAGCTGGAGCTACCCGCGATGAGGTACTGTCGCCGCGGTCCTCGACTCGGTATAGAAGCGCCCTAACCTCGCGGGTCGCCCATCATCTCCAACATCTCCGGCCGCCCCTCTTCTCCAACCTATTTTCTTGTCCTCGTCGCTTCCAATCGCTCCGATCGTACTCGTCTTCTCCGAGCAGGAACAAGGTCCTCCTGCATTGGGGGATACTCACCATTTCCAAGCAACGTCAGGAGAGCAGATCACACCGTCAGACTATTATTTGTGAGTACTACCTGATTTCTTTATGTCAGCGCTTATCACTTTAGTCTTGAGAATTTTCTTGTGTTCTGCTCTCGGATGTATTTCCTCCTTGCATAAACACGTTCTGCGTATACCCCATTAAGAAAGTACTATAAGTAAATGTATGTGTATCTCAAAACAGTGAAAATGGAGTTTATCGAGTAATTAGCATACCTCTACTGAAATTGTTCTTGAGTATAACGATAGAGCTATCTGAACTTGAATCACGTGCGAATAATTTTCAATGTATATTCTGCCGAGATTAATCTGCTCACTGTGTATGTATGCGCCGAGGAGAAAATATGGTCTCGGTATTGGTCGTGGTTAGTTTACTCTAGCAATGAGTATGAGTAAATAATTTGAATTCAGATTTTGGTTTGTAAGGCCGCAAAAATTATTATTATGTATAAGGCAAGCATTCCAGTTACTCATGCATGAACCAATACTCTTGCAAGAGCTTAGTACTATGAAGATTGCCGCAATTTTGTACCATACCTTGCACTCTTTATCTTTGGTGTCTGTGTTGTCTGATATTTTTGTCCAATTGAACGCGAAGTAATGTACCTTGGAATCTTTATGTAAACAATTCATTTTAATCATGGGAATCGGGAGTCGTATCACCTGCTTGTTCCAGTTTCTAGCTGTTAAATCCAAATTGATTCTCATTGAAGCAGCTGGTGGTCTCAGATGCTTTCTGGGGCCGCCTCAGATGCGTTCTGCACTGCGGGTGGCTGGGCGGCAACCCTTTTTTTTCTCTTGTCTGTATGTGCTTCGTCTCTAATGACTGTCAGAGACAAGGGTTCAACCATTCGGCACACTCTACGCGGTTAGCAGGGGAAGCAGCAACTAGTCCTCCTCTGTGTTCTCATCATTGCTGGAATCGAGAAAAGTTTCTGGGTAGTGCGAAGTTCGCTGGGCTGCTGGTACGAGAAAGTGGGCTCTCCTTGATGTATGCAGGTATTAAGCAGACCGTAAAAATCCAAATTGATGTCGCTATATTAGTTTTTCTGAATTTGTTCAGCGGGCGAACCAGAGAGACTGCAAGCAGATTTCCAGTTTCATATATTTCCAGTGCAAATATTTTGTTTCCTTAATTGCCGATGCAAACTAGTGCTCGCTTCAGTCTTCTTGTCTACATTTTCTTTTGCAAGATGCAAATCCTAGTTTGTAAGTTATTTGGGCAATACAGAACAAACGTACTTGCAGTTTGGGTAGAAGCTTGTCAATTAATTTGTTGAGGAATAGAAAGCTTATGAGTTAATTGAATGCTGAATTTTGTACAGAAATAGCTAGGTTTGTCCATTTAAAAGAAAAAAAAGTAGCCAGCTCTCGTATAAATATGTATTTAGGTCTTCTGGTAATGCAAGATTATGGTAGGCTCTAAATGTGTATGCGCCTTATTATGCCTTTAACATTCTGCAATAACTTTCTTGTGTGTTCTTATGCCCAAACGTAATTTTGTATAGGTCTAGATGTCCAATCTTTGCTTTTAGTAATTACTATTATGTATCGTTAATTGTCTTATCTTGCGTGTATAAAAGCAACATATGAAATTATGTCGCTTAGCATGTTATTTATGTTTCTAATGATGTTAAGTGAAACATGTTTGCTTAGTACAGAATGATGGGTTCTTATTCTAGTGAGAATCATGGGACAATCTCATGCGTGTTTGATAGATCCATTGCCTGTAATGCCAAGTAGTCACATACATACAACAGTCAAGATGGTCATTTAATTGCAGAAAATATGCTACGGAATTTAGCTAAGGTTATTTTCTTGTTTTGGATCATTATATAGCAGCGGGATCAAACACTCAACAAATCAGTGTTTGCAAGTTGGACCGACTATATATTTGATAGTGGATTAGCACTCTGTAAGTTACGATGATTATGTGGGACTTACATAACTGCAACTACGAGTGATCTGGTGCATAGCTTAAAGAAGGATCACTTAGGTGGCTAATCAGGTTCTGATTTCCCTGATGGTACTACAAAAAAGCTAGCTGTAGCTTCATGTTTCAAGGGGAGAGAACAATACATTGAAACACGGACCAATACACTGAAACACGGACCACCGTGGGAGTACTTAGTCAAGAATTTATAACAATTATATCATTTTTTTCCCGTTTCTGTAAGGTGCAAATAATGTTGGGGGTTTAAACTTTAGTTCATGTATCATAACTCTATCTAGCTAAAAATTAGTAGAAAAATCTATGATTTGTTAGATGAAAAGGTGAACTTGGAAGCGGAATTTATGTTAACAGGATATTATGTTTATTGCAACTAAGGGATAACAATGTTTCGGGCAGGAGAGGGATTGATGAACAACTAAAGCTAACACAAAATTAGCCACATGCAAATTGAGCTGCCTGAAGACAAGTTCAGAAATGTACCATGGTAGTGAATTCGCGCATGCGGAGCCTCTTCCGAACCTGGTTTCAACCGGTAATTTAGTTTTGAACCATAAGGATTTGTAATTTTTTCTCGCTGCTGGTTTGCGATTGATTTGTCTTCAGACTATTATACAAAGTCATGATTTGGAATAACTTTCATCATATTCGCCTAAACCATCATCAAATTGGTTAGAGTGTATGAAATGGAAGCTGCTTATTAAATGGATTTGTTTATTCCTAAAGGCCAATAAAAAATTCGCAATGCCACACTTCAAGAATGGGGACATGCCAATTTTTCTTAATTGTTGTCATTTTTTGGACACATGAGGCTATACCAGTTGTTCTTAGATGGTGTGATAATAGGCAGACGCACCACCATGCCATTGAGTCCCTGTGTTAATTATTTTATGGACATGTCAAGGCATATTGGTAAATATTATGTAGACATCAAGTATTTGGAAAAGGAGATGTTTTGGTTGGAAATTATGTTCAATTTCTTGTCTCCTAATTTTCTAGGACTGCTGGTGATGTTCAAAATACAAGGGATGTGATTGGCGCATGTCGTGGTCTCCTGCAAATCAGCATTGTATCGCCTAGTAGGATGGAAGTGATGTAACTAAATATTTGCACCAACTGATGTAAATTTTTTTGTATCTTCACAGATGAATTCCTTTATTCTGTGGGCGCATAAGGCTAAACCAGTAATACTTGCACATTTTTGCATGGCAGGATCTGTTTTATTTCTTGGATTTCTTAAGTGGTATAATCAGGCAGTCCGAGCAATTAAATCTTACATATTGTACTATGTGTAATCTTAGCTAATTCTAGTAAATCTCACGTCATGTAATTGGAAAATCTCCGTTGTTCTCAGAACATGTTAGTTCTGAGGCACCTTCGATTTATTGTGACGTAATGTTATCTTGATTAAAGGATTTCTACTCTGCTCCTAAAATTTCTTACGTTTATTCTTGTAAGAATTTGGTTGGCACAAATACCTCATAAAAAACGAACTAGTCAACCACGTTCCCCATGTTCATTGCTGAATTTTCTCAGGTAAAGTGGGCTCCAGATTTTTGTTAGCATGCAAAGACTTTTACTCGTGGAGGCGGAGCCTGGCTGGTATTTCTTACGTCGCATGCAAAGAATGTTATAACACATGGAATGGTCCTGGAGGCCGAGGCTGGGTTTCTTACGTCGCATGCAAATAATTTTACAACGCATGGAGCCTGAGTGGGTTTTCTTACGTCGCATGCAAAGAATTTTACATCCCATGGAATGGCCCAGAGGCGGAGCCTGAGTGAGTTTTCTTACGTCGCATGCAAAGAATTTTACAACGCATGGAATGGTCGTGGAGGCGGAGGCTGGCTGGGTTTCTTACGTCGCATGCAAATAATTTTACAACGCACGGAATATGGTCGTGGAGGCGGAGGCTGGTTCGGGCGTACGCGCACGGGGATGGCTCGGGTGCAGAATAATATTCTGTACCCAGGGAGTCAAATAGCGCGACCGTATATATATATATATATATATATATATATATAGGAAGCCCAAATGGGGCACCTAGGAGCCCAATCTGTTAATTTACTTATATATATATAGAGAGAGAGAGAGGGGAAAATGAGAGCATACGCCTAAGGGTACATACTCCCCTAGTAAAACTGGGATGCACTACCCGGCCGGATCTGCTGCGTTAGCCGGCTTAGCCCTTTTCAATTAAATTGAATAATTAATTACCAACCTATTTTATCTCGTTGCATGGATCATGACTAGTTCAAAAGTTAGTTCCGTAACAATTGGGATTCGTTTGCACGGGTATTAATACCCGGCCGATGCTCCGACTCTGGCCTATGGTGATAACAGTAACAATTTTTGCACAACGTCCGCTTGATGCGTTAGGTGCACCGATCCAAGATGCAGGTCAGAGATGTAAGAGGGACTTTGATGCATTAATTTCTACTTCTGGGTTTCAATTCCCTACGTTTATCTCTATCTGCTTTTGTTTGTTAGAGGCCGGATACTCGCATCAGAGAAGCTCCACCGCGGAGAGTAATACTCCATCCCAGAAGTAGTATTAGGACATCTCCAGCGGGACTGCTCATTTGCCCCGGACGGGCCGGATTTGAGCAGCCCCGGACAAAACGAGGCCCCAGCGGGGCTGCTCATCTCAGGACTGGGTCCGTTTTTTGTCCGAGGCTGCTCAAATCTGACCCAAATTTGGTCGAGAAATGAGCAGCCTCGGACAGTCCGTGGACGCGTTTCTGTCCTAATTTTTCACGTCCTGGCCCACTCCCTGACCCACTCCTGGTCCCTCTCTCTCCTCTTTTTCCCCGTGACCATGTTCTGCACGGAGCGCCGGCGAGCCCAAGAACGCCCAGCACGGAGCGCCGCCCAGCTCCGCTCGTCTCCGCGCGCCTCCGTCCGCGGCTCTGCCGGCGGACCGGCTCGCGGAGGCCGAGCTCGGCGTCGTCAAGGGTTGGGACGAGCGCCGGTGGAGAGCGGCAGCAGGGCGGCAGTAGGGAGGCGAGCTCGTCCGCGTACGCGCCGCCGTCGCTGGACGCGCATGCTGCCGCTAGCTTCCCGTCACCGCGGCGTGCTAGCTAGCTAGCTTCCCCAATCGATCGATCGATTTGGGCTGTGGAGCTAGCTAGCTAGCTAGCTGAGCACGGTGCTAGCTCGCAGCGCATGCAGGTTCCAGGGCGAGGCGAGCCCGGCGGCGACCTGGGGCGGGGCGAGGCCGTGCGGGCGCGGTGAGCTGCGGACTCGGGATGAACCACGGCCGCTCGTCCACACGAAGCTTCTTCGTCTGGATAAGACTAGGACATTTTTTATCAGCCCAAAATCCAGGTGGCATCTCGTGTCCGCTCAAATAAGCAGTCGCCGCTGGGTGCACCTCCAAAAAGGCGTGTCCGCGGCTCCCGGACGGCTGCTCAAAAAGACAATTTGCGGACCAATTTGGTCCGCAAATGAGCAGCCCCGCTGGAGATGACCTTATGACCTCTATCTTTCTGGCACAATCATTAAAATAAGTATGCACTGTCTGCACATACACCCTTGCCCACTTGAAATTGAGAGGCCTTTTACGGTAGGGACGAATAAATAGCAACCGTCCAAACCAACGTATCCGACAGTCTAGATTTGTCAATACTTGTTAATCAGAGGAGAAGTATTTTCTCAACAAAGGGCAAACTCGGTAGGTGTAAAAAGTAAAAATAAATTCCTGCAGGAACAGCAGGATCAACGACGATATGAGGAACGCATGCAGCCAAATCATTCGCTTTCCTTATTTTTTCGATAAAAGGACATATTAATTTTGCTTTCCTTATACTACCTTCTTAGCTTAATCTTCCTTTGGAGTACTAAGTTCTACGGTAGAAAAAAAAACAGCTTGTGCATGACAAGAAAATCACGTTATGAATGGTAGACGAAAAAAAAAACTACTGCTTGCAGATACTAGCTTTCTTCACCTCTCCAAAAATGTGTTTGCCCCGCTTTATATTAGAGGATCTCCAACGGTCGCTCAAAAAACGACACGCTAAAACGGATTTATAGCGTCATTTTTGTTGTTTTAGTGCGCGGCCGGGGACGATATTTCCAGAAGCGGGGTGGGCCCTAGCGGCGGAGAAACTGGTCCTTGGGAGGCGAAGCCCCGGCGGCGGCCGTCGGTGTGGCAGGTGAGGGCGTCGGCAGCGGCCGTGGGGGGCGAGGCACTGGTGATGGCTGTGGGTGTGGGGAGCGAGGTTCTGCTGTGCCTCGTCGTTGTCGAATGGGGGCATCACATGGCAGCCCTGCCCTCGTCGGCAACGAGCACACGTAGGGAGGCATGACGACGGGGAGGAGAGGACCACGCCATGGCCGCCCTCATCAGTAATGAGCATCCGCAGGGAGCCGCGACGACAGGGAGGAAAGGACCACACCATTATATTTAAAGAAAATATGTACATACACATACATCATTACTCATATATATTTTTCTTACGGGACAACACTTCATTAGTTCACGTTCACAATAAGTACAAGTTTCTCTGTGTCACCATTTTTACCAAACATTCCAAAGTTAGGGCTGTCAACCGGCTATTTCCATGCTATTTTCATGGTAAGTATAATTGGAATATCACTCCTGATTACCACTAGTGCACGCCGGCATCAACAAATCAAATCTCTATCAGGATTCTGAAAAATAGAAGTTACCCAGAATACCCCCCGCAATACTACCCGTTTGTAAGACTAGTAAATTGCACCGTAAAAAAGCCCGAAATTGAAGATACAAGACATACTTGTATATACCACGTGAATGGAGCAACTGTTTAGCTAAGCCATGTGCTACAGTGTCAAAAAATATTGTCCATGTTATACTCCCTATTCAGTTCGTACTTCATACTTCTTTTTCAAAATCAGTATATACTCCACTAAAATAAACAAGTATATACGCCTTTAATTGCGAAGAAATAGATACCACTTTTGAAACTAACAACTAAGCAGTATATACCACGAAGATGGACTCTTAATTAATTTCCAAGCAGTATATACTCGTCCCAAAATAAAAGTATATACTGATATGGGGTGGCCCAATCTTCTCAATGAGGTTCTCTCTCTCTTTTTGTATTTTCTGATATATGTGGATAACTAGTGCTACACTGAGACCTCTCACTTGGATGACCCTTGTTGCCAATGCAACAACAATCAAGCCCTTTGGATATTCTCAACTACACACTCTTGCACAAGCAATCAATGATCACAAGTGGTCTTGTATCCCCCTAATTCCCAATGGAATAGCAAGATATCACGCAAACTTTGACTTGGTAATTACTTCAAGATGAATGCTTAGCAGCAATACAATCTCAAGGCTAGGGTTTTCTTTGTCTAAATTGTTCTCCCCTAATTCATACGCAGGTGGCAAGATTATATAGGTGGGGGTGCGGCCACAAGGGTGCCTTGCGCAAGCAACCCACCTCCTACTAGGACTAGGACTCCTATTAGGACTAGGAGTCCAACTAGGACACAACTATGGATACAAACCGATCCACCATTAAGGGATTCGGCCACATATGGTATACAAACCATACCTATTCGAAAATAGGATTTCTATGGTGCATTTGACTTGGTGGAGGCACCTATCCCCTTGTCTTGATGAATAACAATTGTTTTATTGGAATGACAATTGTTATGAATTGTTTTCACCATCTTGATTCATTGTTTTCAACATCTTGAATGTTTGTTTTCACCATAATCATGTGGTCTTCTATCAACTCTCCATTCATGCTTGTGATAACATAATCCTTAGGCATATCCCTATCATCCTCCCTTTCTTCAAGACAAGACGCCCACGGCTTGTGATAATCTGAAAGTGGAAGAAACAAAAAGAACAAAGTGTATGCACAATATATGTATCTATAATGGCATTCATTAGTGGTTAGTAAATCAAAATATTGTGCATATGTCATATGATCACAAAGTTTGTATGAAAACAACACATAATAGTCATAACCTTTCATAACATAGCAATCATAATTGCAAATATAAGTGAAACTTGTTTTAATAGCACATGTATCCAACCAATATTGTGGTAAACTAAACATATGTGTAAAATCATGCTCATATGTAGGAATAAGTAATTCATCTACCCAAGGCAACATTATGTTTAATTCGGCCACTTTATCATGAGTTATACATATGTAATCCACCATGAAAATTTTACTCAAGTTATAATCACCAATCAAATTAAATTTGAAACTTGTATCATATGTGCTAGAATTAACATAATCAATTTTATTCATAGCACATTGCACATCAATTGGTTCTTTTAACATGACATAATAGACAAAATCACTAGATGGTATCTTAGCAAGTACTTCTTTATGTGTAATAAAAACCACATTGTTAAATTTCGAATTCATCATGTTATGATATGGTTGTAAACTATCACATAATTCAATACTTGTTTTGTCCAAACCGAAATCAATACCTTTATCAATACTATCCTCCTCATTTGTAGTAGGTATGAATTCATCAATATCTTGTGATTTTGAAGGTTGTGCTTGAGGTAGCTCCCTTTCTTAAAAAATAACCTTCATATCACAAACAAGAGCACTAGTACCCGTGGCATTTTCCTCCAATATATGTGGTTGTTGTGATGTTTCTTTGTGCTCCCTTTCTTCAATAGCAACCTGTACACAAGAAACAACACTAGCAAGAAGAATTATTTCATTAGTTAAAAGGCTCACTCCTTTAGTCTTTCCACTCGGCCTAGACTTTTCTTCATCCATAGATTTGGTGTTATCACTCTCCTTCTCTAGATTCACCTCTATTTTCTGTCTTGATTCATTCACAATCTGTTGTGGTGTCATAGGCCTCAAAATAATATCCTTGTTATTCCAATTCAAGTGATATGTGTTTTCTCTTCCAATGTGTGTAACCTTCTTGTCAAATTGCCAAGGTCTTCCAAATAATAGGTGACAAACTGTCATGGGCACCACATCACACTCAATTGTATCTTTGTATGGTCCAATTTGAAAGTCCACTCTCACCGTATGACATACCTTGATTTCTTCCTTGTTACTTAACCATTGAATATAATATGGATTTGGATGTGGATTGTAATTCAACCTTAGCTTGGCACATAACTCCTTGCTTGCTAGATTTCTGCAACTACCTCCATCAATGATCACCTTGCAAGCCATGTTAGGACCAACAATTGCCTTGGTTTGAAATAAATTGCATCTTTGGCTCTCATCATTGCTAGGAATAACACTCAAAGCCTTGGTGCAAACAATGGTTGGATAATTTGTAGCATAAGCATTAATTGGACCATCATCATCATCATCATATGTATCCTCTCCATTAGGATTAGCATCATCTCCACTCTCATACTCATCATTAGCATTGATCACCATAATTTTCTTGTTAGGACAATCTCTCTTGAAGTGCCCTCTTCCTCCACAAGTATGGCATGTCATGTCTCTATGCCTTGATGTTGATTGAGTAGAACCACTTCCACTAGCTGCTGGTTGTGGTGTTTTCTTTGAATTATTGATGCTTGTTTCGGGTTTGGATGGTGTACTAGCTGCTGGTTGTGCAATTGGAGGTGTTGGAGGTGAAAAAGAAGAAGATCTTGATGGAAAAATCCTCCTTGGAGCCATAGTAACCTCCTCGGCCAGCCTCTTTTCTGCCTCCCTTGATTGATGCAACAATTCTGTCATATTTCTATATTGAACATGCCTCACAATGCATCTAATTTGAAAGTTCAATCCTGAAAGAAATCTTTGCATTGTTTGCTCATGTGCTTCAACAACCCAAGCTATTTGTAGCACTAATTCCATCTCCTTGTAATATTGATCCATTGAATTTGTTCCTTGCTTCAAATTTTGCAATTTATCATAGAGAGTCCTCAAATAATTTGTTGGAACAAACCTTGCTGTCATAAGTTGTTTCATCTCAGCCCATGTAGTAATTTCTGGTTGATTTTGTGTTTCCCTCAATCTTATGATGCCATCCCACCACAAGAGAGCATAACCATCAAATCCAGAAGATGCTAGCTTGATTTTCCTCTCATCAGTGTAATTATGCAATCTCCATAGCTTTTCTATCTTCAATTCCCACATCAAGAACTCCTCAACATCATCATTATCACATGTGAGAGTAGGCACAAAGAATTTTGGTTTCCCAAGGCCATCCTCCTCTCTATTATTATCAACCAATGGAACCCTTCTAGGTGCATAATTGCCACGGCCTCCATATGAAATGGCTCGGCCCTCATCATGATCAGCAGCTAGATTAGCTCTTTGTAATTGTGTTGAGATGTTGGCAACTTCCCTTGTGAGATTAGTCATAGCTTCTTGAAGAACACGTACTGAATTAGCAGCCTCCTTTTGTGCCTCAATAATTACTGTCAAATCTTTCCTGAGGACATCATCATATTCTTCAATTTTATTCTCAACTCTTTGCTCAATCCGATTAGCAACTCCTCCTCTAAAGGTATTAAAATCTGCCCATGTACATGTATCATCAGCAGTCTTTGTTTTGGGCATCAAATCAGCTTCCTCCTTGTCACCCTGCACAAAAGATTCACTAGCAAAACTCATGATTAATGGGTTAGTGAACAAATAATCAATGGGTTGTGGTGCCTCTCAAACTCACTCAAACCAGCAAAGAAAGGTTCACTTACTGTTCCAAAGTGAATAGGATCAACTTACCAACAAGTACCAATGAAAACTGTGTCAAGTGTGAGAAGAGAATACCCAGGCTCTCAAGTGTTACAATGCAAAACAATGTATTTGGTGGGGCTTGGTTGGGATTCCTAACAACACCAAAATAACAACTCCAATGCACTGCTCAATGTGATAAAAATTACTAAAGGAAACACACTCACACTTGGAGACAATTGTGGCTTAGCAAATATATGGGAGAGATTTTGCAAGCACTAGAAAGACACTAGCAAATACTCAATGAAACAGGCACAAGATTGCTCAATATGTCCACAAATTTTCCAATATGAAATAGCTTCCACTAGTGATAATGTACCACGACCTCTTTTGCTTTTTCTATCTTTCTATTTTTTTTATACTTTTTCCTTTTTCTCAATTTTTTTGATTTTTCAATGGCCTTTGAATCAACTAGGAGCAACAAAGAGATGGAAACAAAAATTAGTGGACAGATTAGATCAAATGAGCAGCCTGCAGAGCAATTAAACAGCTAGTCTTATGGGTTTTGGAACCTAAAGTGGCTGTAGAAAGGAAGTGGCTAAGGCTTATCAAGGATCAGATCAGAAACCTAGAGATAAAATAAGGAAAAAACAAAAGAAAAACTAAGAAAATTGGAGTTAAAATGAGCTCACGGCAGAGATTTTTGTTACGGCAGAGAAACTGCGCGTTTTGCTGTCGCGGCAGAGCGCGTGTGTGCTGTTGGTGTGCTGCGTTACGGTGCGGATGGGTGGTTTTGTAAGCGCGCGCAAGGGAATCCGAGTGCGGCTAGGTGTTGCGGTACGGCAGCGGCGGCAGCGTTTTCACGCGTTTTGGAGCGCGCGGCAGCGAATCCGAGCTAGGCAAGGAAACCGAGTGCGGGTGGGAGGTGGACTGCGTGCAGTAAGGAAAATTGGGCACCACGGGGGCGTTTGGTAAGGGTGTTACGGTGCGAAACCGAGTGCGGGTAGGGGCGGTTGGCGGCAGCGATTTGAGCTGTTTTGGTGCCACGGCAGGATTCCGAAAGCAACTAGGGCCCGGATATGAATATGATCGGATCAACACGAGTTGAAAACAACACCAATGCAACACGATGAACTCAAGGAACTAGATCAACTTGTAAACAAATTGTAGGTCTAAAAATTCCCGAGAACAACAAGATCCACAATATTTTTGGTGGGGATTTTCGGATACAAACACAAAGGAACTAGATGAACCCTAAAAGATGAAAACTAAAAACAGAAAAACAGGAACACAAATCAACAAAAAGTAGCAACTAGGTAGATGCAAATTGGTGTTGATCTAGGCTCTGGCAATGATCGAAACAACTATTTTTGTGTGGCTTTTTATGGATAGGAATAAAAACAACTAAAACTAGGGATAACTTTGCTCACCGAGTAAACCTGGAGAATCTGATACCAAGATGATATGGGGTGGCCCAATCTTCTCAATGAGCTTCTCTCTCTCTTTTTGTATTTTCTGATATATGTGGATAACTAGTGCTACACTGAGACCTCTCACTTGGATGACCCTTGTTGCCAATGCAACAACAATCAAGCCCTTTGGATATTCTCAACTACACACTCTTGCACAAGCAATCAATGATCACAAGTGGTCCTGTATCCCCCTAATTCCCAATGGAATAACAAGATATCACGCAAACTTTGACTTGGTAATTACTTCAAGATGAATGCTTAGCAGCAATACAATCTCAAGGCTAGGGTTTTCTTTGTCTAAATTGTTCTCCCCTAATCCACACGCAGGTGGCAAGATTATATAGGTGGGGGTGCGGCCACAAGGGTTCCTTGCGCAAGCAACCCACCTCCTACTAGGACTAGGACTCTTATTAGGACTAGGAGTCCAACTAGGACACAACTATGGATACAAACCGATCCACCATTAAGGGATTCGGCCACATATGGTATACAAACCATACCTATTCGAAAATAGGATTTCTATGGTGCATTTGACTTGGTGGAGGCACCTATCCCCTTGTCTTGATGAATAACAATTGTTTTATTGGAATGAAAATTGTTATGAATTGTTTTCACCATCTTTCTTCATTGTTTTCAACATCTTGAATGTTTGTTTTCACCATAATCATGTGGTATTCTATCAACTCTCCATTCATGCTTGTGATAGCATAATCCTTAGGCATATCCCTATCATATACCTTCCCCACAAAACGCAGTATATAGCTTTTGCCTATAAAACAGTATATACCCTTAAATTGATGAGCAATATATTCACCTAATTAAAGTACATACTACTCAAAGCCGCATAATATATTAAGTATAGAAAAAGGTTAAGTACGAACCCATGAGTTTGCTGTTTGAATTAGGTAACGTTCCTAACCTTCTGGTGAAGTTACGATCTACATCTAAGAAGGGAATTTAGTTGACTTTTTAAAATAAGTGGCACGGCCGGTTTGTTACTCCCTAAGAAAGTTGTTTTGTATGCATGCAACGGTTGTACATACCCATCTCAATCGGCAGATTTGCTAGCTATCGGGTATATCCCCATTTGGCCTGATAAGCATAGGAGTATGTACACTTGAGAGTATAAAAGTGGAGTCATATATATATATATATATATATATATATATATATATATATATATGCAAAATAGCTGGCTAGGTATGTACACCTGAGAGTATATATATGCAAAATAGCTGGCTACCATGGGTGGTAGCTCTGCATGCACATTTGGCCATTAGATGTTGTATAGAGAGCATAGCGAGAGCATATTTTTTCCAACGGGCTAAACATTTTCGTAACGATAGAAGCTCACAACGTCACAACCTATGGACGGACGAAAGGCATTCCACTTATGTAATCTATATAACGGAAATGGACACCCATCTATGCGTCTAAACGGCATCGCTTGCATGGACCTCATCAAAAAGAACATTTGTTCATGAAATCATACGATTGGGAAGCCATGCGCACCTACCACCCATGGTAGCAAATCCGCGTTCATATATATATATATATATATATATATATATGGACGCGGATTTGCTACCATGGGTGCTAGCTGTGCATATCCTGAGAACCGTCGGATATAGAGAGTATCCAATCTGATTGCTTTTGGATGTATCCTATAGTGTTCCTTGAGTTTAACGGTGTCATGTCCATCCGTTACATGCATGCCGTTCTAGTTAGTTTGAAAAATTCTTCACAACGAGTGTGTCAGTCTGTGCTCCGCGCAGTGTTGACAGAAACATTTTTTTTGAATCTTCTGGAATAGTGCGTAGTGGTTTTGCCTCGAGCAAGAAACAACAAAAGAGTATATTTTTTTATCCAAGCTAAAAGAAGTAGCCGTGTGATTTTTTTCCGTCGGCATATTACTAATGTCTTTTTTCTTCCGTGTCAAAAGTGTCTTCCGTCCGTCCGAGTGTTGAAATCTTAAGCGAGCTAGCCCATGCTGCATCCAATCTCACATATACTTTTTTCCATCAAACGATCACCATTGTTTTTTGCTACGCATCCAATCCAGCACTTACTTTTTTCCATCAAACGAGCGCAATTATTTTTTGGCACACATCCAATTCTGCACTTACTTTTTTCCATCAAACGAGCACCATTATTTTTTGCTACTATTATCTTGTGCGGCGTCAGGACGTGTGCGGGAAAACAACATGTGGCTGGGTTTAAAAAGTCAGGCTACGAGTAAAATAAAGACAACATTGAAAAAAATGTTCAAAGCGGTGGACTAGGTTGCTTGATTACAGCCATATCGTTTTGGCGCCAAGAACCATAATTTGTTTGTTCTCCCGCCTTTTTCCTTCTCATTTTTTCTTGTCATTTGGCTACCCATCGATCAATGGTACGCATCCAATTCTGCACTTACTTTTTTCCATCAAACGAGCACCATTATTTTCTCTACTATTATCTTGTGCGTCGTCATGACGTGCGCGAGAAAACAACATGTGGCTAGGTTTAAAAAGTCAGGTTGCGAGTAAAATAAAGACAACATTGAAAAACATGTTCAAAGCGGTGGATTAGGTTGCTTGATTACAGCCATATCGTTTTGGCGCCAAGAACCATAATTTGTTTGTTCTCCCGCCTTTTCCTTCTCATTTTTTCTTGTCATTTGGCTACCCATCGATCACCGATGCACCACCCATGATCCTTCTGTGTATAAAACTAGAGCGCATATGATGAAAGGAAGAAAGCTCCGAAACCAAAAAGAAGAAGAACGGATGGCAAAGAATAAAAAGGATCAGGGTGGTGTTTCGCATGCAGCTAGCTATAGAGAAAAATCAATGAGGCAGAGGGGTGTTGGTGATGGAAAAAAACATATGAGCCACAATTCTCTACGGTAATAAGCTTGAATCTCTAGGGTAATACATGCACGGGTAGCAAAGAATAAAAAGGACGAGGGTGGTGTTTCGCATGCAGCTAGCTATAGAGAAAAATCAATGAGGCAGAGGGGTGTTGGTGACGGAAAAAACTTATGAGCCTCAATTCTCTACGGTAATAAGATTCAATCTCTACGGTAATGCATGCACGGATGACAGAGAATAAAAAGGATGAGGGTGGTGTTTCGCATGCAGCTAGCTATACAAAAAAAAATCAATGGAGCAGAAGGGTGTTGGTGAGACAAAAATCATATGAGCCTCAATTCTCTACGGCAATGAGTTTCAAACTCTACGGTAATGCATGCATGGATGGCAGAGAATAAAAAGATGAGAATGGTGTTTCGCATGCATCTAGCTATACAAAAAAATCAATGAGTTTGTGCTCTCGGTGTGACGCCGTGAGCTTCTGTCGTTAGGAAATTATGTTCTCTCTATGCTCTCTATACATCATCTAATGGCCAGATGTGCATGCAGAGCTACCACCCATGGTAGCCCGCTATTTCCCATATATATATATATATATATATATATATATATATATATATTGTTAGAAGGGCATCGATGCGTTTTTTTACCCTAGTATTTTGACATTGGGAATTAGCCCCGGTCTTTCCCAAATTCTAGGCCCGCCACTGCTCAAACTTGAGTAATAATTTGAATCAAAAATATTCAAGACTTAATAATAAAATCAATTAACATAATACACTAAAGAAGATCATAAACTTTGAATTCCCAAGATTGGAATTTCCACACATATTTTATAATTCGAACTCAACAAGGTTCACGAACATAAAATATTCATTACATAATGATCGAACTCAAAATAACTATTATTTTGAAGTCCTAGTGTTGATCCTCTTTATTGCCTTAGGACTTCGCAGATGATACAGCTGGTGTGGCGCCATTAATGCGTCTTCCACAACGCCTTCCATGCTTCCCACCTCTATTACCTCTGTTCCTTATGAATCTACAATAAGTTGCAAATTGAGAAATTTCAATATCCAATGCTAAAATATCTTTGGGATAAGAAAATGTCAATAACCGGTATAACTCTTATACATCGTGTGGACTTGCCACTGGTCTTTCTCTTTTGGTGCAGTCACCATGGCGTGAATGGAAACATCCATCTCAGCTGACATGAGCATCTGGAATACTTCTTCAACTATCTTCTCCACTTCCATCAGATTGTAGCAAGCCACAAATCCGAAGTAATACGATGGAAGTGACATGAGGAGTGTGTCAACTGCTAGCCTTCCTAGAACTGGAAAACTATTATCCTTAAGCTTTTGCAGTATCCTTGTGAACTTGTACTTGTGCTCCGTCAAAGGCCCAAGGCAATTGAGTTTGCACCTTAATAGTTCAGCATAAAGTTTGTGATGACCATGACAGAGTTGCATAGAGAACCGAGCCTTCCAAACTTCCATGAGATGGAAGGGGCGATAGTGTGGGTAACTATTACTCAACTCGGAACTCAGCATTTCCATCATGATTATATAAACTTGATACTCCTCATCTCTCAACTGGGAATATTCTCCATTAGGCGTCGGGACTTCAATGTCCAGCACATGCTCTACCCCTAGACTTCTGAGAGTACCTCTCAAATCGTGAACTCAATCACAGAAGTTCACGCATTCCTTAGTTAAATGGTTTAACCCCAACAACCCACTCAGATTAGGTTTTCAATGGGGTCCATCTCTACAATAAAAACGAGTTTATTTAGACACTGTAGTTCAAAATTAATTTGCACTTAATTCAACAAAATTGATATTATGATATTCTCCCACTGAAACTGATATTCCTCAAGATCAAATTTTAGTGCAACGAGATCCCAATATATTACGATTAGAAAGATGTATCCATCTCAACCAACCATAACCTAGAGAGTAGGCTACCATGCCAATCACACATGTTATTCTCGCTCATCTTTTGATGTGTGTGTTCTGAGCTCATGACTTTCATGCCTGAAGGACTTGAAAACCAACTGACTCTGCCATATAGAATACACCTTGCAACCAAGTGAGCAAACTATAACCCGTTGATACGTCATAAACGTATCCTTAATTTCTGATGTTCCATGTTGTTTTCTTACTGTTTACCACATGTTTGTTATACAGTTTATGTCATTTTTATCGATTTTCTGGACTAACCTATTGACAAGATGCCATAGAGCCAGTTCCATGTTTTTAGTTTCAGAAAATTTATTCTGGAAATATTCTCGGAATTGGAAATTTCGAAGGCCAAAAGTCTTAGAATTACCGAAGGTTCCACGGAGTCCCGAAGAGACCCGGAGGGGGGGGGGGCACAGGGGGCCCACACCACAGGGCGGTGCGCCCCTGGCCGCGCCATGGGGTGGTGTGGGCCCCCCGGCCTCCACCGCCTTTGCCCTTTCGCCTATTTATACCCCCCGAGACGTAAACCCTAAAGTTATACCACTTCGTCCGAAAAAACACCCGAGGCCGCCGTCATCGTCCTCTAGAGATCGGGAGGGTTCTGGAGCTGTCCCCGGCACCCTGCCGGGAGAGGAATTCATCATCGGAGGGGTCTACACCACCATGCCCTCCTCCGAATTCATCATCCGGGTAATCCATGCTACTTGGATAAATCCTATTATAATCCTCTATTTATTCCAACTATTTATATGCATTATAATGAGGAAGTTTGTTTAGAAAATTTATATGATAATGCTCTTGATGATGGTCCTATGTTACTTGATGTTATAAATTATAATGCTACTGAAAATAGGATTGCTATAACATGTCCTATACCTTTTATGAGTGATCAATCATCTTTTTTTGATATTGCTAAAAGTGGGAAAAAAGAGGAGCTGATTTTAAATTTTGATCCCACTGTTTTGGAGCTTGATATGAATTGTGTGCTTTTAGACCCTGACAAACATGCTTTATGCGATAATTATGTTGTTGATTTTGTTCATGATGCTACTGAAAATTATTATGAGAGAGGAAAATATGGTTGTAGGAATTTTCATGTTACTGAAACACCTCTCTTTTTGTTGAAAGTTTTGAAATTGCTCTTGTTCTACCTTCCCATGATTTCTAGTTTGAGCTTATTTTATTTATTTCTTTACAAGATTCCTATGCATAGGAAGTGGGTTAGACTTAAAAAAATTTATACTTGCTTCTTGATGCTCTCTTTGCTTAACTCCTATTTCTTCTGTGAGCATCTTCTGGCTTTATGTGTCTAGCTAAAAGGCGTTAAAGAAAAAGCACTTCTTGGGAGATAACCCATGGTTTTATTTTTGCTTTGTTTTTCTCTGTTTTCTTTGAGTCAAGGGGTTGTATACTTATGTAGAAACTCCTTTGTATCTTTATTTTCATGTTTCAGTACTGCCAAGTAAGGTTTCTGACGAGAGTTGGAGTTGGTTTTCGGATTTCTGCACAGGAAACAGATTTCTTCTGTCCACCGTGAAAAATCGTAAAAATCACAGAAAAATGAGAATGACCTGAAATTTCTTGTGCTTATTCCTAGGCTAATTCCGAATTTTTTTAATTATTTATGTTTTTTTATATGAGCAACGTAAGTGCCTCCAAAAAATTCGTCTTTACAGACTGTTCTGGTTTTGACAAATTCTGCCATTTTTCTTCCATTTGCTCTTTTGCGATGTCAAGTGGCTTTCTTTGCTTCACGAAACATCAGTGCCTGTAGCTAATGTTTAAAAGTATCAATAGCACTGGTTCCATACAGAACCCATAGATTTTTGATTGTTTCACTAACCCTCTAATGCGAATTACTCTCTCAGTGTGGTGTGAAGGAAGTTTTTAAGGGTCAAGAGAAGAGGGTGATATATGTGATCAAGAAGAGTGCAAGGTCAAAGCTTGGGGATGCCTCCGTGGTTCATCCAAGCATATTTTTAGAATACTCAGGCTTCTAAGCTTGGGGATGCCCAAGGCATCCCCTTCTTCATCAACAATCATAGGAAGTATATTTTTATTCGGTCACATCATAGGAAGTTTACTTGGAGCGTATGTTTGTTTTTCTTTTGTTTTCTTTTGTTTTCTTTTGTTTTCCTTGCTGAAATAATGTAGTTGAACCCTAGCATTCTTTTTTTGGGAGATAGACACGCTCCGCTTTTTCGTTTGAATACTTTCCATGCTAGTATTCTTAGTTTTTCTTCTAGTTGCTGCAAAAATTCCTGTTTAGCTCTTGTTTTCAATGCATCTCTTGTTCAGAGCTGTTATTTTTAGTAGTGTTATGAATACTCTCTTGTTTTCTTGATGTAGAATTTAGAGAGTTTTTGTTAAAGCATGTTTGTATGGTGCTTGTTGGGAAAAGAAACTGCTGCTTGAGGTAGAATTTTTAACGGTGCAAGTAGAAGCTTGTATAGGTTGTGGCTAGGCTTTTTCATATCATACTAGATGTTAATTTAGTTCTAAAGCCTTGTGTTTATTTAGTAGAATTATTAGACTCAAATAGCTGAGAGTGTTTAATGTGCCACTGAAATAATCATGAGTTGTTCTTGTCATATTAAAGCATAAATTTGTGGTGTTCTCCTTTGAATGTTTTATTTGGTTGACTTGGCGCATGCTCACACCATGTTTATGACTATGAACCAGTCACTTATAGCCTCCTTGATCATTTAGTTTTTGAACTTGTGGTACCACTTATGCTTTGATTAATGATGTTTATGTCGCTATGCATGATTATGACTCTTATGCTCTCTTGATTTGCCGCTCCCAGTCTTTTGCTAGCCTCCACCTGTACTGAGTATGAGCTCTACTTGTGCATCCAACTCCCCAAAACCAAAATTTTCCAATTGTGTCCACCATACCTACCTACATGTGGTATTTAACCGCCACTCCAAAGTAAATTTATCATGTGTTACCTTTAAAACTTTCAAAATTACTCCTGTTTTGTGCTCCTGTTTTAGCTTATGAGGACGTAAAAAGAGAATCTTTATCTCACTTGTTGATTGGAGTTTCACACCCTGGACTAGTGGCTGCATCCGGTTATCCAATGTTAGAAGAGCTGGCAGCGGGGTGCCCAGCCCCATATTAATAACACAAATTCTCTTCACTGTTTTTTCCCCTAATTTATCAGTTAAAGCATAATTGTGTAAACAAAAGAGAAAGAGGGATGACCTTCTACCCAGATGCGTCCATCTATGGGAGCCGCTCTTGTGAAGTATAGTTGGCTTGTGACGTACTATATTTTCTGTTTTCCATTTGTTGACATAAGCTTACACCTCTCTTAAAATATAGACACTCCTCCACGATATATGATTGTTGGTAGGCACCCGAGGATTCAGTTAGCCATGGTTTGCGTAACATGGATGGGAGGAGTGTCATGTATTTTATACCTTTGTTTAATAAAATAAAAGCTCTAGCACATGAGTGATCCATGTTTCCCTCTGCGAAGGGACTTTCTTTTACTTTTATGTTGAGTCTATATCTTGTAACTTTATGCACGATTGAGAGAGCATAGTGGCCATTCTGTGTTTTATGTGCATTTGTCCCAGAAACATTATTAATTGATTCATGATGTATTATTGCGTGTTATCTAATTATTTGTTCTAGTCTTCCTCATGAACTTTGAAGGTGTGCTGGCATTTATGTTTTTCCCCACTCCTAAGGACTAGCGAAATATCACTTTGACATGTTTTCTCTATACTTGAAATAAAAGTATATCTTTTGTTGCATTGTTATTCATGATCTTTTATTTGTGTTACTCCTCATGATGCAAGGTGATTGCTACGCTTTATTTTTTTTTGACACCACATTGCTACGCTTATTATTAAAATTCTATTTATCATGCTTGTGTTTAAGTTCTATGATCTCAGTTTACTTATGCTTTTACATTATTGATGATCAAGTTTATGTTGGTAGCATGTCACCTCAGAAATTATGTGTTTTTATCGTTTACCTACTCGAGGACGAGTAGGAACTAAGCTTTGGGATGTTGATACGTCATAAACATATCCTTTATTTCTGATATTCCATATTGATTTCTTATTGTTTCCCACATGTTTTCTATACACTTTATGTCATTTTTATTAATTTTCCGGACTAACCTATTGACAAGATGCCACAGAGCCAGTTCCCTATTTTCTGTTGTTTTTAGTTTCAGAAAAGTTGTTCTGGAAATATTCTCGGAATTGGAAAATTCGAAGCACAAAAGTCTAAGAATTTCCGAAGGTTCCACGGAGTCCCGAAGAGACCCGGGGGAGGGGGGCACAGAGGGCCCACACCATAGGATGGCGCGCCCCTGGCCGCGCCATGGGGTGGTGTGGGGCCCCCGGGCCTCCACCGCCTTTGCCCTTTCGACTATTTATACCCCCCGAGACGTAAACCCTAAAGATATACCACTTCGTCCCGAAAAACACCCGAGGCCGCCGTCATCATCATCCCGGGATCGGGAGGGTTCTAGAGCTCTCCCCGGCACTTTGCCGGGAGGGGAATTCATCACCGGAGGGGTCTACACCACCATGTCCTCCTCCGAAGTGATGCGTGAGTAGTTCATCCCTGGACTACGGGTCCATAGCAGTAGCTAGATGGTTGTTTTCTCCACTTTGTAACTCATGTTTAGATCTCGTGAGCTGCCTCACATGATCGAGATCATCTTTATGTAATGCTACATGTTGTGTTTGCTGGGATCTGATGAATGTTGAATGCTATGTCTTCTGATTATCAATCTATCATGTTATCTTCATGCATATGTTATTTATGATCTTGCATGCTCTCCGTTATTAGTAGATGCCAGTAACTCCAAGAGGGAGTATTTGATGCTCGATAGTGGGTCCATGCCTCCTTTGCATCTGTGATGTGATGTTGCCATTAGGGAGAAAACAACGGTGTTTACCTAGTTTACATTGTTTACATTACACACGTTGCTTACGACGATAATCTGTTGCTACAAACTTAATACCCAACGTTTGTTCGGAGGGTGGATTATTAGACACAGATGCAGTTGGATAACGGTCTATGTATTTTGTTGTAATGTCCGCATGAATCACATAGTAATCTTTGTCTTGCATATGCACTACGGTGCAGCCTTCATTTCTGTCAATTGCCCAGCTGTAATTTGTTCACCACACATGTTATTTATCTTTCACGGAGAGATACCACTAGTGAACTGTGGACCCCGATCCATTTTCCTCATACTGATAAAACACCTATTGCTTTCATACTGTTCCTTCTATTTTCCTCACCATACGTTTAACCTCTTTGTGTTTAGCAAAATCGGTGAGATTGACAACCTCACTGCTTCGTTGGGGCAAAGTGATTTGATTGTGTTGTGTAGGTTTCACGTTGCTGCTGAACCGGTAGTGCGCCCTGCCATCTCCGCTGGATCAACCTTCTAAAGTTACTCCTTCCTCCTACTGGTCTATTCAACCTTGATTTCTTTCTGAGGGAAACTTGTTCTTGCCTTCATACCTTCCTCTTGGGGTCTCCCAACGAACGTGTGTTCACACGCATCACCCGTCTCCCGGCAAGAAGAGTCATGTTGACCCTTGTATCAAAGTAATGAACGCGTCCCATACCGGTTTGACGGTGCTACAATTGGGATAACACGAACTACCTTGATATTTTGAAGTGAGTAATGACCCTAATTAATGACTACTGCACAATCAAGGTGCAAACAACAAAGGATAAACATCACATGCAATTTATAAAATTTGTGTGATTTGGTATAGCCTTTATTCTTAGGGTATTTCTTGATGTATCTCCAACAAGGATCCTCCATCTCTGTTTTTCTCACCATAGTATAAAATCCGAGGAAATTCTGCTGCGGTGAAAATTGCTTCAAAATTTTCCATGATGGAGAAACTGCCACTTTCTCCTATCATGTACTTCCTCTAAGCTCCGCGATGAACGCCTGGTTGTCGATGTCAAACAACGATACCTTTGGGATTGGCCATCATGTGAGAACACAATAACACAATAGCTACAACAGAACACACGCACACTCTGCAAAAACAAGTTAGATGACTCTAACGTTTTGTTTGCAAGTTTTAGCATGGCTATAGGTTCTACGATCACTTTCTTCATCACCTACGCAATTCGAGGTATGTTAATTCTCATTGCTAGATTAATTTTACGGGGTGATTGAAACACAAATATTACGAAAATGTCTTGAGCCTCAATCTAAAATTATTCATAACAATGACCCTCATTTGGATCCAATCCACATTCCCCTACCACCATGCCATTATATGAGTCCAACTATGGTGCAACCCAAAAATACTGAAGCACTTCTTCGAATCAAAGGAGATATGCCAGGGGCAACTCGAGCGTCCTAGGATTGCCAAAAGTTTGTAAAAAGTCATACCATGCTGCCGGAAACAAAACAAACATGGCTTATTGTGAAGCAAAAAAGAAACTGATTAGAGAGCTATCTAATATACTTGCACAAGTTTATGTAATACCCGCACAAAATTATGCTCTATATCCAATCGTATCTATGCATAGTACGCTCTGATACCACTGCTAGTCTACGCTGAAATTGTCCTATGTAGCCCACCAAGATCACTATGCATATAACGAGGTATGCCCATACATGTGAGGACCGGGATAAGACTCACCAGGCAGCGGATTCGATGTAGTCATAGAAGAGTTTTGAACAATCGTAGATCCTCACAACTAGGCCTAGTTGTAAGGATGTTGCTAAGTCTTCCCTCGTCAAGGATCACACGTGTAATCCCTCTTATAGTGTGCATGCGTACGCTCGTGTCAACCCATCAGCGCTCCTCCATCTAGGACTCGACATTGACGAAGAGAGACAACCTTCCAACGTTGCTAATTGGTAGCTCTAATCAACTATGATTATAGCTATTATTATGAATCTAGGAGTTCTAAACACATGAGAGAGAAGATATAATTAGAGCTAGGTCTAATCGGGAGAGTATAACTCAAAATCCGATTAAAAGAGGCTCTAATTCAATTAGAGGAGTTCTAATTAGTCCCTCAAATTCTACTAGAGAGAGGGAGAGGGGCTTGAGAGACAATTGTGTGTTTTGTTATGAGCCTTGGGGGGTGCTTTATATAGTTGGAGGGAGGAGAAACTTTCCAAGGGAGGGAGTCCTAGTTGAGCTAGGAGAGGAGGTGGCCACACCATATGATGGCCGCACCATCCTCTCCTAGCCCAACTCAGATTGGGTAGCGGAGTTCATCTCCACCTCCCTCTACTTCCTTATTTCTTTTTTCCTTGTTATCTCCAATAAAATCCATAAAAATACCAGGATGATGAATAACAACTTGTGAACCCAGTGGGACCTACCTTGCATCCCCCTAAAATAGGGTTCGGCCATGAGGGGGAAATTTTCCCCCTCCCGACACTTCTTTCGTATATGGAAAGTCCTCGTAACTCCTCCGGAACCACTTGACCCCTATAGATAAAATCGTCGATATTATCTATGATGTTAGAAACACATTTCTAACACCCCCGTACATCTCATGTCCTCTGTTACCTCTCATATAAATTATGCCTAACACCTATAGTAATTTCCCCGAAACCAGTCCTATTGACACCAGACTTCTTTCTGTGATATTTTAACAACGTCGAACATTCATAAAACCAATCAAAGCATATTATTTTATCAATAAAATGTATGCACTACTTAAGCATGTGATGCGTAAAGGCTCGATAACACGCAGTCATGGCCAGAAACTTACCGAACAATAACCAATAGCGGGACCATGGACATCCATGATGGATCCTGTGTATTCCCGAAGAACGAGAGAACCTTATAAGTTACTCATTGCACTTATTCTCTTAACTTAACGATACCAACAAAATCACGAGGTGTGACTATGTGATATGGGTTGACCAAACTCTTTGATCTTAACACATAAAACTCGTTTACCAATATCATTCTCTTTTCTCATCCATATCCCCCATGACCTTGTGATAAATCACACTGTGTCTAGCCAGACAATATGTCATCAGTGATACTCAGAGGGACTAGAGAATATATCTCTCTATCTTCTAGAGGAGTTAAGTACTAGTCTTGAACGATCTTAGTTCCATTACACTTTCTAGGTCATACCTAGATATCATTGTTATATTCCCCAGTTACGGCAAGATGGTTGATGACATCCAAAATATAACTTTCGATCATGCGGTCACTAGATATTATCATAGTATAGGAATTATAGTCAACTTTAACTTCATATGTATTTACTAAAATACATCTTGATTGTTTAGTGTCTTTTAGCAACAACATACACTTGGGTCGGTTCAGTACTATTGTTACCCTAACAATAAACTCTTATGTTTTGCTAGACTTTCATCAAGTCCATGATCAGGAAAATATGATCATCTCATAAACCATAAGCTAATCTTAGAGACAAGATTATGAACTCTTGTTTGTTTATATCTTCACACCCGTACAAAGATTTTCCTTTGAAAACTCACTTTTCAAGTGATATAGCGGTTGTAGCATGATGACATAAACTTAATTCTAAACTTGAAGATAGAAAAATAATTGAATATTACTGTCCCTCGAATATACCTCCAACACCCGGTGCAAGTACTTATGCCTGTCATATAAGAATCACGCGAGCAATATACATGTTTCGATCCATACAAGATTTTATTTTGAAGAAACTTGATGCATCCAGACTAATTCAACAAATAAGTAGACTAGAACAAGATCCAGCAAAAACCCATCGGAGATTCATGAGAAATGTAAGAGAAAAAAGTAATGTAAGATACATACGGGATTCAGAGTAAATTTAGACATTATCAAGATCATATTCAACATGCGCATACAAGATCATATTCAGTAGTACCAAGATTCATAGTAGAATAAGAAAATCAATAAAAGGATTATGGAAGAAAAAATCGTGGAATCTTTCTGCACAAATCAGAAGATCCATAAAAGAAAATATGGATGAAAGGATCATAAAAATGAATACATGTACAGGGTAGGCCAGATCCTGCCATTGCAGCTCAGATCAAGACACTCTAGACCCAGATCAAGGACCTTCATGGCCAGGCCATGACCACCGGCGACGACCATGAGCTGTTGTGGCTTAAGGGTCCCCTCCGACCAAGATCGAAGATATGTCGGTACCTCTCTCCTAACTAGTGTCGTGCCCGAGCTCAGGGCCTCTTCCTTCGTTGCCCTTTGGGGGCTGGGAACCAGCAAAGTGCACGGCCACCAGCGCCTCAGCACGCCCAGCCAATCTCGACCACCACCTGTGGTGTCGTGCTATGTGATTGACGGGACGGGACTACGGGAGGCAGGAGAGGAGATGGAGTGGGGATGGGTCAGCTAGGAAGGAACTGGGCCGCCGAAAGGAGAGGATGAGAGGAGGGGATGGGAGCGATTTGATCTCTTAGGGTTTGGACGCGAATTTGGGTTCACCTACACCGTTTGGAGTGTGGGTTTGTAGCAAAATTTTAAGGGTTGAATTTGTAGAGCAGGCAGGAATGCTTTGACTATGGATTTTTGCTCGAATCTTGAAAAGCCGATGGCTGTTATTGTAGGTGTAAAGGACCAACACACGAGTGGAAAATCCGCACTCCTAAAATCTCATCGAAGTAAGTTATTCAGATTTTATCGGCCATGAAAATTTGTTAGCAAATAAACCAGCATCAAGTCTTGGGATAAGAACAATTTCACAAGGATGTAAGGACTGTCCAGCGATTATATTCAATGAGAGCTATTTAGAAACCAGTTCTTGAATAAGTTATTCATGAACCCCCTTAGAATGGTTCCTACATTTCTATTCAGGGAAGGGAACTTCTACGCGACACCAAACTGGACTTCTTCACGACAGAAAGTGAACTTCAGAAGGAAAAAATCTGGGGAACCAAAGTGAACCTCTTTCACGGCACAAAGTGAACTTCTGCACGACAGGAAGTGAACTTCCGCACGGTCAAAGTGAACTTCAGAAGAAAAAAAAATTATGGCACCCAAAGTGAACTCCTACACGGTGCAAAGTGAACTTCTTCGGCACAGAAAGTGAACAACCGCTCAGTTCAAAGTGAACTTTTTTTTTGCGTTTTTCATCTGAACTTCCGCGTGATACAGAGTGAACTTCTTTTTTGCGTGTGCGATGTGAACTTCTGTGGTGTACAAAGTGAACTTTCTTTTTTATTGCTTGTGCGATGTGAACTTTTTTTTGCGTGTGCGTTGTGAACTTTCGACGCCTTCAAGATGAATTTTCGAGCTTATTCGAAGCTAACTTTTGAATCCAAAATTGAACTCCTCATTCCACATAAATTGAACTTAAAAAAAGTGAACTTCGGACCAACCACGCTGAGGTGTTTCTAGAGTTCACTTGACAGGTCGACGCAATTCACTTTCTATTCTGCGAGAGTAGGAGTTCACAATGACCCATCAGGCAGTTCACGGCGTAGCACGCGGTAGTTTGTATCTGCATGTGCGGTTGGGCTAGAATAAGGTGCCCAGTAGGCCGTGGCTCTGTGCTCGATGACGACCACACGTGATTTTCCGCGACCTCCAATCAGGACGCAGAGGGAGGTCGACAGGCATGGCAACGCGGTAGTTGGGGCACCCACCGGCAAGAGGTCGACGGGAGGGAGCGAGCACGCGCCGACTGATTTGGACGCGGGTCCAGTCGATGCAGGCGAAGTGGGAATCACGGAAAGCATGTGCTATGGATGCCCCCCCCCCCGCGTTGAGGCGTTGGGATGAGGCGCCCGTAAGTGGAGGAATTGGGGAGTAGTAGCTAGAGGAGGGGATACATCATCGTGCGCGGAGGGGCTGGAAGAAGGTGCCTAGGGGATGCGGCTTTGTACCCGAAGGCGGCCGCCCGTGGTGGTCTGTGACCTCAAATCAGATCCCCCATGTGCAAGGTGGGCAGGTGTGACGCCTCTGGATCGGGTACTATGGGGATTTAGCGTTCCCGCCCAAATCCACATAATATTAGATCATAGGTTGTCATTTCTGATACCATTACAACAGTTCACGAATAATCCGTAACAAAAACAGAAGATACATACAACACGACTCCAACGAGTCAAGAATACAAATGATACAATACAAAGATCCAAATAACAGCGAAAAACGAAATAGTATCCGACTACGGATAAGATACAAATTGGACTAAGAGTCCTGAAGATAACTGATGGCGTCCAATCCCTGCCCGGGCCAAGCCGTAGGGATTCCCAAGCTAACGTCGTCAAACTTCAAACCTGTTGACTGCATTGTGAATACAACCCCAAATCATGGGGTCAGTACTTTGAATGTACCAACAAGCGGCAAGCAATACTCACAAGACACCAGTGCAACCAGTCATCACAAGATATAAAAACTTTGGGTACAAAGGAAGAAGTTGTTGTAGTGAAGCGGCAGCAGGCGGCACTAAGCAGTCTACAGATACACGCTACAACTCTCGTCTAATAGAAAGAGATAAGAGAGCGCGACGAAAACAACTATAACTACTCACCAAAACAATACCCATCCAGGGTTAACCCCCCTCAACCAATGCCAGGAGGTAACCCGAGGAAAACTCACACAGGTTGAAATAGTAATCTCGTTATCGCATGTTAACAAATGTTATTAGGTGTAAGTTGTCTGACTCTTGTTAGCCAATGCTTTCTCCAAGATCGTCACATAAGCGCGGACGATACGCCTTCTCAAAAAGATTTAACCCTGAAGGGATGCACTACTGTAGCCACACGCACCGAACTGTCGCGAGACTGTCGGCACAACACTTCACCTCACCACAAACAAGTCCAGGGAGCCACCTAGATAGGTTAGAACCGCCTCGAGAGTCCGGCATGCTTCGAAGCGGACCTAGCCGTTTGCGCCTACGCACGAAACGGATCAAATCTGACCGGAACTGTCCGATCCACGTCATACCCCGGAAATCTATATAATTGTATGCATATTGGTAACATACCATCATCATGCTCAATGTTGTTGCCATTGTACCTGTAGAACTGGTGATGTGCGTACCCAAATGGAAAGCCCGAACTACGTTGTGGCATCCTGCACAAGAGTGCAGCGGGGCTAATAGGTTGCGGGGAGTCCCATTACCTCCCACGATGTGGTTAGCGCGCTCATTCTTGGATCAGCGGACAAGAACCTTTTCCTAAAGCGACACCAGAGGGACCAAAAGCCTCGAGGGGCCTCCCGCCGGTGCCTTAACTCAAAACAAATTATATTATTACCCCAAGCGTTAAGATCAATTTAATTAAATTGAAACAACCTATCATACTAGTCAGGTGACAAGGAACCAAACTCGCCAAAGAACCTAACACTACAACAGGACATAGTTTTGGTAACACAATCATGTAACACATATCAAAACATGTTACAAGTAAAATTTTGGTAACACATCATTTATTTTGCCACGAGCGACAGTAACACAAATATTATAAGTCTTGAAATTGTGTTACAGAGATATCAACTAAGTAACATATAAATATGTGTTAGCGGTAAGGTGTTACAGGGATATATATGTAGTAACATAGGAATCTAGGATGGTGGAATGTGTTACAAACTTTAGTGAGAGTAACACGTAACCATGTTTTTTTTTTGTGTTACAGGCTCTATTATATGGCTATATAGCACCTGTCCAGAAATATGCCCACGAGTGTATACCTGAGATCTAAAGCCCATCAGATGTGCAGCCTGATATCTCAAGCCCATCAACACCTAGCACACTAGAGTGATAAGCGTGTGCATGTAAAGTTAGCTAATTGTCAAAAAAAATCCCAAGTGGCCCACCTCGCCCTTCTTATTTTCTATCCAAACAATATTTATTTATTTGCCACGAGAGTGACATCAAACGAACAAAAAGCCCGCTGATTTTTAATTTTTTTTAAAAAAGCCCGCTGATTTTGTGTTCAGTATAGCTTGAGAGCAAATATACTCTATACTGTTGTGTACATCGCACACGCAACATGGACCAGCAACGACCAACACCCAGTTGCAAACACACAACATAAGTCAAACACTCACATGCTTGTTCACAAGAACAAAGAAGACAACTTTGAATTATATGTCCAGGTTTTGACACCAAACAAACATCCCAAATAAAGGAGAACGTCCATTAAGGAGAAACTTCAGTTTACAAACGGTATATCTGGTATAATACTTCTCTGACAAATGTCTATTTATTCCAAACGAAAATATGTCATACATCAGGTTTAAAGAGCAAAAACTATGCAAGCATGAAAGTTCGCTGAAAGAACGTGTAACTTCAACGATCAATTTAGAACAATCCTTCTAATCTCCACTTTGCAAAATTTCCTGAAAATTAAGATTCAAGAAAGCACTGGATCAAGTTCATTTCAAATCAGAAGAGAGAGTTAAAATCAATACATGTATGGAGTGTAATTAGTAAACTCTCATTTGCTTCTCCCCAACTGAGCAAAAGAAGCAAAGTTTATGATTTGAGGAAGTATATTAAACGCCTTGGAATATTTGATTGCATGAATAGGGATCATTAATTACTTGCAAGTTAGCTCTGCAAATGAAAATTCGGTGATGCCTGGACATGCCCGTAACAACTCAATAAAAGAGGAAATTTCGGCGCGTACACAAACTAGCTAAGTAGCTAGTGTTATGTCCGCATGTCTCCGATGGACGCTGTGGACAGCTGAATTAGTTTTTGGGGACGCCGCGGACTGGTGATTTAGCTAATGCGGCTTATACCAGGTAACGACATGCATCTTTAGAAAAAGGAAGCTCCAGGATAAAAATTAACTTTATTAAGAGGAGAACATGATCTCATATAGCTTCAAAACTTACAAAGCTTCAGAAAACAAATAAAAGGCACATGCCAAGTGCAGAGCTACTGCTACATCTGTTAACAATGAATTATTTCAGCCGTGGATGACATTTTGCATGATATTATCATAATTCAGCCGTGGATGACATTTTGCATGATATTATCAACCTAGTGTCAGCACACTAAGGATGAAGTACTACCAATTATCATAATCCACAACGGCCGCATTAATGGAAAATATAGAACGAGAAACTGAAAAGATATAAGGAAAAACACAAGTTGGGTTATGTTGAATGGCAGACCTCATTCTTTCGAAGTCGGAAGGGCTGTAAGCTCATTTTACCCAAACGGAAGATACATATGGTGACCATACATGTCCTCTCGCTTCAGTAACAATGTATTGACACATGGGCAACGGTCTTGGCATCAACACTCTTTCCCGTGTAGGAAAAGTCAAGAAAACCAGCTACACCGGCTAAAAATTCATCACTTGGTCTAGGAGAAAGCAAATGCTCTTTTATAGATTCTAAAACTATCGATAAACTGTGTAAGGAAAAGAAACATAGTTACTGCGCTGAGTGATAATAGACGAAACTAACATGTTTGTATGGAACTGTAGTATCATCTGAACAACCAAAAAGAAGATAACTAAGTCAACTGCATTCTACTATTAAGTTCCTTCCTGATCATCGAATTAAGTAAGATGTACTATTTACATTAACTAAGCCTATTGTATTCTATTTTAGCTCTTCCTAAACTTTACCTCATATTCTCAACCAAGTAAATGGCCCACCCAGAATGCAAAATATTATAAGAAAGGTCATATAAATATATGCATACCATGAATCAGATGATCATGCAAGGTAAACATTTCTTTGTAAAAAATTCAATCGACCAGAAATATGCATGCAGGGGTATGCTTGGCTCTGAAAAGGACTGGATATTCATACGCGATGGATACAATTAGCATCTAGCAGTGTTGTGATTTTCTAGACGAAGGATGTTAGTCACAGAGTCTCAGCTAGTTTAATCATGTAAAAGTGTATTGAGCTATACTGTAATCTAACCAAAGGATTATTGTCAAGTTAGTATATGTCTGTTTTCTCTGAGCCTCCGTTGTCGCGAACTGAGAAGAAATTATGCAGATTATGTCTTACTATGCATACAGAGCGAGGAAACAGAAATAAATCTGCATCATGCATGTAAATCAACAAAATTAAATGCACGTTTCTAAGAAGAAAAACTAATCAGTATACTTGGATCTGTAGTAACGTTGTTAGCTCTGAATTTACTGTTTTCTTCAGCAGATCTTTCAGATTTAACAGGAAGAGTATACTGAAGATGAAATTAAATGGAGTTATCTACTGAGACCACTACAAACTGATATATGAAACTAAGAAAAATTCATATGGTTTCAGTAGTCCAAAACAGAACATAAGATTAGATGGCCTATCAAATCAATCTTTCATACAATTATCCCCCCAATATTGAAGCAAACATAGCACCATACGATTCAGCAAAATGATAGATAAATCCTGGTGAATATTCAAAACAGGGATGATTATGAACTTGGAGGGGACGAAGTGGCCATTATCACCAAGTTTACCTGAAATTGATCTCAACACGAATTCAAATCTTGATAGAATTGGTGCTGTCAGGCGTCAGCACAACTGCGCCCGCGTTGGCGTCCTTCGAGAGAGCACCCGCGTAGGCTAGGTCCGAGGAACCGGCAAGCTGCTGCTGCTTCCTTCCTTCGAACCGCTGCTGTAGCGGAGGCTGAGAGACTCAGAGGGAGGAGCCGGCCAGGAGGAGTTGAGGCCGCTCCTGGATCTGGGGGCACCGTCCAAGAGTCGGCCGGGGAGGAGGAATGCGGGCGAGCTTGGGGCGCCGGCGAAATCTCACCTGGCGGCGGTGAATCGAGCGGGGGAGATGGACTTGGGGTTTCAGAAGGATAGTCACGGGCCTCACGGCCCAATCTTTGCATAGTCAAATCAGATGTGGACGACTATTTCTATGAAAAGTGTGTGATGCAATTATTTCGTGAATTGTTGATAGCTTGTATGGTTAGACGATATAGTGTGCACAACAGGCCAACTAGGTTCGAACCCTTTCACAGTCATATTTTATTAATTAACTGTGCGAAATAAAGATTCCAATTTTTTAGAATAATTTAAATCATTTTTCACCATAAACATTTAAAAATATATCATATAAATAATTTTATTTATCTAATTTTTACAATTAATTCCTTTAATAAATATGGTCAAATTAGTAAAATACACATATATTTATTGTGTCTATCAAATAATTTTTCACCATAAACATTTAAAAATATATCATATAAAAAATTTTATTTATCTAATTTTTTACAATTAAATCCTAAAATAAATATGGTCAAATTAGTAAAATACACATATATTTATTGTGTCTATCAAATTTTCATTTTTTTTTTACTTTACACCTTATGATGTCCCACCTCGAGTATCATGGAAAACACTCGATTCAGCTCGCCGTATCGGACAATACTGTCAGCATGATGGCATCCCCTCCTTCGATGCGTTGTCTAGGTCATCCAGTGGAGTTCTTGGAGTGGCATAGCGGAGTCCATAATGGAGGCCGCTCTAAGAATTGGGATTTTGGGGCTCAATGTTAATGAGTGGCGGCGTTTCTCGGTTGATATCGCCTCCTAGTTGGTCCGGTCATCCACTCCTTGGATGCGTTGTCTAGGACATCTAGTGGAGTTTTCGAAGTGCCATATGATGGAGTCAAGGTTGGAGGTCACTCTGAGTATTGGGATTTCGGGGCACAATGTACAATAGTGGCGCCGCTTCTCAGTCGATATCGCCCCCTAGTTTGTCCGGTCATCCAATCATTGGATCTGTTGTCTAGGTCGTCTATTGGAGTTCGCGGAGTGGCATGATGGAGTCCGGGTTGGAGGTCAGTGTGAGAATTGGGCTTTCGGGCGCAATGTACATCGGTGACAGAAAGAGCGAGTCGTTGGACACATTTCTGGAAAAGTCACACCGGAAGAGCGAGTCGTTGGAGACATTTCTGGAAAAGTCACACCGGAAGAGCGAGTCATTGGAGACATTTCTGGAAAAGTCACACCGGAGACTCCGGTGTAAAGTCCAGAGACTCTGGTCTGGAAGAATCCGGACAGCTCCAGACCGGATACTCCGGCAAGTCTCCGGACAATCTCCGGACAGAGTCCAGTGGATGACACCAACTTCAATAGGCAACGAAATGCTTCCAGTCCAGAGACTCCGGTGAATCTCCAGACATCCTCCGTTGTGCCTTCTGTCCCTTACACCTCCTTAGATGCGAAGAAGAACACCAAGACCGGAGACTCCGGAGAGTTTTCGGACAATTTCCGGTGAGGCTTCTGTCGCTGACACCACTTGAAAGCGTAGAAGAAACTTCTAGACCGGAGACTCCTAGTTGCATTTTCACTTTCAGAGGTCTCTCTGAGTATTAGGATTTCGGAGCGCAACGTTCATCGGTGGCGCCGCTTCTCGGTCGATATAGCCTCCTAGTTGGTCTGTTCATCCACTCATTGGATGTTGTATCTAGGTAGTCTAGTGGAGTTCCCGGAGTGGCATATGGTGGAGACCAGGTTAGAGGTCGCTCTAAGTATTGGGCTTTCACGGCGCAATGTACATCAGTGGGGTCTCTTCTCGGTCGATATTGCCTCCTAGTTTGTCCGGCCAACCACTCATTGTATGTGTTGTCTATGTCATCTAGTGGAGTTCCCAGAGTGGCATGATGGAGTCCATGTTGGAGGTCGCTCTGAGTATTGGGTTTTTGGGATGCAATGCACATAGGTGGCGACGCTTCTCGATCGATACCGCCTCCTAGTTGATATGGTCATCCAATCATTGGTTGTGTTGTCTATGGCGTCTAGTGGAGTTCCCGGAGTGGTATGATGGAGTCCAAGTTGGAGGTCACTCTGAATATTTGGCTTCGGGGCGCAATGTACATCGGTGGCGGCACTTCTCGGTCGATATCGCATCCTGGTTGTTCTGATCTCGTCGCTCACTCGCCGAAGGTTGTTACACTAAGATGAAGCATCGGGTAACCAAGTTTCATCTAGTCTTCTCTGGGATCTCTCGGGTCACATGATTTAGAAAGTGTTGGAAAGAGAATCGACATATGGACTTTGGACATGAAATCCATGGAAGACATGATGAAATATGTAGTTGACTCCAAAGAGAAAACCGGTGCCGGACCACTTGGGAAAGACCTCATGTGTACCAATACAACAAAGAAGGAGTAGGTATTTGTCTCCACAGGCCTACTCGGTTCCTTCTCTTAGAGTGAAAACCGAGATATGTCTTGTTGGATCGCCGTTGGCGCCGCTCTTGGCGTCTCTTCTTTGTTGGAATCATCGCTTCGAGAGACACGGCTTCGTAAGGCATGTCGTTTCTTGTGGTGCTTCACTTGGGTGTTTGCCGTTGCCCTTTAGCTTCCATGGCACAATTCGGGATTTGGATTTTGGCAGAATTTTAGCAATTTTGTTCATGATTGGCACAATAGTATTTACCGAACGAAAACTACTGAAATTTAGCCAATTTTATTTAAATCGAAATTTCAGTACAAGTTTCAGAGTTCAAACTGTTTTTCCCCTTTTCATCTGAGATTTCACCGAAATTTCCAAAATTTTCAAAATTCGGCCATTTTTTTGGGGACCCTAGATTTGCAAAAACTTTATCCAAATCGTTGCCTAATGCATGCTATCGGTGGTTTGACTTTTTTCACCCAAAAAAGAAATCATTTTCCTCCGCTAATTTGAGTATTTTGGCTGAGAAGCAAAACGATACGTACGGAGGAAAAATTTAATTATTCCCGCTAATATTGACTCTTCCCTCCATTAATAGCCCTATATATATCCACCCCTTCTGTTAATCAATGCCTAGATAAATCCCGCGATTTAATCATCTGTACAAACAGACCTCTGCAGGCCACCAAGCCGTTCACCAGGGCGCCGCCCCCACCACCACGCCGCCCACCACCGCGCCGGCCCCCACCGACTCGCCCACCACCATGCCGCCCTCCACCACCGAGTTGCCCACCACCGCGCCGCCCCCACCGACGCGACGACCACCATCACCGCGCCGGCACCTCCATCGCGCCGCCGCGCTGACCATCATCACTGCGCTGCCACCACAATCGTGTGCTCGTCCCCGTCGAATCTGAGGGTTCGTTCTGTCTCCCTACATTGCCCAGGTCCAAGTTCTGTTATGCCATGAACATTTTTTTGGTCACTGCAATGCCGATCTGTTATGCCTCTGAACATTTTTTTCAGCTTTCTAGTGTCCAAGTTCAGTTAGTATTCTTTCACAGTAGTTGCTGTGATGTCATAAGGTAATATATGCCTTGATTGGTAAACTGTGAATATAGGTTCAAGATTATATGCACATAGCGCTGGTTCTGCTGATGTTTGACGACTGAAAAGATATGCTTTTTTTAATAAGAAATATTCTCATGTACTGTATCTGAATTTCATCTGAAATGTGTGGACATTATATATCAATGAAAGAGGGTGCTTCAAATCTGGTTATCGCAGTGAGTACCTAGTGTATATTCTTTAGAAGCTACAATAAACAATATTTGCCTCTCTATGAAAGAACTAGCATGTATATTAAAAAGTTACCCTTGATTCCTTCAACTTGTAAGATCTTGTCAGAAAATGGGCTTATGGATTGTACTGTGTGACAATAATAGAATGATCTGTACTTTATCTTGATCTCATCTAAAATTTGTGGACATTGTCATGATAGAGGGTCCTAAAAATGCGGTGATCGATCGCAGCGAGTATCTCGCTGTACTGGGAGAATGGGATGTGTGGAGAGATACTAGTTCCTTATGTTAGTTAGAGTTGCATTTTTTTGGGATTACTGTATGACCGAATTATAAGGGACATGTAAATACATCTCTGAAAATAGTACAACATATCCTCAAACCTTGAGCCTACATGGCGTCAAATTTATGTAAGTTCCCTTTGTCCTGTTGAGTGTGAATTTAGAGCCCTCCAGGGACTATGCCCCCCTATTGGTTGTCGTTGGATTTCTTGTTGGAGATTCGTGCCTAATTGGGGTGGCCTAACCCGGGTCTGACGAATGGAGCAAAATATACGCAACTTGGGCAGTTTATTTCCTAATTAATCGTCAATTAGATCTGTGTAGGTCAGGTTGTCGTACCAGCTTTCTTCATATCAGTAGTACAGACGTTGACAGCTCCTATATATGGTGGCATGCAAGGTGAGTTAATGAGGATGTGTGTGCTTTTGGGCATATTTGGGCTACTTGTACCTGCTTTATCCACCAGATTTTTACGTCAATGAAAAGCTGCTTCTTTGCAAAGTGAGTTAGTGAGTTAATTAAGATGCAAAATGTGATAATGAGTCTGCAACTAGGCCAATTAGTATATGTCAACCAAAGTTTGTCTCCCAAAAAGAAAAGAAATGTAAGCAATACCAGGTGATGAGCAGCCACAGCTTGGTGCAAACGAACTGATCCCTCGCGTTTTTCACCAAAAGCCACCAACGTACCAGTACCTTGTCAGGAAAATAAATGTAGTGCACTTCTGAATTTGGCCTGAGGTGCACTAGTGGGTAGACTAGAGCCGTAAATGATTTATAGGTTCAGTCGCGAGGTTTGACTGGTACGTCAGGTGCAGCAAGCAGTGAGCTGCTTCATCCGGATATGAAGGAGGCTTATCACTGCCATGCTTTGATCAGCGTGATAGGCGATTTACAGACGGGAGACTAATTAAGAATTGATCCCCGGGTGTGAATCTGAATCTTGATCATGGATGGAGGGCAACAAATGGGGTGGCATAGTCCCTGGGGGCACAGACAGATTTCCGATGTCCCGTTTGTGCTTGAATAAAGGAATGAGTGGAGTCATGAAACCGTTAGGACCAGGGAGGCGTGCGCATGGTGTCATGTCAAATAATCGACTACACTTTAGAGCCAAAGAAATTATATTAACCTGTCCATTATATCCTCAAAAGTATCTGTACTAAGTGCCATGGATTAGATTGTTTCATTACATTTCAGAGAAGCATATTTATTGTTGAAGCCTGTATTACGAGTTCAGCAAAGAAGTAGCTCCAGCGTATAATTATAATTCCTGTGTATTATTATTATCTCTTTGTAGGTGAGGGAAACTACGGACCGGACAGATGCAACAATTTCAAGACCAGACCAGAGGACTAGAACAGACCCACTCTGAGCTCGCTCAAAAAGAAGGCGTACTTCTCCACTCAAGATAAAGATCCGCATGCCACTAATGTCCCAAACTCCCAGATATACAATGCGACTATATTTCTGTCAGATTGGCAAACAAATGGCTTGGTTGTTTTGATCCGTGGAAATAAGTTCTCTCGCCTCCATTGATATATTATACACACCCATGCACACATATAGGAATGCCCTATCATTGATGTTTATGTATCTTTATATACTATATTGCAGAGTTAGGTAAAGCATGCAAGGTTTTTTTTAGAGAAACAGGGATTATCCATGGTAGGTTCATGATTAGGTAGTCGATTGCTACTCTTGATTTCTGGTCTTTATTGTTCACGTTATCTAGAACCAGTGTGACACGCTCTACAGTTTAGCATCGGCTTGTGATTGCTTCATGTTAATCGGTATTTGCATAGTTGGATTTTTCCTTTAAAAAACAGTGTATATATGTCGATCCCTAACATAGAGGTTATGGAATACTTCCTGAACTATGACCATGTGTATCCATTGACATATTGTTCATGCTATTTTCATTGTATGCTAACATTGATCATAATACAGGAGGGTTCCAAGGTAGTTCTAAAGACTTCAACCTATCCAAACAAGCGGAATGTTTTATATGCTACTATTCGGAGTACTGATCCTGTAAGCTGCTGGTATCGAGTTAGGTGCCGAATTTGCACTTGTGCAGATGAATGAAACAATTATGGATAATGAGGAGTTAGTAAGGGAAGTATGGGATTACAATACAATTGGTGATGCTTTTGCTATAGGATACTTAATTGCTTGGCCTTCAGCTTCGGTAAAAGATTTTTCTTCCATATTCCAAAATCATATTGGTATATATTTAATTATATAAGAAACGTGTAACTTTATTTTACAGATTCGAAAGAAGGGAAATTGAGTTGCAGCAGAACTATTCGGTTGGATCAAGAAGCAAATAAATTTTTGAAGATTTTACATAGTTTATATTTATAGATTGAAAAATGTAATAGCATTCAAACGATCTTATTCTTTGTTTAAATTGATTTAAAATCTATGGTGTAATATCGTTCATAAATGTGTTTTCTATATCATTGATATGGATGATGTGTAGTTGCATCAATAACATTGGTATTCATTTATTGGAATGCTTAGAGTCCTACACTTATGTATAGTCGTAAGGAATATCTTGATATATTCAATTTGGGTTTCCGGCGTGTGCTCTATCATTTTAATGGTGCCAAGCACCATAACAAAATAATTAATTATTTGTGCAATCGTGGCAATTTTATTAAATAAATGTATATTTAGTAAATTGCATACATAATTTATTATTTATTATAATAAAAGGAATACATTAGTTACTAATTTATTAGTGTTACTGATGGTGTTACTAGAGTTACAAAATGTGTTACCAGGATAGTTGAGAACTATAAATTATAGTGTTACAATATTTAGATACTATGTTACTAGTTGTAATTCGAAGCTAAAAAAAGGTGTTACTAGTTGTGTTAATTTAGTTAGAAAAATATGTTACCACCAATGCCCTACGTCCATGAAAGAATGTTACTATGGGTGTTACTGTAATTAAAATAAGGTGTTACCAACGTATTGAGTAACACATAAGATGCATGTTACTACAATGTAATTGTAACATGACTTTTAAGATATGGTAACAATTGTTATGTGTGACAGTGGACGCCACTTAGTAACACGGCCTAATGGAACACATTAAAAAATGTGTTACTACATGTCCTAGTAACACCGTTTTCGGCCTGTAGTAACATAACACTGTGTTACCAAAGCTCTGTTCTGTTGTAGTGTAAGCATGCGTTACGACTCGCAAGGCCAACAAGAAGACAAACATGTCATACGAGGTGGAAGATGGGGCTATATCATGGCTGCAAGATAAACATATGATAGGATCGAGACACAAGCATCGAATCATAAGGCTAGAATAAAGACAACGGAAAGCATCCGTAACAAGTGAGGAACGGCAGCCATAGGTAGCAAGTGAGTAAAGCTTGCCTGGAATCCAGCTTGTAGAGGTAGCAGAACTTTTCGTTGCTCACATCATCTCAACGTCCTACCCACGAAGAAGCAAAGCACTAAAAGAAGTCAAAGATGCAACACTTACTACTACGGCAAAAGACCGAGCATGATCAATATATGGATGCATGACATGATAGATGCAAAAGAGGATGCAACTAATCAATATTAAGTGGAACCGAGGTTCCAGCATTTAATTTATAAGGTTCAAGTTATTTACCCGTCAATTTAAATGTTGGTTAACATGGCGAGACAAGATATAGATGAGCTACACCAATTTAAATGGAACAAGGACAATATATATAACATCCCGACATATTCCATATTTCGTTGTTAGGTGTATTTGCTAACCAACGACAACCCAAAGGATGCAATGCAACATGATGAATGAGTTAATATGAAAAAACAAATGTCATCTTATAGAAGATAGGTCATATAGGTTATAGGGTTGGGCTCGGGTTTGCACGTTGGAAAGGGGATCGTCGGGTTAGCACCGATGTCGTTGGTGCATAGAGGAAGTAGTCGACGCAGTCGTTCTCGTTCCGTAGGCGTAGTAGTAGTGGCCGAACCGCGACATCACCGTCTTCGGGGTCGTTGGAGAACTTGGCAGCTTCGTGGTACAAGGCGCACACAAAGGCGGCCAACACAACGCGTACAACGACGGACATGAGCGAAGATCTTGTCGAAGGTGTAGTCGTGGGAGTGGTTCGGTCCGAGGTTCTCGAGGTGGCGGTACTTGTCGGCGATGATCTTGTCGATGCGGTACCATTCGGTGTACATCTCGGCAGCGTTACGGTCACGAAGAAACGAGCACGAAGGCCTCGGTCACAACAACGTAGCACATGCACAGACGGATACCCGGGAGGCACCACTCTTCTTGCGAGACTTGTGTCGAATAGCCAACGAGCAAAGGTCGACGAGGATCTTGAGAGGACGTCCTTCTACGGGCGATGGAGGCAGAGGGAGGATAAACAGCTTCAGCGCACCGACGAGCTGGAGGGAGGAGAGGCAGGACTCGGCGGTGGAGCTAGAGAGGTGGAGGGGTCGTCGCTACGCGTTGCAGGAAAGGTAGAGAGGAGGCCTGTCATGGGCGCCGTGGCCACCGCTTGGGAACGCCTAGATGGTGCTTGGCATGGCGATGGGAGGCGCTGGAGGGCAGCCGTGGTTGGCTGTGGCGAGACGAGGAGGAGGGCGGCTGCCGGTCGGCGCTGAAGGTCGGGAGATCGTGGAGGAGGACGACACGTCCAGACGGATTCCGGGCAGCGCAACCACACGTGGGGAAGAGGAGCTCATGACGACGAGGAAACATGGAGGAGAACCACGGGCCGGCGGCGGCCATGGCGGCAATTGCCAATCCGGTCCTTGGCTGGGGAGATGGAGGAGTACAGGACCACGGGCACGACGATCGGGCTCCCTGCCAGAGTGGGGAAGGCAGGACCGACACACAAGGTAGACGAGGAGAGGCGGCGGGGATGCTCGAGCTCCTCCCGAGCGAGGTGAGCGGGTGGGGGAAGGATGGGGATCGATGGGCTCGGGTCTCCTGCGTGCGTCTTCTGAGAGAGAGAGTAGGGACCCGAGTGGAAAAATAAGAGACGACGGGGAGGTGGCTACAAAAACGTCAGGGGATTTCGGTGGGGATTAGGGTTTGTGGGGGAGAGTTGGCCGGTTGGGCTTTAGATGGGCTTGTTGGCTGTCTCTCTCCCCTAAACGTTTTTTTTTTCATTTTATTAATTACGAAAATTAGATTAGGTGTTTATTAAAAAAAACTCGAGGCACCAAAAACGAATTCATAAAATTTAGGGAAAACAATATTGATGCAATTTAATTATTTTTGCAAGTATTAGATGCATGAAGATGTCATGATGATGCACAAAAGAAAGAGCAAACAAAACTAATTGGGGAAAATCCTTGTGCGTTACAGACGACACCACTAACAAGGGATTTCGCCCTCGCAATCAGCTCCAAGCCGGTAAGAGAGATGAGGTGGTTATACTATCGAGTATTCGTGCTCCATGTTGATCTTCTTTGAAGTTGGACGGATCTTTTCTTCTCGACACCACTAACAAGAGGTTCTTGCTCCGGATAACGAAATTAGAAGCCGATGCCTCAAAAGATAAATTCGCATCCAAATTCATAGGAAGGAGTGAGAGTCACATATTGATTCAGATGTTCAACATATAGGAGCGAATAATAATAGTAGTGGTATGGTGATCAGTCCATTCCGCACCCAAACTATCAACTCTATACATGAATAAGAGAATCGCACAGCCCACTCACGATTTTTTAGAGAAGGATGTTGTCGTCTTGGATCGTCGGGATACAGCGGAAGAAAGGATATCGGTAGTCAATGCTACAATCAGATAACATCCGATATGATAGCCGGAAAGATGTGACTATTGACATAAGGAAAGTTACAACGATAAGAATTCACAATGGTTCTATGGCCGTGCACTCCCACATCTCCAATGATCATCCTTCTCATTTACTTTTCCAGAGTGGTATGAATATACTTTAAGTTACACCGCAAAGGAAGGAGGGTGTAGCTTTGAGAGGATAGGAAACCCATGTAAACGGATGAACCCAAACACAAGAACAAAATATTGGGTCAACAGATTAGCGGAGGATCAGTGACACTATCAAAACTTCTGGCTCCAATCTGGCTCACGTTGATGACAATGTCCTTCCGAATCTTGTGAAGATCGAATACATTAGGTTAAGAGGTTGAGAGAACGTCCACCCACGTAGAAGCCTAGTCTTTGAAAGATAGACAAGAGAGAAGACTCCAAAACCAATAAGGTAAGGGGAGAAGTAGAATAGAGATGAGGAGCAAATAAGAATCCTATTGAGATATTTTCAAAATAGGTTTAGCACAAATAGTTTTGACACTCTAGAAACATGACCGTTAGCGAGGTTATCCTACAGGCTTTGCGGACCCGTTGCTTCGATAACCATTCGTATAGAAACAACATTGGGAATCGAAACCATGCTCTGATACCATTTGTGACGCCCCTGGGTCAGGTACTATGGGGATTTCAGCGTTCCCGCCCAAATCCACATAATATCAGATCCTAGGTTGTCATTTCTGATACCATTACAACAGTTCACGAATAATCCGCAACAAAAACAGAAGATACATACAACACGACTCCAACGAGTCAATAATACAACTGATACAATACAAATATCCAAATAACATCAAAAAACCAAATAGTATCCAACTACGGATAAGATACAAATTGGACTAAGAGTCCTGAAGATAACTGATGGCGTCCTATCCCTGCCGAGGCCAAGCCGGAGGGATTCCCAACCTAACATCGTCAAACTTCAAACCTGTCGACTGCATTGTGAATACAACCCCGAATCATGGGGTCAGTACTTTGAATGTACCAACAAGCGGCAAGCAATACTCACAAGACACCAGTGCAACCAGTCATCACAAGATACAAAAACTTTGGTTACAAAGGAAGAAGTTGTTGTAGTGAAGCGACAACGGGCGGCACTACGTAGTCAACAGATACACGCTACAACTCTCGTCTAATAGAAAGAGATAAGAGAGAGCGACGAAAACAACTATAACTACTCACCAAAACAATACCCATCCAGGGTTAACCCCCTCAACCAATGTCACGAGGTAACCCGAGGAAAACTCACACATGTTAAAATAGTAATCTCGTTATCGCACAGGTTAACAAATGTTATTAGGTGTAAGTTGTCTGACTCTTGCTTGATAAGGTGTTGCCCGATCTTCTCGATGAACTCACACGATAACAAGGATCTGATAACTTGTGTCTCTCCACGAACTCTCCGGCTAATTCCTGATGCCAATTGCAGCAGCAACCAATCCCTTGGATATTCGTAAATCCACACACTTGCACGAGCAGCCACTGACTACTAGTGGTCCTGTATCAACTAATTCCCAGTGGAATAGTGGATAACACGCAAAACTTGCAATATAATTCCTGATGAATGCTTCAAGCAATCAACAATGGAGTTCTAGGGTTTATGAATAAAGGTAGTCTAACCTCTCACACGCAGGTGAAGAGGTATATATGAGGGCTAGGGGGTGCGGCCACACCTTGGATGCGCAAGCACCAACCTAAACCAACTAGGACTCGAACCAGACAAGTTTGGACTCGGACTAAAGGGGTACAAACCGACCCACAAGGGGGTGCGGCCAAACCAGCCACACAGGGCCTTATTAGACTAGGGTGGGACTCTCTCCTAACCATAGACAACCTCTTATGTTTGGAGGGAACCCTCCTGGGGCGCATGGGCTTCTCTCCCAACCATAGACAGCCTCTTATGTTTGGAGAGAACACAAAACAATTATTCTGCCTCCTCCTTCTCCCTTGGACTTGCATGATCATCTTCTTCCATGAGTTCTCCAATGCCTTGCTCCATGATTCCATGCTCCTTGCCTCCCATGATGTTTGTGTTATCAATAACCTGAATCATACATAAGTGTAGGGATTTAGGTAGTATAAAATTCTCATAAGAACAAACATCATAATTTAAAAGGAGTGAGTTCACCTGCTGTTCTAATAGTTTAGTTCTTGATCTTGTCATTGGACCAATTCTAACTTCATCATGCTTCTCTTGAACAGCAACATCATCATCAATAGGAGGAATAACAAATGTGTTAGGGATGTCCTCATCATCGTTAGCCAGCACTTTCTCCAAGATCGTCACATAAGCGCGGACGATACGCCTTCTCGAAAAGATTTAACCCTGCAGGGATGCACTACTGTAGCCACACGCACCGAACTGTCGTGAGACTGTCGGCACAACACTTCACCTCACCACAAACAAGTCCAGAGAGCCACCTAGCTAGGTTGGAACCACCTCGAGAGTCCGGCCGATACTTCGAAGCGGACCTAGCCGTTTGCGCCTACGCGCGAAACGGATCAAACCTGATCGGACCTGTCTGATTCACGTCATACCGCGAAAAGCTATATAATTGTACGCACATCGGTAACATACCATCATCATCCTCAATGTTGTTGCCATTGTACTTGCAGAACTGGTGATGTGCGTACCCAAATGGAAAGCCCGAACTACGTTGTGGCATCCTGGACAAGAGTGCAGCGGGGCTAATAGGTTGCGGGGTGTCCCATTACCTCCCACGACGTGGTTAGTTCCCTCATTCTTGGATCAGCGGACAAGAACCTTTTCCTAAAGCGACAACAGAGGGACCAAAAGCCTCGAGGGGCCTCCCGTCGGTTCCTTAACTCGAAACAAATTATATTATTACGCCAAGCGTTAAGATCAATTTAATTAAGTTGAAACAACCTATCATACTAGTCAGGTGACAAGGAACCAAACTCGCCAAAGAACCTAAGCATGCACTACGACTGATAAACATATGATAGGATCGAGACACAAGTATCTAATCATAAGGCTAGAATAAAGACAACGGAAAGCATCCCTAACAAGTGAGGAACGGCAGCCATAGGTAGCAAGTGAGTAAAGCTTGCCTGGAATCTGATTGTAGAGGTAGCAGAACTTGTCGTTGCTCACATCATCTCAACGTCCTACCCGCGAAGAAGCAAAGCACTAAAAGAACTCAAAGATGCAACACTTACTACTACGGCAAAAGACCCAACATGATCAAGATATGGATGCATGACATGCGAGATGCAACTAATCAATATTAAGGGTTCCAGCATTTAATTTAGAAGGTTCAAGTTATTTATTTACCCGTCAATTTAAATGTTGGTTAACATGGCGAGACAAGATATAGATGAGCTACACCAATTTAAATAGAACAGGGAAAATATATATAACATCCCGACATATTCCATATTTAGTTGTTAGGTGTATTTGCTAACCAACCACAACCCAAAGGATGCAATGCAACATGATGAATGAGTTAATATGAACAAAAAATAGATGCCATCTTATAGAATATAGGTCATATTGGTTATAGGGTTGGGCTCGGGTTGGCACGTTGGAAAGGGGATCGTCGGGTCAACACCGATGTCGTTGGTGCGTAGAGGAAGTAGTCGACGTAGTTGTTCTCGTTCCATAGTCGTAGTAGTAGCGGCCGAACCGCGACATCACCGTCTTCGGGGTCGTTGGAGAACTTGGCAGTTTCGTGGTACAAGGCGCGCACAAAGGCGGCCAACACAACGCGTACAACGACGCACATGAGCGAAGATCTTGTCGAAGGTGTAGTCGTGGGCATGGTTCGGTCCGAGGTTCTCGAGGTGGCGTTACTTGTCGGCGATGATCTTGTCTATGCGGTACCATTCGGTGTACATCTCGGCAGCGTCACGGTCACGAAGAAACGAGCACGAAGGCCTTGGTCACAACAACGTAGCACATGCACAGACGGATACCCGGGAGGCACCACTCTTCTTGCGAGACTTGTGTCGAACAGCAACGAGCAAAGGTCGACGAGGCTCTTGAGAGGACGTCCTTCTACGGGCGATGGAGGCAGATGGAGGATAAACAACTTCAGCGCACCGACGAGCCGGAGGGAGGAGAGGCAGGACTCGGCGGTGGAGCTAGAGAGGTGGAGGGGTCATCTCTACGCGTGGCAGGAAAGGTAGCGGACGGTGTCCGACTTGCAGAAGGTAGAGGAGGCCAGTCATGGGCGCCGCGGCCACCGCTTGGGAACGCCTGGATGTAGCTCGTCACGTCGATGGGAGGCGATGGAGGGCAGACGTGGTTGGCGGTGGCGAGACAAGGAGGAGGGCGGCTGCTGGTTGGCGCTGGAGGTCGGGGGATCATGGAGGAGGACGACACGTCCAGAAGAAGGCCGGACTCCGGGCGGCGTAGCCACACGTGGGGAAGAGGAGCTCATGACGACGAGGCGATGTGGAGGAGAACCATGGGCCGGCGGCAGCCATGGCGGCAGTTGCCGATGCGGTCCTTGGCCGGGGAGATGGAGGAGTAGAGGACCACGGGCACGGCGATCGGGCTCCCTGCCAGAGTGGGGAAGGCAGGGTCGACGCACAAGGTAGACGAGGAGAGGCGGCGGAGATGCTCGAGCTCCTCCCGAGCGAGGTGAGCGGGTGGGGGGAGGATGGGGATCGATGGGCTCAGGTCTCCTGCGTGCGTGTTCTGAGGGACAGAGAGTAGGGACCTGAGTGGAAAAAGAAGAGACGGTGGGGAGGTGGCTACAAAAACGCCAGGGGAGTTCGGTAGGGATTAGGGTTTGTGGGGGAGAGTTGGCCGGTTGGGCTTTACATGGGCTTGTTGGCTGCCTCTCTCCCCTAAAACATTTTTTTTCATTTTATTAATTACAGAAATTTGATTAGGTGTTTATTAACAAAAAACTCGAGGCACCAAAAATGGATTCATAAAATTTAGGGAAAACAGGATTGATGCAATTTAATTATTTGTGCAAGTATTAGATGCATGAAGATGTCATGATGATGCACAAAAGAAAGAGCAAACAAAACTAATTGGGGAAAATCCCCGGGCGTTACAGCAGGCGTGGGGCCAGGGTAGCAGGGGCGCCCATCGACGGTTGGTGGAGGGGTGGAGGAATCAGAGGTTGAGGGGCGGCGCCGGGAGGAAGTGAAGGAGTTTTTCCTAGAGGAAAATAGTAAAGGATATTTATTCTCATAACTCTTATGTTCATAATGTTTTATACCATGCTATAACTGTGTTAAGCGGAAACATTAATAAACGTGTGATATGTAAACAAACGAGGTCCCTAGTAGTCTCGAGTTCTACTAGTCCATTGGGCAACAGATGATCAAGATATCCTGATCATGGGCATGTATGTCATTGGCAATGGAGTCATGTCATTGGTGAATGATGTGATGGACTCACACCCAATATGTTTTATCATAACAAGGTTAAGTCATTAAGTTCAACGTGATGATAACGTGAAAACATAGTATCACAGCCTTAGACCGTGAGATGATGTTTAATTGCTATCCCCGAGATTAATTTGATTAGATCAAACGTCACGACCGTAACTGGGTGATTACAAAGGTGTCTCTTCTCTTGGGTAACCAGAGGGATATGTTGAAACATGTCATCAAGAGAGGTACTTGCCAATCCTAAAGATGGATAGATACTTCTGGGACCACTCGGTGAAGTTGCATCGATTAGCTCACAAGCATGTGACTAGGTCACGGAGATGCAACGACACGGGAACAAGTAAATTGTTATGTTGGTAACGAGATTGAACGGGGTATGAGATACCGGATGATCAGGTCTCAGACTAACAGAGTATCTCTAAGACAAGACGTATGGGGACTCAACGTTTAAGTTTCAAGTGACAAAGATAATCGTTGAATGCACATGGGCCATCATGGGTGTCCAGATCCTGTTGTTGGTCATTGGTCGGAGAGGTGTCTCGACCATGTCCGAAGTGTTCCCAAACCGTAGGGTGGCACACTTAATGGTATACGAAGTTTAGGAGTGATCTTAGTACCGAAGGAAATATAGAGAAGAGATCCGAGATCATTCGGTATTTTACTGATGGAGATCGGGGGTTCCGAAGGAGTATCAGAATAGAAGGAGAAGTACTCGATAGAGATCGAGGGATACAGAAGTGGTTCTAGAGCTACAAAATATTAGGTAATATGTATTTAAATATTAATTACTATAATTAATAATTAAATATATTTTAATTAAATTTTTAATGGTTGTTTTCCACTAATGGGCAGAATTGGCAAAAGAGGCCCAATAGGAGGAAGGGAGAAAAAGGAGGGAAACTCGCATGGGCCCTATGGGGCCCTTTAGGGCAACGGCTAGCCTCCCTTGGCCGCACCACCATGTGGGAATAGTCCCACATGGCTTGGCCAAGGAGGTTGCCCCCTCCTATATATTGAGGGCATTGAGGGGCACCCCTCCCCTTTTTCCCATCCCAATTCTCTCTCTCTCTCTTCTCCGACCGTGGTTCCGCAAAGGGAGCTGCGTTAGGGTTGCGTTTTTCTCTACTATAAGCACACTACTGTGAAAGTAGTCCTTCGGTCCATCGCTCCGCTTTTGCAAACTGTGCTAGGCCAGAGATCGAGAGTCGTTCTCTACACTGTACGTGTGTAGAGCTACGAGGTGCTCGACGTGTGGCACTAGTCGCCGGAACAGCTACACGACCTTGAGGTCGACTTCGCCGTCTTCATCATGAACCCTTGCGCGGGAGGGTAATCCCCACTTTCGGTCATCAAGGGTATGAATTCCGGTCTTCCTCCGCTACTCTATATCTGCATAGTAATTGATCTTGGCTATTTATGGTTATCGTTGCTAGGAAAATTTTAAAATTATGCGACGAAACCCTTCAGGAAGGTGGAGGGGCACGCCACCGGCGGGAGGTGGACATCAACACCGGTGAAGGAGGTGGAGGGGCGACACTAGTAGTATGGCGGAGGGGCAGTGCCAGAAGGAAGACAGAGAGTGGGACGCTGGAGGGAGATGGAGAGGCGCACTGTCGGAGGGACGTGGAGATCGCTCCGCCGGCGGAGGGGGTGCTGCCGGGAGGTAGGAAAAGTGGAGGTTTCACGGGATGAGAGCGAGGAGGCAGTTCGGTCGGGGGTGGGTCCGGGGTTGTTTTTTATGCGGGTGGTAGGTGGTTCGTTCGGAGGTGGGCTGGTTTTCTAGCTTAGTTGGGTTTGATTCGGCAGGTTCGTAAATAATGTTATGTAGGAATCTCTTAAGGGATTTTTTTAATAGTTCTGTCCTATATAGGACTAGTTGAGTTGCACGTGCCATGCACGTCTCCATTATGAAACAAAAGTATTTAGAATTTCAAAGTGTAAATTTAACATACATTATCCATGTGATGAGTCAATACACGCAATAGGTTTAACAAATTGTTTCCATGTGACAGTAATCGAGCTGCACCACCATGTAATTTCTTTTCCATCTTTTTTATCTCAAGAAATAAAATATCTCTTAAATCTTTCATATCTCTGTCAAATATAAAGTTGGATATAACAATATGTGACATGAAAAAGTAGAATGTCAAAGAAATTTTTCCAGAGGCGACACTAAAAGCAGAAAACCATTGCTATAAAAGAGAGGAAAAACTATTACAGTGAATAGATAATAATCTTTACCTATCTAATTATTGGTTATTACCGTCGTGCGGCCTGAGCATGTCTGGTAAAGAGCTATCTAGTGCGTAGACCTATTTCTTCCCATTTCAGCTTCAGACTGACTGAAAAAGTAACAGCCATACCGACTTAGATTATTTAATTGCACAAGCCTTCCTAAATCAGATACAATAAATGATTGGGTGTTGCTATAAGTACATTTAGCTCTTGCTCAAGACTTTCTAGCTGTATTTCATGTTGAAATCAATATAGACCTTAATTGAACCCCAAATATTGATATTGAACGGCAAACCTAAATGACCCGTTTATAGAAGAAATAACTTAATATGCAATTCCTTCAAATAACTGAAATATATAGCTATGTTGTATTTTTTCGTTAGGCTGATCAGCGCAACCAAGAAGCAAAACTTCATGGTTAATTCCTGATTGGAATTTTTAATCAAAGCTTACTAAACTATTTAAAATTCTGATTCAGTTCTGACTTTTGTGCTGAAGCTGACGTACTCGTGATTGTGTAATTGGACACAGCAAATACATTCTCCTGTGTTGCACATGGAACCTCTATATTAATAAGACATTGGTATGTATTGAAACGCATTTCACATCTCATTATCTCCACATAATGACAGAAACAATAATAATACATACTTGATTTCATCCTCTTCTCCCATGCCTTGTGGTAGATCAATACAATACTGGAGGTAGTGGTAACCAAAATACCGTGCCAGGGGATCAAGAGCGCTTGGCAACAACCTGGGATAAAATGAAGCGACATGTTGTAAGCCACGGTCCAAGAATCTCGGCTGCTGCATTGGAAGGGGTCCTGCCGTGAGGCTCAGGCGGAGGAGAGCCGGCTCCATTGGAGCGGCACCAAACTTGGGGACGGGGGACAGAGGCCGCATCCGAGAGAGGGGAGACGGAGGCGAGGCATGGCTGGAGACAGAGGATAGAAGGGGGAGGATGGCTGGGTCCATTGGAGGGAGTTCCCGCCTTGGGTCTTAGGCGGAGGATGGCCTGCACCAATGGAGCGCACATCACGAGCTACGGGAGAGGGTCGTGGACCTGAAGGCGTCGACATACAACCAGACCGTTTATCGGAAGAGGCTCCATGAGTGGCCCGGCGTCCTCCACGTTCTTGGGGATACAGCGGCGGAAGGTAGGCAGTGGACTGGTGGTACCGTGGCAGGCGAGGTGACGGTACCTAAAGTTAGACTACGAATGGACAGGGAAGGAGTGAGCAGGGCATGGGTCGCCCGATACCTTCCTCATGAGTCCAATCGTTTTCTTACTTAAGTGGTGGCGGTGCACGTAATTTGGGGGTTTTAAGATGAGTTGAGTTGAACTCAACATTGAAAAGACCTAGGCCGTTTGATCTAGCACGTTTGACGGATGAGATCTGATGTATCTACGAAGTTTGCTCTTTTATAAGTAGTTTAGATTTAGATTCCTTTTATATACTCAGGGGTGTACGTACTCCCATATCAATATATAATACCTATTTATTATGTTTTATATACCTTTTTTATTATTCTAAGATATCTCAATACAATTAGTATGAAAAAATATCATCAGAGTTCTCAATTTTTAATATACTCTTTTTACATAGAAAATAGTATATATGCAAATAATATTAAGCATGCAGATTCGAATGAATTTTTTCATAAAAATCACTTTGGTGTATCTAGTAATAGTAATGAAATATATTAAAAATGATAAAGAGGTATATTCGATTCAATTATGTGGTATATTAAACGTGGGAGAGTATACTAGTGTACAAAACCATTTTATATTTTATTAAATTGCATATGTTACCAGAGTAGAGCACGTTGGAATATCTGAAAAAGTGAAAAGAACACTATAGCACCGAGGATTCTACATCAGATTTTTTTCTCTCTTCGTGCAAGGAGAGGTTCATACGACAGCAGGAGGTGCATAATATGTAGCCATGTTCGTTGCTCTGAGTGCCGACGGCGAGGCGCACGCCATGGTGAAGCATCTTGGTGTGCGGATATGCGTTCAGAAAATATAACAACATGTCGTCCGGCCGGCCATACGCCGCCATGAGAGCCAGCATCCTTAGTAGTCGCAACAAAAAGCGGCGCACTAAATTCTATCAACAACGCTTTCTGCGCCGCGCAGTAATAAGAAATTTTAGAGGCGAATTCGAATTGTCAACGGTCCTATCGAAAGTAGGATTGACTATGGACTCGAGGACTTGCGTTTCGCGTCAGCTATTCCAGGCGCGGAGTAATTGCGTGCGGCAAACACATTTTACACCCAAAATAACAAAAAAAATCCAATAACGACATTGAATAGACAGGAAATAGAAATTTCATTAGTTCGAGTGACAGCGACATACAAGTCCTAATTCTCGCGACAGCGACAGACTAATCCTCGTCGGTGATGTAGTCCGACGAGGTGAACAAGTCCTCGTAGGTGAAAAATCACAAAACTGACCCTGGGGGAAACTTCAGCACAAAATGGATCCAAAGCTATTTTTTTTCCGAATCGGACCCTTTTGGGTAGCAGCCGCAGCGGGGGCGCGGTGCTCAACACGTCTGCGTCGTTGGCGGGGGCGCGGTGCCTGCGCCACGTAAGCAGCGGGGCCCATGTGCGGTTATGTAGCGCCGCACGTGGAGGAGTCGTGCTCAACAGGACAGCGCCGAGCTACACGGCGCGGTGCTTCCGCCACGTTGGCACGACGGGGCCCACGTGCGGATATGTAGCTCCAGGGCACTCGGCGAAGTGCTTGAGGGGGCAGCGCCCCGTACTCGGCGCAATGCTTCCAGGATGTGAAAACCGGCTCGGGCCGACCCCCCCTCTCTCCACTCCACTTGTTCATGTTTGACTCAACCTGGTCCCCTTCTCTCTTTCTCCCCCTCTCACTCCCCCAAGTCCCCCACTAGCAAATCCCTCCATTTTTTGGTCCATACTTCGTGGATTTTGCCCCCCCCCCTTTGTGGAAGAGGTACTCTCCCTATTCTTATTCTTTGTGTCCAATTGAAATTTTGCAATTTGAGGTGACATTCGTGTAGATCTTAGAAACCCTAACTTTTGCAAATGAGGGGAAATTTGTGGTTTTAATTGCTCAATGGTTGTGTATGATAGCTATATAGTGGTGTGCACATGATTTCAATGTTAGGGATTATGATTTTTGTTAGATCTAGTTAGTGGGCTATATTAATTATGGTTAGTGTTAAATAATTAGTATTATGCTTAGGGTTATATGTAGTTAGTGAGATGTATGCTTAGATACTATTATTTTAGTAGTTTCAATTCAATGCTAAATTTATATATTTGATGAGAATATTTTGTTCTGTTGTTGTAATTATTTTTTAGATGGAGAAATTTGTTAGTGTTCATCATGTGGATAAGGATTCATTTTTGAGAGACAATGTTGACCATGACCCGGAGGAGGTTGTGTTGATGTTTGATCGTAATCCTAGCTATGCGAGGTAGTGGAAAAAGTGAGGATTGAATTGAATTGGATGGAGTGAAATGATGTAGTTGAATTGTTACACGCAATAGCAAAACAACGATGAAATTAAGCAAGATCGAACCAACGGGGACACGAGATTTTAACGTGAAAAACCCTTCCAACAAGGAAGAGAAAAAACCATGAGCGTCAGCCAACAATACTTCACTATTACGGGTGAGGTTACAAACGCGTCGGGATTTACAATGTGTGGCTTATCCCGTGCGGCGGCTTACAAGAGGTATATAAAAGCGGTCTTGACCTAACTAGATCGGTAACGGTGAATCCAACTCCAAGCCTCCGGCTACGGGCCTCGCGTAGCGGAGGCCAAACTTTCCTTTATCTTTATATGAATTTGGATCATCACAAAATAACACTCCACCTTGAGACAAATTCCTTCATGTAGCATAAACGAAACCTTCACCCTGAAACAAACAAACAAAACACCTTCGGCGCCAAATAGCCTCTTGGGCTAAACAGTGACACCAACTAAGCTTGAGCAAAGCTCAAACTTAGCAACAGGAACTGGCATTGTCATCATATCAGCAAGATTATCATGAGTACTAATCTTGCATACCTTCAGGTTACCTTGTGCAACAACATCACACACATAATGGTACTTGACATCAATGTGTTTTGTTCTCTCATGGAACATCTGATCCTTAGTAAGGTAAATAGCACTCTGACTGTCACAAAATAGGTTAATGCAAGTATCATCTCCACAAAGCTCAGCAAATAGACCTTTCAACCAAACCGACTCTTTGCATGCTTCAGAAATAGCCATGTACCCAGCCTCAGTAGTAGATTGTGCAACAACACCATGCAAGGTAGTCTTCCAGCTAACAGTACATCCACTAACTATAAACACATAACATGTGAGGGACCTCCTCTTATCCAAGTCGGCAGCAAAATCTGAATCCATATAGCCTGCGAGTCCCTCATCAGTCTTGCCGAACTTCAAGCAAGCTTTGGATGTGTCGCGAAGGTACCTGAAAATCCACTGAACATCTTTCCAATGTTCTTTACCAGGATTAGCCATGTATCGACTGACCAAACTCATAGCATAAGACAAATCAGGCCGAGAACAAACATGGCATACATTAAGGAACCAACAACACTAGAATAGGGAACTCGTGACATGTACTCAATATCTTTTTCAGTAGTAGGACATTGCAATGCTGACAACTTGAAATGTGAAGCAATAGGAGTACTAACAGACTTTGCATCATGCATATTAAAACGATGAAGAACTTTCTTAATGTAATTCTCCTGACTAAGAAATAGCAATCTAGATTTTCTGTCTCTTGAAATTTTCATACCTAGAATTTTCTTAGCAGGACCAAGATCCTTCATCTCAAACTCACTACTCAATTGTTTCTTCAATGTAGTGATTTTTTTCATGCTCTTGGCAGCAATTAATATATCATCAACATATAGCAACAGGTATATAGACGATTCATCAACAAATTTAATGTACACACAACTATCATATTCAGACCTCTTAAAGCCATGTGACATCATAAAAGAATCAAATCTTTTATACCATTGTCGAAGAGACTGTTTCAAACCGTAAAGGGACTTCTTTAGCTTGCACACGAAATCCTCTTTACCAGGCACTATGAACCCTTCAGGTTGGTCCATGTATATCTCCTCCTCAAATTCTCCATGCAAAAACGCAGTCTTCACATCTAAATGTTCAAGCTCAAGATCATGCATAGCAACAATACTAAAGAAAGTGCGAATAGAACTATGCTTGACAACTCGGGAGAACACGTCATTATAATCCACTCCAGGGATCTGGCTGAAACCTTTTGCTACTAACCTTGCCTTAAACCTTGGAGCCTCACTTGGAGATAAACCCTCATTTCTCTTGAAGATCCACTTACAGCGAACAACCTTCTTTTGTTTAGGCAAGCGCACAACATCCCATGTGACATTCTTCTCAAGGGATTGCATCTCCTCGTGCATTGAACCAATCCACTTGTCACGATCAACCGAAGCAATAGCTTCATTGTAGGTAGCCGGTTCAGCATCATTCTCCACCTGTTCAGCACAACTTAGAGCAAAATAAACAACATCACATTCCTCAATTAAACGAGTACGAGGTCCTTTATTCCTCTTCTCTCTGCGATCTGCAATAGACAAATTTTCTTGTTGCACAATAGGAGGTGAGGGTGTCACAATATCCTCCTCGTCAATTTCAGTTTCCTCCTCATCCAGGTGTTCTAGCTCCACCTGCAAACGAACTCGTGGTTCGTCCTCATCAGAAGAATCTGGCATAACATCAGTTGACAAACTGTCGTCATATATAACAGATTCATTAAACACAACACTCCTGCTAAAGAAAGTCTTTTTGGTTTTCGGGTTCCTTATATCCTTTTACTCTAGAACCATAACCAAGAAATAAGCACTTAATAGCTCTAGGCTCTAATTTTCCATTATCAACATGAGCATAGGCAGTGCAACCAAAACTTTCAGTTGTGAATAATCATCTGACTCACCAGACCATACCTCAATAGGAGTTTTCTTGTCAAGAGGGATGGACGGTGACCTGTTGATCAAGTAGCAAGCAGTGTTAGCAGCCTCAGTCCAAAAACGCTTATTCATGCGGGCGTTGGACAACATGTAGCAAGCTTTGGAGATGATCGTCCTGTTCATCCGCTCGGCTACACCATTCTGCTGAGTTGTGTACGGGATGGTGTGATGCCTCGCAATGCCTTCCTGCACACAATAATCATCAAAAGCATGCGAACAAAATTCGCCACCATTATCAGTACGATGCAACTTCACTTTTATCTCAGTTTGCTTTTCAATCATAACTTTCCACTCTTTAAAAGCAGCAAGAGTACCATCCTTAGTTTTTAGGAAATAAGGCCAAACTCTTCTAGAGTAATCATCAATGATAGTAAGCATATAACGAGCACCACCATAAGAGGGCTTACGTGAAGGCCCCCCACAAATCAGCATGTACATAATCCAATGTGCCTTTAGTGGTATGAACAGAAGCATTGAACTTAACTCTCTTATGCTTACTAAACACGCAGTGTTTACAGAACGGCAACTTACTCATATTGTAGTTCTTCAGAAGTTCTCTCTTCACCAATTCTGCCATACCATGCTCACTCATGTGTCCAAGTCACTTATGCCAAAGGTTAGTTGTACTTGGATCATCAATAATAATAACAGCAGCAGTACTAGATAAAGTGGTACCTCTAAGGATATATAACTTGGCACAATTCATATCACCAATCATAACAATGAGAGAACCTTTTGTTACCTTCAGGCGTTTATCCCCTCCGGCATACTTGTACCCGTCACAATCAAGGGTACTCAGCGAGATCAAATTTCTCGCCATAGATGGTATGTGTTTTACTCCCGTCAGCGTGTGTGTCATCCCACCATAGGTCTTAATCTGAACAGATCCAACGCCAACAATGTGACATTTGTTGTTGTTCCCCACACGCACGAAATCTCCAGTCTGCAGAGTCTCATAAGAACCGAACCAATCGTTGTTACATCAAATATGAAACGAACAAGCAGTATCAAGAATCCACTCATCATCACGGCTAACACATGCAGCAAAAACAGCTAAGCATTTACCATCTGAACTATTATCACCATCAACAACAACAGCCTTACCAGTACCATTACCATTACCGCCAGATTTATTTTTCGGTTGGTATGTGCCATTGCTTTTCTCCTTGTTCTGCACCTCCAGCAATCCTTAATGGTGTGATTGGTTTTCTTACAGTAACTGCAAAACGTGTCTCGTCCTTTGGACTTTGAACGGTCCCTGCCCTTATCTTTGCTGCTGTTGTTGTAGTTGTTATCTCGCTGCTAAGGTCTGCCTCGTACCTGCAATGCATCGCCTTTGAAGGACGATACGTTAGACTGCACCATAATTTTCATCTTTTCCCTGGTCTGCGAGGCCTCGAAAACTTCCGCTAGGGTTAGTTCATCGCGTCTTAATAGTATGGTATCCTACAGGTTTGTAAAAGAACTAGGCAGCAAACATAACAACAGAAGAGCTAAATCTTCATCCTCATATTTTACCTCCATCGACACTAGGTCGGACACGATCTCCTTAAAGATCGACAAGTGATTCATCACAGAACCACCATCCTGCATCATGAGCGAGAACAACTTCATCTTAACGTGCATCTTGCTGGTTAGATCCTTTGGCATGCAAATCAATTCCAGCTTGAGCCACAATGCTGCCGCGGATTTCTCCTGCAGCACCTTGATGGCTAGGTTGAGACTCCAAGTGCAGAGTGTGTAGCTGGTGGCAAGACTTCTTCCCCACGAGGGTGACTCGAGGGTTTATATCGAACTCTTGGGGAGCCAGTATTTCAGCTGTTGTCTTCCAAGCTTCCTCCATGATCCTGCAAACAAGTAGAGAATTTTGTGCCCTCAACCTCACCAACTGGTTGTCAAGCACAAGGTGTGAGACTTCTAAATTGCAATGCAAAACTGAAAGTAAATGTGCAATAATTAAATCTACTACTAAATGCAAATGAGAAAATAAATATGCAATGGATTGTTTTTGTATTTTTGTGATGCAAGTGGTGATGGAGATAATGTAAATTCGAATTGGAGATGCAAGTAAAGTAAAGTGCAAGTAAAGTAAATTGCAGCAAAGTAACTAGAGTGTTTTCTTATAATTAAAATAGGACCGGGGTTCATGGTTTCACACTTGCATTCTCTCAAATAAAGTGGTAGACGGTGGACATAAAGAATTACATGTGAGATTACAATAACATGTTTAACATTGAGTACTTTCATATGGGCATCACGTCCTAGCATAGAGATCTCTACGGTCATATTGATCCCTCTTATACTCCACCAAGATGCGAAATAAATCATAACACCTCGATAATTAAGGAAAAACCAGAGTATAGCTTTAAGCAATGTGACATGAAGTTGAAGTAAGAACTTGCTAGATCTAGTCATGGAGAATGATTAGTGTCACTTCAAATCCCCGGTAACAAGGTACTCCTTTTTATCCCTAGTGAGGTAACTAAGAAAGGTTTAACAAAACCTAAGTGGATCGCTGAACTTCTGTCACTTTCACAGCACTAGCCACCCCCTGTTACTCCAACTAATGCACCCATCACCCCACACACGCTCTCAAGAACTAGATTGATCAAAGCTAGCAAATAAGAACGGGGTACATAAGATACATCTACTCAAATAACTCAAGAGAAACAGTTGCAATATTAGATTCAATAACTCATAGAAAAGATCCACCACATAGGAATTACAACGGTGCCCGTAATCATGTGAGGCAGCTCATGCGGATGTAATTAGTGAAGCACATAGAGAGAGAGATACAAGTGCTACTTCCACAAACCCGTAGCCCTGGGGTGGACTACTCCCTCTTCATGGAGATGTCGATGGAGATGACGTTGGAGGGGTAGGAGATCACACCGGCGGCGCCCCGCCAGAGTTTTCCCCCTCCAATCTGGAACTTCTGGTCTCTGTTTCGGTGTTTCGGCGGCGCTCCTCTCTGTAAGGGTACGGGGGTCCCTTTTTATAGTCGGTTTTAGGTCAAGACGGAGTCAGTAAGTCGAAGATGGAAGGAATTGGGGCCACAGGGGCCAAAAGGGGGCCTCTCACGCAGCCAAGGAATCTGGCCGCGTGGAGAGTCCTCTTTTGGGCCTCCTTGCCCAATTATCGTGGATCCTTCGTCCGCAAGTCTTCTCCTTCCAAAAAAAATGACCCCCGCAGATTTTCAGGTGATTTCGCGGAAGTTTGCCCCCTGAAACGTCAAAAATATAGAAAACGGGGTTTCTGACAGGCAGGGTTAATTCCATAAAAGTTGGGGGACTTTGTAATTTAACCCCAAAATACTATAAAACATTGAATTATACCCTTATATGATGCAATATGTATTAGAAAACCATGTGAAAATATGCAAAATTCATCTATGCATTTTACATTCATCAACATCCCCAAGCTTAACCCATGCTCGTCCTCGAGTATGAAGGTGATAAAACTAAGATGGGTTTTGCATATTGAAACAATCATGGGATATCAAGGAGGATTATTCATGCTACATATAATCAAATGATTAATACTAGAAATGAGTAGCAATATACAATTCATGTTGTAAGAAATATCAAATATGCAAGCAAAGATGCTTCATGAAAGTTCACAAAGTGTATAATGAAATAAAAGCACTATGGACTAAATGCATACATAAAATGAAAAATAAAATCCTATATTGGTCAAAGAATAGCATAATGGAGAATAGAAAATATGGTGTACACTTTGGAGAAAATTGAGTAGAGGTAAAACATGATCAAGTCTTATTTAGCCTCTAAATTATTCAACTAAAATTACTAATTGAAATGTGGTATCCATTGATCTAGGACTCTCATTGCCCCTTTATCACTAGCATCTTAAAATTGTGAGTATTGAAGTAATGAGAATGACAAGGTGGTTGAAAGCCTCATGCTCCGTGAGTGTGAAAACCTACTCCATGATTACTCAACTTAAGATTCCTAATAAGCTTTGTACAATCATAATAAGTATTAATGACATCATAGAGAACCGCAAAGAGGTACTTCTTGCCCCATGACATGGAAACAAGCCCATGTTACAATGACAAGATGAACAAACGGAGTAGACTTATCATCATTTTTATTTTGATTCACTATTATGCACAGCTTCTTATTTTATTATAGGATGTGTTGTAGAGTCACTCAAGCTGTAAGTAAATTTCCACCATGATAAATCATGGCTTGGGTTAGCGACCCAATGCGTTTCTCTAGTCATATAGATACTTACTCATCAAACTTACTATTCCTCTATTTCATTTCGGCATGGCAGGAGTCCAAAAACAAAAGTACATGATATCAACCAAATGTAAATTTTTTGTGCAATGTTGAAAGCTTTCCGGTGATACACGTTTATAGCTAGCTCCCAACCACACACTTGTCAAACGCAAAACTTGTGGCTCCCATTATTGGGTCATGTTTATTAGATGCATAAAAAGTAAAGTGTGCCTTCAAAAGTTCGTGAGAGTCCTATCCCAAGTTCAACCCATGACAATTAATAAAGTGAATATCTTAATTTAGAACATAAATAACACAATAACATGGTGAACATACTCGGAATAGCAATGAAGATAATTGGAAGATATGGTGGACTCACTGGAAATACTTGGCTAAGGAGTGTTGGAAACAAGTTTTTACTTGTTGGAATTTTTAAATTTTTGGCTAGCAAAAGGGAGATAGTTGACCAGCTACTATAAATGCATATGTCCATAGAACTACTCATTTCATGACAAACTAAATAAACCAGCAATTAACATCAAGGACATGAATAAGAGATAGCTCAAGACAACATTATTGCAAATTTCTACACATAAAAAGCCTATAAATCATGCAAACATATGTAGCTCTTCAAATCAACCATGGAATCCCTATTCCAAGTCATAATACTAGCATCCAATACATTCCAACCCCAAACTCCAGTAGCTCAATCTCATATAAAATGATGGTGGTGGTCTTATCAAAACAAAAACTAGACGCTTCAAGTATCTACGATAAATGCTTTGCTTAGAAAAACAGAAAGTAGACGTGTGCTAACCAAAAGAGTGTAGCTCCAGTGGGGTGTTCATCACATCCCCAATCTTATGGATTTAACCATTCTTGGATGTCTTGAGGCGCAGCTCCTCTATTCCCTGTGAAAAAACTTCACAAAACATGTTTCTCCCATTCTTTTTCTGTGGGGTGAGATTAGCAAGGACAAACAAATCACATGCTTGCTGTGAAAAATTCCAAATCAAATGCTCCAGTAGATAGACAATAAGGTTCATTATGTTGTATGTTCACTCTATTGTTTGAAAGAATCATGGAAATTCTATTCCCAAGCCCAAAGAGTGCATAAAACCAAAGAAGGCAGAATCTGTCCAGAAAAGCAGCAGCAGCAAAACGAACGTTTTTCCCTAAGCTAGACTCGTAAAAAAATTAAGCCAATTTTTTTGCATACAGAGGACGAAAAGTTGCATAACATACTATAAAATTAGCTCAATCCGACATACCAATAAAAAACGTAAAATCATACGGTGAGCAGACTCGTGCTGAAACAGAAATTTCATGCACTAGGATAGCAACTTATAAGTCCAAATGGGTTTGACTTGACTCTTTATTGAAAACTCCAGAATTAAAACAAGAAAACTAATATCTTGAGACAGCAAGAGGACACTAGGAAAATCCAAACAAAAACAACCGGGTTGCCTCCCGTAAAGCGCTTTCTTTATAGCCATATAGCTAGGCTTTACTTACTTGATAATCAAGAGGGATAAACCTCATGAGGGAGCTTGTTCTTCAGCGTGCCCCTCTTCCTTGGGAAGTGCTCCATGCTTTTCTTGTGAGGGAACTGAAACTTGACATTCCCTTCCTTGGAGTCTATGATTGTACCTGTAGTACGAAGAAAAGGTCTACCCAAAATAATAGGACTAGGGGATTTATCCCCCATATCCATAATAATGAAATCAACGGGTACGAAAGTCATGTGCAATTCAATCATAACATCTTTTACTTGTCCTACATCATGTTTAGTAGAGTTATCAGCAAGGACAAATTCACTTGAGCACTTTTATAAATTTTCTAGTTCTAGCAATTCATATAATTCTTTAGAGAGTACCGATACACTAGAACCTAGATCTAACATAGCATGGTGAATTTCTTTTCCAATTGAAACCAGCACCTTGGGGATCCATGCATCCCCAAGCTTAGGAGGTATCATGGCATCATTCTTGTACCTAGAATTTTTTTCTTGCAAGACATGATTAGCAATATAAGATCCAAAACCAGGTTGATTAACATTTATAGTGGGATCAATAGCAAATTTTTGTAGAGTAGCAATAAGTTCTTGCAAGCTACTTTTTTCTAAATCAAGCAATGAATCCTTAATTTCAGTAAGCATCATAATTTCCTCTACTTTACTCTCTAATTTAGCTAGCATGCTTGATTCATGAGGACTAATTTCATCTTTGCTAGCAAGATAAGACATATATGAAAGTAAATATTCAGGGTACTTCACTATTTCATTCAAAGTTTCTTCTAAGCTAGTAGGGACATGCTCACTTGTATTCTCAGCAATATGATCAATATTTTCAATAATAGGAGCAGCAATAGTAATAGAATTCATTCCTACACTAGTTTTTGCTTGTGGCTTTCCTGCTGACATGCTTAATAGAGTTGCTTGATTATCAGCTAATTTTGACAATGCTTTATCTAAATTCGAAGATTGAAATTGCAATCCTTTAATATCACTACTAATGGATGCAATAGACTTATTTAACTCATGTATCATAGCATTGTGACTAGCAACTTGTTCCATAAGCAATTTATTAAATTCAGAAATTTCACTAGAAGACTTCCACTTATTTTCATTAGCATTAGGATATGGAACAAAAGGTTTATTTGGCACATAAGGAGGTTTACTATAAGAATTGTAAGAATTACCAAAACCGTTGCTACCATAATTCCTAACAAAATTAACATCCACACTTTCAGAATTACTACCAACTAGCTCCTGCAAAGGCAGATTCTCCATATTTTGTTTATTAATAAAGGCAAGAATAGTGTCCATTTTAGAAGACAAATCATTGGTTTCTTAAATTGAGTTTATTTTCTTAGTGGGATTGGGTGCTCTTTCAGTATTACATTGACTATAATTTTGCAATATGCTTTCTAATATGCTCTTAGCCTCTCCTACAGTTTTACTCATAAAGGCACCTCCAGCAGCAGAATCAAGTATATTTCTAGACATGTAGTTTAGACCATTATAAAAAGAGTGTAGTATGGTCCATTCATTTACTACATGTGATGGGAATGTTCTAAGCATTAATTTAATTCTATCCCATACCATGGCTACATGTTCATTATCATTTTGCCTAAATGAGAGGATATTATTCCTATTTTGCAAAATTTTAACGGGAGGATAATATTTCTTAATGAAAGCTTCTTTTAAATCATCCCAAGACTTTATACTAGCTGTAGGTAGTGAAAGTAACCATTCTTTAGCCTTTCCTCTAAGTGAAAAAGGAAATAATTTTAGTTTTAAAACACTACTTTCCACATTTTTAAATTTTTGCATATCACATATTTCCATGAAATCATGAAGATGCATAGAGGCATCCTCCATAGCACTACCACCAAATTGCTCTCTAGTAATTAAATTCAATAAACTAGGACTTACTTCATAGCTTTCAGCTTGTATTTCAGGTGTAGTAATTGGCCTAGCAATGAATTGGTCATAGGGTGTATTTGTGTAGTCACTTAATTTAGTGCTATCACCCACTTTAACAGTTTTTATGTAATTTTTAATTTTTTATGCAAAACAAAAGTAAAGTAACTAAGCAAATTCGAAATACTAAAATAATCTAGATAACTAAATGCAAAACTAAAATGCAAACTAAAATAAAATATGCAAGACAAAACAAAAACAAGAACAAAAACAAAAACAAGACAAGAAAAAAATCAATCTACTTGAAAGAAGGTGGAGATAGAAAGGACGGTACTCACGTAGGTGCAACCTCCCCAAGCTTAGGTGTTTGCACACCTTGTTGGTGATGAAGACTTCTTGTGAGCTCCCTTGGACAACTCCTTCACCTATGGCTCCCCGGCAACGGCACCAGAAAAACGCTTGATGGCTAGGTTGAGACTCCAAGTGCAGAGTGTGTAGCTAGTGGCAAGCCTTCTTCCCCACGAGGGTGACTCAAGGGTTTATATCGAACTCTTGGGGAGCCAGTATTTCAGCTGTTGTCTTCCAAGCTTCCTCCAGGATCCTGCAAACAAGTAGAGAATTTTGTGCCATCAACCTCACCAAGTGGTTGTCAAGCACAAGGTGTGAGACTTCTAAATTGCAATGCAAAACTGAAAGTAAATGTGCAATAATTAAATCTACTACTAAATGCAAATGAGAAAATAAATATGCAATGGATTGTTTTTGTATTTTTGTGATGCAAGTGGTGATGGAGATAATGTAAATTCGAATCGGAGATGCAAGTAAAGTAAAGTGCAAGTAAAGTAAATTGCAGCAAATTAACTAGAGTGTTTTCTTATAATTAAAATAGGACCGGGGTTCATGGTTTCACACTTGCATTCTCTCAAATAAAGTGGTAGACGGTGGACATAAAGAATTACATGTGAGATTACAATAACATGTTTAACATTGAGTACTTTCATATGGGCATCACGTCCTAGCATAGAGATCTCTACGGTCATATTGATCCCTCTTATACTCCACCAAGATGCGAAATAAATCATAACACCTCGATAATTAAGGAAAAACCAGAGTATAGCTTTAAGCAATGTGACATGAAGTTGAAGTAAGAACTTGCTAGATCTAGTCATGGAGAATTATTAGTGTCACTTCAAATCCCCGGTAACAAGGTACTCATTTTTATCCCTAGTGAGGTAACTAAGAAAGGTTTAACAAAACCTAAGTGGATCGCTGAACTTCTGTCACTTTCACAGCACTAGCCACCCCATGTTACTCCAACTAATGCACCCATCACCCCACACACGCTCTCAAGAACTAGATTGATCAAAGCTAGCAAATAAGAACGGGGTACATAAGATACATCTACTCAAATAACTCAAGAGAAACAATTGCAATATTAGATTCAATAACTCATAGAAAAGATCCACCACATAGGAATTACAACGGTGCCCGTAATCATGTGAGGCAGCTCATATGGATGTAATTAGTGAAGCACATAGAGAGAGAGAGATACAAGTGCTACTTCCACAAACCCGTAGCCCTGGGGTGGACTACTCCCTCTTCATGGAGATGTCGATGGAGATGACGTTGGAGGGGTAGGAGATCACACCGGCGGCGCCCCGCCGGAGTTTTCCCCCTCCAATCTGGAACTTCTGGTCTCTGTTTCGGTGTTTCGGCGGCGCTCCTCTCTGTAAGGGTATGGGGGACCCTTTTTATAGTCGGTTTTAGGTCAAGACGGAGTCGGTAAGTCGAAGATGGAAGGAATTGGAGCCACAGGGGCCAAAAGGGGGCCTCTCACGCGGCCAAGGAATCTGGCCGCGTGGAGGGTCCTCTTTTGGGCCTCCTTGCCCAATTCTCGTGGATCCTTCGTCCGCAAGTCTTCTCCTTCCAAAAAAATGACCCCCGCAGATTTTCAGGTGATTTCGCGGAAGTTTGCCCCCTGAAACGTCAAAAATATAGAAAACGGGGTTTCTGACAGGCAGGGTTAATTCCATAAAAGTTGGGGGACTTTGTAATTTAACCCCAAAATACTATAAAACATTGAATTATACCCTTATATGATGCAATATGTAATAGAAAACCATGTGAAAATATGCAAAATTCATCCATGCATTTTACATGCATCAACATCCCCAAGCTTAACCCATGCTCGTCCTCGAGTATGAAGGTGATAAAACTAAGATGGGTTTTTCATATTGAAACAATCATGGGATATCAAGGAGGATTATTCATGCTACATATAATCAAATGATTAATACTAGAAATGAGTAGCAATATACAATTCATGTTGTAAGAAATATCAAATATGCAAGCAAAGATGCTTCATGAAAGTTCACAAAGTGTATAATGAAATAAAAGCATTATGGACCAAATGCATACATAAAATGAAAAATAAAATCCTATATTGGTCAAAGAATAACATAATGGAGAATAGAAAATATGGTGGACACTTTGGAGAAAATTTAGTAGAGGTAAAACATGATCAAGTCTTATTTAGCCTCTAAATTATTCAACTAAAATTACTAATTGAAATGTGGTATCCATTGATCTAGGAATCTCATTGCCCCTTTATCACTAGCATCTTAAAATTGTGAGTATTGAAGTAATGAGAATGACAAGGTGGTTGAAATCCTCATGCCCCATGAGTGTGAAAACCTACTCCATGATTACTCAACTTAAGATTCCTAATAAGCTTTGTACAATCATAATAAGTATTAATGAAATCATAGAGAACCACAAAGAGGTACCTCTTTCCCCATGACATGGAAACAAGCCCATGTTACAATGACAAGATGAACAAACGGAGTAGACTCATCATCCTTTTTATTTTGATTCACTATTATGCATAGCTTCTTATTTTATTATAGGATGTGTTGTAGAGTCACTCAAGCTGTAAGTAAATTTCCACCATGATAAAGCATGGCTTGGGTTAGCGGCCCAATGCGTTTATCTAGTCATATAGATACTTACTCATCAAACTTACTATTCCTGTCGGGGGGTTACCCCCGAGTAGGGTAAAGGCAAGTGGTAAAGGCGGCTTACAGAAGAGAGGTTTGGTCGAGTAGCCGACTACCTGGTACTCGCTACCCGGTCGACTGCTACTCGGTCTCACCTCAAGATGACCAGAAGGAGATATCAATCAAGTTCTATCCTTTCGAGTAGAAGGGTTGGCCCGAGTACAATTGGCGGGAACAATTGGCGGGAACCTACTCGGGCCAGAAAGTCAAAGGAGCCGTTCTGACACAGGATCCCGCGTATCCTGGGTCCGTACTTGGCAGCATTCGAACTACTGTTCATCTGGGACCGGCCTGCCTGACAGTGACAGCATGGAAGCAGGCCGTGGCAGGATAAGGGGGGCCTACTCTGTGCCTAGGTACAGTGATACCAGTCTGTCCCCTAGTTTTGCCCAACGACTTTCCAGATGAAGCCAAGGTTAGGAACCAAAGCTGTCAGCGGGAACCCGGAAGAAGGACGATGTGCACACTATGTCGACACTTGTCCATGTTTGGACGTATCCGGCTGGGCACCAGGTATATAAGGTGCCCCGCCGCCTCCTGCGAGAGGCATGCTCATATCGATCGCATACTGGGTCACGCATAAACCCTAGAACCCTAAGTTCTTGACCTAGCTCTACTCGGAGAGAGGAGAGAGGCTACTCGGTAGCGATATCATTTGTACTGTGGCTACTCGGAGAAACATCATAATACATAGAGAGAGGCAGGAGTAGGGGTTTTACCTCCTCACGAGGGCCCTGAACCTGGGTAGATCGTGTTGTTTGCAGTGTATTGTTCTTACCTCACGCGGCTACTCGTCGCGTGATCCCTCCCCGGACACCTCCAGCGTCCTTCGTCCCCACATCTTTAGCCATCCCATGGCATCTGCCGTGACACCACCACCACAGTTGGCGCCCACCGTGGGGCAACCAGCGGCGCTGGCTGGAGTTTCTGTTCGGACGGGATCTTCTTCAGCGGAGCGCGTAGTTTGTGGCCTTGTCCACAGATTCGGCTCCTTCGACTTCGTCACCGACAACGCCGGCTGTTTCGGCGGCATGGCCATGCCCGAGGGCGGCTCGGTGATCTCCTTCGGCTCTCACTTCGTCTACGTCGCCACCGTCGCCTACCCCGAGCTGGTGCATGACGCGGAGGATCCTCCTGCGGTGATTGCTGCTCGCGGAAGGCCTGCATGCAGCTCGGCAAGCTGCGCTGAGGTGATGGTGACGGGTTTGGCGGCAAACACTGGCGCAGCTGCTACTGGCGCTGCGGCCGTTGTCGAGGAGGTTGACGAACCGCCTGCTGGTGGCAGGAATCACTGGCCCTACGAGAAGGAGAGCAACTTGCCGCCTTCCACGTCAACGGTCATCCCCGCGTCTGCTGCGCGAACCGGTATGCCCACTCCCACCGACATCGAGCTCCTAGCCGCGAGGGAGCAGCTCGAGCGGCAACGCCAGGAGCTGCTTGCCGAGCAGGCGGAGTTGGAGAAGATCAGGCTTGAGCTGAGTTTAGACCAGCTCGAGTACAACAAGGCTCACGGCTTCACGCCGGTCGCCAGGAGGCCCAGCAGAGTAGGCGCTACGCGGCGTAACTTGGGTGTCGAGATGGCGACAGTTGCGGAGGTGCCCGCGCAGTCCGCCACCGCGAACACTTTCACAAGGCCAAGGTACAGCACACCCGCCAAGACGCTCAGAGCTGCACAGGCCGTGGCTGCCGAGTTGCCGCGCCTGGATGGAGAGGCGCGTCTCAGGCAGCAGGAGAGGCTCAACGAGTTGGTGTTGGAGGCCGCTAGGCAGAACGAGGAATTCCGGAAGGCCAACCCGGGAGCTGGAGCTTCGCAGGTGGTTCACTCGCACGCGGCTAGATCTAACGATCAGGCCTCGTCTCCGCATCCCAGCCGCGAGAAGAGCCGCAGCGGGCGTTCGGGTAGAGACAGGCAAATGCAGGTGTATGACCCGACTGCTGCCGCGAAACAGGTTGCTGTGCCGCAGCAGCCCGGGCAGGAACACAACGCTGCAAGAGCAGGCTCTCAAGCCCATCAAGCTCAAAGCCGTGCCCGAGAAGCCGCGCGTCCGGGTTCTTCTCGGCAACCCGCAGCTCAGCCTACTCGGCAGAGGCAGCAGCCGCGCCCAGTGGCACCAGTCGCCAACCCGGTGGAGCAGCCCGCAGCTAAGCAGGTGGATAGGTATGATGATGGCTACTCGGCTATGGAGATGGCTGGTTATGATATTCATGACCGTGTTGGTGAGCGCGTGTTGGCGCCTGGAGATGCAAGGCACCAGCTGGACCGTATCAGCTTGTCGGCGCGGCTTGAGAGCACGGGTCCTCCTGGTCCCGAGTGCTTTGGCCCGCGCATCATGAACGAGCCTTCCGTGAAGGGCTTCCAGCTTGCAAGAGGCACCAAGAGCTACAACGGCAGCACCAAGCCCGAAGATTGGCTCAATGACTACGTCACCGCGGTCCATATCGCGAATGGCAACAGGAGATGGGCGGTGCGCTATGTGCCGCAGATGCTAGAAGGTCCAGCTCGCACTTGGCTCAACAACTTGCCCAAGAACAGCATTAACTGCTGGCTGGACTTCTCGGATGCCTTCATCAGTAACTTCACGAGTACATACAAGAGGCCGAATAGGCCACAGCAGCTATCAGCTTGCAGGCAGCGAGAAGACGAGACGGACCGCGAGTACCTTACTCGGTGGAGCACGCTGAGGAACACCTGTGAGGGTGTGAATGAAGCACAGGCCATTACCTGGTTTGCGCAGGGTTGCCGACATGGTAGCATGCTTTGGCAGAGATTGCAGAGGGAGATGCCGAACACTCTGGCGGAGACCATCAAGATTGCGGATCAGTACGCACTCGGTGATCCTACTCAGCCACTGATGGACTCCTCTGAGCCGAGAAGAAACTTCAACAGCAGCAAGCACAACGAGTTCCGCAACAAGCGCCGAGTAGATACTCGGTATGACCCTGAGGAGGTGAATGCAGTGAATGTCGGAGGCGGTGGTGGCCAAAGGCAGAAACCTGCTGGAGCCTACGGGCAGAACCAGAACCAGGGCCAGGGCAACAAGAAACCGTTCCGCACTGCGCAGTCGGGTAGCGGGAACTCCGAGCAGCCGAAGAAGTTTGTCTTTGATGACATGAAGGATGGCCCATGCAGCTTTCACACTCACCATCCCTCGAGGCCTGCTAACCACTCCACTCGGCAGTGCGAGTGGTGGGATGTGATCAAGAGCGATGGCTTGCCTCCTCCTCCTCCTCTGCCAGCCGCCAATGCTACTGTTCAGCCTACTCGCGCACCCGCAGCTCGGCCGCCAGTGTACCCGAGAAGAGAGAATGTCAACCAGGTGGCTTTAGGAGCCAACCAGAACTTCAACAATGAGAGATACCGCAACAACAACAACAACTACAACCGCAACAACAACAACAGAGGCAACAACAACAACTACCAGGGCAACAACAATCGCAACAATGGCAACAATGGGGGCAATGGCTCCAACCAGTACCAAGAGCACCATGAGAGCTACATGATCTTCACTTCTGAGGCAGTCGACAAGCAGTCACAGCACAGGCGGGCCATGGAGGTCAATGCAGTGATTCCTGCTGTTCCTCACTACATGTACTGGTGCGACCAGGAGATCAGGTGGTCCCGAGTAGATCATCCCAAGGTGATGCCCAACCCGGGTACCTATGCCTTGGTGCTGGATCCTACCTTCCTGGGTCCCGAGAAGAATGTGAGGTTCAGCAAGGTGCTAATTGACAATGGCAGCAGCATCAACATTGTGTACAAGGACACACTCGAGAAGCTTGGCCTGGCTGTGAACATGATGCTGCCCAGCAAGACCACCTTCCATGGCATTGTGCCCGGGATCTCATGCAACCCGATTGGCCGAGTGTGGATTGATGTGCTATTCGGTACTCGGGAGAACTGCCGCACAGAGCGTTTGCAGTTCGAGGTGGTGGATCACCAGAGCCCCTATCATGCTCTACTCGGCAGGCCTGCTCTGAGCAAGTTCATGGCCTCTACACATGTGGCTTATCTGAAGATGAAGATCCCTGGTCCCAATGGCATCATCACCATCTCGGGAGATTACAAGAAGTCCATGGAGTGTGCCTCTGCTAGCTCCCAGCTGGCGGAATCGATGGTAATTGCTGCCGAGAAGAAGAAGATGTACGAGGTGGTGGCCATGGCTCAGTCCGCACAAGCTGGCGCACAAGGTGTGCCGAGTACCCAGCATGGTACTGCCTTCCAAGCTGCCAAGGAGACCAAGACAGTCCAGGTCGACCCCGAGTTCCCCGACCGCGTAGCCATCATTGGCTCCGGGTTGGCGGAGAAATAGGAAAGCGCGCTCATCCACTTCCTCCGTGAGAATCGGGACGTGTTCGCCTGAACCAACGAAGATCTACCAGGAGTCCCGAGGGAGTTGGTTGAGCACTCTTTGCATGTGCGTCCTGACGCCAAGCCCGTGAAGCAGGCTAGGCGCCGTTTCGGAGATGAGAGAAGGAAGGCCATCGGTGATCAGATCACCAAACTGCTGATAAGTAACTTCATCATGGAAGTGCTGCACCCGGATTGGTTAGGCAACCCGGTCATGGTCGAGAAGAAGAAGGAGGATCCTAAGGCTGCCACTGCATGGCGCATGTGTGTCGACTACACCGACTTGAACAAGGCATGCCCCAAGGATCCTTTCCCGCTACCTCGCATCGATCAGGTGATCGATTCCACTGCTGGTTGTGAACTGTTGTCTTTCATAGATGCCTACTCTGGTTTCCACCAGATTGCACTCAACCCTGCTGATCAAATAAAGACTGCTTTCATTACCCCGTACGGGGCTTATTGCTATCGTGTCATGTGTTTTGGCTTGAGGAATGCGGGTGCAACCTATCAGAGATGCATGCAGAAATGCTTGCACGACCAGCTCGGCAAGAATGTGCAGGTGTACGTAGATGACATTGTCATCAAAACGAATAAAACACATACTCTGCTTGCCGACCTGGAGGAAACCTTTGCTAACCTACGCAAGTACAAAATGAAACTGAATCCGAGTAAGTGCACCTTTGGTGTACCGGCTGGAAAGCTACTCGGTTTTCTGGTTTCTAGTCGGGGCATTGAAGCCAATCCTTCTAAGATAAAAGCTATTGAGAGCATGTCTTTACCGAGATCACTGAAAGATGTGCAGAAGTTCACGGGTTGTCTGGCATCTCTGAGCCGTTTTCTGGGCCGAATGGGCGAGAAGGCTCTGCCTCTATATCAGCTGATGAAGAAAAGTGACAAGTTTGTCTGGACTCCGCAAGCGGACGTGGCGTTCAATGAGCTGAAAGCAATGCTGGCTAGCGCTCCCGTCTTGGCTAGTCCGCTACCCAAGGAGCCTATGCTGTTGTACATTGCTGCGACTAACCGAGTAGTCAGCGTGGTGATAGTGGTGGAGCGAGAAGAAGAAGGCAAGAGTGTGCAGCGCCCAGTCTATTATCTCAGTGAAGTGCTGTCCAGTTCCAAGCAAAACTATCCGCACTACTAGAAGATGACATATGGTGTGTACCTGGGCGCCAGGAAGCTGAAACATTATTTCCAGGAGCATCCTATCACTGTTGTGAGTTCTGCTCCCATCTCGGATATCATGGGTAACAAGGAGGCGAGTGGCAGAGTAGCCAAGTGGGCGATTGAGCTAGCCGCGTACGCTCCTGCGTATGCGAGAAGAGAAGCAATCAAGTCTCAGGTCCTGGCGGAGTTTCTCGTGGACTGGGCCGAGATGCAGTATGAACCTCCTGCTCCAGTTTCCAACTATTGGAAAATGCAATTTGATGGCTCAAAGGTGAAAGAAGGCCTTGGCGCTGGCGTTGTGCTTACATCACCCAAGCGGGATCAACTCAAGTACGTGCTGCAGATTCATTTCAAGGCGTCCAACAATGTAGCCGAGTACGAGGCAATGGTGCATGGTTTGCGAGTAGCAAAGGAGGTTGGTGTGCAGCGCATTATATGCTATGGCGATTCAGATCTGGTGGTGCAGCAAGTCTCAGGTACCTGGGATGCTCTGGATGCCAACATGGCATCGTATCGCTTCCTGGTGCAGTCTATGACTGGATTTTTCGAAGGCTGTGAGTTCCAGCACATTCACCGAGCAGAGAACGAAGCAGCAGACGAGCTATCCAAGTTGGGATCTTCTCGGCAGTCCATCCCGGCAGGGATTGCCTTGGAGCATTTGAGGAAGCCATCCATCAAGCCTTCCCCCAACTCGGAATCCATCTTTGTTCCTTCTCTGCCAAGTGAAGAATCTGACCCAATGGAGATTGACTGGGAGAGTGCTGCGGGGAACCCGGGGACTGCCGTCCTCTACTCGGGGACTGCCACTCCGTACTCGGGGACTGTCACTCCTTACTCGGGGACTGTCACTCCTTACTCGGGGACTGCCATTCCCTACTCGGGGACTGCCACTCCTTACTCGGGGACTGCCACTCCGTACTCGGGGACTGCCGCCCTCAACCCAGAGGTTGTCGCATTCATTGAAGAAGTTCTCGCCAATCGGTCTGGGCTGCAAAGAAGCGCTCCTGCTCCTCCTGTGCAACCGCAAGAGCCTGTCCCAATGGAACTGGACGAACCAGTGTTTCCCATACGGGAGACACCGAGTTGGGCTATGCCCATATTATCCTTTCTAAGGGACGGCACTTTGCCTGAAGATGAGGTGACTGCGAGGCAGATTCAGAGAAGGTCCAAGGGTTACACTATAGTCCGAGATGTGCTGCACAAGAGAAGTGCCACCGGCGTACTGCAACGCTGTGTAAGCCCAGAAGAAGGAGAAGAAATTCTGGTGGAGATACACCAAGGAGAATGCGGGCACCACGCCTCTTCTCGGGTATTGGTCAAGAAAGCTTTTCGGCATGGCTTCTACTGGCTCACTGTACTGCAGCAAGCTGAGGACATTGTGAGGAAGTGCAATGGCTGCCAGATGTTCGCAAGTAAGATTCACATGCCTGCTTCCGAGTTGAAGACAATTCCTATCACATGGCCATTTGCCGTTTGGTGCTTGGATATGGTTGGCCCTTTCAAGCCGGCTAAAGGCAATATGACACATATTTTGGTCATGGTGGACAAGTTCACCAAGTGGATTGAGGTGAAACCTATTCGGAAGTGCGATGGGGTCACAGCTGTGAAGTTCGTGAAGGATGTGATCATGAGATATGGCTACCCGCACAGTATCATCACCGACAGCGGCACCAACTTTGCAGAGGGGGCAATGGTGCGATTCTGCAGAGATAAGCATATCCGACTAGACGTTGCGTCAGTCGCGCACCCTGCCTCCAATGGGCAAGTTGAGAGAGCAAATGGAATGGTGCTGGCAGGCATAAAGCCAAGGCTAATTGGGCCGTTGCTGAAAACACCTGGGTTATGGCTAGAAGAGTTGCCAGCGGTGTTGTGGAGTCTAAGGACTACCCCTAACCGGTCAACCGGCTATACGCCATTCTTCTTGGTATACGGGGCTGAGGCCGTGTTGCCAATAGACTTAGAGCATGACTCCCCCCGAGTAGCCCTCTACACTGAGGTGGAGGCGAGAGAAGCTCGAGAAGACGACGTTGACCTGCTTGAAGAAGCAAGAGAGCTGACTCTGTCACGTTCGGCTATCTACCAGCAAAACCTGCAGCGTTATCATAGCCGAAAGGTGAACCCAAGGGTTTTCCGAGAAGGAGACATGGTCCTTCGGCTTGTGCAACGCACAGCCGGGACGCACAAATTGTCTCCTCCATGGGAAGGGCCTTTCATTGTGAGCAAAGCGCTGCACAATGATGCGTACTATCTTGTAGATGTGCGCCCATCGCAGGCGAACAGGGCAGATAAAGCTGGAGAGGAAACCAAGCGCCCTTGGAATGTAGCCCTACTTCGTCGTTTTCATTCGTAAGCAAAGATGTGTATGTACCCTCTTATCCGAGTTGAAATTCTACTCTGCAATCTGAAATTGTTCTCGGGGACTGCCCTCGTCCAAAATTGCTCTAAGTGTTTTTACTCGGCTTGACCCTTTGTCTATTCGGTTGCTCCACTTCAGAACTCATAAGTGCATTGAGTACTGTGTTTAAACCTATATGCCAACTCTTCGACTCTGCTGCTGTCCGAAACCCGGCTTCATGGCAAGCAAGAGAACAAGCAAAAGGTCAATGAGCACACGAAAATCGCTAAGGAAGAAAAAGTGCAGGAACCGAGTAGATTGTTCGTTACTTTTGTTCCCTGTTTTCGTCTTCTCGGCTAAGTGGTGGGCTGCGTTACCATGATTGTTTCTAGCGGCTAAGTATTTGCAGCCCTACTACTTGATTCTTGTGACTCGAATACCAAACAAGCGACAAGTCGCGGGTAGAGCAGAGATGAAAAGATAGGGTGAATAAGAAATGCAACTCGGGGACTCGCATGGAAACGCAACTCGGCATTAAGCCAGCGTCGTTCAAATTGATTAATTTCGAAATAAACAAAGAGGGGATAAAAACTGTGTAGCAAGCAAAACAAAGATAGTCTGTTACATCTGCTCCCGGCATCCCGGGGATCTGATAAGTGTTCGAGTGAAAAAGTTTGCAGATAAAATCAGGTGGAGGTGGCAGTGTTGTCGGTACTGGCATTGGCTGCTGCATCTTCCGTGGTGGCCCTGGCTGCCGCATCTTCCTCAGCGCTGGCGTGGGTGGCATCCGCATCCGACTGGATGGTGGCGGACTCGTTCATCTCGACGTCCTGCTCGGTGGTAGCCGGGTCGGAAGTGGCCGTGGCCACCGAGATGGGCCCTGGAGCTGTAGAGGAACTGGAGGCTAGGCCGGGGGCGGGCATCGTGTCGTCAAGAGCGGCTCCTGAAGAGGTGCCGAAGTCGAGTGGGGCGGTCTCGATGTGCTCGGCCTCCTCATCGCTACTCGAGATGGCCGTGCCTTTCCCTTTCCCGGCATTGCTCCTGGGGGAATCGAAGAGGCCCTCCAAGTCGGACTCTGTCTCCTCATCTTCCTCCTCCTCGTCCTCCTCCACCTCGGTGTCGGGCTCGGGGGGGCCGTCGATGTAGATCTCCGTCTCAGCACACTCCGCCACTTCATACGCAAACAATTTGCGCGCGGCCACGCAGTCGGGGTCTGTCTCCCACTTGGAGTCGTTGCGCTTCCCGCGGATGAGTCGCATGTCAAGATTTTCATACCAGGATGCAATGCAGAGGAGCATTATGTCCGCACCAGCCCGAGCTCCCGAGGCACGCCACTTCTTCAACTCGGCCTTCACATTCTGCAGCTTGAGTGCGAGGCCCCGAATGGTTGTTGGCTCAGGTTCCTCAGGCCAGAAGAGCTTATGAAGCTCAAAGCCCACGCGCACGAGGTCAGAACCAACGGCGGCTAGGCGCTGGAACTGGCTTCGCATCACCAGCATGCTATCTTCAATTTCGGCCCTGGTGTCCTCTGGCTCGCCATTCGCAGCACGTGCTGCTTGGGCCTTGGCCAGAGCGGGCACGCAGGAAGAAATAATGGCAGGAAAGATTTCTGGGAAAGCAAGTAGGAAATTCAGAATCAGAGGAGAAGAGAACCGGGTAGAGGAAGAACCGAGAAGAAATTTGACCGAGAAGAGAAGGGTGCAGAGAAGAGAAAGCTTACTCTTAAGCTCGACGCGCAGCGCCTGCAGCTGGGTCTTCCAGGATTCTTCATTGGATATGTGCTTATCCTGGATCTGGCGCAGAGAATCCATCTGCGCGAAAAGCCCAGCATTGGCCTTTGTCAGTACCTCGCACTCCTGCTTGAGGGTATTGATTCTGGCATTGAAGGTTGCCTCGGCTTGGGCCTTCTCGGCGATTGCTCTGTCCCTCTCGGCGCCAAGAGTGACAGCATCCTGGAGTGTCGTCCGCAGCTGAGTTTGCAGCTCCGCCACCTCTGTGGTGTGGACCTTCACTAGCTCGACAGCCTGGTCGGACAGCTGTTTCTGCACCTCTTCCGGTTTGACGCAATCTTGATGATCTTCAACAAACAACTTATGATCTTCTGCGGAGAGACAGACAAGGTTAGCAGAGAAGCAGAGAAGAAACAGAAACAAGAATGATTCCGAGAGGACGGCTACTCACCTTCTAACTTCTTGATGGTGGCCTCGGCGTTCTCCACAAACGCGCGGCACTTCTCGTGCTCCTCAGCTAAGTTCTTCAGGTTCTCTGCAGAGTAGGAAAGGTTAGCGCAAAAGAAAGCAGACGCGGGCGTAAACAAGAAACGCAGTAACCGCATAGCTAAAAGCGTACCTTTCACTTCGGCCAGCTGCTGAGTGCTGTCGTTGGCATTCTTGCTCACAGCTTCCGCAGCTGCCTTTTCCTTCTCCAATGCAGCGATTCGCCTCCGGGCGATAGAGTGATTCCAGAGAAGCACGCGGTATAAGTTGGTCCGCTTCAGGACGCTATCCTGAGAAGCGAGAAGAAGACAAGTTAGACAGAGCAGAGAAGATTCAACCCGAGTAGGAAGCTACTCGGAGAGTACCCGCCTACTCGGCCAGAATCTCGGGGACTGGGTGATGGTAAAGAAGAATGAAGGCGAATAGAAGAGAAGAAAAATTCAACTCAGAGAAGGACAAGTGAAACTTACTGCATAGGATTGCTCGATGTCCTCGGCGTTCTTGCGGTGCAGGAACATCTTGGCGGCGAGAGTGGCAGTCTCGGTGGAGACGGTCATGGGCTTGTATCCCAGATCCACTTTGTTCCACTCGACGCGCATGTGGTCAATTGTGCCGAGACCAAGACCGTGCCAGTTGTCCGTGCCAAGAACCTTGCTGTCCCATTTGGCGTCGATATATCCAATGGTATCCAGCACCTGCTCGAGGCTCCGAGATTTTATCGCTGGATCTTGGACTCCCCGAGAAGCAAGGGTGACGGACTGGTTCTGATTTGGATCTGGGGGAGGGGAATTCACGGCTACGGCCTTTCTTCCCCTCAGAAGGGCTAGCTGCTTATCCTTGGGAGAGAAGCCAATGGTGTTCTGATGGCTAACCTTAACCATGTAGTCCGGGAAGCAAGGCTGGCCAGCGGCGATGGCGGCGGCAGTGGTCGCAGTGGCAACCGGGCCGGACTCTCGAATCACCAGTGCTCCACCCGAGGCTGGCGGCGGCATTTGATTCTGATCTCTGGCCCGTTTCTTCGCCTTCTCTTTTTCGGCTCTCTGCTTCTCGGGATCCTCGAGCTTCTTTCCCTCAGCTCTCGCCTTCGCCTTCTCGGCAGCTTCCTTCTCGATGGCCTCTTTCTCGGCCTCGGCCTTCTCGGCGGCTTCCTTCTCGGCTGTCTCTTTTTCAGCCTCGGCCTTCTCGGCAGCTTCTTTCTCGGCTGCTCTTGTGTCAACTTCATCCCTCAGGGCATCTAGGGCCTGTTGCCTGGCTGGGTCCCGGTTCTGTGGCACTGAGGAGGGAACTAGCGGTGCGGTGCCTTGAACGGTTGGAGGCACCACGGAACCATCACCCGGCGCGGCATCGGGCTGGGCGCTAGTCGGTGCGGCGCCTGTGTGCGCGTCGCTCAGTGGATAGGCGCCCGCCATAGTGGCATCCGTGATGGTGGCGTCCTCTACCCGCTGCTCGCCAGCGGGGTTCTCTTGTGCGGCAGCCCCGGTGGTGGGCTGCTCTTGCTCTGCGTCAGGCTGCTCGTGGGTGGCGGTGTCATGCATCTCCTGGTCCGGATCCTCCTCGGCATCGCTGGCCGGAGGAGAAGGCGCTCTGTCATGATGAGCGGCAGTGTCCCGTGCTGCTGACGACGCACGGTTCTGCTGTTCTGTTTCTGTTCCTTGGATGTTGGTGGCTTCATCCTCCTCATCGTCAAGATTGATCAGAGGTACTGGTGCTTTGTTGGCTTGGTCGGGCGCAAGAACGGCATTCGCGTCCATGGCGGGGCTGTCGAGAAAGAAAGAATCAGAAATTAGAAGGAGTTTGGATAAAACAGCGCAGCGTGAGAGGAGAGACGACCGAGAAGAAAACTTACGCAGTGGTGGAAGGGAGCTTTCGCCTTAATCTCTTCACGACTGTCTTGGTCGGTTTCGGCTTCTCGACCGGTTTCTTCTTCTTGGCTGGAGGCCCTTGGGCGTCACTGCCAGTCCGCTTGCGGGTGTTGGGGGCTGCGACGGACAGAGGTTTGACGACAAGGACCGCATCGTCCTCATTCTCATCTTCATCCTCATCCTCGTGCTCATCAGCAAAATCATCTGCGGATTCAGGAAAGAAAAGGAGCAAGTCAGAAACAGTAATCGGTGGATTGGTGTCTTTTGGGAACAAGCAAGGCAAGTGCGCAATTACCTTCAGATTCGTCCTCCGGCCAGTCGCGGAGAGATGATTCGGTCTCGCGTTTCTCTGTTGTTGGGGAGCGTGAGAGATTGATCTGATCCGCGGCCTCGAAGGAGGGCACATCGTCCTCCTCGCGATCGGCAGAGAAGTTGCCATCGAAGCGCTCGCAGCTTTCAATTTTCTGGCGAGTAAGGATCTGAAAGACAGAGAAGGGTCACAGATTAGCCGAGTATCGAGAAGGAATTCTACTCGGATAGGCGTGCAAACACGAAGCACACTAAGCCTAGGCGGCTCGCTGATTGTTTCTACCCGGATAGGCGTGCAAATACAAAGCATACGAGGCCTAAGCATGATTGTAGAGTATCCTACACAGAAAGACGTGCAAGCGCAAAGCACACTAAGCCTAAGAATCGTTCCCGAGTAGGCTACCCGACAAGGCGTGCAAGTACAAAGCATATTAAGCCTAGGAGATTCGGCTAAGTATACTACTCGGTGCAGAAGGCAATTGTTACTCGCGGCAAGAAGAAGAGTTATCTACTCGGAAAGCATATGCAGAAACAGAGTAAGGAGAACGTACCCGCTCAATCGGCTTCGTGCGGCTGTACGGGACGAACCCGTACTGCCAATGATCGCTGAGGCTCGTCATCAAGATGGCCCTTGCATGCCCAGGAACATCAATGTTGTCGATCTCGATGGTTGTCGTCCTGGTGCAGTCGCGGGGGCCTCCCGTGTAGCACATGAGATGACAGCGCTCCTGCAGAGGCAGCACTCGGCGCTGGATCCAGCAAGCCACCGGATCATCGTTCTTGAGGCATTGGCCTATCAGCCAGCCAAGCCTGTTCTCTATCTCGATGGCGTTGTCGTCGTTGGCGGGCTTCTCTTTCCAGTTCTTCTGAGTGGGAGCACGGAGGCTCCAGGCGGGAAGGTTGATCCTGTCGTTTACCTGGGCTCCTTCGGCGGCGGGGATGTTCTTCACATAGAAGAATGTCTTCTGCCACAGTCGAACGGAGTCCAGCCCCTTGATACGGGGATGGTTCGTCCCGGTCCGCTGTATCATCATGGCGCAGCCGGTGTCGGTTGCGCGGCCGGCCACGCCCGCGCTGTCCTTCTTCCCGACAGTCTGCTGGCGGAGGTGGAAGTACCTCAGCCAGGTTTCCGACGTCGGGTGGATGCCGAGGAAAGCCTCGCACACCACGGCGTGGTAGGCGAGGAAGACGACGGCATTCGGCGGCAGATGATGCATCTGAAGGCCGAAGTGATCGAGAAACTTACGGAGGAACTCGGAGGCCGGCAGTCCGAAGCCGCGCTCGAAGTGCGACATGAAGACGACGCGCTCACCCTCCCGCGGAGTTGGCACGACTTCATTGTCAGGCGCCCGGCACTCCACGCCGGGAGGAACTCGCCTGGTATTAACGAGCCAGGCGAAGTCTTCACTGGTGACGATTGAGCCCGCCCAGCCGGCTTTGGCCATTGTTGCGGGTAGGAGGAGTGGAAGAAATTGGACGGAGTGGTTGGGCGAATTGAGTCCGCGGCGGCGCGAGAGCTTGCGCGGCGGTGGAGAGCTCGGTGGCGGAGGAGAGCAGAGGACGGAAGAGGAATAGTGCAAGGGAAGGGGAAAATGAAGTTACCGGCGGGGGTATTTATACCCTCTCCGCGATTTTACCGTTACCGTCGGCGTAGTGGGATCAATCGTGGCCATGATTGCTATGTGGTGGGGCCTGTGGCCGAATAGAAACGCACGGAAGCGCGGAACGCGCGCGTAACGGCCACAGTAGATCCCACGATCAGATCGTGGCCTATTATTACGATTGATGGGACATAACGAGCCGGTGGGCCCGCCCCGTGAAAACTGGGCGCGTGGCACGATGTGTCGTGGGCAGCGAAACGACTGGGTCGGGGATGCCTGACACGCGTCCGGTTGCGGCACGGACGGCTGGATGGTGCTCTGCGCCGCAACGGCTCAATTCAAGAAAATTCTCTAAGTCTTTTCACTCGGTCACAGAGTAGAAAGCAAGTGCTACTCGGAAGACAAGAGACAGAAGATACTTGTCAGTATGCTACTCGGAGGCCGTTTACTCGACATCTTGAGGTTCAAGGGCTACGAGGCAAAGATTGATTTTAAGCTGGCAGAGCCTAGTGAACGAGTTCGCAAGACTCAACCAGCTTCGGGGACTGCTGTCGGGGGGTTACCCCCGAGTAGGGTAAAGGCAAGTGGTAAAGGCGGCTTACAGAAGAGAGGTTTGGTCGAGTAGCCGACTACCTGGTACTCGCTACCCGGTCGACTGCTACTCGGTCTCACCTCAAGATGACCAGAAGGAGATATCAATCAAGTTCTATCCTTTCGAGTAGAAGGGTTGGCCCGAGTACAATTGGCGGGAACCTACTCGGGCCAGAAAGTCAAAGGAGCCGTTCTGACACAGGATCCCGCGTATCCTGGGTCCGTACTTGGCAGCATTCGAACTACTGTTCATCTGGGACCGGCCTGCCTGACAGTGACAGCATGGAAGCAGGCCGTGGCAGGATAAGGGGGGCCTACTCTGTGCCTAGGTACAGTGATACCAGTCTGTCCCCTAGTTTTGCCCAACGACTTTCCAGATGAAGCCAAGGTTAGGAACCAAAGCTGTCAGCGGGAACCCGGAAGAAGGACGATGTGCACACTATGTCGACACTTGTCCATGTTTGGACGTATCCGGCTGGGCACCAGGTATATAAGGTGCCCCGCCGCCTCCTGCGAGAGGCATGCTCATATCGATCGCATACTGGGTCACGCATAAACCCTAGAACCCTAAGTTCTTGACCTAGCTCTACTCGGAGAGAGGAGAGAGGCTACTCGGTAGCGATATCATTTGTACTGTGGCTACTCGGAGAAACATCATAATACATAGAGAGAGGCAGGAGTAGGGGTTTTACCTCCTCACGAGGGCCCTGAACCTGGGTAGATCGTGTTGTTTGCAGTGTATTGTTCTTACCTCACGCGGCTACTCGTCGCGTGATCCCTCCCCGGACACCTCCAGCGTCCTTCGTCCCCACATCTTTAGCCATCCCATGGCATCTGCCGTGACACCACCACGACAATTCCTCTATTTCATTTCGGCATGGCAGGAGTCCAAAAACAAAAGTACATGATATCAACCAAATGTAAATTTTTTGTGCAATGTTGAAAGCTTTCCGGTGATACACGTTTATAGCTAGCTCCCAACCACACACTTGTCAAACGCAAAACTTGTGGCTACCATTATTGGGTCATGTTTATTAGATGCATAAAAAGTAAAGTGTGCCTTCAAAAGTTCGTGAGAGTCCTATCCCAAGTTCAACCCATGACAATTAATAAAGTGAATATCTTAAAGGCGGTCCTGACCTAACTAGCCTGGGGCGCGGTGGTATGTAACATGACTAAACAGAAACATATTGTACACAGAACAGAAACATATTACAGTACACAGAACAACAATTTAACAAGAACAATTTGACCAGTACCAAACAGTGTACAACTCCTCAGATAGTCCACAAATATCTCAAATAGTCCACAAACAGTTTAGAACAATTAGAACAGAACACAAAGTTCACAAATAGTTTACGACGATACAAAAGTCCACAAATAGTCCACGACGACAAATAGTCCACGGCGACAACGACATACTAGTTCGCAAGTTCAGGACGATACAACTCCTCAAGTTCAGGACGATACAAGCCCACTAGTTCAGAATGATCCCTCTACATCCTTCCCTTGAAGGCCCGAGTCAACCTCCTCGCCGGCGTGGACGGCAGGTCGACATTCTTTCTCCTGCATGAAAGCTTCTTCGTCCTCGGGGGTAGCGGTGGAGGGTCCTCGATCTCCTCCTCGCTTTCTACAACTTCCTCCTCCCCGGCCTCAACATCTTCTTCCTCCTCGATCTCATGCTGATCTTCCTCCACAACCATTTTGTCCTTTTTCTTGGACCGTAAACCGAAGGAACATACATATGTATCCAAGGTCTCATCGTCACCCAGGTTATCATCAACACGAAAAAAAGCCAAATCATTTGTATGGAACAATTTTGGAAACATATACGGTGAGAAAAATTCTTACTACCTCAGCATCTGATGGATTAGAGGAGGAGGCACCGCTATATAAAAGGGCTGAAGGTCCTCAAGAGTCGTAGGAATCATTGCTCGGTTCCACGGCGTCGGCGGTACGACAACCAAGCATATGAGCCAATCCTCGTAACCGAGAGGCACTACGCTGTGAGATTGACACGCAAAATCTTAGTGATTCTTCAAAGAAAACATAAGTGGACTCGAGAAGATTTAAGAACTTACTTTCACATAAGCTCTAAGGGCGTTGTCACCCTTATTAGTACGAGGGAGAGTGGCTGCTTCCTTGGCTTCCTCAGCTTGGTTCTCTATCTCATTGCGCTGTCAAAATAAGAACTTTAGATCTCCGAATCTAAAATTATGAACACGGGACAAAATGGTTAAAATTACCAGATAATTGATCATAGGTGCAAACTCGGTTCCGCGGCCCTCTCTTACTGCCTTGTTATAGTGAACTGAGTAGCGGCATCTGCAAGCTCAGTATCATCAAAGACTATATCCTCGAAAGCCAGAGGACATAGGGCCACACGAGTCCACGGATGAAACCAAGCAAGGTAGGCATTGAATGCAGCGTGATCGAACGGGGGGTGATCACGTAAATACAACTTGTTTTTCCTATCCCTTGCCACCCTTTCTTTCCATTTGGAGACATAATCACTATGATATACATCCCATTTCACCACCTTCTTCTCCTTTTACGGTCCAACCTTCATATCAGAAAATATTAAGTGTTAGTTTTATAAAATGCATGGATTAGAATGGAAGAGAGAAAAGTTAGCTTCTTACTCGTGTAATGAAAACTTCATGTCCTTCCACTGCGGCGGTGTAGTTTGGAGTAAACCAAATTGTGTCATCACTTGATGTGGCAAGTGGAGCTCAACTGCATAAATGCATATCAGCGGGACCTTCAACAACCAAAGATATTCTTCCTCTCGGCACTTTGGGTTCAGATCGAACTGATTGTTTGTGTTTCCGAAATATTCCCGAGTGCCATAGATCTGCCATGTCACCTACAACAGTATACAAGATTTAAAAATTAGAACAAAACTCAACAACTATTACCTACAACGTTATGAAAGAACATGATATCACCAGCTATTACCTGCTCAGGGGTCAGCTCATCAAACTCGTTGGTGTACCGCACATACTCCCTCTTTGGGTCATCTTTGAACTCTGCAACCTTATCCCACCAATACGCCCATGTAGCCCTACACAGCGGGTTGCCATGATTGTCCCAAGGCGCCGATTGCAACCTTTTCGGCCGTCCCACCGAAAAGTGTTCCCACATCCAAACCGAGAGTAGTACCATTGGACCACCAATACCGGCCTGTGGCAAGGCCCCACGGTAAGCGTCGTCCAACTGCACATAGAGACACACTAGTAGGTTTACAAGTTTTGGAGACAACCATGTAATTTGGAAGATTAGAGTTATTTGGATTACCTGGCGATACAAGTACCCAAGCGCAGCCGAACCCCAGCTAAGATTTTTCACCAATAACGCCTTCAGCCATATCCAGGGAGCGTTCTTACCACCACTGTCAGCAAATAAAGTCCTCGAGATGACATACCACACGTATGCGCGTGCATACTACTCAACGGTCTCCCTGTCAGCTCCGGCGGGGCATTTTCTAAAGTTTGTCCTGATCCAAACAAATGTAGCGCCGGCGGAGAGTATGTCCTTATTTGGGTATGTCTTCTCTGGTGGAACCTTACCGATGAGACTGAACATACCAGCATTCCAATCCTTGGAATCGGTGCTAACACACACAGGATCTCCACGGATGAGGAGTCCCGTTATCATGGACATGTCTTGGAGAGTCACGGCCATCTCCCCGGTGCGGAGGTGAAAAGTGTGCGTCTCCGGCCTCCATCGGTCAACAAGAACGGTGATGGCAGCAGGATCCACGTTCATCTTTGACCGAGACACAAGCGAGATAAATGGAAGTAGTCCAAGTGTCTCGATGTACTCCGTATAGCCCTCGTCGAACAGCATGTCCTTGTGTGCGGCCTCATGGCACCGCAAACAAAGAGGGCAAAGACCTACAAGAACAAATACAAGTTAAAACAATAAACATGGAAACTAGATATATATATATATATATATATGAACAAACATCATCAATATGGATTACCCTCTTCTTCTCTTCCATCAACATTCCACGGTGAGTGACATCATATTTATCCTCGAGAAGATACTCGTCATCCATCCTATAATTTTGCAAAATAGACAAACTAATAAGAATAGAATGGTAAATAACCACTACTCACATACACATTCTAATATATTTGACATCCATATAACAAGATATACGACACATGTCTCACATACACATCGAAATAATTTTTGCATTCATCTAAAAGTAATATATGAACCAAACAACACGCAAATATACACCTCTCAAACATCTATCTATCATATAAACCAAACATTATCGACCAACTTAGAGAATACCAATATTTCATCTCCACATGTCAAATGTCTCTCACACATCTATAGCACAACTATTACATACACCAAAGTATACCAAACAAAACAATATGGAAAATATGAGAGATTTCAACAACTAACACATACACCACATTTTCAACCACATTAGAGAATACCAAACTTCCATCCATCTACATCTCTCACACATCTACATCTCTAGCACAACTAGATCTCTAAGGTGGCAAATATGTCAAATGTCTCTCACACATCTACATCTCTAGCACAACTACTACATACACCAAAGAATCTACAAATTTCAATATCAATCAAGAACTAAGGTTCCACCTAGGGTTACCAAAATAGAGCAAACGTGAGAGATTTTTCGGATAAAACAGAGGGGAATGGATGAGAATGCCTTGAGGAGGGAGGGGGATCCAAATCCACGGAGAAATCGTCCAAATCCGGCCGGATTTGGGTGGGGATTTAGGAGAGGGAGATGGGGGCGCCGGCTGCCATGTTTCTCTGTTTCGTTGCTTGACTTGGGGAATGAGGGTGAGGGATAGAAGGGGCCGGACCGAGCCGTTTTCACGCACAAAGAAGCACCGCGCCACGGTCTAGGACGCTACCCTCCTACGCACCACGCCCGGCTACTCGGCGCTACATAGACGCGCATGGGCCCCGCCTAGCCGACGTGGCGCAAGGACCGCGCCTGGAGCCTCGGCGCTACCCTCTTGACGACCGCGCCGCGGCGGCGGGCACTACCCGAAAGGGTTAGAAAGAGAAATAGTTTTCGGCCGAGTTTATCTTTGGCTGAAGTTTCTCCCCAAGGTTATTTTTGTGATTTTTCACTCCTCGTACCGAGGATCGTCCTCGTCCCACACTGACGTTGAGTTGTCGATGTGCGCCTCGACGATGACCTTCAGCGCCGCTTCTCCTCCCACCGCTCGGCCCTGCGCTGCCTCCAGGAGGTGCGGTCTGTGGCGACGTCCTGCCGGAAGCGCTCGCGCCACGCCGCCATCATGCACTTGTCATGCTCAATGACAAAGATGTTGCACTCCTCCTCGCGGTGGCGCTCTCGATCTGCCTCGGTCATGAGGCGCGGAGGTGGCGCCAACTCCCGTGCCTGCTCCAACGTTCACACGTCGTCGAAGTTCATCTGCGATACGGTCCGGCCTAGGCGCCGCGCCGCCGCGTCGAATGCACGGGCGGCCTCGTGAGCGGTGCCGAGGCCGAGCCTCGTCTCACCGCTGCAGATTTCCGCGTAGAACGTATCATTGGGCCAGGCGCGTATGCCGCGGTACCCTCTGGCTCCTCTCCGACATGGCGGCATGGTAGCGCGGCGGCTATGGGCGATGCAGCGGCGGTCGGAAGCGACGGGGAAGAGCGGGGAAGAGAGCAGAGAGAAGACGGGAAAGAAAGTTCTCGATAGTTGGCGCTGGCGACGTGTTTTGTACCGCGCGGTTCGCCATACGCCAGACTTCCCACGCGAGTCACAGCGCGCGCCGCGGTTTTTCCCGCGCGACATTTCAGCGGTTTTTCCCGCGCGGCGCATATATACCACGGCCGCTGGAGATGCTCTAAGTGCAAACTCTGGTCTGCTTCCTGCCTTTCACAAGTAAGAATCAGAATACCGATCATCGTCCGGCCGGAAGACACGCTACATGCCACGCGTAGCCGTACGCGCGGGATGGATCGATGGGCTGCGAAGTCACTTTCATGCTCCCTCTCCGTCGTTGCAAAGCTCCCTCTACTCCGCCGTTATGACATAGACAATCAAGAGTTAAATACACCAGCGGCACCTCAACTTAAGGTGAAACCACGATACGGTACCTGTAGTTAAGAATACGCTCAGTACGGTCACTCAACTTGAGTTGAGGTGATTATACGGTCACTCCTTCACCGTACAGCTCCGTATTTTGATGCGTTGAGCTGTCAAATTAGTGGGTCCCACATGTCAGTTCAATAAAAAAGTCAGAAAATCCCTACTGTATTTTTTTTGCATGAAAGATGTGTGTATTTAATTAATTGTAACTAAAAGTGTGTGTGTGTTTACCGTGGGTGCGCGTCAGTGCTGGCTCTGGGCAGGTGCAACATGTGAGGTCGCACAGGCCCTCCGATTGCTAGGGCCCCGACATAGGTACGTTACCTATAGTCTAAGTCTTTCCATGTAAATCACTTGGCAGGGAGTTCCGGATGTGTCTCACGAAGCGCCTCCCCCCCGCGGTTGGCGACTCGGTGGGCGACGCGGTGGGCGTTGCTCCTCCACCCCGCCGTTCGGGCTGCAGGCCAGGCAGTCGCCAACGGCGTAAGGGTCGTCGTGCGGCGGCGCGCGCGGGAGCCGTGGCCTCGTCGGGCGAGTCCGTGGACGGCGTGGAGTCGGTGAACAGCGATGAGGAGCTGGCGGCGGATCTGGCGAGATCTACGCCGCGCGCGTCTACTTTGGGCGACTTTCTCCCCGGCGCTCTGAGGGAGAGCGTCCGGTGGGGGCCTACGGCGGAGGAGGACTTGGTGGTCCGGCAGTGTGCCTCTCCGTCGCTCGCTTCCCCGTCTAGGACGGTTTCCCCGCGGGTGTCGGTGGATCTGGATCTCTCCGGCGCGGCGTTCCCGGAGCTGCGGGCGCAGGGTCCCTCCTCGTCGTCGCTTCTTAATTCGGCTGGGGCGAGGCCAGATCTGAACCGGGAGGGCCCGGAGTCAACGGCGGCGGCCCGTGTGCGTGCCTCTGTCGGGTCATTCCGTTCGTCTTTCGCCACTGCTCGGGCCTCCTCGCCCTCGCGCGTGCCAGGGCTGGACGTGGACGCCTCCTCGAGGGGGGAGTGCGTCAGGATTGGAGCGCTGCAGGTGCGGCTCCCGCCGTGCTCGAGGGGGACGGCGGCGGCGGACGGAATCGAAGACGAAGCTGGAGCAGGGTTGGACGAAGAAGTCTGGGCGCTGGGCCTGTCTTCCGCGGATGGGCCGCGCGAGGTGGGCCTAGCGGTGGCCCAGAGGAGTTCTGCGCGTGTCGTTCCACAGGGGGGCCCCGCGCGCTTAGCTCTTCGACCGGGCCGGGGTGCGAAAAGCAGGAGGCCCATCAAACGGTCCAGCCTGCCGCGTAGCCTTCCATATAACTGGTGGTGGCTGCCGAAAGGAACCCTAGATCTCAATCTAGGTTTCCTGGCCTCCGCAGAAGATATCCGCCGCCACCGCAAACGTGCCTTTCGTCTCCACCTCCCCTCAGATTCCTCCCCCCCTTCCTTCGCCCGATGGATCGCGACAAGCAAGATGACGCCCGCAAGGGGAAGCGTCCCTATGCGGAGTTTGCGGGAGGAGGCGACCGCCGCGACCTGGATGAACGCCTAGCGCGTGAATCCGACGAGAACCGCCGGTTCTACGGGCGGGAGTCGCCGCCACGCCGCAGCAGGGAGAGAGACCAGCGCGATTCTCGCGACAGGAGACGCGAAGGACCGCCTAGGGGAGGCCAGGGCCACTTCCAGCGGGGGCGCCAGTTCGGCCGCGGTGGAGGAAGACAGGGAGATCGCCAGGGTTCGAGCAAGAAGAAGACTTCCGAGGGCCAGGCCGAGGGGGCCGGCGGTTCCTTGGGTGGTGGAAGCGCTGCGGGCGGCGCGGACACCACCAAGGCGACGTGCTACAACTGTGGGGTTGTCGGGCACCTCCAAGCAGACTGCACCGCGGAGCCATTCTGCATAAGGTGTAACTCAAAGGGGCACCCTTCTGCGATGTGCCCTATGGATGATAGATTTGACCCGTATTGGGCAGGCTACGGCCGAGATGGTATCGGCTTCATGTGCCTTGACGTGGAGGAGGGGGAACTGGGGAAGGCCCCCCCAAACTCGGCGACGGTTTTCGTGGAAGGGGCGAAGCTGTCAGCCGCGCAGGTGGAGAGTGAATTCAAAGAACTCGTCGATGAGGAGTGGAACTGGCAAGTTAAGCAGCTGAGCTCACAAGACTTTGCGCTGGTTTTCCCTTCTGCTGGTAACTTGCGAATGGCCACTAGGGGTGGTGGTCTGCGTCTGCCACTGTCTAAAGCCAGAGCTATTGTCTTGGAGGGGGCGATGAATGAGCACGCCTCGGAGACTCTGGTGCCTACCTGGGTCAAACTCCATGGCGTTCCACCACCTTACAGATTCGTAAACAAGATGAGAGTGGGGGCTCGTCCGGTGGGGCGTCCGATGGCGGTGGATGAAGACACCCTGGAAGATCCTAACCTCCCGGTGCGCATGCTCTTCGGGTGTAGGGCTGGTGCCAGGATGGTGGACAGCTTCCCTCTTTTCGTCAACGACCAAGGTTTCAAGATCAGAGTTGAGCTCGAGAAGGGTCCTGCAGGAGGTGGTGCTCTCCCACCGCCACCTCCCCCGCCTAAAGGAGACGATGACGATTTGGGCGACAAGAGCTCAGAGGAGGACGCTGAAGATTGGGCCGGCAAGAGGGGTCGCCACTCGGACCCGACATCTAAAGGGGCCACTCCGGCCTTGGGTGGCGGTGGCTCCAACGGCAAAGCTCCTGTCGCTGAGAAGGTGGCTGCCCCCGCGCTTCAAATTGCTCAATACGGCTCGTTCCTGTCTGCCAAGTCCAAGGCTTCGCCCACCGCGGTCTCCCCGCCTCCTTCTGTAGCGGTGTCGTTCCCGGCTGGAGACCTCCCCCCCCCCCCCGCTGCCTCCCCCTCAGTTACGCTCGACTCCGACACGGCGTTGGGTGGGCTTCAGACGGTGGGGCTTGGGACTGTCTCGTCCGGGGAATGGGCCGCGGATCCGGAGGCGGCGCGCGCCAGGGAGCGCAGAAGCAAACGTAACGCCGATCGCCCGGCTAAGGTGCTGGCTGGCTCGCTGTGTGGCTTCCCTCAGCCGGACTTCTCCGGGGACTCGTCGCAGTTGGAAGGGGTGGTGCCACCGCTTACGGCCTCGGTGTCTCGGGGCCTGCGGAGCAAGGCGATCCCGGTGGCTACCCTACGCAAGAGCGCGCGTGGTGAGGGGCTCACCGAGGGACCGGTGCTTGAGCGTGCGTCTGCTCGTGCTGCTGCCAGGGATGATCCAGGTACACCTGCTGCATCTCAGTTTCTAGTTCTTGATTCTATTCCTGACGAGGAACTCCTGTCGGTGGCCGCGGACTGCGGCATCGCTATTGATTCTTCTGTTGAGTCACCGGCGACTTTCTTATCGATTATTCGATCGACTGAATTAGCTCAAGCGCAACTTGCGGTGGCTAGGGAAGCTCAAGCCCAAATTGCGTTGGCTAGGGAAGCTCAAGCAGCCGCGGCTTCTGATCCGACGGTTCCCTCAACCGAGCTGGTTGGAGGGCCATGTGACGCTATGCTATCACCTCGGGACAGGGGATCCCAGGTGGATCAGCAGGTAGGTTTAGCGATTCAGGTGGGTTCCGCGGGGGTGGTTCCGAAGGGTAGCGGATCTGGGGGTCCAGCCAAACGTACTCGTAGACAGGTGTCGGCCCGTCTGTCCGAGAAAAAACCTTATACGAGAGCCAATCGTAAGAAAACTGTACCCGTCCCCGTTACTCCTAACACCCGCCAAGCACGGGGCTCCCCTCAGGTGCCCTAACGCGTTGGCTGTTCATGAACATACGCGGGTTCTGCGCACCGGGGCGCAGAACCATGCTTAAAGACTTCCTCCGGACGCACAGGATCGATGTAGTTTGTCTGCAAGAAACCATAAAAACCGACTTCTCAGACCTCGAACTCCGTAGCATAGAGGCAGGGGACCTCTTCTTTTGGAACTGGTTACCAGCGACCGGGCAGTCTGGGGGTCTGCTCATAGGGGTCAAGGACAGTGCCTTCGAGGTAGGATCGATGGACAGGGGGGCCCACTTTCTTAGCCTCGAGGTCCTGCAGAGATCAACCTCCAAGAAGTTCATCTTTATCAACGTCTATGGCCCAGCTGATCACTCCCTGTCCAATCAATTCCTAGAGGAAATTTCGGCAAAGTTAGCCAGTTGTCAGCTGCCCGTGATAATGGGTGGCGATTTCAACCTTATCCGAGGAGGACAAGATAAAAATAATGACAATGTCAACTGGGCTAGGGTGGATCTGTTTAACAATCACATTGCCAACTGGGGCTTGTGCGAAGTGGAACGCTCGGGGGCGCGTTATACGTGGACCAACAAACGTATCAACCCAGTTAGGTGTGTTCTGGATAGGGTTTTCATCGACCCATCGGTTGGGATCGACTTCCCGCTCCTCACTTTAGTAGCTGAGACCAGTCTGGGCTCGGATCACACGCCTCTCATTCTAGACTCTGGGGAGGGTTCTAGGGTCCGCTCTAACCGTTTCTTTTTCGAGACGGGGTGGTTGGAAATTCAGGGTTTTGACTCTCTGTTGGGTGCCAGGTGGTCCCAGGTGTCCGAACAGGTGAGAGGCAGAGACATTATCGATTGGTGGAACTTTATGAGCGGTGGCTCGAGACAGTGGCTCCGCGGGTGGAGCCGCAACCTGGGTAGGGATGCCCGGAACCAGAAAGACTCACTCCTCACATCTATTAAGTCCCTTGACGAGAAGGCGGACTCGGTTGGCCTAGATGACGAGGAGTGGGCTTTTAGGTTTCACTTAGAAGACCAACTCCTCCACGTGTTTAAAGTGGAGGAGGAATATTGGCGCCAGCGGGGCAGGATTAGGTGGGCTCTTCAAGGGGACGCCAACACCGCGTACTTTCACGCAATTGCGAATGGGAAAAGACGCCGCTGCATTATTCACTCGCTGGTTTCAGGGGAAGAGACCATCACAGGGAAGCGAGAACTCCAAAAGCATATCTATGAGTTCTATAGAGAACTCCTCGGCACGTCGGCCCCTAGGCACTGTAGTCTTGCAAACGATATTTGGGCCGGGACCCCCTTAGTTTCGGATCAAGACAACGAATCTCTGTGCCGCACTTTCACGGAACAGGAGCTGGAAGCGCTGGTAAAAGAAATGAAATCTAATACCGCCCCGGGTCCGGATGGATTCCCAGTGATCTTCTTTAAAAGATACTGGCACTTGGTGAAGAACGGGGTTCTACACATTCTTAACGACTTCATGCTAGGACGGGTAGACATCGCTAGGCTTAACTTTGGGGTTTTGTCGTTGATTCCGAAATGTCCGGGAGCTGACAAAATTTCCCTGTTTCGCCCTATCGCCCTAATCAACGTAATTTTCAAAATCATCGCCAAAGCCTATGCATCTAAGCTAGACCCGGTGGCACACAAGGTGATTAGCCATAACCAAACGGCCTTCATCAAAGGTCGGTTCATCCTGGACGGTGCTCTAGCTCTTCACGAAATCACTCACGAGTTAAGTAGCAAGAAGCTAGGGGGCATCCTGCTCAAACTCGATTTCGAAAAGGCATACGACAGAGTAAATTGGGACTTCCTAAAGGAAATACTTCGCCGGAAGGGCTTTGACGCCGGCTATGTACATAGGATCTCCCATTTGGTAGAGGGAGGCCAAACTGCGATCTCCATCAACGGGGAAATGGGCCCTTTCTTTCGGAATAAAAGGGGGGTGCGCCAGGGCGACCCTCTATCCCCGCTGCTTTTTAACTTCGTTGCTGAGGGGCTCTCCGCGATCCTGCACAAAGCAAATGCAGCCGGCCACATCCAAGGAGTGGTTCCTCACCTATATTCGGGAGGGATAACTCACCTCCAATACGCGGATGACACCATCATCCTCATCCAGTGTGAGGATCGAGCGATCGCGAACTTAAAATTCCTTCTCATGTGCTTCGAGAATATGTCTGGGTTAAAAATTAACTACCATAAAAGCGAGGTAATTGTCCTGAACCAGCCAGTTGAGGTGCAACTGCGGGTCGCGAGACAACTAAACTGTAAACTTGGGAAGTTTCCCTTTATGTACCTTGGTCTCCCAATCTCGGACCGTAAGCTAACCAAAGAACAATGGGAGTTCTTGGTTCAGAAGCTGGCGGCTAGGGTAGAGCCCTGGGCTGGCCGCCTGCTTTCCTCGGGGGGCCGTCTTATTCTCTCCAACGCCTGCCTCGATAACATCATGACCTATGCCTTTGGGCTGTTCCTGATTCAGAAAGGAGTTCACGAAAAATTCGATTCTCACCGAGCCAGATTCTTTTGGGAAGGGTCTGGACCAAACATGAAATATCATATGGTCAACTGGCCATCTGTTTGTCGACCAAAGGAGCTAGGGGGCCTAGGGCTGATCAACTCCCTCGCAATGAATAAGGCCCTAATGATCAAATGGATCTGGAGAATGTACCAGACGGATGATGCCATCTGGGCGGTGATCATTCGCAACAAGTATACCGGTGATAGGGATATCTTCACCAGCAACGCGCGAGGGGGCTCGCAGTTTTGGAAAAGCTTGCACAAGATAAAGCACTTGTTCAAAGCGGGCGCGAGACACCAAGTCAACAATGGGTTGCGAACCAAGTTCTGGGAGGACTGGTGGTGTGGGGAGGGCCCTCTATCTCGCGAATTTCCAGCCCTTTATAGTATCTGCGACAACCAGTCGATCTCCGTGGCCCAAGCGTTGGGTGGAGGGCTGCGTCTTCGTCGATCTCTCGACGCTAGAGGCTTGGTTCAGTGGCAGGAACTCCTGACGCGGGTTCAGGAGACCTCCCTGTCTTTGGACAATGACACAATCACCTGGTCGTTGGAACCGAACGGCAGGTTTTCGGTCCGCTCTATGTACGCTTATATAGTTCAGGGCCCCCCAACCCCCTCTTTTAACTGTGTTTGGGAAGCCAAGCTCCCTCTAAAAATCAAAATCTTTGCCTGTCAGCTCTTACTTGACAAACTGCCGATGGGGGAGCAGCTTGCTATCAGACACGGCCCCTCGACGGGGCACTGCGCCCTGTGTGGTGCCATCGAAAACGCTGAACACCTGTTCTTCTCCTGCTCACTTGCTTTGGTAGCATGGAGTGCCCTTAGACAGGTCCTTGGGAGGACCTGGAACCCTACGTGTCGGGCGCAGTGGCTACGCTTGCTTAATCAAGCCAACCCTAGGGAGGAAAGGCTTGGTTGGGTGCTGTTTCTGGCCCAATCTTGGGCTCTTTGGACCGTTCGAAACAAGCATGCTATTGAGGGAAAGATCATTCACCACCCTGCTGATATTTTGTTCAAAACACTCTTATTCCTGCAGCTTTGGACTCCCACGCTTAGAGAGGAGGATCGAGAGGATGCCAGAAGACTAGTGGTTGAGCTGAAAGCCCTTCATCGCTCCTGCCTACACCCCCAGATCTAATGGCGTCTCTAGCTGGCTGGTGTCTAGTGTGTGCCTCCTTCTCTTACTTTACTGTGTTAGCTTTGCTCGCTGTTTGCTGCTGCTGCTTGCTCAGCGCCGCTGTCCTTATGCGGACCCTTCTGTTTGAGCGTGTTTGTGAGCTGTTGTTTTGCTCCTTGGCTAAGCTGTATGCCCAGCATTTTGTAATAACTTCTGTTGGATCTTGTTTGGCTCTGTTAATTCAAAGTCGGGCAATAGCCTTTTATCTAAAAAAATTTAGCCAATTTGTCCCACCGTGATTGCTAGCAGCTGAACCATTTGGCGACCAAAACATTTATACACGAAGAAGCCAACACGTCTGGAGGACCGATCACACCTACTCCAGTTCAGCCATCTCATATCGTTCGATTCGATTATCTGTTAACAAACGCCTCTACAGTTTGTGTATGCATTGGGGCCCTTTTTTCTTCTGCACCGAGGCCCTGACATGTCAGGGCCCGCCCTGGTGTGCGTGTGTGCAATGCGTCCGTGGGTGGTAATGTGGTAGCGTGTGAGTGACCAAGCCGCCTGAGCGCAACACCTCAACGAGCACCGACACAACGCCGCACAGACGATGCGTAATATAGCACCTGTCAGACTTTGTCCACGTCTATCACCGTCACGAACACCTCACCATCATCGCGACCATCTGGAGAACGATGTGTGCTCACACAAATACTCACGCACACAGTGGGCACACACTCACGCACACCATGCAGTGTACATAGTGTGCACACACGCTCTCCCAGAGCACGCGACGACATGCAGTGCACACACTCACGCGCTACCACACACACGAATGGCACACGCGCACACCCACTGTATATACGTATGCTTTAGTTACAATTAATTAAATACATGCGCACCTTTCATGCAAAAGAAAAAATACACACGCATCATTCTACACGCACGCACACATGCAGTGGAGATTTTTTTTTATTTTTTTATCGAACTGACATGTGGGACCCACTAATTTGACCGGTCAACACATCAAAATACGGAGCTGTACGGTGAAGGAGTGACCGTATAATCACCTCAACTCAAGTTGAGCGACCGTATTGAGTGTATTCCTGGCTACAGGTATCGTATTGTGCTTTCACCTAAAGTTGAGGTACCGCTGGTGTATTTAACTCGACAATCAATTGCCGGTATTTAGGGCATCTCCAGTCGTTGCGCCCTCCCAGGACGCAAAAACCCTCGCTTTTTTTGCGCCGCGGCGCGAAACGGCGCTATTCTCGGAACTGGGGGGGCGCATTTCCCGCTCAACATCCTTCCTGCAAGCCTCCTGGCACTTGGTAAACCAAGCTTTTGCGCTTCCTGGGATAGGGTTGGAGATGCTCTTCACAAATGTTGCCCACTTCGGTAGATGCCATCTGCAAGATAGTACCCCTTTGTATACTGGTGTCCATTGATCTCATAGTTCACAGGGGGAGCATGGCCTTCGACAAGATCGGCAAAGACATTCGAGCACTGCAAGACATTGATGTCGTTGTGACTTCCAGGCATACCAAAGAATGAATGCCAAATCCATAGATCGTACGAAGCCACGGCCTCGAGAACCACCGAGCACTCTCCCTCCTTTCCCTTGTACATCCCCTGCCAGTCAAATGGGCAGTTCTTCCATGCCCAGTGCATGCAGTCGATACTGCCAAGCATCCCCGGAAACCCTCTTGCTTCATTCTCTGCGAGGAGACGAGCAGTGTCTTGCGCATTGGGTCATCACAGGTATATTGGGCCAAAAACTGCAACCACTGCCCGGCAGAACTTGTTCAAGCACTCGAGGGCCGTGGACTCGCTCATGCGCAGGTAGTCATCTTGTGCATCTGCGGGAGCACCGTATGCAAGCAACCTCATGGCCATCGTGCACTTCTGGATAGAGGTAAACCCTACCGTGCCGGTGCAGTCCTTCTTCAAGTTGAAGTAGGTGTCGAACTCCCGGATGGCATGCATGATCTTGAGGAAGAGCGTGCGTTTCATCCTGAAACGACGCCGGAACACCTTCTCGTCGTTGGTGGGATCCTCAGCGAAGTAGTCGGAGTAGAGGATGCAGTAGCCCTCATACCGCTGTCTCGGCCTGCTCTTGCGGCGACCGGGCTTCGATCCAGTGCGGCGCGGCGCGGCGTCCTGGGCCTGCAATCCGGCCAGGCATCTCAGGACGAGTAGGTGCTCCTCGTCGTCGATGGCAGCCTGGTCTTCCTCGTCGAACAGCTCGGCGAGCATCTCCTCGGCGTCGGAGTCCATGGCTCGGATAGAGCGTCGAACACCTTGCGGTCGGGTGGACGCGGCTCACCGGGTACAACCTCCTCCGCGGCGGTGACGCGATCGAACGGCGGCGACGATGTGGGGGACTAGACGGCGGTGGTTTGTCTCGTCGATCTTGTGCGATTGTGGCCGACAACGGCGGCGTGGAGCGCGGCCGGTGGTGTGGCAACGGCGAGGCGGGCGAGCAGAAAAGACGAGTCGGGGCGTGGGGAAAGTGGGCAAATAGCGCTCCCCTCGCCGACAGCGCTGGCCCACGCGCGCTTTTCCTTTCGCCGCCCCCCAGGCCGAACCCAACGGGCTGGGTTCTGCCTGGGGGCGGCGGCGCTAATTTCCGCCGAAACGGCGCTTTTTCAGGTCCTGGGGGGACGACTAGTGAAAAAACGGCGCTATTTTGCGTCCTGGGGGGCTCTGAGGGGACGACTGGAGATGCCCTTATGTGGAGGTTCGAGCGATGCAATCGCGACAACGAGGAAGAGAATGGACGGAATCTAGGGAACACGATGGGGTCTTCCGGCGAAGACAGAGCGAGGGAAGAACCGGGGTATAGAAGCTGATCGTGCGCTAGTCAAAAAAAAAAAAAAAAAAAAAAAAAAAAAAAAAACTGATCGTGCGAGCGGCGGCAGCGTGGCTTCCCTTTTCACCGCCGCACCTAACTTAATGGGCCCCGGCCCATCTTCAAGTTCCTTCAGTCGGAAGGGACCATAGCGGCCGCAGCAGGCGGAGAATACACACCGGTTCTCCCATTATTAACCCTAGAGCCCCCCCCTCCTCCCCCGCGCGCACTAAACCTGCCTTTTCTTCTGGCTGTACCGAGCAAGAGATTTCTGTGGTAGTTTTCATGAGATATGTCATACTTTTATTGCCACGCAACTTCATTTTTTATGTGTTCTTCACATTGCATTACTTACCAAGATTATTTATGTTCCTCGCTCTGTACTCTGTTATGATGTTTAATATCGTTTGCAGAAGAGGAGAGAAGAGGAAAGGCAGAGTCATGGGCAACTCCTTCACTACCCGTTCAGCATGTATGTGTATGTATATGTTTATGTGCATGCAGTTCGGTATAAAAGTTCTGGTCAAATTCTAGTTAAAATGCAGATTATGCCTTCTATAAGTGAAACTGCAAGCCAGGTGAGCAGCCAATGTTTCGGTTGCATCATTGGAGTCTTGTCAGTCTTAGGATTCTAGATCCCAGGCAGAGTATGAGTTATATTCGCCCAATTTAAGAGCTCGTGGAATACCAGTCGTGTCATGAATGTGGAACTCTTTTCATGAATAGATAAAGCAATCAAATAAATTAAAAGTACCTTGTCATAAATAGCTCTGTTCAAGAACTTCTGAAAATAAGGGCGGGACCTCTTTCATTCATCTCAAGGAGGAGAATGCAACACTGGTCATTGGCCCTCAGCTTTTTAAAAAAATAGAGTGTAGGAGCTCTGCCATTCATCTCAAGGAGAGAACATAACATGGGCGCCCAAAGGGGAACCACCCTCCCATTTCCAGGGAGGGATTTGACACACAGAACACAAACAAAAGTGCGGCGTTATGTCAAAAAAAAAAAACTTGTAAAGCGGCCTTCGTTTGGAAGAATACCTGCTTGAGTTTCACAGGAAATATGATGATTTTTATTTAGATAATTGCAACATAATGCTATTTGTCAGTGTTGCTTGTTAACGTTTTCTCTAGGCTTATCTTCTTGTAATTTGTTAAAAAAAGGAATGTGGCCTGCTTATCTGGGACTGCAACATGCATCTGAATTTCTCATAGCATGTACTTCATTCTTTCTTCTGTCATGTAATTTGTATTATTTCTCTTGTGCAAATTCAGCTCCTCCAATGCTGGGAAAGACACATGATCCCTGCTTCAAATGGACGATTCATGACTTTTCAGCCCTACTTGAGAGGGGAGCTCTCCCAATTAACTCTGCCCTTTTTCACTTCGCTGGGCATAAATGGTACGAACTATTATTAAAACGATATGTGTTTGATCTATGAGATGCATATCAAACAATCATTTTCTGGGTAGATAATGTGTTATGTATCTGCAATTTAGGAAGTGGATTAGACAAAAAATGCTTCAATGAGTTTTTTTTTCTCGGAAATTAATGAAGTCAAATTAGCAATCAGAAACTCATGAATGTATGAGAAGCTGAAGCTTGATAGGATGCATGGAGTGAATAAATCACCTCAGTTATACTTCTTGACTAACATGGTTTTTTACTCAATTCATTTACCAGGTTCATGCGAGTGACTCCTTCGCATACAAAATCCTTCACTGTGACTCCATATGTTGCTCTTTCTCTTGGCCTGAGCGTAGGAAGTTTGGACTTAGAACCAGATTACACTGTGGTGGCAGAGTTCGTGTTGGCAATATATAATGAATCAAATGGATTGTATTATGGATGCGAAGGTAGTGTTGTAGATTGGTTTTTTACACACATCCTGTTACAGCTGGGAGTAGTCTTGTCTGCTTTATAAATTTGAGCTATAAATCCCTAGATTTGGATTTACATTGGGCATGATAATTAAATTATACTTCCCCGTATCAAACTATAAGATGTTTTAATGTTTTCTAGACTACACTTAGCTAGACGCGTTTTAGTGTGTGGATTCATGTGCATCTTACACTAAGACACATCTACATACACGAAGTCTAGAAAACGTTAAAACATCTTACGTTCCAATACGGAGGGAGTAGCTTATTCAGTGTATAAATCTCAAAATTATTCACATACATTTGATATTACCTAGCTGCTTATATCGTTTTGGCAATTAAATTTCTAGTTGGGATATCTGCAGCATAAATCATTGTTTTCTCTAATCTTCGAACATGTACTGACACGCAGCTAGCTACAGCTTTCATATCAACAATACAAACTCGACAATACAATGCTTGATGCCGCTTAAAGAACTGCTGAAATCGCCAGATTTTCTGGTCAACGATTGCTGTGTCTTTGGCGTGGAGATATTGAAGGTTGACGTCTTTCCTCGTGAAAAGAAGTCTGTTGTGGTTCAGAAGAAGGCTCCCATGGTTCAGCAGCTCTTCATCCAGAAGAACGGATTCATCACAAGGACCTGCACCTTGACCATGGGCAACTTTCTTGAACTGAACTTGAAGCACTGTGTCCCCTCTTCCCCATTTGAAATTGAAGGACATAAATGGTATTACCAAGTTACATTTTTAGTTTTATATAGTTTATTTGTAACCATGACAACTGTAGTTGTAGTATACTTTAAATACACATAGCTGCAGATTTCATTGTGATACCTTATCAAATTACTGACATATGCTTTCTGGGAACAAAGTTATATTTTATCACCACTTGACACGGTTGACAACATATTCACATTTTCTGGTAAAGCTCGAATGTGTTTTCCTTCATTTCTTAATCTTGACTGACAGGACCTGCTTTTTTTTTCTCAGGTACTTTGCCATCTTTCCTCGCGGTGACCAGTACAGCACTAGTTTCCTCTCCTTGTACTTATGCATGAATGCTTCGGACAAGCTTCCTCCTGAATCTGGAAAGCTAATTGAGCTGAGTTTGTCAATCGTAGACCAAAAGCATGGGAAACACTACACCAGAAAATCTCCAGGTTCGGCTCTCCTTAGCTGCTACCGATGTGATGTGAAGGGTCTGCTATTTCCTGTTTGCAGATGAACTAACCTTGTCGTGATTGCAGCTCTCGTGGTGTTTGCGGGTCAATGTCGCTGGGGATGGTCCAACTTCATTCCACTCAGTATATTCAGGGATCCGTCCCGTGGCTACCTTGTACGGTCGTGCTCCATTGTCAAAGCAGAAATCACCGTCATCGGTTCATCGAATGGTGGCGAGATCTTAGCTGATGGCCTGATGAACTGACGATGCCCTTCGCATCTAGATCCTGCTAGCTAGTATCAGTTATGCCTAATACTTATATACGATAGTATTGCGGTACTGGTAGCAGCACCAAGAACTTGCGATAGTCTGATGGAGTAATGACGAACTGAGCACTGTGAATTGATGAACTGATATATTTATTTAGGTAATGTGATGCTTGTAAAGTACCTCCATAAGCATGTACTCCCTCCGTCCTCGAATAAGTGTACCTCTAGAATTGGTATTGGTCAAACTTTTTAAAATTTGACCAATTTTGTACAAAATAACATCAATATATACGATATAAATTTCATATATTGTAAAAATATATTTCAAAACGGATGTAACTATACCAATTTAGTATCATAAATGTTGTTACGTTTTCTAATAAAGTTGGTCAAACTTTAAAACAATTGACTTCCATAAAAGAAAAACGTACACTTATTTAAGGACGGAGGGAGTATACTGCAAATATATCAGTCATATGTTTATTTTTTGCACTAGTTTATTTTTCTTACCCTAGAAAATGTTTTTAATTTTTTGCACTATTTTTTTTTATATAGTTATTGTGGACTTTGCCTCTCGCTCTCAGCACATGAATTCAGAATTCAGAGACAGATAACAGAGACCGAATTTTGGTGCTGCGTTCAACCTGCAGCTTTTCACCTTTCATTCCTTCCTTTTATTGAACAAGAGATCTAACAGACGTGCCATCCCACGTCAAGGTGATCGAGCAACATCGCGATGATTGGGTAAAAAACCGAAATAGAATCCTAGCTAGCTTATCCCTAACTAATAGCTGACGTTAACTGAACTTGAACCTAACACTTTTTAACTGAAGAAACAGAAACGCTAACTGCGAACTCATTTTCCGAGGAACTAACAGCTAGATTAGCTGACAAACTCCCCTTAATCTAGATGACCTCCACCCTGACAATGCAGATGCGACGGCGCAGCTCCGGGAACTGCACACGGCCGAGAGCCTTTGTCATAGTGCACACGAACCGAATGTCGATGTCGCCATCGTCGATTACGGATGAAGTGGTAGCGTGTTTGAATGTGCTTGCTCCGGTCGGAGAAGACTGGGTTCTTGATCAGCGCACGCACTGATTTATTGTCGAGGTGCAACTCCGGCACGCCGTTGTCGTGCCAGTTGGAAACTAGGTTTGGGGTTTCGTGAGGTCTAGCCTCCACATGATCATGTTATATATAACAACAGCAAGTTACAATACATGTGCATATCACGTACGGTCAGCATACATACGTCTATACAAAACCGATGTTTAACACTCGCCCTCAATCTAAACTTCTAAAAACTAAATTTAGACTGGTCCTAAATCGGTCTAACATCTGCCGTGTGACTGGTTTTGTGAACATATGATTATTGGAGGAAATGAACCTGATTTGGAAGGCTCCAGCGGCTACTCGCTCTCGCACGAAATGGAAGCCAATCTCAATGTGCTTGGTGCGAGCATGAAACATTGAGTTTGCTGTCAGGTATGTAGCCCCTAAATTGTCACACCACAAATTGGTGTGCGCTGCTGTAAAACGCCAAACTCCTTGAGCAATGACTTGACCCATATGGACTCAGTAGATCCATTTGCCAATGCTTGTACTCCGCCTCGATACTGGACCTCGAGACGGTAGGCTGCTTTTTCAAACTCCAGGAAATCAAGTTCGGTCCTACAAAGATGGTAAAACCTCCGGTAGAGCGTCGATCATCAACACACCCTGTTCAATCTGCATCCGTAAAAATACTGACACTGGTGGAGGTGGACTTCCGAAAGAATAGACCGGTACTGATGGTGCCCTTGACATATCGCAATATGCCCTTCACGACTTTCCAATGTATCTCTGTCGGCTGGGATAGAAACTGACACACCTTGTTGACAGCAAAGGAAATGTTTGGGCGAGTGAGGATTAAATACTGGAGACCCCCAACCACACTACGGTATCGGAAAGCATCATCAACACCTAGTGATTTTCCACCATCACGAGCTAGCTTCTCGGAGGTATCAAGCGGAGTATGACTGGGCTTACAATTCTCCATGTTGACACGATGAAGAAGATCAAGAGCATACTTGCGCTATGTCACACTCAGGCCCCAGGAATTGAAAGACGCTTCTAATCCAAGAAAATTATTCAACGGACCAAGATCCTTGATCAGAAAACTATCGGAGAGGGAGTGCACGAGGCGATCAACCGCAACAGGAGTGGACCCGGCAATAATAATATCATCGACGTATACCGGCATATAGATCTTAATAGCTCCATGGGAGAAAATGAACAGGGAGGTGTCGACCTTGGAGGAAGTAAAACCAAAATCAATTAACTGAGCACTCAAACGGGCATACCAGGCGCGAGGAGACTGCTTAAGACCATAAAGAGCACGGTGTAGCTTGCAAACATGAGTAGGAAGCTCGGGATCTTCAAAGCCGGGGAGCTGCTGCATATAGACATCCTCTATCAAGAAACCATGAAGGAAAGTGCACATCAACCTGGCGAAGCGTCCATCCACGAGAAAATTTTATGGAGAGAATCAAGCGAACGGTGGCAGGCTTCACAACCGGGCTAAATGTGTATCCATAATCAATGCCATGTTGTTGAGAAAAACCATGAGCAAGTAGTCGGGCCTTGTGCTTATCAACAGAAGCATCAACACGATGCTTGGTCTTGAAGATCCATTTGCAGCTGGCCAAGTTGACACTAGGAGACGCGGCACAAAGCGTCCAAGTATTGGTCTGACGGAGTGCAGCAAACTCATCGGACATAGCTGCCCGCCACACAGGCTCACGTAGAGCAGGCAACAAAGAAAGCACAACGACGGGGGTCATATCGCACGGTGCCATAAGTGACCTTCCTCTTTTGGAGAGTGACGTCATGGAGGGGGTAGTCATAGCGTGACCAGGAGAAACAGTCGATGATGGCGGGGGTGAGGCAGACGCAGTCGAGGACGTATGCAAAGAAGGCGCAACCAAAGGCGTCACGACTAGTGGAGAATTGGTGGAAGGCGACGTGGACTGGGCTGAGGCAGCCGGCCAAGAAGGGCTAGGAGGCACAAAGAGGGAACCACGCCCACGCGGTGAAGACGGGATGGAAGTCCCAGACGCATCGGGCGAGGACGAGATCGACGGCCCGGGCACGGGAGATGGCGCCGCATCGGGGGTCGCGACATGCACATGCACGTCGATCACCGGATCGGCAGCAGCAGGAGTTTCCTGCGCGTGTTGAGGTTGGACTTGTAGAGACGGCATGCCTGCGGTAGACTAGTCTGTTGACAAATAGGACAGATCGTAATTTCGCACATGAGCACTCGTAGCCGGTTCGGAGGACAGAAAAGTGATGGAGCGCTCAAGGGTGGAGACATCAACCGTGACGCCAGTGGTGGCAAAAGGGAAAACAGACTCATCGAACACAACGTAACGAGAAATATAGATTCGTCCCGTGGACCTATACAAACATTTGTATCCCTTATGCATAGCACTATATCCTAGAAAACACACATTTTGGAGCGAAACACAAACTTCTGCGTGTTATACTTCAGGCAACTAGGCCAGCAGGCACAACCGAAAGTGCGAAGAAACGTATAGTTGGGACGGACCCGGAGGAGGCGATGGATAGGTGTATCTCGCTAAAGAAAATGAGTGGACATATGGTTTATGAGGTATCACATCGTGAGAAAGGCCTCATCCCAGAAACATAATGGGAGAGAGGCGTGCGCAAGAAAAGCAAGACCTATCTCGACTAAGTGGCGGTGCTTACGTTCCGCAACACCATTTTATTGCGATGTATGGGGACATGACACACGATGGGAGATGCATGTGCACTGAAAATAGAGATGGAGCTTGTGACATTCACCATCCCAATCAGCCTGGACTGCCTTCATTTTGGTACTCAAATGGCATTCAACATGCGCCTGGAAGGCGTAAAATACTTGCTCACCATCATACTTGTGTTTGAGAAGATAAATCCGGTAGAAACAGAGTAGTCGTCGATGAAACTAACATAATATTTAAAACCACCAAAAAGGAAGACCGTATGGCCCTAAACATCAGAATGAACCAAGTCAAGAGGCATAGTGGAAATATGAAAAGATGCAGAATAAGATAGCTAACGACTCTTTCCATGCTAACAAGAATCACACACTGAAAAATTATTGTCTAAAGGAGAACATAGAAGATTTTTTTGCCTAACAATAGTTTGAACTACATTATTTGCTGGATGGCCAAGGCGTTGATGCCACTAGGTGGAGGAGACCTTGGCAGCAGAGAGAACATGGGGAGACGACATGGATGGCGAAGCTCGATGAAACGGAATGGGGTAAAGCCAACCATGGCTCCTACCGTGAAGAAGAACGTTCCTCGTGGCCTTGTCCTTTACACAGAAAAAGTGATGGTGAAACTCAACAAAGACATCATTATCAGAGACGAGGCGATAAACAGAGAGGAGATTTTTACTAATGTGTGGAACATAAAGAATACTTTTTAGTTGAAGAGAAGAACCGGCTAAATGCGAATGGCCAATACGCGAAATTGACAAACCTGCACCGTTGGCTATTTGCACTTGGTCCTTCCATATGTAGCAACCGTGAACGTGGAGGTGTTCGAGATGGATGGTGAGATGATTCGTGGCTCTAGTGTCCATGAGCCAAGGAGGGTTGTTGTTGGAGCTGGTTGAAGTCAAAGTCGTGTTCTCAGAGCGCTTGTTACTAATTTGAAACTCGGGGTTGCTGTGGTTGGGCAATGCCCAACCTCGTACCCCTAGTTGGTGCATATCTGAAAGTGTGGGCACTGTCGGTTTCGGTTGTCGATGTCGCGTCCTTTGCCGTTGTTCTGGCAGTGATCACCTCCATCGTAGTTGTTGACGTGGCGGCCCTGCCCTTGCTGCAGTGGATTGCCAGCATATGGGCGTCCACCGTCGCCACCTTGGTCGGCGGAGTTGCTGTTGTGGGGACGCGGTTGGCCGGTGCTGGAGAAGGGAACAGACCACAACACAGAGTTGGCCGATCATGCCCAGTCATCATCTTGAGCCTCAGCTTTGTGTGCGTTGAGCATGGACTCAAAATTGAGCACATGGGAGTAGAAGTTCGAGAGGGATACCTCGGCATTGTCGCGGATTATGGACGCAACAAGGGGATTGAAGTCAGGGCCGAGCCCTGTGAGCATGTAGTTGACGATGAAGTCGTCGGAGAGAAGCAATCCAGTGGCAGCCATGGTGTCCACGAGGACCTGACCTTATTCGTGTACTCGTTGGCGACGGAGTCGAGTTTTTTCAGCGACTGAATTTCTCGCCCGAGGTGCCACACGTTAGCACGGCTCTGCACCTGATGACCCACAATTATAGCGGGTGTATCGTAGTACTTTCGATAAATAAGAGTGTCTAACCCAACGAGGAGCAGAAGGTGTTGACAAGCAGTTTCAATGAAGGAATAACTGTAAATACTGAAAGATAGATTTGTCGGGGTTTTGATATTGCAGATTAATAAAGTGCGAGTAAATAAAATGCAGTAGTAATAATTGCAGCAAGTGGCCCAATCCTTTCTTCAGAAAAGGACAAGCCGGTAGGTTTACTTATGATTAACAAACGTTCTCGAGGACACACGTGAGGTTTCTCTCAAGTGCCTTTGTTCCATGCAGCTGAATAATGTTAGGTGTTTTGATAAGTGTTGTGTGGGTGAACCTATGCTAATGTACCATCCCATCCAAGACTAATACATACCTGTGATTATACCCCTTGCAAGCATCCGCAACTACAAGAAAGTAATTAAGAAATAAATCTAACCACAGCTTTAAACTCCGGGATCCTACGCTCCCACGTGTAATGGTTTCCTAACGGGGGTTTAAGTTTCTGTCACTCTGGCAACCCCACCATTAGTAGCCAAATACACGATGCATCCCCGTAGGCCCATAAATGGTGAAGTATCATGTAGTCGATGTTCACATGACACCACTAGGAGAATAACACCACAACTTAAATATTATTCAACATTACTTCATTACTAACAACTTGACTTCTCCCATGTCCTCAAGAACAACACGAACTACTCACAAGACATGATATGGATCATAATCAGAGGTGATATAATGGATGATAACAATCTGGTCATAAAGTGCAAACACCGATAAATCTCACAAGCATCAACTACTAACAAGTAATCCACACCGGGAGAGAGATCTAATGCAAAACAACGATAGAGGCCCCTAATTGTTACAGCGGGATGACGGTGGATGATGAGGGTGATGGTGCTGGTAGTGATGACGATGATGATGACGATCTTGATGATGCTCGGAGCGATGACGGTGACGATGGCGGTGATTTCCCCTCTCCGGAGAGGAATTTCCCCGACAGATTTCTCTCTGCCAGAGAGCTTTTCTCTCTCGGGTGTTTTCCGCCCCCGAGGCGGCGGCGGAATAATTCTTTGATGATCGAATGAGGCTTAGGGTTTATTGGGGGAAAGTAAGCGAAAAATACCCCCTAGAGGTGGGCCAGGGTGGCCACACCCCTAGGTGGCGCGGCCAAGGGGGTGTGCCACCTCATGGTGTGGGCCCCTGGTGGGCCCCCTTTGGCTCTCCTTCTGGCTGGGTTCCTCCTCTGAACTTTTGGGACACCCCGGATGCCCCCTTCTTCTTCTGATCTTCTGAAATATGGTATCTCGACGGTGCTTTTTTCCATCAGATTTCTGGTCCCGGTGTTTATTCTCCAAAAATTATAAAACATGCAAAATAAGATAAAATAACATAAGGGATGCATCATAACATGAAATATATCGATGAATAACAGAAAATTATGATATAAAATAGTGATGCAAAATGGACGTATCAACTCCCCCCAAGGTTAGACCTCGCTTGTCCCCAAGCGAAACTGAACTCAGAAAACATGACCACGGGTTTATGGAGTGAAGAGTCGATAAATAAAAGTGGACAAGAAGCATCACATCTATCTATGCACCAATCATTATAGACAACACCTTCCTCTCATATGACCCAACTTGAAACGAGTAAAGGGAGTCACAAACAAAGATGCAGAAGAGAGAATCAAAATTGGTAATAGCAAACTTCGTTCTTGGTTAGAGAACATTTAATGAAATCATACTTATCTTAGGTGATGTCTTTATAACAAGTTTTATATTGTAGAGCTTAACATGTTTAATTATAACAACTCTTTTACAGTGATTCATAGCTTTCAATGTAATATTCATTCAGATAATAAAGCATGTGCTAAACAAAGAACGATAGAAAACATGATTGAATAAATCAGCATATAGATGATGTGATCACAACAACTCAAATGCTTGCTGGAGACAGAAGGAAGTGGGTTTACTGACTCAACATAAATGTAAAAGAAAGGCCCTTCGCAGAGGGAAGCATTTACCACTCATGTGCTAGAGGTTTTATTTTAATAAACAGAGGTATAAAATGCATGACACTCCTCTCGTACATCTTACACAAACCATGGCTAACCGAATCCTCGGGTGCCCGCCAACAATCACAAACCGTGGAGGAGTGTCTAAATTTTGAGAGGTGTATGTTTATGTCAACGAATGGCAAACAGAAAATATAGTACGTCAAAAGCCAACTAGACTCACAAGAGCGTCTCCCATAGAAGGACGCAACTGGTATAGAAGGTCATCCCTCTTTCTCTTTTGTTTACACAATTATGCTTTGACTGATAAATCAGGGGCAAAAAGAGTGAAGAGAATTTGTATTAATATTTGGGGCTGGGAACCCCGCTGCCAGCTCTTCTAGCATTTGGATAAGCGGATGAAGCCACTAGTCCAGGTGTGTGAGTCCAATCAACAAGTGAGATAAAGATTCTCTATTTGCGTCCTCATGAGCTAAAACAGGAACACAAAACAGGGATAATTTGAAAGTTTTAAAGGTAGCACATGAGCAATTTACTTGGAGTGGCGGTGAAATACCACATGTAGGAAGGTATGGTGGACACAAAGGGCAAGGTTTTGAGGTTTAAGGTTTGGATGCACGAGAAGCATTCCCTCTCAGTACATGGCTTTTGGCTAGCAAGGTCTTGCACTCGTTGGGATACCCCAAGAGGAGGGTGTGATGAGCACAGCGGTAGGAGTTTTCCCCTTAGTTAAGAACCAAGGTTATCAATCCAATAGGAGAAGGAGGACCTTCGGAAGGTTTATGCCACTGACGGTGGTGCTGGCGATTCATCGGTGTCAGCAACAACGTGGAACCTGCACACAACACAACCAAAATACTTTACCCCAACGGTACAGTGAGGTTGTCAATCTCACTGGTCTTGCTGAAAACAAATATTAGACGTATAGTGTGGAAAAACAGTGTATGCTTGCAGTAAGTAAAGAAAGCAGGAAATTGTTGTGGTTTGTTTAACAGTGTGGAAAAATGGACCGGGGTTCATAGTTTCACTAGTGGTGTCTCTCCATAAAATATAGCATGATGGGTGAACAAATTACAGCTGGGCAATTGAAAAATAGAGGTTGCACCATAGTGCACAATATGACATGAAGATTACTATGCTGTTTAATGCGGGCATTACAACAAGATACATAGACCGACATCCATCTGCATCTATGACTAATAATCCACCCTCGGGTTATCATCCGACCCCCCTTAGGTATTAAGTTGCAAGCAACAGATAATTGCATTAAATAAAGTGTGTAATGTAAGAAATGATTATGCACGCGGGAACTCTCACCGTTGTTTTCTCCCTAATGGCAACAACACATCCTCCCCCTTCACGTTTCTGTCACTCGAGCAAGGCAACAAGGAGGCATGAACCCACTATCGACCATAAGTACTCCCTCTTGGAGTCACTAGCAACTACTTGGCCAGATTAACCACTAGCAACGGAAACCATGCAAGATCACAAATAACATATGCAAATAAAGACTATAATCAACTTGGCATAAGGTCAATATTCATCGGATCCCAGCAAACACAGCATATAGAATTACATAAGATCAATCTTGATCATGTGTAACATCCCAAGTATGAAAAATATCCATTAGAATGTTTGCTCTCTGTTATTTTATGTTTTGCATCATGGCATCATGTTCATTGCATTTGTTTTGCTTGTTTTCCATTTGTTTTTCTCTGTTTTGCTTTGTTTTCCTGTGTTTTCATTTGTTTTCCTTTGTTTTCTATTTGAATTTGAAACCAAATTTCAAACCTTTTGTTTCATACTTGTGATGTTACAATTTCCAAAAGATTATTCAAAATAAAACAATTGTTTGTTTCCATTAAAGTTGTGATTTCAAAACTGTTGATTTGTTTCTAAACAATAATTCATCTAATACCAAAAACATTTGAAATTCCAAACCAACATCCAAATAATTGTTCACACTTGTTATGTTACATTTTCCAAATAAAAGGTTCAATTAAAACAGCTAGTTGTTTCTATTTAAATAGAACTATTAACTTGTTATTTTATTTAATAACTCATTTAACTCAAATTTCATTCCAAATTCAAATCACATTTTCCAAACAGCAACCTTTTGAAATTATGAAAATTACACACAATTATAATCACATGCTTCCAATTAAAATTATATGATCACCCTATTTAAAATTTTGTTTTCAATAATCAATTAATCACCAAATCCATTCAATTTCACTACAAGTTCAAACAGCACCATAATTCAATTATTTTTGAAATTCCAAACTTGCTTTTGGTTACTATTACATTAATGAGTTGTCACAAATTTTCCCTAAATTTTTACTAACCCAAAACTCACCTTTTTCTTCCTTTTCTATTTCTGCAAAAAAAAAAAGGAGAAACAAAAGAAAAGAAAAGAAAACTTACCAGAGGGGGGAGCCAGCGTGGCCCAGCCCAGCTCCCTGGCCCGCATACCCCTTCGCACCCCCTCCTCCTTCTTCTATCAGTACGGCAGGGCGATGCCGCCCTCCACGTCGACGGCAGTACCACGGGAACGGCCAGCAGCGCCCTATCCCCTCTATTTAACCTACCTAGGACCCCCCGAAGCTAACCCTAGCCACCTGCCTACCTCCCCTCTCTTCCGCCGTCGCCCACCTCTCTCTCACCGGCGCAATCCCCACCTCTGTACCTCACCCAACCGTCACCGCCACCTTCAGCCGATGGTCGCCGCCGGTGGGCTGCGAGTCCCCGCGGGCTAACCCCGGGAACTGACTCACCTCGACTCCAGCTACGCTCTCGACCCCCCAGCAGCCCCGGAGACCTACTGGAACGCCGCTGCCATCTCTGCTGTTGCCGCCGGCAACGACCACCTCCACACCGAGCCGCGGCTACGACGACATCGATAGTGAGCACACCTCCAACCCCTCTCCGTCCTCTCTGATCGCAAGCACTGGCACGCGCGCATGTATCCGCAGCCTACACGCAAGCCCAGCGGCAGCATGAGCACGCCGTCAACGGTGATCGCCGCCGGCGTTTCCTCTCTGACGAAGTTCAGCAAGTGTTCGTCAGTTAAAAATTCAGTTAACTTCTTCTGAACCTTAACCTACTCGCGTCGCCTACCCTGACAAGATCGTTCGCACCACCGCAGTGGCAGTGCACTGCTCCCTCGCGCGCCAGATCGAGGGTTCGATTCCCCCTCGGGCGGATTTAATCCGCCCACCTTTTTTCCGCAGGAGCTGACAGGGTGGCCCCCCTGTCAGCCACCACTGTTGCCACGCAAGCACACGTTGGCCCCTTGGCCCACTGGCAGTGACCCTGGGTAGGTCACTGCACGGTGCAGAACATTTCTGTCCAGTTTTTTTTAAACCTAAATCCTTTTATAATTACAGATTGGTCCCTAATATGAAAATGCAAATAACTTATATTTTATAAATCCAAATAATAAAAGTAAAATATGTACACTGCCCCTAATTTAATTATCTATCTATTTAAACCATTTGTAATATGTTTTGAATAATTCAAATGCCTCCAAATTTCAAATTCAATCAATTCATTTGAAATTTGAATAATTGCATAACTAATTCATACTTAATCCAAATAATGCAAATAAAATATGTTTTCCATGCTATTTCAAACCACCTTTTCAAATATAAATTTTGTTTCATGTTTTGAACAATTAAAATTGCTTAAATAATTTAAACCTTGTTTGAATCATTTAAATTTGCCAAATTCATAACTTGCTCAAATTAAATTATTTTTGAACATGCAAAATATGTTTTTAAACTAGAAAAGCATAAACTTTTCAAATATGAATTTGAATTTATGTTTTGAACAAATAAAAATTCAAATAAATTCAAACTTGAATTTAATTCATTTAAAACTTGTTTAAACTTGTTTAATTCATAAATAAATCATTGTAATTCCTTTTTCACTATTTGAAACATGTAATCCACCTAAAATTGTGTGTTCTTTTCAAATATGAATTTTGTTATTTGTTTTGAACAATTTAAAAGTGGTGAAAACAACAAATAATTGTGCAACACCTTTAAGTAACCAAAAATTCCCTAACTTAATAAATAAATTTCTAGATTGGTAAACCTTATTTCCAATTGATTCTATTGTTGTTATTTTGTTGTTTTCTTCATCCATGCATCATACTAAACCACTTTCACCTGTTGGTTAGTTGTAAAACAAATATTCCAACCATAATTCATGGGCATTTCATATGCAACTCAAAATTGCATATGTGTCCATTTAAATTGTGCTACCATGGCAACTAGTTTATTTTGATGCATCCCTTAACTTGACATGCATCATCCCATGATTGTGCACTATGCCATGTTATTGATTGTTTATCTCTTTGCGTTGTTTGTTTGCTTCTTCTCGGATAGACGACAACGTTGAGACAGACGATACTTACGACACCCCTTCTGAGGATCTAGCTCGGTACCAGGCTGCTGAGTTTGCAGGCAAGTTATCACTCACATGAACCACTGTGTTCCTTTCAACATTGGATACCGATACTTTCCGTTGTCTATTTCTGCTAGCCATATGTATCATTGTTTCTGTTCCGAACCTATCACATGATACCCTGAACCCTGATATTGCCTCACCTCCACTCCTATAACCCCGTTGCTTGGGCCCGTGTCTTACTAGCATGCTTAGGGTTGTTTTGCTCGAGTTTGTTATCAGTTACTTTCTGTTACTATATTTCATTATGTTCTGGGGCTCGATGTTTAAACAATCAACCTGTTAATTTTGGGTAATAATAATTTGCTGATAAGGCACCGGCAGGAGGCCCGGCGTGGTTTTGAGGCCTGCTAGTGTCGACCCTAATTAGGAAAAGGGTCTTGTCTACTGATCCATGATGAGCGCACTATCCGCATGTGGGAAGCGTGTATGGGCGCCCCCCTCAATTTGATTCGATTCGCATCTCGTCCAAATCGCCACACTTAGTTCGGGCTTTCCATTTGATGCACGCATATGCAGGTACGAACCCGAGGCCAGGGTGGAACTTTTGTAGTCGGCATTTAGGGCGGCGTGGTCTTCTAGTGCTATGAGGGTCCCCTTTTCTTCGTGGGGCTCGATTAGCCGCGCACGCACAGCACGTGGTGCTTTGGGCTTGATGCGAAGAAGAGTTGAGTTGTGTAGAGTGCCTCGCTTGGTGGGTTTGATTCCCGTCTGGCGGGATATTCTTACGTGTACGGCCATATTGGTGCACCCCTGCAGGGATAAATCTTCTCGAGAAGCTGTGTTTTCCGCGGTTATGGTTAACTTGGTGAAAGTACTGGCTAACAAGTACTCAGAACAACTTACAACTAACTAATGATAACTTGACTAGTAATAGTCTTATCGACACAATAACTTGAACCATCACTAATCCAAAGGTGTGAGTTATCCTCGGATTGCTTCTTCGGATAAGGGGCGAGATCCAGGATGGGTTTGTTTGGTGGTTAGTTATAGTTGGTTACGATACGCTATCTTATCTTCTTTCTGTTAGCCGGAAGTTGTATCATGTTCTGTAGTTGGTTAGTGCAGCCAGTTGCAGCATCTTTTATATCCCTTTCTTCCGTTGAACCCAAGGCATCTGGGCTTGGTGTTGACGGGCTACACTTTGGTGAACTGTGAGTCTTGCTTGCCAGTACGTTTATGTACTGACCCCTTTGGGGCTGTGGTTTCCGCAGACTACGCTTACGAGGATCCCCGTGACGGCTACTACGTGGAGTTTGACGAGGCTGCTGACGAGTAGATAGTGGACCCGGGCAGGATCCGAGACATCGTGGATGGGCTCCGTCTTCTTTTCGTTTTCGGCTTCTTAAGCCTATTTGGATCTTGTCTGTACCCAGACATGTTGAATGCTTCCGCTGTGATGTAATGATGATGTGTTGGGGCATGTGCCCTCTGGATGATTGTATTTGCTATCTCTGCTCTAATGAGAGCTATTTGCAACTTATTTCCATCTTTTGTGTCGTAGAGATCTGTTGTGATATCACTTGTTCCAATACCGTTGACGTACCATGTGTGTATGTTTTGAAGTACGTCAATGGAAGTATCTGGATTTCTATGGGATGGTTTGCCCAGACGATGAATAGTAAGAGAATGGTTGTCACACGTTTACGTGTTGGCCTGCTCATATTGAGATGCGGGTGCCGGTATGCCCCGTAAGCCATTTATCTACTGTTTAACGGACTGTGAGTATCCCCTAGAAGTCCGGGTGCGGCAAATGGTATCAGAGCCTGTCTGCCTATAGGATCCCTTTTTACTGGTCGCAGTTGAGTCTAGAAACTATTTTGTAGCTATATAGGAAAAATGAAACGTGAGAGTAGGAATTCTGTCATTTTTCTTCTTTCCCCACCCACCCACCCTTTTCTGGTAAGGAAGTGCAACGTTGTTTTCCCTTCTCATCTAAACTTTCAAGTTAGGATTTCACGTATCCTGGTTTCTCTAGGATGGTTATATCTACTAGACCATAGGAATGGAGGTGGTTGTGACATGATTTATCATGTTGCCTACTCACGATTGAGAACGGAGGCGTGTAAGCCCCGGAAACAGATCCTCTATTCCTTAAGCAGTAGATATTGATCCTTTAGAAGCCCGGATGGGTTTTCCGTAGTACCTCAGGAGTGTTTTGATCTCGTTTTCTCGATGTTGCTTCGTTATCCTGTTCTTCTCAACATCCTTTTTGTCCGTTGAAATCTTGTTGTTGCTTCCCAACTCAGTTCTGCTACCGGCATCTAATCAATAACTCTGTTCCACCCTTCTGGCCAGATAGTCTATTCTACAATGAATCAAGTTCCATTCAGCTATACACCCTCGATACAAAACTTCTCCCTTTACTTGAAAATGTTCCGGTGGTTTGCAATTTCCCTGACGTCTTTCCAGAAGAGTTGCCAGGAATGCCTATCATTTTGAACTTCCAGAAAAACTATCCAAGGTGCACGATGTGTTTCACGTATCACAGCTCAAGAGGATTCGCAAGAAATATCCGGACCTTTTCTTTTCTCAGTAGGAATCTCGGGGCGCGATTCCTTCAAGGGGGGGCGTTTTGTAACATCCCAAGTATGAAAAATAGCCATTAGAATGTTTGCTCTCTGTTATTTTATGTTCTGCATCATGGCATCATGTTCATTGCATTTGTTTTGCTTGTTTTCCATTTGTTTTTCTCTGTTTTGCTTTGTTTTCCTCTGTTTTCATTTGTTTTCCTTTGTTTTCTATTTGAATTTCAAACCAAATTTCAAACCTTTTGTTTCATACTTGTGATGTTACAATTTCCAAAAGATTATTCAAAATAAAACAATTGTTTGTTTCCATTAAAGTTGTGATTTCAAAACTGTTGATTTGTTTCTAAACAATAATTCATCTAATACCAAAAACATTTGAAATTCCAAACCAACATCCAAATAATTGTTCACACTTGTTATGTTACATTTTCCAAATAAAAGGTTCAATTAAAACAGCTAGTTGTTTCTATTTAAATAGAACTATTAACTTGTTATTTTATTTAATAACTCATTTAACTCAAATTTCATTCCAAATTCAAATCACATTTTCCAAACAGCAACCTTTTGAAATTATGAAAATTACACATAATTATAATCATATGCTTCCAATTAAAATTATATGATCACCCTATTTAAAATTTTGTTTTCAATAATCAATTAATCACCAAATCCATTCAATTTCACTCCAAGTTCAAACAGCACCATAATTCAATTATTTTTGAAATTCCAAACTTGCTTTTGGTTACTATTACATTAATGAGTTTTCACAAATTTTCCCTAAATTTTTACTAACCCAAAACTCACCTTTTTCTTCCTTTTCTATTTCTGCAAAAAAAAAGGAGAAAAAAAACTTACCAGAGGGGGGAGCCAGCGCGGCCCAGCCCAGCTCCCTGGCCCGCATACCCCTTCGCACCCCCTCCTCCTTCTTCTATCAGTACGGCAGGGCGATGCCGCCCTCCACGTCGACGGCAGTACCACGGGAACGGCCAGCAACGCCCTATCCCCTCTATTTAACCTACCTAGGACCCCCCGAAGCTAACCCTAGCTACCTGCCTACCTCCCCTCTCTTCCGCCGTCGCCCACCTCTCTCTCACCGGCGCAATCCCCACCTCTGTACCTCACCCGATCGTCACCGTCACCTTCAGCCGATGGTCGCTGTCGGTGGGCTGCGAGTCCCTGCGGGCTAACCCCGGGAACTGACTCACCTCGACTCCAGCTACGCTCTCGACCCCCCAGCAGCCCCGAAGACCTACTGGAACGCCGCCGCCATCTCTACTGTTGCCGCCGGCGACGACCACCTCCACACCGAGCCGCGGCCACGACGACATCGACAGTGAGCACACCTCCAACCCCTCTCTGTCCTCTCTGATCGCAAGCACTGGCACGCGTGCACGTATCCGCAGCCCACACGCAAGCCCAGCAGCAGCACGAGCACGCCGTCAACGGTGATCGCCGCCGGCGTTTCCTCTCTGACGAAGTTCAGCAAGTGTTCGTCAGTTAAAAACTCAGTTAACTTCTTCTGAACCTTAACCTACTCGCGTCGCCTACCCTGATAAGATCGTTCGCACCACCGCAGTGGCTGTGCACTGCTCCCTCGCGCGCCAGATCGAGGGTTCGATTCCCCCTCGGGCGGATTTAATCCGCCCACCTTTTTTCCGCAGGAGCTGACAGGGTGGCCCCCCTGTCAGCCACCACTGTTGCCACGCAAGCACACGTTGGCCCCTTGGCCCACTGGCAGTGACCCTGGCTAGGTCACTGCACGGTGCAGAACATTTCTGTCCAGTTTTTTTTAAACCTAAATCCTTTTATAATTACAGATTGGTCCCTAATATGAAAATGCAAATAACTTTCATTTTATAAATCCAAATAATAAAAGTAAAATATGTACACTGCCCCAAATTTAATTATCTATCTATTTAAACCATTTGTAATCTGTTTTGAATAATTCAAATGCCTCCAAATTTCAAATTCAATCAATTCATTTGAAATTTGAATAATTGCATAACTAATTCATAGTTAATCCAAATAATGCAAATAAAATATGTTTTCCATGCTATTTCAAACCACCTTTTCAAATATAAATTTTGTTTCATGTTTTGAACAATTAAAATTGCTTAAATAATTTAAACCTTGTTTAAATCATTTAAATTTGCCAAATTCATAACTTGCTCAAATTAAATTTTTTTGAACATGCAAAATATGTTTTTAAACTAGAAAAGCATAAACTTTTCAAATATGAATTTGAATTTATGTTTTGAACAAATAAAAATTCAAATATATTCAAACTTGAATTTAATTCATTTAAAACTTGTTTAAACTTGTTTAATTCATAAATAAATCATTGTAATTCCTTTTTCACTATTTGAAACATGTAATCCACCTAAAATTGTGTGTTCTTTTCAAATATGAATTTTGTTATTTGTTTTGAACAATTTAAAAGTGGTGAAAACAACAAATAATTGTGCAACACCTTTAAGTAACCGAAAATTCCCTAAGTTAATAAATAAATTTCTAAATTGGTAAACCTTATTTCCAATTGATTCTATTGTTGTTATTTTGTTGTTTTCTTCATCCATGCATCATACTAAACCACTTTCACCTGTTGGTTAGTTGTAAAACAAATATTCCAACCATAATTCATGGGCATTTCATATGCAACTCAAAATTGCATATGTATCCATTTAAATTGTGCTACCATGGCAACTAGTTTATTTTGATGCATCCCTTAACTTGACATGCATCATCCCATGATTGTGCACTATGCCATGTTATTGATTGTTTATCTCTTTGCGTTGTTTGTTTGCTTCTTCTCGGATAGACGACAACGTTGAGACAGACGATACTTACGACACCCCTTCTGAGGATCTAGCTCAGTACCAGGCTGTTGAGTTTGCAGGCAAGTTATCACTCACATGAACCACTGTGTTCCTTTCAACATTGGATACCGATACTTTCCGTTGTCTATTTCTGCTAGCCATATGTATCGTTGTTTCTGTTCCGAACCTATCACATGATACCCTGAACCCTGATATTGCCTCACCTCCAGTCCTATAACCCCGTTGCTTGGGCCCGTGTCTTACTAGCATGCTTAGGGTTGTTTTGCTCGAGTCTGTTATCAGTTACTTTCTGTTACTATATTTCATTATGTTCTGGGGCTCGATGTTTAAACAATCAACCTGTTAATTTTGGGTAATAATAATTTGCTGATAAGGCACCGGCAGGAGGCCCGGCGTGGTTTTGAGGCCTGCTAGTGTCGACCCTAATTAGGAAAAGGGTCATGTCTACTGATCCATGATGAGCGCACTATCCGCATGTGGGAAGCGTGTATGGGCGCCCCCCTCAATTTGATTCGATTCGCATCTCGTCCAAATTGCCACACTTAGTTCGGGCTTTCCATTTGATGCACGCATATGCAGGTACGAACTCGAGGCCAGGGTGGAACTTTTGTAGTCGGCATTTAGGGCGGCGTGGTCTTCCAGTGCTATGAGGGTCCCCTTTTCTTCGTGGGGCTCGATTAGCCGCGCACGCACAACACGTGGTGCTTTGGGCTTGATGCGAAGAAGAGTTGAGTTGTGTAGAGTGCCTCGCTTGGTGGGTTTGATTCCCGTCTGGCGGGATATTCTTACGTGTACGGCCAAATTGGTGCACCCCTGCAGGGATAAATCTTCTCGAGAAGCCGTGTTTTCCACGGTTATGGTTAACTTGGTGAAAGTACTGGCTAACAAGTACTCAGAACAACTTACACCTAACTAATGATAACTTGACTAGTAATAGTCTTATCGACACAATAACTTGAACCATCACTAATCCAAAGGTGTGAGTTATCCTCGGATTGCTTCTTCGGATAAGGGGCGAGATCCAGGATGGGTTTGTTTGGTGGTTAGTTATAGTTGGTTACGATACGCTATCTTATCTTGTTTCTGTTAGCCGGAAGTTGTATCATGTTCTGTAGTTGGTTAGTGCAGCCAGTTGCAGCATCTTTTATATCCCTTTCTTCCGTTGAACCCAAGGCATCTGGGCTTGGTGTTGACGGGTTACACTTTGGTGAACTGTGAGTCTTGCTTGCCAGTACGTTTATGTACTGACCCCTTTGGGGCTGTGGTTTCCGCAGACTACGCTTACGAGGATCCCCGTGACGGCTACTACGTGGAGTTTGACGAGGCTGCTGACGAGTAGATAGCGGACCCGGGCAGGATCCGAGACATCGTGGATGGGCTCCGTCTTCTTTTCGTTTCCGGCTTCTTAAGCCTATTTGGATCTTGTCTGTACCCAGACATGTTGAATGCTTCCGCTGTGATGTAATGATGATGTGTTGGGGCATGTGCCCTCTGGATGATTGTATTTGCTATCTCTGCTTTAATGAGAGCTATTTGCAACTTATTTTCATCTTTTGTGTCGTAGAGATCTGTTGTGATATCACTTGTTCCAATACCGTTGACGTACCATGTGTGTATGTTTTGAAGTACGTCAATGGAAGTATCTGGATTTCTATGGGATGGTTTGCGCAGACGATGAATAGTAAGAGAATGGTTGTCACACGTTTACGTGTTGGCCTACTCATATTGAGATGCGGGTGCCGGTATGCCCCGTAAGCCATTTATCTACTGTTTAACGGACTGTGAGTATCCCCTAGAAGTCCGGGTGCGACATCATGATAGGCAGCTCACGAGATCTAAACATGGAGGCATATGAGGAGAAGACAACCATCTAGCTACAGCTACGAACCCGTAGTCCAAGGATGAACTACTCACACATCACTCCAGAGGAAGGCATGGTGATGTAGAAGCCCCCGGTGATGATCTCCTCTCCGGCAGGGTGCCGGAAACAGCTTTAGAACCCCCCCTGATCTGGGGTTGACAGTGACGGCGGCTGCGGAACTTTTTCGGGGATTTTGATCAGGTGCCTAGGGTTTTCCATCCAGGGGGCTTAAATAGGCGAAAGAGCAAAGGCGGTGGAGGCCAGGGGCCCACACACCCATAGCTGGCGCAGCCAGGGGCACGCCACCCTATGGTGTGGCCCCCCTGCTTCCCCTCTTCGACTCCTCTTCGGTCTTCTGGATGCTTCCGGGGGAAATAGGACTTCCGGGCTTCGAACTTTCCAATTCCGAGAATATTTCTAGAACAACTTTTCTGAAACTAAAATTAGCAGAAAACAGAGAACTGACTCTGTGACATCTTGTCAATAGGTTAGTCCGGAAAATCGATAAAAATGACATAAAGAAGGGAGAAAACATGTAACAATTGGCATAATATAATCATGGAGCATAAGAAATTAGGGATACATTTATGACGTGTCAAGCATCCCCAAGCTTAGTTCCTACTTGTCCTCGAGTAGGTAAACGACAAAACAATAATTTCTGAGGTGACATGCTACTAACATAAACTTGATCAATCTAATGTAAAAGAATATGCACGCTGAGATCATAAAACTTTAAACACAGGCATGATAAATAAAACTTTGATAATAAAGGATCATGAATAATAATGCAAAGAAAGGTAGACGTTTGTTTCAGGTATAGAGAAAGCATGGCAAAGTGATATTTAGATAGTCCTTAAGAGTGGGGCAAAACATAAATGCCAGGACACCTTCAAAGTTCAAGAGGAAGACTAGAACAAATTATTTAAAACAAATGATATCACATCATGAATTAATTATTGATGCTTATGGGACAAATGCACATAGAACTCAGAATGGCAAAAATGCTCTCTCAACTGTGCATAAAGTTAGAAGATGGAGACTCAACATAAAAGTAAAAGAAAGGCCCTTCGCAGAGGAAAGTAGGGATCACTCATGTGGTAGAGCTTTTATTTATTAAACAGAGGTATTAAAAGTTTGACATTTGTGGAGGAATGTCTATATTTTGGGAGATGTATGCTAATGTCAACGAATGGTAAACAGAAAATACAGTACGTCACAAGTCAACTGGATTCACAAGAGCGGCTCCCATGGTGAAGGACACAACTGGTGTAGAAGGTCATCCCTCTTTCTCTTCTTTTTACACAATTATGCTTTGACTGATAAATCAGGGGAAAATAGTGAAGAGAATTTGGTTGTATTAATTTGGGGCTGGGAACCCCACTGCCAGCTCTTCTATCATTTGGATAAGCAGATGAAGCCACTAGTCCAGGGTGTGAAATCCAATCAACAAGTGAGATAAAGATTCTCTATTTACGTCCTCATGAGCAAAAACAGGAACATAAAGCGGGAGTAATTTTGAAGGTTTTAAAGGTAACACATGAGCAATTTACTTGGGAATGGCAGTTAAATACCACATGTAGGTAGGTATGGTGGACACAATGGGAAAAACTTTGGTTTAAGGGAGTTAGGATGAACGAGTAGATCTCATACTCAGTACAGGTGGAGGCTAGCAAAAGACTGGGAGCGACAAATCAAGAGAGCATAAGAGCCATAATCATGCATAGCGACATAAGCATCATTAATTAAAACATAAGCAGTATCACAAGTTCAAAAACTAAGTGGTCATGGAGGCTATTCGTGACTGGTTTGTAGTCATAAACATGGTATGAGCATGCGCCAAGTCAACCAAATAAATCATTCGAAAGAAAATACCATATATTGATGCTTTATTATGACAAGAACAACTCATGAATCTTTGAATACATATTAAACACTCTCAGCTATTTTAGGCTAATCATGCTACTCAATAACCACAAGGATTTAAAACTAAAATAACATTTAGCATGGTATGAAAAATTCCTAGCCACAGTCTATACAAGCTTCTACTAGTACTGTTATAAATTCTACTTCCAGCAGCAGTTTTCTTTCTCCCAACAAGCACCATACAAAACATGCTTTAACAAAAATAATATTTATGATACATCAAGCAAACATGAGAGTACTCAAATAATCTATACTTCTTATAAAGCAAAACCCCACTAACATGCATTAATGAATTTTCTATCTCAACATGCAAGCTATCCACATCATCCATTCTCCTAACCAATCAATTATCCATGTCATATGATATTTATTAATCACTACATGCAAATTACACATCACCCATTCCTTAAACCATCCAATTATGTACATTAATAATTTAAAATATGTATATACTATGATCAATTTAATTTTTTATATTCATTTAGAAAAAATAATGTATCACATCTCTTATAATTTTTTTTTACACATCACGCATTTCTGAAACCATCCAATTATTCATATTAATAATTTAAAATACATATACTATGATAAATTATAGTTTCTAAAGCAATCCCCGCAGCAACGCGCGGGGTATCTTCTAGTACTACTAAAACTAACAGCTCTAATAAGAGATGCATGCAAAATAGGAGCTGAATAAATGCAGCAGCCAAACAGAGACTCAGAATACAACGTATTCTCGTGAAAAAGCAGAGCGCGTCACTCTCCAATAAAATAATGCTGGGGTCCAACCAAGCTTATTATGAAAGTAAAAATAAACTGAAAGCAAAAGCAAAAGAAAACTGAAAACAAAAATAAAAGACGCTCCAAGTAAAGTACATAAGATGCGACCGAATAAAAATATAGTTTCACTAGAAGTGACCTGATAATAATACCATCAACACCTTCTTTATATAAGTGTGGGTCATCCCAAAAATAATGCCTCAAATCATAGAAGAATTTTGTACTTTGCTGAGTTGTAAAGGTAGGAGGAAAATACTTGGAAACAATAAAGTTAGCCTAATCAGCGTACCATGGAATCTCTTGAGAGCTCACTTTTATTGCAGCCAACTGTTCATTAGCAAAACTATCATTAACATGAATAGGGCCATCAGAGATATTTTCTAATCTGGACAAATTATTAGCAACGGGATTTTCAGCACACTTCTTATCCACAATATGTAAATCAAACTATTGTAAGAGAAGCACCCATCTAATAAGCCTAGGCTTAACATCTTTCTTTTCCATAAGGTACTTAATAGTAGCATGATCGGTATGAATAGTAACTTTAGAATCAACAATATACTGCCTAAATTTATCACAAGCAAAAACTGCAGCTAGGAATTCTTTCTCCGTAGTAGCATAATTCTTTTGAGCAGCTGATGTCTACGCACGCTTCTATTCTTGTAGAAAGTGTTGGGCTGTAACACCCGAGGGATTTCCCCCAATTAGATTTGTTTGTTTTCCTCTTTGCATCGCATTGCATCATGCCTCATATGCATTGCACTTGTTTTCAAACCAACCTAAAAATTCAAACCAATTTAACTTCTCAAACAAAGCACCTTTGTTATCAACTCAAATTGTTTTTATTAAGAATTTGAATTGGAATTAATATTTTCTTGGTTAATAAAATCCCCTTTTATTAAAACCCTAAGTCCCATTCAAATTCAAATGCAAACACATGAGCACAATTTGAACTTAGAAAACAAAATAGCTTACACTTGGGCAAAGGTAATCTTATGTCCAAACTAAACATTTGTTGAATCAAAACCCTAAAACTCTTATGCTATTTCTCTTCTTTTCTTTTCTACAAAAAAAAAGAGAAATAAATAAAAGAAAAAGAAAGGGAGTGAGGAGGCAGCCGAACTGGGCCAACAAGGCCCAGTCAGCCACCTACAACCCACCAGGCCAGCCCAACCTCCTTCTTCTTCCTTTGTCCGTACAGGAACGCACGCACGAGCCGTGCCCCTGTCGCTTTCAACCACCCTCCTCCACCTGCTCCCTCCCCCCTCCTCTAAAGCGCTCCTCTCCTTCCCCTCCTCAAACCCTAGACCTCCCGCTTCCCTCTCCCAGCCGCCGCCACCTCCCTTCTTCCTCCTCCCCTAAATTCTTTCTCTGAAATTTTCCGAACGGAGAAGAGGGCACCGTAGCACCTCACCGTGGCGCCACTGCTATGGCCCCTCCCGCGCCCGTGCAAGGATGCCCGAAGATGCGCCTCGTCGTCCTCTTCGTTCGCACCGGAGCAATCGAGCTGGCTCGCTCCCGTTTGTCGCCGGCATCCTCGACACGTTCTATGGCCGCATCCCTTCGCCGGCGAAATTCGTCGCCTGCCGTCTTCCTCCGTCCTCTCCGACCTGCTGTATGGCCTCTCGGTGAGCACCCCTTCCGATTCCCTCTGTTTATCTGTCTGATCGCATCTGATACGCTGCTCTAGCCTCGGTCAGTTTATGTGTGTGGCATGAACGCGAGATGAAGCTCCTGGTCCATGTTCTTGCACGCACGTAGACGCACATCCGTGCGCTCACAGCACCACACCTGTACGTGCACCCTGCGCACACACACGACACCATCCTGAACGGACAACGACGTCGCCTAGAGGGGGGGGTGAATAGGCGATTAAAACTTTTCCGGTTAATGCTTACTAAATGCGGAAATAAACTAGGTGTTTAAATTAACAAGCATACAACTTAAATATTCTAGGGTAAACTAGATGAACAAACAACTTATGCTAAGCAAGACAAGTAACAAGGTGATAGCAAGATATATAACTTCAAGCTCGAAGGCTATCACAATGTAAATTGCATAAGTAAAAAGCTCGGGTATAGAAATAACCGAGGCACACGGAGACGAAGATGTATTCCCGAGTTCCTCCCACAAAGGGGAGTACGTCTCGTTGGAGGGGTGTGAGCTCACCACGAAGGCCTACTCAACGCCACAAAGGCCTCACCCTATTCTCCGATGAACCCCGCCACAAAGGCCTAGTTCACCTTCCACTATTGGCAACCTTCAAACCCGAGGCACGCATCCACAACTCAATTGGAGGCTCTCGGTGTCACCACAATATTGGGGCACGCATCCACAACTCAATTGGAGGCTCCCAAGAACACCACAAGTCGTCTAGGGTCCAAGACCCAAGAGTAACAAGCTCACAATCTTTCACTTCCACGAATCCTCGTGGAGAGACCAAACCGATGCAACCGATGCAAATGGCAAGAGCACAAGTGCTCAAATCCTCCACTCTCAAATTCCAACAAAGCAACAAATGCTTATGGGGGAATAAGAGAGGAAGAACAATGGAGAAACACCAAGAACTCCAAGATCAAGATCTACTAGGTTTCCCTCACTAAGAAGGAGGATGGATTGGTGGAAATGTAGATCTAGATCTCCTCTAACTTCTCCCTCAAAGATATGCAAGAATCATTGGAGGGATTGAGAGAGGAGCAAGCTTTCCAAAGTCAACAATGGTGTGGAGAGAGAGGGAAAACGGGCTGGGAAAGACTTGGGGACTTTGGGGAAGAAAGCCCCTTAAATAGGTGCTCAAAAAACTAGCCGTTTGCCACTTTTTCCGTCCATTCCGGAATGGTCCGGAATATTCCGGACCCCGGAATGACCCGGAATGGCCCGGAATCGATTCCGGAGCGATTCCGGATGGAAACAGAGCCTTTTCCCGTTCTGGACGGAATATTCCGGAATATTCCGGATCCCCGGAATATTCCGGAGCCCAGAAAAATCCGGATTCCGGAATCATCCGGAATATTCCGGATTGCAAACCGAAGACAGAAAACCGATACGAGAAATGCAATAACTTTTGCATATGAACTCCGTTTTCGATGTTCTTGGGCTCGTTGGAATCGCAACGACGAGCACTACAAGAATATGCATAGACACATTATTGTCCATAAATGGAAGATAAAACCAAATGGGTAAAGGTTTAGACCACTCAAATAGGAACACCCGGTAAAACCTCCAACACGAAAACACACATAACTTTTGCGAATGAACTCCGAATAAGGTGAATCCAAAAGGGTTGGAAAGGTAATAAAAAGTACTATCCAAAAAAAAAGGAATGGAGAAGTTAACACACATGGAAGGTGTGGAAACATTCTAAAAACTGAACTGGATATTTTCACCACCAAAATCGCAACAAGTTTTTCTTACCAAAAGCGTTTTCGATAAACCTTGGCTTACCATGAATATCATGACAAGCACTAAAACCCAAAGGAGACAAAAGCCGAATAAGAACCAAGAAAGATGATATGCAAGTATGCAAAGGTTTGAGCTCTCCACAACAATTCGATCACGTTACTCACTTGAGAGCCCCTCTTGATAGTACGACTATCTATCCTATAATCCGGTCTCCCGAAGACACGAGACCGGTGAAATAGAAAACCTATCAAGATTATACCTTTGCCTTGAGCATTCCACTTGAGCTAGATGATGGCGATCTTGACTCTCTCAAGTTGGATCTTCTTTCTTGATTGCACTTGCTAGCACAAGCTCCGCTTGATGAAGACTTCAAGTTGCTCCCCCATACACCATTACGGGAGAGACCCTTCGGCAAATCTTCACAAGGCCACAATCTCCAAAATGGGTTGCAAGTATCAAGCATAGGATATCTTCTAGATACTTCACTTGAGCTTACCACGTCAAGCTAGATGACGAACACCGCTTGACGACGACAAAGACCATGGGCTATATGAAATCTTCCTTTTGGTTCATGCCCATGGAAAGATACCTAACCACACATAGAGATGCGACACACACATATCATGGGTTAGTTCACAAAGCTATATTGACAAATGCTTACCATATCATGAGATACACAATCCCACTTGGTACAACTTGTAGCTTTGTGTGTTGATCGCTTGCTTGATCAACCTTGTATCTTTGCTTCTCACTTCTAAAGATGATGTCTTGAAGATGATAATGAAAGATCACCTAATCCTTTTCTTCAAGACACACTAGCAATAAGCTCAACTCAAACCATGACCATTCTTCATATAAATCCATGAATAACAATGGCCATCAAGGAAGCTAATAGAGTTCAACACATGAACTCCATTATTTACTATGTACAATATCTACAAAGGATAACTCAATGCAAACATTAGTCCATAAGGATTGTCATTAATTACCAAAACCACATATGGGGGAACCATGCGCTTTCAATCTCCCCCATTTTGGTAATTGATGACAATCCCTTTTTACGAGGGTTTATATGATGAATAAAGCAAACATGTTAAACAAGAGCAAGGATGCAATAGCATGGAAAGGAAAATGCTTAAGAACGAAACTAAAGCATAAACCAAATTCCCTTAAACCCTCTAAACTTCTCCCCCATTGGCATCCATTGCCGAAATGGGCAAAAAGATTAGAAGGCCAATATAGTAAGAGCTCCCCCATAGAGTATGCATTCCTCATGATATGAGTGAACTCAAGTGCATATATCCAACTACGAATAGATGGAGGGAGATCAAACTATATTGAGGATCCAAAGGTTTACAAGCAAAGTAAAATTGAAGGAAACTTTCACAAAGAAGCAACCAACCACAAGGATCCGAAAAACCGATTGACCAACATCAATATTTTGATAGGATCAACCAAGTGTTCTAGAAAATCAAGAGGGAACTCCCCAAGGTACATGCACAATGTTAGATTTGAATTACTATATAATGTGCACAACATGGAATCATCACTCCCTTCTAGATAATTTTGAACACAAACAAGAGCAAGAGAATAGATTGGAGATGAAGCAAAGCAACTTGTAAACAAACAAAAGTTGAGCAATGAAGATCAAGAAGTGACAAATAAAGACTTACTCCACCGAAATAGATGTGTGTGACAAGGAAAAACATTTTTAGGAGACTAATAGGATGATAGAATCATCAACATAGTCTTTCAATATAGGAGGCACATAGTGCATATCATGTCTTTCCCATACACACAAACCATCAAATGATAAAACACATAGGTCCACAAGCTTATTAAGATTCAAAAGGAATACCAAAAGAAAAGCAAAGCTTGTGCCTTTTAGGAACCACCAAGGAATATAAAGCAATAAAATGTGGTCACTAAAGAAATATAATATCAATTAAAGATGTAACTATTATCGTGTGTATAAGTTTCTAAGTGGACAACAATCACAAAGATATATATCCACAAAGAAACATGCACACACAAAATAGGTACAAAGGTGAGGAACATGATATCCAAGAGAGGTTCATTAATATACCAATAAGATTTTTGCTTGAAAGCAAAGCACTAAGCTTAGTTTAATCTTAAGGGGATATAGATGAACACACAAAACTCATCAAAGCATCACAAATATCACAAGGGAAAAGTGATAGTTGGAATGCTTCGAGAAAGGTAACGCATATCACAAAAGGTTCAAATGGTTTTTTTTTTCAGAATTCATCAATATTGCATATGAGAGACTTCAAGTAGAAGTTGCTAGATTAATATACTCGGGATTGGTGAATCATGAAAATGACTATAAATATCCCCATAGTATGTAATCATCCCGGCTTACTCATAGTTGCAATTAAGATGCTTTTGATAAGACATTTGCAAGAACCAAATGAAATGCAACAAGGGGAAATCATGCCAAGAAGCAACCTACACAAGGTTGAAAGCTAGAAATGTATACATGAGATAGATACTTGTTACCGAGACGACATTGGTGATGAAGAGGATGCGAGTTTGATAATCATCGAAGCTTGACTCCTATAATACCATGGTGAGAACACCTTCCTTATGAATGGAGCAAGCAACCAATGTATCTCCATTGTACCTAAAACAAAATTCAAGTACAAAATGGTACCCAAACTCATTGGGTCCAAAGTAGTTAGAACAACTACAATACATAGGACAAACTCCAAGTAAATATGTGCATATTAATATGAATTTGAATTTCATGCACATCTTAGCCAATTAGGATTTGATGGAGTTTATCCTATATATTGGATCAACGAAAGTAAGCATGCCAAAAGATATATATAGTAAATATGCATGCACAAAACTTTCAAGAACCAAAACAAGATACAAATGGGACAAAGAACTAATCAAACCAAGAAGCCACTCACAAGAGTGAAAAGAAAGAGAATTGTCCAAAATATATCAAGACCCAAATCAACACATGATTGAGGAAACCAACATAGAGAGGATACCAAAAAAAAACATAAAAGAGTGAACAAACCCTCTACACTTTTCATGATAGCACACAAAGTACCAAGACCAAAAGTGTTTGTCTTCCAAAGAGACAAGTCATTGGGAAAACAAACAAATTGAAAGACAACAAGTGTTCAAACGCATATAGGATAATTCTTCCAATAATAGTGCATTATTTATGATCTTTCATTTGAATACAAAATGCACACAATGGAATCATTACTCTCCATATATATTATTCAAACACTAGTCATGTTTAAATAAAATCAATTAGATGCAATACCAATTTAAGGAATGGTGATCTACTCAATGTAGGATAGCTTCCCCAAGAATAGTGCAACCCAAAGAAGTATGACTTTGAACACAAGTGCACAAGTATGGGATCATTGCTTTTCCTAACTCAAGAAAGCATGAAACAAATTTTGAGTAGAGCAAGGAAGACACAAAGTAGTTTGAACCAAACAAATCATTGGCAAGAAACAAGGAAATTTTAGAGAAAAGGCCAAAGTAAATATGATCAATAAACTTACCACAAATTATTATCACTTATCAAAGACAAGAGATGTATGGAGATATTTCTCGGTGGTAGAATTGTTCACAATCATATTCACAAAACATAAGCATGTGACAAAAGATAGGAATAACAAACATGCTTAGATAGAGATTCTTGAAGGCTTCAAATAAAATCGAATATTCAAAGCACTAAGAAACTCTCATAAACAAGATACCAAAGAAGAGAGACGCAAGATATTTTAAGCAAACATGGGACTTGTTTGAGCAACATGCCACATAGGAACAAGATAACTAATAATATCAACTCTAGGTGGCAATACCTCACATGTTCACATTTTCTAGGATTGTAATATGCACATAGCTTATTACTCCCCCATAATGTGATAATCCATTGAAATCAACAAGAGGCAAAAATAAATTCAACTAGATAAAGTTAATGGACATTTAGAAATGAATTTCTCATGAGAAAGAGATACCATATAGAGACAAGATAATATTGATATATCAACACTAAGTGGTATTCCTCATGTACACACATTTTAGGATAGTAAAGTGCAAAGCATATTACTCCCCCAAAATGGGATAGTCCATTAATCTCCCAAAGAGCCAACTAAGATAAGCAATGAAAGCAATGAAGGCTCAACACAAAGAACACAAGTACAAGGAGTGCAAACCAACAAGCATAACTAGATTACTCAAGATAGGTAAGAAGGAAGCACAACATATACCAACACATGCTAGAAACAAAACTAACATATGCAAGGGAGCAAGCAACTTTCAAAGTATATAGAATTAAATACAAGTTACCGCTTGGAGGAACATAGGGTAAGAGATATATATAATCCAAGTGACTTGGCTTGAGGAAATATAATTGATGAAGATCCCTTAATTCTTCATAAAATATCCAAGTCTCCAATGCCCTCCAACTCCACCTATTGATCAAGTTTGAGCTTGTTGGTCCCCAACCAAGTTGGGTCCTAAGAGGTTAGCCACAATAGGTTTGGCAACCCAAATGGTTCTTTTCTTGACACCACTTGGAGCACCAACATACTTGGCAAACACATTGCCCACATTATCCTTCCTAATAGAATAAACATCATCAACAAGGATAGGGTTGGATAATGTACCATTAGTGCATGAAGAAGCAAAGTGTCCCTTCTTGCGACAAAGGTAGCAACATCGACTCTTTTCTTTCTTCTCAATAGGCTTCTCAACAAGAGGCGCATTGGATTGAGTCTTCTTAGGAGGTGGCCGTTGTTCAACTCGTGGTTGAGCATGAGATTGAACAAGAGGCCGCTTCCCTAGTTGCTTATCACTTAGAGACTTCTTCTTCAAAGGGCAAGATCTAACATGGTGCCCTTCAATCTTGCACTTGAAGCAAATAATCTTGGCCGTATCTTTTACTTGTTCTTGGCCCTTCTTCTTGTCAACCTTGGACTTGTTATTGATATTGGAGTTGAATCCAAGTCCACTCTTGTCATTGGGAAGTCTTCGCACTCTCAACATCTTGTCAAGGGTGGAACTCCCTTCATGACTCTTTTCCAAGTCTTTCTTCAAAGAAGTGACTTGGGCCTTGAGCTCTTTAATTTCCTCTACATGGTTAGAATCAACACAAGAGCTAGAGGAAGTAGATGCTTCATTGTTAGAGCAACAAGGCAAGGAAAGAAACTCATCACAAGATGTAGAAACATTATGAGAGGATGAGTTACTAATACTAGAACAAGGCAATATAGCATTAATAGAAGAGATTGTTCTAGTTACCACATGAGGCTCACAAGATGTTACCTTTGTAGTGATAGCCTCAAGAGCTAATTTTAGCTTGGTATGGGATGCTAGAAGATCCTCATGAGAGCTAGATAGCTTTTCATGACTCTCTTCCAATTTCCCACACTTGCTAGTCATTAACTCAAGTTGAGCCCTTAGCTCAACATTCTCCTTCAGAATAGATGCTTCACAAGATGTGGAGTTAGTAGCACAAGCATCATTAGAAGTAGAAGAAGATATCTTGGCAAGCTCATTATTTAACCTAGAGTTTTCCTCAATTAGATTAGCATTGCCAACAACAAATTGAACCTTTTCATTTTTAAGCACTTTATATTTAGCATTGGTATGGTCACGTGCTTTAGTGAGATAGGCTATTTGTTCATTATAGAGCTCCTCAATAGATTCAAGTTTCTCCTCAAGAGTAACTCGGAGCTCATACTCTTCCTCAAGAGACATAGTGAGGGATGCCTTTTCATTGGCATCACTTCTTTCAATCTCACCTTTCTTTTCAATGATTTTAGCGCTATAAATAGCAAAAGCCAATATTTCACTAAAAGGAGTGATAGCTTTACTACCTTTAGGGAGATCAAGAAGAACCAACTCACCCTTCTCCATTAAAGAGTCTTCGTCCTCATACTCTCCATAAAATATATCCTCATCCTCATCATCACAAGATGTAGTGGGTTCCAAAGGTGGTGATACCTTTGAATCCCTAGCCATAAGGCACATATGAGAAATGGATGGCGATGATGAAGATATACTAGAAGAGCCATTAAGGTCCATGTCTTGTTCCACAAAAAAGTGGGATTCCTCTACATTGTTATCCACACAAGTACTAGAGGAAATGGAAGCATTATTTTCATGAAAACAAGACATAGGAAGCATATCATCATGAGATTTAGTTAAACAACTATTACATGATATGCAAGGTCTATCAACACTAGCATGTATGGAATTTTGAGTGCTAGAAGATATTAAGTCCAAAGATAGATCATTGCAATGGGATAGAGATGAAGTATAGTCAATAGCAAATTCACTATTCACAATGCAATTTCTATCACCACTCACCATATCATTACCTTGTGACAAATCACATGTTGGTGGAGTGGAGAAAGATGTGAACTCATCACGGCCGGAAGTGGATGGAGAACAATCATCCTCAATAATATTGGACACATCATATATATCTTGAAGTTTTGTCCATAGCTCATGAGCGTTCCGAAAAGGCATGATTGATTCAATAACTACATCGCTCAAAAAGGACAAGAGACCATTAGATACAAAAGTATCGAGATAAGAGTTTTCCTTATCCTCTAAAGATAAATCTTGAGAATCCTTAGGAGGAGGAAAATCCATATCTACAATTCTCTTAACATACTTTGGACCCATGTCCGTAAGAAATTTAAGAATGCGAATTTTCCAAACATCAAAGTTTCTACCATAGAATATAAAAGCGGAATCATGTTCTATTTCTCTAAAGGACATCGTACTCTCTAGGATGTAAAGCCTAATAAAGAGAGACGAGGCTCTGATACCAATTGAACGGACAACGACGTCGCCTAGAGGGGGGGTGAATAGGCGATTAAAACTTTTCCGGTTAATGCTTACTAAATGCGGAAATAAACTAGGTGTTTAAATTAACAAGCATACAACCTAAATATTCTAGGGTAAACTAGATGAACAAACAACTTATGCTAAGCAAGACAAGTAACAAGGTGATAGCAAGATATATAACTTCAAGCTCGAAGGCTATCACAATGTAAATTGCATAAGTAAAAAGCTCGGGTATAGAAATAACCGAGGCACACGGAGACGAAGATGTATTCCCGAGTTCCTCCCACAAAGGGGAGTACGTCTCGTTGGAGGGGTGTGAGCTCACCACGAAGGCCTACTCAACGCCACAAAGGCCTCACCCTATTCTCCGATGAACCCCGCCACAAAGGCCTAGTTCACCTTCCACTATTGGCAACCTTCAAACCCGAGGCACGCATCCACAACTCAATTGGAGGCTCTCGGTGTCACCACAATATTGGGGCACGCATCCACAACTCAATTGGAGGCTCCCAAGAACACCACAAGTCGTCTAGGGTCCAAGACCCAAGAGTAACAAGCTCACAATCTTTCACTTCCACGAATCCTCGTGGAGAGACCAAACCGATGCAACCGATGCAAATGGCAAGAGCACAAGTGCTCAAATCCTCCACTCTCAAATTCCAACAAAGCAACAAATGCTTATGGGGGAATAAGAGAGGAAGAACAATGGAGAAACACCAAGAACTCCAAGATCAAGATCTATTAGGTTTCCCTCACTAAGAAGGAGGATGGATTGGTGGAAATGTAGATCTAGATCTCCTCTAACTTCTCCCTCAAAGATATGCAAGAATCATTGGAGGGATTGAGAGAGGAGCAAGCTTTCCAAAGTCAACAATGGTGTGGAGAGAGAGGGAAAACGGGCTGGGAAAGACTTGGGGACTTTGGGGGAAGAAAGCCCCTTAAATAGGTGCTCAAAAAACTAGCCGTTTGCCACTTTTTCCGTCCATTCCGGAATGGTCCGGAATATTCCGGACCCCGGAATGACCCGGAATGGCCCGGAATCGATTCCGGAGCGATTCCGGATGGAAACAGAGTCTTTTCCCGTTCTGGCCGGAATATTCCGGAATATTCCGGGGATCCGGAATATTCCGGAGCCCAGAAAAATCCGGATTCCGGAATCATCCGGAATATTCCGGATTGCAAACCGAAGACAGAAAACCGATACGAGAAATGCAATAACTTTTGCATATGAACTCCGTTTTCGATGTTCTTGGGCTCGTTGGAATCGCAACGACGAGCACTACAAGAATATGCATAGAAACATCATTGTCCATAAATGGAAGATAAAACCAAATGGGTAAAGGTTTAGACCACTCAAATAGGAACACCCGGTAAAACCTCCAACACGAAAACACACATAACTTTTGCGAATGAACTCCGAATAAGGTGAATCCAAAAGGGTTGGAAAGGTAATAACAAGGACTATCCAAACAAAAAGGAATGGAGAAGTTAACACACATGGAAGGTGTGGAAACATTCTAAAAACTGAACTGGATATTTTCACCACCGAAATCGCAACAAGTTTTTCTTACCAAAACCGTTTTCGAGAAACCTTGGCTTACCATGAATATCATGACAAGCACTAAAACCCAAAGGAGACAAAAGCCGAATAAGAACCAAGAAAGATGATATGCAAGTATGCAAAGGTTTGAGCTCTCCACAACAATTCGATCACGTTACTCACTTGAGAGCCCCTCTTGATAGTACGACTATCTATCCTATAATCCGGTCTCCCGAAGACACGAGACCGGTGAAATAGAAAACCTATCAAGATTATACCTTTGCCTTGAGCATTCCACTTGAGCTAGATGATGGCGATCTTGACTCTCTCAAGTTGGATCTTCTTTCTTGATTGCACTTGCTAGCACAAGCTCCGCTTGATGAAGACTTCAAGTTGCTCCCCCATACACCATTACGGGAGAGACCCTTCGGCAAATCTTCACAAGGCCACAATCTCCAAAAGGGGTTGCAAGTATCAAGCATAGGATATCTTCTAGATACTTCACTTGAGCTTACCACGTCAAGCTAGATGACGAACACCGCTTGACGACGACAAAGACCATGGGCTATATGAAATCTTCCTTTTGGTTCATGCCCATGGAAAGATACCTAACCACACATAGAGATGCGACACACACATATCATGGGTTAGTTCACAAAGCTATATTGACAAATGCTTACCATATCATGAGATACACAATCCCACTTGGTACAACTTGTAGCTTTGTGTGTTGATCGCTTGCTTGATCAACCTTGTATCTTTGCTTCTCACTTCTAAAGATGATGTCTTGAAGATGATAATGAAAGATCACCTAATCCTTTTCTTCAAGACACACTAGCAATAAGCTCAACTCAAACCATGACCATTCTTCATATAAATCCATGAATAACAATGGCCATCAAGGAAGCTAATAGAGTTCAACACATGAACTCCATTATTTACTATGGACAATATCTACAAAGGATAACTCAATGCAAACATTAGTCCATAAGGATTGTCATTAATTACCAAAACCACATATGGGGGAACCATGCGCTTTCACATCCCTGCACCCAACACCCGCACGGACGAATCACCAAATCGGGGTCGACGATGGCCTTTTTGTCCGTCAGCATCGCTGCAGTTCGTGGCCTTCCTTCTGAACCCGACACCTGAAGACTGAATCTACGTTTCGAGATTCAGTTAACGCGGCCCGTATGCCTCTTATTCAGTCACGCACTGATCCTATCACAAAGCAGAGCAACAGCGCAGTGGCTTGGTACCCTGTCCGCACTCCCTGGAGTCCCGAGTTCGATTCCCTTCTGCAGCAAAGCCACCCCCTTTTTTTTGTCCATTTTTCTTTTATCCCCGAAATCCAGAAAAAAACAGAATTGAGTCTTTATTTGTAAAATCAATAACAAATTGAAAAATGCTCCAATTTCAATGATTAAAATTTCTATGGATTCAGAATCTTGAGCTCTTTCTGTTAGTCACAAAGTTGCAACATGTTTCTGTAATAAATTTTGCACTAAATAATTAAATACAGAAATGGCTATTAAAATTTGAAACTTTGGGAATTCATAACTTGAGTTCTGTTCACCCAATTTGAGCAAACTTGGGCTCTAAAAATTTGTCTTAACAAACTATACACATTGGTATTTCATTTGGTCACAATTGAATTAAATTTGAACATGTTTCCTTCTGTTTACTAAAAAGGGCAGAATAAAAATGTTTATGGAAAAATGCATAATAAATTCAATAATGATCCAAAAATTATGTTTAATAGCTCAAATTGTTCATTGAAACATTTTACACATGTTTTCAACCTTTTCAATACAATTTGTTTACTGTTTTTCCTAATTGAAAGTGGTGCAATAATTCAATACTTTAATTACACCTTTTAAATTGCAAAATTCATAACTTGGGCAATTCAAATCCAATTCCAACATGTAAAATATGTTTTCCATCCCATTTTTCATGAACTTTGCAAATATCAACTTTGTTTTATGTTTTGAACAATTTAAATTGCTGAAAACAACTATTTCTTAGTTAATGCATTTAAAATTGTCAATTTAATAACTTGCTCATCTAAAATCCAAATTCAACAAATGAAATATGTATTCCATCTAAAATTTTGTGTTCTTTCCAAATATAAATTTTGTTATCTGTTTTGAACATTTAAAATTGGTGAAAACAACAAATGTTTGTTTAAATCATTTAAAATGCCAAAGTTCATAACTTAACAAATAAAATTCCAAACTTGGTAAACAACATATCAAACTGAAGCTATTGTTGTTTTCTTATTGTTTTCATCATCCATGCATCATTCTAATCAACTTTCACATGATGGTTATTTGTAGATCATTTAATTCAACATTAATTCATGGGCTTTTCCATATGCAATCCAAATTGCATATGGGCCCATTTAAATATGTTTACCATGTCAACTAGTTTATCTTTGATGCATCCTTAAACTTGTCATGCATCCATATCTTGATCATGCTGGATCTTTTGCCGTAGAAGTAATTGTTGCATCCGGTGTTTGTTCTAGTTCGTTGCTTCTTCACGGATAGGACGTTGAGATGATGTGAGCAACGACAAGTTCTTCGGATGTACCACTACTTGCTGGATCTCAGGCAAGTATACTCACTTGCTGCCTATGGCTGCCTTTCATCACTTGTTACCGATTATTTCCGTTATCCTTATGCTAGCCTTATGATTCGATGCTTTTTTCTCGATCCTATCATATGTTTACCTTGCAGCCATGATATAGCCTTTCCTTCCACTTCCTATTAACTGTTGTTTGTTTACCTTGTTGGCCCTCGTGTCGTAGTTGCATGCTTAGTGTTGTTAGCGCTCAAGTCTTGTTGTCCATCTTATCACCTGTTTAGTTTGATAGTTGGGTTTCAACTTAATCAACAACATGTTAATGTATTGGGTAATAATAATTTGATGATAAGGCCCGGCAGGAGGCCCGGCGTGGTTTTGAGGCCTGCTAGTGTCGAACTTAATTAGGAAAAGGGTCTTGTCCTCCGATCCATGATGAGCGCACTAACCGCATGTGGGAAGCGAGTATGGGCGCCCCCCGCAACTCTGATTCGATTCGCATCTCGTCCAAATCGCCACACTTAGTTCGGGCTTTCCATTTGATGCATGCATATGCAGGTGCGAACCCTTGGCGCCAGGGTGGAACTTTTGTAGTCGGCATTTAGGGCGGCGTGGTCTTCCAGTGCTATGAGGGTCCCCTTTTCTTCGTGGGGGCTCGATTAGCCGCGCACGCACAGCATGTGGTTCTTTGGGCTTGATGCGAAGAAGAGTTGGGTTGTGTTGAGTGCCTCGCTTGGTGGAAGTGCATTTCCATCTGGCGGGTCATTCTTACGTGTACGGCCAAATTGGTGCATCCCTGCAGGGTTAAATCTTCTCGAGAAGCCGTGTTGTCCACGGTTATGGATGACTTGGTGAAAGTGCTGGCTAACAAGTACTCAGACAACTTACACTTAACGATGATAACTTGACTAGTAATATAGATTACCTCCACCATAAAAATGAATGTCACCTTAATCAACCGTGTGAGTTTCCTTGGGTTGCTTCCTTAGTAGGGGGTAACACTGGATGGGTATTGTTTGGTGAGTAGTTATAGTTGGTTTTGTCGCGCTATCTTATCCCTTTCTTTTAGCCGGATGTTGTAGCGCGTCTCTGTAGTTAGTTATTGCAGCCCGCTGCCGCTTCTTTGTAATAATCCTTTCCTTTCCGTTGTACCCAAAGTATTTGTATCTTGTGATGATTGGTTACGCTGGTGTCTTGTGAGTATGGTTTATCCACTTGCCAGTACTTAATAGTACTGACCCACGAATCCTTTTCGTGGCTGCATATTCCACATTGCAGTCAACAGGTTTGAAGTCTGACGACGTTAGCTTGGGAATCCCTCCAGCTTGGCCTGGGCAGGGATTGGACGCCATCGGTTATCTTCAGAACTCTTAGTCCAATTTGTATCTTGTCCGTAGCCGGACGCTATGTTGCTTCTTCCGCTGTTATTTGGATCTTTGTATTGTATCAGTTGTATCCTTGACTCGTTTGAGTCGTCTTGTAAATACCTCCTCTGTTGTTATTGTGGATTATTCGTGAGCTGTTGTAATGTTATCACAAGTGGCAACCTGAAATCGGTTATAATGTGGATTTTGGCGGAAATGCTGAAATCTGCATAGTGCCCGACCTCGGGGCGTCACACGGGCCTCCAAGTGCAGAGGTTTGTAAAACAGCAGCAAGTTTCCCTTAAGTGGATTACCCAAGGTTTATCAAACTCAGGGAGGTAGAGGTCAAATATATCCCTCTCAAAGAACCCTGTAATCAAGATACAAGAAGTCTCTTGTGTCCCTAACACACCCAATATACTTGTCAGGTATATAGGTGCACTAGTTCGGCGAAGAGAGAGTAAAATGCAAGTAATATGGGTGATTATAAGTGATAATAACAATCTGAAATAAATATGGCAGCAAGAAAACATGTAGCAGAACAGGCAGAAAACAGTGTTTCAATGCTTGGAAATAAGGCCTAGGGCTCCTACTTTCACTAGTGGACACTCTCAAGAATGCTCACATAATTGAATGCATAAATATCATCTCTTCACTATGCTACTCCGAACCACTCTCCGGGCGAATAAGGAACACTAATCATTGCGTAGGGCTTAAAAACACTCCTCAAGTTTATATTCCCTCTCTAGGGCACCCCAATGTCACTACAAGCGCCATAGATTAGTAAACAAACGCCAACAATTTCATAGGTTCATATTCCAACACAAGATATAAATATCATGCTAAACCACACGGTGCACACACTGTCACCTTTACCATTGTGATCAACGTGTTTACGGAGATAACAAAACCACTTGGGTAGAATAACAGATGAAGATCAATCTACTTATTCAACTAGATTACAAAGCTCACGATCACATAAAGATCACACCATGGGAGAGAGAGATGAACCACATAGCTACCGGTAGAGCCCTCAGCCCCGGGGGAGAACTACTCCCTCCTCATCATAGGAGACAGCAACAGCGATGTAGATGGCGGTGGAGTCGAAGGAGATGGCCTCCGGGGGCACTTCCTCGTCCCGGCAGGGTGCCAAAACAGAGATCTGTCCCCGAAACTTGTCGGTGACGGTGGCGGAGCTACAGATGTATTTTGCGGAAAAGGTCGATTCTTTTAGGGTTTATGCCTCGGGGAGTATATATGGGCGAAAGGGCGATGTCGGGAGGTGGCCAAGGGGCCCACACCCCTAGGTGGTGCGGCCAGGGGGACCCGCGCCACCCCATGGTGTGGCCACCCTGTGGCCCCCCCTCCGGGGCTCTTCGGGGCCATCCTTTATACTACACTTTTAGGACTTGTGGCTTTCGAATTTTCCAATTCCGAGAATATTTCCAAAACAACTTTTCTGAAACTAAAAACAGGGAACTGGCTCTATGGAATCTTGTTAATAGGTTAGTCCAGAAAACATAAGAAAACGTAGGAAAACATACGGAATTACATGTAGTAATTGGCATAATATCAACATGGAACATCAGAAAGTAGGGATATGTTTATGACATATCAAGCATCCTCAAGCTTAGTTCCTACTCATCCTCGAGTAGGTAAACGATAAAACAAAATAATTTCTGAGGTGACATGCTACCACACAATATTGATCATAATATGTAAAGTAGAACATGTAAACTAGGATCAGATGAACTAAAGTTGTGATCTATATTTGATATCAACAAGTAATTCATAAACAAAGAAGTAAAACTTTTAATGAATCAATGCTAATAGACTATCAACCGTGCAAAGTTTATTAGAGATGATTTAAGCTTTCAAGAACAACAATATCATGCACGCCAAAAATTCTTCACAACCCCTGTTAGGATCAAGTCAAGCTTTCCACACGATGCAATGCTTGAATCTTAAACTATTTGCACACTAAAAACAAGCAAGTGTTCTGCGTTGGTCCCTGGCACCGGGATGTTATGGCTAAGAGAACATTATGGGGGGTTTGGAAGGTCAATGGAAGAAAGGCTCACAAAGCTGAAAGTGCTCATTAGACAAGAGAAAGTCTTACAACCGAAGCTATGCAAGGAGTAGGGATTGCCACACAACAGATGCACATAGAGCTATAAGTGTATGAAATCTCTCCAATGGAACTAGTGGGGTGCATCCAACTTGCTTGCTCACGAAGACCTAGAGCTCATTTGAGGAGCCTCGTCATGGGAATATACAAGGCAAGTTCTATAATGTAAAGTTACCCACATAGTTATGAATGATAATAATATATGAAAACTCTCTCCAAACTGAAGTATTGGTGCTAAACATGAAGCACAACTGTAGTATAGAGGATAGTGATGCACCCCCTCTCTCTTTATTCTCGCTTTGGCCCTTTTTTCCATTTTGGGCTTTTTCATTTTTTTATTTTTTTATTTTATATATCCTCACCGGTAGGGGCAACATCCTATATTACAATGAATCATCACACTTTTAGTACTCATAACTCATAAAGAAATATCTCTGATGTCTCTAACTGCATGCTCCTGCCAGCGTAGCAGTATGCATAAATAACCATGAAGCTCATCATCAATGTCGCACCCGGACTTTTAGAGGATACTCACAGCCCGCTAAACAGTAGATAGATGGCTTACGGGGCATACCTGCACCCGCATCTCAATATGAGTAGGCCAACACGTAAACGTGTGACAACCATCCTCTACTATTCATCGTCTATGAAACCATCCAATAGAAATCCGAATACTTCCATTGACGTACTTCATAACATACACACATGATACGTCAACGGCCTTTGAACAAGTGATATCACAACAAATCTCTAAGACACAAAGAAATAGAAATAAGTGGCAAAAGCTCTCACTAGAGCAGAGATAGCAAATACAGTCATGCAGAGGACACATGTCCCAACAAGTCATCATTACATCACAGCGGAAGCATCCAAAGTGTCTGAGTACAGACAAGATCCAAATAGGCCTAAGAGGCCGGAAACGAAAGAACGGAGCCCATCCACGAAGTCTCGGATCCTGCCCGGGTCCGCTATCTACTCGTCAGCAGCCTCATCATACTCCACGTAGTAGCCACCATGGGGATCCTCGGAAACGTAGTCTGCAGAACACGCAGCCCCAAAGGGGTCAGTACAGACGAGTACTGGCAAGCAAGACGCACAAGATACCAAAGTGTACCCAACAACACCAAGTACAGATGCTTTGGGTTCAACGGAAGATAGGTGTTACAAAGGTGCGGCGGCGGCTGCCCTAACCAACTATAGAGACACGCTACAACATCCGGCTAAAAGAAGGGGATAAGATAGCGCATCGGAACCAACTACCACTAACCTCAAACAAACCCGTCCTGGATCTCGCCCCTTATCCAAAGAAGCAATCCGAGGATAACCCACACAGTTGGATTAGTGAAGATTCAAGTTATTGCGTCAATAAGCCTATTACTAGTCAAATTAGTATTAATTAGGTGTAAGTTGTCTAATCCTTGTTAGCCAGCCCTATCACCAAGTCATCCATAACCGCGGACAACACGGCTTCTCGAGAAGATTTAACCCTGCAGGGGTGCACCAATTTGGCCGTACACGTAAGAATATCCCGCCAGACGGGGATCAAACCCACCAAGCGAGGCACTCAACACAACCCAACTCTTCTTCGCATCAAGCCCAAAGAACCACGTGTTGTGCGTGCGCGGCTAATCGAGCCCCCACGAAGAAAAGGGGGACCCTCATAGCACTGGAAGACCATGCCGCCCTAAATGCCGACTACAAAAGTTCCACCCTGGCGCCAAGGGTTCGTACCTGCATATGCGTGCATCAAATGGAAAGCCCGAACTAAGTGTGGCGATTTGGACGAGATGCGAATCGAATAAGAGTTGCGGGGGGCGCCCATACACGCTTCCCACATGCGGTTAGTGCGCTCAACATGGATCCAGAGGACAAGAACTTCTCCTGAGTTCGACACTAGCAGGCCTCAAAACCATACCCGGCCTCCTGCCGGGGCCTTATCATCAAATTAGCATTACCTCAAACATTAACAGGTTGTTGTTTAAACATCGAGCCCCCAGAACATAATAAAGATGGTAAAAGAAATAACGGACATCAGACTCGAGCATAAACAACCCTAAGCATGCTAGTAAGACACAGGCAACAAGCAACGGGGTTATAGGTGTGGAGGATAGACTATATCAGGGTTACAGGATAACATGTGATAGGATCGGAACACAAGCAACGAATCTTAAGGCTAGCAGATTAGACAACGGAAAGTATCGGTATCCAGTGTGGAAAGGACACAATGGTTCAGGTGAGTGAATACTTGCCTGCAAACTCAGTAGCCTGGTACTGGGCTAACTCCTCTGAAGTAGTGTCGTAAACCTCGTCTGTCTCAACATCGTCGTCTATTCGAGAAGAAGCAAACAAACAACGCAGAGAGACAAACAATCAATAACATGGCATAATGCACAAACATGGGATGATGCATGACAATTTAATTGATGCATCAAAGATAAGCTAGTTGACATGGTAACATAATTAAATGGGCCCATATGCAATTTGGGTTGCATATAGAAAAGCCCAAGAATTAAAGTTGAATTAAGTGATCTACAATTAACCATCATGTGAAAGTTGATTAGAATGATGCATGGATGATTAAAACAATAAGAAAACAACAATAGCTTCAATTTGATATGTTGTTTACCAAGTTTGGAATTTTATTTATTAAGTTATGAAATTTGGCTTCTTAAATGAGTTACACAAACATTTATTGTTTTCACCCATTTTAATTGTTCAAAACAGATAACAAAATTCATATTTGGAAAGTACACAAAATTTTAGATGGAATACATATTTCATTTGTTGAAAATGGATTTAAAATGAGCAAGTTATTAATTTGACAATTTTAAATGCATTAATTAAGAAACAGTTGTTTTCAGCAATTTAATTTATTTAAAACAGAACACAAAGTTGATATTTGCAAAGTTCATGAAAAATGGGATGGAAAACATATTTGGTTTGTTGAATTTGGAATTTTTATGCCCAAGTTATGAATTTTGCAATATTTAAGGCATTTAACAAGTAATAAATGTTTTCAGCATTTTAAATTATTCAAAACCAGAAATAAAGTTGATATTAGTGTAGAGCATTTAAAATGGAGTGGTTTTCATGTTGAAAGTTTTGCATTTTGAGTTTCCTAGCAAAAGTTATTAAATTACAAAGTTTTAAGCATTTTTATGGTTTATTAAAATAACCAGGGACATAGAAAATAATTACAAGGACTTGTGTGCGAAAATGATTTGATTCTGGACCTGTAAAATAAAAAGTGTGTTTTTATTCCGCGCGGGGGGGAGGGGGATTCGATCCCAGGACCGAGGGCGTGCGCGCGGGGTGGCTTAGCCACTGGGCTGTGCTGTGGATCTTGTCAGATCTGGAGAGCGAAGGGATTTTGAGGTGGACGTGCGGGTTTAACTGAAACTGACAAAGTTCAGTTTCTGAACTTTGCACGGGGACGACAGACGGCTTCTCCCGCCGGGATCCCGCGGGTGCCGCGCGATGGCTGGCCCAGAGCACAAGAGGAGATCGGAGAGGGGACGTAGGGTGCTCACCGCGCGCGGAGGGAGGAGGCAGGGAGGTCTCGGGTGTCGCTGCAGAACCAGAGGAGGAGGACGGCGAGCTCGCTGTGGCCGGCCTGAAACAGGGAGGAACTCGTAGCCGGCGTGCTCGCTGCAGTTCGTCTCCGGCCGTGCCGTCTTCAGCAAAAGCGGAGATGGTACTGCGGTGATTCCATTCCGGCGAGGAAGAACCCCCGTCGACGATCACAGCCACCTCACCAGCCTCCAACTCCCGGCCATGGAGATGCTAGTTTCGAGTTCAGAGAAACAGAGAGAAACTGCTGGGAAAAAGGAGAGGAGAGGAGGGCGGCGGCGGCTGGGGAGGAGAAAGGCGAGAGACTAGGGTTTGGAGGGGAGAGGGGTTAAGTAGGAGGAGGGGAGCAGGTGGAGCTCCTGCAGGTGGGGGATGGCCTCCCCTCCTCTGTCTCCGTACAGAGGAGGAAGACGACAGAGTCGTGGGGGCGCCTGGGCCTTGGGGCTGTGGTGGGCTCAGCCCACTTGGGCTGGCCTGCCCCCCCTTTTGCTTTTCTGTTTTTTTTTGTAGGAAAGAAAAGAGAGAAAAAGAATAGGGTTTTGGGGCTTAAAAGTTTTGGTGATAAATTTGTATCAGTTCTTTATCGCAAAAGCCCAGTTGTACAAACTTTTGTTTTTCAAAATTTTAAATTTTTGTTGCTGTTTGAAATTTAAATGAATTTGAGTGAATTTTTGCAATAATTGAAATATTGAAAATTAAGCAAGCTAATTATAAGAAAATTCAAGTTTATTGGAATCAACATAAATGGTTTGATTTGAATGTTTTATTTGGAAAGGTTGTAACAGACCAAGTGTTAAACATAATGGTTTGAAATTCAAATGGAAAACAAGTGAAAACAAATGCAATGCTAATGATGGAGGAAGCAAGCATTGTAAGGTTGTTTTTCATACTTGGGATGTTACAATCAAGTAACATAATGGAGGTGGATATTATGCAGCAATATATCTCAGAATGGCTATGGAAATGCCATGATAGGTAGTTATGGTGGCTGTTTTGAGGAAGAATATATGGGCTTATGTGTAGGAGAACAAAGTCCTCCCACGGGATTTGGATGCACTGGCGAAGTTTGCACCAACTCTCAATGTGAGAAAGGGCAATGCACAGTACCGAAGAGGCTAGAAAATATGGATGGTGGAAGTGCCAGGAACCGCAACATAGACTCACAAGTTAAAATATTACATCAAGAAAATCATCTTACAAGGCAAAGTACAAATCACTCCAAGAGGGTCTGTGGTAGTGACAAGTCACTGTTAGCTACCCCGACCATAGCGCGTAACAAAAGGCCGATCAGAAATGTATCACTCGTAGCAATCATATACCATTGTTTCTATCAGCTGGTAATTTAAGTGTGGAACAACTTCAAGTTTCTTAGACCAACCATTAAAATTTTCTACTTACTAGTCCTTCCCGTTTATCCATTAAGCAAATTAATATCTCAAAACAACAACAATGATTCAAGTGAAGCAGTTTAGTGATATACAAGACCATGCGAATTTTTCCACTATACCAACTACCACATAAGCATTTATATTCCCAACCAAGCACACATATGAGAAACACCTAACTACAAAATCTAACATCTCTGAATAAGAGATGCATGAAAACAAGGGCTAAACGCAGTACTAGCAAAAAGTGAACACTCACAGAAAAATAAGAATGAAAACTAGAGTGTTCTAAGCAATGAAAACAGAGCGTGTCTCTCTCCCACACAAGTATGATAAGAACCAACCATTTATTACATAAAAAAACCAAACAGATTGAAAACAAAAATAAAAGACGCTCCAAGTAAAGCACATAAGATGCGACCGAATAAAAATATAGTTTCACTAGAAGTGACCTGATAATTTGTTGATGAAGAAGGGGATGCCTTGGGAATCCCCAAGCTTAGACGCTTGAGTCTTCTTGGAATTTGCTTGGATGTACCACCAGGGCATCCCCAAGCTTAGTCTTTTCACTCTTCTTGATCACATCATATCATCCTCTTCTCTTGACCCTTGAAAATTTCCTTCACACCAAAATTCTCACAAACTTCATTAGCAACGTTAGTGCAATTGAAATAATAAATTCACATGGTTCAGTTTCAACACAAGTATAACACTCAAAAACACATTAGATACGGTCACAACTTCTTTCAAAACTCTTTTTCTCAAAAGAACACCAAAAGAAAGAGATTAAGATGCAAATGCGATAAATGGCAGAAATCTGTCAAAACAAAACAGCAGGTAAAGATTGATTTTTAGAAAAATCTTATGTTTCTCAAAAAAATAGTGGTATTCTAAGAAAAGTTGCAGAATTAGCCGAGGAATAAGCACAAACAATTTCAGATCATTCTGATCTTCCAGAATTTTATACAGTATTTTACGGTGGATAGCAGAAATCTGTTTTCTGCGCAGAATTCCGAAAACCAACTCCAACTTTCCACTAGAGGCTTTACTTGGCTCAACAAAGACACAAAAGAAAAGATATAGAGGTGTTTCTAAGGAAATAGACAACACCCAGGTGCAAAGCACACCAAAGAAAATGAAGGAAAACGGGTTGTAAACAGCGAAATAAAACGGGTTGTCTCCCGGTAGCGCTTTTCTTTAACGCCATTCAGCTAGGCATAGTAGTGATTTTTAAAAGATGCTCACATAAGAATGAGAGTTGAAGCACAATAAGAGAGCATCAAGAAAAAAAATATAAAACACATTTAATTCTAACCCACTTCCTATGAAAAAGAATCTTGTAGAAAAACAAGTCAACGAAGCACAAATTGACTAGCATAGGAAGACAAAATAAGTGTAACTTCAAAATTTTCAACATAAAGAGGGGAAACTTCATATTTTTGAGATGAATAAAACCATGTTTCCCTCTCTCATAATAACTTTCAGTAGCATCATGAATAAAATTAATAATATAACTATCACAATAAATATTCTTATCATGAGCCACATGCATAAAAAAATTAGTACTCTCCACATAAGCATAGTCATTCTTATTAATAGTAGTGGGAGCAAATTCAATAAAATAGCTATCATTATTATTCTCATCACCATAATAAATAAATATAGGAGGCATATTGTAATCATAATTAATTTTTTCCTCAATAGTAGGTGGACTAAAAATATCATATTCATCATTGTAAACAAGTGGAACTAGAATACCACAATCATCATATATTGGAGGCAAGGTATCATCAAAGAAAATTTCCTCCTCGACACTTGGGGGACTAAAAATATCATATTCATCAAAACTAGCTTCCCCAAGATTAGAATTTTCCATAGCATTATAAATAATGGTGTTCAAAGAATTCATACTAATAACATTGCTACTAGCATGCAAATAAAGCTCCATAGGTTTTTGAATTTTCTCTTCAAACACTTCATGTACTAACTCAAGATAAATATTATAAAGCTCTCTCATAATTTTGTTGTTTTCCATTAAGTCTAACTAGTGAAATCAAGAAACAAAAAGATTTAATTGCAGAATCTAAAGGAAATAACTTCGAGCACTCACACCCGAGGGTGTGAGAACCTTTTACCTTACCTCACCGGCAACGGCGCCAGAAAAGAGCTTGATGTCTACGCACGCTTCTATTCTTGTAGACAGTGTTGGGCCTCCAAGTGCAGAGGTTTGTAGAACAGCAACAAGTTTCCCTTAAGTGGATTACCCAAGGTTTATCGAACTCAGGGAGGTAGAGGTCAAAGATATCCCTCTCAAACAACCCTGCAATCAAGATACAAGAAGTCTCTTGTGTCTCCAACACACCCAATATACTTGTCAGGTATATAGGCGCACTAGTTCGGCGAAGAGAGAGTAAAATGCAAGTAATATGGGTGATAATAAAAATCTGAAATAAATATGGCAGCAAGCAAACATGTAGCAGAACAGGCGGAAAACAGTGTTTCAATGCTTGGAAGTAAGGCCTAGGGCTCCTACTTTCACTAGTGGACACTCTCAACAATGCTCACATAATTTAATGCATAAATATCATCTCTTCACTATGCTACTCCGAACCACTCTCCGGTCGAATAACAGACACTAATCATTGCGTAGGGCTTAAACACCACTCCTCAAGTTTATATTCCCTCTCTAGGGCACCCCAATGTCACTACGAGCGCCATAGATTAGTAAACAAACGCCAACAATTTCATAGGTTCATCTTCCAACACAAGATATAAATATCATGCTAAACCACACGGTGCACACATTGTCACATTTACCCCGTGATAAAAGTGTTTACGGAGATAACAAAACCACTTGAGTAGCATAACAGATGAAGATCAATCTACTTATACAACTAGATTACAAAGCTCATGATCACATAAAGATCACACCATGGGAGAGAGAGATGAACCACATAGCTAGCGGTAGAGCCCTCAGCCCCGGAGGAGAACTACTCTCCTCATCATAGGAGACAGCAACGGCGATGGAGATGGCGGTGGAGTCGAAAGAGATGGCTTCCGGGGGCACTTCCCCGTCCCGACAGGGTGCCAGAACAGATATCTGTCCCCCAAAACTTGTCGGTGGCGGTGGCGGAGCTACAGATGTATTTTGCAGAAAAGGTCGATTCTTTTAGGGTTTATGCCTCGGGGAGTATATATGGGCGAAAGGGCGATGCCGGGAGGTGGCCAAGGGGCCCACACCCCTAGGTGGCGCGGCCAGGGGAGACCCGCGCCACCCCATTCTGGAAGCTTCTGGGACTTTTAGGACTTCTGGCTTTCGAATTTTCCAATTCCGAGAATATTTCCAGAACAACTTTTCTAAAACTAAAAACAGCAGAAAACAGGGAACTGACTCTATGGCATCTTGTTAATAGGTTAGTCCCGGAAAACATAAGAAAACATAGGAAAACATATGGAAAACATGTAGCAATTGGCATAATATCAACATGGAACATCAGAAATTAGGGATACTTTTATGATGTATCAGGAGCATCAAGAGTTTTACTAGCATAATGAATAACATTTAACTTCTTATCTATTCGCAGTCCAAGAACAGCGCCTACAGCATAATCACTAGCATCACACGTAATTTCAAACGGTAAATTCCAATCAGGGGGTTGAACAATAGGGGCGGATATTAAAGCCTTCTTTAAAATTTCAAAAGCTTCTTTACAATCTTCATAAAAAACAAAAGGTACATCCTTTTTAAGAAGATTAGTAAGAGTTTTTGATATTTTAGAGAAATCTTTAATAAATCTTTAATGATCTTTTTAGTAACCTTATTAACTTTCCTAAAATCAATGCACATCCCATAACCAACCACTACTCTTTGAGGGATAAGTTCATTATTTTCATTTGGCACAATAGTCATCCCTCCTTTCTTAGGGACACAATGCACATGGCTAACCCATCTACTATCACCAATAGGATAAATAATACCAGCATCAAGGAGTTTCAATACCTCATTTCTTACCACATCCTTCATCTTAGGATTTAAACGGCGTTGATGCTCAACAACTGGCTTTGCATCTGGTTCAATATTAATAGCATGCTGACATATAGTAGGAGAAATCCCCTTCAAATCATCAAGAGTATAACCAATAGCACCTATGTGTTTCTTCAATATTCCCAATAATTTCTCCTCTTTTTTACCGCAAAGTTTAGAGCTAATAATAACAGGATATAATTTATTATCATTAATATGATCATATATATAAGATTGCCAGGCAAGGGTTTTAAGTCCAAAACAGGATCCTCCTTGGGTGGTAAAGTGGTACCCATGTCTTCCACCAATAAATTATGTTTCAGCATCGCTGGCTGATGTAAGAAAATCTCGTTAATTTCATTCCTTTCTTCCCTAAAGACATCACTTTCGTGGTCTTCCATGTATTGCTGCAAAGGATTGTTAGGAGAAAGAGAGATAGCAGCCAATTGGTCAACTCTATAATTCTCATTAGGCAGTTCAGCTTCATAAGGTGCTTTAGAAAATTTGGAGAAATTAAATTCATAAGACTCTCCATCAAACTTTGTAAGGATTTTCTCCTTTTTACAATCTATAACAGCACCACAAGTGTTTAAGAAAGGTCTACCAAATATAATAGGACAAGTATCACTAGCAAAAGTGCCTAGTACTAGAAAATCAGCACGATACTTAGTTTTACCGCATAAGACCTCCACATCTCTAACAATACCAATTGGAGAAATAGTTTCCCTATTAGCAAGTTGAATAATCACATCAATGTCTTCAAGTTCACAAGAACTAATTTCATGCATGATTTCTTTATAAAGCTCATAAGGAATATCATTATAACTAGCACCAATATCACACAAACCATAATAGCAATGATCACCTATTCTCACAGATAGCACAGGAACACTAGGTTTCCTAGATTTAATCGGATGAGAGACACTATTAGAAGCATCTTCACAAAATATAATGTGTCCCTCTTCTACATTTTCAGAAACAAGGTCCTTTACTATTGCTACTGTAGGTTCTACAGTTATTTGTTCCTCGGGTTCTACAGTTTTCCTTGCACTTTTATTAACCACACTAGCTAACATAGAATTAATGTTCTTTTACCTTAGCAGCGAAAGGCATTTTCTCAATATAAGGTTCAGGCACAATAGAATCAACAGTATGAACTTCTATATCTCTAGCAGGAACACAATTAACAGTATCTTTATAAGGTGCATGGTAATTGTCCCATTCTTTTTTAGGAATATCAAAATAAGAAGCAAAAGCCTTATATAAGTTTGCAACAACTTGATAATCAAGACCATAAACAATACTAACATTATGAAAATCATCGGATGACATAAAAGTTTTAATGCATTCATAGTCATACTTTATACATGACTTTCTACCTTTGTCATTCTCCCATCCTTCAGTGTTTTCTTGAATACGGTCAAGAAGATCCCATTTGGCTTCATCTTTCATACGTGTAAATGATCCAGAACAAGAAGCATCCAATAAATCCTTATCATGAACAGAAAACCTTGCATAGAAATTATTAATAACAATACTACTGGGGGGGCTCGTGAACAAGGCATTTGAGCATTAGTAACTTCAATCTCCCCCATGCTTGGGCAATACTCTCTTTTTCATGAGGCCAAAAATTATATATATAATTCCGATCTCTATGAATTTCACTGGGAGGATAGAATTTAGAATAAAAGAGAGGCACAATTTCCTCCCATTCAATAGTCTGGCTATTTTTCAGCAGTTTGAACCATTCAGCGGCTCGGCCTGTCAATGATATAGAGAATAATTTCCTCGTCACTTGGCTCATTGTAATACCTGCACACTTGAACAACTCACATAATTCATGTAAAAAGAGCAAATGATCATTAGGATGGATAGTTCCATCACCTGAATAGGAGTTATCCCTAACATGTTTAACAATCTTTATAGGTATTTTGTACGGATCCAGATCATCAGGCGGTGGGTCACTTACTACCCTAGTTGTGGTAGCAGTGCCCGCAAATAAGGACTCAAAAGGAGACCCAAACATAGTGTAATAAAGCAGTAGACAGTAATAAAAACATCACTTACAGCAGAAGCTTCCTTTATCAATTCCACCTCCCAATAGCGCTTCACTCCCCGGCAACGGCGCCAGAAAATAGTCTTGATGACCCACAAGTATAGGGGGTGTATCGTAGTACTTCCGATAAATAAGAGTGTTGAACCCAACGAGGAGCAGAAGGTGTTGACAAGCAGTTTCAATGAAGGAATAACTGTAAAATACTGAAAGATAGATTTGTAGGGGTTTTTGATATTGCAGATAAATAAAGTGCGAGTAAATAAAATGCAGTAGTAATAATTGCAGAAAGTGGCCCAATCCTTTCTTTAGCAAAGGACAATCCGGTAGGTTTACTTATGATTAACAAACGTTCTCGAGGACACACAGGAGGTTTCTGTCAAGTGCTTTTGTTCCATGCAGCTGAATAATGTTAGGTGTTTTGATAAGTGTTGTGTGGGTGAACCTATGCTAATGTATCGGGCCATCCAAGACGAATACATACTTGTGATTATACCCCTTGCAAGCATCGGCAACTACAAGAAAGTAATTAAGAACTAAATCTAACCACGGCTTTAAACTTCGGGATCCTATGCTCCCTTGTGTAATGGTTTCCTAATGGAGGTTTAGGTTTCTGTCACTCCGGCAACCCCACAATTAGTAGCCAAATACACGATGCATCCCCCTAGGCCCATAAATGGTGAAGTATCATGTAGTCGACGTTCACATGACACCACTAGGAGAATAACACCACAACTTAAATATCAAACATTAAATATTATTCAACATTACTTCACTACTAACAACTTGACTTCTCCCATGTCCTCAAGAACAACACGAACTACTCACAAGACATCATATGGATCATAATAAGAGGTGATATAATGGATGATAACAATCTGGTCATAAAGTGCAAACACCGATAAATCTCACAAGCATCAACTACTAACAAGTAATCCACACCGGGAGAGAGATCTAATGCAAAACAACGATAGAGGCCCCTAATTGTTACTGCGGGATGACGGTGGATTATGAGGGTGATGTTCCTGGGGGCCAAGTACGCGAAAAATACCCCCCAGAGCTGGGCCAGGGTGGCCACACCCCTAGGTGGCGTCCAAGGGGGGCGCACCACCTCATGGTGTGGGCCCCTGGTGGCCCCCCTCTGGCTCTCCTTCTGTCTGGGTTCCTTCTCTAAACTTTTGGGACACCCCGGATGTCCCCCTTCTTCTTCTGATCTTCTGAAATATGGTATCTCGACGGTGCTTTTTCCATCAGATTTTTGGTCTCGGTGTTTATTCTCCAAAAATTATAAAACATGCAAAATAAGATAAGATAACATGAGGGATGCATCATAACATGAAATATATCGATGAATAACAGAAAATTATGATATAAAATAGTGGTGCAAAATGGTCGTATCAGCGCCCCAAACATGGAGTGGACGTCCTCCCACACAGTGGCGGTCGTGTTCTTGCCGATCAGCTGGCGGGAGATATCTGGGGCGATGGAGCTAAGGAGGAGGCCGGGGACACGTTGATCCGGCGTCCACCAGGGTTGCATAAGAGGGGTTCGCGACGGTGGTGGATGCGTCACCCGTGCCAGGGGTGATGGTTTTTGAAGGTGCCACCATGGTGTTGTACAACTGTCGAGGTAGCCATGAAGCCCTGCCCTAGAGAAATTTGGCAGGGTAAAGTCACGCCAAAGAATGAAATTGCTCCGATCAAGGCGAACGACATGGGTGGGGATGGGTGACGGTGAGGCGGCTGCAGCGGCGAACGAGACAACGTGCCCGATCGGAGAGAGCTGGAGCACTGAGGAAGAGGACATCTCGGCGGCGGCGGTTATGTGCTCTGATACCAAGTTGGAAACTAGGTATAGGGTTTTGTGACGTCTAGCCTCCACGTGATCATGTTATATATAACAACAACACTTTACAATACATGTGCACATCGTGTACGGTTAGCGTACATAAGATTGTACAAGACCGATGTTTAACAGTGCATAACTAGCTCGCAATGGAGCCGCTTGAGCCACACTCCCTAACATGAAATGCTTGTCTATACTGCAGAATTCAAAAAAATTGCCCTACGTAGTCCGCCAAGATCACTATGATGATAACAAGGCATGCCCATACATGCGAGGATAAGAAACACGACTCACCAGGTAGCGGATTTGATGTAGTCGTAGAAGAGATATGATCGTAGATCGTCACAACTAGGACTAGTTGCAAGGATGTCGCTAAGTCTTCAATCTTCAGTCACATGTGTAATTCCTCTTATGCTATGCACGCATACGCTCGTCTCAACCTGCCAGCGCTCCGCCGTCCAGGAGTCGGCACCGACGAAAAGAGACAGCCTTCCGGCGTTGCTAATTGGTAACTCTAATCAAACGCGATTAGAGCTATTTATGAAACTAGAATTTCTGAACACATGAGAGGAAACTAGAATTAGAGGTAGGTATAATCGGGATAGAACACCTCAAAACCCAATTAGAATAGGCTCTAATTCAATTAGAGGGGTTCTAATTAGAAGCTATAATTAGACCATGTAATTCTACTAGAGAGAGAGAGACTTGAGGGCCAATTGTGTGTTTTTCTTTGAGCCTTGGGACACTTTATATAGTGGGAGGGACGAGGAGACTTTCCAAGACGAAAGAAGGATTCCTAGTTTTTCTAGGAGGAGGATGGCCGCACCACCTCCCCTAGCCTAACTCGGATTGGGAGGTGGAGTCCAATGATACGTCTCCAACGTATCTATAATTTCTGATGCTCCATGATAATATTATGCCAATTGCTACTTGTTTTCTCCCTTCTTTATAGCATTTTTACACGTTTTCCGGGACTAACCTATTAACAAGATGCCAAGTGTCAGTTCCCTGTTTTCTGTTTTTTTTTATTTCATAAAAGTTGTTCTAGAAATATTCTCGGAATTGGACCCCACAAAGCCCAAAGTGCCTATTTTCCCCGGAAGCATCCATAAGACCGAAGAGGAGTCGAAGACAGGCACCAGGGGGCACACCATGGGGTGGAGCCCCCTTGGCCGCGACACCTGGTGGGCTGGGGCCCCCGGGGCTTGTCGTACCCTGACTTCTAGGGGATACTCATCGGGCCGAACTGGATAGAAGGTGCTTGGATTATGGGGCATAACTGCTCCCACGTCCCAGCTTCCTGGTAGGCCTGCGCTTATGCGCGACAACACAAGCCCTGCTATTCCATCGTCGATGTAAACTATCCACTAGAGATCAAAGGCACTACTGTCGACATACTTCATACCAAACACACATGGTACGTCAACAGCGTTAAACGAATGATAATCACAACATATCTCTACGACACAAAAGATTGAAATAAATTGGCTCTCATTAGAGCAGAGATAGCAAATACAATCATTCAGAGGACACATGTCCCAACAATACATCATTACCATACAGCGGAAGCATTCAACATGTCTGAGTACAGACAAGAACCAAATAGGCCTAAGAGGCCGGGAACAAACAGACGGAGCCCATCCACGAAGTCTCGGATCCTACCCGGGTCCGCTATCTACTCGTCAGCAGTCTCGTCATACTCCACGTAGTAGCCACCATGTAGATCCTCGGAAACGTAGGTCTGCGGAAACCACAGCCCCAAAGGGGTCAGTACATAAACGTACTGGCAAGCAAGACTCACAGTTCACCAAAGTGCAACCCGTCAACACCAAGCACAGATGCCTTGGGTTCAACGGAAGAAAGGGGATATAAAAGATGCTGCAACTGGCTGCAATAACCAACTACAGAGATTCTACCACTTCCGGCTAACAGAAAGGAGATAAGATCGAGGATTGTAACCAACTGAAAGATAACTTCAAACAAACCCATCCTGGATCTCGCCCCTTATCCAAAGAAGCAATCCGAGGATAACTCACACAGTTGTATTAAAGGTGAATCAAGTTATTGTGTCATCAACCTATTACTAGTCAAGTTATTAATCATTGGGTGTAACATGTTTGATCATTATGTTTAAGTTGTCCTGAGTACTTATTAGCCAGTACTTTCACCAAGTAATCCATAACCGCGGAAAACACGGCTTCTCGAGAAGATTATCCCTGCAGGGTTGCACCAATTTGGCCGTACACGCATGAATAACCCGCCAGATGGAAAGGCCCTTCCACCAAGCGGGGCACTCAACACAACTCGACTCTTCTTCGCATCAAGCCCAAAGAACCTTGGGCGCACGGCTAATCGAGCCCCGAAGAAAAGGGACCCTCATAGCACTCTAAGACCGTGTCCCCCTATATGCCGACTACGAAAGTTCCACCCGGGTACCAAGGGCTCGCAAGATCATGCATGCAGCAAATGGAAAACCCGAACTAAATGAGGCGATTTGGACGAGATGCGAATCGAGTCAAATTGAGGGGGGCGCCCATACTCGCTTCCCACATGCGGTTAGTGCGCTCATCATGGATCAGTAGACAAGACCCTTTTACTATTAGGGTCGACACTAGCAGGCCTCAAAACCACAAGGGGCCTCCTGCCGGTGCCTTATCATCAAATTTATTATTAATAGTAACATTAGCATGATTGATTGATTACACATCGAGCCCCCAGAACATAATGGAATATAGTAACTGAAAGTAACGGGTAACAGACTCGAGCAAAACAACCTAAGCATGCTAGTAAGACACGGGCAACAAGCAATGGTTATAGGTATGGAGGTGAGGCAATATCGGGGTTCAGGGTATCATGTGATGGGTTCGTAACAGAAACAACTACTACCAAGGCTAGCAGAAAAGAACAACGGAAAGTATCGGTAAACAATGTTGAAAGGAACACAGTGGTTCATGTGAGTGATAACTTGCCTGCAAACCCAGTAGCCTGGTACTGAGCTAACTCCTTAGAAGGGGTGTCGTAAGGATCGTCGGTCTCAACGTCGTCGTTTATCCGGGAAGAAGCAAACAAACAACGCAGAGAACAAACAATCAATAACATGGAATATTGCACAAACATGGGATGATGCATGACCATTTAATTGATGCATAGAAATGAACTAGTTGACAAGATAGAAACAGGATTAAATGGACCCACATGCAAGTGGATTGCATATGAAAAGCCCATGCATTATGGTTGAATTAATTGTTTTACAACTAATCAAATTGTGTAAGTGAATTAGCATGATGCATGGATGAGGAAAACAACAAAATAACAACAATAGATGCAAGTGGAAAAGAAGTTTAACAAGGTTTGGAAATCATTTATTAAGTTTGGAAATTTTGGTTACTTAAAGATGTCACACAAGCATTTGTTGTTTTCATCAAGTTAAATTGTTCAAAATAGATAACAAAGTTCATATTTGAAAAGAAAACAAGATTTTAGTTGGAATACATGTTTCACTTGTTGAAAAAGGATTTCAAATAAATTATTTAGGAATTAAACAAGTTAAACAAGAATTAAATTGGAATTAATTCAAGTGTGGATGTTAATTGAATTTTATTTGATCAAAACATTAAATCAAGTTCATATTTGAAAAGGTTATGCTTTGATGGTTTGAAAACATATTTTATGTGTCCCAAAAGAATTTGATTTGATCAAGTTATAAATTTAGCAATATTAAATGATTTAAACAAGGTTTAAATCATTTAACCAATTTTAATTATTCAAAACATGAAACAAATTTTATATTTGGAAAGGTGGTTTAATTTTGCATGGAAAACATATTTCATTTGTGGAAATTGGATTTAAAATGAGCAAGTTATTATTTTGGCAATTTTAAATGCAATAAACAAGAAACAATTGTTTTCAGCAATTTAAATTATTCAAAACAACAAACAAAATTTATATTTGGAAAGTACATGAAAATTTGATTGGAAAACATATTTAGTTTGTGGAATTTGGAATTTTTATGAACAAGTTATGATTTTTGCAAGTTTAAGTGATTTAAACAAGAATTCAAATGTTTTACCAATTTAAAATATTCAAAACAGTAAACAAATTTTATATTTGGATAGAACATTTAATTTGGGACAGAAAACATGTTTAAAAAGTTAAAATTGGAGTTAAATTGATTTTCTTATGCAATTTACAAGATTTGGGGTGAATCTGCCATTTTTACCTTATTAGGGACTTAGGAAAAATTATTTCAGGGCTAGAATTTAATTACCAGGGGCCTATGTGTGATTACTGAGAAGGTGAGGTAGCAAAACATTGCAAAATAAAATGTTTGTTTTATTGTGGGAGGGGGGATTCGATCCCCTCACCTCCTGACTGCACAAGGGAGGCCTAACCAGTGGGATGAGCTGCTTCTTGTGACAGACAGGGGGCAGTGGGGTGGATATGGTTCAGACAACCAATTCTGAACCAAGCGAAAATAACAGCAAAAAGGTGGGGTGCGGGACTCGAACCCGCGACCTGTGCCTGCGCGCTTGGGGACAGTGACCACTGCGGCTGCGAATTGTTTGGTGACAGAAATATGGTGGGGGGTGGATATGCTACAGGTGCGGGCATAACTGAATTTTATTCAGTTCGCTAACTGAACCTTGCTCGTGCAGTTCGCTGCTGGGCTCGCCGGCGAGGAAGCGATCGGTGCTGGTTGCCGCGTGCGGTGCTCGTGGGGCGCCGTGTGGGTGGCGGTGCTGCGTGGGGTGGTGAGCGAGAGGGACGAAGGTGGGTCGAGGGGCGGATCACCTGAGGGCCATCGAGTGGGACAGCAGCAGGGAGGAGCAGGGCGGACAACAGTGCTTGGCCGGCGGCATGTCGGCGATGGCGGCGGCGGCTCGGAGGGGCCCCGGGGAAACGGAGGGCACCGGGAGGACGAGGGGAGCGGGGCGGTTCCATTCCCCTACCCGGTTGCTCCTCGAGGTGACCATGGCAGGGGATGGCCGCGAGCTCTCCCCTCTCTGTATTCCTCTCTCGTGCAGGTTCGTGGACAGACAGAAAGAACTCGAGGTGGAAGGAAGAGGGGTTGGCGGCGCTAGGGTTAGGGACTAGGGTTTGCGATCAGAGGGTAGGGGGGTAGGTTACTTAAGGCGAGGGGAGCCATGGTACGGAGCAGCATCGAGCGGGGAAGGGGGAGATCGCACGGTTCTGATGATGATCGTACTGATGACGTCGCTAGGAGGAAGACGACAGGAAAAGGAGGGGTACTGGGCCAAAGACAGAGAAGAGGTGGGCTGGGCCTCTCTCCCTTGTGTGCTGGTTAGTTTTCCTTTTATTTTGTTTTTCTTTTTTTTTTGCTGAAAAGGTTTTGGAAGGAATTGATGGGTTTTTGGTTAGTGAAAAATTTGAGAAAATTTGGGGAAGCTCCTTCGGTCAATTACTAACAGTTTGCAACTGTTATTTTCAAAAGTTTAAATGTTTGATTGTTGTTTAAAATTTAAACCAATTTTGGGTGAACTTTTTAATATTAAAGATAATTAATAAAATCAATCATTTAAATAGGGTAACCCCTATGGTAAATAGAAAATTTGAGTTGGTTTGATTTGGTAACAGCATGATTTCAAAATGATTCTGTTTTGGGTGCTTTGATTTGGGTTTTTAAGTGTGTTTGGAAAATGAATAATTGATTTAAAACCATTATTTTCACAAGTGATCACTATGGCAAAACATGAAACAAATTGGTTGTTTTTAGTTGTGATTCTTATTCAAAAAGTTGTAATAGAACAAGTATGAAAACAAGCATTTGAAATTGTTTGATTTTCATGGTGAAAACAAAGAATAACAGATGCAACACAACAGAAACAAATGCAACAATATGATGACATGATGCAATACCTTAATTAAACATGCAACAAACATTCTAAGGGGATGGTTTTCATACTTGGGCTGTTACAAAACGCCCCCCCTTGAAGGAATCGCGCCCCGAGATTCCTACTGAGAAAAGAAAAGGTCCGGATACTTCTTGGGAAGATCCACTTGAGTTGTGACACGTGAAACACATCGTGCACATTGGATAGACGTCAGGGAATTTGGAAACCACCGGAACATTTTCAAGTAATGGGAGAGGTTTTTGTATCAAGGGTGTATAGCTGGATAGAATTTGATTCATTTGGAGAATAGACTATCTGTAATGAGGGTGGAACAGGGTTATTGACATCAATCCAACCAAGAATGACATCAATTGTCAGAATTTCCAAGCATTATGAGCGAAACGAGGAATATGTGGCCTTTAATTAGAATTGATTTCTGTGACTGAACTTGGAAGTCAACATTTGAGATCCTGGAGAGTGAACGGTGATTTGATTGCTTAGTGGAACCATAATTGGGTTGTATGTTGTGGAAAAGATCTTTGACACAAAAGGATGTGATTCTCCGTTATGAAACAACACTTTAGCTGGAATAGAGTTTAGCAGATGAACGAGGAAACTTTTGATTAGACGCCGGTAGAAGAATTGAAGTGGAAACAACAACAAGATCTCAACGGACGAAATGTTCTTTAGAAGAACAGGATAACGAAGCAACACCGGGGAATACGAGAACAAAACTTCTGAGGTACTACGGAGAACCCAAAACACGTGAAATCCTAACTTAAAAGTTTAGATGAGAAGGGAAAAATCAACGTTGCACTTCCTTACCAGAAAAGGGAGGGAGGGTGGGGAAAAGAAGAAAAAGAACAGAATTCCTACTCTCACGTTTCATTTTGTTCCTATATAGCTACAAAATAGTTTCTAGACTCAACTGCGACCAGTAAAAAGGGATCCTACAGGCAGACAGGCTCTGATACCATTTGTCGTACCCTGACTTCTAGGGGATACTCATCGGGCCGAACTGGATAGCAGGTGCTTGGATTATGGGGCATAACTGCTCCCACGTCCCAGCTTCCTGGTAGGCCTGCGCTTATGCGCGACAACACAAGCCCTGCTATTCCATCGTCGATGTAAACTATCCACTAGAGATCAAAGGCACTACTGTCGACGTACTTCATACCAAACACACATGGTACGTCAACAGCGTTAAACGAATGATAATCACAACATATCTCTACGACACAAAAGATTGAAATAAATTGGCTCTCATTAGAGCAGAGATAGCAAATACAATCATTCAGAGGACACATGTCCCAACAATACATCATTACCATACAGCGGAAGCATTCAACATGTCTGAGTACAGACAAGAACCAAATAGGCCTAAGAGGCCGGGAACAAACAGACGGAGCCCATCCACGAAGTCTCGGATCCTGCCCGGGTCCGCTATCTACTCGTCAGCAGTCTCGTCATACTCCACGTAGTAGCCACCATGTAGATCCTCGGAAACGTAGGTCTGCGGAAACCACAGCCCCAAAGGGGTCAGTACATAAACGTACTGGCAAGCAAGACTCACAGTTCACCAAAGTGCAACCCGTCAACACCAAGCACAGATGCCTTGGGTTCAACGGAAGAAAGGGGATATAAAAGATGCTGCAACTGGCTGCAATAACCAACTACAGAGATTCTACCACTTCCGGCTAACAGAAAGGAGATAAGATCGAGGATTGTAACCAACTGAAAGATAACTTCAAACAAACCCATCCTGGATCTCGCCCCTTATCCAAAGAAGCAATCCGAGGATAACTCACACAGTTGTATTAAAGGTGAATCAAGTTATTGTGTCATCAACCTATTACTAGTCAAGTTATTAATCATTGGGTGTAACATGTTTGATCATTATGTTTAAGTTGTCCTGAGTACTTGTTAGCCAGTACTTTCACCAAGTAATCCATAACCGCGGAAAACACGGCTTCTCGAGAAGATTATCCCTACAGGGTTGCACCAATTTGGCCGTACACGCATGAATAACCCGCCAGATGGAAAGGCCCTTCCACCAAGCGGGGCACTCAACACAACTCGACTCTTCTTCGCATCAAGCCCAAAGAACCTTGGGCGCACGGCTAATCGAGCCCCGAAGAAAAGGGACCCTCATAGCACTCTAAGACCATGTCCCCCTATATGCCGACTACGAAAGTTCCACCCGGGTACCAAGGGCTCGCAAGATCATGCATGCAGCAAATGGAAAACCCGAACTAAATGAGGCGATTTGGACGAGATGCGAATCGAGTCAAATTGAGGGGGGCGCCCATACTCGCTTCCCACATGCGGTTAGTGCGCTCATCATGGATCAGTAGACAAGACCCTTTTCCTATTAGGGTCGACACTAGCAGGCCTCAAAACCACAAAGGGCCTCTTGCCGGTGCCTTATCATCAAATTTATTATTAATAGTAACATTAGCATGATTGATTGATTACACATCGAGCCCCCAGAACATAATGGAATATAGTAACTGAAAGTAACGGGTAACATACTCGAGCAAAACAACCTAAGCATGCTAGTAAGACACGGGCAACAAGCAATGGTTATAGGTATGGAGGTGAGGCAATATCGGGGTTCAGGGTATCATGTGATGGGTTCGTAACAGAAACAACTACTACCAAGGCTAGCAGAAAAGAACAACGGAAAGTATCGGTAAACAATGTTGAAAGGAACACAGTGGTTCATGTGAGTGATAACTTGCCTGCAAACCCAGTAGCCTGGTACTGAGCTAACTCCTTAGAAGGGGTGTCGTAAGGATCGTCGGTCTCAACGTCGTCGTTTATCCGGGAAGAAGCAAACAAACAACGCAGAGAACAAACAATCAATAACATGGCATATTGCACAAACATGGGATGATGCATGACCATTTAATTGATGCATAGAAATGAACTAGTTGACAAGATAGAAACATGATTAAATGGACCCACATGCAAGTGGATTGCATATGAAAAGCCCATGCATTATGGTTGAATTAATTGTTTTACAACTAATCAAATTTTGTAAGTGAATTAGCATGATGCATGGATGAGGAAAACAACAAAATAACAACAATAGATGCAAGTGGAAAAGAAGTTTAACAAGGTTTGGAAATCATTTATTAAGTTTGGAAATTTTGGTTACTTAAAGATGTCACACAAGCATTTGTTGTTTTCATCAAGTTAAATTGTTCAAAATAGATAACAAAGTTCATATTTGAAAAGAAAACAAGATTTTAGTTGGAATACATGTTTCACTTGTTGAAAAAGGATTTCAAATAAATTATTTAGGAATTAAACAAGTTAAACAAGAATTAAATTGGAATTAATTCAAGTGTGGATGTTAATTGAATTTTATTTGATCAAAACATTAAATCAAGTTCATATTTGAAAAGGTTATGCTTTGATGGTTTGAAAACATATTTTATGTGTCCCAAAAGAATTTGATTTGATCAAGTTATAAATTTAGCAATATTAAATGATTTAAACAAGGTTTAAATCATTTAACCAATTTTAATTATTCAAAACATGAAACAAATTTTATATTTGGAAAGGTGGTTTAATTTTGCATGGAAAACATATTTCATTTGTGGAAATTGGATTTAAAATGAGCAAGTTATTATTTTGGCAATTTTAAATGCAATAAACAAGAAACAGTTGTTTTCAGCAATTTAAATTATTCAAAACAACAAACAAAATTTATATTTGGAAAGTACATGAAAAGTTGATTGGAAAACATATTTAGTTTGTGGAATTTGGAATTTTTATGAACAAGTTATGATTTTTGCAAGTTTAAGTGATTTAAACAAGAATTCAAATGTTTTACCAATTTAAAATATTCAAAACAGTAAACAAATTTTATATTTGGATAGAACATTTAATTTGGGACAGAAAACATGTTTAAAAGGTTAAAATTGGAGTTAAATTGATTTTCTTATGCAATTTACAAGATTTGGGGTGAATCTGCCATTTTTACCTTATTAGGGACTTAGGAAAAATTATTTCAGGGCTAGAATTTAATTACCAGGGGCCTATGTGTGATTACTGAGAAGGTGAGGTAGCAAAACATTGCAAAATAAAATGTTTGTTTTATTGTGGGAGGGGGGATTCGATCCCCTCACCTCCTGACTGCACAAGGGAGGCCTAACCAGTGGGATGAGCTGCTTCTTGTGACAGACAGGGGGCAGTGGGGTGGATATGGTTCAGACAACCAATTCTGAACCAAGCGAAAATAACAGCAAAAAGGTGGGGTGCGGGACTCGAACCCGCGACCTGTGCCTGCGCGCTTGGGGACAGTGACCACTGCGGCTGCGAATTGTTTGGTGACAGAAATATGGTGGGGGTGGATATGCTACAGGTGCGGGCATAACTGAATTTTATTCAGTTCGCTAACTGAACCTTGCTCGTGCAGTTCGCTGCTGGGCTCGCCGGCGAGGAAGCGATCGGTGCTGGTTGCCGCGTGCGGTGCTCGTGGGGCGCCGTGTGGGTGGCGGTGCTGCGTGGGGTGGTGAGCGAGAGGGAGGAAGGTGGGTCGAGGGGCGGATCACCTGAGGGCCATCGAGTGGGACAGCAGCATGGAGGAGCAGGGCGGACAACAGTGCTTGGCCGGCGGCATGTCGGTGATGGCGGCGGCGGCTCGGAGGGGCCCCGGGGAAACGGAGGGCACCGGGAGGACGAGGGGAGCGGGGCGGTTCCATTCCCCTACCCGGTTGCTCCTCGAGGTGACCATGGCAGGGGATGGCCGCGAGCTCTCCCCTCTCTGTATTCCTCTCTCGTGCAGGTTCGTGGACAGACAGAAAGAACTCGAGGTGGAAGGAAGAGGGGTTGGCGGCGCTAGGGTTAGGGACTAGGGTTTGCGATCAGAGGGTAGGGGGGTAGGTTACTTAAGGCGAGGGGAGCCATGGTACGGAGCAGCATCGAGCGGGGAAGGGGGAGATCGCACGGTTCTGATGATGATCGTACTGATGACGTCGCTAGGAGGAAGACGACAGGAAAAGGAGGGGTACTGGGCCAAAGACAGAGAAGAGGTGGGCTGGGCCTCTCTCCCTTGTGTGCTGGTTAGTTTTCCTTTTTTTTTGTTTTTCTTTTTTTTTTGCTGAAAAGGTTTTGGAAGGAATTGATGGGTTTTTGGTTAGTGAAAAATTTGAGAAAAATTGGGGAAGCTCCTTAGGTCAATTACTAACAGTTTGCAACTGTTATTTTCAAAAGTTTAAATGTTTGATTGTTGTTTAAAATTTAAACCAATTTTGGGTGAACTTTTTAATATTAAAGATCATTAATAAAATCAATCATTTAAATAGGGTAACCCCTATGGTAAATAGACAATTTGAGTTGGTTTGATTTGGTAACAGCATGATTTCAAAATGATTCTGTTTTGGGTGCTTTGATTTGGGTTTTTAAGTGTGTTTGGAAAATGAATAATTGATTTAAAACCATTATTTTCACAAGTGATCACTATGGCAAAACATGAAACAAATTGGTTGTTTTTAGTTGTGATTCTTATTCAAAAAGTTGTAACAGAACAAGTATGAAAACAAGCATTTGAAATTGTTTGATTTTCATGGTGAAAACAAAGAATAACAGATGCAACACAACAGAAACAAATGCAACAATATGATGACATGATGCAATACCTTAATTAAACATGCAACAAACATTCTAAGGGGATGGTTTTCATACTTGGGCTGTTACAGGGCTCCACCGCCTCTGCCCTTTCTCCTATTTATTTCCCCCGGATGGAAAACCCTAGGCACCCGATCAAATATCCCCGAAAAGTTCCGCAACCGCCGTCATCGTCAACCCTAGATCAGGGAGTTTTGAAGGTGTCTCCGGCACCCTGCCGGAGAGGAAATCATCACCGGAGGCCTCTTCATCACCATGCCTGCCTCCGGAGTGATGCGTGAGTAGTTCATACTTGCACTACAGGTCCATAGCAGTAGCTAGATGGTTGTCTCCTCCTCATATGCCTCCATGTTTAGATCTTGTGAGCTGCCTATCATGATCGAGATTGATCTTATGCAACTCTATGTGTTGTGTTTGCTGGGATCCGATGAATATTGAACTTATGCCAAGTTGATTATAGTCTTTATTGCATATGCTATATGTGATCTTGCATGCTTTCCATTTCCAGTGGTTGCTCTGGCTAGGTAGTTGCTAGTGACTCCAAGAGGGAGTATTTATGCTCGATAGTGGGTTCGTGCCTCCTTTTCTCCCGTGCTCGAGTGACAGAAACATGACGGGGGAGGATGTGATGTTGCCACTAGGGAGAAAACAGTAGTGTGAGTGCCCGCGTGAACAATCATTGCTTACATTACACACTTTGTTTAATGCAGTTATCTGTTGCTTGCAACTTAATACCTAAGGCGGTTCAGATGATAACCTGAGGGTGGATTATTAGTCATATATGTAGTTGGATTATGGTCTATGTATATTGTTGTAATGCCCGCACTAAATATCATAGTAGTCATCAAGTCATTAATGTGCACTACGGTGCAACCTTTATTTGTCAATTGCCCAGCTGTAATTTGTTCACCTAGCATGCTATCTTTTATGGAGAGACACCACTAGTGAACCTATGAACCCCGGTCCATTTTCTTACACTGTTAAACAAGCCACTACAATTTCATGGTTTCTTTACTTACTGCAAGCATACATTATTTTCCACACTATACGTCTAATCTTTGTTTTTAGAAAGACCGGTGAGGTTGACAACCTCACTGTACCGTTGGGGTAAAGTATTTTGGTTGTGTTGTGTGCAGGTTCCACGTTGTTGCTGACACCGGTGAAGCGCCAGCACCACCGTCAGTGGCATCAACCTTCAAAAGATCCTCTTCCTCCTACTGGATTGATAACCTTGGTTCTTAACTGAGGGAAATTCCTACCGCTACACTCATCACACCCTCCTCTTGGGGTTCCCAACACGTAGCATCAAGGAAATTTCTGGCGCCGTTGCAGGGGAGGAAGAAGTCTTCTGGCAAGGGGAGTCTCTCACTCTCAACCTCTCTATTTTGTTTATTGTCTTGTTCCTCTTCTCTTTATCGAAAACACACAAAAATTAGTTTACTTCATAGCTGTTATTTATTTTCTTGCTTTTATTTTGATAAAATGAGTTCCTCTGAGAATACTAAGTTGTGTGACTTCAGTAGCACAAACAACAATGATTTTATTTGCACACCTATTGCTCCACCTGCTCCTACTGCTTCTTTCTATGAAATTAAACGTGCTTTATTAAATCTTGTTATGAAAGAGCAATTTTCTGCTGTTAGTACTGATGATGTTGTTGCTCACCTTAATAATTTTGTTGAACTATGTGAGATGCAGAAATATAAAGATGTGGATGGAGATATTATTAAACTAAAATTATTCCCTTTCTCTTTGAGAGGAAGAGCTAAAGAATGGTTGCTATCTTTGCCTAGAAATAGTATTGATTCATGGACTAAGTGTAAAGATGCTTTCGTTGGAAAATATTATCCTCCTGTTAAGATTATATCCCTGAGAAGTGACACAATGAATTTTAAACAATTTGATAATGAACATGTTGCTAAAGCTTGGGAAAGAATGAAAACTATGGTGAAGAATTGTCCCACTCATGGACCGACTACTTGGGTGATTATACAAACCTTTTATGCAGGACTGAATTTCTCCTCAAGGAACCTATTGGATTCAGCTGTTGGAGTTACCTTTATCTCCATCACCTTGGGCAATGCAACAAAGCTTCTTGATGATATGATGATAAATTATTCAGAGTGGCACACTGAGAGCGCTCCCCAAGGTAAGAAGGTAAATTCTGTTGAGGAAACCTCCTCTTTGAGTGAAAGGCTTGATGCTATTATATCTATGCTTGTTAATGGCAAAGCTCAAGTTGATCCAAATAATGTTCCTTTAGCCTCTTTGGTTGCTCAAGAAGATCATGTTGATGTGAACTTTATTAGAAATAATAATTTTAACAACAATGCTTATAGAAATAATTTTGGTGGAAACAATTATAAGCCATATCCTCTTAATAGTGGTAGTGGTTATTTTTATGGTAGATATGGAATGCCTAGTGAGGAAAGGATTGTAGAAGTTGAAAAAGCAACTAAGAACTATATCCAAATGCAATATGAACAAAATAAGTTGTTCACTAAAACTATGGAAGAACAATCTGCTATGTTGAGAACTATTAGCCAACAAACTGGGAATTTGAATAGAGAAATCTCTGGTTTGCAAGGTAAAATTTCAAGTGCCGAGATTAGTATTTCGGCCCTGTCAGAGGCACAATTTTCTTTGATCAATAAAATTGCTGCTAAAACCGAAACCATTTAAGATAATCCTTTTGTTGCAACAAATGCCATCCAAGTTCGAATTCATAATCATGTTAGGTTGATGGCTGAATTACGTGCTAGGTGGGAAAGAAAAGATGAATTGGCTAGAAAGAATAATATTGCTAGAGTTTGCACTATCACCACCACAAGTAAAACTGAAGCTCCAGGTTCTAGTAAACCTCCTACTATCAATGGTAAATTAGTTGGGGTTAACAAAGTCTCCACCCCTTTGGTGAAATGTGCTAAATTGCCTCAAACTGTTGAAATTGCTTCTGATAAAAGTGCTGAAATTTTTAGAGATGTGGGAGATAATGGTCCCATTACTTTTGATGATAATAATATTGATTTTGATGATTGCAATATCTCTGAAGTTATTATGTTCCTACAAAATCTTGCTAGAAGTCCCAATGCTAGTGCCATGAATATGGCCTTTTCTAAACATATTACCAATGCTCTCATGAAAGTTAGGGAAGAAAAGCTGAAACTTGAAACATCTATCCCTAGGAAATTAGATGATGGTTGGGATCCTATCATTAAGATAAAAGTAAATGATTTTGATTGCAATGCTTTGTGTGATCTTGGTGCTAGTATCTCTGTTATGCCTCAAAAGCTTTATGATATGCTTGATCTACCACCATTGGAACACTGTTATTTGGATGTTCATCTTGCTAATGATGCTAAGAAGAAACATCTTGGTAGAATTGATGATGTTCATATTATGGTTAAAAATAACCTTGTCCATTTTGATTTTGTTGTTATGAACATTGAATGCAATGCTTCTTGTCCTATTGTTTTGGGAAGACCTTTTCTTAGAACCGTTGGTGTTGTTATTGATATGAAAGAGGGGAGTATTAAATATCAATTCCCCCTCAAGAAAGGTATGGAACACTTTCCTAGAAAGAGGATGAAGCTACCTTTTGACTCTATTATTAGATCAAGTTGTGATGTTGATGCTTCTTCACTTGAAAATACTTGAGTTGCTTTCTATGCCTAGCTGAAAGGCGTTAAAGAAAAGCGCAACCGGGAGACAACCCATTTTATTTCTCTATTTTCAACCCGTTTTCCTTTGTTTTATTTTGTGTGCTTTGCACCTGGGTGTTTTCTATTTCCTTAGCAACCCTGCTGTATCTTTTATTTTGTGTTTTTGTTGAGCCAAGTAAATCCTCTAGTGGAAAGTTGAAGCTATATTTCGGATTTCTGCGCAGGAAACAGATTTCTGCTATCCACTGTTTATTCCGTATAAAATCACAGGAAATTCAAAATGACCTGAATTGTTTTGTGCGTAATCCTGGCCAGTAACGCAAATTTTCTTAGTTGACCACTTTTTAATTTGAGCAACATAAGATTTTCTAAAAAAATCATCTTTACCTGTTGTCCTGTTTTGACAGATTTCTGCCAATAATTGCATTTGCATCTTAATCTCTTTCTTTTGGTGTTCTTTTGAGAAAATGAGTTTTAAAAGAAGTTGTGATAGTATAGAATGTGTTTTTGAGTGTTAGGCATGTGTTGAAACTGAACCATGTGAATTTATTATTTCGATTGCACTAACGTTGCTAATGAAGATTGTGAGAACTTTGGTGTGAAGGAAGTTTTCAAGGGTCAAGAGAAGAGGATGATATGATGTGATCAAGAAGAGTGAAAAGCCTAAGCTTGGGGATATCCCGGTGGTACATCCCAGAAAATTCCAAGAAGACTCAAGCATCTAAGCTTGGGGATGCCCAACGCATCCCCTTCTTCATCGACAAATTATCAGGTCACTTCTAGTGAAACTATATTTTTATTCGGTCACATCTTATGTGCTTTACTTGGAGCGTCTTTTTTTTTGCTTTCAGTTTGTTTTTATTTTTGCAATAATCTTGGTTGGACCCCAGCATTCTTTTATTGGAGAGTGACACGCTCCGCTTTTTCATGGGAATACTTTGTATTCTTAATCATTGTCTGGCTGCTGCATGTATTTAGCTCATGTTTTGCATGCATCTCTTATCAGAGCTATTATTTTTAGTAGTGTTATGTGATTACTCTCATGTTTGCTTGTTGTATCATAAAGAGTATTTTTGTTAAAACATATCTTGTATGGTGCTTGTTGGGAGAAGAAACGGTTGTTTAAAGTAGAATGTTTAACGATGCAAGTAGAAGCTTGTATAGACTGTTGCTAGAACTTTTTCATGCCATGCTAAATGTTATTTTAGTTCTAAAGCCTTGTGGATATTGAGTAGCATGAATAGCCTCAAATAGTTGAAAGTATTTAATATGCCATTGAAAGATTCATGAGTTGTTCTTGTCATAAGGAAGCATAAATTTATGGTATTCTCTTTCAAATGTTTTATTTGGTTGACTTGGAGCATGCTCACACCATGTTTATGACTATGAACCAGTCACGAATAGCCTCCCTGACCACTTACTCCCTCCGTCCACGATAAAGTGTACGTTTTCCTTTTTCGGCGGTCAAATTTATTAAACTTTGACTAACTTTATCGGGAAAAGTACTAGCATTTATGACACCAAATTAATATCAATAGATTTTTCTTGGCATGAAGTTTTAAAAGATATCATTTTGATGTCATATATATTGCTACAATTTTCTATAAATTTGGTCAAAGTTTAAATTTTTTGACTAAGTGTAAAAGTAGATGTACACTTATTCGTGGACGGAGGGAGTAGTTTTAAACTTGTGATACCGCTTATGCTTTAATTAATGATGTTTATGTCACTATGCATAATTATGGCTCTTATGCTCTCTTGATTTGTCACTCCGAGTCTTTTGCTAGCCTCCACCTGTACCGAGTATGAGCTCTACTCGTGCATCCAACTCCCTTAAACCAAAGTTTTTCCCATTGTGTCCACCATACCTACCTACATGTGGTATTTAACTGCCACTCCAAGTAAATTGCTCATGTGTTACCTTTAAAACCTTCAAAATTACTCATGCTTTATGTTCCTGTTTTTTCTCATGAGGACGTCAATAGAGAATCTTTATCTCACTTGTTGATTGGATTTCACACCCTGGACTAGTGTCTTCATCCGCTTATCCAAATGATAGAAGAGCTGGCAGCGGGGTACCCAGCCCCAAATTAATACACACAAAATCTCTTCACTATTTTTGCCATTGATTTATCAGTCAAAGCATAATTGTGTAAACAAAAGAGAAAGATGGATGACCTTCAACCCATATGCGTCCTTCACATGGGAGCCGCTCTTGTGAATACAGTTTGCTTGTGACATACTGTATTTTCTGTTTACTATTCGTTGACATTAGCACACATCTCCCAAAATATAGACACTCCTCCATGGTATCTGATTGTTGGCAGGCACCCGAGGATTTGGTTATCCATGGTTTGTCAAAGATGGATGGGAGGAGTGTCAAACTTTTAATACCTCTGTTTAAGAAAATAAGAATCTCTAGCACATGTGTCGAGACATCATAGTAGAATTCATAGACGGGGGGTGCCATGAGACTACTGATAGATAAGTGGGGGGACGTGATCGTATGATGAACAATGACACAGGGTTTTACCCAGGTTCGGTACGTCGCAGTAATGCGGCGTTCCTACTCTTGCAATCTCACTATTCAGGACTAAAGCATGGAGTAAACAGAGTACAATGTGAGGTTAAGTTTAGCTACTCGACAAGGATCCACCTCTCGGCGAGTTAGCCTCTAGCTTCTTGTCTATCTTTCTTATCTCCCGGCCGACTTTATATAATAGTCGGGTTAGGGCTTACAGAAAAGGAAACCTAGAAGACTACGGTATGTGCTAACTTGGGAAGCAAGGAATCCGCCTTCTACTCCAAGCCGTATCACGCGGGCCGTGATCCGGGTTCTTCTTGAATCCGGCTTCCGTGCGTCACCTTACTAGGCCACCCAATAGACCATGATCCATTACCATTTAGGACACCCTGGTAATCCGGCACTTTAGACCACTATCTGATATACTCCTAATTGGTATATATCCGACGGTAGCCCCCAAGAAGGATTAAGACTTCGATTTTCCGTCTTACGTCATATTTGCATTCTTTCCGAGAAATGCTGGCTTTCTGTCATGATTCTTCTTTTCCTTTAATCCATGCAATAACGCGAAACTCGGATTTCGGAAATCCGGCTTTTATTCCATGAGCCTTCGCGGAGAAGGAACTTCATACGTCAACACTTTAATCATGCTGACGTCTGGGATGTTTGGGTTTCGAGCGCGAAACCCTGAAACGTATCTCTGACAGATTCTCGCGGGAAACAAGGAGATAGCAATAATCACCCATCGTCTCATTTCCCGGAATTTTCGGCGAGTGACACGCGTTGATCATCCAACGATCAAAAGAGCCGTTAGCACGTATCGCGACGGATTTCCGGCTATAAATAGCCATCTCCATCCTCCCCGGCAAACCTTCCACTCCCCAGTTCTCTACGCCTCAAGCACTTAGCGCCCGAGCCACTGTGAGCAGAGCAAGTTCCAAGAACGCGCTCGCAACCGCGCCGTTCGCAAACCTCACCGGAGCGCACGGATTTCTCCTCGCGCCGCTCGGGAATGGCATCTCCGAACATTTCCCCGGACCGCTCCGTCACGACGGAGATTGACGAGATCATCAACACCATGGACACCAAGTTGGACTCTCCCCTCCGCGCCACCGGCGACAAGCCGGAAAAGAACGCCAGCGGCCAGGCTAGCGAGGATCCGCCTCTCGATGCCACGAATATGACTGCGTCCTCCTTCGCACCATCTCAGCCTCTCGCTTCCGAGTCGGCGGAGGAAAAGATACTTCTCGTCGGAGAAGAGCTCGCTGCCGCGTCCGCCGCCGCCGGGGCCGAGGACGAAGGGGAAAATGCCGGCAATTGGAGCCAGAGCAGTATTCCCCCCTCTCTTCTCCCGACAATGGAGAAAGAGGGGTTAATCTTGAAGGGCAAATGGCGGAGCCCGGAAGAAGAGTCCGAGCCCCTTCCTAAGGACGGGGAAAGAGTTCTGCTCACATCCCACATCCTTCGAGGTATGGGTTTTCCGTCGTCCGCCTTTTTCCTTCAGGTTTTGAACCACTACCACATTCAACCCCATAATTTTCCACCCAACTCCATCCTCTACTTGGCCAGATTTTAGGCTCTTTTCGAAGGGTATCTAGGTTTAGCTCCTAGGTTAGACTTCTGGCAATATTGCTTCGCGGTTAAGCGAAACCCTTCCGAGGGCGCACTCCCGACTTGCGGGACCATATCCTTCACCCTGCGTATATTCAGGGAGGATTTGTTCCCCAAGATCAAGACCTAGGAATCCGTCAAATTCTGGACGGGTTCTTTCTTCTATCATCCTGATGTTCCCTTTCCCGGAAAAACCACCAGGGTTCCACCTTTCGCCAATACCGCAACCGTTCCCCAAGAAAACTGGGGAACAAAAGCAGTGCAATCTCTGGCGCAGGATCTTCTCAGGATCAAGCGGCGCATCACAAAACTCGTCGCCTCTAACCCTCCTCTAACTGGCATGGACACAGTTCTATGCTGGTTAGAGAGGCGAATTCAGCCTTTGGCTGATCATGGTTCCCGCCTCCTGTGCGAATACACGGGAACCGCTGACGCTATGCGGACGACAAACAAGCCTTTGTCGGCAAGAGACTTGCGAAAACATGTAAACCAATTGGTCGCCTCGCGCGATCAATATGAAGAAAGCCGGCCAATGTACACGGCATCGAACAAGGCTCCAAAGGTACGTTTTTCGCCTTTTGAGTTTGTATTCTTTTTGCTTTCTCGGATTTTATTTTAAGCCGGCCTTTGCCTCTTTGACGGATCCTTGAACTCTCCGAGTCGGATCTTGCTACTGATGCCGAGTTGGACCCATTACGCACCAACTTCGCTGGCGGCCGTAAGCGTAAGAAGATTTCCGCCTCGCAGGAAATTATCGATCTTGACGGTGTCCCCGTCGCTACTTCCAGGTTTGTTATCCGGGTTTTCTCGATTTATCGGAGCTTTTTTCCCTTGTCTCAGAGTTTTAACTTTCCGGCATTTCTCTTTTTTAGCTTGGCCCCCTCAACTCTGAAGCCTAAGAAGCTAAAAAAGCTTAAGTTTGTGGCCAGCAGAGGTCCACACCCTTCTCCTGGAACCGCCCCGGATACCCCACTAGCAGCTACAGAAGAGCATGCTGCTGACCCCAACGCCGAAACCCAGCAGACCAGCCAGCCTATTGTGCCGGAAACGGACACGAGGGAAAAGGCGGTCTCGAAAGTGGGAGGTCCCTCTCAGACAGCTGAGGAAGAACCTATTCCCACCTTTGATAAGGATTTCAAGAGTATCAACGAGGGTCTTAACGTTACCGGGTCTCTATTTGCAGAATTTGCAAAGGAGTTCACCGAAAACTTGTCAGGTTTACAGCGGATGAGCCAGGTAATATCTCTAGCCCCCAAGCAATAAGTCAAATGCATGCTTTTAACTTAATGCTTTCACTCTTATTATGCCTGCTGCTAACTTAAGTTTTTTTGTTTCTTTTTCGTCTTTCAGCAAACCGCTGAAAGCATAAACCTGGAAGTTTTCGGCAAGCTTACCGTTAAGAATAAGGAGGTTAGAAACCTTCTCTCTATTCTTGACGTTAAGGAGGCGGAGTTGGCATGATCTCAGCGTCAGCTGGAGGAAACGACAGGTATGTGATTTCTCTGTGTTTTAATTTTATGCCTTCTCCTAAGTATTTTTCCAAGTTGTTCTAACTCGAGATTTTACTTGCTTTTCAGCTGCTTTGGCGAGAGCCAAGCAAATTGCTGAAGATGTCGGCAATGCCGAGAACCTCCGCCGGGAAAACATGGACCTTCATAAGGAAATTATGAGGGTTCAGAAGGAACTGGAGGCCAGCCAGCTGGCTGTTGGCATTGCTCAATCCAATGCCTCCAACCGAGCTGAGAAGGATAAGGCAACTATCCGAGACCTGGAGAATGCCTTGACCCTTCGCCTAGAGGAGGGCTCTGAGATGGATAAAATTCTCGGTAAGTTTTCTACTTTCACCGGACTTTTGATGTTTCACAATCTTTCTATGCTTTTTCCATAACACTTTGGTTATTTGTCTGAAAAAACAGGAAATGACCCAGCTCTTACTCGGATTGAAAAGATCCGATCCTTTGGGAAGGTCTTCACCGCGCTCAAGGCTGCGGGGATGTTGCTTATCAACAAGTTCCTTCCCGCTAAGACTGGGGAATTCTCGGAAGTTGAGAAACTTCCGGGAGCTATAGTGGAGGTGGTGGAGTCCAAGGAATCCACCTTGCGCTCCGCGGAACGTGGTGGTGCGCGCATGGCTCGAGGGCTCATGCGCATGCACTACCCCTCTGCCAAATCTTGGCGCGTGACGTCCGGCATCCCGCAAGGGTACACGGAAGCCCAGCGGACCAGCATCTTTGATGAGATCAAAGGTCACGCCACCAAGATTGCTTCCATGGTCAACATGTCCATCTCCTATCCGGAGGAGGCAATCCCGGACACTCCCGAAGAGTCCTCCAGCGAAGACGACTCGGATGCTTGAAGGAAAATTCCGGGTCCTGGGTAGATAGGAAATAGGAGCATTACCGAACTTATGTTGTAATCATTATTGTAATGCTTCTATTCTTTTGAATGAACAAGTACTCTGCCTTTTGCAGCAATGTTATTTAACTATTTTGCAAGTTTTTTCAGGTTATTATTATTCCTTTATCTTCTAAATTCTCTGGTTTGTATGCTTTAACTGTCCTTATTGCTTGAAATGGCTCGATAGCGTTTTAATCTTCATGCCGAGCGACTGGGTACAACCGATCAGTCTGAACTCGGAAACATGGATCACGCTAAAGGCATTTTTGCTTACTAGCTCCAGTGACCCAGCATAAAAACAATCAGATAATATTTAGAGAACAGTAAGGAATCTTTGTATGAAACTCAGGCACGGAGGCACAATCTGGGCTTCCTTAATCCGTTTTTAGGCTGAAAATCATTCAGTTTTTTAACACCGAGCACGCAGGCACAATTCGGGTTAACATTGAGTATTTTTAAAGATCATTGGGAAATAGATAAGGTGGAAATATGCTTTACTATAATAAACATGCAAAAACATAGAAGTATGAATTCCGACAACTTTATTTCATGATCTCATAGATGTTTACATAGATATTGAACTAAGTATAGAAGGGACGTAACTGCTGGATACTCCATGGCCTCTTTGTTTCTCCCAGTTCATCATCTATCTTTCTCTTTCTTTTGCGATTCGGCTTCTCGGGATGATCTTCTGTGTCTTGAATGTCTACAAGATAGTATGATCCATTTTTCATAGCTTTGCTAATGACGAATGGTCCTTCCAATACTGGGGCCAATTTGTGCTTTCTGTGTTGTACCAATCTTAGCACCAGATCACCTTCTTTAAAAGAACGATGCCTGATTTTCCGACTATGATAATGTTGCAAACCTTGCTGATATATGGCGGATCTTTGAAGCACAAGCTCTCGCTCTTCTTCTAAGAGATAGACGGCATCCTGTCGTGCACTTTCGGCATCCGAGTCATCGAAATCCTGCACTCTTGGGCTGTCGAGACATCGTAGTAGTTTTCATAGACGGGGGTGCCATGAGACTACGGGTAGAGACGTGGAGAAACGGGATCGCGTTGAAGACAAAAACACATGATTTACCCAGGTTCGGTACGTCGTAATAATACGGCGTTCCTACTCCTGCAATCTCACTAATCAGGACTAAAGCCTGTGTATACAATTACAATGTGAGGTTCTGTTTAGCTATTCGCTGAGGATCAACTTCCCCGTGAGTTGGCCTGTAGCTTCGTGTGTATATATCATATCTCCCGTCCGGCTTTATATAATAGCCGGGTTAGGGCATACAGAATAGGAAACCTAGAATACTACGGTAACTTCTAACTTGGAAAGTAAGAAATCCGCCTTATCCTCCAAGCCAGATCACGTGGGCCGTGATCCGGGTCCTTCTAGAATCCGGCTTCTGTGCGTCAGCTTACTAGGCCGCCCAATGGACCATATCCCACTACCACTTGGGCCACCCTGGTAATCCGGCACTTATGACTACCATCTGATATACCCCTATTCAGTATATATCCGACAGTAGCCCCCAAGAAGAATTAAAACTCTGATTCGTCGTCTTTTGCCAAATGCATATTGTCCGAGAAATATTGACCAGCAGTCTTGGTTCTTCTTATTCTTCTTTTAAAAGAGATGGTAACGTAAAACTCGGAATTCCGAAAATCCGGTTTTTCTCACGCGATCCTTCGCGGAGAAGGAATCTCCTACGTCAGCGCTTTAAACATGCTGACGTAAGGGACGTTTGGGTTCCAGGCGGGAAACCCAGAAACATATCTCTGACAGATTCTCGCGGAAAACGAGGAGATAACCATAATCACCCTGTCGATTCATTTCCCGGATTTTCCGGCGAGCGACACGCGTTGATCATCCAACGGTCAAAAGAGCCGTTAGCACGCATCGTGACGGATTTCCGGCTATAAATAGCCTTCTTCGTCCTCCCGGTAAACCTTCCGCTCTCACTTCCAACGCCATTACCGCGCCCAAGCTCCCGAGCAGAGAAAATCTTCCGAACGCACACCACGCCCAAAACGTCACCGGAGGTGAGCCAGCGCCGCCACCCAATGGCTTCTTCGCCGTCTTCGCCCGCCCGCACCGTCGCGCAAGACATTGAGGACATCAACAACACAATGGATCCTATGTTGGATTCCCCGACACACGCCGGCGGCGAGCCGGTGAAGACCGCGGGCACCGCGGCGGACGGAGGGAATCCTTCCGCCACCGCAAATCTTGCGGGCTCGAGCTCCACGCCTTCTCCGCCGTTCGCTCCCGAGACGGCGGAGGAGAAGATCACACTCGTTGGCGACGAGCTCGCCGCCGCGGAGGCTGCCGCGTCCGCCGCCGCCGGAGCCGACGAAGAACTGGAGACTGCCGGCAACTGGGTTGCCTGCAGCATTCCCCCGTCCCTCCTTCCAGACATGGAAAAGGAGGGGTTAGTGCTGAAAGGGAAGTGGCGGCTTCCGGAGGAAGAGAACGAACCCATGCCGAACGACGGCGAACGGGTTCTTCTCTCCTCCCACCTTCTAAGAGGTATGGGATTGCCACCTTCTGCCTTCTTCCTCCAGGTCCTCTCCCATTACAATATCCAGCCCCATAACCTGCCACCAAATTCTATTCTTTATATGGCCGGCTTTCAGGCCCTCTTCGAGGGTTTCCTAGGCATAGAACCTAGGTTAGATTTCTGGTTATACTGTTTTGGGGTTAAGCGGAACTCTTCGGAGGGCGCACTCCCGACTTGCGGAACCATCTCCTTCACTCTTAGGAGATTTAGGGAAGATTGGTTCCCCAAGATCAAAACCTCGGAATCCGTCAAATTCTGGACGGGTTCCTTCTTTTATCATCCCGATGTTCCTTTCCCGAAAAAGGCCATCGGGGTTCCACCTTTCACAACCACCGCTGCTGTTCCCCAAGAAAATTGGGGAACTGAAGCCGTCCAAGTTCTGTCGCCTGATCTTCTAAGGATCAAGCAGCGCATCGCCAAGCTCACTTCCTCTGATCCGCCTCTAACCGGCATGGACACAGTCTTTTGCTGGTTGGACAGGCGGATCCAGCCGTTAGCCAACCATGGTGGCCGTCTCCTTTGCGAGTACACGGGCGCCAATGACAAAATGCGGACAACCAACAAAGACTGGGCCGCGAGGGATCTGCGGCAGCACGTGAACCAATTGGTCGCATCACGCGACCAATATGAAGCGAGTCGGCCAATGTATACGGCCGACAATCCGGCTCCCAAGGTATTTTTCCGTCATTTGGGTGGAATTTTGCCATGCTTTCTCGGATTTTTCGCTTCTAACTCTGCTTTTTCTTTTCGACAGATTGCTGAACTTCCTGACTCGGAGCTGGCCTCCGAAGCTGAACTGGAGGCGTTGCGCGCCGCCTTTGCAGGTGGCCGAAAGCGCAAGAAGATTTCCTCCTCCGAGGAAATCATCGATCTTGACGGGATTCCCGTCGCCACCTCCAGGTTAGAACGTCCGGGTTATTTTCTTTTGTCGAAGCTTTCTTTCGTCTTCGGAGTTTTAACTCTTTCCGGGTTTTTTGTTTTTTGCCTTTAGCCTGCCTCCCTCTACCTTAAAGCCAAAGAAGCTGAAAAGGTATAAGGTTGGGACCAGCAGAGGCTCTCAACCTTCTCCCGTCATTGCGCCGGACACACCGTCCACAATGGCAGAAGAGCATACCCCAACCCCCACCACCGAGTCTTTGGAGCCCAGCCAGCCCGTTGTGCCGGACACGGACACGAGGGAAAGGGCGGCTCCAGAGGTGGGAAATTCTTCTCGAACGACCGATGAGGAGATTCCCACCTTCGGCAAGGACTTCAAGAACATCAACGATGGCCTAAGCGCGGCCGGAATTCTTTTTGCGGAATACGCAAAAGAGTTCAATGAAAACTTGGCGGGGTTGCAGCGAATGAGCCAGGTATTTAACTCTAGCCCCCAAGCATTAAACAAAATGTATACTTTTTGCCTTGATGCTTTTTAGTTACTCTTTTCCTTGTCGTGTTCCAGCAAACCGCTAAATCCATTAACATGGAAGTTTTCAATAAGCTTTCCGTCAAGAACAAAGAAGTTAGAAATCTTCTTTCCATTCTTGAGGTGAAAGAGGCGGAGCTGGCATCGTCTCAGCTGCAGCTGTCGGAAACAACAGGTAAACTTTTTTCCTCTGAAGTTTTTGATTCAGCTTTTTGTCTAAGTATTTTTCCGGGTTTTTTCTAAACTCAGAATTTTCCTTGCTTTCCAGATGCTTTGGCTAAGGCCAAGCAAATAGCTGAAGATGCCGGCAATGTTGCCAGTCTCCGTGAGGAGAATCTGGACCTTCATAAGCAACTTATGAAGGCCCAAAAGGATCTGGAAGCCAGCAATCTGTCCCTTGGAATTGCTTATTCCAAGGCTTCCGAACAGGCGGAGAAGGATAAGTCCACTATCCAGGACTTGAAAAATGCCTTAAATCTTCGCCTGGAGGAAGGCTCCGAAATCGACAAGATTATTGGTAAGTTTTACTTCATTTACCATTTTTCCATGTCTTGCTTTCTTTCTCTGCTTTTTCACTTAACCTTTTTGGTTGTTTTGTCTGAAAAAACAAGAGATAACCCAGATCTCACTCGGATTGATAGAATCCGAGCCTTTGGGAAGACGTGGAATGCGATTAGAGCTGCTGGCATGCAGCTGGTCAACAAGTTCCTTCCCACAAGGACTGGGGAGTTCTCGGAAGTTGAGAAACTTCCGGGTGCCATCTTGGAGGTGGCGGAGTCCAGGGAGTCCATCCTACGCTCCGCTGCACGGGGTGGTGCACGCATGGCACTCGGCCTTATGTGCATGCACTACCCTGGTGCAAAGTCTTGGCGCGTGGCGTCCGGTATCCCTCAAGGGTACACGGAAACCCAGCGAACCACAATCTTTGATGAAATCAAAGGCCACGCCACCAAGATCGCCTCCATGGTGAACATCTCCATCACCTATCCAGAAGAGGAGATCCCCGAAGCCCCCGAGAATGACAGCAGCGAAGAAGACTCGGATGCTTGAAGGGCTGTCTTTAACCTGGATGATGAAAGTAGACAATAGGAGCATTACTGCACTTTTACAATGTAATTTATATTGTAATGCTTCTATTCCTTTTGTATAAACAAGAACTCCGCCTTTTGCAGTTTTAATTATGAAATTCTTTGCAAGGTTTCCGGGTTTTAATATTCCTTTGTCTTCTAAGTTCTCTGCCTTATGTGTTTTAAATGTCCTTAGTGTTTGAAATGGCTCAATAGTACTGTGAATCATCATGCCGAGTAACTGGGTATAACCAATCAGTTTAAAATCGGAAACATGGATCATACTAAAGGCATTTTTACTAACTAGCTCCAGTGACCCAACACGTAAACAATCAGATAAATACTTAGAGAAAAGTAAGGAATTTTCTGAAACTTGGGCACGCAGGCACAATCCGAGTTTCCTTTAGCCGTTAGCAGGCTGAAAATCATTCAGTTTTTAAACACCGAGCACGCAGGCACAATTCGGGTTAACATTGAGTATTTTGTAAGATCATTGGGAAATAGATAAGGTGGAATCATGTTTTGTACTATAATAAACTTGTAAAAACATGGATATAAGAATTCCGACAACTTTATTTCATGATCTCAAAGATGTTTACATAGAAATTGAACTAAGTGTAGAAGGGACGTAACTGCTGGATGCTCCAAGGCCTCTTTGTCTCTCCTAGTTCATCATCTATCTTTCTCTTTCTTTTGCGATTTGGCTTTTCGGGATCGTCTTCCGTGTCCCGAATATCTACAAGATAATATGACCCATTTTTCATAGCTTTGCTGATTACAAATGGTCCTTCCCATACTGGGGCCAATTTGTGCTTTCTTTGCTGCACCAATCTCAGCACTAAGTCACCTTCTTTAAAAGAACGATGCTTGATTTTCCGACTATGGTAACGTCGCAAACCTTGCTGGTAAATGGCGGATCTTTGAAGCACAAGCTCTCGTTCCTCTTCTAAGAGATCGACGGCATCCTGTCGTGCTTCTTCGGCATCCGAGTCGTCGAAATCCCGCACTCTTGGGCTATCATGGATCATGTCCGTTGGAAGGATCGCTTCCGCACCATAAACTAGGAAAAACGGGTTTTGCCCAGTTGACCTGTTTGGTGTCGTTCGAATACTCCAAAGCACGGAAGGTAGCTCCTCTACCCATGCTCCAGCTGCTCTATGAAGAGGAGATTCGAGTCTTGGGCGTATTCCTTGCAGGATTGAGCTATTCATTCTTTCAACCTGTCCATTGGATTGCGGGTGTGCTACAGATGCGAGATCTAGGCGAATTCCCGTTTGTCGACAATATTTTGCCAACTCTCCAATGGAGAAATTTGTCCCGTTATCGGTTATTATGCTGTGTGGAACGCCATATCTCATGACTATGTCAATGACGAAATTTCTGGCAGTTACACCGTCAAGCTTTTTGATGGGTTTAGCCTCCATCCATTTGGTATACTTATCCACAGCTACAAGTAGATGTGTAAGTCCGCCTCGCGCAGTTTTGAACGGTCCCATCATATCTAGCCCCCAGACCGCAAACGGCCATGTAATTGGGATAGTTTTGAGTGCTTGGGTCGGCATATTAGTCTGCTTGGCGTAATATTGACACCCTGCACATGTGTTGACTATGTGCTCAGCATCTATCTTGGCTGTTAGCCAGAAAAACCCGGCACGGAATGCATTTTTAACTATGCTTTTTGATTGAGCATGATGTCCGCAATCTCCGGTATGGATTTCTTGCTCGTCCTTCTTCTGGTGAAATACACCGCAGAAAAATTCCGGAAGTACTGCGTTTGTATAAGCAATTGTCAATTACCGTGTATCCTTTGCATCGACGCTGAATTTGCCTCTGCAAGACTTCGTCTGCTCCTTCCGGGTACTTCTGGTTGACTAAGAAGTTTAAATATGGAATTTTCCAGTCCGGGTTAACTAGCATAACTTCAATTGATTCGGAAGCCAGGGGGTAATCGATATCTCCACCTTTTATGGATGGCTCGTACAAATGCTGGACGAATACACCTGGTGGTAGGATTTTTACCCTATCTAACCCCATGCGGGCTAACGCATCCGCTTTCCAATTTTCCTCCCTTTTAACGTGGAGTACTTCGAATCCGAAAAAACAAATGGCGAACTCGTCCACCGTTCTCCGATATTCGGCCATTATAGGGCTTTTTGCGTCCCAGGTTTGGTTAAGCTGATGCTGTACCAAATCTGAGTCGCCGTAGCACAGAATGCGTTTAACCCTTATTTCTTTTGCAATGTGCAAGCCATGAAGCAGGGCTTCGTATTCTGCCACGTTATTGCTGGCGTTGAAGTGTATTTGTAATACATACTCCATTGTGTCTCCTTTAGGGGATTCTAAGACTACACCAGCTCCAGCGCCCTCCTTCATCTTGGATCCGTCAAGATGCATGATCCAGTACTCGGACTCCGGCATTGGTGTTGTCTCCATTGCTTCCGTCCAGTCGGCGACAAAATTTGCCAGAACCTGGGATTTTATTGCCGTCCTTGGCTGATACTTAATGTCGAAGGCTGCTAGCTCGATACCCCATTTGGCTACTCGGTCGGTTGCCTCCGCATTGTTTATTATATCCCCTAGTGGTGCTTTACATACCACTGTTATGGAATGTCCTTGGAAGTAATGGCGCAATTTTCTAGATGCGAAAAATACACCATATGCCAGTTTTTGATAGTGTGGGTATCTTTGCTTGGACTCAGAGAAAACTTCACTTATATAATATATCGGATGCTGATCTGGTATGCTTTGTTCATCTTTCTTCCGTTCCACAACAATTACTGCACTAATAACCCTGTTTGTAGCCGTGAGGTACAATAACATAGGTTCTTCGTCTTTTGGGGATGCCAAAATCGGAGCTTTCATCAAAGTTTCCTTTAACTGGGTTAACGCTGCATCGGCCTCTTCTGTCCATTCGAATTTGTCGGATTTTTCAGCAACTTGTAGAGTGGTAAGGCTTTATCCCCCAGCCGACTAATAAATCTGCTGACGGCAGCGGCGGAACCCGTCAATCTTTGGACATCTTTCACACACGTGGGTTTGGAGATGTTCAAGATTGCTTTGATATTTTCTGGGTTAACTTCTATTCCTCTGTGAGAAACGATGAAACCCAGAAGTTTTCCTGAGGGAACCCCGAATACACACTTTGATGGATTTAACTTCATCTTGTAAGTGCGCAAATTTTCGAAGGTTTCTCGCAAATCCTCAAGGAGTGTGTCTTTTTCCTTGGTTACGACAGCAATATCGTCTACATAAACGTGGACGTTTTTGCCAATCTGGCTATGCAAACAACGTTGCATGCAATGCTGGTAAGTTGCACCTGCGTTCTTCAGGCCAAATGGCATGGTTACGTAATAATACGTCCCGTACGGGGTTATAAAAGAAGTCTTAATTTGATCTTCCTTTTTCATGCGTATTTGGTGATACCCGGAATAAGCATCCAAAAAGCATAAAAGCTCAGAGCCTGCAGTGGCGTCGATTATTTGATCGATTCGCGGTAACGCGAACCTATCTTTTGGACACAATTTGTTCAAACCGGTGTAATCTATACACATTCTAAGAGCAGTAGTGTCTTTCTTCGGTACTAATACCGGATTTGCAGACCATTCAGTGTGGATTACTTCCTGGATGAAATCTGCTGCTAAAAGCCGGATAATTTCCTTGCCAATAGCCTTCCGTCTTCTTCCGTCAAATCGACGGAGACCTTGTTTGACGGGTTTGGATCCTGGAATCACCTTGAGTTGATGCTCAGCAAGTTCCCTGGGCACGCCTGGCATGTCAGCCGGACACCAGGCGAAAATATCCCAGTTCTCACGGAGGAACTTGATGAGCTCGCCTTCCTATTTGTCGGTCATCCCAGTTCCTACTACGACAAATTTTGTCGGATCTTTGGGATCTAGGATTACCTGTCTTGTATTCTCGGATGCCTTGAAGCTATCTGCTGGCTTCCGGGTTTCTTTTCCTGCCGGCATTTCTGTCGGCGATACCTCCTTAGCCAGTTCCTTCAGCTCTTCCTTTGCTATAATCTTCTCAGCACAAAGGGCGTTTTCTTTTTCCAGCTTGTTCGCCAGCTTGAAGTCTCCAGTTATGGTGATTATCTCTCCTTTCGGCCCTGGCATCTTCAGCTTGTTATAAATATAACATGATCTTGCCATAAATTTGGCGAAAGCTGGACGTCCGAGAATTGCGTGATACACGCTTTCGAATGGCACCACCTCGAAGGATACTTTTTCCTGACGGAAGTGATCTTTTTCTCCGAAAGTGACATATAGGGAAATTTCTCCTAGGGATCATGCTTGCCTGCTAGGAACAATGCCATGGAAGCGTATGTTGCTGTGATTGAGCTGGGTCTCGGAGATTTTCAGATGTCTCAACGTATCCAGGTACATTATGTTGATGCTGGATCCTCCGTCCATCAACACTCTTTTTAGCCTAGTGTTCTGGACAATAGGGCTTACAATAAGAGCTTGTGTGCCGGGTTCAGGGATATTTTCGGGATGATCAGACTGATCCCATGTGATTGGTGTGTTCGAATACTTCAAGAATTTTGGGCTTGCCGGAACAACCGCGTTTATTTCTCGAAGTGTTCTTTTCGCCACCTTTGCTTATGGAGTTGCTAGGAAACTTAGGGCGCATTCTCCATCAACTCTCGGAAACTTGGGTTCGCCTTTCCGCTGTTGTTCCTGGATTTTTTCGTCAGTGTCCGATTCACTGTCTTCTTTCTCAGCTTCTGGCTTTTGTTTAGAGAATTTCCTTTTGGAACTCTTCCCCTTGTTTCCGGATCCTGCACTGCCTTTCATGTGCTTATTCAGTCGGCATTGTGCGTTCGTATGGGTGGGTTTCCCAAATTGCGAATGGTGGACGCAGGGTTCCGACTTAATCTTCTCCCACTCTTCTTTAGTGTAGTTGATTGGTTCTGAACTGCGTCCTTTCCATCTGTTCCCTTTTTCACTTCCAAAGGCTATGTTAACCTCTTTGGGTTTTGGTGTTGCATCTAAAGTTCCTTTTTTCTCAGGGCGAGGATTTTTCTTGGCCAGTATCAGAGTATCGATATTGCCTCCTCTTGCTCTGATGTCGTCTTCGGCTGCAGCATGTTCATTGGCGGTTGTCAGCATAGATCCGAGATCTTTGTGCTGTTTGGAACCAACCATGAACGGTACAAGTCCGGGTTTTAGGCCGTTGACGAAAGCATGCATTGCTTGTACGTCAGTTACTCCAGAACAACTATTCTTCATTGCAGTCCATATGGAGATGAAATCCACGTATGGTTCATCCTCGAACTGGGTGCAACGGTTCAGCTGGTTGATGCTGTTTGGGCGTTTATAAGTTCCCCGGAAGTGCTGAGTAAATACTCGAGCCATATCATCCCAGCTGTCGACAGTTCTTGATGCCAATCCATTAATCCAATCTCTGGCTCCATCCAGTAACATTAGGGGAAGAAACTTTACAGCTTCCAGGTCTGTCCCATTGTTAATCTGGACGGCTGTATAGTAGTCTGAGAGCCAGGTATCCGGGTTTGTACTGCCGGTGTATTTCTGGTACGTTGGACCGACCTTGGCGAAGCCAGAATGCAGGGTTATCCTTCGGATCCTATCAGTGAAACACTTAGGTCCAAAGTATAGATCATCCTTTTCCGCCCTATCCATGTGTGCGGAATATCTACCGGCTGAATGGACAGAAGGGGATCTACTCCTTTCTTTTCCATTGTTGCGCGGACGCGCTTTTCCGGGATCGTTTCTATTTTTTTCAAGATCACGCCCTTTTGGATGAGGCGGAGTTCTACTCCTGTGCCTTTCTTTATCCTTGGGGGGTGTCCGAGATCTCTCACGCCTGTGAGGTACATCATGTCTTCCGGCTTTTTCAGCAGGGTGTCTCGGAGGTGGCATTGCTTTGCCATCATTCCGGTGTTTTTCTTCCCGATCGTGGGGTTTGCGTCCACCTTTCGGGAGATGAGATCCAGTTCTAGACGCTTCATCCCTATTGTCGGGATTTTTCTTATCTTTTCTCGGATCCGCTTTCTTATCCTTTGAATTGTCGGAATCTCCAGGTTCTTCCGGTCCAGGTGCTCCAGCGGCGCAAGTAGCTGTTTTGCATAGGGCGGAGTCGTTGTGCAACTTCCCTGATCGCTCTTGGGCCCGCTTTTGTTGTTGCAATGCTTTTCCTAGGAAAGCATACACCCCTTGGAGTTTTTCACCGTTGGAGTACATGTCGTTGTTGAGGATGGCAAACGCTGCTTCCGCATTTTCTACTGCGGTTTTGTATATTGGTTCGCCTCTGGCATATTTGCCGTTTACCTGCTTTTCCCAAGATGGGTTGTGAAACCTTTCTTTTGGCGGCAGTACTTCCGGTCTTACGATTCCGGGTAACCTTGTAGGTTTAATGACAGATCTATTCTTTTTCTCGTACTCCTCGATTTCTTCCTTCATGAGGTTGATGTCATCCTGGGTTTTTTGGAGGTGTTCACGAGTTCTGAATAGATGTTGCTGTTGCCTTTGGAGAGCTTGTCTCCTAGCTTCTAGCACTTCAGGGGGTTCATGCAATCCCACTGGTGTTTGTAACAATTCCTGTTCCTCTTGCTCTGTCATTGGCGGAACAAGGATTTCTTTTGTTTTCTTCTCCGCAGGTTTTATTCCGCTTGCGTCTCCTACTTCCGGGCTTTCATCAGCTGGATCAGCCAATTTCTTCTTCCGGAGTTTGTATTGGAGTTTTTAGAGGCCTTGTTCTTTTTCTTGGAAGAGGGAGGTTTTTTAGCGGGTTCATCCTCTATCAATTCCTTGACGTTGGGAAATATCGGAGAAGTTTCTCCATCTTCTCTCTCTTCCTCTGGCGGAGGAGTTCTAGGGCTTTCCTGACTGCCGGCATCCGTGTTTTCAGCCGGCTTCGCCATTAGTACTTCATGGAATCCCTCCTGAAAAGATTTAACTTTTCTTTCGAAGGCGTCCACGTCTTCGTCTTCGAAATCAAAATCATCTGATCCGGTTTCTGATTCTAATCTCGCCTCAATGGCGGCTAGCACAGAATCAGCTTCCGAGTTCATCGCTGGATTGGCGGATGTCGGATCTTCCACCTCTGTAATGGGTTTGCTGTTTTCTGCCTCTTGCACGGGATTTCCGCCATCCGTGTTTTCGGCGACTTCGGATTGCACCATACCGATAAAGTGTGTATCACTTTTATGTCGGCGATCTGAGCAAAATCCGGGATCATAGTCATCCTCGACTGGGTATAGGGCGGGTGTGATAAATTTTCTTCCACCGCAAAACCCCATGGCCTCTGCAGTTAGTCCGATAAAGATATTAGCAGATCCGATCGGTAACACGCAGGCACTTACCAGATGATTTTGCACCGGTATGTAGGATCCATTGTCGAGGAAGCGTCCGACGTCATCGTTGAACTCCAGGCTTCCGACAGTTATGGAACTGCCAATTCCGCCGAGTACCCTAGATCGGAACTTAACGCCTTACGTCGTTAGCCCCACGGTGGGCGCCAACTGTCGAGACATCGTAGTAGTTTTCATAGACAGGGGTGCCATGAGACTACGGGTAGAGACGTGGGGAAACGGGATCGCGTTGAAGACAAAAACACAGGATTTACCCAGGTTCGGTACGTCGTAATAATACGGCGTTCCTACTCCTGCAATCTCACTAATCAGGACTAAAGCCTGTGTATACAATTACAATGTGAGGTTCTGTTTAGCTATTCACTGAGGATCAACTTCCCCGCGAGTTAGCCTATAGCTTCGTGTGTATATATCATATCTCCCGTCCGGCTTTATATAATAGCCGGGTTAGGGCATACAGAATAGGAAACTTAGAAGACTACGGTAACTTCTAACTTGGAAAGTAAGGAATCCGCCTTCTCCTCCAAGCCAGATCACGTGGGCCGTAATCCGGGTCCTTCTAGAATCCGGCTTCTGTGCGTCAGCTTACTGGGCCGCCCAATGGACCATAGCCCACTACCACTTGGGCCACCCTGGTAATCCGGCACTTATGACTACCATCTGATATACCCCTATTCAGTATATATCCGACACTCACTAATCAGGACTAAAGCCTGTGTATACAATTACAATGTGAGGTTCTGTTTAGCTATTCGCTGAGGATCAACTTCCCCGCGAGTTAGCCTGTAGCTTCGTGTGTATATATCATATCTCCCGTCCGGCTTTATATAATAGCCGGGTTAGGGCATACAGAATAGGAAACCTAGAAGACTACGGTAACTTCTAACTTGGAAAGTAAGGAATCCGCCTTCTCCTCCAAGCCAGATCACGTGGGCCGTGATCCGGGTCCTTCTAGTATCCGGCTTCTGTGCGTCAGCTTACTGGGCCGCCCAATGGACCATAGCCCACTACCACTTGGGCCACCCTGGTAATCCGGCACTTATGACTACCATCTGATATACCCCTATTCAGTATATATCCGACATGGGCTGTCATGGATGATGTCCGTTGGAAGAATTGCTTCCGCACCATAAACTAGGAAAAACGGAGTTTGCCCTGTTGACCTATTTGGTGTCGTTCGAATGCTCCAAAGCACATAGGGTAATTCTTCCACCCATGCTCCATTTGCTCTATGAAGAGGAGATTCGAGTCTTGGGCGTATTCCTTGCAGGATTGAGATGTTCATTCTTTCAACTTGTCCATTGGATTGAGGGTGTGCCACAGATGCAAGATCTAGGCGAATTTCCGTTTGCCGGCAATATTTTGCCAACTCTCCAATGGAGAAATTTGTCCCGTTGTCGGTTATTATGCTATGTGGAACACCATATCTCATGACTAAGTCAATGATGAAATTTCTGGCAGTTACACCGTCAAGTTTTTTGATGGGTTTAGCCTCCACCCACTTGGTATATTTATCCACTGCAACGAGTAGATGTGTAAGTCCGCCTCTTGTAGTTTTGAATGGTCCCATCATATCTAGCCCCCAGACCGCAAACGGCCATGTAATAGGGATAGTATTGAGTGTTTGAGCTGGCATATTTGTCTGCTTGGCATAATACTGACATCCGGCGCAGGTATTTACTATGCGTTCAGCATCTGTCATGGCGGTTAGCGAGAAAAACCCTGCACGGAATGCTTTTTTGACTATGCTTTTTGATTGAGCATGATGTCCGCAATCTCCAGCATGAATTTCATGCAGAATTTCTCGTCCTTCTTCCGGCGAAATACATCGCAGAAAAATTCTGGTAGTACTGCGTTTATACAGGCAACCGTTGATTACCGTGTATCCTTTGCATCGACGCTGTATTTGTCTTTGCAAGACTTCGTCTGCTCCCTCCGGGTACTTCTGATCAACTAACAAGTTTAGATATGGAATTTTTCATTCCGGGTTAACGAGCATGACTTCGATTGACTCAGAAACCAGAGGATAGTCGACATCTCCACCTTTTATGGATGCTTCGTACAGATGCTGGACAAACACACCTGGTGGTAGGATTTTCACCCTTTCTGATCCCATGCGGGCTAATGCATCCGCGTTCCAATTTTCTTCCCTTTTGACGTAAAGCACTTCAAATCCTAGGAAACAAATTGCGAACTCGTCCACCGTTCTCCGATATTCGGCCATGATGGGACTTTTGGCGTCCCAGGTTTGGTTGAGCTGGTGCTGTACCAAATCTGAGTCGTCATAGCACAAGATGCGTTTAACACCTATTTCTTTTGCAATATGCAAGCCGTGAAGCAGAGCTTCGTATTCTTCCACGTTGTTACTGGCATTGAAGTGTATTTGTAATACATACTCCATTGTGTCTCCTTTGGGGGATTTTAGGACTACACCAGCTCCCGCGCCTTCCTTCATTTGGATCCGTCAAAATGCATGACCCAGTATTCTGACTCCGGCATTGGTGTGTTTTCCATTGCTTCTGTCCAATCGGCGACAAAATCTGCCAACACCTAGGATTTTATCGCAGTCCGGGGTTGGTATTTAATGTCAAACGCAGCTAGCTCGATGACCCATTTGGCTACTCGGCCTGTTGCGTCCGCATTGTTTATTATATCCCTCAGTGGTGCTTTACATATCACTGTTATGGAATGTCCTTGGAAGTAATGACGAAGTTTCCGAGATGCGAAAAATACGCCATATGCCAGTTTTTGATAGTGTGGGTACCTTTGTTTAGACTCGGAAAAAACTTCACTTACATAATACACCGGATGTTGATATGGTATGCTTTGATCGTCTTTCCGCCTTTCCACAACTATTACTGTGCTGATAACCCGGTGTGTAGCTGTGAGGTACAATAACATGGGTTCTTCGTCTTTTGGGGATGCCAAAATAGGAGCTTTCATCAGAGTTTCTTTCAACTGGGTTAATGTTGCGTCTGCTTCTTCTGTCCATACAAACTTGTCGTATTTCTTCAACAATTTGTATAATGGCAGAGCTTTGTCCCCCATCCGGCTAATAAACCTGCTAACGGCTGCTGCGGAACCCGTCAATCTTTGTACATCTTTTACGCACGTTGGCTTTGAGATGTTTAAGATTGCTTTGATCTTTTCCGGTTTTACTTCTATTCCTCTATGAGAAACGATGAAACCCATAAGTTTTCCTGAGGGAACCCCAAATACGCACTTTAAAGGATTCAATTTCATCTTATAAGTGCGTAAATTTTCGAAGGTTTCTCGCAAATCTTCAAGGAGTGTGTCTTTTTCTTTGGAAACGACGGCAATGTCGTCGACGTAAACATGGACATTTTTGCCAATCTGACTATGCAAACATCGTTGCATGAATCGCTGGTAAGTTGCACCTGCGTTCTTCAGGCCAAACGGCATGGTTATGTAGTAGTACGTTCCATATGGGGTTATGAAGGAAGTTTTGATTTGATCTTCTTCCTTCATGCGTATTTGATGATACCCGGAATATGCGTCCAAAAAGCATAAAAGCTCAGAGCCGGCAGTGGCATCTATTATTTCATCGATTCGCGTAAAGCAAATCTATATTTTGGACACAATTTGTTCAGGCCAGTATAATCTATACACATCCTAAGGGCAGTACTGTATTTCTTCGGGACTAATACTAGGTTTGCGAACCATTCAGTATGTATGATTTCCCGGATAAAATCTGCTGCTAAAAGCCGGATAATTTCCTTGCCAATAGCCTTCCGTCTTCTTCCGTCGAATCGACGGAGACCTTGTTTGACGGGTTTAGATCCTCGAATCACCTTAAGTTGGTGCTCAGCAAGTTCCCTGGGTACGCCTGGCATGTCAGCTGGACACCATGCGAAAATGTCCCAGTTCTCACGGAGGAACTTGATGAGCTCGCTTTCCTATTTGTCGGACATCCCAGTTCCTATTACGACAAACTTTTTCGGATCTTTAGGATCTAGGATTACCTGTCTTGTATTCTCAGAAGCTTTGAAGCTATCTGCCGGCTTCCGGATTTCTTTTCCTGTCGGCATTTCTGTCGGCGATACTTCTTTGGCCAGCTCCTTCAGCTCTTCCTTTGCTATCACTTTTTCTGCGCAAAGTGCGTTTTCTTTTTCCAGCTCGTTTGCCAATTTGAAGTCTCCACTTATCGTGATTACTCCTCCTTTTGGCCCCGGCATCTTCAGCTTGTTATAAATATAACATGATCTAGCCATGAATTTGGCGAAAGCAAGGCGTCCAAGTATTGCGTGATACACGCTCTCGAACGGCACAACCTCGAAGGATACTTTTTCCTGACGGAAGTGATGTTTCTCTCCAAAGGTTATATCTAGGGAAATTTCTCTTAGGGGTCGTGCTTGCCTGCCAGGGACGATGCCGTGAAAACGTATGTTGTTGTGATTGAGCTGGGTCTCAGAGATTCATAGGTGCTTCAGTGTATCTAGGTACATTATGTTAATGTTGGATCCTCCATCCATCAACACTCTTTTTAGCCTAGTGTTTTGAACAATAGGACTTACAACTAGAGCTTGCGTGCCGGGTTCTGGGATATTTCCGGGATGATCAGACTGATCACAGGTAATTGGTGTATTTGAGTACTTAAAGAATTTCGGGGTTGCAGGGACAACCGCGTTTATTTCTCGAAGTGTTCTCTTTGCCACCTTTGCTGAGGGAGTTGCCAGGAAACTTAGGTTGCATTCTCCATCAACTCTCGGAAACTTAGGCTCGCCTTTTCGCTGTTGTTCCTGGATTTTTTCGTCAGTGTCCGATTCACTGTCTTCTTTTTCAGCTTCTGGCTTTTGCTTGGATAATTTCCTCTTGGAGTTCTTCCCTTTGTTTCCGGATCCTGTACTGCCTTTCATATGCTTGTTTAGCCGACATTGTACGTTAGTATGAGTGGGTTTCCCAAATTGCGAGTGGTGGACACGGTTTTCCGACTTTATTCTTTCCCACTCTTCTTTGGTGTAATTTATCGGCTCTGTGCTTCGTCCTTTCCACTTGCTCCCATTTTCTCTTCTAAAGGCTATGTTAACTTCTTTGGGCTTTTGCGTTGCTTCGGAAGTTTCTTTTTTCTCAGGGCGAGGGGTCTTTTTGGCTTGGATCAAAGTGTCGATATTGCCGCCTCTTGCTCTGATTTCGTCTTCGGACGCTGCGTGCTCATTGGCGGTCGTAAGCATAGATCTGAGATCTTTGTGCTTTTTGGAACCGATCATGAACGGTACGAGTCCGGGTTTTAAGCCATTGACGAAAGCATGCATTGCTTGTACGTCAGTTACTCCAGAGCAACTATTCTTCATTGTAGTCCATCTTGAGATAAAATCCACGTATGGTTCATCTTCAAACTGGGTGCAACGGTTTAGCTGGTTGATGCTATTCGGGCCCTTGTAAGTTCCCCGGAAATACTGAGTAAAAACTCTAGCCATATCATCCCAGCTGTCGACAGTTCTTGATGCTAACCCATTGATCCAATCCCTGGCTCCATCCAGTAATATTAGGGGGAGGAATTTTACTGCCTCCAGGTCTGTCCCGTTGTTGATCTGGACGGCTGTGTAATAGTCTGAGAGCCAGGTATTCGGGTTTGTGCTATCGGTATATTTTTGATAGGTTGGACCAACTTTGGCAAAGCCAGAATACAGAGTTATCCTTCGGATCCTGTCGGTAAAACACTTAGGTCCAAAGTATAAATCATCTCTTTCCGCTCTGTCAATGTGTGCAGAGTATCTGCCGGCTGAATGGACAGAAAGGGATCTGCTCCTTTATTTTCCATTGTGGCGCGGACGCGTTTTTCCGAGATTATCTCTATTACCTCCGTGATCGTGCCCTCTGGGATAAGGTGGAGTTCTACTACTGTGTCTTTCCTTATTCCTGGGGGGGGCGTGCGGGATCTCTCATGCATGTGAGGTATATCCTGTCTTCCAGCTTTTTCAGCGGGGCGTCTCGGAGGCGGCATCGCTTTTCCGTCCTTCCGGTTTTGCTCTTCCGGTGATTAATTCCATCTTTCGGTGGATGGGATCCGGTTCTGGACGCTGCATCCTTGTTGTCAGGGTTTTTCTTGTCCTTTCTCGGATCTGATTTCTTTTCTTTCAAGTTGTTTGAATCTCCAGGTTCTTCCGGTCCAGGTGCCCCAGTGACGCATGTAGCTGTTTTGCATAGGGCGGAGTCGTCGTGCAACTTCCCTGATCGCTCTTGCCCTCGCTGTTGTTGTTGCAATGCTTTTCCTAGGAAAGCATACACCCCTTGAAGTTTTTCACCATTGGAGTACAAATCGTTGTTGAGGATGGCAAACGCTGCTTCCGCGTTTTCTGCTGCGGTTTTGTATATTGGCTCGCCTCTGGCATCTTTGCCGTTTACTTGCTTTTGACCAGATGGGTTGTGAAACCTTTCCTTTGGCGGCAATACTTCCGGTCTTGCAATTCCGGGTAACCGTGTAGGTTTAATGCCAAATCTATTCCTTCTCTCGTATTCCTCAATTTCTTCCTGATTTAGCTTAATATCAGCCTGGGTTTTTTGGAGGTGTTCTCGAGTTCGGAATAGATATTGTTGTTGCCTCTGGAGAGCTTGTCTCCTCGCTTCCAGCACTTCAGGGGGCTCGTGTGGTCCCACTGGTGTTTGAAGTAAATCTTGTTCGTCTTGTTCTGATATAGGCGGAACAGAGATTTCCTTCGTTTTCTTCTCCGCGGGTTTAGCTCCGCTTCCTCCTCCTTCTTCCAGGTTTTCATTAACTGGATCGGCCAATTTTTTCTTCCGGAGCTTGTACTGGAGTTTTTTTGGAAGCTTTGTGCTTTTTCTTGGAAGAGGGAGGTTTTTTACCAGGTTCGTCCTTTGTCAATTCTTTGACATTGGGGTATTTTGGAGAGGTTTCTCCTTCTTCTCTCTCTTCCTCTGGCGGAGGCGTTCTAGGGCTTTCCTGACTGTCGGCATCCGTGTTTTCAGCCGGTTTTGCCATCAGTACTTCGTGGAATCCCTCTTGGAAAGATTTTACCTTTGTCTTGAAAGGTCTTCATCTTCGTCTTCGGTATCAAAGTGATCTGATCCGGGTTCCGACTCTAATCTCGCCTCGATGGCGGCTAGCATAGAGTCAGCTTCCGAGTTTGTCGTTATATTGACGGATGTCGGATCTTCCACCTCTGTTGTGGGATTGTTGTTTTCTACCTCTTCCACGGGATTATTTTCATCCGTGTTTTCGGCGATCTCGGATTGCACCATGCCGATAAAGTGCGATTCGGTAGTATATCAGCGATCTGAGCAAAATCCGGCGTCATAGTCGTCTTCGACTGGGAAAAGGGCGGGTGGGATAAATTTGCTTCCGCCACAGAATCTCATTACTTCTGCAGTTAATCCGATAAAGATGTTGGCAGATCCAATCGGTCGAACGCAGGCACTTACCAGATGATTCCGCGCCGGCATGTACAATCCGTTGTCGAGGAAGCGCCCGACGTCGTTGTCGAATTCCAATCTTCCGACAGTTATGGTACTGCCGATTCCGCCGAGTATCCCAGATCGAAACATAACGCCTGACGTCGCTGGCCCCACAGTGGGCGCCAAATGTCGAGACATCGTAGTAGAATTCATAGACGGGGGTGCCATGAGACTACCGATAGAGAAGTGAGGGGACGTGATCGTATGATGAACAATGACACGGGATTTTACCCAGGTTCGGTACGTCGCAGTAATGCAGCATTCCTACTCCTGCAATCTCACTATTCAGGACTAAAGCCTGGAGTAAACAGAGTACAATGTGAGGTTAAGTTTAGCTACTCGACAAGGATACACCTCTCGGCGAGTTAGCCTCTAGCTTCTTGTCTATCTTTCTTATCTCCCGTCCGGCTTTATATAATAGCCGGGTTAGGTCTTACAGAAAAGGAAACCTAGAAGACTACGGTATGTGCTAACTTGGAAAGCAAGGAATCCGCCTTCTACTCCAAGCCGTATCACGCGGGCCGCCCGATAGACCATGATCCATTACCATTTAGGCCACCCTGGTAATCCGACACTTTAGACCACTATCTGATATACCCCTAATTGGTATATATCCGACAACATGAGTTGATCCCTGCTTCCCTCCGCGAAGGGCCTTTCTTTTACTTTTATGTTGAGTCTCCATCTTCTAACTTTATGCACAGTTGAGAGAGCATTTTTGCCATTCTAAGTTCTATGTGTATTTGTCCCATAAACATCAATGATTTCTTCATGATGTGATATTATTTGTTCTAAAATTATTTTCTCTAGTGTTCCTCATGAACTTTGAAGGTGTCCTGGCATTTATGTTTTGCCCCACTCTGAAGGACTAGCGAAATATCACTTTTCCATGCTTTATCTATACCTGAAACAAACGTTTATCTTTCTTTGCATTATTATTCATGATCCTTTATTTGAGATACTCTTCATGGTGAAAAGTGATTGCTTTGCTTTATTTATAAAGTTCTATTTACCATAATTGTGTTTGAAGTTCTATGATCTCAGCATACATATGCTTTTACATTTCTATGATCAAGATTATGTTAGTAGCATGTCACCTCATAAATTATTGTTTTATCGTTTACCTACTCGAGGACAAGTAGGAACTAATCTTGGAGTGCTTCATATGTCTCCAACGTATCTATAATTTCTGATGCTCCATGATAATATTATGCCAATTGCTACTTGTTTTCTCCCTTCTTTATAGCATTTTTACACGTTCTCCGGGACTAACCTATTAACAAGATGACAAGTGCCAGTTCCCTGTTTTCTGCTGTTTTTTATTTCAGAAAAGTTGTTCTGGAAATATTCTCGGAATTGGACCTCGCAAATCCTGAATTGCCTATTTTTCCCGGAAGCATCCAGTAGACCGAAGAGGAGTCGAAGACGGGCACCAGGGGGGCCACACCATGGGGTGGCACGCCCCCCCTTGGCCGCGCCACCTGGTGGTGTGGGCCCCCTAAGGCTCCACCGCCTCTGCCCTTTCGCCTATTTATTCTCCCCGGATGGAAAACCCTAGGCACTTGATCAAATATCCCCGAAAAGTTCCGCAGCCGTCGTCATTGTCAACCCTAGATAAGGGGGCTCTGAAGCTGTCTCCGGCACCTTTCCGGAGAGGAAATCATCACCGGAGGCCTCTTCATCACCATGCCTGTCTCCGGAGTGATACGTGAGTAGTTCATCCTTGGACTACGGGTCCATAGCAGTAGCTAGATGGTTGTCTCCTCCTCGTATGCCTCCATGTTTAGATCTCGTGAGCTGCCTATCATGATCGAGATTGATCTTATGTAACTCTATGTGTTGTGCTTGCCGGGATCCGATGAATATTGAACTTATGCCAAGTTGATTATAGTCTTTATTGCATATGATATTTGTGATCTTGCATGCTTTCCGTTGCTAGTGGTTGCTCTGGCCAAGTAGTTGCTAGTGACTCCAAGAGGGAGTATTTATGCTCGATAGTGGGTTCATGCCTCCTTTTCGCATGTGCTCCAGTGACAGAAACGTGGCGGGGGAGGATGTGTTGTTGCCACTAGGGAGAAAACAGCGGTGTGAGTGCCCGCGTGTACAATCATTGCTTACATTACACACTTTGTTTAATGCAGTTATTTTTTGCTTGCAACTTAATACCTAAGGGGGTTCGGATGATAACCTGAGGGTGGATTATTAGTCATAGATGCAGTTGGATTACGATCTATGTATATTGTTGTAATGCCCGCTCTAAATATCATAGTAATCATCATGTCATGAATGTGCACTACGGTGCAACCTTTATTGTCAATTGCCCAGCTGTAATTTGTTCACCCACCATGTTATCTTTTATGGAGAGACACCACTAGTGAACCTATGAACCCCGGTCCATTTTCTTACACTGTTAAACAAACCACTACAATTTCTGGCTTTCTTTACTTACTGCAAGCATACATTATTTTCCACACTATACGTCTAATCTTTGTCTTCAGCAAGACCGGTTAGATTGACAACCTCACTGTACCGTTGGGATAAAGTATTTTTGTTGTGTTGTGTGCAGGTTCCACGTTGTTGCTGACACTGGTGAAGCGCCACACCATCGTCAGGGCATCAACCTTCAAAAGATCATGTTCCTCCTACTGGATTGATAACCTTGGTTCAACTGAGGGAAATTCCTACCGCTACACTCATCACACCCTTCTCTTGGGGTTCCCAACACGTAGCATCATCCAACTCCACCTCCTTTTCCCTTCCTTATTTTTTTCTTTTCCATTTTTCTTTTCTCTTTGTCTCTCCAATAAATTCATGAAAACTACTAGCATGACGAGCCAACTTGTGAAGCCACTAGGGAACACCTGGCAGCCCCCTAAAATAGGGTTCGGCCATGAGGGGGAAATCTGCCCCCTCTCGGTACCCCCCCCCCTTATATGGAAGTCCCCGAAACTCCTCCGGAACTACTTGACTGTAACATCCCAAATCTTATATTTGGAATGTTTTGCATTTAGAGCATATGCATAGCATGGCATGTTTCAAAAAATTTGCATTTTGTTTGTTGCATTTGAACCCCTAAACAAAATCAGGTTTAAAAAGAAATCATTTCCCTCTATAAGGCCATATAGGCCAAAGTATTTTATTATTTTTATCTATCCTAAAAATCCCCCTCAAAATAACCTAGATAGATAGGTTTTCAAATTACAAATTTTTCAAAATGTGTTTCAGCATTTTTGGAGTTATATTTTAAAAGTTATTAAGGTTTTGATTTTTGTTAAAAAAAAAACAGAGCGGGCCGACCAAGCCAACCCAACGCGCGCACAGCGCGCAGTGCAGTGGGCCAGCCCGCCCGCCGCGGAAGCGTTCGATCAAAAAAAAAAACTCCCGCCGCTGACGTCAGGGCTGATGTCAGCCCTCGCCGGAATCCGCCCGGATTCGGCGCGGCCGTTGCGCTGCCGCGAAAACCGCGGCCGATTCGGCCTCGGCTCGCCCCCTCGCCCACGCCTCGACCCCCTATAAGTACCGCCGCCCCCCCACCTCGACGTCCACCCCTCGAGGGCGGCCACCTCCTCGAAAATGTCCGCCGCCGCCTCGGACGAGCTCGCCGCCGGCGAACCGCGCCTCCACGACCCCTGCCGCCACCACCCGCGGGTCCGCGCCGACAAGAGGAGCACGCCGGTGCACTCGCCCTCGCCGGAAACCCCCGCCAGCGCCGCCGCCGTCCACCGTCCGCCGCCGCCCCGGTGAGCCTCCCTCGATGCGTTTGATCATGGGCCGTCGGATCTCGATCCGACGGCTCCGATCCAATCTGACCGCGGTCAACGCGCAGGCTGACGTCGTACTGATGTCATGCCTGCGTCAGCAACGGTCAAATCCGGTCAAATCCTTTTTATTTCGTTTTAAAAATTCCAGAATTTGCCTAAATATTGTAAATTCAATATCTTTAGTTCTGTAACTCCGTTTTGCGCGTTTAATATACCAAATGAAAGAGAAAAATGAGATCTATCCATCTACGCAATAAAATCTATATTTTGATCAATATTTATTTTCTGTTTTCAATTATGCTTTACGGGCTATTTAAATCATATAAAATCAACCGTAGCTCGAAATTCATCGAATCTTTTTTGTATGATCTTGTTTTGATTAGATCTATTCAGGAAAAATATCATTAACTTGTGTAGATGCATAATTCAAGTTAGATCTCGCATATTCTTAATCCAACACTATTAATTCATTATAATTGCTTTAATTATTTTCCTTGCAACAAAAACACTTTCATTGCACCATGCATGTCATTAATAACCAGAGAACAATATAGATCTATTTTTGCATCACTAAGATTTCATACATGCATGTGTTGCATATTGCTATGCCTTGTTGCTTATGTATGTCGATTGCAACGTGTAGATTACAACGATTACAACGATTGTGGTTGCGAGGAGTGTTTGACCAGCTGCTCGTGTTGCCAAGGCAAGTGACAAACATGATCCCATTATTTTACTATATGCATTAGATTTATTTAGTAGTTATGCATGTGTAGGAGTTGAGTGTTATCGCTATGCTAGTTGTTATTAGGGGTTGCTTCACTAACACCCAAGTGGAGTAATCACATGATACCCTAGATTGTAGCATCCATGTGATAGACAACATCGTAGTGGTAGCTTGCTTAGCCATGCTCTAGCTATTCGTGGTTGGGATTATTATCATGTTATGATGAAAATTGTTATTTTAATTGCTTATGAAAACAACATGATAATTAATTAACTACTGGGCGGATTGCTAGAGAGTCATCAGAGTACAAAGTTTGGTGGGGACCGCCGCCCAGTATATTGAGATATTGTTTATTTTCTTTATGTAGTTGTTATTTCCGTGCAACCATGTTTCATATTAGTATGGGCTAGACATAAATTGTAGGCTGTGGTGACTCGAACCCAACGTGTCCAGAGATGTAGAATAGTGGTAGGATGGTCCGGCTCGTGGTGGGTTTGGGGATCTACTTCTTATGGTTTATGGCTTGATCTTCTTTCCTTCCATGGTACTAGTGGTGTATCATGTTGTTTGGGGTCGATTAGGCAACATGGGTAAAGGGCACAAACCTCGCGAGGGTTAAAAACTAAGATCTTAGCCGTGTTCCATTGGTTAGGAACAATTCAACAACTAGATGGGAAACATGACATATCTCGTTCATCTTTGTTTTACTAATTACTAATAATTTTGCTATGGGTTATTTGGAGAAGTGCCTGATGGTTTTTCAGTGTGCTAATCCAAAGGGTAGGAGCACTTTGCTATCAACCAAAGTGTCCAATTATGTGAAAAATCTAAATTCTAATAAATGATAGGACAAATGCCTCCACCAGCCAAATATGCATGTAGAATAGCACTTGCCATTTATATACCACCATAGTGTCACTTGCCATCATTGCTCAGAATGATCTGACCTCCTTTTTGGGGGCTGCATATTCCAACGTGCAGGTTATTCGGATTCGGAATAGCTTTTCGTAGGTTTTCGAGGCTTCACATCAACCTTTGTTCGCCTGTGGCTTACAAACAAGAAGATGGAGGTCTACCGCTGCTTTGCTGTTTGATTAATATTTATTTGTGCTAGCACTTCGCTATGCAGTTTGTAATAAATTACTTTACTCTGGATACATTCGATAGTTTTCAATACATTTGTTTCCTTTGATTACTGTCTGTGTGGTGTGTGCTGGTGAACGGTCCAGGGGCCAGTACTACACATAAAAGAATAGCTTGCGATGGGCTGTACTACTACAGATGGTATCAGAGCAAATGTTGACTGTAGGCTCGAAAACCTAAGTTTGGAATAGGAAGCCATAGGATGAAAATTTTTACTTTACTTTCCATCTATACATTCATTACCTTTCGTCTCATACCACTTGTCTTTGCTAACTTCCACTCTTTCCTTTCTATAGATGAGTACCGAAGAAGGAGTCTACCATGTGGAGGAGAACTCGGACGTGGAGTTCGAGAACGAGCTTGCATACCTAACCAAGATGCTGGGGTTCTTCCTGCCAAGGATTGAGGGCTACAAGATGGATAGCAACGTACCCGGAGACAAGCTGTGGAACCTCAAGACCACCATTGTGGAGGGTATTGTGGATGGTACAGCCAACATCCTCATCTACAATGACAACTACTCCAGCTAGGAAGAAGGACTAGTCGGCTCCATGAATTATGCACTGGCGCGCCTAAGCTATGACTACCGTGACCAGATTCCAGAAGATTCCATCTATAGGGATTTTGGGAAGAGGAGTGAAGACGGAAAGGTCATGGTGAGCCACGATCCAGACAAGATCAGAATGCATAAGCACATAGAGGATATGGAGTCTTATAGTGCTGGAATGGAGGATCGTGCTCGCAAGAACTTGACAGAGAGTGAGGAGGCAAGGGCCACCATCTATCACCAAGCAAAGGAGATCACCACACTCAAAGCCCAGATGGATGCTCTCAACGCCCAGATGGACGCCCTCAAGATCCAAGTTGAGAAGCTCAAGTCTAGTGACACTAGACTCACCATGGAGCTAGTGGAGAAGGATCACCTACTCACAAGGCATGGGATTAGCGTGGACATACCTGAGGAGCTCCTACAACCACCTCCACTCCCGCAACCACCTAGTCGAGAGGTTAGAGAGAAGAGATGTGATGAAGTGATCAAGGTGGAAGGCCCTGAGGAAGAGGAAGAAGATCCAGAGGAGGTGGAGTATGAGAAGGATGAGGATGACACGGATGATGAGGACTACGACGTGAATGAGGATCGTAAGAGGAAGAAGGGAGGAAAGTCCCCAAGTGGCAAGCTCTCCCGGAAGTAGATAGATAGTCCACCATTAGTCTTCGTTAGGAATAAATCGTGATAGGTTTGACCATACCAAAAGTTGTGGTATGGCAATAGTAGTTCGAGTATTTTCAATAAGTTTTGTAAACATTAAGTACCTCAAATTTCGCAGGAATTTTAGGCCTATTTTCTAAAAGCTATATAAAGTGTTTGATTGGTTTGATTGATGCTTGCAAAGTGTTGTTTGGTTCATATATAGTATGGGTAGCTATTCTCCTTAGTCCTATCTATCTAAACTCGTCTATGCTAACCTTTAGATGGCTCCCCGTCGCGACACCAGCCGCAACAACGAGGAAGAGGAGAACAACAACAACAACAACAACAACAACATGGAGAATGCAGTGACCCAGATAGCCCAACTGATGGCCCAGTACATCACCCATAACAACAACAATCCTCCTCCACCACCACCACAGGTGGACATGCTCACTCGTTTCCTGAGGTTAAGGCCAGGGAAGTTCTCCAGTGCATCTGAGCCCATGCTTGCTCTTGATTGGCTGCGTTCCGTGAGCAAGGACCTAGTGACTATTGGCTGCAGCGAAGAGGAGAAAGTGAGGTTTGCCGCTCACTTACTGGAGGGACAAGCTGCTTCCTGGTGGGATAACTATCAGATTTCCCACCCCACTGAGGAGGTCACCTGGGATATGTTTCAAGAGGGATTCCGCAACGCCCATGTCTCGTCTGGAGTGATGAGTCTCAAGAGGAGGGAATTCCGCAATCTGCGACAGTACCATCGCTCAGTTACTGAGTACATAGATGAGTTTAGCAACTTAGCTCGCTATGCACCAGAGGATGTGGACACCGATGCTAAGAGGCGTGAGAAGTTCCTCGATGGACTCAATGATGAGCTGGCCATTCAACTGTCAGTGATTCATATCACTAACTTCTAGTCACTCATTGACAAGGCCATCATACTGGAGGGCAAGCATAAGCAGGCTGAGAAGCGCAAGAGGAAACACATGGGAGGAAACCACAGCTCAGGCACACACCAGAGGATGCGCGCCCACCATGACAACGGTGGAAATTCTGGGCAGCACAGGACTGGAGGAAATGGGCACAACCATCGTGGAGGTCACCAGCACAATGGAGGGAATGGTCACAACAATGGTGGCTACAGAGGCAACAGCAAATACCAGGGAGGCAACGGACAGAACTGCAACTACAACCACAACCACAACCACCCCTACAAGAAGGACCTCAGCCAGGTGCAATGCTTCAAATGCAAGAAAACGGGACACTTTGCTGACAGGTGCACGGAGGAGAAGGCCGTAGATGGAACCAAGGCCAACATGTCCCAGAAGGCAACAATTAACCACGTGAGCGTGGAGGAGGTGCAAGCTGAACCAGATCTCGTGCTCGGTAAGTTCTTGGTTAATACTTACCTCGCACTCGTACTATTTGACACTGGAGCATCGCATTCATTCATATCAAGGGCATTTGTGGTTAGAAATAAGCTATCTACTGAGGTTCTTAAGAGGTCCATTAGGATTAGTTCTCCAGGTGGGGAAATGCTATCAACCCAGGGGTGTCGCCTACTAGCCTTATCTATAGGAACACACACTTTCCCCACAGACCTCATAGTGTTGGATTCACAAGGTTTAGATGTGATCATTGGAATGGATTGGATGGCAAAGTATGAAGGTCAGATAGATTGTGCCAAGAGAACGATCACACTCACGACACCTGAGGGAAGAAGGATCAGATATAGGTCCACCCACGATCTTAAGGATATCAAGCTGAATTCTCTTAAGGGGGTTAGCCTAGAGGATGTACCTATAGTGAAGGAATACCCCGACGTGTTTCTGGAGGAACTACCAGGAATGCCACCTGATAGGGACATCAAGTTTGTCATAGACTTGATACCGGGAACAAGACCTATAGCTAAGAGGCCATATAAGATGGATGTGGATGAACTGAAGGAACTCAAGAAACAACTTAGAGAGCAGTTGGATAAAGGGTTCATTCAGCGGAGTTCTTCGTCATGGGGAGCACCAGTTTTGTTTGTGGAGAAGAAGGATAAGACACATCGTCTAGTTATGGACTATCGTTCACTGAATGAGGTGACGATAAAGAACAAATACCCACTCCCCAACATCAATGACTTATTTGATCAGCTGAAGGGAGCTAGTGTGTTCTCTAAGATCGATTTGCGATCTGGATATCACCAGCTGAAGATTAGGAAGGAGGATATTCCAAAGACCGCCTTTACCACAAGGTATGGTCTATATGAATACACTGTCATGTCTTTTGGATTGACCAATGCCCCGGCATACTTTATGAGCATGATGAACAATGTATTCATGGAGTTCTTGGATAAATTTGTGGTGGCATTCATAGATGATATTCTAGTATACTCCAAGAATGAGGAGGAGCATGGAGGACACTTACGTTTGATTCTTGGAAAGCTAAGGGAACATAAGTTATATGCTAAGTTTGGAAAATGTGAGTTTTGGCTGAATACCGTGGGATTCCTAGGACACGTGGTGTCAGGAGATGGTATTGCAGTAGACCAAGCCAAGGTATCAGCTGTAACTGAGTGGGAATCACCAAAGAATGCAAAGTATATCCGGAGTTTCTTAGGACTTGCGGGATATTACCGTCGGTTCATTGAGAATTTCTCCAAGATAGCTAAACCAATGACATAATTGCTGAAGAAGGAAAAGAAGTTCTTATGGAGTGAGGATTGTGAGACTAGTTTCCAAGATCTGAAGCAACGATTAGTAACAGCACCAGTTCTATGCTTACCGGATCTCGAGAAGGATTTACAAGTGTACTGCGACGCTTCACGTCGAGGACTGGGTAGTGTATTAATGCAGGATGGAAGAGTAGTTGCATACGCATCACGACAGCTCAAAAATCACGAGAAGAATTATCCAACTCATGATCTAGAGCTAGCTTCAGTTGTACATGCCCTTAGGACATGGAGACATTATCTCATGGGCAAGAAATGTGACATCTTTACGGATCACAAGAGTTTGAAGTATATCTTCACTCAAAAGGAGCTGAATATGAGACAGAGGAGATGGTTGGAGTTAATAAAGGACTACAATTTGAATCTCCAATATCACCCACGGAAGGCTAATGTCGTGGCAGACGCATTGAGCCGCAAGGGATACGTGAATGGACTCACTGCAGGGGAGTTACCAGATGAATTGTGTGAACAATTCAAGTCTCTCCGTTTGGAATTAGTGAATGAAGGGTATTTGGCAGCAATGGAGGTAACGCCAACACTGATGGACGGGATTAAGGGAGCCCAGAAGGATGATGAAGGGATAAAGGAAATAAAAGAGAAAATGGGTGAAGGAAAGATGAAGGAGTTTCATGAAGATGCCGAGGGTACATTATGGTTCGGGAAGCGTATTTGTGTACCACAGGATCCTGATATTAGAAAGCTGATACTCCAGGAAGCTCATGACTCACCGTATTCCATTCACCCAGGGAATACCAAGATGTACATGGATCTGAAGGAAAGATTTTGGTGGAATAACTTGAAGAAGGACATCGCGGAGTACATTGCGTTGTGTGATGTGTGCAGTAGAGTGAAATCTGAGCACCAGAAGCCGGCAAGATTATTGCAGCCCTTACCCATACCAGATTGGAAATGGGATAAGATTGGGATGGATTTTATCACCGGACTGCCTAGAACTAGGTCTGGCTATGATTCAATTTGGGTAGTAGTCGATCACTTGACTAAGGTGGCTCATTTCATACCAGTGAAGACCACCTACACTAGTGCCAAATTGGCTAAGCTATACATGAGTAGGATTGTCTGTGCACATGGGGTGCCAAAAGGAATTGTGTCTGATAGAGGAACACAGTTCACATCACATTTCTGGCGACAGTTGCACGAGACATTAAGAACAAGGCTAGAGTTCAGCACAGCGTTTCACCCTCAGACGGATGGTCAGACAGAGAGAGTGAATCAGATTCTAGAGGATATGTTGAGAGCTTGCGCTCTAGATTATGGCTCTAGCTGGGATGAGAGTTTGCCTTACGCAGAGTTTTCCTACAACAATAGCTATCAGTCTAGCATAGAGATGGCTCCATTCGAAGCACTATATGGCAAGAAGTGCAGGACTCCTTTGTTATGGGATGGAGTAGGAGAACGTAGTTTCTTTGGTCCTGACCTTATCAAGGACGCTGAGGAGAAGGTTAGACTGATTCGCGATAGGTTGAAGATAGCACAGTCAAGGCAGAAGAGTTATGCTGATTCAAAGCGTAGGGAAGTGACCTACGAGATTGGTGATAGGGCATATCTAAGAGTATCGCCACTGCGCGGAGTTAAGCGCTTTGGAATTAAGGGGAAACTAGCACCGCGTTTCATTGGACCGTATAAGGTTCTGTCACGTAAGGGAGAAGTAGCCTATCAGTTGGAATTGCCAGAAGGATTGTCTAACGTCCACGACGTGTTCCATGTGTCTCAATTGAAGAAGTGTCACCCAGAAATGGCTGATACACCATTGAGGGATACCATTCCGCTAGAGGAGGTCCAATTGGAGAGCGATCTCACGTATGAGGAGAAACCTATAAGGATTTTGGAGACAGCAGAGAGAATGACACGGACCAAGAAGATCAAATTTTGCAAGGTTCAGTGGAACCATCACACCGAAGAGGAGGCTGCATGGGAACGAGAGGATGATCTTCGAGAAGACCACCCACACCTATTTGCTAGCCACTCCGAAGCTCGAGGGCGAGCTTCATCTTAAGGGGGTTAGTCATGTAACATCCCAAATCATACATTTGGAATGTTTTGCATTTAGAGCACATGCATAGCATGGCATGTTTCAAAAAATTTGCATTTTGTTTGTTGCATTTGAACCCCTAAACAAAATCAGGTTTAAAAGAAATCATTTCCCTCTATAAGGCCATATAGGCCAAAGTATTTTATTATTTTTATCTATCCTAAAAATCCCCCTCAAAATAACCTAGATAGATAGGTTTTCAAATTACAAAATTTTCAAAATTTGTTTCAGCATTTTTGGAGTTATATTCTAAAAGTTATTAAGGTTTTGGTTTTTGTTAAAAAAAACAGAGCGGGCCGACCAAGCCAACCCAACGCGCGCGCAGCGCGCAGCGCAGTGGGCCAGCCCAGCCCAGCCAGCCCGCCCGCCGCGGAAGCGTTCGATCAAAAAAAAAACTCCCGCCGCTGACGTCAGGGCTGACGTCAGCCCTCGCCGGAATCCGCCCGGATTCGGCGCGGCCGTTGCGCCGCCGTGAAAACCGCGGCCGATTTTGCCTCGGCTCGCCCCCTCGCCCACGCCTCGACCCCCTATAAGTACCGCCGCCCCCCCACCTCGACGTCCACCCCTTGAGCGTCGCCACCTCCTCGAAAACGTCCGCAGCCGCCGGATTCCCGTCCGCCTCCGCCTCGGACGAGCTCGCCGCTGGCGAACCGCGCCTCCACGACCCCCGCCGCCACCACCCGCGGGTCCGCGCCGACGAGAGGAGCACGCCGGTGCACTCGCCCTCGCCGGAAACCCCCGCCAGCGCCGCCGCCGTCCACCGTCCGCCGCCGGCCGCCGCCCCGGTGAGCCTCCCTCGATGCGTTTGATCGTGGGCCGTCGAATCTCGATCCGACGGCTCCGATCCAATCTGACCGCGGTCAACGTGCAGGCTGACGTCGTGCTGACGTCATGCCTGCGTCAGCGACGGTCAAATCCGGTCAAATCCTTTTTATTTCGTTTTAAAAATTCCAGAATTTGCCTAAATATTGTAAATTCAATATCTTTAGTTCTGTAACTCCGTTTTGCGTGTTTAATATACCAAATGAAAGAGAAAAATGAGATCTATCCATCTACGCAATCAAATATATATTTTGATCTATATTTATTTTCTGTTTTCAATTATGCTTTACGGGCTATTTAAATCATATAAAATCAACCGTAGCTCGAAATTCATCGAATCTTTTTTGTATGATCTTGTTTTGATTAGATCTATTCAGGAAAAATATCATTAACTTTTGTAGATGCATAATTCAAGTTAGATCTCGCATGTTCTTAATCCAGCACTATTGATTCATTATAATTGCTTTAATTATTTTCCTTGCAACAAAAACACTTTCATTGCACCATGCATGTCATTAATAACCAGAGAACAATATAGATCTATTTTTGCATCACTAAGCTTTCATACATGCATGTGTTGCATATTGCTATGCCTTGTTGCTTATGTATGTCGATTGTAACGTGTAGATTACAACGATTACAACGATTGTGGTTGCGAGGAGTGTTTTACCAGCTGCTCGTGTTGCCAAGGCAAATGACACACATGATCCCATTATTTTACTATATGCATTAGATTTATTTAGTAGTTATGCATGTGTAGGAGTTGAGTGTTATCGCTATGCTAGTTGTTATTAGGGGTTGCTTCACTAACACCCAAGTGGAGTAATCACATGATACCCTAGATTGTAGCATCCATGTGATAGACAACATCGTAGTGGTATCTTGCTTAGCCATGCTCTAGCTATTAGTGGTTGGGATTATTATCATGTTATGATAAAAATAGTTATTTTAATTGCTTATGAAAACAACATGATAATTAATTAACCACTGGGCGGATTGCTAGAGAGTCATCAGAGTACAAAGTTTGGTGGGGACCGCCGCCCAGTATATTGAGATATTGTTTATTTTCTTTATGTAGTTGTTATTTCCGTGCAACCATGTTTCATATTAGTATGGGCTAGACATAAATTGTAGGTTGTGGTGACTCGAACCCAACGTGTCCAGATATGTAGAATAGTGGTAGGATGGTCCGGCTCGTGGTGGGTTTGGGGATCTACTTCTTATGGTTTATGGCTTGATCTTCTTTCCTTCCGTGGTACTAGTGGTGTATCATGGTGTTTGGGGTCGATTAGGCAACATGGGTAAAGGGCACAAACCTCGCGAGGGTTAAAAACTAAGATCTTAGCCGTGTTCCATTGGTTAGGAACAATTCAACAACTAGATGGGAAACATGACATATCTCGTTCATCTTTGTTTTACTAATTACTAATAATTTTGCTATGGGTTATTTGGAGAAGTGCCTGATGGTTTTTCAGTGTGCTAATCCAAAGGGTAGGAGCACTTTGCTATCAACCAAAGTGTCCAATTATGTGAAAAATCTAAATTCTAATAAATGATAGGACAAATGCCTCCACCAGCCAAATATGCATGTAGAATAGCACTTGCCATTTATATACCACCATAGTGTCACTTGCCATCATTGCTCAGAATGATCTGACCTCCTTTTTGGGGGCTGCATATTCCAACGTGCAGATTATTCGGATTCGGAATAGCTTTTCGTAGGTTTTCGAGGCTTCACATCAATCTTTGTTCGCCTGTGACTTACAAACAAGAAGATGGAGGTCTACCGCTGCTTTGCTGTTTGATTAATATTTATTTGTGCTAGCACTTCGCTATGCAGTTTGTAATAAATTACTTTACTCTGGATACATTCGATAGTTTTCAATACATTTGTTTCCTTTGATTACTGTCTGTGTGGTGTGTGCTGGTGAACGGTCCAGGGGCCAGTACTACACATAAAAGTATAGCTTGCGATGGGCTGTACTACTACATTGACCCCTACAGATAAAATCATTGATATTATATAACGATGTTAGAAACAAATTTCTAACATCCCGGGACATATCATGTCTTCCGTTACCTCTCATACAAATTCCGCTTTACACCAGTATAATTTCTCTCTTATAGTAACTTCCCAGAAACCACTTTGATTGACACCGGACTTGTTTCTGTGACATTCTAATGACATCAAACATTCATATAACCAATAAAAACATATTAATTATATCAATTAAAGGTTGGCACGGCTTAAGAGTGCGACCCGTAAACGCTCGATAGCACACAGACATGTCCTAGAACTTACCAAACAATAACCAACATTGGGACCGTGGACGCCCATGATGGCTCATGTATGTTCTCGAAGAACGAGGGAACCTTATAAGTTACTCAATATACTTATTCCCTTAACTTCACGGTACCCGCGATATCACGAGGTGAGACTATGTGATCTGGTCTGATCAAACTCTTTGGTCATAACACATAAAGCTCGCTACCGATATCGTCCTCTTTTCTCATCCATATCCCCTATGACATTGTGATAAATCACGCAGTGTCTGGCCAGATGATACGTCATCGATGATACTGAGAGGGCCCAGAGTGTGTATCCCTCTATGGCCTATAGGAGTTAAGTACTAGTTTTGAACAATCTCAGTTCCATTACACTTTCTAAGTCATACCCAGTTATTACCGTTATGATCCCCAGTTACGGCAAGATGGTTGATGATATCCAAAGTATAACTTTTGATCGTGCGGTCATTAGATGTTCTCATAGTATAGTAATTCTAGTCAATTTCAACTTAATATGTACTTGCTAAAATATATCATGATTGTCTAGTCTCTTTTATCAACAACATACACTTAAGTCGGTTCAGTACTATTGTTACTCTAACAATAAACTCTCATGTTTTGCTAGACTTTTAACCAAGTCCATGATCAGAAAAAATATGACCATCTCACAAACCATAAGCTAATCTTAGAGATAAGATTAGGAACTCTTGTTTACTTATGTCTTCATAGCTCGCACAAAGATTTTCCTTTGAAACCTCACTTTTCAAGTGCTACAACGGTTGTAGCATGGAAAGTGCTCCCCGTAATCTTAATTCTGAACTTGGAGATATAATAATAGCTGAATATTATTGTCTTTAGAGCATACCTCCAATATTATCCCATTTTTTCTAGAGTCAATTAATACTCTAATTAGTATGATGACATAACGCCTATGGAATTCCGGTGTTACTCACACTATGCATGTTAAACCTTAGACTTTTTTCTTTTACCTTTTGATCTTATCAAGTTGTGATAAACTTGTGTTTGGATTTATTAGGAATTGGATTTGTGTGAACCTGGTTCCGTGACAGTATTAATGATTCAAGTGTATCCGAATAAATTATTATACCATCGTTTGAAACCTCACTAAGTCGAACGACTTTTATCCAATAACGTGCAATCAACATTGTCTAACATTGAGCTGCAACTATCCATAGAAAAATACTATAGAGTCCACTCATAATTCTCTAATGTTTATATTCATACAACATACGATATTATCAATTGAAGAGTCGTAATTTGAATTAAAATCAATAATGATTTGATTTTGTAATTCCACCACAAATACATATGTGAATACTTCTCACAATATTATTTGTAGCTATACAAAATTCCACTAAGTCATTTTATACTTGGTAACATTATTGTTGAATATTTACGTGAGAAACTTCTAACCATAATATTTCTTGGTTTTATTACAAACAATTAACTTCATAAGATTTTTTTTCTTAAGTCTTTCTCCTTTATACCAGATTGACTAAAACAATTTTAGTCAAAGGAAATCTACTGGTTCTTGTGTGATTACTTTTATGACTACGAGATTGATCAGATCATAAAATATTATGATTTGATCTCAACCCTTCATATTCTGCTCACCGAGGACTATGAAGGCAATGTCTTTTGCAAAATATCATATCATTTTTTTTAGTTTAGAGACAAAATAGTTTATCTCAATGTAATTTGAAATTTCTTTCATCATTTCATTTAGCACAACCATCATCATGTTTATTAAACTCCTTAATCTATCTCATAGAATCTGAATTTAATATGACACTTTCTGATATTGCATTTAAAACCTTTTTTAATTTTTCATGAGGAAACTTTCTTGTAATCATCCCTATAAAATTTGAAAGATCATAATCAGCTCTGCTAACTTTTAAGTTTGTTCGCTTTATATAATGAAAAAGAAGTCCTTCTTGTCTCATTAATACAACTGACTTAATGCTAATACTTGTAATTTTTCACATTACTCTAGTAATCCAAAATCAATTACATTTAGCAAAATAATTTGTTAATTGATCCAATAACAACACCAAGCAATTGATATGATAAGTCTTCAACACATCATTATCATTTATTCGTGCTTAATAAAACAATTTTTATCAGTACTAGCTTTACGAATATAATTATTCATATATATTTTCCTTGCAAAAATAGTCATTTTCCTTGTGATTTTAAAATCAGTACAATCTTACTCTCAAAATTTAATCTTGGAGTCAAAAGGAATATCTCCTTTAACATGGATCTATATGGTAATCCAATATAATATATTTATGAGTACTATTATCTTGTTTGTTTTGTTTTGCACATTGTGGTCATTGTCTTGGAATTTTGATGACTATATCACAAAGTGAATATTACATCAAATTCTCATATGGCCTTCATTTAATATTAAGTTTGAACTTTATGTATCTCATACATAAATTCCTTGATAAGGAGATGGATTGGAAACATATGCATGTTGCCCCTTTCATTCAATCCTCCTCCAAAGATTCACAATCCCAACTTAATATAATTTCCACATCTCTTTCATGAGAATACACTTTTTCTCCTTAATCCAATGTGCTTATAACACTTGAAGTATAAAGTGGAAATTTACGACCAATAAACTAATTGGTTTTATGCAAACCTTTTAATCAATTATGCGTCATGCTTGAGTAATATTGATTACCAGGAACCATCATTAAAATAACTTGAAGTTAATTAATGACATAATTCCAACCTTAACAAACAAACAAAAAATCTTTAGCGGGTTGAGAATTATTTTCGTTTCACGATTTCACTTTATTACACAAAGACATTTGACAATTATAACATTTCTTAAATCCTTGTCTCAAGAAGAATCATAACTCATATAATCTTTAAAGAATTCATCATCAAAATAAACATATTTATCATCAATATAATCACTCTTATCGCTCTTAGGATCACTACAATCAGGTGATTATTCACGAGAAAACAATAGTTTATAAAAAAATAACATGTTCAATTTTTTTAGCTCTAGCAATTTGTGTTTCAAGAACGGAGCCTAACGAACTAGAAGTTTCAAGCACAGTAGAAGCATCATAAAAATCATCAGACATAGTATCAGACTCAGCAGTAATAGCACGCAAAGCATGTGGTGTAGTAGCAAGTTTACTTAAAACAGAAGGTGAATCAAGAGCAACCGTGGTGTTCAGAGTTGTACCTTTCCTTGTGGTGGAAGGTAATATTGGAAACTTTGGATCAGTGGTCTTTCCCATGATGGATAATAAATTACATCAACCAAAATAATTCCCATGTGAAATTACAAATAAAGTTACGCTCCCTGGCAACGGTGCCATAAAATAGTCTTGATGACTCACAAGTGTAGGGGATCGCAACAGTTTTCGAGGGTAAATATAGCCCAGTTTATTGATTCGACACAAGTGGATCCAAAGAATACTTATAAGCCTTAACAACTGAGTTCTCAATTTAGCTGCACCTGGAAAATAACCTGCTTGATACAATTTATTAGTAGTAACGGTGATATGATGACATCAGTAGTGTGATAGTAGCAATAACAGTAAAATAACAATATCAATAGTAACAACAAAAGTAAACGGAGTGGACAACGGTGCTAAAACACTGTAGGCAAATGGATGGATGTAAGGGTGTTGCATGAATGAAATCAACCATGTTATAGACTAACATAGGGCAGCACAAATATATAAGATAGCATCCAAGTCACTAACAATCAGAGGCATGCATCCAGAAAATAGTTGTGCGTTCTTGTAATAAGAACTTGCACAACATCTTTTCTCCAACCATCCCGTTGCAGCAGGGCCTATTTGGAACTAAGGGTAATTAAGGTAATTGTTTCACCAAGTACATGATCAAAGCATTAATACTCAATGGATACATGGAATGTCCAACCATCCCGTTGAAGTGGGACCAATTTGTAACTAATGTTAATTAAGGTACTTGTTTCACCAAGTGTTGGATCAGAACATTAACACTCAATGGATACATGTAATTCTCAAACTATAACCCATCCCCTCTGATATCCCAAGCTTTCACCTTTGGGGTCTCAGGTTCCGTAAAATAATAGGTGCATACAACTCGTAGATACGATCCAAAAGAACAATTACATCCATGAAACATAACATGTTCAGATCCAAAATCATGGCACTCGGGCCCTAATGACAAGCATTAAGCACTCCAAGTTGCAACAACGATAAATAAAGACTCCGGTGGATACTAGGCATCAAGCCCTATCAATATCATATGTTATTACATGATAAATCACACCCAATCCCTACCATCCCCTCTGCCTACTGCAAAGAATTACTCACACATCAAAGGGGGAATCATGGAGGGTTGATGGAGGGGAGTTGGCGATGACGATGGCGACGACCCCCCCCCCCCTGAATATCCGTCCCGGCAGGATGCCAGAGCAGAAATTCTGTCTCCCGAACTAGGTTTTTGGGTGGCGGCGAAGCTCTAAATCGTATTTGGGAAAATCCTTCGGGGGTTCTCCGTTTTAGGTCAAGTGGGATTTTATGGGTGAAGAGGCAACACGAGATGGTGCCCGAGGCCACGAGGAGATCTGTAGGCGCGACCTAGGGGGCGTCCAGTGGTCACCTGGTGGCCCCGTGCCTCCCTCCAAGTGCCCTTATGGCTCCTAGAGTCTTTCAGTGAGTAAAAATTCCTAAAACATTTCCAGGTCATTCCGAGAACTTTCATTTTCGGTCCTTTTCTACAATACATAGGCAAACAAAAAGGAAATGGTACTGGGCACTGGGTTAATAGGTTAGTCCCATAAAATGTAGGAAAACATGCGGATACATGTAGAAAACAAACATGGAGCATCAAAAAATTATAGATAAATTTGAGACATATCAACGTCACATTGGATATGAGGTCCATCATGATCCTCATCTCCAGGCATGTGGCCCACAGAGTGATCCATATGTGAGTTCCTAAGGACCTCCATAAGAGCACAAAACCATTCCCCAAAATTGTTTCCATTTGCAGGCAAAGGCTCACAACTCATCATCAGATTAAATTGATACCTAACAAAGGGATCCATCTCTACAATAAAATAAGTTTATTTAGACTCTATATTTGAAAATTAATTTGCACTACTTAATTCCATAAAATTGAAATTAAGATATGCTCCCACGGAAACTGATATTCCTCATAATCAACTTCGGTGAAATGAGATCCCAATAAATTATGACAAGAAGGATGGATACATCTCACCAATCATAACCTAAAGGGTAGGCCACCATGCAAATCACAAAATGTGATTCTGGCTCATCTTTTGATGATTGTGTTACAAGATTATAACTAATTATGCCTGAACGTCAAGACAACCATTTGATATCGCATGTACAGACTGATCCTTGGATACAAGTCATCAATCCATACCCGCCTACATACGATAGGAATGCGTTGACCCTTGGATACAAGTGATGGTCGCAAACCCAAGTCTATTATGATATTTTCTACAGGATGCAAGGACACGAAAAACTTTGATATTTTAAATGAGGAATCACCCTAATAACTTTCTACTGCACAATCAAGGTGCAATTAACAAAGGATAAATATCATAGACAATTCATAATTCATGTGATTTGGTATAGCCTTTGTTCTTATGCGATTCTTGGCACATCTCCAATGAGGGTCCTCCATTTCCGTCTATTCTCACCATAGCAGAAAATCCAAGGGAATTCCACTGCTGTGAAAATTGCTTGAAGTATTTCCATGACAGAGAAACAACCACTTTCTCCTATCATGTACTTCCTCTGAGCTCCACGATAAACGCCTGATTATCGATGTTGAACAATGAAAATCCTTAAAAATTGGCCATGATGTCAAAACACAGTAACACAATAGCTATACCAAACCACACACACACTCTGCAAAAACAAGTTAGATGCCTCTAACGTTTTGTTTGCAAGTTTTAGCATGACTGTAGGGGTGATTGAAACACAAAAATTGCTAGATTAACATTGTGGGGTGATTGAAACACAAAAATTACGAAAAAAGTCTTGAGCCTCAATCTAAACTTATTCATAACCATGACCCCGTGTGGATCTAATCCACATGCCCCTTCCACCATGCCATTATATGAGACCAACTATGGTGCGACCCAAATCTACTGAAGCACTTATTCGGATCAAGAAAGATATGTCAGGGGAAACTTGCGCGTCTTAGGATTGCCAGAAGTTTGTAAAAAGTCATACCATGTTGTCGGAAACAAAACAAACATGGCTTATTGGGAAGCAACAAAAAAACCGAATATTAGAGAGCTTTATAATATACTTGCACAAGTTTGGGCAATACCCACACAAAATTGTGCTCTAGATCCAATCGTATCTACGCATAGTACACTCTGATACCACTACTGCTCTATGCTATAGATTTTTTTTTGCCCTACATAGTCCACCAAGATCACTATATAGATAACAAAGCATGCCCATAAATGCGAGGATCAGAAACATGACTCACCAGGCAGCGGATTCGATGTAGTTGTAGAAGAGATCTGAACGATCGTAGATCCTCACAACTAGGCCTAGTTGCATGGATGTCGCTAAGTCTTCCCTCGTCAAGGATCACATGTGTAATCCCTCTTATGTTGTGCATGCGTGCGCTTGTGTCAACCCATTAGCGCTCCATCGTCCAGGACTCGGCACCGACGAGGAGAGACATACTTCCGGTATTACTAATTGGTAGCTCTAATCAACTATGATTAGAACTATTTATGAAACTGGAAGTTCTCAATACATGAGAGAAAACTAGAATTACACCTAGGTCTAATCGGGAGAGGACACCTCAAAACCCAATTTGAAGAGGCTCTAATTCAATTAGAGGGGCTATAATTAGAAGCTCTAGTTCGACCCTCTAATTCTACTAGAAAAATAGAGAGGCTTGGGATCCAATTGTGTGTTTTGCTTTGAGCCTTGGGGTGCTTTATATAGTGGGAGGGAGGTGGAGACTTTCCAAGAGGGAGGGAGGAGTACTAGTTGTGCTAGGAGGAGGGTGGCCGCACCACCTCCCCTAGCCTAACTCGGATTGGGAGGTGGAGTCCAACTCACCTCCCTCTCCCTTCCTTTTTTATTTTCTCTTTTTCTCTCCAATAAATTCAGAAAAATACCAGGACGACGAGTACCAACTTGTGAAGCCACCGGGGCCCATCTAACAGCCTCCTAAAATAGGGTCCAGCCATGAGGGGGAAATCCGCCCCTTGTATGGAAAGTCCCCAAAACTCCTCCGGGGCCACTTGACCCCTATTGATAAAATCATCGATATTATCTAACAATGTTAGAAACACATTTGTAACATCTCTGGACATCTCATGTCCTCCGTACATCGGCATAATTTCTCTCTTATAGTAACTTCCCCGAAACCACTCCAATTGACAACAGACTTGTTTCTGTGACATCATAACGACATCGAACATTTATAAAACCAATAACAACATATTAATTCTCTCAGTGAAATGTTGTCACGGCTTAAGCTTGTGACACGTAAAGTCTCGATAACACACCGACATGTTCGGAAACTTATCGAACAATAACCAACAGCGGGACCGTGGACGCCCATGATGGCTCCTGTGTGTTCCCGAAGAATGAGGGAATCTTATAATTTACTCAGTGCACTTATTCCCTTAAATTCACAAGACCAACGATATCACGAGGTGAGACTATGTGATCTGGTCTGATCAAACTCTTTGATTATAACACATAAAACTCGTTACCGATACCGTCCTCTTTTCTCATCCCTATCCCCGATGACCTTGTGATAAACTACACTGTGTCTGACTAGACAATATGTCATCGATGATATTGAGAGGGCCCAAAGTGTGTATATCTCTATCGTCTAGAGGAGTTAAGTACTAGTATTGAACGATCTCACTTCCATTTCACTTTCTAGGTCATACCCAGATATCACCCTTATGATCCCCAGTTATTGCAAGATGGCTGATGATATCCAAAGTATAACTTTTGAGCGCGCGGTCACTAGATATTCTCATGGTATAGGAATTATAGTCGATGTCAACTTCATATGTATTTGCTAAAATACATCATGATTGTTAGTCTCTTTTAGCAACAACATACACTTGGGTCGGTTCAGTACTATTGTTACTCTAACAATAAACTCTCATGTTTTGCTAGAATTTTAACCAAGTCCATGATCATAAAAATTTGATTATCTCACAAACAATAAGCTAATATTACAAACAAGATTACAAACTCGTGTTGTTTACGTTTTCATACCCGCATAAAGATTTTTCTTTGAGAACTCATTTTTCAAGTGGTATAGCGGTTGTAGCATGACGTAAGCTTAATTCTAAACTTGGAGATAGAATAATAACTGAATATTATTGTATATAGGGAATACCACCTACGTGCACAGCCCGTGGAGGCCACATACTCATCCTCGCAATATAAGAGTACGGCGCTTTTTTGCTTCGTTGATTGCCATGAGATCAGACACTTCATGAAGAAGTACATCATCCCACTCGTGCTCTTACGGTCGTCGACATCTCCAGCCATGCATGCCTCTTACCCAACGATCCGGTTCGTGGCGTACGTAGTAGCACACAAGGTTTCTTGTCCCAGACATGTAGAGCAACTGTTGCTTCACCACAGCCTAATGCTCGCTTGTGGATGCCTCCATGCACCTGCTCAGGCTCAGGCATGAGGTAGCACAATCCGCCCACGATGCTATGGTAGAGCGTGGTGTCCAACCCCGTGGCGATGCTGTTCTTGCTCAGCTTCATCCATTGGAACAGCGGTAGCATTGCAACTACTCATCCCATCTTTTCGAGCAGCTCGTCCGCGTACGCCGCTTGACCTAGAATAATGCGACCTGGCTGTTGGATCACCACGATGACGAGATAATAGCTCAGTAAGCCCAGGTCACTCATCTTGAACATGGCCATCATCTCCCACTTAAACTCACGGATCACCACCGCTGACGTGCCGGTGATGATCGTCGATGAACACTCCCAGCAACAGTCGTGCTCCGTCCTTGCTTCATGCGTACACCGCGTGCCTGATGGGAATTGGACGAAGCCGAGCATGACGAGGCTGCTGTCCAGCTTCGCGTTCCATGCGCACAATTAGTGGCAAATTTCGTAGAGCGCGTCCCGCAGCCAAAGCACCTTTCCTCGCCATCCTTGATGAACCCAAAAGGTTGCTCGACGTATACCTGCTCCTCGAGCTCGCTGTTGAGGAAGGCATATTTAACATCGAGATGGTGTACCTACCACTTCTCCTGTGCGGCAAGTGCGAGCAACAGGCGAACCGAGTTGATACGAGCAACATGTGTAAACACCTCCTCAAAATCGACCGGAACACTACACGTGGCCCTTGTGCTTGACGACGCCCTTATCATTGCACTTTACCTTGAAGACCCATTTTAGTCTAATGGGTTTGTGGACACGGGGACGATCGACGAGCTCAGATGTCTTATTCTTATCGATCGGCGCCATCTCCTCGTGCATGGCCTTGAGCTAGCATGACTCCTGTTGCGCCTTGGTTGCACTAGCTGGCTCCTCCATAGTGGTGAGCATCACGTGCTTAGCCAGGCTAGATGCCATGGCGTCGGATCCGAGCATGTCATCGATGCGGCGATACTGGTACGACTTCTCCGGGTCGTCGTTGGTGTCAGGGATATGCCGAATGGGGTATCCTCCGACATCAAATAATGCCGTCCTGTCAGGATGGCCCAGGAGCTGTGAGGAAGGAGGCCTCATAGGGTGGCCCAGCAGGCCGGCGTGTAGGATGGCAAATTCGTCAAGGATCCGGACGGCAGTCCGGTGCGTCGTCCGGCTTGGAGCAGAAGACAGATTCCGTAGTCGTTAGTACTATGTTACTTTTCAAGACACATATGATCCATCATATAAGGCCTAGTACGACTCTCTACATAAAGTCAGACAGGACGAACCCTAATGGTTAAACTTTTTAGTCTCACACACCGTACAAATCATTGTAATCTATACAAGGCTTTGCCCTATTATAGTTAGATTGCAGGACATAGGACGCCAGGCGTCTGAACCTGGGTAAACCTTGTGCTCAGCCAAGCTTTATAAACCTGATTAAGCCTGAATCCGAACAAGGACTTTTTTCTTAATAAATTGACTTAATTCTTTTTTGAGACAACCCTCGAAGCTTTATTGAATTGTAGCAATCTTTACATGAATAGTTTCATAATGTGGAACTCCAAGCCATAGGTGGCACCCAAGTCCATGAGATAAAGTATCTTAACTAGGTTGTGTGCTTCAAAATTGGAGCATCTACCTTCATGAGCGATAGAGCATTCCTGGAATAGAGGCTATCGTGAAGATATCTCTCTAGTAATAGAACTATGTTGTCCTATCGTTCCATCCTTTATATCATTAACTACAGTTTTGCAGTTGGAAGCAACATAGATCCTCTGGATCGCAAGATCTTTAGCTAGAGCAAGTCCTTCTCTAACGACCAGAGCCTCCAGTGTTGCAGGATCGTTAATACCAGCAAAAACCACCGCACAAGCACTCAGATAAATTCCGTTGCTATCACGGCAGATCGCCCCAGCAACACCCACGTCTCCAGTTCTTGATACAGTTGCATCAACGTTCATCTTGAACATCCAAATTGGAGGTAACCAGGTTGGCCGAGCTGTGGATGACGAAATCTGAACTTGTATCTGTAATGTAGATTTTTCTACCGACTTTAACTCCAACAAATATGAGTTTATGAACCCGAACATCGATATTGGAGTCTGGAAAATCCCCTCGTGGGTGGCCTTTCTCCGTGTTGTCCAGATAACCCACAGGGTGATCGGGATGGATGAACTCTTCATGTGGTAAGGTATCCAACAACTCAAACAATCACTCATGGGTATTTGGCTCACCATTCATGTCTAGGTGTTCTACCAATTCTTCATATGATAGAGCCCGAACACTCCGTGACATGTTGCATTCTAACATCGAGTGTCTCCAGAAATCTAAATTTCCACACAGAGGGATTAGTTGATATGGGTCGCCATCTTCCTGCGATTACGAACGTTGGCTGTCGGTAATGATTGTTGTGCTAGCCTCCAAAGGACACTCTTATTTTGGATGGAACCATTGTCTTTCATAGGGAACACCATCCTTTCTTCTATTCTTTAGAGTTCAATGAACCCGCGTTCCCTTCAAAATAATTCTCGCGGTTGATTTTAGTTTTCACCGGCATTCGATAAGTAGACCGCAGAGTAAAGATCCTTCTCCATTCAAAATGCCAGACGCAGAAATCAGATTTGCCCAGAAACCGCGGGCAACATTCCGGCTCCCAAGCTCATCTGCTCTCTCTATCCGGACCTTGCAATAGTGGGTTGAGATCTGTGCCAAATTCCATTACGTTGCAATACTCGAGCGGAATATAAAACAGTACAAGTATGGTATAAAACCTTTGTCCCCACACACGTGATGTAGTATGCAGCCAAAAAGCGTGTTGGTCTATGTCCTTGACTACTCTCTCTCTCTCTCTCTCATGGAAGTACGATGCGGCTGCCGGCCGGATGTGCCGATGGGAAGTGAGGTCAGGAGCTGATGAGCGGTTGGAGGACAGAGTTGTGGCGTTGGTAAAATGCCGCTAGCGGCCTACGAGGACGATGCACCTGCGAGGTCTCCGTGACAATCAGATGCCTTTGTGTTGCCGCCAGTCCATGTATTTACCTTGTACTATATAGTTAATGTATTTCCATTTTGAGGAGAAATATGAAGTCACGTGTGAGTGTATTGGCAGCGTTCCCGACATAGCAATAGTTGGCACAGTCCATCTCTTGCGTTAGTTCAAAATATTGTACAAATCATGAACATACAACTAGACATCTTTAATCGTTAAACTAATAAAGCGAGCTACCTAGAGACCATCTATGAAGGCCGAGAGAATATCAGGAGTTGGCGGTGAGGTGAGCTTAGCCATGCAAAGCTGGAGGACGCCGGGTAGTACAATGCACGTCTGGATGGACGCATGACCTGGTGCCTCCCTTAGATCACCTGATTCGATGAAGATGGCACCCGTGGTGACGCATAGCACGGGAGATTCATGCTCTGGACCGAACCGGCCACCCCTTGTGGGATCCACACGCTCCTATGGCTGAATTCGAGGAAGACAAGCGCCCACGGTGACCTCATGGTCGGGCTAGCGTGTCCCTCTTCTTTGCTGGATCCAACAGTTTCAGCCATCGTTAAGAGGATACCCCAAATAAGTGAGTTGGATTCTTTTTTCTGACAAAGGGAGCTTTATTAGTTAAATTTTTTAAGCAAGTATACACCCAGCCTCTGCATAGCTAAGATATCCACACAGTCGAAACATGTCCAAAACATCAAAATAAACATAAGCGAATTACATATTAGGATGAGAAAGTGTAAAGAGCTTAAAAAGTCGGAGGGCCGATCCGCAAATTATGCTGCCATCTATGTCGGGATAAAAACTCCTTTGCCGTATCCTCCAGACGCATACACACCTCCATAAATAGGTCACGATGCTCCACAGACCATGAACGGAGAGTAGTTCTACTCCTGTAGATTACCTGCATAATAGAGCAATTTTTATCATTGAAAACCTTTTCATTTCTATATAGTCAAAGCGACCAAATAACAGCTAATGATGCCACCCTAATAAGTCTTTTAAACCTTTTATCCACCCCATTGAGACAACTGCCAAAAATATTGGCGATACTTAGTGGTGGGTACAAAGTAGAACCTATCTGGATGATTGACCATATAGAACTAGCAAATGTACACTCGAAGAAAAGGTGATTGATAGTCTCGTCCTTACGACAGAAGCGCACTGCTTCCTTCTATGCCAGTTGCATTTTGCAAGTTTATGTTTAGTAAGGATAACCCCTCGACGAAGGTACCATTCAAAGACCTTGTTCTTAAGGGGAATCCTTATTTTCCACATTTTCTTATTGTTATCCACGGCCCATCCATCTAGATTAAAGGTTTATACATATAATCCACTGTGAACTTACCACTAGTTAGTACATTCTAGCGGAACTCGTCTTTCCCCAACATTAGATTAACTAATGCTAACCGTTGTAGCAACTCATTCCAAGAAGCCAGTCGAGGTCCAACGAGGTCTCTTCGAAACATCACCGTAGGTGGATTATTCTCTAGCACCTTAGCGAGGGTATCGCTTTTGTGACGTGCCAAGACTATATTGTATAAAGCCGAATATTGTTGAGTGGTAGAACCTAACCACTTATCCTCTCAGAACCTTATCTCAGATCCATCCTTTATAACGAAAGAACTACATGGAAAGAAAAATTTCTTCATCGCCATTAGGCCAGCCCAAAAACAAGAATCTCCAGGCTTCCAAGAGACACGTGATACCACTTTTGGACCTATATACTTTCTCTTTATGAGTGTTTGCCAAACCCCATCTTCGGTAAGCAGTTTGAATAACCATTTACCTAGGAGAGCTCTATTATTTACCTCGAGGTCCTGAATACCCAGCCCTCCTTGTTCTTTGAGACGACAAACCATATTCCATTTAGCTAATCGATATTTCTTTTTGTCACCGCCCCCTTGCCAAAAGAATCTTGATCGAAAATAATCCAACCTATGCAAGAATTTTTTTGGTAATTGGAAGAATGAAATCATATATAGTACCATATTAGATAATACTGAGTTTATGAGAACCGATCTTCCACCTAGGGAAAGTAATTTTCCTTTCCAGCTACACAGCCTTTTTTGTAGTCTTTCCTCAACATGTTTCCATTAAGCTATCGTAAGCCTTCTGAAGTGAATCGGAATGTCTAGATAACTGATTGGAAACTGACCTTGCCCACAACCGAATAACTCGGCGTACAAGGCATTGTCATAGTTGGCCTCGCCAAAACAAAACAATTCACTCTTATGAAAATTGATCTTTAGACCTGAAAGTTGCTCAAACGCTGATAAAATTAATTTCAGGTTTTTGCTTTTTCCAGGTCATGTTCCATAAAAAGAACTGTGTCATCGACATATTAAATAATAGATAGCCCTCCATCTGCAAGATGTGGAACTAGTACCTCAATTTGACCATACAGCTTTGCGCGCTCAATTATTATAGCTAACCTATCAGCAATTATATTAAATAATATATGTGATAGAGGATCACCTTGCCGTAAACATTTTTTTGTTTGGAAGTAGAGGCCAATCTCATCATTAAATTTTATGGCTACATCTCCTCCGTAAACAAAGTTATGGACCAGAGAATGCCACTCATCAAAAAATCCTTTTATTCTGAGTTTTGTTATAGGAAAGACCACTTGACTTTATCATAAGCCTTTTCGAAGTCTATCTTTAATATTACTCCATTTAGATTTTTCCGATGTAACTCATGAGCAGTTTCATGTAAAATCACAACACCATGTAGGATATTACGTCCTTGCATAAAAGTCGTTTAAGTCGGGCGCACAACATGGTCAGCCACCGAATTCTGTTTAATTGTTGCAGTTTTGGTGAATATTTTGAAGTTAAAGTTTAGAAGACAGATAGGTCTATATTTATGAATCCTTTCTGCTTTATTAACTCAAGCAATAAAATAATCTCACCAAAGTTTAGATGAAATAATTTGAGTTGTCCAGCATGGAAAGAGTGAAAAACTCGAGTAGATCCGTTTGGATTAACTCCCAAAAGTTCTGATAGAACTCAGCTGGAAATCTATCCGGACTTGGGGCTTTGTTATGCTCCATTTGGAAGACTGCCTTCCTTACTTCTTTCTCAGAAAAGGGAGCACTAAGATGGGCATTATCCTCATCGGATACTTGCGGAATGTCATCTGACCGAGTTTCGTCTAATGTGAGGTAACCCTCATCAGGCTCACCGAACAGATTTTTGTAGTATTTCGTTATGTATGATTTTTATTGCTCATGTCCTTCAATCATGCCCTTGTCCTGGATAAGAGAGTGAATGGGTTTCTTTCTATGTCTGCCATTGGTCAGACTATGAAAGTATCTCGTATTCGAATCTCCCTCCAAAATGAACCGAGCTTTTGATCGTTGATACCATTTGAGCTCCTCTTCCCGAAGAAGACTCACCATTTGCGCCATTCGATTGGTTTTTAAGTTCAATCTCCTGCGCGGATAACGGTTTCACTTCAGCAAAAGCCTCTAATTCATCAATAATATATGACAACCGAAGCTTTTCTTTTTTTAATACACCGATCACATTTCTATCCCATCCACTTAGGTGTTTACGCAAAACACATATTTTGTTATTCCACCTTTGGATGGGACTATTATCAACCACCGGTCTTTCCCATATCTCCTTCACCATAACAGAGAAACATTCCAATTAAAATTTGAACTGTTGCTTACACATGTGGTTTGTTATCCCCGTGGTTATTAGAATGGGAGCATGATCTGATAATTCTTCAATACGTTCTAAGCCCAGTACAGAAATCGTTGGAAATTTTGATTCGCAGTCTTGGTCCCTTAGTACTTGGTCCAAATTCTCGTATGTCGGCTCTAGGAGGCTATTAGCCCAAGTAAACTGCATCCCAACCATTGAAACCTCTCTCAAGTCAAGGTTGTCAATCAAAACGTTGAATAAGAGAGGCCAACGTCTGCCAAATCTGCCTCTACTCTTCTCATGCGGATACCTTAACAAATTGAAGTCCCCTCCTATTAGAATAGGATAGGGGTTATCTTTTGCTATGTTTACCAGCTCACGGAGAAAATCAGCTTTATAATCATTCTGGGCTGCATCGTAAACGAATACTAGACTCCAAGTAAAGTTATAAGCTTTATTACAGATATGAAACTTTATATGAAACTCTCCATCCGAAACAACCAACACATCCATGGTGTCATTTCTCACGCCCAACAATAAGCCCTCGGATCTGCCACGAGGTGGACGGGATATCCATGTGAAGTCTACACCGTCAGATATGCGATTAAGTAAACTTACAGAGAAATCCCGTTTGCCCGTTTCTGAAATACCCAAAAAATCCAACTTATGACCCCCCACAGAATCAGCAATGCGAACATGTTTAGTCAAGTCACGAAGACCTCTGCTATTCAAAAACATGCTATTCATCGGGAAATAATTGGAGATTTGGGTACATTCACCTTTTTATGTGGCGATTTTTTTTTAACAGAGTCCGACTTAGATTTGCGGGCATACGCTTTCAGGTCAAATTTACTGTTACTTAATATTGAGTTGAGCCTCGCCTCATCTAAGCCACCCTTTAAAATAGTGAGTTGGATTCTAGACATTGGAGGTCACGAAGACCTCGCCGACATCGTCCTTGTAGGGTGCTAGCGGCATTTTCCCAACGCCACACCACCGTTCTCCAATCGCAAGCATTCTTATCAATTCCTGACCTCACATCCCATCGGCGCATCGGGCCGACACCCCTACTTCCACGAAAGAGAGGGATGTAGTAGTGAAAATAGACCAACATGCCTTTCGGTTGCATACTACATCGTGTGGGTGGGGCCAAAGGTTTGTACCTTTCATGTATTGTTCTGTATTCTGCTCGGGTATTGCAAGGTAATGGAATTTGGTACAGATCTCGACCCACTATTGCAAGATCCAGATAAAGAGCGTAGATGAGCTCGGGAGCCAAAAACGCTGCCCCCCATAAACCGATCTAATTGACCCGGAAAAAGAATACGGTTCCCTAATTGGAAGCCAAGCCTAGCCCAGTTCGGTCCGTCCCCAATCTATCCTGCTCCACTCCTTGTTGGGCTTCAGCCCACCACGCATCCCAGTCAGACGGGCCTCGCTCTAGGGTTTCTCTCTCCCCCTGTCTCTCTCCTCCCAATCGAATCGGAATCCATGGAGTCGTCGCGGTCGCGGAAGCGCACGCGTCAAGAGTTGGACGGCGCCGGCGCGCCGCCGCCGGAGCGGGAGGTGGTAATGTTCCTTTACTTCGGGTACTTATGCCTACGATTAGGGCTTGGGTGTTCGGGTTATTGACGTGGATTTTTCCCTGCCGTCGGTTGCAGGTAGCGAGGGGCGGCGCGTCGCCGCCGTGGAGGGATGACGACCGCGACGGACATTACGTGTTTGATCTCGGCGAGAACTTGACTCGCCGGTGTAAGCACCCGCCTCTTGGGCATCTTGTTAACTCCTAGAGCTATTGTGTAATCATAAGTCATAAAATACTTATTTATGTATACATAATTCTGAGAAACATGGTGGAGAAATTTTTGTCAATGTGTGCACATAGGTTTAGAAAAAAATGGTGGGTAAAGACTTTTTATGTATGCATAATTCGTAAGTAATGGTGGCATTTATCTGTGCTCTGTTTCAGTGGCCTTATATCCTCGTTGGCACTGCCAGCTATCATAGTTGGTTTCAGCTGTTAAAAAAAAACCTGTCTGAGGTTCACCTCAACAACACAGATGAATGAAGTAAAGGTTCCATTAAGATTTCCCACAGTTCTATGTTCTATAGAACTTGTTAATTTTGCTTTTGGGCAAAGGGGATGATGAAGCAAAGTTTCCATTCAGATTTTCCACAGTTGTGTTTATATTAGTATATAAATTTGATTTGCCTACGTGCCTTTTCTGTCCCGGTACAGAAGATAGGTCTAAGTCGAAACTGCAAATACCTTAGTTTTGATAATTGTATATGTCCTGCATTATTGTTGATTGACTATCTCTTTTTTGACCATGCAGACAAAATCTTGAGCAAAATGGGTGAAGGTTCGGGTTTCCTTCAATATGGCATGTTCTCTTGTACTTGGAGTTTTTGGCATTATACTAATGTAGAGCACCATGAGTATGATTTTCATAGGTACTTTCGGACGAGTTTTGGAATGCTGGGATCGTGAAACACGCGAATATGTTGCAATAAAAGTTATTCGGAGCATCCGGAAGTACCGGGATGCTGCAATGATTGAGATCGATGTGCTCAATCGCCTTGCAGAAAACGAGAGATACAGATCCCTGTTAGTGTCTCAACAAACTTAATCCCTAAAATCTTACTCCCTCTGTTAGCTTGCTAAAAAGGCTTACACTGTGGAACAGAGGGAGTACTTTTTTATGTTCCTTACTTAATTTATTTTCATTAATGCCCAGCTGCGTCCAAATTCAAAGATGGTTTGACTATCGCAATCATATATGCATTGTAAGTCTGATTTTCCTTTTGTTCATCTATGCAAGTTTTACAAGTTGATTCGAAGTATCGGTTGTTGCATTCACTTCCATATCCAGTAGCGCATTAAATTCCTTTTTATATGCCTTGTCTATAGTTAATTTTACCTGCCCTCCCAGTATCTCTTGCTTGTACAGAGTGAGAGATGCTGGCATGCTGGTACACATCACATGATAGTGTAGTCGTAATACTTTAAAACAGTTGCTTCTCTTTTCTCTTTGCTCATGACGGTTCCCTGATGTGGAAACAAAATAAAGATAACTTCTATTCAATGAATATCAATGGTTTTGTCAGGTATTTGAGAAGCTTGGGCCAAGCTTGTATGATTTTCTAAAGAGAAATAGATACCAACCTTTCCCTGTGGAACTTGTGCGGGAGTTTGGACGACAACTGTTGGAATCTGTAGCATGTGTGTGATTGCTTGATTCTGCATATCCGTCCTTAACAAGTTCAGCAGTTTGCAGATTCTTTTCTCTTGCTTTCAAGTGGCATGCTTGACCATCTTTTCCTTTTTTTTTCTAAAATAGATATGCACGAATTGCGCCTTATTCACACTGATCTGAAGCCAGAAAACATACTCCTTGTATCGTCTGAATATATAAAGCTTCCAAGTACCAAGGTACCTAATCTCAACCAGTTTTGTAGTGAGCATATGCTATTTTGATGTTAGGCATACGGTGCTAGCAGTTATCTTGAATGACCACTTGGGGTTGTACAGAAGAATTCACAAGATGAGATGCACTTCAAGTGCTTGCCAAAGTCCAGTGCCATAAAGCTGATAGATTTTGGCAGTACTGCCTTTGATAATCAGGAACATAACTCGATTGTTTCTACGAGGCATTACAGGGCACCTGAAATAATCTTAGGTAAATTGGTTATTCTTGAATGTTTGCTTTCATTTCATGTTGCTTGAGGTATAGGTTTTTGTAGTATTTTTTAATATGCTTGTGAAGAGCATTAAACAAATCTAATTTATGTTCCTAGGAATCTAAGTATGATGCATGCCAGTTGATACTCTTATTTATCTATAACCAGCAAAACTTATTTAGAAGAGCAACTTCTTGCCATTTCCGGAATAGTGTTTGCTAGTGAGAAAGAACCTTCAAATTGGAGGATCAAATATTGGGCCAATGACTGAAAATATAAGGACAAAAATTTACAGACATTTCAGTGATTGATTGTTCAAACTACTGGTTGGTTATGTATAGCAACTGTGCATGTTATACGTCAGCATATTTGGGCATCTGACAGTTTCTCCTTTGCTCCATTGTTTCTTTCTTCTGTATTTTATTTTTTTCCCTGTAAGATTTTTGAGATGACCATGCCCCTAATGATGAGGGAAAGGGTGTTTTTAGGATGGATATATTTACTGCTTTTTATGATATATATATGTTAGTACTGTTGGTTTGTTAGAGTCTAGTTCGGACATGCCCAGTAATGAATGTATGGGCCTGAAGATTGAATTAGTTTGAATGCTTGATGTACTAGCTGAATAGATATATGACCCATCTTCCTATTAAAATGATCTTTCTAAGAACATACTCAGCTCTAAGAACATAAATAATTATCGAGTTGGGATTTATTGGTCTAAACTGTACAAATGCTTCTATATGTCAGCCTAAAACCTGCACAGTGCTCATATTATGCTACTGTGCTGAACTACTGATAAAAATTGATTGGACTGAACAATGTTCTTTCTGCGTTGAATAAGAACTCATCTTTTCTACTGTTTCCTTCAACTTAGAGCAACAGCTGAAGTAGTTACTAATGTTTCTACTTCCAGAGAGGAATCTTGAGTTTCTGATGTTACTGAATGTTCCTTTGCCAGGCTTAGGCTGGAGTTTGCCATGTGATATCTGGAGCGTTGGTTGCATCCTCGTCGAGCTATGTTCGGTTAGATTGCTTGTGATCCCTGTCATTCCTCCTTTACCAACATATGTTCCTAACCCTTAACATTTTTAGGGGGAAGCATTGTTTCAGACACATGAGAACCTGGAACACCTAGCAATGATGGAGAGGGTTTTGGGTCCCGTACCAGAACACATGATACGGAAAGCTAGGTTCGTATTTATATCGTTAATGTGATTATCATATTTTTTTCTCCATATCTTTAAGAAACCAAGCTTCTCCACCAGTGTCCTCGTGATCCAGGGTTAACTTTGAGAATTAATCCCTTTTTATTTGGCTAGTTTCTTGATATCTCCACCTGTATCCTGGAGGTCCAGGGTTTGAGTCAAGTCCTCTTGAAAAAAACCAAGGGAAAGGCTGACTAAGTGCCTAATAAATCCCAAAGTGAAATATATATATCTTGTCTGCTTTGCACTAAATCTTCTGTATCAAATGTTTCAAAAACATTGGTATGTCCTATCCGCAAAGAAGTATTTCTTTTGTTTTTATGTGCAATCCAACTGTTTTTGTTCATGGTTCCTTAAGTTGTACTCCCTCCCTTCCAATTTAAAGGGCCCATCAGATATTTTTCTTTTCCCCTATTTGTAAGGCTCATTGTCTTGGGAATATGACAATATAGCTATGCCCATATTAAATTCTGGCGAATTTTGGTTCTCAATGTAGAATCAACCAATGCATGAAGGAGTGAGAAGGTCATGCATGTAGCATTAATATGTTGTCTTGCACTTAACTAGGCCCTCCTTGATTGATTCGATTTGCAAGATGAGCCCAATAAACCGGAAATGAGGGAGTAGTGTTTATAATTGTTTTCTGGTTTGCTACTGACAAGTAATCTTAGCTTGCATCACTTTTGTATTGGGCAAATAGATGGTTCTTGTGAAGGTATTTTTTGCAAGATTGTGCTGAAATGCTTTTGCAGAACATATTGACATGTTACATTGTGATATGGAGGGAGTGTTGAGTATTGCATGCAGTTCTCTGTTCATTCTTTCCTTTATTGTTATACTCGTATGTCATACTGATGTCCTGTAACATGTTACTTTGTGCTACTTTCTTAAATTATATTGAAGAGTAAATTGTTCCAAACTTCCATACATACCAAGATTTAAGTTAATACTATATGCTACTCCCTCCAGTTCACAAACAGGTGATGTGTTGGACATTGACATGGTCTTCTAGATGTACCTTTGATGACTAATTTGTACTAAACTATATGTATGTGAGTCAACAAAACATGATATTCTGAAATAAATTTTGAGACAAATCTATACATATTAATTTTCAAGTTTCCAATCTAAATTATTGAAACAATTTAACAGTAAAAGTTTTAGAAGTTTGACAAAAAATGTCTATAACTTCACTTTGTGATATGGAGGTAGTGTTATTGCATGCAGTTCTCTGTTCATTCTTTCCTTTATTGTTATACTCTCATACGGACGTCCGTATGTCACTTGGAATATGCAGTTCATCAGCTCAGAAATACTTTAGACGAGGGACACGTCTAAATTGGCCTGAAGGTGCTGTTACAAGAGAAAGCATCAGAGCAGTCAGAAAACTACATCGACTAAAGGTTTTGATTCCCATATTATGCTCAATTTTCTTGATCACGGTTTTTCTATCAATTGTCACAAAAGTAAATCTTGTGCATTGTATGGTCCCTAGTTTAGATTTTGAGAGTATTGGACATGGAAACATAAGTTACTTGAACTGCACATGGATAGATAATTCTTCTTCCACTGGCTTAAGACTGTACACTAGTGCATATTCGTAATGAATTTTAACACATAATTTAGTTAGGCTTGTTGTATTGCAAATACAAAAGAATAATAAGTTTCACTTATCCTGTGCTTTAACCTGTGATTTGAGATTCAGCTTTCGTATCTGCAACTTCAGGACTTGGTTGCGAGAAATGCTGACCATTCAAGGGCATCCCTGGCGGACTTGCTATATGGTCTTTTAAGATTTGAGCCTTCAGAGCGCCTTACCGCCCAAGAAGCTCTCGACCATCCATTCTTCGGAAATCCAGCTCCAACATGACTTGTTAGAAGATGTTTTTGACTCTGCCCCTCGCGATACTTACGCGAGAACCAGGCCTGGAGAAGCCCACAAGGCCAAGAACAGAGAGAAGAGAACGCCTTTAGCTAATCTCTGCTAGAAAGATTATGTAAGCCGAGGTATAATGCTCGCGTGTGGTGATAAGCTGTTGTCTTGGTCACCTGGTGTAATGTACAATATCATTTCTGCTAGGAGGATTAGTGTACCAAAGAAGATATGTACATCATTTGTTTGGAGCGCACTGGGACTCAGCATCCAATCCTGGTTTGTTAACCGCACTGCAACGGCCACGGACCAAAGGCAGCCGTAAAGGCCTCCCAGTGCTATTATTTTGCCAGGGATGTTTCTGTTGATGTGATGGAATCTGAGCAAAGCTAACTTGAGCATTTGGAAAGGAATATGTATGTCGAATAATGCTACTGTAGTAGTTTCTTTGGAGAAACCACGAAAGAGCAGAGGGTGTTCCTGGCATTCGAACGAGCAACCATAGCGTTGAAGGTTGAAACTAATGGAAGGCGTGAACTGTTGAAGCTGAATGCTTGGGGCGTCGATGGTTGGGACTCTGTGAAAGCCCTGGTCAGGCGGCATTTTCCCAGAACTGTACCGGCTCAGGTTGGTCATTGCTTGGTTTCTGAATGCGATTTGACGTCCCGGATGGTCTTCGGGGTCACCTTTCTACTTTTCCATTAGTTCTGCTTTTCCATTAAAACTGATAAAGTTGAGTTAAGACTTTGATTTTAATTTTCCCCCCCTTCTCGTGTCATTTCGTCGGTCACTTCTTGTCCTTTACAGGGAAGATGGCCACATCATCAGACACCCCTCCATCTCTGTCCCATTGTCACGCTCTCTGTTCCCCTGCCGTGCGTCCTCCCGTCGTTGGTGTTTGTTTGGCCAGGAGACGGCCACATCATGGGTTTCTTCCGGATGGGAGATCCATTTGGCCTTGAGAGAGTTTGCCACTACTTGCTTGTTAGTCAGGTTTAATCAACGCACGCGGCTAGTCCCCACACATACGCGAGGCACATGGATTTTGTGGCAGAATTTTGGGCTGGCGCTAAAAGAGCTATCCGAAATTCCCAGGTCAATTGTGATGCGGCGGCTCTTCCCTGTTTGATGCAACACGCTAGCTGCATGCAGGACTGCCGTCCCGACACGCTGTTGGGGGAGAACCTTTTTTGTGCAGCACAAGCTGCAATCCCGATGCTGACTTTTGGAAATCCGGCCGTCGTGGCTTCGCCGGCGACGACATGTCCCGCTTCCTCGCGCTCGTCAGCGCTAGCCTTTGACGTAGGGGACTTTGACGGTGCAGCCGCGCGCGGCCTGAGGATATATGCACGTGATGTTTGCTTCCTTGGGTTCGCTTCTTGCCAACGCACGCGTGTTGACATCGACGCGTACGTACCCGCGTCTCGGGATCTTATTTGGGATTTCAGTTCCTAATTAGGCCCATGTCCTGCGTGGAGACACTCAATGCCTCCCTCCCGCCATCGATCGGTGCACGCTCGACTCGAGCCTCTCCATGGTTGGATAAAATGCCATGGGTGTGTGTGCCAATTGTCCCTTTGTGACACGATGATCATCGCATCCGCTAACTCAACCGATTATCTTTATCGAAAAAAAAACTCAGCCGATTATATCTCTTAAGGAAAAAGTCCATTTTCAACCTTAAACTTGTAGAGGTTAGCTAAACTGAACCCTGAATTTTGAATCCCTGAAGTTAGCACTCTGAACTTATGAATCCCGACCAATTTCAACCCTCATCCAGTTTGAAGCACCGGGAATGCAGCAATCCCCACCGGCATAACATGCTACTCTCACTGACAGTGGAGCCCGCGTGTCATATTACTCCTCCTCCCCGATCTATATCTCTTACGTTGACTCCTGAACCAATCCACTTATTCGTGCTGCTCTTCTGCTCCGCCACTAGCGCGCTCCCCGCCAGGACGCCGGCGCCGACTTCCGGTAAGTCTTGGTTTCGCCTCCATGTCGCCGACAACGTCGCTCGCCCACCACACCGCTTAGCTCATTCCCGAGCTAGCCCGCCAGCTTTGTGAAGACGTGATCCATGGATCGTCCCGGCCGGCACTTGGATGTCATGGTGGCGCACCTCGTGCATGGATTTGCAAAAGGACAGTGTGGTCTTGTCTTCAGCCTCATGAACACGATGGCCGTCAGCGGAGTACTGCTGGGCCACGGGGAAGACACGGACCTTTCCGGTAGACGCTGAGCTCTTCCAATGGATTCATGAGTGAAAGCGAGAGAAAGAGATTGGGATGAATATAACACGTCGCACCCACTGTCAGTGAGGTTAGCTTGTAATCCCGGCCGGGATGGTTTGTTTTCCTTGTGTGCCAAACTGGTCTAGGGTTGAAATTGGTCGGGATTTACAAGTTCAGAGTGCTAACTTCAGGGATTCAAAATTCAGGGTTTGATTTAGCTAAGCTCTACAAGTTTAAGGTTGAAAATGGACTTTTTCCATCTCTTAATGTTGGCGCTGTCCATCTGGGACCCTTAACAAGGATGGCCACCGGATCTGAAAGTCCACACCGCTACGTTTTGGATTCACAATGCCTTGCCCTCAGCAGTCAGCAGCCTTGTAAAGAGGCCTATTATTATCGTGGTTTCAGAAGAAAAATATTACTATCATAATGAAAGAGCTCTCCTCTTAATCGTGCAGAAGACCAAACAGCCCGAGACAAAGAAGAAACGTACTAGCACAGTACATCTCTTGCTCCCACGCAGATACAAACACAGTGTATAGACAACACAAGTCTGTCAATTTTGTCCCTTTGCCCCTGCCCCTGCTTTAAAATGCCCAGACCCCGTAACACAGGGGGGCGCGCACACACACACAGAGCCTGAGCCACCCCTCCGCTTCTATCTCACCGAACCCAACGGAGGACCAAGCGACGATGGCGGCGGCGAACGGCGAGAAGGGGTTCCAGGTGCCGGAGCTGGAGATCAAGTTCACCAAGCTCTTCATCAATGGCCACTTCGTCGACGCAGCCTCCGGTACATACCTCTCTCCCCCTCTACCTAGCTACGACCACTTTCTCCAGTCTCCACGGCATTTCGGAGCAATAGGTAGCTAAAGCCCCTGCCGGCCGTTCTATCTTTTTCCTCTTCCCAGGCAAACTTTCGTAACTGAAGCGCTCTTCTTTGCTTCGTTTTGTTTTGTTCTTCATAAAGACCATATCGTATTTTGTTTTCAAGTCGCCACATAGCATTTGGAAGACGCGTGGATGGAGTGGAGGATGTTTAACGGAGACTTTTTTTTCTTGTTGTTGCAAAAACTAAAACAAACTTGTTTATTTGTGGAGCAAATTCGAGGTCCAGAGGCGGAAGGAAGGAAACCGCGAGAGGTCCAAGTACCGGACAAGTTGCTTTCCTTGGGTTTAGAAGTGGAAATTGAAATCGGCGACGGGCGGCAGCGCATCCTTGGGTCGCCACAAAATTAACATGGCTCCAATTTAATAGGGTTTTAATTAAAGAGTAATCCTGTGGTCGTAAGCTAGCTGGAAAATTAAGCCCAGCGTACTTTCTCTCATTACAAATATAGATTCGATCACACTCACATGGTCCCCGAGTTACCCATTTTTGGCTCTTACTCTTCATTTCAAATTAATTACTGTAGTTCATGCCAGTAAGAAGCGCACTATTTACTACGATCAAATTTATACTAGTAAGTTGTATTCTCGCAAAAAAAAAAATGTATTGTCTGCATAGTCCATTCTAAAACATCTTAATCGCGGCTGCCAATGGTCCAAGCTGTAGTAGAAGAGTCACCAACATGAAACACTTAATCGATGATACATATAGTACCAGTTCGGCAGTTCCTTCCTGGATTGGTGGTGATTGATTTCGACGTTACACAGATACTTTCCCACAAAAAAGAAAATACCGACGGGATACGGGAATAGAGAGAACCAGACGGGTCACTCATCTTTTTGGAGTGTGCTCAACTGCAGTGTAACCCACAGAAAAGGAACCATACTAGCTATGGCACATCCACTTTTACACTTGCAACAAATGCATCACGGAGAGATGCACGGTTAGACTCCGTTCTGAGCATGACCAAACGAAAACGCGGCGCGAGGGTGTATTCTGCGTAGAGTTCATGTGCTCGGCGTGAAATTTCTATATTTAAACGTGGTGTTAAGCCTTCACCAATGCAAGGTGTTTAGAGAGATGTTTACAACAGAAACCTATTTTTTCATAACCATTCGGTGCTTATTTTCTAGTATAATAGATAGCAATCTTTATTTATACAAGGCAGATGCTTAATTAGACGCATCTATTGTATAAATAATCATCGGTGCTTATAGAAACACTAATTTATTATTGCAAACATATCTCTAAGATCATTGTATCCATATATTTTACAATAGTCACTGCAATTACAGTCTAAAAGGTGACTAGTACTCTCACTCCAGTATAATTAAAATTTTATGATTTTCCTAAGCCACACTATTTTTAAGTTTGGCCAATTTTATCGAACAAATATACCGACGTCTAAATCACCAATTTAGTTTCATTAGATTTATCATAAAAATATATTGTTGTACTATATAGATTTTACGTTGTATATATTATCATCTTTTCTATAAACTAGGCCAAACTTACAGAAATTTTAACTTAAATCTAAAACTTTAATTATGTTGGAGCGCATAGAGTTATGATAACGCAACTGGACACCCTGTTGATCTGGGGATATCAGCGACGTCAAATCCGACAAGTACCTTTGGTCATCCGTATGCAGCATCGATGTCGCACACGTTGTCGCTCCTTCTTGACTGGCCTTTTTGTATACATGCCCGTCGTCATCGTCGTTGTAGCTTGTACTGTCCTTGGGTTAACCGCTTAGCTTTTTTTGTAAGCTTGTTGCTCTGATCGAATTCTTGATGGTTACACGTCGGTCCATTTGGTTTCTGTCATATCACTACGTGTATCACGCGTAAAAACCACTTACAAGTGGGATAATTTCACCATCATTATCGTGGTAAGACCACGAACACACAAAGGCTAATTTCCCCCCACCCTTAATTATCGGCTGCTTTTTCGACGAAATTATTGGTTGTCAATAGTGTTAGAACACAAAATAGTGATATTGTAATCCAAACCAATCAGTTAACGGAATATACGTGCGATTGCAAGCAAGCTGGCTAGCTAGCCTTGGATGATGGGCACTAAGAAAATACGAGGAGATTATGAGATAATCCTGAGATGGAGACAACCTAACTAACTAACCAGCAGTAGAGGCATGTGCAAACGCAAGAACCAACACAAGTAATTTTGTGATGCGGGTTCTTGGCCTATTGGTATCTTCGGGTGGTGTACACAGAAATTCATAATTCAGATCGCAGCTGGTCCAGAGATCAAGCCATTGTCGAGCTCCTTGTCTGCATGCATCTACGTATATATGCATGTGTGTGTGTGTGTGTGTGGACTCCCGTGATCGATGGGAGTTCACAGGCTAGGCAGGCCGGTCTGGGTCCAGTACTACGTGCCTCTCTTGTGGTGCATGATCGATACTGTACGATAGAGCTGTTGGCGTCAGCCAGAAAACAGATCAGATTTAGCAATTGGTTCCTTTAGGAAGAAAAATGAGATTCAGAAACTGACAGCTGGTCCTGTGTACTCTACTCATTGTTGGTTGCTGTTAGGCTTAGAAGCCAGCCCTGCCAAAATAATGCGGTTTCGATTAAATAGTGGGAAATTCTTCGCAAAAAAGCAGTGGCAATTTCATTTCTTACTTTAACACGTACATATACCATGAATACAGGCAAGACGTTCGAGACCCGGGACCCACGCAGCGGCGAGGTGATCGCCAGGATCGCCGAGGGAGACAAGGCCGACGTTGACCTCGCCGTGAAGGCCGCCCGCGAGGCCTTCGACAACGGCCCCTGGCCCAGGATGCCCGGCTGCGTATGTACAAACAGCCTCTGTAATTTGTGTTTTTTTCGCGAGAAACAGCCTCTGTAAATGGCACGAGAGTTGCATATTTTCAAACGATTACGTTCGATTTCCCTTTCCCGCCGATAACAATGCCTAACTTTTAATTCTGGCGGGTGGACAGGCGCGGGGTCGGATCCTGCACAAGTTCGCCGACCTTGTGGACCAGCACGTCGAGGAGCTGGCGGCGCTGGACACCGTGGACGCCGGCAAGCTATTCCAGATGGGCAAGATGGTGGACATCCCTGGCGGCGCCAACCTGCTCCGGTATTACGCCGGCGCCGCCGACAAGATCCACGGTGAGACGCTCAAGATGGCGCGCCCGCTCCAGGCGTACACGCTCAAGGAGCCTGTCGGCGTCGTCGGCCACATCGTGCCGTGGAACTACCCCAGCACCATGTTCTTCTTCAAGGTCAGCCCCGCGCTGGCCGCCGGGTGCACCATGGTCGTCAAGCCCGCTGAGCAGACGCCCCTCTCCGCGCTCTTCTACGCCCACCTAGCCAAGGAGGCTGGCATCCCCGACGGTGTCCTCAACATCGTGCCCGGGTTCGGTCCCACGGCCGGCGCGGCCATCGCTTCTCACATGGACATTGACAAGATCAGCTTCACCGGCTCGACGGAGGTCGGGAGGCTCATCATGCAGGCGGCGGCCATGAGTAACCTCAAGTCCGTCTCGCTCGAGCTGGGCGGCAAGTCTCCTGTCATCGTGTTCGACGACGCCGACGTCGACATGGCCGTTAACCTCGTTAACATGGCCACCTATACCAACAAGGTACTGTGCATCACAAGTTAATTAAGAAGCTTTTGAAATGTGGGTACCAAGAAAAAGGCTCACCAAGGTTGTGTTGCACGATTCTGCCTCTGTTACAGGGCGAGATCTGCGTGGCTGGGTCGCGCATATACGTGCAGGAAGGGATCTACGACGCCTTCGTGAAGAAGTCGGTGGAGCTTGCCAAGAAATCAGTCGTCGGTGATCCTTTCAACCCCAGTGTACACCAAGGCCCTCAGGTACTCACCATGCCATCCCTAGCTATATGTAATCTTCACAGAAGAACGCCCTAACGATCGGCCACTTCTTCACGTACGCAGGTTGACAAGGATCAATACGAGAAGGTCCTGAATTACATCGACATCGGTAAGCGCGAAGGGGCCACCCTCCTCACCGGAGGGAAGCCCTGCAGCGACAAAGGGTACTACATCGAGCCCACCATCTTCACGGACGTCAAGGCATAAGCCCTCCCCTACTCCTCATCACTACTCGCCATGAACAAATATATATCAGCCCTTTCAGTTCAGAAATATTAGCCACGATTGTAAATTAAAGAGGGGAATAGCACGCTGACATGTTCCAAACTCTTTGGGCAGGATGACATGTCAATAGCACAAGAGGAAATCTTTGGGCCGGTGATGGCTCTCATGAAATTCAAGTAAGCATTTGGTTTTAGTTTCCCTCAACATTTTCAGCTTGACAGTAGGCACAAAGATGAACTGAGCTGACTGGGTATGCACCGTTGTTAATTCAGGACCGTGGAGGAGGCGATTCAGAAGGCGAACAACACCCGGTATGGCCTAGCCGCCGGCGTGGTCACCAAGAACATCGACACCATGAACACCGTGTCACGGTCAGTCAGGGCCGGGGTTATCTGGGTCAACTGCTACTTCGCGTTCGACCCCGACGCCCCGTTCGGCGGGTACAAGATGAGCGGCTTCGGCAAGGACATGGGCATAGACGCCCTCGACAAGTACCTGCACACCAAGACCGTGGTCACTCCACTCTACAACACACCCTGGCTCTGATCTGGACCCATATCGGATCACCAATTGCACAGGAAAAACACAGGCGGAAAGATGATGCTTTCAGTTACTTGTACTTATTACTTGCTTCAATCAACATTGCGTGATGTGTTCCTTTTGTCGGCACAATCAACACCCATGCTTCGGTTACATGGTAGGATCTACTATTGGGTTGACGTAGTACATCTTTTTCTTTTGTGAAAAGTCTACATTTTTTTTTGAAATAAGACAAAAAGGTAAAACATGGTGGCCAAGATCACACATGTCAGCCAATCATTCTGTCCAGGCGACCAAAACTGACACCAAACATCTCAACACAACACATCGAAGACGATTAACCGCAGTCACCGCTCCGACTTCCATGTCGAACCGGCAACGGCAGGGCCGCATACCCATGTGAGGGGCAGTGCCCCTCGCTGCACAGGCGGGTTTGAAAGATAAAACAAGTACGGGTAGATTGCGCTGCCCGACGTACCTCGTCGGGTAGGATAGATTTACTATTTATATTAGGTAAGTATTACAGAGTTCTATACGTATTCTACGTATAGTTTAACACACTCCCTCAATCTCAACTAGTGAAAGATTGAGATTGCGCTTACAATGCTCATACAACGGTAAAGGAAGTGGCTTAGTGAAAATGCCAGCAAATTGATCTTTGAAGAAATGAACCGAATCTGTAATTGCTTCTGAGACACACGCTCGCGAACAAAGTGGAAGTCAACTTCAATGTGCTTTGTCCTTGCATGAAAAACTGGATTTGATGACAAATATGTAGAGCCAAATGTGACGTTCAGGAGAGACCTAGTTGGTCCCGGTCTGTTAGTTTGGAATGAACTACTTCATCGATTGATGGTAGTACAGCTGACAGAGGGTGTGCACGAGTTCCGATGGAATTTACATTCAAATGGTAAATTCACGGTTAACTCGATGTATGAAGCGCCGATACATCCGGATATGCCAATGGACAATAATAAGAAGATTTGGAAGATGAAGATACCATTAAAAAAAAAGGTTTTTGCATGGTATCTTCATCGGGGTGTAATATTAACTAAAGACAACCTTATAAAACGCAATTAGCATGAGAGTAAACAGTGTGTCTTCTGTCACAAAGACGAGACAATAAACACTTGTTTTTCGACTGTACAATTGCTAAATCTATATGGTCGATCATTCAGATAGGTTCTATCTTATATCCACCGTCAAGCATCGCCAATATTTTTGGGAGTTGGCTTAACGGCGTTGATAAAAGGTTTAAGATATTTATTAGGGTGGCAGCTCTTGCCATGATTTGGTCGTCGTGGCTTTGTAGAAATGACAAGATTTTTTACGATAAAAATTATTCTCTCATGCAGATTATCTTCAGGACTACAACTATCCTTCATACTTGGGTACCACTGCAGCGTATGGAGCACCGGGACCTTTTCTTGGAGGTGTGTACCAGACTGGAGGATACGGCGAGAGACTTTTTATCCCAGCATGGGTGGCAGCATAATTTGCGAATTGGACCACCAACTCCTTAGGCGTTTTTTACTTTCTTTTGTAATTCGCCTTTTGCTTTGGTTCTGTTTTTCGGCTCTATGCATCTTCGGTATGCAGAGGCTGGGTGTAATACTTACGCTAAGTAATAAAACTTCCTTTATCAAAAAAAAATGTAGCGCCAATATTGTCACACCATAATACTGGAGGTTGGCTTTGAACAACACCAAAATCCTGCAACAATGACTGTACCCACACAAGCTCAGTTGTAGCATTAGCGAGAGCCTTGTACTCAGACTCAGTGCTCGACCTGGAGACTGTAGACTGCTTGCGAGCACTCCAGGCGATCAAATTTTCTCCATAGAAAATAGCATATCCCCCGTAGAACGCCTGTCATCCATGCTACCAGCCCAATCTGCATCTGAGAAGGCTGAGAGTAGTGTGGAGGATGAAGATAAGAGGTGCAAACCACTATCAACAGTGTAACGAACATAACGCAGAATGCGTTTGACTGCAAACCAGTGAGGTGTACGAGGCTCATGGAGATATTGGCACACTTTGTTAACAACAGATGACAGATCAGGTCGTGTGACTGTGAGGTATTGAAGACCACCCACGATACCACGATACCGATTTGCGTCCTTGGATGAGAGTGGATCACCATCAATACTGCAAAGACGTTTAGAAGATGACACTGGAGTAGTCGCAGGGGCGCACTTTGACATGCCTGCACGTGCCAGCAGATCAAGTGCATACTTCCGCTGCCGAAGAATAAGACTACCAGATGTCGGTGATGACACCTCAATTCCGAGAAAATAATGCAGAACACCAAGATCCTTAACAGAGAACTCAGAACGAAGCTGACTGATCAACAATAATATCATCAACATACACCAATAGATAAACCGTAACATCCTGACGCCGAAGAATGAATAATAATGTATCTGCCACTGACGGTGAGAACCCCAATGAACCAAGAACAGAACTGAGACGAGCATGCCAAGCCCGAGGAGACTGCTTCAGTCCATACAATGATCTGACAAGTTTGCAGTAGTGACCAGGTCTCTCCTAATGAACAAAAACAGGAGGTTGTCTCATGTATATCTCTTCATCCAGAAAACCATTGGGAAAAGCATTCTGAATATCAAGTTGGCGAAGATGCCAACGATGAGAAAGTGTCATAGCAAGTAAAAGGCGAATAGTGGCCAGCTTAACCACTGGACCGAATGTTTCATCATAATCCATTCCATATCGCTGTTTGTACCCTTTTGCCACAAGTCGTGCCTTGTACCGTTCAATAGAACCATCAGCATGAAGTTTCCCCTTAAAAATCCAACTTGAAGCAATCAAATTAATATCAGGAACATGAGGTACTAGTTTCCAAGTGCCATTGTTCTGAAGAGCAGAGAACTCAGCCTCCATATCATCGCGCCAATGAGAAATACGGAGAGCTTCTTTGAAATCACGAGGTTCATGCATGTGCTGAGATGCTGCATGATCTGCAAGAACACTGGTCCACGCTACAGTATTGTCAGTGCTTATTCTAGGTTTGAAAATACCATTGCGAGAGCGTGTGGTCATCCTAGATGGAGGCGGAGCCCTGACGGATGGCGGGACCTGCGTAACTGATGTTGTTGCAGGTGGCAAGACAGGGGATGTCTCGGTCGGGGATGGTGACCTCACCTCGGGTGACACCACCAGAGGGGATACACGCACGGGTGTGGCAGGAGAATCTTCAGCAGCTGTCGGTGATCCACACACACGCGCTGTCTACGATCCACGCACAGGCGAGTCGGGATGCGGTGCTGCAACCGAGGAGGAGCAAACGGGGCCAGCTGCCTCAATGTATGGAGCCGAACCGGCCGGCTCGTTGCATGGCTGTGGGTCGAAGCCCGAGGTGGATCCATGCATGGGCATGCAACGTCGATCAACAGGAGGAACCGGAACATGCTCCGGTGTTAGAACCTCAAAACGAACTCCACGTCCACTACCTGCACCATGGTCAGCAAGCAAAGTCAAGGCATGTGCAACATCCATAAATTGGTCGGCTAAAAGTAATGATGACTCCGTTGTAGGTGGCAATAAATGTGAGTTAGGCATATGAACAAAAGGGAAAACATTCTCATAAAAAATAACGTCCATAGAGATGTAGACCCTATTGGAAGGATCATGGAGACATTTGTATCCTTTGTGAAGAGAACTATAGCCCATAAACACACACTTCTTCGAACGGAAATCAAGTTTATGATTATTGTAGGGTCTGAGATGAGGCCAACAGGCACACCCAAAAACCTTGAAAAAGGTGTAGTCGGGTGTTTTCTTAAGAAGTTTCTCAAGTGGAGTTTACATATCTATAGTGCGATTGGGAAGCCTGTTAATGAGGAAACAAGTTGTAGAAAAAGCATCACTCCAGTAGCACAAAGGAACAGATGCATGTGCAAGCAAAGTAAGACCGGTTTCAACAATGTGACGGTGCTTACGCTCAACAGTACCATTTTGTTGGTGTGTATGAGGACACGACACACGATGTGAGACACCTAACTTGTGAAAGAAAGGATGGATTTTTTCATACTCACCACCCCAATCAGTCTGAACATGAATGATTTTGCGATTGAGAATACGCTCAACATGTTGTTGGAATTGGAGAAACACATCATAAACATCAGATTTATGATTAAGAAGATAGAGCCAAGTGAAACGACTGTAAGCATCAACAAAACTTACATAAAAACGATGTCCACTAACGGAAGTTTGAGCAGGCCCCCAAACATCAGAATAGATGATCTCTAAAGGAAATTTTGTTACACGTGTAGACAATGAGAAGGGTAACTGATGACTCTCCCTTGCTGACAAGCATCACAAACTGACTCGATTTTATTGGACTCATGTATGGATGGTAACTCATGACTATGAAGAACATGTTGAACTAATTGTAATGCTGGATGTCCTAGACGACGGTGCCACATATCACGGGACACCTTAATACTGCCGAGTGCTTGCTTGACGACAGGGGCATTAATCTCCTAGAGACCTCCACTGCATCGACCTCTAAGAATGGTTGCTCTCGTGTCCCGGTCCTTGACAAAAAGATCATGAGGATGAAGTTTAATGAACGCATTATTGTCATGGAAAAGTTTACTCATAGATAACAAAATTCTAGTGGATTTGGGAACATGAAGGACACGTTTAGAGCTAGAGACCTAGATGACGAAGTGGATAAAATAGCTTGACCAATATTATGAATGTGCATACCTGCTCCATTAGCTGTGTGGACCTGGTCGGTGCCGTGGTAAGGATCACGCGTAGTGAGCTTGTCCAGCTCGTGTGTGATATGATGAGTAACGCCCGAGTCCGCATACCACGTCGGATAAAAAATCTGCTCTGGAGAAGCATGAGAGCCTTGTGACGTTGTCATTGCCATCGCAATTTGCTTATCAGTATTACTTCCATCATTGCCTATGCCCAGAAAGGAGCGGTTAAACCGCTTGTAACACTTAGACGACAAGTGACGTGGGATTCCGCACAGCTGACAGACAACACCGCCATGTCCGTTGTTGGACTTGGACACGGTCGGGGAAGGAGTTGGCTTGGGAGGTGTCGAGGTGAAAGGGGACACCGGGCGGGGCCCGTCACGGCCAGCGGCAAAGGATGCAACCGGGGCACCACCATGGGCAGCCACATGCGCTGCCCGGTAATGTGTGGCCCCGCTCTGGCTACAGCAATGTGCGAGCTTACGTTGTTCTGTCGCCTAAAGATGATAGAAGAGATCACAAATCTGCATAGGTGAGGTACGTGCATTCACCACCTCGAAGAGGGCATCATAATCACCATCTAGCCCAACAAGAACAACAGATATGAACTCATCGTCACGAAGAGGCATCCCTATACTGGTCAGCGAGTCCGAGAGAGCCTTCATCTGATGGAAGTAGACATTAATGGTCTTGTTTTCCTTTTTAAGCTCATTCATCTCTTGGCGAATAGCGGAGGCTCCCGCAGTAGACGTGGAGGCAAACGCTCCACTCAGGGTCTCCCACGCCTCGCGTGGGGTGCTAGCAAACATGATCATGCCGAGAACTCCTTCAGACATAGAGGACACAAAAGCTGAGAGAATGGCCTGATCCTGTTGTTTCCAGTGCTGATGTGCGGGATTAGGCTGCCGGTGCATGCCTCCAGCATGATTGGCGATGATATGCGGATTGGGAAAACGAGTTGAACCCCCATAAGAAGTTGACTGCAGAGAAGCCCAACTTGAGCACGCCAAAACATGTAGTTTTCGCTCGTCAGCGTAATGGTAATGGACGATCCGATGGTAACGATGTTTGGCAATGATCGGTTGAAGAAGGATCCTGGTTGCTGGTTTCCGAAGAAGTTTTCATACGGGTGCATGGGCACCATAGGGTACGTACCCATGTTAGCTCCTGGGTACATGCCCGCTGCACCACCGGGGCCGGAGAACCCTGCCATGGATGGGTAACTCATCGGTGGGAAGCCACCAGTTGACCCATGGACGCCGCGATGAGAGAGTCCGAGAAGAGGGCGGCGCTCGAGGAGCTTCTGGTGTCGATGGTGAAGGGCGCAGGTGGCGTAGGTGCACTGAGCTTCGGAATCGTGTCGATGCCTGGGGCAGGCATGGACGCCGATGCAGTCGCCGACATCAGTGGAAGAGAAGCCGGGAAGGACGCCAAGAGCGTAGAAGTTCTAGCCGATGGCGTGGTAGATGATGAGGTCATAGACCCGGACGAGGCCATCGCGCAGGACACCGGAGAGGGCGTGGCGATTGATGCAGCGGAAGCCGCCGGCGGCGGCGGCTAACCCTAGGGGAGGACCGCGCGCTTTGATACACTGCAAGATAAAACGAGTACGAGTAGATTGCGCTGACCCGACGTACCTCGTCGGCTAGGATAGATTTACTATTTATATTAGGTAAGTATTATAGAGTCCTATATGTATTCTACGTATAGTTTAACAGGGTTTCCTGCCGTAGCAGAAAAAACTGTTGGTTTCTCTGCCGCGTTGGCAGGGACTGTGGACGTATCTCCGCGCAGCGCCGTCGGGCGCGATGCGTCCGAGCGGAGCCCCTCTCCTTGGGGCTGGTTGAAGCTCTACATCACGGCGACGGCGTGGTGGGCTTGGCCCCATACTCTCCTGGCAGCGCAGGAGGCGCGGCTGCGGTGCTTGTTGTGCCGGGAGGGGCGCATCCGGCAGGCTCTCCGGGGACCTCAGGCCGAGGTTCTGGATCGAGTGCGGTCGGGGGTGTCCATGGTGGGGGCGCCGGTTCTATCTTCACCTACGCCAACCTTTCCAATATACCATTCAGGTAGGTTGCAGGACGTCATAGATTTTGGTGGTATCCCGGACGTTGCAACACTGGGTCTGCGATAGAGCGAACGTATTCGTGCCCAGCTTAATGCCGATGACACCCAGATGGGTCGGTCAATGGCATTAGCTGCAAGGCGGGACATCGTTTCAGGTAAAAATCTCGTTCAATTTTGTCTTTTCTATAAGCAAATTGCTAATAGAGCGGCTAGGTTGGGGGTGTAATAGGCTAAATTAATTAATAATTCAGATTTGTGTAGAGTTGTTTCTATGTTACAAAATAATTTGAAAGATAAGTATGATGATCGACCTACTAGCTTAATTCTTAACAAGGCTTCAAGTTTAACTGAAGATCTAGATGTTGATGAGTTTAATGGGGGTATGGAATATCTAGTGGTTATTCCTGTTATTGTTGAAAAGGTCAATTTTGAAAAGTTCAAGAGGAACAGGAAAAAGAAATATTACAATGACTCGAATAAGCGTAGAAGCGCTAGAATTAGTTTCCTAACAAGAATTAAAAATACATAATTTAATAGGGCTATTTTGGAATCGTGAGGGTTTTCGTCACCCTTGAAAACATTCGTTCATGCAAGAAACTATTCGAGAGAAGAAATTAGACTTTCTGACCTTGTCGGAGACGTTAATATCTAATTTTGCAACACGCTTTTTGAATCATATTGCAGCGGGTCAAGATTTTTCCTAGTTTTGTTTACCGCCTAGAGAGAGGTCTGATGGTATGCTTATAGGGTTAAATACGTCATCTCTTCAAGTTAAACATGTGGATGTGGGTGATTTTTGTGTTAAACTTTATATTAAGTCCTTTATATTAAGTCCAAAAGTGATGAATTTGAGTGGGTGTTGGTAACGGTTTATGGGGCGGTCCAAGATGATCTCAAACCACAGTTCTTGTAAGAATTAGTCCGTTTATGTGAAACTGAACATTACCCATGATGGTGGGTGCAGATTTTAATATAATACGGAAACCTGAAAAAAAAACAATGAGAGTTATTGCTGGGATTGTCGGGGGGTTACCCCCGAGTAGGGTAAAGGCAAGTGATAAAGGCAACAATCAGAATAGAGGTTTGGTCGAGTAGCCGTCTACCCGGTACTTGCTACCCGGTCGACTGCTACTCGGTCTCACAGAAAGATGACCAGAAGGAGATATCAAGCAAGATATATCTGTTCGAGTAGAAGAGTTGGCCCGAGTAAAACTGGCGGGAACCTACTCGGGCCAGAAGTCAAAGGAGCCGTTCTGACACAGGATCCCGCGTATCCTGGGTCCGTACTTGGCACTATTCACATCACTGTTCATCTGGGGACGGCGTGCCTGACAGCGACAGTGTGGCAGCAGGGCGTCGCAGGATAGGGGGGACCTACTCTGTGTTCGCACAGTGATAACAGACTGGTTACTTGGTTTTGCCCAACGACTTTCTGCATCAAGACAAGCTTAGAAGCCAAAGCTGTCAGCGGGAACTCGGAAGAAGGACGATGTGCACACAATGTCGACACTTGTTATATTTGGCTGTATCTGGCAGGGCACCGGGTATATAAGGTGCCCAGCCGCCTCCTGCGCGAGGGACGAACACACACCAGATAGCGTTACTAGAACTCACGTAGAGATTCTTGACCTAATCCTACCCGGAGAGGGAAGAGTGGCTACTCGGTAGCAAGAACATTTGTACTGTGGCTACTCGGTGAGACACCAGAATACATAGAGAAAGGCAGGAGTAGGGGTTTTACCTCCTCACGAGGGCCCTGAACCTGGGTAGATCGTGTTGTTTGCAGTGTTTGATCTTCACCTCACGCGTCTACTCGTCGCGTGATCCCTCCCCGAGCACCTCCAGCGTCCTTCGTCCCCACATCTTTAGCCATCCTATGGCATCTGCCGTGACACCACCACGATAGTTGGCGCCCACCGTGGGGCAACCAGCGGCGCTGGTTGGAGTTTCTGTTCGGACGGGATCTTCTTCAGCGGAGCGCGTAGTCTGTGGCCTTGTCCACAGATTCGGCTCCTTCGACTTCGTCACCGACAACGCAGGAGACTTCGGCGGCGAGGCCATGCCAGAGGGCGGCACGGTGATCTCCTTCGGCGCTCACCTCGTCTACGTCGCCACCGTCATCGACCGCGACTACCCCGAGCTGGTGCATGACGCGGAGGATCCTCCTGCGGTGATCACTGCTCGCGGAAGGCCTGCGCGCCGCTCTGTGGACCGCGCTGAGGTGATGGTGACCGGCTTGGCGGCAAACGCCGGCACAGCTGCTGCTGGCGCCGCGGTCGTCATCGAGGATCTTGCTGCCTCGAGCGCTGGTGGTAGGACCCACAGGCCTTACGAGAAGGACTGCAACCTCCCTCCCTCCACCACTCCGACCATTCCCGCGTCGGCTGGGCGGAATGGCATGCCGCCTCCCACTGACCTCGAGCTCTTGACCATGAAGGAGCAGCTCGACAGGCAGCGCCAGGAGTTGCTCGCCGAGCAGGCGGAGTTGGAGAAGGTTAGGCTTGAGTTGAGTCTAGACCTGCTTGAGTACAACAAGGCTCACGGCTTCACGCCAGTCACTAGGAGAGCTAGCAGAGTAGGCGCCACGCGGCGCAACCTTGGTGCCGAGATGGCGACAGTTGTAGAGGTTCCCGCTCAGTCCGCCACCGCAAACACTTCCACTAGGCCTAGATACAGCACCCCCGCCAAGACACTTAGAGCTGCAGAGGCCGTGGCCGCCGAGTTGCCTCGTCTCGACGGCGACGCGCGCGTTAGGCAGCAGGAAAGGCTCAACGAGTTGGTGTTAGAGGCTGCTAGGCAGAATGAGGAGTTCGGGAAAGCCAACCCGGGTGCTGGAGCTTCGCAGGTGGTGCACTCGCACGCGGCTAGATCTAACGATCAGGCCTCATCTCCGCACCCCAGTCGCGAGAAGAGCCGCAGCGGACGTTCCGCCAGAGATAGGCAAATGCAGGTGTACGACCCGGCTGCTGCCACGAGACAGCTCGCTGTGCCGCAGCAGCCCGGGCAGGAACACAACACTGCAAGAGCAGGCTCCCAAGCCCATCAAGCTCAAAGCCAGGCCCGAGGTGGAGCGCGCCCAGGTCCTTCTCAGCGTCCCGCTGCTCAGCCTACTCGGCAGAGGCAGCAGCCGCGCGCAGTGGCGCCAGTCGCCAACCCGGTGGAGCAGCCTGCAGCTGTGCAGGTGGACAGATATGATGACGGCTACTCGGCCATGGAGATGGCTGGCTATGACATTCTGGACCGTGTTGGCGAGCGCGTGTTGGCACCTGGAGACGCAAGGCATCAGCTGGACCGGATCAACTTGTCAGCCCGGCTGGAGAACACGGGTCCTCCTGGCCCCGAGTGCTTTGGCCCGCGCATCATGAACGAGCCGTCCGTGAAGAACTTCCAGCTCGCAAGGGGCACCAAGAGCTACAACGGCAGCACCAAGCCGGAAGACTGGCTCAATGACTATGTCACCGCGGTTCATATCGCGAACGGCAACAGGAGATGGGCGGTGCGCTATGTTTCGCAGATGCTAGAGGGTCCAGCTCGCACTTGGCTCAACAACTTGCCCAAGAACAGCATCAATTGCTGGCTGGACTTCTCGGACGCCTTCATCAGAAACTTCACGAGCACTTACAAGAGGCCGAATAGGCCACAGCAGCTGTCCGCTTGCAGGCAGCGAGAAGACGAGACAGACCGCGAGTACCTTACCCGGTGGAGCACATTGAGGAACACCTGTGAAGGTGTGAACGAGGCCCAGGCCATCACTTGGTTTGCGCAGGGTTGCAGACATGGCAGTATGATGTGGCAGAGGTTGCAGAGGGAAATGCCAAACACTCTGGCGGAGACCATCAAGATTGCGGATCAGTACACACTCGGTGATCCTACTCAGCCCCTGATGGACTCCTCTAAGCCGACAAGAAACTTCAGCAACATCAAGCGCAACGAGTTCCGCAACAAGCGCAGGGGTGACCGAATAGATACTCGGTACGACCCTGAAGAGGTGAATGCAGTGGCTGTTGGAGCTGGGGGTAGCCAAAGGCAAAGCCTGCTGGAGCCTACGGGCAGAACCAGAACCAGGGCCAGGGCAACAAGAAACCATTCCGTGCTCCTCAGTCGGGTAGCGGCAACTCCGAGCAGCCGAGGAAGTTCGTCTTTGACGACATGAAGGATGGCCCATGCAGTTTTCACACTCATCACCCCTCAAGGCCTGCTAACCACACTACTCGGCAGTGCGAGTGGTGGGATGTGATCAAGAATGATGGCTTGCCTCCTCCTCCTCCTCTGCCAGCGGCCAATGCCAATGTGCAGCCTACTCGCGCACCCGCAGCTCGGCCGCCAGTGTTCCCGAGAAGAGAAAATGTGAACCAAGTGGCTTTAGGAGCCAACCGACACTTCAACAATGAGAGCTACCGCAACAACAACAACAACTACAACCGCAACAACAACAGAGGCAACAACAACAACTACCAGGGCAACAACAACAACGGCAACAATGGGGGCGGAGGCTCCAACCAGTACCAAGAGCACCATGAGAGCTACATGATCTTCACCTCTGAGCCAGTCGACAAGCAATCACAGCACAGGCGTGCCATGGAGGTCAATGCAGTGATTCCTGCTGTCCCTCACTACATGTATTGGTGTGACCAGGAGATCAGGTGGTCCCGAGTAGATCATCCCAAGGTGATGCCCAACCCGGGTAGCTACGCCTTGGTGCTGGATCCTACTTTCCTGGGTCCCGAGAAGAATGTGAGGTTCAGCAAGGTGCTAATCGACAACGGCAGCAACATCAACATCGTGTACAAAGAAAACCCTCGAGAAGCTTGGGCTGGCCGAGAACATGATGCTGCCCAGCAAGACCACCTTCCATGGTATTGTGCCCGGGATCTCGTGCAACCCGATTGGCCGAGTATGGATAGATGTGCTATTCGGCACCAGGGAGAACTGCCGCACAGAGCGCCTGCAGTTCAAAGTGGTTGATCATCAGAGCCCTTACCATGCTCTACTCGGCAGGCCCGCTCTGAGCAAGTTCATGGCCTCTACTCATGTTGCATATCTGAAGATGAAGATCTCTGGTCCCAATGGCATAATTACTATCTCTGGTGATTACAAGAAGTCCATGGAGTGTGCCTCTGCTGGTTCCCAGTTGGCGGAGTCGATGGTGATTGCTGCCGAGAAGAAGAAGATGTATGAGGTGGTGGCCATGGCGCAATCAGCGCAAGCTGGTGCGCAAGGCGTGCCGAGTACCCAGCACGGGACCGCGTTCCAGGCATCTCAGGAAACCAAGAAGGTCCAGGTCGACCCTGAGTTCCCCGACCGCGTAGCCATCATTGGCTCCGGGTTGGCGGAGAAATAGGAAAGCGAGCTCATCCACTTCCTCCGTGAGAATCGGGACGTGTTCGCCTGGTCCAATGAAGATCTACCAGGAGTCCCGAGGGAGTTGGTTGAGCACTCATTACATGTGCGTCCTGACGCCAAGCCAGTGAAGCAGGCTATGCGCCGCTTCGGAGATGAGAGAAGGAAGGCCATTGGTGACCAGATCACCAAGCTGCTCATAAGCAACTTCATCATGGAAGTGCTGCATCCGGATTGGCTAGCCAACCCGGTCATGGTCGAGAAGAAGAAGGAGGATCCCAAGGCTGCCTCTACATGGCGCATGTGTGTCGACTACACCGACTTGAACAAGGCATGCCCCAAGGATCCCTTCCCGCTACCTCGCATCGATCAGGTGATCGATTCCACTGCTGGTTGTGAACTGCTGTCTTTCATAGATGCCTATTCTGGTTTCCACCAGATTGCACTCAATCCCGCTGATCAAATAAAGACTGCTTTCATTACCCCGTACGGGGCTTATTGCTATCGTGTCATGTGTTTTGGCTTGAGGAATGCGGGTGCAACCTATCAGAGATGCATGCAGAAATGCTTGCACGACCAGCTCGGCAAGAATGTGCAGGTGTACGTAGATGACATTGTCATCAAAACGAATAAAACACATACTCTGCTTGCCGACCTGGAGGAAACCTTTGCTAACCTACGCAAGTACAAAATGAAGCTGAATCCGAGTAAATGCACCTTTGGTGTCCCGGCTGGCAAGCTACTCGGCTTCCTGGTGTCTAGTCGGGGCATTGAAGCCAACCCTTCAAAGATAAAAGCTATTGAGAGCATGTCTTTGCCGAGATCCCTGAAGGATGTACAGAAGTTCACTGGTTGCTTGGCATCTCTGAGCCGTTTTCTGGGCCAAATGGGCGAGAAGGCCCTGCCTCTATACCAGCTGATGAAGAAAAGTGACAAGTTTGTCTGGACTCCGCAAGCGGATGTGGCATTCAACGAGCTAAAAGCAATGCTGGCTAGCGCTCCCATCTTGGCTAGTCCGCTACCCAAGGAGCCAATGCTGCTGTACATTGCTGCCACTAACCGGGTAGTCAGTGTAGTGATTGTGGTGGAGCGAGAAGAAGAAGGCAAGAGTGTGCAGCGCCCAGTGTATTATCTCAGTGAAGTGCTGTCTAGCTCCAAGCAAAACTACCCGTACTATCAGAAGATGACCTACGGCGTGTACCTGGGCGCCAAGAAGCTAAAGCACTACTTCCATGAGCAGAGAAGAAAGGTGCAGCCGAGTAGCAGAGAAGCAGAGAAAAGGGAGCACTTACTGTTCAAGTCATAATGCAGCCCTTGCAGCAGGTTCTTCCAAGATTCCTCGTTGGCTAGATGCTTCTCCTCAATCAAACGGAGCTCCTCTAGCTGAGTGAAGAGGCCAGCATTGCTCTTCTTCAGCACCTCGCACTCCTGTTCGAGGGTTCTTTCCCTGGATTTGGTTGTTGCTTCGTTCCTCTGCTTCTCGGCAAGCAATTCCTCCTTCTCGGCTGCTAAGTCAAGGGCGTCTTTGAGTGCAGTCTGCAGCTGGGTCTGGAGAGTTTCCATCTCGGTGGTATTCTCTTTTATCAGCTCGATAGCCTGGCTGGACAGTTGTTGCTTCACCTCAGCAGGCTTAAGGCAGTCTTGATGTTCCTCGACAATTTTTTTATGATCTTCTGAGAAAAGCAAAGCACGATCAACAGAGTAGCGAAGAAAGGAATACAGAGACAAGCCGAGAAGACGGCAACGTACCTTCCAATCTCTTGATGGTGGCCTGGCCATTCTCGACGAAGGCACGACAGTTCTCGTGCTCGTCAGACAGGGCCTTCAACTTCCCTGCAGGGTAAAATTAGTTAGCGCAAAAAGCAAAAGCGGGCGTAAACACCAAACGCAAGAACCGCGCAGCTAGAAGCGTACCTTCAACTTCAGAAAGCCTCAGGGTGCTGTTCATCACTTCCTTATCAGCTTCCTCGGCAGCTATCTTCTCTTTTTCCAGGGCGGCAATGCGCCTCCTGGCAACAGCATGGTTCCAGAGTAGCCGACGATGCAAGTCGGTCCGCTTCAGTACGCTATTCTGAGAAGCAAAAGAAAAAAGAATCAGGCAAGGTAGTAGAGATTCAACCCGAGAAGGCGGCTACTCGAGAGAGTATCCGCCTACTCGTCCAGAATCTCGGGGACTGGGTGATGGATAAGGAAAAGAAGACGAGTAAAAGCGAAGTGAAAATGCAACTCGGAGAGGATGAGTAGGAGCTTACCGCGTAGGATTGCTCAAGGTCTTCGGCGTTCTTGCGGTGGACAAACATCTTGGCGGCAAGCGTAGCAGAGGTGGATGAGACAGTCATGGGTTTGTAACCCAGATCTACCTTGTTCCAGTCGACACGCATATGGTCGATGTCGCCCAAATCCGTGCCGTTCCAGTTCGTATTGCCAAGAACCTTGTTGTCCCACTTGGCATCGATGAAGCCAATCAAGTCAAGTACTTGCTCGAGGCCCTAGGACGTCACCGCCTGATCCTGAACTCCACGCAAAGAAATGGAGAGAGATTTGTCTTGATTTGGGGCCGGGGGCCTGGAGTCCACTGCCACGGCCTTCTTCCCTTTCTGGAGAGCAAGATTCCGTTCCTTGGAGGTGAGGCCAATCTGGTGCTGCTGGCTGACCTTCACCATGTATGGAGGGTAGCAGGGTGGATCTGAGACGCCGGATGCAGCAGCGGCGCCAGCAGCCGCGCCAGGATCGCGGATAGCCAGCTGACCGGATGGGGCAGTTGATGTTGGCGGCGGCATGTCGGCTGCCCGCTTCCTCGACACTTCCTTCTTGGCGGCCGGCTTCTCGGTGTTTGGCTTCTCGGTGACGGGCTTCTCGGCTTTCTTCTTCTCGGTGGCTTTCTTGGCCTTCTCCTCGGCGGCCTTCTTCTCTGCGGCTTCCTGGGCGCTTTTCCTCGTAACCGGTTTGGCCGGAGAGCTAGTTGCAGTCTTGGTTTTCTGCACCAAGGAGGAGTCTGGTGCAGTGGGCGGCGCCAGTGGTGCGCTACTCGGCGCGGCGTCTGGCTGAGCGCTACCCTGCGCGGCGCCTGGTTGCGCATCGCTCAGAGGGTATTGCTCCGCCTCGTCAACTACTTCTACCCGCTGCTCGGCAGCGGGATCTGGCTGTGAGGCATCCGGTTCTTCTACCCGCGGCTGGGTCGCGGGATCTTCTTGTTCAGCAGCCCCTGTGGCTGGCTGCTTTTCTTCTTCTTCCTGCCGCTCAAGGGCGGCGTCATCATGCATCTCATGGTCTAGATCTTGGTTTTCTTCAGCCCTGGTGGCTGGAGGGGAAGGTGGCAACTCCTGGTGAGCAGCATCCTGCGCCTCCTGCTCGGCGCGGGACTGCTGCTCCTGCTCAACGTCGTGGGCGTCGGTATCCCTGTACGGAGCCTAGTCGGAGTCCTCCGCTTGCGCCTTGGCGGTGTCATTTTCGTCGCCGTCGAGGTTGATGAGTTTATCAACGTCAATGGCGGCTTTCTTCTTGGTCTTCGTGGGCGCACGAGCGGCATCCGCGTCCAAGGGGGCTCTGAAGAGAAAAATCGTGTTCAGAAATAAGAAGAGGGCAGAGGAAACAGCAAAGCAAAAGGATTGGGAATCAACCGGGAAGAACGAAGTGAACCAAAGCGTATGATCGAGAAGGAACTTACCCCTTGCGGCTAGGGATCGGTGGTCGTTTCCTCTTCACGACCTTCTTAGTCGTCTTCTCGGTGACTGGCTTCTCGGTTTTCTTCTTCTTGGCGGGGGGTTCTTGGGCGCCACTACCCGCCCGCTTGCGGGTGACAGGAGCGGCAACTGAAAGAGGTGGGACGACCAGGGCTGCATCTTCCTCGTCCTCACCTTCATCGTCGTCCTCATCCTCGCCTCCGTCCGCAGCATCGGCATCACCTGTGAAATAGAAAGGAAGAAGGGCGATTCAGAAGCAGGAAACAGTTAGTTTGTGCAGCTTGCGACGAGACAAGATGAGTTCAATTACCTTCATCTTCGTCCTCGGTCCAGTCGCGGACGGACGCATCGACACGGTGCCTACTCGTCTAGGCGGCCTCAGGAGGATTGAGCTTGTCCGCGGTCTCGAAGGAGACCACGTCATCTTCTTCTCGGTCATCTGACCAGTTGCCCTCGAAGTGCTCACAGCTCTCAGCAAGCTAGCGATCAAGGACCTGAAGAATAGAGAGACATCGCAAGTTAGTCGAGTAGCATAAAGGCACCCTACCCGACTAGGCGTGCAAACACAAAGCACACTAAGCCTAGGGAATCCTGCTAAGTGTCCTACTCGGCGAGGCGTGCAAACACCAAGCACATTAAGCCTAAGCAATTCTCCTAAGTGTGCTACCCGACAAGGCGTGCAAACACCAAGCACACTAAGCCTGAGAAGTTCCGTTAAGCGCCCTACTCGGCGCAGAGTGCAAATGCTAGTCGCAGCAAGGAGAGAAGGCTGTCTACTCGGATTGCGTATGCGAGAAGCAGAGTAAGAAGTACATACCCGTTCAATCGGCTTCGTACGGCTGTATGGGATGAAGCCATACTGCCAATTGTCTCGGAGGCCCGTGGTCAGGATGGACCTTGCGTGCGCGGCGACATCCGCGTTGCTGAGCTCGAACGTAGTCGTCCGAGTACAGTCACGAGGGCCGCCCATGTAGCACATGGGGTGGGAGCGTCGTTGCAGAGGCAGCACTCGGTTGCGGATCCAGCAGGCGACTGGATCGTCGCTCTTCAGCCCTTCTCCGATCAGATAGGCGAGCCGTTCCTCCATCTGAGTCAGATTCCTGCTGTTGGATGGCTTGCTCTTCCAGTTCTGCCCGGTAGGAGCTCGACTGCTCCAAGGGGGCAGATTGATGCGGTCCTCGATCTTGGCATCCTTCGTGGCGGGGATGTTCTTCACGTATAGGAAGGATTTCTGCCACTTGCGGACAGAATCCAAGCCCTTGATGCGAGGGTGATTGGTTCCCGTCCGCTGCACCATCATGGCGCTGCCGGTATCGGTTGTCCGGCTACTGGCGGCCGCCCCGTCCTTCTTGCCTTGGCTCTGTTGGCGGAAGAAGAAATACTTCGACCACGTCTCCGTCGTGGGGCGAACGCCGAGGAAGGCTTCGCACACCACGGCGTGGTAGGAGAGGAAGACAACCGCATTAGGAGGAAGATGATGCATCTGAAGACCGTAGTGGTCGAGAAGAGAACGGAGGAAATCGGAAGCAGGGAGGCCGAATCCTCGCGCGAAGTGCGCGAGGAAGACGACGTGTTCGCCCTCCCGCGGGGCCAGAACGATCTCGCCGTCAGACGGCCGGCACTGAACACCAGGAGGAACCCTCCGGGTGTTCACAAGCCACGAGCAGTCATCAATGGTGACATCGGAGCCAGCCCAGCCGGCGCGAGCACTGTCGCCACGAGCCATGGCTGCGAGTAGGAAGTGGTGGAAAATTGGAAGAGTTGGGTGGATTGGATGAATCCGCGGCGGCGCAAAGAGTTGCGCGGCGGCGGAGAGCTCTGCGGCGGCGGAGAAACAGAGAGGCAGAAGAGGAAAATGAAGCGGAAGGAGAATAGGAAGTTACCTGGGGGTATTTATAACGCACCACGGATTACCGTTACGATTGGAGTAGTGGGATCGATCGTGGCAGTAAATCGTGTGGCGTGGGGTCTGTGGCCGGTTAGAAACGTACACAACGCGCAACGCGCGCGTAACGGCCTCAATTGATCCCACGACGAGATCGTGGGCGATTACTGCGCGTGATGGGACATTACGAGCCAGTGGGCCCGCTCCATGAAAACTGGGCGCGTGGCCTGTCAGGGTCTGGGCAGCGAGGCGTCGCGGTCCTGGATGCGTGACACGTGTCCAGTTGCAGCACGGAAAGCCGGATTGTGCTCTGCGCTGCAGAGATTCGATTGAAGAAATTCCCTAAGTCTTTTTTACTCGGTTACAGAGAAGGAGGCTAGCTCTATTCGGAAGAAAGGAAACTCAAGGTACTCTTCGAAATGCTACTCGGAGGTTTTACTCGGCATATTGAGGTTCAAGAGCAAGGTTGCCAAGCTTGGTTTTTAAGCTGGCAGGGCCCAGTGAACGAGTTCGCAGGGCTCTACCAGCTTCGGGGACTGCTGTCGGGGGGTTACCCCCGAGTAGGGTAAAGGCAAGTGATAAAGGCAACAATCAGAATAGAGGTTTGGTCGAGTAGCCGTCTACCCGGTACTTGCTACCCGGTCGACTGCTACTCGGTCTCACAGAAAGATGACCAGAAGGAGATATCAAGCAAGATATATCTGTTCGAGTAGAAGAGTTGGCCCGAGTAAAACTGGCGGGAACCTACTCGGGCCAGAAGTCAAAGGAGCCGTTCTGACACAGGATCCCGCGTATCCTGGGTCCGTACTTGGCACTATTCACAGCACTGTTCATCTGGGGACGGCGTGCCTGACAGCGACAGTGTGGCAGCAGGGCGTCGCAGGATAGGGGGGACCTACTCTGTGTTCGCACAGTGATAACAGACTGGTTACTTGGTTTTGCCCAACGACTTTCTGCATCAAGACAAGCTTAGAAGCCAAAGCTGTCAGCGGGAACTCGGAAGAAGCACGATGTGCACACAATGTCGACACTTGTTATATTTGGCTGTATCCGGCAGGGCACCGGGTATATAAGGTGCCCAGCCGCCTCCTGCGCGAGGGACGAACACACACCAGATAGCGTTACTAGAACTCACGTAGAGATTCTTGACCTAATCCTACCCGGAGAGGGAAGAGTGGCTACTCGGTAGCAAGAACATTTGTACTGTGGCTACTCGGTGAGACACCAGAATACATAGAGAAAGCCAGGAGTAGGGGTTTTACCTCCTCACGAGGGCCCTGAACCTGGGTAGATCGTGTTGTTTGCAGTGTTTGATCTTCACCTCACGCGTCTACTCGTCGCGTGATCCCTCCCCGAGCACCTCCAGCGTCCTTCGTCCCCACATCTTTAGCCATCCTATGGCATCTGCCGTGACACCACCACGACAGGGATGCGCAACAGGAATTTAAAATTTTCTCCGAACTACTTTGCAACCGCCAAGATCTATCTATGCAGATACAAGTGAATACAAATTCTAAGATCTAGTTTTGAGATCGTGTACCAAACACCGTAGTAGAGGAAAAGTGTTGATGACGATGTCGATGAAGCATGTAGAAGATCCTCACACATAAGCCTGTGGGTGAGGATGTTGCCGACTCCCCGTATCCATCACCGTGATTCAGCAGACTGAGGGTCTCATGTGTTACCCCTCTGAGAGTATGCACACATACATCGGAGTAAATTCTCCAGCGCTTCGCCGTTCAGGACTTAGCGTTTCAGGTGTATAAGAAGGTGGAGTTATCAACACATGAGAGAGAGATTAATTAGAAACTATGTCTAATTGGGAGAGGACCACCTCCGCCTAATTAGAAGAAGCTCTAATTCTATTAGAGAAAGCTCTAATCTAACTGGAGGAGACTCTAATCTAATTAGAAGATCTCTAAACAAATTAGAAGAGCTCTAATTAGTTTTCTAATTATTAGAGATGGTCTAATCCTATTAGAAGTGTTCTAGTTAGTTCTTCTAATTATTAGAAAGGTCTCTAATCAATTAGAAGTGGGCTAATTAAAAGCTCTAATTTGTCCTCTAGTTCTTCTAGAGAAAGAGGGAGGCCAAAAAGGCTCAGTTGTATATTCTCCAAAGAGAGGAGGGGTGGGGATTATATAGGGGGGTCAAGGAGGGCTCCTGCCATGGGGGGAGGGTCGGTTTCCGCCTCCCTCCCTTTGGACGCACCCCACCTCCTAAAAGTTTCGGATTGGACTCCAAGTGGAGTCCAATCCCACCTCCCTTTTCTTTTTCTTTTTCCCACTCATTTATTTCTCAAATAAATTCAGATAAATTCCTATGGAAAACATGTGCACTTTGTGAGACCATGGGTCCCACCTGATATCCCCTAAAATTAGGATTTACCATGAGGAGGAAATCTACCCCTCTAGCACTGCTTCCATATATGAAAAGTCCCCCAGAACACTTCCGGAACCCGTGACCCCTATAGATAAAATCATCAGTATTATCTAACGATGTCAGAAATATATTTCCAACATCCCGTGACACCAAATGCCCCTGCATTTGCTCCGTAAAGCATGCATCCACTATGTCTCTTTCATAATAACTCCAGAATAAATTCCAGTAGTAATAGAAATTGTTTCTACCAATCTTGGACATCTCAGGCCCTCGTTATAAATTCACTCTGATATATAAAATATATCTATCATGTAGAAACATAAATCTGGTGATACTCCTAGTCGATCTGGACCTACCAATATACATAAAAATAAGCCCAAACTTAAGTGTGTTTCCCTTACAGGTTCGATAGTGTGTGGACATGAAACTGGAAACTCTTTTCAATAATCAATAGTGGGGCCGTGGACACCCATATTGGCTCGCACATACTAAATGAATAAACTGAACCTATTGGTTATTATACAAATCTCGCATTACTCATGATACTGAATTTCATTCATAGTAATTTTAACTCCATGCATAGAGAACTTATACACTTAAATAATCATTTATACTTTGCTGGAGGATCTGCATCATTCCCACTATGTCACCACATAGAAATCTTTCCAATATGTTACCACATATAAGTTTTTCCAATATGTCACCACAAATAAGTTTAGGAATGATACCTAGCTCCCACTCAAATATTCCACCCATATATAAGAATAGGAAATTCGTTTTAGATCCCACTCCAATATGCCATTCACATATAAGGTTAAGAAAAGCTAATTAACTCACACTCAATTTCCTATAAATGCAGGTATCTTCACCTATTTTGGACGACTCCAAAATCCTTTGATTATATTATCAAAGTGAAGATTCTAGCTCCGATATGCTTGCTTCAGCCCATGAATGGAAAGATGAATTTTACATACGTGCTAGCATCCTTAGAATTAACAAAGCCTACTAGTTGTACAACAACAACTCTTCCTCAATATTGCCATCAAGGAACATGGTTTCTTTATCCATCTATCAATTTCTCAAATTGTAGTAACTGTTAAAACACTCCCAAATAGACTTAAGCCTTGCTACCTAAGATGAAATATCACTGTGGTCAACTCCTTGAATCTGTCGGATAACACTTCGCGACAAAATAAACTTTATAGACGATTGCTATTCCGTCAACGTTTATTTTCCCATAAAATTCCATTTTCTCATAACGGCCCGGAGGCCATCGAGAAGATCTACCCAAGTCATCACTTGGTATTGATTTTATATTGGATATATATGTCTCATAGCCATTTCTCGAACTCATGTCCACCTTCGCTTCTTCGTAGTTCGTAGGTTTGTCGTGTTTCACTAACATGACGGTCATACAAGATTGACATACCACATACTCCGGAACACATTCTCATACGCCCACAATCTTAATAAGAGGTTAGATCGGAGCATCATGATCATTACCACTAACTTCCTTCCATCGGACGGTTATGGAACGACTTCCGCTGTGGCACTCAGTGTCCGGAGAGAAATCTCATGAACTCCGTCTTATTCTACTTTTTCTCTCACTTGTACCCTTGGCAAGATACGACTTCTTAAGAAAGTTACGTTCCAGCAACAAATCTCTTTCGCCGTGAAAGATGTATCCAATTAATTTACCAGATATTCTACAAAGATGAATTATCCACTTTAGGTTTGAACACGTCGGAAACCTAAATTATATAAACGACATTCTAGGCCAAAAGCCATGCCATAACTATTATGGTATTGTCACCACGGATTTAGATGTTTTACCTGTTATCTAAAGTGAAAGTTTTGATTTCAACATATGACTCAAATGATAACAATAAGTCGATAAGAGATATTATTGGCCACACATTTTCCAATAGATTATGGTCATAATGTGCAAACACACCATAGCTCTGCAGTGTTCTAAGCAAAGTAATTTGTGAAACTCTTTTCACTAGTCTATAGATGATATGCCAAACTCATAACTCAAATCATTGTCTTCTCGATCAACATCATAGGCAATTGATCTTCTTGTTAAGTCTATTTTCTACTTTACTCCGTACTTGTTTGAACTCGTCAAACTATTCAAACCAGCGTTTCTTTAAGTGGATATACACATATCTATTCAAATCGTCGTTGAAGTTTATAAAATAATGATTTCCACTACTTGGTTAAAGTACTCATCGATTTGCACACATCAAGATGTATATTTCTCAACAAGTTAGAATACCGTTTCACCAAATGGAATCTTTAATTATCTTGTCCACGAAGGACGATTTGCACGTTGATGGTGCAGATCTTGCACTTGTTGGGAGACCCCAAGAGGAAGATATGATGAGCACAACAGCAGTTTTCCCTCAGTAAGAAACCAAGGTTTAATCGACCAGTAGGAGAAATTAGTAACTTTAGAAGGTTGAAGCAGCTGAGATGGCAGGGCGCACTACCGGTTCAGAAGCAACGTGGAACCTACATAACACAATAAAATCACTTTGCCACAACGAAGCAGTGAGGTTGTCAATTTCACCGGTTTTGCTGAACACAAAGAGGTTAAACGTATGGTATGAAAAAAAAATATGAAAGCAGTAGCAGCAGTGTGAAAGCAGTGTGTGTATTATCAGTATGAGAAAATGGACCGGGGTCCACAGTTCACTAGTGGTGTCTCTCCGCGAAAGATAAATAGCATGTGTGGTGAACAAATTGCAGCTGGGGGAAGCAATGCAAAGCGGTACGCGGGGCTCCTGCGACGGGGACGGCGACTCCCTGGGCGAAATCCGCCCGCCGTGCCGCCACTCCTCTCGTGCTGCCCGGCGCGCCGCCGGTGAAGAGGAGTCCCCTAGGGTGGGGTCTCGCAACCTCTTCGAAGCCCTCGCCGCGCTTGGAGATGACGATGGCTCCTCCGTTTCTAGCGAGGACGCATCCTTCCCGAGGGCGGGGCTGGCTCACCGCGTCTTGGGTGACTTCCTTCTGGCCGTACATGGAGCGCCGGGGTGCAAGCCTTCTGCGCCTGCTCCGGATCTGGTCACCGCGCTGGTGCTGCCTCCCGCCGGTGTGCCGCCGCTGTGTTCGTGGCAGGATTTTCCGCCCCTCTCCTCCAACTCGCCGGGGCAGCGAAGGGAGGGAGAGCTGCTCTCGCCAGTCCGGGTGGTGCCTGGGGAGGTGCTGGCCCCGACGGTTGTGCGCATCGGGGCTCTGGAGGTCCAGTTGACGCCGCGAGCTCCCCAGATCCAGATCTGGGGGTGACGGCGGGCGGGGTTGCGGGTGGGCCGCAGGCACTGTCGCATGGGCCGAGGGGCCCAGTTCAGGCTAGGGGGCCTGTTTCGCCCTGTGTCTTCGAGGGCGGAAGGATCGAGTCCGCTGACGGGCCGTGTAACGCTTTGGCTCGGCCCAACAACAACAGCCCAGCCCGGGGAGAGGCTGAGGGCTACTTATGGTACTGGATCCCCAAGGGTTCCCGTGACCTAACCCTAGCTTTCCCTGCGCATCCAGACGACGTCCGCCGCCACCGCTCTAGATCCAAGCGCCTCCGCCGCTCCTCCCCTTCCTCTCCCCTCCGTCTGCTCCCCATGGACCGCCGTGAGGACCAGCGCCGCGGGAAGCGGAACTTCGACGACTTTGCGGGGGGCGGTGACCGGAGGGAGCGCAATCTCCGCCTCGCGCGGGAACAAGAGGAGAATAGGCGACAACAACGTGAGCGCGAGCGGCGCGAGGAAGACCGTAGCCGCCCCCGTCAAGCCCACCATCAGGACCCGTATCCACGCGGGTGTGAACACGGCCGGGGTGGCGCCAGGAACGCCAACCGCCCTCCTCCGCCTCCGCCTCGCCTTTCTTCGGGTGCTACCGGCTCCGGTCCGGCCTCGGGGGTGGAGACTGGGGTCTTGCCGCCGCCGCCGGACCTATCGAAGGTCACGTGCTACAACTGCGGGTGCCAAGGCCACCTACAGGCGGGATGCGAGGAGGAACCCTACTGCGTGAAGTGTAACTCCACGGGACACCTCTCGGCCATGTGTGTGGTCGGCGCTGTCCGCAGCGAGGTGTTCTGGGCGGGGTTCGGAAGCGATGGAGTGGGCTTCATGTGCCTCGAAGTCCCGGCGTCGGAGATGGCTCAACCTCCCCCTAACTCTGCTACCTTGTTCATCGATGGGGCGGAGCTCTCGGCCACTCAAGTTGAGGAAGAATTCAAAGATCTCGTGGAAGAAGATTGGAACTGGCAGGTGAAGATGTTGTCGGAGTTGGATTTCTCGTTGGTTTTCCCTTCAAAGGAGAGTTTGCGCATGTCCATCCAGGGGGGTGGTATGCGGCTTCCTATTTCCAAAGCTCGCGCCCTTGTCATGGAGGGGTCCATTGACGAGAACGCCTCCGAGGTTCTATCTGAAGTATGGGTTAAGTTGCATGATGTTCCCCCTCCCTTCTGTTTGGTGTCATGGATGATGGTTGGGGCGCGACCTGTTGGGTGGTCGATGGAGGTGGACACCGACTCGCTCTCGAATGAAGCGCTTCCGATCCGCATGAAGCTCGGGGTCCGGGCGGGACGCCCCGTGCTTGCTCACTTCCTTCTCACGGTCAATGGTCAGGGATTCAAGATCCGGGTGGAGGTGGAAAAGGACCCCAATGCGCGCTCTAGCTCCCCACCCCCTCCACCGCCCAACAACCGTACCAACGACCCCAAGGACAAGGATCGCGAGGAAGAGGAACACCACGGGGACGGCTCCTCTGATGATGACACTGATACCGACAAGAACTGGCGCCGCGGGAGTTCAGAGAAAAGGAAGAAGAACCCCTCTCCCAAGGGCGGGAAGGGGGGAGGGGGGAAGGATCCAAGAAGCCCGCCAAAGGAGTGGCGGACTCCCCTCCGAGAGCGAAAGCGGCCTCGGCCCCCCTCTGGACCAGTACGGATCCTTCCTCTCTCGGAAGATCCCCTCGCCGCCTTTCTTGGGGCTTGGAACCCAACCTCTCCCCCGCCCGCTCGACGGTGGCTCTCCGGTCTCGGTGGACGGCCACCCTCCCTCCTCCCCGTCTCTCATGCTGGACACCGGATTCAAGGCCGCTTCTGACAAGGCCCTTGTGCCCACTCCCTCCTCCAAATCTGTGGCTAGTGAAGCGGAGCGTGTGAGTGCGCGCGAAAGGGAGCGACGCAGCAAGTCGATCGCGGACAGGCCGGCTAGGGTGCTGGCCGCCTCGTTGTCTCCCTTCCCTCACCCGGACTTCTCCGCGGACTCGATGGCGTCGCCTGCGTCCGGGGTGGTCCTAGCTCTCCAGGCAGCGGTGGCACAAGCGCCACGCAGCGTGGCCTTGCCGGTGCTCTCGGTGCGCAAGAGCGCGCGTGGTGAGGGCTCGACGGATGGCCCTATGCTGGACAGGGCCATGGCTCTAAAGGCAAAGGGGGTGGCGGACTCCCCGAGTGCGGCTTCGACTTCCAAGGGCAAAGCGGACGGCATCCATGCTAAGACCCCTACTGGTACGTCTCCTATCGCCGCCTTTATAGTTTTGGACTCCCTTTCCGACGATAATTTGCTTGCAGTAGCTAGGGACAGTTGTGTTGTCTTTCTTCCAGAGGCCGGTCCGCCAGCGCAAACTCTGTCTATTCTGCGTGTGGCCGAGGTGGCCCAGGCTGAGCTTGCCCTAGCAAGAGACAAACTAGCCAGGGAAGCGGCTGCCGTCGCGCCCCCCTCTCCTTCCGGGCCTGGGGAACCTGCCGGGGTGGCAGGTGAGACCCCCTCGCCCGCGGTGATGCAGACAGCCACGCCTGCCTGTTCTGGACCTATTACTCGACGCAGGGGCGCTCGGGCAAAGGAACTAAACAAGGTCGCCATGGTCCCAAACAAACCATACACCCGCCAAGCACGGGCGAAATCGGTGGTGTCATAATGCGGTGTCTGTTTCTTAATATCCGCGGGTTCGCTGTCCGGGGGCGGCGATCCATGCTCAAAGAATTCCTCCGGAACCATCGCATAGATGCAGTGTGTTTACTTGAGACGATTAAGGGCGAGTTTTCTGACCTCGAGCTCCGCGGTCTTGAGAGTGGCGAGAAGTTCGTCTGGAAGTGGCTTCCACCCAACGGGCGCTCGGGAGGGATCCTTGTTGGGGTCAAGGATAGCCTCCTAGACGTCGGGGCGTTTGACGAGGGAGAGTTTTTCGTTAGCCTGTCTCTGTTCCATAGACCCTCTGGCCGCAAGTTTGAACTAGTTGGTGTGTATGGCCCGGCTGACCACGCCCGCTCTACTCTCTTCTTAGTCGAATTATCAGCTAAGGTGGCGAGATGCTCCCTCCCTATTATCATGGGAGGCGATTTTAATCTGATCCGAAGGGCGGATGAGAAGAACAACGACAATGTCTCCTGGCCCCGTATTAACCTTTTCAACTCCCACATTGCGAACTGGGATATGAGGGAAATCCCTCGTGCCGGGGCACGGTACACCTGGACCAACAAAAGGCTGAACCCGGTGCGGTGTGTGTTAGATAGAGTTTTCATGTCACTTTCGTTGGACGCGGAGATCCCGCTCAATACGGTTGTAGCTGAGACTAGCCTGGGCTCGGATCATACACCGATTATTTTGGATACGGGTGAGGGTACACCTATCCGCAGTAATAGGTTCTTCTTCGAGTCCGGATGGTTTGAACTCCCTGAATTCCCCGCTCTAGTGCAACTTAAATGGGAGGAGCTTGCCCGCACGGTTCGTGGACGGGATATTGTGGACTGGTGGCAGTTCATGAGTGGAGGCCTCCGGCAGAAGCTCCGTGGGTGGAGCCGCAACATTGGTAGGGAGGCTAGGATGAAGAAGGAGGGGTTGCTTGCGCAGATCCAACGGTTGGATCTCCAGGCAGACTCGACTGGTCTGGACGATGAGGAGTGGGCGTTTCGTTATCATCTAGAAGACCAACTCCTGAATATTTATAAGATGGAGGAAGAGTATAGGCGACAACGGGGTCGCATTCGGTGGGCGCTCCAGGGGGACGCGAACACTGCGTACTTTCATGCGGTGGCTAACGGAAAGCGCCGTAGATGTAACATCTACTCCCTCCAGGCCGAGACGGGAGTTATCTCGGGCAAACAGGCGATCCAGGAGCACATTTACGGCTTTTACCGTGCGCTGATGGCGACCTTAGCTCCGAGAAGCTGCGGTTTGGCCAGTCTTACGTGGGGGTCTCCCGGTCAGGTTTCGGAGGAGGAAAACACTTCGTTGGCACTTACCTTCTCCGAGATAGAATTAGAAGAGTTAGTGATGAGTATGAAGTCAGATACTGCCCCTGGCCCGGACGGCTTCTCGGTCCCTTTCTTTAAGAGATGTTGGCCCTTGGTGAAACACGATATCCTTCACATCCTAAACGACTTCATCTTTGGGAGGATTGATATTTCGCGCCTTAACTTTGGGGTGCTGTCGCTCATTCCTAAAGTCCCGGGTGCAGATAAGATCTCTCAATTCCGTCCGATAGCGCTGATTAATGTCGTCTTTAAGATCATCTCCAAAGCGTTCGCCTCGCGCTTGGATCCGATTGCTAACCGTGTCACCAGCCCTAATCAAATCGCTTTTATCAATGGGCACTCCATTCTGGATGGGGCCCTCGCCCTCCATGAGATTGTCCTTGAGATTAAAAGTAAGAAGCTGGGGGGCATTCTACTTAAACTCGATTTCGAAAAAGCGTACGACAGAGTCAATTGGGATTTCCTCCTTGAAGTGCTTCGTAGGAAAGGCTTCGACGCAGGTTTTGTGCACCGGATCTCCCAGCTGGTTGCTGGGGGCCAGACGGCTATCTCCATTAATGGGGAGATGGGCCCTTTCTTCCGAAACAAGAGGGGAGTGCGGCAAGGGGACCCGCTCTCCCCACTTCTCTTTAACTTTGTTGCCGAGGGCCTCTCTGCCATCCTTTCGGTTGCTTGCCAGGCGGGTCATATCAGTGGCGTGGTGCCTCACCTTGTGCCAGGGGGCGTCTCGCATCTCCAATACGCCGACGATACCATTGTTTTGATTCAGAACACAGAGATGGGGATCGCTAACCTTAAATTTCTGCTCATGTGTTTCGAGAACATGTCTGGGTTGAAAATCAACTTCCATAAGAGCGAGGTGTTTGTGTTTGAGCAGCCTCGGGAAGTTCAAGAGGAGATTGCTAGACGGCTGAACTGCAAGCTAGGGTCTCTACCTTTCTTCTACCTCGGCTTACCGATTGCGGACAGAAAACTGACCATCGAGCAGTGGGCCTTCCTTGTGCAGAAGTTGGCTGATCGAGTCGAACCCTGGATTGGTCGGTTCCTCTCCTCGGGGGGTAGACTCATCCTCTCCAACTCTTGCCTAGCTAACCTCCCCTCCTACGCGATGGGTCTCTTACTCCTTATGGAAGGCGTGCATGTGTAATTAGACTCTCACAGGGCCAAGTTCTTCTGGGAAGGAGCTGGTCCTAAGCGCAAGTATCACATGGTTAATTGGCCTTCAGTCTGCCGCCCTAGGGAGTGCGGTGGACTTGGCATTACAAACTCACACATGAACACAACGCTGATGTTGAAGTGGATCTGGAAACTCTATTCCGTAGACGGCTCCATTTGGGCGTCCATCATTAGGGCTAAGTACACTCCCGCGGGGGATATTTTCTCCTTGTCGGCCAGGGGAGGCTCGGAGTTCTGGAAGAGCCTCCATAAGATTAAGTTCCTTTTCAAGCTGGGTGCGAAACACGTCCCGGGGAACGGGAGACGTACCCAGTTCTGGTTGGACTGGTGGCATGAGGAGGGGCCCCTCAAAGACAGGTTACCCCTCCTCTTTAGTATTTGCGAGGATGCCCATATCTCTCTAGCTACGACTGTGCCGGAAGGATGGAGATTTAGACGGACGCTTCATGCTGAGGGGGCACTTCAATGGTCGCGTCTCGACGAGATTCTGGCAGCGGTCCATCTGTCGGACTCTCAGGATGCTATCTCCTGGGCGCTTAAGCCTTCGGGCTCTTACTCTGTTAATTCGATGTATAAAGCATTGTCGGCAGGGGCGTCCGTCGCGTTCTTCAGGGATATCTGGAAGGCTAAGGTCCCGCTTAAAATTAAAGTCTTCTCGTGGCAGCTGATTCTGGATCGTCTCCCATCGGGTGCACAATTGGCTACGAGGCCGGGGCCCTCGGATGGCTCTTGTGCACTATGTGGTCAGACGGAGGATGCCTCCCACATGTTCTTTTCTTGTTCTGTCGCGGTGTTTGCTTGGGCGGTGTTTAGGAAAATTCTTGGGAGGGACTGGAATCCTTCTACCTTTCCGCAGTTCTTTGCCGTGCTCTCGTCAACCCACGGGAGGGGCCGGCGGTTGATTTGGATCATGTTTTTAGCCCATTCTTGGGCGCTTTGGAATGTGTGAAATAAACTCTCTATTGAGAAGAAATGTATTAACCACCCTGCTGATATCACCTTCAAATCTATACTTTTCCTCCGGGCGTGGCTACCTCTTATGCGACTGTTGGACAGGGAGGGCGCTAGATGGATCATCGACAAGCTGATGGAGGAGCACTCGTCCTGCCGGCCTCCAGCCCGTCAAGCCTGAAGCTGCTTGGGTCTCTCGTTTCTGTTGCCCTTCTCGAGGCTTTTGTCTTTATTGCTATTTTTGTTGGCTAAGCTGTAGGCCCAGCATGTTTGTACTCTTTGACGAACTGTGTTGCTTTATTAATTCAAAGTCGGGTAATAAAATTTACCTTTCATCTAAAAAAGGCTACACCGTTCTGCATATGCAAGATATGAAGATTACTATGTGATTCATACATGCATTACAACAAAATACATAGACCGTCATCCAACTGCATCTATGTCTAATAATCCACCCTCCGAATATCATCCAAACAAACGTTGGGTATTAAGTTGCAAGCAACAGATTATCGCAGTAAGCAAAGTGTGTAACGTAAACAATGTAAACTAGGTAAACACCGTTGTTTTCTCCCTAATGGAAACACCACATCCTCCATCCGTCATGTTTCTGTTACTCGAGCACAGATGCAAAGGAGGCATGAACCCACTATCGAACATAAATACCCCCTCTTGGAGTTACTAGCATCTACTTGGCTAGAGCATCTATTAATAACGGAGATCATGCAAGATCATAAATAACATAAGCATGAAGATAACATGATAGATTGATAATCAGAAGACATAGCATTCAACATTCATCAAATCCCAGCAAACACAACATGTAGCATTGCATAAATATGATCTCGATCATGTGAGGCAACTCACGAGATCTAACCATGAGGTACAAAGTGGAGAGAACAACCATCTAGCTACTGCTATGGACCCGTAGTCCAGGGATGAACTACTCACACATAACTTCAGAGGAGGGCATGGTGGTGTAGACTCCGGTGATGAATTCCCCTCCTGGCAGGGTGCCGAGGAGAGCTCCAGAACCCTCCCGATCTCGGGAAGACGATGACGGCGGCCTCGGGTGTTTCTCGGGACGAAGTGGTATATTTTTAGGGTTAATATATCGGGGGGTATAAATAGGCGAAAGGGTAAAGGCGGTGGAGGCCTAGGGACCCCACACCACCCCATGGCGCGGCCGTGGGGGGCACCCTATGGTGTGGCTCCCCTGTGGCCCACCTCCGGGCCTCTTCGGGGCTTCGTGGAACCTTCGGGAATTCTAGGACCTCCGGACTTCGAATTTTCCAATTCCGAGAATATTTCCAGAACAACTTTTCTAAAACTAAAAACAACAGAAAACAGGGAACTGGATCTGTGGAATCTTGTCAATAGGTTAGTCCGGAAAATCGATAAAAATGACCGAAAGTGTATAGAAAACATGTAGGAAACAACATGGAACATCGGAAATTAAGGATACGTTGATGACGTATCAACATCCCCAAGCTTAGTTCCTACTCGTCCTCGAGTAGGTAAACGATAAAAACACATAATTTATAAGGTGACATGCTACCAACATAAACTTGATCATCAATAATGTAAAATCATAAGTAAGCTGAGATCGTAGAACTTCAACACAAGCATGATAAATAGAATTTTAACAATAAAGCATAGTAATCACCTTGCATCATGAGAAGTAACACAAATGAAAGATCATCAATAACAATGCAACGAAAGATATATGTTTGTTTCAAGCATAGAGATAGCATGGCCAAGTGATATTTCGCTAGTCCTTAAGAGTGGGGAAAAACATATATGCCAGGACACCTTCAAAGTTCATGAGGAAGACTAGAACAAATAATTAGAGAACAAGCAATAACACATCATGAATTAATTAATAATGTTTCTGCGACAAATGCATATAAAACTTAGAATGGCAACTATGCTCTCTCAACTATGCATAAAGTTAGAAGATGGAGACTCAACATAAAAGTAAAAGAAAGGCCCTTCACAGAGGGAAGCAGGGATCAACTCATGTGCTAGAGATTTTATTTTATTAAACAAAGGTACTGAAAGCTTTTTTTAAGAGAGGTGTATGCTTATGTCAACGAATGGTAAACAGAAAATGTAACATCCCAAGTATGAAAAATAGCCATTAGAATGTTTTGCTCTCTGTTATTTTATGTTTTGCATCATGACATCATGTTGATTGCATTTGTTTTGTTTGTTTTCCATTTGTTTTCCTCTGTTTTCATTTGTTTTCCAACTGTTTTCCTTTGTTTTCCTTTGTTTTCTATTTGAATTTCAAACCAAAATTCAAACCTTTTGTTTCATCCTTGTGATGTTACAATTTCCAAATGAATGTTTCAAATCAAAACAATCAATTGTTTCCATTAAAGTTGTAATTCCAAACTGTTGTTTTGTTTCTAACAGAAATTCATCTAATACCAAAAACCATTGAAATTCCAAACCAATTTCCAAATGCCTTGTTCATACTTGCTCTGTTACACTCTTTTTCAAATAAAAAGTTCAAATCAAAACCTTAATTGTTTCCAATTATTCCATAATGTTCACCTATTAAAATGGTGGTTTTTAATCAATCAATTAATTCCAATTTGCATTCAAAAATTCAAATCACATTCACAAACAACACCAAATTTCAAGTCATGAAAAGTACCAAACAATTCTAATCTTTTAATCCAATTAGCAATAGGGTTCACCCTATTAAAATTGTTGTTTTCAATAATAATCACTTCATAAGCAAATTCTTTCAAATTTGAGTTAAATCACAAATAACAATTTAGATTTGAACTTTTAAAAAAACCAACTTGGCAAGTGATTGTTTTTGACTTAATAAACTCACCCAAAATTTCTCTAATTTTCCTAAACCCCAAAACATACCTTTTCCTTCCTATTTCTAATCAGCAAAAAAAAACATTAGAGCAAAAATAAAATAAAAACAACACACAAGGGAGAGAGGCAGCAGGCCCAACTCTCCCCTCAGCCCAACACCTCCCTCAGCCCGGTACCTCTTCAGGTCGTCTTCCACCTCCTGTACGGTTTCCATCGCAGGTGTCCACGTTGCAGAGGAGGAACCAGCAACGGTGCAGCTCACTCCCCCCTCCCTATAACCTAAGCCCTAACCCTAGGGTTCCCTATGCCCTTCCCTCCTCCCTCCTTCTTCCCTCTCACTGCCTCCGTCTCTCCTCCCACCTCCAACTCCTTCTCTGTATCTTGTCTGAACCTGCACCACCGAAAATTTCAGCCCTCTGCCGCCGGTGATCGCCGCCCCTGGGGTCCCCCTCCGGCCGCGGCGAGGGCGGGAATGGAGCCGCCCCACCGCGGGCTCCCTCCTCATCACCTCGGCGCGGGCGGGGACGCCCCGGAGCTCCGCCGCCGTCCTCCCCATCGCCGCCCGACGCCCTCTGCTCGCCACCCCTGCTCCGCCCGAGCTCTACTGCCTCGAGGTGAGGTCCTCATCTCCCTTCCCTCTCGCCTTCCTCCTCCTCTCGCAGCACAACACCGCCCACACGCCCAGCACACGCACGAGCCGCTGCACCCCGGCGCCACCAAGATCGTAGCAGCATCGATCGCTGCCGGCAGTTCCTCCCGTCAATGTTCAGTACGTGCAGAAAAATTTCAGTAAACAGCGCACCAACACCTTAACCTCCCCCCGCTGCATCTCCTATCACAAACCGATTAGCACCCTACTGGTAGCAGCACACAACGCGCAAGCCCCAGGTCCCAGGGTCGAATCCCCAGCTTCCACCCCTTTTCTGTCTATTTTTCCGATTTGGATTCAGGGCAGTTGCTGAACCATAACTCCCTTCGAACCCCTTATCTGTCAACAGAGCAGCAGCAGCCCATCTGGTTTCCCTTGTGCGCAGGAAGCAGGAGGTGAGGGGTTCGAGTCCCCCCTCCCTCAAATAAAAACCACACTTTTTATTCTTTTGTTTGGTTACAGAACTTCCCCGAAATCACAACCAAGTCCCTGTATAATTCTTTCTAAACCCCTGTAAAAATTAATTCCAAATCCCTGTAAAATTATTTCCAAGTCCCTAATGAATTAAAAATGGCAGATTTGCACCAAATCTTGTAAAATGCATAACTAATTCATCTTAACTCCAATTTTAACTTTTTAAACATGTTTTCTGTGCCAAATTAAATGTTCTATCCAAATATAAAATTTGTTTACTGTTTTGAATATTTTAAATTGGTGCAATATTTGAATTCTTGTCTAATTCACCTAATTTTGCAAAAATCATAACTTGGGCATAAAAATTCCAAATTCCACAAACTAAATATGTTTTCCAATCAACTTTTCATGTACTTTCCAAATATAAATTTTGTTTGCTGTTTTGAATAATTTAAAATTGCTGAAAACAACTGTTTCTTATTTATTGCATTTAAAATTGCCAAAATAATAACTTGCTCATTTTAAATCCAATTTCCACAAATAAAATATGTTTTTCATGCAAAATTAAACCACCTTTCCAAATATAAAATTTGTTCCATGTTTTGAATAATTAAAATTGGTTAAATGATTTAAACCTTGTTTAAATCATTTAATATTGTTAAATTCATAACTTGGTCAAATTAATTTCTTTTGTGACATATAAAATATGTTTTCCAACCATAAAAGTATAAGCTTTTCCATTATGAACTTCATTTAGTGTTTTGAACAAACAAAAATTCAAATAAGTTCATGATTGAATTAAATTCATTTAATTTTTGCTTAAACTTGTTTAATTCATAAATAATTTATTTGAAATCCTTTTTCAACAAGTGAAACATGTATTCCACCTAAAATTGTGTGTTATTTCCAAATATGAATTTTGTTATTTGTTTTGAACAATTAAAATTGGTGAAAACAACAAATGCTTGTGTAACCCCTTTAAGAAACCAAAATTTCTTAACTTAATAACTAAAATTCCGAACTTGATAAACCTTATTTCAAATTGTTTCTATTGCTGTTATTTTGCTGTTTTCCTCATCCATGCATCATGCTAATCCACTTTCACATGTTGCTTAGTTGTAAAACAATTAATTCAACCATAATTCATGGGCTTTCCATATGCAATCCAAATTGCATGTGGGTCCATTTAATCATGTTGTTATCCTGTCAACTAGTTTATTTTGTTGCATCAATTAAATGGTCATGCATCATCCCATGTTTGTGCATTATGCCATGATATTGATTGTTTATCTCTTTGCGTTGTTTGTTTGCTTCTTCTCGGATATACGACGACGTTGAGACCGACGATCCTTACGACACCCCTTCTAAGGAGTAGCTCAGTACCAGGCTACTAAGTTTGCAGGCAAGTATTTCACTCACATGAACCATTGTGTTCCTTTCAACATTGGATACCGATACTTTCCGTTGTCTATTCTGCTAGCCCTATGAATCGTTGCTTCTGTTCGATCCTATCACATGTTATCCTGTAACCCTGATATTGCCTCACCTCCACTCCCATAACCCCGTTGTTTGAGCCCGTGTCTTACTAGCATGCTTAGGGTTGTTTTGCTCGAGTCTGTTACCCGTTACTTTCTGTTATTATTTTATTATGTTCTGGGGCTCGATGTTAAACAACAACCTGTTAATTTTGAGGTAATAATAATTTGCTGATAAGGCACCGACAGGAGGCCCGGCGTGGTTTTGAAGCCTGCTAGTGTCGACCCTAATTAGGAAAAGGGTCTTGTCTACTGATCCATGATGAGCGCACTAACCGCATGTGGGAAGCGAGTATGGGCGCCCCCCTCAACTTGATTCGATTCGCATCTCGTCCAAATCGCCACACTTAGTTCGGGCTTTCCATTTGATGCACGCATATGCAGGTACGAACCCTTGGCGCCAGGGTGGAACTTTTGTAGTCGGCATTTAGGGCGGCGTGGTCTTCCAGTGCTATGAGGGTCCCCTTTTCTTCGTGGGGCTCGATTAGCCGCGCACGCACAGCACGTGGTGCTTTGGGCTTGATGCGAAGCAGAGTTGGGTTGTGTTGAGTACCTCGCTTGGTGGGTTGATCCCCCCGTCTGGCGGGTTATTCTTACGTGTACGGCCAAATTGGTGCATCCCTGCAGGGTTAAATCTTCTCGAGAAGCCGTGTTTTCCGCGGTTATGGATTACTTGGTGAAAGTACTGGCTAACAAGTACTCAGACAACTTACACCTAACTAATGATAACTTGACTAGTAATAGACTTATTGACACAATAACTTGAACCATCATTAATCCAACTGTGTGAGTTATCCTCGGATTGCTTCTTCGGATAAGGGGCGATATCCAGGATGGGTCTGTTTGGTGGTTAGCTATAGTTGGTTACGATACGCTATCTTATCTCCTTTTCTGTTAGCCGGAAGTCGTAGTATGTTCTGTAGTTGGTTAGAGCAGCCAGTTGCGGCATCTTTTATATCCCCTTCCTTCCGTTGAACCCAAAGCATCTGTGCTTGATGTTGACGGGTTACACTTTGGTGAATTGTGAGTCTTGCTTGCCAGTACGTTTATGTACTGACCCCTTTGGGGCTGTGGTTTCCGCAGACTACGTTTCCGAGGATCCCCATCATGGCTACTACGTGGAGTACGACGAGGCTGTTGACGAGTAGATAGCGGACCCGGGCAGGATCCGAGACTTCGTGGATGGGCTCCGTCTTTTCGTTTCCGGCTTCTTAAGCCTATTTGGTCTTGTCTGTACTCAGACATGTTGAATGCTTCCGCTGTGATGTAATGATGATATGTTGGGACAGGTGTCCTCTGGATGATTGTATTTGCTATCTCTGCTCTAGTGAGAGCTATTTGCAACTTATTTCAATCTTTTGTGTCGTAGAGATCTGTTGTGATATCACTTGTTCCAATGCCGTTGACGTACCATGTGTGTATGTTTTGAAGTACGTCAACGGAAGTATCTGGATTTCTATGGGATGGTTTGCGCAGACGATGAATAGTAAGAGAATGGTTGTCACACGTTTACGTGTTGGCCTGCTCATATTGAGATGCGGGTGCCGGTATGCCCCGTAAGCCATTTATCTACTGTTTAACAGACTGTGAGTATCCCCTAGAAGTCCGGGTGCGACAAATGGTATCAGAGCCTGTCTGCCTGTAGGGTCCCTTTTTACTGGTCGCAGTTGAGTCTAGAAACTATTTTGTAGCTATATAGGAAAAAGGAAACGTGAGAGTAGGAATTCTGTTCTTTTTCTTCTTTTCCCCACCCACCCTCCCTTTTCTGGTAAGGAAGTGCAACGTTGTTTTCCATTCTCATCTAAACTTTCAAGTTAGGATTTCACGAATTCTGGTTTCTCTAGGATGGTTATATCTACTAGACCATAGGAATGGAGGTGGTTGTGACATGATTTATCATGTTGCCTACTCATGATTGAGAACGGAGGCGTGTAAGCCCCGGAAGCAAATCCTCTATTCCTTAAGCAGTAGATATTGATCCTTTAGAAGCCCGGATGGGTTTTTCCGTAGTACCTCAGGAGTGTTTTGATCTCGTGTTTTCCCGGAGTTGCTTCGTTATCCTGTTCTTCTCAACATCCTTTTCGTCCGTTGAAATCTTGTTGTTGCTTCCCATTTCAGTTCCTCTACCGGCGTCTAATCAATAACTCTGTTCCACACTTTTGCCAGATAGTCTATTCTCCAAATGAATCAAGTTCTATTCAGCTATACACCCTCAATACAAAACCTCTCCCTTTACTTGAAAATGTTCCGGTGGTTTGAAAATTCCCTGACGTCTATCCAAGGTGCACGATGTGCTTCACGTGTAACAGCTCAAGAGGATCTTCCCAAGAAGTATCCGGACCTTTTCTTTTCTCAGTAGGAATCTCGGGGCGCGATTCCTTCAAGGGGGGGCGTTTTGTAACATCCCAAGTATGAAAAATAGCCATTAGAATGTTTTGCTCTCTGTTATTTTATGTTTTGCATCATGACATCATGTTGATTGCATTTGTTTTGTTTGTTTTCCATTTGTTTTCCAACTGTTTTCCTTTGTTTTCCTTTGTTTTCTATTTGAATTTCAAACCAAAATTCAAACCTTTTGTTTCAACCTTGTGATGTTACAATTTCCAAATGAATGTTTCAAATCAAAACAATCAATTGTTTCCATTAAAGTTGTAATTCCAAATTGTTGTTTTGTTTCTAACAGAAATTCATCTAATACCAAAAACCATTGAAATTCCAAACCAATTTCCAAATGCCTTGTTCATACTTGCTCTGTTACACTCTTTTTCAAATAAAAAGTTCAAATCAAAACCTTAATTGTTTCCAATTATTCCATAATGTTCACCTATTAAAATGGTGGTTTTTAATCAATCAATTAATTCCAATTTGCATTCAAAAATTCAAATCACATTCACAAACAGCACCAAATTTCAAGTCATGAAAAGTACCAAACAATTCTAATCTTTTAATCCAATTAGCAATAGGGTTCACCCTATTAAAATTGTTGTTTTCAATAATAATCACTTCATAAGCAAATTCTTTCAAATTTGAGTTAAATCACAAATAACAATTTAGATTTGAACTTTTGAAAAAAACAACTTGGCAAGTGATTGTTTTTGACTTAATAAACTCACCCAAAATTTCTCTAATTTTCCTAAACCCCAAAACATACCTTTTCCTTCCTATTTCTAATCAGCAAAAAAAACATTAGAGCAAAAAAAAAAACACACAAGGGAGAGTGGCAGCAGGCCCAACTCTCCCCTCAGCCCAACACCTCCCTCAGCCCGGTACCTCTTCAGGTCGTCTTCCACCTCCTGTACGGTCTCCATCGCAGGTGTCCACGTTGCAGAGGAGGAACCAGCAACGGTGCAGCTCACTCCCCCCTCCCTATAACCTAAGCCCTAACCCTAGGGTTCCCTATGCCCTTCCCTCCTCCCTCCTTCTTCCCTCTCACCGCCTCCATCTCTCCTCCCACCTCCAACTCCTTCTCTGTATCTTGTATGAACCTGCACCACCGAAAATTTCAGCCCTCTGCCGCCGGTGATCGCCGCCCCTGGGGTCCCCCTCCGGCCGCGGCGAGGGCGGGAATGGAGCCGCCCCACCGCGGGCTCCCTCCTCATCACCTCGGCGCGGGCGGGGACGCCCCGGAGCTCCGCCGCCGTCCTCCCCATCACCGCCCGACGCCCTCTGCTCGCCATCCCTGCTCCGCCCGAGCTATACTGCCTCAAGGTGAGGTCCTCATCTCCGTTCCCTCTCGCCTTCCTCCTCCTCTCGCAGCACAACGCCGCCCACACGCCCAGCACACGCACGAGCCGCCGCACCCCGGCGCCACCGAGATCGTAGCAGCATTGGTCGCTGCCGGCAGTTCCTCCCGTCAATGTTCAGTACGTGCAGAAAAATTTCAGTAAACAGCGCACCAACACCTTAACCTCCCCCCGCTGCATCTCCTATCACAAACCGATTAGCACCCTACTGGTAGCAGCACACAGCGCGCAAGCCCCAGGTCCCAGGGTCGAATCCCCAGCTTCCACCCCTTTTCTGTCTATTTTTCCGATTTGGATTCAGGGCAGTTGCTGAACCATAACTCCCTTCGTACCCCTTATCTGTCAACAGAGCAGCAGCAGCCCATCTGGTTTCCCTTGTGCGCAGGAAGCAGGAGGTGAGGGGTTCGAGTCCCCCCTCCCTCAAATAAAAACCACACTTTTTATTCTTTTGTTTGGTTACAGAACTTCCCCGAAATCACAACCAAGTCCCTGTATAATTCTTTCTAAACCCCTGTAAAAATTAATTCCAAATCCCTGTAAAATTATTTCCAAGTCCCTAATGAATTAAAAATGGCAGATTTGCACCAAATCTTGTAAAATGCATAACTAATTCATCTTAACTCCAATTTTAACTTTTTAAACATGTTTTCTGTGACAAATTAAATGTTCTATCCAAATATAAAATTTGTTTACTGTTTTGAATATTTTAAATTGGTGCAATATTTGAATTCTTGTCTAATTCACCTAATTTTGCAAAAATCATAACTTGGGCATAAAAATTCCAAATTCCACAAACTAAATATGTTTTCCAATCAACTTTTCATGTACTTTCCAAATATAAATTTTGTTTGCTGTTTTGCATAATTTAAAATTGCTGAAAACAACTGTTTCTTATTTATTGCATTTAAAATTGCCAAAATAATAACTTGCTCATTTTAAATCCAATTTCCACAAATAAAATATGTTTTCCATGCAAAATTAAACCACCTTTACAAATATAAAATTTGTTCCATGTTTTGAATAATTAAAATTGGTTAAATGATTTAAACCTTGTTTAAATCATTTAATATTGTTAAATTCATAACTTGGTCAAATTAATTTCTTTTGTGACATATAAAATATGTTTTCCAACCATAAAAGTATAAGCTTTTCCATTATGAACTTCATTTAGTGTTTTGAACAAACAAAAATTCAAATAAGTTCATGATTGAATTAAATTCATTTAATTTTTGCTTAAACTTGTTTAATTCATAAATAATTTATTTGAAATCCTTTTTCAACAAGTGAAACATGTATTCCACCTAAAATTGTGTGTTCTTTCCAAATATGAATTTTGTTATTTGTTTTGAACAATTAAAATTGGTGAAAACAACAAATGCTTGTGTAACCCCTTTAAGAAACCAAAATTTCTTAACTTAATAACTAAAATTCCGAACTTGATAAACCTTATTTCAAATTGTTTCTATTGCTGTTATTTTGCTGTTTTCCTCATCCATGCATCTTGCTAATCCACTTTCACATGTTGCTTAGTTGTAAAACAATTAATTCAACCATAATTCATGGGCTTTCCATATGCAATCCAAATTGCATGTGGGTCCATTTAATCATGTTGTTATCCTGTCAACTAGTTTATTTTGTTGCATCAATTAAATGGTCATGCATCATCCCATGTTTGTGCATTATGCCATGATATTGATTGTTTATCTCTTTGTGTTGTTTGTTTGCTTCTTCTCGGATATACGACGACGTTGAGACCGCCGATCCTTACGACACCCCTTCTAAGGAGTAGCTCAGTACCAGGCTACTGAGTTTGCAGGCAAGTATTTCACTCACATGAACCATTGTGTTCCTTTCAACATTGGATACAGATACTTTCCGTTGTCTATTCTGCTAGCCCTATGAATCGTTGCTTCTGTTCGATCCTATCACATGTTATCCTGTAACCCTGATATTGCCTCACCTCCACTCCCATAACCCCGTTGTTTGAGCCCGTGTCTTACTAGCATGCTTAGGGTTGTTTTGCTCGAGTCTGTTACCCGTTACTTTCTGTTATTATTTCATTATGTTCTGGGGCTCGATGTTAAACAACAACCTGTTAATTTTGAGGTAATAATAATTTGCTGATAAGGCACCGGCAGGAGGCCCGGCGTGGTTTTGAAGCCTGCTAGTGTCGACCCTAATTAGGAAAAGGGTCTTGTCTACTGATCCATGATGAGCGCACTAACCGCATGTGGGAAGCGAGTATGGGGGCCCCCCTCAACTTGATTCGATTCGCATCTCGTCCAAATCGCCACACTTAGTTCGGGCTTTCCATTTGATGCACGCATATGCAGGTACGAACCCTTGGCGCCAGGGTGGAACTTTTGTAGTCGGCATTTAGGGCGGCGTGGTCTTCCAGTGCTATGAGGGTCCCCTTTTCTTCGTGGGGCTCGATTAGCCGCGCACGCACAGCACGTGGTGCTTTGGGCTTGATGCGAAGCAGAGTTGGGTTGTGTTGAGTACCTCGCTTGGTGGGTTGATCCCCCCGTCTGGCGGGTTATTCTTACGTGTACGGCCAAATTGGTGCATCCCTGCAGGGTTAAATCTTCTCGAGAAGCCGTGTTTTCCGCGGTTATGGATTACTTGGTGAAAGTACTGGCTAACAAGTACTCAGACAACTTACACCTAACTAATGATAACTTGACTAGTAATAGACTTATTGACACAATAACTTGAACCATCATTAATCCAACTGTGTGAGTTATCCTCGGATTGCTTCTTCGGATAAGGGGCGATATCCAGGATGGGTCTGTTTGGTGGTTAGCTATAGTTGGTTACGATACGCTATCTTATCTCCTTTTCTGTTAGCCGGAAGTCATAGTATGTTCTGTAGTTGGTTAGAGCAGCCAGTTGCGGCATCTTTTATATCCCCTTCCTTCCGTTGAACCCAAAGCATCTGTGCTTGATGTTGACGGGTTACACTTTGGTGAATTGTGAGTCTTGCTTGCCAGTACGTTTATGTACTGACCCCTTTGGGGCTGTGGTTTCCGCAGACTACGTTTCCAAGGATCCCCATGGTGGCTACTACGTGGAGTACGACGAGGCTGTTGACGAGTAGATAGCGGACCCGGGCAGGATCCGAGACTTCGTGGATGGGCTCCGTCTTTTCGTTTCCGGCTTCTTAAGCCTATTTGGTCTTGTCTGTACTCAGACATGTTGAATGCTTCCGTTGTGATGTAATGATGATATGTTGGGACAGGTGTCCTCTGGATGATTGTATTTGCTATCTCTGCTCTAGTGAGAGCTATTTGCAACTTATTTCAATCTTTTGTGTCGTAGAGATCTGTTGTGATATCACTTGTTCCAATGCCGTTGACGTACCATGTGTGTATGTTTTGAAGTACGTCAACGGAAGTATCTGGATTTCTATGGGATGGTTTGCGCAGACGATGAATAGTAAGAGAATGGTTGTCACACGTTTACGTGTTGGCCTGCTCATATTGAGATGCGGGTGCCGTTATGCCCCGTAAGCCATTTATCTACTGTTTAACGGACTGTGAGTATCCCCTAGAAGTCCGGGTGCGACAGAAAATACAGTACGTCACACGACAACTAGACTTCACAAGAGCGGCTCCCATAGAAGGACGCATCTGGGTAGAAGGTCATCCCTCTTTCTCTTTTGTTTACACAATTATGCTCTGACTGATAAATCAGGGGCAAAAATAGTGAAGAGAATTTGTTGTTATTAATTTGGGGCTGGGCACCCCGCTGCTAGCTGTTCTATCATTGGATAAGCGGATGAAGCCACTAGTACAGGGTGTGAAAGTCCAATCAACAAGTGAGATAAAGATTCTCTATTTACGTCCTCATGAGCTAAAACAGGAGCACAAAACATGAGTAATTTTGAAAGTTTTAAAGGTAACACACGAGCAATTTTCTTTGGAGTGGCGGTTAAATACCACATGTAGATAGGTATGGTGGACACATTTGTTAAACTTTGTTTTTTGGGAGTTGGATGCACGAGTAGAGCCCATACTCAGTACAAGTGGAGGCTAGCAAAAGACTGGGAGCGACAAATCAAGAGAGCATAAGGGCCATAATCATGCATAGCGACGTAAACATCATTAATGAAAGCATAAGTGGTACCACAAGTTCAAAACTAAATGATCATATAGGATATAAGTGACTGGTTCATAGTCATAAACATGGTGTGAGCATGCGCCAAGTCAACCAAATAAAACATTCAAAGGAGAACACCACAAATTTATGCTTCAATATGACAAGAACAACTCATGATTCTTTCAATGGCACATTAAATACTCTCAGCTATTTGAGCCTAATCGTGCTACTAAATAACCACAAGGCTTTAGAATTAAAATAACTTCTAGCATGATACGAAAAGGTCTATCCACAGTCTATACAAGCTTCTACTTGCACCGTTATAAATTCTACTACAAGCAGCAGTTTCTTTTCCTAACAAGCACCATACAAAACATGCTTTAACAAAAAACTGTCTAAATGCTAAAGCAGGAAAACATGAGAGTACTCACATAAAACTACTAAAACTAACAGCTCTGAATTAGAGATGCAATGAAAACACGAGCTAAACATGAATTTTGCAGCAGCTAGAAGAAAAACTAAGAATACTAGCATAGCAAGTATTCAAACGAAAAAGCGAAGCGTGTCTCTCTCCCAAACAAGGAATTCTAGGGTACAAATATATTATTGCAGCAAGAAAAAATAAAACAAAGGAAAACAAAAGAAAACCAAAGAAAAACAAACATACGCTCCAAGTAAACTTCATATGATGTGACTGAATAAAAATATAGTTTCACTAGAAGTGACCTGATAGATTGATGATGAAGAAGGGGATGCCTTGGGCATCCCCAAGCTTAGATACTTGAGTCTTCTTAAAATATGCTTGGATGAACCACATGGGAATCCACAAGCTTTGACCTTGCACTCTTCTTGATCACATATATCACCCTCTTCTCTTGACCCTTGAAAACTTCCTTCACACCACACTCAAAGAGTAATTCGCATTAGAGGGTTAGTGCAACAATAAAAAAATTCATGGGTTCTATAAGGGCACAAGTGATATTGATACTTTTAAACATTAGCTACAGCCACTTATGTTTCGTGAAGCAAAGAAATCCACTTGACATCATAAAAGAGCAAATGCAAGAAAAATGGCAGAATCTGTTAAAACCTGAACAATATGTAAAGACGAATTTCTTCGAAGAACTTATGTTGCTAAGATAAAAAAACTTAAAGAACAAAAAAGTTGTGGAATTATCCGAGGAATAAGCACAAGATATTTCATGTCATTCTGATTTTTCTGTGAATTATACGATTTTTTACGGTGGACAACAGAAATCTATTTTCTGCGCAGAAGTCCAAAAACCAACTCCAACTCTCGTCAGAAACTTTACTTGGCACAACTAAAAATTAAAAATAAAGATACAAAGGAGTTTCTACATAAGTATACAACCCCTTGACACAAAGAAAACATATAAAAACAAAGCAAAAATAAAACCATGGGTTATGTCCCAAGAAGTGCTTTTCTTTAACGCCTTTTAGCTAGGCCCAAAAAAGTGGAATCAAGTGTTTTCAAGTGGAGAGGCATTAAAATCAATATTTGGCAATACCTTAATAATGAATTGTATTTTATCCAAGTAAGTTTCATAGGCTCCTCTCTTAGAACTTTTAGGCCTACTATTCTCATCAAATAAATTCTCAGGAACAATCCAATCAAAATTCTTTTCTTGGGCTTCATGCAGTGCTATAAATTTAAAGGGGATTGGTATTTTATCCTCCTTTTCATTATTAGATTCAGTTTTTTCAAGAGCACAAGCAATATCTACACATGAGCCTAGCATATTGAAACGATCAAAGACTTTTCTAGCTTCTATAGCAACATCTCCAAATTCTTTAAGCATGGTTTCTAAGATAAAGTTCCTTTTCTCAATATCTTCAATGTTATTCAAGTTGAGGAACATATGCTATAATATGGAATGAAGGTTAACGAACCTAGTTTCTAACATGTGAACTAAAGAAGTTGCAGCAGTCTCATAATTTGGAGCAAGTTCTACTATGGATTTTTACCCAAAATTATCATACTTACTAACATGATCAAATAATTCTTTAATGGTACCCTTTCCAAGTACAGAACCACTTCCTACTGGTAGATCTTTCAGGGTAAACTTAGGGAGCAACATGATGAAAAATAACAACAAGGTAACAAAAGTAATAACTAGAATAAGAACGAATTTTTTCTGTTTTTGGTAAAGATAAGCAAACAAGACAAAATAAAATAAACTAAGGAAAACAAAAACAAAGTAAAGAGATTGGAAGCGAGAGACTCCCCTTGCAGAAATTCTCTTCCTCCCCGGCAACTGCGCCCGAAAATTAGCTTGATGGTGCAGATCTTACACTCGTTGTGAGACCCCAAGAGCAAGGTATGATGAGCACAACAAAAGTTTTCCCTCAGTAAGAAACCAAGGTTTAATCGACCAGTAGGAGGAAGGAGTAACTTCAGAAGGTTGAAGTAGATTACATGGCAGGGTGCACTACCAGTTCAGAAGCAACGTGGAACCTACACAACACAATCAAATCACTTTGCCCCAACGAAGCAGTGAGGTTGTCAATCTCACCGGTTTTGCTGAACACAAAGAGGTTAAACGTATGGTGTGGAAAACAGTAGGAAACCAATATGAAAGCAGTAGTAGCAGTATGAAAGCAGTGTGTGTATTATCAGTATGAAAAAATGGACTGAGGTCCACAGTTCACTAGTGGTGTCTCCCCACGAAAGATAAATAACATGTGTGGTGAACAAATTACAGCTGGGAAATTGACAGAAATGAAAGCTGCACCGTAGTGCATATGCAAGACATAAAGATTACTATGTGATTTATGAGGGTATTACAACAAATTACATAGACCTTCATCCAACTGCATCTATGTCCAATAATCCATCCTCCGAATATCATCCGAACAAACGTTGGGCATTAAGTTGCAAGCAACAGATTATCGCAGTAAGCAAAGTGTGTAATGTAAACAATGTAAACTAGGTAAAAACCATTGTTTTCTCCCTAGTGGCAACAACACATCCTCCATCCGTCACGTTTCTGTCACTCCAGCACAGATGCAAAGGAGACATGAACCCATTATCGAGCATAAATACTCCCTCTTGGAGTTACTAGCATCTACTTGTCTAGAGCATCTACTAATAACGGAGAGCATGCAAGATCATAAATAACATAAGAATTAAGATAACATGATAGATTGATAATCAGAAGACATAGCATTTAACATTCATCAGATCCCACCAAACACAACATGTAGCATTACATAAAGATGATCTCGATCATGTGAGGCAACTCACGAGATCTAAACATGAGGTACAAAGTGGAGAGAACAATCATCTAGCTACTACTATGGACACGTAGTCTAGGGATGAACTACTCACGCATCACTTCAGAAGAGGGCATGGTGGTGTAGACCCCTCCGGTGACGAATTCCCCTCCCGGCAGGGTGCCGGGGAGAGCTTCAGAACCCTCCTAATATCGGGATGATGATGACGGCGCCCTCGGGTGTTTCTCCGGACGAAGTGGTATATTTTTAGTGTTAATATGTCGGGGGGGGGGGGTATAAATAGGCGAAAGGGCAAAGGTGGTGGAGGCCTGGGGGCCCCACACCACCCCATGGCGCGGCCAGGGGGTGCGACGCCCTATTGTGTGGCCCCCCTCCGGGCCTCTCCGGGAATTCTAGGACCTCCGGACTTCCAATTCCGAGTATATTTCCAGAACAACTTTTTTGAAACTAATAACAGGAGAAAACATGGAACTGGCTCTGTGGCATCTTGTCAATAGGTTAGTCCGGCAAATCGATAAAAATGACATAAAGTGTATACCAAACATGTAGGAAACAACATGAAAACAACATGGAACATCGGAAATTGAGGATACGTTTATGACGTATCACATGTGTCAAACAATTAAAATCCAACGAATCAAATGTCCAGCAAAGTGGAGCCTCTTCACGCATATAATTTTGACTTGACTTAAAACAATAGTGCCACATGAATGTCGCGTCATTACAAAGTATATATATTAGGCACTAATGTTATGAATGCAGAAGCTACTATCCAAGAACAAGAACAATACATTCATAACTAATGTATGATAATTAATAGATATTACTCATAAATATAGGACAACGACTTTTCATTAACAAATATGAATAATTGTCTCTCTTGAGGCCAAACACACTTATAATGATCACGCTAACAAGATATTACGGAAGAACTTATTCAAATGGTAGCTGTAGAGAGATTGTTGATGGCCATCACAACATCTTGCTTGCCATTATCGACACACATCTTCTCCTCGTCTTTCCAAGATACTCAAGAAGCACATCTTGTTTTCATAAAACATGACCAATATCATAACTTGGTCCATAACTTGGTCACTGCAACAAGCATCAGTTTAGGTAAAACATTCATAACACGTATATCATATATACCATCATCATTGACGACTTCCCGGTAATCTATATTACCTTCTTGTTTTTTCAACACAACCAAGAATTCATGAAGATGAACAATTCTCCTTGCATGATATAGTCCATGGCATATTATGTGCAACTAGGGTGGGCGGCCAGCGCAACACCCCATCACAAGTAAAGTTGTATGTCATCCAGTAATTAGGCTCAACGTGGCGTTTTGTTGTCATCAACCATGACTACCACATGCTCTTAGAATTCTCTTCCATTTTGCTTGAGAAGAGAACCTGAATTATGGTGCATACATAGCATAAAGCTCAGCGATTATTCCAAATATCCACAATGCACCTGGAGTTCACTCTCTACGGCAGAGGTCATAGCATACTGGACTATGATAAAATTACCCACACAAACTTGATAATCAAATTATCTCTTTGTTAGCGGAAACTCCGAGTTTAATTTATGAACTATCCGTACAAACTTGATAATAAAATTATCTCTTTGTTAACGGAATATCCGGGCTTATCTCCTAATGGGTTTTGTATCATATATAGCTAAAACGGTTGAATATGGAGTATCCTCAAGCTACGGTATACAACTATGAAGTTGGGCCCACCTTTTAAGTTTCTCAGTCACAGGACTTCGTCTAAATTTGAGAGGGCTACATAACACGTTATTGTCTACATAGGTTCTGCAAAGATATTTAATACTATGTTCACAATATGAGTTTTAGTGATTACACGATCCCCATCCACTACACCACCCCGATCGTCACGGCCATTGGCATAGCTTCAAAGGTAGATACAACATGTCAATTGCATCGTCCATGCAACTCGTGCTCGACCTTTCAGTCTTCTGTGTTCCGAGGCCATGTCTGTACATGCTAGACTCGCTAACTTAACATTAGTGTATTTGATGTGCATAACATTGCTTGCACCCGTCGTATGCGAACGCAGAAATGAAGCACCCGATCGTCACGACCCACTTCACAACTGCGAACTTTCTTGTTGGTGCAACACTAACGGAGAACACTTATATTGGAATTAAATAAGCGATCATCCTATATAGCTACCGTCTTATATATCATAATATTGTATAGGCTATATAGATGTATATATATTCACACAATAACATCAAATGAAAAAGTGTAAATTGATATGACATTGTCGCCGCGCTTTGATGTCCATCGTGCGCTCCAAAACAACACCAGGTCCTTGATGTCTCCACAAGAAAGGTTAGTACGAACAATTCATAAGCTCACCTTTACCATATCATATCCTTTTCCCCCCTTGCAACATAAAGTTAGACGGCTCTACTTTATCTTTATGAAATTTTTACATGGCTCATGGGACTGTCGTAAAAGAACCGCTTATTACCTACGAACCTGCAGCCACAACACCGATCAAGTAGTTGTTTGTTACATATCCCTTTCGGGCCTCCCATTGTAAATTCCATGATATCTATTGTAAGAGAAACATACACCCTCATAGCTGCATATGAGGTACAAGCCACATGTCAGGTGCAGTGCCGGTCTCGCGTGAGCGTAAGCGTAATGTTGGCTTCGGGCCGCTATCATCAAACAATGCCGACATCATGAACAAGTACACGCGAGGAGGTAACAACTACAAGATCGATATCCTCAATCAACATGAGTTCTAACTGTACTTCTATATCTATGCATAGATCGACTCTGATACCACTACAGGGTTTCGTAGCATAATTTCAAAAATTTCCTAGCAACGATAACCATAAACATCCAAGATTTATTACTATGTAGTTATAGTTTAATGGAGAAAGAACGAAATCCATACCCTTGAAGACCAAAAGCGGGGATTACCATCTCGCACAAGGGTTGATGATGAAGACGACGAAGCCGACCTCAAAGTAGTGTATTTGTTCACGCGACTAGTGCCACATTTCGCGGTACCTAGCAGCTCTACACATGTATGGTGTAGGCGACGACTCCCGGTCTCCGGCCCAGCAGAGTTGGTGGAAGCAGAGCGATGGACCGAAGCACTACTTGCACGGTGGTGTGCGTATAGTGGAGAAAACCTCAATCCTAGCGCATCTCCCTTTGAGGAACCATAGTCGGAGAAGAGAGAAGAGAGAGAGAGTTGGGATGGGAAAAAGGGGAGGGGTGTCCCTCAATATATAGGAGGAGGAGGGGGCCAACCTCTTTAGCCAAGCCACGTGGGACTATTACCACATGGTGGTGCGGCAAGGGAGGCTAGCCGCAGCCCTCATGGGCCCCATAGGGCCCATGCGAGTTGCCCCCTTTTTCCTCCCTCCTTTTTCTCCCTTTCCCCCTATTGGGCTTATTTTGCCAATTCTGACCCATCAGTGGAAAACAATCATTAAAATGAAATAAAATATATTTAATTACTAACTACATTAATTAATATTTAAATACATATTACCTAATATTTTCTAGCTCCAGAACCCCTTCTGGATCCCTCAAACTCCATCGGGTACTTCTATTTCTATTTTGATACTCTTATGGAACGCCCGATCTCCATCACTAAAATACCGGAACGATCCCAGATCTCTTTTCTATATTACCTTCGGTACTGAGATCACTCCTAAATGCCATCTACACTTAAGTGTGCCAACCTACAGTTCGGGAACACTCCAGACATGACCTTGACACCTCTCCGACCAATGACCAACATCGGGATCTGGACACCCATGATGGCCCGTGTGCATTCCATAATTATCTTTCTCGTTTGAACCTTAAACGTCGAGTCCCCACGCCTGTGAGTTTCAATGTTGTCTTGCAATGCTCTCCAGTGTTTATGATTACCTTGGCCACGTAGTTGTTTTTGCCTCCAAGAGAGGGCTTATATGATAGATAGTGGATTCATGTATCCCTTACATCTGTGCTCGAGTGACAGAAACGTGACAGCTAGGGGATGTGTTGTTTCCACTAGGGAGAAAACAACGGTGCTCTTGTTTACGGACGAGAACCATTGCTTACATTATGTACTTTACTTGATGCAATTGTCTGTTGCACACAAATAAATTACTTCATTGCTGCAACTTAATACCAGATAGATTTTCTAGATAGCTTTCTTGAGGTGTACTATTAGATATGGATGCATGCTGATAACGGTCCATATGACTTGACGTAATTCCTATGATGTTAGAACCCGTGAACTATATCTCGTCATAATAGTATTGTTATACGTTCATGATTTTTCATTTGCCTAGCTGTAATTTGTTTACCCAACATGTTTTTTTTCTTTGGAGAGACACCACTAGTGAAAATATTGTCCCCGGTCCTATTTTCCTCATCAATACAACCTTCTTCCGTCATTTTTTCTTGCAGCACCGTTTTTACTTTTATTGCTTTTCATTATTCTATACGTTTAATTCTCTATTTTTTAGCAAGACGAGAAGACTGACAAACTTCTCGGAAAGTTGGGGACAAGAGAGAGTTTGTGTGTTGTGTGCAGGTTCCACGCTTGTTGACACGCCAGACAACAAGCAATCTTCTCCAAGTCTTCGAAGTCCTACTGCTCGATAAACCCTGATTCCACAATTGGGGGAAATTTCCGCTAGGCTACATCATACCTTCCTCTTGGGGTAACCCAACGAGCGTGTGATCACGTCTGAGAGCACCAATACCGCATTCACTATCTTTATTGGCATAACACTTGTACTCGATCCCGTGTCATTGCATCTCCGTGACCTAGTCACATGGTTGCAACATAACTGATGCAACATCACCGACTAGGCCCAAAAGTATCTATCGTCATTAGGATTGGCAAATCCCGCTCTTTATGACACACCTCAACATACTCCTTCGATTACCCAAGAAACACCTTTATAATCACCCAATTAATATCGTGACGTTTGATGCAGTCAAAATAACCTCGGGGATAGCAATTAAACAACATCTCATGGTCTAAGACTATGGAACTACGTTTTCACGTTATCAGAACGTTGAAATTAATGACTTGACATCGTTATGATAAAACATATTGGGTGTGAGTCCATCACATCATTCACCAATGACATGACTCCATTGTCAATGACATAAATACCCATGATCTAGAAACCTTGATCATCTGTTATCCAATGGACTAGTATAACCAGAGGCTACCAGGGATCTGGTTTGTTTACATATCACACATATATTAATGTTTCCGCTTAACATAGTTATAGAATGATATAAAACATTATGAACATAAGTGTTATGATAATAAATCTCATTTATTATTTGTCTCTAGGGCATAACTCCTTCATACAATACAATGGTGAGCCTGTGGTCGAGGTAGAAGAAGACTAGTGCGCAACAACTAGCTTTCCTTCTAGCGGACTACTAGGATTTGCTCTCCTATGAGATCTCGAACCCTTGCCACGGTTGTCACTTCTCTCCTTTTATAGCGGCACATGTCCTCTTCCCCAATTCACTTGGTGGGAAGGGATACCATAGAGTGCCAAAGGAGGGTACAGGAGTACAAACCCACGCTCCTCATGGACCCGGTCCACGACAATAAAAGCCACCGTCCATGGCAGGACGGGGGTAGGCCGATGACGCTCTTGATGACGTCCTACGTGGCGTGTAGCGCCGGTCTGGAATTCATTCACCAAAATAGCAAGTCTCGAGGGCCGCTTTGCTCCTTTTATTTGGCCGGTGCACTTTAATCACGAGAAAGAAAGCTTATCGCCTGCGCCCCTGCTGGCCTTTGGTTGTCACCGTTCGCAGGCACGCACGTCACCTCTGTGGCGGATGCAGAGACACGGGGGGCTCTGGTAGGGATCACGTGCCTGGAGGCGTGGGGTCCCCCCGCAGACAGAGCCTCGGGAGGTTGTGGCAGACTCATGAACATCTCTTTGCTGCTGTACTCTAGAGGAAGACTTGGCGCGGCCCTCTACAGGGCTTGCCGAGACAGGCCTCGTGAGGCTCCGATTCCTCCCGAGTCTCCGAACAAGGAAAAGCTTGTTGACCATCTTTGACAATTGTTTACTGCATGGGCCCTAGGCAGACAACCCATGGTACCCCGGTTTCCACGGGGCCGACAACGTCTAAGGACTAAAAATTCTGAGCAATTTAATACCGGAAGAGTAGGTTTTTGGGATATTCCTAGGATGTGTCCTAGGCATGACTATTGTAAACTCTAAAACTTATAAAACTTCTTTCTCCATTAATAATAAAAATAACAAGTCTTTTGTCCCGTTTCAAATAAATAAATAAACTCAAGACCCTGCCACCACGGTATTAATTTTTTAGCGGCATACAACGAACGCGCGTCTAACGATTAAAATAGCATAGATGTGAGGAGCAGTGTTGAAGTAGATTCCCCGCCTATCTTCAACAAGTCGGACTTTTACTTGAGTTGGCTAGTGCATGTATTTAATAATAATATATTTATTTAATATTATAGATGTTGATTTTTCTTCTTTATGTTTATTCAAATTTAATAAGTTTTGACTTTTGACTATATATTTATATAACTTATTCATTAAAATGTAGCTTGTATTTGATTAGTAACTCGATCGAATCTTTGTGTATGTGAGAATGTGTTTCTGCATGTTTCTTTAAAATGGATTTTTTTAGACAAAGATTTTTTTTGTTGCCCCGTTATCAATGAAAAATAAGAGAGTTGTCCAGTTAATATGAAAAAAACGGTGAAAAACAACATATGCCAATGGTGATTTCGTCTTTAAAACTCTAGCCTTTTGGCCTTTATTAGACAATGGATGAATTGGTTTGTGTGGTGATGGTGTACATGTGTATGTGCATCTAAGTTATACTTGGTATTTAAAGACACAGGTACATTTTTTTTTGATAAAGGGCTTTTATTACTTAAAAGGTTTACGCATTACACCCGGCCTCTGCATCATAAAATACACACAGCCGAAATTCAAAAAATAAAAGAGAAAAAGCAAAGCAGTAGGAACTACTACTGACAAATACTCCCCCGTCTTAAATTAATCGTCTTGAATTTATTAAAATATGGTTATATATATACTAAAATACATACTAAAATACGTTTACATACATCTACATTTGGGAGTACTAAATGTCTCATTACGAACAATTTGTTAGGAGCAAGCTACTGAGAATCGATTGACAATTCTGTTTCTGGATCGGATAAAATATTTCAGAAGGATCCTGATTGTTTCCGACTGACAGCTAAGTTTTGCTGTGTACAACGATAAATTATCGTTGAGTTCGTGGTTACCCAATAAAAACAGCTGCTGGAAGTTAGGATATATAACAACTGGCAGCTCATGAGATATCAGACTCTTAATTCTGATTGCTCAGTCGATCAGGACGATGTGATTGCTGATGTATTCGGAAGATAATGCGCCGCTTGTTCTACCTACAGTATATAATTGTTGATGAAGTGTCGTTGCGAGGGGCGGCTTTGTAACGACCATAAAACATGCCAAAAGTCAATCTCCGCTTAGGCGTCATGGAAGACGAAACTAAGCAGGTGTGGCTCCAATGATCGGTCTCCATGCATAAGACGGGGCATAAGACAGGGCGTGATCTGTACGTATTAGTAATTGATATACAAAAGGACAAGTAGCTCTCTGTCGGACGTAAACTACTGTAACTTACTAGTCTCGGCCTATTCCAAGATCTAGGCGCCTTCTCGGGCAGGATAAAAAACCAGGCAGCCATGGTCGTAACGATCCATACTTAATTGAACCACCATGGAAATTTTAGGACTGTTTTGTCGGCAGAATGGATCTGATAATGGTGGCTGGTCCCATCAGCTTTGAAGGAAGGAAGCTATGTGCAGTTTTATAGTACGTCATACAGGTTAGCATATTCTGGCCAGAGGCACCCAATTACAAAGGTTATGCATGCGACAGACGAAAGAGTTGACCACTCCATGGGATACATCTCCCTGGATTAGTTAGAACGAGCTGCAACGTCAACTAACTTACACATATATGATGTATCTCCTAGAAAAAAAAAAACTAACCCATACAAGGTGGAGGAGAGGGAGACTTTGTCAAGTAGAAGATGGTTCCTGACTCCTGTCCAGGCTGTAGATAAACGCCCAGAGTCATCTCTATATAAGAAACCCAAGGTCTCCCGGACTGTTTCACCCGTAGAGGATCAGGGACAGAAACAGACTAGCTAGCCAAGCAAATAAAAGTTGCACACACACGCACATCGCAATGGGGAGCATCGACGGCGGCGTGTGCGAGGGGAAGCAGACGGTGGTGGTGCCGGAGATCAAGTTCACCAAGCTCTTCATCAACGGCGAGTTCGTCGACGCTGCCTCGGGTACGTTGTGATCAATCTGCACATGTAGTTCAGGGTTCATATGAGTTCCAGCTATTCCCCAATCTTGTTACGAGAGATCGAGAAGCTACGTATGCGCCAATTTGGAGGCACACGTATACACTCTAGCTTAGCTTCCTCTTGTTGTCTTCGCAAACATATCATATTTTGGTTGCTATTGTAGACTTCCTCCGTTCCGTATAGCTTGTTAGAAAAGATTACATTATGGAACGGATGTACTAACAAAATATCTATGTTGGTCTGAGTTCTAGCAATCAGTAGGTTCCAAACAAGGTATCGAAATTAGGTGCTAAACCTGAAAATCCACACATCAGTTTCTTTTGTCCATCAAATCTGTAGTAGTTTTCTGCTCGAGGACTGACACCAAGGAGATTTTTTGTGTGTGGAACTGGCTTGAAAGAAACAGTATGTACTACTCCAACAAAAAGTCTTTTCCCCGAAAATAAGGGAAGTAGGAGAAACACATGAAATAGCATCCCCCTTTTCCTGCCTCGATCGTGGCTTCACGTCATGGTGGGGGAGGACCTGTTAGTTGACCTCCAAATGGTACTATAACGTGATTGTTATGGACCAACTTGCTGCATATATATTCTTTGGATCAAGCTAGCACACACAAGTGGACCAAATTAATTAATTGTGAGCTGTAATTAAGCGGGGAGGAACCACAAGTTTTGCTTGTGAAATATCTGCACGATCGGTGCTAGCTACTTGTTCCTGTCACGCTCACGAGAATCCTCTGGAGAAGCTGTACACGTCGTCGTCCCATAACTTGCGGAACTATTGCAACACGTACGGCCACTGATGTTGCACGCTACGGACGCACCGTTCAATGTCGACGACTCGTGGGCGGCTGCTAACCGTATTTATTAGGGAACTAGTTGATGTGTACGTGCACGCACATTTTTAAAATATAAGGGCCTCTTTGGCCCGCAGAGTTTTAAAACGTAGGAATGTGAAAAACGTAGAAATCTCACAGATTTGGTTGTGCAAACCAGAGGAATGTAAAAATTCGTTTGGATGAAACGCAAGAAAAGCATAGAAAACGTGCCTCGATCCTACGCACTTGAGTCTAAAAAAAGGTTGGAGTGTATGTTTAAATTCCTATGGAATTGGGGCATAGGAATTCAATTCATAGGAATTTTAGTAGGCCATTCCTTTGAACCAAACACAATCCATAGAAAAAATTTCTAAGCATTGGAATCCTACAAAAATCCTATGGAATTTCTACAATCCAAAGAGTCCCTAAATGGCAGGAGTGATGGCATTTTTTTTTCCTGTGTATGTATGACAGATGTCAATCACGCGTGCATTTATTTTCTTTTGTGTATATATGATAGACATGATGTAAGCATAATTAAACAAGGTGGGGAGAACAAACGTATTTAAGCCGTTTGATTAGCGTGTATGGACTTGGACGGTAGATCTAATTTTCCTGCCAAGTTTGCTCTTTTATTAGTAGTGGGGATAATTAAGCAGAAAATCCACTTTTTAGTCATGAACTCTTGCAGGAGAAGTTCACTTTTGATTTTACGGAAAAAGTTCATATCTTTTTATGCTGGTCATAGTAGGAGTAATTTCAGTAATAACATACATGCCACCTAAACAAAAAAAAATGATGTGACACCTAATTAACGACGATAGAGACAGATGAAATAACATAGCTAATTACTATCACATCACAGTTTTCAAAACAAATTGAGCCTATAACCTAATTAATAAGACCTTCTATTTTACTACCTTGAAATTATTTTGCATTGTGGATATAGTAACAAAGACTAATAACATGTACATGTTACTAGTCTAAGTTACTCCCCACTGTGATCAACCTTAACCAGGGAAAAACGGTGATATGTATACTATCTCATCGATTCACCCTCTTTAAGCTGAATGTCTACTTGCACGGCCTAGCTTGAAAGAACGGGTATGTTGGCATGAATCGAGCTCGTGATCCTTCCGAGAGCGCGTCGATGATGGGATGCCAGCATGCCGCCGCCAGTTTGGCATCAGTTTGTGGGAGCAGGGAGTTTCGGAGGTGCAGATGGGCTGGAGACGCTGGCGAGTTGGGTTGTGGATGAATTAGACAAGACCGAGGGTCGTGCAAGAGCAAGGCGACGCGGATTAGCCGGATGACAGCATAGTGAGACGCCACATATGCTCTAAACTCTGGAGGTTTGGGTATTTAGAGTTCGAGTTTGGATTTTGACTAGGTGAAATAGGCGTTGAAGATCCGGTGTACCCCTTTTGGTGCTACATGTTCCCATACAAGAGTATATGGAATTTTCCAGGAGTTAAGCGTTCATTTCAGACCAAAACAAAAGTTTTAGGACAAAAACTGACCTTCACAAAAAGTTTATAAAAAAGAAAAGGCTTTCTTCATTAATTATCGATATGAATTTCTTCCTTGTGGATTCCATTTTACAGGTAAGACGTTTGAGACGAGAGACCCACGGACAGGCGACGTGCTGGCCCACATAGCAGAGGCGGACAAAGCCGACGTGGACCTCGCCGTCACGGCCGCCAGGGAGGCCTTCGAGCATGGCCCATGGCCCCGCATGTCAGGCTACGTACGTAACACGTCGACCCGGTCAACTAACTCGCGCGCCGTTGTTTGAGCATCTGACGATCGAACTGACTGACAACGTCGCCGTCGTCGTGACCGGCATGCATCCATGACTGCAGGAAAGGGGCAGGGCCATGAGCAAGCTGGCTGATCTGATGGAGCAGCACATCGAGGAGCTGGCGTTGCTCGACGCCGCCGACGCCGGGAAGCTGCTGCTGCTGGGCAAGATCATCGACATCCCCAGCTCGGTGCAGATGCTGCGCTACTACGCCGGCGGCGCCGACAAGATCCACGGCGAATCGCTGCGCGTGTCCGGCAAGTACCAGGGGCACACCCTCAAGGAGCCCATCGGCGTCGTCGGCATCATCATCCCGTGGAACTTCCCCACCACCATGTTCTTCCTCAAGATCAGCCCGGCACTCGCCGCCGGATGCACCGTCGTCGTCAAGCCCGCCGAGCAGACGCCACTCTCGGCACTCTACTACGCTAACCTCGCAAAGCAGGCCGGCATTCCGGACGGAGTGATCAACGTCGTCCCCGGCTTCGGCCCGACCGCCGGAGCCGCAATCGCCTCCCACATGGACATCGACAGCGTAAGTAGTAGTATATTTCACCTGCAATTTGGTCACATTCTTCACGCACTACACGCACCATGCTGTCATGGATCTTGTGTTCTAGTCTAGTTCCTCCTGAAAAATACCACCATGTCCATACCTATCAGGTTGCCTTCACTGGCTCTGGAGAAGTCGGCCGCCTCATCATGGAGGCATCTGCACGGAGCAACCTGAAGACAGTTTCGCTTGAGCTCGGGGGAAAGTGTCCTATGATAATCTTTGACGACGCCGACGTCGACATGGCGGTCGAGCTCTCGAGGCTTGCCATCTTCTTCAACAAGGTAAAACATACCATTTTCTTTACCGAGTGTGTACAAATTACCAAGGTTCAGAAAAAGTGTAAACAATTCCACTGAACAACGGACTGACCACATGTAAACTTGCAGGGAGAAATTTGCGTCGCCGGTTCTCGTGTGTATGTTCAGGAAGGGATCTACGACGAGTTCGTGAAGAAGGCCGTGGTGGCTGCCCAGAATTGGAAAGTTGGAGATCCGTTCGACGTGGCAACCAACATGGGCCCCCAGGTAAATCATGCCTGCTCTTTCGCCAAATTTGAGGAATGCACGTCAAAACTAGTAGTCGAGTTCATGGCGGCAGAGGAAGTATTTAAATTCGATCGTTGTTTCCTTGGATCTAGGTTGATAAGGTCCAGTTCGAGAGGGTCCTAAAGTACATTGATCTTGGCAAGAGCGAGGGAGCAACTCTTCTCACGGGCGGCAAACCGGCCAGCGACAAAGGGTACTACATTGAACCTACAATATTTGCAGATGTCAAGGTAACTTCCATAGGGGATAATACAAAAAATTGTACTCCACAGCATTAGTGCCGTCCCGTGCATTTAGACAGAGTGACACTAATGTGGATTCTGCAGGAGGACATGAGGATCGCGCAAGATGAGATCTTTGGCCCCGTGATGTCCCTCATGAAGTTCAAGTGCGTCAAAGTTTTCACAAACGTCCTTTGAGGAGGATCAACTAGCTAGGTTTTTGAATTACGAAGTGCAAGTCTCTGACCATCTGCCTTTAATTTTTGCCCATCCAGGACTGTGGATGAGGCGATAGAGAAGGCAAACTGCACCAAGTACGGACTAGCCGCCGGGATCATCACCAAGGATTTGAACATCGCCAACAAGGTGTCGAGGTCGGTGCGCGCCGGGACGGTGTGGGTGAACTGCTACTTCGCCTTCGACCCCGAGGCGCCCTTCGGCGGGTACAAGATGAGCGGCTTCGGGCGGGACCAGGGGATGATGGCCATCGACAAGTACATGCAGGTCAAGAGCGTCATCACCGCAGTCCCTGACTCGCCGTGGTATTAGCAACGTCCTTCATCCTTCGCAGTGTAAATGCTTGACGACTTGGGTTGGTGCCTGCCTAGCAGCAGTCCTTGGTTTGCGCCTGCCTCATATGTTGGTCGATCTTGACGTACGTGTGTTCCATATTGTTGGAGGTGTAACGATGCGAATGATTCGCTGCCGATATTTCTTATACATATTCGATCATGGAAGTAACATCTTCGACTTCGAGACTAGTCCCTATGTATATGATGTTGTAAGACAATGAAAGCCCCACGTGTTGTGCCGGATGAATAGAAGTCTCATTTTCAACACAACTTCTTTTGCGAGCAAACTCCAACTAACACCACACTTCGTCGCACTTGTTGCGCAGAACACGGAAACGAAACATCTTTTACAGCCGACCACACATTTTTGTCTAGTTAGTTGCACCCAACCCAAAATAATGATTAGTCTCGATTTATTCGTTAATTAGTTGCAGCTAACACGAGTTGTGTGACTTATTGCACTGAACATATAAATAAAATAGTTTTTAATTAAAGCATAACAGACATTTTCTTAACTAGTTGCCCATATTATTCAACTAAAAGTGTATCTTTTTTTTTTTGGATAATTACTTGCAACTAACGTCGTCCTTTGTGGCGGATATTGCACCAAGCAGATAATAAATTTTTTCGGAGGATAATGGTTTTGTTTTCTAATTAGTTGCACTTAGTAAAAATATGCTAAATAGATCCGTAGTACCTGTCGAAAGTCCTGAGGGGGGAGAGAACGATCGTTGCCCGTGTTGGGGCGATCAGTTGCGTGCTATACTGTTGGGAAAAGCCCCCAGCATGGCAGAGTACATGAGTTATACGTATAGGATCGGAGTACTACTCCGTATCCTATAATCTCTAGTTTCTTAGTACATAAGATTTTTGTAAAACCATCCGCTATCTGATCCTCACTAGAAATGAATCGAACATCAAGTTGTTTGTTGGCAACTCGTTCACGAAGAAAATAAAAATCAATCTCAATATGTTTATTGCGAGCATGAAAAACTAAATTAGCAGACAGGTATGTAGCATCAAGATTATCACACCAGAAGCAGGGCTTCTCTTGAAGAGCCACACCAAGTTCTCGTGCAAGAGCTTCAACCCAAATCAACTCAGCAGTGGTATTTGCTAAAACTTTGTATTCAGCCTCAGTACTAGAACGAGAAACAGTAGGTTGTTTATGGGAGCTCCAAGAAACAAGATTGGGACCAAAAATTTTAGCAAAACCACCAGTAGACATGCGATCATCTAGGCCATCTTCCCAGTCTGCATCTGAAAAATCATTGAGGAGTGTAGATGGAGATTTTTGAAATGTCAAACCAACATTACGTGTGGCCCGAACATATCTCAATATCCTTTTTACAGCGTACCAATGAGTGGTAGTTGGAGCATGCAAGAACTGACACACCTTATTAACAACAAATGATAAATTTGGTCTCGTCAAGGTCAAATATTGAAGAGCACAAACAATACTTCTATATCGAGTACTATCCTCCAGACCAAGTAGAGCATCATCATTAAGAGACAAATTATCCGTACTAGAAAGTGGGGTTGGACAAGATGTGTAGTCATTCATATTAACTCTGTCTAATAAGTCCATAGCATATTTCTCTTGATTAAGAAGTAAGCCACTATCTTGTGTCGGGTTTTGGAGGGGAGAGACTTGAGATCGGATGTTCTAGGGTTTAGGGACGGGAGGGAGGGAGGTTGTACGATGTAGAGAAAGAGGGTGTGTGGAGGTTCGTGGCTATGGCGATGACGGCAAAGTGGCCGGCGGCGGAGGCTAGACGAAGGGAAGAGGATGGGCTCCTGATGCCTTGTTGAAAATCATGAGGAGGAGAGAACGATCGTTGCCTGTGTTGGGGCGATCGGCTTTGTTTTATACTGTTGGGAAAAGACCCGAACGTGGCAGAGTACATGGGGTATACGTATAGGATCGGAGTACTACGATGTATCCTATACATACAAGGAAAACAACTCTAACAATACCATCATGGCAACAAGCAAAGCTATATTTAGTGCACCTGTCCATCTTAGAAAGAAGGCTCCGGAGCCTGGTGAGATCTTGTCAACACGATAAAAAAAACGACGCAAGTAATTCACCACAAAATGATGTGCTGCAATTTGCTGACGGAAAAATCGGTGCAAGTAATTAACCAAGGAGCTCGATTATGTTAACGAGGTTTACCAACCTATTTAATTAACTGGCAAAGACAATATATTTCTTTTGGTGCAGCAAATAACACAAATCCTTGAAGTTAGCTGCAAAAATTAATGTAAAAAAAGACTAATAGGTATATTTGGGCTAGGTGCAACTAATTAGACAAAAAGTTGTGGTTTGCTGCAAAAGAGTTTTTATTTCTATGCTTTGTGCAATAAGTTCCACAACCTGTGGTGTTTAGTGTGATTTTCTCTTCTTTTACGGTACCTGAGATTAGTACATGATGTCGTTGATCTAAAGGGTGAGATCACGGTCCCGACCGAACTAGATGAAATCCTTCTTATTTTTACAAATGTTACCAAGAGTAGTGCAAAATTCATTGATTAGAAAGTGTGTTATAGTACAAGCGGCCCAAAAAGGTAACTGTAATTGCCGATCATTATATAAAGGAATGAGTGGAGAGGCTTTGCCCTGCGGAGACCCTAATATGAACTTGGTATCAGAGCCATACCCTAGCCAATGCCACCGCTTCTCCAACCGTTGCCATAGCGTTCTCTCGTTGCTGCCACGATGTCAACTAGCTCAGCGCTCACCCTCGTTGTGTCCGCCCCAAAAACCGCAACCATCGCTCCACCATGGGCATCGGCGCCCATCCCGATTGTGTTCCGTCCATCGCGATCTCTCTGGACCGCAGCAACTTCATGCTGTGGAGGGCTCTCACCCTCCCCAACTTCGCTAGAGTATGCCTCTACGACTTCCTTGATGGATCGGGAAAGGCACCAAAGCCGACCGTGGCGACAGGCACCGGTGATGCTGCTCAGACCGTATCCAATCCCAAGTACAAGCAGTGGTGGACCCTTGATCAGAAGGTCCTCGGGCACCTCCGCGGTTCGATGCACACCGTGGAAAATAGCGCTAACGTTTGTAATCTTCGGCGTCAGATCCAAGCGCGAAGGAAGGGAAACAAGCCTACCGCCAAGTACATGCCGAAAGTGAAGGTGCATGCTGACGCCATGGCCGCCGTTGGCTCTCCTCTTCGGGATGAAGAGATCATTGACTACGTGCTGACCGGACTCGGCTCACTGTTCAACCCCATTGCTACTTTGATGAACTTCGTAGGCGGTCCTATCACGCTCACCGCGTTTTACTCGAGTGTCCTTCACTAAGAGGCCATACATCGGCAGCAATGGAGGAGATGCCTTCGTGAGGAAAGAAGAGGAAAATATGCATGCGGAGATGAATACACATGAGTGTGTTGGATGCAGGGATGCAAGCATGCTGGCATGCAAAAAGAGAATTGCTTGAGAAAGCAACTAAATGTACTTCTAGGTTGAGACACTATTCTTTTACAAAACGCGTGGGGATGTCGTGACCTTGTGGTCCCCAAGAGGCACTTGACGTCACCGTGCGGACACGGGACTCCCATCGGCATGGGACTGATACTCGCGAGAGTTCAGGTGCAAATTAGAGGATGTAGCAGCCTTATGGCGCCCTCGAGAAACAAAAGATTTTCATGTCGCCCCCACTTGTGTGGGTAGAATCTCCCGCGGTCGTGCGGGAACGCATGGTGAGAGCTCTACGAGACCCTCGTGGAGAAAGGTCATGTCGGTGTTTTTACCGTGGCGTCACGGGTCCCCTCGTGGGTAGCATCTCGCACGGCCTTGTGGAGGCGCGTGGAGTGAGCAGGTGGCGGACGCGCCCTACTAGTTGGGAGGCAGGCACGCACGGCGAGCGGCGGTATCCCCAAGCTACCAGCGCTCGGGGAGGTCTTCAGGGTGGCTGCTACCTCAGGACAGAATAGCAACCTCTTCTTGGGGACCTCGTCGAGGTGTCTCACATCGTCTTCATTGTCAGGGTGTGAGGCTTCCACCTCCTTGTAGGTGTGCTCGCTAGAGCGCATTGCATCCTCCATCTCGCCGCAGATGGTGATGGTTCCCGCAGCCCCGGGCCCCTTTACGATATTATACGCGTGGTGCCTGACTACTATGAACTTGGCCAGAGCCAGGTAACCGAAGATGGCGTTGTAGGGGAGGGTGATGTGTGCCACGTCGAAATCGAGGGTCTCGGTGCGGTAGTTTTGACGATTGCCGAGCGTGATGGCAAGGCACAAATGTCCCAAGGGGACCATGGTCCCGTTAGTGACGCCAGTGAAAGGCCTCGTGGGGGCCAAACGCTCGTAGGGCACTTGCAGCCTCTCGAACATCTGCATCGAGATCATGTTGAGGCTTTTGCCCCCAGCGAGGAGCGTCTTGGTGATGGTAATGTTGTTGATGGTGGTGGTGCAGACCAAGGGGATGGTGCCTACCGTCCTTGTGGACTTGGGGTGGTCGCGTACATCGAAGGACATCTTGTGCTCGGACCACTTAAGGGGCTTGGCAGCTTCTATCCCTGGTAGGCCGGCGTTAATCTCTCGAAAGATTTCCTTGAAGTTGCGGTTGCAGAGTTGAGCTTGTGCTCCACCGAGGATGCAGGCGATGTAGCCTGTGGGCTCCTAGTGCCCCCCGCAGTTTTCCTCGCCAATGCCCTGGTTCCCTTTAGCGCAATGTTGCACGACAGCGTTCACCTGAGGAGGGGTGGGTTGGGGCGCTGCGACGAACGCTGCTGCTGCTGAGGAAACTGCTGGAAGTTGGTCTTATAGTCATTTTTGTTGGTGTTATAGTTGTTGTACCTATTGTAGTTGTTCTGGCCATGCCCGTCCCACGACCACCTTCGCGGCCATCGCCACGCCCTGAGTTACGCTAGCCAATGCCTCGAGAGTATCCCTCTGGGCAACTCCTCATGAGGCGATCGCCGTGGAGTTTCTCCGGCTGGAAGCAATCCTCCGTGGAGTTGGATGGCATCTTGTGGAACGTGCATAAGGGGCGGTTTTCTGCAACTGGAGCATTGACTCTACGGCCATGCTTGCGCTAAGGCTCTGCCGCCAAGACGGCCGAATCCTTACGCTTGGCATCCGCATCGTCTCTCTTGACCTTGCCGTTGGCCGTAGGAGCCGTGGCCTTGGATTCGTCGATGGAGATGTTGTGCGTGAAGAGGCGACCCTCCTTGGCCTTGGCGCACTTGTCAGCCAACTCCACGAGCTTGACCATGGAGGGGAGGTCGTCCCTGATGCCGAGATCCTCGAGCATGCACTCGTTGATGACTCCCTCGTGGAAAGCAGAGATGATGTTTGCATCACCGCGGGCAATCTTGTTGCGCATCTAGTTGAAACGCTGGAGGTACTGGCGAAGTGTTTTGCCTAAGCGTTGGCGCATGGCGCGGAGGTTGTTGTGGCCGAGGGGGAGCTCATAGGAGCCCTTGAAGTCGGTGACAAATTGGAGGCACAACTCCTCGTACAAGTCAATGGACCCCTCCGGAAGGTTCATGGGCCAGACGAGGGCGTCTCCCTTGAGGCCCATGGGCAGCCAGTTGGCCATGCATTAGTCGTCTCCCTTCGCGACGCACATGCTGAGGCTATACAACTGCAGGAAGTCGAGAGGAGGGGTGGTGCCTAATGCTTGCGTTGGGAGCCCCAAGAGGAGGGTGTGATGAGCATAACGGTAGAAATTTTCCCCTTAATTAAAAACCAGGGTTATCAATCCAGTAGGAGAAAGAGAACCTTCGGAAGGTTGATGCCACTGACGATGGTGCTGGCGCTTCAGCGGTGTCAGCAACAACGTGGAACCTGCACACAACACAACAAAAATACTTTGCCCCAACGGTACAGTGAGGTTGTCAATCCCACCGGTCTTGCTGAAAACAAAGATTAGACGTATAGTATGTAAAACAGTGTATGCTTGCAGTAAGTAAAGAGAGCAGGAAATTGTGGTGGTTTGTTTAACAGTGTGGAAAATGGACCGGGGTTCATAGGTTCACTAGTGGTGTCTCTCCATAAAAATGACATGTTGGGTGAACAAATTACAGCTGGGCAATTGACAAATAAAGGTAGCACCGTAGTGCACATTATAACATGATGACTACTATGATATTTAGTGCATGCATTACAACAAAATACATAGACCGAAATCCATCTGCATCTATGACTAATAATCCACCTTTAGGTTATCATCCGAACCCCCTTAGGTGTTAAGTTGCAAGCAACGGATAATCGCATTAAGAAATGTGTGTAATGTAAGAAATGATTATACAAGTGGGCACTCTCACCGCTGTTTTCTCCCTAGTGGCAACAGCACATCCTCCCCCTTCACGTTTCTGTCACTCGAGCACAGGCGAAAAGGAGGCACGAACCCACTATCTAGCATAAATACTCCCTCTTGGAGTCTCTAGCAACTACTTGGCCAGAGCAACCACTAGCAACGGAAAGCATGCAAGATCACAAATAACATATGCAATAAAGACTATAATCAACTTTGCATAAGGTCAATATTCATCGGATCCCATAAAACACAGCCTATAGAATTACATAAGATCAATCTCGATCATGATAGGCAGCTCACGAGATCTAAACATGGAGGCATATGAGGAGGAGACAACCATATAGCTACTGCTATGGACCCGTAGTCCAGGGATGAACTACTCACGCATCACTCCAGAGGTAGGCATGGTCATGTAGAAGCCTCCGGTGATGATTTCCTCTCCGGCAGGGTGCCGGAAAACAGCTCCAGAACCCTCCCGATCTAGGGTTGATGACGATGGCGGCTGCGGAACTTTTTCGGGATTTTGGATCAGGTGCTTAGGGTTTTCCATCCGGGGGGGGATAAATAGGCGAAAGGGCAGAGGCGATGGTGGCCAGGGGGCCCCACACCCATAGCTGGCGCGGCCAGGGGACCCGCGCCACCCTATTGTGTGGTGCCCCTGATGCCCGTCTTCGACTCCTCTTCGGTGTTCTGGATGCTTCAGGGGAAAGTAGGCACTTTGGGCTTTGTGGGTTCCTATTCCGAGAATGTTTCCAGAACAACTTTTATGAAACCAAAAACAGCAGAAAACAGGGAACTGGTGCTTGGCATCTTGTTGATAGGTTAGTCCCGGAAAACGTATGAAAATGCTATAAATAAGGGAGAAACCATGTAGAAATTGGCATAATATGATCATTGAGCATCAGAAATTAGGGATACGTTTATGACGTATCAGTGCCGTTGTAGTGAGGAGGCAGCACTGGTTTGAACTTGGGCGACCATGCGACCGTGCGGAGCTGCTTGGTGAATGCGAGGGAGCCCCCTACGTAAACCTTGGCGCGTGCCTTGTTGTCCGCCGGCCGGTTGGTGCGGCCGGATCTAGCAAGGTCACGATGGTGCGCCTTTCGCGCTCGTGGTTGTGCTTGATCTGCACACACGCATCTAGCGGGGTGCACAAGATCTGGCAGTTGTTGCCGCTCTTCTCAGGAGATTTGGCGGCATTGGCCTTGTCAGGAATGTAGGCATGGGAATCGCGCTGCACGGGCAAAGTTGCACCTTGGAAATGGATTGGCGCGTCATGAGTTGGTGCGCTACTGGGCTGGCCAGAGCCGCCTCCCGACAACGGCTGCGGAGGGATGTTTGCGGCAGTGACGAGCTCCTAGACGCGGGCGAGCCATGCGGCATGCCCTTCCGGAGAGGGTGGGTGCGCGAGTAGCTCTCGGGCCAGCAGCGGGGCTACAGCGGGGGTGGGCTACCTGTGGCGTCCCTGCGACCCTGACGGCACGTTGCGGCCGGAAGGCAACGACAGTGGTGGTGGCGGGAGTGTAGACGGTGGCGGGGGTGCCTCTGTGTCTCTCTTCGACTAGTGGGAGGAAGCTTGGTCCTCCGCATCAGGCGCGCTACCAGCACCAGCAGGACCGCGCTGCACATCGTCACCGTTGTTGTTGTTGCCAGTGGGGTTGGCCTGGCCCCTGCGGCAGGCACGCTTGGCGCGAGTGGCACGAGTGGGTGCCATGGCAGCGAGGAGGTGTGCCTTAGTCCCCTACCTAAAGCGACAAATGTCAGAGAGTGGTCTATCAAGGGACAAGGGCTCTCAAGAGGTGAGAACACAGGGGCTAACCATTAGTGGACCTAGGAGAATTTTAAAGCCCGGGCAAAAATTAAATTAATACCTGCTTATGATAATTTTTTATCAAATGGCTATAGAAATACACTACACATCCGTCCGGAAGCCCGGGCAAGTGCCTGGGAAACAGGGATGCTGGATCCGCTAGTGGGGCTAACCACACTCTCTACACCTCTCGTGAGGCCTGGTGAGGAAAGCTCGGAGCAAGCAACAATGGTGACACGGGGATTTTCACAGGTTTGTGCCACCTTGCGGTGTACAAGATGCGAGTTTGTGCTCGGTTAAGACTAGGGAGGCTCGGGGTGAATTGAGTCGTCCCTTCTACGAAAGCCAAGGGGATCCTTATGTACTGAGTCAGGGCCTCTTTACCTCTCATACTTGGCGGGAAAGGTTCGCCACAAGGAGCCAAAAAAGAGGACAGGTAGTGCTCTGCGCCCCTCTTAGTCTTGGTCGTCGAGGACAGCGCCACCGTCTATGGCAGAGCGGTGGGGGCACTCAGTGACGTTTCCCCCCGTCTAGTAGAGCCATCTTGGTCTGGGTGGTGCTTTGGCGCGGGAAGCTGCCGCCCACACTTTATACACGAGAATGACAATTGTGGCCAAAGCAGCTCTGTCGCCCCTACGACGCCATTGCCAGTATGCAGAGGTGCGCGCATCACCCACACATGAGTTGTTCCCTCACGACGGATAATTCCTTTGAGGAGGAGTGGATAGCTCAAGGTATAACTCCTCCCCGAGGAAGGGCAAATATGCTCCTCTAGAAGGGCCAGACCCGTGCTGACCGCGTCTAGAAGGAGGCGAAAGTTCATGAGGGGGCTTTCTCTCATGAGGAATCCTTGTGGAGGCCTTTGGTACCCACTGGGTTGGGCCGCATCAGACGGGCCAGGATACCCTGGTATCTGATGGTGCATAGGAAACCCCGATAGGAAGGTATGAAGAGCACATCAGCAAATTTCCCTCAGAAAGAAACCAAGGTTAAATCGACCAGTAGGAGAAAGAAATCACTTTCTAAGGTTGATTCACCTGATGTCGGCAGGGCGCACTACCGGTTCAGAAGGAACGTGGAACCTACAGAACACAATCTAACCACTTTGCCCCCAACGAAGTAGTGAGGTTTTCAATCTCACCGGCTTAGTATGGAGTGGAAAAATGTAGTAACGGTATGAAAACAATGGTGCAGTGGTTGTATTATCAGTATGAGGAAAATGGAACGAGGTCCACAGTTCATGATGTAGCCTACCCAACTCCACCAAGTGCACCAATGACAAGATCACGAGGAAAGGCCATTCATGATAAGGTGAACTCGCTCCTCTCGCTCCATACTTTCGGTGACTTGGCGGATGGTGCGCTACCTCATGGTTCTACCCTTTGTGTGCTCAGGTTCGAACCCACCACGGAGGCCTCGGAAATCACCCAAGACGATGCGCAAGAACCCACCACGGAGGCCTCGGAAATCACCCAAGGCAGAGGCGCCCGGCCTCCACCCCGGCCCCAGGTCAGCCTCCCTCTTCCTCAGGCCGGGCACCCTCCCGGGAGCCCCGGCCTCCACCCCGGGGCCCCCCAGGCCGGCGCTCTCCTCTCCCACCTCGACCTCAGGTCGGCCGCCACGTCAGCCCAAGGCCGGCGCACCCTGGGGCGCCCCCTGCTCCCACCCCGGCCTCAAGGGCCTGCCAGGACGGCCTCCTAGGCCAGCGCGCCCTGAAATGCACGCAAATGGCCGGTTTTCGCCCCCGTTTTCACCTACTTCGACCCTCGGCTATATAAAGACTTCCCCGAGCTAGATCTAGTTTTTGAGAGTCAAATTTAGAACATTGAGCTTGGCTCTCTTGTATCCCTCTTTGAGGAACTACTCCTACGGTGTGTACCTAGGACCGTATCAAGGCTACTCCTCCGACTTCGTCGAGGATCGTATCAAGATTCACCCAACTACTTGATCTGTCCCCTTGGGTTTCAATCAAGAGTTGTGCAATCTTCCTCTCGTAAATCCTTGAGGTTCTATTGGCGTAGTGGACCGGCTACGGGTGTGAAGCGGTATGAATCAAGGTGAGTTCAGTTGGATCGATCGTCCCATAGGCGGCCCTCGGGGTTTAGTTGACGGGAGATTTGGGGTCCTTCGGTTCGCGCTATTTATCTCCCCTCGTGTTTCCCCTCGTTTTCCACGTTTCACCTCGATTCTCCATCTCGTGTTCTTCGTTCTTCGTGCGTTCTTGTCGATTCGTGAAGATCGGGCCAATCTAGGAGGAACCCTCTATATCATCTAGTATCCAGAGCTAGGTTGACACGAATCCGACCCCCACACCACCCCTTTTCCACCATAAATTTCGAAAAGCATCACAAAAATAGCCAAAAGGGATTTCGACCGATCTTTGGATTTGTTGAGTTTTTCGTGGTTTTGCTTCATAGATTTGTTGCCAAACACCATTCCACACATTTCTATTCAGCCAACTTTTTCAATTTCGCCCAAATTTTTTCTTGATTTTGAAGGAATTTCGAATTGGAGCCAAAAACACAGAAAACCTCAGCTCTTCGATTTCCGGACAGATTTTGAAACTTGTTTTTCTCTGTCATTTTTGATCCAAATTGAGTGCAACGAGTTGCCACGCGACGCCCATGACATCAACTACGCTTCCACATCAAAGGATCGCCACGACATCGACATCCACCGGCCGCAAGTCCGTGATCATCAATAAGAGAGGTATAACTTGCTTCCGCTTGAACCACCCCACCGCATTGGGTACCTTACCTATTCGGACTAGTTATTTTACACCGCTTGGCATCGCATTTGTGGCACCGAGAGTGCGAGTTTGGCGCTTGTGAGAGATTAGCTACGAGTAGGCATTGGCATTTTGGAATCCGTCAAAAGAGAAAATAAAAAAAAACAGAGAAAAAGAGAAAATAGAAAAAGAACCAAAGGATCGATGTCAATTGTTTTCCATTGTAGGAACGTGTAGCATTGCGTCGCAAAAGAGAACGAGTGACCGGTTGCCACTGTGCGAATCTTGTTTCCTTTTCAAATTTGCGGTTTGAGCTAGCGTCCTCCTTGCGTTAGTGTGGCGTTGAGCATTAGTCTTTGTTAGGTACATTTCGTCTTCGCTCGTCCATTGGCCGCACTAACCCCATTTATCACTTCCGTGTGTGTGTTCCACCGTATTTCCATCCTCTAGGTTTGGTTTTTGTGCTAACTTTTCTTTGGCGTTTCTCCACGTTTGACAATACACTTTTCTTCGGTTTTGTCGATTTTTCCTCGCCACTTTCCTAACCCATTTAACTTCCCCATAAAGCGTGTGTGTTGTTGTTTGCGCTTTCTTTCGATCTTTTTGGATTCTCTCTTGACATACCACCCTACACCTAGGCTCTTCTACTAGCCTCAATACGACCAAAAAAGGTAACGTTGGGTAAGTGAGACATACATTTCTTCTATATCACACTCGTGTGTTTTTGAGATGTCTAGGGAAGGAGTATTCACAAGTCCGAGCTCGGAAGATGAAGGCAACCCATTCTACAACGACAATGTGAACGCCAACTACGTCACCCACAATGACCATTTCCAACTCCATGAACTCGTGAAGGATGGATTGCAACACTATGAGCATCGACTCCAAGAGCAAGAGGCTCGATTGAATGATCAAATGACGCGCATCAACATCAACTTGGCTAATCTTGCCAATCACCGTCATTCATCATCGTCCTCAAGGTCTCGTCGCTCAAGCCACCACAATCAAGATCTTCACCAACCTCGTCGCCATGACCGCCATGATCACCATGATCGCAACAACAACATGGAGGAGGGTGGACAACATAAACAACCACAACCACCTCCTCACCAACCTCAACAAGCTCCGCGACGAAATTGGTATGAGGATAGCTCGCCATCACCACCACCTCGACATCGCCAAGGCCGTGGTGACCCTCTTCAACAACCGCAACGCCCGGACCTTCGACAACATCATCATCCACCTCCACAAGGCCACGCTCAAGACTATGGCCACAATGACCTCGTGGAAGGTGGTCATCAACATCGAAGACCACCAAGGCGTAATGCGCGTCTCAACAACAATAACCGCCAAGAACATGATCGTCCTCAACACCCGCGTGATGAACAAGTGCTTACGCAACGCCAACAACAAGAGCATCATCGACACCAACACCATGACAATGATGATAGTGAACGCCGTGAAGCAAGACTCCGTCACCATCAACAACCACCGCCTAATGACCACCGGCGTCATCCTCCCCATCATGATCGCCACCGCAAAGACAATGAGGATGACCCAACCATACTACACTTTGTCCTATTATGCAAAGGAGAAACACTTGAAACTAACGACATGACAAATTTTCCTCCGTATTTGTTACCTTTGTTGCAGAAATTTGAAGATGTGTTTCCCGATGAACTCCCTCCGGGCCTTCCTCCTCTACGAGGAATTGAGCACCGCATTGACCTCATTCCGGGTGCACCACTTCCAAACCATGCTCCATACCGCACCAACCCCGAGGAGACTAAGGATATTGAACGCCAAATTCAAGAACTACTCGATAAAGGTTTTATCCACGAATCCCTTAGCCCTTGTGCCGTGCCGGTTATACTTGTTCCTAAGCAAGATGCTACTTCACATATGTGCATGGATAGATATAGGCATCCAATTCCTAGGCTAGATGACATGCTTGATGAATTGAGTGGTGCCACTATCTTCTCTAAAATTGATCTTAAAAGTGGATATCACCAAATCCGTATGAACATAGGAGATGAATGGAAAACGGATTTCAAAACCAAACTTGGTTTGTATGGATGGCTTGTCATGCCTTTTGGTCTTTCAAATGCTCCTTCCACTTTTATGCGTCTCATGAACGAAGTCTTGCGTCCTTTTATCGGAAAATTTGTTGTGGTTTACTTTGACGACATCCTCATTTATAACAAGTCTTTGGAAGATCATCTTGATCATGTTTCACAAGTATTGTTGGCTCTTCGCAAAGCAAAACTTTTCGCCAATCTTTCCAAATGCATTTTTTGCACCAACAAGCTTGTTTTCTTGGGTTTTGTGATATCTTCCAATGGTATTGAAGTGGATAACAAGAAAATTGAGGCAATTAGGAATTGGGCCAACCCTACTTCCGTGGGTGAGATAAGGCGCTTTCATGGCCTTGCCGGTTTCTATCTCCGATTCGTCAAAGATTTTTCAACCATTGCTTGCCCTTTGAATGAAATTACCAAGAAGAATGTACCTTTTGTTTGGGGCAACACTCAACAAAAAGATTTCGAACACTTAAGAAATGTTTAACCGAAGCTCCTTTGCTTGTCTTACCGGATTTTGAGAAAACTTTTGAGATTGAATGTGATGCTAGTGGTATAGGAATTGGTGGCATGCTCATGCAAAATGGACGCCCCGTTGCATATCATAGTGAAAAACTAGATGGCGCTAAACTCAATTACCCAATCTATGGTAAGGAACTATTTTCTTTGGTTAGAATGCTAGAAGTATGGCAACACTGCCTTTAGCCTAAAGAGTTTTTCATTCATTCTGATCACGAACCATTTAAATACTTGAAAGGCCAAGCTAATTTAAACAAGAGGCATGCTAAATGGGTAGAACTCATTGAATATTTTCCTTATGTCATTAAGTACAAAAACGGTAAAGAAAATATTGTAGAGGATGCCTTGTCTAGGAAAGAGTGTCTTCTTACACGCCTTGACATAAATGTGATTGGTTTGGATGAAATCAAAGACTTATATGCTTCCGATGTCTTCTTTGCTCCTATCTTTGGGAAATTCTTGCCTAACCGAGGGTTTTATAATTACTATCTTCACAAAGGTTTATTGTTTAAGGCTAACAAATTGTGCATTCCTGAGTACTCTCTTCGCTTGTTGTTATTGAAGGAATCACATGAAGGAGGTCTCATGGGGAACTTTGGACGCGACAAGACCTATGCCATGATCTCCAACCATAACTATTGGCCCAATATGAAGCATCATGATGAGACACGTCAAGCGATGTTCTACATGCCTCCGAGCTAAGTCTACTTCCAACCCCCATGGTCTTTACATGACATTGCCTATCCCACATGCACCTTGGAGTGATATTAGCATGGATTTTGTGTTAGGACTCCCACGAACTAAAACCAACATGGATTCAATCTTTGTAGTTGTTGATCGTTTCTCTAAGATGGCACATTTCATTCCTTGCAACCGAACTGATGAGGCTTCACATGTTGCTACTTTGTTTTTAAGGGAAATTGTGCATCTCCATGGTGTACCTACTTCAATTGTCTTTGACCGCGACATCAAGTTCACATCCTACTTTTGGAAGACGTTGATGGCCAAGTTCGGCGTCAAGATACTCTTCTCCACCGCCTACCACCCACAAACAGGTGGACAAACCGAGGTCGTCAACCGCACACTATCTTCACTTCTTCGAGCATTGATCAATCCCAACCTAAGTAATTGGGAAGAATGCATCCCACACGCCGAGTTTGCCTGCAACCGTGCTCTACATCAAGCTACCAAGAAGAGTCCCTTCGAGACCGTCTACGGCTTCAACCCCATCACCGCTCTCGACATACTACCTTTGCCTCTCCGCGAGCGAGCAAACATGGACATTGACAAGCGCACCGACTACATCAAGAAGCTACATGACTCCACAAGAGCTACTCTTGAGAAGCATTCCGAGCACTGAGCCTCCATCATGAACAAGAACAAGAAACCAATGGTGTTCCAAGAAGGTGACCTCGTTTGGCTAAACTTGCGCAAGGACCGTTTTCCCGAAGAGCGCAACTCCAATCTCAAGCCAAGAGGCGACAACCCTTTCAAGGTCATCAAGCGCATCAACAACAACGCCTACAAGCTCGAATTACCACAATCCAAGTACCTCATTCACAACTCCTTCAATGTCAAGGACATCTCTCCCTTCCATGGATACCCAAGTGATGAAGACGACGCGGAGTCAAGGTCGACTCTTTTTAAAGGGGGTGAGATGATGTAGCCCACCCAACTCCACCAAGTGCACCAATGACAAGATCACGAGCAAAGGCCATTCATGATAAGGTGAACTCTCTCCTCTCGCTCCATACTTTCGGTGACTTGGCGGATGGTGCGCTACCTCATGGTTCTACCCTTTGTGTGCTCAGGTTCGGACCCACCACGGAGGCCCCGGAAAGCACCCAAGACGATGCGCAAGAAGCTACCAAGGAGGGAGGAGAAGACGACATCGAGTTCGGAGTCCAGGCGGAGAAGATAGGGGGGAAACAGCCCCCCACTCCCGGGCCTCAAGACCCGGCCAGGCCGGCCCCCCTCTCTCTCACGCCGGCCACCAGGCAGAGGCGCCCGACCTCCATCTCCCTCAGGCCGGGCACCCGCCAGGGAGCCCCGGCCTCCACCCCGGCCCCAGGCCCCCCACCCCCAGGACGGCGCTCCCCTCTTCCACCTCGGCCTCAGGCCGGCCGCCACGTCAGCCCCAGGCCGGCGCGCCCTGGGGCGCCCTCTTCTCCCACCTCGGCCTTCCAGGCCGGCGCGCCCTGAAATGCACGCAAATGGCCGGTTTTCGCCCCCGTTTTCACCTACTTAGACCCCCGGCTATATAAAGACTTCCCCGAGCTAGATCTAGGTGTTGAGAGTCGAATTTAGAACATTGAGCTTGGCTCTCTTGTATCCCTCTTTGAGGAACTACTCCTACGGTGTGTACCTAGGACCGTATCAAGGCTACTCCTCCGACTTCGTCGAGGATCGTATCAAGATTCACCCAACTACTTGATATCTCCCCTTGGGTTTCAATCAAGAGTTGTCCAATCTTCCTCTCGTAAATCCTTGAGGTTCTATTGGCGTAGTGGACCGGCTACGGGTGTGAAGCGGTTTGAATGAAGGTGAGTTCAGTTGGATCGATCGTCCCGTAGGCGGCCCTCAGGGTTTAGTTGGCGGGAGATTTGGGGTCCTTCGGTTCGCGCTATTTATCTCCCCTCGTGTTTCCCCTAGTTTTCCATGTTTCCCCCTCAATTCTCCATCTCGTGTTCTTCATTCTTCGTTTGTTCTTCGTGTGTTCTTGTCGATTCGTGAAGATCGGGCCAATCTAGGAGTAACCCTCTATATCAGTTCACTAGTGGTGTCTCTCCAAAACAGATAGATATCATGTTGGGTAAACAAATTACAGCTGGGCAATTGACATATGTAAAGCATGAACTATAGTGCATATGTATGACCTGATGATTACTATGTGATTCATGCGGGCATTACAACAAGATTCATAGACCGTTATCCAACTGCATCTATGACTAATAGTCCACCCTCAGAATTTAATCCGAACAAACCTTGGGTATTAAATTGCAAGCAACAGATAATCGCATTAAGCAAAGTGTGTAATGTAACAATATAAACATCGTTGTTTCCTCCATATTGGTAACATCACATCCCCCACTTGTTATGTTTCTGTCACTCGAGCGTTAGTAAAAGCGAGGCATGAACCTACTAACGAGCAGAAATACTCCCTCTTGGAGTTACTAGCATCTACTTGGCCAAAGCATCTACTAACAATGGAGAGCATGTAAGATCATAAATAAAATACACATGAATAAAGCACGATAGATTGAAAATCATTGGATATAACATTCAATATTCCTCGGATCCCAGCAAACACAACATGTAGCATTGCAATAAGATGATCTTGATCATGTTAGGCAGCTCACAAGATCTAAACATGAGGCATAAAGAGGAGAGAACAACTATCTAGCTATTGCTATGGACCCCTAGTCCAAGGATGAACTACTTACGCATCATTCCGGAGGAAGACATGGTGGTGTAGAGCCATCCGGTGATGAATTCCTGTCCCAGCAGGGTGCTGGGGAGAGATCCCGAACCCTCTCGAACTAGGGTTGATGATGACGGAGGTTGCGGATGTTTTCGGTGGAAAAGGCTCGGGTGTTTAGGGTTAACCTAAGGAGGAGATTATATAGGCGCAAGGGAAACGTCGGTGGGTGGCTAGGGGGCCCACGGCACCCCTTCGCGCGGCCGGGGAGCCGCACCGCCCTATGGTGTGGGGCCTTTGTGGCCCTCCTACGGGTCCCCTCCGGACTCTGTGTGCGCGGCAGATTTATAAGACCCCCGGTTTTCGAATCGTCCAATTCCGGGAATATTTCCAGAACAAACTTTCTGAAATAAAAAACAGCAGAATACAACAACTGGCTCTGTGGCATCTTGTCAATAGGTTAGTCTCAAAAAATCGATAAAAATGGCATAAAGTGTATAGAAAAAATGTAGCATAAAGCATGAAACAACATGGAACATCAGAACTTATGGATACGTTTATGACGTATGAACTGAAGGGATCATTGCATAGAAAACAAAAAAATTCCTACGCGAGAGACACCCGAAAGGCCAAGATCTAATCTAGGTGACGAAGTGCAACGGGCAAAGAGAGGGTTAAGGACAACACATACCCTCGAAGACACAAAGCGTCACGAGATCTAATCTCGTTGTTGGCGTAGTCGTACTCACACCGATCCCGATAGCGAGAAGATGTGCACCGCATCCGGCGGTGCCTCCGTGATCAGTCACACGTACCGTTGATGACGACCTCCGTTCCCTCGATCCAGTGGGGCGCGGAAGTAGAGGATCCCTCGAAACTCCAGCAGCACGACGGCGTGGTGTGGTGGAGAAAATCTCGTTCAGGGCTTCGCCAAGCGCATGAACAAGTGGTGGAGCAGCGGGAGGAGGGAGGAAGAGATGGCACAAGTGTGTGTGTTTGGGAGAGGGAGCTCCCACCCCTCCTTTTATAGGAGGGGATGGCAGCCACGAATGTTTGGGTGTCTCTACCTCTCCCTCATCATGTGAGCGGAGTCTCCACTCAACCCACTCATTCTTCCATTAATCCCCACTCAAAATCCCAAGGGTTTTCTTTAATACATAAAGAAAACAATTTTATTTCAATATTTGTTAGTTCCATTAACGAACATTAACATATAACCCCTTGAGTTAGTTGTTAAATCTATTAACAACCATTTGATAAGAATCCCCTTGAACTATTTCAAAATTACCCGAAACAATTTCGGTGTTGTCCAGAGTTTTCTCCGATATTCCGTATCCGCTCAAACGCGTCATCAAAACTTAAGTGTGTCACCCTACGGTTCATGAATAATGCAGACATGATCGAGACACTTCTCCGATCAATAGACAATAGCGGGATCTGGAGATCCATAATGACTCCTACACATTCAACGATGACTCTCGTGATCGTGTGAACTAACAACGTCGTGAACTATTCCCTTTGTCTCGCAATATTTTACTTGTCCGAGATTCGATCATTGGTATCAACCATACCTTGTTCAATCTCGTTACCGACAAGTACTCTTTTATCGTTCCCGTGATATAACATCCTTGTGATCATATCACGTGCTTGCAAGCGGTATCGATGTGATATCACCGAGAGGGCCCAGAGTATATCTTTCCGTCATTTCGTATGGACAAATCCCACTCTTGATCCATGATCCTCAACTAAGACTTTTCGAATACCTAACGGCACCTTTATAGTCACCCTGTTACAGTGTGACGTTAGATGACATCAAAGCACCCTTCCGGTATCAGTGATTGACATGATCTCATGGTCTAAGAAATAAGTTACTTCGTACGCAAGATATAACAATATAAACTAAACGACTTGATCGTATTGTTATCTTGATATTGGGTATGTGTTCATCACATCATTTTTCTAATGACATGACCTCGTTATTAACAACATCCAATGTTCATGATCAGGAAACCTTGACCATCTATTAATCAACGAGCTAGTTAAAAGAGAGGCTTTACTAGGAACCATTGTTTTTTTATTAAACACACATGTATCAACGTTTCCGGTTAATACAATTCTAGCATGAGAAATAAAACATTTATCATAAACAAGGAATAAGATCATAACCACTTTATTATTGCCTCTCGGGCATATTCCCTTCAGTCTCCCACTTGCACTAGAGTTAATAATCTAGTGTGTAAGCACTAAACACATATGGCGTTCCAGTGTTATTACCATGCTTCGCATGTGGTAAACATCATAAAAAAGATCTGAACTGTTCAGGTCCTAGTGCATTTGCATGTTCTTTGCGTCTACACGCGTCACTCATTCTCTAATGAGATGGCTTGTATATATATGGTCAATCGGTGAAAAACTTAATTCCTCTGATTACACCGATGTCACTAACATTGTGAAAATGTAGATTCATAGTGTTTAGCACTATTGGAAATTCACCAAGTTCCGGTGATACCTTAATTCCTCAGCTTAAACTAATGTCAGCATTCTTGGAATTTCACCAAGTTCAATAAAGAACTCCTTGACGCAAAATCGCTTATTACCAGTTGTCAACACAACGATATACGTTAGCCTTTGTTGTAGTATATGTCACAATATTTTAATTTTGAAACTCTTTCAAATCCAGCATGGAACTTTCTTCCATCCTATTGTGCTACCCTTCATCACATATTTTAATTGAGATAAAATTATTTGAATAGATGACAAGACTATTAGTGTAACATGTTACAACAAATAGTTTGTCATTACTATATAGGAAAACATATCCTTGGCATTTCTAAAAATGACACAAGGATCTCTCCCACTGTTGTCTAATCATCATATGAAATATCCTGTTATAACATTTTATAGCATAGGACTCATCTGGTTCTGTACACAGCATAGAAACATGACTTAGAAATCTCAATTTCAATTATGCTCATCATGTGTCAAAACACTTGAATCTTGCTCAATTATTTTCCATGTGACAAGAACTCCTTCTTGTCATTTCGATATTGACTTACTTCAATATTTCATCTATGAAATTTGGCTTCAATCACATCAGGCGCTTTAATCCATCTTTTATAGATATCGATGCCCAATATCTTCTAAGACTTTCATCAATATGAATTTCTTAACCGTATTAATTTAAAATACATATCTTCCAATCAACCATATGTCATCTACATAAAGCATTGGAAACATGTCTTAGTGCTCCTACTTAATTTCTTGTAATTCTACGAGCATCTTTATCGTTCATGATGGAATCAAACTCTTTTGATAACTTCATTAAGTTAAAGATTTCAACTTCGTTATGCTCACTTCAACCATTGAAGTGTGCTTACCTTTCTATCAACCTTTTGAATTTTACAAAACTCTCAGACTGTGTCAAGTACACATCTTTGATCAAACTTCCTCAAGAGGAGAGTTGGTTTTGTTATTCAACTGCCATATCATAATATGTAACTTTTGCTAGAACTATCCGCAAAGACTAAATAATCACTACGGAAGATCAAAATCTTGTAGTAGTCAACTCTTTGAACTTCGTCGAAAACAACTTTTTGATAAGTGCAACTTTCAAAGGATGTAAAATCCATGTCTTTGTCACTATATAGACCCTTTTGCTATCGTTAGGCATCATGCCTATCGAAAGGACTACCAAGTCACATACTTGATATTCATACAAGGATACTATGGAGGATATAATGACTCATAGTCAATTTTACGAAGTCAAGGCCCATCATTTGCTTCCTTTTTAAAGTCCAGGTCCTTTGTTGTCAAAACAACACTTTATTCTTAAACCACAAGTTGGTCTAAGTACAAAGTTTTTGGAATTTTGTGGTTCAGTACGCAAACTCATCCGAAGTATCTACAACACATGTAGTGTCTTCTACTTCGTCAAAATAGGAAACCCCAGAACAACTTCCAGCGCTACTCTTGACATGGTAACGGAGATTCTCTAATATCGTTGAGTTTGTACTGTCCTCCCACTCACTTGTTTCGCAAGAACTACTTTCTCGCGAAATCAACCCTTTCTGACAAACAACATTTGTCTTTTGGTTCGGTGATAGGAGAAATACCCAATGTTTAATTTGGGATAACCTTATAAAAATATATTTATCCTATTTTGGTTGTAAACATTTTACACATGCTATGCATACCAAAACTTAAGAAAATGACAATTCGGGTCACTACCCAAACCATATCTTATATGTTGTCAATATCAACGGATCGTGATGGTGCTCTTTTCAGTGGAAAAGCGGTTATCACTAATGTATAAACTACAAAATTATAATGGCATTTTGTTTAATCTTACCATGTCAAACAAGGTTTGATTTTGTCTTTTGGATACTCCAATCTAATGTGGGGTATTCGAGAAGTATAAGTTGTAGAACAATTCTACAACTTCTAAGATGTTTTGCTAAACTTGTAACTCAAACTTTATCCTTTATGATCCAATCATAAATACTTGATTATCTTGTTACAATGATTTTAACTTCATATTAACAACCTTTTGAACCAATTCAAAATGTCAAACTCCGTTTTCTTTAAATAGGTATACTCACATATCTACTCAAATCATCGACGGAATTTTATGAAGGAAAAAACAATTAATCCACCATACATGACTACACATAATGGACTATATACATCAACATGTATAATCTCCACTAAATTATTCGTCCATTCTACTTTGGACTATGAACGGAATTTTAGTCCTCTTTTGGAAGAAGTCTCAAAAGCGTCAATTTATTCAAAACAAAATGACTCCGGAAGTCCATCAATGTGGAGTTCCTTCATGTTTTCCTTTCTGATATGAACTAAAATGGTGGTGCCACAATTTAAGTGAAACTCTTTTACGTCTTGCAACGTTTAGCATTTTGTCTTATAGATGTTTACTTTACCAACATGATTTATATTAACATATCCATCAATTATGGAATATGGTCATAGTTTGAACAATCTCATTTGTTCTCACAAAAGACCAGAACAAAATAACAACTTATTAAGTTCTTAAAATAAATCTTGAATGTTTGGTTCGATATGACAATGAACACAATAACACTTTATTTATGTTCTTGTCATAATCGATTCCACATCTATTACTAGTTCTTTTAGGCCCTTGTATTTCTTGCATTGCGTTGCTTTGTATGACAATTCATACCAACCAATGTGGTATCAAAAATACCCAAAAATACTTTGTTAACTAGTAATACATCTATAACTTGTATATCAAGCATATACTCCTGAGCTGGACTTTTCCAGTTATCTTCTTTTTCTGCCATATATCTTTTTTGTAATTCTATTTTCAATATTCCCTTTCCTTTACAGAAGAATCATTCAACATCAAACAATGCTAGTATTACTAGCTCATTTTCTTTGGCGTGTTAGTCATATACTATCACCCATTGAGTCATACTTTGAGTTTGATTGTTCTACTAATATCACCATATTAATAGAATTCTTCTAGATTCCACTCTTAGCAATCTCCAAGTAAGGTAAACGACTTTACCCATAATTTTAATCCATCCCATCATAACAATTTTATGATTAAGCTACTATAGCTCGAAGGAAGGAATTTAGAGGATACTTTTTAGCGCCCAATTTCTTGGAATATTCAAACGCCTAGCGTCTTTAATCATTGCATATATTCAAATAATATAAGCATACATTGTCACGCTAAATTATACTCATTCATGTTGCTACAAATAAGTTTCCAGATATCAATATATCTTTCACTTGATTGTTTCTGAAAACAACTCTTTTCAGATCCTAAATCACCTTGATCAACAAAACATTCTTTTGAAGATAAAGTAATAAGGAAGCAACCATGACTCTGGATTCTAAGTAGGAATTGGTTGCTCTCTAGATCAATCAATCATTAATCACATGGAGCTAGGTAGGAAATACCGAAAATCTACAATAGGATTCAATTTTAAATTTCACTAATACGATAGCAATCTTAAATGGTATTTACCAGACCATAACAGTTATATCTCAATTAACAATCTAAGTGTAAGGTAGTTATATGGATGCCAATGAATACTACAATGTGTGCAAATTCACTTTGATTTGTTGTTCATGATAAATAAGTTCAAGTTAATTCAAAAATTATTCCATGAACTCCCACTCAAAAACAACATCCCTCTTAGTCGTCTTTAGTGATTACACGAACAAAATTCACTACACCAAAACCGATCATCACGTGAGATGATGTAGCTTCAAAGGCGAACATCGTCATGTTCATCATATCATCCATATGACTCAGGCATTACCTTTCGGTTGCGTGTTTCAAGGCCATGTCTGTACATGCTAGGGTCGCCAAGTAGAACCGTAGTATTGCGTGTGTTTCAAGGCCATGTCTGTACATGCTAGGCTTGAAAACACCCATTGTATGCGAACGTTGAGTCTATCACACCCGATCATCACGTGGTGTATCGAAACGACGAACTTTCTTAACGGTGCATACTTAAGGAAGAACACATTATTATCTAGATGTTAAGTGAGAGGGCTCATCTTATAATGCTACTGTCGCTATCTAAGCAAAACAAGATGCATAAAAGGATTAACATCACAGACATCACATGTAAGGAAAACGTGGTATGATATGGTCCTCCTTGCACTTGATCTCCATCATGTGCATCATGGTATGATCTCTATCATTCCACCGGCGTGGTACCAAGTACCATGGCACCCAATCTTGATTGTCCATCAATAAGAAGACACTCATATGGATACCTTCCGGTATATCAATAATTTACAAAATAGATCATCTCATAATCAAATTTTTAATATTGACCATATCACATCACATGCCCAGCAAAAACTAGTTAGACGCCTCTAATTTATTTTTGCATATTTTACGTGGCTTAGGGCTTTCGAGGATAGAACCGTTCATACCTACGAACATCAACCACAACGTTGATAAACACATTTTTAACAACCCTTCGTAGATTAGATCTTAACTATAGTAGGAGAAACGGACACCCCCTTAGCCACAAGTGAGACAATTCTCGCGTACATAGTACATGTAAACTTAGTCTCGGGCAGCTTCATCCTACTATGCCACTAAGATCATAAAATACTCAAGGAGGAAATAACATGATCATCAATGCCCACATACTCATATGTGTTCTACCCGTACAAAATATCTACGCATAGATCCGGCTCTGATACCACTGAAGGGGTTGTTGCATAGAAAACAAAATATTTCCTACGCGAGATACATCCGAAAGGCCAAGATCTAATCTAGGAGACGAAGTGCAACGGGCAAAGAGAGGGTTAAGCAGAACACATACCCTCGAAGACACAAAGCGTCACGGGATCTAATCTCGTTGTTGGCGTAGTCGTACTCACACCGATCCCGATAGCGAGAAGATGTGCATCGCATCCGGCGGTGCATCTGTGATCAGTCACACGTACGGTTGATGACGACCTCCGTTCCCTTGATCCAGTGGGGCGCGGAAGTAGAGGATCCCTCGGAACTCCAGCAGCACGACGGCGTGGTGTGGTGGAGAAAAGCTCGTTCAGGGCTTCGCCAAGCGCAGGAACAAGTGGTGGAGTAGCGGGAGGAGGGAGGAAGAGATGGCACAAGTGTGTGTGTTTGGGAGAGGGAGCTCCCGCCCCTCCTTTTATAGGAGGGAATGGCAGCCACGAATTTTTGGGTGTCTCCACCTCTCCCTCATCATGTGAGTGGAGTCTCCACTCAACCCACTCATTCTTCCATTAATCCCCACTCAAAATCCCAAGGGTTTTCTTTAATAAATAAATAAAACAATTTTATTTCAATATTTGTTAATTCCATTAACGAACATTAACATATAACCCCTTGAGTTAGTTGTTAAATCTATTAACAACCATTTGATAAGAATCCCCTTGAACTATTTTAAAATTACCCGAAACAATTTCGGTGCTGTCCAGAGATTTCTTTGATATTCCGTATCCGCTCAAACGCGTCATCGAAACTTAAGTGTGTCACCCTACGGTTCGTGAATAATGCAGACATGATCGAGACACTTCTCCGATCAATAGCCAATAGCGGGATCTGGAGCTCCATAATGACTCCTACACATTCAACGATGATTCTCGTGATCGTGTGAACCAACAACGTCGTGAACTATCCCCTTTGTCCCGCGATATTTTACTTGTCCGAGATTCGATCATTGGTATCAACCATACCTTGTTCAATCTCGTTACCGACAAGTACTCTTTTCTCATTCCCGTGATATCACATCCTTGTGATCATATCACGTGCTTGCAAGCGGTATCGATGTGATATCACCGAGAGGGCCCAAAGTATATCTCTCCGTCATTTTGGATGGACAAATCCCACTCTTGATCCATGATCCTCAACTAATACTTTTCGAATACCTAACGGCACCTTTATAGTCACCCTGTTACGGTGTGATTTTGATGACTTCAAAGCACCCTTCCGGTATCAGTGATTGACATAATCTTATGGTCTAAAGAATAAGTTACTTCGTACGCAAGATATAACAATATAAACTAAATGACTTGATCGTATTGTTATCTTGATATTGGGTATGTGCTCATGACATCATTTTTCTAATGACATGACCTCGTTATTAACAACATCCAATGTTCATGATCAGGAAACCTTGATCATCTATTAATCAACGAGCTAGTTAAAAGAGAGGCTTTACTAGGAACCATTGTTTCTTTATTAAACACACATGTATCAACGTTTCCGGTTAATACAATTCTAGCATGATAAATAAACATTTATCATAAACAAGGAATAAGATAATAACCACTTTATTATTGCCTCTCGGGCATATTCCCTTCATCAACATCCCCGAGCTTAGTTCCTACTCGTCCTCGAGAAGGTAAACGATAAAAACAAATATAATTTCCGAGATAACATGCTACCAACATAAACTTGATCATCATAGTAATGTAAAGCATGTAAACTAGGATCAAATGAATAAGGGTTGTGTTTTATAGTTGATATAAAATAGAATAATGTATAAACCATTAGAAATAACAAAGTAAAACATTTCAATGAATCAATAATAAAAGACAATCAACCCTGCAATGGTTTATTAAAGATGATTTAAGCTTCAAGAACAACAATATAATCATCCAAGGCATCAAACTCTCACAACAACTCTTGTTAGGATGAAGTCAAGCGACAACAATATGCATGTAGGAAAATCATTAAGATATTTGTGCACTCAAAACAAGCAAGCGTTTTGTATTGGTTCCCGACACCAAGATGTTATGGCTAAAAGAACATTATGGGGGGTTTGGAAGGTCAATGGAAGAAAGTTTCACACAACTAAAAGTGATCATTAGACAAGAGGAATTCTTATAATCAAAGTTATGCAAGGAGTAGTGATTGCCACACAATGGATGCACATAGAGCTATGAGTGTCTGAAAGCTCTCCAGTGGAACTAGTGGGGGTGCATCCAACTTGCTTGCTCACGAAGACCTAGAGCACTTTTGAGGGGGCTCATCATTGGCATATGCAAGCCAAGTTCTATAACGTTAAGTCCCCACATAGTTATGCAAGTCATAATATGAAAACTCTCTCCAAACTGAAGTATTGGTGCTAACAAAGCACAAGTGTGGAATAAATGATAGTAATGTTGCCCCTCTCTCTTTATTATCTCTCTTTTGCCCTTTCTTTTTATTTATTTATTTGGGGCTTTTTCTCCTTTTTTTATTTTTTATTTATAACCTCACTGGTAGGGGCAACACTCTATTTTACAATGAATCATCACACTTTTAGTAATCATAACTCAAACTGAAATATCTCTGATGTATACAAAACTAAATGCTCCTGCGAGTGTAGAAGTATGCAAAATAACAATGAAGCGTGACATCAAGTAACATAATGAGGATGGATGTTGTATGTCAATATATCTCGGAATTGCTATGGAAATATGAGGCGTGCAGACACACGTTCGTTGGTAAACCCCAAGTGCAAGGTGTGAAGAGTGCAGCAGCAAGTTTTCCCTCAGAAAGAAACCAAGGTTGGATCGACCAGTAGGGGAAAGAAGCAACTTCTCAAGGTTGATGCAGTTGATGTTGGCAGGGCGCACTACCGGTTAAGCAGCAACGTGGAACCTACATAGCACAATCAATTCACTTTGCCCCAACGAAGCAGTGAGGTTGTCAATCTCACCGGTTTTGCTGAAAACAAAGAGGTTAAACGTATGGTGTGGAAAACTGTAGGAAAACAATGTGAAAATAGTAGTAGCAGTGTGAAAACAGTGATTGTAGTGGTTTTATTATCAGTATTAGGAAAATGGACCAGGGTCGACATTTCACTAGCGGTGTCTCTCCATAGAAGATAAATAACATGTGTAGTGAACAAATTACAGCTGGGAAATTGATAGATATTGGAACATGCCTGACATGATGATTACTATGTGATTCATGCGAGCATTACAATAAGACTCATAGACCATTATCCAACTGCATCTATGACTAATAATCCACCATCAGATTTCCATCTGAGAAATCCTTGGGTATTAAATTGCAAGCAACTGATAATCGCATTAAGCAAAGTGTGTAATGTAAACAATGTAAACATTGTTGTTTTCTCCCTAATGGCAACAGCACATCCTCCATCCGTCACGTTTCTGTCACTCGAGCACAGATGCAAAGGAGGCATGAACCCACTATCAAGCATAAATACTCCCTCTTGGAGTCACTAGCATCTACTTGGTCAGAGCATCTACTAACAACAGAGAGCATGCAAGATCATAAATAACATACACATGAAAAGAACATGATAGATTGATAATCAAGAGACATAGCATTCAATATTCATCGGATCCCAGCAAACATAACATGTAGCATTACAATAAGATGATCTTCATCATGTAGGGAAGCTCACAAGATCTAAACATGAGGAAAAAGAGGAGAGAAAAACCATCTAGCTACTGCTATGGACCCGTAGTCCAAGGATGAACTACTCACGCATCATTCAGGAGGCGGGCATGGTGGTGTAGAGCCCTCCGGTGATGATTTCCCCTCCCGGCAGGGTGCTGGGGAGAGCTCCAGAAGCCTCCCGAACTAGGGTTGATGATCACGGAGGCCTCGAATGTTTTTTGTGGAAAGGCTTATGTATTTAGGGTTAACCTCCCAAGGGGTATAAATAGGAAAAAGGGCAACGTCGGTGGGTGGCCAGGCCTGGGCGCGGCCAGGGGGCGCGCCGTCCTATTGTGTGGGCCCCTATGCCCCCCCCTCCGGGTCTCCTCTGGATTCCGTATGCATGACAGATTGCTAAGCCCCCTGGTTTTTGAATCGTCCAATTTCAAGAATATTTCCAGAACATCTTTTTTGAAACTAAAAACAGCAGAAAACAAGAACTGGCTCTATGGCATCTTGTAAATTGGTTAGTCCCAAAAAATCGATAAAAATGTCATAAAGTGTATAGAAAACATGTAGAAAATAACATGAAAACAACATGGAACATCATAAATTATTGATACGTTTATGACGTATCAAAATGCCATGGTAGGTAGGTATGGTGGCTGTTTTGAGGAAGATAATTTTTGGCTTATGTGTAGAAGAACTAAATTCTCCCACGGGGTTTGGATGCACTGGCGAAGTTTGCACTCAATGTGAAAATGAGAAATGCACCGTACCGAAGAGGCTAACAAATATGGATAGTGGAAGTGCCTAAAAACCGCAACATAGAACTCACAAGTTAAAATATTATAATTATAATTATAATCTTACAAGTCATAATGAAAATCACTCCAAGAGGGTCCGTGGCAGTGACAAGTCACTGTTAGCTACCCCGACCGTAGCGTGTGATACGTCATAAACGTATCCATAATTTCTGATGTTCCATGTTGTTTTCATGCTATATGCTACATGTTTGATATACACTTTATGCTATTTTTATCGATTTTCTGGGACTAGCGTATTGACAAGATGTCATAGAGCCAGTTCATGTTTTCTGTTGTTTTTATTTCATAAAAGTTGTTCTCGAAATATTCTCGGAATTGGATGAAACAAAAGCCAAAATTCTTAGAATTCCTGACACGTCAACAGAGTCCAATGGAGACCCGGAGGGGGGCCTGGAGCCACCACACCATAGGCTCGTGTGGGATCCCCCCACTAGCCGCGCCGGCTAGTGGTGTGGGCCCCTCAGGCACCCACCGACGTTTCCATTTTGCCTATAAAGTCCCCCCGAATCATAAACCCTAAATATATCGGCCGCCTTGCACGAAAAATTACGTCGCTCCGCTGCCGCCGCCGTGAAGTTTTGGGGGACAAAAATCTCTGTTCTGGCACCTTGCCGGCTCGGGGAAGTGCCCCCCGAAGCCATCTCCATTGACTCTCCGCCATCTTCATCGTCGTTGCTGTCACCCATGATGAGGAGGGAGTACTTCTCCCCCGAGGCTGAGGGCTCTACCTGTAGCTATGTGTGTCATCTCTCTCTCCCATGGTATGATCTTTATGTGATCATGAGATTTGTAATCTATTTGAATAAGTAGATGTTACTCTTCATCTGTTATGCTACTCAAGTGGTTTTGTTATGATATCTCCGTAGACACTTTGATCCCGGTGTAAAGGTGGAAGTGGGTGCGCCGTGTGGTTTAGCATGATATTTATGTTTTGTGTTGGATGACCCTATGAAATTGTGTCGTTTGTCTAGAACCATCTAGTTCTCATGGTGGTAGCATAGGGGTTACCTAGATTGGGAAATGCGAACTCTAAGGAGTGCTTTTTGCATCCCTACGCAATGATTGGTGTTTGTTATCCGACCGGATATTGGTTCGGAGTAGCATAGTGAAGATAGATATTTATGCATTCAATTATGTTATTATTGTTCAGAGTGTTCACTAGTGAAAGTATGATCCCTAGGCCTGGTTTGTAAGCATTGAAACACCGTTTTAAACCAGTTCTGCCACATGTTTGCTTGCTGCCATTTTTAATTCAGATTGCAATTACTAATTATAATCATCCATATTACTTGTATTTCCCTATCTCTTCGCCGAACTAGTGCACCTATACAACTAACAATTGTATTAGGTGTGTTGGGGACACAAGAGTCTTCTTGTATCGAAATGCAGGGTTGCTAGAGAGGGATACCTTTTACCTCTTCCATCCTGAGTTCGATAAACCTTGGGTAATCCACTTAAGGGAAACTTGTTGTTGTTCTACAAACCTCTGCACTTGGAGGCCCAACACTGTCTACAAAAATAGAAGCGTATATAGACATCAGTGCGTAACAAAAAGCCATCACGATTTTATCAGCAAAACACGTCATATACCATTATCCCATCAACTGGTTATTTGAGTGTGGCACAGTTTCAATCTTTTAGACCAACCATTAATTGTTTTTACTCTGATAAACCAACAAGTTTACCATTAAGCATATTAATATCTCAAAACAACAACAAATAATCAAGTGAAACGGTTTAGTGATCTACAAGAATATGCAAGTTTTTTCCGTTATACCATCTACCACATGTAGCACTTTCTATTTCCATCAAGCACCATTCAATATATATTTTAACACAAACTCTCCAAATGATATAGAAATGAAACAAGAGAGTACTAATACTACTCTACTAAAACTAACAACTATGAATAAGAGATGCATGACAAACAGGAGCTAAAAAGGATTGCAGTAGCTAGAAGAAAAACTAAGAATACGAGCATAACAAGTATTCATATGAAAAAGCGGAGCGTGTCTATCTCCCACACAAGAATTCTAGGTTCCAACTATATTTATTGCAGAAAGGAAAACAAAACAAAACAAAACAAAACAAAAATAAACATATGCTACAAGTAAAATGCATATGATGTAACCAAATAAAAATATAGGTTCACTAGAAGTGAACTGATAAATTGTTGATGAAGAAGGGGATGCCTTGGGAATCCCAAGCTTAGACGCTTGAGTCTTCTTAGAATTTGCTGGGATGAACCACGGGGGCATCCCCAAGCTTTGGCTTTACACTCTTCTTGATCACATTATATCACCCTCTTCTCTTGACCCTTGATAACTTCCTTCACACCACACTTAGAGTAATTCGCATTAGAGGGTTAGTGCACAATAACAAAATTCACGTGTTCTTCATGGAAACAAGCGTTATTAATACTTTTAAACATTAGCTACATCCACTGATGTTTCGTGAAGCAAAGAAATCTACTCGACATAGTAAAAGAGAGAATTGATATGTCATAAACGTATCCCTAATTTATGATGCTCCATGATCATATTATGCCAATCGCTACATGTTTTATCCCTTATTTATAGCATTTTCATATGTTTTCCGGGACTAACCTATTAACAAGATGCCCAGAGTCAGTTCCCTGTTTTCTGCTGTTTTTAGTTTCAGAAAAGTTGTTCTGGAAATATTCTCGGAATTGGAAAATTCGAAGCCCAGAAGTCCTATTTTCCCCGGAAGCATCCAGAAGACCGAAGAGGAGTCGAAGAGGGGCAGTAGGGGGCCCACACAATGGGCTGGCGCGGGTCCCCCTGGCCGCGCCAGCTAGGGGTGTGGGGCCCCTGGAGCTCCACCGCCTTTGCCCTTTCGCCTATTAAACTCCCCCGGATGGAAAACCCTAAGTACCTGATCAAAATTATTCGTAAAAGATAGGCAATAGGTTTCCTCTAAGATATTAGTGATATGAACTCCGTAATGGATGCAAAAGACATTGTTCAATCTAAAAGATCTAGGCATGAACATGAAACTCTAGCTTCTTATTTTCCATACTATTTTTTTGTGTGCATTCAAGTAAGAACAAAATGTAAACTAATATTTTTGGTTGTCAAATAAGCTAAGAAAGTAATAAACCATGGATTACAAGATTAAAATTCAAATGTTGATCAATTTCACCAAAACAAAACATGGCGAGGTTGCAATTTTCATAAGGATTACAAATATGATTTTTAATATTTTTTCTGTTTACAAAAAGGTCCTGAAAACATCGTTTTATTCTCTGTTTTCTATAACTTAGGGACCTAGTTGTAAATTCTGAAACTTCAGGGGGTTATGGAAATGTAGCCATTCTTTTCTTTCTTCAACCTCTAGCCAGAAGGAAGAGGAGACACGTCTGCGTGTCGACCACGTTGCCACCTCCTGTTCGTTGTCTCTACGCAAGGATAAAAGCCCTAGGAGGCGTCTAGATCGAGCATTGCTTCCTCCTCTTGCTCTCTGTCTCTTTCTGTACCGCATTGAACAAGAAACCCTAACCCTAGATGCTCCTTCCGTCGGCCATCGTCGTCATTCCCGTCCACGGCCAGACTCGCTGAGAGTTCCATCAGCTCATCCTTGATTTCCTCTACACCCTCTTAGAATCGTGCTTCCAGGGACACTCAGAAGGAGGCGGATTAGACCTTCTTCCCTGTAGAGGCCCCAAACCGGAAGGTTCAGAACCCCTCATATGCATGCATTCACAATCCCAGAATAACCAGTTGTGAACAACATACGTAGTTGGCATACAGAATACATCATCCATTACACGAATATTAGAGTCTTACATAAATGGTCACATGACCAAGTTCATGATAACTGTCACACAGGACAGACATTCAAAATAAACACAGCGGAAGACGACAAGCATAGCGTAGTAGAACCCGAGTCACGCCTCATCCTACAGGCTGCTGACTGGGAGACGATCCTAACTCGCAGGGCCATCAGCGTAGAACTCCTCCTCATAGAACTCCTCCTGGGGTGGCTCCTCATAGTCTGGTAAGTAGATACCAGGGGCGGAACCAAATGAGTACGTTTGAATGTACTCAACAAGACATCCTTTATGAGCTTTCAATAAATGCATACATGCTTATTTGGTGGAGTGGGTAGGCCATACATATGGTTCAGCTACCCATGACATATAAAAGATTTATCATGGTTGATTCTTCAAGTTTCTTTCTTAGTGAAAAATCCTTTAAAATAAGGTAGTTTTTCTCTCGTAGATATCACGTATCTTGGAGGTTTTATAAGACTTTTAGAAAAGAAAGTTTTCTTTTCAGAAACTTGTAGTAATAGTTTCCTTCTCATCAGTATCTCGCAGATACCAAGTCATTCCTCCATAGTACATCGCAGGTACAAAGCCGTCCTTCAAAAACCTCTTTTTGAAAAGTTGACACAATACTAGCTACATGGCCATTCAACCGTCCATATCCGAGGACGCGGCTATCTCGAAATAGTTTTACTCTGCAGAGGTGTACACACTTCCACTAGATCCAGAATCCGCCATGAAACAACCATGGACTATTCCCAACCTATGGGAACATCAGATAACTGATCTTGACTATCCACTATGTACAAGCTAGAACATGACTATCTCTTCAATTGGGGTTACCCCTCCCCGGCAAGCCGTGTCACACACCGCCCAGACAGGAGACCCAACTGCTGCATCCGGAGGGAAAATTAATCCCACACTTTAGATGTCCCGTCTACTCACTCCTAGCGACACTTCGGTTCGGAGGATCCAATCCTCTATAGCACTTTGAGATAGCTCACATACTAACCATGACAAGTTTTTAATCAAGCCCCTACCCATATTGGGGTAAAGTGGCAGTACGATAATGGTTGTCCAGCGAAGACTAGGTTATGTGTCTTTTGTAAACATTTCTCATAAATTTCCCTTCATGGCATTCTTCCGGTAGACAGGGTCTCACCCTTCATCCGGGGTTTTTCCTTCATAAGGTATTTGTTTACAAAAGCACATTTTATTTAGTTCATTTAAGAACCCAAATTTTAATTTGGTGGATGGTATGTATATACCATTTAGTGGCTAAGGGCTTGGCAAATACCAAGTTGACTATTATTATGATTCCTTCTTCTAATAATATTAATAGTAGTAGTATTCACAACAAAAATAGTTTTGAGAGTATAGTTTTGTGAAAACTTCAGAAGTGAAAAGCATGCATGATAGATAATGATAAGTATTTATACAGCAAGCATTAGGATGGCTTGCCTTGGTACAAGTGATGGTCCTGGTCCTGAAAGTAACAGGAGTTGCAATACCCCTCTTCAGCAAATCCTTCCTCCTCGTTTTCTAACGTCGTAAAAAGAAATAAAGGCACACTTTCAGAGCCAACCAGGACAAACAATGCCACAAGGGATACATAAAGCAAACAATTAAAATGTAACACTCAAGACACTCAATTATCCCTTAGGAAAATTGACATGAAAAACACAGTGGGAAAATCTGCTTTTTCCTAGTGTTTAGGTGTGGTCAAACTTAATGATTTTAAGTCAAGAGCATCATGGACCAGTGGGGTAAAACACATGTTACTAGACAGTAGGGTGTCACATAAAACACATTTTGATGTCTAAAAACTCCCCCAACAATCTCTATGGCTAGCACATATAATTGCTAAAATATTCAAGTGATGAAAAAAAGCTCATGACCACTAGTCAAGCCTATTTTCCACCATGATGCAAAAATACCAGTGGGTGTTCCACTAGAATAATGCTCATAAAGAGGTTAATAAGCCTCTGGTCACATATCTAAAAATGCTCAAAACAAACAAACTAGTCCCACAAACTCCTACTCATACTAGTAGAAACTTGGGAAAAATACTAGACTAGTGTATACTTCACTTGTTAATTTTAGGCACAAGTGTGCAAACTAACAGAGGTAAAATACTCCTATAATCAGTACCAAAATGCTACTGGATCCTCCAAAACAAAATAATAAGTCTAGCTATTATCCAAGGAAAAACTAGACTAAAAATTGCTACACATGTGAGGGAATTAAATCTAGGCACACAAATGATACTCAAGCAATTTCTAATACTTGAGGGAAAATTAACAGAGGTGAAAACACAAGGATAACAATGCCACAAGGACATTTCATCCTCTGTTTTCAACCACAAAGAAACATATTTTTCCTTAGTGGAAAATAAAACAAAAGGAATGCATGAATAATCTAGTAGGAAATCTAGGCCTTAAGCAATGCTACTTAAATCTACTTCAAACACAAGCACCAAGTAACCAGAGGTGCTGTAACCAAAATAACAGTACCAAAATGGTAATGGTTCCATGAAAATTAATCTAGCAAATAGGCCTAATACATATCTAAAAATCTACTCAAAAATCTAGGTAGAAAATAAGCTATGAGCAAGATCTATGCATGGAACATAATTCTAAAAATCCTACCACTCAAACCATTCATCCTAACATGTTCATACATCTTGGAAATATCATAAACACACTAGAAAACAACATTACAAACAAGAAAACAATATTTGCATATCACAATAAGAGCATACAAAACAAGATCTAGGAATTAAAAATTAGGCAGAAAAGTGCTAAAACTTGTTCTGTCTCCCTAATTTTTTCTATGGCTCCAAAAATTAAACCCTTCTAGGATGTGATAGTCCTTAACAATACAAGGCCTCTCCAATTGGTCCCACTCAAAAATAATGTCCCAAACTCCCCCTAAAATTCTTGGAATAGCTCACAGATGTTTCACCAAAATGGATGGCATTTCCAAATGGTAATTCACCTTGGTGCAAACTAAAATTCTACTGGTAGGTATCTACAAGGGCTTTCCAAAACAGTTGAGTTTGCTCAAAAATGTTTTGTATTTTTGAAGTTCTATTCATTTCCATTTTAAGGGTACTGTCTGGTAAACTAGCTATAGAAAAATAACTAAAAGTCAAAACATTATTCTGCCAAAGGGAGGTGGTTGTAATTTTGTATGGCTACATGTACAAAAATTGGCAAAGCCAAATAAAATTGTTTGCTAAATTTACTAGGCCAAAAGCTAACAGATAACTTTCTGCAGAAAAAAATTGATTTAAAAATTTAACAGGGACTAGCCCCGATGGGCCGGATTCGCCCAGCGCGGCCCGACTAGCACCTAGGCCAGCCCATCTGCGCGCGCGCGGGGGCGGGGGACGCGGGAACCGGCCGTTCAAGCGTGGCCGTTGATCTTGCGATCAACGGTCCGCGTCTTTCTTCCTCCTCTGGCCTAACCGCGACAGGAACGGCGTCGAACACCTCACGGGCACGCACGGAACGGGCAGGGTGCTCACCTAGGGGTTCCGTGGAGCGGCGCGTGGTGGCGGTGGTGCAGTGGGAGGCTGGTGGCGCGGTGGTGGCGGCGTTCGTTTCCCCGACGGCGTGCTTCTCTCCGCGGCGACACGGCGGGCACGGCGGCGATGGAGCGGGTATCCCTGCAAGCAAAACGCACCGCGGGGGATGTCAGGGAGGTGGCCAGGGGTACGGGAAGCATGCCCGTGCAAGAATGCCGTGTTCTTACGCATGGGTTGGCTCGTTCTCCTCCGGTGGATCGTGCGGTGGCCGGCGGGAAGAACTTGCTCGTGTCACTCGCACACGGCGAGGCACGGCCTGGATTTTCGTGGGTGGGGGAGTCGATGGTGGTGGAGTGCCCTGGCGCAGTGGCACGCCCTCGGAGGCTTTGTAGGCACGGGGCCCGTGTGGGTGCTCTCGGGTGCGCAAGGTGCGTGTGTGTTGGCACGATGAGGGGTTGGGGGGCCGTTTCCTCGTTGTCTCCCGAGCCAGGGGCGGTGCCAAACATTACTAGTCACCACAGTGGAGCTAGGGTGGAGAGACATGGGAGTTTTTAGGCCATGCCATCTGCCCACCCCCCTCCTACCCGAGTCTACTTCCCCTCCTCTTTCCTTCTTGTCTAAGGCATCTCTCGGGCATGTGATCACATGGAATTTACAGAGGGATCCTAGGTGAACAATTAGAACCAAATTCCACACAAAAAGATCAAGTGTAGCTCAAGAAATTCATCTCCAAAGTTCTGTTCAAAAACAGTTTTCAGAAAATTCAGAAAAGGACTTAGTGAGATTTTCACTAAGTGTTGGAAGAAAACAGGGATTTGAAGCAAAAGTTTGCTTCTGTTTGATTGGGCAATTGAACTTGGATTTTGAAAATTCAAGTTGCTAATTGTTATATGTACTTTCTAGTTTGAGAAAACAACAAGTACACAAGAAAATGAGTTGGTTAACCTTATGAAAACATCTGCCCAAAAAGCTATGTTTCTGTTTTCCAAATGGAATTGGTTTTTCAATATTTTTATACTAGGAAAACAATCATGGATTTGGTTGTTTTTCAAGTGCTAAATTCAAACCAGTGGCATATAGTTGTATTACATAATATGTTCAACCATAATACAACAAGAAAACAATAATTCAAATATGTTTGCTTCCTGAAAACAAGTGTGGAAAACAGCTAGTCATGTTGTTTTTCTGCTAAATGTTTAAATAGGAAATAAATTCCCAAAGCTATTTAAATCCCAACCAAAGTGTTTCCTTGGTCAAGACATGACTAAATAATGCTATCATGAGTGAATCAAGTATTCCCCAAACTTTGAAAAGAAATTTCTTAGGGTTTCCAGTTGAAAAACATCAGGCAGACAATAATCAATCATCAGGAAAAATCCTCAAATGAGTGAAAAGAAACACACCACTTATATTGCATAGATACACATGACTACACAAACATGTTGTCCACTTAATTGTCTTACAAAAGTCTTAAGAGACTTGCTAATTTAATATTAAACAAGGGCTTAAAAACAGGGGTGTTACAAATCTCCCCCCCTTAAAAGAATCTCGTCCCGAGATTAGCGGGTCTAGGCTTTAAGAAAATCAGGGAACTCCTTCCTGATATCATCCTCACGCTCCCAGGTAGCTTCTTCCTCAGAATGATTCGTCCACTGAATCTTAAGGAATTTTATAGCACGCCTCCTGGTAGCGCGCACAATCTCCTCGAGAACCCGCAGGGGTCTATCACGATAAGTCAAGTCATCATTGATATCAATGGTCCTGAAATCTATGTCTTGATACGAGAGATCCTTCTCAGGTACTTGCAGACATTTCCGGAGCAATGACACATGGAACACATTGTGAAACGCAGATAGCTCCTCAGGTAATTCTAACTGATAAGAAACTTCGCCACGACGTGCCAAGATCTTAAAAGGGCCAATATACCTGGGTGCCAGCTTTCCCTTGACATGGAAACGCTGCATCCCTTTGAGTGGCGTAACACGAAGGTACACGAAATCTCCAATGCTGAAAGAGACATCACGACGCTTCGTGTCAGCATAACTCTTCTGACGAGATTGAGCTGTCTTTAAACGTTCCCGAATAAGCTGAACCTGCTCTTCTGCAGCTTTCAAAGTGTCCACACCAAAAACCTGACTGTCTCCAGTCTCAGTCCAATTTAGGGGTGTGCGGCATTTACGTCCATACAGTGCTTCAAAAGGGGCCATTTGCAAGCTAGACTGATAACTGTTGTTGTAAGAAAACTCTGCGAAAGGCAGACAGTCTTCCCATTTAACTCCATAGGACAACACACAAGCACGGAGCATGTCTTCCAGAATTTGGTTCACACGCTCTGTCTGTCCATCAGTCTGTGGGTGATAGGCTGTGCTAAAAGCTAATTTGGTTCCCAAACTCTCGTGCAACTTCTTCCAAAATCTGGATGTGAACTGTGTACCTCGATCAGACACAATCCTGCTCGGGACTCCGTGCAGGCTGACAATCCGAGTAATGTAAAGATCAGCAAGCTGATCTCCACGATAGGTGGTCCGGACAGGAATAAAGTGAGCAACTTTCGTGAGCCTGTCCACGACAACCCATATAGAATCATTTCCTCGGCTGGACCTAGGAAGTCATGTGATGAAGTCCATCCCTACTTCATCCCATTTCCAAACAGGTACTTGCAATGGCTGGAGCAAGCCAGCGGGACGCTGGTGCCCAGCTTTTACTTGCTGGCAGACATGGCACTTGGCTACAAATGAAGCAATCTCTCGCTTCATTCCATGCCACCAGAATCTCTCCTTTAGGTCTTGATACATCTTTGTTCCTCCAGGATGGATAGAATACATGGTCTCATGAGCTTCGACCATGATGGTCTGCTTGAGATCAGACTCAGAGGGAACACAAATACGGCCTTCATACCATAATCCCCCATCAGCATCGATAGTAAACCCCGCAACCTTCTCCTTCTCCATGCGGGCCTTAATACCATCAATACTTTTCTGGCCTTTCTGCGCCTCTTTGATTTGGTCAACGAGAGTTGGTTTAAGTTCTATGGCGTCCAACATACCATAGCTGACCACTTCAATGCCAAGTTGGTCAAGCTCTTTCCACAACTCGGGCTGCCTTACTAGAATCATAGCATTTAGAGAGGCCGGCTCTCGACTAAGAGCATCTGCAACCACATTTGCCTTCCCAGGGTGATAATGAATACTCAGATCATAATCTTTAATGAGCTCAATCCAGCGGCGCTGCCTCATGTTGAGCTCACGTTGAGTAAAGATATACTTTAAACTCTTATGATCCGTGTAAATTTCCACTCTTCTTCCCATAAGAAAGTGTCGCCATGTTTTGAGGGCATGAACAACAGCAGCAAGCTCTAGGTCATGAGTGGGGTAATTCAACTCGTGGGGTCTCAACTGGCGGGATATAAAAGATATCACTTTCCCTTCTTGCATAAGTACGCTTCCAAGACCAAGCTTAGAAGCGTCACAATATACGTCGAAATTCTTGGTGATGTCCGGCATAATAAGGATTGGAGCGGTCACAAGTCGATGCTTTAACTCATTGAAACTCTCTTCACACTTGTCCGTCCATAGGAACTTGCTATCCTTCTTGAGCAACTGGGTGAGGGGTCTGGCTATACTCGAGAATCCCTGAACAAACTTGCGGTAATATCCTGCCAAACCCAGAAAGGATCTGACTTCAGTCTGGTTGGTCGGAGCAGCACGCTTCTCCACAGACTGAACTAGAGTAGGGTCAACAGATATTCCTCCCGCAGATACTACATGTCCAAGAAACCCGACTTCCGTCAACCAGAATTGACATTTACTAAACTTAGCATACAATTGATGCTCACGAAGTGTTCCGAGCACAATTCTCAGATGTTCTTCGTGTTCTTCCTCACTCCGAGAATATATGAGAATGTCGTCAATAAACACCACGACAAACTTGTCTAGAAAATCCATGAATACCTTATTCATGAGATTCATGAAATAGGCAGGGGCATTGGTTAGACCAAAGGACATCACGGTGTATTCATACAGCCCGTAACGAGTGGTGAAAGCAGTCTTGGGAATATCAGTATCACGGACTTTCAATTGGTGATAACCAGTCCGAAGGTCGATCTTCGAGAAGATTACGGCCCCATTCAGCTGGTCAAACAGGTCTTCAATTTTGGGCAACGGGTATTTGTTCTTGATGGTAACATCATTCAACTTGCGGTAGTCCACACATAACCGAGTGGTACCGTCCCGTTTTTCCACAAAAATGATCGGAGATCCCCATGGAGATGCACTAGGGCGAATCAAACCTTTTCTCAACATGTCATCCAACTGGGTCTTCAACTCATCTAATTCTTTTGGGTTCATCCGGTAAGGCTTCTGTGCTATGGGTCCAGTTCCGGGCACTAACTCGATCACAAACTCGATATCCCGATCAGGGGGCATACCGGGTAACTCTTCAGGAAAAACATCCGGGTATTCGCAAACGACCGGGACTTCCTCAAGGTTAGGGTGGGCTATACCAGTGTGGCAGTGAACTTGTGACGAGGGTTTAGTTGCAGTGTACGCAACCTTTTCCCCATCCTCAGAGATCATATCAATTGATTTCTTAGTGCAGTCAATAACCCCCTTATACTTGGCCATCCAGTTCATACCGAGTACCACTTCTATCCCTTTGGATCCCAGCACTATAAGATCAGCATGAAAAGTTTTTCCTTGTATTTCTACTGGTACCTCATTGCAAATTAGGTTGGCTTTAGCACTATCCCCAGGTATTTGTACTAACATAGGGTTATGCATATGGGAATGCTTCATACCACTTTTCTCAGCAAACGGTTTAGTGACAAAAGAATGCGATGCACCAGAATCAAACAGTACTGCGGCTGGCACCGAGTTGACAGGAAACGTACCCATCACCATGTCTGGTGCCTCCTGAGCTTTTGCAGCAGTGACATGGTTCAGGTGTCCCTTCATCCTATTCTGCCGTCCAGTGGAAGGACCATGGTTCATCTTGGTTGCAGTAGGCTGGGCTGTGGCAGTAGCTTTGGTAGGGCACTCACGAGCAAAGTGACCTTCCTTTCCACAGGCAAAACAACCTCCAGAAGGCCTTGGGCTTGGGTTAGGTTTGGGAGCATTGTTGGAGTTGTTCCCATTTCCACTATTGTTGCCTCCATAGCGGTTTCCATGATTATTCCCAGAATGATTACCATGGTTACCACCATAGCTATTTCCTCCGTACTTTGGTGCATAGTTGTGGTTGTAGTTGTTGGGCCTTGGTGCGTAGTTGTGGTTGGGGCGGGGTGCATAAGCAGGCGCCTTGTGGGATGGTGGCCTTGCATACGGAGTGTTGCGAGTCCTTTGAGCACTAGGTCCACCATGCACAGTCATCTTCCTCTTGCGGTTATCATCAGCAGATTTCCGCTTGTGCTCCAGTACCATAGCGGCATTTGCAAGGGTCTCCAAGTCCTGGAATGGAACCACCACTAGAGCGCACTGGAGCTCATCATCCAGCCCATTTAAGAACCTCTCCCTCTTCTTAGCATCAGTATTGATATCATCCTGTGCATACCTGGACAGAGTAGTGAAATTCTCCCAGTACTCAGACACAGGCATACTTCCCTGCCTCAGCTTCAGAAATTTCTCACGCATAAGTGCCATCATTCCTTGGGGAATGTGGTACTTGCGGAATCTCGCAGAGAAATCCTCCCAGTTGAACACGTGACCAGCAGCAACAGTCTCACGTGTAGTCTCCCACCAAGTCCTGGCAGGACCAGCAAGGAAATGGGAGGCAAACAGGACCTTATCATTTTCCTCAACTGAAGCAACCTCCAGCTTGTTTGCAATGGTGCGGAGCCAGTCGTCAGCATCGAGAGGCTCCACAATCCTAGTGAAGACTGGGGGGTTGGTGTGCTGAAAGTCTCTCAGTCTCGAGCGAGCACCATTGCCATTGCCATTGCCATTATTGTTGGCGGCAGCAGCTAGTTGTTGCAGAGCGGTAATGGTAGCTGCACTCTCATCTCGGCTGGCCTGGCGATCTTCCATCAGCAGGGCCAACAGCGCCTCCACTGTGGGTGGTGGTGGTGGTGGGGGTTCGCGACGAGGTGCCATTCTGAAGTGAAAACATGTGTAAGTTTTAGAAGTATATTCTTGTTTTTGAAAACCCAGTACCTTTAACATAAGAAAAAGGAATACGAGTGATATGTTTCAAAAACAAGAGCGGGGCAGTCGCAAACACGGATGAAATGAACGCAAAGTAGTGCCAATCATCAAGGAACCAAGCAGAACATTTCATTCATCACAATAATTAAACAGAGTTTTTAACATTACACACACACACATTACAAGCCATATCTTACAAGGAAGGCTTCATCGAGCTACAAAGGGTGCGATTGGTGGGGTCATCGCAAGGCTACTACTAGCAAAACGATCTAGCATACTTATCTAGCATCTAGACCAGCATCGAGTGCTAAGGGTGAGGAGGCTGTGACTACACAGAGTCGTCACTGTCCCCAACCTCGAAGATACGCTCCTCAGGGTCCTCCTCCTCCTCCTCGCCAAGCAGGTCATCATCATCCTGCTCGCTAGCCTCACTCATATCCATCCCCTCCAAGTCGGACGGAACATCCTCTACTGGCAGGAGCTCCTCAATCTCCCTGCTGAGCTCTGCGCCCTCCTCCTCAAGCTCTTCTATGGCAGAGTCTCTCGCGGCTATGTCGTCACGAGCTATGTGAAGCCTAGTGTGCAGAACTGAGTTAGCCCCCTCCAGAGCCGTCACCCTGCTGGTGAGACGAGCACGGCTCAGTCGGGTGGCCCGCAGCTGTCTCTCCAAGGCACGACTCCTCGCGGTGGCGGCCTCCAACTCCTCCCTCAACTGAGACAACTGCTCTGCTAGTGCTCCACTCTCCTCCTGGCTGTCCTGAAGCTCAGCCCTCAGCTCGTCAGTCTCGGCTATCAGTGTGTGGTGCACCAATGTGCCAAGGTGGTGAGCGAGTCGCTGATCGTCCAACCTGTGCTGAGTGCGGTACAACAGGATCTCCATCTCGTCCAAGTGAGGACCAACAGTGGTAGTGTCTGGCTCGACAGGAAGTGGTATGCCCTCCTCATCGCGCCTCCCAATCAACTCGAACCGGGAACCGATGAACATGTACTCCCCAATGTGTGCCAGTCGTGCCACTGACTCCTGAATCACCCGCACGGCTGCCTTGGTCCAAGAACGATCAACAGCACGAAAGACGTAGGCCTCCACTGTCGGGCTAGCCAGAGGTGCACGGATAGTGACCTCCGCGTACCAGTCTCCCTCCAGAGGTGCACCGTCAACTAGACCTCCTCGCAGCTCCGGAAGTGGGCGTCCCAACACAGTAGCCATAGCCACTAGCCTCTCCTCGAAAAGGAAAGTCTCGCCACGTGGACGTCCCAACTGGAAAGCCTCGGTGATGACCACGTCCATCTACACAAAATTTTAAGTATAGTTTTAGTGAGACCACAGTGTGCAAAGTTTTAAGTTTATGCAAAGAGCAATCTAAATGCAAGTAGAGTTTAACACAGAGAGGTGGTGGGATATAGGGAATATTTTTATACATAGTCATATATCCGATATCTTTTTTTTTTGTATTTATAACTTAGATTTTTGGAGTATACACTAACGTCCATGCTAACTAAGGTCTCCTAGAGTCAGGATGGCTCTGATACCAACTTTGTAGAGGCCCCAAACCGGAAGGTTCAGAACCCCTCATATGCATTCATTCACAATCCCAGAATAACCAGTTGTGAACAACATACGTAGTTGGCATACAGAATACATCATCCATTACACGAATATTAGAGTCTTACATAAATGGTCACATGACCAAGTTCATGATAACTGTCACACAGGACAGACATTCAAAATAAACACAGCGGAAGACGACAAGCATAGCGTAGTAGAACCCGAGTCACGCCTCATCCTACAGGCTGCTGACTGGGAGACGATCCTAACTCGCAGGGCCATCAGCGTAGAACTCCTCCTGGGGTGGCTCCTCATAGTCTGGTAAGTAGATACCAGGGGCGAAACCAAATGAGTACGTTTGAATGTACTCAACAAGACATCCTTTATGAGCTTTCAATAAATGCATACATGCTTATTTGGTGGAGTGGGTAGGCCATACATATGGTTCAGCTACCCATGACATATAAAAGATTTATCATGGTTGATTCTTCAAGTTTCTTTCTTAGTGAAAAATCCTTTAAAATAAGGTAGTTTTTCTCTCGTAGATATCACGTATCTTGGAGGTTTTATAAGACTTTTAGAAAAGAAAGTTTTCTTTTCAGAAACTTGTAGTAATAGTTTCCTTCTCATCAGTATCTCGCAGATACCAAGTCATTCCTCCATAGTACATCGCAGGTACAAAGCCGTCCTTCAAAAACCTCTTTTTGAAAAGTTGACACAATACTAGCTACATGGCCATTCAACCGTCCATATCCGAGGACGCGGCTATCTCGAAATAGTTTTACTCTGCAGAGGTGTACACACTTCCACTAGATCCAGAATCCGCCATGAAACAACCATGGACTATTCCCAACCTATGGGAACATCAGATAACTGATCTTGACTATCCACTATGTACAAGCTAGAACATGACTATCTCTTCAATTGGGGTTACCCCTCCCCGGCAAGCCGTGTCACACACCGCCCAGACAGGAGACCCAACTGCTGCATCCGGAGGGAAAATTAATCCCACACTTTAGATGTCCCGTCTACTCACTCCTAGCGACACTTCGGTTCGGAGGATCCAATCCTCTATAGCACTTTGAGATAGCTCACATACTAACCATGACAAGTTTTTAATCAAGCCCCTAACCATATTGGGGTAAAGTGGCAGTACGATAATGGTTGTCCAGCGAAGACTAGGTTATGTGTCTTTTGTAAACATTTCTCATAAATTTCCCTTCATGGCATTCTTCCGGTAGACAGGGTCTCACCCTTCATCCGGGGTTTTTCCTTCATAAGGTATTTGTTTACAAAAGCACATTTTATTTAGTTCATTTAAGAACCCAAATTTTAATTTGGTGGATGGTATGTATATACCATTTAGTGGCTAAGGGCTTGGCAAATACCAAGTTGACTATTATTATGATTCCTTCTTCTAATAATATTAATAGTAGTAGTATTCACAACAAAAATAGTTTTGAGAGTATAGTTTTGTGAAAACTTCAGAAGTGAAAAGAATGCATGATAGATAATGATAAGTATTTATACAGCAAGCATTAGGATGGCTTGCCTTGGTACAAGTGATGGTCCTGGTCCTGAAAGTAACAGGAGTTGCAATACCCCTCTTCAGCAAATCCTTCCTCCTCGTTTTCTAACGTCGTAAAAAGAAATAAAGGCACACTTTCAGAGCCAACCAGGACAAACAATGCCACAAGGGATACATAAAGCAAACAATTAAAATGTAACACTCAAGACACTCAATTATCCCTTAGGAAAATTGACATGAAAAACACAGTGGGAAAATCTGCTTTTTCCTAGTGTTTAGGTGTGGTCAAACTTAATGATTTTAAGTCAAGAGCATCATGGACCAGTGGGGTAAAACACATGTTACTAGACAGTAGGGTGTCACATAAAACACATTTTGATGTCTAAAAACTCCCCCAACAATCTCTATGGCTAGCACATATAATTGCTAAAATATTCAAGTGATGAAAAAAAGCTCATGACCACTAGTCAAGCCTATTTTCCACCATGATGCAAAAATACCAGTGGGTGTTCCACTAGAATAATGCTCATAAAGAGGTTAATAAGCCTCTGGTCACATCTCTAAAAATGCTCAAAACAAACAAACTAGTCCCACAAACTCCTACTCATACTAGTAGAAACTTGGGAAAAATACTAGACTAGTGTATACTTCACTTGTTAATTTTAGGCACAAGTGTGCAAACTAACAGAGGTAAAATACTCCTATAATCAGTACCAAAATGCTACTGGATCCTCCAAAACAAAATAATAAGTCTAGCTATTATCCAAGGAAAAACTAGACTAAAAATTGCTACACATGTGAGGGAATTAAATCTAGGCACACAAATGATACTCAAGCAATTTCTAATACTTGAGGGAAAATTAACAGAGGTGAAAACACAAGGATAACAATGCCACAAGGACATTTCATCCTCTGTTTTCAACCACAAAGAAACATATTTTTCCTTAGTGGAAAATAAAACAAAAGGAATGCATGAATAATCTAGTAGGAAATCTAGGCCTTAAGCAATGCTACTTAAATCTACTTCAAACACAAGCACCAAGTAACCAGAGGTGCTGTAACCAAAATAACAGTACCAAAATGGTACTGGTTCCATGAAAATTAATCTAGCAAATAGGCCTAATACATATCTAAAAATCTACTCAAAAATCTAGGTAGAAAATAAGCTATGAGCAAGATCTATGCATGGAACATAATTCTAAAAATCCTACCACTCAAACCATTCATCCTAACATGTTCATACATCTTGGAAATATCATAAACACACTAGAAAACAACATTACAAACAAGAAAACAATATTTGCATATCACAATAAGAGCATACAAAACAAGATCTAGGAATTAAAAATTAGGCAGAAAAGTGCTAAAACTTGTTCTGTCTCCCTAATTTTTTCTACGGCTCCAAAAATTAAACCCTTCTAGGATGTGATAGTCCTTAACAATACAAGGCCTCTCCAATTGGTCCCACTCAAAAATAATGTCCCAAACTCCCCCTAAAATTCTTGGAATAGCTCACAGATGTTTCACCAAAATGGATGGCATTTCCAAATGGTAATTCACCTTGGTGCAAACTAAAATTCTACTGGTAGGTATCTACAAGGGCTTTCCAAAACAGTTGAGTTTTCTCAAAAATGTTTTGTATTTTTGAAGTTCTATTCATTTCCATTTTAAGGGTACTGTCTGGTAAACTAGCTATAGAAAAATAACTAAAAGTCAAAATATTATTCTGCCAAAGGGAGGTGGTTGTAATTTTGTATGGCTACATGTACAAAAATTGGCAAAGCCAAATAAAATTGTTTGCTAAATTTACTAGGCCAAAAGCTAACAGATAACTTTCTGCAGAAAAAAATTGATTTAAAAATTTAACAGGGACTAGCCCCGATGGGCCAGATTCGCCCAGCCGGCGGGAAGAACTTGCTCGTGTCACTCGCACACCGCGAGGCACGGCCTGGATTTTCGTGGGTGGGGGAGTCGATGGTGGTGGAGTGCCCTGGCGCAGTGGCACGCCCTCGGAGGCTTTGTAGGCACGGGGCCCGTGTGGGTGCTCTCGGGTGCGCAAGGTGCGTGTGTGTTGGCACGATGAGGGGTTGGGGGGCCGTTTCCTCGTTGTCTCCCGAGCCAGGGGCGGTGCCAAACATTACTAGTCACCACAGTGGAGCTAGGGTGGAGAGACATGGGAGTTTTTAGGCCATGCCATCTGCCCACCCCCCTCCTACCCGAGTCTACTTCCCCTCCTCTTTCCTTCTTGTCTAAGGCATCTCTCGGGCATGTGATCACATGGAATTTACAGAGGGATCCTAGGTGAACAATTAGAACCAAATTCCACACAAAAAGATCAAGTGTAGCTCAAGAAATTCATCTCCAAAGTTCTGTTCAAAAACAGTTTTCAGAAAATTCAGAAAAGGACTTAGTGAGATTTTCACTAAGTGTTGGAAGAAAACAGGGATTTGAAGCAAAAGTTTGCTTCTGTTTGATTGGGCAATTGAACTTGGATTTTGAAAATTCAAGTTGCTAATTGTTATATGTACTTTCTAGTTTGAGAAAACAACAAGTACACAATAAAATGAGTTGGTTAACCTTCTGAAAACATCTGCCCAAAAAGCTATGTTTCTGTTTTCCAAATGGAATTGGTTTTTCAATATTTTTATACTAGGAAAAAAATCATGGATTTGGTTGTTTTTCAAGTGCTAAATTCAAACCAGTGGCATATAGTTGTATTACATAATATGTTCAACCATAATACAACAAGAAAACAATAATTCAAATATGTTTGCTTCCTGAAAACAAGTGTGGAAAACAGCTAGTCATGTTGTTTTTCTGCTAAATGTTTAAATAGGAAATAAATTCCCAAAGCTATTTAAATCCCAACCAAAGTGTTTCCTTGGTCAAGACATGACTAAATAATGCTATCATGAGTGAATCAAGTATTCCCCAAACTTTGAAAAGAAATTTCTTAGGGTTTCCAGTTGAAAAACATCAGGCAGACAATAATCAATCATCAGGAAAAATCCTCAAATGAGTGAAAAGAAACACACCACTTATATTGCATAGATACACATGACTACACAAACATGTTGTCCACTTAATTGTCTTACAAAAGTCTTAAGAGGCTTGCTAATTTAATATTAAACAAGGGCTTAAAAACAGGGGTGTTACATTCCCCGTCACCAGCCACTATCGGATTCCTCATGTCGCCGCCGCTACCGACATGCCCGCGCTCTATCCTTGGTTCCTATGCAACCGCGGTGAGCTCCTGAGCACGCCCATGGTTTCGATTTGTTAATCGCTTTCATTTTCATTGTCGGCATCATGCACCACCGACCACCACCGCTCCCATGGTCGCCGAAGATACTATGGTGACCATATGGTCCAATCGCCGCCACCTTTTGGTTCCATGTGACGTCCTCTAGCTAGTAGAACGAGTTAATCGGAGCAATTCGGAGCGGATTATGAGATTGTTTCAAACAGAGAAGGATTGCATCCGTTGCTGACGTAATCCCGACGTCATCATGACGTCAGGAGGAATTTAAAAACTAATGTGACAGGTGGGTCCCACGTGTCAATTTAAAATTGTCAAAAATTGATTAAAACAAATAATTCCATAACTTTCAAAATAATTATCAGAAAAATGTAAATAAAATATATACATGTTCAAAAAATAAATTATATCTATTTATGAACTTTCCAAAAATATTTGATGAAGTTTAAATTTGAACATTTTTGGAATTTAAATTAGTTCATTTGAAAACTGAGAAAAATAATAAATAATTCAATAAATTAGAAAATTACAAGCTATGTACCAAATTGCTCAAAATGACAAGTGCAACTCATCTATAATATTTTTAAAGTCATTTAAACAAGTTTTCGTGCGTGCAATATTTTATCTAGTCATTTAATTCATTTAAAATTAAGAATTTCATAACTTATTCAAATATTTTCAAATGTTATACCAAATTAAAGAAAAAAACATTTTCAAATCAAATATGAGCAACATAAAACATTTTTTTTAACTTATGAACTTGTTTCTAAAAGTATAATGGAATTCTATCATGTTCCATTATAACCAGAAATAACTACCACAACATTATTTTCCTTATTAACAAAACTCTAATGTTTTCACACCTACAAAACCTATCATCACAAGTCATTAGCAAATTATATGATGATAGAATTAGTTGTATTAGTTACTCATTTTCAGTTAAACTCTTTCTCATCAGCTCTACACGTTTTGAACAGAAAATAAAATGTGTGTGTTATCTTTTCAATAGTTGTTTTCCATGTGGTATTGTCTTATTATCTAACCAAGTAATAAACACTTATACTTAAACATGTTAACAATTGTTTGTTAAATACAAGAGAAACACATGTAAGTCTAAAAGAAGTAACAACCTCATCATCACAAGCAATGAAACAACTCTAAGTCATCGCAAACAAATGTGATGTTAGTATTGTATCGATTGTAGCTTACACTTGTAAGCTGGGGTATTTTCCACGGTATTTCGCGATGCATCTCATTACTATGCATTACATCATCTTGACAGTGTTTTAAGTAGTCCTTACCGGGACTACCTTGCTATCTTTCAGATCTTGGGATTTTCTACGCGACCCTCGAACCCGAAGACACGGATTATTATTGTCACTTTCTCATATCCTTTGCAGTATTTTGTAACGAGCTATTTGCAAAAACCCTATCGTATTACCATCTACACTCAAAAGAATGCATGATCCTATTTTTATAATAATATGACTACTTAAATGACTACCTGAGTGGTAGTGTTCTGTTTGGTGGGCGGATGGGACCATGGTAACATGAATAGGTCAAAGGAAGGTTCCATCTGCATGGGAAAGTATTACCTAGGAATGAACCATAAATGCCGTCAGAACTCGGTGCGCCGTAATTACCGCGTTAACCATGGGTCTTGTATGGGGCGAGTAAGTCAGTTGTGATCTTTTCCCGTCCGCATGTCAACGGACTGCCAGAGACGTACGTTGTAGGTCTTGCGGGACTACATGCACATGGGTGGGAGCCCTTACGTCCCAAGAACTCTAGGGTGTATGAGTGTCTTCCTAGGGTGCCTAGATCTCTATCATGGGGGGTAGAATCATGGGACCAACCTGCGTGGCCGAAATGAGTGGGCATGCGTTGTGCGGAGAAGCAAGGTTTGGCTTGGATCAACAACCGGGCCTCACAACTAAGTGGGTGTGGACACGAACTTGAGCCTGGTTGTGCAACATGGTCTTGATCGCCTATGGGTAAAGTAACGCACCTCTAGAGAGTGTAAAAGAATGTGGCATGTTACCCCCTGTTCCAGGAAGGATCTGTGAACGCTATAGGAAAGGAAACTCCATGTAGTTCTAGTCCTGTGATGGTCTGGCGGGCATAGTTTTCAATATTAAAAGCAACATCTTGAAAAAAGATTTACAAAAACCTTGCATTAGATTAGGACTCTTTAGAGTCTAAATCTGTAGTTAGTGCATCAAACTACCCACTTCATATCATGAACTTGTTTAGTAGTGATCGTTACTCATTCATTCCCGTTTCATCCCCTTCTTAGAGTTGAAGCCTTAAGGAAGTATTCATTGGGAAGCCATCACAATCTCATGAAGCTAGGAGGAGTTTTATACTACTTAGACAGTGAAGCATCGTCAGCAACAACGCCGGTGGAGGAGAAGCTATCAAGTGGTAGGTGGAGTCCATTCTTGGAATTAGATTATCTCAAGCCATAGATTAGGGCTAACATCAGCCGTATTGGATTAGGTTCTCAGCTAGAGTTATTCTCTAGCTTGGAGCTTTGCACTACTTCTTCTGATGTTTCATTTGCTTGAGACCTTCTTTGATTCATCAAAGGTAAATTCTCAAGATTTTTTAATGAAGTTTGTATCCTACAGCTTTGTTTGGACCTGCTATGTTTCTGTTGTACCACTCTGAGGGATGTAATATTCACGGATAAGTCCTTCTGTGAGTATTATGTCAATGACTTGTGCACTACACATGCAGTGGTGTGCTGGGTCAGCGCACGCGGCTAGCCTTTTATGCATGCCAACGTTTCAGCCTGCTATGTATGCGCGGAACATTGGTATTGATGAGCGCAGCGTTGACTAGTTTGCATGCACGACTTAAAAGGTTGCGATTCAGCCGCAACCTAGCCATGCACGGTTGCGATTCAGTGGCAACGCTACCATGCACGCAGCCACCTAGCCAAGCATGCGGGTGTGATTCGGTCGCCACCTAGCCACGACGCCTACAGCTTTATTCAGTTCAACGTGCCCACCCTCCGCTTCCCGCGCACCGTGCCGGAGGTCCATTACCCCCCCTCCGGCAGGGTCGTTGAGACCCTGCTGCGCGTCTGGGCATTCTCACGCTGGAGGGACGATACGATGTTTGCCCATGGCTTCCTCTGTGCGGGTTTTAACCACCTACCAGCAGGATCGCCAGTCATGTTCCGTCTGGAGGAACAACGCGCCCACTCCAATGCTCCGGTGGTAGGCCTCGTCGCCTACTTCACAAACAGGTTTGATGCGCACTACCTGCCCGTCCGCGTGTTCTGATGTGGATGCGAGTTCATCGCATTCACCACCTACAATATGTACACCGACTTTGAGAGCATCTTCCCCGAGGAAAACCACATGCACACCCTCCTCTACTATCTCTGCGATAACGTCCTCGAGAAGTGAAGACAACGAGTACGGTGGCAAGAAGGAGTGAAGACAACGATGGTGAAGTCCAGACGGTGTTGGTGTTGCGCGCCCGTAGTGTTGCCGGCCCTAGCTAGTGTACCGTACTATGTATATCATGTGTTCCCCGTACTATGTACCGTACTATGTAGGTATCTAAGAATCTCATATCTAAGGTATTTATCGTTGGCCGTGTGTGAAGTGTTCTTCTTTATCTGTATTCATATTATTTGCAAGTGTTTTGGACCAAGTTTAGGCACGACTAAGAGAATGTACAACGCAGCCTTTTAGAGTAGACTCTAGGATTAAAATCTGGCCAGTTACACTAGTTTCCGGTCTGAGTACGAGGAACTAAGATATTTTCTTTCCTATGCATGTCTACAAGAGGCTAGCGTTGTACATGCCGAAGCAAATTTATGAACTACTCCCTCCGTTCTAAAGCAGATGACTTCAATTTGTTCATACATGCATGTATTTAGACACTAAAACATGTCTAGATACATGCATGTATGGACAAATGTAAGTCATCTATTTTGGAACAGGGGAGTAGTAGTTACACTAGTTTGTGAAAGAGAAAAGAACCCAGACTAAAAACGTAAGCAAAAACACTTTGTACTTTACTATAACCTCCAGTAAATAGAATAGGGCGGGCAATCAAACCTCAGATTAATGAAATTTCTTTGAATCGTTGAAAAAAAATCAGATCATCGCATGTTTGTGGGCTCAAGGAAAAAAGAAGGCCCAATGTAAGCCATCCAAGAGAGCCAAACAATTATTTTTGGGAGGATTTTTCCTAGCACTTGGTGTAACCAAACTGAAACTAAACTAAACCAAAGAAAGTGTTCCTCTAAAGAAGAGATGATCTCGAGGTATTTGTGTTGCGCAAGTAGTGCTAACTGTCATCTGGTCAACTAAAAAACTAGGTAACAAACAAACTGAGATGATTTCGATAGATACGCATTGAAATCCGTCGCATTAAGATTTCATGACATGGACTTAATAGACAGTTAACACTACACAACATCTCCAACAAGGGTTGACCAGAAGGTAAACAAATCCTACACCAACAATGCAAAAAATAAAAGCCTAAATCTATCATATTTGCTTGCTACATCACTTGAATCATCTGCTTCAAGTTCTTGTTCATCTTCTTCAGTTCACCATTCAGATCTGCATCCCCCACTGTCGGAGCACCCTTCAACTCTACATTCCCCATGTTCTTCACGGATGGAGGCATATTGAGCTTTCTTCATGGATGGAGGCTTCAACGAGGAGTGCATCTTCAGACTCAATTGCTACTGCATGGTCCCCTCCATCTTCAATCTCCATTGCTGATGCATTCTCCTCTCCATTTGTTGTTGTCCATCGGTCCTCTTCTCCAAATGATGCATCCACTGGACTGGAATAAAGCCTTGCAATGTCACCCAGAATTCCACATTTTTTGCACGCCCTCTTTTTTGGTACACGGCCCTCTTCACCTTATTTGTACTTGTTTTTTCTTGGTCTTCCTGGTGGTCTAGTCAGTAAAGGAGAGTGGAGTTTGAACCCTGGATCTACTATGTTCCATTGGTATTTTCCCATGAGTGCAGGCGCATTGTGAGCATAAGCAGCCTTAAATTTAGCAACAGAGAAATACTCAGAGCAATACTGATCAACTTCACCATCTTCACCCCCAATCAGAGTCATCAAATGTAGAGCATGTATGCATGGCTTCCCACGAATCTGTAATTGCCTACAACTGCATTCCCTAGTGGCTAGATTCAATGGATACCTCCATTCCCTATTTTTACTGTTAGTGTATGCTACCTAAGCCTCTATGCCGACGATCGAATGCATCTCATCTTCAGTCCTCTTGCCTTGTGATACAATGCCTTAATCAGTGATGGGAGTATAACATGGCCAACATATTGTGTTTTAGCAATTCTTTTGCGAAGAGCCATTTTTATCATGATCATCTACCTCATCTTGTTAAATTCTTGCCAAACCAAATAACCCTTCACCGACTTGAACTTTGCATTGAAGCATTCTGCAAGATTATTGGTCACATAGTCTACTTTGCATATGGTCTTGAATTTGCTTCACATTTCCATGATGTGCATCCATATACTCCATTGCCTTTGGATGCTTCTGATCATACAACACTCTCAAATGGTGCTCATGCTTCCTTTCGCTGCATGTGTATGATGCTGGCCATAAGTTCTCATCAAAAACTTTTCCTCTGAACTTCTTTTTAAAATTTGCGCTACGTGTCGCATACGTTCCCTATGCTCCACTCCAGGGAATACAATTTCTACTACACTCTCTAGACCTTTGCAAGAATCTGTATGTATAGCTAAACCTGGGGGTGTGCCTATCAAGTTGCGTAACTGCTGCAGAAACCAGAGCCAACTTTCCTCGGACTTTGCCTCCAAAACACCAAATGCAACTGGGAATGGCCAGTTGTGTTCATCAACTGAAGAAGCTGCCACTAGTTGTCCTCTCTATCTTCTAGTCAAATGGGTAGCATCTACAGCCAAATAAGGCATGCATCTATCAAGAAACCCCTGCCAGCAAGTCTTGAAACATACAAAAGCCCTTCTGTAGCACTCCTTCTCAAATGACTTTCCTTTTATTTTGAATGGAACAGTATGCTTGTCAATTTCTACAACACTACCTGGACTATCCATATCCACTTCAGCTTTGAAGGTGTAAAGAAACTGAAAGCTGTCATTCCATTGACCATTAATCCTGTCAAGAGCCATTTCTTTAGCATTGAAAATCCTCATGTAAGGAATTACAATCTTGTACTAGTTTGGATTCCTCCCCTTCCCCTCCCCCTTCAGGTGGAAATGTGTGCGTGTGTGGGTTTTTCTTTATCTAAAACAAAATAAAGGGTACAAAATAAGGGATAAGAAACATTACTCAATGATCTGAAATAAAATAGTCAATTAACTTGGAGTACCTGAAACAGTTTGCTCTTTAGCATACAGGATGGATGCAACCTCCAGATACACCTATCATATGGACAATAAACTGTGAACCTTCTTGGCTCACTCCTTTTAATCTTATAGGTATTTTCAGTAAGAATGCAATATGTATTTAGTGCATTCCGACAGTCCACCATCGATTGGAATATGGTGCCTTCAGTAAGCTCAGGATTCTTCCTGTTCCACTCAATTGTTGGCACGTCGTCACCATCGTATTCATCCAAAATTAAGTTGTCTTTGATCTCTGCATCCTCTTCATCGTCATTGTAATCAAACCTAGCTCAAATCATGGGATCCTCCGGATATTCATCAACCACTGCATGTTGGCTGGCTCTATCTACCAGTTCAGGGTACATCATCTCGTCTTCATCATCCTTTCGAGGCACTTCCTCGTCAGGTTTTTCATCATCCTTTCGAGGCACTTCCTCGTCAGGCTCCACGAACCACTCGCTTTATTTGGTCACGACCTACAACAAGTCCCCGAGTGCTGGCTATTAACAGATACAGATGATTGCCAAAAACCCTTCCCCTTGACTGGTTCTGCGCGTGGCTGAAGCACGTCGATATGAAGTTTAGCGAAACGGCTGCCAGCATTCAGAGTAAAAAAAACAACCCGAGATGCTCGTCGCAAGTAAGTGGGAGAAATATTTGCTCGGTACTGCTAAAGTAACTCAACTCAAGAGCATCGGCATCGCTCCACGGATAGGCTTAACGGAGGGTAGTGAAAAACTCTCTGAAGCAAATGTTTGTTTCTATCACAGCCGGATAGAAAAATGAATGAAGAAAATGTGGTTTAGTACCAGCAACACACTAGTTTCCATTCTAAACGCCAGCCGGAAAGCCAACGGGGGATCAATCCTATTTAGTTCAAACATACGACTACAATTAGGCACGGGACAGAGGAGAGAAATTGGAACGGTTCAAACTAAAAATGTCAAATACGGCCTTACTTACAAGCAAGAACACCAATTCAAGGATAAACGTTGCTTACCCGGGTCTAATCCATGAAGTATCTACCGTTGATTTGACCCAATCCTCTCCACGGCTGAGGGTATTCCGGGGTTCCTGGATCAACATGGCTTCAGAGATGGTGAGGTGTGGTTGATGGTGAGGTGGGGTAGATGTGCCGGAGAACGCGGTGGAGGGGATGGGGCGGCGGCGAATGCGGCACAACGGCGACGGAGGGGCGAGGTTGCGTGATACGGCGGTGTCGATCTGTTTCAGCTTCAGACAAGCTCTCTTATGTGTCTCCTTGTGGTCCCACTAGGCACGCAACGGTCAAAGGAGGACCCGGCCCCACTCGTCAGCACAAACTCATCAGTTGACGGTCAATGCATTGACTGGACGACAAACGCCAGTTATCATCTTTTGCGAGAGTTTCAACTAAGAGAATGGGGAAAAGTGAGCAAAAGTTTAGAGCGTGGGGAAGAACGAGCAAGACTAAGGAATCAGGGGCACAGAATTAAATATACCTTCTAATTTACGGGATCTCCGATCACATCGATAATCTTATTGCTCCAAATTTTTAATAAATAATAGAATTGCACCTCAACTATCATCAAGAATCATTGAGGCATAGGTTTAGGGATGTCAAAATCACATCAAGATGCAGCGGATTTAGAAAGCTTAATTTTTTTTGTCGGGAGGTGAATATGGGGCTACAATGTGTTGTGACTAACCCGATCATCCGCCATCACCCGCCGAGGTCAAGATAGAGACCACATTGAGGGCGTGTTTCATTGCGTCCACCCACTCTAAGAAAGTAGAGTGAGTGAAAAAAGGTCGTTTGGGTGCTCATGCAAGAAGATATCTTGTACTCGCGCGGTACTTACATAAATATGGCTCATGTTCCCTAGGGAATGCTTGAATCGGTCATTTTTTGTGGAGCCACCAATGTGAGTGCAAGGGGGCTCAACCTACATGGGGAAGAACTCGTGGAGATGTTGGGAGACAAAAGGATGTTACAACAGGATGGCGTAAAATCTAGTCTCTCTCAACCCTCACCCTTGTCGTCCACCTCCGCTGGGAGGACAAACTCAACTTCTTTTTTTGGCACCGGTGATGGAAACGACTTAAATCTACTGCACCTCTAGCATCACAAACCAAGAGATCTGGCATTGGGTCCTGCTCCTGCCCTTCATCGTTTGCTCGTCTCCTTTGTCTTTTTCACCATCTTGACCACCTCTTCTTCGAGATCGGAAATTCGTTACCCTTGTCTTCCATAGTCATAAGCACCATAAAACCACAATCTCATCTCTCCACGCTTAGGTCGTTAGGCAAGGGGTAGGATCAATTTTGGCATTACTTATATACATAAATTTCACTACGATGCACTAATGAAGCTTATCATTTAGGTGGCATCACTCATAGATTTGATTCAAACATGGATCATGTTGATCCACAAGAAAGTTTCCTGGTGCAATTCCAGTGGTGTGGTCACATATACTTGAATGTTTTCCCGAGATAGGGAGAGGATTGTGGAACAAGACTACATCTACAACTCTAAAGATGTAAGGGTTGTGAACATGCTTCCAATGATAAGAGCCCCTTCTTTCCATCTTGTGAAGACACTTAGTGACTGGCAATTCTAAAAATATATCCTCTGCACCTCTATGGAAGAGCATGCAAGATTATTCCTTCGTGTTGCAGGTCATAAAGGGAGGCTCGACCTGATTCACAATACATTTAAAAGATCTTATCTCGGAATTTCAATCAAGTCTTGCATGTGATTGGGGAGCTCATAGGAGAGATGTTCAAGACACCAACTAGCAAAACCCTTTCAATTATACGAACGATAGATCACATCCATCTTTCAAAGTGAGCAATACTGAATTTTGCTTCATGTCCTGACATGATCGTATTGGTTTGAATCATAATAGTTTTTCATGCCCTCAAAGCGTCCGGCTCCTCAAGCCCCGGGGAGAGTTGGATCACGAGCAATCCTATAGTTCACAGTTGTGAAAGCAACTATTCCTCAATCGTGCAGAGGCCACACACCCTCTGTTATTGTTTAGTCGTGCTCGCCCCCGATACCGCGGCACCGCATCGCTGAAACTCATGTGTCGCCGGAAGGGAGAAAGTGTGTGGCTCGTGCAACTGGGATGGCCTTCGCACTTGCTCCCTAGGGTTAGGAGGCACAAGGAGCGAGCGTGGAGAGAGAGGTCTGAACAGAATGTTTGCATTTCTTGACACATGAAAAGTTGTTTCTCTATATTTTTCCTATGAAAACGAGTCTTGATATAGTGAATCAATAAGATGATCGAAGCCAATAACATAATATTACCGCCCTAACTATATTTAACGAATGGATTATCAAGCGACATACTTCATTCTAATTAATCAGACAGACGGGTGCAACAATTGCAAACCAAACATAAGCGTTCACCAATGGACACTCTGACCACACACTACTTTAGAATAAAAATTATCACTTTTGACTTTAGATCCAGATGGATGGCTTCCAAGATATGAGGCGTGTCGGCAGCCGGAATCAGGAGTTAGATTCGGTGTGAGCTTCACCGGCGTGATGAAAGAGCTTCCCTATGACCAAATGGGGCAATTGCCCCCCCCCCCCCACACACACACACACACTCACTCACTCACTCACTAGATTTTTTGTAAAAAAATTAAATTGTTGGGATTATGTTTCAAATATCATTTAAAATTTAAGCATAAATTTTTTTGTTGGTCCCGGTCGACCCTATTTTTTTCCTTAACAAACTTCGTCCACCATTGTTGGTGACTACTTCCATCTCACTGTATATACGTAGCACCATGTTGAATTGATCCTACACATTCCATATTTTTTTGTGAAAATTGATTCAACTCATATATGACTACAATAATCATAGGTTTTTTAGCATACATACTTCTCTGAGATTGGCCTGGTTGAATATCTCTTTGAACATTTGTACACATAAACATGCTACGACTCAATAGTATCAATGTCGACAGCTTCCATTGATGTTTGCTCATTGTTGGATGCCCCCAACGGCACCTCGATCGTAACCATGTCCATGATGACCCTGAGTACCTATGAGATGGATGGCCTATGTTCCCTTTGGCACCACAGACCGGATAGCCATCTCAACAATTTTTTGCACCGAATATGGGTTGTACTATGTATCTAACAATCCATAGTCACATGAAAAAATGCTTAAATTTTAAGTTATATTTGAATTGTAATCCCAACAATTCAAGATTTTCTTTAAAAAAATCGAGTATGTGGGGGGGGGGGCAATGACCCCATTTGGTCATAGGGAAGCTATTCCATTGCACTAGACAAGCTCACACATAATCTAATTCCTCGCATTCTCTAGTTGATGACACATGAACTCTATCAACTCTAGGCTTTGATAGACCCAAAATCTACAATTTTTTGCGCTCATGTTGTCGGCAAGCAGAACGTTACTTGTCTTAATATCTCTGTGAATGATGGTTGGGATACATCTTGTAAGGAGAGACCATGTACCTAAAATGCAAAAAAATTAAGGGAAGTAATAATTAAGAATCTCTTGACTGCATGATAGTGGCTAATTTGGATAAAAGATAGAGGGAGGTACCTTTTGCACCATCTTCTAGCATCTGAAGATGATTAATGGTTGATTGTTTTCACATCACTAGGTCATCTTGTGAACACTGAGAGGGGTTTTACGTATATTTACAATGGTTAAACACCCTAGGAAGTAGTATGTTCATATAATAGTGCATGTTTATCAAATTATTTAAGATTATAATAAACATTAATCTAGACACAATTAACTAAAATATTTTTATCTATCATGAAGGAATCAGGTGGGGAAGGTTTTCAGAGAGGCGGACTTGACATTCCAATGGTATTCCAAAGAAGAGTAGAATTACCTCTTCTGTTTATGAAGATTGCTAACTTTAGGAACTTGTTGGTGATCTTAAGAACTTCTATTCACCAAATCAAGCCAACACAACTATCTAAGTGGGGTGTAGAATAATTAAAGTAACTGGCCAATAGCTCCAGTGGGACATTTCTTTCCGGCAATAGCTCTCGTGCGACGTTTTTTCTCACAATAGCTCTCGCGCTACCTTTTTTTGCGCACAAATAGTCAAATGCCGACCTGGGAGATACAATGGTCATCTCCGTTTTAAATGAGTGTGAGGTTATGTTATGGCCTCCTAAAATAACGTGTTGGCAGTTATTGTTTCCGACAGGTGGGCCCGGATCTTGCAACTGACTAGAGTGAACCGCTTGTCGGACCATGTCATCTGCTTCTTCTTCTCAAGCGGCGGCAGAGCTACAGCTCTCTGTGGCGGCGGATCTTATGTTCTCGATGGAAGCAGACTTCTTGGTGATTTCCTTCGCACCCCTAGTCATGTTCCCGTTCCCCTTCGAGTCGGTTTAGTTTTGAGTGTGTCGCCTCTGTTCTCGGCGGCCATAGATTTTGTGTGGTGGTCCAGGGGTTAGCTGAAGGATATGGAGCATGTCGAGAAAACTTCAAATCATCAATGCCGCACATCTCTCCAACCTAATTTGATTTCGATTAGAGCATCAGCCAGTTCCGCTAGATCACACTACCCGTGTGGTGGTGATACTGGCGCTGCGCGGATAATCGAATTTACAGTCAATTTCTTTCGGTCATCACACTACCCGTGCGGTGGTGATGTAAATGCTATTTTTTATTTCAACTATGAAAACTCGTATGATGTAATTCTCTTTACTACGATGCATATCTGAGTCTTGCTTTATTAACTTAAATTGAAATGTGAGCCCAAATTCAAATGTGATCCAAAATTCAAATTTATACATGTATCTGGCTTTCATAATGACTTCTGCACTATTATGCATGTAACATTATTAATCCGTGGTTCATCCCAGAGTGTAAAGGAAAATCTTGGGGATTCCCCCATGGTTCATCCCAGAAAATTATAAGAATACTCAATCGTCTAAGCTTGGGGATGCCCAAGGCATCCCCTTCTTCATCAACAAATTATCAGGTCACTTCTAGTGAAAATATATTTTTATTCGGTCACATCATATGAAATTTACTTGAAGCGTATTTTATTTTTTGTTTTGTTTTTCTTGCTTCAATAAACATAGTTGGAACCTAGCATTATTGTGTGGGAGAGAGACACGCTCCGCTTTTTCATATGAATACTCGTTATGCTCGTATTCTTAGTTTTTCTTCTAGATGTTGCAATCCTTTTAGATCATGTTTTTCATGCATCTCTTGTTCAGAGCGGTTAGTTTTAGTAGAGTAGTATTAGTACTCTCTTGTTTTGTTGCTATATCATTTGGAGAGTTTGTGTTAAAATATATTGAATGGTGCTTGATGGAAAAAGAAAATGTTGCATGTGGTAGAATCTATAACGATGCAAAAAGAATCTTGTATAGACTGTGGCTAGAATTTTTCATGTCATGTTAGATGTTATTTTAATTCTATGCCTAGTAGTTATTTTTTTTAACATGACTTGTTTCAAATAGTTGAGAGTGCTTAATGTGCCAATGAAAGAATCATGAGTTGTTTTATCACATTGAAGCATAATTTTGTGGTGTTCTCCTTTGAATGCTTTATTTGGTTTACTTGGCGCATTCTTACACTATGTTTATGACTACAAACCAGTCACTCATAACCTCTATGATCATTCATTTTTTGAATTGTAATACCATTTATGCTTTGATTAATCAGGTTTTTGTCGCTATGCATGATTATGGCCATTATGCTCTCTTGATTTGTCGCTCTCAGTCTTTGCTAGCCTCCACATGTATTGAGTATGAGATCTACTCATGCATACAACTCCCAAAGTGTATGCCAAATGTGTCCACCAAACCTACCTACATGTGGTATTTAACCACCACTCCAAAGTAAATTTCCCATGTGTTACCTTTAAAACTTTCAACAAATACCCATGTTTTGTGCCCCTTTTTAGCTCACAAGGACGTGAATAGAGAATCTTTATCTCATTGGACTTCACACCCTGGACTAGGGGCTTCACCCCCTTATCCAATTGCTAGAAGAGCTGGCAGCGGGGTGCCCGGCCCCAAACATAATTACAACAAATTCTCTTCACTATTTTTTCCCTGATTTATCAATCAAAACATAATTGTGTAAACAAAAGAGAAAGAGGGATGACCTTCTACCCAGTTGTGTCCTTCTATGGGAGTCGTTGTTGTGAAGTATAGTTGGCTTGTGACGTACTGCATTTTCTGTTTACCATTCGTTGACATAAGTATACACCTCTCTAAAAAAATATTTTCAATACCTCTGTTTAACAAAAACTAAAAACCTCTAGCGCATGAGTAATCCTTGCTTCCATCTGCGAAGGTCCTTTCTTTTACTTTTATGTCGAGTCTTCGTCTTCTAACTTTATGCACAATTGAGATAGCATAGTTGTCATTTTGAGTTTAATGTGTGTTTGTCCCAAAAATATTATTGATTGATTCATACTATGTTATTACTTGCTCTCAAATTATTTGTTCTAGTCATCCACTTAAACTTTGAAGGTTTCCTGACATTTATGTTTTGCCCCACTCTTAAGGACAAGCAAAATATCACTTTGTTATGTTTTCTTGATGCTCGAAACAAACGTATAACTTTCAAATGCATTATTATTCATGATCTTCTATTTGTGTTACTTTTCAGGATGCAGAGTGATTTCTAAGTTTCATTATTGGAATTATATCTACCATGCCTGTGTTTTTAAATTACTATGATTTATGCTTTTACAATTTTGATGATCAAGTTTATGTTGGTAGCATGTCACCTTAGAAATTATTTGTTTTTATAGTTTACCTACTCAAGGACGAGTAGGAACTAAGCTTGGGATGTTGATACGTCATAAATGTATCCATAATTTTTGAGGTTACATGTTGTTTTCATGCTATATGCTACATGTTTGCTATACACTTTATGCCATTTTTATCGATTTTCTGGGACTAACCTGTTGACAAGATGCCATAGAGCCAATTCATGTTTTCTATTGTTTTTAGTTTCAGAAAAGTTCTTATGGAAATATTCTAGGAATTAGACGATTTGAAGCCCGGAGGTCTTAGAAATCTGTCGCGCACACGGAGTCCGGAGGGGGGCAACAGGGTCCCCACACTATAGCCCCCCCCCCTTGGCCATGCCCAGGTGTAGTGTAGGCCCCCTGGACACCCACCGATGTTCCCTCTCGTCTATTTATTCCTCTCGGGACGTTAACCCTAGATACATAAGATTTTCCCACGAAAAACACCTGAGGTTGTCGTCATCATCAACCCTAGTTCGGGAGGGTTCTGGAGCTCTCCACGACACCCTGTTGGGAGGGTAAATGATCACCGGAGGGCTCTACACCAGGATGCCCGCATCCGGAATGATGTGTGAGTAGTTCATCTTTGGATTACGGGTCCACGGGAGTAGCGAGATGGTTGTTCTCTCCTCTTTATGCCTCATGTTTAGATCTTGTGAGCTTCCCTACATGATCAAGATTATCTTATTGTAATGCTACATGTTTTGTTTGTCGGGATCCGATGAATATTGAATGCAATGTCTCGTGATTATCAATATATCATGTTTTATTCATGTGTATATAATTTATGATCTTGCATGCTCTCCGTTGTTAGTAGATGCTCTGGTCAAGTAGATGTTAGTGATTCCAAGAGGGAGTATTTATGCTCGATAGTGGGTTCATGCCTCCCTTGCATTTGTTCTTGAGTGACAGAAACATGACGAATGAGGGATATGTTGTTGCCATTAGGGAGAAAATAGCGATGTTTACATTGTTTATATTACACACTTTGCTTAATGCGAGTATCTGTTGCTTGCAACTTAGTACCCAAGGTTTGCTCGGATGACTATCTGAGGGTGGATTATTAGTCATAGATGCAGTTGGAGAACGGTCTATGAGTCTTGTTGTAATGCCCGCATGAATCACATAGTAATCATCATGTCGTGCATGTTTTAATATCTATCAATTGCCCAGCTGTAATTTGTTCACCACACATGTTATTTATCTTCTATGGAGAGACACCACTAGTGAAGTGAAGACCCTGGTTCATTTTCCTCATACTGATAGTACAACCACTGCAATCACTGTTTTCACACTGGTACTACTGTTTTCATATTGTTTTCCTCTGTTTTCCACACCATACGTTTAACCTCTTTGTTTTCAGCAAAACCGGTGAGATTGACATCTTCACTGCTTTGTTGGGGCAAAGTGATTTGATTGTATTGTGTAGGTTCCACGTTGTTGTTGAACCGGTAGTGCGTGCTGCCAACATCAGCTGCATCAACCTTCAAAAGTTACTTCTTTCTCCTACTGGTCGATTCAACCTTGGTTTCTTTCTGAGGGAAAACTTAATGTTGCACTCTTCACACCTTGCACTTGGGGTCTACTAACGAGCGAGCATAAGCTCCCATCACTTGCCACCGCCTCAGCTGCCTCTGATGTCTCCAAAGCCGCCACGGCTTCTGCCGCTTCACGCTCCTCCTCCTCCTCCTGCGCCTCCATGGACGCCTTGGCGGAGTCATGGAACATCGTGGCCAATCCCTCCCACTCAGCCTCGGCCTCCAGGTCCAGATCCATGTTGTTTTTGTCCCTGGGCTCGTCCTTGGCCACGTGAGACGGCCGGCCACCGATGCGCAGCAGCGCAGCATGGACCCTCTGTGTCGGGGCGTGGGGAAGAGGACGGCGGGTACTATGCGTGGGCACGTGCTGCACGGGCCCCGAAGTAGGAGCGCCGGCGCATGTCGTGTTCGTCGTCGAACCATGTGTCCCAGTAGGGACTATCCATGGTGAATGTCGGGTGGCTTCGAGGGTCTTTGGGGTTGCGACAGCGGAGAATCTCGATCCCCCGACTTCGCACCGGAGGGGACTGGTGGCACCGGAATCTGCTCTATATTCATATGCCAAAAATCCGACAGGTGCACCTCGGATCAGGGGATTGGAATCGCATTATTCTGGTACCATTGGCAATTGCCCTTGTTGAGGTATGGCCGCTAGTGGACACGGAGGCGCGAGTTGAAACGGTGTCGCGACCATTGGTGCAGCTCGGGCGGGGGCTCGGGCCGTGGCCGGGGTGGGTGGCTGGGTGCGGCGGTGCGAGGACGGACTAGCCTCCTGGTCATTCTTGGCCTTGCCGAGCCAGCGACTGGGGTGCATTACAACGGCAGTTTGTGAGTGTAGGGTTAGTAGTTGGTCGCGTCGGTGACGGGAGTAGAGTGGGGACGAGTAAGTGAGGACGCGAGGACGTGTGGCTATTTAATATGACTCGGAGGGAGAACGGTTGTGCTACTAACCGGTGGGCCAGCGTTGTTTACAGGACGGAAATGGAAGAACGCGGCGTGATCTGCCTGTTGTCCATGGCTCCTCAAACCCAGTCCAAATTTGCGCCACAAATGGGCAGCCATGGACCCAAAACGGACAGAAACCTCAGACAGGCACCCCTGTTGGACCCTGGCTTTTGTCTCTGATACGCAAAACGGACCCCAACTGGGGATTTGAGCGGCTCGGTAGGAGATATCCTGAGACCCCTTGCTCCTCCTGGAGACTAAGCAAAGTTATTAGGATTTGGGCTAAAGGGGTGTCAAGTCTATCACAGATTATTAGGGACACCAATGATGTTATTCTTTTGTTTGAATCATTGGAGGAGTTTAGGCCTTTATCTCCATGAGAATGGGGAGGAAGGTAAGTGCTCAAGGACTATTTATCAGCCATTCTCACTCAACAAAAAAATTATTGTAAGCAAAGAGCTACTATTCGTTGGGCTATATTTGGAGAAACGAACTCCAAGTTTTTTCATGCTAAAGCCACAATTAATTTCAGACATATTTTCATTGCAGTTTTACAAGATGAGATGGGAATTGAACACTATGATCATCAGACTAAAGCAGCCATTCTCGAGAGAGCTTTCAAATTTAGATTGGGCGGTACTTCGCAGACTACTAAGGATTTGCAGCTGGACTCTCTAATTACCAGTTCATGTGACCTTTCGATGCTTGAATCACCTTTCACTAAGGAGGAGATTAACAAGGTGGTGAAGGAACTCCCATTAGATAAATCGCCTGGGGCAGATGGTTTTAACACCAATTTTATCAAGGAATGTTGGCATATCATAGCTGAGGATTTTTACAAATTCATATGGGATTTTTATGAGGGTACCGTGAATCTTCAGAGTATCAACTCATCATTCATTACACTGGTTCCGAAAAATATTCTCCTATTCAAGCTAATGATTTCAGACCCATTTCATTACTCAATTGCTCTCTCAGGATTATCACCAAAATTTTGGCCAATAGGCTTCAAAAAGTCATGCCTCAGCTTATTCACAATAATCAATATGGTTTTTTGCATGCAAGATCCATTCAAGATTGCTTTCCATGGGCTTATGAATGTATACATCTTTGTGGTGCTCAAAACAAACCATATGTTATTCTAAAACTAGACTTTGAGAAAGCATTTGACATGCTTGAACACATTACTATTAGAGACATTCTTAAAGCCAAGGGTTTTGGAGATAGATGGATTAAATGGATTGAGATCATATATTCAACGGGTTTCTCTTATGTGTTACTTAATGGCATTCCTGGCAAAAAAAATAGGTGCAAAAGAGGGGTTCGTCAAGGTGACCCTCTGTCGCCCTTGATTTTTGTTTTGGCATCAGATCTACTACGAAGCATGTTAAATGAAGCCATGGCCAATGGTCTGATGAGAGCACCTGTATTATCAACTGCTTGCCCTGATTTCCCCGTCGTCCAATATGTGGATGATACTCTGTTAATTATGGAAGCATGTCATTTTCAACTACAACATATCAATCACCTTTAATATTAGTTTGCGGCTTTCACGGGGCTGAAAGTTAATTTTAACAAATCGGTGTTGGTCCTTGTCATGGTCAATCCAGATACTATCTCATCTTTGGTGACTGCTATTGGTTGTGTTGTGGGGGACTCCCTTTTTCAATATATTTTTTTTGATAAAGGGCTTTTATTACTTACAATGTTTAAGCATTACACCCAGCCTCTGCATCGTAATAATGCACACAGCCAAAATACAAAACTCAAAGGAAAAATACGACAAGTCTAAACAAATCCTGTAGATGTAGACTATCGATACTATGGAGCCTGCTTGATGTAGGATCGACAGTAAAAATGGTCGGATCGCAAGGTATAAACTAAATCTGACCGCAAAAAGGGATCCGTATCGTTTCTCTCTTTCCGTTTTTGCGTCTATCGTTTTTTTATATACCTATGGTGTCGATTTCCCTCCCGAGAGTCGAGCTGACGAATACGTCGCCGACCAATGTCAGTACTCTCGGATTCACGGGTAATTTGATGACGGCACCATAGGGAGTCGGTACAGACATGATCCTGATGATCACAGTACCGTCGCGGCGCACCGGCTGTGCGACGCGCCATCTCGATTCCAGATGAACGGACGATGAAAATTGACATCCGAAGCGTTTTTCCGTGTCGGCGTAAAAGACGTCATCGGCTGACTGTTGTAGAGCTGCTCGCCGTGTGTTGCATAGGTCGGCAAGCCGCCACGCAATACACCGAGCATCGCACTACATAGCGTCGTCGTCGCTCTTCCGCGCGCTGCGCACGTCGCAGTCGCTGCGCCATGGCTGATCCGCCCGACGCACCTCGACGTAAAAGGACATCGCCGGCTGACTGATGTAGTGCCGCTCGACGTGTGTTGCATAGGTCGGTAAGCCTCCACGCAACATACTGAGCATTGCACTATGTGGCGCCATCATCGTTCTTCCGCGCGAGAAGGTCCAAATGACTGTACTGACTGCGGCACTGCTGGCTGCCGTCATGGGCCCATATACGGCCGCGCTGGCTGTTTTGGCCGGTAGGCTTCGGCCTGTTTCTCGGTCTAGTTTCGGTCTGCTGCCGTTACGGGCCGGACCGAATACATGTCTGCGCGAAAATTTACAATGTTTTTAGCATTTGTATACTTTTCCAGTTTTCTGTATATTTTTATTCCTACTGAATAAATTATCTGTAATTTCTTGGAATAGTTTGTTTTTGCTTAATTTGTATATTATGGAAAATCATTTTTAGGGCCATTTTCCCGTCACGTTTGTGCTTAGCATATTATCTCTATGTACATATTTTTATATCATGTTTTACTACAGTAATTAATTGTTTTAATACTTAGTAGAGCATTTTTAGCATGTCCTTTAAATTTTGGAACGCCTTCTTACTGAAATTTTGTTTATGCAATCGATTACCTGCTGTAATCTAATATACTTTTTACATAAATCGCAGATGGCCGGAATCATGAACCGGGAGTTAGAGGAGTTGGCTCAAAATGGGCTCAACTACCTGATCTAGGCCTCGGACGTGGTACTCGTTCTTGAGGGTCGGAAGCTTAAGGGAGCATTGGATGCGGGGACCCAGACGGCCCCCAGAACCACCACTCCGGCGGAAAACGCCCAAGCACTGCATTTCCTCCGCCACCATATGTGTACTACGCTGAAACACGAGTACATTGCGGAACGGAATGCTTCAGCCATGTGGACCGCCCTCAAGGCACGGTTTGCTAGGTTGAAGTACACCATTAAGCCACGGGCGGAGGCAGATTGGATGCGTCTGAGGTTTGCTGACTTCAAGACGGTGGAAGACTACAATTCGGCTTTACACCGGATTTGTACTTACCTTCAGCTTTGTGGTACCACTACCACGGAAAGTCAGAAGATTGAGAAAACTCTCACTTTCCATCCATCAGCTCTCTAGAGTGTGCGGAACTACCGCCAGGAGAACTTCACGCAGTATGCTCTGCTTATTGACGCCCTCCATGTGGCTGAGGCGCAGGATGAGGTTCTCAAAAAGAACTTCAACTCGCAGCCTTTCGGAGGGGGTCCAAGTCAGGAAGTTTATGCCGGCGCCTACAAGGTGCGCCAGCCCAAGTTCAAGAAGCGTGGCAAGAAAGGCAAGAAGGGACCTAACCCTCCCCACCCGGCCAAGCAACATCAGGCGGGTCAAGGGGAGGCAAGGCCCCAGGATTGCTTCCGTTGTGGCTCCAAGACCCATTTCTCAAGGCAGTGTCGTGCCCCAAAGCACGTTGTGGATGCGTACAAGGCCAAGAAGGCGCGCGAGACACACCTTGTCCAGGTGGAGGCACCACCGGCACCCGCAGCAGGACCCGTGATGATCCCCACGCCCACCGCAACGCCCGTTGTGGCGTAGAGCGAGGCGCATGTGGAGGGAGATGAGGTGGTTCCTACGAACGCCATCGTGCCCATGGAGGTTGCGCACACCGTGCCCCCTCCAGCGCCACAACTCGACATCGACTCTGCCGCAGCGATGCTCGCTAATGAAGAGAAGATGAGTGAGCTCGAGATTAGGGCTGAGAGTGGATGGATACTTTGCGGAATCCACCTAAATTCCCTCATTTAATTCATGTTTCCTTTATGGCAATAAATTTGATACAATTATTTCAATTTGGTTGTAAGCTCTATAAGAGCAATAATATTTGTTTTCACCAACATTTATTTGGCGATTGGATGACTTTGTTTTCAACCATTTATTCCATCATTTAATAGAGATTATTGTGTTATGTTCTGAAATATTTGTGCGTTTATGTATTAGTGTAGTACCTTCCTCGCTTCATTCTTATTAATTAGACGCTATATTTTAGAACATGTGTGGCACCCGAATGGAGGAAACGTGCCTCGCTGATAGCGGCACCACTAATACTATCTTGAGAGAAACAAAGTATTTTGAGTCTATTACTAAAATTGAGGGGAATATTACAACGATCGTCGGATGCGGTCCGCATGTAGTTGGCTCCGGACGAGCGACTATTATACTCCCCATGGGAACAATTTTGGTCATTAATGAGGCATTGTTGTACTCAGAATCGACTCGCACTCTCTTAAGTTTCAAAGATATTCGTCCTAATGGTTTCCACATTGAGACCCATAATGATGACAATGGTAAAGAATACCTACTCATCACAAAGCACGATGAAAATGGTAAACATGTTGTCGAAAGGTTTCCTTCATTCGCTACCGGGTTACACCACACCAATATTGTAGCGCCGCCTGTGTACACTAACCTTAAAACTGTTTTTAGAAGCTCTGAACTTTTCAGCCTATGGCATGATCGGTTAGGCCATCCCGGTCTTAGAATGATGAGAAATATAATTAACAATTCGAATGGTCATACTGTTAATGTCAAAAATTTCCCGAATCCTAATGATTTCGTGTGCTCCACATGCGCTACGGGGAAATTAATCATTAGACCATCCCCCTAAAGGTGAAGGATGAAATCCCCGCGTTCTTGGAGCGTATCCAAGGGGACATATGCGGTCCTATTAAGCCCCTCTCGGGGCCGTTTAGGTACTTCATGGTGCTCATCGATGTTTCCTCTAAATGGTCCAATGTTAGCCTACTGTCTACGAGGAACTATGCTTTTGCAAAGTTGATCTCACAGATCATACGAATGAGGAATAAATTCCCTGATTATCGTATCAAGTCTATTCGAATGGACAATGCGGGTGAATTTACTTCCAAGGCGTTCGATGATTATTGCATGGCAACGGGAATCAAACTTGAGCAATCTGTACCACACGTCCACACACAAAATGGACTTGCGGAGGCATTGATTAAAAGATTTAAATTCATTGCCAGACCGCTCCTTCAGGGTTGTAATTTACCAACTACATGTTGGGGTCACGCAGTGTTACACGCAGCCAATCTCATCAACTTTCGACCGTCGGCCTACAACATCCACTCTCCTATGCAGCTTGCGCAAGGGTCGGCACCGAAAATTTCCCACCTTCGTAGGTTTGGTTGCCAGGTATATGTACCAATACCACTCCCTCACCGATCAGCGATGGGACCGCTCCGTAAGTCGGGGATATACATTGGTTATGAGACTGTGTCCATAATCAAGTTTCTGGATCCCGCGATAGGTGACTGTCATACGGCCCGTTTCGCTGATTGCATTTTTTACGAGGATCTTTTCCCGACTTTAGGGGGAGATAATCAATCCCTTGATGATGAAAGTCGATAAATCACGTGGCAAGCCACGGGGGTCCACGCTCATGACCCGCGCACTGCTGAGTCCAATAGAGAAGTCCAAAAGATACTAGATTTGCATTCATTAGCGAATCAACTGCCTGATCATTTTAGTGATCTAAAGACTGTGACAAAGTCGCATGTGCCTGCACGCAATGCACCGGAAATGGTTGAAATACCAAAGAATGATAAAGGTATACGTATACCTGCTCCCACCCTTAGGCATAAAAGGACGCGGAATCCGGTTTCTCAAATCCCAAGTACTCGGGGACGCCCGAAGAAAAAGGACAAGAGAGATTTATCACAGACTTTCCCTCAAGAGGGGAGCCAGTCGAGACCTGGCACAAGCACGGAAGTTTCAGTGCACGAAATTCCGGACTTGAATTTTCCTATATCGGAAATACACAGCGAAGATGTGCGCGCACACATTGGAGCGGGAAAGCTAAAGGACCTTGCTCCTGGATTGGGAAATCCGGTGGAGGAAGGAAATGTGCCTGATGCACTCCATGACGAAATGGCCATTAACTATGTTGATTATGGTGTGTCAATTAATCGAGCCATGGCAAATGTCGACATATATTTTGCCATTAAAATTGCCTCAATCATAGATCCTAACCCCGAGCCTAACACGCTTGCTGATTGTAAGAAGAGGTCGGATTGGAAAGATTGGCAGAAGGCAATTACTGCCAAGTTAGTATCTCTTAACAAAAGAGAGGTGTTTGGACCTGTTTGTCTAACTCCTTCCCACATACGCCATGTTGGGCACAAGTGGGTTTTTGTTAGAAAGAGAAACAAAAATAACGAGGTAGTACGGTACAAAGCAAGGCTCGTTGCTCAAGGTTTCTCTCAGCGACCAGGTGTCGACTTTGAGGAAACTTACCCACCTGTTATGGATGGAATTACCTTTAGATACTTGATCTGAATGGCAGTAGACTTGGACTTTAAAATGAAACTGATGGATGTTGTCACCGCTTACCTTTATGGTAACTTGGATTCGAACATATACACGAAGGTACCCGAAGGTATTCCTGTTCCGAACCAAGGTAGAGAAAATAGAAGTTTGTATAGTGTTCAGCTTAAGAAGTCACTGTATGGACTCAAACAGTCAGGTAGGATGTGGTATAATTGTTTAAGCGATTTCCTTCACCAGAAGGGCTACACGAGCAATGAAGCTTGCCCATGTGTTTTTATACGGAGATCACAAGATGGTTTCTTTATTATCTCGGTGTATATGGATGATTTGAACCTAATCGGTACACCTGAGGATATTGAGGAAACGAGTTTCTACCTGATGTCGTAATTCGAGATGAAAGACTTGGGCAAAACCAAGTTCTGCCTAGGGCTACAACTTGAGCATTCCCCTGTTGGGATCTTAATGCACCAGTCTGCCTACGCCTAGAAGATGTTAGAAAGATTTGGATTTGACAAGGCATACCCTTCCAAGACCATCATGATTGAGAGATCTTTACAGCGGGACAAGGACCCGTTCAGGCCTAAAGAAGAGGGCTCTGGGACCAGAATTCCCATACCTGAGTTCAATTGGTGCTCTCATGTACCTCGCGAATTGTACACGGTCATACATCGTGTTCGTCGTCAATTTGCTTGCAAGGTACAGTTCTGAGCCTATCAATAGACATTGGAAAGGTATCAAGGACGTCTTCCAATACCTCCAAGGGACCAAAGATCTTGGCTTGTTTTTTCGGAGGAATCAAGATCTTACACTTGTAGGATACGCTGATGCTGGCTACTTGTCAGACCCGCATACTGCAAAGTCTCAGAATGGATATATTTTCCTTTGTGGTGGAACAGCAATCTTCTGGAAATTGTTTAAGCAAACTTTAGTAACAACTTCGACGAACCACTCGGAAATCATAGCATTGTATGAAGCATCACGCGAGTGTGCATGGCTTCGACGGATGATCGGCCACATCCAGCTGACATGTGGGCTGAACATCGTCCAAACCCCAACTATCATCTATGAAGATAATGCCTCTTGTGTTGCACAAGTCCAGGCGGGTTATGTGAAGAGCAACCTCACAAAGCATATTGACCACAAATTCTTCTATGCGCATGAATTGCAAAAGTTGAACGAAGTAAGAATCTTGCATACTAAGTCATGTGAAAATCTTGTTGATTTGTTCACTAAATCATTACCAGCATCTTCTTTCGAGAGATGTGTTCGTGGAATGGGTATGATGAGACTTAGAGAGATACAAGGTTCAGGGGGAGAATCTTCACAGACTCATCGCTGAAATCTCGATCCCGATGATTGAGTACTTGACTGTAAAGTTAAGTGAGTCGTACTCTTTTTCCCCTTTAGTGAGTTTTTATGAAGTTTCTCACATAAGATTTTTAATGAGGCAATTCGTGCAACATAGCAAAAGTATACCAAGTGCTTTTCTCCATATTTTCCAATTGGGTTTTCGGAGTTTTCAGACATGGCTATACGGATAAATCCCAAGGGGGAGTGTTAGGAAACTTAGGCCGTGTGACCGGCGCAGCCCACTTCGGTGGTGCATACATGGTCCACGTTAGCCCAACTTTACTCCCAAGTTTAGGGTTTGGTGGATTATATTTTTCCCTATATATTTTTTTTTTAGAGGCAAAGAACCGTAGAACAAAAAGTTCTACGGCATATATATTAAAATTATGTACAAAACATCCAAGCCCCTAAAAATCAACCGATACCGGTTCTCTCAAACATCAGGAAAAACATGAAAACAACTAAGAGCTATACAACATTGCTAAGTACTGAATCAATCCAGTGCTTAAGTGGTTCTGCATGACTTGGTTTGATGCGTAGGATGATGATCTGAAGATCCTTTGACATGTTGAATTTCCATGATCTATGACATGGAGCAATACTATTGAAGACCTTGTCATTTCTTTGTTTCCAAATATTCCAACATCCCATGATAATAACTTCCATAGCAAATTCTTGTGGTAAGATATCCATTAATAGCATGATTTCATCGTATATGGAGATCCCTCTCTTTCTGTTACTTCCAAGATAATCCCAGCATCTAATAGCAAATGGACAGTCGAAAAAAAGATGTAGTATAGTTTCTTCCATGTATTCTTGACAGCTTTCACAGTCATAACTTTGGAGATGAAATTGTTTTCTTCTAAGAAGGTTTCTGGAATTAATTCTATCATGTAGTATTAGCCAGAAGAAGATCTTGTATCTTAAAATAGCAGCATTTTTCCATGTCCAGGGAAATAGTGTGTGTGCAATAGGACCTTTGCTGAATTCCTTGTATGCAGCAGAGACTTTGAAATTATCATATCTGCCTTTAAAAGACCATCTATCTGTGTCATCATTTGTCTGAAAATCTTGTATCTGTTGTTGCAATTGCATAAGTTACTGGTATGCAATATAAGACAATGGAAGATGGAAATGAGCACTAGTATCATGAGAATTTATGAATTCTCTAACTGTAATATCTGTTCTTTGTCTAAAGGAATGAAGTTGTGGGAATTCATCCTTGCATATGAATGAACACCACTTATCAGTCCAAAAGGAAACAGTCTTTCCATTACCAACCTCACATACTGCAATTTTCTTATATTCAGGTATCAGCTTGACCATATCTCTCCACCAGAAGGATCCAATCTTCCTAAAATCAATCATGCAGGCTTGATAGTGATTTTCTGTGATTAATTTGATCCAAGGGAGATTCACTTGATTAAAAAAATTGTGAAGATGCTTCAGAAGCAAAGCCTTGTTCTGTATACCAAGATCCAGCACACCCAGGCCAGCCTGTTCCTGGGGTTTGCAAACTTTGTTCCAAGATATAAGTGCAGCTCCATTATCTTCCATACCATATTTCCTTCAGAAGCAGTGTCTAATACTCTTGTTAATATGGTCCAAAACAGTCTTAGGTATCTGCAGTGTACTCATGTAGAACATTGGGAGTGAAGTGAATACAGCCTTAATCAGTACCAATTTCTCTCCATATGATAAAAAAGGTATTGCATCCATGAAGTCTCTCATTCAATCTTTTAATCAGTGGCCAAAAGTCATCCACTTTAGGTCTATCAATGGATAGAGGAAGTCCAAGATAGCTGATTGGCATGTATTCAATGCAACATCCCATAATGTTCTGTAACCTGTGACATAAAATATCTCTTGCCTTAAGTGGGATTAGTCTAGACTTGTGGTAATTTATCTTCAAGCCAGTAAATGCTTCAAAATGGGATAGCAGATTTTTAATGTGCTGGACCTGTATGCTATCAGCTCTCATGATAATTATTGTATCATCTGCATACTGTAAGAGTGGGAAATCAGGACATGCCAATGATGTGAAGACAGGCTGGATCAAATCATTTATCATGGCTTCATTAAGAACATCTTGTAGGAGATCAGCAGCAATCACAAAGATCAAAGGTGATAGTGGATCTCCTTGTCTGACACCTCTCTTACATTTGAATTGGTTACCAGGGACTCCATTAAGAAGAACAGATGAGTAACCTGAAGAGTAAATCATTTCAATCCATCTTATCCATCTGTAACCAAAACCTTTGGCTTTGAGAATTTCTATAATAGCATTATGATCCAAGAGATCAAATGCTTTTTCAAAATCCAATTTCAGCATGATAGATTCATGATTTGTCTGAGAACATTTATGTATATACTCATAAATCCAAGGCATACAGTCATGTATAGATTTAGCTTTAAGGAAGCCATATTGGTTTTCATGAATAAGACTATGCATAATCTTCTGAAGTCTGTTTGCTAAGAGTTTAGTAATAATCTTGATGGAACAGTTCAATAGAGATATGGGTCTGAAATCTGCAGGAGTAGTAGGGTTGTCAACCTTTGGAATCAGAGTGATGTATGAGCTGTTGATACTTTGAAGATTAACCCTTCCATGGTAAAAATCATCAATTAGGTAAAAGAAATATTCAGCTATAATGGGCCAGCATGCTTTGATGAAATTTGTGTTGAATCCATCAGGGCCTGGGGTTTTATCAGCAGGTAAATCTTTAATCACATCCTCTATTTCTTTCCTAGTGAATGGGATCTCCAGAGTATCCAGACCTTCAACTCTTTTTATAAGAGAAAGCAGCTAAAAGTTATCTGTGCAGTGGACAGTGGTGCCCATTCTCTGTTTAAAAGCTCTTTCAAAAACTGCTGCTTTTGCTCCATGTTCAGTATGTTCAAAACCATTTTCATCTTTGATTGAAGCAATGAAGTTCCTTCTGTATTTAATTGTTGCTTTGATATGGAAGAATTTGGTGTTTGTTTCTCCTAGATTAGCCCATCTGATTGTATCTCTTTGTCTCCAATAGTCATTTTGACATTTAAGCAGGTGAAGAATGTGTTCCTTTATGATATCTCTACCATTTCTTTCCCATATAGTCAAATCTCTAAATTCTTCAATCATATCCAGTAGTCCAATCATGTCATTGCAATTTGTGATGTAATTTGCCAGTCTAGATTTATTTTTGGCCCAGATTCTGATACCTTTTCTCAATCTCTTAAATTTAGCTGTAATTTGCTTGGCACTATCATTTATATTGACATCTTGCTCCCATATAAGTTTAACAGTGTCTTTAAATTCATGGTGTTTCAACCAGAAATTTTCAAATCTGAAGATCCTAGTCTTGGGAATGTCAGTACCTATTTTGATCATGAGAGGAGTGTGGTCTGAGATAGGTTTAGACAGTGGAAGAACCATGGTGTTGGGGTATGATAGAGTCCATTCCTCAGATGTGAAGATCCAATCAATCTTTTCCAGAAGTGGGGCAGCTTGCATATTACTCCAAGTATAGCTTCTACCTTTGATGGGTATATCCACAAGTGCCAACTTGGATATAGCTTCATTAAAAATTAACATATCATTTACATTTCCTCCTGGTCTACTTCTATTGTCAGTATATCTGATGTAGTTAAAATCTCCCACAACTAGCCAATTATTGTCTTCTGCATATTCCAGGTCATGAAACCAGGAGATAAAACTTTGTCTTGCATAATATTCACATGGACCATATATATTTGTTAAAAACCATTCCTGATTGTTATAATTGGAAGTAAACTTGACTGTGATAGAATGTGGATTGGATTCAATATGATCTCCATTAAAAAAACTCCCATTCCAAATGATAATAATTCCTCCAGAGTGCCCAACAGATGGATAATAGCAGAATTTGTTAAATCTTTTAGGACAGAAGTTCCTAATATAAGAGGAGTCAAAGGTATCTCTCTTAGTTTCTTGAAGACAGATGATATGACAACCTGATTCTAGTATCTTGTTATTCAGTGCCAACCATTTATTTGGATCATTAATCCCTCTAATATTCCAATTCAGTACTATCCAGGTTCTATCCATTGAAATAAAATAAGTCTTGAAACCTCTGACTCATAAGCTGTTGCTTTAATATACACATAGCAAAATAATCTAGGCAGCATCATAGTTATTACATAGGAGAATTGGAAAGTCATAATATCTTGATGATCAACTGTCACAAGAGGACCAAAAGCATACTTCTTGGGGAACATAGATAATCTAGGTAGACTATATCTAAGAAGCCTAAGCATGGTGAAGTTATGCAGCTTCTTCCTCCTCTGCTCCTACCACATCCTTGGAGGATGAGTCCTTCTGGATCTTCTTCTTTTTCCTCTCCACTTTGAGTAGCTCCTCCTCTGAACAAGCAGCAGGTTCCACCTTACAAAAAGTAACAGAGAGATTTCTCACAACTTTGGCTGGAATAATAGGTGGTTTGGCAGAACAGCTCACACATAGTCTATTCTTGCAAGTTCTAGCCTTAAAACCATTATTGCTCTGTTGCAGTCTAGTGCTTCTTCTTACCTCAGTCTCCACAAGGGGAGCTTTCTCTTTCCTTTTCTTGTTCTTAGCATGGAGAGCTGATGTGGTGGCATTTCCTTTGTTAGCACACCCTGTCTCCTTAGGTGATTCAAATTGCATATCCTGTCCCATATTATCAAGACATACAGATATATCAGATGTAGGGAATTTATCTGGAATTACAAAAGGTCTAAGTGCTGATGGATCTGTGCCTTCCACTATATATTTCCATAGTTGTGTGGCAAGAAATTTTTTTGCCCAGATAAATTTATCCTGAGATAGTAAAGCTGCTGTGAAGAAATTCATCCATTCCAATGGTACCTGAGTAATGTTATCATCACTGTTTCTTGGAGCAAAATGTTTCCCCCAAAGTGCAGCACCTTCTTCCCCAAGCAGTTTATCATCTGAAAAATGGCATGATTCAAGCATAATCTGTGTCATAGAGTCTTTCTTGTCTGAACTGACCATGGTATTGTTATTAGGTTTGAAAAGTGCAATAGGAAAACCAGGGGGAGCATCTTGACTTGATGTACCTGTATCCTCCTCACTGTGATAGTCCAGATTATTTTCCTGCTGGTAGTCAATCCTGTGAACTTCAGCAGTGTTAATCACCTTGGGAGCAATCTGTAGTGCCTTCTGCTTATCCTCCTGAATAGTGTCAAATTCTGCAGGTGCTTTCTTAGTCTGATCTGACAGAGATGTTCCATAATTTAGTGCAGCTCCAGGAGAGCTAGAATGCACTGTAGCCACATTGTTGTTTGATATCTCAGTATCAAGAACTAAGTTTGCCATCTCTGATATGTCCAGTAGGCTAGCCTGATTATTGATGGCCAAGAAATCAATTTCTTGCACCTGATACTGATCCTCCTCCTGCACTGGAAAAAGATTTAATGCGGGTGGGTCTATGTGTTGAGGATGGGCCACATCCATAGGCAGGAGGCCCATATCTTGGACTGGTAAGTTGAGGTCCAGTGGGTGTGGAGGTGGAACAGCTTGATTTGGTGGCCCATGAATAGAATTATCTGACATGGTATTATCATCAGATGACTGCAAGGAGAGTGTGAGATCACTGCTAATATTTGCATCATCCTCATTCTGTCCTTCACCTTCAATGGCAGGCCCCATAAGATCATTTAGTTCCAAGAATTCACCTGCTTGCAATTCCATGTCAACAATATCATTAGCAGGTGGCATAGCCCAAATGTCCCAATCAACTACATTAGCAGCCAGTTGATTATCAATAGCCATCTGTATGGGGTGATTGCCAGCTTGATTTGCAGGAATAGGAGGGTTTCCTGCAGGGTTTGCTTGTACTTCAACTGCATGTATGGGCAGGGGACCAATGAGTACATTGTCCTGATTTGGATGATGGAATTGCTCAGGTGACATAGGGTGTGGGTCCCCATCTGCAGGCACCTCTTCCTCTGCGGGTGGTCCATCATTGATCAATTGGTCTTGCAGAATAATAATGGGGCAGGTCCAAGACTCCCCACTAAACCTGTCAGCACCTGATACTATAGTGCTAATAGGAATATCAGCGAGGGAAACCACTCCAACCTTGAGAAGAACATAAGCATCTATAGATTTAGTCCTGTCCCATACCAGAAGTTTACCAAAACTCTTAACAGAGTTGGCGAGCTCATGCATGCATCGCAAGTCTGCAGGAAAACCAATAATCTGAATCCATGCTTCCCGATTAAGATTGAAACTTCGCCAGTTGAGCCCTTCATTATGCTTTTGGAAAACCAGTTGAACATCATCACATGCGTGGGGCCCATTGGAAACAAACCAATCTCTATCTTCAATACTGATAAATCTGACAAAAGCCTGACCAAAAGGGCATTCGGTGATGGTTCTGATTTGTACCTGTTTCTCCACAAAGAATTCTCCAAGTATCTCATGGATGTTCTGAAAAGCCACCTCCCCTTGAGGCATCGGCATGATGGTGACAATCGCCAGGTCTTCATTGGTGAGTCTGTGTTCACCATGGATTACTCTGACTCTAGCCGGTCTTCCTTCAATCACCAATGCCTGTCGATTTGGTGGTAGGAATGGAGTAGGATCAAACGGAAAATTCGCCATTGGATTAGGGGATATGCCTCCTTGAGTCGGTGGAGAAAATCCGTATTGTTCGAGCAGGGGAAGAAGAAGATGAGGAGACCAGCGGAGTCTTTTTTGCTAGCGAGTCGTTTACAGGTGGGCCTTGGAGTCTAGACTGAATCGCTCTGTTTTGGGTCGCAATAAGTTCCCTTCTGTCTCTCGCCGAATTTTCCTCTGCAACGTCTAATCCCGCGCGCGTCAAACGAGGAACTGCCATCAAAGAGTCCTGTAATGTCGCCGTATTCTTTCCTTTGATGGGCTTTCCATCGATATCAGATTTGAAACGGCAGTTATCACCTATATGCCCCCATCTCTTACATGCGTGACAACGGATCCTATTTCTGCAGTTGGGCCTAGAGTGCTCTACCGAGAGGCAACGGCTACAATAACTCGGCCCATTATTACGTGACGTATTAATAGCCAGTCTTGAATATGTTTTATCTGCATTCATGGACGCTTTGAAACTGTTTGACCGCGATGCTGTGATTCCGTTTGATGCTACAACCTTGCGATGATCTTCGAAAAAACCTGGATTCTGTGTAGCTTGAGCATATGATTTTGGAAATTTACCGTATGTAACCGTGGTCCATACATTCTCTTGTTCTTTGAGGTATAGTTCATATTCCTTTTGAAAATCTGGTCCACCACGGCCCCAAAGCCAAAAACTCATGCAAAAGTTGTTGTTGAAAATGTTACCTCCTCTGAAGATATGTAAGCCAACCTCTTTGGAAGCAACTGAGAATTTGAAAGACCAGTTTTGTAGACATATAACCTTGAATAACTTGGCTTCACCTCCGAAACATGATTGTAGGATTAAACCCACAGAATCTTCATTTAGCCTGATTTTAGATCTTGAGAAGTCCACAACCAGATAAAATTCCTTTGATCCTCTGCCGGCAATATGGTTGATGCCAGTTCCAAATCTTCTGAGAATACCCTTGTGAAAATCAATTCCTTCTTCAAACTTGAGATCCGAGAGAGCCATGATAACACAGCAAATGATAGGTGGATGAGGTTGGGGACGTACTAATCGGAGAGATCAGCGACGTCAATGTGTTTTAGGTGGACGCCCGTGGCCGGAGTGGCCAGCGGCGGTTGCCCGGATTCGCCTAGAGAGCTCAACTCGCCGAGAGAGAGAGAGAGAGAGTTCCGGAAGCCTACTAGTTCATCCTCATTTTTCCCTATATAAAGCAAGGAAATATTATACGTAGGGTTTTACACACAAGAGATCAATAAAGAGTACATTTTGCCTACACCTCTGTTGCATCTACTAATTCAACTACGCTACGCAGCCTCGGGACCGGCCAGCCGGTAGAGGGTGCGTAACACCATACGCCTTTTTTGGGATTATCTTTTTGCTCTAAGCTGCTGGAGTAGCATCGGTATGCATAAGCACAGAGGTTTCTCTCTTCTGAAAGAATGCTCATTGGCACTGGAAGTTCTACCTAGACGCATTGCTATTGACATCATCATCTTGGGTTGCTGAATATCTGGATGCAGAGAAATAGTTTTATCTTCAGGGGTTCTCTTCCTCATTTAAGTTCCTGGCGTCATCTTTTAAAACAAGATTTACAGATTATTGCTCGTCGTATTAAGACTAAGCACTTGGCTTGTCTGAAAAACTGGATAGATTCTTATCTCTGAATATTCATCATGTTAGAGAAAACTGGAATACATTGAACTATCACTTGTTGAGTGTGTTTGTACATATTTGGTTTATATATTGTCCGTAGAACATTTTATTCTACGATTTTTGTTTTCAAGGTCCGAAAAGAAGCACCGCGACGAGGCGTTGCAAGCGAGGATAAGAAATCGGAACTCTCCCACATAAATTCACTTCATCAACACCTGCCATCGTCGGCGCTGAACATGGTGGCCGTTTCCTGCAGTCATAGAACGTACCATGTTGCAACTTGCAGTAGATCCATCCATGGCCATGCAGTTACAAAGTCTATACCTAATAATAAAAGCGCTAAGGTTTCTTCCTACCAGTTTTGGTCCGTTTTTTTCGTCCGTCCTTTCTTACATCTTCGGGCTCGCTAGAAACTACTACGTGTACGACGCTGCTCTCGATCGGGACTCTCTCTGGGTGGAATCGATCCGGACTCTGGACTCCTCGCATAAATATGCGGATATGCCTCCTGAACGCATTGAAGCAACACACACATCCATCGAGACAGGGCACTGATGCCATGGAGGAGGAAGAAGCCGGAGCCATCGGCGATGAAGCTATATACCTGTCCTAAGTCCTAACCCATACCATCGATTGAAAAAGCAAGGAGCGGATGGTCAATCTACCAGCATGCAGCGTCAATACCCTGACCACGATTTCTTAGCGCGCCCACCAGGCCACCACATTGCGAGTGCCGACGCTTCTCTGTGGCCATCTCTGGCCGGCCGCCCGGATGATCAGGCGTGGGTCTGTCACGGCATGATCGTCAGGTGGCCCGGATCGTCAGCGGGAGAAGGCTGGCGGCGGCGTGGGTCTATCACGGCATGATCGTCAGGCTCCGAGTCGCACCGCATGGAAGTGTCGCCACTGGACAGCCGTTTGTGGATCGGCTTCCATCGGGCCTACCTTGGTGATGGCGGCCTGCCGGTTTCTCCATCCGGTAGAGAAGGCCTCGGGCCTCCTAAATGTGGTTCTTGGCGGTGAGCGCTTCTGATGAGCAATGGTACAGGGAGAGGAGGGGGAGGAGGCCGGCCATGCACGTCATGCTCTGCCAGGCCCCGCCGGCTCTGCAGCGGATGTGGACAGGGACGTGCACTAGGCAAACTATGTTGGCTGCATGGCTTCAGTCGTCAGGTATTTTTTAGCGTCTGGTATGTTAATAAGAAGACACGGCACACAAGCTGGAGCTTCCGTACACGAGCTAAGCTAAGCTGCAAATTTGGTATGAATTTGGATTCGTTTGGTCTGTCACCTGAAGTCTGAAGAGCAGTCCAAGTGGGACAGAGTTCTTGCCAAAAGCAGAACCACTGCCTGAATTAGAACTTTGATCGAATCAAACGAGAATAAGAGGGACATCATACCAGACTCGGATAGATAAAATTTCTTTACACCGTCCCATAGCAGACTGCTACGATTAAAGACGTTGATCGATATTGTCACAAGCGAGCGAGTTTGCAAGGCGAGATTAATGCGTATCTCCGCCCGTGCCTCCAACACCAGCAACTCACTGCAGGCAGACGCAAATACCAGCACAGATCTGGATGGTGCAGCGCCACGGCATCTCCCATGGCCATGACTGATCACGAACGCGCAGGTCAGATCTTCTCTTCCATCCAGATCTCTCCTACACTTTTTTAGTGGTAGAACCTTGCCCCATGGAGTGAGGGGGAAATTTTTGTACTGTTGAGGCTGAAGCCGCGTTGATCGTCTCCCATCTTGGCCACGACGGTGACAGCCAACGCGCGGAAGACTGAGGGCCCGTTCGGCCAAGCTAGCGCCGTCGACTGGCATGCAGCGAGGCAAGGCGTGCCACAGGTTAGACCAGGCGTCCATGCCAGATCTACTCTACGTGCATGTGTATAAGCTTGCATGTGGGGCAACGTTAGATGCATGCATGTTGCCAAAAGTTCATCTATGATGAATTCGTGCGAGCAAACGGCTTGCTGATGCACTCGTGACACTCTGGAATCCATACAAACAACAACAGGCGCGTGTCGACGGAATCAAACCACTTCTAGAGGCATGTGTGTAAATTACTAATTTACTAGCATTATTTTTGTGAATATTACTAGCTAGATCAATTGGATTGACTAGCTTAGATTGGCAATAGCTTATATATGTGATGTAAAATCTAATCAATTTCTTCTTTTTAATCGACGACAGATTTGAACAGTATAGAAAACCCCATATAGGCAAGCAGTTTGTGATGCAATCTCCAATCATTGATGTAATGGAGCAAAGAAGAAAAAAAGATAGAGATCGGTATGCACAGATGACCAATTAAGAGAAAAAAAGAAAAATTGAATAAACATCATGAAGCCTATCAGCAAAATAAAACAATTAAAAATTCAACACACTTGCAAAAAAATGAACATAAGGGAGAAGAAATATGCAAAGTTAGATCCATAACAGAAAACAAAAAAATACGCGCGAGAAAAGCAGTAATATACAAATATGCAGCCAGACTAGAAAAAACGAGAATAGAGAACATTCTAGCTAACTGTAAATTTAGACGCGACACACCATGCAAAGAATCAATTGGATAAATCGACATATATCGCATCGAAAGAACAACTTAGTACATCAACTATACCAAAACGCCATATGATATAAATGTATCTCTGTGGTAAGAATGTATTAACATATATATTCTTTACACATCAGGTTATTTTATTTTACTGTTATGTTAACTTATGATCATCAGCATTTGGTCGATCAATTTAGGATAAAATTTGAGTTGCGCTAACGTTTTTCGATCAAACGTATTTTTTTCTCCCGTTGCAACGCACGGGCATATTTCCTATTATTACTGAAGGCTCGATCAAAAAAAAAGTTGGTGACGTTAAACAGCCCCAGATCAACTCCTCTCCCATTTAATCCCCCATAAATCCCTTCCCTGTAACTCCCGTTAAGCGCAATAAAACAAATGGAGAACACCACGATTTACTCCTCTTGTTATCACGTCCCATGTTCTTCATTTCCTTGGAAATCCAGACTCGCTTTTTCATATTACAAACTAGACAGGAGATGGAAGATAATAGGAAGAGAACCAAGCTGCGCAAATCCCTGCAGCACTGCATTTCCAGGAAGCTCAAGAAGATCCCTCCGATTCACATCCCCGGCTCAGCCATTCCAGCAAACATGGTCAGCAGGCGGCTCCTCTCCACGTGCAGGTTCCCGCGGACCTCGTCGCTGGACATCGACCAGGCTGCCGCCGCCGACGACGACAACAACAGAGGCAACGGCCACGCGGCGACGCTCTCCGACGTCGACCGCTTCCTCTTCGACAACTTCCGGTCTCTCTACATACATGACCGCGACGAGAACGTGTGTCTCTCGTCATCGCCGGGGACATCCACGTCCCTCGTTCAGCCAACTGCTGAAACATCATCGTTGTCGGATTCAGTCACACAAGACGCCAGAGAAATCGGAGAAGCCAGAGCAGGAGATGACAGCGGCAGCAACACGGCCGTAGTGCTGTTCTCCATGGACCCTTACACAGACTTCCGGAGATCCATGCAAGACATGATAAGGACGCACCATGGTCAGGAAACTCGGTCATTGGACTGGGACTTCTTGGAGGAGCTACTCTTTTACTACCTCCAGCTCAACGATCGAAGCGTGCACAAGTACATTCTCAAGGCCTTCGCTGACCTCACTGCTGGAACTCACAAGGACAGTCCAGCACCTGGAAAACCGCACTGGGTTGACAAGAGCGCTAGGTGTACGAAAAGTTAGGACAACTGGATTCAAAAAATTAAGTTTCTAATGTACAGGCCATGTATTGTAACCTTAATTCTTAACTGGGGAAGACATGTGCTCACTCCGTCCTCAAATAAGTATACTTTTATCAAGATAAGTTAAATATTTTAGAGCTTGACCAATTTTATAGGAAAATGTAACAATATTTATTCACTAAATTATTATCATTAGATTCATTTTGAAATGTAGTTTCATAATTTCCATATTTTGAATCATATATGTTGATACTATTTTATATTAAGTTGTTTAGATTTTATAAAGTTTAAATTCTAGAAGTACACGCTGTGATAGTAGTAGTACACATAGTTTGCACCCCCCCCCCCCCCCCCCCCCCCCAAAAAAATGGTGTTAACTTCTCAGTTACTATTTTCTGGCTACCAATTTACGAAATACTCCCTCTGTTCTACAATATAAGATGATTTAGACATTTTCCACATTCACACACATACACATGTATCTAGACACAATTTAGTATATGTGTCCACTCATTTTAGTCCAAATCTAGACAACATGTAAAACACCTAAAACATCTTACATTATGGATAGAAGAAATCAGCATATCGTCTTAAACTGGGAAACAAATTACACAGAATGTGTCATACAGTATTATTTCCATCAAACACGGTACACGATAATTACATTGCTTAATTTACAGTTGATCCATACACATACTTCACACTATGTGCAGTGCACGCTAGCAGGCATGAAGAAACCTGTAGATTCACATGCCAATCAGCTTTCTTATACCAAGCAATTATAAATATTATATAGACCAATTAACAAAACCATCAGGGCAATTAAGCTCTGTTTGTTTGGGCTTTATAGCTGCTTTCCATGGGCTTCGACAACTCTTTTTGTTCCGAGAAAGCGCAAAACCTTCGCTTCGGCAACTGCAGATACCTATAGAGGCTTACACTTCGTCAGCAATCCCATTAGATAATTGCATGATTTCAGTGGAATTCTTTGGGCTTGCTGCTCGAGGGTATTCTAAAACAGGAAGCACACGCTGCATTTCACGTGCTTAAGTTTTCCACGATTTCATCTGCAGATGCAAAACAAGGTCAGAACCCCGAATAATCTTATCAACCAATGAAGGTAATCAATGAAAGGAACCATTTATGTCATAGATTCTTGAGGAATTTGCAGGAAATGCAAAAGCATATCGATGTATATTAAATACAAATATTACCTATCAACCGGGGCCGACAGTGCTCTCTTTAGTTTGACCATGAATAAACAAGTAGAAAACATGTGAAAGACTACTTAAAAACAATTTTAAAATGGATTTTAACGCAAAGAACTTGATAGCCTTTATTCTTTCAGAAAAATATTACTCCCTCCGTCCACTTTTATAAGGCATTTCAATTTTGACCACATACATTCTAAAATGAGTGAATCTAAACTAATTTTGTACATAGATTCATTCATTTACTATGTATGTAGTCAAAATTAAAATGGTAAGTAGTGTGCCTTATAAAGGTGGACGGAGGGAGTATAAGGGGAGAATTCAAATTTAACTCGTGTTGGCACAAGTTCATAGTGACATTAATGACATCGAGAGCTTACAGAGTAACAAAAAATAAATGGAAGGGTTGCAATTATTGCCAGACACAAAGATGATCAAAGAATATTTGTATTGAAAGGTCAGCAGATCTTTACATCAATGATTCTTTTTGTTATTCTTCTGCCACGGATTTAACAAGCTTAACTAAGTTCTACGATACCCTTTTTTCTCCAGAAATCAGAAGCAAACATTCTACCACTGTTGTTTTTACTGGTCAATTTGGACACTGGCACAGTCTCAGAAACACACATGTGATATTGCTTTGTCTAATTATATATTATAAAATTTAGGGGGAAACAAACAATATCAAAGTATTTTTGGTGATAAATCTACTAATACAATTTTCGTGTGACAACTTCTAAATAGTTTTCTGCACATTAGTGGTCAGAGTTTTACAAGTTTGACTGCTCCAAAATAAGATATATTGAGAACGAAGATAGTATCACATTATAAGACAAATGACAGGCATCTAAAGAATAACAAAAAAAAAATGGCAGATAATTAGGCATACATAGTAATCCACACCACAACTATCATTTAATAAACAACATCAGAATAATAGAGTGAAACATGCCTTTAAATATGCAGCAGATGATATCATAATTTATTAGCCACACTATATCTTCGAACAATCTGCTCATATAATGGGAGATGGTTCTTGGATACAAAGACCCTGAACCTGTAAGCAGATGAAACAACAATTCAGACATATCAAAGGTGCAATAGTTTTGGTATCTGTTAATCGAGAATACAATGGAATAATGAAGTTTCACAAATCCCCAGTCATGACCACAAATGTAATTTACCCTTCAAGAAGTGTGAGTCGCCCGGGAGAAGAAAACAGTTTCGCTATTGCTTCGAGTGAGTCTTTGATGTGCATGGTTTTCGACTTTAAGGCCTTCATAAATTCAACAAACTCTCCGTACTCTGCAGTACTGAGCTTTTCTCGGGCCTAATAGGAATATCCAAATTGAACCACATACAGTGTGCAGATATAAAAATGTTAACAAGATAGCACTTACTCTCAAAAGCACAGAAACAAAATCAAATTAGAGAGAGCAAGCACAAGAGCATACCAGGTTTAAGAATGCCGGTCCAGTAATAGATACATGCCCTCCAGATCCTTCCTGAATAGCCTCATTCTTTTCACATGATTGTTTAATAGAACTTCTCTCTGATGGAGGTGTAGATTGTTCACCTTGGCGTCCAGGCAACGCTCTTGACTCAACATTATGTTGCGGTTGTGAAGAGACATTGTCTGCTATTTTAGCCTTCTTAAGCCTCAGAGACTTCTGTTCCTTCAAACGCCCATGCATGGTCGCATTATCAGTCAAATCAACAACCTGAGAACCCTGAGACAGTTGGCCTCTTGAGGATACCGGTTGTGAAGTAGATGAACATCCATGTTTTATAGAAAGGGTAGCGCGATTGGCAGGGGTAATCTGAACAAACTTCATATAGTTATTTCTTCTCGTGGTTGCTTCTAATGACATGGTAGTTCCCCAGTGCTCATTTACTGCCGGAGCGGGCTAGCAACAGATGAAGTAACATCTATAAACCAGAAGTATTGAACTGAATATTGACCATCCATGATGCAAAGAATATAGACATACCGAGTAAGGTAGAACCTCCTGCGGCAGGCATTTGTCTCCAAGGGGTGCTATGCTATCTGCAAGTAACAGCATTGTGCAATAATTAAGCCATAAATGAAAATTATCATTAGAATAGCAGATTAGCACAAACACAATGTTGCAGATCAGCAAAAACACAACGTAGGAATTAAGGGCCTCTTTAATTCTAAGGATTCTCATAGGAATTTTGGAGTATTCAATCCTTAGGATTTTTTCCTACGGTGGTTGTTAGATTGTACAGTAGGATTGAATCCCATAGGTATTTTTCCTAAGGAGTCCATTGCACTACATTTCAAAGGAGATCTATACCATCCAGCCTCTTTGATTCGCAGGATTCTCAATACACAAACAACAACAACAACCAAGCCTTTCAGTCCCAAACAAGTTGGGGTAGGCTAGAGTTGAAACCCATAAGATCTCGAAGCCAAGTCTTCTAGAACGTGGATAGCTAACTTCCACGCACCCCTGTCCATGGCTAAATCTTTGTCGATATTCCAAACCTTCAGATCTCTCTTAACGGACTCCTCCCATGTCAAGTTTGGTCTACCACGACCCGTCTTAACATTCTCAAAACACAGGAATAGGAAAAACGCAGGATTAGAATGTCATGTCCAGTTGAATCCTACTGGATTTAAACCTACAGGAATTCTGAAAAACAAAGAAATTATAACATGAGGTTTGACTGGATGGAATTTTTCCTCCAAAACATAGTGTGATGCAATCCTATGGGAAAAATTCCTAAGGCCTAATCCTACCAACCAAACGACGCAGATAGGAAAAATCCTAGGGATCAAAATCCTTCAAATTTTCTTTGAAATAAAGGAGCCATCAAACGTTATTGTAGGAATCCTTTGTTTTTCCTGTGATGGAATCAAACAAAGTTTTGTGCATACAAAATCCTGTAGGATTGGACTGGGTGTGACATTGCAATCCTGCTTTTTCCTATTCCTGTGTTTTTACAATCCTACGAATCAAAGAGGCCCAAACACAGCTATTCATAGCATATAAGCCAGAGCTGCTCTTGTCCAATTCCCCTGTTGCATTTTACAATGCGGACCAATCTATAATCAACAGTCAACAGCCAGTTAAAACAGATATTTTAAGCACGTGTGTAGCTAGACCGTGTCACCATATTCTACAAATCATTAACAGAAGGAGGATATAGAGACTTTTGAAGCATAGAAAAAAAGGTAGTGATTTTACAGAAACATTCCAACAACCCAATGCATGACCTCGTATGAAACAAGCAATTGGCACCATGCGTAGAAACTAGAATAGGCACAGGAATCAAACAGTAAAAAGTGCATGAATACCATTCTTTATTCTAAATTTTCTGTAGTCAGCATACTATTCGAGTTTGAGTATTCAACACATCCGAGCTCAAATTGGTTTAATTTATAGCCCAAGCTAACATACTGGTCCCATCTGCAGCGCCACTCTGTACTGCTGGCCTAACCACCTTGGCACTCTGATAAACATAAACTATGGCAAACTGCTCGTCCACCAGCACTGCAAGTGGGACTGGCATGTTAGCTTAGGTGAGAACTAGTAACTGGAGGTCGGATCTTCTGAGTTGAAATGACCTTAACCTTCTGAGATTGTACTCAAATATCTACCTGGGTCCTTATATCTATGACACACAATTGATTGCACTGATACTAACTTATCTGGGCTGCCAGCTATAGTTTGGCAGGGTAATAAACTAATATAGAACTCTTATTGATGTAATCTGGATGAGTTTTTTCCACCAATTAATATCGAAAAAATAGCTACAACTCTAATAAGGGAGTCAACATGAAATATATACTTCAGCTGTAACCTTGGTGAAAGACCCGCCTGCTGAGGGGCCTCCCCACGCGACTCTTTTCTAGCCATTCGATCGTGGCAGTGAACGTTCCGATTGAGCTGGTGAACGTTCCAATACAAGTCCTCCAGAGTATTGTACTATTCTTAACCAGAAATTTTAAAGAGTTGGCTATATAACAACCTCTGTTTTGCCAATATATCAGAAAATCGTTGAAAGAATAATAAGTGGCTAAGCTTATACTACATTCACAATAGAAGTCCTAAACTATAAGCATTCCTATAAATTGGCGTTTAGCTTAGAAATGAGAAAATGTGGTAAGTGGTAACTAGCTAAATTTTTTCTATTATAACAGTGCTCTGTGTGTAACCACTAACTTGAGAAACTGAATTTAAGTTAAGCTACTCAATAGGATCAGAGAGGTCATATTCTACCTTATCGCCACGTCGTCCATTCAATGTTCTGTTTCACTTTGCGTTGAGGCTTGAAGCTTCGGCTAAGCCATTGTATTGTTAGTCCTAGGTACTATTGTGTTCTTTGTAGAGCGCTTATTCATACTATTATGTTGTTTGTGTAACCAACATTTTCATGTTATTTCTTTTTCAAGAACAATCCATGAAATTGGTCTCAACTTCTCTGGGTTGGTGCCACTGCCAGCAAACTGGTAGTACGCTCCCCTCACTTCTCTACTCATCTGACATCAGCAAGAAGGTAAGCGACAAACAATGGTTAAGTTTGGTGTCGCTTTGTTTCTTTATCATTATTTTCGGATTTTAGCAACTACTACCTCCGTTTCAAAATGTAAGCCTTTTTTAGCAAAATAAACTAGCTTGCTAAAAAGGCTTACATTTTGGAACGGAGGGAGTATTTTGTAAATGTATTTCCAAGGAATTTTCTGTCAGCTAGCTAGGTTTTGTCAAGCAGGAAATTGTGCAATGTTTGCTCTGATTATTACCACAAGATAGGCAAACGAGTTTGTTGTTTTGAGATTATTTAATTCTTCTTACTCTAATGAAGTATATACGAAGAGAAGTTGGGGGCTCAACAAGCTCCTACCACATTTTCTGCGATGTGCTTTGTGGTTTGTCCAATCAGAGTTCAACAAGCACTATCATTCATTCCCTCCTTTGTTGCATGCTAGAAATTGTGCCTGTGATGTGTTTGCTGAATTGTGCAAGCCATGTTCATATATGTAGAAATTAATACCCTTTAAGTTAAATAAATCGATACATTTGAGTATTTGACAATGGTCTCTTAAGTTCTTTTCTTTTTATGTCATTACTTAGATTCTTCACATTTTAAAAATATCAATCTGCTTAAGTCTCTGCTTTTTGGTTTGTTGCTTCCACGGAAGTGCTTAAAGGTATATCACAATACACTAGGAATCTCCGTCCTATAATTTTCTGTTTTGGGGCCAGTATTTTTGTTCTCGGCTTTAATTACGGGCGTGTTTATCTGTTTTTTTTTTCTATTGCCTTTTCAGAGACCTTTCCTCCTGCCGATGGAGCAGATGTGTTGGTTTGTCGGCCTTTGACCATTATTTTTTCCATAATATTGAGTATTTGTAACGCAGTGCTTAACCATGTACACAATATATGTGCAAATTGTGCCATATAAAGCTCCTTTTGAGATTGTCTATTGGGGTATGTAAAAAACTCATCAAACTACTTAAGCCATCTTTTGCATTTTCATGATGTAATCTAAGAACATATTTAGGCGTTGTGATATTGCTTTCATGTTGAAGAGTTTGTATTAGATTGATTAATTAACCTTCATGTTACAAAAGTCATGGCAAGTGTTTGCCTGCAAGGTTTTCTCATCAAATATGCACTGACTAAGCAAAATAATTATGTATAACTCTGACAAATGTCTTAACCAGCCAATCTAATAATCTAATCACAGAAACAACCTTAGGGCAAAACGTATCATGGCACTCCAAAGAATCGTCTCTCAATATATGATCAAACCAATTAGACCTGGTGACACAGCGAGAGATCTGTGCACACCTATCGTCTAGTACATAAATGCGTCAATCACCATTTAAGTCCCACGTTTAGCATGCTTCCAAGTTCAAACCAGATAAGTGTTGCCATAACAATCAATTTAAATACTAAGCGGATGTCAACTCGCATTAAAAGGATGACAAAAGCAAACAAATAGTTTCATCTCAAGATTCAAAACAGAATCCTTACCATTACAATCCATCTCTTTTTGCTCCAAAGGATCTATTGAAACTTTATCTCTGAAAAATCTTGTTAACGTTTGAACTACTTCCCCATACTTTGAGTAGCACTGCAGGGAAAACATTAGTAGCGATATCTCAAAGAAGTGGGATAGAATCAACAGGCATATACCTTTATATAAGGTTTGAGCCAATAGGACATCTGGGATTGGTAATTTGACCACACAAACCTGTTAGTCATGTGCAAGAAGCTTACTTAATTCAGAAGGATAGCTCTTAAAAAACATTGATTGAAATAGATTCTAATGACATGAGGATAAAGATAAAAAGCCATTGGGCGTAACCATGTGATCCTTGAAATTTAATATGTTAGCTTGACCTTATATAACAAAAGAGCACGAGACATCTTGCTATTTCTAGGTGTTGATCCTTTTTAAGCATTATCCGAAGGATTATTCAGAATGGCTTGTAGTGCTAGGTGATTCTCTACTTGAGAAGGGGCATTGGCTCATTTCTTATAGTTAATTCTCAGCTTAAACAACCTCAACTAGGCTAGTTAAGCTTTCTTTAATAATGTAAGGGCTAGGGCCTAGCCCTTTGTATATATGATGTATCTTTTTGATAGTTAAGAAAATTGATGTAGGCTTCCCATACTGTTTCCCAGCCAAAAAAATATATATATTTACAAAGGGCTAAGGCTTGGCCCTTTGTAAATAAGTTGTCACTTCTATATAAAAATAGAAAAAAAATCATAGGGGCTTTTCCTACTGTTTCCTGGCCAGATAAAAAGCATATACTTACGGAAAAAATCATCTGGAATGCTAAAACAGCATATATGTAGAACAGAGAAGATGCAGAGTAAAGAAAAGCAGTGAAAACAAAACATTCTATTGTGGTGCTATCCTACTGGGACATCTAGCAGAAATTTATGCATATACTCCTTGCAAGAACTTTATGATTAGATTTGGACCTTTCATCACAATAAATAATTGCCCCGTAGTCATGGCGATGTCTGATGACGCGTCCAACGGCCTGATTGACAGCCCTTGCTGCTTGTTGTACATACCACTCCTCCCCTGTCAAAACCTACAAAATGGTCAAGACTCATTAAAAGGGGTATGGAAGCAGAGGGATGGAATTACGTTGCATGCTTAAAAAAACTGTACTTCAAGTTCCCATTTTTTTCCCAAAGGAAAGCAAAAGATTAGCGTCTTAATGTATTGAAAAGGTAGATAAGAAGGTTCAAGCCCAAGAGGGCTGAGTACAACGCAACACAAAGACGGTGTAGCTGGTACTTAAACTATTAATCATGGATGAGATCAGATAAATTGATAGCCTCTACCCCCGATTTATTTGAAAGGTCCTATCTCAGAGCAAATATTACGGGAAGTATGTTCGACCAGACATATATACTGAAGATGAACTTGCGAAAGCCTTGAATATTCTCTGGATGCGGACTGCCTGAAACCGGAGAGCGAGCCGTTTCAGGTGGCTTCTTGAGGCAGCCATGAATGTATTTGTCAGGGGCTTGAGGTCCCTTGCTCATCGCCTCCCTTGTAACCTTGTTATGGAGCTTGTAGAGATCCACAATCGAGGATGGACTTCATCGGCAATGTTTGGTTCGAGTCATCAGGTGGAACAGAATGGGTCCAACCCGTTCTTGGGGCTGATTCTTGTGTTCGATAGGAAACTAGAACCAGAACCCACACGTTCCCGGAACGGCATATTCTCCTTAGATCCGGAATTTACTCGTTCCACCGATTTGGTGGAATCACCACGTTCCGCTTCTTACTCTCTATCTCTCCCATGTGATACCTTCTCATCCCTCGTCCCGCACTGCTTCTCTATGCGGCTCACCAAGGAGACATGCAAGCAGGGGTGGAATCGAGACCCACTCCTGTAGGAGCATGGCCGGGAGAGACGGCCGCACTGCACTCATCTAGGCCGCTGCCCGCCGGCCAGCTGCTCGCCTGCTTCCCTCCTCCAGATCTCCACCACCGTCCGGCACTCCGGCTGCTGTGCGTCACTGCGTCAAGGCCGCCGGTGCCATCCAGTGCCTCTCGTCTCGCTCGTGTTCTTCAGTGCAGCAAAGCTTTTTCCCCTGATGTGCTAGCTTACTGTGTTGACTGATGTGCTGACTTGCCTATAGATCTTCTGTTCATGCTTCACGACGTATCATGCATCTGATTGGAATTATTTGTACTAGTACTACTAAGTGTAGTTGTTCACTTGTTTGGCAGCATGTATAAGAGATTGTAAAACGACTACTAGCTCTCGCTCTATATCTTTTTTCCATCTTATCTCATAAAAATATTGCATTGGGTGACACAAAAATCAAGTAAAGATCGTCTTGAATCTCATTGGTACTGGTTATATTCTCCAATTTAGACAAAAAATCAAGTTCGGGCTCAAATTAGTGGAACGTCTTAGCGATAAACGGTGATATATTCTACTTTTCTATTCTCCAACCAAACACAGAATGGGGCAATTCCATTACACTTATTTGGTCCCAACCAAACATGAGAATGAACCGGAATGGAACCATGACATTCCGTTCCACTTCGTTCCCGAACCAAACACACCCTTAGAGTGCTGCATGTGGCTTGAAAATGGATTTTGCCAGTGGGATAACTGAAGAAAATGTGGCCTTACTAACTGTCTGGGAACTTGTGTTGGATAGCATTGGAGAGAGAGGGGTATTCAAATCCAGAATGTAGGCTTCACACCGTCTCCACGCATCAGTCAAACCAACGGTGCTGCCCCACAAGGTGGAGAAACTGAAGAAAGGCATCTCCCCCAAGACGGAACAAATTCAAATGGGATACTAGGAGACGCACACCAGCCCTTGCTGGTCACCGGTGAGCACATCCCGGATCCAAACACTAAACGAAAGAAAAACAAAAGGATTGGAAGCATAAGACATTGAAACTTACTGTGGTTATCACAGGCTCATACGTAAAATAAGATTAAGAGAATCAACCATAAGTAGTACAGAAATCTTAACCTTTAGTTTTTTATTAGATGGTGTTGCCGACTTATCCGACTTCTCACGCTTATCCAAATACTCACGCTTGAGCCGAACCTGGAATAACCACAAGTGCAAATTGTAAGGTTTACTAAAGCAATAAAGAATAATGAAATTACTCTTTATGAGTAACAAAAACACACTTGAGGTGTGTATTTCTGAAACTTGATAGCATTTTTGTCTATTCGCACAGAAAAAAGAAGGTTTCCACATCATGTCAGTGTGTTCGTAGGCTAGGAGACAAGTAGCTGATGGACAAATATTTCTGTACGAGGTGTAAAAGGCTTGTACAGGTTGAAAAGTTATCGCAACATACTTTGTATGGAAAAAAATGGGAAAATATTTTCAGCCTAGCTACAGCACCAGTTTAAGTTTTTCGAAAAGATTGTCAGATAGAGTGTCAGTGGGAAACGAAAAGACAAGGTTGTGAGATGGCAAAAGGACACACAGTAAATAATGTGGCTAATAGCATGCCATCCTTTTTTTCAATAAGACAGAGTTCCACTTGTAATCCCCTCTTACTAAACTAGGATAAGGACAGGAATTCCCGCAAAAAAAGGGATATGTATGGGAAACATAACAAAGAACACCTTAGGATCAGTTGGGGTGGAGAAGGGCATTCCAGTAACTATTACAGCTCTCCCAGCACGGTCAGCAAAATCAAGGCCCTCGCTAACCTGTGAAAGTACAAAATGCATAAATAATGGATGTGCAATTTTAAGGTTTAGCAAAACAACTACACTTTGAAATGTGCACCCCTAATGTAACAATGCATCTGCCCTTCCGGTAACTATTTAATTGCTTAACTATAGCACTACAGTTGAATGGCTTTCTCTGTTTAGTCATAGAGCCACGAATAAGCATTACCTATTCACAGTCCTGTTTTAGTACAGGATTACGTCATTCATAAAACTATGGCCCTACAATCATACAGCTTCTATTAGCGCTACAGCATTCTTTATATATAGTCATTGGACCCTCTAAAAAAATTCTTCTGACACAGAAAACGACTAAGCATAAGAATTATCAATTTATAAAAGATCAATATCACAGTCAGACTACCGCAAAAAAAATTAGCACAGTCAGACTCAGGAAAAAATCATTATAACAAAAAGAAATATGAAGCTTTTGGCAAAAGAAGAAAACTGAAATCAAGATTTCACTGGAAGCTAAAATAGAAAACAACAGGAGCTGTTAGAATGAAGAACAAACTTTGCCGCGGCAAACTGCAAAAAAAATTGCCCCAGAAGTAGAAGAATCACGTAGTTTGGCTGCATAGTCCTGCAAATCAAATGGTGTAGAGTTATCTGAGTCAACAAAGAGTTTAAGTTCAAGTGGCAACTAATCAATGATCGCATAACCTCAATTGCATTTGGAAAGTTTGATGATTGTCTAGGCTCTATAACTGGCTGCTTGTACTTGCACATTCTCTGCCAAATTGTGTTCTCATCCACTGAATGTTCATGGTTCTGCAATGGATTCAAAATGCTCAAGGGAAAATACCACAAATGGTTGGGAATAACTCATGGCAATGACACAAACCCTGTTTTTCCAGTAGTCGATACACTTGTCCATCATAGAATATGAAGGAAAGAAAACAAGGAGTCCATCCGGCACAATACGGGCAAAATTAACTGCAAAACAAGCACATACAACATCAAATACGTACAACAGATAATTCAAAATACAGACAGCTGCATACTGATAGAACTCCTACCTATAACAGTACCCAATTCTTGTTTGTATTTTTCAGTCTCACGTGTCCGATAAGAAGAATTAAGTGGATGCCCTGAAGGCCCAACAGGCACAACTCCAACCCAGATTTGATCCGAAGAAATGACATGAGGATTCTCTAGCCTGACTGGAAACTCGCTAAGTTCATGGAAACATATTTCTTCAGCATCAAATAGAGAATATACATAACAGCAAAGCCTCAGGCCGATAATAAGTAAAGCAGAATTAAACTGGACTTTTACTTACAGATTTAATTCCATGGCAAGTGACTCCAAGGGAGATAAAGTTCCTGATGTTAATATAATGGAACGTACACCTAACTTCAGAAATTCCTCCATAGCAAGCCCTGGGTTAAAACACCACCAACTAAGAGTCCTTGAAGCCTTGCCTGCAAATACATGAAAAAATGTAGATAACTGGAAATATAACCAGTTAATTATTGAGGAGACTAAGTGAAGTCAAGATATTTATGACTTAAATGTACTTTTCTGTATTTCTATGATTACACTTAATTACGGAACTGTTTCTGCAGTCAACGAATGTATGCACACAGCTTAGAACTAAGCGAGTGACAGCCAAAGACATGCGTGCTTTGGCAGAACTTCGTGGCAGATTCTGCTTTTTCCACCACCATGAATTAATTAGATAAAGGTGTTATAATTATGCTTCCATTGCAGATATGACATAAAAAAGGAACAGTTAATTAACAGCAATAAAAAAAATCAGATGAACGTATTGAATACCAGATATGATTATGATATGATTATGAGTCACTGTCCAATGGAGCCATGCCAAAATGAAAGCGGATAAAAAATAATGAACATACATGGTACAGAATTATAGGTACTCTCTACTTACCGAAAACTTGCAAGGAGTCACCAGATGTTTGTCGAGATTCGTTCACGTGAAACTGGAAATAAAATATTTTAATCTGGTTGTAAGAGTACACAATTTCCAATAAAGTACTCAAGCTTATACGGCAAAGTATGAAAAGAGGTTGGATGACAAGACTAAGAGAGAAATTCATACTAGAAGACATCCATATGTCATTATCATACATATATTGGATGTGTATGGCTCATCAACCAATAATAAAGACGAGAGAAGTAGCACTTATGTAAGGTAGAGAAACTTACACGATAATACTTTGCATGATTTTGACTACCGCCCCTAAAAATTATGTCAAGCATGTCTCTAATTGTTTCCAATCGAGACACTGTGGACTTTGACTTAACACCGGCTTTAGTTTCACCGGAATTTCCTGAATATGTAGGAACAAAACATCAGAGCTCAGCTACTTTGCATAACACAACAAGACTCTAGAAAGATTGAAAGATTTGAATGTTAACTAATCCGTCAAGAAGATTAAGTGCATTTAGAAGGAAAAATGAAGCACAGAAAAAGACAATTACCTTCCTCGAGCAGTAAAGAAGCACTATCAATAGTCTCAATGAGCTTTTTGGATGTTTCAGATGTAATATTCAGTTCAGAGAGGAACTCGTACATGTAAATCCCATTATTTGTGTAGCCTAGCTCCTTGGATTCAATTACCAATTCACTGATTTTTTTTTCAAGTGCCATTAAAAGAGCTGGAAAAGGAAGTCCACTATAAACATGAGAAAAACTCACTTTCACAATCATCAAACTGAAAGGTAAATGCTGTGAGAACTTTAGGTAACCTTTGAGGATAGCATAGTTTTCTGGGTCAAATTGTTTATCGGCAGAATTTTCAATTGATCTCTTGAATGAACACAATTGGATGCACTCTTGGGCTTCTGCGATGCAAGAAGTGAGGGTACTGGGAAGCAAGTCAAAAGAGGCAGCATCCGCGCATATACTCTCCTGCATACAAAAGTTAATGCAAATTCAAAACAAAACGGGTATATACAAGAATATATGTTGTTGTAGGTCGGTTCTTCAAACTTCAAGGCTAAAGTGCATTGAGGATAAGTTCAATTACTAAGTTAAAACGATATTCTGCGCTTATTTCCCTACCAGGTTGTGTGCTTCATCAAATATAAGTACTGCGTTGTCCCATGGTATGCCAGTTAAGGAACGCCGATTTCCTGGTTCAATAAGATAGTTATAAGGAGCAAATAAAATATCAACAGACTTGGAAAGTTCCCTGGAGATGTAATATGGGCACCTACATTGGAAAAAAAATTAGCAAATGTCAATCTGGAAAAACATGTATATAACATGTACACATGTCTGGTTCAACAGCAAAAGATAAAACTTACGGGCCCTTAGTTCTCCCAATATTAACCAAGTCTTCAATGTCAAAAGGCTCATTTCCAAGCTCATTGTTGCTTCTCATGTATTCTGTAAGAAATGGTGTTCATGTGTATCAACAAATAATAGCCAACCAACATAACATAACATAGCATCTGCCTTGAAGGGCAGTTACATGCATCAAGCTATAAATTGGTAGTTACATGCATCAAGATCAAGCAATAGACTGTGGCAATTACAGCAAAACACTTTGAACAAATTAAAAAGCTCGGAATCAGGGTTGCAAGAGGATGCAGTTGCGCTTACCAGTGACAATGTTGTTATGACGACACCTGCGCTTCTTGCAGAGGTAGTGGCAACCATTGTTCTGTGCTTTTCCCCGGAGTTTGCTCACTTCCTCATGGATGCACATTTGCTCACGGGAGCCCAGCACTGCCATTTTTGGCCTGTGAAATGTTACACACAAAAAATTAACTACCAGCATTGAGGGGGCTATGAGATTTAGACATTTAGTCCAATCTGTAACTGCAGGCAGGGTACATCTCCAGGCCTCGACAAGAGACATTCATTATACCAAGTTACTTAACAGCATATTCTCGAAATAGTTACCCGTCCAATAAGAAAAAAGTGTTGGCGGGTAAATGTAATTGATCAGACGTTATGGTATTTGACCTGTAGCTGGTGGCCTTGAGCTCCTTGATGACCTGCCGGAGCTGGCTATGAGTCCGGGAGGCATAGATAATCACGGGATATGGCGACGACGGGGTCGCAGAGGCCCCCGACTGTTGGCTTCCTGATGGCTGGCTGGCTCCCCCGCCCCCTCCCCCGCCCCGCAGAAACTCCCCGAAGGTCCGCCGCCACGCGAGCGTAGAGCAGAGCAGGCAGAGCGTCTTCCCCGTCCCCGTCGGGCTCTCGAGCAGCGCGTTATTACCCTGTACATCGATCAGGCGATGAAGTCGAAACGAGCCAACAACAAAAAATGGAAGAGGAGGCGGCGCAGGGTAGGGTTTGACGCTGGGGGTTTGGGGGGCGAGGGGATTTGGCAGTTACCTCCTGCAGGGACTGGAGGACACGGTCCATGTAGGTTATCTGGCAGTCATAGGCGTCGAAGGGGAAGTCGACGTCGACTCCACGGATGCGGTAGACCGGCATTGCGGCGGCCGGAGTGGGAGATGGAGGAGTGGGCGCGAGTAGCGGGGCGTGGCGGGGCGGGGGGAGGGCTTGAGGGCGGCGCGGCGAAAACAAAAACCCAAACGTTAAAAAACTGCCCTTGCTCGCAACGAGCGAGCAACCGGTGCCGTTGGATCAGCTCCTGCGCCCGACTGATCCACACCTGACCCCGACCGCACGCCCATCCTGGCCCGACCAAACTCCACATGGCTCTGTTTGCCCATCTCGTCCTCGTCCTCCCAAATTCGAAGGCGGAGAAAGCGATGGAGAGGGGGAAGCGTCCGATCGATTTTGCCGGCTAAGGTGAAAGTAGGGGCAGAAGCGCAGCAGGGAATCGAGGGCCGGAGCTCGTCACGAGGGAATCGGGGCAGGAGCTGCTATCGTTAAGTTCCTCGCATCGGAAGGAGATCCGTGCGCGAGTGTGTTCCGCGGGGGGGGGGGGGAGCGCTAGGCCGCGACGGGAAGCTTACCGGAGGAAGGCGTCGCCGCACGGAGCTCACCAGGACCTCGACCCAGCGGGCCAACATCACACGCTACTATGAGGAGCTCGAGATCTGGTGGAGACACTAGTGGGCGCAGCAGGGCAGAGCTCTCGCCTGCGAAGAGGACGACGAGTTCTAGGTAAGCTCCCCGTCGCGGCCTCAACATTTTTTTTTCACCCAAATGCAAATTCGTACCTAGAATCACAAAAGGACGGCCGATCTACGCCCATGGAGGTTGAGATTGCCAAGTGAGGGATTAGTTTTCATGGAATCGGAAATGTCTTGTAGATTATGGGAAGGGAGGAAATTCATGCTCTCTGTGTGTATAACGCCCCTTAACTACACATTTAGTCATGGTTTTTCCAGTATTTTGTTGGTGTCACTGCACAACTGGGTTGCAGTGGCAGAACTGGGTTGTAGTTTACGGGGAGGGGGATGAAATTCATGGATGCCGTGTGTATACTACGCTTATTTTATTGCACAATAGTCATGGGTTTTACGGTTTTTGTGGGCGTCACAGGGTTGGCCATAGTGTTTTGCAGTGATAGAGACTTTCATTTTCCTAAACATGAAAAATGCAGAATACATGGTTGTACTGTTGGGGTTTTATTTTCCATGGTAGTCATTGTTTTTTATCCCCCATTGAGGCTACTTACTTTATTTTGATTTCCCCATCGAGGCTAGCGACATAGTTATACTTTTGGGGGTGTTAATTTATCGCAACATCCGAGCTAGCGACCAGGCTCTGCAACTTTTTACCGCTGGGGAGTGGCCTAAGTGTTTTTTAACTTTCTAGTCCAATGCATTTTGCAATTCAGATATAGATACTTTTTGTGGGGGTAGCCAACTTGTTGATTTTGCGGACTAATTACCTTTTTAGAGTAACTGTGTCGTGTTTTAACTATGTACTTACGGTATGCGTCATAGTTATCGTTTTCTGCAATTTAATTGACCATGTCGTACAACTTCTTTATTTTGTGGGGGGAGGGGGTGGGTTCATTATACCTGAACCTAGAACCTTTCCCTCCGAAACTCACCATGGTTGGCAACTATAGCACAATTTACTGCAACTTTATTAGTTATGCGTACAACTCAGTTAGTTTTACCTTTTTTCATGCATCCACTACGGTACACATTAGTTAGTTCTCTCATCCACTATAGTACAATTTTAATCTACAACGTACTTAGTTATGCATACAACTTAGTTAGTTTATCCCGTCCTATTTTCAGAAGTGTATCTTATTGGTTGCAGAAAAACTGCAACTGGTGAAATCACAAAAGCACAACAACTTAGCTCATTTTCTCTCTTTTCTGTATTTTGCTGATGCAGCAAGTATGACGAGACGGAATCTGCGATTACCTGACCCCGCCACTGAGGGAAATGCGACTGGTGTTGTTGCGGAAAAGCCTAGCACAAGCGCAAACCCCAATGTTGCAGTTGCGGGAAAGTCTAGCACAAGCGTAACAAGCACAAATGCAAATCCATCCGGCGCAGTTGTGGGAAAGACAAATCTGAAGGTAGAACCAGCAAAGCGCAATCGCATAAGAAAGCAGGCGCAACCGGTGTGTTTTCAAACATATATTTCTAGGATATAGAAGCCTCTTCGCTAGCATTTTCAGAGGGTTTTTTCTCCAATTTAACAACTACTTTTTCAAAAAAAAAATAGCTTGGCAGGAACCGTGCATCACCAGCAAGGCTTGTCAAGTTGAATTCCTTGTTGTCGGTAGAACAGAAGAATCTAATAATAGAGTGGTCATGGGGAGGTATGCTTCAGATTAGGGAAACGGTGATGCCAACATATCTTATCATGTGGGTGTTGGCATGTTTTGATCCAATACGTAGCGAGCTTGTAATACCTGGGAGGGGTAGGATAAACGTTGATGCAGACTGCTATCAGAGAATGTTCGGACTGCTCAATTAAGGGAGCCGCGCCCCTTTTGATTTGGATGTTGAAGCTATTTCTTTCATGAATTAAGAGTATGGAATCGAAGACGTCATTGTACCCTCTTTCAAAGACTGGTGCAAGATGATAGAGGGAATGGGAGGCGTGGGAGATACAAAGTTTCTCCGAGCCTATTTCGCTGCGGTGATCAGCTGTTTCATGTGCCCTGTGACGCCCCGGGATCGGGCACTATGCAGATTTCAGCATTTCCGCCAAGTCCGCATAATAACCGATTCCAGGTTGCCACTTATGATAACATTACAACAGTTCACGAATATTCCACAATTACAACAGAAACAGATAGATACAAGATGACTCAAACGAGTCAAGGATACAACTGATACAATACAAAGATCCAAATAACAGCGGAAGAAACAATATAGTGTCTGGCTACGGACAAGATACAAATTGGACTAAGAGTCCTGAAGATAACCGAGAGCGTCCAATCCCTGCCCAGGCCAAGCCGGAGGGATTCCCAAGCTAACGTCGTCAGACTTCAAACCTGTTGACTGCAATGTTGAATATGCAACCACGAAAATGAATTCGTGGGTCAGTACGGTTAAGTGCTGGCAAGGGGATAAAACCCATACTCACAAGATACCGGCGTAACCAGTCATCACAAGATACAAATACTTTGGGTACAACGGAAAGGAAGGGATTATTGCAAAGAAGCGGCAGCGGGCTGCACTAACCAACTACAGAGAGATACTACAACTTCCGGCTAACAGAAAGAAGATAAGATCGAGTATTGTAACCAACTGAAAGTAACTCCAAACAAACCCATCCAATGTTACCCCCTACTAAGGAAGCAACCCAAGGATAACTCACACAGTTGGATTAAAGGTGATTCAGGTTATTGTGTCGATAAACGTATTACTAGTCAACTTAGTATTAGTTAGATGTAAGTTGTTCTGAGTACTTGTTAGCCAGTACTTTCACCAAGTCAACCATAACCGCAGAAAACACGGCTTCTCGAGAAGATTTAACCCTGCAGGGATGCACCAATTTAGCCGTACACGTAAGAATAACCCGCCAGATGGAACGGCCATTCCACCAAGCGGGGCACTCAACACAACTCAACTCTTCTTCGCATCAAGCCCAAAGCACCACGTGCTGTGCGTGCGCGGCTAATCGAGCCCCCGAAGAAAAGGGGACCCTCATAGCACTGGAAGACCACGCCGCCCTAAATGCCGACTACAAAAGTTCCACCCTGGCGCCAAGGGTTCGTACCTGCATATGCGTGCAGCAAATGGAAAGCCCGAACTAAATGTGGCGATTTGGACGAGATGCGAATCGAGTCAAATTGAGGGGGCGCCCATACACGCTTCCCACATGCGGTTAGTGCGCTCATCATGGATCAGTAGACAAGACCCTTTTCCTATTAGGGTCGACACTAGCAGGCCTCAAAACCACGCCGGGCCTCCTGCCGGTGCCTTATCAACAAATTATTATTACCCAAAACATTAACATGTTGTTGATTGAAATGAAACCCAACTATCAAACTAAACAGGTGGTAAGACGGACAACAGAACTTGAGCGCAAACAACACTAAGCATGCAACTACGACACGAGGGCCAACAAGGTAAACAAACAACAGTTGATAGGAAGTGGAAGGAAAAGGCTATATCATGGCTGCAAGGTAACATATAATAGGATCGAGACTCAAGCATCGAATCAAAAGGCTAGAATAAGAACAACGGAAAGAATCGGTAACAAATGATGAAAGGCAACACGGATAGCAAGTGAGTATACTTGCCTGAGATCCCGCAAGGTAGCAGAACTTGTCGTTGCTCACATCATCTCAACGTCCTATCCGCGAAGAAGCAACGAACTAAAAGAAACACCGGATGCAACAATTACTACTACGGCAAAAGATCCAGCATGATCCTATTTTATATGCATGACATGGCAAGATGCAACGAAGAGGAAACAACTTAAGCAATTTAATCGGCACCGGAGTCCGGAGAAATAGAGATTGGTTCAAGTTGTTTATCTAACCATCAAGTTAAATGTTGTTTAGCATGGAAAACAATAAGGTAGATGAGTTAGGCAATTTAAATGGAAGGGGGCAACAGCTGGAATTAATTAGCCCACACATTCCATATGTTGTCATATAGATGAACATGCATAACAAAAGCTAAAAGGCACAAGATAAGATGCAAACAGAGATATGGATGGCATGAACAGATTCCTTGCAATTTTTTGATTGGAAAACATATTTTACTTGTTGAAATTGGAATTAGAATGAATTAGTTATGAATTTGGCAATTTAAATTGCAGTAAATAAGAGGTGAAACAATTATTCAATTTAAAGGTTGCAAACCAGAAAACAAAGTTGATATTCAAGTGTGGCATTTAATTTTGGATGGTTTTCATGTTTTGAGTATTTAATTTGGATCAATCATTTGAAAATTATTAATTATGCCATTTAATTAACCAATTTAAGGATTATTAAATAACATTAATTTTAATTGCCCAAATTGCAAAACAAAGTTGATAAACAGAAAGTACATTGAATTTGGACTGAAAAAACATATTTTATTTGTGTTATTTGAATTAATTATGAATTAATTATGGAATTAACCAAATTTGAGATGAATTGTTTAAATTTGAAATTTGAAACAGTTTGAATTGTGCAAAACAGAAAACAAATGCTTTGAATAGGTAGATAATTAAATTTGGGTCAATATACATATTTTATTTTTATTATTTGGACTTAGGAAATAAAAGTTATTAACATTTAAAAACTGGGGACCAAACTGTAAAAACAGGGGCCTAGAAGAAAGAAATGGAATCGCAGAGGGGCCCCTGGGGCGTTGTGCACCCAGTGCCCCCTGGCCTGAGCCGCTGCCGTGCGGGCCCGTGCCCCTGTGGCGGGCCAACGAGGCGGGTGCGCTGTGAGGTGGCAGCTGACGGGGTGGTGGGGGTCTATGACAAGCGGGCCCGGGCTCTGGCGGAAGAAAATGTGAAAAAGGGGGCGTCCCCAGGGATCGAACCCTGGTTGCCTCACCGCGCGCAAGGAACTGAACCAATGCGGTGCTGCTGCTGTTGTGTTCAGGTAAGGAGCACGACTGAATATGAGGCGACCCCGTCGCAGATAACTGAATTTTCGACAGAGCGCTTCGTTCGCTGAACCTGACGAGAACAAAAACCGGCGATCGATCGGAAGGCATTACACCGGCGGTGCACGACGGGGTGATGGGGCGCTCGCGGTGTGTGCGTGGATGTGTGGGTGCGGTGCGATCGGAGTGAGAAGGAGAGGGGAAGGAGGGAGGTATCGCTCACCTCGGTGGTCGTCGTCGTTCAGTAGATGAAGCAGAAACGGAGGGGGGATTCCGGCGACGGCGCGGCCACCACGGCGACGTCCAGCAAGCGTCGAGGGGACGGGGAGGTGGACGGTAACGCCGCGATTCCATTCCCCTAACCCGATGATCCTCGAGGTGGCCGTGGCGATTGGGGCTAAGGGGAGGAAGTGGTGGTGCAGCGAGCTCTGTTGGGGTTGAGAAAAGACAGGGAGGAAGAAGGAGATCGGCGGCGCTAGGGCTAGAGGGGAGGGGTCTAGGGTTTAGGGTAGGCAGAGGGGGGCGTGGTGGATGCTTTATGGTGGGGAGTGAGCTCGTACGGCAAGCATCGAGGAGGGGAGGGAGATGATTGGGTGGTGGAGGTGCAGTCGTACAGTGATGACGATTGCTGGGAGGAAGACGACAACATAAGGGAGGTATTGGGCTAGAAGAGGAAGTGGGCTGGGGAAAAAGAAATGGGCTGGGGCTGTCTCCTGCTCACCTCTCTTTTTTAAATTTTTATTATTTTTTTCCTTATGAACACCTTTTTTGTAAAGGATAAAAGAGGAAAAAGGAATAGAATTTGGGGGGGTTTATTTTATTAAATACTTTTATTACTTTTCAAAACAGAAAATACAAGCAAATGTTAGTATTATTTTCACAAGTTTGAAATTTTAATTTGATTTTAAAGTTGTTAGTTGATTTGTTCAAATAGGGTTTGAGGGTGGTTATTTATGAATAATTTTTATTAATTGCAAAACAGTAATTAAAAGCAAGGTTAGTTAATGATTTCAAAATTTGAATATTAGTTTGATTTTAAGTGGTTAGTTGAATTTCAAATAAGGTTTGATTTGGGAATTTTGGAAACAAGCAAATTTTATTTAATAATCTCAAGCAATCATACAAACATTATTGAATTTAATTTGTTTGCCAAATTTTAATCTTTAAACCCATATTGAAATATGATGAGTAGGATTGATTTGATTTGAATTTTTGAATTAGCCATTAGGGTGTTTGATAAAAGGAATTTTTAGTGAGTAAGCAATTTAAATATCTTCAAACTATTGAAAACAATTGAGTTGTTGTAGTTTGCAATTTTTTAATTGGAAATTTTTAGACATGTGTGAAAGTTTAAATTGTTTTGAATTGTTCAGTTGTGATGCAAACATGGTGCAATGCAATATGATGCATGTGATGCAAAACAAAAGAAAACAAACAACTTTCTAGCCTAGGGTAACACCCCAGGTGTTACATGCCCCACCACTAAGTGGCATCACTCCAAGATGCTACGGAGCAATTAAGAACATGGAACAAGCTCGGGCTTCTAATTTCTGCCAGCTCGCCATCGATCAAATTGTTTCATAAGTGAAGGGGATGGGATCTAAGAAAAACTGTGTTTGCTGCTTATACCACCTGATATGGGGTGGCCTGATCTTCTCAATGAGCTTCTCTCTCTTTTTGTGGATTTTGTGATACCTAGTGCTACACTGAGACCTCTCACTTGGATGACCCCTGTTGCCAGATGCAACTACAATCAAGCCATTTGGATATTCTCAGCTACACACTCTTGCACAAGTAATCAAAGATTACAAGTGGTCATGTATCCCCCTATTCCCAATGGAATAACAAGATATCACGAAACTTTAACTTAGTAATACTTCAAGATGAATGCTTAGCAGCAATACAATCTCAAGGCTAGGGTTTCTTTGGTTTAAACTTGTTCTCCCTCAACCACACGCAGGTGGTCTCTCTTCAAGGGTGAGGGGTGCGACCACAAGGGGTCTTGCGCAAGCACCAACTCCCCCTAGGACTTGGTCTCCTACTTGGAATAGGACTCAACCGACCCAACATTAGAGGGTTCAGACAATTGTGGTATACAAACCATGCCTAATTTATTTAGCACTTGTGTATGGCGCATAGGACGCCTCCCTCTTGTTATTTCTCTCCCTTAGTGTGGAATAACATTCTTGTAGTTGTTTTCTGCACTTGCATGATTGTTTTCACCATCTTGCATCATTGTTTTCACCATGGTAGTCTTGTTTTCACCATCTTGAATGATTGTTTTCACCATGGTAATCTTGTTTTCCAGCAAGTCTCGGGGTCTTCCTCCACCCATGTTTGTGTTAACAATAACCCTGCTAATACATAATGCAATAGCTTAGGTAGTATAACATTCTTATAAACACCAACAATGTTTATTAATAGGAAAGAATTCACCTTATAATAATCATCAGTGAGGCTCAATATTTCCTTCCAACTCAAGCATGTAAATTCACCATGGACCCCTATTATATCCTGATCACCACCTAGTTGTAAACATCTGATCACCACCATGGACCCCTATCATCTTTTTTTCCCGCGCCATGGGGTGGTGTGGGGCCCAGTCCTCCACCGCATTTTCCCTTTCGCCTATTTACACCCCCTGACATATCAACCCTAAAAATATACCACTTCGTCCCGAGAAACACCCGAGGCCGCCGTTATCGTCATCCCGAGATCGGGAGGGTTCTGGAGCTCTCCCCGGCACCCTGCTGGGAGGGGAATTCATCACCGGAGGGGTCTACACCACCATGCCCTCCTCCAAAGTGATGCGTGAGTAGTTCATCTCTGGACTACGGGTCCATAGAAGTAGCTAGATGGTTGTTATCTCCACTTTGTAACTCATGTTTAGATCTCGTGAGCTGCCTCAAATGATTGAGATCATCTTTATGTAATGCTACATGTTGTGTTTGTTGGGATCTGATGGATGTTGAATGCTATGTCTTTTGATTATCAATCTATCATGTTATCTTCATTCTTATGTTATTTATTATCTTGTATTCTCTCCGTTATTAGTAGATGCTCTTGACAAGTAGATGCTAGTAACTGCAAGAGGGAGTATTTATGCTCGATAGTGGGTTTATGGTGGCCTTGACGTGAGGCTGGCATTGGTAAACCCCAAGAGTGTCATGGTGGTGTCACGGCAGATGCCATAGGATGGCTAAAGATGTGGGGACGATGGACGCTGGAGGCGCTCGGGGAGGGATTACGCAGCGAATAGCCGCATGTGGTGTGAATCTAGCACTGCAAACAGCAAGATCTACCCAGGTCCAGGGCCCTCGTGTGGAGGTAAAACCCCTACTCCTGCCTTTCTCTCTATGTATTAGTGTCTCACCGAGTAGCCACAGTACAAGTTTGGCCTTCAGCCGAGTAGCCACTCTCCTCTCTAGGTGAAGATCTAGGGTTTCAATTATGATCCGAACCGTCCCCCGCGCAGGAGGGGGCAGGGCACCTTATATACTGGTGCCCAGCCGGATACAGCCAACAGGGAAAAGTACAAACAGATGTCGACATAGTGTGCACACTGCATACTTCCGGCTTCCCGCTGACAGCTTTGGCTTCCTAATTTGTCTTGTGTGGAAAGTCGTTGTGCAAAACCAAGAAGCTGATCTGTTATCACTGCCACGAACACAGAGTAGGCCCCCCTAACCTGCGACGCCCTGCTGACACCCTGGCGCGGTCAGGCACGCTCTCTGCAGATGAACAGTGCCGCAGTACGGACCCAGGATACGCGGGATCCTGTGTCAGAACGGCTCCTTTGACTTCTGGCCCGAGTAGGAAACCGCCACTTCTACTCGGACCACTTCCTCTACTTGGAGGAATATAACTTCCTTGATTCTTCCTCCTGGCCATCAATATGTACGACCGAATAGCAGCCGCCCGGGTAGCAAGCACCGGGTAGCCACCTACTCGGCCAAACATCCCTTCTGATCTTGCCCTTAGCACTTGCCTTTACCCTACTCGGGGGTAACCCCCCGACATTAGTCCCCGAAGCTGGTAGAGTCCTGCGAACTTGTTCACTGGGATCTGCCAGCTTAAAAATGTCGCACCCGGATTTCTATAGGATACTCACCGGGCCGTTAAACAGTAGATGATTGGATTACGGGGCCTACCTGCACCCGCACCTCTTACGAGTAGGCCAACACGTATACGTGTGACAACCAATCTCTACTATCCATCTCGGCGCAAACCATCCCATAGAAATCAGGATACTTCCATTGACGTACTTCATACCATACACACATGGTACGTCAACGGCATTTTAACAAGTGATATCACAACAGATCTCTAAGACACAAAGAAATAGAAATAAGTGGCAAATAGCTCTCACTAGAGCAGAGATAGCAAATACAATCATGCAGAGGACACATGTCCCAACAATTCATCATTACATCACAGCGGAAGCATCCAAAGTGTCTGAGTACAGACAAGATCCAAATAGGCCTAAGAGGCCGGAAACGAAAAGGAAACGGAGCCCATCCACGAAGTCTCGGATCCTGCCCGGGTCCGCTATCTACTCGTCAACAGCCTCGTCATACTCCACGTAGTAGCCACCATGGGGATCCTCGGAAACGTAGTCTGCAGAACACGCAACCCCAAAGGGGTCAGTGCAGACGAGTACTGGCAAGCAAGACTCACAAGATACCAAAGTGTACTCGGCAACACCAGGTACAGACGCTTTGGGTTCAACGGAAGAATAGGTGATACAAAAGTACGGCAGCGGGCTGCAGTAACCAACTACAGAGACACGCTACCACATCCGGCTAACAGAAAGAGATAAGATAGCGTATCGTAACCAACTACCACTAACCTCAAACAAACCCATCCAATGTTACCCCCTACTAAGGAAGCAACCCAAGGAAACTCACACTGTTGATTAGGGTGACATCAATCTTATGGTGGAAGTAATCTATATTACTAGTCAAGTTATTATAGTTAGGTGTAAGTTGTCTGAGTACTTGTTAGCCAGCACTTTCACCAAGTCATCCATAACCGCGGACAACACGGCTTCTCGAGAAGATTTAACCCTGCCGGGATACACCAATTTGGCCGTACACGTAAGAATAACCCGCCAGATGGAAATGCACTTCCACTAAGCGAGGCACTCAACACAACCCAACTCTTCTTCGCATCAAGCCCAAAGAACCCCGTGCAATTGAGCGCACGACTAATCGAGCCCCACGAAGAAAAGGGGACCCTAATAGCACTCTAAGAACGTGTCTCCCTAAATGCCGACTACAAAAGTTACCACCCTGGCCTCGGGTTCGCACCTGCATATGCATGCGGCAAATGGAAAACCCGAACTAAATGAGGCGATTTGGACGAGATGCGAATCGAATCAAATTGAGGGGGGCGCCCATACACGCTTCCCACATGCGGTTAGTGCGCTCATCATGGATCAGTAGACAAGACCCTTTTCCTAATTAGGGTCGACACTAGCAGGCCTCAAAACCACGCCGGGCCTCCTGCCGGTGCCTTATCATCAAATTATTATTACCCAAAACATTAACATGATTGTTGTTTAAACATCGAGCCCATAGAACATAACAAATATGGTAAATGAACTAACGGACATCAGACTCGAGCACAACAACCCTACGCATGCTAGTAAGACACGGCAACAAGCAACGGGGTTATAGGTGTGGAGGTGAGGCTATATCAGGGTTACAGGATAACATGTGATAAGATCGGAACACAAGCAACGAATCTTAAGGCTAGCAGAATAGACAACGGAAAGTATCGGTATCCAGTGTGGACAGGACACAATGGTTCATGTGAGTGAATACTTGCCTGCAAACTCAGTAGCCTGGTACTGGGCTAACTCCTCTGAAGTAGTGTCGTAAACCTCGTCTGTCTCAACGTCGTCGTCTATTCGAGAAGAAGCAAACAAACAACGAAGAGAGACGAACAATCAATAACATGGCATAATGCACAAACATGGGATGATGCATGACAATTTAATTGGTGCATCAAATATAGGCTAATTGGCATGGTAACATAATTAAATGGGCCCATATGCAATTTGGATTGCATATGGAAAAGCCCATGAATTAATGTTGACTTAAATGATCTACAAATAATCATCATGTGAAAGTTGATTAGAATTATGCATGGATGATGAAAACGATAAGAAAACGACAATAGCTTCAATTTGAAATGTTGTTTACCAAGTTTGGAATTTTATTTATTAAGTTAAGAAATTTGGCTTCTTAAATGAGTTACACAAGCATTTGTTGTTTTCACCAATATTAGTTGTTCAAAATAGATAACCAAATTCATAATTGGAAAGAACACAAAATTTTAGGTGGAAAACATATTTCATTTGTTAAAAATGGATTTAAAATGAGCAAGTTATTAATTTGATAATTTTAAATGCATTAAACAAGATTTAAATTATTGAACCAATTTTAATTATTCAAAACAGGAAACAAGGTTTATATTTGGAGAGCTTGTTCAATTTTGCATGGAAAACATATTTTATATGTGCCATTTGAATTAAATTTTAATTAGTTATGAATTTGACCAAATTTGAATGAGTTGTTTGAATTTCAAATTTTGAAATCATTTGAAATGTTCAAAATAGTATACAAATGGTTTAAACATGTAGAGAATTAAATTTGGTTTGGAAAACATATTTTATTTATTATATTTGGATTTGAAATGAGGGATTTATGTTAGTTTGAATTCCAGGGACCATTCTGTAAATAAACAGGGGCTTGAAAGTAAAAGGAAAAGGCCAGAAATGAATTTCACCTCGCAGTGGCCCAGCCTGAGCCACTGACAGAGGGCCCTGGGCCACGGTGGCGCTTAGGTGGCGTGGGGTGGAGGCTGACTGGGCTCGCAGAGCCACAGACAGGTGGGCCTCCCTCTCGCGCGCGTGGCAATGTGCAAAAAGGTGTGGGATTTAATCCGGTGCGGGGAGGGATCAAACCCGCGCCGCGGGCGTGTGTGCGCAGCGCGTTGCCACTGCGCTGCTGAAACGTTTCATGACAGAGAGGAGGACTTGGGGGTTTTGAGGTTCAGATTCAGACTTAAGTCTGACGAAACTGAATTTCGCTTCAGTTATCTGAACCCCGACGAGGAGACAGTCGCCGGCGGCGGCTGCTGCACTGCTGCTGCTGCTCGTGGTCAGGTGCAGGGGCACGGTGTACGTGTGCGTGCAGGTGATGCGAAGGAGCAGAGAGGGAAGGGAAGAGGGGACCGTGCTGCTCACCGGGGAGTAGGAAGGAGAAGAGGAGCCCGGTGCGGTGGAGGTGACCGGCGACGTGGACAGGGACAGCGGCGGCGATGCAGCTGCTCCCGGATGTCGCTGCGGTGTCGAGGAGGAAGGTGGCGTCGCGGGGTTCCCGTTCCCGCAGCTAACCAGGCCGGGAGGTGACCATGGCGGCGGCGATCGCCGGAAGTTGTTGTGGTGGTGCGCGGTGGTTCAGAAGCAGAGAGAGAACAGAGGAAGGAGGAGGGGATAACGGCGGCGACGTGAGAGAGAAGGGAGGAGGAGGTCTAGGGCAGGAGGGTGGAGCTCGGGGTGGCTATAAGGAGGAGGGAGGTACGCTGCTGGCCGTTCCCTCCTCTGTCTGATCGACGTGGCCATCCCCGATGACCTGCCGTACAGAGGTAGGGGAAAGGGGTACGCAAGCCGTGGGGGGCTGGGCCTGGGCTGGTGGGCATAGCCCACTTGGCTGGCCTGCCCCCTTTCTTTCTTTCTGTTTTTTTCTCTCTCTGTTTTTTTTTGCAGAAAAGAAAAAGGGAAGAAAAGAATAGTTTTGGGGGTTGGAAAAATTTGGAATAATTTTTATAGGTTAATTATTACAAAAGCCCATCTGTGCAACTTTTGTTTTCCAAAATTTATAAATTTTGTTGCTGTTTGAAAGTTCAAATGGATTTGATTGAATTTTGGTATTAATTGAATTATTGATAAAAAAGAAACAAGTTAATAGTTTGGACTTTCAAGTTTATGTGAAACAATTGGATGTTTTGATTTGAATGTTTATTTGCAAAATTGTAACAGAACAAGTATGAAACAATTAGCTTTGAAATTTGGTTTGAAATTTAAATGGAAAAACAAGTGAAAACAAATGCAATGCTTATGATGACATGATGCAAACCATAAATTAACAAGGAGCAAACATTGTAATGGTGTTTTTCATACTTGGGATGTTACAAAACGCCCCCCCTTTAAGGAATCGCGCCCCGAGATTCCTAGTGAGAAGAGAAAAGGTCCGGATACTTCTTGCGAAGATCCTCTTTGGTCTCCCATGTTGCCTCTTTATCGGAATGATGAGACCACTGCACTTTTAAGAACTTGGTGCTCTTGTTGCGAGTCTTACGCTCGGTCTCATCGAGAATTCGAACAGGATGCTCTTCATAAGAAAGATCTTCTTGCAGTTCAATGGAATCATGATCAACTGCACGACCTGGATCTTTGAAGCACCACTTGAGCTGTGATCCGTGAAACACATCGTGCACCTTGGATAGTTTTTCTGGAAGTTCAAGACGATAGGCATTTTCTGCACGCCTTGAGAGAATGTTGAAAGGACCAATGTATCTTGGTGAAAGTTTTCCTTTGACACCAAAACGATGAGTGCCTCTGAGGGGAGTTACACGGAGATATGCTTTGTCTCCAGCTGCATAGACCATGTCCCTGTGTTTGCTGTCATAGTAGCTTTTCTGACGAGACTGAGCAATCTTGAGATTGTCACGAATGATGCAAACTTTCTCTTCGGCTTCCTTAACAATGTCAGGGCCTAAGAGTGAACGTTCACCAGCTCCAGACCAATTGATTGGACTCCTGCATCTGCGGCCATATAGAGCCTCAAATGGTGCCATGCCTAGGCTTGCCTGGAAGCTGTTGTTGTAGGAGAATTCAGCATATGGAAGACATTCCTCCCATTTCATGCCAAAGGAGAGACCACATGCTCTCAGCATGTCCTCGAGAATCTGATTGACTCTTTCGACTTGCCCTTGAGACTGAGGATGGTAGGCTGTGCTGAACAGAAGTTTGGTGCCCAATGCTTCTTGAAAGCTTTTCCAGAAATGAGAAGTGAATATGCTTCCACGGTCTGAGCTTATTTCCAATGGAACACCATGAAGAGGAACAATCTTTGCTGTGTAGAGCTCTACTAACTGGCTAGCTGAGATTGTCTCTTTGACAGGAAAGAAGTGAGCTACTTTAGTGAGTCGATCAATGACAACGAAGATTGCATCGTTGCCCCTCTTGGACTTTGGAAAACCAGTGACGAAGTCCATTTCAATCATGTCCCACTTCCACTCAGGGATTTTTAGAGGTTGGAGAAGGCCGGCTGTTTTCTGATGAACTGCCTTGACACGTTGACAAACGTCGCATTCAGAAACGTATTGAGCAATTTCACGTTTCATGCTAGGCCACCAATACAGTGTCTTGAGATCCTGGTACATCTTTGTACTTCCAGGGTGTATGGAGAGAGGAGTTTCATGAGCCTCCTTGAGAATGACATCTTTAAGACTTTGAATTTGAGGAACTACAATGCGTCCTTCGAAGAACACAGTTCCCTTGTCATCAATTGAGAAGGACTTAAATTTCTCCTTGCCTTCTTTGATGTGCTCTACCATCTTCTTGATTTCAGCATCACGAATTTGTTCAGAACGAATCTTGTCCTCGAGAGTTGGACTGGCTGTCAAGTTTGCAAGATAGCCTTGAGGAACAAGACCAAGATTGAGCTTCTGGAATTCTTCATGAAGAGGAGGTTGGCTTTCCATGATCATGAGATTATTGCAATACGACTTGCGACTGAGAGCATCGGCCATAACATTAGCCTTGCCTGGAGTGTAAGAAATGGTAAGATCAAAGTCTTTAATCTTTTCAATCCATCTCCTTTGTCTGAGGTTTAGATCTGGTTGAGTGAAGATGTACTTCAGACTCTTATGATCGGAAAAGATTTCAGTGCGATTACCCAACAAGTATTGTCTCCATTTCTTGAGGGCAAACACAACTGCTGCGAGTTCAAGGTCATGAGTGGGATAATTGAGCTCATGGGTGTTCAACTGACGTGAAGAATAAGCCACAACTTGACGTTCTTGCATAAGAACTGCACCTAGACCTTGGAGAGAAGCGTCACAGAATATTTGGAAAGGTTTGGTAGGATCTGGGCCAACCAGAACTGGTGTAGAAGTGAGTTTAGTCTTCAGGAGATTGAAGCTTTCATCACATTGTGGAGACCAAACGAACTTCTTGTCCTTCTTTGTGAGGTCAGTGAGAGGTTTGGCAATCTTGGAGAAGTTTTGGACGAAGCGACGACAATAGCTAGCCAAGCCAAGAAAACTTCTTACTTGCTTCACCGTCTTTGGAGGTTTCCAATCAACAATTGCTTTAACTTTTTCTGGATCAATGGCTATGCCCTTGGCAGAGATGACATGACCAAGATAAGCAACTTCTGAAATCCAGAACTCACATTTGGAGAACTTGGCATAGAGACGATGCTCGCGAAGCTTCATGAGAGTGAGACGAAGATGTTCTTCATGCTCTTCCTCGGATTTGGAGTAGACAAGAATGTCATCAAGATATACCACAACGAACTTGTCGAGGTATTCATGGAAGACAGAATTCATGAGTCGAGAGAAGGTCGCTGATGCATTGGTGAGACCAAAGGACATGACGGTGTATTCGTATAGACCGTAGCGAGTGGTGAAAGCTGTCTTTGGAATATCTTCTTTTCTGATCTTTATTTGATGGTAACCCATTCTCAAGTCCAACTTGGAGAATATTGAGGCTCCAGCAAGTTGATCAAAAAGATCATCGATACGAGGAATTGGATACTTGTTTTTTATGGTTTTCTCGTTAAGAGGACGATAGTCAGCAACGAGTCTCTTTGTTTGATCCTTCTTCGCAACGAACAGAGTTGGGCAACCCCAAGCCGAGGAACTAGGTTGAATGTAACCTTTCTCCATGTACATATAGATTTGTTCCTTCAACAACTTCAGCTCGGGAGTTCCTATCTTGTAGGGATGCTTAGAGATTGGAGCAGTACCTGGTTCAAGTTCGATCACGAACTCAACTGCTCTGTCCGGAGGCATTCCTGGCAACTCTTCTGGAAAGACGTCAGGGAATTCGCAGACCACCGGAACATTTTCAAGTGAAGGTAGAGGTTTTGCATTGAGGTTGCATAGATGAATGGAACTTGATTCATGTGGAGAATAGACTATCTGGCCAGAAGGGTGGGACAGAGTTATTGACTTTTGAGCACAGTCAATTTTTGCTTTATTGGCCTTCAGCCAATCCATACCAAGAATGACATCAATGTCAGAATTTCCCAGCAACATGAGAGAAGCAAGGAATATGCGACCTCCAATTAGGATTTGATTGTCCTTACTTATCTTGGAAGTCAACATTTGAGATCCCGGGGAGTGAATAGTGATTTGATTGCTTAGTGGAACCACAATTAGGTTGTTTGTTGTGGCAAAGATCTTTGACACAAAAGAATGTGATGCTCCGGTATCAAACAACACTTTAGCTGGAAAAGAGTTTACGGGAAATGTACCGAGAACGACGTCAGGAGCTTCCTCAGCTTTGTCGATGTTGACATGATTCACCCTTGCGGTCCTCTGTAAGGACCCCAGACCGGCAGTCTGAAACCCTACGTATGCATACATTCACGATCCCAGAAAGATCAGTCATGAACAACATACAAAGTTGGCACACAAAAATACATCATCCATTACACGAATACATAAAGGTATTACACAAATGATCACATGATCAAGTTAAACACAACTGCCACAAGGGCAGGCAACTTAACAAACACAGCGGAAGACAATTAAAAACACAACGTAGTTGAGCCCAAGTCACGCCTTAACCTACAGGCTGCTGACCCGGAGACGATCCTAGTTCGCAAAGCCGTCAACTCCGTACTTCTCTTCATAGATCTCCTTCGGAGGCTCCTTCTTAAATTCTGGCATGTAGATACCAGGGGCGAAATCATAATGAGTACATTTGAATGTACTCAGCAAGACATCCATCATGTCACTTACCAACATGCAAATATGCTTATATGGTGGAATAGGTAGGCTATAAATAGGGTTCACTATCAATGGTGTTCATATATGATGACACCACAGTTGCAGTCAGGTTAATCTGTATCTTCGTTGAAGAAGATACTTCAGAAGAAAATAAAATAATATAGTTTTATTTCTCTTGTAGATATCACATGTACAAGAGGTTTTGTAAAGCTTTGTTAAAGAATATTTTCTCTTTGCAAAACTTCTTGGAATCAGTTTCCAGAATTCTTGCTTAGAGTAGAAAAGGTTTTCTTTTCAAAACACTTTTTTTTGTATAACAACATCTGGCTTTTCATCATCGACGATACCTCCACGGTATAAGTTTCCATTCCTTTACGAACTTCACAAGTTCAAACACTTCCTGTCCAAAACTCCCTTTCAAAAACTTCCTTTTTGAAAACATTGACACAATGCTAGCTACATGGCCATTCAACTGTCCATATCCGAGGACGCGGCTTCTTCGAAAAAGTTGTACTCTGCAGAGGTGTACTCATCCACCAGATCCAGTACACCTACCGTGAACAACCACGGACTGTAACAACAGTATGTAAACATCAGGTATCTGATCATAACCATTCACTATGTTCAAGCTAGTATATGCCTATCTCTCAGTCGAGTGTCCGCTCCCCGGCACCGAGCTAATCCCTGCCAAGCCAGGAGCCCCAACTGCTGCATCCGGAGGGAAAATTAATCCCACACTTTATATGTCTCCACGACATTCGGTTCGAGGGTACGACGCCCCTTATAGCAAGTGAGATAGCACACACTAATAAGAACAAACTTCAAGTTAAGCCCCGTGCCCATGTTGGGGTAGGGTGGCAGTACGGCAAAGGCTGTCCGGCGAAGACTAGGTTATGTGTCATTTTTGAAAACACCACTTTCTCAAAAATGACCACTTCCACATTCCTCCGGAGAACAAGGATCCGCCTTTTCTCCGGGTTTTTCCGTAAAGCCTTTGTTTTGTAGAATCACAATTTTAGGGTGTCCATTTAGGGACTAGTATATTTTATGGTAATAAATACCATATGGTGGCCTATGGGCTTGGTATTACCAAGTTTAACTACTGGCATAATAGTAACCTATATACTGGTATAGTAGTAATAGCCACATCAAAAATAGTTTTGATAATCAAGTTTTTGTAAAACTTCAGATGGAAAACATGCATGATAGATAATGATAAGTATTGTATCAGCAAGCATCAGGATGGCTTGCCTGGTATCTCGTTGTGTCCCTGGTTGTTGGAGTGACTGGAACTTGAAACACAGCTTCCCGACACTTCCTTCCTCTTCGTTTTCTAACGTCGTAAAAGGATAAAGGACACACATTCAGAACCAATCAAGGCAAGCAACCATTCATAACAATACATATAGCAAGGAAACTAATAATAACCAATCTCACAATTATTAATTTAGGCAAACAATCAAACAAACACACTTGGCAGAAATGCCATTTAATAAGACAACTTAATGTAACACCCGGGGTTTTTCTTCCATTAGATTTTGTTTGTTTTGCTTATTCACATCATACCATCATGCATCACCATTCATTCAAAACTTGCAAACAAATTAAAATTCATCAAGACTTATTTTCTAAAATCTCCTGCAATTCATTTGATGCCTCAATATATTTTTATTAATGCCCAAACCATTTCTAGAGCTGAAAACAATGACACAAAAAAAAAGATGTTTGGCTGGGTGGCAGCCAATCGGCCAGGCCCTAGTGGCCCAACCGGAGGCCACCAACCTAACCCTAAGCCCACCTAACCCACACGCACACAACGCACACACCCAGAACACACACGCACCCACACAGAACACACGCACACAACGCACACAACGCACGCACACACCGCACGGGAGGGGATCGATCGATCCCCTCCATCGTCTTCCTCCCGTCGACCGCCGCCTCCCTCCTGGCCGCGCCCCTCTCGAGCTCCGCCGCCTCCCTGCCCCCCTCGTCCTCCTTCCTCCCAAGCCCCGCCACCACGCCTCCCCGCTGTACATGGCCGCCGGCCCGTGGTTTCCCTCCGCCCCTCCTCCAGTCGGCCATGGCCGCCGCCGGCCGTGGTTCTCCTCCCGTCGCCCCTCATCTCCTCTCCGTCCGCGGCGCCGGCAGGAGCAGGGCTCCAAGCCACAGCCCTTTCCCTGCCCGCTCCCCTTTCCCGACGTCCTCCGTGCGGCAGCGGCGGCCGCCGCCATCTCCCGCTCCCCTCCTTCCTCGTCCTTGCTGTACTCCGCCGTGCGCCTTCTGCCGTGGTACGCCACCTCCTCGCCAGCCACTTGTCTTCCATGACCCTCCTCACTCTGTCCTTGACGCCCAGAAGGTGTTCGATGAAAATACCACAGGAGGTTGTGTTCCTCGCGGGCATTCGTTCACGCTCATGTTCTGTTTGTCGGGGTCGAGGTTTCCGTCTTCTGTGTGTGGCAAGCACTCTTGTGAATGATAGTCACTGAGGGACATCACGACGCCGTGTTCGATGTCATCTTCTGGTGACATGATGCTTGTGTGGTGGCCGCCTTTATGCGTGTCAACGGGCTCCCGTCGCCAAATCCGAAGACCGACATCGCCAAGATCCTCGACCCGAGAACGACAACCACCGACGGGATCTTCCCCGACCCGTACCTCGACGACAAGGCCTTCATAGAAAAGTTCCACAACGACGGGGTGGACATCTTCCATTGCCGTGTCCATTTCTTCGTTGCTTGTTTGTGTTGGCCGCCGTCGTGTGTGCCATGAAGACCGGAACCGCCATGATCTCCTACATGGATGCGACGAGTACCTCGACCACGTCTACTTCCTCTTCGGACCTCGATGAAAAGATCGACAACGACCACCGATGACGTGAACGACTACCTCGGCTACGGAACGAGAACGACTACTTCCACTACTTCCCCGACATCGACTACTTCCCCTACGTCCCCGACGTCCTCTACTTCCTCCTCTTCTTCTACTTCCCCTACACCCCGAAGACACCGGCGCCGAACCCGAAGATCCTCTCCACACGTGCGAACCCAAACCCCTATACCTATGCCCTATTTTCTATAACATATCAACTATAATTAAAATGTCATCTCATTCGTGTGTTGCATTGCATCTTGTGGGTGCGGGTAATAGTAATGTCACCTAATAATTAAATATGGAATGAGTTGGGATAATTAAATATTGTCCCGGTTCCATTTAAATTGTGTAGCTCATCTACATCCTTGCCTCTCCCTGTTAACAACATTTAATATTGATGGGTAAATAAATAACTCGAACCTCCTAAATTAAATGTTGGGCTTCCGGCTCAATTTAAATTGATTTAATTGCATAAATCATAACTAATTCATTTTAACTCCAAATTTGAAAAGTAAAATATGTTTTCCAATCAAAATTCTCTAAACTTTGCAAATATAAACTTTGTTTTCTGTTTTGAATAATTTAAATTGCTGAAAACAACTATTTCTTATTTAGTGCATTTAAATTGCCAATTTAATAACTTGCTCAATTCAAAACCAAATTCCACATATCAAATATGTTTTCCAACCAGAAAAACGCAAGGAATATTAATATGCCATCCATGTTCATGTTTGCACCTTGCATTTTTCCTTTGTAGTAGTGTTATGCATGTTCACCTAATAAATAAATATGGAATGTGTTGGGGTATTTAATTCAATTGTTGCCCCATTCCATCTAATATTGCTTAACTCACCTATTTACTGTTTTCCATGCTAAACAACATTTAAATTGATGGTTAGATAAATAACTTGAACATTCTTAATTAATTGTTGGGACTCCGGTTCCACTTAAATTGGTTAAGTTGCATTCTCGCATGTCATGCATCCATATCTTGATCATGCTGGATCTTTTGCCGTAGTAGTAATTATTGCATCCGGTGTTTGTTCTAGTTCGTTGCTTCTTCGCGGATAGGATGTTGAGATGATGTGAGCAACGACAAGTTCTGCGGATGTACCTCTACTTGCTGGATTCCAGGCAAGTATACTCACTTGCTACCCGTGTTGCCTTTCCTCACTTGTTACCGATTCTTTCCGTTGTCTTTATGCTAGCCTTATGATTCGATGCTTGTGTCTCGATCCTATCATATGTTTACCTTGCAGCCATGATATAACCTTCCTTCCACTTCCTATCAACTGTTGCTTGTTTACCTTGTTGGCCCTCGTGTCGTAGTTGCATGCTTAGTGTTGTTTGCGCTCAAGTCTTGTTGTCCTTTGTCGTATCACCTGTTTAGTTGATAGTCGGGTTTCAACTTAATCAACAACATGTTCATGTTTTGGGTAATAATAATTTGATGATAAGGCACCGGCAGGAGGCCCGGCGTGGTTTTGAGGCCTGCTAGTGTCGACCCTAATTAGGAAAAGGGTCTTGTCTACTGATCCATGATGAGCGCACTAACCGCATGTGGGAAGCGTGTATGGGCGCCCCCCTCAAATTGATTCGATTCGCATCTCGTCCAAATCGCCTCATTTAGTTCCAGTTTTCCATTTGCCGCATGCATATGCAGGTGCGAACCCTTGGCGCCAGGGTGGAACTTTTGTAGTCGGCATTTAGGGAGACACGTTCTTAGAGTGCTATGAGGGTCCCCTTTTCTTCGTGGGGCTTGATTAGTCGTGCGCTCAACTGCACGGGGTTCTTTGGGCTTGATGTGAAGAAGAGTTGGGTTGTGTTGAATACCTCGCTTGGTGGGTTGATCCGCCGTCTGGCGGGATATTCTTACGTGTACGGCCAAATTGGTGCATCCCTGCAGGGTTAAATCTTCTCGAGAAGCCGTGTTGTCCGCGGTTATGGATGACTTGGTGAAAGTGCTGGCTAACAAGTACTCAGACAACTTACACCTAACGATAACAACTTGACTAGTAATATAGATTACCTCCACCATAAAAATGATGTCACCATAATCAACAGTGTGAGTTTCCTTGGGTTGCTTCCTTAGTAGGGGGTAACACTGGATGGGTATTGTTTGGTGAGTAGTTGTAGTTGGTTCTGATACGCTCTCTTATCCCTCTCTAATAGCCGGAAGTTGTAGCGTGTTTCTGTAGTTAGTTAGTGCAGCCCGCTGCCGCTTCTTTGCAATAAACCCCTTCCTTTCGTTGTACCCAAAGTATTTGTATCTTGTGATGATCGGTTACGCTGGTATCTTGTGAGTATGACTTGCCAGTACTTAACCGTACTGACCCACGAATCCATTTCGTGGCTGCATATTCAACATTGCAGTCAACAGGTTTGAAGTCTGACGACGTTAGCTTGGGAATCCCTCCGGCTTGGCCTGGGCAGGGATTGGACGCTCTCGGTTATCTTCAGGACTCTTAGTCCAATTTGTATCTTGTCTGTAGTCGGACACTATGTTGTTTCTTCCGCTGTCATTTGGATCTTTGTATTGTATCAGTTGTATTCTTGACTCGTTTGAGTCCTCTTGTATATATCTCTTCTGTTGTTGTTGTGGATTGTCGCACCCTGATTTCTAGGGGATACTCACCGTACGAACTGGATAGCAGAGGCTTGGATTATGGGGCATAACTGCTCCCACGTCCCAGCTTCCTGGTAGGCCTGCGCTTATGCGCGACAACACAAACCCTGCTATTCCACCGTCGATGTAAACTATCCACTAGAGATCAAAGGCACTTCCGTCGACGTACTTCAAACCATACACACATGGTACGTCAACGGCGTTTAACAACTGATATCACAACAGATCTCTACGACACAAAAGATTGAAATAAGTTGCAAATGGCTCTCATTAGAGCATAGATAGCAAATACAATCATTCAGAGGGCACATGCCCCAACAATACATCATTACAATACAGCGGAAGCATTCAACATGTCTGAGTACAGACAAGAACCAAATAGGCCTAAGAGGCCGGAAACAAACAGACGGAGCCCATCCACGAAGTCTCGGATCCTGTCCGGGTCCGCTATCTACTCGTCAGCAGTCTCGTCATACTCCACGTAGTTGCCACCATGAAGATCCTCGGAAACGTCGTCTGCGTAAACCACAGCCCCAAAGGGGTCAGTACATAAACGTACTGGCAAGCAAGACTCACAGTTCACCAAAGTGTAACCCGTCAACACCAAGCACAGATGCCTTGGGTTCAACGGAAAGGAAGGGGATATAAAAGATGCTGCAACTGGCTGCTCTACACAACTACAGAAACATACTACAACTGCCGGCTAACAGAAAGGAGATAAGATCGAGGATTGTAACCAACTGGAATATAACTTCAAGCAAACCCATCCTGGATCTCGCCCCTTATCCAAAGAAGCAATCCGAGGATAACTCACACAGTTGAAATAATGATGGTTCAAATTATTGTGTCAATAAGCCTATTACTAGTCAAGTTATTAATCATGGGGTGTAGCATGTTTGATCATTATGTTTAAGTTGTCCTGAGTACTTGTTAGCCAGTACTTTCACCAAGTAATCCATAACCGCGGAAAACACGGCTTCTCGAGAAGATTATCCCTGCAGGGTTGCACCAATTTGGCCGTACACTCATGAATAACCCGCCAGATGGAAAGGCCCTTCCACCAAGCGGGGTACTCAACACAACCAACCATTCCTCGCATCAAGCCCAAAGCACCTTGGGCGCACGGATAATCGAGCCCAGAAGAAAATGGACCCTCATAGCACTCTAAGAACGTGTCCCCCTATATGCCGACTACAAAAGTTCCACCCTGGCCTGGGCTCGCAAAAACATGCATGCGGCAAATGGAAAACACGAACTAAATGAGGCGATTTGGACGAGATGCGAATCAGGTCAAGTTGAGGGGGGCGCCCATACTCGCTTCCCAAATGCGGGTAGTGCGCTCATCATGGATCAGTAGACAAGACCCTTTTCCTATTAGGGTCGACACTAGCAGGCCTCAAAACCACACAGGGCCTCCTGCCGGTGCCTTATCATCAAATTTATTATTAATAGTAACATTAGCATGATTGATTGATTAAACATCGAGCCCCCAGAACGATAATAGAGTAGTAACAGAAAGTAACGGGTAACAGACTCGAGCAAAGCAACCTAAGCATGCTAGTAAGACACGGGCTCAAGCAAATGGTTATAGGTATGGAGATGAGGCAATATCAAGGTTAAGGGATTCATGTGATGGGTTCGTAACAGAAACAACTACTACTAAGGCTAGCAGAAAAGAACAACGGAAAGTATCGGTAATCAATGTTGAAAGGAACACAGTGGTTCATGTGAGTGATAACTTGCCTGCAAAACCCAGTAGCCTGGTACTGAGCTAAATCCTTAGAAGGGATGTCGTAAGAATCGTCGGTCTCAACGTCGTCGTTTATCCGGGAAGAAGCAAACAAACAAGGCAGAAGTAAACAATCATTATCATGGCATTGTGCACAATCAAAGATGATGCATGTCAAATTAATGGTTGCATCAAAATAAACTAGTCAACATGATAACACAATTTAAGTGGATCCATATGCAATGAGAATTGCATATGGATGCAAATGCTTTAGGTTGAAGCAATGATCTACATTTGATTAACAAGTGTAAGTAGTTAAACATGATGCATGCATGATGATAACAACAAAATAACAACAAATAACAATGATAGATGCAAGTGATAGAAGGATTAAACAAGTTTTGGAAATCATTGATTAAGTTTGGAAAGTTTGGTTACTTAAACATGTCACACAAGTATTTGTTGTTTTCATCAAGTTAAATTGTTCAAAATAGATAACAAAGTTCATATTTGACAAGGTTATGTTTTTATGGTTTGAAAACATATTTTATATGTCCCAAAAGAATTTGATTTGATCAAGTTATGAATTTAACAATATTAAATGAATTAAATAAGGTTTAAATTATTTAACCACTTTTAATTATTCAAAACATGAAACAAATTTTGTATTTGAAAAGGTGGTTTAATTTTGCATGGAAAACATATTTCATTTGTGGAAATTGGATTTAAAATGAGCAAGTTATTATTTTGGCAATTTTAAATGCAATAATTAAGAAACAGTTGTTTTCAGCAATTTAAATTATTCAAAACAGCAAACAAAATTTATATTTGGAAAGTACATGAAAAATTGATTGGAAAACATATTTGGTTTGTGAAATTTGGAATTTTTATGAACAAGTTATGAATTTTGCAAGTTTAAGTGAATTTGACAAGTTTTCAAATATTGCACCAATTTAAAATATTCAAAACAGTAAACAAATTTTATATTTGGATAGATCATTTAATTTGGGACAGAAAACATACTAAAAATGTTGAAATTGGAGTTGGGATGATTTATTTATGCAATTTCCAAAATTGGGTGCAAATCTGCCATTTTTTTTTTGTGAATCAGGGACTTAGAAAAAAAATATTTCAGGGTCCAGAATTAATGGGCAAGGGCCTAGTTGTGATTTCCAGTTTGTTGGGCTGTGAAGGAATAAAAGAAAAAAATGGGATGTAATCCCGTGGGGGGAGGGATTCGAACCCACCCCCTCTGCTGCGCTCGCAAGGCACTGGACCAGATTGGCTGCTCGATTTGTTTGTGACAGATACGGTACGTGGTTTGGTTATTCTTCTGTGCGTGCAATAACTGAATTTTTATCTGCATCCTGCGTGTAGGTTCAGGTGTCGAACGGATGCTGAACGGAGCGACCACGCCGGCGAGGAGGCCGCTCGCGGGAGGGCCGTGAGGGCGGTTGGAGGGGAGAAGGCCGAAGGGGAGGAGGAGGGAGGCGATCGGGAGCCTCACCTTGCGATCGGCAGAGGAGCAGTCGGGGTCGGGTCGCTCCTGGGCGAGCAGGCGTGCAGGAGCAGGGAGGCGGGCCGGCCGGAGAAACCTTCACGGCGGCGCCGCCTCGGGCAGTACCGGCCGGTGAGGCCCACAGCAACTTTGGAGAGGGAGAGGAGCCGGTTCCATTCCCGGGCTCCGTGGCTCCTCGAGGTGGCCGGCGACGGGATGGTTGCGGTGGGTACTGACGGCGACGAGGTGGTGTCGAGGTTCAGACATGAGAAGAACAGCAACTTTTGGAGAAGAGATCGAGGGGGAGAGAGGGATGGCGGCGCAGGCGGAGAAGAACTAGGGCTAGGTTAGCAGCAGGTAGGTTAGATATAGGGGATGAGGAGGTGTACGGCATGGCATCGAGCGAGGGGGAGAAGATCGGGTGGTTCTGCTTCAGTTCGTACAGCTGCTGACGACAGAGAGGAAGGAGAAAGCAATGGCGTGGACGGGTACTGGGCCAACAGAGGAAAAGAATAGGTAGATGGGCTGGGCTGGGAGGTAGATTAGTTAGCTGCTGCCTATTGCTTGCTTTTTTATTTTATGTTTTTTTGCTGAAAACCACTTGGAAGAAAAAGGAGAGTTTCCAAGTTAAATAAAAGTTTTGGAAAAAAGAATATGGTTAGTTCTGTTTTCAATTAGCAACCCAAAACTAGCTTTTGTTTTCCAATGTTTACAAATTAAATTGTTGTTTGTTAATTAACCAATATTTGAAAGGATTTTTTTAATATGAATTAAACCTTATTGAAAACAAACATTTTTGATGGGGTTTACCCCTAAGATTTAAGGTGATTAAAGATTACAAATAGGGTGGTGAACTTAAGGTTTCAAAAGGTATTGATTTGAGAATTGGTTTGAATTTGGGTAATTTGATAATTAAATAATTATTGATGAAAACCATGTTTTTATTAGGGTGACCCCTATGATTCAATTTGATTAAATTAGTTGATTAAATTCATAAGTTCAAATTGGTTCTGCTTGATGCATTGATTTGAACTTGAAGGTGATTTGAAAATCATTTGTTTGATTAAATCCACAATTTTAATGAGTGATCAACATTGAATAAAATGAAAGCAATTTGGTTGTTTTTATTTGAACTCTCACTTTGGAAATTGTAACATCACAAGGATGAAACAAAGGGTTTGAAATTTGAGTTGAAATTCAAACAGAAAACAAAGGAAAATAAATGAAAACAGTGGAAAACAAAAGGAAAATAAGCAAAACAATTGCAATCAACATGATGCCATGATGCAAAACATAAAATAACAGAGAGCAAAACATTCTAAAGGCTATTTTTCAGACTTGGGATGTTACAAAACGCCCCCCCTTGAAGGAATCGCGCCCCGAGATTCCTACTGAGAAAAGAGAAGGTCCGGAAACTTCTTGGAAAGATCCACTTGAGCTGTGACACGTGAAACACATCGTGCACCTTGGATAGTTTTTCTGGAAGTTCAAAATGATAGGAATTCCTGGCAACTCTTCTGGAAGGATGTCAGGGAATTTGGAACCCACCGGAACATTTTCAAGTAAAGGGAGAGGTTTTGCATCGAGGGTGTATAGCTGGATAGAATTTGATTCATTTGTTGAATAGACTATCTGTAATAAGGGTGGATCAGAGTTATTGACATCAATGCAACACCAAGAATAACATCAATGTCAGAATCATCAACATGAGAGTAACGAGGAATATGTGGCCTCTCATTAGAATTGGATTGTTCTTACTTATCTTGGAAGTCAACATTTGAGATCCCGGGGAGTGAACAGAGTTTTGATTGCTTAGTGGAACAAGAATTGGGTTGTATGTTGTGGAAAAGATTGTTGACACAAAGGAATGTGATGCTCCGGTATCAAATAACACTTTAACTGGATAAGAGTTTACGAGATGAACGGGGAAACTTTGATTAGACGCCGGTAGAAGAACTGAAATGGGAAAACAACAACAAGATTTCAACGGACGAAAAGGATGTTGAGAAGAACAGGATATCAACATCGGGGAAAACGAGAACAAAACTCCTGAGGTACTACGGAAAACCCATCCGGGCTTCTAAAGGATAAATATCTACTGCTTAAGGAATAGAGGATCTGCTTCCGGGGCTTACACGCCTCCGTTCTCAATCGTGAGTAGGCAACATGATAAATCATGTCACAACCACCTCCATTCCTATGGTCTAATAGATATAACCATCCTAGAGAAACCAGGATTCGTGAAATCCTAACTTGAAAGTTTAGATGAGAATAGAAAAACAACGTTGCACTTCCTTACCAGAAAAGGGTGGGTGGGTGGGGAAAGAAGAAAAATGGCAGAATTCCTACTCTCACGTTTCATTTTTCCTATATAGCTACAAAATAGTTTCTAGACTCAACTGCGACCAGTAAAAAGGGATCCTACATGCAGACAGGCTCTGATACCATTTGTCGCACCCTGATTTCTAGGGGATACTCACCGTACGAACTGGATAGCAGAGGCTTGGATTATGGGGCATAACTGCTCCCACGTCCCAGCTTCCTGGTAGGCCTGCGCTTATGCGCGACAACACAAACCCTGCTATTCCACCGTCGATGTAAACTATCCACTAGAGATCAAAGGCACTTCCGTCGACGTACTTCAAACCATACACACATGGTACGTCAACGGCGTTTAACAACTGATATCACAACAGATCTCTACGACACAAAAGATTGAAATAAGTTGCAAATGGCTCTCATTAGAGCATAGATAGCAAATACAATCATTCAGAGGGCACATGCCCCAACAATACATCATTACAATACAGCGGAAGCATTCAACATGTCTGAGTACAGACAAGAACCAAATAGGCCTAAGAGGCCGGAAACAAACAGACGGAGCCCATCCACGAAGTCTCGGATCCTGTCCGGGTCCGCTATCTACTCGTCAGCAGTCTCGTCATACTCCACGTAGTTGCCACCATGAAGATCCTCGGAAACGTCGTCTGCGTAAACCACAGCCCCAAAGGGGTCAGTACATAAACGTACTGGCAAGCAAGACTCACAGATCACCAAAGTGTAACCCGTCAACACCAAGCACAGATGCCTTGGGTTCAACAGAAAGGAAGGGGATATAAAAGATGCTGCAACTGGCTGCTCTACACAACTACAGAAACATACTACAACTGCCGGCTAACAGAAAGGAGATAAGATCGAGGATTGTAACCAACTGGAATATAACTTCAAGCAAACCCATCCTGGATCTCACCCCTTATCCAAAGAAGCAATCCGAGGATAACTCACACAGTTGAAATAATGATGGTTCAAATTATTGTGTCAATAAGCCTATTACTAGTCAAGTTATTAATCATGGGGTGTAGCATGTTTGATCATTATGTTTAAGTTGTCCTGAGTACTTGTTAGCCAGTACTTTCACCAAGTAATCCATAACCGCGGAAAACACGGCTTCTCGAGAAGATTATCCCTGCAGGGTTGCACCAATTTGGCCGTACACTCATGAATAACCCGCCAGATGGAAAGGCCCTTCCACCAAGCGGGGTACTCAACACAACCAACCATTCCTCGCATCAAGCCCAAAGCACCTTGGGCGCACGGCTAATCGAGCCCAGAAGAAAATGGACCCTCATAGCACTCTAAGAACGTGTCCCCCTATATGCCGACTACAAAAGTTCCACCCTGGCCTGGGCTCGCAAAAACATGCATGCGGCAAATGGAAAACACGAACTAAATGAGGCGATTTGGACGAGATGCGAATCAGGTCAAGTTGAGGGGGGCGCCCATACTCGCTTCCCAAATGCGGGTAGTGCGCTCATCATGGATCAGTAGACAAGACCCTTTTCCTATTAGGGTCGACACTAGCAGGCCTCAAAACCACACAGGGCCTCCTGCCGGTGCCTTATCATCAAATTTATTATTAATAGTAACATTAGCATGATTGATTGATTAAACATCGAGCCCCCAGAACGATAATAGAGTAGTAACAGAAAGTAACGGGTAACAGACTCGAGCAAAGCAACCTAAGCATGCTAGTAAGACACGGGCTCAAGCAAATGGTTATAGGTATGGAGATGAGGCAATATCAAGGTTAAGGGATTCATGTGATGGGTTCGTAACAGAAACAACTACTACTAAGGCTAGCAGAAAAGAACAACGGAAAGTATCGGTAATCAATGTTGAAAGGAACACAGTGGTTCATGTGAGTGATAACTTGCCTGCAAAACCCAGTAGCCTGGTACTGAGCTAAATCCTTAGAAGGGATGTCGTAAGAATCGTCGGTCTCAACGTCGTCGTTTATCCGGGAAGAAGCAAACAAACTAGGCAGAAATAAACAATCATTATCATGGCATTGTGCACAATCAAAGATGATGCATGTCAAATTAATGGTTGCATCAAAATAAACTAGTCAACATGATAACACAATTTAAGTGGATCCATATGCAATGAGAATTGCATATGGATGCAAATGCTTTAGGTTGAAGCAATGATCTACATTTGATTAACAAGTGTAAGTAGTTAAACATGATGCATGCATGATGATAACAACAAAATAACAACAAATAACAATGATAGATGCAAGTGATAGAAGGATTAAACAAGTTTTGGAAATCATTGATTAAGTTTGGAAAGTTTGGTTACTTAAACATGTCACACAAGTATTTGTTGTTTTCATCAAGTTAAATTGTTCAAAATAGATAACAAAGTTCATATTTGACAAGGTTATGTTTTTATGGTTTGAAAACATATTTTATATGTCCCAAAAGAATTTGATTTGATCAAGTTATGAATTTAACAATATTAAATGAATTAAATAAGGTTTAAATTATTTAACCACTTTTAATTATTCAAAACATGAAACAAATTTTGTATTTTAAAAGGTGGTTTAATTTTGCATGGAAAACATATTTCATTTGTGGAAATTGGATTTAAAATGAGCAAGTTATTATTTTGGCAATTTTAAATGCAATAATTAAGAAACAGTTGTTTTCAGCAATTTAAATTATTCAAAACAGCAAACAAAATTTATATTTGGAAAGTACATGAAAAATTGATTGGAAAACATATTTGGTTTGTGAAATTTGGAATTTTTATGAACAAGTTATGAATTTTGCAAGTTTAAGTGAATTTGACAAGTTTTCAAATATTGCACCAATTTAAAATATTCAAAACAGTAAACAAATTTTATATTTGGATAGATCATTTAATTTGGGACAGAAAACATACTAAAAATGTTGAAATTGGAGTTGGGATGATTTATTTATGCAATTTCCAAAATTGGGTGCAAATCTGCCATTTTTTTTGTGAAACAGGGACTTAGAAAAAAAATATTTCAGGGTCTAGAATTAATGGGCAAGGGCCTAGTTGTGATTTCCAGTTTGTTGGGCTGTGAAGGAATAAAAGAAAAAAATGGGATGTAATCCCGTGGGGGGTGGGATTCGAACCCACCCCCTCTGCTGCGCTCGCAAGGCACTGGACCAGATGGGCTGCTCGATTTGTTTGTGACAGATACGGTACGTGGTTTGGTTATTCTTCTGTACGCGCAATAACTGAATTTTTATCTGCATCCTGCGTGTAGGTTCAGGTGTCGAACGGATGCTGAACGGAGCGACCACGCCGGCGAGGAGGCCGCTCGCGGGAGGGCCGTGAGGGCGGTTGGAGGGGAGAAGGCCGAAGGGGAGGAGGAGGGAGGCGATCGGGAGCCTCACCTTGCGATCGGCAGAGGAGCAGTCGGGGTCGGGTCGCTCCTGGGCGAGCAGGCGTGCAGGAGCAGGGAGGCGGGCCGGCCGGAGAAACCTTCACGGCGGCGCCGCCTCGGGCAGTACCGGCCGGTGAGGCCCACAGCAACTTTGGAGAGGGAGAGGAGCCGGTTCCATTCCCGGGCTCCGTGGCTCCTCGAGGTGGCCGGCGACGGGATGGTTGCGGTGGGTACTGACGGCGACGAGGTGGTGTCGAGGTTCAGACATGAGAAGAACAGCAACTTTTGGAGAAGAGATCGAGGGGGAGAGAGGGATGGCGGCGCAGGAGGAGAAGAACTAGGGCTAGGTTAGCAGCAGGTAGGTTAGATATAGGGGATGAGGAGGTGTACGGCATGGCATCGAGCGAGGGGGAGAAGATCGGGTGGTTCTGCTTCAGTTCGTACAGCTGCTGACGACAGAGAGGAAGGAGAAAGCGATGGCGTGGACGGGTACTGGGCCAACAGAGGAAAAGAATAGGTAGATGGGCTGGGCTGGGAGGTAGATTAGTTAGCTGCTGCCTTTTGCTTGCTTTTTTATTTTATGTTTTTTTGCTGAAAACCACTTGGAAGAAAAAGGAGAGTTTCCAAGTTAAATAAAAGTTTTGGAAAAAAGAATATGGTTAGTTCTGTTTTCAATTAGCAACCCAAAACTAGCTTTTGTTTTCCAAGGTTTACAAATTAAATTGTTGTTTGTTAATTAACCAATATTTGAAAGGATTTTTTTAATATGAATTAAACCTTATTGAAAACAAACATTTTTGATGGGGTTTACCCCTAAGATTTAAGGTGATTAAAGATTACAAATAGGGTGGTGAACTTAAGGTTTCAAAAGGTATTGATTTGAGAATTGGTTTGAATTTGGGTAATTTGATAATTAAATAATTATTGATGAAAACCATGTTTTTATTAGGGTGACCCCTATGATTCAATTTGATTAAATTAGTTGATTAAATTCATAAGTTCAAATTGGTTCTGCTTGATGCATTGATTTGAACTTGAAGGTGATTTGAAAATCATTTGTTTGATTAAATCCACAATTTTAATGAGTGATCAACATTGAATAAAATGAAAGCAATTTGGTTGTTTTTATTTGAACTCTCACTTTGGAAATTGTAACATCACAAGGATGAAACAAAGGGTTTGAAATTTGAGTTGAAATTCAAACAGAAAACAAAGGAAAATAAATGAAAACAGTGGAAAACAAAAGGAAAATAAGCAAAACAATTGCAATCAACATGATGCCATGATGCAAAACATAAAATAACAGAGAGCAAAACATTCTAAAGGCTATTTTTCAGACTTGGGATGTTACATGGATTATTCGTGAACTGTTGTAATGTTATCACAAGTGGCAACCTGGAATCGGTTATTATGCGGATTTGGCGGAAATGCTGAAATCTGCATAGTGCCCGATCTCGGGGCGTCACACTTAAGGTTGGAGGAACATATCTCACAACCTTAATATCATGGATTCAGTGGGTGTGCCACTCTCATACCAAGATATTAATAAACCCAAAATACACTTAGTTTCACAAGGGTGAGACTACTAAAAGTATATAAAACATGCACAACAATAATCATGGCAATGGGTCTATCAACCAAACCATAAAAAGAATAAGGTAGCTAATCTACTAAGCCTAAATTCACACCAAGAATAAATAAGACACATGATTTGCAAAAGTTACTTTTGCAAATCAGTGAGCCTACACAAGGGTAACAAGGTAATAGACTCATCAAAAAACACACAATTTCTCATAGTGAGAACAATAGAAACAATGACTAAGAAGGAGGAATCCTATTGACATGCTTCTACTAAGGGTTTGCTATGCAAGCAAGCATAATAAGTAAAGTACTAAAATGCAAACAAGGAACCATGTTATCATAATGGTAAATGAGAACATGTCCTCATGCTAGGATACACAAATATCTACCAAACACAAGTTGGCAGGAAAAATAATTTAACACAAAAACTGCTAAGGAAACTAGTACTACTTAAACATGAAGAATCAATGGATGCATTTCAATCAAGTAATTGAAATACAACCAGAGGGTCCATGTCATAAAAACAGTAGTGAAAAATATCTATACTTGCTATAACAAAAATATCCCATTTAATAAAACAAGACATCAATTTGCAGGGCAACTCCTACATTCTAGTGGTAATAAAAAGGGCATTACTAGAGGAATCAAACAACACTCCAAGAATGGATTTTTCCTAGCAAGACACACATGATTACAACCACTTACAAACATAAGCAATACACATTTCCATTAGCACTCAAAATCCCAAGGCAAAAATACTAGGCACTCATTAGTTTGAGAACTATATAAAAGAAACACATCTAGTGTGGGGGAAATAATGTTTCCACCAAAAATGCAATGAAAACAGTGGGTGTTCCACTAGCACAACAAAGCATTAAGAGGTCACAATGCCTCTGGTCATAATTGATAAAAATTAACAAAAGACTAAACTAGCATCTAGTGCATTAACCATACTAGTAGAAAATATTAGGATGCAAAAATAAGCAAGGCAATGCTACTCATGCTATTATTTCCACACAAGTGAAAACTCTAGGAGTCAAGTACTCATAAAAACATAATCAAAATGCTACTGGTCCTATGAACATAACACAAAAATATGTGGCTACACAACCACAAATGTTTATGTAAAAAATTCTACACATGAGAGAATTTTTCCAGAACATTTTTATAGCCATGACAAAACTACTCATGCTTCTCTACCAACTCAAGTGCAAGATAGCAGAGGTGATAACAACACAAAATAAGTACCAACATGGTACTGGATCCAATCAAAAATCCAAGTGCTTGCACATCAATTCATCACTCAAAAAATATATGCAAGTATAAACTAGAGATAAGTAATATGCTATTCTCATAATTCATATTCCTTCTCCACTCAAGTCCACACAACCTAACATGATTAAATAGCTAAGTAACACTTAGAAAACAAGTTCACACAACTTGCACATGCTAGAAAACAATATTGCAACACAAAAATATATTCACACAATTTAATTACTTAAAATGCCAAAATGGCAGAAACAAGCAATTTAAAGATCTGTCCACCAAATTTTCTATGATGCTCTAAAAATTAAACCAAGCTAGGTTTGGATAGCCCTAAACATATACAAGACCATCCAATTGAGTTTGCATCAAAAATCATTTTTAATTATTTTATAAAAATCACCAAAGTGCTCTCTGGTGTTTTACCAAATTGCATGCCATTTCAAAAATACTAGAATTTGGAAGCAAGGTTAATGGCTCCTGTTAGGAAATTTCAAGGGCTTTCCAATGCAATTGGATACACCTCATTTGGAGTTGTGAAATTAAAATGGTGCTCATTTTTCTGTTTCTGGTACCTGTTGCCAAAACATTTTTCATTTCTAAACTATTCATCCAAATGTAGATCTACAAGTTGGAGATGGTTTAGATTTTGTTGGTTTACATCTGTAAATTTTTTATTGGTCAAATTCATTTGTTTGGTTAGGTTTTAAGGCCAAAAGTAATCATGTTTGTTTCTGTGAAAAATTTAAAAGGAAAAACTAGTGGATGGGCCAGATCCAGTATTGGGCCGGCCGGATCTGGCTTTACCGCGGCGGGATCTGGCTTTACCGCGGCGGGATCTAGCCAATGCCGCTGACCAGCAGGCCAGCGGCCACGGTGGCAGCCACGCGGGCAACACGCGGCCCCACGCGCAGGTTCAACTCACTCCCGCGCGGTCAAGGCACGCATGACGCCAGCGTGACCTCATTCGCCGGCGGGAACATCTCCGCGAGGCCACAATCAACGCATCCGTCCACCTTTTCGCGAATCAAAGCTACCTACGCGATTCCCACGACTCAGGGAATCGTCTAGGGCCAACCTCGTTTCCAGGGAAAGGCCGGAGAAGCGGCGGCGACGGCGACGCACCGCGACCGGACAGCGAAGACGGCTCGGCGTCGTTCTAGAGGGAGAGGAAGGGGGAAAAAGGGTCGGGGAGATTCCCCTGCTCACCACGAACGTGATGGAAGGCTCGGTGAGGACGGAGGAGGGTCGAGGGCGCGGGGATCCCTCGCCGGAGTTCGCCGAGCCCGAAAAGGGAATCGGACGGCGCGGGCACCACGCGACCTTCGGCCTCGATTCCTTCGGCCCCGAGCACAACCACGACGATGCGGAGACGATGGGAACCAGGGCTGCCGCCGGCGAGCCCACATTTGGCCGAATCGACGGCGAGCTTCTCCTAGGGTTTCGGGTTTGGAGCATTTTCGAGCAGAGAGAGAGGGAATGCTCAAGGGGGAGAGAGAGGGGGTAGATAGGGGACACAAGCACATGGGGGGGTGTCTTATCCACCTCGTTTCCTTTTACTCGAAGCCATGGAGTAGGTGCTCTGTATCTACAGAGAGGCTAGGTTGAAGAAGGTGTGACTCAGCTTTCAACTAGGTCCCTGGCATTTTACAAATAGGTCCTTTTGCTCTCTGAAAAATGCTGTTTTCACAAGGAAAACAAAGTCTAAATTTGAAATCCTTTTGCCCAAATTTTTTATTTGTTGAGATGCACAACATAGGTGAAAATTGGCTCAATTGGATAAACTTGATAATTCAAAGTTGTTCAAATTTCCATTCTTACATAAATGGACATTGAATTTATTAGACTACTTAGAAGCTTCCAAAAATGATAATTTTTGGCACACATTCCTTATTTGGTGTGTTCCTTATGTGGTAAAAAAATTCAAGTCATTTTCAGTTACTTCATAGAACAAACTTGTTCAAATTTCAAAAAGGTGCTGTCTTGAAAACAGGGGTTTTTGGCAACTTAAATTATTCAAAAACTTGTGCCCTTTTGGTTTTCATCCTTATTTATGATATAGAACATGTGGTATTTATTTCATTGCATTTGGAAAAAGTTTGTAGAACAAACTTGTTCAAAATCCCAAATGTTGCTGTGGAGAAAAATCATGTTTTCAGGACTTTAATGGATTCAATTTTTGGTCTCCTCTTGTGTGTGTTCCTTATTTGATATAAGGAAGCAATGGTATTAATTTCAGATCATTTGAAGAAAGTTTCCAATAGTAACTTGTTTGAGTTTTCTGTTTCTGGAAATATTGGAAATTCAATTTAATAAGGCACTTGGCTTTTCTTTAACAATGCTTTGCCAAAATATTTATGTGACTAGAGATAGCAAGTCAATGCTCTCCAATACTTTTGTTTTTACTCTTGCAAGGTTGGAAAAACATCTGATAAGATTTTGGTGAAGCATCTAAGAATGCCTCTTTTTCTGATAATCTTTTAGGGAAATTTATTAAGTGTTTCCTCTTTCTTAACTTAGGCCTTGGAATAATATTCAACAAGTATGAGTTTCATAAGATAGTTTTTGGAGAACTCTTTGATCAATATTTACTTTAGACAATATTGCCAAGGTCATTGGAACAATATGTTGAATATTTTTAGTTTACTGCTTTGCTATCTTTTTAAGTTTGCAAGTCTATATAATTAGTTTGTTTAGTTGCACTTAAACAAACACAACCAAAGTTTATTTGTCAAGCAATTAGCAAAACAACTATGTTATCAGGTATTCCAAAATTGGGATGTGACAGGTCTTCCCCCCTTAAAAAGAATCTCGTCCCCGAGATTTGCAAGCGAGGACTAAGGGAGGGCCAATAAACACAATGTTAGTGTGGGAGTGCAGGTGCTTCCCCCCTTTGACTTTTCTTGGGAGGAGGGGTACTCCCCTAAATTACCAAATTCACTATAAAAAGTACACCAGTACTATCTTAGGTCCAAAACTTTTGTTTCCTAGTTTTGACGGGACCTGACCAGGGTCTCCTTACCTTGGGTTTTGGACGATTTAGAAACAAAATTAAGGTTAGTGCAGAACTACCTCGAAACGTACCGTCATTTTTTTTACATGAGTTCCTAGCTATATCCCACATATTACATACCACATATTGAGTGGTGTACCACTATCATAATAAGGTATATAAGAAGCTAAAAATATAGCTTGTGGGTGCAAAGGTTAGGTTGCTAAGGTAAAATAAACAGACAGAATAATACCCATGGCAGTGGTTATTACTCACCACAAGCAACTATCACTTAATATGTTCATGATTTTAGTTGGATGTTTTAGTTTCATAAGATACTATTAAGTACAATCATAACACAAGTATAAACTCATGCTAAGGTAAAACATTTAAACAAAATCCAATAAGCAAGCAAACAACACCACAGATGAATAGACTATTTATTCACTAGGTTACTGTTTATTAGAGGTTTTGGAATCCATCAATCATGAACAATTAGCAAACAACCAGTAGCTAAAAACCAATTAATACAATCATAAAGGTACTCTAAAACACCATCTTCACACAAGATAAAACTCCTATTACATAGGCATAAAAAAAAACAGGACTGCACAAATAACACACTAGTATGAAAAATCTACACCAGCATGCTATAAGAGATAATCATATCCTATAAGCATAGAACATGTAACTACATAATTCCTGGCATGATAACAGAAGTAATAACTTCCTAAACATGCTATATCAACACATATACTCATAAAGTAAAAAGAGGGTAATACTAGAGCAAAAATCACCATTTTCTAGTGGTGAAACTAGTTTAACTCTAGAGAAGCAAACAATGCTATCATGATGTTTAAACTTAAACAAGCAAGTCATGAATATAAGTGTACCTAATAACAGTACACAAAACTAACTCATGTTAGTAAGCACAAACATCAAAGTGATTCTATGAATCAACCATTTAGCATGCAGAATTTTTTTTCTAGCAATTTCTGTTTTGTTTAACCAATTACTAGCAAACAAGAAAGGTATGACTCACACAACCAGTAGCTATGCAATTAATGAAAAGTTATCTAAACCTTTTCAAACATCCATGCGCTCAATTTAAAATTATTCACAAACAATCTACCAATCAAGAGGAATTTAATTTATTTCGAACAATTTAATTTTAGCACACGATAGTGAAACATTTCTTAACATGATACCCCTAACAAATATTATGCTAAAAAAAGGATCACACCTAAACATATTAGTATTTACTAATAAGAAATAAACTTCTCACTTGCATAAGTGAAAATAAACAATTATATTTTCCATGGTGGAAAATAGAAATCAATCATATGGTGAAACATGCTATTTTCACACATGTGTATGGTTGGGGATTTTCATCCTCAAGCCAAAATACAATGGGACCAGTGGGCTATGGCCTACCAATACCAAGTAAAAATAGGTACTAAGCCTCTGGTTACTCATGAAAAAGTTTGCATATAAGATAAAAATATAAGGCTATTTAATCTAGTGAAACAATACTAGTGCATATTGATAGCAATTCTTACACATGCTTTATTATTAAAAGTCATGCAAGATAACATAGGTACAAGCATCAAAATAACAGTACCTAAATGGTACTGGACTCAAAGAAAACATAGCACAAAATCTACTAAGAAAGTATACATAGATCTAGCTCTCACAATACTTCCAATTAATAAACTAGAAGGTAACAAATGCTATTTCATTTTTATTTGAGTTTCCAATCATGCACACACTTTCTAGGTTAGATTTATTGTAAGAAAACAATATAATAACAAGTCCTAACAACTCCATATAAGTTAGGAAGCAAGATTGAATAAAACACAAATTCATTTCAATCAAGAGCACACAAAGAAACAAAAACAGGAAAACTGATGTTTCCTAGATCTATCACAACCATTCCATCGTTCACTTAATTTCTAAACCCCGAATTTCATAGTACCTACAATGTCTACTAAGATTTGGTTTCCAAAGTAGATACACCCGATATCCTATTGACTGGTAAACGAATAGGTCATCATCTTATTTTCTCGTGACTTCTCCTTTTTACCAACTAGATCAAAAGGTGTCGTAAGTCACTTAATTCCTTGGTTTAGAAAGAGTTGTCAGTAGTTTGCATGATTTGGTTAGGTGTCAACCTAAGATTAAACGAAGCATGTTAGTCTTTATAGCTTTCTATTTAATCATGTTTGTCCGACAAGATACGACTAGCGTCATACGTCGAATATTGAATTGTGCTCTTTTGATTGGCTCCTGAGGGGGTTGCACATCATGGCATGTGAAGACTTCTTTTGTACCTTTCTCCAGAGGAGGGAGGTATATAACTTTTAAAAGGGGATTTCTCTTGTTTGATCTTTTAAAAGGGAACATAAAAAGGTGCAACATTTAGCCAACAGGGCAAAACGAGTCCTTTTGCAAACAGACAAACATAGAGGTTTTGGTCAGTAGTGGTTGGTGCATTCACGCCTTTCTTCTTTGAGGGCTGTCATTTTTGGGGATTTATCTGTTGGAGTGTAGCACTGGTAGCAACGCTATCAGCTCGTGTTGCTTGATGGTCCTCTATTATTAGGCTCAACGATGCTTTCATTTATTGTGGGGGAGATGGTGGTGGTTCACGACGGGTCGCATTATGAAGCGAAAACAAGTTGAAGTCTACGCAACAAATTCTTGTTTTTGAATACTACACAAACATTTTTGCTTGCAAAATTCTAACACGAGGCGATTCAAAAACAAGAGCGGGGCAATCACAAATTTGCAAAATTTGAGCACCCCACAAACATATAGAAGCCTAGATGAACCAAATTCTACACCACACAATAGCACAAAGTCCTACGGACACACATAAGCAAGCCATAACACACAAACAAGGCTCCATTGGAGCTACGTCGGGGGAGACGACTCATGGGGTCATCGCTAAATTACTCCAAACTAGACTGATCCAAAAATCCTAGAAGTGGCTGAAGAACTATATCTAGTTCTGACCATCATCACTGTAGAGCTTAGGCAATTATTTTGGTCTTCTCGGGACATCGACAAGTATCCAAGTTTTTGGATGGAAACAAGATAATAGAATTAAAGTTTTGATAAAACTTTTAACCGAGAGAGGTAAGAATATGCAACAATTTGTTTTTGAAACCCCAACTATTTTCTGAACAGAAAACTTCAAAGACGAGAGATGTTTCAAAAACAGAGCGGAGCAGTTGCAAACAAGTAAGAAATAAACTCTTAACCGAGAGAGTTATGCCTTTAGAATCTTTTGATAAGATAATAAGGAGGGAAAATATACTAAAATTCCCTTAGATAAAAATAATTTAGATAGTAAATAGGTTTTTACTCAAAAATACTTTTCTTTCCTATCTGACGTCCATGCTAACTAAGGTCTCCTAAGGTCAACCTGGCTCTGATACCAACTCTATAAGGACCCCAGACCGGCAGTCTGAAACCCTACGTATGCATACATTCACGATCCCAGAAAGATCAGTCGTGAACAACATACAAAGTTGGCACACAGAAATACATCATCCATTACACGAATACATAAAGGTATTACACAAATGATCACATGATCAAGTTAAACACAACTGCCACAAGGGCAGGAAACTTAACAAACACACCGGAAGACAATTAAAAACACAACGTAGTTGAGCCCAAGTCACGTCTTAACCTACAGGCTGCTGACCCGGAGACGATCCTAGTTCGCAAAGCCGTCAACTCCGTACTTCTCTTCATAGATCTCCTTCGGAGGCTCCTTCTTAAAGTCTGGCAAGTAGATACCAGGGGCGAAACCATAATGAGTACATTTGAATGTACTCAGCAAGACATCCATCATGTCACTTACCAACATGCAAATATGCTTATATGGTGGAATAGGTAGGCTATAAATAGGGTTCACTATCAATGGTGTTCATATATGATGACACCACAGTTGCAGTCAGGTTAATCTGTATCTTCGTTGAAGAAAATACTTCAGAAGAAAATAAAATAATATAGTTTTATTTCTCTTGTAGATATCACATGTACAAGAGGTTTTGTAAAGCTTTGTTAAAGAATATTTTCTCTTTGCAAAACTTCTTGGAATCAGTTTCCAGAATTCTTGCTTAGAGTAGAAAAGGTTTTCTTTTCAAAACACTTTGTTTTGTATAACAGCATCTGGCTTTTCATCATCGACGATACCTCCACGGTATAAGTTTCCATTCCTTTCTGAACTTCACAAGTTCAAACACTTCCTGTCCAAAACTCCCTTTCAAAAACTTCCTTTTTGAAAACATTGACACAATGCTAGCTACATGGCCATTCAACTGTCCATATCCGAGGACGCGGCTTCTTCGAAAAAGTTGTACTCTGCAGAGGTGTACTCATCCACCAGATCCAGTACACTTACCGTGAACAACCACAGACTGTAACAACAATATGTAAACATCAGGTATCTGATCATAACCATTCACTATGTTCAAGCTAGTATATGCCTATCTCTCAGTCGAGTGTCCGCTCCCCGGCACCGAGCTAATTCCTGCCAAGCCAGGAGCCCCAACTGCTGCATCCGGAGGGAAAATTAATCCCACACTTTATATGTCTCCACGACATTCGGTTCGAGGGTACGACGCCCCTTATAGCAAGTGAGATAGCACACACTAATAAGAACAAACTTCAAGTTAAGCCCCGTGCCCATGTTGGGGTAGGGTGGCAGTACGGTAAAGGTTGTCCGGCGAAGACTAGGTGATGTGTCATTTTTGAAACCACCACTTTCTCAAAAATGACCACTTCCACATTCCTCTGGAGAACAAGGATCCGCCTTTTCTCCGGGTTTTTCCGTAAAGCCTTTGTTTTGTAGAATCACAATTTTAGGGTGTCCACTTAGGGACTAGTATATTTGATGGTAATAAATACCATATGGTGGCCTATGGGCTTGGTATTACCAAGTTTAACTACTGGCATAATAGTAACCTATATACTGGTATAGTAGTAATAGCCACATCAAAAATAGTTTTGATAATCAAGTTTTTGTAAAACTTCAGAGGGAAAACATGCATGATAGATAATGATAAGTATTGTATCAGAAAGCATCAGGATGGCTTGCCTGGTATCTCCTTGTGTCCCTGGTTGTTGGAGTGACTGGAACTTGAAATACAGCTTCCCGACACTTCCTTCCTCTTCGTTTTCTAACATCGTAAAAGGATAAAGGACACACATTCAGAACCAATCAAGGAAAGCAACCATTCATAACAATACATATAGCAAGGAAACTAATAATAACCAATCTCACAATTATTAATTTAGGCAAACAATCAAACAAACACACTTGGCAGAAATGCCATTTAATAAGACAACTTAAGGTTGGAGGAACATATCTCACAACCTTAATATCATGGATTCAGTGGGTGTGCCACTCTCATTCCAAGATATTAATAAACTCAAAATACACTTAGTTTCACAAGGGTGAGACTACTAAAAGTATATAAAACATGCACAACAATAATCATGGCAATGGGTCTATCAACCAAACCATAAAAAGAATAAGGTAGCTAATCTACTAAGCCTAAATTCACACCAAGAATAAATAAGATACATGATTTGCAAAAGTTACTTTTGCAAATTAGTGAGCCTACACAAGGGTAACAAGGTAATAGACTCATCAAAAAACACACAATTTCTCATAGTGAGAACAATAGAAACAATGACTAAGAAGGAGGAATCCTATTGACATGCTTCTACTAAGGGTTTGCTATGCAAGCAAGCATAATAAGTAAAGTACTAAAATGAAAACAAGGAACCATGTTATCATAATGGTAAATGAGAACATGTCCTCATGCTAGGATACACAAATATCTACCTAACACAAGTTGGCAGGAAAAATAATTTAACACAAAAACTGCTAAGGAAACTAGTACTACTTAAACATGAAGAATCAATGGATGCATTTCAATCAAGTAATTGAAATACAACCAGAGGGTCCATGTCATAAAAACAATAGTGAAAAATATCTATACTTCCTATAACAAAAATATCCCATTTGATAAAACAAGACATCAATTTGCAGGGCAACTCCTACATTCTAGTGGTAATAAAAAGGGCATTACTAGAGGAATCAAACAACACTCCAAGAATGGATTTTTCCTAGAAATACACACATGATTACAACCACTTACAAACATAAGCAATACACATTTCCATTAGCACTCAAAATCCCAAGGCAAAAATACTAGGCACTCATTAGTTTGAGAACTATATAAAAGAAACACATCTAGTGTGGGGGAAATAATGTTTCCACCAAAAATGCAATGAAAACAGTGGGTGTTCCACTAGCACAACAAAGCATTAAGAGGTCACAATGCCTCTGGTCATAATTGATAAAAATTAACAAAAGACTAAACTAGCATCTAGTGCATTAACCATACTAGTAGAAAATATTAGGATGCAAAAATAAGCAAGGCAATGCTACTCATGCTATTATTTCCACACAAGTGAAAACTCTAGGAGTCAAGTACTCATAAAAACATAATCAAAATGCTACTGGTCCTATGAACATAACACAAAAATATGTGGCTACACAACCACAAATGTTTATGTCAAAAATTCTACACATGAGAGAATTTTTCCAGAACATTTTTATAGCCATGACAAAACTACTCATGCTTCTCTACCAACTCAAGTGCAAGCTAGCAGAGGTGATAACAACACAAAATAAGTACCAACATGGTACTGGATCCAATCAAAAATCCAAGTGCTTGCACATCAATTCATCACTCAAAAAATATATGCAAGTATAAACTAGAGATAAGTAATATGCTATTCTCATAATTCATATTCCTTCTCCACTCAAGTCCACACAATCTAACATGCTTAAATAGCTAAGTAACACTTAGAAAACAAGTTCACACAACCTGCACATGCTAGAAAACAATATTGCAACACAAAAATATATTCACACAATTTAATTACTTAAAATGCCAAAATGGCAGAAACAAGCAATTTAAAGATCTGTCCACCAAATTTTTTATGATGCTCTAAAAATTAAAACAAGCTAGGTTTGGATAGCCCTAAACATATACAAGACCATCCAATTGAGTTTGCATCAAAAATCATATTTATCTATTTTATAAAAATCACCAAAGTGCTCTCTAGTGTTTTACCAAATTGCATGCCATTTCAAAAATACTATGAATTTGGAAGCAAGGTTAATGGCTCCTGTTAGGAAATTTCAAGGGCTTTCCAATGCACTTGGATACACCTCATTTGTAGTTGTGAAATTAAAATGGTGTTCATTTTTCTGTTTCTGGTACCTGTTGCCAAAACATTTTTCGTTTCTAAACTTTTCATCCAAATGTAGATCTACAAGTTGGAGATGGTTTAGATTTTGTTGGTTTACATCTGTGAATTTTTTCTTGGTCAAATTCATTTGTTTGGTTAGGTTTTAAGGCCAAAAGTAATCATGTCTGTTTCTGTGAAAAATTTAAAAGGAAAAACTAGTGGATGGGCCAGATCCAGTATTGGGCCGGCGGGATCTGGCTTTACCACGGCGGGATCTGGCTTTACCGTGGCGGGATCTAACCAATGCCGCTGACCAGCGGGCCAGCAGCCACGGTGGCAGCCACGCAGGCAACACGCGGCCCCACGCGCAGGTTGGAAAAACATCTGATAAGATTTTGGTGAAGCATCTAAGAATGCCTCTTTTTCTGATAATCTTTTAGGGAAATTTATTAAGTGTTTCCTCTTTCTTAACTTAGGCCTTGGAATAATATTCAACAAGTATGAGTTTCATAAGATAGTTTTTGGAGAACTCTTTGATCAATATTTACTTTAGACAATATTGCCAAGGTCATTGGAACAATATGTTGAATATTTTTAGTTTACTGCTTTGCTATCTTTTTAAGTTTGCAAGTCTATATAATTAGTTTGTTTGGTTGCACTTAAACAAACACAACCAAAGTTTATTTGTCAAGCAATTAGCAAAACAACTATGTTATCAGGTATTCCAAAATTGGGATGTGACATCCTCCCGACAGGCCTGTTGTTGGAGTTGAAGGCCTTATGCGGGGGAGCGCGCACCATTGCCTGGTTTGTGTTAGGACGAGGTGGTGGTGGAGGTAGCTGCCTCTGCGTGCACTTGTCGGCGTAGTGTCCCGTCTGCTTGCACTTGTAGCATGTCACGACACGAGGAGGCCCTGGCCTTGGCTGCCCCATCGAAGCCCTTGGATCATTCAGCTGAGCAGGGTTGGGTGGGCGGGGAGCGAAGCATGGAGAAGTTTGGGCGTATGGAGCCCGAGTGACAGCACCATTTGGCACCCAGATGCGGCGCTTCTGCGGAGGGGTGGTCATGTTGGAGGAGGAACCACCCTCACGCGAGTGCTTGCGAGACTCCTCGAACGCCTTGCGCCCATTTTCTTCATTGAGCGAGGTGTTAACGAGTTCCTCGAAGCTGTTGGCCTTGACATTGGTGAGGGCATATTTGAGTTCCGGGTTAAAACCTCTGCGGAACCTTGCCATCTTCTTAGCTTCAGTGGACACCTCATCTCCAGCGTACCGAGCGAGGCGATTGAACTCACTCTGATAGCCGATGACGTCCAACTTGCCCTGCTTGAGAGAGCAAAACTCTTCACGCATCCTTTCCATGAGACCATCTGGAATGTGGTGCTTCAGGAAGGCTTCCTTGAAACGATCCCACGTGACTGGCATCCCAGTTCTCATGGCCTGGAAATTTTCCCACCACGAAGCTGCCTGACCCTTCAGCAGATAGGAGGCATACTTGACTTTGTCTTCTTCAGCTACGTGTGCAATCTCCAGAGCCTTGGCTATCTCACGGATCCAGTCATCAGCGTCCAGAGGCTCGCGTGTGGCCACGAAAGCTTTTGGGCCCAGACTGAGAAAATCCTTGATGCTGACTCGTGGAGCTGTCTGGTTGATGTGCTGATTAGCCTGAAACTGGGCCATCTGCGTCATGACCTGGGTCATCTGAGTCAACAGCTCCGCGATTGGCGGTGGCTCATGCGTGTTGTTCCTTGTTGGGGGAATCCTGAATGGAAATGCATTTTAGCACAACAATAGAAAGGGATAGACTTGGCAACCGAAAGAGAGATTATTCCGACACATGAATAGATAACCACAAGGTTCACCATCACATGTTCAATTACATCAGAATATCCAACACACCATAAATGGTTCGAATACCAAACGATAACTAAACACAGCTAAGAATGGATACATCGGTACTCCCATGCTCATCACGCAGGACGGCGGCTAGGAGTACGACGAGAGGTACGGTGAGGAGCATGCCCACGAAAGTATGTGGAACGACGATCCACGTAGATCTGACGTGGTCTGAGACCGACTCTAGGTGTGGTGAAGTACATAGCGTCGACTCCCTGTGCTCCAAAGCAGGGAATCCCAGTGTAACCAGCACCAAGGTTAAGGAGTGGACCTCTGATCGGCTCGTAACCTCCAGCATCTGGCAGACGACGCCCAACTGGCTGATCGAAACGTGCAAAGCGCTCGTCTCCAACAAAGTCTGTGGTGTAAGTCGCCAGACGAGTCAAAGCAAGGTAGAGCTGCTCCCTGACTGAAGCCAACTCCTGAGATAGTGTGCTGGCAACTGCGTCACTGTGTCTCACAAACTGAGCGGTGGTGTGCAGCCTGGAGTTATCATGCTCGTAAACATCCAAGTTGTCGTAGAGAGTGAAGTGAGCTCCCTCCAAAGTGATGTAACCACGGGGGATGTGGCGGTAGATAGAATCATCAAATTCCCAGTAGTCAGCACGAAGGACGGTGATGCTCACATAAGCTGCCTGCTGCACAGCCATATCCACTGTGGAACCCACTGCCTCGTAGCGGTGAACTACGCTCATGCCATCATCTGACAGAATGTAGACGATAGCCTGGTAGTAGGTCTGCTCAAACTCTCGCTACTGCTCGTAGACCTGGTACTCTGGTGCCCAACGGAACCCCAGATAAGTGACCATGTCTCTCAGCATCTCCGGATAACCGGCGGTGCTCTCGCAACGAGTCATCCGAACCACCTGCGGGTAGAACGTGAGATCCATCTGCAGATGATCGGGGAAACTTTGATTAGACGCCGGTAGAAGAACTGAAGTGGAAAGCAACAACAAGGTTCCAACGAACGAAAAGGATCTTGAGAAGAACAGGATATCGAAGCAACATTCGGGAAACACGAGACCAAAACACTCCTGAGGTACTACAGAAAACCCATCCGGGCTTCTAAAGGATCAATATCTACTGCTTAAGGAATAGAGGATCTGCTTCCGGGGCTTACACGCCTCCATTCTCAATCGTGAGTAGGCAACATGATAAATCATGTCACAACCACCTCCATTCCTATGGTCTAGTAGATATAACCATCCTAGAGAAACCAGGATACGTGAAATCCTAACTTGAAAGTTTAGATGAGAAGAGAAAAACAACGTTGCACTTCCTTACCAGAAAAAGGGAGGGTGGGTGGGGAAAGAAATAAAAGAACAGAATTCCTACTCTCACGTTTCATTTTTCCTATATAGTTACAAAATAGTTTCTAGACTCAACTGCGACCAGTAAAATGGATCCTACAGGCAGACAGGCTCTGATACCATTTGTCGCACCCGGACTTCTATAGGATACTCACCGGGCCGCTAAACAGTAGATGATTGGATTACGGGGCCTACCTGCACCCGCACCTCTTACGAGTAGGCCAACACGTATACGTGTGACAACCAATCTCTACTATCCATCGTCGGCGCAAACCATCCCATAGAAATCAGGATACTTCCATTGACGTACTTCATACCATACACACATGGTACGTCAACGACATTTTAACAAGTGATATCACAACAGATCTCTAAGACACAAAGAAATAGAAATAAGTGGCAAATAGCTCTCACTAGAGCAGAGATAGCAAATACAATCATGCAGAGGACACATGTCCCAACAATTCATCATTACATCACAGCGGAAGCATCCAAAGTGTCTGAGTACAGACAAGATCCAAATAGGCCTAAGAGGTCGGAAACGAAAAGGAAACGGAGCCCATCCACGAAGTCTCGGATCCTGCCCGGGTCCGCTATCTACTCGTCAACAGCCTCGTCATACTCCACGTAGTAGCCACCATGGGGATCCTCGAAAACGTAGTCTGCAGAACACGCAGCCCCAAAGGGGTCAGTACAGACGAGTACTGGCAAGCAAGACTCATAAGATACCAAAGTGTACCCGACAACACCACGTACATACGCTTTGGGTTCAACGGAAGAATAGGTGATACAAAAGTACGGCAGCGGGCTGCAGTAACCAACTACAGAGACACCCTACCACATCCGGCTAACAGAAAGAGATAAGATAGCGTATCGTAACCAACTACCACTAACCTCAAACAAACCCATCCAATGTTACCCCCTACTAAGGAAGCAACCCAAGGAAACTCACACTATTGATTAGGGTGACATCATTCTTATGGTGGAAGTAATCTATATTACTAGTCAAGTTATTATAGTTAGTGTAAGTTGTCTGAGTACTTGTTAGCCAGCACTTTCACCAAGTCATCCATAACCGCGGACAACACGGCTTCTCGAGAAGATTTAACCCTGCTGGGATGCACCAATTTGGCCGTACACGTAAGAATAACCCGCCAGATGGAAATGCACTTCCACCAAGCGAGGCACTCAACACAACCCAACTCTTCTTTGCATCAAGCCCAAAGAACCCCGTGCAATTGAGCGCACGACTAATCGAGCCCCACGAAGAAAATGGGACCCTAATAGCACTCTAAGAACGTGTCTCCCTAAATGCCAACTACAAAAGTTACCACCCTGGCCTCGGGTTCGCACCTGCATATGCATGCGGCAAATGAAAACCCGAACTAAATGAGGCGATTTGGACGAGATGCGAATCGAATCAAATTGAGGGGGGCGCCCATACACGCTTCCCACATGCGGTTAGTGCGCTCATCATGGATCAGTAGACAAGACCCTTTTCCTAATTAGGGTCGACACTAGCAGGCCTCAAAACCACGCCGGGCCTCCTGCCGGTGCCTTATCATCAAATTATTATTACCCAAAACATTAACATGATTGTTGTTTAAACATCGAGCCCATAGAACATAATAAATATGGTAAATGAACTAACGGACATCAGACTCGAGCACAACAACCCTACGCATGCTAGTAAGACACGGCAACAAGCAACGGGGTTATAGGTGTGGAGGTGAGGCCATATCAGGGTTACAGAATAACATGTGATAGGATCGGAACACAAGCAACGAATCTTAAGGCTAGCAGAATAGACAACGGAAAGTATCGGTATCCAGTGTGGACAGGACACAATGGTTCATGTGAGTGAATACTTGCCTGCAAACTCAGTAGCCTGGTATTGGGCTAACTCCTCTGAAGTAGTGTCGTAAACCTCGTATGTCTCAACGTCGTCGTCTATTCGAGAAGAAGCAAACAAACAACAAAGAGAGACGAACAATCAATAACATGGCATAATGCACAAACATGGGATGATGCATGACAATTTAATTGGTGCATCAAAGATAGGCTAATTGACATGGTAACATAATTAAATGGGCCCATATGCAATTTGGATTGCATATGGAAAAGCCCATGAATTAATGTTGACTTAAATGATCTACAAATAATCATCATGTGAAAGTTGATTAGAATGATGCATGGATGATGAAAACGATAAGAAAACAACAATAGCTTCAATTTGAAATGTTGTTTACCAAGTTTGGAATTTTATTTATTAAGTTAAGAAATTTGGCTTCTTAAATGAGTTACACAAGCATTTGTTGTTTTCACCAATATTAGTTGTTCAAAATAGATAACCAAATTCATATTTGGAAAGAACACAAAATTTTAGGTGGAAAACATATTTCATTTGTTAAAAATGGATTTAAAATGAGCAAGTTATTAATTTGATAATTTTAAATGCATTAAACAAGATTTAAATTATTGAACCAATTTTAATTATTCAAAACAGGGAACAAGGTTTATATTTGGAGAGCTTGTTCAATTTTGCATGGAAAACATATTTTATATGTGCCATTTGAATTAAATTTGAATTAGTTATGAATTTGACCAAATTTGAATGAGTTGTTTGAATTTGAAATTTTGAAATCATTTGAAATGTTCAAAACAGTATACAATTGGTTTAAACATGTAGAGAATTAAATTTTGTTTGGAAAACATATTTTATTTATTATATTTGGATTTGAAATGAGGGATTTATGTTAGTTTGAATTCCAGGGACCATTCTGTAAATAAACAGGGGCTTGAAAGTAAAAGGAAAAGGCCAGAAATGAATTTCACCTCGTAGTGGCCCAGCTTGAGCCACTGACAGAGGTCCCTGGGCCACGGTGGCGCTTAGGTGGCGTGGGGTGGAGGATGACCGGGCTCGCAGAGCCACAGACAGGTGGGCCTCCCTCTCGCGCGCGTGGCAATGTGCAAAAAGGTGTGGGATTTAATCCGCTGCGGGGAGGGATCGAACCCGCGCCGCGGGCGTGTGTGCGCAGCGCGTTGCCACTGCGCTGCTGAAACGTTTCGTGACAGAGAGGAGGACTTGCGGGTTTTGAGGTTCAGATTCAGACTTAAGTCTGACGAAACTGAATTTCGCTTCAGTTATCTGAACCCCGACGAGGAGACAGTCGCCGGCGGCGGCTGCTGCACTGCTGCTGCTGCTTGTGGTCAGGTGCAGGGGCACGGTGTACGTGTGCGTGCAGGTGATGCGAAGGAGCAGAGAGGGAAGGGAAGAGGGGACCGTGCTGCTCACCGGAGAGTAGGAAGGAGAGGAGGAGCCCGGTGCGGTGGAGGTGGCCAGCAACATGGACAGGGACGGCGGCGGCGATGCAGCTGCTCCCGGATGCCGCTGCGGTGTCGAGGAGGAAGGTGGCGTCGCGGGGTTCCCGTTCCCGCAGCTAACCAGGCCGGGAGGTGACCATGGCGGCGGCGATCGCCGGAAGTTGTTGTGGTGGTGCGCGGTGGTTCAGAAGCAGAGAGAGAACAGAGGAAGGAAGAGGGGAAAACAGCGGCGGCGTGAGAGAGAAGGGAGGAGGAGGTCTAGGGCAGGAGGGTGGAGCTCCGGGGTGGCTATAAGGAGGAGGGAGGTACGCTGCTGGCCGTTCCCTCCTCTGTCTGATCGACGTGGCCATCCCCGATGACCTGCCGTACAGAGGTAGGGGAAAGGGGTACGCAGGCTGTGGGGGGCTGCGCCTGGGCTGGTGGGCTCAGCCCACTTGGCTGGCCTGCCCCCTTTCTTTCTTTCTGTTTTTTTCTCTCTGTTTTTTTTTGCAGAAAAGAAAAAGGGAAGAAAAGAATAGTTTTTGGGGTTGGAAAAATTTGGAATAATTTTTATAGGTTAATTATTACAAAAGCCCATCTGTGCAACTTTTGTTTTCCAAAATTTATAAATTTTGTTGCTGTTTGAAAATTCAAATGGATTTGATTGAATTTTGGTATTAATTGAATTATTGATAAAAAAGAAACAAGTTAATAGTTTGGACTTTCAAGTTTATGTGAAACAATTGGATGTTTTGATTTGAATGTTTCATTTGCAAAATTGTAACAGAATAAGTATGAAACAATTAGCTTTGAAATTTGGTTTGAAATTTAAATGGAAAAACAAGTGAAAACAAATGCAATGCTTATGATGACATGATGCAAACCATAAATTAACAAGGAGCAAACATTGTAATGGTGTTTTTCATACTTGGGATGTTACAAAAAACTAATCTTGCCTTTGAACCTTAGGATGCCTAGTACAACTTCCGAGTAGCCCTCAATCTTGTTTTGAGTTTCTTCTCTTCCGAATAGAATCAACTTTCTTCTTTGTCGCCGAGTAAAAAGACTTAGCGAAATTTCGAATCAGAATCTCTGCGTAGCAGAGCAAAATCCGGCTTTCCGCATTGCAACTGGGCACGTGTCATGCTACCACACCCCCGACGCCTCGGTGCCCGGGATCTGACAGGCCACGCGCCCATTTTCCGCGGCCTGGGCCCACTGGCCCGTTAGGTCCCATCAAGTGTAGTTATTGCCCACGATCGCGTCGTGGGATCAATTGCGGCCGTTACGCGCGCGGTCTGCGCTGTGTGCGTTTCTAACCGGCCCACACACCCCACGTCGCATGATCTCTGTGCGTAACTGATCCCACTAACTCCGATTGTAACGGCAACCCGAGGAGAGGTATAAATACCCCCTTGGTAACTCCATTTTCCCCTTCCTGCCTTCATTCTCTCCTTGCCTCTTCGTTTCTCCGCCGCCACCGAGCTCTTCGCCGCCGTGCATCTTACTGCGCCGCCGCGAGTCTCACCGCGCCGAAAGGCTAGCCTTTTCCACCAATTTCCACCAAATCTCCGTCAAATCTCCTCTCCTCCTTGATGGCCCGCGACGATGATGCTCGCGCCGGATGGGGTGGATCCGAAGTCACGGCAGATGAATGCCAGTGGCTGGTGAACACCCGGCACGTGCCTCCCGGCGTCCGCTGCTGGCACCCCGGCGACGAGCTCGTCCCCACTCCGGAGGCGGGCGAGTTCATCGTGTTCCTCGCTCACTTCAAGCAAGGATTCGGGCTGCCCGTCTCGGATTTCTTCCGCTCCTTCCTCAACCACTTCGGGATCCAGCTGCACCACCTGCCGCCGAATGCCATGGTGATGCTCGCATACCACGCCGTGGTGTGCGAGGCGTTCTTGGGCGTTCGCCCCACGGTGATGACCTGGGCGCGTTACTTCTACTTCAGGAAGCAGAGCGTGCCCAAGTCGGGTAGCACGGAAGGCGCTCGAGGTATGACCGCGACCGGCAGCGCTATGATGGTGCAACGCAGCGGGACCAACCACCCGCGCATCAAGGGCCTCGACTCCGTCCGCAAGTGGCAGAGGTCCTTCTTCTACGTGAAGAACATCTCTGTCAAGGAAGGAGTGCCCCCCGTGGATTAGATCAATCTCCCCAAGTGGTCCAACACGACTCCTACTGGGCAGAATTGGTGGTACAAGCCTCCGCTAGAAGGCGACATCAAGCAAGTCAACAAGCGCCTCGCCCAACTGAAGGAATTGGGGCTCAAGAGCGACGACCCCATCGCCTGCTGGATTTCCAGGCGAGTGCTCCCGCTGCAACGCCGTACGCACCTCATGTGCTACATGGGGGGCAACAGAGACTACACAAGGACGACCATGTAACATCCCAAGTATGAAAAATAGCCATTAGAATGTTTTCTCTCTATTATTTTATGTTTTGCATCATGGCATCATGTTGATTGCAATTGTTTTGTTTGTTTTCCATTTGTTTTCCTCTGTTTTCATTTGTTTTCCAACTGTTTTCCTTTGTTTTCCTTTGTTTTCTATTTGAATTTCAAACCAAAATTCAAACCTTTTGTTTCATCCTTGTGATGTTACAATTTCCAAAATGATATTTCAAATAAAACAATTGTTTGTTTCCATTAAAGTGTGATTCCAAAACTATTGTTTGGTTCTATCAAAAATTCATTTAATATCAAACCCTTCTCAAATTCAATTATGTTTTTATTCCAAACAGCAACCATGTTGATCTTATAAAAATTGCAACACAATTATTAATCATTTGTTTCCAAATAAACTCATTTGATCACCCTATTTTAAAATATTGTCTCATTAACCAATTAATCATAAAATTCAATCAAATACCCTGCAAGTTCAAACAGCACCAAATTCCAATTCATGAAAACTACCAAACCATTCTAATATTTTAATCCAAATAATAATAGGGTTCACCCTATTAAACTTGTTGTTTTCAACTATTAATCAATTAATTTGCAAATTATTCCAATTCAAACCAATGTGCAAAAACAGCAAATAAATCTGATTTTCAAAACTTAAGTGGCCAAGTGGTAGATGTTGGAATAACAAACCCACATGTTTTTTTCCAAATTTTTATCAAATCAAAAACCTATCTTTTGCTTCCATTTTCTAATTGCTACAAAAAAATAATTTGGAACAAATAATTAAAAGGGAGAGAGAGAGCACAGCAGCCCACCCCATCTATTTTTTCCCCAGCCCACTTCCCTATCTCAGCCCGATACCCCTTCGGTACCTTTTCTTCCTCCTCCTGTCGTCATGGTGTACGACTGCATCTCCTCCACACGATCCTCCTCCTCCACCCGATGCCATGCCGTACTACCTCCTGTGCTCCATAAAACTCTGGCCTCCTTCCCCTCTGCTCGCCCTAGAAGCCCTAACCCTAGCCTAGCGCCGCCATCCTCTTCCTCCCTCATCTCCTCTCTCTCCCTGAAACCTCCTCTGTTTCCCTGTAACCTGTACCTCACCCGAAACAGCCCCTTCCTCCGGCGAGCGCCGCCGCCTTGGTCACCGGCGGATCGTGCCGAGGCCGGGAATGGAACTAGGGAGTTTCCCTCTCCGTCCTCGCTGCCTCAGCCGGCCCGGGGAGGCACCGGAGCGACGACGCCGACGAGGTCTCCCACCGGCCGCGCCCTGCTGCTCCCTGCTGTCCGCCCTTCCCCGTGCGCCTCCTCCTGGCTCGAGGTGAGGCCCCTCCTCCTATCCCCACTCGATCCCCTCTCCCTACTCCTTGGCCGCACCCCACAGTGCCTCCACCAGCCGCCCCCTCCGGCCACCGCGAGAGGACTGCCGGCGACCATCGATCTGTTCCGTCCGCTCGTGGGCTACGTGCAGTTTCAGAAAACAAAAACTACCCGCACCAGCACCTTATTCTCCCCCCGAGGCCCCTTCCATCACCAGTCAGCATTTACCCCAGTGGTTAGGCACCCCTTGGCGCAGCAGGAGGTGGGGGGATCGAATCCCCCCTCCCACATAAACCAAAAACTTTTATTTTTGCAATGATTTGATACAGCACATTCTCAGTAATCACACATAGGCCCTTCTAACTTATTTCTAGCCCCTGCAAAATTATTTCTAAGCCCGTGGTTCCCTAAAAATGGCAGAATTGCACCCAATTTTGTAAATTGCATAAGAAATTCATCCCAACTCCAAATTTAACTTTTTAAATATGTTTTCTGTCCCAAATTAAATGTTCTATCCAAATATAAAATTTGTTTACTGTTTTGAATATTTTAAATTGGTAAAACATTTGAATTCTTGTTTAAATCACTTAAACTTGCAAAAATCATAACTTGTTCATAAAAATTCCAAATTCCACAAAATAAATAGGTTTTCCAATCAACTTTTCATGTACTTTCCAAATATAAATTTTGTTTGCTATTTTGAATAATTTAAATTGCTGAAAACAACTGTTTCTTAATTATTGCAATTAAAATTGCCAAAATAATAACTTGCTCATTTTAAATCCAATTTCAACAAATGAAATATGTTTTCCATGCAAAATTAAACCACATTTTCAAATATAAAAATTGTTTCATGTTTTGAATAATTAAAATTGGTTAAATAATTTAAATCTTGTTTAATTCATTTAATATTGTTAAATTCATAACTTGGTCAAATTAATTTCTTTTGGGGCATATAAAATATGTTTTCAAACCACAAAAGTATAAACTTTTCAAATATGAATCTCACTTAATGGTTTGAACAAATAAAAATTCCAATAAGTTCATGTTTGAATTAAATTCATTTAAATCTTGTTTAAGTTGTTTAATTCATAAGTAATTCATCCTAAATCCTTTTTCAACAAGTGAAACATGTATTCCAACTAAAATCTTGTTTTCTTTTCAAATATAAACTTTGTGATCTGTTTTGAAAAATTCAACTTGATGAAAACAACAAATGCTTGAGTGACACCTTTAAGTAACCAAAAATTCCTAACTTGATAAATGAATTTCCAAACTTGGTAAACCTTATTTCCAATTGATTCTATTGTTGTTATTTTGCTGTTTTCCTCATCCATGCATCATGCTAATCCACTTTCACATGTTGCTTAGTTGTAAAACAATTAATTCAACCATAATTCATGGGCTTTCCAGATGCAATCCAATTGCATGTGGGTCCATTTAATCATGTTGTTATCTTGCCAACTAGTTTATTTTTGGATGCATCAATTAAACTATCATGCATCATCCCATGTTTGTGCACCTATGCCATGTTATTGATTGTTTATCTTTCTGCATTGTTTGTTTGCTTCTTCTCGGATACACGACGACGTTGAGACCGACGATCCTTACGACACCCCTTCTAAGGATCTAGCTCAGTACCAGGCTACTGGGTTTTGCAGGCAAGTCATCACTCACATGAACCACTGTGTTCCTTTCAACATTGGTTACCGATACTTTCCGTTGTCTATTCTGCTAGCCCTATGATTAGTTGCTTCTGTTACGAACCTATCACATGTATCCTTTAACTCTGATATTGCCTCACCTCCATACCTATAACCTTTTGTTTGAGCCCGTGTCTTACTAGCATGCTTAGGTTGTTTTGCTCGAGTCTGTTACCCGTTACTTTCTGTTACTATATTCCATTATGTTCTGGGGGCTCGATGTTTAATCAATCAATCATGCTAATGTTATATGCTAAATAATAATTTGATGATAAGGCACCGGCAGGAGGCCCTTTGTGGTTTTGGGGCCTGCTAGTGTCGACCCTAATAGGAAAAGGGTCTTGTCTACTGATCCATGATGAGCGCACTAACCGCATGTGGGAAGCGAGTATGGGCGCCCCCCTCAATTTGACTCGATTCGCATCTCGTCTAAATCGCCTCATTTAGTTCGGGTTTTCCATTTGCTGCATGCATGATCTTGCGAGCCCTTTGTACCCGGGTGGAACTTTTGTAGTCGGCATATAGGGGGACACGTTCTTAGAGTGCTATGAGGGTCCATTTTCTTCTGGGCTCGATTAGCCGTGCGCCCAAGGTTCTTTGGGCTTGATGCGAAGAAGAGTTGAGTTGTGTTGAGTGCCCCGCTTGGTGGAAGGGCCTTTCCATCTGGCGGGTTATTCATGGGTGTACGGCCAAATTGGTGCAACCCTGCAGGGATAAATCTTCTCGAGAAGCCGTGTTTTCCGCGGTTATGGATTACTTGGTGAAAGTACTGGCTAACAAGTACTCAGGACAACTTAAACCTAATGATTAACAACCTTACACCCAATGATTAACAACTTGACTAGTAATAGGCTTATTGACACAATAATCTGAACCATCATTAATCCAACTGTGTGAGTTATCCTCGGATTGCTTCTTTGGATAAGGGGCAAGATCCAGGATGGGTTTGTTTGATGTTAGTTGATAGGTTGGTTACGATACACGATCTTATCTCCTTTCTGTTAGCCGGAAGTGGTAGTAACTCTGTAGTTGTTTAGAGCAGCCAGTTGCAGCATCTTTTGTATCCCCTTCCTTCCGTTGAACCCAAAGCATCTGTGCTTGGTGTTGACGGGTTACACTTTGGTGAACTGTGAGTCTTGCTTGCCAGTACGTTTATGTACTGACCCCTTTGGGGCTGTGGTTTCCGCAGACCTACGTTTCCGAGGATCTACATGGAGGCTACTACGTGGAGTATGACGAGACTGCTGACGAGTAGATAGCGGACCCGGGCAGGATCCGAGACTTCGTGGATGGGCTCCGTCTGTTTGTTTTCGGCCTCTTAGGCCTATTTGGTTCTTGTCTGTACTCAGACATGTTGAATGCTTCCGCTGTGATGTAATGATGATATGTTGGGACATGTGTCCTCTGAATGATTGTATTTGCTATCTCTGCTCTAATGAGAGCTATTTGCAACTTATTTCAATCTTTTGTGTCATAGAGATCCGTTGTGATATCACTTGTTCCAATGCCGTTGACGTACCATGTGTGTATGTTTTGAAGTACGTCAATGGAAGTATCCTGATTTCTATGGGATAGTTTACGTCGACGATGAACAGATAGGGGTTGGTTGTCACACATACGTGTGTTGGCCTACTCGTAAGAGGACGCGGGTGCCGGTAAGCCCCGTAATCCAATCTACTACTGTTCAACGGAACGACGAGTATCCTTTAGAAGTCCGGGTGCGACAAATGGTATCAGAGCCTGTCTGCCTGTAGGATCCCTTTTTACTGGTCGCAGTTGAGTCAAGAAACTATTTTGTAGCTATATAGAAAAAATGAAACGTGAGAGTAGGAATTATGTTCGTTTTCTTCTTTCCCCACCCACCCTCCCTTTTCTGGTAAGGAAGTGTAACGTTGTTTTCCCTTCTCATCTAAACTTTCAAGTTAGGATTTCACGTATTCTGGTTTCTCTAGGATGGTTATATCTACTAGACCATAGGAATGGAGGTGGTTGTGACATGATTTATCATGTTGCCTACTCACGATTGAGAACGGAGGCGTGTAAGCCCCGGAAGCAGATCCTCTATTCCTTAAGCAGTAGATATTGATCCTTTAGAAGCCCGGATGGGTTTTCCATAGTACCTCAGGAGTGTTTTGATCTCGTTTTCCCGGTGTTGCTTTGTTATCCTGTTCTTCTCAACATCCTTTTCGTCCGTTGAAATCTTTTTGTTGTTTTCCATTTTAGTTCTTCTACCGGCGTCTAATCAAAACTTCCCAAATATCAAGTCTATCTGGCCAGAAAGGTTGTTGTTGTTGTTGTTGTTGATTCCAGGCTATGAGAGCTGGCATTCCTATCACCTGGGGTTGTTTCGAGGAAGCATTCCTGAATCACCACATTCCAGATAGTCTATCCCCCAAATCAATCAAATTCTATTCAGCTATACACCCTCGATACAAAATCTCTACCTCTACTCAAGATGTTCCGGTGGTTTCCAAATTCCCCGACGTCTTTCCAGAAGAGTTCCCAAGAATGCCTATCATCTTGAAATTCCAGAAAAAACTATCCAAGGTGCACGATGTGTTTCACGTCTCACATCTCAAGAGGATCTTCCAAGGAAGTTCCCGGACCTTTTCTTTTCTCAGTAGGAATCTCGGGGCGCGATTCCTTCAAGGGGGGGCGTTTTGTAACATCCCAAGTATGAAAAATAGCCATTAGAATGTTTGCTCTTTGTTATTTTATGTTTTGCATCATGGCATCATGTTGATTGCAATTGTTTTGTTTGTTTTCCATTTGTTTTCCTCTGTTTTCATTTGTTTTCCAACTGTTTTCCAACTGTTTTCCTTTGTTTTCTATTTGAATTTCAAACCAAAATTCAAACATTTTGTTTCATCCTTGTGATGTTACAATTTCCAAAATGATATTTCAAATAAAACAATTGTTTGTTTCCATTAAAGTGTGATTCCAAAACTATTGTTTGGTTCTATCAAAAATTCATTTAATATCAAACCCTTCTCAAATTCAATTATGTTTTTCTTCCAAACAGCAACCATGTTGATCTTATAAAAATTGCAACACAATTATTAATCATTTGTTTCCAAATAAACTCATTTGATCACCCTATTTTAAAATATTGTCTCATTAACCAATTAATCATAAAATTCAATCAAATACCCTGCAAGTTCAAACAGCACCAAATTCCAATTCATGAAAACTACCAAACCATTCTAATATTTTAATCCAAATAATAATAGGGTTCACCCTATTAAACTTGTTGTTTTCAACTATTAATCAATTAATTTGCAAATTATTCCAATTCAAACCAATGTGCAAAAACAGCAAATAAATCTGATTTTCAAAACTTAAGTGGCCAAGTGGTAGATGTTGGAATAACAAACCCACATGTTTTTTTCCAAATTTTTATCAAATCAAAAACCTATCTTTTGCTTCCATTTTCTAATTGCTACAAAAAAAATTTGGAACAAATAATTAAAAGGGAGAGAGAGAGCACAGCAGCCCACCCCATCTATTTTTTCCCCAGCCCACTTCCCTATCTCAGCCCGATACCCCTTCGGTACCTTTTCTTCCTCCTCCTGTCGTCATGGTGTACGACTGCATCTCCTCCACACGATCCTCCTCCTCCACCCGATGCCATGCCGTACTACCTCCTCTGCTCCATAAAACTCTGGCCTCCTTCCCCTCTGCTCGCCCTAGAAGCCCTAACCCTAGCCTAGCGCCGCCATCCTCTTCCTCCCTCATCTCCTCTCTCTCCCTGAAACCTCCTCTGTTTCCCTGTAACCTGTACCTCACCCGAAACAGCCCCTTCCTCCGGCGAGCGCCGCCGCCTTGGTCACCGGCGGACCGTGCCGAGGCCGGGAATGGAACTAGGGAGTTTCCCTCTCCGTCCTCGCTGCCTCAGCCGGCCCGGGGAGGCACCGGAGCGACGACGCCGACGAGGTCTCCCACCGGCCGCGCCCTGCTGCTCCCTGCTGTCCGCCCTTCCCCGTGCGCCTCCTCCTGGCTCGAGGTGAGGCCCCACCTCCTATCCCCACTCGATCCCCTCTCCCTACTCCTTGGCCGCACCCCACAGCGCCTCCACCAGCCGCCCCCTCCAGCCACCGCGAGAGGACTGCCGGCGACCATCGATCTGTTCCGTCCGCTCGTGGGCTACGTGCAGTTTCAGAAAACAAAAACTACCCGCACCAGCACCTTATTCTCCCCCCGAGGCCCCTTCCATCACCAGTCAGCAGTTACCCCAGTGGTTAGGCACCCCTTGGCGCAGCAGGAGGTGGGGGGATCGAATCCCCCCTCCCACATAAACCAAAAACTTTTATTTTTGCAATGATTTGATACAGCACATTCTCAGTAATCACACATAGGCCCTTCTAACTTATTTCTAGCCCCTGCAAAATTATTTCTAAGCCCCTGGCTCCCTAAAAATGGCAGAATTGCACCCAATTTTGTAAATTGCATAAGAAATTCATCCCAACTCCAAATTTAACTTTTTAAATATGTTTTCTGTCCCAAATTAAATGTTCTATCCAAATATAAAATTTGTTTACTGTTTTGATTATTTTAAATTGGTAAAACATTTGAATTCTTGTTTAAATCACTTAAACTTGCAAAAATCATAACTTGTTCATAAAAATTCCAAATTCCACAAAATAAATATGTTTTCCAATCAACTTTTCATGTACGTTCCAAATATAAATTTTGTTTGCTATTTTGAATAATTTAAATTGCTGAAAACAACTGTTTCTTAATTATTGCAATTAAAATTGCCAAAATAATAACTTTCTCATTTTAAATCCAATTTCAACAAATGAAATATGTTTTCCATGCAAAATTAAACCACCTTTTCAAATATAAAAATTGTTTCATGTTTTGAATAATTAAAATTGGTTAAATAATTTAAATCTTGTTTAATTCATTTAATATTGTTAAATTCATAACTTGGTCAAATTAATTTCTTTTGGGGCATATAAAATATGTTTTCAAACCACAAAAGTATAAACTTTTCAAATATGAATCTCACTTAATGTTTTGAACAAATAAAAATTCCAATAAGTTCATGTTTGAATTAAATTCATTTAAATCTTGTTTAAGTTGTTTAATTCATAAGTAATTCATCCTAAATCCTTTTTCAACAAGTGAAACATGTATTCCAACTAAAATCTTGTTTTCTTTTCAAATATAAACTTTGTGATCTGTTTTGAACAATTCAACTTGATGAAAACAACAAATGCTTGAGTGACACCTTTAAGTAACCAAAAATTCCTAACTTGATAAATGAATTTCCAAACTTGGTAAACCTTATTTCCAATTGATTCTATTGTTGTTATTTTGCTGTTTTCCTCATCCATGCATCATGCTAATCCACTTTCACATGTTGCTTAGTTGTAAAACAATTAATTCAACCATAATTCATGGGCTTTCCAGATGCAATCCAATTGCATGTGGGTCCATTTAATCATGTTGTTATCTTGTCAACTAGTTTATTTTTGGATGCATCAATTAAACTATCATGCATCATCCCATGTTTGTGCACCTATGCCATGTTATTGATTGTTTATCTTTCTGCATTGTTTGTTTGCTTCTTCTCGGATACACGACGACGTTGAGACCGACGATCCTTACGACACCCCTTCTAAGGATCTAGCTCAGTACCAGGCTACTGGGTTTTGCAGGCAAGTCATCACTCACATGAACCACTGTGTTCCTTTCAACATTGGTTACCGATACTTTTCGTTGTCTATTCTGCTAGCCCTATGATTAGTTGCTTCTGTTACGAACCTATCACATGTATCCTTTAACTCTGATATTGCCTCACCTCCATACCTATAACCTTTTGTTTGAGCCCGTGTCTTACTAGCATGCTTAGGTTGTTTTGCTCGAGTCTATTACCCGTTACTTTCTTTTACTATTTTCCATTATGTTCTGGGGGCTCGATGTTTAATCAATCAATCATGCTAATGTTATATGCTAAATAATAATTTGATGATAAGGCACCGGCAGGAGGCCCTTTGTGGTTTTGAGGCCTGCTAGTGTCGACCCTAATGTAACATCCTTGATTTTTTGGAAAGTTCAAAATTCACTAAAAATTTAAACTTTAGTTTTCTTGTTAATGCAAGTCACCAAAAACAAATAGAACTCAAACACAAAGGAAATATTATGTCCTATTCCACTGTTATTGGAATTGGAAATCCAAATATGCCTCTCTTTCAAAACCTTAAGGTTGTTTCCAATTAAATAATTTCCAACATAATTATTTTTATATCAAGCCCAACTTCATAAAATGGTTTACCTACAAATTTCTGATTTGTGAAATCATTCAAATGAATGAAGATTAACAACCTTAGTAATTTTTATCTTCTAAAAAAGTGTTTTATAAACCCCAAAATTATTTCTATGCTTTCTTAAATAATCTATCGAAACATTATGTCATAAGATGATCTTAATAATTTATTTTGGGAACTAAAATCAGTTGTGGTATTTTCCTTAATTCTATTAAGTCACATTTCTATTTATTTGACTTTCCTTTCAAACGGCATAAATGGCATTTTAAACCCTTGCCAAGTTTTCAAATACATTTTTCTATTTTGTTGCCAATAATAGTGCCAAAATACTATATTTCGATTAAGCTTTTCAAATTATATTGTAATGAAATTTTTATTTTAATGTTTGATTGGTTTTTAGAGACATTTAGAAGACATTCAAATAGAAACAGAAAATGAAAAAAAAAGGCAAGCCCAATGGGCCTAGCTAGGCCAACATCGATCGGTCACCTTCTACCTCACGTATACATGAACTTACGTACATTCATGGCTGTAACCTCCACCTCTTCCTCTCCCTTTAGTGATCATTATAGCCACCGTTTTAACTTTCCATCAACACAAAAATTACTCCCTACGTTACCATGGTCCCATTCATGGCGTTTATTTCTCATTCAACTGTCTTAATCAGTCAAATGGAACTGGCGCACCGAATGCCGCCCGATGGCATTCACCTCCTGATCTCCCTCCTCAGATAAAACGAAGCCAAACCATTTTGTCCACTACGTGCCCCCTGTACTCCTCCCTCATTCTTGTTCAGAAATTTTGTCGAGATAAGCTCTATACAGCCCGTACGAACCGTGCCCACTTCAGCCCAAACTCGAGTTCGTCGGTAGATCCCCACGTCCTCGGTGAGCATCTCGAGAATTCCTTGCACCAAAAGACTCTCCTAATCAAGTCCTATCTCAAGGACATAGTGGTGGGTTGTTTCGTTGCTGTTGGTCGTGTCGCCGCCGAAGCCATTCCATCCGTGGGTGAGTTCATCGAACTGGTACGTCGTGTTCTCTATGCTCTAATTCGGTTCGTTTCACCACTGGACTCCACTCACCATATGCTACCTCTAGGACATGGTTGTGATTCAAATTTAAACCATTTTCGTACCTCGCTGCCGCTCGAGCTGCCGTCTCTGTCCGCCTGTTTATCATCGACCGATGCCACACTGGAGCAAACTGGAGACACTGCTAACATCTTCTTGTTCTGCCACATCTCAAGTGCAATGAGTCTTGGATCTTTCCTGTTATCGCCGAGTATTCTCAAGTCTTGCGACGACAGCGACGACAAAAGACGCTGAAACGTAAGTACACAAGCTAGTCCGATCGTTTCTTGATTTCTACTTGTCCTAGTAGCGTGCATGCACACAAAAAGTTTGTGATGGCTGCGGCCCCGTATCAATCATATTATTTGCATCAACTAATCTTCACCATTTAATACATAGGAGTAGAAGCCTAGCGATGCATATATATACTCTTAAGCCAGTTTGCTTACGTACGTACCTAAACCAGGAATTTACCAACCAGACTCGATCGGGAGACATGCATTTTGATTATTTCTAACAAGTAGATCACCAGAACTCACCATCGTCGACACAAGATGAGCACCGTCGCATCCGTATTTTTTTTTCTGCAACATCAATTATTTCCGTAGGCGATGTTGCGGTTCCTTTTCCCTCAACCATGTTATCTAGAACATAAGGCTATGAACCGATCAGTTAAACAAAGATACATTCTTTTTCAAAATAAACAAGTCTTATGTCGGATGATCTCCATTTATTTTTGTTTTTGTTTTTATAGATAAAAAATGTCATGATCTTCTAAAAATCATATCTTTAGTTCTATGTGTCCAAGTTTTGCGGATTTGACATCTTCGGAATCCTTAAGAAATATAGAATCTACTGGAACCATTAGCTTCAAGTTTTGACAATCATAAAATACTCGATAAGAGATATTGAGTACTCTGTAACAACCTAAATTCTATAACTACTTGTAATTGATTCCTTTTGCAATAGGATTAAACTGAAATTATATTTTCCAAGTAGCGGCCTTCTTAAAATATTTGAACTAGTTCCCTTTATATTGTTTCAATTTTTACATCAGACCCTTCTATACCATATGTCACCATATAAACAACCATTTCATAATAGTCCATTTTCCTATGGGACTTTAATAAGCAAGGTATCTGGTGGTACCATAGATGCACTATCCCACACAGCTGAACTTGCGCCCATTTGAATTCGATAGTTCAATCTTACATAGCTATTCCTTAGAAATCACAAACCCTATGTCTTTGATTTCTTTTTGCATATTGAGTCATAAAAGGAACATTAATCAAACATCTAATAATATAAACTACTTGGTTGGTTTGTGTTTTTACATACCATGTATTGTTTTTCATGTCGTTTCGCGTGGTTGTTTATTGTGTAATATTTTAACGTATAGATTGAACGGAGTGCAACGATTTACTTTTCGAAGAGAGTGTGTTTCTACACAAACTTCAAAAAGGCAAGTAACACATCATCAAATACCCATTATTTTCTATATGCATTAGTTGATTTTGAGTAGTACGCATGATAGGAATTTTTTTTTAATAAGTTATATTATGCTATGCTATATCCTAGTAGTGTGTAGCCATCCTTATACCTTGTTATTTTGATGCCTTGGTACTTATTTAGATGCTTAGCCATGCTACAAAAATTGTTTTACTAGATGTTGAGGAAAAATTATAAGTATAACTAATGAATGAACCACCTGGGTGGAAGTGGTAAGACTGGGTTATGTTGAGTGTTGCCTCAGGGCCCTTGTCTAAGGGTTATTCCACTTGAGGTTGTCACTTGCGGATGGCCACCCAGGAACTAAGAGATTACTATGTCCCTCTAAATATAGTAGCTTCCCGTGCAGCCTTTTGACAATATGGGCTCTGTCTTGATCAATTAAGTTGTGAGGGTTCAGCCCAGGCTTGACAAGCAGATGTAGCAAAATTATAGGTGGAACGGGTCTTGCCGGTGGGTTTGGACTTCTTCTTCTGAAAGATCTCGTCTCAATTCTCTCCTTTCCATGATGCACTCCGGGTGTATAGGATGTTTGGGCTAATTGAAGACAAAGGGTGAAAGTGCACAACCTCTGCAGAGTCAACAAACTAAGATCTTAGCCGTGTCCCCGGTTATGGACAACTATGAGCAGCTGGACAAGGATTGACGGAAGAATCTCATCATCAATTTCAATAAGTAAAATTTTGACCAAGTGAACAGTATTGTGGTGCTTGGATCTTAATCCAATGTTGCCACCCCTTTTGAAAAGAAAAGTTTGTTTTACAAAAGTGATAGGAGAAAACTGGCTTTTTGCAAACTTAGCCTAAACTCCACTCAGCCAAATAAGCATGTAGTATTAGTCTTGCCATTTATATCCACCATAGTGTTACTTGCCAATACATTAAATTGTATTGACTCCCTTGTGGCTGCATATTCCATATTGCAGATGTTTCTGAAGACGAGTGAGGATTTCGTTTAGGATCTCGAGACTATCGCCAACATGTTTTGCCTGTGGCACATGAAGAAGATGGGCTCAGTGTTGTACTATGTTTTCCGCTGTATTTCTTTCTTTTCTGCTAGTCTTCTAAGACTAAGCAAGTTGTAATTCTATTTTGTAAAGACTGGATTCATGCGATGTAATAGAATTTGATGCATTTGCATGATATTTCATTTTGTACTGTGGTGCTAGCAATTAATCCAGGGACTAGCACAATAACACAGGTATTCCATCTTTATTAAAAGTTGGGATGCTACAAAATGGTATCAGAGCATTGTGTTGCCTGTAGGATTCGAGACCCTAAGTTTGGAAAAGGTCCTAGGATTGAAAATTTTCTAAGTTCAAACTTTCTAGAAACAAAACAATCATCTTAATTCTTCTCATATCCTCTCATCTATTATTCACCTACAAAATTTTCTAGATGACCTACCTCTTCAATACCATCAAGACAAGATTGTTGATGACCATACCAAGAAGTGCAAAGAGTATTTTCACCACATGAAGCCCTACACTCAAGATTTTTGAAGAATTTGAAGAAAAACATAGACTTCCCAACAATCAAGAACACCTCAAGACATGGAGAGAAGAATATGAAGAAAAGCTCAAGAAGATATAGATGAGACCACCAATCTAGTTACTTGGTTAGAACAACGTTAACGTGTTAGTGTATTGATCATACCAATGGGTGTGGTATGACAATATTAGTGTTTTCTAAAAAAAAACATGTTGTTTGGTGTGGTGAATGTGTTGATATATGTTTGTTATGTGTTGTTTGGAAGAAGAGTTTCCTTGATCTGTTGTGTTTGAGTAGGAACCCCCCTTGCCTAATCTTTCTAATCTCTACTCATCTTTCTAAAAACCCCAAAACAGATGTCTAGCCAGAATGTCCACAACCCCGTGAAGTCAATAGCAATGAAGATGCTACTGGAAGCTCAAACTCAGCTGATACAACTGATGACCCAGAACCAAGCAAGCAACCCCAATATGGAGTTAACACCAGGAATGCAACAAGTGTTAGATACCCAATCCCAGATAGTGCACATGATGTCCCAAAACATGACCAATAGTGGAAACCATAAACCCTTGGTAGCTAGGGATAACCAGGAGACAGAAGAAGAAATGTTTTCAACACTCAAAGCCTGCAAAGCTTGTGGAGAGATAGGACACTATTCCAAAGATTGTCCAGATGAGTGGCCCCATGGTGATGCAAACAACTCAATTGAAGGATACTTCACTCAAGTTACTTGTTTTCTGTGTGAAGGGACAACACATGTTCCAACACAATGTCCACTTTACCCCATGGTACAACAAGTTGGACAACAAGCCAAAATGGAAATGCTTAGTGCAATCCAAGAGAACTTAGGAAACCCAGAAGTGAAGGGAAAACACAAGCTGTATACTTTTCAGATGGACCATGTCAAGATGGATACTGGAGCCAAGACTACACCACATCCATATTCATCCAAACACTCCACCAAGAATTGCTATTCTTGTGAAGAAGATGGACATTTATCTAGAAATTGTCCCAACAAGAAACCCAGACCTTCAACCAACATAGTTGAGTATACTGGGCAGCAGTATGAAGATATGATGGCCAATTTAACTCCACCAAGGAAGAAGAAGAAACTTCAGAAGAACCCCAATCCTGTCTATAGAGACATCAGCCAAGTGACTTGCTTCAAATGCAGAGATAAAGGACACTATGCAAATGGATGCCTCAAAGGGAGAAGGAAGGAAACATGACTTTCTGAAAGAAGGAATCTTAGGCAAAGTTTCATGTTGAAAATAAATTTATTTTCCCTAGGAGTTCTTCCAGTGTAATAAACCACAATGAATGTCTGAGAAATGTGTTCCCATTATAATGAGATGATGTTGTGAAATCCTCTCAACTTGATCTTTTGATTGACCTAAAGAGTGACCCCTCAGTGTCAAAGGTAGTTCAACATACCTATGTTGGTCTACAGCTCTACCGCGAAGGAAAGTTCTACCCAAGCCAATCTCAAATCAATCTACACTCCAATATATGAAAATAGACTACCCACAAAAGTTTCTTTTAAGGGTGGTAGCCACCCAGTTGTTTTGGAACCCAGTTACCCAAGTCTATCTTTCTTTCCCGCCTTCCCAAATCTCGGGACGAGATTTCTTTAAGGGTGGTAGTCTGTAACATCCTTGATTTTTTGGAAAGTTCAAAATTCACTAAAAATTTAAACTTTAGTTTTCTTGTTAATGCAAGTCACCAAAAACAAATAGAACTCAAACACAAAGGAAATATTATGTCCTATTCCACTGTTATTGGAATTGGAAATCCAAATATGCCTCTCTTTCAAAACCTTAAGGTTGTTTCCAATTAAATAATTTCCAACATAATTATTTTTATATCAAGCCCAACTTCATAAAATGGTTTACCTACAAATTTCTGATTTGTGAAATCATTCAAATGAATGAAGATTAACAACCTTAGTAATTTTTATCTTCTAAAAAAGTGTTTTATAAACCCCAAAATTATTTCTATGCTTTCTTAAATAATCTATCGAAACATTATGTCATAAGATGATCTTAATAATTTATTTTGGGAACTAAAATCAGTTGTGGTATTTTCCTTAATTCTATTAAGTCACATTTCTATTTATTTGACTTTCCTTTCAAACGGCATAAATGGCATTTTAAACCCTTGCCAAGTTTTCAAATACATTTTTCTATTTTGTTGCCAATAATAGTGCCAAAATACTATATTTCGATTAAGCTTTTCAAATTATATTGTAATGAAATTTTTATTTTAATGTTTGATTGGTTTTTAGAGACATTTAGAAGACATTCAAATAGAAACAGAAAATGAAAAAAAAAAAGGCAAGCCCAATGGGCCTAGCTAGGCCAACATCGATCGGTCACCTTCTACCTCACGTATACATGAACTTACGTACATTCATGGCTGTAACCTCCACCTCTTCCTCTCCCTTTAGTGATCATTATAGCCACCGTTTTAACTTTCCATCAACACAAAAATTACTCCCTACGTTACCATGGTCCCATTCATGGCGTTTATTTCTCATTCAACTGTCTTAATCAGTCAAATGGAACTGGCGCACCGAATGCCGCCCGATGGCATTCACCTCCTGATCTCCCTCCTCAGATAAAACGAAGCCAAACCATTTTGTCCACTACGTGCCCCCTGTACTCCTCCCTCATTCTTGTTCAGAAATTTTGTCGAGATAAGCTCTATACAGCCCGTACGAACCGTGCCCACTTCAGCCCAAACTCGAGTTCGTCGGTAGATCCCCACGTCCTCGGTGAGCATCTCGAGAATTCCTTGCACCAAAAGACTCTCCTAATCAAGTCCTATCTCAAGGACATAGTGGTGGGTTGTTTCGTTGCTGTTGGTCGTGTCGCCGCCGAAGCCATTCCATCCGTGGGTGAGTTCATCGAACTGGTACGTCGTGTTCTCTATGCTCTAATTCGGTTCGTTTCACCACTGGACTCCACTCACCATATGCTACCTCTAGGACATGGTTGTGATTCAAATTTAAACCATTTTCGTACCTCGCTGCCGCTCGAGCTGCCGTCTCTGTCCGCCTGTTTATCATCGACCGATGCCACACTGGAGCAAACTGGAGACACTGCTAACATCTTCTTGTTCTGCCACATCTCAAGTGCAATGAGTCTTGGATCTTTCCTGTTATCGCCGAGTATTCTCAAGTCTTGCGACGACAGCGACGACAAAAGACGCTGAAACGTAAGTACACAAGCTAGTCCGATCGTTTCTTGATTTCTACTTGTCCTAGTAGCGTGCATGCACACAAAAAGTTTGTGATGGCTGCGGCCCCGTATCAATCATATTATTTGCATCAACTAATCTTCACCATTTAATACATAGGAGTAGAAGCCTAGCGATGCATATATATACTCTTAAGCCAGTTTGCTTACGTACGTACCTAAACCAGGAATTTACCAACCAGACTCGATCGGGAGACATGCATTTTGATTATTTCTAACAAGTAGATCACCAGAACTCACCATCGTCGACACAAGATGAGCACCGTCGCATCCGTATTTTTTTTTCTGCAACATCAATTATTTCCGTAGGCGATGTTGCGGTTCCTTTTCCCTCAACCATGTTATCTAGAACATAAGGCTATGAACCGATCAGTTAAACAAAGATACATTCTTTTTCAAAATAAACAAGTCTTATGTCGGATGATCTCCATTTATTTTTGTTTTTGTTTTTATAGATAGAAAATGTCATGATCTTCTAAAAATCATATCTTTAGTTCTATGTGTCCAAGTTTTGCGGATTTGACATCTTCGGAATCCTTAAGAAATATAGAATCTACTGGAACCATTAGCTTCAAGTTTTGACAATCATAAAATACTCGATAAGAGATATTGAGTACTCTGTAACAACCTAAATTCTATAACTACTTGTAATTGATTCCTTTTGCAATAGGATTAAACTGAAATTATATTTTCCAAGTAGCGGCCTTCTTAAAATATTTGAACTAGTTCCCTTTATATTGTTTCAATTTTTACATCAGACCCTTCTATACCATATGTCACCATATAAACAACCATTTCATAATAGTCCATTTTCCTATGGGACTTTAATAAGCAAGGTATCTGGTGGTACCATAGATGCACTATCCCACACAGCTGAACTTGCGCCCATTTGAATTCGATAGTTCAATCTTACATAGCTATTCCTTAGAAATCACAAACCCTATGTCTTTGATTTCTTTTTGCATATTGAGTCATAAAAGGAAACATTAATCAAACATCTAATAATATAAACTACTTGGTTGGTTTGTGTTTTTACATACCATGTATTGTTTTTCATGTCGTTTCGCGTGGTTGTTTATTGTGTAATATTTTAACGTATAGATTGAACGGAGTGCAACGATTTACTTTTCGAAGAGAGTGTGTTTCTACACAAACTTCAAAAAGGCAAGTAACACATCATCAAATACCCATTATTTTCTATATGCATTAGTTGATTTTGAGTAGTACGCATGATAGGAATTTTTTTTAATAAGTTATATTATGCTATGCTATATCCTAGTAGTGTGTAGCCATCCTTATACCTTGTTATTTTGATGCCTTGGTACTTATTTAGATGCTTAGCCATGCTACAAAAATTGTTTTACTAGATGTTGAGGAAAAATTATAAGTATAACTAATGAATGAACCACCTGGGTGGAAGTGGTAAGACTGGGTTATGTTGAGTGTTGCCTCAGGGCCCTTGTCTAAGGGTTATTCCACTTGAGGTTGTCACTTGCGGATGGCCACCCAGGAACTAAGAGATTACTATGTCCCTCTAAATATAGTAGCTTCCCGTGCAGCCTTTTGACAATATGGGCTCTGTCTTGATCAATTAAGTTGTGAGGGTTCAGCCCAGGCTTGACAAGCAGATGTAGCAAAATTATAGGTGGAACGGGTCTTGCCGGTGGGTTTGGACTTCTTCTTCTGAAAGATCTCGTCTCAATTCTCTCCTTTCCATGATGCACTCCGGGTGTATAGGATGTTTGGGCTAATTGAAGACAAAGGGTGAAAGTGCACAACCTCTGCAGAGTCAACAAACTAAGATCTTAGCCGTGTCCCCGGTTATGGACAACTATGAGCAGCTGGACAAGGATTGACGGAAGAATCTCATCATCAATTTCAATAAGTAAAATTTTGACCAAGTGAACAGTATTGTGGTGCTTGGATCTTAATCCAATGTTGCCACCCCTTTTGAAAAGAAAAGTTTGTTTTACAAAAGTGATAGGAGAAAACTGGCTTTTTGCAAACTTAGCCTAAACTCCACTCAGCCAAATAAGCATGTAGTATTAGTCTTGCCATTTATATCCACCATAGTGTTACTTGCCAATACATTAAATTGTATTGACTCCCTTGTGGCTGCATATTCCATATTGCAGATGTTTCTGAAGACGAGTGAGGATTTCGTTTAGGATCTCGAGACTATCGCCAACATGTTTTGCCTGTGGCACATGAAGAAGATGGGCTCAGTGTTGTACTATGTTTTCCGCTGTATTTCTTTCTTTTCTGCTAGTCTTCTAAGACTAAGCAAGTTGTAATTCTATTTTGTAAAGACTGGATTCATGCGATGTAATAGAATTTGATGCATTTGCATGATATTTCATTTTGTACTGTGGTGCTAGCAATTAATCCAGGGACTAGCACAATAACACAGGTATTCCATCTTTATTAAAAGTTGGGATGCGACACCTAATAGGAAAAGGGTCTTGTCTACTGATCCATGATGAGCGCACTAACCGCATGTGGGAAGCGAGTATGGGCGCCCCCCTCAATTTGACTCGATTCGCATCTCGTCCAAATCGCCTCATTTAGTTCGGGTTTTCCATTTGCTGCATGCATGATCTTGCGAGCCCTTGGTACCCGGGTGGAACTTTTGTAGTCGGCATATAGGGGGACACGTTCTTAGAGTGCTATGAGGGTCCATTTTCTTCTGGGCTCGATTAGCCGTGGGCCCAAGGTTCTTTGGGCTTGATGCGAAGAAGAGTTGAGTTGTGTTGAGTGCCCCGCTTGGTGGAAGGGCCTTTCCATCTGGCGGGTTATTCATGCGTGTACGGCCAAATTGGTGCAACCCTGCAGGGATAAATCTTCTCGAGAAGCCGTGTTTTCCGCGGTTATGGATTACTTGGTGAAAGTACTGGCTAACAAGTACTCAGGACAACTTAAACCTAATGATTAACAACCTTACACCCAATGATTAACAACTTGACTAGTAATAGGCTTATTGACACAATAATCTGAACCATCATTAATCCAACTGTGTGAGTTATCCTCGGATTGCTTCTTTGGATAAGGGGCGAGATCCAGGATGGGTTTGTTTGATGTTAGTTGATAGGTTGGTTACGATACACGATCTTATCTCCTTTCTGTTAGCCGGAAGTGGTAGTAACTCTGTAGTTGTTTAGAGCAGCCAGTTGCAGCATCTTTTGTATCCCCTTCCTTCCGTTGAACCCAAAGCATCTGTGCTTGGTGTTGACGGGTTACACTTTGGTGAACTGTGAGTCTTGCTTGCCAGTACGTTTATGTACTGACCCCTTTGGGGCTGTGGTTTCCGCAGACCTACGTTTCCGAGGATCTACATGGAGGCTACTACGTGGAGTATGACGAGACTGCTGACGAGTAGATAGCGGACCCGGGCAGGATCTGAGACTTCGTGGATGGGCTCCGTCTGTTCATTTTCGGCCTCTTAGGCCTATTTGGTTCTTGTCTGTACTCAGACATGTTGAATGCTTCCGCTGTGATGTAATGATGATATGTTGGGACATGTGTCCTCTGAATGATTGTATTTGCTATCTCTGCTCTAATGAGAGCTATTTGCAACTTATTTCAATCGTTTGTGTCGTAGAGATCCGTTGTGATATCACTTGTTCCAATGCCGTTGACGTACCATGTGTGTATGTTTTGAAGTACGTCAATGGAAGTATCCTGATTTCTATGGGATAGTTTACGTCGACGATGAACAGATAGGGGTTGGTTGTCACACATACGTGTGTTGGCCTACTCGTAAGAGGACGCGGGTGCCGGTAAGCCCCGTAATCCAATCTACTACTGTTCAACGGAACGGCGAGTATCCTTTAGAAGTCCGGGTGCGACAGACCACGTTCGAGTTGAGCAACGCGGACGTGGCCGTCTGGGCGCGCTCCATTATGAGCACCGACCTCACCGACAACTGGTAATACGGCTTTGTGCCGTATAGCCGCACGAAGCCAATTAAGCGGGTTAGTACTTCGCATCTTGTTTCCTGCATAGTGATACCGAGTAGATAGTCTTCTAGCTTGGTATGCTTAGCATTCGCACTTTGTGCCGAGTAGAACACTTAGTAGTATCTCTTAGGCTTCATGTGCTTTGTGTTTGCACGCCATGTTGAGTAGGGTACTTGCTAAAATTTGTTAGGCTTTATGTGCTTTGTGTTTGCACGCCATGTCGAGTAGGGCACTTACTCCATTATGCTTTGTGCTTGCATCCCGTACCGGGTGGAATGCCTTATATAGCTCAACTGATTTGTGTTTCTTGCTTATATTTCCAGCTCCTTGCTCGCCAGCTCACTGAGAGCGAGGAGCGCTTCGAGGCCAATTGGAGCGACGACTGAAAGGAGGACGATGAGGTCTCCTACGACACTCAGGATACCCTCTGTATCCCTCACGCCGAGCAGCAGGGTAAGCACCACGTCGACGCGTCCATTTGGGACTGTTCCGAAGACGACGAAGAAGGTGACTGTGTTCACCTCTTTAGTCGCGAGTAGCGCAATCTAATTTTCCTTCCCGCTTCTCAACCCTTTTCTTCTCCTCTACTCTGCAGATGATTCTGATGTTGACGAAGAGGACGAGGACGTCCTCGATGTCGATCCAGTTGGTGTGGCTGCTCCCACCACTCGGAAGAGGACGGGTAGCGGCGCTCAAGAGCCTACTGCCAAGAAGGCCAAAAAGGGCGAGAAGAAGACCAAGCGGGTTTCCGGGAGACGGCTACCCCCTTCCCGCAGCGGGTGAGTGATTTTATTCTAAGTTATATCCTGCCGCTGCTTCTCGATTTTTCTTTCCCTCTTCCTTTTCTGAACTTCCTTTTCTCTTCAGCGCTCCCTTGGATGCTGATGCTGCTGCCGCTCCCACCAAATCCAAGAGGAAATCCGCCATCGACCTCGAGGAGCTCATCGATCTCTCTGATGAAGACGAGACCGCACCACGGGATAGGACGCGTGCGTCCTCTCCCGTGAAGGAGGAAGATGATGGCACCAACGCTGACAACACAGGCACTGGTGTCGAAGATATGGACACGGAGAAGCAGGCCCGCGCAGAAGAAAACGCTCAGGATGCTGCTCAAGACGAGACCCCCTCTCCCCCAGCTACCTCTGCTGGGGAGGATACTGAAGAAAACACCGAGTACCAAGACCGTGCCGCCCTTGAGCGGCAGGAAAAGAACCAGAAGCAGCCGGAAACTAAGGCTGCTGATCAAGATGACCCCGCGGCCCAGCCGCGGGTAGACGAACAAGAAGACGTACAACCAGATCCCGCTGCCGAGCAGCGGGTTGAAACCGTTGCGGTGGAGGAGACCCCACAGAGCCAAGCGCAGCCGGACGCTGCGCCGGGTAGCCAGCCCTTGGTGCCGCCTACCCAGCAGGCTACTCCACCTACCGCTCCGAGCTCCCCCACGAAGAAGACCAAGACCGCAGCAAGCCCTCCCGCCAAGCAGAACACCAACAAAACTGCTTCCAATGCTACCGGCGAGAGGAATGCTGCCGAGAAGAAAACTGCCGAGAAGCAAACTGCCCAGCCTGACGCCACCGTCCGCAGGAATCCCTCGCGTGGCGCTGCACAAGACTCTGCCGCGATGCCGCCGCCTAAACCAACTGCAAAACCTGCCGCGAAGACCGAGCAGCTCTCCATCGGCGCTTCCGGCAGCACCGCCGGTGCAGCTGTAGGATCTAGCGCTCAAGAGTCAAGACCCGCCTGTCTACCCGCCCTACATGGTGCAGATGGGCAAACAGTATGGCATCAAGCTGAATAAGATCGAGAAGCAGCTCGCTCTTACCAAAGGCAAACAGGCCACGACTGTGGATTCCAAGTTGCCGGCCAAGGACAAGGCCCTTTCGATCTTCTCGCGCGAGATCCAGGAGACCGAGGTGGTGTCCAAGGGGCTCGAGCAGATGATCGACCGGGTATGCTTCATTGAAGCTGAGTGGAATAGCGAGGTCCTTGGCAACGAGCCCTGGCCTGGCCTGGTGTCAGACCCCGGACCCAGAGATATACATACTGTTATGTGCTCCTAGCCATGGACCCACAAGGGCTTCAGGGTTACCAGCCCCGGCCGCAACAAACAACGGCAGGCAGACCGGATTCATCGGCACGTAGTCCGGATCCCCGATCTACTACTCCTTGTATCCATGCTAGTCATAACCAACTATGCATACCCAAGCGTCCACGAGTCGGGTGAAACTAAAGGAAACGGGACCAAAGTTATACAGAGATGCTATGTGTCCAGAAAGTGCAACAACAATCGAGGGTTACTGGGGTTACCTCGCCCCAGGCCGATCACATCGACAGGCGGGCTCGGACATGGATCATCGGCTCCACAACCCCTCGACTGCGACAACTATGCAGGCATAGCCAAAACTGTATAACAATGAGCTCGAAACCAACAACCGATCAAAGCAGTACTCTAAACATGAAGCTTTAATAAACAGGTGTTACTAGAGTATAGCTTACAAACAGAGGTCACACGACCCAACATTACATCAGACAACGGAAGGCAAATTATGTTGCTAATCAACAAGAACCAAAAAGGCCTAAGAGGCCGCAACATAAGGCGACGTCCCAGCCCATAGATTCCAGGCTGCTACCTGGGAACCCCGAACTACTCGTCGATGTCCACGTTGAAAAATCCACCGAACCGAGGAACTCCACCTGAACCAAGTTGAAGCAACCATGAGTACGGGAGGTACTCAACAAGACTTAGTTAACCTATTATATATCTGCTTATTTTAGAAAGAGTTATGAAGGTTATTTTGCATAAAGCCATCTTTGTTTTCCAAGTTGAGGGAGGAATAGCACGTCTCATGGAGTATTTTGAAAACAGATGAGAAATCTACTCAACTACTGATATCATCATCTTTTTAATCCACCAAAACATATCAGCACCTCGTGCTTCAAAGATCACCACCTCAAGTTGTTCCGGTAACTCATTCTACAAGGTAACCCCTCTCGGCATCTCCGAGGAGGCATCCTTCATTCGTTATCAGCAAGTTTTAATCATTCCGTTTAAGTTGTCTATGGTCACAGAATCCGTCACCAAGTCGTCCTTAACCGCGGACACGGCTTTTCGAAAAGATTTAACCCTGCAGGGGTGTACAACTTTAACCACACGTATCAACCAACTCTTAATGCCACCGGTGGTAGCACTAGTCCGGGAAGTGCCGGCAGAGGGAGGTTGACCACGAACTTTCCCTTGCTTCGCCTATTCCATGAGTCGCTCCGAGTAGAGATGGACCGCCAATAGGGAGTGGCCATCTCCTGCCGGGTCTCTATCGTTGTGAGCGGTGCTTCAACTACTGTCTCGCCACAGGCTGTTGCACCGCCACGTCCTAGTTTTGTAAATGTTTTTAACATCCCCGCAAATCCAAATGGAAAGCCCGAACTAGGCAACTCATGGAAAAAACTAGGCAAGTTGAGACCGAGGGGAATCTAAGCCCCGTGTGGATGCACGCTCAGTCTTGGCTCGAAGACGAGAACTCGCTCCTAGGGGCATGAACGAGACAACCACCACAGACCCTCTGTGGTCTCGTCATCCACACCTTTAGATCATGTTAAACAGATATCTTCACTTTCCACAATATCCTATCATACTAGATTCATTCGCGGCTCTGATTCATCATCCGGATGGAGCAGAGATCAACATACATGTATGACTAAGCATGGCATATTTGAGGCTCTGGCGATACACACAAACAAATCCTATGTCTGCTAGGAGCATTGAATCATGATATCTGGGTTATGCAAATAAATAGGATAACTCTATCTATTGACTCAAGAAGATATATTGGAATCGAGTGCAATGTACGAGAATCAAAAGTCTTCGAAATCATATATGGGCAGATAAGAGGTTATGCTTGCCTTGCTTCAAGAAAACCAGAGAAAGTCTTCAGGAACAAGTGCTTGACTTGTCGGTTAGGATCAAGTATTCGCCATTGGAGTTGATGGCCTTTACTTCGGAGTCACGTTCTACCGAGGGGGAACAAACACCGAAACAAGAAAACAACAATCAACACATGGCATCGATGCAATGCGCAATATGTATGCATGAGAAAATTAATGCACTGAAATAAATACCTAAACATGAGCGTTGGGTTGCTAGGGTTCGTATGCAAGTTATGCCATTTTACTGGAATTTGCCCGAAATGAACCCCGGAGGGGCAATTCGGACGATTATGAAAGTGAGTACCATTTTAATAGCTCAAATGGGTTTGAAAACATCATTACTAGATTATACTTGTCATTTGGAGCAATTTGGTATATAACTTTTAATTTTCTAATTTTATGGAATAAAAACTTATTTTCTCCATTTTAAATGATTAAACAATATTAAATAATGTTCAAAAAAGAAGTGTATCAAACATGTATGAAAGTGACATTTTTGGAAAGAGTACATTTTTCTGATCACTCCCATATTTTTATTATATTTTTCTGACTTATATTTTAATAGTTATTGATTTTCCAATATTAAATCATTTTCTGGATTTATACAACAGAGGGGGCCCACGTGTCAAAGTATTAATATTTTCCCATTTATTCTTCAAAAAGAAAAGCCTGGCTGACAAGAGGACCCTACGGTGACGTCATGCTGACGTCACCGTGACGTCAGCAAAGGCCAACTGCCACTGCCGGCGAGCAATCCACGGATTGGGCTTGCGATTCGCGAACCGGGATGGTCCAGGGTGTAGAGGAGACGGCGACAAGCATTAAGGTGGTGGCGCCGCTGCCCAAACGCCACCGGAGCTTTGCCGGCGAGCTTAAATGGCGGCGGCGCTCGTCGATCTCCGGCGACCGCACGGAACAAAGGACGGGGCAAGCAGGGGAGGTTCCACGGGAAGAGAGAGCTCACCAGGAGCGTTGTGAGGAGGTGTAGGGGGCCGGAGAGGGCCAGGCGGCGGAGAATCGGCAGCGGGGCCGACGGCCGGAGGCGGGGAAGAAGAGGCCGATTGCATCGACTCGGGGACTCCCGCCATGCGTGCTCCATCAGGGAGATAGAGGAGGCCACAACGGAGCTCCAGAGGCTCTCCGTTGAGCTCGGGGAGGCACACAGCGGCGGCGCCATCGACGACCAACGGAGCTAGGGTTTCGGCCTCGTGGATGGAAATACACAGAGGGAGGGAGCTGCGGGTGTGGGAAGAGTAGCGCACGGGAGGGGCTCTCCTCACCCCTATCCCCTCGGGGGAAAGAAGCAGGACGTGGCGCGGGGCACCGTCGCCCAGCAGCTCTCCTTCTGGCAGGAGGAAGAAGACATTAAAACAGCAATTTTGTGAAAACCCCCCTGGAAAACTGGAAACTGCAGAAAGGTCCTTTGCTATTTTAAAACAGAACAGAAACAGGGTTTTTGAGGGCCTTTTTGCAAACAGAAAAATTTGCAAAAATGATATTTGAAAACCTTACAAAATTTTCAACCTCACCATGTCTTTGCTTTTCAAATTTGAAAATGTTTTTATAACAAATTTTGGGTGACCACTTTAAGTGGTTTTTGGTCAACTTCTTATTTAAAAACAAATTCAAAGTTGGATGAAATTTCCCATGCATGCTATGACATGAAAACAACACCACAAAGCCTAACTTAGCAAAAGAGGGATGTTACACCTGGCCTTGGGAAAGCTGGACCATTGGCGCATTGACTGGAATAAGGCGGACATGGGCTACAATCCCATGACCATCTCGTCCGCCACTAGCACGCTTGCCGCGAAGCTGTTCGTCCACCGCAAAGCTGCAGAGGACCTCGAGCAAACCTATGCGGTAAGTTTTGCTTGCCTGTTCCGAGTTGCGCTTTTCTTCTCTTCTATTCTTCTTCTTCTCCTTATCCATTATCCAGTCCCCGAGATTCGGTCCGAGTAGGCGGGTACTCAACCGATTTGCCGTCTTCTCGGGTCAAATCTTCAAAATATTGTCTAACTCCTTTTCTTTCTGCTTCTCAGAATAGCCTCATGAAGAGAACGATCCTCTACCGACATCTGCTCTGGAATCATCGAATTGCGAAAAGACGCCTTGAGGCCCTTGAAAACGAGCGCAAGAGTGATGCTGTGACGGAGAAGGAGGCCCTGGATCGCACTCTTAAACTTTCTGAACTCGAAAGTGAGCTTCTAGCTACGCGGTTAATGCATTTTGTGTTTACGCCCGCTTTTGCTTTTTTGCTCTAACTGATTCTACTCTACAGGCAAGTTTGAGGAAATGGCAAAGGAGCACGAGCACTGCCATGTTTTTGTTGCCAATGCTAAAACCACGATTAAGAAGATGGAAAGTGAGTTGCCGTCTTTTCTGCTCGGCTTCCTTCTTTTGCTTTTTCTACTCTGCTGACCGTGCTCTTCTCTCCTCAGAAGATCACAAGAAGTTTGTTGAAGAGCACCTCGACTGCCTGAAACCCGCTGAGGTGAAGCAGCAATTGGAAAGCCAAGCAGTAGAGCTCAAGAACAAACACGCCACCGAGCTGGAGCCGCTGCAGGTCCAATTGAGGACTGCTCTTCAGGACGCCATAGATATAGCCGCCGAGAAGGACAAGATGGAGGCAGCTTACAAGGCTAAGCAGAGGGACCTCGAGTTGGAGAGCGAGACGCTGAAGAAGAGCAACTCGGACCTCATGCTCCAACTGGCCCAATTTCGTAAGATTGAGGAGAAGCACGTTGCTGACGAGGAGTCATGGAAGAGGAAGCTGCAATCGCTACTCTGCAACCTGAACAGTAAGTTTTCGCTTCTCTGTGGCTTCCTGTTTCCTTCTTCCTCTCCGGTGTCTGATTTGCGTCTCTTCTCTACCTCCGTTTCTAATCTTTTCCGATAGCATTTTCAGAATTCTTCCCCGACCTTTGCTCGGCTTGCAAACCTGCCCTGTCTAAGGCCCAAGAAATTCGAGTCGAGAAGGGGCTGCCTATGGATACCAAGGCTTCGATCGAGGATAGCTTCACGAACATGCAGGGACAGCTTCAGCGCCTTAAGGTCTTGGGCACTGACTTGGCGTCTACCGCCTTCAAATTGCATGCGCTGTTCTGGCCCCAAGACCCTGTGTCACCAACCATTCGCGCGCTCGCCGAGAAGCTCAACGGTGTCAAAGCCGAGTTGAAGAAGTGGCGAGCATACAGAGTTCGGGCAGGCGCCGATATGCTGCTCCTCTTCATCTGCAGCTGGTATGAAAACCTTAACCTCAACACCATCCTCGAGATGCGCCGGGACTCGAAGTGGGAGACAGATCCCGACTGCGTGGCTCGCCGCCAGCTAGTCGCGTACGAGGTCGCCTCCTACGCGGATACCGCTCGCTTCATCGACGGCCTCACCGAGCCCGACACCGAGCCGGAAAGCGAAGGTGAAGAGGAGGAGGCCACTGAGTCAGACGGCTTGAGTTTCTTCGAAGGCCTTGGCGCTGATGATAAGTCCGGGAAGGGGAAGGGCGCGGTCGTCGCGGATAGCGACGAGGAGACCGAAAGCCGGAAGATGATGATCGACACTGCGGCCCTCGAATTTGGCTCTTCATCTGGCGCGGCCCTCGACGACGCGGCGCTACTCCGCACCCAATCTACTGCCTCCACTTCGGCGACGAACCCTATCTCGGTGGCCACAACCACCTCTGATCAAGCTGCCACCAACCCAGAAGCGGATGCTGCCAAGACTGGAGCTGATGCTGCCAACACTGAAGTCGATGCTGCCAAGGCCAACACAGAAAACACTGCTACCTCTACCTGACTATCTCCTGCAACACTTATGCTCAAAAACTTTTATCAGATCCCCGGGATGCCGGGTGCAGATGTATCAAACAATTGTATTTCTCGTTGCTACTCAGTTTTTATTCCCATTTGACGTTTTAAACTTAGTAATTTGAGCAGCCTTGGCTCGATGCTGGGTTGCGTTATCATGCAAGTCCCCGAGTTGCATTTCTCATTCACTCTTCCTTTTTATCTCAGCTCTTACCTGCAACTTGTTGCTTTTTTGGTATTCGAGTCACAAGAGTTCAAAGTTGGAGTTTCAAATACTTAGCCACTTAGAAACAGTCATAGTAACGCTACCCACCATTTAGCCGAAACAAGTTAACAAAAAACAACAGTAAGAGACACTCTACTCGGTTCCTGCACTCTTCTTTTCCTTAGTAATTTTTCTTGTGCTCATTGACCTTTAGCTTGTCCTCTTGCTTGCCATGAAGCCGGGTTTCGGACAGCAGCAGATTCGAAGAGTTGGCATGTACGTTTAAACACGGTACTAGATATACCCATGAAATTTAAGCAGAGCAACCGGGTAGACAAAAGTGAAGCCGAGTAGAAACACATAGAGCAATTTTGGACGAGGGCAGTCCCCGAGTTCAATTTCAGATTTGCAAAGTAGAAATTTAACTCGGACAAGAGAGTACATACACACTTTTGCTCATGAGTGAAAGCGACGGAGTAGAGCTACATTCCAGGGGCGCTTAGATTCCTCTCCAGCTTTATCCGCCATGTTCTTCTGTGATGGCTGCACGTCTACCAGGTAATAGGCATCATTGTGCAGAGCCTTGCTCACAATGAAAGGCCCTTCCCACGGAGGGGATAGTTTGTGCATCCCGGCTGTGCGTTGCACAAGCCTAAGGACCATGTCTCCTTCTCGAAAAACCCTTGGGCTTACTTTTCGGCTATGATAATGCCTCAAGTTTTGCTGGTAAATAGCTGAACGTGACAGAGTAAGCTCTCTTGCTTCTTCTAGCAGGTCAACGTCATCTTCTCGAGCTTCTCTCGCCTCCACCTCAGTATAGAGGGTTACTCGGGGGGAGTCATGCTCTAGGTCTATTGGCAACACGGCCTTAGCCCCGTATACCAAGAAGAATGGCGTGTAGCCGGTTGACCGGTTAGGGGTGGTCCTTAGACTCCACAATACCGCCGGCAACTCGTCTAGCCAACACCCAGGTGTTTTTAGTAGCGGCTCAATCAACCTTGGCTTTATGCCTGCCAGCACCATGCCATTTGCTCTTTCAACTTGCCCATTGGAGGCGGGATGCGCGGCAGACGCAACATCTAGTCAGATATGCTTATCTCTGCAGAACCGCACCATTGCACCCTCAGCAAAATTTGTGCCGTTATCCGTGATGATGTTGTGCGGATAGCCGTATCTCAGGATCACATCCTTCAGGAAACTCACAGCTGTGGCTCCATCACATTTTCGAACAGGCTTTACTTCTATCCACTTGGTGAACTTATCAACCATGACTAAGATGTGAGTCATGTTGCCTCTAGCCGACTTGAAGGGACCAACCATATCCAAGCACCAAACAGAAAATGGCCAAGTAATGGGGATGGTTTTCAACTCAGAAGCAGGCAAGTGGATCTTACTTGCGAATCTCTGGCAGCCATTGCACTTCCTCACAATATCTTCAGCTTGTTTCAAGGCAGTGAGCCAAAAGAAACCATGCGGAAAAGCCTTCTTGACCAAAGACCGAGAAGAGGCGTGGTGCCCGCATTCTCCTTGATGTATTTCCACCAGAATCTCTTCTCTTTCCTCCGGTTCCACACAGCGTTGCAGCACGCCCGTGGGACTCCTCTTGTGCAACACTTATCTGAATATGGTGTAGCCCTTGGATCTTCTTTGAATTTGCATCGCAGTAACTTCATCTTCTGGCAGGGTACCGTCCTTTAGAAAGGATAGTATGGGCATAGCCCAACTCGGTGTCTCCCGCGTGGGAAACACTGGTTCGTCCACTTCCATTGGAACAGGCACCACTGTCTGCTCTTTAGAGTTGAGAGCACTTCTTTGAAGCCCTGAGCGGTTGGCAAGAACTCCCTCAATGAAAGCGACAGTCCCCGGGTTGAGAGAGGCAGTCCCCGAGTAGGGTGTGGCAGTCCCCGAGGAAGGAGTGGCAGTCCCCGGGATGGAGACTGCAGTCCCCGGGTTCCCTGTTGCATTCTCCCTGTCAATCTCCATGGGAACATCTTCTTCATTTGGCAGAGAAGGAACGAATATGGATTCCGAGTTGGGGGATGGCTTGATGGATGGCTTTCTCAAATGCTCCAAGGCAATTCCCGCCGGGATGGATTGCCGAGAAGATCCCAACTTGGACAGCTCGTCTGCTGCTTCATTCTCTGCTCGGTGGATGTGTTGGAACTCGCAGCATTCAAAAAATCCAGTCATAGACTGCACCAGGAAGCGATATGATGCCATGTTGGCATCCAGAGCATCCCAAGTGCCAGAAACTTGTTGTACCACCAAATCAGAATCGCCATAGCATATAATGCGCTGCACGCCAACCTCCTTGGCTACTCGCAAGCCGTGTACCACGGCCTCGTACTCTGCAACATTGTTGGATGCCTTGAAATGGATCTGCAGCACGTACTTGAGTTTATCTCGCTTGGGTGACGTAAGCACTACGCCAGCACCAAGGCCTTCTTTCACTTTTGAGCCATCGAAGTGCATCTTCCAGTAATTGGTTGCAGGAGAAGGAGGCTCGTACTGCACCTTAGCCCAATCCACCAGAAATTCTTCCAGAATCTATGACTTGATGGCTTCTCTTCTCGCATACGCAGGAGCATACGCGGCTAGCTCGATTGCCCACTTGGCTACTCTGCCACTCGCTTCCTTATTGCCCATGATATCCGAGATGGGAGCAGAGCTCACAACAGTAATGGGATGCTCTTGGAAGTAATGCTTCAGCTTCTTGGCGCCCAGGTACACACCGTAAGTCATCTTCTGGTAGTGCGGGTAGTTCTGCTTGGAGATGGATAGCACCTCACTGAGATAATATACTGGTCGTTGCACAATTTTGCCTTCCTCTTCTCGCTCCACCACAATTACCACGCTGACTACCCGGTTGGTAGCAGCAATGTACAGCAGCATTGGCTCTTTGGGTAGCGGACTAGCCAAGATGGGAGCGCTACCCAGCATTGCCTTCAGCTCATTGAATGCCACATCCGCTTGCGGTGTCCAGACGAATTTGTCGCTTTTCTTCATCAACTGGTACAAAGGCAGGGCCTTCTCGCCCATTCTGCCCAAGAAACGACTCAGAGATGCCAAGCAACCAGTGAATTTTTGCACATCCTTCAGGGATCTCGGCAAAGACATGCTCTCAATAGCTTTTATCTTTGAAGGATTGGCTTCAATGCTGTCGCACCCAAGGTTTCTAGAGGATACTCATCGCACGAACTGGAAGTCAGGTGCTTGGATTATGGGGCACACATGCTCCCACGTCCCAGCTTCCTGGTAGGCCTGCGCTTATGCGCGACAACACAAGCCCTGCTTCCACCGTCGAAGTAAACTATCCGCTAGGAACCTAAAGGCACTACTGTCGACGTACTTCATAATCAAACACGCACGGTACGTCAACAGTTTGGTACGAATGATAGCACAGAATGTCTCTAAGACACAAAAGAATGAAATAAGTGCAACTGGCCTTCACTAAGGCAGAAATATCGAATACAGTCATCCAGAGGACACATGTCCCAACATATCATCCATTACAACAGCGGAAGCAATCAAAGGGTCTGAGTACAGACAAATCCATGGCTTAAGAAGCCGGAGAAAATAAAGAAAAGCGAAGCCCATCCACGTAGGTTCTGGATCCTGCCCTGGTCCAGCTAACTACTCGTCTGCAGCGTCGTCGAACTCCACAAAGTAGCCATCCTGGGAAGCATCGTAGTCGTAGTCGTACTCTGCGTAAACCACAGCCCCAACGGGGTCAGTACATCCAAGTACTGGCAAGCAAGACTCACAGTTCATCAAAGAGTTACCCGTCAACACAAGCATTGATGCTTGGGATCAACGGAAGGAAGGGGTAATATAAAAGTTGCTGCTGGCTGCTCTAACCAACTACAGAAGATAACTACAAGTTCCGGCTAACAGAAAAGATAAGATCGAGGATTGTAACCAACTGAAAGATAACTTCACCCAAACCCATCCTGGATCTCGCCCCTTATCCAAAGAAGCAATCCGAGGATAACTCACACAGTTGTGATAAGGTGAATCAAGTTATTGTGTGAATAACCTATTACTAGTCAGGTTATTAATCATTGGGTGAAACATGATTGATCATTATGTTGAAGTTGTCCTGAGTACTTGTTAGCCAGTACTTTCACCAAGTAATCCATAACCGCGGAAAACACGGCTTCTCGAGAAGATTATCCCTGCAGGGTTGCACCAATTTGGCCGTACACTCAAGAATAACCCGCCAGATGGAAATGCACTTCCACCAAGCGGGGTACTCTACACAACCAACCATTCCTCGCATCAAGCCCAAAGCACCTTGGGCGCACGGCTAATCGAGCCCAGAAGAAAATGGACCCTCATAGCACTCTAAGAACGTGTCCCCCTATATGCCGACTACGAAAGTTCCACCCTGCGCTGGGCTCGCAAAAACATGCATGCGGCAAATGGAAAACACGAACTAAATGAGGCGATTTGGACGAGATGCGAATCAGGTCAAGTTGAGGGGGGCGCCCATACTCGCTTCCCAAATGCGGGTAGTGCGCTCATCATGGATCAGTAGACAAGACCCTTTTCCTATTAGGGTCGACACTAGCAGGCTCCAAAACCACTCATGGGCCTCCTGCCGGTGCCTTATCATCAAATTATTATTACCATTAGCAATTAACAGGATTGATTGATTAACAACGAGCCCCGGTACAAGGTAATAAGATAGTAAAAGCAGTAACCGACAACAGACTCGAGTAAAAGCAACCCTAAGCATGCTAGATAATACTAAGGCACAAACAAAGGCTATAGGTATGGAGGTGGTGGCAATATCATGGCTCAAGGTATCATGTGATGGGTTCGGAGAACAGGCAACGATACATAGGGCTAGCAATAGTAGACAAAAAGATAGTATCGACAACAAGTGTGGAAAGGAACTCGATGATTCATGTGAGTGATAACTTGCCTGGCAGCTCAGCCTCGTACTGGGCTAGATCCTGAGTAGTGGTGTCGTAAGGCTCGTCGGTACCAACGTCGTCGTCTAATCGAGAAGAAGCAAAAACAACAACGAAGGAAGACGGGCAATCAATACATGGCACATTGGATGATGCATGTCATGTTTAATAGATGCACCAAAATAACTTGCTTGACATGAAACACAAGTTTAAATGGATTCCATATGCAAAGGGTGCATATGGAAGCCCATGCTTGGAGTTGAATTAATTGTTCTATCACTAAGCATCATGTGTAAGTGACTTAGTATGATGCATGCATGATGAATAACAATAACATAACAAGTTAAATGCAATTGGAATAATAGTTAACAATTTAGAAAGGCATTTATCAAATTTGGAATTTTGTTACTTAAATATGGCACACAAGTAAATGTTGTTATCATCAAGTTAGAGTGTGCAAAACAATTTACAAATTTTATATTTGAAAAGTTTATCAAATTTTAGTTGGATTACATGTTTCACATCTTGAAATTGGACTTAGGATTATTTAATTATGAATTAAACAATTTTAAACAATTTTTAATTGAATTAAACAAGATTTAAATAGTTTAGGCAATTTAAATTATTCAAACCAGAAAACAAAATTTATATTTGAATAGAACATTCAAAAAGGTGTGAAAAACATATTTTATTTGAATTATTTGAAAACAGTATGAATTAGTTATGAATTATTACAAATGGCATTTGAATTATTCAAATTTGAAATTTAAAAGTATTTTGAAAATTCAAAACAGAACACAAGTGGAATATTTGGAAAGTTTATAAAATTTGGATCAGAATAGACATCAAGTTTGTATTTATTGGGTTCATATTTTACAAGTTATTGAATTTGCAAATTAGTTGTTTATTCTGCCCACTTTAAAGAAAAGAAAAATAACAGATTTGTTTTTTTAGACTTTTGTTACCGAGAGGGGCTATACCCGCTGCCACTGATCTGCGGGTCCCGGCCAGCGTGGCAGCCACGCAGGCGTGCGCAAGGTGAGGTGGCAGCGTCGGTCACCGACGGGTGGGCCTAACTGTGCTGCGGCAAAAGAAACCAAAAAGGTTGCGCTTTGCGGGGGGATCGAACCCGCGATTCCTCGCTCGGGTGCGCGCTGACGGAACCAGCTGGGCTGGTTGCGTTTCTTGTCAGTTAACGGGGGCGCAGCGAAGGTAAGGTGTTAGAACGCGAACTGAAATTACTGACGGCGACGCAGTTCTGAACCTCGACAGAAAACTTGCACGGTGGCTCACAGCGGCGATCACCGGCGCGTGCTCGTGCTCGGGCGCGTGCAGATGCTGGGCTGGGTGTGTGCAGATGCTTGCGAACCAAGAGAGAGAGAGGAAGGAACGGTGGCGAGCTCACCGGCGCAAGCAGATGTTGCAGAGGTTCGGGCAGAGAGCGACGGCGACGTTGGCGTGGATGGCGGCGGCGATCGGAGGCGTCTTCGGCTCGGCGGCGGTGTTGTTGAGGTAGAGGGAACCGTGGGCTTCCCGTTCCCGTGGCTAGCTCCCGCGGCTAGTCATCGGCGACGGCGAGCGGCGGAGGTTAACAGAGAGGTGACGGCCGGGTTTCAGAGTTTTGGGGTTCAGAGAGAAAAGGCAGGGGCTTGGGGGGAGAGGAAAGGAAGGTTGGCGGCGATGGAGGGTTAGGGCTAGGGTTGAGTGGCCGTGAGGGGGCGCCGCGGTGGTTTTATGGAGGAGCAGGGCCAGTACGGCAGCCATCGGAGTGGGTCTGTGGAGGATCAACGACGGAGCTGCGATCGTACGCCATGACGCCAGCAAGGGGAGGACGACAGCGACCTGAGGGGAAGGGTACCGGGCCAAGGGGATAAACGGGCTGGGCCTAGCTCCTTAGCTGCTGCTGCTCTCCTCCCTTTTCTATTTTATTTTTATTTTGTACTGTTTTTTTTTTTTGTAGTTGAGCAATTTGGAAACAAGCAAGATTTTGTTTACTGAAATTTTGGAACAAAAATAGGGTAAATTTATTAGTGGAAAAATGCAACCTTTTGGTAGTTTTTGTTTTCCAAAAATTTATTGTTTGTTTGTTTTTTTTTTTAAATTAACCAATTTAATTGGAAAATGCAATAATACTTAATATTGAAAATAAAGCCATTCCCACTAGGGTTTCCCCTAGGGTTTTGGAAGGGTTTAAATAGGGAAAAAGTTTGGTGAGTTGTTATGGTTTCAAATAGGTACTGATTTGAGAATTGGAATTGACTTGAATTTAATTGGTGGAATTTAAGTGAAGGATTTGAGCAACAATTTAAGAGTTGATCCAATATGAAAAATAATTGGGAGCAATTGATGTTTTTGGAATTGCAAATCTTTATTTGAGAGATTGTAACAGACAAGTGTGAAAACAAGATTTGATTCATTAAGAAAACAATGCAAACATAAATAAAACAAATGCAATGAGATGATGACATGATGCATTGCCTGAAAATAAACAAGAAATTGAACCACTAAGGGATGTTTTCATACTTGGATGTTACAAAACGCCCCCCCTTGATGGAATCGCGCCCCGAGATTCCCTACTGAGAAATGAACAGGTCCGGATACTTCTTGCGAAGATCCTCTTCGGTCTCCCACGTTGCCTCTTTATCCGAATGATGCGACCATTGGACTTTCAAGAACTTGGTGCTCTTGTTGCGAGTCTTACGCTCGGTCTCATCGAGAATACGAATAGGGTGCTCCTCATAAGATAGATCATCTTGCAGTTCAATGGAATCATGATCAACTGCACGATCTGGATCTTTGAAACACTTCTCGAGTTGTGACACGTGGAACACATCGTGCACTTTGGATAGTTTTTCTGGAAGTTCAAGACGATAAGCATTCTCTGCACGTCTTGAGAGGATGTTGAAAGGGCCAATGTATCTTGGTGCAAGCTTTCCTTTCACACCGAAACGATGAGTGCCTCTGAGGGGAGTTACACGGAGATATGCCTTATCACCAGGTGCATAGACCATATCCCTGTGCTTGCTATCATAATAGCTCTTCTGACGAGACTGAGCAATCCTGAGATTGTCACGAATGATACGAACTTTCTCCTCGGCTTCCTTAACAATGTCAGGGCCTAAAAGTGAACGTTCACCAGCTCCAGACCAATTGATTGGACTCCTGCATCTGCGACCATACAGTGCCTCAAATGGTGCCATGCCTAGGCTTGCCTGGTAGCTGTTGTTGTAGGAGAATTCAGCATATGGAAGGCAATCCTCCCATTTCATGCCAAAGGAGAGACCACATGCTCTGAGCATATCCTCGAGAATCTGATTGACTCTTTCGACTTGCCCTTGAGACTGAGGGTGATAAGCTGTGCTGAACAGAAGTTTAGTGCCCAATGCTTCTTGAAAGCTTTTCCAGAAATGAGAAGTGAAAATACTTCCACGGTCTGAGCTTATTTCCAATGGAACACCATGAAGGGGAACAACCTTTGCTGTGTAGAGCTCTGCTAACTGGCTAGCTGAGATAGTTTCCTTTACAGCATAGAAGTGAGCAACCTTAGTGAGACGATCAATAACAACGAAGATTGCATCGTTGCCCTTTTTGGACTTTGGAAACCCAGTAACGAAGTCCATTTCAATCATGTCCCACTTCCACTCAGGAATTTTCAGAGGTTGGAGTAGACCTGCTGTCTTCTGATGGACTGCCTTAACACGTTGACAAACGTCGCATTCAGAAACGTATTGAGCAATTTCACGTTTCATGCCAGGCCACCAATACAGAGTCTTGAGATCCTGGTACATCTTTGTACTTCCAGGGTGAATGGATAGAGGAGTTTCATGAGCCTCCTTGAGAATGATATCCTTGAGACTTTGAATCTGAGGGACTGCAATGCGTCCTTCGAAGAACACAGTTCCCTTGTCATCAATTGAGAAGGACTTGAACTTATCACTGCCCTCCTTGATGTGATCCACAATCTTCTTGATCTCATTATCACGAAGTTGTTCAGAACGAATCTTGTCCTCGAGAGTTGGGCTGGCTGTCAAGCTAGCAAGGTATCCTTCAGGAACAAGACCAAGGTTCAGCTTCTGGAATTCTTCATGAAGTGGAGGTTGGCTTTCCATGATCATGAGATTATTGCAATAGGATTTGCGACTGAGAGCATCGGCCATAACATTAGCCTTTCCTGGAGTGTAAGAAATGGTGAGATCAAAGTCTTTAATCTTCTCAATCCATCTCCTTTGCCTGAGGTTCAGATCTGGCTGAGTGAAGATGTATTTCAAACTCTTGTGATCGGAAAAGATTTCAGTTTTGTTACCCAACAAGTATTGTCTCCATTTCTTGAGTGCAAACACAACTGCTGCAAGTTCAAGATCATGAGTGGGATAGTTTTGCTCATGTGGGTTCAACTGACGTGAAGCATAAGCCACAACTTGACGTTCTTGCATAAGAACTGCTCCTAGGCCTTGGAGAGATGCATCACAGAATATCTGGAAAGGTTTGGTGGTATCTGGGCCAACTAGAACAGGTGTGGAAGTGAGTTTAGTCTTCAGGAGGTTGAAACTCTCATCACATTGTGGAGTCCAAACGAACTTTTTGTCCTTCTTTGTGAGATCAGTGAGAGGTTTGGCAATCTTGGAAAAGTTTTGTACGAAACGACGGCAATAGCTAGCCAAGCCAAGAAAACTTCTGACTTGTTTCACCGTCTTAGGGGGTTTCCAGTCAACAATTGCCTTAACCTTTTCAGGATCAATGGCAATGCCTTTGGCAGAGATGATATGACCAAGATATGCAACTTCTGGAATCCAGAACTCACATTTGGAAAACTTAGCATACAGACGATGCTCGCGAAGTTTCATGAGAGTGAGACGAAGGTGTTCTCCATGCTCTTCCTCGGATTTTGAGTAGACTAGAATATCATCGAGATATACCACAACGAACTTGTCGAGGTATTCATGGAAGACAGAATTCATGAGTCTTGAGAAGGTTGCCGGTGCATTGGTGAGACCAAAGGACATGACGGTGTATTCATATAGACCGTAACGTGTGGTGAAAGCTGTCTTAGGAATATCTTCCTTTCTGATCTTTATCTGATGGTAACCCATCCTCAAGTCCAACTTTGAGAATATTGAGGCTCCAGCAAGTTGATCAAAAAGATCATCGATACGAGGAAGTGGATACTTGTTCTTGATGGTTTTCTCGTTGAGAGGACGATAGTCAACCACGAGTCTCTTAGTTTGATCCTTCTTGGCAACAAACAGAGTTGGGCAACCCCAAGCGGAGGAACTAGGCTGAATGAAACCTTTGTCCATATACATATCGATTTGCTCCTTCAACAATTTCAGTTCAGGAGGAGCTATCTTATATGGATGCTTAGAGATTGGAGCAGTACCTGGCTCAAGCTCGATCACGAACTCAACTGCTCTGTCCGGAGGCATCCCTGGCAACTCTTCTGGAAAGACGTCAGGGAATTCACAAACCACCGGAACATTTTCAATTGCAGGAAGGGGTTTGGCATCGAGGCTGAACAGCTGAACAGAAGTTGATCCATATGGAGAATAGACTATCTGGCCTGAAGTGTGGGAGAGAGTTATTGACTTTTGAGCACAGTCAATTTTAGCTTTGTGGGTCTTCAACCAATCCATACCCAGAATGACATCAATGTCAGAATTTCCCAGCAACATGAGTGAAGCAAGGAATACACGACCTCCAATTAGGATCTCATTGTCCATGCTTATCTTGGAAGTCAACATTTGTGGTCCCGGAGAGTGAACAGTCATTTGATTGCTTAGCGGAACCAGAACTAGGTTGTATGCTTTTGCAAAAATCTTTGACACAAATGAATGCGATGCTCCCGTATCAAACAACACTTTAGCTGGAATAGAGTTTACGGGTAATATACCGAGAACGACGTCAGCAGCCTCCTCGGCTTTGTCGGCCTTGATATGGTTCACCCTCGCGTTCCTCCCGACAGGCCTATTGTTGGAGTTGAAGGCTTTAGCCGGAGGAGCACGAACCATAGCCTGGTTGGTGTTGGGGCGAGGAGGTAGGGGTAGCTGCTTCTGAGTGCACTTATCAGCATAATGTCCAGTATCCTTGCACTTGTAGCAAGTGACGATACGAGAAGGACCTGGCCTTGGCTGCCCCATCGGGAACCTCTGACCCTGCATCTGAAATGGGTTGGGTGGGCGGGGACCAAAGCCTGGAGAAGCTTGGGCATTTGGAGCCCGAGTGACAGCACCATTTGGCACCCAGATGCGACGCTTCTGCGGAGGGGTGGTCATGTTGGAGGAGGAACCACCCTCACGCGAGTGCTTGCGGGACTCTTCGAACGCCTTGCGCCCATTCTCCTCATTGAGCGCGGTGTTCACAAGCTCGACGAAGTCCTTGCACTTGATGTTGGTGAGAGCGTACTTCAGTTCCGGGTTAAAACCTCGGCGGAACCTTGCCATCTTCTTGGCTTCGGTGGACACTTCGTCACCAGCGTACCGAGCGAGACGATTGAACTCGTTCTGGTAGCCGAGAACGTCCAGCTTGCCCTGTCTGAGAGAGCAGAATTCCTCACGCATCTTTTCCATGAGACCATCCGGGATGTGGTGCTTCAGGAAGGCATCCTTGAAACATCCCCAGTTGATAGGAAAGCCAGCCCTCATGGCCTGGTAGTTCTCCCACCAAGTAGCTGCCTGACCCTTCAGTAGGTAGGTGGCGTACTTGACCTTATCCTCTTCAGCAACATGAGCTATCTCCAGAGCTCTTGCTATGTCACGGATCCAGTCATCAGCATCCAGGGGCTCACGTGTTGTCACGAAAGCTTTTGGGCCCAAGCTGAGGAAGTCCTTGATGGTGACCCTTGGAGCATTCTGGTTGTGTTGCTGGTTAGCCTGGATCTGGGCCATCTGTGTCACCACTTGGGTCATCTGAGCCAACAGTTCCCCCATTGGTGGTGGCGGAGGCGGGTTGTTCCTGGTTGGAGGCATCCTGAACAGAAATTCATTTTAGCACAACAACAGAAAAGGATAGACTTGGTAACCGAAAGATAGATTATTCCGACGCATGAATAGATAACCAACAGGTACATCATCACATGTTCAAATACATCAGAATATCCAACAGACCAATACATGGTTCGAAAACGAAAGGATAAACTAGACACAGCTAGTAATGGATACATCGGTACTCCCATGCTCATCACGCAGGACGGCGGTGAGTAGTACGACGAGAGATACGGTGAGGAGGAACCCCACGGAAGTAGGTATCACGACGATCCATGTAGATAGGAACTGCTCTGAGAGCAACTCTCGGTGTGGTGAAGTAGAAAGCGTCCTCTCCCTGTGCTCCATAGCGGGGAATCCCTGTGTAACCAGCTCCGAGGTCGAGAAGTGGGCCTCTGATCGGCTCGTAACCTCCAGCATCTGGCAACGGAAGACCAGCTGGCTGAACGACACGTGCGAAGCGCTCGTCTCCAACAAAGTCTGTGGTGTACGTCGCCAGACGAGTGAGAGCAAGGTGGAGCTGCTCCCTGACTGAGGCTAACTCCTGAGAAAGTGCGGAAGCAACGGCGTCACTGTGACTAGCGAACTGGGCAGTGATCTGGAGCCTAGAGCTATCAGTCTCGTAGGTATCCATGTCGCGGTGGACAGTGAAGTGAACTCCCGCTGCCGTGATGTAACCACGGGGGATGTGACGAAAACTGGACTTATCAAACCCCCAGTAGTCAGCACGGAGAACGGTGATACTCACGTACGCTGCCTGCTGCACTGCCATATCCACTGTGGACCCTACTGCCTCGTACTGGTGTGCAATGCTCCTGCCATCATCCGACAGAATGTAGACGATAGCCCGGTAGCAAGTCTGGTCAAACTCTCGCTGGTGCTCGTAGACCTGGTACTCTGGTGCCCAACGGAACCCCAGATAGGTAACCATGTCTCTCAGCAACTCCGGAAAACCGGCGGTGCTCTCACAGCGAGTCATGCGAACCACCTGCGGATAGTAGTTGAGACCCATCTGCAGATGATTTGGAATGTTTTGATTAGACTCCGGTAGATGAAAAAAGGATGTGGAAAACAACAACAAGGTTCAACGGACGATAATGATGTTGAAAAGAACATGATATCGAAGCAACATCGGGAAAACGAGACCAAAAGTCCTGAGGTACTACAGATAACCCAAAACACGTGAAATCCTAACTTGAAAGTTTAGGTGAGAACAGAAAACAACGTTACACTTCCTTACCAGAAAAGGGTGGGTGGGTGGGGAAAGAAGAAAAATGGCAGAATTCCTACTCTCACGTTTCATTTTTCCTATATAGCTACAAAATAGTTTCTAGACTCAACTGCGACCAGTAAAAAGGGATCCTACAGGCAGACAGGCTTTGATACCATTTGTCGCACCCAAGGTTTCTAGAGGATACTCATCGCACGAACTGGAAGTCAGGTGCTTGGATTATGGGGCACACATGCTCCCACGTCCCAGCTTCCTGGTAGGCCTGCGCTTATGCGCGACAACACAAGCCCTGCTTCCACCGTCGAAGTAAACTATCCGCTAGGAACCTAAAGGCACTACTGTCGACGTACTTCATAATCAAACACGCACGGTACGTCAACAGTTTGGTACGAATGATAGCACAGAATGTCTCTAAGACACAAAAGAATGAAATAAGTGCAACTGGCCTTCACTAAGGCAGAAATATCGAATACAGTCATCCAGAGGACACATGTCCCAACATATCATCCATTACAACAGCGGAAGCAATCAAAGGGTCTGAGTACAGACAAATCCATGGCTTAAGAAGCCGGAGAAAATAAAGAAAAGCGAAGCCCATCCACGTAGGTTCTGGATCCTGCCCTGGTCCAGCTAACTACTCGTCTGCAGCGTCGTCGAACTCCACAAAGTAGCCATCCTGGGAAGCATCGTAGTCGTAGTCGTACTCTGTGTAAACCACAGCCCCAACGGGGTCAGTACATCCAAGTACTGGCAAGCAAGACTCACAGTTCATCAAAGAGTTACCCGTCAACACAAGCATTGATGCTTGGGATCAACGGAAGGAAGGGGTAATATAAAAGTTGCTGCTGGCTGCTCTAACCAACTACAGAAGATAACTACAAGTTCCGGCTAACAGAAAAGATAAGATCGAGGATTGTAACCAACTGAAAGATAACTTCACCCAAACCCATCCTGGATCTCGCCCCTTATCCAAAGAAGCAATCCGAGGATAACTCACACAGTTGTGATAAGGTGAATCAAGTTATTGTGTGAATAACCTATTACTAGTCAGGTTATTAATCATTGGGTGAAACATGATTGATCATTATGTTGAAGTTGTCCTGAGTACTTGTTAGCCAGTACTTTCACCAAGTAATCCATAACCGCGGAAAACACGGCTTCTCGAGAAGATTATCCCTGCAGGGTTGCACCAATTTGGCCGTACACTCAAGCATAACCCGCCAGATGGAAATGCACTTCCACCAAGCGGGGTACTCTACACAACCAACCATTCCTCGCATCAAGCCCAAAGCACCTTGGGCGCACGGCTAATCGAGCCCAGAAGAAAATGGACCCTCATAGCACTCTAAGAACGTGTCCCCCTATATGCCGACTACGAAAGTTCCACCCTGCGCTGGGCTCGCAAAAACATGCATGCGGCAAATGGAAAACACGAACTAAATGAGGCGATTTGGACGAGATGCGAATCAGGTCAAGTTGAGGGGGGCGCCCATACTCGCTTCCCAAATGCGGGTAGTGCGCTCATCATGGATCAGTAGACAAGACCCTTTTCCTATTAGGGTCGACACTAGCAGGCTCCAAAACCACTCATGGGCCTCCTGCCGGTGCCTTATCATCAAATTATTATTACCATTAGCAATTAACAGGATTGATTGATTAACAACGAGCCCCGGTACAAGGTAATAAGATAGTAAAAGCAGTAACCGACAACAGACTCGAGTAAAAGCAACCCTAAGCATGCTAGATAATACTAAGGCACAAACAAAGGCTATAGGTATGGAGGTGGTGGCAATATCATGGCTCAAGGTATCATGTGATGGGTTCGGAGAACAGGCAACGATACATAGGGCTAGCAATAGTAGACAAAAAGATAGTATCGACAACAAGTGTGGAAAGGAACTCGATGATTCATGTGAGTGATAACTTGCCTGGCAGCTCAGCCTCGTACTGGGCTAGATCCTGAGTAGTGGTGTCGTAAGGCTCGTCGGTACCAACGTCGTCGTCTAATCGAGAAGAAGCAAAAACAACAACGAAGGAAGACGGGCAATCAATACATGGCACATTGGATGATGCATGTCATGTTTAATAGATGCACCAAAATAACTTGCTTGACATGAAACACAAGTTTAAATGGATTCCATATGCAAAGGGTGCATATGGAAGCCCATGCTTGGAGTTGAATTAATTGTTCTATCACTAAGCATCATGTGTAAGTGACTTAGTATGATGCATGCATGATGAATAACAATAACATAACAAGTTAAATGCAATTGGAATAATAGTTAACAATTTAGAAAGGCATTTATCAAATTTGGAATTTTGTTACTTAAATATGGCACACAAGTAAATGTTGTTATCATCAAGTTAGAGTGTGCAAAACAATTTACAAATTTTATATTTGAAAAGTTTATCAAATTTTAGTTGGATTACATGTTTCACATCTTGAAATTGGACTTAGGATTATTTAATTATGAATTAAACAATTTTAAACAATTTTTAATTGAATTAAACAAGATTTAAATAGTTTAGGCAATTTAAATTATTCAAACCAGAAAACAAAATTTATATTTGAATAGAACATTCAAAAAGGTGTGAAAAACATATTTTATTTGAATTATTTGAAAACAGTATGAATTAGTTATGAATTATTACAAATGGCATTTGAATTATTCAAATTTGAAATTTAAAAGTATTTTGAAAATTCAAAACAGAACACAAGTGGAATATTTGGAAAGTTTATAAAATTTGGATCAGAATAGACATCAAGTTTGTATTTATTGGGTTCATATTTTACAAGTTATTGAATTTGCAAATTAGTTGTTTATTCTGCCCACTTTAAAAGAAAAGAAAAATAACAGATTTGTTTTTTTAGACTTTTGTTACCGAGAGGGGCTATACCCGCTGCCACTGATCTGCGGGTCCCGGCCAGCGTGGCAGCCACGCAGGCGTGCGCAAGGTGAGGTGGCAGCGTCGGTCACCGACGGGTGGGCCTAACTGTGCTGCGGCAAAAGAAACCAAAAAGGTTGCGCTTTGCGGGGGGATCGAACCCGCGATTCCTCGCTCGGGTGCGCGCTGACGGAACCAGCTGGGCTGGTTGCGTTTCTTGTCAGTTAACGGGGGCGCAGCGAAGGTAAGGTGTTAGAACGCGAACTGAAATTACTGACGGCGACGCAGTTCTGAACCTCGACAGAAAACTTGCACGGTGGCTCACAGCGGCGATCACCGGCGCGTGCTCGTGCTCGGGCGCGTGCAGATGCTGGGCTGGGTGTGTGCAGATGCTTGCGAACCAAGAGAGAGAGAGGAAGGAACGGTGGCGAGCTCACCGGCGCAAGCAGATGTTGCAGAGGTTCGGGCAGAGAGCGACGGCGACGTTGGCGTGGATGGCGGCGGCGATCGGAGGCGTCTTCGGCTCGGCGGCGGTGTTGTTGAGGTAGAGGGAACCGTGGGCTTCCCGTTCCCGTGGCTAGCTCCCGCGGCTAGTCATCGGCGACGGCGAGCGGCGGAGGTTAACAGAGAGGTGACGGCCGGGTTTCAGAGTTTTGGGGTTCAGAGAGAAAAGGCAGGGGCTTGGGGGGAGAGGAAAGGAAGGTTGGCGGCGATGGAGGGTTAGGGCTAGGGTTGAGTGGCCGTGAGGGGGCGCCGCGGTGGTTTTATGGAGGAGCAGGGCCAGTACGGCAGCCATCGGAGTGGGTCTGTGGAGGATCAACGACGGAGCTGCGATCGTACGCCATGACGCCAGCAAGGGGAGGACGACAGCGACCTGAGGGGAAGGGTACCGGGCCAAGGGGATAAACGGGCTGGGCCTAGCTCCTTAGCTGCTGCTGCTCTCCTCCCTTTTCTATTTTATTTTTATTTTGTACTGTTTTTTTTTTGTAGTTGAGCAATTTGGAAACAAGCAAGATTTTGTTTACTGAAATTTTGGAACAAAAATAGGGTAAATTTATTAGTGGAAAAATGCAACCTTTTGGTAGTTTTTGTTTTCCAAAAATTTATTGTTTGTTTGTTGTTTTTTTTTTAAAATTAACCAATTTAATTGGAAAATGCAATAATACTTAATATTGAAAATAAAGCCATTCCCACTAGGGTTTCCCCTAGGGTTTTGGAAGGGTTTAAATAGGGAAAAAGTTTGGTGAGTTGTTATGGTTTCAAATAGGTACTGATTTGAGAATTGGAATTGACTTGAATTTAATTGGTGGAATTTAAGTGAAGGATTTGAGCAACAATTTAAGAGTTGATCCAATATGAAAAATAATTGGGAGCAATTGATGTTTTTGGAATTGCAAATCTTTATTTGAGAGATTGTAACAGACAAGTGTGAAAACAAGATTTGATTCATTAAGAAAACAATGCAAACATAAATAAAACAAATGCAATGAGATGATGACATGATGCATTGCCTGAAAATAAACAAGAAATTGAACCACTAAGGGATGTTTTCATACTTGGATGTTACAAATGCCCCGAATAGATACCAAGAAGCCGAGTAGCTTGCCAGCCGGGACGCCAAAGGTGCATTTACTCGGGTTCAGCTTCATCTTGTATTTGCGCAAATTGGCAAAGCTTTCCTCAAGATCGGCAAGCAGAGTTTGTGTTTTATTCGTTTTGATGACAATGTCATCTACGTACACCTGCACATTCTTGCCGAGTTGATCGTGCAAGCATTTCTACATGCATCTCTGATACGTAGCACCCGCATTCCGCAACCCGAAACACATGACACGATAGCAATATGCCCCGTACGGGGTAATGAAAGCAGTCTTTATTTGATCAGTAGGGTTGAGAGCTATCTGATGGAAACCAGAGTAGGCATCTATGAAAGACAAAAGTTCACAACCAGCAGTGGAATCGATCACCTGATCGATGCGAGGTAGCGGAAAAGGATCCTTGGGGCAGGCCTTGTTCAAGTCGGTGTAGTCGACGCACATGCGCCATGTGGTAGCGGCTTTGGGATCCTCCTTCTTCTTCTCGACCATGACCGGGTTGGCTAGCCAATCCGGATGAAGCACCTCCATGATGAAATTTCTTATCAGCAGCTTGGTGATCTGATCACCGATAGCTTTCCTTCTCTCATCTCCGAAGCGGCGCATAGCCTGCTTCACTGGTTTGGCGTCAGGACGCACATGTAGCGAGTGCTCAACCAACTCCCTCGGGACACCTGGCAGATCTTCATTGGACCAGGCGAACACGTCCTGATTCTCACGGAGGAAGTGGATGAGGTCGCCTTCCTATTTCTCCGCCAACCCGGAGCCAATGATGGCAACACGGTCGGGGAACTCAGGGTCAACCTGGATCTTCTTTGTTTCCTGGGATGCCTGGAACGCGGTCCCGTATTGGGAGCTCGGCATCCCGGGCGCAACACCTTGTGCTGCCTGCGCCATAGCCACCACTTCATGTATCTTCTTCTTCTCGACAGCAATCACCATCGACTCCGCCAACTGAGAACCAGCAGAGGCACACTCCATAGACTTCTTGTAATCACCAGAGATGGTAATCACGCCATTGGGACCAGGGATCTTCATCTTCAGATATGCAGTGTGAGTAGAGGCCATGAACTTGCTCAGAGTAGGCCTGCCGAGTAGGGCGTGGTAAGGGCTTTGATGATCAACCACCTCGAACTGCAGCCTCTCCGTGCGGCAGTTCTCCCTGGTACAGAATAGAACATCTATCCACACTCGGCCCATTGGAGAACAAGAAATTCCCGGCACAATACCGTGGAAGGTGGTCTTGCTGGGTAGCAGCATGTTCTCGGCAATACCGAGCTTCTCAAGCGTGTCCTTGTACACGATGTTGATGCTGCTGCCGTTGTCGATCAGTACCTTGCTGAACCTCACGTTCTTCTCAGGACCCAAGAAAGTAGGGTCCAGCACCAAGGCGTAGCTACCCGGGTTGGGCATCACCTTAGGATGATCTGCTCTGGACCATGTGACCTCTTGATTGCACCAGTGCATGTAGTGAGGGACAGCAGGGATCACAGCATTGACCTCCATGGCACGCCTGTGCTGAGATTGCTTGTCGACGGGCTCAGAAGTGAAGATCATATAGCTCTCGTGGTGCTCCTGGTACTGGTTGCGGCCTCCATCAGCATTGTTACCATTGTTGTTGCCCTGGTAGTTGTTGTTGCCTCTGTTGTTGTTGCGGTTGCGATTGTTGTTGTTGTTGTTGTTGTTGCGGTAGCCATCATTGTTGAAGTAGCGGTTGGCTCCTAAAACCACCTGGTTCACGTTTTCCCTTCTCGGGAATGCCGGAGGCCGAACTGCGGGTGCGCGAGCAGGCTGCACATTGGCATTTGCGGCTGGCAGAGGAGGAGGAGGAGGCAAGCCTTCATTCCTGATCAAATCCCACCAGTCGCATTGCCGAGTAGTGTGGTTGGCAGGCCTCGAAGGATGCTGAGTGTGGAAGCTGCACGGGCCATCCCTCATGTCGTCGAAGACAAACTTCTTAGCCGGCTCCGGGTTGCCGCTACCCGGCTGAGGAGCACGGTATGGCTTCTTGTTGCCTTGGCCCTGATTCTGGTTCTGCCCGTACTGGGCTCCAGCAGGTTTTTGCCTTTGGCTACTCCCAGCTCCGATAGCCACTGCATTCACCTCCTCAGGATCGTACCGAGTATCAATCCGGTCACCCCTGCGCTTGTTGCGGAACTCGTTGTGCTTGTTGCTGTTGAAATTTCTTCTCGGCTCCGCGGAGTCCATCAGGGGCTGAGTGGGATCACCCAGTGCGTACTGATCCACAATCTTGATGGTCTCCGCCAGAGTGTTTGGCATCTCCCTCTGCAACCTTTGCCACAACATGCTGCCATGTCTGCAACCCTGCGCAAACCACGTGATGGCTTGGGCCTCATTCACACCTTCACAGGTGTTCCTCAATGTGCTCCACCGAGTAAGATACTCGCGGTCCGTCTCGTCTTCCCGTTGCTTGTAAGCGGACAACTGCTGCGGCCTATTCGGCCTCTTGTAGGTGCTGGTGAAGTTGCTGATGAAGGCCTCCGAGAAGTCCAACCAGCAATTGATGCTGTTCTTGGGCAAGTTGTTGAGCCAAGTGCGAGCTGGGCCCTCAAGCATCTGTGGAACGTACCGCACAACCCATCTTCGGTTGCCGTTCGCGATATGAACCGCGGTGACATAGTCATTGAGCCAATCTTCCGGCTTGGTGCTGCCATTGTAACTCTTGGTGCCCCTAGCAAGCTGGAAGTTCTTCACGAACGGCTCGTTCATGATGCGTGGGCCAAAGCACTCAGGGCCAGGAGGCCCCGTGTTCTCGAGTCGTGCGGATAGGTTGATCCGGTCCAGCTTGTACCGGACATCATTGGGCTCCAGCACACGCTCACCCACGCGATCCATGATATCATAACCAGCTAACCCCATAGCCGAGTAGCCATCATCATACCTTCCACCTCCATGGCCGCAGGTTGCTCCACCAGGTTTGATGGAGGGATGATAACCCGGTAGGCCAACGCCAAGGTGTAACTCGGCCCAAAGGACACTGCGCGAGATCCCGCTAAGGATAAAGGAGCTTCTAGAAGACCCAAGATAGTAGGCCTTGTAACCCGGATTGTTGGTTCCGTTAAGGAAGTTTAGGGTTTGTAAGCAGTGTCCGGGTAGGATTCAGAGTACGCCTTGGGGAGCAGGCCAGGGGGTCCAGATGCTTTATAAGCCGGCCCCTAGGTTAAGTTTAGAGAGATACAAGAGTTCGAGCAATATCGCTAGATATCGAGCATCCAGTGTAACACGAGTTGAGATTAATACATCGAGGTCGGAGACTCGGCGACTTGATTGCCGGCTACCAGATCGCATATCATCATGTTTTCCCTCGAGCTAAACCCTCTCCCAAACACCAGTGTCGTCTTGCCCCAAGATAAGTTACCCCCGGTAACGTCTGCCGTGATTATCCCACGACAGTTGGCGCCCACCGTGGGGCCTACGTCCAAGGGTGTTTACATCACGGGAGAAGCTCGGAAGAACATGGAGAATCTTGTCATCGGCGAGATCTACACCGACCGCGAAGGAGAGAAGATGGTGGACGATTCCGGCTGGGGGCCAGAATCGGATCTGCTGGAATCCGGATCTGTCGTGACAATCGGCCGGATCAGCGTCTTCATCGGTATGGTACGTACGTCCGGTTCGATCCCTGACGACTTTGAATTTGATTCTGTGTCAGGGGAGGCCACCCACGTTCAATCAGATGGAGAAGAATCGGTTGGAACGACAGATCCGACAGAAGAACCCACCACGAAGAGGGAACAGCCGGAGGAGCCGGCATGGACCCCGCGTGGCCGGGTCGAGAGAGAAGATGATACCGAGTCTATCCTGCATCTGCTGGAGAACCGGTATGAGGAAAATAGCAGCAAAGAGGAACAGTATGAATTTGCGCCAAGCGTTGTGCGCCGGGTTGCGGTTTACACGGCTCCCGCGACCAATCTTAACCAGGGGAACGTGGCCGCAACCGCAGTTGGAGCTGCACAAGCAGTGGCCCAGCAGCAAGGTCCGGTTGACGGAAACCCGGTCCTGGTCCGGGTTGAAGGAGAATCGGCATCGGTTACCAGTCAAGCGGCGGAGAACGAGTTGCACGCGAACACGTTCGGATTTCTAGCAAATCGGACACCAGGGGCGGGACCTTCCAATCCGCAACACCCGGCCCTGTTCAACAACAACTTGATTCTGGACCCAACCGTTTTAGCCACAGTTATTACTCCGGAAAACGCGGCAGAACGCGTCAGAGACCTGGACGTAGCCCGCCGTGCATTGGAACAACAGAGAAGGCAAGTAGAAGCAGAAAGGCAGGGGATGGCCACCCGCCAACGTGAGCTGGATGCATTGGAAACCCGGCTCCGAGAAGAGACAACCAGGGTGCGTCAAAGGCATCAGACCATGTTACCAGCAACGGGTGGAGTCATAAACCCGACCAACCTATTCATCACGCCCCAGGATCAGCCGATCCCCGCGGCAAACCAAGGAACCGTACAGCAACCTGCAACTGGAGGAGCACAGCCGGCAAACATACAGGCCGGGTTACCCACATTGCAGACTGGAGTCACTGTCGGCAATACATTACCACCACCACCACCACCACCTTCACGATTTCGCACACCAGCAGGTCATTACAACAACCCCATGGATAACGTGTACGCGGCAACGCTCGCATTAAACCGAATACCCGTGAGAGAGTCACCCCACGCAGAGGAGACCCGGCGGGCGATAGATTTCTTGCACACTGCGGTGGCGCAGCAAGCTAATTACCCGGATCACAGAAGTGGAATGCATGGAACACCATATGCCAGTCAGCAACGAGGCAATACCGACAATATCCAGACAAGTTCAGCACGGCGGGGGGAAGAGCAGCAGCAAATGCCGCCTCCTCCCCGTGTTCAAGCAGTACCATCAGCATCAGCAGCACAAGCTATCGTGGATAGTTCCAGAGCGAGGAGATCCGTGGCCGGGTCTGTGGTGCATGGATCACCAGCAGTACCGCGGCCAGACGTGCCCCCCGCAGGATCACACGTTTCCCGTGTAAGGCCAGTTCCGACTAATCTTGCAGGACCTAAGTGTCTCTCGGATAGCATCAGGGCTGAACCTTACCCGGAAAAATTCAAAGAACCAGGTAAAGTGGTGAACTATGAGCCGACTATGGATCCAGAAACATGGTTGAGCAGTTATGAGATGGCTATGTCGATTCGCAATGCATCCGAGAATCTTCAAGCCAAGTTCATGTACTTGATGATGTCAGAAGGAGCAGCAAAGTTATGGTTCACCAATCTACCGGAAGGATCCATCAAATCGTGGGAGGAGTTGAAAACCGCGTTTATCAAGCACTTTCATGGGACGTGCAGAAAGTTATTCACTATTGATGACCTGGAACGATGTGTCCAGAAGAAGGGAGAGTCGGCGCGCAGCTGGGTGTGCCGGGTTATGGAAATACTTCATTCATCCACATATATTCAGCCTAAGGATGTGTTACAAGCTATGGCAAAAACTTGCAAGTACACACCATTAGTGCAAAAGTTAACTCGCATGAAATCTAGTCGGAATGCTTCAGAGGTTACGATGGGAGAAATGATGGATGCATGCAACAAACACGCCGCAACGGATACTACAGAAGAGGAAGTTGATGACAAGAAAGCAAAAGCGAACACAAATAATAGTGGAAGAACCGGCAATGGATCAGCGCCGGGTAACAATGGAAACAGCCAGAACAAGCGCCCGTTTGAGGGAGGCTCCGAGTTTGTCGCCAGCACGGAAGCCGGGTCTTCGAGACCCAGGGCAGAAGGAAATTTCAATACTGGAAATCACAATGGAGGAAATTATCAAGGGCCACCAAGGCCGAGTAACAATTGGGACATCTTCAGAATGGCGTGTCCAAAGCACAGCAGGAATGGTAGGCCGGCTAACCACTCATTGGAGCAGTGCGCGGACCTACAGAGATGGAAGAATGAGGAAGTGAACAGAGCCATGCGAGGTGCAGGTCGGGGAGGAGGACCGGGTCCGGGTGGAAACCCAGGCAACGGCCCACCCCCAGCCGGTAACCCGGCAGCCGGAAATCCGGGTAACAATCAAGGGGGAGCTGGAGGTTTCCAGGCCAACCCCAAGCAGTTGGGTCAATATCACGTGCATACTACAGGAACTTCTAATAAGGACAAAAAGATACTGAAACAAGCGGTAAACTCGGTTTCCTCGGCTCTTCCGAGATACCTGAGATGGTCAGAGCAGGATGTAACATGGAGCAGAAGAGATCACCCAGAAAGGATAGAACACCCGGGAGTTTTAGCATTGGTAGTCGCACCACAAGTTAATGGTTACGAGTTGAAAAAGGTCCTGATGGACGGTGGAAGTAGCATCAATATCCGATATTGGGAAACTTTCCTACGCATGGGACTCAAGGAGTCTCAGCTGTAGAAAAGTTTAACAACTTTTCATGGGATAGTGCCGGGTCACTCGGCATGCCCCGAGGGAAAAATTGCATTGGAAGTAGCTTTCGGAGAATCAAAGGACAATTATCGAGTTGAGTGGCTCACTTTCGAGGTGGTCAAGTTGCGCAGTCCTTATCACGCGCTATTCGGAAGGCCGGCTTATGCTAAATTCATGGCTAGGCCGTGTTATGTGTATCTACAGCTAAAAATCCTGGGTCCTAAACAGACCATCACCATACATGGAAGCCGGGACATAGCGGCCGAGTGCGATGAAGGAGATGCAGCAATGGCTGAGCAAGCTTGCAGAAAAGAGGCACTCAAGTATTACCGGTCTCAAGTAGACCCGGATGACAGAACAGCACTAAAAAGACCAAGTACTGAAGATGAAAGAGCAAAGTTCAAGGCAGCACAAGACACCAAGATGGTGGCTTTCATCGAAGATGACCCTTCCAAACAATTTGCCATAGGAGAAGAAATCGCACGGCCGTTTGCAGCCAGCCACGTCATGGAAACGCCTCACCCGGATTGGCTAGCAAACCCGGTACTCATAATAAAAAAGACCAACAAGTGGAGAATGTGTATCGATTACGTTGGTCCCGGACAGATTCCCAAGAAGAACTAAACAATGTAACGGGCAGCAGGTTTCAGACGCACTCTTTTCCTATCCAGGATACCTAAGGGGACTGGAGGGTTTTTAATGAGGCGGCCTGCTGACCCAAACTTTCTCATATCAATAAAGAGATGGTTAAGCAATATATCTTCTTCACATGCGTTATCAAGTCTTATTTTGTTATGATCTTTACTTCGCTTACAGGTAAGTATTATTTATTGTTATCAGTACATCAGTTTCCTTAAGTATGTTGCATATATCTAGGTCTTGGGGGCTGATTGCTTGAATAGCACAGTTACAAACTCAAAGACCCGGCCTTGATGCCTATGAGTTATAAGGGCCGATTACTCGCAAACGAGTACGGCTGCAATCTTATAACCGGACAAAGGAGCCAAATTTTCTTGACTTTTCTTACTTAAGCTCGATGTGACTCGCACTAAAGTGGCATGATTTGCTCGCTTACGATTACAATCAGCCATGAAGCCCAATGGGACTTGCCTGACCCTGTTTTCGTATAGATGTAACAACATGATATCCACACGAAAGCCGGCTTATAGTACAAGATAGTCAAAAGGGTCATCTAAACCACAAGTTATGCAGAGTACAGGGCTAATAGCCGGAAACTCAACGCTTATTAAGCATAACTTCATTACCTATGTGAAACGGCTCTAGGTTTTGGGCTTAGTAGAAAACAATTTGTTCTCTTGGAAAGACCACACATCCTAGACTCGGATTTCGGGCCTTGGGGACTGGGGATTTCGAAACAGAAACAAGTTGCTTAGTTACTAAGCTCAAAAAACCCAAACATCCGAGTCTTGGGGGCTTGGGGACTTAGAGAAAAGTCCACCTGTCAAAACCCACGATACTCGGAAACCGAGTCTCACAAAAGGAACCATAAAGAAAGTCGGATATCAAGAATGAGCTCAAAAAACAGACAAGTATCAAATTCATCCAAAGGGCCAAAAGAGGCACGAGGTATATCAAGGAACTAAAGTGCATTACAAATCTCGATACTAGTATCAAAGGTGCACAGGCGCACCGTCAAAAGAATATATGTTTTCAACAAAAAGCATCAAATGACCAGGGTATCATAATGGCATCTGTTCACTCGGCTTCCTGGGTTGGGTCTACATCTTTGCCCTTACCCTCCGGGTCTTGGTCCTGGGCCTGCTCCTCAGCTTTTCCAGCATCATTACCCGGGTTCCCAGCATCAGGACGGACAGGCGGGCAGACAGACGGCGTAGAGGTGGTTGGCTCTGATCCTAACTTGGCCTCCCTCTTTGCGGTCTCTTCCCTCTTCCTAGCCGATTCAGCATTCCATTTCTTCAAAATATCGAAGGGCAGGGGTGCTTCCTCCTGCACGATCTTGTTTTCAGCGTCGTACGCAGACATAAATGTATGCAGGTCCATGCTATCGGCCAAAGTGGTTGCCGAGTGACGCACTGCGGATTGTACGGCCTTGAAATCCTTGGGCCCAAACCTGGAGCCGTCCGCCTTAAACTCCGGAAACCCGGCTATCACCTTTGCCGGCTCAAGCTTAGGAAAGTAAGCCTTAGCCAGCGTAAAGGCCCGGGTCATACCAACCCGGCATGCCGAGCGTTTCCAGAGCTCGATCCACGCAGGCACAGTGGAGCACGCTTGGATAAGATTTTCTTCACCCGGATACGCCTCAGTTGGCCATTGCACGGCATCTAATATCCACTTGGTGCCGGCGAAGAAGGTTCGGAGCACAGTCTTTAAAGTTTTAGCCTTTTTAACATCATCTTCCTCTGAGGCCGCAAGGTTAGCGCCTGCAGTTGAAACAATAAGGTCCACATCAGTAATTCCGAGTATCATGAGTTAAGTAACAAGCCGAGTTACGAAAGCAATCAACAGCAAAAATCTTACTAAGTAAGATGCGATAAGTATCGGTAACTTGGTCCGACAACTTTTTCAGTGCGGCTTGAGCAGTGGTGTACTTGTTCTTGTATTTGGAAACATCTTTCTACAAGGTTTCCACCTCCGCCTCAAGGGCCTCTCTCCGCTTTACCTCGGTAAGCAGAAGTTGTTCGGTCTTGAGCAAAATTTCATCAGACCGGGTGGCCTGGGCCTGTAAGGGACAAAGGTATAAAAATTAGTCGAATATTATGGTAAAGCCGAGTATTGCGCAGAGTACCGAGCACAACTTCAACAAGTTACACTCGGAACTTGGGGACTAGATGGACATTATGAGATATCAAGTAACATTACCTGGTGCTCCGCTGCCATGCGTTCTAATATACTGCTCTCTGAGGCCTTCATGGCAAGAAGGGCGCTCATCATTTGATCAAAGGTGTTGTTGCCCAAGTTGGAGGACCCGGGATCTTGGAAACTCGGAGAAGGAACTCTCTTCTCCGCAGGGGAAGGCGTCCGAGTCGTCCGAGTATCGGAGTCTGGTACCCCTCCTCCCGTGCCCAAGACCGCAGCCTCTTCCTCCTCGCGTGCGTGCGAGGCTATTGGGTACTCGGCTTCTTGGTCAGCCGGGTCTGTCGGTGGCACTTGTTGTTCTTCGCCGCCAGCGGCGGCCGTCATATCATCAGCAGGTTTATCATTACCCGGGTCATCGGTCTCCATATTCTCTTGGTCACTGATAGTGACCGTGGCTCTATGGACAGAATAAGCAAGCAGTTAGCATGTAACTGGGAAAAAGTTATAGAAAAGTGATAGAACATAAGGAAAAGGACCTTAACCGGCATTCACCGTGTAGTCCAAGGGAAACTCGCTGCTGGACCCGGATGAAACTGAAGGACATCAAGAAAGTTAGACATAGAACTGCCCTGCTAAAAGGTAATTTGGAAAAACATTGATATTCAAGAAAGGGTCAGATGAAGTAAGAAAGCGGTATGGAACCTTGAAGACGACCCCTCGAGCTTTTCTCTTTGCTCCGACCTTGATTGTCGGCTCAGCTTCATCTTCGTCACTTGCGGATTCTACCTTGCCTTCGGTTTCTTCTTCATCCTTGTCCTCTTGTTCTGAAAGTTATCAAGGTTTACAGTCGGAAAAACATAGAATGAGCAACGACGAAGCTCGCAGAAACTAAGTAAAACTCGGAGTGTACCTTCTTCCGAGTTAATCGCGTCTTCTTCCTCCTATGGAATTTCAGATCTAGGGGGGTTTCAATCTTCCAAAAGGCATTATCGGCCTGAGATAAAGGAATAAGAATGAGAGTTAACAGCTGTATCAAGTGGAAAACATGAAGGTAAAAGTATGAAAACCGGATTTTTACCTCAGGAGCTGGGTTCTCGCGTGTAAAGGGTTCTAATCCGGCTATATTTCGGATTACCTCCAATTTCTCCGTCAGGAAGCCTTTGATGGTCTTGTTGGTGTCACCGGAAGCGTAGTTTTTAGATGAGTATCGGAGGGAATCTATGGAGTGCCCCGAGTACTCGCACATTAACTTTGTGCGGATAGAATTGGGTTGGATCCGGAAATTGACCCAAGTTTTCACCAAGTTTAGCCCAATGAGACCTTGGGCCGAGAGAATAGCGATTTTAGCTAGCATAGGCTGGATCGCCTCCCTGTCCGAGTCAGGGGCAAGGGCATTGAAATGCTCGGAGATATCGAGGAGACCCTCCGAGTAACCCGACAGCTTCTTCTCGCCGGGTGGGGAGGTGTCTCGGCAGTAAAAGTAAGAGAGTTGCCAATGTTTGACATGAGAATTGAGAGTGAGAGGTGGCATGGGAGAGTTCTTGCGACGTTGGATAGAGACCCCGCCGCAAGCAAGAAGCGCCCCGTCACCGCTTTCGCGGCACGGTTTGCATTGGAAGAGTTCGATGAAAAGGGCCAGACTTGGCGAAGTGCACAAGTATGACTCGGAAAGCACAATAAAATGGGTTATATTCAACATAGAGTTAGGCCCTATGTCGAATACCCGGAGGCCATAATGGCTCAGAACCTGGCGAAAGAAAGGGTGACCCGGAGGACGGAACCCCCGGGTCACGTGTTCGACGAAGCAGATTACCTCGTCATCAGCAGGTGTGGGCCGGGTCTCGTAACCCGGCACCCTCCAGTGGATGTCCTCCTGAGGGGGAAGAACCCCCGACTCGGCCAGCTCTTCTAGCTTGGCCTTTGTCACTGTGGATCGCGCCCAGTTGGCGGATATGGACTGGGTGGTCTTGGCCTTGGCTGGTTGCTTCCCTTGCTTCTTGGGAGCCATGGGATCGACCTGCGAAGCACAAGACAAAGAGGTAAAAGAAATGAGGCTCGGAAATCATGAATTATCCGAGTATAATACAAGCAGTATCGATAAGACATGGAAAATAAGGAGTATCCGGGTATCGCTGGACGGGGCAAAAGATTACAACTTATCCGGGTATCAAGTATCAGCATAGAAACTACTGGGCACTTACGTATTGAAAAGTGTTTGAGGAAGACGGATGATTGCACATGTATGTACTGCAAACAAAAGAGCCGGAAGAAGAGGATTTTCCGGGTGTCAATGGCAAGTGCGGAAAATTTGGGCGGCCCGAGCCTAGATTGGAGATTTCATTTCTAGATTTGTGGTGAAATTGATAACTATAGGCGATAGGGGGGTGGTGTGTGATCATCTATTGAGCTATTGGAGGAGCTAGCAAGCATTTAAGTGGCCTAATCCGGCGCGGCAAGAAAAAACGACCCGCGGATTGACCTAGATCCAATCTGGAGTAAATCGAGAAATTGCAGAGATGGATCAGCGGGAATAGGAGGCTTACTGGAGCAGATTGAAGCAAAGCTCGCCGGCGGCAAATAGCACAGTATTGGTGTCCGTTTGCGATTCCCGGCGGGCAGGTCGAGGGCGCGGCGGCGGATCTTAGCGGCGGCGCGGGACGAACCGTGGCGGAGCGTAGCCGGCGGCGGATAGGCTCCGGTGACGCGCGCGAGGTCTCCGTGATGGTGTTCTGCGAGCTTGGGCGCGGAAGCGAAGAAAAGGAGGAAGGAGGAGAAATGGACCGTTGGAGTTAGGTTATCCCCTAAGTACCTATTTATAGGGTGCGGGTGGATAAACCTAGACCAACGGGTGGAAGCCGGAAATTGCGGGATAAAGGATATCCGCCGGATTTTCCGAGATATGCGTTAAGTGCCAGACGGGATATCCGGACAAAGATAAGAAGGAAATCTTTCCACGATATCAGGATCAATTATCAAGTGAAGTAAGCCGGATCTTTTGTGTTCTTGCCAGGGCATTGACCCGGAGAAATAAGCGATGGACTTGGAGAAAGCCGGGTTACTATATGGCCACCATGGAGTTAGGCCTAGCTGTTTATCAAAGCAATCTAACCCGGCCTCTATGAACTTGTAAGTTCGATATTTTTGCAGGGAATAGCATGCCCTTCAAGGAGTATATCGTGAAGCCCAAGCTATTCTGGGGACTACTGATGGAGGGATGATAACCCGGTAGGCCAACGCCAAGGTTTAACTCGGCCCAAAGGACGCTGCGCGAGATCCGGCTAAGGATAAAGGAGCTTCTAGAAGGCCCAAGATAGTAGGCCTGGTAACCCGGATTGTGGGTTCCGTTAAGGAAGTTTAGGGTTTGTAAGCAGTGTCCGGGTAGGATTCAGAGTACGCCTTGGGGAGCAGGCCAGGGGGTCCGGATGCTTTATAAGCCGGCCCCTAGGTTAAGTTTAGAGAGATCCAAGAGTTCGAGGAATACCGCTAGATATCGAGCATTCAGTGTAACACGAGTTGAGATTAATACATCGAGGTCGGAGACTCGGCGACTTGATTGCCGGCTACCAGATCGTATATCATCATGTTTTCCCTCGAGTTAAACCCTCTCCCAAACACCAGTGTCGTCTTGCCCCAAGATAAGTTACCCCCGATAACGTCTGCCGTGATTATCCCACGACAAGGTTGGCTACTCGGGCTGCCGCGCGCGACTGAGCAGCAGCTGGCTGCTGCGGCCTCTGCCGAGTAGGCTGAGCAACCTATTGTTGAGAAGGGCACGGACGATCTCTGTAACATCCCAAGTATGAAAACACCCCTAGAATGTTTTGTTTCTTGTTTATTAAAGTTTTGCATCATGTCATCATACTCATTGCATTTGTTTTCCTTTTGTTTGCATCTGTTTTTCTTTGCTTTTATAATTGAATTTCAAGCAATATTCAAATGCTTTGTTTCATACTTGCTCTATTACAATTTTTTCCAACTAAAAAGTTCAATCAAAACAACCAATTTTGTTTCCATTAAACCATAAGGTTCAAACCATTAAAATTATGGCTTTTAATAATTCAATTAATCCAAACTTAATTCAAATGTTATTTCAAATTCAATTGCAAACAGTACCCAATTTTGAAATTATGAAAATTACCAAAACACTTATACTCATTTGTTTCCAATTAAAATTATATGATCACCCTATTTAAAATTTTGTTTTCAATAATCAATTAATCACAAAATTCATTTAAATTCACTCAATTACGAAACAGCAAAATAAATTTGAACTTTTGAAAAACCAAAGTTGACAATTGGTTGCTATTGACCTAGTCAACTAACACAATTTTTTCTAAAATTTTACTAACCCAAAAACTCACCTAATTCTTCCTATTTCTATTTCTGCAAAAAAAAAACAGAAGGAAAAATAAAAAGAAAACTTACCAGAGGGGGGAGCCAGCGCAGGCCCAGCCCACCTATCTTTTTCCCTGGCCCGCATACCCCTTCGCTCAGCCCCCCTCCATCTTTTTTCTGTATGGCGCTGCATCCGCCGGTGCCACGACGGCAGCAGTAACGCGCCGACGGCCATCCTCGCCCCTAGCCCCCTATAAGAGCTACCCTAGACCCCGCGCGACAGCCCTAGACCCCTACCACCCTATCCACCTCGCTCCGCCGCCGTCTCCTCTCTCTCCCCGGCGAATTTCCCCCCTCTCTGCCACGGTACCCGAGCGCCTCCACCACCATCAGCCGATGATCGCCGCCGTTGTACATCGTCTCCCCTCGGGCTAAGTACGGGAACTGGAACCCCGTACTCCCCTCTACGACCACGACCCCTTCGTTGAGCTCGAGCGGGCTTGGATCGACGCCGTCGTCCTCGACATCGCCGTCGTCCACCGCGGCACCGTCCCTCTGCTTCCTCTCCAGCCGCGGTGAGCACCGTGCGTCCACCTCTCTCTCCCTTCCCTCTCGTGCACGCACACACTCGCAACGCATCCGTGCACGCACACGAGCAGCACGGCAGCTGCAGCGCGCATCAGCTCACCGCCGGCGTCGTTGTTCCGTCAGGTTCAGAAAGGGCGCGTTTTTCGTCAGTTTCAGATAACGAGCACCTACTGAACCTTAACCTGTTCGCGCGTGGTATACTGACAAGATCCATTCGCCACCCTAGTGGCAACGCCACAGCGCAAGCGCACTGGAGCCCAGGGTTCGAGCCCTGGCGCTCGCGTTTAATCCCCACCTTTTTTCCGCAGGGCTGCTGACAGGCAGGCCCCACCTGTCTGTGGCTGGTGCTGCCACGCAAGCACACGCTGGCCACGTTGGCCCCTTGGCCCACTGGCAGTGACCTAGGCTAGGTCACTGCAGGGTGCAGAACGTTTCTATCGAGTTTTTTTTTAATCTAAATCCTTTTACAATTACAGAATGGTCCCTGAATTTAAAATGCCAATAACTTTTATTTTATAAATCCAAATAATAAAAGTAAAATATGTACACTGCCCCAAATTTAATTATCTATCTATTTAAACCATTTGTAATCTGTTTTGACTAATTCAAATGCATTCAAATTTCAAATGCAACCAAATCATTCTCAAATTGTTTAATTGCATAACTAATTCATACTTAATCCAAATAACATAAATAAAATATGTTTTCCATGCCATTTTGAACCATCTTTTCAAATATAAATTTTGTTTCATGTTTTGAATAATTAAAATTGCTTAAATAATTTAAACCTTGTTTAAATCATTTGAAATTGCTAAATTCCTAACTTGCTCAAATTAAATTATTCTTGAACATATGAAATATGTTTTCAAACCAGAAAAACATAACCTTTTCAAATATGAATTTTATTTAATGATTTGAACAAATAAAATTCAATTAATATTAATACTTGAATTAAATGCAATTAAAACTTGTTCAAACTTGTTTAATTCATAAGTAAATCATTGTAATTCCTCTTTCAATAATTGAAACATGTAATCCACCTAAAATTTTTGTGCTCTTTTCAAATATTAACTTTGTTATCTGTTTGGAACAATTTAACTTGATGAAAACAACAAATGCTTGTGTAACATCATTAAGAAGCCAAAATTCTTAACTTGTTAGATAAAATTCTACACTTGTTAAATTTCATTCTAATTGCATCTAATGTTGTTACCTTATTGTTTTCATCATGCATGCATCATGTTAATCAACTTTCACCTGATAACTAGTTGTAGATCATTTAATCCCACATTAAATTCATGGGCTTTCCATATGCAATCCAAATTGCATATGGGTCCATTTAAACTTGTTACCTTGTCAATTAGTTTATTTTGATGCACCCATTAATTGCCATGCATCATCCCATGATTGTGCATTATATCCTGTTATTGATTGTTCGTCTCTTTTCGATTGTGTGTTTGCTTCTTCTCGATTAGACGACGACGTTGAGACAGACGAGACTTACGACACCCCTTCTGAGGATTTAGCTCAGTACCAGGCTACTGGGTTTGCAGGTGTGACGCCCCGAGATCGGGCACTATGCAGATTTCAGCATTCCCGCCAAAATCCACATAATAACCGATTCCAGGTTGCCATTTATGATAACATTACAATAGTTCACGAATAATCCACAATTACAACAGAAACAGATAGCTACAAAATGACTCAACGAGCCAGGGATACAACTGATACATTACAAAGATCCAAATAACAGCGGAAGAAACAAACGTCCGGCTACGGACAAGATCCAAATTGGACTAAGAGTCCTGAAGATAACCGAAGGCGTCCAATCCCTGCCCAGGCCAAGCCGGAGGGATTCCCAAGCTAACGTCGTCAGACTTCAAACCTGTTGACTGCAAGTTGGAATTTGCAGCAACGAAAGAGATTCGTGGGTCAGTACGGTTAAGTACTGGCAAGGGGGATAAAACCCATACTCACAAGTTACCGGCGTAGCCAGTCATCACAAGATACAAATACTTTAGGATCAACGGAGAGGAAGGGGTTATTGCAAATAAGCGACAACAGGCTGCACTAACCAACTACAGAGTTTCTATTACTTCTGACTAACAGAAAAGGAGATAAGATCGAGTGATAGTAACCAACTGAAAGATAACTTCAAACAAACCCATCCTGGATCTCGCCCCTTATCCGAAGAAGCAATCCGAGGATAACTCACACAGTTGGATTAGTGATGGTTCAGATTATTGTGTCAATAAGCCTATTACTAGTCAAGTTGTTAATCATTGGGTGAAAGGTTGTTAATCATTAGGTTTAAGTTGTCCTGAGTACTTGTTAGCCAGTACTTTCACCAAGTAATCCATAACCGCGGAAAACACGGCTTCTCGAGAAGATTATCCCTGCAGGGTTGCACCAATTTAGCCGTACACTCATGAATAACCCGCCAGATGGAGCGGCCACTCCACCAAGCGGGGCACTCAACACAATCCAACCCTTCTTCGCATCAAGCCCAAAGCACCTTGGGCGCACGGCTACTCGAGCCCATAAGAAAATGGACCCTCATAGCACTCTAAGACCGTGTCCCCCTATATGCCGACTACGAAAGTTCCACCCGGGATCCAAGGGCTCGCAAGATCATGCATGCAGCAAATGGAAAACCCGAACTAAATGAGGCGATTTGGACGAGATGCGAATCGGGTCAAACTGAGGGGGAGCCCATACTCCCCAAATGCGGGTAGTGCGCTCATCATGGATCAGTAGACAAGACCCTTTTCCTATTAGGGTCGACACTAGCAGGCCTCAAAACCACAAAGGGCCTCCTGCCGGTGCCTTATCATCAAATTTATTATTGATAGTAACATTAGCATGTTTGATTGATTGATTAAACATCGAGCCCCCGGAACATAAAAAGTAATAACAGTAAGTAACGGGTAACAGACTCGAGCAAAACAACCCTAAGCAAGATAGTAAGACACAGGCTCAAGCAAAGGTTATAGGTATGGAAGTGAGGCAATATCAAGGTTAAGGGATTCATGTGATGGGGTCGTAACAGAACCAACTACTACTAGGGCTAGCAGAAAAGAACAACGGAAAGAATCGGTAACAAGTGATGAAAGGCAGCCATATGGCATGCAAGTGAGTATACTTGCCTGAGATCCCGCAAGGTAGCAGAACTTGTCGTTGCTCACATCATCTCAACGTCCTATCCGGGAAGAAGCAACGAACCTCGAACAAACACCGGAATGCAACAATTACTACTACGGCAAAAGATCCAGCATGATCAAGATATGGATGCATGACAAGTTTAATAGATGCACCAAAGTAAACTAGTGGATATGATACACAAGTTTAAATGGATTCCATATGCAAGATTGCATATGGCAAACCCATGCCTTATAGTTGAATTAATTGTTCTAACACTAAGCATCATGTGTAAGTGAGTTAGAATGATGCATGCATGAGGAAGAACAAGAAGGTAACAATATTAGATGCAATTGGAAGGATGGTTAACAAGTTTAGAAAACATTAATAAGTTTGGAAGTTATTGTTACTTAATGATGTTGAGCAAGTAGTGGTTGTTTTCAGCAAGTTAAAGTGTGCAAAACAAATAACAAAGTTGATATTTGAAAAGGTTATCAAATTTTAGTTGGATTACATGTTTCACATTTTGAAATTGGACTTAGGATTATTTAATTATGAATTAAACAATACTAAACAATTTTTAATTGCATTAAACAAGAATTAAATGGTTTAGGCAATTTTAAGTATTCAAAACAGAAAACAAAATTTATATTTGAATAGGATATTCAAAATGGGGTGAAAAACATATTTTATTTGACTTATTTGGAAAAGGTATGAATTAGTTATGAATTAAACAATATTGAACAATTTTTAAGTGCATTAAACAAGATTTAAATTGTTTAGGCAATTTAAATTGTTCAAACCAGAAAACAAAATTTATATTTGAATAGATCATTCAAAAAGGTGTGAAAAACATATTTTATTTGAATTATTTGAAAACAGTATGAATTAGTTATGAATTATTTCAATTTGCATTTGAATTATTCAAATTTGAAATTTAAAAGTATTTTGAAAATTCAAAACAGAACACAAGTTGAATATTTGGAAAGAGTATAAAATTTTGAACAGAAAACATATATAACTTTTAATTATTGGATGCATAGATTAGAAGTTATTGCATTTTAAAGTTTATAGATTATTCTGCCCATTTTAAAAGAATTTAGAATTTAACAGATTGGTGTTAAACTTTTGTTACCGAACGGAACTACACACCAGCCGCTGCCCTGCGGGCCAGCGAGGCCAGCGTGGCGCACACGCGACAGCGTGGCAGGCCAGTCACCGACTGGTGGGCCTTACTGCGCTGTGGCAAAAACCAAAAAGGTTTGCGCTTTGCGGGGGGATCGAACCCGTGACCACACGCTTGCTCGCGCTCTACTGCAACCAGTAGGGTAAGTTCAGTTTGGTGCTAGGTTCAGGTACGCAGAGAGGTTCAGGTTCAGAAACCGCGACTGAATTTTTAACTGAAGAATCGCACTTACTGAACTCTGTCAGTCCACAGACGATCGTCGACGGCGAGAGGCCCGTGGCCGCGATTGCTGTGAGTGGTTGTGCTGGATGTGTGCGTGAAGGAACGAGGGCAGAGCGGAGGAAGGGAGGGGATGGCTCACCGCGGTTTGTTCGACGTGATGAGCAGCAGACGCAGATCAGCTGCAGGCGACAGGGACAGTGGCGAGCTCGACGGCGACACGGCCGTGGACGGCGATGAGGTGGTGGAAACGGCTCCCAACCTCTCCTCTCTGGACACGAAGGTGGCGAGGACGGTGCGACGATCCCGTTCCCGAGAAGAGAGAGGCTCGCTGGCGTGCAGATCGTCGGCGGGGAGCTCCTGCAGACGGCGGCCATGGCGGACCGTGGGGATTCAGAGGTAGGCGTGCCGCAACGGAGCTGAAAGGAGATGGCTTGCGCCGGGAAAACGAAGGGGGGCTTACCGGGAGATGGTTTCCGTAGATGGCCGGGGTCGAGGGGAACGACGGCGAGCAGGAGGTGGAGAGTTACAGTGCTGGTCGCGGTGGACGGAGGAGGCAGGCGACGAGCCTAGGTCTCCTCGGGCCCAGCGGATGCCCGGAGAAGCAGGGCGGCTTGGAGGAGGCTCGGTGTCCGTAGCTAGAGTGACCGGAGACGTGCCCGGCTGGGCTGTCGACGGCGAGGAGGAGGTCTGCTCCCTCTCCGGTTCAGAGACGACAGCGATCGGGGACAGAGAGAGGGGGGTACCGGCGGCGCGAAGATGGAACAGAGGTACCTAGGGCTAGGTTAGCTAGCGCTGAACCCTAGGGGGTATAAGTAGTGAGTACGGGGGGCGGGATCACCGTTGGACGTCGCAGTTGCCGCCGTGGCTGCCTCCGATGGCCGGCCGTACCTGGTGATGACGACAGACGAACGAAGCGGTACGTGTGTTAGTGAGTGTGGGCTGGGCCTTGCGCTGAGCGGGAGATAGAGCGGGCTGGGGTGGGCTAGGGGTTAGCTGCTGCGCTTTTATTATTTTGTTCTGCTTTATTTTTTTTTTGCTGAAAAGGTTTTGTAAGGAAAAATGTTAAGGGTTTGGTTATTACAATTTTCAGAAAAATTAGCTTAAGCTAATTAGGTAAAAGAAACCAAATTGCAAGATTGGAGTTCAGAAAAGTTGATATTTAAAAGGTGTTTGCATTTGAAACCAAATTTTGAAGGAATTGGAATATTCATTAAACATTATGAAAACAATTATTTTCATAGGGTGGACCCTAAGGTCAAGTTTATAAAAAGCAGTTGATTGATTGTTAAAGTTTTTAACTTCAAAAGGGGTTATGTTTGAGGCATTTGATTTGAAAAGAAAGGTGGTTTAATTAATTGAGTGAAATTAGTTGTTTGTTTAAACCCAACAAGTTAATGAAAGATTTGGTTTAAACTTTTGAGTTAGCCATTAGGGTTTTTTTTAACAAGAGGGGGGAAGTTATTAACAAGCAATTGGATTAAACAGTTTTCAAACTATTGAAGAACAATGAGTGGTTTAGTTTGCAAGTTTGAAATTGCAAAATTTTTGAGCAAGGTTGAAAGTTTAAATTGTTTTGAAAATTTCAGTTGTGATGCAAACATGGTGCAATGCAATGTGATGCATATGATGCAAGCAAACAAACAGGTAACACCCCAGGTGTTACAGACGACACCACTAACAAGGGATTGCGCCCTCGCAATCCACCTGCTAACCCGGGAGGGGAAAGAAGTTCGACTATCGATTCTTCGCGCTTCCAGTTGATCTCCTCGACACCACTAACAAGGGATTCTTGCTCGGAGTGACGACGATGTTCTTCCACCAGGAACCTTCCGATGATCGAACCTATTAGGTTAAGGGCTCAGAAAACGTCCACCCACGTGGGATCCTAACACTTTGAAAGATAGACAAGAGGGGAAGGCTCCAAAACAAATAAGATTGGGAGGGGAAATAGAATAGGGGTAAGGAGAAAACAAGAATCCTATCGAGATGTTTTTCCAAAATAGTTTAGCAGAAATAGTTTTTGACACTCTAGAAACAACGACCGTTAGCGAGGTTATCCTACAGGCTTTGCGGACCCGTTGCTTCGATAACCATTCGTATCGAAACAATATCGGGAATCGGAACCAAGGCTCTGATACCATTTTGTGACGCCCCGAGATCGGGCACTATGCAGATTTCAGCATTCCCGCCAAAATCCACATAATAACCGATTCCAGGTTGCCATTTATGATAACATTACAATAGTTCACGAATAATCCACAATTACAACAGAAACAGATAGCTACAAAATGACTCAACGAGCCAGGGATACCACTGATACATTACAAAGATCCAAATAACAGCGGAAGAAACAAACGTCCGGCTACGGACAAGATCCAAATTGGACTAAGAGTCCTGAAGATAACCGAAGGCGTCCAATCCCTGCCCAGGCCAAGCCAGAGGGATTCCCAAGCTAACGTCGTCAGACTTCAAACCTGTTGACTGCAAGTTGGAATTTGCAGCCACGAAAGAGATTCGTGGGTCAGTACGGTTAAGTACTGGCAAGGGGGATAAAACCCATACTCACAAGTTACCGGCGTAGCCAGTCATCACAAGATACAAATACTTTAGGATCAACGGAGAGGAAGGGGTTATTGCAAATAAGCGACAACAGGCTGCACTAACCAACTACAGAGTTTCTATTACTTCTGACTAACAGAAAAGGAGATAAGATCGAGTGATAGTAACCAACTGAAAGATAACTTCAAACAAACCCATCCTGGATCTCGCCCCTTATCCGAAGAAGCAATCCGAGGATAACTCACACAGTTGGATTAGTGATGGTTCAGATTATTGTGTCAATAAGCCTATTACTAGTCAAGTTGTTAATCATTGGGTGAAAGGTTGTTAATCATTAGGTTTAAGTTGTCCTGAGTACTTGTTAGCCAGTACTTTCACCAAGTAATCCATAACCGCGGAAAACACGGCTTCTCGAGAAGATTATCCCTGCAGGGTTGCACCAATTTAGCCGTACACTCATGAATAACCCGCCAGATGGAGCGGCCACTCCACCAAGCGGGGCACTCAACACAATCCAACCCTTCTTCGCATCAAGCCCAAAGCACCTTGGGCGCACGGCTACTCGAGCCCATAAGAAAATGGACCCTCATAGCACTCTAAGACCGTGTCCCCCTATATGCCGACTACGAAAGTTCCACCCGGGATCCAAGGGCTCGCAAGATCATGCATGCAGCAAATGGAAAACCCGAACTAAATGAGGCGATTTGGACGAGATGCGAATCGGGTCAAACTGAGGGGGAGCCCATACTCCCCAAATGCGGGTAGTGCGCTCATCATGGATCAGTAGACAAGACCCTTTTCCTATTAGGGTCGACACTAGCAGGCCTCAAAACCACAAAGGGCCTCCTGCCGGTGCCTTATCATCAAATTTATTATTGATAGTAACATTAGCATGTTTGATTGATTGATTAAACATCGAGCCCCCGGAACATAAAAAGTAATAACAGTAAGTAACGGGTAACAGACTCGAGCAAAACAACCCTAAGCAAGATAGTAAGACACAGGCTCAAGCAAAGGTTATAGGTATGGAAGTGAGGCAATATCAAGGTTAAGGGATTCATGTGATGGGGTCGTAACAGAACCAACTACTACTAGGGCTAGCAGAAAAGAACAACGGAAAGAATCGGTAACAAGTGATGAAAGGCAGCCATATGGCATGCAAGTGAGTATACTTGCCTGAGATCCCGCAAGGTAGCAGAACTTGTCGTTGCTCACATCATCTCAACGTCCTATCCGGGAAGAAGCAACGAACCTCGAACAAACACCGGAATGCAACAATTACTACTACGGCAAAAGATCCAGCATGATCAAGATATGGATGCATGACAAGTTTAATAGATGCACCAAAGTAAACTAGTGGATATGATACACAAGTTTAAATGGATTCCATATGCAAGATTGCATATGGCAAACCCATGCCTTATAGTTGAATTAATTGTTCTAACACTAAGCATCATGTGTAAGTGAGTTAGAATGATGCATGCATGAGGAAGAACAAGAAGGTAACAATATTAGATGCAATTGGAAGGATGGTTAACAAGTTTAGAAAACATTAATAAGTTTGGAAGTTATTGTTACTTAATGATGTTGAGCAAGTAGTGGTTGTTTTCAGCAAGTTAAAGTGCGCAAAACAAATAACAAAGTTGATATTTGAAAAGGTTATCAAATTTTAGTTGGATTACATGTTTCACATTTTGAAATTGGACTTAGGATTATTTAATTATGAATTAAACAATACTAAACAATTTTTAATTGCATTAAACAAGAATTAAATGGTTTAGGCAATTTTAAGTATTCAAAACAGAAAACAAAATTTATATTTGAATAGGATATTCAAAATGGGGTGAAAAACATATTTTATTTGACTTATTTGGAAAAGGTATGAATTAGTTATGAATTAAACAATATTGAACAATTTTTAAGTGCATTAAACAAGATTTAAATTGTTTAGGCAATTTAAATTGTTCAAACCAGAAAACAAAATTTATATTTGAATAGAGCATTCAAAAAGGTGTGAAAAACATATTTTATTTGAATTATTTGAAAACAGTATGAATTAGTTATGAATTATTTCAATTTGCATTTGAATTATTCAAATTTGAAATTTAAAAGTATTTTGAAAATTCAAAACAGAACACAAGTTGAATATTTGGAAAGAGTATAAAATTTTGAACAGAAAACATATATAACTTTTAATTATTGGATGCATAGATTAGAAGTTATTGCATTTTAAAGTTTATAGATTATTCTGCCCATTTTAAAAGAATTTAGAATTTAACAGATTGGTGTTAAACTTTTGTTACCGAACGGAACTACACACCAGCCGCTGCCCTGCGGGCCAGCGAGGCCAGCGTGGCGCACACGCGACAGCGTGGCAGGCCAGTCACCGACTGGTGGGCCTTACTGCGCTGTGGCAAAAACAAAAAAGGTTTGCGCTTTGCGGGGGGATCGAACCCGTGACCACACGCTTGCTCGCGCTCTACTGCAACCAGTAGGGTAAGTTCAGTTTGGTGCTAGGTTCAGGTACGCAGAGAGGTTCAGGTTCAGAAACCGCGACTGAATTTTTAACTGAAGAATCGCACTTACTGAACTCTGTCAGTCCACAGACGATCGTCGACGGCGAGAGGCCCGTGGCCGCGATTGCTGTGAGTGGTTGTGCTGGATGTGTGCGTGAAGGAACGAGGGCAGAGCGGAGGAAGGGAGGGGATGGCTCACCGCGGTTTGTTCGACGTGATGAGCAGCAGACGCAGAGCAGCTGCAGGCGACAGGGACAGTGGCGAGCTCGACGGCGACACGGCCGTGGACGGCGATGAGGTGGTGGAAACGGCTCCCAACCTCTCCTCTCTGGACACGAAGGTGGCGAGGACGGTGCGACGATCCCGTTCCCGAGAAGAGAGAGGCTCGCTGGCGTGCAGATCGTCGGCGGGGAGCTCCTGCAGACGGCGGCCATGGCGGACCGTGGGGATTCAGAGGTAGGCGTGCCGCAACGGAGCTGAAAGGAGATGGCTTGCGCCGGGAAAACGAAGGGGGGCTTACCGGGAGATGGTTTCCGTAGATGGCCGGGGTCGAGGGGAACGACGGCGAGCAGGAGGTGGAGAGTTACAGTGCTGGTCGCGGTGGACGGAGGAGGCAGGCGACGAGCCTAGGTCTCCTCGGGCCCAGCGGATGCCCGGAGAAGCAGGGCGGCTTGGAGGAGGCTCGGTGTCCGTAGCTAGAGTGACCGGAGACGTGCCCGGCTGGGCTGTCGACGGCGAGGAGGAGGTCTGCTCCCTCTCCGGTTCAGAGACGACAGCGATCGGGGACAGAGAGAGGGGGTACCGGCGGCGCGAAGATGGAACAGAGGTACCTAGGGCTAGGTTAGCTAGCGCTGAACCCTAGGGGGTATAAGTAGTGAGTACGGGGGGCGGGATCACCGTTGGACGTCGCAGTTGCCGCCGTGGCTGCCTCCGATGGCCGGCCGTACCTGGTGATGACGACAGACGAACGAAGCGGTACGTGTGTTAGTGAGTGTGGGCTGGGCCTTGCGCTGAGCGGGAGATAGAGCGGGCTGGGGTGGGCTAGGGGTTAGCTGCTGCGCTTTTATTATTTTGTTCTGCTTTATTTTTTTTTTGCTGAAAAGGTTTTGTAAGGAAAAATGTTAAGGGTTTGGTTATTACAATTTTCAGAAAAATTAGCTTAAGCTAATTAGGTAAAAGAAACCAAATTGCAAGATTGGAGTTCAGAAAAGTTGATATTTAAAAGGTGTTTGCATTTGAAACCAAATTTTGAAGGAATTGGAATATTCATTAAACATTATGAAAACAATTATTTTCATAGGGTGGACCCTAAGGTCAAGTTTATAAAAAGCAGTTGATTGATTGTTAAAGTTTTTAACTTCAAAAGGGGTTATGTTTGAGGCATTTGATTTGAAAAGAAAGGTGGTTTAATTAATTGAGTGAAATTAGTTGTTTGTTTAAACCCAACAAGTTAATGAAAGATTTGGTTTAAACTTTTGAGTTAGCCATTAGGGTTTTTTTAACAAGAGGGGGGAAGTTATTAACAAGCAATTGGATTAAACAGTTTTCAAACTATTGAAGAACAATGAGTGGTTTAGTTTGCAAGTTTGAAATTGCAAAAATTTTGAGCAAGGTTGAAAGTTTAAATTGTTTTGAAAATTTCAGTTGTGATGCAAACATGGTGCAATGCAATGTGATGCATATGATGCAAGCAAACAAACAGGTAACACCCCAGGTGTTACAGCAGGCAAGTTATCACTCACATGAACCATTGAGTTCCTTTCCACACTGGTTACCGATACTATCCATTGTCTACTTTTGCTAGCCCTATGTATCGTTGCTTGATCTCCGAACCTATCACATTATATCCTGAACCCTGATATTGCCTCACCTCCACACCTATAACCCTTGCTTGTTGCCTTAGTCCTACTAGCATGCTTAGGGTTGCTTGTGCTCGAGTCTGTTGTCGGTTAATTCTTTTACCTTACTTATTTATGTTCTGTGGGCTCGGGTTAAATCAATCAACCGGTTAATGCTATGGTTAATAATAACTTGATGATAAGGCACCGGCAGGAGGCCCTGCGTGGTTTTGAGGCCTGCTAGTGTCGACCCTAATTAGGAAAAGAGTCTTGTCTACTGATCCATGATGAGCGCACTACCCGCATGTGGGAAGCGTGTATGGGCGCCCCCCTCAATTTGACTCGATTCTCATCTCGTCCAAATCGCCTCATTTAGTTCGGGTTTTCCATTTGTCGCATGCATGTTTTTGCGAGCCCAACGCAGGGTGGAACTTTCGTAGTCGGCATATAGGGAGACACGTTCTTAGAGTGCTATGAGGGTCCCTTTTCTTCGGGGCTCGATTAGCCGTGCGCTCAAGGTGCTTTGGGCTTGATGCGAAGAAGAGTTGGGTTGTGTTGAGTGCCCCGCTTGGTGGAGTGGCCATTCCATCTGGCGGGTTATTCTTACGTGTACGGCTAAATTGGTGCATCCCTGCAGGGTTAAATCTTCTCGAGAAGCCGTGTTTTCCGCGGTTATGGTTGACTTGGTGAAAGTACTGGCTAACAAGTACTCAGAACAACTTACACCTAAATAATGCTATTCTTGACTAGTAATAGGCTTAATGACACAATAATCTGAACCATCATTAATCCAACTGTGTGAGTTATCCTTGGGTTGCTTCCTTAGTAGGGGGCAACATTGGATGGGTTTGTTTGAAGTTATCTTTCAGTTGGTTACGATACGCTATCTTATCTTCTTTCTGTTAGCCGGAAGTTGTAGTATGTTTCTGTAGTTGGTTAGCGCAGCCCGCTGCAGCATCTTTTATATCACCTATTGTAACACCTGGGGTGTTACCCTAATAGAGAGTTGTTTGTTTTCTTTTTTTGCTTGCTTGCATCATATGCATCACATTGCATTGCACCATGTTTGCATCACAACTGAAAATTCAAAACAATTTAAACTTTCACCCCTTGCTCAAAATTTCCAATTTCAAACTTGCAAACTAAACCACTCATTTGTTTTTCAATAGTTTGAAATTGTTTTAATCAAATTGCCTGTTAATAAAATTTTCCTTTTGTTAAAAACCCTAATGGCAAACTAAATTTCAAATCATTTTCAATCATAATGGGCATGATCCAATTGTGGTTCAAACACTAAAATTTTGCAAACAATTAAAATTCAATAACTGTTTTCTTAATTGTTGAGTTCATTGAATAAAAATAGTTTGAAAAATCAACTCCTTATGATTACTAATGGAAATTCAAATCCTAATTTAAAAAGTCCAATTAATAATTCAAAGTTTGAACAACAATGCTAACCTTTGCTTTTGATTATTGTTTTGCAACTTAATAAAATTAATTATCAAATACAAACCTCAAAACCTATTTGGAAATTTTCAACTAAACAACTTTAACTCAATTAGAATTTCAATCTTGTGAAAAATAAAGTTAACATTGCTTTAAGTTCTGTTTTGAGAATCAACACAAATAAGCCATAAAAGAGAAACCCTATTTTCTTCTATCTCTCTTTCCTTTCTCATCCTTTGCAAAACAAAAATGTTCTTGAGGAAAAGAAAAAAATAATAAACTAGAAAGAAAGCAAGGAGAGGGGCAGCCCACCCCCTATTTCCCTTTCCTCCCCCCAGCCCACCAAACCTCCTAGCCCAATACCCCCTCCTTATTCTGTCGTCTTCCTCCTAGCGACGTCACCTCCTCTGTACGATTCCCCCTCCACCATCCGATCATCCCCCCCCACTCCGATGCCATGCCGTACCATGGCTTCCCCCTCCTTAAGTATCCACCTCCCCACCCCTCTGCTGCAAACCCTAGCCCCATCCTCTAGCCCTAGCGCCGCCGTCCTCTCTACCTAACCCGGATCCCCTCTGCTTCTCTGAACCCAACCGAGCCCGAGCACCACTGTTCCCCCGTCACCCCCCACCGACCTGATCACCTCATGGAGCACCCGAGGGTGGGAATGGAACTGGGGCGTTCCCCTGAGGCTCCCCGTCCCTTCGCCGTTTGATGGGAGACCCTGTGGAGTCCGCGCCGCCGCCGGAATTCCCCCCCGTTTCTGCTTCTTCTTCTGATCGTCGACGACCACAGCAGGTGCGCTCCGCCTCCTTTCCTCCTTACTATCCCTCCTGTACGTGCACGCACGCACATGCGCTCGCGGGAGGAAACCAGATCCCCTCCGGACCAACTCCACCCCGTACGCCACCGGAGAACGATCGTCGACGGCCGCCTCCGTCCGAGTCGCTGCAAACTGAACCTATCCGGTGATGAGTTTCAGTCGACAGTTAACAACCACATCGTAGTTTGCCTCTTATTCAGTCGCCACCCTACCTGAACACAACAGCAGCAGTAACACATTGGTTCAGTTCCTTCCGTCCGCGCGACAGATCCTGGGTTCGAATCCCAGGGGCGCAACCCCTTTTTCCTTTTATTCCATCGCGCGCGCTGGGCCCCACCCGTCATACACGCTATTGCCACGCACGCACACAGTGCTCTGGGCCCCCCTGGCAGTGCCTGGGGTAATCTGCTGTGCGGTAACAAAAAACATCACACGTTTCTGTTTTATTCCAAATGATTTTAAATTGCAGAATTAAGCCCTAAAACAAAAACTTGAATAACTTTTAATCTATAATTCCAATTAATAAAAGTTATATATGTTTGTTGTTCCAAATTTAATCCCCTTTCCAAATATTCCAATTGTGTACTTTTTTGAAATTCCCAAATGTATTTAAAATTCAAATTTGAATAATTCAAATGCAAATTGCTAAATTCAATAACTAATTCATTATTAATCCAATAAATACAAATAAAATATGTTTTCCATACCATTTTGAATAACCTTTTCAAATATAAATTTTGCTTCATGGTTTGAATAATTTAAATTGCCTAAATAATTTAATACTTGTTTAATTCATTTAAATTTGATAAAATCATAACTTGCTCAAAATAAAATAATTTTGAACATGCAAAATATGTTTTCAAACCATCAAAGTGTGAACTTTTCAAATGTGAGTTTGAAATTATGTTTTGAATAAATAAAATTCAAATAATATTCAAACTTGTTTTAAATTCAATTAAAACCTGTTTAATATTGTTTAAGTCATAATTAAATTATCCTAATTCCAATTTCAATATTTGAAACATGTGATCCAACTAAAATTTGATGTTCTTTTCAAATATAAATTTTGTTATTTGTTTTGAACACTTTAACTTGATGAAAACAACAATTACTTGTGTGACATCAATAAGGAACCAGAAATTCTTAACATGACAAATAAAATCCCACACTTGGTAATTTCCTTTTCCTTTGCATCTATTGTTGTTCATTATTGCTTTCATCATGCATGCATCATGATAAACCACTTACACATGTTAACCAATTGTAGATCATTGCTTCAACCTTAACATGTGCATCCATATGCAACTCACATTGCATATGGGTCCATTTAAATCTGTTTATCTTGTCAACTAGTTTACCTTGATGCATCTTTAAACTTGCCATGCATATAAAATAGGATCATGCTGGATCTTTTGCCGTAGTAGTAATTGTTGCATCCGGTGTTTGTTCGAGGTTCGTTGCTTCTTCCCGGATAGGACGTTGAGATGATGTGAGCAACGACAAGTTCTGCTACCTTGCGGGATCTCAGGCAAGTATACTCACTTGCTGCCAAATGGTTGCCTTTCATCACTTGTTACCGATACTTTCCGTTGTTCTTTTCTGCTAGCCCTAGTAGTAGTTGTTTCTGTTACGAACCCATCACATGAATCCCTTAACCTTGATATTGCCTCACCTCCACTCCTATCACCCCTTTGGTTGAGCCAGTGTCTTACTAGCATGCTTAGGGTTGTTTTGCTCGAGTCTGTTACCCGTTACTTTCTGTTATTACTTCTTTATGTTCTGGGGGCTCGATGTTTAATCAATCAATCAATGATGCTACTGTTATTGTTAAATAATAATTTGATGATAAGGCACCGGAAGGAGGCCCTTTGTGGTTTTGAGGCCTGCTAGTGTCGACCCTAATAGGAAAAGGGTCTTGTCTACTGATCCATGATGAGCGCACTAACCGCATGTGGGAAGCGAGTATGGGCGCCCCCCTCAATTTGACTCGATTCGCATCTCGTCCAAATCGCCTCATTTAGTTCGGGTTTTCCATTTGCTGCATGCATGATCTTGCGAGCCCTTGGTACCCGGGTGGAACTTTCGTAGTCGGCATATAGGGGGACACGGTCTTAGAGTGCTATGAGGGTCCATTTTCTTCTGGGCTCGATTAGCCGTGCGCCCAAGGTTCTTTGGGCTTGATGCGAAGAAGAGTTGAGTTGTGTAGAGTACCTCGCTTGGTGGGGTGATCTCCCATCTGGCGGGTTATTCTTGCGTGTATGGCTAAATTGGTGCAACCCTGCAGGGATAATCTTCTCGAGAAGCCGTGTTTTCCGCGGTTATGGATTACTTGGTGAAAGTACTGGCTAACAAGTACTCAGGACAACTTAAACCTAATGATTAACAATCTTACACCCAATGATTAACAACTTGACTAGTAATTGGCTTATTGACACAATAATTTGAACCATCATTAATCCAACTGTTTGAGTTATCCTCGGATTGCTTCTTCGGATAAGGGGCGAGATCCAGGATGGGTTTGTTTGAAGTTATCTTTCAGTTGGTTACAATACTCAATCTTATCTTCTTTCTGTTAGCCGGAAGTTGTAGTATCTCTCTGTAGTTGGTTAGAGCAGCCCTTTGCCGCTTATTTGCAATAACCCCTTCCCTTCCGTTGATCCCAAAGTATTTGTATCTTGTGATGACTGGCTACGCCGGTATCTTGTGAGTATGGTTTATCCACTTGCCAGTACTTAACCGTACTGACCCACGAATCTCTTTCGTGGCTGCATATTCAACATTGCAGTCAACAGGTTTGAAGTCTGACGACGTTAGCTTGGGAATCCCTCCGGCTTGGCCTGGGCAGGGATTGGACGCTCTCGGTTATCTTCAGGACTCTTAGTCCAATTTGTATCTTGTCCGTAGTCGGACGATATGTTGTTTCTTCCGCTGTTATTTGGATCTTTGTAATGTATCAGTTGTATCCTTGACCCGTTTGAGTCATCTTGTATCTATCTGTTTATGTTGTAATTGTGGAATATTCGTGAACTATTGTAATGTTATCACAAGTGGCAACCTGGAATCGGTTATTATGTGGATTTTGGCGGGAATGCTGAAATCTGCATAGTGCCCGATCTCGGGGCGTCACAAATGGTATCAGAGCCTTGGTTCCGATTCCCGAGATTGTTTCGATACAAATGGTTATCGAAGCAACGGGTCCGCAAAGCCTGTAGGATAACCTCGCTAACGGTCGTTGTTCCTAGAGTGTCAAAAACTATTTCGGCTAAACTTTTTTGGAAAAACATCTCAATAGGATTCTTGTTTTATCCTTATCTCTATTCCATTTCTCCTTCTATCTCATTTGTTTTGGAGTCTACGCCCGTACTCAACCTTTCAAAGTGTTAGGATCCTACGTGGGTGGACGTTTTCTGAGCTTTTAACCTAATAGGTTCGATCATCGGAAGATTCCTGGTGGAAGAACATCGTCGTCACTCCGAGCAAGAATCCCTTGTTAGTGGTGTCGAGGAGATCAACTGGAAGCACGAAGAATCGATAGTCGAACTTCTTTCCCCTCCCGGGTTAGCAGGTGGATTGCGAGGGCGCAATCCCTTGTTAGTGGTGTCGTCTGTAACACCTGGGGTGTTACCCTAATAGAGAGTTGTTTGTTTTCTTTTTTTTGCTTGCTTGCATCATATGCATCACATTGCATTGCACCATGTTTGCATCACAACTGAAAATTCAAAACAATTTAAACTTTCACCCCTTGCTCAAAATTTCCAATTTCAAACTTGCAAACTAAACCACTCATTTGTTTTTCAATAGTTTGAAATTGTTTTAATCAAATTGCCTGTTAATAAAATTTTCCTTTTGTTAAAAACCCTAATGGCAAACTAAATTTCAAATCATTTTCAATCATAATGGGCATGATCCAATTGTGGTTCAAACACTAAAATTTTGCAAACAATTAAAATTCAATAACTGTTTTCTTAATTGTTGAGATCATTGAATAAAAATTGTTTGAAAAATCAACTCCTTATGATTACTAATGGAAATTCAAATCCCAATTTAAAAAGTCCAATTAATAATTCAAAGTTTGAACAACAATGCTAACCTTTGCTTTTGATTATTGTTTTGCAACTTAATAAAATTAATTATCAAATACAAACCTCAAAACCTATTTGGAAATTTTCAACTAAACAACTTTAACTCAATTAGAATTTCAATCTTGTGAAAAATAAAGTTAACATTGCTTTAAGTTCTGTTTTGAGAATCAACACAAATAAGCCATAAAAGAGAAACCCTATTTTCTTCTATCTCTCTTTCCTTTCTCATCCTTTGCAAAACAAAAATGTTCTTGAGGAAAAGAAAAAAATAATAAACTAGAAAGAAAGCAAGGAGAGGGGCAGCCCACCCCTATTTCCCTTTCCTCCCCCCAGCCCACCAAACCTCCTAGCCCAATACCCCCTCCTTATTCTGTCGTCTTCCTCCTAGCGATGTCACCTCCTCTGTACGATTCCCCCTCCACCATCCGATCATCCCCCCCCACTCCGATGCCATGCCGTACCATGGCTTCCCCCTCCTTAAGTATCCACCTCCCGACCCCTCTGCTGCAAACCCTAGCCCCATCCTCTAGCCCTAGCGCCGCCGTCCTCTCTACCTAACCCGGATCCCCTCTGCTTCTCTGAACCCAACCGAGCCCGAGCACCACTGTTCCCCCGTCACCCCCACCGACCTGATCACCTCGAGGAGCACCCGAGGGTGGGAATGGAACCGGGGCGTTCCCCTGAGGCTCCCCGTCCCTTCGACGTTTGATGGGAGACCCTGTGGAGTCCGCGCCGCCGCCGGACTCCCCCCCGTTTCTGCTTCTTCTTCTGATCGTCGACGACCACAGCAGGTGCGCTCCGCCTCCTTTCCTCCTTACTATCCCTCCTGTACGTGCACGCACGCACATGCGCTCGCGGGAGGAAACCAGATCCTCTCCGGACCAACTCCACCCCGTACGCCACCGGAGAACGATCGTCGACGGCCGCCTCCGTCCGAGTCGCTGCAAACTGAACCTGTCCGGTGATGAGTTTCAGTCGACAGTTAACAACCACATCGTAGTTTGCCTCTTATTCAGTCGCCACCCTACCTGAACACAACAGCAGCAGTAACACATTGGTTCAGTTCCTTCCGTCCGCGCGACAGGTCCTGGGTTCGAATCCCAGGGGCGCAACCCCTTTTTCCTTTTATTCCATCGCGCGCGCTGGGCCCCACCCGTCATACACGCTATTGCCACGCACGCACACAGTGCTCTGGGCCCCCCTGGCAGTGCCTGGGGTAATCTGCTGTGCGGTAACAAAAAACATCACACGTTTCTGTTTTATTCCAAATGATTTTAAATTGCAGAATTAAGCCCTAAAACAAAAACTTGAATAACTTTTAATCTATAATTCCAATTAATAAAAGTTATATATGTTTGTTGTTCCAAATTTAATCCTCTTTCCAAATATTCCAATTGTGTACTTTTTTGAAATTCCCAAATGTATTTAAAATTCAAATTTGAATAATTCAAATGCAAATTGCTAAATTCAATAACTAATTCATTATTAATCCAATAAATACAAATAAAATATGTTTTCCATACCATTTTGAATAACCTTTTCAAATATAAATTTTGCTTCATGGTTTGAATAATTTAAATTGCCTAAATAATTTAATACTTGTTTAATTCATTTAAATTTGATAAAATCATAACTTGCTCAAAATAAAATAATTTTGAACATGCAAAATATGTTTTCAAACCATCAAAGTGTGAACTTTTCAAATGTGAGTTTGAAATTATGTTTTGAATAAATAAAATTCAAATAATATTCAAACTTTTTTTTAAATCCAATTAAAACCTGTTTAATATTGTTTAAGTCATAATTAAATTATCCTAATTCCAATTTCAATATTTGAAACATGTGATCCAACTAAAATTTGATGTTCTTTTCAAATATAAATTTTGTTATTTGTTTTGAACACTTTAACTTGATGAAAACAACAATTACTTGTGTGACATCAATAAGGAACCAGAAATTCTTAACATGACAAATAAAATCCCACACTTGGTAATTTCCTTTTCCTTTGCATCTATTGTTGTTCATTATTGCTTTCATCATGCATGCATCATGATAAACCACTTACACATGTTAACCAATTGTAGATCATTGCTTCAACCTTAACATGTGCATCCATATGCAACTCACATTGCATATGGGTCCATTTAAATATGTTTATCTTGTCAACTAGTTTACCTTGATGCATCTTTAAACTTGCCATGCATATAAAATAGGATCATGCTGGATCTTTTGCCGTAGTAGTAATTGTTGCATCCGGTGTTTGTTCGAGGTTCGTTGCTTCTTCCCGGATAGGACGTTGCGATGATGTGAGCAACGACAAGTTCTGCTACCTTGCGGGATCTCAGGCAAGTATACTCACTTGCTGCCAAATGGCTGCCTTTCATCACTTGTTACCGATACTTTCCGTTGTTCTTTTCTGCTAGCCCTAGTAGTAGTTGTTTCTGTTACGAACCCATCACATGAATCCCTTAACCTTGATATTGCCTCACCTCCACTCCTATCACCCCTTTGGTTGAGCCAGTGTCTTACTAGCATGCTTAGGGTTGTTTTGCTCGAGTCTGTTACCCGTTACTTTCTGTTATTACTTCTTTATGTTCTCGGGGCTCGATGTTTAATCAATCAATCAATCATGCTACTGTTATTGTTAAATAATAATTTGATGATAAGGCACCGGCAGGAGGCCCTTTGTGGTTTTGAGGCCTGCTAGTGTCGACCCTAATAGGAAAAGGGTCTTGTCTACTGATCCATGATGAGCGCACTAACCGCATGTGGGAAGCGAGTATGGGCGCCCCCCTCAATTTGACTCGATTCGCATCTCGTCCAAATCGCCTCATTTAGTTCGGGTTTTCCATTTGCTGCATGCATGATCTTGCGAGCCCTTGGTACCCGGGTGGAACTTTCGTAGTCGGCATATAGGGGGACACGGTCTTAGAGTGCTATGAGGGTCCATTTTCTTCTGGGCTCGATTAGCCGTGCGCCCAAGGTTCTTTGGGCTTGATGCGAAGAAGAGTTGAGTTGTGTAGAGTACCTCGCTTGGTGGGGTGATCTCCCATCTGGCGGGTTATTCTTGCGTGTACGGCTAAATTGGTGCAACCCTGCAGGGATAATCTTCTCGAGAAGCCGTGTTTTCCGCGGTTATGGTTTACTTGGTGAAAGTACTGGCTAACAAGTACTCAGGACAACTTAAACCTAATGATTAACAATCTTACACCCAATGATTAACAACTTGACTAGTAATAGGCTTATTGACACAATAATCTGAACCATCATTAATCCAACTGTTTGAGTTATCCTCGGATTGCTTCTTCGGATAAGGGGCGAGATCCAGGATGGGTTTGTTTGAAGTTATCTTTCAGTTGGTTACAATACTCGATCTTATCTTCTTTCTGTTAGCCGGAAGTTGTAGTATCTCTCTGTAGTTGGTTAGAGCAGCCCTTTGCCGCTTATTTGCAATAACCCCTTCCCTTCCGTTGATCCCAAAGTATTTGTATCTTGTGATGACTGGCTACGCCGGTATCTTGTGAGTATGGTTTATCCACTTGCCAGTACTTAACCGTACTGACCCACGAATCTCTTTCGTGGCTGCATATTCAACATTGCATTCAACAGGTTTGAAGTCTGACGACGTTAGCTTGGGAATCCCTCCGGCTTGGCCTGGGCAGGGATTGGACGCTCTCGGTTATCTTCAGGACTCTTAGTCCAATTTGTATCTTGTCCGTAGTCGGACGATATGTTGTTTCTTCCGCTGTTATTTGGATCTTTGTAATGTATCAGTTGTATCCTTGACCCGTTTGAGTCATCTTGTATCTATCTGTTTCTGTTGTAATTGTGGAATATTCGTGAACTATTGTAATGTTATCACAAGTGGCAACCTGGAATCGGTTATTATGTGGATTTTGGCGGGAATGCTGAAATCTGCATAGTGCCCGATCTCGGGGCGTCACACCTATTTCTTCCGTTGAACCCAAAGCATCCGTGCTTGTGTTGAAGGGTAACTCTTTGGTGAAGTGTGAGTCGTGCTTGCCAGTACTTGGATGTACTGACCCCTTTGGGGCTGTGGTTTACGCAGACTACGATTTCGAGGATCCCCTTGGAGGCTACTACATGGAGTACGACGAGACTGCAGACGAGTAGATAGCGGACCCGGGCAGGATCCGAGACTACGTGAATGGGCTTCGTCTTTTTTTATTTCCCGGCATCTTAGGCCTATTTGGATTTGTCTGTACTCAGACCTGTTGAATGCTTCCGCTGTGATGTAATGATGTTATGTTGGGACATGTGTCCTCTGGATGATTGTATTTGCTATTCTCTGCCCTAGTGAGGGCCAGTTGCAACTTATTTCAATCTTTTGTGTCTTAGAGATATGTTGTGGTATCATTCCGTTTAACGCCGTTGACGTACCATGTGTGAATGGTTGAAGTACGTCGACGGTAGTATCTTGATCTCTATGGGATAGTTTACATCGATGATGGATAAGCAGAGTTTGGTTGTCGCACATAAGTGCTGGCCTACTCGTAAGAGGATGCGGGAGCAGTTAGGCCCCGTAATCCAAGCATCTGCTATCCAGTTCGGCCCGGTGAGTATCCCCTAGAAGTCAGGGTGCGACAATCTCCACCTCGCGTCTTGCTGTGAGCTTTATGGGCTTGGAAGCCTCCTCCTGCAGAGTTGTGTTTCTGACCGGACTGTCGCGGCACAGCGAGCTATTTTGCGGCGGCAGTCGGGTCGTACACCTGTATTTGCCTGTCTCTACCAGAGTAGCCACTGCGCTCCGTCTCATGACTGGGATGCGGTGATGAGGCCTGATCGTTAGATCTGACCGCATGCGAGTGCACCACCTGAGAAGCTCCAGCACCCGGATTGGCTTTCCGGAACTCCTCGTTCTGCCTAGCAGCCTCTAGCACCAGCTCATTGAGCCTCTCCTGCTGCCTAGCGCGCGCGTCGCCATCGAGATGCGGCAACTCAGCAGCTACAGCCTCAGCGGCTCTAAGTGTTTTGGCGGGGGTGCTGTATTTGGGCCTGGTGGTGGTTATGTTTTGGCTACTCGCTCGGCCAGCAGTCTCACCAACCGCTGCCATCTCGGTGCCAAGGTTGCGGCGCGTAGCGCCTACCTTGAGGGGCTTCCTAACCACTGGCGTAAAGCCGTGAGCACGGTTGTACTCGTTCTGATCTAGACTAAGCTCGAGCCTAACCTTCTCCAACTCCGCTTGCTCAGCGAGCAACTCCTGCCGCTGCCGGTCGAGCTGCGCCTTCATGGTCAAGAGCTCAAGATCGATGGGAGGCGGCATACCCGTCCGCGCAGCGGACGCAGGTATTGTCGGAGTAGTGGAGAGGGGGAGGTTGCAGTCCTTCTCGTAGGGCTTGTGGGTCTTCCCGCCAGCACTCGAGCCAGCGAGATCCTCGATGACGCCCGCGGCGACAGCTGCGCCCTTTCCGGCGTTCGCAGCCAGGCCGGCCACCATCACCTCCGCGCTGTCCGCAGAATGGCCCATAGGCCTTCCGCGGGCAGCGATCACAGCAGCAGGGTCCTCCGCGACCAGCACCTCCTCCGGGAACTCGCGGACGACGGCGGTGGCGACATAGACAAGATGCGAGCCGAAGGAAAGCACCGTACCGCCGAAATCGCCGGCGTTGTCGATGACGAAGTCGAAAGAGCCGAATCTGTGGACAAGGCCACAGACCACGTGCTCCCCAGAAGTAGATCCCGTCCGAACGTGAACTCAAGCCAGCGCCGCTGGCAGCCCCACGGTGGGCGCCAACTGTCTATGTATTAGTGTCTCACGGTGGGCGCAAACAGCAAGATCTACCCAGGTTCAGGGCCCTCGTGTGGAGGTAAAACCCCTACTCCTGCCTTTCTCTCTATGTATTAGTGTCTCACCGAGTAGCCACAGTACAAGTTTGGCCTTCAGCCGAGTAGCCACTCTCCTCTCTAGGTGAAGATCTAGGGTTTCAATTATGATCCGAACCGTCCCCCGCGCAGGAGGGGGCAGGGCACCTTATATACTGGTGCCCACCCGGATACAGCCAACAGGGAAAAGTACAAACAGATGTCGACATAGTGTGCACACTGCGTACTTCCGGCTTCCCGCTGACAGCTTTGGCTTCCTAATTTGTCTTGTGTGGAAAGTCGTTGTGCAAAACCAAAAAGCTGATCTGTTATCACTGCCATGAACACAGAGTAGGTCCCCCTAACCTGCGACGCCCTGCTGACACCCTGGCGCGGTCAGGCACGCTCTCTGCAGATGAACAGTGCCGCAGTACGGACCCAGGATACGCGGGATCCTGTCAGAACGGCTCCTTTGACTTCTGGCCCGAGTAGGAAACCGCCACTTCTACTCAGACCACTTCCTCTACTCGGAGGAATATAACTTCCTTGATTCTTCCTCCTGGCCATCAATATGTACGACCGAATAGCAGCCGCCCGGGTAGCAAGCACCGGGTAGCCACCTACTCGGCCAAACATCCCTTCTGATCTTGCCCTTAGCACTTGCCTTTACCCTACTCGGGGGTAACCCCCCGACAAAGAGAAAGATTGTGAAGAGTGTAGCAGCAAGTTTTCCCTCGGAAAAGAAACCAAGGTTGAATCGACCAGGAGGAGGACAAGCAATCTCTGAAGGTTGATGCAGCTGAGGTGGCAGGGCGCACTATCGGTTCAGCAGCAACGCGGAACCTACACAACACAATCAAATCACTTTGCCCCAACGAAGCAGTGAGGTTGCCAATCTCACCAGTTTTGCGAAACACAAAGAAGTTAAACCTATGGTGTGGAAAATAGTATGAGAACAGTATGAAAGCAGTGGAAGCAGTATGAAAGCAGTGTGAAACTAGTGGGTGTATTATCAGTACGAGAATATGGACGGGGGTCCACAGTTCACTAGTTGTATCTCTCCATAAAAGATAAATAACATGTGTGGTGAACAAATTATAGCTGTGCAATTGATAGAAATGAAGGCTGCACCAAAGTGCATATGCAAGACATAAATATTACTCTGTGATTCATGCGGGCATTAAAACAAAATACATAGATTGTCATCCAACTGCATCTATGTCTAATAATCCACCCTCCGAATATCATCCGAACAAACATTGGGTATTAGTTGAAAGCAACAAATTATCGCAGTAAGCAAAGTGTGTAATGTAAACAATGTAAACTAGGTAAACACCGTTGTTTTCTCCCTAATGGCAAAAGCACATCCTCCATCTGTCACGTTTCTGTCACTCAGGCACAGATGCAAAGGAGGCATGAACCCACTATCGAGCATAAATACTCCCTCTTGGAGTTACTAGCATCTACTTGGCCAGAGCATCTACTAATAACGGAGATCATGCAAGATCATAAATAACATAAGCATGAAGATAACATGATAGATTGATAATCAGAAGACATAGCATTCAACATTCATCAGATTCTGGCAAAAACAACATGTAGCATTACATAAAGATGGTCTTGATCATGTGAGCCGGCTCACGAGATCTAAACATGAGGTACAAAGTGGAGAGAACAACTATCTAGCTACTGCTATGGACCCGTAGTCCAGGGATGAACTAATCACGCATCACTTCGGAGGAGGGCATGGTGGTGTAGACCTCTCCGGTGATGAATTCCCCTCCCGGCAGGGTGCCGGGGAGAGCTCCAGAACCCTCCCGATCTCGGGATGACGATGACGGCGTCCTCGATGTTTATCGGGATGAAGTGGTATATATTTAGGGTTGATATGTAGGGGGGTATAAATAGGAGAAAGGGCATAGGCGGTGGAGGCCTGCCCCCCACACCACCCCATAGCGCGGCCAGGGGCGCCACCCTATGGTGTGGCCCCCCTCTGGGCCTCTTCGGGACTCCGTGGAACCTTCGGGAATTCTAGGACCTCCCGACTTTGAATTTTCCAATTCTGAGAATATGTCCATAACAACTTTTCTGAAACTTAAAACATCAGAAAACAGGGAACTAGCTCTGTGGCATCTTGTCAATAGGTTAGTCTGGAAAATCGATAAAAAATGACATAAAGCGTATAGCAAAGAAACAACATCAAAACAACATGGAACATCAGAATTAAGGATACGTTTATGACGTATCAACATCCAAGCTTAGTTCCTACTCGTCCTCGAGTAGGTAAACGATAAAAACACAAAATTTCTGAGGTGACATGCTACCAACATAAACTTGATCATCAATAATGTAAAAGCGTAAGTAAGCTGAGATCATAGAACTTGAACACAAGCGTGATAAATAGAATTTTAACAATAAAGCATAGCAATCACCTTGCATCATGAGAAATAACACAAATAAAATATCATGAATAACAATGCAACAAAAGATATACGTTTGTTTCAAGTATAGAGAAAACATGGCAAAGTGATATTTTGATAGTCCTTAAGAGTGGGAAAAAACATAAATGCCAGGACACCTTCAAATTTCATGAGGAAGACTAGAACAAATAATTAGAGAATAGGCAATAACACATCATGAATCGATTAATAATGTTTCTGGGACAAATGCACATAAAACTCAGAATGACAACTATGCTCTCTCAACTATGCATAAAGTTAGAAGATGGAGACTCAACATAAAAGTAAAAGAAAAGCCCTTCGCACAGGGAAGCAGGGATCAACTCATGTGCTAGAGCTTTTATTTTATTAAACATAGGATCAGGGCGTCAAGAAAGAAGCAAAAAGGACGTCATCAAGCAGTGATTACTCTTATAGTGTGCAGGGACCAAGACCATCAGTCCCGGGCCTCAGTCCCGGTCTTGGAGTAGAGAAATCTCTTCGGATTGCAGATGAGTTTTGTGAACGTTGTCAAGATTTAAGGACGGAGGTAGAGATTCTTCAACAGGAAAACGACAGGTTTCGTGAGATGCTGGAACATTACCACACCTTGCTTGAGAAGAGTGTATTAACACCACCGCCGAAGAATTGATTCGTCATTGAGTTTGGCATCCCCTCGGCTTGTTCCAAGCTTGGGGGAGTGTCGCGGTATCACATCACTATCTTTCATCTTTTTATTTTTTCAGTAGAGTCATATCATGAGTAGAGAAGTTATCATATATGATGGTTTTCAGTATGGAAGTATCTCTCCTTAGTTGGTTATCGTTGTATCCGTTGGTGTGAGTTGCCGGTTTGAAATATTAATGAGAAGTTTCACCACTTACTTTCTGCATGCATCATTTCACTTTTCAATTTCTATCATATGGTTGAGCTTGTTATTAGTATTTGGTATCACTCTAGAGATCATCAAGTTAATCTAGTTGGTTTTGGCAAACTTAGCTTGGGCCAGCAGAAATAATAATTTGAGATGCTAGTATAAGAAAGAGGAATTTGCCTATTAACTCGTAAACTTAGTATTCACAAGTTAAGATTGCTTGGGATTTCAATGAAGATTGCATGATTGGTTTCATCATATGTATATTTGTTTGTTTTCCCTCAACTCTTATGCTTGCTACCCAACCTTGCTAGCCAAAAACCATGTAACGAGAGGGAATGCTTCTCGTGCATCCAAAATCTTGAGCCCCAAAACCTTGCCATTGTGTACACCGTACCTACCTACATGCGGTATTTAACTGCCACTCCAAGTAAATTGCTCATGTGCTACCTTTAAAACTTTCAAAATTATTCCCGTTTTGTGCCCCTGTTTTAGCTCATGAGGACATAAATAGAGAATCTTTATCTCACTTGTTGATTGGGCTTCAAACACCTGGACTAGTGGCTTCATCTGCTTATCCAAATGCTAGAAGAAATGGCAGCGGGGTGCCTAGCCCCAAACTAATACACAAATTCTCTTCACTATTTTTGCCCCTAATTTATTAGTCAAAGCATAATCGTGTAAACAAAAGAGAATGAGGGATGACCTTCTACACCAGTTGCGTCCATCATATGGGAGCCGCTCTTATGAAGTCTAGTTGGCTTGTGACGTATTGTATTGTCTGTTTACCATTCGTTGACATAAGCATACACCTCTCTTAAAGATGTTTTCAATACCTCTGTTTAATAAAATAAAAGCTCTAGCACATGAGTGATCCATGCTTCGCTCTGCGAAGGGCCTTTCTTTTACTTTTATGTTGAGTCAGTAAACCCATTTCCCTCTCTCTCGAGCAAGCATTTGAGTTGTTGTGATCTCACCATCTATATGTTGATTTATTCAATCTTGTTTTCTATCCTTCCTTGTTTATCACATGCTTTATTATCTGAATGAATATTACTTTGAAAAGCTATGAATCACTGTAAAAGGATTGTTATAATTAAACATGTTAAACTCTACAAGATGAGCCTTATTATAAGGACTTCACCTAAGATAAGCAGGATATCATTAAATGTTCTCTCACCAAGAATGAAGTTTTCCATTACCATTTTTGGTTCTCTCTTTTGCATCTTTGTTTGTGACTCCCATTACTCGTTTCAAGTTAGGGTATATGAGAGGAAGTTGCTGTCTATAATGATTGGTCCATAGATAGATGTGATGCTTCTTGTCCGTATTTTATTTATCGACTCTTCACTCCATAAACCTGTGGTCATGTTTTCCGAGTTCAGTTTCGCTTGGGGACACGCGAGGTCTAAGCTTGGGGGGAGTTGATACATTCATTTTGCATCACCATTTTATATCATAATTTTTTGTTATTCATCGAAATATTTCATGTTATGATGCATCTCTTATGTTATTTTCTCTTATTTTGCATGGTTTATAAATTTTGGAGAATAAACACCGGGATCAGGAATCTGATGGAAAAAGCACCGCCGGGATACCATATTTTAGAAGATCAGAAGAACAAGTGGGACACTGGGGGTGTCCTAAAAGTTCAGAGAAAGAACACAGCCAAAAGAAGAGCTAGAGGGGGCCACCATGGGCCCACACCATGGGCTGATGCGGCCCCACTTGGCCGCACCACCTATAGGTGTGGCCACCCTGGCGCACCTCTGGGGGATATTTTTGGCGCGCCTGTCCTCGAGGAAACCCTAAGCCTCATTCCATTGTCGAAGAATTATTCCGCCGCCGCCTCGGGGCGGAAAACACCTCAGAGAAAAAAGCTGTCTGGCAGGGAGAAATCTGCCGGGGAAATCACCGCCATCGTCGCCGTCATCACTCCGGGCATCATCAAGATCGTCATCATCGTTATCATCACCACCAGCACCATCACCCTCATCATCCACCTTCATCCCGATGTAACAATTAGGGGCCTCTATCGTTGTTTTGCATTAGATCTCTCTCCCGGTGTGGATTACTTATTAGTAGTTGATGCTTGTGAGATTTATCGGTGTTTGCACTTTATGACCAGATTGTTATCATCCATTATATCACCTCTGATCATGATCCATATGATGTCTTGTGAGTAGTTCGTGTTGTTCTTGAGGATATGTGATAAGTCAAGTTGTTAGTAGTGAAGTAATGTTGAGTAATATTTAATGTTTGATATTTAAGTTGTGGTGTTATTCTTCTAGTGGTGTCATGTGAACGTCGACTACATGATACTTCACCATTTATGGGCCTACGGGAATGCATCGTGTATTTTGCTACTAATTGTGGGGTTGCCGGAGTGACAGAAACGTAAACTCCCTTTAGGAAACCATTACACGAGGGAGCGTAGGATCCCTGACTTTAAAGCTATGGTTAGATTTATTTCTTAATTACTTTCTTGTAGTTGCGGATGCTTGCAAGGGGTATAATCACAAGTATGTATTACTCTTTGATGGGATGGTACATTAGCATAGATTCACCCACACAACACTTATCAAAACACCTAAAATTATTCAGCTGCATGGAGCAAAAGCACTTGACAGAAACCTCCCGTGTGTCCTCGAGAACGTTTGTTGATCATAAGTAAACTCACCGGCTTGTCCTTTTCTGAAGAAAGGATTGGGCCACTTGCTGCAATTGTTATTACTGCATTTTATTTACTCGCACTTTATTTATCTGCAATATCAAAAAACCCTACAAATCTATTTTCCAGTATTTACAGTTATTCCTTCATTGAAACTGCTTGTCAACACCTTCTGCTCCTTGTTGGGTTCGACACTCTTATTTATCGTAAGTACTAAGATTCACCCCCTATACTTGTGGGTCATCACCATTCACAAGCATAGACATAATAGCATCAAGTCTATCACTCAAAGAGGAGGTTTCTTCAACACAATTTACCTTCTTACCAGTTGTAGCTCTTTTAGTGTGCCACTCAGAATAATTTAACATCATATCATCAAGAAGCTTTGTTGCTAACCCCAAGGTAACAGACATAAAGGTTCCTCCAGTAGCTCAATCTAGAAGGTTTCTTGAAGAAAAATTCATACCGGCATAAAAGGTTTGGATGATCATCCAAGTAGTCAGTCCATGAGTGGGACAATTCTTTACTAAAGATTTCATTCTTTCCCAAGATTTAGCAACATTCCCATTATCAAGTTGCTTAAAATTCATAATGCTGCTTCTTAAAGATATAATCTTAGTAGGAGGATAATATTTTCCAATGAAAGCATTTTTACACTTAGTCCAAGAATCAATACTATTTCTAGGAAAATACAACAACCATTCTTTAGCTCTTCCTCTCAAAGAGAAAGGAAACAATTTTAATTTAATGATATATCCATCTACATCTTTATATTTTTGAATCTCACATAGTTCAAAAAAATTATTAAGATGGGCAGCACCATCATCAGTACTAACACCAGAAAATTTCTCTCTCATAACAAGGTTTAAAAGGGCAGCTTTATATCATAAGAATCACCAGGAGGAGTTGGGGGAGCAATAGATGTGCTAATGAAATCATTGTTGTTGGCGCTAGTAAAGTCACACAACTTAGTGTTCTTAGGAGTAGTCATTTTAACAAGACTAAAAACAAGAATAAAACTACAGCTATAATAAGAACTAGTTATTTGTGTGTTTTTTATAAAGAGAAGCAAACAAAACAAAATAAAATAAACTAAGCAAAAAAAAAGTAAAGAGATTGGAAGTGAGAGACTCCCCTTGCAGAAATTCTCTTACTCTCCGGCAACGACGCCAGAAAACTTGATGGTGGCCTTGACGTGAGGATGACATTGGTAATCCCCAAGATAAAGGTTGTGAAGAGTGCAACAACAAGTTTTCCCTCAGAAGAGAAACCTATTGGGAATATGCCCTAGAGGCAATCATGTATGATGTAATTCCCACTGTATTCATAAAGTTATTAAGTTCTCCTTGTTTTGAACATCTGATATATGTCATTGAATATGTGATTCGATTGTGGAACTATATATTCATGTTGTTCATACTAGATTGTCCTTTGTCATTTAGGTTGTGCTGGACACACACCCTAGACTAATGCGAGTTGTCTTTGATGACACGGTTCCACTTGTCATGGGCATGGTGATGCCATTCCAACGTTCACGGACTTGGCTAAAGAGTTTAGCAAGTCGGACTGACCCACATTGAGATGCAACGATCAAGTCGTCATTTGCATGTCTCAATCAATGTAATCCTTAGACCAGAGGTTGTCGCACAATCCGAGTTGTGGATCACCGACTTAGGTTCTGTCAAACGTTGTTCTGTGACAAGGCAACTATAAAGGCAGAGTTCGGGTCCAATGAGAAGCAAGCTGCGTGATGTGGATAATCAAGATGGGATTTTGCCCCTCCGAATGGAGAGATATTCTCTGGGCCCTCTCGAGTGATATGATTCAGGAAGCATGGTCATGGGCGACTCAGTTAAGTGTTAACTGTGTCTATTGACTAAGAGTTAGTCAGATGAATCACATATCACGGATCGAGAAGAGAGTTGAACTATTTAAGGGATGACGATAAATCGCCTATAGTTCGACAAGGTATATCGTGAGGCAAAAGGGACTAAGATGAATATCACATTGAAAGGTATGTCGTCATGACTCAATGGAACTTGGGATTCGGCACGTTCTGCTAGGAGCCGCTACCGATTGATCGATTGGGAGTCGGACTCCAATCGTGTCCAAGTCGCCATGAGCCTGCAGGGTCACACACTTAAGAGCGGGAGCAAGTATTGGTCGGCTTGGACCCAAACCGGAAATGGACTGGTTTTGTGAGTCGGACTCACAGAGGGAATGGGCCACAAGTGTTGTAAAGCCCATTACCATACGCTATATAAAGAGGGGCACGTACGTCCACTCTCCCATGCGTTGGGAACCCTAGCCCCACTAAGTCAAGCCGCCGCACCAGACCTAGCAGTCTGCCGTCAGAGCTCCTCCTCGTACGTGTGGATACCGGCAGAGGTGTTGTACGTTCAGCACTTCGATGTTCGAGGGATTGGATCGGCCGGACCGGATCGTGGGACTGCACTGCCCCGACACGCTGCACCGATAATCCGCACCTGCGCGTCTAGTGGTAATACTCGTGGCCTTCTACCTCGGCTAGATCTTGGAGCATCGCGTAGGAAAAGTTTTCGTTTATCTCTACGCGCCCCAACAGTGGTATCAGAGCAGTAGCTCCTGGTATTAGGCCCGAGATCCGTACATATGTGATATGTAGTTAGCGTTAGATGTGATCTAATTGCTGTTTTGGTGGTCGCTCTATGAGATAGATCGGTTTTGTACAAGGTTGATTGGATCAATCGTACTCGGGGTTAATGGATGATCAGGTTTCCGTGATCATACTGCTAAGGTCGTGGAACAACTTACCCCTACCGGTCGGTTTCCGCCATCGGGGTATACCGTGACACATAAATCCAGTTGCGGTGATCGAAGATCAAAGAGTTTGGTCGAATCGGAATACGGATCAGATTCGGGTAAAATCGTTTTATCCGATGAAGAAATCCATGATCGGAACGCAGACGGGGCCGCCGGCTTCGCCCTGTCGTAGCGCCTTAAATGTCGTTGCGAGTTTCACAACGCCGGTAGATAGTATCTATGCATAACTTGTTTTTGCAGGAAGTTTTGAATGGTATGGCTTATGTGCATGTGATGTGTGTAATCCATACATGATCTGCGTATCATGTTTTTGTCAGCCGGCTGGAGCCTAGGTGCTGTCATATTATTGTATACCGGCCTACGTGTCGGATTCTCTATGTAAATTTCATTTACTAGCTAGTGTAGCTTGTTGGAGAACCCGGAAGGCATGCAAGTCGATGTACAAGTCGGCTACATGGAGTAAGATGGCACGTGACAAGAGTTGGCACGAGTCGACTTACAAGCTTCATGGAGATGGAGATCACCATGAAGAGAGCCATACCATTTCACATTATAATTGCTTTGTTTGTGTTATTGTTATGTCTCTATTTAACTCTATTTAGATAGTTGGTAGATTCTTTAATCCCTCAAAGAAGGTCTAGTCGGTCGCCCCGCCAGTGCTGCACCATCACAAGTCGGACATTCTTGGTAGTGGGCTCATAAAATTGAGGTGCTACCAATTCTTTCCGGTTAGGTGGGTTTGAGTCGGACTCTTACTGCAGAAGCACTTGGTAATCTAGACGAGTCCATCACAACGGTTGTGGGGCTCGGGGCTCGGTAGGTTGGGAGCCGGGGCATGTGATGTCACCCAACTAACAGGAGTCGTATTGGATACGATTGGCAAGGTGTTGGCCTACCTAGATCACTTGACGACTAGCGATGATGCTAAAGCTCACTAGTCGGCTTGCTTATTTAGGGTCTTGAATCACTTAGCAACCATCGGAGGGATGTTGGTTCTGGTGGGAGCATAAGTATTAAATCGTTTAATATGCCTGCTCTTTTATGAATACATGTCTTAAGTGTTTTTGCGTATTTTCTGTTGTAGATCAATGGCACCTACCAACCTTCCTCAGTTATCCGCGTTTGCGTTGAGATCAATCCTAGAGAAAGATAAGCTTAATGGAACTAATTTCACCAACTGGTATCGTAATCTGAGGATAGTCCTCAAGCATGACAAGAAAGAACATGTTCTAGAAACTCCACTTCCAGAAGAACCAGATGACGATGCGACTGTCGCAGTCATGAATGCCTACCGTAAGACTAGAGATGAGTCTACGGAGATTAGCTGTCTTATGCTTGCACACATGGAACCGAACTTGCAGCAGCAATTCGAGAATGTTGAGGCCTACGATATGATCGAAAGCCTCAAAAGTATGTTCCAGGCTCAGGCAAAGACCGAGAGGTATCAAGTCTCTCAAGCTTTGCTGGGTTGTAAGCTGAAAGACGGCGATCCACTGAGTCCGCATGTAATCAAGATGGTTGGTTACATACTGTCGTGGTGGTGTCACGGCAGATGCCATAGGATGGCTAAAGTTGTGGGGACGATGGACGCTGGAGGTGCTTGGGGAGGGATCACGCGACGAGTAGCCGCGTGAGGTAAGAATCAACCACTGCAAACAACACGATCTACCCAGGTTCAGGGCCCTCGTGAGGAGGTAAAACCCCTACTCCTGCCTTTCTCTCTGTATATTAGTGTCTGTCCGAGTAGCCACAATACAAATTCAGCCTCTTACCGAGTAGCCACTCTTCTCTCTAAGATGAACTAGGTCAAGAATCCCTATCGCCTCCCGGATCCCTCGCGCAGGAGGGGGCAGGGCACCTTATATACCTGGTGCCCAGCCGGATATAGCCAAATACAAACAGATGTCGACATAGTGTGCACATCGTCCTTCTTCCGAGCTCCCGCTGACAGCTTTGGCTTCTAGGTTTGTCCTATCCGGAAAGTCGTTGGGAAAAACCAAGTAACCGATATGTTATCACTGCTGCGAACACAGAGTAGGTCCCCCCTATCCTGCGACGCCCTGCTGACACACTATCGCTGTCATGCACGCCGTCCTCAGATGAACAGTGCCATGAATAGTGCCAAGTACGGACCCGGGATACGCGGGATCCTGTGTCAGAACGGCTCCTTTGACATCTGGCCCGAGTAGGTTCCCGCCAGTTCTACTCGGACCAACTCTTCTACTCGGAGGAAAATAACTTCCTTGACTCGTCCTTCTGGCCATCTTTGTGTAAGACCGAGTAGCAGTCGACCGGGTAGCGAGTACCGGGTAGGCGGCTACTCGGCTAAACATCCCTTCTGACCTTGCCTTTAGTACTTGCCTTTACCCTACTCGGGGGTAACCCCCCGACATTAGTCCCCGAAGCTGGTAGAGTCCATCGAATTTGTTCACTGGGCTCTGCTAGCTTAAAACCAACCTTGGCAACTTTGCCTTTGAACCTTAAGATACCGAGTAAAACCTCCGAGTAGCCCTTGGAGATTGCTTTGAGTCACCTTTCCTCCGAATAGGACGGCTTTTCTTCTCTGTAGCCGAGTAAAATGACTTGGTGAATTTTCCAATCAGAATCTCTGCGTGGCAGAGCACAATCCGGCTTTCCGTGCTGCAACTGGGCACGTGTCACGCATCCACGACCCCGACGCCTCGGTGCCTGGGAACTGACAGGCCATGCACCCAGTTTTCACGGCCTGGGCCCACCAGCCCGTTATGTCCCATCACGCGCAGTAATTGCCCACGATCTCGTCGTGGGATCTAATGCGGCCGTTACGCGCGCGTTCCGCGCTGTGTGCGTTTCTAACCGGCCCACAGATCCCACGCCGCACGATTACTGCCACGATCGATCCCACTTCCTCAACTCGTAACGGTAGTCCGAGGAGCGGTATATATACCCCCTCGGTAACTCCTTCTTCTTCTTCCGCTCCCACTTTCCCCTCGTCTCCTCGTTTCTCCGCCGCCGCAGAGCATCTCGCCGCCGCGCATCTCACCGCGCCGCTGCGAGCTTCTCCACCCAAATTCCTTCAATCTTTCAGCCAATCTTTCCTCCACCGCGATGGCTCGTGACGACGACGCTCGCGCCGGCTGGGCTGGATCTGAGGTCACTGCCGAGGAGTGCTAGTGGCTCGTGAACACCCGGAGAGTTCCTCCCGGTGTTCGCTGCCGGCAACCTGACAGCGAGCTTGTCCCGGCTCCGCAGGAGGGCGAGCACGTCGTCTTCCTCGCGCACTTTGCGCGAGGATTCGGGCTCCCAGTCTCGAATTTCTTCCGGTCGTTCCTCGACCACTATGGCCTCCAGCCACACCACCTCCCGCCGAACGCCGTCGTCATGCTCTCATACCACGTCGTGGTATGCGAGGCATTCCTGGGCGTACGGCCTACCTCGACGACCTGGTCCCGGTACTTTTTCTTCTGGAAGCAGAGCAAGTCCAGGCGAGATGGCGCGGACGCCAGCCGCGGGATGACGGAGACTGGCAGTGCCATGATGGTGCAGCGCGGGGGAACCAATCACCCGCGCATCAAGGGGTTGGACTCTGTCCGCAAGTGGCAGAGGACCTTCCTCTACGTGAAGAACATTCCCGCCGAGAAGGGAGCCAAAGTGGAGGACCGGATTAATCTACCCAGCTGGATCAACGCAGCTCCCACCGGGCAGAACTGGCGGACCAAGCCGTCCCTCGACAGCGACCTGACGCAGATGGACGAGCGCCTCGCCAAGCTGATCTCGAAAGGGCTCAAGAGCGACGACCCGATCGCCTGCTGGATCTCCAGACGAGTGCTGCCGCTCCAGCGCCGCGCCCATCTCATGTGCTACATGGGAGCCCCCCGCGACTGCACTCGGACAACCACGTTCGAGCTCAGCAACGCGGACGTTGCCACTTGGGCGCGCTCCATCATGAGCACTGGCCTCAGGGACAACTGGCAGTACGGCTTCGTGCCGTTCAGCCGCACGAAACCAATCAAGCGGGTTAGTACTTCTCATCCTGTTTCCTGTATACAGATTCCGAGTAGATAGCCTTCTTAACTTGCTGTGCCTAGTATCTGTATTCTGCGCCGAGTAGGACACTTAGCAGAGTTGCTTAGGCTTAATGTGCTATGTGTTTACACGCCCTGCCGAGTAGCACACTTAGCAGTATCCTCTAGGCTTAATGTGCTTTGTGTTTGCACGCCCTGTCGAGTAGTATACTTAGCGGTAGACTTCATATGCTTTATGTTTGCACGCCTCGCTGAGTAAGATGTCGTTATGCTACTCGACTGATTCGTGGTGCTTGCCTATGTTCCAGGTCCTTGCTCGCCAGCTCGCGGAAAGCATGGAACGCTTCGAGGACAACTGGGAAGAGGATCGAGAGGAGGACGATGAGGTCTCCTACGACACCGCGGACAAGCTCAACATCCCTCATGCCGCCCAGACGGATAAGCACCACGTTGACGCGTCTGTCCGCGACTGGTCCGAGGACGACGACGAAGGTGATTGAGTTCACCTTTATGGTTGCGAGTAGTGCAACCCAATCTCTTCCTGTTTCTCAACTGGTTTCTTCTTCTCAACTCTACAGAAGATGCCGACGCAGATGTCGACACTGAAGAGGAGGGCGAAGACGAGGACGAGGGCGAGGACGCCCTTGAGGTCGATCCGCTTGCAGTTGCCGCTCCCGTCACTCGCAAGAGGACGGGTAGCGGTGCTCAGGAACCCCCCGCCAAGAAGACGAAGACGGCCGTGAAGAAGACAAAAGGAGCCGTGACGAAGGGGCGACGGCTACCCCCTTCCCGTAAAGGGTAAGCAACTTTCTCCTAAGCTGTACATCTCTGTTGGTGCTATTTCCCAATTCTTTTACTTCGCTGTTGCTTCTCGATTTCCTCTGCCCTTCTCTCTTTTCTGAACATTCTTCTTTCTTCAGCGCCCCCTTGGATGCTGACGCAACTGTCGCATCCACCAAGTCCAGGAAGAAATCTGCCATCGATCTCGACGCACTCATTGACCTCTCTGAGGAGGACGATACCGCCGCACGGGACAGGGCTCGTGCGTCCTCTCCCGTGAAAGGAGAAGACTCGGACGATGCCCTGTACATGGACACTGATGCCCATGACACCGAGCAGGGGCAGCAGGCCCGCGCAGAACAAGAAGCGCAGGATGCTGCTCGCAATGAGAGGCCGCTTTCTCCTCCAGCCACCACGGCCGAGGAGAACTTAGAACAAGACCCCGAGCAGCATGACGACACCGCCCTTGAGCGGCAGGAAGAAGACCAAGAGCAGCCGGCAACAAGGGCTGCTGAACAAGACGACCCCGCGGCCCAGCCGCGGGTAGAAAGACAAGACGCCACACAGCAAGACCCCGCTGCCGAGCAGCGGGTTGAGACCGTTGATGAGATGGAGCAGGACCCTCCGAGCCGCGCGCAGCCGGACGCTGCGCCGGGTAGCGCGCCCTTGGCGCCGCCTACGCAGCAGGGCACTTCCTCCACCGCACCAAACTCCCCGCCGGCAAAGAAGACCAAAACTGCAGCCAGCCCTCCGGCCAAACAGGTTGTGAAGAAGGCTGCCTCCGATGCAGCCATTAAGAAAGAGGCTGCAGAGAAGAAGGCCGCCGAGAAGAAGGCCGCCGAGAAGATAGCCGCCGAGAAGAAGGCCGCCGAGAAGCACATCGGCCAGTCAGACGCCCCCGTCCGCAGGAATCCTTCGCGTGGCGGTGCGCAGGATGCTGCCGCGATGCCGCCGCCAGAACCAATTGCGATGCCTGCTTCCAAGGCCGGGCAGCTCACCATCGGCGGCTCCGACGCGGCTACTGACGCCGCCGCAGGATCAAGCGTGCCTGATCCACCCAGCTTCCCACCTTACATGGTGAAGATGAGCCAGCAGCACAACATCCCGCTGACCCCCGCCGATAAGAAACTTGCTATCAGGAGAGGCAAACAGGCCGCGGCAGTGGACTCCAAACCTCCAGCCAGGAACAAGGAAAGGTCCCTCTCGATCTTCTCGCGCGAGGTCCAGGAAACCGAGGTGACGTCCATGGGGCTTGAGCAACTGATCGACCGAGTAGGTTTCATTAACGCTGAATGGGACAGCGAGGTCTTTGGCAACAAGAAGTGGCACGGCCTGGCTTTGGGCGATCTGGATCATATGCGAGTCGACTGGAACAAGGCGGACATGGGCTACAACCCCATGACCATCTCGTCCAAAACCAGCACGCTCGCCGCCAAGCTGTTCGTCCACCGCAAGGCCGCAGAAGACATCGAACAAACTTATGCGGTAAGTTTCGCTCACCCGTTCCGAGATGCATTTTCCTTCTCTTCTACTCTTTCCTTCGTTCTTATCCATCACCTAGTCCCCGAGATTTGAGCCGAGTAGACGGATACTCGACCGAGTTGCCGTCTTCTCTGGTCGAATCTTCATGCTTTTGTCTGATTCTTTTTCTTTCTGCCTCTCAGAATAGCCTCCTGAAGAGAACCAACTTGTATCGGCGGCTGCTCTGGAACCAAAGCATCGCCAAAAGGCGCCTTGAGGCCCTAGAAAGGGAATGCGTGACCGACGAAGCAACGGAGAAGAATGTCATGGAAAGCACTCTCAAGATCTCTGAAGTCGAAAGTAGGCTTTTAGCTGCGCGGTTCATGCGTTTTACTTTACGCCCGCTCTTGCTTTCTGCTCTAATCGATCCTTCTTTGCAGGCAAGTTTAACGCCCTGGCGGAGGAGCACGCGAACTGCTGCGCTTTTGTCGAGAGCGGTCAAGCTACAATCAAGAAACTGGAGGGTAAGTTGCCGTCTTCTCGGCTCGTCTTTCTTTTTCTTCGCTACTCTGCTAACCTTGTTCCTCTCTTCACAGAAGACCATAAGAAGTTTGTTGAGGAGCATTTGGATTGCCTTAAGCCTGCTGAGGTGCAGCAACAGCTAGAGAGCCAAGCCGTAGAGCTGAAGAAAGAGCACGCCACCGAAATGGAGTCTCTCCAGGTCCAGCTGCGAACTGCCCTGCAAGACGCTCTTGACATTGCTGGCGAGAAGAACAAGATAGCTGCCGAGAAGACCAAGATTGAAACAGCAGCCACGGCCAAGCAGAAGGCCCTCGAGCTGGAATGCGAGAGGCTGAAGACCAGCAATTCGGAGCTTATGCTCCAGCTTAACGGACTCCGCAAGATCGAAGAGAGGCACACTGCGGACGAAGAGTCTTGGCAGAAGAAGCTGCAGTCGCTACTTTGCGAGTTGAACAGTAAGTACCTTCTTCTCTGCTTTTGTTTACTTGCCTCTTCTTCTTCTTGTCTACTTGCCTTGCCGCTTTCCTCTGCTGATCTGCCTTTGTCTATAATTTCTTTTGATAGCTCTTTCAGAAATCTTCCCGGACCTCTGCTCAGCTTGCAAGCCCGCGTTGTCGAAGGCCCAAGCAGTTCGCACCGAGAAGGGCGAGCCGATGGATACTAAAGCTTCAATCGAGGACAGCTTGACGAATATTCAGGGTCAACTTCAGCGCCTCAGGGGTTTGGGCACGGACTTGACGTCCACTGCCTTCAAACTCCACGAACTGTTCTGGCCCAAGGAACCCTTGCCCTCGACCATCCGCGCGCTCGCCGAGAAGCTGAACGGCGTTAAGGCCGAGCTGAAGAAGTGGCGAGCTTCCGGAGCTCGTGCAGGCGCGGATATGCTGCTCCTCTTCATCATCAGCTGGTACGAGAACCTGAACTTGGACGTCGTCCGCGAGATACGCAAGGACTCCAAGTGGGAGAAGGATCCTACGTGCGTGGCTCGCCGCCAGGCAGTTGCGTACGAGGTCGCCCAGTACGCGGACACCGCGCGCTTCATTGAAGGTCTCACAGAGCCCGATACCGAGGTGGACGAAGGAAAGGATGAATACGAGGATGAGGAGTCCGAAGACCTTAGCTTCTTCGACAGCCCTAACGCCAAGGCCGGGAAGGGGAAGGCCGCAGTTGTCGCAGATAGCGAGGATGAGGCCGAGAGCGAGAAGATGACCATCGACACCGCGGCGCTCGAGTTCGGCACTTCATCAGGTGCGGCCCTTGACGACACGGCGCGTCTCCGTGCCCAATCGGCTGCTTCCTCCTTGGCGAAAGAACTCGCCTCGGTGGCCACGGCCACTTTTGACCGGGCTGCCACCGAGCCAGATGCGGATGCTGCGAAGACCGACGTCGCCAGCTCGGAGGCTGATGCTGCCACCGCCAACGCTGACGCTGAAGCTGCCAAGGCCAACGCCGAGAACACTGCTGCCTCTACCTGATCCCCTCCTGCAACTTTATCCTCCAAACTTTTATCAGATCCCCGGGATGCCGGGTGCAGATGTATCGAAACACTTATGCTGTTTGCTTGCTACTCAGTTTTATTCACATTTGATGTTTTTAACTTAGTCAATTTGAGCAGCCTTGGCTCGATGCCGGGTTGCGTTCTCATGCGAGTCCCCGAGTTGCATTTCTTATTCGCTCTTCCTTTTCATCTCAGCTCTTACCCGCAACTTGTTGCTTTTTTGGTATTTGAGTCACAAGAGTTCAAAGTTGGAGTTGCAAATACTTATCCACTTAGAAACACTCATAGTAACGCAGCCCACCACTTAGCCAAAAAATGTTAACGAAAAAACAGTAGTAAAAGACGCCCTACTCGGTTCCTGCACTCTTTCTTTCCTTAGTAATTTTTCTTGTGCTCATTGACCTTTTGCTTGTTCTCTTGCTTGCCATGAAGCCGGGTTTCGGACAGCAGCAGAGTCGAGGAGTTGGCATGTAGGTTTAACCACAGTACTCGATGTACTCAGGAAATTTGAAGCAGAGCAACCGAATAGACAAAGAGTGAGGCCGGGTAGAAACACATAGAGCAATTTTGGACGAGGGAAGTCCCCGAGTTCAATTTCCGATTGCAGAGTAGAGATTTAACTCAGATAAGAGGGTACATACACATTTTTTGCTCACGAATGAAAGCGACGAAGTAGAGGTACATTCCAGGGACGCTTAGATTTCTCTCCAGCTTTGTCTACCCTGTTCTCCTGTGATGGACGTACGTCCACGAGATAATAGGCATCATTGTGCAAAGTGATGGAGGGATAATAACCCGGTAGGCCAACTCCAAGGTGTAACCCGGCACAAAGGACACAGCGCAGGATCTGGTTAAGGATAAAGAAACGTCTGGAAGGCCCAAAGTTTGTAGGCCTCGTAACCCGGATTGTGGGTTGCGGTAAGGAAAGTTAGGGTTTGTACGCGGTGTCCGGGTAGGATTCAGGGTGTGCCTTGGAGGGCAAGTTAGGGGGGTACGGGTGCTTTATAAACCGACCCCTAGGTCTAGTTGAGAGAGATCCAAGTCCTAGCAATATTGCCTAATATCGAGTATCCAGTGTAATTCGAGAGTTGAGTTGTTATCTTACGATCGGAGACTCGGCGACTTGATTGCCGGCTACCAGATCGATTATCATCATGTTTTGCTCTGAGCTAAACCCTCTCCCAAACGCCTGTGTCGTCTTGCCCCAAGATAAGTTACCCCCGGTAACGTCTGCCGTGATTATCCCACGACAGTTGGCGCCCACCGTGGGGCCTGCGTCCAAAGGTGTTTACATCACGGGAGAAGCTCGGAAGAACATGGAGAATTTCGTCGTCGGCGAGATCTACGTCGACCACGAAGGAGAGAAGATGGTGGACGATTCCGGCTGGGGGCCAGAGTCGGATCACCTCGAATCCGGATCTACTGTGACGATCGGCCAGATCAACATCTTCGTCGGTATGGTACGTACGTCTGATTTAAAAGGACAATATCATGTGCATACTACAGGAACTTCTAGCAGGGACAAAGAGTCACTAAAGCAAGCGGTAAACTCGGTTTCCTCGACCGTTCCGGGATACCTGAGATGGGCGGAACAAGAGGTAACGTGGAGCAGAAGAGATCACCCGGAAAGAATAGAGCGCCCAGGAGTCTTGGCATTGGTAGTTGCACCGCAGGTCAATGGTTACGAGTTGAAAAGGGTCCTAATGGACGGTGGAAGTAGCATTAATATCTTATATTGGGAAACCTTCTTACGCATGAGTCTCAAAGAATCCCAGCTACAGAAAAGTTCAACAGTTTTTCATGGGATTGTGCCAGGTCACTCAGCGTGCCCCGAGGGAAAGATCACATTGGAGGTTGCTTTCGGAGAATCAACGGATAATTATCGAGTTGAGTGGCTCACGTTCGAGGTGGTCAAATTGCGCAGTCCTTATCACGCGCTGTTCGGAAGACCGGCTTATGCTAAATTCATGGCTAGGCCGTGTTATGTGTATTTGCAGCTAAAGATTCCGGGTCCTAAGCAGACCATCACCATACATGGAAGCCGGGATATAGCGGCCAAGTGCGACGAAGGAGATTCAGTGATGGCCGAACAAGCTTGCAGAAAAGAAGAACTCAAGTATTACCGGTCTCAAGTAGATCCGGATGATAGAACATCACTGAAAAGGCCGAATACTGAGGACGAAAGAGCAAAATTCAAGGCAGCACAGGACACCAAGAAGATAACCTTTGTTGAAGGTGATTCCACTAAGCAATTTACTATAGGGTCTAACTTGGGAAGAGAGCAGGAGAAGGCACTTGTGGAGTTTATTCGTTCAAATGCGGACGTATTCGCCTGGACACCTAGCGACATGCCGGGTATCCCTACAGAATTGGTGGAGCACAGTTTGCACGTAGATCCCAAGTCCAGGCCTGTGAAGCAGGGATTGAGGAAGATGAATGAGGAAAGAAGGAAAGCTATAGGTGAAGAAATCGCTCGGCTACTGACAGCCGGCTTTATCATGGAAGTATTTCACCCGGATTGGTTAGCAAATCCGGTTCTAGTGATGAAAAAGACCAATGAGTGGAGGATGTGCATCGATTTCACGAGTCTCAACAAGCATTGCCCAAAGGATCCGTTCGCACTACCAAGGATAGACCAGATCATAGATGCAGTAGCCGGGAGTGACCTGCTATGCTTTCTGGACGCATATTCCGGGTACCATCAAATTAAGCTCAAAAGGGAGGATTGGGAGAAAACATCATTTATAACCCCTTTTGGGGCCTTTTGTTACAAAACCATGACGTTTGGATTGAAGAACGCTGGCGCAACTTATCAACGGTGTATTCAGAAGTGCTTCGAGGACCAAATTGGACGCAATGTCCATGCTTATGTGGATGATGTGGTTGTCAAGACCAGGAAGGCAGAAACATTTATCGATGATCTAAAGGAAACGTTCAAGAACTTAAGAAGGTACCAGATGAAGCTTAACCCGACAAAGTGCGTGTTTGGAGTTCCGGCCGGGAAATTACTCGGCTTTATCGTCTCCGAGAGAGGAATTGAAGCAAACCCGGATAAAATCAAAGCTATCCAAAATCTGAAAAAGCCGGAAAATTTGAAGCACGTTCAAAAACTCACGGGCTGCGTAGCAGCCTTGAGCCGATTTATATCCAGACTCGGAGAAAAGGCAATACCATTGTACCGGCTCTTGAGGAAGTCCGACAAATTCGTATGGGATCAGGAGGCGGATGAGGCGTTCGAGGCACTAAAGAAGCAGTTATCTGAAGCACCAGTACTAGCGGCCCCGGGTCCTAAAGAGCCTATGTTGCTATACGTGGCAGCAGGCCCCCGAGCCGTCAGTGCAGTAGTGGTTGTGGAGCGTAAAGAGGATGGGAAAGGTTATCCAGTCCAGAGGATGGTTTATTATGTCAGTGAAGTATTATCACAGGCAAAGCAGCGTTATCCGCATTGGCAAAAGCTGGTTTTCGGGGTCTTCATGGCCAGCCGGAAACTGAAGCCGTACTTCCAGGAACACCCTATAACAGTAGTTAGCTCAATACCAATGTCGGATATCATCAGAAACTCGGATGCAACCGGAAGAATAGCCAAATGGGCGATAGAGATGGGGGATTATCACATCAGCTACGAGCACAGGTCAGCAATCAAATCTCAGGCTTTGATCGATTTTGTTAATGATTGGACACACACATGCATGACTACCATAGTTCCAAATTCCGAGTCATGGATCATGCACTTCGATGGGTCAAAGCAATACGAGGGGTCAGGAGCTGGAGTGGTGCTAACATCACCCAAAGGAGACAAATTGAGCTATGTACTACAGATTCACTTTGACTGTTCCAACAACGTGGCCGAGTATGAGGCCCTATTGCACGGCTTAAAGGTAGCCAAGGAGATGAATATTAAGAGGATACGATGCTTTGGAGATTCGGACCTTGTGGTACAGCAGGTATCAGGAACTTGGGATAGAAAGGACGCAACTATGGCAGCATACCGCAGGGAGGTCGATAGGGTTGTAGGATGTTTTTCCGGGTATGAGGTGGAGCATATAGACAGGAGAAAGAATGAGGCAGCAGACGCCCTCGCTAGACTCGGCTCGCGCAGAGAGCCGGTTCCACCTAACGTTTTCCTGGACGAATTATGGCGACCATCAGTTAAAACCGAGTCTCAGGAGGAACTGGCAAGTAAAGACCCGGATATGGAGCTCGTGGCCACTATACGCGCTATTCCCGAGTGGACAGAACCGTTTTTGGCCTACCTATCACGAGGCGAGTTACCACAGCAGGAGGTGTTAGCAAGACAAATTTTGCGGCGAGCAAAGGGATATTCTATCATCAATGGGGAGTTATACAAGAGAAGTGCCACGTGAGTCTTTTTGCGCTGCGTAGCACCAGAAGAAGGCCGACAGATTCTCAAGGAAATCCATGAAGGTGATTGTGGGCATCACGCGTCTACAAGATCCCTTGTGGCCAAAGCTTATCGACACGGATTTTTCTGGCTCACGGCTCTAGCAGATGCGGAACGATTAGTAGCAAGGTGTGACGGATGTCAAAGGTACGCTCGCCAAACCCACGTGCCGGCTATGGAATTACGGACCATCCCGTTAACTTGGTCGTTCGCTGTCTGGGGTATGGACATGGTTGGCCCCTTTCATATGTCACCTTGCAAAAAGACACACCTTTTAGTGGCTATTGATAAGTTTACCAAGTGGGTAGAGGTCATGCCAGTTACCAACTGTGAAGCAGCTACAGCAGTCAAGTTCCTGAAAAGAATTATCTACCGGTTCGGGTATCCTCACAGCATAATTACCGACAACGGAACCAACATGTCCCTTGGTGAGATGGAAAAGTTCTGTGGAAACAATGGAATCCGGCTTGATGTAGCATCAGTGGCTCATCCACAGGCCAATGGACAAGTGGAGAGGGCAAATCAAGAATTGCTTCGCGGACTAAAACCACGACTGTGAGTTCCCTGTGTTAGGGCTGCTGGTGCGTGGGTCGAAGAGCTTCCTGCCGTGGTTTGGGGTATCAATACTACACCTAACAGATCTACTCAGATGACGCCCTTCTTCATGGTCTATGGCGCGGAGGCAGTGCTACCGAGTGATATTATTCATGATTCACCACGAGTATCAGCATACGTCGAAGTGGAGAACGAAAAGACCCGGCAAGACGCCGTGGATATGTTAGAAGAACAAAGGGAACAAGCCGTGGAAAGATCAGCCATATATCAGCAGGATTTACGGAGGTATCATAGCCAGCGCGTGAAAACCCGGGTCTTCCAGGAAGGAGACCTGGTTCTGCGCCTGGTACAGTCGAACGAAGGAAAACACAAGTTATCACCACCATAGGAAGGACCGTTTATCGTAAGCCGGAATTTGCATAATGGGTCATATTACTTGATAGATGCAAGGGAAGAGTCGACCACAGTTAATGACACTGCTCATACCACTTCATCTATGCAAGAAAGAGACAGACCATGGAACGTGGCTCAGCTACGTCCATATTATACTTAGCAAAAATTATGTTGGCATGTGGAATTGAACGATGTAACAGGCAGCAGGTTTCAGACGTACTCTTTTCCTATCCAGGGTACCCTTGGGGACTGGACGGGTTTTTAATGAGGCGGCTTGCTGACCTAATTTTTTCATATCAAGTAAAGAGGTGATTATCATGTAAAGAGGTGATTATCAAGAAAAGAGGTGATTATTATCATGTTCTGTACTCTCAGTATGATACATATATTTAGGTCTTGGGGGCTGATTGCTTGAATAGCACAGTTGCAAACTCAAAGACCCGGCCATGATGCCTATGAGTTATAAGGGTCGATTACTTGCAAATGAGTACGGCTGCAATCTTATAACCGGACGAAGGAGCCAAATTTTCTTGAGTATTCTTACTTAAGCTCGATGTGACTCGCAATAAAGTGGCATGATTTGTTCGCTTACGATTACAGTCAGCCATGACGCCCAATGGGACTTGCCTGACCCTGTTTTCGTATAGATGTAACAACATGGTATCCACGCGAAAGCCGGCTTACAGTACAAGATAGTCAAAAGGGTCATCTAAACCACAAGTTATGCAGAGTACAAGGCTAATAGCCGGAAACTCAACGATTATTAAGCATAACTTCAGATCCTGTGTGAAACAGCTCGGGGTTTTTTGTGGACTTAGCAGCAAACAATCCGTTCTCCTTGAAAGATCACGTATCCGAGACTCGGAAATCCGGGTCCTGGGGACTCGGGATCTTAAGAGAGAAAAAATTGCTTAGTTGTTAAGGTTCAAAAAATCCAAACATCCGAGTCTTGGGGACTTGGGGACTTAGAAGCAAGCCCGCTTGTCAACACCCATGAAACCCGGAAACCGAGTCTCACAAAAGGAACAATAAAGTGAGTCGAATATCAAGAATAAAGAAAGTTGGATATCAAGAATAAAGAAAGTTGGATATCGAGAATAAAGAAAGTTGGGTATCGAGAATAAAGAAAGTCGGATATCAAGAGCAAAGAAAGTCGGATATCAAGATCACATGGGTTCAAAAGTAGATAAACTTAAAAGCCAGAAGAGGCACAAGGTGTATCAGGAACTTAGAATGCATTACAAAATTTCGACAAAGAGTATCAAAGGTGCACAGGCGCACCATTCAAAAATAATTGTTTAAACGACACATCAGGCTGACTGACGCATGAGAAATGGCAGGTATTACTCGGCATTCTAAGCCGCGGCGTCCATCTTCGCCTTGCCTTCGCCATCCCTTGTGGTAGCAGCAGCACCCGGGTCAGCAGCAATGCCGGCTCGCGCAGGTGGAGGGACGATGGGTGTAGAGGTAGCGGGCGCAGAGTCGGCTTCAACCTTCTTCTTTGCAGCTTCCTCCCTAATCTTGGCAGCTTCTTCCTTCCATCGGGCAAGCATATCATATGGCTTGGGGCGATCTGCCTTAATAACCTTGTCACTAGCATCATATGCAGGAAGAATAGAATCGATCTCCAAACTGTCGGCGATCACACTGGCCGGGTGACGAACTTCTTTCTGAATGGCTTTGAAATTCTTTGGTGAGAACTTGGGCCCGTCTTGATTGAATTCTGGAAACCCGCCCATCAGCTTGGCCGGCTCTAGCTTAGGGAAATAAGCTTTAGCCAGTGCAAGACCCCGGGTTACTCCAAACCGACAGGATGAGCGCTTCCAATGCCAAATCCACTCAAGAATGGTGGAGCAGACTTCCAGCAACTTTTTCATGTTACCAGGTCCAACACCCGGCAGTCGTAGTTCATCGAGAATCCATCCAACTCCGGCACTGAGCTGCCGGACAGTATCTTTAATGAGCTTCAGCTTGGCAGTATCATCTTCTTCAGGGATCGCATCATCCGGACCTGCTGAAAGTAAGAAAAGTAATGAACAAGGAGATCCGGCTATTCATCCAAAGGAAAATCCGGGTCTTAATTGCTAAAGTTCAAAGATCATACCAGTTGCTGCGCGGTAGGTATCGGCAATCTGCACAGAAAGTGTTGTTAGCATGTCCTCAGCCAAGTGAGCCCTTTTCCTATACTTCCTTGTGATTTTTCCGCTCCTACGAGCTTCAGCTTCAGCTGCTTTGCGAAGAGCTGTCTCCTTCTCAATGTGTTTGGCAGCCTTCGCCAACTTCTTCTCAGATTGCGCAACAAAATCCTAGGTGGAAACACAAGGAAGGGTCAGTCGGATCTATTATGAAGTTCCAAGCAAATTAAACCAGTAATTCACTTGGAACTTGGGGACTATATAAGGATACAAGTGGTATTACTCGGACTTACCTTGTGCTTTGTTATCAAAGCATCTAGAATATTCTCTTCATCGGCCTTCAAGGTGTAGAGGGCATCAAGCATTTGGGCGAACGTCATATCCTCAGGGCGAACTCTAGAAGGGCCGACAGATTGGTCTTCCGGCTGGGGAACTTTCCCGGTTCTTGGGGTCGAAACCCGGACCGTCTGAGTATCCGGGTTAGGAGAGCCTGTCTTCGTCTCCAAGATCTCAATATCTTCGTCCACTTCTTCAGAGGATTTTGGAGACACGGTTTCCTGTTGAGCCGGGTCGTTGAAGGGGTCTTGTTCTTAGCCGTCTTCAGCTTCATCATCAACTGCAGCATCCGTGTTAATAGTCGGCTCCCCCGCCCCCTGCTTTTCTGCTTCTGTTATTTCTGGGTCACTTGATGAGGGGATAGTAACCCGGTATGCCAACTCCCAGGTGAGATTCGGCCCAAACGACGGATGGATCAAATCCGGCTAAGGACAAAGAAGCTTCTAGAAGGCCCAGGACTTGTAAGGATCGTAACCCGGATTGTGGGTTACGGTAAGGAAAGTTAGGGTTCGTATGAAGAGTTCGAATAGGACTCGAGAAGCGCTTTGTAGGGCAAGTCAAGGGGGATATGAGTACTATATAAACCAACCCCTGGGCTTCGCCTAAGAGAGATCCAAGTCATAGTTGTAACACCTGTTATCGAGTATCCAGTATAATCATATCGAGAGCCGGCGAGTTGTTTTCCGGTTCTTAGATTGCTTTCGCCATGTTCTCTTTCGAGCTAAACCCTCTCCCAAATACCTGTGTCGACTTGCCCCAAGATCAGTTACCTCAGGTAACATCTGCCGTGATTATCCCACGACAGTTGGCGCCCACCGTGGGGCCTGCGTCCAAAGGTGTTTACATCACGGGAGAAGCTCGGAAGAGCATGAAGAACCTCATCGTCGGAGAAATCTACGTCAACGGCAAAGGAGAGAAGATGGTAGACGATTCTGGCTGGGGGCCAGAGTCGGATCACCTCGAAACCGGATCCATCGTGACAGTCGGCAGCATCAACGTCTTCATCGGTATGGTATGTACTTCCAGTTCGAATTGTGATAATATTGGATCTGATTCTGTGTCAGGGGAAGACGCGTATGTCCGATCGGAACAAGAAGAATCGATTGGAACAACGGGTCAGATAGAGAGGGAGGATGATACCGAGTCTATACGGGATTTGTCGGAGGATCGATATGAAAGGGAAACCAGCAAGGAAGAACAGTACGAACCTACACCGGGCATCATGCGCCGGGTTGCAGTTTATGCGGCTCCCACGACCAATCTCAATCAAGAAAACGCGGCCGCGGCACCAGCTGGGGCGGTTCAGGCAGCGGCTCAGCAGCAAGGACCAGTTGACCCGGTCTTGGCCCAAGTCGATGGAGAGTCGGCGTCTGTCACCAGTCGCCCAGCGGACGAGGAGCGACACGCAAATATGTTCGGGTTCCAAGCAAACCGGACACCGGGGGCGGGCCCCTCAAACCCGCGTCACCCGGCTCTGTTTGATAATAACTTGATTTTGGACCCCACAGTCTTGGCCACAGTTATTACCCCGGAAAACGCGGCAGAACGTGTAAGAGACCTGGACGTAGCTCGTCGTGCATTGGAGCAGCAAAGAAGGCAAGTGGAAGCAGAAAGGCAGGGGATGGCCGCGCGGCAGCGCGAATTGGATGACCGAGAGACCCGGCTCCGGGAGGAAACGACAAGGATGCACCAAAGGCACCGAACTATGCTGCCGGCAACAGGAGGGGTTATTAACCCGACCGCCCTGGTGTTCACGCCTCAAGATCAGCCGATTCCGCCGACGAACCAAGGGACCATACCGCGACCTTCAACGGGAGCACATCCGGTAAGCGCGCCAGCCGGGTTACCTTTGCCACAGACAGGGGCGACAGCCGGCAATACCATGCCGCCACCACCATCGCGATTCCGCACACCAGCAGGTCATTACAACAATCCCATGGACAACGTGTACGCAGCAACGCTCGCATTAAACCAGATCCCTGTGGGAGACTCGCCTCATGCGGAAGGAACCCGACGAGCAATCGATCTACTACACACCGCGGTAGCACAGCAAGCTAATTATCCGGATCATAGGAGCGGGATGCATGGGACGCCGTACGCCAGCCAGCAACAGGGCCATGTTCAAACGAATGCGGCGCAACGAAGGGAAGAGCAGCAGCAAATGCCGCCTCCACCGCGTATCCAGACAGCACCAGTAGTATCAGCAGCGCAGGCGGTGGTGAACAGTTCCAGAGCCAGAAGAGCCGGGGCCGGGTCTGCAGCGCACGAGTTACCAGTGGTGCCGCACCCCGCGGTACCCCCAGCCGGGTCACGCGTTTCCCGGGCAAGACCGGCCCCAACCACCCTTGCGGGACCAAAGTGCCTTTCGGACGATATCAGAGCAGAACCTTACCCGGAGAAGTTCAAAGAACCGGGGAAAGTAGTAAATTATGAGCCAACAATGGATCCAGAAACGTGGCTGAGCAGCTATGAGATGGCAATGTCAATTCGCAACGCATCCGAGAATCTCCAAGCCAAATTCATGTACTTAATGATGTCAGAGGGAGCAGCAAAGTTATGGTTCACCAACCTACCGGAAAAATCGATCAAATCGTGGGAGGAGCTAAAGACCGCATTCATCAAGCACTTTCATGGGACATGCAGAAAGTTATTTACTATTGATGATTTAGAAAGATGCGTTCAGAAGAAAGGAGAATCGGCACGCAGCTGGGTACGCCGGGTTATGGAGATACTCCACTCGTCTACGGATATCCAGCCTAAGGACGCGCTACAAGCTATGGCAAAAACATGTAAGTACGTTCCTTTAGTACAAAAGCTAACTCGCATGAAATCTAGTAGGAATGCAGCGGAGGTTACAATGGGAGAGTTAATGGATGCGTGCAACAAACACGCTGCAACGGATACCACAGAGGAGGAAGTTGACGACAAGAAAGCAAAAGCAAACGCAAGTAGCAGCGGGAAAACCGGCAATGGGCCGGCGCCAAACAATAATGGAAGTAGCCAAAACAAGCGCCCGTTCGACGGGAATTCCGAGTTTGTAGCCAACACGGAGGCCGGGTCTTCAAGACCTAGATCCGAAGGGAATTTTAATACTGGGAATCACAATGGGGGACACTACCAAGGACCTCCAAGACCAAGCAACAGTTGGGACATATTTAGGATGGCGTGCCCGAAGCATAGCAGGAATGGCAAGCCGGCCAATCATTCACTAGAGCAATGTGCCGACTTACAAAGGTGGAAGAACGAAGAAGTGAACAGAGCTATGCGAGGTGCGGGCCGGGGAGGAGGTCCGGGTCTAGGTGGAAACTTGGGTAACGGGCCGCCCCCAGCCGGCAATCCGCCAGCTGGAAATCAAGGTAACAATCAAAATGGAGCAGGAGGTTTTCAAGCTAACCCCAAACAGCTGGGTCAATATCATGTGCACACTACAGGAGGCTCTAACAAGGATAAGAAGATACTGAAACAAGCAGTTAATTCGGTCTCTTCCGCTGTTCCAAGATATTTGAGGTGGTCAGAACAAGAGGTAACATGGAGCAGGAAGGATCACCCGGATAGAGTTGATCACCCGGGAGTCTTAGCTTTGGTAGTGGCACCACAGGTCAACGGCTACGAGCTGAAAAAAGTCCTGATGGATGGAGGAAGTAGTATCAATATCCTGTACTGGGAAACTTTTCTGCGAATGGGCTTAAAGGAATCGCAGCTGCAAAAGAGTACAACAGTTTTTCACGGGATAGTGCCGGGTCACTCAGCATGCCCTGAAGGAAAGGTGGCACTGGAAGTAGCTTTTGGAGAGTCAAAGGATAATTATCGAGTCGAGTGGCTTACCTTTGAGGTAGTAAAGTTGCGCAGTCCTTATCATGCATTGTTTGGAAGGCCGGCTTATGCCAAGTTCATGGCAAGACCGTGTTATGTGTACCTACAACTGAAAATCCCGGGTCCCAAGAAGACCATTACAATACACGGAAACCGGGATATAGCAGCTGAGTGCGATGAGGGAGACGCGGCAATGGCCGAGCAAGCCTGCAGGAAGGAAGAGCTCAAACATTACCGTTCTCAGGTAGACCTAGAAGAAAGGACAACGTCAAAAAAGCCAACCCCTGAGGGGGACAAAGCAAAAGTTAGGGCAGAACAAAACCCTAAGATGGTAGGCTTCATCAGGAGCAATACTTTCAAAACTCTCAGCAGGGAAGAAGAAGGCGTACCACCGTCCGCAGCTGATCACGTTCCAAGGAAGATATACCCGGACTGGCTAGCAAATCCGGTACTCATTACGAAAGGGCATAGCAAGTGGAGAATGTGCATCGGCCGTATCAACGCGAGGCCGATTCTCGAGAATAACTAAAGCAGTGTAATGGGCGGCAGGTTTCATACGCACTCTTTTCCTATCCAGGGTACCTAAGGGGACTGGAAGGTTTTTAATGAGGCGGCCTGCTGATTCAAAAAAGAAATTTTTATCAATAAAAGAAGATGGTTTCGAGTCTTATCATGGTCTTTGCTTCAGTTACAAGTAAGTAACATTGTTACTATCAATACATCAGTATCATCGAAATACATTACATGAATATAGGTCTCCGGGGGGTGATCTGCTTCAATAAGTAATCACAAGACCCGGAGACCCGGCCATGATGCCTATGAGTTATGGGGGCTGATTACTCGAAAAAACGGGTACAGCTGCAATCCTATAACTGGACAAAGGAGCCAAATTTCTTGGTTATTCTTACTTAAGCTCGATGTGACTCGCACTAAAGTGGCATGATCTGTTCGCGTACGATTACAATCAAATTATGCAGCCCAGTGTGGCTTGCTTGATCTTGTTTTTCGTATAGACGCAACGACATGGTATCCACGCGAAAGCCGGCTTATAGTACAAGATAATCAAAAGGGTCATCTAAACCACAAGTCCATGCAGAGTATAAGGCTAAAAAAGCCGGAAACTCAACAAATATTAAGCATGACTTCAGTATTTATGTAAACAGATATTGGTATTCAGCTTGGTAAACAGCAGTATGTCATCTGAGAAAGGCCACGCCCCTATAGCTCGTACTTTGGGTCATGGGGACTGGGGACTTCGAAACAGAAACAAACTGTTTTAACTACCCAAGCCTGAAAACCTTAATTTCCGAGTATTGGGGACTTAAAGAAAGGTTCCTCTATCAAAACCTACGATACTCGGTTAGCCGAGTCTCAAAAGGAAACTGAAAACAAGAGTTCGAAGTATCGAGAATAAGCTTATAAGTAACACAAGGATCGAGATTATCAAAAGCCAGGGGAGGCAAAGAGTTATCATAAGATTAATAAGCATACAGTCATAGTATCAGCGTCAATGGTGCACAAGCGCACCACCAAAAACCATATCAGTCTCGAGAAACACAAAGCGTTGGGTAGCGTCCTACTCGGCGTCCTGAGAGTGGTCCTCCGGGTCTGAATCTTGGACTTGCTCCTTGGCCTTACCAGCAGCTTTACCCGGGCTCTTCACTTCTGGACGAACAGGCGGAGGCACGGCTGGGGTAGAGGTAGACGGCTTTACGCCCAGTTCTGCTTCCCTCTTTGCAGCCTCTTCCTTCCTCCTAGCCAGATCAGTCGACCATTTGTCCAACATATCAATAGGGGGAGGCGCCTCCACCAGGATAACCTTGCCCTCAGAATCATACGAGCTCATAATTGTGTTTAGATCCATCTTGTCGGCCAAAGCTGTGGCTGAAGGACGTACCGCAGATTGTATAGCTTTGAAATCCTGGGGCTTGAATTTGGACCCGTCAGCTTTAAATTCTGGGAACCCGGATACTATCTTTGCCGGGTCAAGCTTTGGAAAATAAGCCTTCGCCAGCGTTAAAGCCCGGGTCACCCCAATTCGGCAGGACGAACGCTTCAGTATTTCAATCCATCCAGGTGCTGTGGAAAAGGCCTGTATAAGGGTCTCCTCGCCCGGGTATACCTCAGAAGGCCACTTGATAGCATCCAGCAAAAGTTTCGTGCCGGCAAAAAACGTCCGGAGCACAGTCTTCAGAGTTTTTACTTGAGTAATGGCATTCTCCTCCGGAGCAGCAAGGTTAGCACCTGCAATCCAAACATGTGAAAGCATATCAGTCATGTTGGTTATTACAGCGGCAAGATAGAGGTACGCAAATTAATCGCAAATAGCAAACTTACTTAGCAAGATACGGTAAGTGTCCGTAAGCTGAGCCGACAGGTTATTCAGCGAGGACTGGGCAGCATGGTACTTCTTCTTGTATGAGGAGACATCTTTTTTCAAAGTCTTTATCTCCGCTTCAAGGGCCTCCCTACGCTTAACTTCAGCCAGCAAGAGCTGCTCAGCCTTAAGTAACGCTTCATCTGACTGAGTAATCTCTGCCTGCAAAGGCCGGGTGAAGCTGTAAGCCGGATATCGCGAGAGTATTTTATCTGAGGAAATGATTGCCGGCAAGTACTATGCGAAGTACCGAGGATAATTAAAAAAAAATTATACTCGGGACTTGGGGACTGGATGTATAATAAGGAGTATCAAGTAAAAATTACCTGATGTGCTGCAGCCATACGTTCTAAGACAGTCCCTTCTGAAGCTTTCATGGCAAGAAGAGCGCTCATCAGCTGGTTAAAGTCAGCGTTATCCGAGTTAGATGGCTCGGGTACCTGGAAAGTGGGAAAAGGAGCATTTCTTGTAACAGGAGGTGGCACCCGGGTCATCCGAATGTCGGAGTCTGGTCCCCCTCCCGCGCTTGAAGCTGCCCCCTTCTCCTTCTCGCTCGTGTGCGAAGCGATTGGATACTCGGCGTCATGCCTAGCTGGCTCCGGTGGCGACATTTGCTCGTCGCCAGCCGTAGTGAAGGCATCATCAGCCGACTCGCCCTCGACCCGGACTTTAGCTTCGGTGTCCTCCTGGTCGCTACTAATAACCGTGGCTCTGAAGAAGGTGCAAAGGCGTAATTAATCTTTGGTTATGGAAAGAAAGGGGATGAAAGTTCGGTATAATATCCGGAAAAGGCGTTTACCCGGTGTTTACTGGGAAGTCCGAGGGGAAGCCGTCACTAGACCCGGAAGAGACTGAAAAATGGCAAGAGAGGTCTGGGATTACGTTACAAAGGAATGACTGGAAAGAAGTTTTGTTTACAACAAATACCAGGGTGTTGAACCGGGGGCGGCGAAGCAACCGGGTTAGGGGTCTCGTTGCCCGGATGATTCCGGGTTACTCGGCGCCTAGTCATGGGTGGCTCCTTCAGTTATGATCAAAAAGGGTGAAGATGGGGTTAGCCCCGGAGTGACGTTATGGGAGCAAAAAACCAAAGTGTAAGGGGATGAAGTAAAAACCTGGAGGGCTATCCTCTGGGATTTCCTCTTTGTTCCGGTTCTGGTGGCCGGCTCCGGCTCTTCCTCCTCGCTGGTGGACCCGCCCCTGCTGTCCGTTTCTTCTTCTTCGCTTTGGTCCTCTCGCTCTGAAAAATGTCCGAGTTACAGCATAAAGAAGAAGAAAGGGCAGGATATAACGTGTGCAAAGGAATCAAGTAGGTACCTTCATTCGAGTCAACGACATCGTCTTCCTCCTCCCCGTCTTCGGAATTAGGAGTGGAGTCGACCGTCCAAAAGTCATCATCGGCCTGAGGAGAAGATGCCAGGATAGTGATTAATATCGAGTCAAGAGAAGCGAATAAAAGTAAGTGTTAGAAGTCAAAATCAAAAGGCAGAAAACTTACTCCAGGGGTTGGATTCTCGAGGGTAAAAGGTTCTAATCCGGCTATGCTCCGGATTACTTCGAGCTTCTCTGTCAGGAAACCCTTAATTGTTTTGTTAATGTCACCCGGAGCAAGGGTGCGGGTAGAGAATCGAGTTGGGTCCGTGGTTTGACCCGAGTATTCGCACATCAGCTTCTCACGAATGGAGTTTGGCTGAATGCGGAAGCTAACCCAGGTCTTCACCAGGTTTAGCCCGATGAGGCCTCGGGCGGACAAGATGGAGATCCTAGCTAATAAAGGCAAGATCGCCTCCCTGTCTGGTTCAGACGCGAAGGCGTTGAATTTCTCGGAGATGTCAAGTTGACCCTCCGAGTAACCCGGCAACTTCTTCTCACCGGGTGGAGAGGTATCCTGGCAGTAGAAGTACGAAAGCTGCCAGTGCTTTACGTGGGAATTGAGAGAAATAGGAGGCATCAGGGAGTTCTTGCGGCGCTGGATAGAGACCCCGCCGCAAGTGAGAAGTGCGCCGTCGCCGCTTTCGCGACACGGCTTGCACTGAAAAAGTTCGACGAAGAGGGCTAGACTTGGCGGTGTGCACAAGTAAGATTCGGAAAGAACAATAAAATGGGAGATGTTCAAAATGGAGTTTGGACCTATATCGAAGATACGGAGGTTGTAATGGTCTAAGACGTCACGAAAGAAGGGGTGACCCGGAGGCCTAAAGCCCCGGGTCACATGTTCAACGAAGCATATTACCTCATTCGTCGCTGGAGAAGGCCGGGTTTCATTGCCTGGCACTCGCCAGTGGATAGACTCCTGTGGAGGTAGGGTTCCAAGCTCGACCAACTCCTCCAGCTTGGCCTTGGTAACGGAGGACTTCCCCCAATTGGCCGATATGGAGCTTGTGGATTTAGCCTTATTCGGCTGTTTCCCCTGCCTCTTGGGTGCCATGGGATTGACCTGGTAAAACATCGAAGGAAAAGACGTAAGGAACAAAAACTTGGAAGTTAGCAGGCAAGCAATTACCCGCAATTTGAACATAACCCGGCTATTGCCTCGCTGGGTCAAGAATGATTTGTCCGGGTATCAAGTGACCTTACAAAATACATGGAGCTTTCCGTAAAAGCAAATGTTTGGAGAAGTTAGGGGGATGCTTATATGCTTACCATCCGCGAATGAGTCGGAGAAGTAAGATTTTCTGAGGAAGGAGAACAAGGGCGGAAATTTCAGATGGCCCGAGCTTAGATTGGGAATCTTATTTCTAAAATTGTGACCAGATTAACGATTATTGGAGTTAGGGGAGTAATATAAGCTATGAATCCTATCCATAGGAATGTTTATGGTAAGTATCAGTGAGTTAATCCGGCGCGGCCCGAGAAATTGCGGACCGCTCGATTCAGATCTAATTAGAGGAAGAACTAAGAAACTGCGGGGGTAAGTTGGAGGATGTAAGGGACTTACTGAAGGAGATTGGAGTAAGGCCTTGCGGAGACAGATGGCGCAAGATTCGTGTCCTTTCGTGGTCGTTGGCCGGCGAATCGGAGGCTTGACGGTGGATTCGGGAGCTGGTGCGGCTCGCGCGGCGGCGGAGCGCAAACGAAGGCGGATGGGCTCCGGCGAGATGCGTGGGGTTCCCGTGGTGGCGCTCTGCGAGCTTGAACTTGGGGAGAAGAGAAATGGGGAAAGTGAGCCGTTAAGGGTTGAGTTTGCCTCCTGGGGTTTATTTATAATAAACCGGGTGGAAAAATTTATCCTAACGGGCGAAACCCGGGAGTTGCGGAGTAATGGTTGGACATTTTGAAATTTGAAGACGTGCTTTATGTGCACTTAGATATGATCCCGAGAAAAGAGAAGGGGGGAATCTCTTTCCTGGTATTAGCACTAATTATCGAAGAAGGTGCGAAGTCATGGAGTTCCTTACTAAAGCTCGAGTCTGGAAGATTAAGGGAAAACCCTTGAGGGAGAGCCGGGCTTTTGCTTGGCTTCCTTGGTACCAGTCACGGCTATTCATCAGCGCGCTGCGTCCTGATTTTCATATGTTTGTGTCTTATATTTCTGTAGGGAATAGCCGGCGCTTCGAAGAGTAAATCTTGGAAGCCCAGGCTATTCTGGGGACTACTGATGAGGGGATAGTAACCCGGTATGCCAACTCCCAGGTGAGATTCGGCCCAAACGACGGATGGATCAAATCCGGCTAAGGACAAAGAAGCTTCTAGAAGGCCCAGGACTTGTAAGGATCGTAACCCGGATTGTGGGTTACGGTAAGGAAAGTTAGGGTTCGTATGAAGAGTTCGAATAGGACTCGAGAAGCGCTTTGTAGGGCAAGTCAAGGGGGATATGAGTACTATATAAACCAACCCCTGGGCTTCGCCTAAGAGAGATCCAAGTCATAGTTGTAACACCTGTTATCGAGTATCCAGTATAATCATATCGAGAGCCGGCGAGTTGTTTTCCGGTTCTTAGATTGCTTTCGCCATGTTCTCTTTCGAGCTAAACCCTCTCCCAAATACCTGTGTCGACTTGCCCCAAGATCAGTTACCTCAGGTAACATCTGCCGTGATTATCCCACGACATCACTAGTGGTAACCTGGGCGCTAATAGGAAAGAGGAAAAAGTGGTTAGCGATATAGGTTGAAAGTTATCAGGTATAAAAGGATATCAAGCGATGGAGACTTACCCTGTGTTCACAGCGTAATCCGGCGGGAGTTCGCTGCTGGAGGCGGACGAAGTTGCCAAAGGCACCGATAGCGGCACCCGGAATTGCCCAGCGAGTGGGTGGTTAAGAGATGGGTGGCGCTGAGGAGATTTGGAGGGCTGAGGTGGAGGAGTGCTGGCCCGGTGAGCAGGTGAAGTGGAGATACCCGGGTTAAGGGGATCCTCGCCCGGGGAACTCTGGGTCACCCTGCGCTTAGCCGGGAGAGGATCCTTCAAGAATGATGAGTGTGACAATTGTTGATTAAGTTCACGCATGGTATCGAAGGAGTAAGGCTCAGAAGACATAAAGGAAAAAGGAACCTTTGCAACCACTCCTCTGGCCTTCCTCTTGGCCCCGACTGTGGCCTCCTGATCGGATTCGGTGGCCTCCGGGTCTTCCTCTTCCTTTTCTTCTTCGTCTTCCAGCCCTGAAAATCGAGTATGTATCAGTGGGAAAAAGGTAAATGGTAGGAAAATAATGCAAGTAAAAGATAACATGAGATTCGGATAAGTACCTTCATCATCATCAGCCGGCTCGTCCTCTTCTTCCGGGTGTCTGGAGGGGGGGAGGTTTCAACTCTCCAGAAGGGATCATCAACCTAAAATCAGAAAGATGAAAGTAAGAATTGGAAGTTGCATCAGGTCAAAGTGTGGAAAAAGGTTATGAGAATCGGATCTTACCGCTGGAGCCGGGTTTTCCCGAGTGAATGGAGGTAACCCGGTAATGTTCTTTATCACTTCCAATTTTTCCGTCAAGAAACTCTTGATGGTTTTGTTGGTATCACCGGTCGCAAAGTTCTTGGTGGAGTATCGGAGCGCGTCTGTGGTGTGCCCCGAATACTCGCACATCAACTTGGTACGAGTAGAGTTGGGCTGGATCCGGAAATCGACCCACGTCTTCACCAAGTTGAGCCCAAGAAGGCCTTGAGCCGAGAGAACAGCTAGCCTAGCCAGCAAAGGCTGGATGGCCTCCCTGTCCGACTCAGGGGCAAAGGCATTGAAAGACTCGGAAATATCTAGGAGACCCTCCGAGTAACCCGGCAATCTTCTCTCGCCGGGTAGGGAGGTGTCTCGGCAGTAGAAAAAGGAGAGTTGCCAATGCTTAACGTGAGAGTTTAAGTTAAGGGTCGGCATAGGGGAATTCTTGCGGCGCTGGATGGAAACCCCGCCGCAAGTCAAGAGCGCCCCGTCACCGCTTTCGCGGCACGGTTTGCATTGGAAAAGTTCTATGAAAAGAGTCAAATTTGGCGGAATGCACAAATAGGACTCGCAAAGGACGATGAAGTGGGTTATGTTCAATATAGAGTTAGGCCCTATATCGAACACCCGGAGGCCATAATGGTTAAGGACTTCCCGAAAGAAAGGGTGACCCGGAGGACGGAATCCCCGGGTCACGTGTTCTACGAAGCAGATTACCTCGTTGTCAGCGGGTGTGGGCCGGGTCTCGTCACCCGGCGCCCTCCAGTGGATGTCCTTCTGGGAAGGGAGAACTCCCAACTCGGCCAGCCCTTCTAGCTTGGCCTTCGTAGCTGTGGATCTCCCCCAGTTGGCGGATATGGTCTGGGTTGTCTTCGCCTGAGCCGGCTGCTTTCCTTGTCTCTTAGGAGCCATGGGATCAACCTGCAAAGCACCAGGAAAAAAGATACAGGGAATGAGACTCGGAAATATTGGGATATCCGAGTATATACTTGGGGGTATCAAGAAGGTGTGAAAACTAAGAACTATCCGGGTATTGTGCCACGGAGTGAAGGTTGCGAATTATCCGGGTATCAAGTACAACTATGGAAATTATTGGTCACTTACGTATTAAAATGAGTTTGGGGAAGACGGATGGTTGCCCATGTGTCTACTGCAAGCAAAATAGCCGGAAAAGGAGGATTTTCCGGGTGTTAATGATATGCGCGGAAATTTGGATGAAATGAATCTAGATTGGAAAACTTGCGAACGATTCTACGGGGAAATTGATGATTAATAACGGTAGGAGGGTGGTGTGTGATCATCCAACAGGTTGTTGAAGGAGTTGGCGAGCATTTAAACCATCTAATTCGGTGTGACGGGAAACATGGTCTGCGGATTGACCCAGATCCAATCTAGATTAAATCAAAAAAATCGCGGGGCTAGATTGACGAATACTTACTGGAAGGAATTGGAATGTGGCCTGGCGGCGGACGGTGTCGTGATCTAGATCCCCCTTGCAGCTCTTGATGAGCGGAACGAGGGCGCGGTGGCGGAGTTTGGCGGCGGCGCGGAGCGATTCAGGGTTGAATGTAGCCGGCGGCGGCCTTGTTACGGTGACGTGCTCGGGATTCTCGAGGTGTTGCGGGGCGCAGGGAGTGAGGGAGCCAATGAAAGATTGGAGTGATATATGGGAGTCCAAGTTACCCTCTGGGCTCTATTTATAAGGTGTGGGCGGATAAACCTACCCCAACGGGCGGAATCCGGAAGATTTGGGGTAATGGCTATCCACGCGGATTTTACGAGATATGCTTCACATGCTGAGCGAGATATCCGGACGAAAAAGAGAAGGGGATCCTCTCCGTGGTATCAGGATCAATTATCGAGTAAAGTATAGAGTTTTGGCATTTTTATCAAGGCTTAGACCCGGAAAGTTAAGCAAAGCATCTGGAGAAAAGCCGGGTTACTATATGGCCATCGTGGAGTTAGGCCTAGCTACCCGGCCTCCATACACTTGTACGTTTGATATTTTTGCAGGGAATAGCCAGTGCTTCAAGGAAGGATCCGTGAAGCCTAGGCTATTCTGGGGACTACTGATGGAGGGATAATAACCCGGTAGGCCAACTCCAAGGTGTAACCCGGCAAAAAGGACACAGCGCAGGATCCGGTTAAGGATAAAGAAACGTCTGGAAGGCCCAAAGTTTGTAGGCCTCGTAACCCGGATTGTGGGTTGCGGTAAGGAAAGTTAGGGTTTGTACGCGGTGTCCGGGTAGGATTCAGGGTGTGCCTTGGAGGGCAAGTTAGGGGGTACGGGTGCTTTATAAACCGACCCCTAGGTCTAGTTGAGAGAGATCCAAGTCCTAGCAATATCGCCTAATATCGAGTATCCAGTGTAATTCGAGAGTTGAGTTGTTATCTTACGATCGGAGACTCGGCGACTTGATTGCCGGCTACCAGATCGATTATCATCATGTTTTCCTCTGAGCTAAACCCTCTCCCAAACGCCTGTGTCGTCTTGCCCCAAGATAAGTTACCCCCGGTAACGTCTACCGTGATTATCCCACGACACAAAGCTTTGCTCACAATGAAGGGCCCTTCCCAAGGAGGATACAATTTGTGCATCCCGACTGTGCGCTGCACAAGCCTAAGGACCATGTCTCCTTCTCGGAAAACCCTTGGGTTCACCTTTCGGCTATGATAACGCCGCAGGTTTTGCTGATAGATAGCCGAACGTGACAGAGTAAGTTCTCTTGCTTCTTCGAGCAGGTCAACGTCGTCTTCTCGAGCTTCTCTCGCCTCCACCTCAGTGTAGAGGGTTACTCGGGGGGAGTCATGCTCTAGGTCTATTGGCAACACGGCCTCAGCCCCGTATACCAAGAAGAATGGCGTGTAGCCGGTTGACCGGTTAGGGGTAGTCCTTAGACTCCACAACACCGCTGGCAACTCGTCTAGCCAACACCCAGGTGTTTTCAGCAGCGGCTCAATCAGCCTTGGCTTTATGCCAGCTAGCACCATGCCATTTGCTCTCTCAACTTGCCCATTGGAGGCGAGATGCGCAACAGATGCCACATCTAGTCGGATGTGCTTATCTCTGCAGAATCGCACCATTGCTCCTTCAGCAAAATTTGTGCCGTTATCCGTGATGATGCTGTGCGGGTAGCCGTATCTCAGGATCACATCCTTCAAGAAACTCACAGCTGTGGCTCCATCGCACTTCCGAATAGGCTTCACTTCTATCCACTTGTTGAATTTATCAACCATGACCAAGATGTGAGTCATGTTGCCTCTAGCCGGTTTGAAGGGACCAACCATATCCAAGCACCAAACAGCAAATGGCCAAGTAATGGGAATGGTTTTCAACTCGGAGGCATGCAAGTGGGTCTTACTTGCAAATCTCTGGCAGCCATTGCACTTCCTTACGATGTCCTCAGCTTGCTTCAAGGCAGTGACCCAATAGAAACCATGCCGAAAAGCCTTCTTGACCAATGCCCGAGAAGAGGCGTGGTGCCCACATTCTCCTTGGTGTATCTCTACTAGAATCTCTTCTCCTTCTTCTGGTTCCACACAGCGTTGCAGCATGCCGGTAGCACTTCTCTTGTGCAACACTTCTCGGAAGATGGTGTATCCCTTGGATCTTCTCTGAATCTGCCTTGCAGTAACCTCATCTTCTGGCAGGGTACCGTCCCTTAGAAAGGATAATATGGGCATAGCCCAACTCGGTGTCTCCCGCGTGGGAAACACCGGTTCGTCCACTTCCATTGGAACAGGTGCCACTGTCTGCTCTTTAGGGTTGGGAGCACTTCTTTGAAGTCCTGAACGGTTTGCGAGAACTTCCTCAATGAATGCGACAGTCCCCGGGTTGAGGACGGCAGTCCCCGAGTAAGGAATGATAGTCCCCGAGTAGGGAGTGGCAGTTCCCGAGTAGGGAGCGGCAGTCCCCGAGTAGGGAGCGGCAGTCCCCGAGTTGCAGACGCCAGTCCCCGGGATGGAGGCTGTAGTCCCCGGGTTCTCTATTGCATTCTCCCAGTCAATCTCCATGGGAAGAGCTTCTTCATTTGGCATAGAAGGAACCAATATGGATTTCGAGTTGGGGGATGGCTTGATGGATGGCTTTCTCAAATGCTCCAAGGCAATCCCAGCCGGGATGTACTGCCGAGAAGACCCCAATTTGGATAGCTCGTCTGCTGCTTCATTTTCTGCTCGGTGGATATGCTGAAACTCGCAGCCCTCGAAGAATCCAGTCATAGACTGCACCAGGAAACGATACGATGCCATGTTGGCATCCAAGGCATCCCAAGTGCCAGAAACTTGCTGCACCACCAGATCTGAATCGCCATAGCATATAATGCGCTGCACACCAACCTCTTTGGCTACTCGCAAGCCATGCACCACGGCCTCGTACTCTGCAACATTGTTGGACGCCTTGAAATGAATCTGCAGCACGTACTTGAGTTGATCTCACTTGGGTGACGTAAGCACTACTCCAGCACCAAGTCCTTCTTTCACCTTCGAGCCATCAAAGTGCATCTTCCAGTAATTGGAAACTGGAGCAGGAGGTTCGTACTGCACCTCAGCCCAATCGACAAGAAACTCCGCCAGAATTTGAGACTTGATGGCTTCTCTTCTCGCGTACGCGGGAGCGTACGCGGCCAGCTCGATTGCCCACTTGGCTACTCTGCCGCTCGCTTCCTTGTTGCCCATGATGTCCGAGATGGGAGTGGAGCTCACAACAGTGATAGGGTGCTCTTGGAAATAGTGCTTCAGCTTCTTGGCGCCCAGGTACACGCCGTAAGTCATCTTTTGGTAGTGCGGGTAGTTTTGCTTGGAGCTAGATAGCACCTCGCTGAGATAATATACTGGGCGCTGCACACTTTTGCCTTCCTCTTCTCGCTCCACCACAATCACCACGCTGACTACTCGGTTAGTAGCAGCAATGTACATCAGCATTGGCTCCTTGTGTAGCGGACTAGCCAAGATGGGAGCGCTACCCAGCATGGCCTTCAGTTCATTGAATGCCACATCCGCTTGCGGAGTCCAGACGAACTTGTCGCTTTTCTTCATTAATTGATATAAAGGCAGGGCCTTCTCGCCCATTCTTCCCAAGAAACGGCTCAGAGACGCCAAGCAACCAGTAAACTTTTGCACATCCTTCAAGGATCTTGGCAAAGACATGCTCTCGATAGCTTTTATCTTTGAAGGATTGGCTTCAATGCCCCGACTAGACACCAGGAAGCCGAGTAGCTTGCCAGCCGGGACGCCAAAGGTGCATTTACTCGGATTCAGCTTCATTTTGTACTTGCGCAAGTTAGCGAAAGTTTCTTCCAGGTCGGCAAGCAGAGTATGTGTTTTATTCGTTTTGATGACAATGTCATCTACGTACACCTGCACATTCTTGCCGAGCTGATCATGCAAGCATTTCTGCATGCATCTCTAATAAGTAGCACCCGCATTCCGCAACCCGAAACACATGACACGATAGCAATAAGCCCCGTACGGGGTAATGAAAGCAGTATTTATTTGATCAGCAGGGTTGAGAGCTATCTGATGAAAACCTGAGTAGGCATCTATGAAAGACAGGAGCTCGCAACCGGCAGTGGAATCGATAACCTGATCAATGTGGGGTAGCGGAAAAGGATCCTTGGGGCAGGCTTTGTTCAAGTCGGTGTAGTCGACGCACATGCGCCACGCTGTAGCGGCCTTAGGATCCTCCTTCTTCTTCTCGACCATGACCGGGTTGGCTAGCCAATCCGGATGCAGCACCTCCATGATGAAATTTCTTATCAGCAGCTTCGTGATCTGATCACCGATAGCTTTCCTTCTTTCATCTCCGAAGCGGCGCATAGACTGCTTCACTGGCTTGGCGTCAGGACGCACATGTAACGAGTGCTCAACCAACTCCCTCGGGACACCTGGCAGATCTTCATTGGACCAGGAAAACACGTCCCGATTCTCACGGAGGAAGTGGATGAGCTCGCTTTCCTATTTCTCCGCCAGCCCGGAGCCAATGATGGCAACTCGGTCGGGGAACTCAGGGTCAACCTGGATCTTCTTTGTTTCTTGGGATGCCTGGAATGCAGTCCCGCACTGGGAGCTCGGCATCCTAGGCGCAACGCCTTGCTCCGCCTGCGCCATAGCCACCACCTCATGTATCTTCTTCTTCTCGGCAGCAATCACCATCGACTCCGCCAGCTGAGAACTAGCAGAGGCACACTCCATGGACTTCTTGTAATCCCCAAAGATGGCTATCACACCATTGGGACCAGAGATCTTCATCTTCAGATATGCAGTGTGGGTAGAAGCCATGAACTTGCTCAGAGCAGGCCTGCCGAGTAGGGCGTGGTAAGGGCTTTGATGATCAACCACCTCGAACTGCAGCCTCTCCGTGCGACAGTTCTCCCTGGTACCGAATAGCACATCTATCCACACCCTGCCCATTGGAGAACAAGAAATCCCCGGCACAATGCCATGGAAGGTGGTCTTGCTGGGTAGCAGCATGTTCTCGCCAATCCCGAGCTTCTCGAGCGTGTCCTTGTACACGATGTTGATGCTGCTGCCGTTGTCGATTAGCACCTTGCTGAACCTCACATTCTTATCGGGACCCAAGAAAGTAGGGGCCAGCACCAAGGCGTAGCTACCCGGGTTGGGCATCACCTTGGGATGATCAGCTCGGGACCACGTGATCTCCACATTGCACCAGTGCATGTAGTGAGGAACAGCAGGGATCACAACATTGACCACCATGGCACGCCTGTGCTGCGACTGCTTGTCGACAGGCTCAGAAGTGAAGATCATGTAGCTCTCGTGGTGCTCTTGGTATTGGTTGCGGCCCCCATCATCATTGTTACCATTGTTGTTGCCCTGGTAGTTGTTGTTGTTGCCTCTGTTATTGTTGCGGTTGCGGTAGCCCTCATTGTTGAAGTAGCGGTTGGCTCCTAAGGCCACTTGATTCACATTTTCTCTCCTCGGGAACGCCGGGGGCCGAGCTCCGGGTGCGCGAGCAGGTTGCACGTTGGCATTTGCAACTGGCAGGGGAGGAGGAGGAGGTAAGCCTTCATTCCTGATCAGATCCCACCACTCGCATTGCCGAGTAGTGTGGTTAGCAGGCCTCGAGGGGTGCTGAGTGTGGAAGCTGCACGGGCCATCCTTCATGTCGTCGAAGACGAACTTCTTAGCCGGCTCCGAGTTGCCGCTACCCGGCTGAGGAGCTCGGTATGGCTTCTTGTTGCCTTGGCCCTGGTTCTGGTTGCGCCCGTACTGGGCTCCAGCAGGTTTTTGCCCTTGGCTACTCCCAGCTCCAACACCCACAGCATTCACCTCCTCAGGGTCATACCTAGTATCTATTCGGTCACCCCTGCGCTTGTTGCGGAACTCGTTGCGCTTGTTGCTGAAGTTTCTTCTCGGCTCGGAGGAGTCCATTAGTGGCTGAGTAGGATCACCAAGCGCGTACTGATCCGCAATCTTGATGGTCTCCGCCAGTGTGTTCGGCATCTCCCTCTGCAACCTTTGCCACAACATGCTGCCGTGCTTGCAACCCTGCGCAAACCAAGTGATGGCCTGCGCCTCATTCACACCTTCGCAGGTGTTCCGCAGCGTGCTCCACCGAGTAAGATACTCGCGGTCCGTCTCGTCTTCTCACTGCCTGCAAGCGGACAGCTGCTGCGGCCTATTCGGCCTCTTGTAGGTGCTGGTGAAGTTGCCGACGAAGGCATCCGAGAAATCCAGCCAGCAATTGATGCTGTTCTTGGGCAAGCTGTTGAGCCAAGTGCGAGCTGGACCCTCTAGCATTTGCGGAACATACCGTACTTCCCATCTCCGGTTGCCGCCTGCGATGTGAACCGCGGTGACATAGTCGTTGAGCCAGTCTTCTGGCTTGGTGCTGCCATTGTAGCTCTTGGTGCCCCTTGCGAGCTGGAAGTTCTACACGGACGGCTCGTTCATGATGCGCGGGCCAAAGAACCCAGGGCCGGGAGGCCCCGTGTTCTCGAGCCGCGCTGATAGACTGATCCGGTCCAGCTTGTACCGAACGTCAGCGGGCTCCAGCACACGCTCACCCACGCGGTCCAGGATGTCATACCCAGCCAGCCCCATGGCCGAGTAGCCGTCATCGTAGCTGTCCACCTCCATGGCCACGGGCTGCTCCACCAGGTTGGCTACTCGGTCAGCCGCACGCGGCTGAGCAGCAGCTGCCTGGTGAGGCCTCCGCCGAGCAGGCTGAGCAACCTGTTGCCGAGAAGGACTCGGGCGATCTCCACCTCGCGTTTGGCTATGAGCTTTATGGGCTTGCAAGCCTGCTCCAGCAGAGATGTGTTTCTGGCCGGACTGTCGCGGCACAGCGATCTGTTTCACGGCGACAGTCGGGTCGTACACCTGCATTTGCCTGTTTCTTCCCGAATAGCCATTGCGGTCCCTCTCGCGGCTGGGGTGCGGAGATGAGGCCTGATCGTTAGATCTAGCTGCATGCGAGTGCACCACCTGAGAAGCTCCAGCACCCGGATTGGCTTTCCGGAACTCCTCGTTCTGCCTAGCAGCCTCTAGCACCAACTCGTTAAGCCTCTCTTGCTGCCTAGCGCGCGCGTCGCCGTCGAGATGCGGCAACTCGGCGGCTACGGCTTCAGCAGGTCTAAGCGTTTTGGCGGGGGTTCTGTACCTAGGCCTAGTGGAGGTGTTTGCGGTGGCAGACTGGCTAGGAGCCTCTACAACAGTTGCCATCTCGGCGCCTAAGTTGCGCCGCGTAGCACCTACTTTGCTAGCCCTCCTAGCAACTGGCGTGAAACCATGAGCCTTGTTGTACTCGTTCTGATCTAGGCTAAGCTCTAGCCTGATCCTCTCCAACTCCGCCTTCTCAGCAAGCAACTCCAGGCGCTGCCGGTCGAGCTGCGACTTCATGGTCAAGAGCTCGATGTCAGTAGGGGGCGGCATGCCAGTTCGCGCAGCGGACGAAGGAATGGTCGGAGTAGTGGAGATGGGGAGGTTGCAGTCCTTCTCGTAGGGCTTGTGGGTCTTCCCGCCAGCGCTCGAGCCAGCAAGATCCTCGATGACGACTGCAGCGCCAGCCGTGCCCTTGCCGGCATCCGCAGCCAGACCAGCCACCATCACCTCCACGCTGTCCGCGGAACGGCCCATAGGCCTTCCGCGAGCAGCGATCACGGCAGGAGGATCTTCTGCGACCAGCACCTCCTCCGGGAACTCGTGGACGATGGCGGTGGCGACGTAGACGAGGTGCGAGCTGAAGGAGATCACCGTGCCGCCCTCCGGCATGGCCCTGCCGCCGAAGTCGCCTGCGTTGTCGATGACGAAGTCGAAGGAGCCGAATCTGTGGACAAGGCCACAGACTACGCGCTCCGCCGAAGTAGATCCCGTCCGAACGGAAACTCCAGCCTGCGCCGCTGGTAGCCCCAAGGTGGGAGCCAACTGTCGTGGTGGTGTCACGGCAGATGCCATAGGATGGCTAAAGTTGTGGGGACGATGGACGCTGGAGGTGCTCGGGGAGGGATCACGCGACGAGTAGCCGCGTGAGGTAAGAATCAACCACTGCAAACAACACGATCTACCCAGGTTCAGGGCCCTCGTGAGGAGGTAAAACCCCTACTCCTGCCTTTCTCTCTGTATATTAGTGTCTGTCCGAGTAGCCACAGTACAAATTCGGCCTCTTACCGAGTAGCCACTCTTCTCTCTAAGATGAACTAGGTCAAGAATCTCTATCGCCTCCCGGATCCCTCGCGCAGGAGGGGGCAGGGCACCTTATATACCTGGTGCCCAGCCGGATACAGCCAAATACAAACAGATGTCAACATAGTGTGCACATCGTCCTTCTTCCGAGCTCCCGCTGACAGCTTTGGCTTCTAGGTTTGTCCTGTCCGGAAAGTCGTTGGGCAAAACCAAGTAACCGATCTGTTATCACTGCTGCGAACATAGAGTAGGCCCCCCCTATCCTGCGACGCCCTGCTGACACACTGTCGCTGTTAGGCACGCCGTCCTCAGATGAACAGTGCCATGAATACTGCCAAGTATGGACCCGGGATACGCGGGATCCTGTGTCAGAACGGCTCCTTTGACTTCTGGCCCGATTAGGTTCCCGCCAGTTCTACTCGGACCAACTCTTCTACTCGGAGGAAAATAACTTCCTTGACTCGTCCTTCTGGCCATCTTTGTGTAAGACCGAGTAGCAGTCGACCGGGTAGCGAGTACCGGGTAGGCGGCTACTCGGCTAAACATCCCTTCTGACCTTGCCTTTAGTACTTGCCTTTACCCTACTCGGGGGTAACCCCCCGACACATACAGTCTCTGGATCGGCTGGGCTTCCCCATTAACGAAGAGTTCGCTACTGATATAATTCGGAACTCTCTTCCTAGTGCGTATGGCCCGTTCATCTCGAACTATCATATGCATGGTATGGATAAGAAGATCACTGAATTACATGGGATGCTCAAAACGGCAGAGGCTGATCTCAAGAAAGGCGCCAGTCAAGTGTTGATTGTGCAGAAAAAGGCTAAGTTCAAGAAGAGTTCTTGGACTAAGAAGAAGGATAAGTCAGGAGGTAGCACCCATGGCCTTGTCCAGAGTGCTCCCTCAAAGACTAAGCCTTCTCCTACAGCCGGAGCCAATTGTTTCTATTGCAAGCAGGATGGCCACTGGAAGAGGAACTGCACGAAGTATTTGGTTGACAGAGCCAAGAGTGGAGGTGTGACTTCCAATTCAGGTACGCTTGTGTGCAATGTTATAGACATTTATCTTGCTGATGCACCTAACAGTTCTTGGGTATATGATACCGGATCAGTCATTCACATTTGCAACTCGTTGCAGGGACTGGTAAGAACTAGGAGCTTGGCGAGAGGAGAGGTTGATATCCGGGTTGGCAACAAGGCGAGAGTCGCTGCGTTGGAAGTCGGCACGATGCAACTTCATTTACCTTCAGGATTTATTTTGGAACTAAATAATTGTTATTATGTTCCAGCGCTTAGTCAAAACATTATTTCCGCCTCATGTTTGATGAGACAAGGTTATGAGTCGAATATTAAAAATAATGGTTGTTCTTTATATTTGAAAGATATGTTTCATGGCTTTGCACCCGTTCAGAATGGGTTATTTCTTTTAAATCTTGATAGTGAATCGGTCTATAACATAAATGTTAAAAGGTTGAAACCAAATGATCTGAATATGAGTTACTTTTGGCACTGTCGGCTTGGTCATATAAGTTGGAAGCGCATGAAGAAGCTCCATGATGATGGACTTCTAACTTCGTTCGACTTAGAGTCGTTCGAGACATGCGAATCATGCCTACTAGGCAAAATGACCAAGACACCTTTTGCAAGGAGTTGTGAAAGGGCGTCCGACTTGTTGGAACTAATACATAGTGATGTATGTGGTCCAATGAGCACGACAGCCAGAGGTGGTTATGAGTACTTCATTACCTTCACTGATGATTTGAGTAGGTATGGATATATCTATTTAATGAAACACAAGTCGGAAGCCTTTGAAAAGTTCAAGGAATTCCAGAGTGAGGTACAAAATCAGCTCGGCAAGAAAATAAAGTTTCTACGGTCGGACCATGGAGGCGAGTACATGAGCCATGAGTTTGATGACCATCTAAAGAGATGTGGAATAGTTCCTCAACTCACTCCGCCGGGTACACCGCAGAGAAACGGTGTATCAGAACGGAGAAATCGGACCTTGTTGGACATGGTACGATCAATGATGAGTCGGACATATCTACCTTTATCAGTTTGGGGTTATTGTCTAGAAACTACAGGTTTCACACTAAACAGAGTACCATCAAAATCAGTAGAGAAGACACCGCATGAGATGTGGACGGGTAAAAAGCCAAGTTTGTCTTTTCTTAAGATTTGGGGTTGTGAAGCATTTGTCAAGCGACTTCAGTCGGACAAGCTCACGCCTAAGTCGGATAAGTGTATCTTCGTGGGGTATCCGAGGGAAACCTTGGGGTACTACTTCTACAACCGGGAAGAGGGCAAAGTGTTTGTCGCTCGGAATGATGTCTTCCTTGAGAAAGAGTTTCTCAGTCGGGAAGTCAGTGGGAGCACAGTGCAACTCGAAGAAATTCGAGAGGAACCGGCTAGGGGCGAGTCGGCGAACGCCTTGGAGGCTGAGCCGGTCGTGGTACCTACACCGGTTACAGCACCTGAACCACGGAGATCTGCCAGATTACAGAGTGCTCGTGATGTTTTACTGTTAGACAGTAATGAGCCGGCAACTTATTCGAAAGCGATGGTGGGATCTGATTCCGAGTCATGGCTTGGAGCCATGAGATCCGAGTTAAAGTCCATGGATGAAAACCAACTTTGGAATTTGGTTTGATCTGCCTGACGGTGCAAGACCCGTCGAGTGCAAATGGGTCTTTAAGAAGAAAACTGATATGGATGGAAACATTTCCGTCTATAAAGCACGACTTGTCACGAAGGGGTTCCGACAGGTTCAAGGAGTTGACTACGACGAGACCTTCTCGCCCGAAACGATGCTTAAATCAGTTCGGATCATGTTAGCCATAGCAGCCTATTTCGACTATGAGATATGGCAGATGGATGTCAAGACGGCTTTCCTTAATGGAAATTTAACTAAGGACGTGTATATGATACAACCCGAAGGTTTTGTCGATCCAGCTAACGCTGACAAAGTATGCAAACTTCAGAAATCCATTTATGGGTTGAAGCAAGCATCTCGGAGTTGGAACATTCGTTTTGACGAGGTAGTCAAATCGTTTGGCTTCATCAAGAGCGATCATGATTCTTGTTTATACAAGAAGTTTAGTGGGAGCAAAGTAAACTTTCTAATCTTATATGTGGATGACATATTACTGATTGGAAATGATGTCATGATGTTGCAAGAAACCAAAGAGTCATTGGAAAGGAGTTTCTCAATGAAGGATTTGGGTGAGGCGACTTACGTATTAGGAATCAGGATCTATAGAGATAGATCCAGGCGGCTCATTGGATTGAGTCAGAGTACATATCTGGACAAAGTTTTCAAGAAGCTCAAAATGGAAGAGTCCAAGAAGGGATTCTTGCCGATGTCCCATGGAATAAAACTTAGCAAGACTCAGTGTCCTTCGACAACTGATGAGCGAAGTCGGATGAGTGTGATCCCATATGCTTCGGCAATCGGATCCATCATGTATGCCATGATTTGTACTAGGCCAGATGTTTCCTATGCTCTAAGTGTTACGAGCAGATACCAAGCTGACCCTGGCGAAGCCCACTGGGCAGCGGTTAAAAACATCCTTAAGTACTTGAGAAATACTAAGGAAATGTTCCTAGTTTATGGTGGTTATGAGGAATTCAGTGTAAAGGGTTACACTGATGCAAGTTATCTCACCGACTCAGATGATTCTCGTTCGCAATCAGGATACGTGTTCGTTATGAACGGAGGGGCTGTGAGCTAGAAGAGTTCCAAGAAAGATACGGTGTCTGCATCTACAACAGAGGCTGAGTATATTGCTGCCTCAGAGGAGGCAAAGGAAGCTGTTTGGATCAGGAACCTCCTGATTGATCTTGGTGTGGTTCAGGGAGCATCCAATCCTTTGGACGTATATTGTGACAACAATGGTGCTATCGCACAAGCCAAGGAACCTAGACAACAGCATAAGAACAAACATATACTCATGCGGTACCACCTCATTCGCCAGTTTGTCGAACAAGGTGATATCAAGTTATGCAAAGTACACACGGATGCAAACATTGCAGATCCGTTGACAAAGGCGCTACCACAGCCTAAGCATGAGGCGCACAGGAGAGGTATGGGCATTAGATGCCTAGGCATATGATGCCAAGATGATTGACTCTAGTGCAAGTGGGAGACTGTTGGGAATATGCCCTAGAGGCAATCATGTATGATGTAATTCCCACTTTATTGATAAAGTTATTAAGTTGTCCTTGTTTTGAACATCTGATATATGTCATTGAATATGTGATTCGATTGTGGAACTATATATTCATGTTGTTCATACTAGATTGTCCTTGGTCATTTAGGTTGTGCTGGACACACACGCTAGACTAATGTGAGTGTTGGCTGATGACACGGTTCCACTTGTCATGGGCATGGTGATGCCATTTCAACATTCACGGACTTGGCTAAAGAGTTTAGCAAGTCGGACTGACCCACATTGAGATGCAACGATCAAGTCGTCATTTGCATGTCTCAATCAATGTAATCCTTAGACCTGAGGTTGTCGCACAATCCGAGTTGTGGATCACCGACTTAGGTTCTGTCAAACGTTGTTCCGTGACAAGGCAACTATAAAGGCAGAGTTCGGGTCAAATGAGAAGCAAGCTGCATGATGTGGATAATCAAGATGGGATTTTGCCCCTCCGAATGGAGAGATATTCTCTGGGCCCTCTCGAGTGATATGATTCAGGAAGCATGGCCATGCGCGACTCAATTAAGTGTTAACTGTGTATATTGACTAAGAGTTAGTCAGATGAATCACATATCACGGATCGAGAAGAGAGTTGAACTGTTTAAGGGATGACGATAAATCGCCTATAGTTCGAAAAGGTATATCGTGAGGCAAAAGGGACTAAGATGAATATCACATTGAAAGGTATGTCGTCATGACTCAATGGAACTTGGGAGTCGGCACGTTCTGCTAGGATCCGCTACCGATTGATCGATTGGGAGTCGGACTCCAATCGTGTCCAAGTCGCCATGAGCCTGCAGGGTCATACACTTAAGAGCGGGAGCAAGTATTGGTCGGGTTGGACCCGAATCGGAAATGGACTGGTTTTGTGAGTCGGACTCACAGAGGGAATGGGCCACAAGTGTTGTAAAGCCCATTACCATACGCTATATAAAGAGGGGCACGTACGTCCACTCTCCCATGCGTTGGGAACCCTAGCCCCACTAAGTCCAGCCGCCGCACTAGACCTAGCAGTCTGCCGTCGGAGCTCCTCCTTGTACGTGTGGATACCGGCAGAGGTGCTGTACGTTCAGCACTTCGACGTTCGAGGGATTGGATCGGCCGGACCGGATCGTGGGACTGCACTGCCCCGACGCGCTGCACCGATAATCCGCACCTGCGCATCTAGTGGTAATACTCGTGGCCTTCTACCTCGGCTAGATCTTGGAGCATCACATAGGAAAAGTTTTCGTTTATCTCTACGCGCCCCAACAAAACCAAGGTTGAATCGACCAGTAGGAGGACAAGCAATCTATGAAGGTTGATGCAGCCGAGGTGGCAGGGGCACAATCGGTTCAGCAGCAACGTGGAACCTACACAACACAATCAAATCACTTTGCCCCAACAAAGTAGTGAGGTTGTCAATCTCACCAGTTTTGCGGAACACAAAGAAGTTAAACCTATGGTGTGGAAAACAGTATGAAAGTAGTGGAATCAGTATGAAAGAAGTGTGAAAATAGTGTGTGTATTATCAGTATGAGAATATGGACCGGGGTCCACAGTTCACTAGTTGTGTCTCTCCATAAAAGATAAATAACATGTGTGGTGAACAAATTATAGCTGGGCAATTGATAGAAATGAAGGTTGCACCGTAGTGCATATGCAAGACATAAAGATTACTATGTGATTCATGCAGGCATTCCAACAAAATACATAGACCGTCATCCAACTGCATCCATGTCTAATAATGCACCATCTGAATATCATCTGAAAAAACGTTGGGTTTTAAGTTGCAAGCAACAGATTATCGCGGTAAGCAAAGTGTGTAATGTAAACAATGTAAACTATGTAAACACGTTGTTTTCTCCCTAATGGCAACATCACATCCTCCATCCGTCACATTTGTGTCAACCGAGCACAGATGCAAAGGAGGCATGAACCCACTATCGAGCATAAATACTCCCTCGTGGATGTTAGCAATTGAGGATGTTAGCAAGTTGCATAACCATTGTGCAAGCTCATACCAAGTAGAGACATCAGTAATGCTAGATGATGCAACGAAAACGGCACAAACAAGTGATGTTCTTAAAAAAACCTATACAATCCAAGGAGGCCGCAATAAGCATATAGCCAAAGCCTTTGTCTGTAACTGTAGCACTGGTATCTACACACGCTTCTATTCCCGTAGACAATGTTGGGCCTCCAAGTTCAGAGGTTTGTAGAACATCAACAAGTTTCCCTTAAGTGGATTACCCAAGGTTTATCGAACTCAGGGAGGTAGAGGTCAAAGATATCCCTCTCAAGCAACCCTGCAATTATGATACAAGAAGTCTCTTGTGTCCCCAACACACCTAATACAAGTGTCAGCTGTATAGGTGCACTAGTTCGGCGAAGAGATAGTGAAATACAAGTAATATGGATGATTATAAGTGATAATAGCAATCTGAAATAAAAATGGCAGCAAGCAAACATGTAGCATAATTGAATGTAAACAGTGTTTCAGTCCTTAGAAACAAGGCTTAGGGATCCTACTTTCACTAGTGGACACTCTCAACAACGATAGCATAATTGAATGCATAAATATCTCTCTTCACTATGTTACTTCGAACCAATCTATGATCGGATAACAAACACCAATCCATTCGTAGGGCTGTAACAACACTCCTCAAGTCTGTATTCCCTCTCTAGGGAACCCCACGCTGTCACTATGAGCGCCCCAAATTAGTACTAAACAAACGCCATAATTTCATAGGGTCATCCAACACAAAATATAAATATCATGCTAAACCAGACGGTGCACAAACTGTCACCTTTACACCGTAATCAAAGTGTTTACAAAGATCTCATAACAAAACAACTTGAGTAGCATAACGTATGAAGAGTAACATCTACTTATTCAACTAGATTCAAAGCTCATGATCACATAAAGATCACACCATGAGAGAGAGAGAGAGAGAGAGAGAGAGAGATAGAGATGAAACACATAGCTACCGGTCCTCAGAAATTACACCATAACGAATGGAACATCAGAAATTATAGATACATTGGAGACGTATCAAGCATCCCCAAGCTTAGTTCCTACTCGTCCTCGAGTAGGTAAACGATAAAAAAAAATTGAGGTGACATGCTACCAACATAACTTGATCATCAATAATGTAAAATCATAAGTAAGCTAAGATCATAGAACTTTAACACAAACATGATAAATAGAACTTTAATAATAAAGCATAACAATAACTTTGCATCATGAGAAGTAAGTCAAATAAAAGATCATGAATAACAATGCAAAGAAATATATACGTTTGTTTCAAGTATAGAGAAAGCATGGCAAAGTGGTATTTCGCTAGTTCTTAAGAGTGGGGAAAAACATAAATGCCAGGACACCTTCAAAGTTCATGAGGAAGATTAGAACAAATAATTAGAGAATAAGCAATAACACATCATGAATCAATTAATAATGTTTCTGGGACAAATGCACATAAAACACAGAATGTCAAAAATTCTCCCTCAACCGTGCATAAAGTTAGAAGATGGAGACTCAACATAAAAGTAAAAGAAAGTCCCTTCGCAGAGGGAAGCAGAGATCAACTCATGTGCTAGAGATTTTATTTTATTAAACAGAGGTATTAAAAACTTGACATTCATCCCATCCATCTTACACAAACCATGGCTAACCGAATCCTCGGGTGCCTGCCAACAATCACGTACCGTGGAGGAGTGTCTATATTTTAAGAGAGGTGTATGCTTATGTCAACGAATGGTAAACAGAAAATAAAATAAGTCACAAGCCAACTAGACTTCACAAGAGCGGCTCCCATGGAAGGACGCATCTGGGTAGAAGGTCATCCCTCTTTCTCTTTTGTTTACACAATTATGCTTTGACTGGTAAATCAGGGGCAAAAATAGTGAAGAGAATTTGTGTTATTAATTTGGGGCTGGGCACCCCACTGCCAGCTCTTCTATCAATTGGATAAGCGGATGAAGCCACTAGTCCATGGTGTGAAATTCCAATCAACAAGCGAGATAAAGATTCTCTATTTACATCCTCATGAGCTAAAATGGGAGCACAAAATAGGAGTAAGTTTTTGAAAGTTTTAAAGGTAACACATGAGCAATTTACTTCAGAGTTGTGGTTAAATACCACATGTAGGTAGGTATGGTGGACACAATGGGAAAACTTGGGTTTTTGGGAGTTGGATGCACGAGTAGACCTCATACTCAGTACAGGTGGAGGCTAGCAAAAGACTGGGAGCGACAAATCAAGAGAGCATAAGAGCCATAATCATGCATAACGACATAAACATCATTAATGAAAGCATAACTGGTACCACAAGTTCAAAAAATAAATGATCATGGAGGCTATTCGTAACTGTTTCATAGTCATAAACATGGTGTGAGCATGCGCCAAGTCAGCCAAATAAAACATTCAAAGGAGAACACCATAAATTTATGCTTCAATATGAAAAGAACAACTCACGATTCTTTCAATGGAACATTAAACAATCTCAGATATTTGAGGCTAATCATGCTACTCAATAACCACAAGGATTTAAAACTAAAATAACATCTAGCATGATATGAAAAAGTCTAGCCACAGTCTATACAAGCTTCTACATGCACCGTTATAAATTCTACCTCAAGCAACAGTTTCTTTTCCCAACAAGCACCATAAGAAACATGCTTTAACAAAAACTCCCCAAATACTATAGAAAGCAAAAATGAGAGGACTCATAACACTACTAAAACTAACAGCTCTAAGTAAGAGATGCAATGAAAACAAAAGCTAAACATGAATTTTTGCAGCAACTAGAAGAAAAACTAAGAATATAAAGTATTCCCATGAAAAAGCGGAGCGTGTCACTCTCCAATAAAAGAATTACGGGGTCCAACCAAGCTTATTGCAAAAATAAAAACAAACTTAAATCAAAAATAAAAGACGCTCCAAGTAAAGCACATAAGATGTGACCGAATAAAAATATAGTTTCACTAGAAGTGACCTGATAATTTGCCGATGAAGAAGGGGATGCCTTGGGCATCCCCAAGATTAGACGCTTGAGTCTTCCTAGACGCTTGAGTCTTCTTGGAATTTTCTGAGATGTACCTACGGGGCATCCCCAAGCTTAGGTTCTTCGCTCTTCTTGATCCCGTCATATTATCCTCTTCTCTTGACCCTTGAAAACCTGCTTCACGCCAAACTTCTCACAATCTTCATTAGCAACGTTAGTGCAATCGAAATAATAAATTCACATGGTTCAGTTTTAACACAATCCTAACACTCATAAACACATTATATACTGTCACATCTTCTTTTAAAACTCTTTTTTCTCAAAATAACACCAAAAGAAAGAGATTAAGATGCAAATGCAATTATTGGCAGAAATCTGTCAAAACATGCAAGAAGGTAAAGATGATTTTTTTAGAAACTCTTATGTTGCTCAAATAAAAAAGTGTTTGACTAAGAAAATTTGCGTATATATCCCATGATTACTCACAAAAAACTCAGGGCATTTTCAATTTTATGTGATTTTATACGAATTTAACAGTTGACAACAGAAATCTGTTTCCTGCGCAGAAATCCGAAATATAGTCTCAACTCTCCACTAGAGGCTTTACTTGGATAAACAAAGACACAAAAGAAAAGATACAGCGGGGTTTCTAAGGAAATAGACAACACCCAGGTGCAAAGCACACAGAAAGAAACGACGGAAAACGGGTTGAAAACAGCGAATAAAACGGGTTGTCTCCCGGTAGAGCTTTTCTTTAACGCCTTTCAGCTAGGCATAGAAAGCAACTCAAGTATTTTCAAGTGAAGAAGCATCAAAATTAAGCTTAGAAATATCCTCAACAATGAATTGTATTTCATCTATAAAAGTTTTACATGTCCCTTTATCAGCACTTTTAGGCACACTACTTTCATCAAATGGGTTTGCAGGAACAATCCAGTCAAAATTCTTTTCTAGAGCTTCATGCATTCCTACCAATTTAAGGGTATTGGTATTTTAATTTCCTTATCATTGGATTTACCCGGTGTGCTATTAACATCTACACATGAGCCTGACATCTCAAATCGGTTACAAAAATTTCTAACCTCAATGGCAATATCACCAAATTCTTTAAACAAAGTTTCTAGAATAAACTCTCTTTTTTCGCTATCCTTAATGTTATCAAGGTTGAGGAACATTTGTTGTATTATGGGATTAAGGTTAACAAACCTAGCTTCCAGCATACGAACTAGAGATGCTGCAGCGGTTTCATGATCTCGAGCAAGTTCAGCTAAGGATCTATCCTCAAATTCTTTGTGCTTACTAACATAATTAAAGGACTCTCCAATATTATGTTTCCCAATTATATCACCGCTACCTATTGGTAGGTATTTCAAGGTAAACTTGGGCAGAATCATGATTAGATATTAAACTAAGAGCAGAAAAGCAAAAATAACAGCTATGAAGTAAACTATTTTTTTATGTTTTTGATGTAAAGAAGCAAAACAAGACAAAAATAAAAACAAGACAATAAACAAAATAAATAGGTTGAGAGTAAGAGACTCCCCTTGCCAGAAGACTACTTTCTCCCCGGAAACGGCGATAAAAATTCTTTGCTACGCCTTGATGGTGCCTTGACGGGGAGACTTCTTGATGATGATGAATTTTAAGTCCCCGGCAACGGCGCCAGAAATTCTTGATGCTTGGATGGTGTGTTAGGAACCCCAAGGGGAGGGTGTGATGAGTGCAGCGGTAAGAATTTCCCTCGGTTAAGAACCAAGTTTATCAATCAAGCAGGAGAAAGAGGATCTTTGGAAGGTTGATGCCACTGATGGTGGTGATGGCGCCTCACCGGTGTCAGCAACAATGCGGAACCTGCACACAACACAACCAAAATACATTGTCCCAACGGTACAGTGAGGTTGTCAATCTCACCGGTCTTGCTGAAAACAAAGATTATACGTATAGCGTGGAAAATGGTGTATGTTTGCAGTAAGTAAAGAAAGCGGGGAATTGTAGTGGTTTGTTTAACATTGTAGGAAAATGGACCGGGGTTCATAGGTTCACTAGTGGTGTAACTCCATAAAAGATAACATGCTAGGTGAACAAATTATAGCTGGGCAATTGACAAATAGAGGTTGCACCGTAGGGCACATTCATGACATGATGACTACTATGATATTTAGTGCGGGCACTACAACAATATACCTAGACCGTAATCCAACTGCATCTATGACTAATAATCCACCCTTAGGTTATCATCCGAACCCCCTTAGATATTAAGTTGCAAGCAAAAGATAATCGCATTAAGAAATGTGTGTAATGTAAGTAATGATTGTGCACGCGGGCAGTCACACCGCTGTTTTCTCCCTAGTGGAAACAACACATCCTTCCCCGTCACGTTTCTGTCACTCGAGCACATGCGAAAAGGAGGCATGAACCCAACTATCGAGCATAAATACTCCCTCTTGGATTCACTAGCAACTACTTGGCCAGAGCAACCACTAGCAACGGAAAGCATGCAAGATCACAAATAACATATGCAATAATTACTATAATCAACTTGGTATAAGTTCAATATTCATCGGATCCCAGCAAACACATCACATAGAATTACATAAGAACAATCTCGATCATGTTAGGAAGCTCACGAGATCTAAACATTGAGTCATAGGAGGAGAAGACAACCATCTAGCTACTGCTATGGACCCGTAGTCCAAGGATGAACTACTCACGCATCACTCCGGAGGCAGGCATGGTGATGAAGAGGCCTCCGGTGATGATCTCCTCTCCGGCAGGGTGTCGGGAGACAGCTTCAGACCCCCCTGATCTAGGGTTGACGACGACGGCGGCTGCAGAACTTTTAGGGATTTTTGATCCAGTGCCTAGGGCTTTCCTTCGGAGGGGAATAAATAGGCGAAAGGGCGACGTCGGTGGGACACCAGGGTGTCCTCACCACCCCCAGGCGCGGCCAAGGGGGACCGCGCCTGGCTATGGTGAGGGCCCCCTGGTGCCCATCTTCGACTCCTCTTCAGACTTCTGGATGCTTCGGGGGAAAATAGGAACTTCGAGATTCGTGGGGTCCAATTCCGAGAATATTTCCAGAACAAATTTTCTGAAATAAAAAACAGGAGACAATAGGGAACCGAGACTTGGCATCTTGTTAATAGGTTAGTCCCGTAAAACATGTAAAAATGCTATAAAGAAGGGAGAAAACATGTAGCAATTGGCATAATATCAACACGGAACATCAAAAATTATAGATACCTTGGAGACGTATCACCCCCTTGGCCGCGCCGCCTGGTGGTTGATGACCCACAAGTATAGGGGGTGTATCGTAGTACTTTCGATAAATAAGAGTGTTGAACCCAACGAGGAGCAGAAGGTGTTGACAAGCAGGTTGGATAGAGGATTCACTGTAACACTATCAAACGGGTTTTTGGAGGTTTTTGATATAGCAGATAAATAAAGCGCGAGTAAATAATATTGCAGCGAGTGGCCCTATCCTTTTGAGATCAAAGGACAAGACGGTTTTATTACTTATGACTACCAAACGTTCTCGAGGAAACATGGGAATTTCGTCAAGTGCTTTCACTTCGTCACGGTTGATCAATATGCATTGGTTCGTGAAGTGTTGCGTGGGTGAACCTATGGTAATGCACCGCCCAACTAGGACTAATACATACTTGTGATTATACCCCTCACAAGCATCCTCAAATACAACAAAGTAATTAAGATAAGTCTAACCATAGCCTTAAAACTCCAGGATTCTACGCTCCCTCGTGCATCGGTTTCCTAACGGGAGTTTAGGTTTCTGTCACTCCGGCAACCCCACAACTAGTAGCCAAATACACAATGCATCCTCCTAGGCCCATAAAAGTGAAGTATCATGTAGTAGATTTCACATGACACTACTAGAAGAATAGTACCACAACTTAAATACCGAACCACGAGATATTACTTCAACATAACTTCATTAGTAACATCATGACTTCTCCCATATCCTAAAGAACTAGACGAACTACTCACAAGACATCATATGGATCATAATCAGAGGTGATATAATGGATAATAACAATCTGTTCATAAAGTGCTAACACCGATAAATATCACAAGCATCAACTACTAACAAGTAATCTACATCGGGAGAGAGATCTAATGTCAAACAACGATAGAGGCCCCTAATTGTTACAGCGGGATGACGATGGATGATGAGGTTGATGGTGATGGTGGTGATGATGATGACGATGACGATGTCGATGATACCCGGAGCGATGACGGTGACGGTGGCTATGATTTCCCCTCTCCGGAGAGGAATTTCCCTGGCAGATTTCTCCCTACTGGAGAGCTTTTCTCTCTCTGGTGTTTTCCTCCCGAGGCGGCGCCGGAATAATTCTTCGATGATCCTCTGGGGCTTAGGATTCCCTGGGGGTCAAGTACGCGAAAAAGGTCGACCAGAGGGGGGCCAGGGTGGCCACACCACCTGGCGGCGCGACCAAGGGGGGCGCGTCCCCTGGTGGTGTGGGCCCCTGGTGGCCCCCTCTGGCTCTCCTCATGGCTGGCTCCCTCATATGGACTTCTTAAGACATCTCCGGTGTCCCCCCCCCCCTCTTATTTCTAAATTTCTGAAATAGGGTATCGTGACGGTGCTTTTTCCATCAGATTTCTGGTCCCGGTGTTTATTTTCCAAAAATTATAAAACATGCAAAATGAGATAAAATAACATGTGTTGCAACATAACATGAAATATATCGATGAGTAACAGAAAATAACAATATAAAACGGTGATGGAAAATGACGTATCAGTGGTGTGGGCGCCACATCCACCCCCTCGGGCTCCCCTTTCGACTACATATGACCCTTTACCCTAAAACGCGAGTGTCAGGGGGTTACCCCCGAGTAGGGTAAAGGCAAGTGCTAAAGGCAAGGTCGGAAGAGATGTTTGGTCGAGTAGCCGTCTACCCGGTACTCGCTACCCGGTCGACTGCTACTCGGTCTTACACAAAGATGACCAGAAGGATGCATCGAGGAAGTTATGTTCCTCCGAGTAGAAGAGCTGGTCCGGGTAAAACTGGCGGGAACCTACTCGGGCCAGAAGTCAAAGGAGCCGTTCTGACACAGGATCCCGCGTATCCGGGGTCCGTACTTGGCACTATTCACAGCACTGTTCATCTGGGGACGGCGTGCCTGACAGCGACAGTGTGTCAGCAGGGCGTCGCAGGATAGGGGGGACCTACTCTGTGTTCGGCACAGTGATACCATACTGATCACTTGGTTTTGCCCAACGACTTTACGGACATGACAAGATTAGAAGCCAAAGCTGTCAACGGGAGGTCGGAAGAAGGACGGTGTGCACACAATGTCGACATCTGTTTGTATTTGGCTGTATCCGGCTGGGCAACGGGTATATAAGGTGCCCTGCCCCCTCCTGCGCGAGGGATGCTGAGCTAGATTCGAGACTTGGAGCATATTCTTGACCTAGTTCATCACATAGAGAGAAGAGTGGCTACTCGGTAGCAAGAACATTTGTACTGTGGCTACTCGGGAAGACCCCGATACATAAAAAGAAAGGCAGGAGTAGGGGTTTTGCCTCCTCACGAGGACCCTGAAACTGGGTAGATCGTCTTGTTTGTAGTGTGTGATTCTTACCTCACGCGGCTACTCGTCGCGTGATCCCTCCCCGAGCACCTCCAGCGTCCATCGTCCCCACATCTTTAGCCATCCTATGGCATCTGCCGTGACACCACCACGACAGCGAGGGGGTTCGTCATTCCACAGAAACACAACAGAGCGCCGTCGCCACCTCGAAACTCAATTCGGGGATCAGAAGTTCCAGTTCTGGCGCCCTGCCGGGACGGGGATTCGGAGGAGATCATTGTCATTGACATCGCCACCTCTTCTCTGTGAACCATCCATGACTCCCTGTCCATGTGTTAGTAAACACCGTTTTAGGATGAGAGGATGCAAGAGATTGGATGATATCGATCATGTAATAATGCTATATTGTTAGGGCTTAGTGCCTAGTATCCACCGTTAGTGTTTTCTACTGTTGTTGCAACTTGTTATGCTTAATGCTTGTCACTTTGGGCCCAAGCGCCATGATCTCAGATCTAAACATGTTATTGTTTCATGAGTATAATTATGTTTCTTGATCATATCTGCAAGTTGTTCACACATGTCATTGTTCGGAACCCGAGGCTCCAAAGTGACAGTAATTGAGACCACTGAAGGGGATGGTTTTGATGTGAGGATCACGTGTGTGCACGGAGTGTTAATACTTTGCTCCGGTGCTTTATTAAATGGAGCACCTTAATTAACAGTAGTTGCCTTGAGGCCGCGCTGAAAACGGGCTGGTAGGACAAAAGATGTTGTGCAAGTTTCTCATTACGGGCATGTATGACTATATTGGAACACATGCCTGTGGTTTGCCTAGAACTTGGATGCTTTATTATTATTATCTGCAGTGTCCATGTTTAGATTATTACACAACCTATCTTATCCATGCAACACCCGTTCATCCATTCCCTATGCCTAGAGTATTTTATATTGTCGTTGGTGAAACGATGCTTACCCCGTGGGGGGCATCGGTTTCATGTTTATAAGGTAGGGATCAGCCTCCTACGTGGCATTGTACAGGAGGTGTAGGTATACGGTTGGATTACTACTCCAATACCGTATAAATACGGTATATTAAGTCTAACATACCCCTTAATCTAAACTTCGGAGAAGGTTTAGATTACGCCTAAACTCACACATGCTAGCTACAGGAAGAGGTTTAGTGAAACCATCAGCTATTTGATCCTTGCTTGATATGAACTTCATTGCTAACTGTTTGCTTGAAACTCTTTCACGAACAAAATGGAAATCTATCTCAATATGTTTTGTACGGGCATTGAAGACTGGATTTGTACACAAATACGTAGCTCCCAAGTTGTCACACCATAGACATGGTGTTTGTGTCAATTTTATACCGAATTCCTTCAAGAGTGCTTCAACCCAAACCACTTCAGTTGTAGCATTTGCAAGAGCTTTGTATTCAGCTTCAGTACTAGATCTAGACACAGTGGGTTGTTTCCTGGAGTTCCAAGACACAAGATTTGGACCAAAAAAAATAGCAAGAACCTCTGTAGAGCGTCTATCATCAAGACAACCAGCCTAGTATGCATCTGAAAACGCACTCAACAAAGTGGATGAAGATCTCCGAAAAGTGATACCCAATTTGATAGTGGCACTTACATATCCGAGAATACGTTTTACTGCTGTCCAATGTGATGTCATAGGTGCATGAAGATATTGTGAGACTTTCTTAAGAGAAAAAGATAAATCTGGGCGTGTCAATGTAAGATACTGAAGAGCACCAACTATGATGCGATACCTTGTACAATCATCAGGATCCAATGGTTCCCCGCGGCCAGTGTTATATTTTCTGTGGAGGACAAGGGGGTAGGAGAAGGTTTGCAATCACGCAATCCAACTTTGGATAACAAATCTGAGGCATATTTTTCCCGTGTAAGAAGCAAACCATCTGACAGTTGTTTGAATTCAAGACTAAGGAAGAAATGTAAGTCACCAAGATCTTTGATAGCAAAATGAGTATTGAGATTTTGTACTAGTAATGTTACCGCTGCATCAGAGGATCTAGCCACAATAATATCCCCAACATAAAGGAGCAGATAAATTGTAATGTCTGAGTTATGATAGAGAAAAAGGGATGTGTCAGCCTGAGAGGGAATAAAACCGAGATCATGCAATTTTGAACTCAAACAAGCAAACCATGCTCTAGGGGATTGTTTCAAACCATAGAAGGCTTTATCAAGTTTGCAAATATAATTTGGAGTATGTGTGTCTTCAAAACCAGGTGGTTGTTTCATGTACACATCTTCCTCAAGAACACCATGTAAGAACGCGTTCTTAACATCAAGATGCCGTAAAGTCCAACCTCTGGAAACTGCAACTGCTAGAACAGTTCTGATAGTGGCTGCTTTAACAACAGGGCTACAAGTATCTTCATAGTTAATTCCATACCTTTGATTGAATCCCTTAGCAACAAGACGAGTTTTGTATATGTCAATAGTACCATTAGCACGTCGTTTGATTCTGTATACCCACTTGCAATCAATAAGATTATGGCTGGATCTAGGAGGAACCAAATGCCAGGTGTGATTTTGCATTAAAGCATCGTGTTCTTCTTTTATTGCTTGTCGCCACTCAGGATGATCAAGTGCCTTCGCGAGAGAACGTGGTTCACCTGTGGAGGTAAGAAGACCATACCCCACACGACCACGGGTGACATTATAACTAACAGTGCCATCGGTTATTAAACGGGGTTTTGTTATACCTTGTTGAAGACGAGTACATGGACCAGGCACAGAATCTGCTGCAGAGTCACCGGATGTAGACGATCCGGGGTGATCAGCGGAGGCAGCAGCATCTGAAGGCACAAAAGGAGACGACGCAGAGGATTCGGGGAGCTCGCATGCACCTGGGCGCGACGTGGCAGAGCTTGACTGGTGGGAGGAGCGCCCGGAACCTGGACTGCGCATTTTCATGTCGGGGGCGCGGTCGGCTGCGCGGGCGACCAGGCTGTCGGCTGGGCCGCCAGAAGGAGCACGTGGCGGGGATGGAGCGGGCAACATGGGAGCTGAAAACGACGAGCTGGCATTGACAGAATCTACATGGGGATCGACATGCACACGATCCGAGGGGGGTCCAGGATCAGCACCGTATCCTGTGCTATTTTCGTCTTGACTTGAGAATGTGATTTCATGCTCGTTTTGCTCCGATTCTTCATCATTTTTACTCGAGTTTTTTTTTCTACGGACTCGGAGCTGGAAGTGCTAGTCTCCGCACCAGTATTTTTCGGATGTGCCTGACCAGGGTTAGTCACAACAGGTATGATAGGAAAATTCACAAAATCATTAGTTTGAACATTCCCATTAGTTTCGGAAGTGGAAGAATATTCTTGTGGTAGAAGTAAAATTTCAGCTCTAAGACGTTTCCCGGCATTTGGATGTAGAGAGGCAAAAGGGAAAACGTTTTCATCAAACACAACATCTCGAGATATGTAAACACGCCCGATGGCAGTATCAAGTCATTTCACTCCTTTGTGAAGAGGACTATACCCAAGAAACACACAACATGTGGAGCGAAAAGCAAGTTTGCGAGTATTGTATGGACGAAGATTAGGACAACAAGCACACCCAAAAATACGAAGGGAGTCATAATTGGGTTTAGTATGAAGTAAGCGCTCAACCGGGGTGTCAAAATTAAGGACTTTATTAGGAAGTAAATTTATGAGAAAAGTGCTTGTGAGAAAGGCTTCATCCATAATTTGAGTGGCGTAGATGCATTAGCAAGTAAAGATAGCCCAAAACAATGTGAAGATGTTTACGTTCAGCGGAACCATTTTTGATGAGCATGTGGACATGATACATGATGAGAGATGCCTACTTTTTGAAAGAAACTGTTGAGTTTTTCATATTCTCCTCCCCAATCAGTTTGCATAGTTTTAATTTTCCTATCAAATTTTCGTTCAACAAATTGCTGAAAATTGAGGAAAACTTGATAAACTTCACCACGATTTTTGAGCAAATAGATCCAAGTGAATTTACTATAATCATCAATAAAACTAACATAGTAACATTGTTTGCCAACAGAAGCAGGTGCTGGACCCCATACATTAGAGAACACTTGTTCCAATGGAACAGTGGAAACACCAGTGGAAATGGGATATGGCAACTGATGAATCTTGCTAAGTTGACAAGCATCACAAACATAGGGATTTATTTAAGGAGAATAAGGGAGTTCATTTTTCCTAAGAATTTGCTTCACTACAAACAAATAGGGATGTCCTAGACGGTGATGCCACGTGGAAGACGACGACTTTATTGTAATAATTGTAGTGGCTCCCATTCCCGTAGTTTTCTTCCACGTCTTCCTCGGCTCCGGCGGCGCTAGAGGCAGCGAGCTCCTCACCGCCGCGAATGGTGGTTTCTTCCGCAAGCTCGGCGATGAGAGGCGGGGTAGGCGCGGTAGACAACGAAGGCACGTTTTTGGCCGTGGGAGGTAGATCCCCGCGGGCCAAATCACCGACTTTTCCCTCCGGCGCGCTCGCGGAGGCGCGGTCGAGGGAGTCCAACAGCGGGTCGAGATCGTTGATGATGGTGTCGATGTCCAGGGCGGCGGAGCTCGCGTCCGTGGCATGGGGAGATCCTCCGTCGACCATTTTCGGGCGACGCGGTCTCAAGCTGGATCCTCCGATGGTGTTTTCGGAGAAGGTCAAAACACTCGTTCTCTGCTTACTCGTTCGAGCTCGGGCGCTGGTGGCTATGGCGCTGGGAGCTTGAGAAAGAAGAGGAATCAGAAGAGAAAACCGAAGGGCCCGAGGCGGCTATTTATAGCCGGAAATGCGTTAAGATTGGTTACAACGTCTATTTTAGCCGTTGGATCCTTGACGCGTGTCATGCCCAGAAATTCCGGGAAACGAGGGGACGGGGTGATAATGGCTATCTCCTCGTTTCCCGCGAGAATCTGTCAGAGATAAGTTTCAGGTTTTTTTTACTGAACCCAAACGTCCTGATGTCAGCACGATTTCATCGCTGACGTCATGAAATTCCTTCTCCACGAAGGCTCGTGGAAGAAAAAGCCGGATTCTGACAAAATCCGAGTTTTGTGTTATGAATGATTTGGGAAAAAGAAGAATCGAGACAAAGCGCCAACATTTCTCAGAAAAGAATGCAAATTGATGAAAGGTGGTAGAATGTAGTCTCAATCCTTCTTGGGAGATACTGTCGGATATATATCGATTAGGGGTATATCCTGCATTGTCCTAAAGAGCCGGATTACCAGGGTGGCCTGTTGGTAATGGATCACAGTCCATTAGGCGGCCCAGTAAGATGACGCACAGAAGCCGGATTTTAGAAGAACCCGGACTACGGCCCAAAGTGGTGCGGCTTGGAGTAGAAGGCGGATTCCTGCTTTCCAAGTTAGATACTTACCGTAGCCTTCTAGGTTTCCTTTCTGGAAGTCCTAACCCGGCTATCTATATAAAGCCGGACGAGAGAGAAATTACAGACAATTAGCTAGAAGCCAACTCGCCGAGAAGTTGATCCTCGTCGAGTTAGCGAAACCCTACTCATGTTGTACTTTGTATACTTCAGGTTTCAGCCCTGATTTAGTGAGATTGTAGGAGTAAGAACGCCGCCTAGTTGTGACGTACCGAACCTGGGTAATTTTGGTGTTCCTGGTTGTCGTACTACCACGTCCCCCCACGTCTCTACCAGTAGTCTCATGGCACCCCCGTCTATGAACTCTACTACGATGTCTCGACAGGAGTAGCACGCTAGCCCTGATACCCAGGGCCTATGGCGGGACACCCCAATTCCCTAAGTGGTTGCTATCTGCGCGCCACATTGGGATGAAATTCCCCGTGGAGGGCGGCCGCCCAGCAGTGGATGTCGGCGCCTGCTTCTTGGATTAAATTCCCCATGGTTAATTGACGGCGGGGGGGAGGGGGGTCGAGGAAGGGGAGGGTGATGCCTGAGAGCAGAAGCAAGGAGATTGGAGAACGACGTCGACGGGCAGGAACATGGTGCTCGAAAGATGAGTGCGCTGTAGTGGTGCACTAGTTGAAGGATTGGTGTCCTTAAGTTCTATTAGGGTTCGCTCGGTTTGGTCCGGTCAGGCATCACTGCATCGTGATTTTTCGATTCCTGAGTATGATTCTATGTACTTTATACTAGTAAACGTAAACCCGTAGCAACGCACGGGTTTATCTGCTAGTTTATATTAATGTGGCGAGCTGTATAGAATATTACTTCTGTTTGCACTATGCTTTTCCAGTTGACCTGATTTGTATTCTTGAAGGACGCGTCATGGGAGGAACTGAAGGAGGCATTCAAGTTATTTCAAATGCCACCGCTCCTTCCATTGCCGCCTGCCCATCACCCGTCACCGCACTATTCTACTGTGCCGCCTGCTGAACTGATGCTGACTCTGCTACCGGAACATCACCTGTACATGTCGCCATACTACCTCCCAGCGACGCCCAATGCCTGTTCAATTCCCTGAGCGGAGTCCCACCGTCCTCCAGCCAGTAAGTTTGAGTGTTCTTTATGTCAAAATCTTTGGATATGCGTCTTATGGCCAACAACCTGTCGCAAATAATGGTGTCCTTCCTGTTGTTGGTTTCTTAAATCAAGGAATACAAATACTTGATTGCTGTAACGCGGAGAATTTGAATTGCAGTGCTCTCGGGCTGATCTGAAACTATGCATGCAACAAAGGGAAAAGGACGAGTCACAAGGCTTGCCATACCTCATATATGAATAGAAAGGAAGAAGAAAAGGAGGAGCAAATTTGGAAATTGATTGTATCCTCATATATGATGGGCTTGCCATACCTCCACTATATCATATGCTTCGAGGAGATATTTTGTTCCCCATCACCTACCTGTATTGTTGCTTTTATTTTTTTGCTTCTAGTAAAAGTAGTCAACTGCAGATCGTTTTTTTGCCAGAGAGATTCTTAGGACGTGTTTGGTTCGACAATTTCAGCCCGTCATTTGATTACGCTGTAACCTCATACATTTAATCCTGTTTGGTTTGCTTGGGCCGAAAACATATACCACGGAAACGGATTACAGCCCAGTTTAAGTCCGATACCGCCCACACCCCTCCGTAAACGGTTCGGGTTACCTCCGAGTGGAACGAAGCCTCCGCCTCCATGTCTTCTCGTCTCTCTGCCCCCAATCTTCTCTATGCGTCGAGCCGCCGACGCCGGTCAACGTGGAGACAATCGGAAACGAGATGAATTCCCTCTACGCCAGGAGCATCTAGCTGCCGGAAGACCGGCGACGGCCACCGATCCCATTCACAGGCTGGCGCCGCCGATCCCCTTCGCAAGCCGGCGTTGGCGGCCGCCTGTCTCACCTTCAACTTTCTCCTGTCACCGGCAACTCGCCTGGGTAGGAAGGCGCAGCAGCCATGTCGCCGGAAAGAGCACCACCAGGCAGCGGCGGCAAGACATGAGGAGTAGAGGCAGCAGCCGTGTTTCTTTCGCTGCTTCAGATCTCAGATTGCTTCTACGCGTTGCCGTGTTATGCCTAGACTAAGGATCGATCAAACAAATAGCAGTAATTCACACAAACAGGGAAGTGATCGATTCAATTGAAGAGGAAAATTGCAGAGTTGAGGTTACAAGCCAGACCACGAACAGTGGCGGCTGGAGAGGGGAATAAACCCTAGTTTCTCGATGATTCGATTACAGGCCTCGATGGGCAAATAAAGGGGAGGGGAAGCAAGACGACAACCAAGTGAGTGGTTGGCGGTAAAGGGCCACCTGGCACTTGTTTTGAACAACGACGTATGGGCTGTTACTGACCCTTGGATGCAATATCAGTGTCCCTAGTTGCTAGGTTCAGACAGAGATGATACAGACAGGGAACGGCGTGACAGTACCCCCTTGTCGACAACAGACTTGTCCTCAAGGCTGGAATGAAGGGAACACTTTTTGGATGAACGTTGCATCTTCCCAGGTCGCCTGTTCCGCAGGAATGTCCTTCCATTTGATCAGCCATTGCACCACTGGTATGGAGATTGAGCCCTGGGCGCGTGGGATGAGTTTTCTTTCCAGTAGCTGTTCAGGTTCCAATAATATCAAGCCGTCAGCAGTGACTAGAGGCAGAGAAGTGGAAGGAATTGCTGTTGGGCCGATATGCTTTTTAAGCTGGCTGACATGGAATGTGTGATGAAGCTGGCACCCCTCTGGTAACAACAGTTTGTAGGATGCGTTGCCCACTTTGGCCAGCACCCTAAAAGGGCCGTAGTACTTGGAATGGAGTTTCAAACATCTATGGATGCTGAGAGAAGTGTGTCGATATGGTTGGAGCTTCAAATACACCATGTCCCCAATTTCAAAACTTCTTTCAGTCCTGTTCTTGTCAGCAAAATGCCTCATCCTTTCCTGGGCCTTCAACAAGTTTTCTTTTATCTGCTTGGCAATGTCTTGCACTTGTTGTGTTGGGGTTAGAGCATCACTGGATGGGTCTTGGGGCAAGAGAGTCTCAGCTATCAGTGGAGGTGGTCTGCCATAGAGTGCTTGGAAGGGGGACATCTTCAGTGATGTGTGGAAGGATGTATTGTACCACCATTCTGCCATAGCCAACCACTGGTGCCACTTCTTTGGTTGCAGGAAAGCCATTTTCCTTAGGTAGTTCTCCAGGCATTGATTCACACGCTCTGTTTGGCCGTCTGTTTGTGGATGATAGGATGTACTGAAATGCAGCTTCACTCCCAAGGATTTAAAAAGTTCTTGGCAAAGTGTGCTAGTGAATATCCTGTCTCTATCTGTAACAATCACTAGAGGCAGGCCATGTAATTTAAACACTGATTCAGTGAAAACTTTAGCCACAGTCTTTACTGTTATTGGGTGCTTCATGCTAATGAAATGTGCATACTTTGTAAATCTATCCACAACCACTAGAATAAGGTCTTTGTTTTCAGAGATTGGCAGTCCTTCCACAAAATCCATGCTGATGTGTGCCCAAGCAAAGTCAGGTACTGGCAAGGGTTGGAGGAGCCCAGGATATTTGCAATTTTCTCCCTTGTTTATCTGGCAAACAGGGCATTGCTTGACCATATTGATGACTTGTTGTTGCAGTCCAGGCCAGTAGAAAAGGAGCTTGACTCTCTGGTATGTTGCCTTCTCTCCTGAATGGCCACCTAATTCTGAGTTGTGTAAGGATTCTAGTATTTTGGTCCTTAATTCAGTGGAACTGCCAATGTATATTTTTCCTTTGTATCTGAGAATCCCTTTATGAAATGTGATGTTGGGGATAGCATCAGGTGTGACCACCAGCTGCTGAATCATGTCCTTGCATTTGGTGTCATTGGTGTAGGATTTTGCAACTTCTGTTACCCACATTGGCACTGCTGCACTGGTGATGATTGTTGCTAGTTTATGCTTGATTCTGGACAGAGCATCTGCCACTATGTTATCCTTGCCCTTTTTGTATTCCACTGTGTATGTGTATCCCAACAACTTGACCATTAGTTTGTGTTGGATACCCTGTGTGAGTTTTTGTTCTTGTATATATTTTAGGCTCTGCTGGTCTGTCTTTATAATGATGGAGGATGCAGAGAAGTAGTGCTTCCATTTCTTCAATGCTTCTAGGATTGCCAGTGCCTCTTTGTCATAAGTAGAAAGGCCAGCAGATTTTGGACCAATGGCTTTACTCATGAATGATATTGGTTTTCCTTTTTGCATCAATACTGCTCCAATGCCCTGGCCAGATGCATCTGCTTCCAGTGTAAAAGGTAAGGAGAAATCAGGCATTGCTAAGACTGGTGGAGAAGTCATTGCTTCCTTCAATAGGGAGAAGGCAGTGCTCTGTTGTTCTTGCCATTGGTAATTATCCTTCTTGAGGGCATCAAAGAGGGGCCTACAGATTAGTCCATAATTCTTAATGAACCTTCTATAGTATCCAGTCAGGCCCAAGAATCCTCTCAGTTGAGTAATATTTTCAGGTTGTGGCCATTTGAGTATTGCCTCAATTTTGTGTGGGTCAGTGGCTACTCCTTGGCCAGTAATGATGTGTCCCAAGTATTCAATTTGGGCCTGGGCAAAGCTGCACTTGGGAAGTTTGGCATATAGCTTGTTTTGCTGTAATAGTTGGAAAACTTGTTTGAGATGTTGGACATGGTCCCTTTCTGTCTTACTGTAAACCAAGATGTCATCAAAGAAAACCAATGTAAACTTCCTTAGTGTTGGTGCCAGTATGGTATTCATCAGCTGTTGGAATGTTGCTGGTGCATTAGTAAGCCCAAATGGCATTACTATGTACTCATAATGACCTTGGTGTGTGGTGAAGGCAGTTTTGCTTATGTCCTCTTCCTTCATCGTAATTTGGTGATATCCACTCCTTAAGTGAATTTTGGAGAAGAATTGGGCTCCATGGAGCTCATCCAGTAGATCCTCAATTATTGGTATGGGGTACTTGTTCTTGATGGTGTGTAGATTCAGTTTTCTGAAATCAATGCATTTCCTCCAAGTGCTATCCTTTTTCTTGACTAGTAAGGCTGGAGAAGAGTAGGGGCTTGCACCGTTTCTGATGACACCCTTTGCAAGGAGTTCTTTGATAATTTGTTCCATGATTTCCTTTTGGTGATGTGGCAGTCTGTAAGGCCTTTGGTTGATGATAGGAGCTCCAGGTGCTAATGCAATTGCATGGTCACAGTCTCTTTTTGGTGGTAAGTGGGCAGGTTCCTGGAATATTTCCTGAAATTCAGAGAGCAGTTTCTGTATTTCTTTTGGGTGAGTCTGCTGCTTAGTCTCTTCTTGGACTATGGGTTTGAGGAGCAAGAAGGCTCCACAAATAGTGTTAGCCAGCAATTTCTTGGAGAATTTCACTTCTTTGATGTCTGTGGAAGTGGGGAGACTCTCATCATGGAACTCAATGGTACTGCCATTGTGGATTGTGGCTTGCAGAGTCATTTTTTTGAAATCCACTGTCACAGGACTGTGGTGGAAAATCCAGTCTGCCCCCAAGATAACATCATAGCTATTGAGCTGTAGTAATTTGAAATCTGAGACAAACTCTTGTCCTTGAATGGAATAGTGGCAGTCAAAACAAGTAAAATCTGTCCACAAGGTTTCCCCATTGGCTACAGTCACCTTCATTCTTGTGCTAGGTGTTGTCTGACAGTTTGTCAGTTGTGCAAAGGCAGGAGTCATAAAAGTTGTTGTGCTGCCAGTATCCACTAGTGCATGTGCTATGTGTTTTCCAATGTGCATTGAAAGTATGAATGCATACTTATTGGATTTGTTTCCCAGGAGAGCATGCAAGGATAGTTGTAGTTCAGGGTTTTGTGCATTTGCCACAGGTGTTTCCTCTTCACTGTCAGAGTCATCATGGATATACACAATTTGTTGTGTACTTTCCTGCAGGGCTTGAATTTGTGCCCTGTTAGCCATCTTGCAAACTTTCTTATGCCCAGGAAACCATGGCTCTTTACATTTATAGCACAGATTGAGAGCTTTGGCCTGTTCAATGGCAGATGCTGTGCTTGGGGCTGCAGCAATTTTGTATTCAGGGGGTGCTGGTTTTCTGACAGGGAATTGACTATTGTATGCTTTTTTCTGTGGCATGGCTTGTTCTATTCTTCTAGCCATCCACATGGCTTGTTGCATTGTCTCAGGTTTCAGACATTGGAGGTGAGCCTGGATATAATCAGACAAGCCAGATATGAAGCTGTCAATATAATAGCTGTCAGGTAGGCCAGGGTTATCTCTTCTCATCAGATTGAGTGCAGCTTCAAATTTCTGTATATATGCTGCAACTGTTGAAGTCTGAGTCAGTGCATGGAAAGCTTTGACATTGTCTGTTCTGGACGTTTCTGCAAATCTTTCTGTGATGTAGCTACAGAATCGATGCCAAGGGACATTTGTGGTGATGTAACCTGTGCCTCTCCACCATTGGATCACATCTCCCATCAAGTATGTGACTGCCACTTCAGTTCTCTGCTCCAGAGGTGTGCGAGCTGCATCAAAGTAAGTTTCAATCGTCTGAATCCAAGAATCTGCATCAGTTCCTGAAAATTCTGGGATATGCATCTTGGCTGGTTTTACTGGTGGGTTTGTTCTCCTGTTATCCATGGGAAAAAACTGCAGTCTGGTTTTGGCTGTGCCTTTCGTTGCTTCTTGTTCGTCATTTTCCTCTGCGTGATTCTGTTCTGCTTGTTGTTGTGTTGCGTGGAGCACTGTTGTCACCTGACCAAAATTTGGATGTCTGTATTTTGGTGTACCATCCAAAATCAGCTCTTTTCCGTTTGCATCGTGCAGAACTTGTGTCTCCAGTTGCTTGCCTGTCGCTTTTGCTTGGTGTACCGAGCTCCCGGAGTGGCCAACTGGTGTTGTGTTTGGACTGTCCACCGTCTCGTGTCGCTTTGTGAATAGTTTGTCGAAATTGACTTGTATGTTGATGAGATTTGTCTGAAGATTCTTGAAGTTATCTTGTACTGCAGTGCGGAACTCGAGCAGTTCCTGCCTGTCTTCCTCGCGGTGTTTCTGCAGCATCTTGATATCCAGTTGCATGGATTTAAACTCCAGAGCACCCGTATCTTGTGATTCGTTCGTTTTGTCCATACTTGTTGGCATGGATTTTACTCTCCAGCAGTGAGCTTGGAGAAACCTATCAACGTCGATTTCTACCGCCGCCGATCGCCGTCGCCAAGTCGCCCGCCGCCGAGAACCGCACCGATCTGGCAGAGAAGTGGGATTCTACACGGAAGAGGTGATCTCCCGAAACCAATTTCGTACCTGACCTGCAGCCGAGCAGTCTACCGCCGCCACAACGCCTCCAATTCGTCTCACCGTCGCCGGAATCAAGAACGAGAGGAGGATTCCGTTCCGATTCGTTCGCCGCCGCGGATTCGAGGAAGCAACCGAGGAATCGCTGAAATCTGATACCACTTGTTATGCCTAGACTAAGGATCGATCAAACAAATAGCAGTAATTCACACAAACAGGGAAGTGATGGATTCAATTGAAGAGGAAAATTGCAGAGTTGAGGTTACAAGCCAGACCACGAACAGTGGCGGCTGGAGAGGGGAATAAACCCTAGTTTCTCGATGATTCGATTACAGGTCTCGATGGGCAAATAAAGGGGAGGGGAAGCAAGACGACAACCAAGTGAGTGGTTGGCGGTAAAGGGCCACCTGGCACTTGTTTTGAACAGCGACGTATGGGCTGTTACTGACCCTTGGATGCAATATCAGTGTCTCTAGTTGCTAGGTTCAGACAGAGATGATACAGACAGGGAACGGCGTGACATGCCGTTACCAGGTGGAAGTGGAACCAAACAGGATTAGAAAAAATCTAGCCACTTTGCAATACCGCCGTAACCCGATTCCTTTGCCGTTTACGTTAATCTGAGATGAAACAAACACGTCCTTATATTTTCCAAGTCAAATACAATGCCACCGTGAGTCTGAACTTTCTTGCAACTCGATAAGAGATTCTTGTGCTCTAAGTTGCAGAATCGGCATTTACTAGAGAAATTCGTACATGGTGCTTGAAGATTCATCCGAACTGCAAGTGTATTCTGTACTATTTTATGCAACATTGCGTCGCTAGTATGCTAGAAAAGATAATATTCAGAATAGGCTACTTAGCTGCAACAAGCAGCGTTCCTTTTAAAGACAGAGTGAGTAATAGAAGGGAAAGAATACTAAAACACACCAAATATATGCGTGGTTATATTACTCCTACTTTCTTATGGCCGCTCTTTCTTTGTCGTGAGCCGCATTTTCGTTCTCCTCCACAACCTTACGGGACACTTCACAGCTGCTGCTTCTTGGTTCTCCTCGTGGGTCTGCTGTATCTTCCTCCTCATCGTCCGTGACCTCTACTTCGAACATGAAGTAGCCTTTCTCCTCGTACTCTCGCCTCATCTTCGCCTGTTTGAGCAGAAAAAATTTCTTGTCTCTCTCCACCAAGGCGAACTTTGCCGGATCCCGTTCAGCCAGACTCCGCAGAGGGGGTCCCACTTGGTAGGCAAGTATATCATGAAGCTTCTCCTGCGGCAGCACACGGAAAACCGTCTTCTTTTTCTTCTTCTTCCAATAAGAAAGTATGTCCATACCGGCGTAATCCGTTGTCTTTGAGTTGGCAAAAGGCGTCCTGCGAGGCTGAGACGTACGTGCCTCTAGAGGCATATTTATATATATACCGGCGGAATCGGCAAGAGGACCATAGATGAGCCGAATTGGATTCAAGGCTGGAACCGGGCAGGGAATTAATAGCACTCGGAGAGTAAACCTCCACCGACTCCCTCACCGAACCTGACCTCAAACATATCGGAGAACAAAGGATTTTCTAGGTTTGCGGTTGGAGAACAGAGGACTTGGAAGGTGCACATACCCAGCAACTGCGTTCGCAGCCGGCGCCCATCTGTTTTCACTCTTTTGCGTATCGCTAGTGAATCCGGAAGGCCTAATCGCTCAACTCAGGCGGCGCACCCTGTAGCACGCCACTCCAGGTCTCCAGTTTTCTTTTTAAATCTTTGTTGATATATTGAAAACCTATGAGCATCTCTAACATGCCCCTTATATGGCGAACATGTAGAACGTGTTTGCGGTTTGGTTTTTCGGGTTTTAAAGGTTCGAAAAGCGTTGCACACAATAGAAGCAGTAAACGCGCAAAATTTCAGAGATGCTCATCGGTTCATACATTCTTCGTACAAGCATTTTATCATGAAAATAGGAAATCTACCCTAGTTCTATGCAAAAGAGCTCCAGGGACATGTTACTGAGCCTGCATTGCCGGCGGCGCCGCCATGCTCATCCCTAGTCGTTGTCAAGGTCGACGAAGATGTTGGAACACGTGACATTGTGTGTAACATTTCCCTGTGTAGTTTGTATAGCTGGCTCTAACTATAGTCCTAGTCATGTGCGGGTTGATAGGATCATCTCCACTTCGTGCGTGACCCACGTTGGTCCTCCTGTGTATGTAACCGATGTGCTGGTCAATACAACAGTGAGGGATTCCACTATTTTTCTTGGTATCAGAGCGAAAGCTCCTTCTCCACCTCTCTCATGGCCGACGACGGCCCCACCAACCCTCTCGATGCCGATCCCCGTACTCCCCTCACCACCTCCTCTCGGATTCCTCCCATGCCCCGCGCCGCCCGCAGCCCTCTCGGCCCCGAGCCAACCCCTCTCCCTTCTCAGCCGATCCCTCTCTCTTCTTCCACCGAGATCCCTTTTGCTTCTTCCATAGAAATCACCACGGCGGCGCATGCAACCACCATGGCCATTGCCGGATCTGGCAGCTCCTACCACCCACCCTCCATCCACGATGATCACATCCAAAACTACATCAAGTTCACTCTTGACGCCTCTGCCAACAATCTTCCCAAGTGGCGGCACTTTATGCTCCTTCTTCTCGACCGCCACCATGCCCGAGACCACATCGAGCCCGGGAACGAGCATCGCCATGCCGAAGAGGCGTGGCATCATGCCAACGTGGATATTCTCCTCTGGATCCTCACTACGATCGCTGGATCTCTACAAGAAGTGGTTATGTATGATCATATGACCGCGTTCTCCGCGTGGACGGCGCTGCATGCCTTCTTCTTCGACAACCCGGAAACTCACGCTATGATGCTCTCGCGCGAGTTACGGCAGCTCAAGCGGAACGACTTATCCATTGTTGAGTACTGCAGGTGTCTCAAGCAGATCGCCGACGCCATGGGCAATGTTGGCCACCCCGTCTCCGACCGTGACCTCACCATGAAGATGGTAGATGGGCTTGGCAAGAAGTTCGCCATCCAGGTAGAATTCATCGAAGGCACCCGGCCTGTAACATCCCAAGTATGAAAACACCCCTAGAATGTTTGAGTCTTGTTTAATTAAAGTCTTGCATCATGTCATAATACTCATTGCCTTTGTTTTCTTTTGGTTTGCATCTGTTTTCCTTGTTTTCACAATTGGAATTCAAACAATATTTCAAATGCTTTGTTCATACTTGTTATGTTACAACTTTCCAAATAAAAAGTTCAACTCAAAACCTCAATTGTTTCCATTTAAACCATAAGGTTCAACTATTTAAAATTGTGGCTTTTAATCATTCACTTAATTAAAATGTTATTCAAATCCAATTGCAATTTACAAACAACAACCTTTTGGAATTAATGATAATTACAACACAATTCTAATCATTTTATTCCATTTAACCTTTAGGGTTCACCCTATTTAAAATCTTGTTTTCAATAATCACTTAATCTCAAATTTCACTCAAAGTTCAACCAATTTACAAACAGCAAAATATTTTGAAATATTTGAAAACCAAAGCTTGCACATGTTGCTATCACAATAAAGAGATTGTTACAAAAATTCCCAAAAAAATTCCTAACTCAAAAACCCTAGTTTTCTTCCTATTTCTATTTCAGCAAAAAAAAAAAGTAACAGAACAAATTTTTTTTTAAAAAAAAAGGGAAAAAACGCTCACAGAGGAGGGGAGCAGCACGGCCCAGCCCACCTTTTCTTCCCCCACGGCCCGGTACCCCTTCACCATCGTCTTCTCGCAGTACGGCAGCGCATCGCGCATAGCCACGTCGACGGCAGTAACAGTGGAACGGCCACCGTCGCCCCTACCCCTCTACATAAACCTACCCGCTGCCTCCCCGAGCTAGCCCTAGCCCGTACCTCCCTCAGCTATCCACCGCCCCGCCATTCCTTCCCTCCATCCACCATCTCTGCATGTCCTCCGTTTCTGAACCACCACCCGAGCTCCACTTCTCTGAATACATGGCGATCGCCGCCGTTACCTCGCTCCACCTCGCTGGCTAGCAGCTGGAATCAGCCCTCCGTATCTCCGTCTACCTCTTGGACACCACAGCAGCCGCGGAGATCCACCGGAGCGTCGCCGCCGTCCTCGACATCGCCGCCGCCGTTCTGCCCCGAGCCGCTGCTTCCACTCCAGCCGCCGGTGAGCATCATCGCTCTTCCCTCCTCTCTGCCTTGCGCAAGCACGCACACCAGCACGCACTCATCCATGCACCAGCACACGCACGCGCACAGCCACGGCGAGCACTGCGGCAGCTCGCCGCCGGCCAGTCCGTGCCTCTGTCGAAGATTCAGAGAACACCTGCAGGCAAAGTTCAGTTAGCGAAATCTGAAAGATAACCTGTCTACGAGTGTGTACCTGGCAAGATCGAATCGCCACCGTAGTGGTAGCAACGCTTGCACGCGAGCGCGAGGGCCAGGGTTCGAGTCCCCCCTTCCGCAGGAAAATCCCCACCTTTTTTCGCAAGGGCTGCTGACAGGCAGGCCCCACCTGCCAGTGGCCACTGCTGCCATGTGAGCTCCACGCAGCCACGGGCCCCTCTGTCAGTGGCTAGGGCTAGCCACTGCAGAGTGAAAAACATTTTTCAGCATTTTCTTTTTCAAATTAAGTCCTTTTTATTCACAGATTGATCCCTCATTTTAAATTGCTAATAACTTTTAAATTACAAATCCAAATAATATAAATAAAATATGTTTGTTGAACCAAATTTAATTCTCTACCTGTTTGTAACATTTGTTTTCTGTTTCGAATAATTCAAATGCATTCAAATTGCAAATTCAAACAAATCATCTTAAATTTGGTTAATTCCATAAATAATTCAAACTTAATTCAAATCACACAAATAAAATATGTTTTCCATGTCAAATTAAACCACCTTTCCAAATATAAATTTTGTTTCATGTTTTGAATAATTAAAATTGCTTAAATAATTTAAGCCTTGTTTAAATCATTTAAATTTGCTAAATTCATAACTTGCTCAAATTAAATTATTCTTGAACATGTAAAATATGTTTTCAAACCAGAAAACATAATCTTTTCAAATATGAATTTTATTTAATGTTTTGAACAAATAAAATTCAAATAATATTTCTACTTGAATTAAATTCACTTAAAACTTGTTTAATCTTGTTTAATTCATAATTAAATCATTGTAATTCCTTTTTCACTAATTGAAACATGTAATCGACCTAAAATTTTGTGCTCTTTTCAAATATTAACTTTGTTATCTGTTTTGAGCAATTAAACTTGATGAAAACAACAAATGCTTGTGTAACATCATTAAGAAGCCAAAATTCTTAACTTGTTAAATAAAATTCCACACTTGGTAAATTTCATTCTACTTGCATCTATTGTTGTTTTCTTATTGTTTTCATCATGCATGCATCATGCTAAGCAACTTACACATGGTAATTAGTTGTAGATCATTTAATCCCACATTAAATTCATGGGCTTTCCATATGCAATCCAAATTGCATATGGGTCCATTTAAACATGTTATCTTGTCAACTAGTTTATTTTGATGCATCAATCAATTGCCATGCATCATCCCATGATTATGAATTATATCCTGTTATTGATTGTTCGTCTCTTTTCGATTGTGTGTTTGCTTCTTCTCGATTAGACGACGACGTTGAGACAGACGAGACTTACGACACCCCTTCTGAGGAGTTAGCTCAGTACCATGCTACTGGGTTTGCAGGCAAGTATTCACTCACATGAACCATTGTGTTCCTTTCAACATGGGATACCGATACTTTCCGTTGTCTATTCTGCTAGCCCTATGACTCGATGCTTGTGTCCCGATCCTATCACATGATATCCTTTAACCCTGATATTGCCTCACCTCCACACCTATAACCCCTTGCTTGTTGCCTTAGTCTTACCTAGCATGCTTAGGGTTGTTTTGCTCGAGTCTGTTACCCGTTACTTTCTGTTACTATATTTCTATTATGTTCTGGGGGCTCGATGTTAAACAATGAATCATGCTAATGTTATGATTAAATAATAATTTGATGATAAGGCACCGGCAGGAGGCCCTGCGTGGTTTTGAGGCCTGCTAGTGTCGACCCTAATTAGGAAAAGGGTCTTGTCTACTTATCCATGATGAGCGCACTACCCGCATGTGGGAAGCGTGTATGGGCGCCCCCCTCAATTTGACTCGATTCGCATCTCGTCCAAATCGCCTCATTTAGTTCGGGTTTTCCATTTGCCGCATGCATGTTTTTGCGAGCCCAGGCCAGGGTGGAACTTTTATAGTCGGCATATAGGGAGACACGTTCTTAGAGTGCTATGAGGGTCCCCTTTTCTTCGTGGGGCTCGATTAGCCGTGCGCTCAAGGTGCTTTGGGCTTGATGCGAAGAAGAGTTGGGTTGTGTTGAGTGCCCCGCTTGGTGGGAGGCATTCCATCTGGCGGGATATTCTTACGTGTACGGCCAAATTGGTGCATCCCTGCAGGGTTAAATCTTCTCGAGAAGCCGTGTTTTCCGCGGTTATGGTTGACTTGGTGAAAGTACTGGCTAACAAGTACTCAGAACAACTTACACCTAACTAATACTAATCTGACTAGTAATATGCTTATTGACACAATAACCTGAATCATCATTAATCCAACTGTGTGAGTTATCCTTGGGTTGCTTCCTTAGTAGGGGGTAACATTGGATGGGTTTGTTTGAAGTTACTTTCAGTTGGTTACGATACGCTATCTTATCTTCTTTCTGTTAGCCGGAAGTTGTAGTACATCTCTGTAGTTGGTTAGTGCAGCCCGCTGCAGCATCTTTTATATCACCTATTCTTCCGTTGAACCTAAAGCATTTGTACCTGGTGTTGCCGGGTACACGTTGGTGACGCGTGAGTCTTGCTTGCCAGTACTTGTATGTACTGACCCCTTTGGGGCTGTGGTTTACGCAGACTACGATTCCGAGGATCCCCATGGAGGCTACTACGTGGAGTACGACGAGACTGTTGACGAGTAGATAGCGGACCCGGGCAGGATCCGAGACTACGTGGATGGGCTCCGTCTTCTTTTCATTCCCGGCCTCTTAGGCCTATTTGGATTTGTCTGTACTCAGACTTTTGATTGCTTCCGCTGTGATGTAATGATGTTATGTTGGGACATGTGTCCTCTGGATGATGGTATTTGCTATTCTCTGCCCTAGTGAGGGCCAGTTGCAACTTATTTCCATCTTTTGTGTCTTAGATATATGTTGAGGTATCATTTCGTTTAACGCCGTTGACGTACCATGTGTGAATGGTATTAAGTACGTCAATGGTAGTGTCTTGATCTCTATGGGATAGTTTACATCGACGATGGATAGTAGAGTTTGGTTGTCGCATTTAAGTGCTGGCCTACTCGTAAGAGGATGCGGGAGCAGTTAGGCCCCGTAATCCAAGCATCTACTATCCAGTTCGGCCCGGTGAGTATTCTATAGAAGTCAGGGTGCGACAAATGGTATCAGAGCCTGTCTGCCTGTAGGATCCCTTTTACTGGTCGCAGTTTGAGTCTAGAAACTATTTTGTAGCTATATAGGAAAAATGAAACGTGAGAGTAGGAATTCTGTTCTTTTTCTTCTTTTCCCCACCCACCCACCCTTTTTCTGGTAAGGAAGTGCAACGATGTTTTCCCTTCTCATCTAAACTTTCAAGTTAGGTTTTCACGTATCTTGGTTTCTCTAGGATGGTTATATCTACTAGACCATAGGAATCTCTATTCCTTAAGCGGTAGATATTGATCCTCTAGAAGCCCGGATGGGTTTTCTGTAGTACCTCAGGAGTTTTGGTCTCGTGTTTCCCGAATGTTGCTTCGATATCCTGTTCTTCTCAACATCCTTTTCATCCATTGAAACCTTGTTGTTGCTTTCCACTTCAGTTTCTTCTACCGGCGTCTAATCAAAACTTCCCAAATCATCTGCAGATGGATCTCAGGTTCTACCCGCAGGTGGTTCGTATGACTCGTTGTGAGAGCACCGCCGGTTATCCGGAGATGCTGAGAGACATGGTCACTTATCTGGGGTTCCATTGGGCACCAGAGTACCAGGTCTACGAGCAGCAGCGAGAGTTTGAGCAGACCTACTACCAGGCTATCGTCTACATTCTGTCAGATGATGGGAGGAGCGTAGTCCACCGCTACGAGGCAGTAGGTTCCACAGTGGATATGGCGATGCAGCAGGCAGCTTATGTGAGCCTCACCGTCCTTCGTGCTGACTACTGGGGATTTGATGATTCTATCTATCGCCACATCCCCCGTGGTTACATCACTTCGGAGGGAGCTCACTTCACTCTCTACGACAACTTGGATGTTTTCGAGCATGATAGCTCCAGGCTGCACACCACCGCTCAGTTCGTGAGGCACAGTGACGCAGTTGCCACCACACTATCTCAGGAGTTGGCTTCAGTCAGGGAGCAGCTCTACCTTGCTTTGACTCGTCTGGCGACTTACACCACAGATTTTGTTGGAGACGACTGCTTTGCACGTTTCGATCAGCCAGTTGGGCGTAGTCTGCCAGATGCTGGAGGTTACGAGCCGATCAGAGGTCCACTCCTCAACCTTGGTCCTGGTTACACTGGGATTCCCCGCTTTGGAGCACAGGGAGACGACGCTTTCTACTTCACCACACCGAGAGTCGCTCTCAGAGCACTTCCGATCTACGTGGATCGTCGTTCTACCTACTTTCGTGAGCGTGCTCCTCACCGTACCTCTCGCCGTACTCCTAGACGCCGTCCTGCGTGATGAGCATGGGAGTACCGATGTATCCATTCCTAGCTATGTTTAGATATCCTTTCGTATTCGAATCATTTATGGTGTGTTGGATATTCTGATGTATTTGAACTTATGATGTACCTGTTGGTTATCTAATCATGCGTCGGAATAATCTCTCTTTCGGTTGCAAAGTCTATCACTTCCTATTGTTGTGCTAAAATGAATTTCAATTCAGGATGCCTCCAACAAGGAACAACACGCCTGAGCCACCGCCAATCGCGGAGCTGTTGACTCAGATGACCCAAGTGATGGCACAGATGGCCCAATTTCAGACTAATCAGCACATCCACCAGACTGCTCCACGGGTCAGCATCAAGGACTTCCTCAGTCTGGGCCCAAAAGCTTTCGTGGCCACACGCGAGCCTCTGGACGCTGATGACTGGATCCGTGACACAGCCAGGGCTCTGGAGATTGCACATGTAGCTGAAGAGGACAAAGTCAAGTATGCCTCCTACCTACTGAAGGGTCAGGCAACTTCGTGGTGGGAGAACTACCAGGCTATGAGAGGTGGCATTCCTATCACCTGGGGTTGTTTCCAGGAAGCCTTCCTGAAGCACCACATTCCAGATGGTCTCATGGAAAGGATGCGTGAAGAGTTTTGCTCTCTCAAGCAAGGCAAGTTGGACGTCATCGGCTATCAGAATGAGTTCAATCGCCTCGCTCGATACGCTGGAGACGAGGTGTCCACTGAGGCTAAGAAGATGGCAAGGTTCCGCAGAGGTTTTAACCCGGAACTCAAATATGCCCTTACCAATGTCAAGACCAAAGACTTCGAGGAGCTCGTTAACACCGCGCTCAATGAAGAGAATGGGCGCAAGGCGTTCGAGGAGTCTCGCAAGCACTTGCGTGAGGGTGGTTCCTCCTCCAACATGACCACCCCTCCGCAGAAGCGCCACATCTGGGTGCCAAATGGTGCTGTCACTCGGGCTCCATACGCCCAAACTTCTCCAGGCTTCGCTCCCCGCCCACCCAACCCAGCTCAGATGCATGATCCGAGGGGTTCGATGGGGCAGCCAAGGCCAGGTCCTCCTCGTGTCGTCACTTGCTTCAAGTGCAAGCAGACGGGACACTACGCCGATAAGTGCACTCAGAGGCTGCTACCTCCACCACCACCTCGTCCTAACACCAATCAGGCAATGGTGCGCGCTCCCCCGCATAAGGCCTTCAACTCCAACAACAGGCCTGTCGGGAGGACCGCAAGGGTGAACCACGTCAAGATTGACAAAGCTGAGGAAGCACCTGACGTCGTTCTCGGTACATTCCCCGTAAACTCTTTTCCAGCTAAAGTGTTGTTTGATACCGGAGCATCGCATTCCTTTGTGTCAAAAATCTTTGCCACAACATACAACCTAATTGTGGTTCCACTAAGCAATCAAATCACCGTTCACTCTCCGGGATCTCAAATGTTGACTTCCAAGATAAGTAAGGATAATCAAATCCTAATTGGAGGTCGCATATTCCTCGCTTCTCTCATGTTGCTGGGAAATTCTGACATTGATGTCATTCTTGGTATGGATTGGTTGAAGACCAATAAAGCAAAAATTGACTGTGCTCAAAAGTCAATAACTCTGTTCCACCCCTCTGGCCAGATAGTCTATTCTCCAAATGAATCAAGTTCCATCCAGATATACACACTCGATGCAAAACCTCTACCTCTACTCGAAAATGTTCCGGTGGTTTGCGATTTCCCTGACGTCTTTCTAGAAGAATTGCCAGGAATGCCTCCGGACAGAGCAGTTGAGTTCGTGATCGAGCTTGAACCAGGTACTGCTCCAATCTCTAAGCATCCATACAAGATAGCTCCTCCTGAACTGAAGTTGTTGAAGGAGCAAATCGATATGTACATGGAGAAAGGTTACATTCAACCTAGTTCCTCGGCTTGGGGTTGCCCAACTCTGTTCGTTGCGAAGAAGGATCAAACAAAGAGACTCGTTGTTGACTATCGTCCTCTTAACGAGAAAACCATCAAGAACAAATATCCAATTCCTCGTATCGATGATCTTTTTGATCAACTTGCTGGAGCCTCAATATTCTCAAAGTTGGACTTGAGGATGGGTTACCATCAGATAAAGATCAGAAAGGAAGATATTCCAAAGACAGCCTTCACCACTCGCTACGGTCTATATGAATACACCGTCATGTCCTTTGGTCTCACCAATGCACCGGCGACCTTCTCTCGACTCATGAATTCTGTCTTCCATGAATACCTCGACAAGTTCGTTGTGGTATATCTTGATGATATTCTGGTCTACTCAAAATCCGAGGAAGAGCATGAAGAACATCTTCGTCTCACTCTCATGAAACTCCGCGAGCATCGTCTCTATGCCAAATACTCCAAATGTGAGTTCTGGATTTCAGAAGTTGCTTACCTTGGTCATATCATCTCTGCCAAGGGCATAGCCATTGATCCAGAAAAGGTTAAAGCAATTGTTGATTGGAAACCTCCTAAGACGGTGAAGCAAGTAAGAAGTTTTCTTGGCTTGGCTAGCTATTGCCGTCGTTTCGTCCAAAACTTCTCCAAGATTGCCAAACCCCTCACTGATCTCACAAAGAAGGACAAGAAGTTCGTTTGGTCTACACAATGTGATGAAAGTTTCAATCTCCTCAAGACTAAACTCACTTCTACACCAGTTTTGGTTGGCCCAGATACTACCAAACCTTTCCAGATATTCTGTGATGCTTCTCTCCAAGGTCTAGGAGCAGTTCTTATGCAAGAACGTCAAGTTGTGGCTTATGCTTCACGTCAGTTGAACACCCATGAGCAAAATTATCCCACTCATGACCTTGAACTCGCAGCAGTTGTGTTTGCCCTCAAGAAATGGAGACAATATTTGTTGGGTAACCGCACTGAAATCTTTTCCGATCATAAGAGTCTAAAATACATCTTCACTCAACCAGATCTAAACCTCAGGCAAAGGAGATGGATTGAAAAGATCAAAGACTTCGATCTTACCATTTCTTACACTCCAGGCAAGGCTAATGTTATGGCCGATGCTCTCAGTCGCAAATCCTATTGCAATAATCTCATGATCATGGAAAGCCAACCTCCACTTCATGAAGAATTCCAGAAGCTGAACCTTGGTATTGTTCCTCAAGGCTATCTTGCAAGCTTGACAGCCAGTCCAACTCTCGAGGACAAGATTCGTTCTGAACAACTTCGTGATGCTGAAATCAAGAAGATGGTAGAGCACATCAAAGAAGGCAAGGATAAATTCAAGTCCTTCTCAATTGATGACAAGGGAACTGTGTTCTTCGAAGGACGCATTGCAGTTCCTCAAATTCAAAGTCTCAAAGATATCATTCTCAAGGAGGCTCATGAAACTCCTCTATCCATACACCCTGGAAGTACAAAGATGTACCAGGATCTGAAGACGCTGTATTGGTGGCCTAGCATGAAACGTGAAATTGCTCAATACGTTTCTGAATGCGACGTTTGTCAACGTGTTAAGGCAGTTCATCAGAAAACAGCCGGTCTTCTCCAACCTCTCAAAATCCCCGAGTGGAAGTGGGACATGATTGAAATGGACTTCGTCACTGGTTTTCCAAAGTCCAAGAGGGGCAACGATGCAATCTTCGTTGTCATTGATCGACTCACTAAAGTAGCTCACTTCTTTCCTGTCAAAGAGACAATCTCAGCTAGCCAGTTAGCAGAGCTCTACACAACAAAGATTGTTCCTCTTCATGGTGTTCCATTGGAAATAAGCTCAGACCGTGGAAGCATATTCACTTCTCATTTCTGGAAGAGTTTCCAAGATGCATTGGGCACCAAACTTCTGTTCAGCACAGCTTATCACCCTCAGTCTCAAGGGCAAGTCAAAAGAGTCAATCAGATTCTCGAGGATATGCTCAGAGCATGTGGTCTCTCCTTTGGCATGAAATGGGAGGATTGCCTTCCATATGCTGAATTCTCCTACAACAACAGCTTCCAGGCAAGCCTAGGAATGGCACCATTTGAAGCACTCTATGCCCGCAGATGCAGGAGTCCAATCAATTGGTCTGGAGCTGGTGAACGTTCACTCTTAGGTCCTGACATTGTTAAGGAAGCCGAAGAGAAAGTTCGCATCATTCGTGACAATCTCAAGATTGCTCAGTCTCGTCAGAAGAGCTACTATGACAGCAAGCACCGGGATATGATCTACGCACCTGGTGACAAAGCATATCTCCGTGTAACTCCCCTCAGAGGCACTCATCGTTTTGGTGTGAAAGGAAAGCTTGCACCAAGATACATTGGTCCTTTCAACATTCTCTCAAGGCGTGCAGAAAATGCCTATCGTCTTGAACTTCCAGAAAAACTATCCAAGGTGCACGATGTGTTTCACGTCACGGCTCAAGAAGTGTTTCAAAGATCCAGATCGTGCAGTTGATCATGATTCCATTGAACTGCAAGATGATCTCTCTTATGAGGAGCACCCTGTTCGAATTCTCGATGAGACCGAGCGTAAGACTCGCAACAAGAGCACCAAGTTCTTGAAAGTGCAATGGTCGCATCATTCCGATAAAGAGGCAACGTGGGAGACCGAAGAGGATCTTCGCAAGAAGTATTCGGACCTTTTTCACTTCTCAGTAGGAATCTCGGGGCGCGATTCCTTCAAGGGGGGCGTTTTGTAACATCCCAAGTATGAAAACACCCCTAGAATGTTTGATTCTTGTTTAATCAAAGTCTTGCATCATGTCATCATACTCATTGCCTTTGTTTTCTTTTGGTTTGCATCTGTTTTCCTTGTTTTCACAATTGGAATTCAAACAATATTTCAAATGCTTTGTTCATACTTGTTATGTTACAACTTTCCAAATAAAAAGTTCAACTCAAAACCTCAATTGTTTCCATTTAAACCATAAGGTTCAACTATTTAAAATTGTGGCTTTTAATCATTCACTTAATTAAAATGTTATTCAAATCCAATTGCAATTTACAAACAGCAACCTTTTGGAATTAATGATAATTACAACACAATTCTAATCATTTTGTTCCATTTAACCTTTAGGGTTCACCCTATTTAAAATCTTGTTTTCAGTAATCACTTAATCTCAAATTTCACTCAAAGTTCAACCAATTTACAAACAGCAAAATATTTTGAAATATTTGAAAACCAAAGCTTGCACATGTTGCTATCACAATAAAGAGATTGTTACAAAAATTCCCAAAAAAATTCCTAACTCAAAAACCCTAGTTTTCTTCCTATTTCTATTTCAGCAAAAAAAAAAGTAACAGAACAAAATAAAAAAATAAAAAAAAGGAAAAAACGCTCACAGAGGAGGGGAGCAGCACGGCCCAGCCCACCTTTTCTTCCCCCGCGGCCCGGTACCCCTTCGCCATCGTCTTCTCGCAGTACGGCAGCGCATCGCGCATAGCCACGTCGACGGCAGTAACAGTGGAACGGCCACCGTCGCCCCTACCCCTCTACATAAACCTACCCGCTGCCTCCCCGAGCTAGCCCTAGCCCGTACCTCCCTCAGCAACCCACCGCGCCGCCATTCCTTCCCTCCATCCACAATCTCTGCATCTCCTCCGTTTCTGAACCACCACCCGAGCTCCACTTCTCTGAATACATGGCGATCGCCGCCGTTACCTCGCTCCACCTCGCTGGCTAGCAGCTGGAATCAGCCCTCCGTATCTCCGTCTACCTCTTGGACACCACAGCAGCCGCGGAGATCCACCGGAGCGTCGCCTCCGTCCTCGACGTCGACGCCGCCGTTCTGCCCCGAGCCGCTGTTTCCACTCCAGCCGCCGGTGAGCATCATCGCTCTTCCCTCCTCTCTGCCTTGCGCAAGCACGCACACCAGCACGCACTCATCCATGCACCAGCACACGCACGCGCACAGCCACGACGAGCACTGCGGCAGCTCGCCGCCGGCCAGTCCGTGCCTCTGTCGAAGATTCAGAGAACACCTGCAGGCAAAGTTCAGTTAGCGAAATCTGAAAGATAACCTGTCTACGAGTGTGTACCTGGCAAGATCGAATCGCCACCGTAGTGGTAGAAACGCTTGCACACGAGCGCGAGGGCCAGGGTTCGAGTCCCCCCTTCCGCAGGAAAATCCCCACCTTTTTTCGCAAGGGCTGCTGACAGGCAGGCCCCACCTGCCAGTGGCCACTGCTGCCACGTGAGCTCCACGCAGCCACGGGCCCCTCTGTCAGTGGCTAGGGCTAGCCACTGCAGAGTGAAAAACGTTTTTCAGCATTTTCTTTTTCAAATTAAGTCCTTTTTATTCACAGATTGATTCCTCATTTTAAATTGCTAATAACTTTTAAATTACAAATCCAAATAATATAAATAAAATATGTTTGTTGAACCAAATTTAATTCTCTACCTGTTTATAACATTTGTTTTCTGTTTCGAATAATTCAAATGCATTCAAATTGCAAATTCAAACAAATCATCTTAAATTTGGTTAATTCCATAAATAATTCAAACTTAATTCAAATCACACAAATAAAATATGTTTTCCATGTCAAATTAAACCACCTTTCCAAATATAAATTTTGTTTCATGTTTTGAATAATTAAAATTGCTTAAATAATTTAAGCCTTGTTTAAATCATTTAAATTTGCTAAATTCATAACTTGCTCAAATTAAATTATTCTTGAACATGTAAAATATGTTTTCAAACCAGAAAACATAATCTTTTCAAATATGAATTTTATTTAATGTTTTGAACAAATAAAATTCAAATAATATTTCTACTTGAATTAAATTCACTTAAAACTTGTTTAATCTTGTTTAATTCATAATTAAATCATTGTAATTCCTTTTTCACTAATTGAAACATGTAATCCACCTAAAATTTTGTGCTCTTTTCAAATATTAACTTTTTTATCTGTTTTGAGCAATTAAACTTGATGAAAACAACAAATGCTTGTGTAACATCATTAAGAAGCCAAAATTCTTAACTTGTTAAATAAAATTCCACACTTGGTAAATTTCATTCTACTTGCATCTATTGTTGTTCTCTTATTGTTTTCATCATGCATGCATCATGCTAAGCAACTTACACATGGTAATTAGTTGTAGACCATTTAATCCCACATTAAATTCATGGGCTTTCCATATGCAATCCAAATTGCATATGGGTCCATTTAAACATGTTATCTTGTCAACTAGTTTATTTTGATGCATCAATCAATTGCCATGCATCATCCCATGATTGTGCATTATATCCTGTTATTGATTGTTCGTCTCTTTTCGATTATGTGTTTGCTTCTTCTCGATTAGACGACGACGTTGAGACAGACGAGACTTACGACACCCCTTCTGAGGAGTTAGCTCAGTACCAGGCTACTGGGTTTGCAGGCAAGTATTCACTCACATGAACCATTGTGTTCCTTTCAACATGGGATACCGATACTTTCCGTTGTCTATTCTGCTAGCCCTATGACTCGATGCTTGTGTCCCGATCCTATCACATGATATCCTTTAACCCTGATATTGCCTCACCTCCACACCTATAACCCCTTGCTTGTTGCCTTAGTCTTACCTAGCATGCTTAGGGTTGTTTTGCTCGAGTCTGTTACCCGTTACTTTCTGTTACTATATTTCTATTATGTTCTGGGGGCTCGATGTTAAACAATGAATTATGCTAATGTAATGATTAAATAATAATTTGATGATAAGGCACCGGCATGAGGCCCTGCGTGGTTTTGAGGCCTGCTAGTGTCGACCCTAATTAGGAAAAGGGTCTTGTCTACTGATCCATGATGAGCGCACTACCCGTATGTGGGAAGCGTGTATGGGCGCCCCCCCTCAATTTGACTCGATTCGCATCTCGTCCAAATCGCCTCATTTAGTTCGGGTTATCCATTTGCCGCATGCATGTTTTTGCGAGCCCAGGCCAGGGTGGAACTTTTGTAGTCGGCATATAGGGAGACACGTTCTTAGAGTGCTATGAGGGTCCCCTTTTCTTCGTGGGGCTCGATTAGCCGTGCGCTCAAGGTGCTTTGGGCTTGATGCGAAGAAGAGTTGGGTTGTGTTGAGTGCCCCGCTTGGTGGGAGGCATTCCATCTGGCGGGATATTCTTACGTGTACGGCCAAATTGGTGCATCCCTGCAGGGTTAAATCTTCTCGAGAAGCCGTGTTTTTCGCGGTTATGGTTGACTTGGTGAAAGTACTGGCTAACAAGTACTCAGAACAACTTACACCTAACTAATACTAATCTGACTAGTAATATGCTTATTGACACAATAACCTGAATCATCATTAATCCAACTGTGTGAGTTATCCTTGGGTTGCTTCCTTAGTAGGGGGTAACATTGGATGGGTTTGTTTGAAGTTACTTTCAGTTGGTTACGATACGCTATCTTATCTTCTTTCTGTTAGCCGGAAGTTGTAGTACATCTTTGTAGTTGGTTAGTGCAGCCTGCTGCAGCATCTTTTATATCACCTATTCTTCCGTTGAACCTAAAGCATTTGTACCTGGTGTTGCCGGGTACACGTTGGTGACGCGTGAGTCTTGCTTGCCAGTACTTGTATGTACTGACCCCTTTGGGGCTGTGGTTTACGCAGACTACAATTCCGAGGATCCCCATGGAGGCTACTACGTGGAGTACGACGAGACTGTTGACGAGTAGATAGCGGACCCGGGCAGGATCCGAGACTACGTGGATGGGCTCCGTCTTCTTATCTTTCCCGGCCTCTTAGGCCTATTTGGATTTGTCTGTACTCAGACTTTTGAATGCTTCCGCTGTGATGTAATGATGTTATGTTGGGACATGTGTCCTCTGGATGATGGTATTTGCTATTCTCTGCCCTAGTGAGGGCCAGTTGCAACTTATTTCCATCTTTTGTGTCTTAGAGATATGTTGAGGTATCATTTCGTTTAACGCCATTGACGTACCATGTGTGAATGGTATGAAGTACGTCAATGGTAGTGTCTTGATCTCTATGGGATAGTTTACATCGATGATGGATAGTAGAGTTTGGTTGTCGCATTTAAGTGCTGGCCTACTCGTAAGAGGATGCGGGAGCAGTTAGGCCCCGTAATCCAAGCATCTACTATCCAGTTCGGCCCGGTGAGTATCCTATAGAAGTCAGGGTGCGACAAATGGTATCAGAGCCTGTCTGCCTGTAGGATCCCTTTTACTGGTCGCAGTTTGAGTCTAGAAACTATTTTGTAGCTATATAGGAAAAATGAAACGTGAGAGTAGGAATTCTGTTCTTTTTCTTCTTTTCCCCACCCACCCACCCTTTTTATGGTAAGGAAGTGCAACGATGTTTTCCCTTCTCATCTAAACTTTCAAGTTAGGTTTTCACGTATCTTGGTTTCTCTAGGATGGTTATATCTACTAGACCATAGGAATCTCTATTCCTTAAGCGGTAGATATTGATCCTCTAGAAGCCCGGATGGGTTTTCTGTAGTACCTCAGGAGTTTTGGTCTCGTGTTTCCCTAATGTTGCTTCGATATCCTGTTTTTCTCAACATCCTTTTCGTCCATCGAAACCTTGTTGTTGCTTTCCACTTCAGTTTCTTCTACCGGCGTCTAATCAAAACTTCCCAAATCATCTGCAGATGGATCTCAGGTTCTACCCGCAGGTGGTTCATATGACTCGTTGTGAGAGCACCGCCGGTTATCCGGAGATGCTGAGAGACATGGTCACTTATCTGGGGTTCCATTGGGCACCAGAGTACCAGGTCTACGAGCAGCAGCGAGAGTTTGAGCAGACCTACTACCAGGCTATCGTCTACATTCTGTCAGATGATGGGAGGAGCGTAGTCCACCGCTACGAGGCAGTAGGTTCCACAGTGGATATGGCGGTGCAGCAGGCAGCTTATGTGAGCCTCACCGTCCTTCGTGCTGACTACTGGGGATTTGATGATTCTATCTATCGCCACATCCCCCGTGGTTACATCACTTCGGAGGGAGCTCACTTCACTCTCTACGACAACTTGGATGTTTTCGAGCATGATAGCTCCAGGCTACACACCACCGCTCAGTTCGTGAGGCACAGTGACGCAGTTGCCACCACACTATCTCAGGAGTTGGCTTCAGTCAGGGAGCAGCTCTACCTTGCTTTGACTCGTCTGGCGACTTACACCATGGATTTTGTTGGAGACGAGCGCTTTGCACATTTCGATCAGCCATTTGGGCGTAGTCTGCCAGATGCTGGAGGTTACGAGCCGATCAGAGGTCCACTCCTCAACCTTGGTCCTGGTTACACTGGGATTCCCCGCTTTGGAGCACAGGGAGACGACGCTTTCTACTTCACCACACCGAGAGTCGCTCTCAGAGCACTTCCGATCTACGTGGATCGTCGTTATACCTACTTTCGTGAGCGTGCTCCTCACCGTACCTCTCGCCGTACTCCTAGACGCCGTCCTGCGTGATGAGCATGGGAGTACCGATGTATCCATTCCTAGCTATGTTTAGTTATCCTTTCGTATTCGAACCATTTATGGTGTGTTGGATATTCTGATGTATTTGAACTTATGATGTACCTGTTGGTTATCTATTCATGCGTCGGAATAATCTCTCTTTCGGTTGCAAAGTCTATCACTTCCTATTGTTATGCTAAAATGAATTTCAATTCAGGATGCCTCCAACAAGGAACAACACGCCTGAGCCACCGCCAATCGCGGAGCTGTTGACTCAGATGACCCAAGTGATGGCACAGATGGCCCAATTTCAGACTAATCAGCACATCCACCAGACTGCTCCATGGGTCAGCATCAAGGACTTCCTCAGTCTGGGCCCAAAAGCTTTCGTGACCACACGCGAGCCTCTGGACGCTGATGACTGGATCCGTGACACAGCCAGGGCTCTGGAGATTGCACATGTAGCTGAAGAGGACAAAGTCAAGTATGCCTCCTACCTACTGAAGGGTCAGGCAGCTTCGTGGTGGGAGAACTACCAGGCTATGAGAGGTGGCATTCCTATCACCTGGGGTTGTTTCCAGGAAGCCTTCCTGAAGCACCACATTCCAGATGGTCTCATGGAAAGGATGCGTGAAGAGTTTTGCTCTCTCAAGCAAGGCAAGTTGGACGTCATCGGCTATCAGAATGAGTTCAATCGCCTCGCTCGATACGCTGGAGACGAGGTGCCCCCTCATCAGGGCGGCGGCTACCACGGGAACCAGGGTGGTCGTGGAGGCTACCATGGGAACAAGGGCGGTGGCTACCAGTACGGGCACCAAGGCGATCGCAATGGTGGACGCGGTCGTGGCTTGGTTACTTCGCGCGTATGGGCGCGCCCTTCCCTCCACGTGCGTCGTGGCAACCTGCACCTGCCTTGAGCATCCTCGGCTCCGTCCCCGGCCAACCCAACCACGCCTACCCACTGATGTATCCTGCGTTGCCACCACCTCCACCGGCCTACCAAGCTCCGTCCTGGGATCACAATAGCATGGTTCTCCATGCTCCGAGCTACGGATCCGCACTTCACACGGCAAATGTCTGATGGACTCCGGCGCCTCCTCGCACGTCTCCGGCAAACAAGGTATCTTGACTTCGTCTTATTCCCCTTTAGAGAAAGATTCTCAACATATTATCGTTGGTAATGGTTCTCGTCTCCCTGTTGTTGCAACCGGTTACACTCAACTCACCGCTAAGCCTTTCCATTTACATAATGTTCTTGTATCTCCTCATATAGTCACAAATCTCATTAGTACACACAAATTCACCCGCGATAATTCATGTTCTGTTGAGTTTGACCCATTTGGCTTTTCTGCGAAGGACCTCGCAACCAGGACAACAATCATGAGATCCAATAGCTCCGGGGAGTTGTATCCCTTTTTGAGAAACCACAACAACGCCTCCTCTTCGGCGTTGTCCGTCACTAGTGATCTTTGGCATCGTCGCCTCGGCCACCCCAGCTCCACATGTAATAAGGAATCCCCTCAAACATCCTTTTGTGATGCGTGTTAGCTTGGCAAGCAAGCTCGGTTGCCCTTTGCCACCTCTTACTCTCGTGCATTAGCCCCATTTGATTTAATTCATTGTGATCTATGGACATCTCCTATTGTAAGTTTTTCGGGTTATAAATACTATCTTGATGAATATACGCATTTTTCTGACACTTGTGACACCCTCCTCCATTTTCTCGCCGTGATCTCCAAGAAAATTCATAAGACTCTCCGCTGCCTCCAATGCGACAATGGGGGTGAATTCCTCACCACACGCATTCGCACTCACCTTTCTAGCCATGCATTGCCCTGCGCCTCTCCTGTTCGTACACATCTCCTCAGAATGGCCGAGCTGAACGTTTCATTCGCACAACAAATGACATCATTCACACCTTACTACTCGAAGCATCTCTCCCCCACCCTTTTGGGTTGAGGCTCTCCACACCGCCACACACCTCCTCAACTTCCGCCCCTCCCGTGCCATTAACAATCTCACATCTCATTTTCTTCTCCACGGCCAAAACCCCACCTATGATCATCTTTGAACTTTTGGTTGTCTTTGTTTCCCCAATGCCTACTCTACATTCGATCACAAGCTTTCACCATGCTCCACTCGTTGTGTTTTCATTGGCTATCCACGTGAACATAAGGATTACCGATGCCTAGATTTAGCCACTGGCAAAATTATCATTTCCGGACAGGTTATTTTCAAAGAAAATGAATTTCCGTACGCCCCAGCCACACCCCCAGATGAACAACCACCCGCCATAGCCGATCCCGCCCCAGCTGCACGGATCCGCCCCGGGCCACCAGTGCGGCCAGATCCAACTCGGATCGCACGCGGATCCAGCCCCACGCCCCGTCAAACCGATCCACACCACCTACCCCCGCGCGCTCCGACCGCATGCACCCTGGCGCGTCCAGCAGCCCACCCAACCTGACCGCATCCTCCCCGGGTTCCGTCACTACCCCCCTCGCACGGACCCCGCTCGCCTGTCCCCCGCTCGGGTTCCATTCCCATGCAGTTGGGCACACCTACCACCAAACCCACAACGCCACCTCATCAGCCACAACCACCCCACTCCCACCCGGTAGAACCCACCCCAGAATGCACACAAGATGGTCACCCGCAGAAAACATGGGTTTTCTATGCCCAAACACAATTTTGATCCCCCACATTTCCACCATTTCTCCCATTCCCTCCTCTTACCGCGTTGCCCTCAAAGCCCCCAAGTGGAACGATGCAATGTTAGATGAATTTAATGCTCTAATTAGGAATGACACTTGGTTTTTGGTGCCTCGTCCTGTAGGTGTTAACGTTGTGACGGGTAAATGGATCTTTCGCCACAAGCTCCATCCATATGGCTCTCTCGCACGATACAAGACTCGGTGGGTGGTACGTGGATTTACTCAGCAGAGGGGCATGGACTATGATGAGACTTTCAGCCCGGTGGTGAAACCCTCTACCATTCATATTGTCCTTACATCGCCACGTCTCACTCTTGGCCTATCCATCAAATGGACGTCAAGAACGCTTTCTTGCAGGGTGATCTTGAGAATACCGTCTACTGTCAGCAACCCTCAGGTTTTGTTGACTCCAGTTTTCCTCACCATGTCTATCGCCAAAAGAAATCTCTCTATGGCCTCAAACAGGCACCCCGCACTTGGTTCACTGGCTTCACCACCTTTCTCAAGTCTCTTTGTTGCGTTGCCTCATGCTGCGACTCCTACCTCTTTATTTTCCACCGTGGCGACACTACTGCCTACCTCCTCCTATATGTGGATGACATACTTCTCACAGCCAGCACCACCACCCTTCTTCATCAGATCATCTCCGCTCTCAACAGGGAGTTCCACATGAGAACTCTTGGCGAGGTTCATAATTTTCTTGGTGTCAATGTTCACAAAAACTCCACTGGCCTCTTTCTTTCAAAGTAGCAGTACGCTCTCGAGATTCTCGACCGTGCACACATGCTCAACTGCAATCCTATCACCACACCTACTGACACCAAGTCAAAATTATCAGGGCAGTCCGGGCGTCCCTTCTCAGATCCCACCCTCTATCGCATCATTGCTGGTGCACTCCAGTATCTCACCCTCACCCGTCCCGACATCTCCTACGTCGTCCAGCAGATTTGTCAAATGCATACTTCGTTACATTCAGAGTACCTATCATTTCGGCTTGCAGCTATAATCGGACTACTCATGTGACATAATCACCTATTCTGGTGCTGACTGGGCGAGTGCCCCGACACACGCAAGTGCACCTCTGGATTTTGTGTGTTCCTTGGCAACAATCTTGTATCTTGGTCCTCTAAGCGCCAGCAGACGGTGTCCCGCTCCAGCGCAGAGGCCGAATACCGAGCCGTTCCTAACTGCATAGCTAAGTTCTATTGGTTACGTCAGCTCCTTGACAAACTCCATCGCCTCGCGACTCGCGCCACCATTGTGCACTGCGATAATGTCTCAGCCATGTACATGTCCACCAACTCGGTTCAACATCGTAGGACGAAGCATGTGGAGATTGATCTTCACTTCGTTCAGGACCGTGTCGCCCTTGGCGAAGCCCGTGTTCTCCATGTTCTGACCAGCTCCCAGTACGCCGACATTTTCACAAAGGGGCTACCTACAGGCGTTTTTGAGGACTTTCGATCCAGTCTGAACGTTGTATCCGACACCGTTCCGACTGCGGGGGGCTTTGGAACACGTGACATTGTGTGTAACGTTTCCCTGTGTAGTTTGTATAGCTGGCTCTAACTGTAGTCCTAGTCGTGTGCGGGTTGGTAGGATCATATGTAACCGATGTGCTGATCAATACAACTGTGAGGGATTCCACTATTCTTCTGAAGACACGGTTAGCTCTCGACCATCTCGCGGAGCCATTCCTCCTTCTCCTGGAGAATACGCTCGGCTGCGACCCCATGTTCTAAGGGGAACCGTCAGTATCCTCGTCCCGACGGCTCGTCACCTCCTACTTCCGCATGCTGCGCGCGGCGATCATCGCGATGAGTGCTTCCTGTGCGCTGTTGGGGACGAAGTTCTTTGGCCCTATGGCTCCGGTAAATGCCGCGAGATCATAGCCCTCGAGCGGGAGCTCCTCCTTCTCCTCCATTTTCAGTGGCGGCAGGGACGTGCATGTTCCCACGCCGAAGGAGCTCCCCGCCTCGAAGTGGAGCGCATGGCGGTAGTCGAACTCATTGACCTCGCGGGAAGGACAGACGACAACGGTGTCAAGCCCATGTTCATCCACATTCATGCGGTGCGCTTCCTTGCGCCGTCGGAGGCGACACACTACTTTTGCTCCTCGTCAGAACTGTTGCCGCCCCTGCGTGATGTCTTGAGCCTCCGCTACGCCTCATTGCTCCGTTGTGGTCGTGGATCTGTTGGCGGAGGCGTTGGATTTGGACGCCATCGGCGAGTGGAGAGTGGGGGGGGGATTGATGGCGGGCGACCGTGGAAGGTCTGGTCATGACTCATGACCAGCGAGGACACTTGGCGGGCGACCGTGGCAGGGTCGGGTCATGACTCATGACATACTTCTCACAGCCAGCACCACCACCCTCTTCATTAGATCATCTCCGCAGAGTCGGGGGGGGGGGGGGATGGATTCTCTAGGACCCATAAAACATTTACATGTTGGGCCGGCTATACAAGGTTGGGGATGGCCCAAAAATTGGCCCCACCTCGGAATGTTTTCATATTTTCCGTGGTGCGATAAAATTGTGGACCAAGTTATTTACTTGGTGAGAACATAACACTTGACTGTAGTTGAAGAAAATGAAGATTAGTGTCTAAAACTGAGAGTGCGGATTTTAATGGAATCACCCGAGGTACCAAGAAATGAAAAGAAGATCACCCGATGACGGCGATTGGGTGGCGGCTTTTGACCCTCGCCCGTGGTGTTCATGACGGCGAGGGGGACGTCTCACCCACATCGCCAGAGGCCAACATTCAATCTTATTGGATCCACATAACTTAAATATAATATGGGGAAACATCACATATGAGTGTCTATAATCCAAGGTGGTTAGAGAAAAGATGCTAAGATTTTGGGCATCACACTGTGATATTTCGACACTTAGTCGACTTAGTTTTTATTTTGAAATAGGATTTTCCGTCTTGCCGCTCTGCATTAGAGCGATGCACACGACTTTTAATTAGTCATAAAAGAGTTATATACAGTACGCAACATTTGAAGGTAAGATAAAACACAACCCAGGTCATGGATGAGAAAGCGTGGCCACAAAAATAAAACCACCGAAACAATACTAACAAAAACCAACTACACATAACTCAATTGCTTAGCGTGCAACCAGCCAGCCTTGGTGAAAATAGCCCGAACCCCGCCATAATTTGAGTGCATCCAGAGTCCAAGTGTCCTCGCTGGTCCTCCGAAAGGAGTAGTGACCAAAGCTGAATCCAGTAAATAGCCCGATGAAAAACCTGCAAAAAATGCTTGCTCTTGCATTGTTAAAAATCGCACCATTTCGACAATTCTAAATTGTCCAAATAAGAGCGCATACACCAATGCGTATAAATTTTTTAGTCATTTTAACCACCACGCCAACCAAGACCCAAACATATGAAGTTATGAACAATACTAGAAGTAGGCAAAATACTAAAGGTAAAATGCATTAGTCTCCACATTTTTTTTTGCAAAATCACAAGCTATAAAAAGATGTTCATCCGTTTCTTCGGCATCACCATAGAAATATTTTTTACAACATGTCCACCTCCTAGCTAAATTATCATTCGTTAGAACTTCCTTCCTAGACACAAACCACTTGAATATTTTAATTAGGAACTTTCAACTTCCAAAGATATTTGCGAAGGAATCTCGTATTGTCATTCAATAAATCATTGTAAGGGATTTAACAGAGGAAGTGCCCGAAGGAGTAAGTTTCCAATGAAATGAATCAGATGTATTGGAAAGAGTTACTTCCATAAGTATTTATACCAAATTTATCCAAGCCTCCCAATTTGCTCCTACTAACGAACGTCTCAATTGAATATTCGAGTGCTCATTACCCAAAACATGGGACACAAATACATTTTTTGTTCTTACAATATTAAACAAAGATGGATATTGTGTAGCTAAAGAAGATTTTCCCAACAATGGATCTTTCCAAAATCTTATCCCTTGCCCATCAGCAAGTGAAAAGGAAATACGATCAAATAATGTGTTTTTAACACCCATTATGCCTTTCAAAAAAGGTGACTCTGTGGGTTTTTCCTTAACATGAGCGAAAGACATTCTTTTGATATACTTGTTATGTAAAAGTTCATGCAAAAATCCTTCTTCCGTAAGAAGTTTAAACAACCATTTACTAAGATGATATTTATTCTTAACGGTTAGATCTTCAATCCCTAGGCCGCCCTGGTCCTTAGGTCAACAAATTATGCTCCACTTTGTAAGACGACATTTCTTCTTTAATTGGTCACTTTGCCAAACAAATCGATACCTATCATAGTCCAATATCTTCCTTACCCCGACGGGAATTTCAAAGAAGGACAATACAAACATAGGTAAACTAGTTAAAACCGAATTAACTAGAACCCGTCGGTCTCCATATGAGAGCAGCTTCCCAATCCATGATCCACGTTTTTTCTCAAAACGATCTTCAACCGGATTCCACTCCTCGTTTAGAATCATTCGGTGATGGATTGGGATACCCAAATAACAAAAGGTAAACTGCCAATCTCACACCCAAATATGTGCCGGTAATCATCCATACACTCTCTGGCCTTGCTAAATTTTTTTTCGCTCTTATGAAAGTTAATTTTCAACCCATAGAGTTGTTCAAAAACTGATAGAATCAACTTCATATTCATTGCTTCCTCAAGGTCATGTTCGAGAAACAGAATAGTATCATCAGCATATTAAAGAATCAAAATGCCACCCTCAACAAGATAAGGAATAAGTGACCCGACCTGATTATCCTCATTTTCTCTAGCAATAAGGACAACCAACATATCGGCAACTAAATTAAAAATAATAGGAGACAAAGGATCCCCTAGTGTCAATTCTTTCAGCGTCTGGAAAAAAATTAACAATACCATAATTCACCCGAATATCTACACTCCCTCCCTACACAAACCTCTTGACCCATTCACACCATCGTGAGTTAAACTTTTTCATGTGCAATGTTTGTTGTAGGAATGCCCAATTTACCTTGACATAAGGCCTATCAAAATCGATTTTGAGAAGCACACCATCCAACTTCTCACTTTCAGCTCATGAATATTTTCCCGAAGTACAACTACTCCCTCCAAAATATTTTTGCCCAAAAGAAAAGCTGATTGCGTAGGTTGTAACATCCCAAGTATGAAAATACCCCTAGAATGCTTTGTTCCTTGTTTTATTTCAAGCAATGCATCATGTCATCATGTTTACTTATTGTTTGCATTTGTTTTCCATCTGTTTTATTCTGTTTTCACAACTCAAATTCAAACCTTTTCAAACATGGTTTCATACTTGCTCTGTTACAACTTTTGGAACCAAAATAACAAATAAAAACAACCTTTTTTTTCCTTGTTTTCACTTATAAAATTGTTGCTTTAATCAAACCAATTATCAAATCAATTAAATCATTAACTCCTAAATTATTTTCCATTTCAAACCAAGTTTCAAATCAGCACTCTTTTGAAAACATAACAATTCACCACTAATTGAAATTCTTAAATCACTTTAAAAACCCTAGGGGAAACCCTAGTGGGAATGACTTTATTTTCTAATATTAGGTGTTATTGTAATTTCCAATTAATTGGTTTAAATTTAAAACAACAAACAAACAATAAATTTTTGGAAAACAAAAACTACCAAAAGGTTGCATTTTTTCCACTAATAAAGTTACCCTAATTTTATTCCAAAATTTTTGTAAACAAATCTTGTTTTGTTTCCAATTTACTCAACTACAAAAAAAAAAAACAGTGTACAAAAAAAAATAAAGCAGCAGGAGAGGAGAGCAGCAGCTAAGAGCCCAGCCCGTTTTTTCCCTCTGGCCCGTTAACCTTCCCCAACGTCGCTGTCTTCCACCTCCTTTTCTGACGTCAGGTGTACGAGCCCCTCCTCCATCGTCGATCGCCTCCAGAGCCTCCCGATGTCGCGCCGTACAGCTCCACCCGCCTCCTTAAAAAGCACCGCGGCCTCCTTCCGCCGCCGAAAACCCTAGCCACCTTCTCCTCTGCGCCGCCAACTTCCTTCCTCTTCCCCCCAAGCTTTCTGCTTTCTCTGAAAGTCCACAACGATCTCTGAAACAGTCCACCGAGCGCCACCTCTTCCCCTCGTCGCCGGCCACACCCTCACCTCGAGGCGCCTCCACCCTATATAAGCGAGCCTAGGGCACCCCTGTACCCCCCTAAGCTCTAGGGTTCCTCGCAGCGCCGCCAAATCGCCTCCTCCTCGAGCTGTCCCCCTCTCTGCAACTACCCCGCCGGCGAGCTTCTGAAGATCTTCATGGCGCCGCCGCGTCCAGCTCCCAACTAGCCACCTCTGCACTGTAATCGAGTCGCCTCCACGTTATCTTCCCCTTGGACACCGAAGACCTCCACGGTGAGCATCAGATCTCCGACGCGATCCTCTCCTTTTCCTCCGGCCGCCGCGCCATTGTTTCTGAACCCGAGGTCCTCCTCGTCGTAGCAGAGCCCCTCGCCGCCGATTGATCGCTGGAACCAGTAGCCCGCTACTTCCTCTACGCGTTGAGCACCAGAGCGCACACGGGGGAGCACCACATCGACGGCGCCGTCCACGTCGTCTCCGCGGCCACCGTCGTCACCCCGGCGTCATCAGCTCGTCATCGTCGCCTCTCTGCTCCTCTACAACCACGGTGAGCGTCCACCGTCTCCTTCCCTCTCTCCCTCTGTTGTTTCCGAGCGCATCCAGCATCACAGCAGCCCCGCAGCACGAGCAAATCGACGTTGATCGCCGCCGGCGAGCAGTTCTGAACCTCTGTCTGTCGAGCAAACATTAGCTCGTCAGTTAAAAGTTCAGAATTGTGCAAGCCGTAACCTTTTCCTCCCTGCGTGTTGTTTACTGACAACAAACGCGAACCAGCCCAGTGGTTCAGACAGCGCACAGCGAGGGAGAGGTGCTGGGTTCGAACCCCAGCACCCGCGTTTAAACCCACCTTTTTTTCTCCCGAGTGCTGACAGGGAGGGCCCCCTGTCAGTCACTCATGTGGCCACGTAGGCACAGCAACACTCGGGCCCCCCTGGCAGTGGCTGGGTGTATGTTTCTGTGCGTATAAAAAGATTAAAACAATTTCTGTTTTTGTTTTCTAATTATTTAAAATAGCAGATTAATGAATAAACTTTAAAATGCAATATCTTTTGTTTTATAAACCCAACAAATACAAACTTTATATGAAACTTGATCTAAATTTCATAATCTTTCCAAATATGCAATTTGTGTTCTGTTTTGAATTTTCAAAAATGCAATCTAAATTCAAATTCAAATAATTCAAATGCAAATTGAAATAATTCATAACTAATTCATACTGTTTTCAAATAATTCAAATAAAATATGTTTTTCACACCTTTTTGAATACTCTATTCAAATATAAAATTTGTTTTCTGGTTTGAATAATTTAAATTGCCTAAACTATTTAAATCTTGCTTAATTCAATTAAAAATTGTTTAAAATTGTTTAATTCATAATTAATTAATCCAAAGTCCAATTTCAAATTGTGAAACATGTAATCCAACTAAAATTTGATAAACTTTTCAAATATAAAATTTGTAATTTGTTTTGCACACTTTAAATTGATGATAACAACTTTTAATTGTGTGCCATGTTTAAGTAACAAAAATTCCAAATTTAATAAATGCCTTTCTAAATTGTTAACTATCATTCCAATTGCATTTAATTTTGTTATCTTATTGTTCCTCATCATGCATGCATCATACTAATTCAACTACACCTAATGCTTAGTGATAGAACAATTAATTCAACTCCAAGCATGGGCTTCCATATGCACCCTTTTGCATATGGAATCCATTTAAACTTATGTTTCATGTCAAGCAAGTTATTTTGGTGCATCTGTTAAACATGACATGCATCATCCAATGTTTGTGCACCTATGCCATGTATTGATTGCCCGTCTTCCTTCGTTGTTGTTTTGCTTCTTCTCGATTAGACGACGACGTTGGTACCGACGAGCCTTACGACACCACTACTCAGGACCTAGCCCAGTACGAGACTGAGCTGCCAGGCAAGTTATCACTCACATGAATCATCGAGTTCCTTTCCACACTTGTTGTCGATACTATCTTTTGTCTACTATTGCTATCCCTATGTATCGTTGCTTGTTCTCCGAACCCATCACATGATACCTTGAGCCATGATATTGCCACCACCTCCATACCTACAGCCATTGCTTGTGCCTGTTCTTATCTAGCATGCTTAGGGTTGCTTTTACTCGAGTCTGTTGTCGGTTACTACTGTTACTATCTTATTATCATGTACCGGGGCTCGTTGTTAATCAATCAATCCTGTTAATTGCTAATGTTATAATAATAACTTGATGATAAGGCACCGGCAGGAGGCCCATGAGTGGTTTTGGAGCCTGCTAGTGTCGACCCTAATAGGAAAAGGGTCTTGTCTACTGATCCATGATGAGCGCACTACCCGCATTTGGGAAGCGAGTATGGGCGCCCCCCTCAACTTGACCTGATTCGCATCTCGTCCAAATCGCCTCATTTAGTTCGTGTTTTCCATTTGCCGCATGCATGTTTTTGCGAGCCCAGCGCAGGGTGGAACTTTCGTAGTCGGCATATAGGGGGACACGGTCTTAGAGTGCTATGATGGTCCATTTTCTTCTGGGCTTGATTAGCCGTGCGCCCAAGGTTCTTTGGGCTTGATGCGAAGAATGGTTGGTTGTGTTGAGTGCCCCGCTTGGTGGGAGGCATCCCATCTGGCGGGATATTCATGAGTGTACGGCCAAATTGGTGCAACCCTGCAGGGATAATCTTCTCGAGAAGCCGTGTTTTCCGCGGTTATGGATTACTTGGTGAAAGTACTGGCTAACAAGTACTCAGGACAACTTCAACATAATGTTCAATCATGTTTCACCCAATGATTAATAATCTGACTAGTAATAGGTTATTCACACAAATAACTTGATTCACTTTATCATAACTGTGTGAGTTATCCTCGGATTGCTTCTTTGGATAAGGGGCGAGATCCAGGATGGGTTTGGTTGAAGTTATCTTTCGGTTGGTTACAATCCTCGATCTTATCTTTTCTGTTAGCCGGAACTCGTAGTTATATTCTGTAGTTGTTTAGAGCAGCCAGCAGCAACTTTTATATCACCCCTTTCTTCCGTTGATCCCAAGCATCTATGCTTGTGTTGACGGGTAACTCCTTGATGAACTGTGAGTCTTGCTTGCCAGTACTTGGATGTACTGACCCCGTTGGGGCTGTGGTTTACGCAGAGTACTACTACGACTACGATGCTTCCCAGGATGGCTACTTTGTGGAGTTCGATGACGCTGCAGACGAGTAGTTAGCTGGACCAGGGCAGGATCCAGACCTACATGGATGGGCTTCGCTTTTCTTTATTTTCTCCGGCTTCTTAAGCCATGGATTTGTCTGTACTCAGACCCTTTGATTGCTTCCGCTGTTGTAATGGATGATATGTTGGGACATGTGTCCTCTGGATGACTGTATTCGATATTTTCTGCCTTAGTGAAGGCCAGTTGCACTTATTTCATTCTTTTGTGTCGTAGAGACATTCTGTGCTATCATTCGTACCAAACTGTTGACGTACCGTGCGTGTTTGATTATGAAGTACGTCGACAGTAGTGCCTTAGGTTCCTAGCGGATAGTTTACCTCGACGGTGGAAGCAGGGCTTGTGTTGTCGCGCATAAGCGCAGGCCTACCAGGAAGCTGGGACGTGGGAGCAGTTATGCCCCATAATCCAAGCACCTGACTTCCAGTTCGTGCGAGGAGTATCCTCTAGAAACCCAGGGTGCGACAAATGGTATCAGAGCCTGTCTGCCTGTAAGATCCCTTTTACTGGTCGCAGTTGAGTCTAGAAACTATTTTGTAGCTATATAGGAAAAATGAAACGTGAGAGTAGGAATTCTGCCATTTTTCTTCTTTCCCCACCCACCCACCCTTTTCTGGTAAGGAAGTGAAACGTTGTTTTCTGTTCTCACCTAAACTTTCAAGTTAGGATTTCACGTGTTTTGGGTTCTCCTTAGTACCTCAGGATTTTTGGTCTCGTTTTCCCGATGTTGCTTCAATATCATGTTCTTTTCAACATCCTTTTCGTCCGTTGAACCTTGTTGTTGTTCTTCCACATCCTTTTTCATCTACCGGAGTCTAATCAAAACATTCCAAATCATCTGCAGATGGGTCTCAACTACTATCCGCAGGTGGTTCGCATGACTCGCTGTGAGAGCACCGCCGGTTTTCCGGAGTTGCTGAGAGACATGGTTACCTTTCTGGGGTTCCGTTGGGCACCAGAGTACCAGGTCTACGAGCACCAGCGAGAGTGTGACCAGACTTGCTACCGGGCTATCGTCTACATTCTGTCGGATGATGGCAGGAGCATTGCACACCAGTACGAGGCAGTAGGGTCCACAGTGGATATGGCCGTGCAGCAGGCAGCGTACGTGAGTATCACCGTTCTCCGTGCTGACTACTGGGGGTTTGATAAGTCCAGTTTTCGTCACATCCCCCGTGGTTACATCACGGCAGCAGGAGCTCACTTCACTATCCACCGTGACATGGATACCTACGAGACTGATAGCTCCAGACTCCAGGTCACTGCCCAGTTCGCTAGTCACAGTGATGCCGTTGCTTCCGCACTCTCTCAGGAGTTAGCCTCAGTCAGGGAGCAGCTCCACCTTGCTCTCACTCGTCTGGCGACGTACACCACAGACTTTGTTGGAGACGAGCGCTTCGCACGTGTCGTTCAGCCAGCTGGTCTTCCGTTGCCAGATGCTGGAGGTTACGAGCCGATCAGAGGCCCACTTCTAGACCTCGGAGCTGGTTACACAGGGATTCCCCGCTATGGAGCACAGGGATACGACGCTTCCTACTTCACGACACCGAGAGTTGCTCTCAGAGCAGTTCCTATCTACATGGATCGTCGTGATACCTACTTCCGTGGGATTCCTCCTCACCGTATCTCTCGTCGTACTACTCACCGCCGTCCTGCGTGATGAGCATGGGAGTACCGTTGTATCCATTACTAGCTGTGTCTAGTTTATCCTTTCGTTTTCGAACCATGTATTGGTCTGTTGGATATTCTGATGTATTTGAACATGTGATGATGTACCTGTTGGTTATCTATTCATGCGTCGGAATAATCTATCTTTCGGTTACCAAGTCTATCCTTTTCTGTTGTTGTGCTAAAATGAATTTCTGTTCAGGATGCCTCCAACCAGGAACAACCCGCCTCCGCCACCACCAATGGGGGAACTGTTGGCTCAGATGACCCAAGTGGTGACACAGATGGCCCAGATCCAGGCTAACCAGCAACACCACCAGAATGCTCCAAGGGTCACCATCAAGGACTTCCTCAGTTTGGGCCCAAAAGCTTTCGTGGCAACACGTGAGCCCCTGGATGCTGATGACTGGATCCGTGACGTAGCAAGAGCTCTGGAGATAGCTCATGTTGCTGAAGAGTATAAGGTCAAGTACGCCACCTACCTACTGAAGGGTCAGGCAGCTACTTGGTGGGAGAACTACCAGGCCATGAGGGCTGGCTTTCCTATCAACTGGGGATGTTTCAGAGATGCCTTCCTGAAGCACCACATCCCGGATGGTCTCATGGAAAGGATGCGTGAGGAATTCTGCTCTCTCAGACAGGGCAAGCTGGACGTCCTCGGCTACCAGAACGAGTTCAATCGTCTCGCTCGGTACGCTGGTGACGAAGTGTCCACCGAAGCCAAGAAGATGGCAAGGTTCCGCCGAGGTTTTAACCCGGAACTGAAGTACGCTCTCACCAACATCAAGTGCAAGGACTTCGTGGAGCTCGTGAACACCGCGCTCAATGAGGAGAATGGGCGCAAGGCGTTCGAAGAGTCCCGCAAGCACTCGCGTGAGGGTGGTTCCTCCTCCAACATGACCACCCCTCCGCAGAAGCGCCGCATCTGGGTGCCAAATGGTGCTGTCACTCGGGCTCCAAATGCCCAAGATTCTCCAGGATTTGGTCCCCGCCCACCCAACCCATCTCAGATGCAGGGTCAGAGGTTCCCGATGGGGCAGCCAAGGCCAGGTCCTTCTCGTATCGTCACTTGCTACAAGTGCAAGGATACTGGACATTATGCTGACAAGTGCACTCAGAAGCAGCTACCCCTACCTCCTCGCCCCAACACCAACCAGGCTATGGTTCGTGCTCCTCCGGCTAAAGCCTTCAACTCCAACAATAGGCCTGTCGGGAGGAACGCGAGGGTGAACCATATCAAGGCCGACAAAGCCGAGGAGGCTGCTGACGTCGTTCTCGGTATATTACCCGTAAACTCTATTCCAGCTAAAGTGTTGTTTGATACTGGAGCATCACATTCGTTTGTGTCAAAGATCTTTGCTACAACGTACAATTTAGCTCTGGTTCCGCTAAGCAATCAAATCTATGTGCACTCTCCGGGAAATAAAATGATTACTTCCAAGATAAGCATGGACAATCAGATCCTAATTGGAGGTCGTGTATTCCTTGCTTCACTCATGTTGCTGGGAAATTCTGACATTGATGTCATTCTGGGTATGGATTGGTTGAAGACCCACAAAGCTAAAATTGACTGTGCTCAAAAGTCAATAACTCTCTCCCACACTTCAGGCCAGATAGTCTATTCTCCATATGGATCAACTTCTGTTCAGCTGTTCAGCCTCGATGCCAAACCCCTTCCTGCAATTGAAAATGTTCCGGTGGTTTGTGAGTTCCCTGACGTCTTTCCAGAAGAGTTGCCAGGGATGCCTCCGGACAGAGCAGTTGAGTTCGTGATCGAGCTTGAGCCAGGTACTGCTCCAATCTCTAAGCATCCATACAAGATAGCTCCTCCTGAACTGAAATTGTTGAAGGAGCAAATCGATATGTATATGGACAAAGGTTTCATTCAGCCTAGTTCCTCCGCTTGGGGTTGCCCAACCCTGTTTGTTGCCAAGAAGGATCAAACTAAGAGACTCGTGGTTGACTATCGTCCTCTCAACGAGAAAACCATCAAGAACAAGTATCCACTTCCTCGTATCGATGATCTTTTTGATCAACTTGCTGGAGCCTCAATATTCTCAAAGTTGGACTTGAGGATGGGTTACCATCAGATAAAGATCAGAAAGGAAGATATTCCTAAGATAGCTTTCACTACTCGGTACGGTCTATATGAATACACCGTCATGTCCTTTGGCCTCACCAATGCACCGGCAACGTTCTCAAGACTCATGAATTCTGTCTTCCATGAATACCTCGACAAGTTCGTTGTGGTATATCTCGATGACATTCTCGTCTACTCAAAATCCGAGGAAGAGCATGGAGAACACCTTCGTCTCACTCTCATGAAACTTCGCGAGCATCGTTTGTATGCCAAGTTTTCCAAATGTGAGTTCTGGATTCCAGAAGTTGCATATCTTGGTCATATCATCTCTGCCAAAGGCATTGCCATTGATCCTGAAAAGGTTAAGGCAATTGTTGATTGGAAACCCCCTAAGACGGTGAAGCAAGTCAGAAGTTTTCTTGGCTTGGCTAGCTATTGCCGTCGTTTTGTCCAAAACTTTTCCAAGATTGCTAAACCTCTCACTGATCTCACAAAGAAGGACAAAAAGTTCGTTTGGACTCCACAATGTGATGAGAGTTTCAACCTCCTGAAGGCTAAACTCACTTCCACACCTGTTCTAGTTGGCCCCGACACCACCAAACCTTTCCAGATATTCTGTGATGCATCTCTCCAAGGCCTAGGAGCAGTTCTTATGCAAGAACGTCAAGTTGTGGCTTATGCTTCACGTCAGTTGAACCCACATGAGCAAAACTATCCCACTCATGATCTTGAACTTGCAGCAGTTGTGTTTGCCCTCAAGAAATGGAGACAATACTTGTTGGGTAACAAAACTGAAATCTTTTCCGATCACAAGAGTCTGAAATACATCTTCACTCAGCCAGATCTGAACCTCAGGCAAAGGAGATGGATTGAGAAGATTAAAGACTTTGATCTCACCATTTCTTACACTCCAGGCAAGGCTAATGTTATGGCCGATGCTCTCAGTCGCAAATCCTATTGCAATAATCTCATGATCATGGAAAGCCAACCTCCACTTCATGAAGAATTCCAGAAGCTGAACCTTGGTCTTGTCCCTGAAGGATACCTTGCTAGCTTGACAGCCAGCCCAACTCTCGAGGACAAGATTCGTTCTGAACAACTTCGTGATAATGAAATCAAGAAGATTGTGGATCACATCAAGGAGGGCAATGATAAATTCAAGTCCTTCTCAATTGATGACAAGGGAACTGTGTTCTTCGAAGGACGCATTGCAGTCCCTCAGATTCAAAGTCTCAAGGATATCATTCTCAAGGAGGCTCATGAAACTCCTCTATCCATTCACCCTGGAAGTACAAAGATGTACCAGGATCTCAAGACTCTGTATTGGTGGCCTGGCATGAAACGTGAAATTGCTCAATACGTTTCTGAATGCGACGTTTGTCAACGTGTTAAGGCAGTCCATCAGAAGACAGCAGGTCTACTCCAACCCCTGAAAATTCCTGAGTGGAAGTGGGACATGATTGAAATGGACTTCGTTACTGGGTTTCCAAAGTCCAAAAAGGGCAACGATGCAATCTTCGTTGTTATTGATCGTCTCACTAAGGTTGCTCACTTCTATGCTGTAAAGGAAACTATCTCAGCTAGCCAGTTAGCAGAGCTCTACACAGCAAAGGTTGTTCCCCTTCATGGTGTTCCATTGGAAATAAGCTCAGACCGTGGAAGTATCTTCACTTCTCATTTCTGGAAGAGCTTTCAAGAAGCATTGGGCACTAAACTTCTGTTCAGCACAGCTTATCACCCTCAGTCTCAGGGGCAAGTCGAAAGAGTCAATCAGATTCTCGAGGATATGCTCAGAGCATGTGGTCTCTCCTTTGGCATGAAATGGGAGGATTGCCTTCCATATGCTGAATTCTCCTACAACAACAGCTACCAGGCAAGCCTAGGAATGGCACCATTTGAGGCACTGTATGGTCGCAGATGCAGGAGTCCAATCAATTGGTCTGGAGCTGGTGAACGTTCACTTTTAGGCCCTGACATTGTTAAGGAAGCCGAGGAGAAAGTTCGTATCATTCGTGACAATCTCAGGATTGCTCAATCTCGTCAGAAGAGCTATTATGATAGCAAGCACAGGGATATGGTCTATGCACCTGGTGATAAGGCATATCTCCGTGTAACTCCCCTCAGAGGCACTCATCGTTTTGGTGTGAAAGGAAAGCTTGCACCAAGATACATTGGCCCTTTCAACATCCTCTCAAGACGTGCAGAGAATGCTTATCGTCTTGAACTTCCAGAAAAACTTTCCAAAGTGCACGATGTGTTCCACGTGTCACAACTCAAGAAGTGTTTCAAAGATCCAGATCGTGCAGTTGATCATGATTCCATTGAGCTGCAAGATGATCTATCTTATGAGGAGCACCCTATTCGTATTCTCGATGAGACCGAGCGTAAGACTCGCAACAAGAGCACCAAGTTCTTGAAAGTCCAATGGTCGCATCATTCCGATAAAGAGGCAACGTGGGAGACCGAAGAGGATCTTCGCAAGAAGTATCCGGACCTGTTCATTTCTCAGTAGGGAATCTCGGGGCGCGATTCCTTCAAGGGGGGGCGTTTTGTAACATCCCAAGTATGAAAATACCCCTAGAATGCTTTGTTCCTTGTTTTATTTCAAGCAATGCATCATGTCATCATGTTTACTTATTGTTTGCATTTGTTTTCCATCTGTTTTATTCTGTTTTCACAACTCAAATTCAAACCTTTTCAAACATGGTTTCATACTTGCTCTGTTACAACTTTTGGAACCAAAATAACAAATAAAAACAACCTTTTTTTTCCTTGTTTTCACTTATAAAATTGTTGCTTTAATCAAACCAATTATCAAATCAATTAAATCATTAACTCCTAAATTATTTTCCATTTCAAACCAAGTTTCAAATCAGCACTCTTTTGAAAACATAACAATTCACCACTAATTGAAATTCTTAAATCACTTTAAAAACCCTAGGGGAAACCCTAGTGGGAATGACTTTATTTTCTAATATTAGGTGTTATTGTAATTTCCAATTAATTGGTTTAAATTTAAAACAACAAACAAACAATAAATTTTTGGAAAACAAAAACTACCAAAAGGTTGCATTTTTTCCACTAATAAAGTTACCCTAATTTTATTCCAAAATTTTTGTAAACAAATCTTGTTTTGTTTCCAATTTACTCAACTACAAAAAAAAAAAACAGTGTACAAAAAAAAATAAAGCAGCAGGAGAGGAGAGCAGCAGCTAAGAGCCCAGCCCGTTTTTTCCCTCTGGCCCGTTAACCTTCCCCAACGTCGCTGTCTTCCACCTCCTTTTCTGACGTCAGGTGTACGAGCCCCTCCTCCATCGTCGATCGCCTCCAGAGCCTCCCGATGTCGCGCCGTACAGCTCCACCCGCCTCCTTAAAAAGCACCGCGGCCTCCTTCCGCCGCCGAAAACCCTAGCCACCTTCTCCTCTGCGCCGCCAACTTCCTTCCTCTTCCCCCCAAGCTTTCTGCTTTCTCTGAAAGTCCACAACGATCTCTGAAACAGTCCACCGAGCGCCACCTCTTCCCCTCGTCGCCGGCCACACCCTCACCTCGAGGCGCCTCCACCCTATATAAGCGAGCCTAGGGAACCCCTGTACCCCCCTAAGCTCTAGGGTTCCTCGCAGCGCCGCCAAATCGCCTCCTCCTCGAGCTGTCCCCCTCTCTGCAACTACCCCGCCGGCGAGCTTCTGAAGATCTTCATGGCGCCGCCGCGTCCAGCTCCCAACTAGCCACCTCTGCACTGTAATCGAGTCGCCTCCACGTTATCTTCCCCTTGGACACCGAAGACCTCCACGGTGAGCATCAGATCTCCGACGCGATCCTCTCCTTTTCCTCCGGCCGCCGCGCCATTGTTTCTGAACCCGAGGTCCTCCTCGTCGTAGCAGAGCCCCTCGCCGCCGATTGATCGCTGGAACCAGTAGCCCGCTACTTCCTCTACGCGTTGAGCACCAGAGCGCACACGGGGGAGCACCACATCGACGGCGCCGTCCACGTCGTCTCCGCGGCCACCGTCGTCACCCCCGGCGTCATCAGCTCGTCATCGTCGCCTCTCTGCTCCTCTACAACCACGGTGAGCGTCCACCGTCTCCTTCCCTCTCTCCCTCTGTTGTTTCCGAGCGCATCCAGCATCACAGCAGCCCCGCAGCACGAGCAAATCGACGTTGATCGCCGCCGGCGAGCAGTTCTGAACCTCTGTCTGTCGAGCAAACATTAGCTCGTCAGTTAAAAGTTCAGAATTGTGCAAGCCGTAACCTTTTCCTCCCTGCGTGTTGTTTACTGACAACAAACGCGAACCAGCCCAGTGGTTCAGACAGCGCACAGCGAGGGAGAGGTGCTGGGTTCGAACCCCAGCACCCGCGTTTAAACCCACCTTTTTTTCTCCCGAGTGCTGACAGGGAGGGCCCCCTGTCAGTCACTCATGTGGCCACGTAGGCACAGCAACACTCGGGCCCCCCCTGGCAGTGGCTGGGTGTATGTTTCTGTGCGTATAAAAAGATTAAAACAATTTCTGTTTTTGTTTTCTAATTATTTAAAATAGCAGATTAATGAATAAACTTTAAAATGCAATATCTTTTGTTTTATAAACCCAACAAATACAAACTTTATATGAAACTTGATCTAAATTTCATAATCTTTCCAAATATGCAATTTGTGTTCTGTTTTGAATTTTCAAAAATGCAATCTAAATTCAAATTCAAATAATTCAAATGCAAATTGAAATAATTCATAACTAATTCATACTGTTTTCAAATAATTCAAATAAAATATGTTTTTCACACCTTTTTGAATACTCTATTCAAATATAAAATTTGTTTTCTGGTTTGAATAATTTAAATTGCCTAAACTATTTAAATCTTGCTTAATTCAATTAAAAATTGTTTAAAATTGTTTAATTCATAATTAATTAATCCAAAGTCCAATTTCAAATTGTGAAACATGTAATCCAACTAAAATTTGATAAACTTTTCAAATATAAAATTTGTAATTTGTTTTGCACACTTTAAATTGATGATAACAACTTTTAATTGTGTGCCATGTTTAAGTAACAAAAATTCCAAATTTAATAAATGCCTTTCTAAATTGTTAACTATCATTCCAATTGCATTTAATTTTGTTATCTTATTGTTCCTCATCATGCATGCATCATACTAATTCAACTACACCTAATGCTTAGTGATAGAACAATTAATTCAACTCCAAGCATGGGCTTCCATATGCACCCTTTTGCATATGGAATCCATTTAAACTTATGTTTCATGTCAAGCAAGTTATTTTGGTGCATCTGTTAAACATGACATGCATCATCCAATGTTTGTGCACCTATGCCATGTATTGATTGCCCGTCTTCCTTCGTTGTTGTTTTGCTTCTTCTCGATTAGACGACGACGTTGGTACCGACGAGCCTTACGACACCACTACTCAGGACCTAGCCCAGTACGAGACTGAGCTGCCAGGCAAGTTATCACTCACATGAATCATCGAGTTCCTTTCCACACTTGTTGTCGATACTATCTTTTGTCTACTATTGCTAGCCCTATGTATCGTTGCTTGTTCTCCGAACCCATCACATGATACCTTGAGCCATGATATTGCCACCACCTCCATACCTACAGCCATTGCTTGTGCCTGTTCTTATCTAGCATGCTTAGGGTTGCTTTTACTCGAGTCTGTTGTCGGTTACTACTGTTACTATCTTATTATCATGTACCGGGGCTCGTTGTTAATCAATCAATCCTGTTAATTGCTAATGTTATAATAATAACTTGATGATAAGGCACCGGCAGGAGGCCCATGAGTGGTTTTGGAGCCTGCTAGTGTCGACCCTAATAGGAAAAGGGTCTTGTCTACTGATCCATGATGAGCGCACTACCCGCATTTGGGAAGCGAGTATGGGCGCCCCCCTCAACTTGACCTGATTCGCATCTCGTCCAAATCGCCTCATTTAGTTCGTGTTTTCCATTTGCCGCATGCATGTTTTTGCGAGCCCAGCGCAGGGTGGAACTTTCGTAGTCGGCATATAGGGGGACACGGTCTTAGAGTGCTATGATGGTCCATTTTCTTCTGGGCTTGATTAGCCGTGCGCCCAAGGTTCTTTGGGCTTGATGCGAAGAATGGTTGGTTGTGTTGAGTGCCCCGCTTGGTGGGAGGCATCCCATCTGGCGGGATATTCATGAGTGTACGGCCAAATTGGTGCAACCCTGCAGGGATAATCTTCTCGAGAAGCCGTGTTTTCCGCGGTTATGGATTACTTGGTGAAAGTACTGGCTAACAAGTACTCAGGACAACTTCAACATAATGTTCAATCATGTTTCACCCAATGATTAATAATCTGACTAGTAATAGGTTATTCACACAAATAACTTGATTCACTTTATCATAACTGTGTGAGTTATCCTCGGATTGCTTCTTTGGATAAGGGGCGAGATCCAGGATGGGTTTGGTTGAAGTTATCTTTCGGTTGGTTACAATCCTCGATCTTATCTTTTCTGTTAGCCGGAACTCGTAGTTATATTCTGTAGTTGTTTAGAGCAGCCAGCAGCAACTTTTATATCACCCCTTTCTTCCGTTGATCCCAAGCATCTATGCTTGTGTTGACGGGTAACTCCTTGATGAACTGTGAGTCTTGCTTGCCAGTACTTGGATGTACTGACCCCGTTGGGGCTGTGGTTTACGCAGAGTACTACTACGACTACGATGCTTCCCAGGATGGCTACTTTGTGGAGTTCGATGACGCTGCAGACGAGTAGTTAGCTGGACCAGGGCAGGATCCAGACCTACGTGGATGGGCTTCGCTTTTCTTTATTTTCTCCGGCTTCTTAAGCCATGGATTTGTCTGTACTCAGACCCTTTGATTGCTTCCGCTGTTGTAATGGATGATATGTTGGGACATGTGTCCTCTGGATGACTGTATTCGATATTTTCTGCCTTAGTGAAGGCCAGTTGCACTTATTTCATTCTTTTGTGTCGTAGAGACATTCTGTGCTATCATTCGTACCAAACTGTTGACGTACCGTGCGTGTTTGATTATGAAGTACGTCGACAGTAGTGCCTTAGGTTCCTAGCGGATAGTTTACCTCGACGGTGGAAGCAGGGCTTGTGTTGTCGCGCATAAGCGCAGGCCTACCAGGAAGCTGGGACGTGGGAGCAGTTATGCCCCATAATCCAAGCACCTGACTTCCAGTTCGTGCGAGGAGTATCCTCTAGAAACCCAGGGTGCGACATAGGTCTATTAACTTTCTAAGCAATACCGGTAACCCTATTTGTTCCAACTTTTGTGAAGATCTTAAAAATCACATTCAACAAGCAGATAGGCCTATATTGCTCTATTCTACTCGCATCCTCTTTCTCGGGAAGTAGGGTAATGACACCAAAATTCAGTATAAACAGAGGAAGAATACCTGAATGTAGCTGAGAAAACATACCCATCAAGTCAACCTTGATTACCTCCCAAAACCATTGATAAAGCTCAGCTGGAAACCCATCAGGTCCAGGAGCCTTATTATGTCCCATCCTAGAAATAGCTTCAAAAACCTCGTTCTCATAGAAAGGAGAAGTAAGAATAGTGTTCTCCTCATCAGAAATCTGAGGTAGATCCTCTATTATATCTTCAAGCAAAGAAAAAGAGGTAGGGTCCGATTCCCCAAACAAATTTTTGTAATACTCAAATATATAAACTTTTAGGTTCTCTTGCCCCAATATAGTCCCTTCATCTTGTTCTAGCTGGAAAATATTCTTCTTATGGTGTTTCCCATTAGCAATGCGGTGAAAATACCTAGTATTATTACCTCCTTACTGAATATGTTTAACTTTAGCACGCTGAGCCCACATAGACTCCTCCTTGCGCCTTAATCTAGCTAAAAACTATTCATCCTCTCTTTTAATACCTCTTTCTGCTTCAGATAGAGGGATCGACTCAGCTGTCAAATCTAATTCATCAATGAGGAGCAACAAGCGGTATTATTGCAGCCTGTATTCCCCACTAATATGTTTCGCCCAACCCTGGAAAAAACTACGAAGATGTCTAATTTTGTTTTGCCACCTCTCAAGCGGAGTAGACCCAACATTGACTGAAGCCCATTCAGCTCTAACCATATCAAAAAAATCCTCTCTTTGAAACCATGCCATTTCAAATGAAAATCCCGATGTGTTCCCAACATGATCTGCTGAACTTAAGTCAATAAGTAATGGTGTATGATCTGACCCCGTACAAGTAAATGCATGCACCGTTACTAGAGGATACTTTTGCTCCCACTCCACATTTGCCCGAATTCGATCAAGATTTTATAGGTCGAGATTGGATGCCTACTTGCCCAAGTATATTGCCGACCCAAGAGCTCCAACTCTTTTCAATCAAGACTCTCGATCATCGCATTAAAAATAAATGGCCAACACACATTAAAATTATCGCTATTCTTTTCTTCATGATGTTGTCTGATATTGAAATCGCCCCCAACCAATGTAGGTAATGATTCACCCTCACAAATACGTACTAATTTAGCCAAGAAATCCGTCTTTCTATCATCCCGAGTTGCCCCATAGGCTACCACTAAAGCCCATAGGAAACCGTCGTCCTTTGACCTAACAAGAAACTTGACGCAAAAATATCCTGAAATTAGTGACCGAGGCACCAACGTCTCGGTATTAAAACTAAACAATATACCACCATAACAACCATGAGGGGTTAAACAATACCAAGTGAAGTCTACCCCCCACGCGATGCTTTAAAAATGAGCAGAGAAGTTAGACCTTCTAGTTTCCAACAAAGCTGGAAATTCTAATTTATGCTCACGTACTGCTTCACTAATCGAAATGTTTTACAGGATTTACCTAAATCGTTTGAATTCGAAAAGAAGCCTCTCATTATTGTTTTTTCTCACAGATCTGATCCTAGCACTTCTTCTAGGAGTCCTACCAGAGCTAAAGTTTTTCTTACAAGAATAGGATATCTTCCCCGTACACCCTTGACTAATCAACTCAGTGTTCGTCCCATCATCAATCTCTTCCACAAAATCCTCACAAAGATTAGTGGCTCTACGGATGATTAAACTTTCAGAACTCCCATTACCATGATTATCTAAAGAATTTTGCAAAAAGGAAACATTACGTGATTCTTCTAGCTTCTTAAGATTACTAACAGCTACCTCTACTGAACTATGAGAGTCCCCCAACGATACTCCTAATTTAGACACACGCTGAATAATAATATCACTAGGAAGAGAAACAAAATAAATATATTTCTTGAGACTGTTACCTGAATAAATATCATCTTGCCTAGCTGCAAGAATATAAGCTCTCTCCGGGATCGGGGTATGAGCATCATGTTTTAATGTATAGTATGGGCACCTAGAGGGGGTGAATAGGTGATAATTCCAAATTTTAATTCTTTTTCGATTTAGGCTTGACACAAAGGTAAATTCTAGATATGTAACTATAGTGAATTTACCTATATGACAAGAGAAACACTAAGCAAGGTACAAACACAAGGTAAAGGTAAAGGATAGAGGAAACAGATAACGGAAGCACAAGGAGACACAGATGTATTCCCGAGTTCCTCCTTTTGAGGGGAGCATGTCTCGTTGAAGGGATGTGAGTTTCGCCATGAAGCCCTACTCAACGCCACAAAGGCCCCACCCTATTCTTTGATGAACTTCGCCACAAAGGAATAGTCCACCTTCCACTATTGATTCCCTTCAAGGCAGAAATCGGTGCCTTTACAATAAGCTTTAGACACACACCCACAACTAAATTGGGGCTCCGAAGAACAACAACAATCTTTCTCCAATCAACAAGTGAGCAATAATGGGGTCTAGGTTTTCCACAAGGATACCCTAGACATGAATCCCTCAAGTGAATGAGGGGGAAATGAAGAACGGTTTGGTGAAGAGGTAGATCGAGGCCTTCTCCTTCACTCCTCCAAGAATCAATGAGTTTGGTGGGAGGAGTTGGGAGAAATCTAGCTTTTGGTGAGCTCTATTGATGGTGTCTTGAATGCTGGACGACCTACCTCTTGGGGAAGAAGGGGACGGAGTATTTATACCCCCTCCCCAAATCTGACCGTTTGACCCATTTTTAGCCTGGCAGTACTACCGCTGGTGACAGCGGTACTACCACTACCTGCTATCCCCAGAGGTACCAGGGCGTGCCACATACTGGCGTCTGGCGGTACAGCCGGAGAAGTATCGCTATGTTCCAGCAGCGGTACTACCTGTAGCATCCACGATACTACCGCTATCCACCCACTCAATTTTAAATCAAAGTGGCTGTACCTAAGGGATGCTGTGAGAAAAAATCACATGGCGGTACTTTGTCCGGTACCTCCAGTGGTACTATATATTTCCTGATGGAAGTGGTACTACCGCTGAGGGTAGCATACTACCGCCGGGGAGACTTTGCTCCGAATTAAAACAACTTATCAGCGGTACTACTAAGCCAGTACCGCTGGAAACAGAGAGCAATTTCTAGCTGGCGGTACTTCTGCGGTACCTCTCACGGTACTACCATGTAACATCCCACTTTTGGTAATACCGAGTTTGTGGTGTTGTGTTCATGTCATAGCATGCATGAAAATTTTCATCCACTTTTGAATGCGAATTTTAATAGAACTTTCCCAAAAATCACTTAAAAGTGATCTCTGAAAATTTGATTTCAAAACATTTTCAAATTTGGAAAATCTTTAAATGGTGAGATTGGAAATTTTACAAGGATTTCAACTCGTATTTTTTGCCAAATTTTATTCTGTCAAAAAGGCCCTCAAACTTTCAATTTCAGATCACTTTTTAAAAGCAGAAGATCTTTTTCGCAATTTACAGAAACTCTCAGGGTGTTTTCTTAAAAATCCATTTTTGCCTTTTTCACCTCCGACCACCACCTCCTGCTCGATGGCCTTAAAAGGAAAAGGTGAAGAAGGGCCTCTCCCCCTCTGCCTCTTCACTCCACCTCCTCGTCCCCGTAGCTCCTCCTCTCCTTCTCTGTATCCTTTCTGAACCGGAACCCTAGCTCCACCGCTAATGCACACCACCGTCATCTCCGGCCACGAGAGCCCGCGCTGAGAAACCCGAGAGCTTCGTATTCATCCTCTCTACCTTATCTCCAACGGAATCGGGTGGGGACGACCGAAGCCGAGAGATTCCCGCCATCTTCTCCGAGTCCGGCCACCGTCGGTTTCACGAATTCCGGTCGAGTCCGGCCACCTCCACTACCAAATTATGCGCGGTTTGAGACGTTTCAATGACGTTGCGGATGGGCTCCAAACTATCGCTAATGGAAATCCGTGACGGTTTACGCGACGAAGTGAGAACGTTTCTGATCGACTGTCACGGACGATTCTGCGACGATTAAATTAACACTAAACTGTCGTGAAGTCCGCGACGGACGATTCGACCGTCGCGGGCTACTGGCCGGCCCAGCACAAGTCCCAACAAGGAGCGACGTTTTTTTTCATCGCAGCGTGTGCATAGGTGGCATCATATTTTCCGTTACTCGTTACCGGCGTCACTGACGTCAGTTCTACCGTTCCCGACGTCATCATTTTCTTGACATTTTTAAAATGTAGCGATTGGAAATACCGTTATCTCCTTTTATGACCTCATCGACCCCATTTTATGACGTCATAATACGTGCTACGTTTATTTTCTCGTCGCGGGTTCAAGCACTATAGAGGTGCCACGTGGAGCTCTCATAAAGTTCCACGTCTACGCTTATTATCGACGAATTTATAGCGTTGTACGACGGTGAGACGTTTTAGTTCGTCGTTAGACGTCGCGAATCATGAGCCAGCACGTGGACCAACATGGCATGTCCACGTCGAAACGTATCCGTGACGTGATTTTCCGTCGTGATTTTCATCCAATAAGGTGTCGCCTCATGGACCTACCATATAGTACCACATGTTCTCGTATCCGTAACGTATCGTATTTATCGCCAGGTACTCTAGTGACGTCATTGTGCATCGACGTTTTTTCCAATCGGGGTTCGAAAGGCCGTTTAGCCGGTGCGGACAAATTTTAAATTCTAGCACTGCTAGTTTTCACAGAAAAGCACACACAAAAACATGCAGCAAATAAGAATGGTTACAGCCTTACAAGGGCCACCCGCAAAGGCACCAAAGGCCATCTGCAATAGTTCACAACCTCACAAAGGCCAACAGCAGAGGCATCGAATGCCATCTGCCATAGTTCACAGCCTCACAAGGGGCACAAAAGAGCTCACCAAGGGCACCTACCAAAAATCCACCAAAATACATCACGAAGAGAAACTGTTTCATATCAGCTACCCAGTTCGCCAGCCGCAGAGTAGTGTTGGGGCGTACGACGTGGCCTACCCAGTAGCCCTTGAATAATGGTATTGTATTTATGTTGAGCTTGGATATACTCTGCAGATTCCTTTCGAATGTCATACAGTTCTTGTTGGCGGGCGATCATGTCTGCATCAGCCTGATCCCAAGCTGCCTTCAGCTCCATGACAAGTTCCCGCTTCATGCTTATCTCATAGTTAAGCTGACGCTGGAGCTCACACTTTGTTGCTCTAAATCGTATGGTTGTCACACATATGTCCTTTAGGAACGTAGACTTTCGCTGGCCCTGCCCGAGCACCTCAGCGACAGCTTTGGCGGCAAACAGAGGTGTCCAAGCTGGCGCCATCTTTGCTTCCGTTTCAGCCTAAAAAGCACGCAAAAGGACAAGATGAGATATCAGCTGAACTAGCTCATAAGGAACATTGATACGAAATATAAGATGACAAGCATACATAAGCAGTAGATGAAAAGCAATTAAACACGCATGTACATTACTAGCGACAAGCGTAGATAAATTAGTTGACGACAAGGATGTACAAAACATAGTTGGAAACCATGCTGAAATGACAAGATGCTCAAGTGCATATTTTAACAGACGTATCTGATGATGCTGAAATGACAAGGGATCTGCATGTACAAGCATATATGCAACAACAGCCGAACTAGATTTTTTGTAGATAAAAGACATTTTATTGCCCAGTTTTGACTTAACAAAGCTCAGAGTTCGCACAAAGTTGATTACACGCGCTGCGACATACATCTTACCCAAAGTAGTTTTAAGGCACATAGATGATGGAAAATCAGGCATCTGAGGAACATATATGAAAATAGCACACGACAAGCATGTACAGAATATAGATTAAAGTAGCAGATGACAAGCAAGTTAAAGCATGTGTGTACATAAACTAGAAGATGACAAGCAAGTTAAAGCATGCATGTACATGAACTAGAATATGACAATCATGGGTGAAATAGCTGATGACAGAAGTTTGCAGCAGAATTCACAAAGGAAAGGTGTCCTACAAGAATCTATTGAGGTAAAATGTTGATTACAGAGATGTGAAGAATTCCCGGGGGCTTACAATTGCTTTTTTCACAGGCAAAGGTTATGTCCATCCGCCTTGTTTATGTGCGTAGCTTTGAACAGTTGAACTGCTTTTTGATCCATGTCGCAACAAATCTCATAGCTCCGAGAACCCGTATGAGCACGGTACATGACACAACCTCTGCTTTTTGCAGCTTTCAGACAGACCGTCTACACAAACAAAGTATGAAGTATTAGCAACAATCATGGTTATAGAATTGATGTAATAGCAGTTCAAGTGAGCAAAGACACATACCTGTTTCTTGGTTGAGCCCCAGCTGGCTAGTAAAGCTTGTCATTTAACATCTTCAATCTTCTATGTTGGTGAAGGTTTACTCAAAACCTTACTCTTGTCTTTGACTTTGTCCCAATACTCCTTCTTCAGAATATGACGCATGTGATTTGTACGGCTGTTGAGATGCATTTCAAGAGAGGACACGATATAGGGGTCGTCGAGGTCCATCAGAAACTTTGACTGAAACAAAAGAAATAACATACTTAAGTTTTATAAACAACAGTGGACAGAACTGGAATCAAGAGTTACAAAACTTACAGCCACATGGCCAGCAAAGGCTTTAAATATGTCGTTCCTTTTCTAGTACCGCTTCCAATGGAGAAAGATGGAGACAACCTCCTTGGCTGCAATTGAACATGCAGTGGCATACATGACAGAAATCTTCTCGTCAGCTGGCCTAGTACATCCAAGAGGAATAACTATTCTGATCCTCTTTCCTCTGGACATCCTGTCCAGCCCCTTTCCCATGTTTATTCCCCTATCAATCCCACCTCCACCACTTATAGTGATGAGGTTGATTATCTAAAAAAATGTGGCCGCGCTAGAGTTAGTTTTCTGCATTTCGGATTTAATTCTGGAAATGGATAGCACATTTCTGCAACATGTTACCTTCCTGGCACAAGTGATGCCGATCTTCAGACCATGGGTCCGAAACCAGTGCCTCGGAGTGGGCATCTACCTCCTCGACTTGGGAACCTTGCCCCTCATGTTGGAATGGTGGGATCTCAACTTGGGGACCTGGAAGCTGGCCAACGAGAAGATCCTGCTCGTACTGGGTGTGTGTCTCCTCGCGGTGGTCAGCTGCATCCTTGTATTGGGCAGCTTCCAGATGGCCATGGGCAACTGTCTGCTTGTTTTGGGCAGATTCCTGCTGGCCAAGTTGGGGAGCTTCCTGCTGGACTTGGGGAGCTTCATGCACGACTTGGGGAGCTTCCAGCTCGAGCGGGGCGGCTGCCTTCTCGGTCACCACAACTACCATCTTGGTTTGGACCGCAGCCGGCTGCTTGTGTTCGACATCTGCCGTCTTGTCATTGTCAAATGGCTTCTTGGGGGCTTAGATGGCTTCTTGTTCCTGGCTGGTGGTGGCCTGAATAGATCTGTGGGATGGTTCTGCAAGCTCGTAATCCTTGTTCGAGCCGTTCTGGGTGCTGAAACTGCCAGTGCACTCTTTTGGATATTTTTTTATCTCCTTCTGGAGTAACATGTGATGTGTTGTCAGATTTTTTAGCATGGACATGCTTCTTGCCAGCCATGGAGGGGCCTCCTGGAGGCATCTACCCCCTACCGGATGTCGTCTTGACTTTGATTTTCCTAGCCTGCACAGTTCACATGTACAAATCGATGGGGCTGGTAGCACAACATATATGTAAATGCAGTAATTAGGCCACCAGTCCCACACGAGATAAGTAAGGATCACCTTCACTTCTGAGCTATCATGAAAGGGTGTTGAGATAGAAGGTAAGGGTCCAGCTTCTTCAGTGAAGTCTTCCTCCCCTCGAGGATCATAGTTGGATCCAAAGCTTTCATTCTTGCTCTTTTTAGGGGACAGTACGGTCGGGCTTGGAACATCATATGCTAATGTCTTACCCAGCTGCGGATGGTTTCTCAGGATATTATTGATCCGTGTATCGTCGATGGATTTTACAGGTGGTTCTAACATAAATCAAAAGCTCAACGTAAGCTACAAACATCACACTAGATACTATAAGAACCCATTAAAGTTACATAGTAAGATTTGGGTTTCTTCCATGGAGTGATGTTCTAACATATAGTGTTGGTGTTGATTGTTCTGTAGTACTCCCTCCGTTCACTTTTATAAGGCAAGCTACTTACCATTTTAATTTTAACAACATACATAGTAAAATGAGTGCATCTATGTACAAAATAAGAAAATTTTGACCATAGGAACTCATCAAACATAAAGAAGCACATAACAGGAAAATTTCACGATATCAAGAACTAAATCATAAACAAAAATGTGCGGGGAATAAGCATCAAATAGGCTGAAATAATTATCTCGAGATTGCCTCAGGATTTAGGAACCTTCTCTTACTGCTTTCCATGGCTGTAACCATCTCTCAGGAGTCAAGGTGGTAGGCCATTACGAGATAGTTGCTTTGAGGTTAGTGACGAGGTGGCAGACCTCGACGAGGAAGTTGCCGCGAGGTTAGTTAGGCGGTGGCAGCCCTAGATGTAAGGTGAGGTTGGTGACGAGGTGGCCGAACTGCGAGCTCGACAGCGAGGTGGCAGATTTTGATGGCGACCTAGAAGGCGAGGTGGCAGATCTGGCGGCAAAGTGGCAGATCTGGCGGCGAGGTGTAAGATCTGGACGGCGATCTGAACGACGAGGTGGCAGAACTGGACGTCGAGGTGGAAAAGCTGAGCGGCGACCGACGAGTTGGGAGACCGGGAAGGCGAGTTACACGGCGAGGTGGAAGACCCGCACGGAGGAATGTTAGACCGAGACGGAGCAATGCGGCGAGGTGGGAGAGCAGGATGGAAAGCTACGCGGCGACGTGTGGGAGCGAGACGGAAAGCTACACAGTGACGACGCCAGGTGGGAGAGCTACGCGGCGAGGTTGGAAGAGAGGAAAGAGGGAAACTATGTTAATGGAAAAAGGGGGCGGGGGGATTTCTTTAAGAGGCCGCGGGTGGGTAGAGGAAGGTGCGAAATTTTGCAAGAGGTGTGCGCGCGCTGTGGGGAAGGCGCCAAAGTTTGATCCATAATTTGGGGTGGGTGCGGCACAAAAATTCTGCGCGCGCGAGTTCGTGTGGGTGTGGACAGAAACATTGCTAGTCGTCGGATGCATGATGGGTGACTTAAACAAATTGACAATCTATGCAATTGGTTAACAAATGACTATGTAATTAAATGAATATTTAATTAAATGTGGGGAATGTCGGAATCCCGCCAAAGACTAACAAGATGTAACCCTATCATATCTATACAAATATTATGTGAGGTTCCCCCCGTTTCGACAAATCCGGGAGTTTCGGGCTCTAAGTAGTCCTGGAGCCCGCCAAAGAGAATCTACCGCCGGTGAAGCCGTAACACAGCTAGTGAGGTAATATTGGGAATCCAATACCCATCCCACACTCTAACACACGTGGTATGGAATAATATGGTATTTGGTGGCATTCATACGCTCTGGAGCCCCTCTCCGGACAAACCCTAGCCCCGTTAGGGAAAAAGGAGAAATGCCCGTCTGGCCCCTCTACATGATCCGGAAGGTGGTAGCAACGTGGAACCAATTTCTTGGTTGTGTGAGGTTAGGCCCAAGGAACATCCAAGACAAGGTAGAGCCCACCTCTTGGCAATATTCCCGCCATTTGACAGATCCGGGAGTTTCAGGCTCTAAGTAGTCCTGGAACCCGCTAGAGAGAATCTGACGCCGGTGAAGCCCTAACACAGATAGTGAGGGAATCTTTGGCATCCAAGACCCATGACAGGCTCTAACACACATGGTATGTCGTACTATGTGATTTGGTGGCATTCAGACGCTCTAGAGCCGCTCTCCGGAGAAACCCTAGCCCCGTTGGGGGGAAAGACAGAACTGCAGTTCTAGCCCCTCTACGTGAGCCGGAAGGGGGTACCAAAGTGGAACCAATTTCTTGGTTGTTTTATTTTACGACCAAGGAATACCCAAAGCAATGGTAGGCCCCACCCTATTGGAAATATTCACCCCCGTTCCGTCAGATCCGGGAGTTTCAGGCTCTAAAGTAGTCATGGAACCCGCTAGAGAGAATGTGACGACGGTGAGCCCTAAGACGGAGAGTGAGGGGATCTTGGGCATCCAAGACCCATGACACACTCTAACACGCATGGTATGGAATACCATGTGTTGTGGTAGCATTCAGACACTCTGGAGCCCCTGTGCGGAGAAACCCTAACCCCGTATGGGAAAAAGGCGGAGCTGTCGTTCTGGCCCCTCTACGTGAGCCGGAAGGGGGTAGCAAAGTGGAACCAATTTCTTGGTTGTGTTAGTTTAGTCCCAAGTAACACCCAAGACAATGGTAGGTCCCACCTCTTGGCAAGATTCCCCTTGTTCCGATATATTCGGGAATTTCAGGCTCTAAGTAGTCCTGGAATCCACGAGAGAGAATCTGACGCCGGTGAAGCCCTAACACAAATAGTGATGTAATCTTCGGCATCCAAGACCCATGCCACACTATAACACACATATTAAGTCATACCATTTCTTGTGGTGGCATTCAGACGCTCCGGAGCCCCTCTCCGGAGAAACCCTAGCCACGCTTGGGAAAAAAGACGGAACTGCCGTTCTCGCCTCTCTACGTACATGAGCCCGAAGGGGGTAGAAAAGTGGACCCAATTTATTTGTTGTGTTATGTTAGTCCCAAGGAACACCCAAGAAAATGGTAGAGCCCATCTTTTGGCAACACTCCCCACGTTCAGTCAGATTTGGGAGTTTCGGGATCTAAGTAGTCCTGGAGCCCACCAAAGAGAATCTGACGCCGGTGAAGCCCTAACACAGAGAGTGAAGGAATACTGAGAATACAAGACACATTACACACACACATTGTATGGAATACCATGGGATCGGATTTGGTGGCATTCAGACGCTCCGGAGCCCCTCTCTGGACAAACCCTAGCCCATGTGGGGAAAAAGGCGGAACTGTCGTTCTGGCCCCTCTACGTGAGCCGGAAGGGGGTAGAAAAGTGGAACCAATTTCTTAGTAGTGTAAGTTTAGGACCAAGGAACACTCAAGACAATGGTAGGAAACACCTCTTGGCAAGATTCCCCTCGTTCCATCAGATCCGGGAGTTTCAGGCTCGTAGTGTTGGAACCCGCCAGAGAGAATCTGACGCCGGTGATGCCCTAACACAGAGAGTGAGGGAATATAGGGAAAACAACACCCAAGACAAACTATAAAACACATTTTATGTCATACCATGTGTTGTGGCGGCATTCAGACGCTACGTAGCCCCTCTCCAGAGAAACCCTACCCCCTTGGGGAAAAAGAAGGAACTATCGTTCTGGCCCCTCTACGTGAGCCGGAAGGGGGTAGCAAAGTGGAACCAATTGATTGTGTTAGGTTTAGGTACAAGTAACACCCAAGTCAACGTTAGGTACCACCTCTTTTAAATATTCCCCCTGTTACGTTAGGTCCGGGAGTTTCTGGCTCTAAGTAATCCTGGAACCCGCTAGAGAGAATCTGATGCCGGTGAAGCCTTAACACAAAGAGTGAGGGAATATACATCATCCAACACCCATTCCACAATCTAACACAAATGTTATGTCCTACCATGTGATTTCGTGGCATTCAGACGCTACGGATCCCCTCTCCGGAGAAACCCTAGCCCTGATGGGGAAAAAAGACGGAATTATTGTTCTGGCCGAGCAACGTGAACTAGAAGGGGCTAGAAAAGTGAAAGCAATTGCTTGGTTTTGTTATGTTAGGCCCAAGTAACACCCAAGATAATGGTAGGGACCACCTCTTGGCAATATTCCCCCGTTCCGTGAGTTTCGGGCTCTAAGTATCCTAAATCTTAACCTGCTAGAGAGAATCCGACGCTGGTGAAGCCCTAAAAAAGAGTGAGGGAATCTTCAGCATCAAAGACCCATGCCACACTCTAACACACATGGTATGGAAACACACATGGTATGGCATACCATGTGTTGTGGCATCATTCAGATGCTCCGGAGCCCATCTATGGAGAAACCTTAGCCCCTTGGGGAAAAAGACGGAACTATCATTCTGGCCCCTCTACGTGATCCAGAAGGGGGTAGAAAGGTGCAACAAATTGTTTGGTTGCGTTATATTAGGCCCAAGGAACACCCAAGTCAATGGTAGGTCCAACCTCTTGGCGAGATTCCCCCCGTTCTGTCAGATCCGGGAGTTTCGGGATCTAAGTAGTCCTAGAAACTGCGAGTAAGAATCCGATTCCGGTGAAGGCCCTAACACAGAGAGTGCGGGAATATTCGGCATCCAAGAACCATGCCACACTCTAACACACATGGTATGGCATACCATGTGTTGTGGAATCATTCAGACGCTCCGGAGCCCCTCTTCGGAGAAACCTTAGCCCTTTGGGGAAAAGACGGAACTGCCGTTCTGGACCCTCTACGTGAGCCGGAAGGGGGTAGCAAGGTGAAATAAATTGCTTGGTTTGTGTTATATTAGGACCAAGTAACACCCAAGTCAATGGTAGGGCCAACCTCTTGGCGGGATTCGCCACGTTCTGTCAGATCCGAGAGTTTCGGGCTCTAAGCAGTCGTCGAACCCGCTAGAGAGAGTCCGACGCCGGTGAAGCCCTAATACGGAGAGTGAGGGAATATTTGGCGTACAAGACCCATGACACACTCTAAAACACAAGGTATGAATACCATGTGCTGTGGTGGCATTCATACGCTTTGGATCCCCTCTACGGGGAAACCCTTGCCCCGTTGGGGAAAAAGACGGAACTTCCATTTTGGCCTCTCTGTGTACATGAGCCGGAAGAGGGTAGAAAAGTTGAACCAATTGATTTTTTGTGTTAAGTTAGGTCCAAGTAACACCAAAGACAATGTTAGGGCCCACCTCTTGGCAAGATTCCCCCCGTTTCGTCAGATCCGGGAGTTTCGGCTCTAAGTAGTGGTACCCGCCAGAGAGAATCCGACGTTGATGAAGCCCTAACAAAGAGAGTGGGGGAATCTTTGTAATCAAAGACACTTTCCACACTCTATAACACATGGTATTTCATACCATGTGTTGTGGTGGCATTCAGACGATTCAGAGCCCCTCTTCAGAGAAACCTTAGCCCCTTGGGGAAAAAGTCGGAACTGCCGTTGTGGCCCCTCTACGTGAGCCGGAAGGGGGTAGCAAGATGGAACCAATTTCTTGGTTGTGTTATATTAGGACCGAGGAACACACAAGTAAATGGTAGGGACAAACTCTTGGCAATATTCCCCTCATTCTGTCAGATCCAGCAGTTTCGGGCTCTAAGTAGTCCTGGAACCCGCTAGAGATCGAATCCGACGCTGGTGAAGACCTAACACAGAGAGTGAGGTAATATTTGGCATCCAAGACCTATGCCACACTCTAACACACATGGTATGGAATACCATGTGATGTGGTGGAAATCATACGCTCCGGAGCCCCTCTCTGGGGAAACCCTAGCCTGTTGGGGAAAAAGATGGAACTGTCGTTCTGGCCTCTCTGCGTACATGAGCCGGAAGGGGTAGAAAAGTAGAAACAATTGCTTGTTTTGCTAGGTTTGGTCCAAGTAACACCAAAGACAATGTTAGTCCCTATCTCTTGTCAAGATTCCCCCCGTTCTGCCAGATCCGGGAGTTTGGGCTCTGAGTAGTCCTGGAATCCGCCAGAGACAATCCGACGCTGGTGAAGCCGTAAGAAAGAGAGTGGGGGAATCTTTATCATCCAATATGATTATACAAACACTCTATCACACATGGTGTATCATACTATGTGTGGTGGTGGCATTCAGACGCGCTCCGGAGCCCCTCTTCGGAGAAACCTTAGCCCCTTGAGAAAAAGGACGGAACTGCCGTTCTGGCCCCTCTACGTGAGCCGTAAGGGGGTATCAAGGTGGAACCAATTGCTTGTTTGTGTTATATTAGTTCCAAGTAACACCCAATTCAATTGTAGGGCCAACATCTTGGAAAGATTCCCCCTGTTCTGTCACATCCGGGAGTTTCGGGATCTAAGTAGTCGTGGAACTCGCTAGAGAGAATCCGACACCGGTGAAGCCCTAACACAGAGAGTGTGGGAATATTTGGCAAAAAAGACTCATTATACAATATAAAAAACATGGTATGTAATAAAATGTGCTGTGGTGGCATTCAGACGCTCCGGAGCCCCTCTCCGGGGAAACCCTAGCCCCGTGGGGGGAAAAGACGAAACTGCCGTTCTGGCCTCTCTGCGTACATGAGACGGAAGGGGGTAGCAAAGTGGAACCAATTTCTTGGTTAGGTTAGGTTAGGCCAAAAAAAAACAAAAAAAAATGTTAGGTCTCACCTCTGGGCAATATTCCCCCGTTCCGCCAGATCCGGGAGTTTAGGCTCTAAGTAGTCCTACAACCCGCAAGAGAGAATCCGACGTCGGTGAAGCCCTAACACTGAGAGTGAGGGAATCTTGGTCTGCCAAGAAACATGCAACACTCTAACACACATCTTATGACAACACACATGGTATGGAATACCATGTGTTGTGGCATCATTCAAATCCTCTAGAGCCCCTCTTCAGAGAAACCTTAGCCCCTTGGGGAAAAAGACAAGACTACCGTTCTGGCCCCTCTACGTGAGCCGGAAGGGGGTAGAAAGGTGGAAAAAATTGCTTGGTTGTGTTAGATTAGGCCCAAGAAACACTCAATTAAATAGTAGGGCCAACCTCTTGGAGATATTTCCCCCGTTCTATCAGATCCGGGAGTTTCGGGCTCTATGTAGTCGTGGAACCCGCTAGAGAGAATCCGACGCCGGTGAAGCCCTAACACAGAGAGTGAGGGAATATTTGGAATCCAGGGCCCATGCCACACTCTAACACACATGTATGGAAATAAAATGTGTTGTGTTGGCATTCATACTCTCTGGAGCCCCTCTCCGGGGAAACCCTAGCCCCGTAGGGGAAAAAGACGGAACTGCCGTTCTGGCCTCTCTGTGTACATGAGACGGAAGGGGGTATGTAACATCCCAGTGTTTGGAAAGTTATAAGGATCTAAATTTAATATGTGCATTTGCAAAGCATGCATCTAAAAATACGGGAAATTTTGGCGCGTAAGTTTAAACGAATCAAAGTGACCAAAGTTTCACTTGACATGATGAAATAGGTCTAGTTCATCTGGTCAGGAGTACATTTGGAGTGATCTTTATAAGAAGTATCTTAAGAAACCAAATCATCTGGTTACACAAACCATAATTGGTTGTGACCAACACTAACTCTCAACAAGCCTAACCTCAAGTCTATAAGTGACTTAAGAGAAATCAACTAGGTATCTAGAACTCGAAGAGGGGTGAGTATCCAAATCATAGTTGATGATCTTACTTCTGCAAGTTAGTCATGGATAACTGGATGATCTCATCGGTCCTGAAGGATGAATCTGAACGAGGAAACAAACCTTCTTAAACCAATACTAAACCCTGATCACTGTCTGTGATCTTTCCAAACTTTTCTCTACGTTCCTGCATGACCATGGCTACAAGAGAAGCAAACCAGGAGGGAGCTAAGATAAGAAGATATCAACTGAGGGGGGGGTGAAATCCTGGTGTTTGGTGTCATACAAGAATAATTTGAGTACAGGACCTGATCAATCTTGTAAGCAGATTATTTATGAGGGCATTAAACACTTGAGTTTCATTAGGTTAAGTTACACGGGAACAAACTGGTAATTGACTGGTAATTGACTCTAAGACATCATCAGACGAGAAGTGGCAACTGGAGACTTATTCGCAATTACTAGACCCTGGAGTGATCGAGGTTCTATTGATATTCTGATGGAGAGAGAGAGAGACAAATATTGGAAGAGAGTGGAATTTCGACATGTCCTCTGGATTATATTTGAAATTGAGGAGTTCAAAGTAAATTGAGATAAATCAAAGGAATGGTGACATGATACAAACTTTGAATTCGAGATTTAGACAATAAAGTAATCTTACATGTTTTATGGACTATGTATCTATCTCAAAATAATAAAAAGAAGATTACAACAACAACCAAAAAGAAAGTGCTAAGCTAATCTCCATCTTCTCATATTAGCATATTGATCTTTCCAATCTTTCTATTCTTCATGTCCTGCAAACAAAAAACAACAATGGCAAAAAGAAATGGTTGTGGATTAAAATGTTTGCATCTCCCGAGGAGATGCAATTTGTTATTGGAGCTAGCATTTGGAAATCTGGGAACTAGTCCAGATTTCCCTACAAACATTGGAATGGATCAAGTTAAGTCATCAGATAAGTTAGGACAAGTCGATTATCATGGATCATGAGACATTAAGGCAATAAGGGACAAGTGCAACCAGAATGTGATCCATTTCCTTGAGAAGCAACAAAAAGCATCAACGAGGCATTTTTCAAAGACAACCAGGGGACATCTCTTTAAGCATCAGGGATAGTTGGAAAAGCAAGCAAACACATCCAAATTCATATTTACTTGAACTCAAACCAATAAAACACTAGCTCCTTATAAAGACTAAATCATCAATCATGTGATTCTACATTGACATTGATTGTCAATATGAATCCAAGTCATAATTACAAGTCTAGTTAAAATTAAACATGTATTGGACAATCCTTAACCAAGCCAAGCTCCAGTATCCATTCTATAAGCTCACAGAATTATCAGGGGCTATGGTACAAAACACCAATCAGAAATTGCCACTTGGCAATACCAAAAATATCGGCCAGCCGACTTTGCCCATAGGAGAAATGAACAAGGGCCGCATCACCAATAATGGACTCAAACAAGACAAGGACCAATAGCAGCCGTAGCTTTCTCATGAGGGAACCAAAGTACAAGTCGTCCTCTTGCACTTGAGCAGGGGGCCACCTGCAAGCAGCTCACACAACACATGCAGCCTATGTGTTGTCAAGCCTACAACAATAGCAAAACGGTACCACAACACGGCAGAGCACTATATAAACAGGGCATAGCAGTACCATCCACTATTCCTAGCACTTGCACACAACATAGCCGCACTACCTTCTTGTCACACATGGAAATCGCAGCAGCCATTATTCCAGCACCAAAGCACCCTCATAAAGCAGCAAGAACAGCTCAAGAACACATCTAAATCACCACTAGATGCTAGGAAACAGATCAAGCAGCGAGGAGGAGGAGGCTATCCACAAGATGCATATTTTGTTCAGATTCCAGAAGACCAAGCTTCACTTCAGCAGCAGGTTGATCATATAGGATCCAAATCTTGCATATCATCTGTCCCCATCTTAAGTTGAGAGAGAGGAAAGAGAGCAAGGAAGGAGATTTGTCGTGGGATAATCACGGCAGACGTTACCGGGGGTAACTTATCTTGGGGCAAATCGACTCTGGTGTTTGGGAGAGGGTTTAGCTCAGAGGAAAACATGATGATATGCGATCTGGTAGCCGGCAAGCAAGTCGCCGAGTCTCCGATCTCGATATATTAACTCAACTCTCGTGTTACACTGGATACTTGATACCTCGCGATGTTGCTCGAACTCTTGGATCTCCCTAAACCTAACTTAGGGGCCGGCTTATAAAGCATCCGGACCCCCTGGCCTGCTCTCCAAGGCGTACTCTGAATCCTACCCGGACACTGCTTACAAAACCCTAAACTTCCTTACCGGAACCCACAATCCGGGTTACCAGGCCTACGATCTTGGGCCTTCTAGAAGCTCCTTTATCTTTAGCCGGATCTCGCGCAGCGTCCTTTGGGCCTAGTTACACCTTGGCGTTGGCCTACCGGGTTATCATCCCTCCATCAGTAGTACCCAGAATAGCTTGGGCTTCACGAGATACTCCTTGAAGTGCATGCTATTCCCTGCAAAAATATCGAACTTACAAGTTCATAGAGGCCGGGTTAGATTGCTTTGATAAACAGCTAGGCCTAACTCCAAGGTGGCCATATAGTAACCCGGCTTTCTCTAAATCCACTGCTTATTTCTCCGGGTCAGTACCCTGATAACGATGCCAGAGATCCGGCTCACTTCACTTGTTTAACCGATCCAATAATCGCGGAAAAGATTCGCCTCATATTCGTTCCGGATATCCCGTCTAGCACTCAACGCATATCCCGGAAAATCCGGACGGATATCACTTATCCGAAATTTCCGGCTCTGACCCGTGGGTCTAGGTTTATCCACCCGCACCCTATAAATAGGTACCTAGGGGATAACCTAACTCCAATGGTCCACTTATCCTTCTTCCTCCTTTTCTTCGCCTCCGCGCCCGAGCTTACAGAGCACCGCCACGGAGACCTCGCGCGCGTCACCGGAACCAATCTGCCGCCGGCTACGCTCCGCCACAGTTCGTCCCGCGCCGCCGCTGACCTCCGCCGCCGCGCCCGTGAGCATCTTGCCGGCAGTCGCAACGGGGCATTCGGATTGCGCTATTTGCCGCCGCCGCGTGCTACTCCAATCTCCTCCGGTAAGCTCCTCGTATCCATTAATTCGACCTCGCAATTTCTTGATTTACTCCAGATTGGATCTAGGTCAACCGCGGGCCATTTCTTGCCCCGCGCCGGATTTAGGCCGTTCGGATACTTGCTAGCTCCTCCAATAGCTTGATAGATGATCACACACCACTCCCCTATCATCATTAATCATCAATTTCACCGCAGAATCGTCCGCAAACTTTTCAATCTAGATCCATTTCGCCCAAATTTTCCGCGCCTGTCATTGACACCCGGAAAATCCTCTTCTTCCGGTTCTTTTGCTTGCAGTAGATACATGGGCAATCATCCTTCTTCTTCAAACACTTTCCAATACGTAAGTACCCCATAGTTTCTATACTAACACTTGATACCCGGATAACTTGTAGTTTTTCGCTCCGTCCAGTGATACCCGGATAATTCTTAGTTTCCATGCCTTATCGATATCACTCGCATATACTCGGATAACTCATGATTTCCGAGTATTATTTCTCGCACCTTTTTGTCTCGTGCTTTGCAGGTTGATCCCATGGCTCCCAAGAAGCAAGGGAAGCAGCCAGCCAAGACAAAGACCACCCAATCCATATCCGCCAACTGGGCGCGATCCACGGTCACGAAGGCCAAGCTAGAAGAGCTGGCGGAGTTGGGGGTTCTCCCCTCTCAAAAAGATATCCACTGGAGGGTGCCGGGTGATGAGACCCGGCCCGCGCCTGCTGATGACGAGGTAATTTGCTTCGTCGAACATGTGACCCGGGGGTTCCGTCCTCCGGGTCACCCTTTCTTCCGTGAGGTTATGAGCCACTATGGCCTCCGGGTATTCGACATAGGGCCTAACTCTATGTTGAATATAACCCATTTCATTGTTCTTTCCGAGTCATACTTGTGCGTTCCGCCAAGTTTGGCTCTTTTTATCGAACTTTTCCAATGCAAACCGTGCCGCAAAAGCGGTGACGGGGCGCTTCTTGCTTGCGGCGGGGTCTCTATCCAGCGCCGCAAGAACTCACCCATGCCAACCCTTACTCTCAATTCCCATGTCAAACACTGGCAACTTTCTTACTTCTACTGCCGAGACACCTCCCCACCCGGCGAAAAGAAACTGCCGGGTTACTCGGAGGGCCTCCTCGATATTTCTGAGAACTTCAACGCCTTCGCTCCTGACTCGGACAGGGAGGCTATCCAACCTTTGTTAGCTAGAATAGCCGTCCTCTCGCCCCAAGGTCTTCTTGGGCTTAACTTGGTGAAAACTTGGGTCAGCTTCCGGATCCAAACCAATTCTATCCGCACAAAGTTAATGTGCGAGTACTCGGGGCACTCCACAGATTCCCTCCGATATTCGTCTAAAAACTACGCTGCCGGTGACACCAACAAGACCATCAAAGGCTTCTTGACGGAGAAGTTGGAGGTAATCCGGAATATAGCCGGATTAGAACCCTTTACACGCGAGAACCCAGCTCCTGAGGTAAAAATCCGGCTTTCATACTTTTACCTTCATGCTTTCCACTTGATACAGTTGTTAACTCTCATTCTTATACCTTTATCTCAGGCCGATAATGCCTTTTGGAAGATTTAAACCCCCCTAACTCTAAAAGTCCAGAGGAGGAAGAAGACGCGATTAACTCGGAGGAAGGTACACTCCGAGTTTCACTTAGTTTCTGCGAGCTCGTCGTTGCTCATTTTCTGTTTTTCCGACTGTAAACCTTGATAACTTTCAGAACAAGAGGACAAGGACGAAGAAGAAGAAGCTGAAGGCAAGGTGGAATCATCAAGCGACGAAGATGAAGCTGAGTCGACAATCAAGGTCGGAGCAAAGAGGAAACCCCGAGGGGTCGTCTTCAAGGTTCCATACCGCTTCCTTGCCTCTAAACCATATTCCTTTGATAACATGCACGAGCTAAACCGAGAGTTATCCAACTGGCCGTACTTGAAGGATGTGCCCGTAACCAAGCGCATAATGACTCGGAATTTCCCGGGTGAAGGCGTTCTTAATCCGGGTATCCCATCGTCTCCAGCTCGGCGCGCTGGTACTCACCTGACTCTTTACTGAATATCAAATTTTTCCCAACTCACCTCTTAGCAGGGCAGTTCCATGTCTAACTTTCCTGATGTCCTTCAGTTTCGTTCGGGTCCAGCAGCGAGTTCCCCTCGGACTACATGGTGAATCCCGGGTAAGGTTCTTTTCCTGATGTTCTATCACCTTTCCATAACTTTTTTCCAGTTGCATGCTAACTGCTTACTTATACTATCCATAGAGCCGCGGTCACTATCAGTGACCAAGAAAATATGGAGACCGATGACCCGGGTAACGAGAACCCCACTGACGATATGACGGCCGCTGCTGGCGGCAAAGAACAACAACAAGTGGCACCAATAAACTCGGTTGATCAAGAAGCCGAGTACCCAATAGCCTCGCACGCACGCGAGGAGGAAGAAGCTGCAGCCTTGGGCACGGGAGGAGGGGCACCAGACTCCGATACTCGGACGACTCGGATGCCTTCCCCTGCCAAGAACAGAACTCCTTCTCCGAGTTTCCAAGATCCCGGGTCTTCCAACTTGGGCAACAACACCTTTGATCAAATGATGAGCGCTCTCCTTGCCATGAAGGCCTCAGAGAGCGATATGCTAGAGTGTATGGCAGTGGAGCACCAGGTAACGTTACTTGATATCTCGTAGTATCCATCTAGTCCCCAAGTTCCGAGTATAACTTGTTGAAGTTGTGCTCGGTACTCTGTGCGATACTCGGCTTGCCATGATACCCGACTAATGCTTATACTTTTGTCCCTTACAGGCACAGGCCACCCGGTCTGATGAAATTTTACTCAAGACCGAACAACTTCTACTTACCGAGGTAAAGCGGAGAGAGGCCCTTGAGGCTGAAGTGGAAACCTTGAAGAAAGATGTTTCCAAATACAAGAAAAAGTACACCACTGCTCAAACCGCACTGAAGAAGTTATCGGACCAAGTTACCGATACTTATCGCATCTTGCTTAGTAAGATTTTTGCTGCTGATTGCTTTCATGACTCTGCTTGTTACTTGATTCATGATACTCGGAATTATTGATGTGGCCTTTATTGTTTCAACTGCAGGCGCTAACCTTGCGGCCCCAGAAGAAGATGATGTTAAAAAAGATAAAACTTTAAAGACTGTGCTCCGAACCTTCTTCGCCGGCACCAAGTGGATATTGGATGCCGTGCAATGGCCAACTGAGGCATATCCGGGTGAAGAAAATCTTATCCAAGCGTGCTCCACTGTGCCTGCGTGGATCGAGCTCTGGAAACGCTCGGCATGCCGGGTTGGTATGACCCGGGCCTTTATGCTGGCTAAGGCTTACTTTCCTAAACTTGAGCCGGC